>CM048755.1:498843070-501343070 GCA_026315105.1 Locusta migratoria | reverse complement strand
GGCCACCGCGGCCGGCTACGTTTCTCTCCTCCCCTCCATCTATTAATACACCCTCCGACCTTCACAAATTAAACAAAAGATTTGTCTGCTGTTATTCATTGTTAATTTCTCTTCTGTTATCTCTCTCTCTCTCTGTCTCTCTCTCTTTCCCTCTCTCTCACTCTAACTCCCTGTCGCCCCTCTTACATAATAACCTCAGTTGCCCTTCTGGTCTTTTCCCTCAAAACGCTATGATCAAATCTATTGGTTTCCATTGACAGCATACTTTCTTTCTTAATTTATGCTTTCGTTACTGTCTATTACTCCTCTCCATGAGACCGTGTTGTTTCATAGGTCCTTACCTATAATCCATTCTTTGTTATGAGAAATTCAGACCACTGGTATTTCGATTGACCTCCACTGATTTCACCCAAACAGAATATTCTGTTACAAACAGTATACGTTTCCCCATTTTGGAATCGGTTTTCTAATGCGTAGACGACGCTCTTCGCAATTTTCAAGATGCGTAATATTCCATATATTATGGTAAGATCTATGATACAAACTTGGGCGCCGCGGAGCGTAGCTGTGCGGTCTAAGGCAACATGCCGCGGATAGGGCGGCTGCCCGCGTCGGTGGTTCGAATCCTCCCTCTGGAATTGATGTGTTCGTTGTCCTTAAATTAAGATAGTTTAAATAGTGTGTCAGCTTAAGGACTGATAACCTTAGCAGATTTCACACACATCTTTTGTACAAACTTGAGCAAAATGAGAGCATAGTTAAATAAGCAGATACAACATGGCATACAAAATACCCCCAAAGTATGCTGGGACGTATTATACTCTCATACGCAACGTTACATAGTTATGCATATCGTATATAATTTTTTGTTGTAATCCTAATGGACCAAACAACTGAGGTCATTAGTCCCTACCTATGCCCGAGGAAGGAGTCGAACGTCTGGCGGGAGCGGCCGCAAATCCGCGACAAGACGCCTCAGACCGCGCGGCCAATAAATTACTGTTATGTAGACAGATACCGATGAACTATTTTACTTCTCGTACGAAGTGTTCTGCACTCCATTTTGACAAAAACATTATAGTACCACATATGAAAGTTGGCAGGTGCCCGGGATGATGTTAGCTTGTAATGTCTAAGATATAGTTTGATTCCTGCTGGGGTAACAGTTTTTAACAATCGCAAATATCCCCCTCTCCACCTCCAGTTGCTCCAAGTAAGGAATTTAGGACTGTGGCGTGTTTCAAATCAACATTACACATGTCCATTCGCTACTGACTACAACAAAGTTGGATTAGTTTTCGTTGTTTCCTCAAAATTCCAAACGCTTCCAGGTATCTACGAACGGCGCGATCCTAATTACAAGTAAACTAGAATGAGAGAACTGTTAGCTAGTCGTCTAAGGTCAACGCTGACGATAGCCGCGGGGTTGGCGTCCTAGGCAGCACATAGTTATTTACTGTGCTACTTCGAAATGTTTGTAAATCTATCGGACTCAACTGCTTGGTAATTAGTCAGTTGCTTACAAAATATTTAAACTAAGGTAAACTAAACTAAGGACAACACAAACACCCATGCCCAAAGGGGACACTTGAAGCCCCGACGGCGAACGGCCGCGCACCGTAGCACGGCGACCCAGTGCGCACGGCTAATCTGCAGCGGCGTGCGCTACTTCTAGCCAAACACGTGCACATCCCGTTAATGGTGAGAAAACAGTAACTATTTCATCTCTTTTTGTATACGTATGTAATAAATAGCGAAAAGAGCCGGGTTTGAGTCCCTGCCGGGAAAGAAGTCACTTGTATTGTCCTTTCATGTTCAAATGTAGCGCTATTTGTGAATTTATTTAATATCTGACGTGTGATCGTGCTTAGTTAACGATTCATATAGGGACTACGTTCTATTCCACAACTTTATGACGTTTGAAACCTGTGAGTTGCAATGTATTATGTACCTTTAGTGGTTACCTCTATGCAACAATTTGAACTTCATGCAATTCCTGGTGCAATGCTAAAGTTAACCATACATTTCTGGGTTCGCACCTAGGCCTTATAATGGAAACGTCAATGTTTTAAGTCTCTTTATGCCTAATCGAGTCACGATCAAAAACGCAACCTTTTTTTGGTTAACAATGTGTTCAAATTCAGAGCACGAAGAAAAACTAATCGTGTCATTGATTGAGTTTGATAAGGTATCCGATTTGTCACTTATTGTAAATAAATTGAATTTACGTTGCTTTCTCGTCTCTAATAACTTGTATTCTAATGTTTTTTGTATGACGGTATTGAATTACATGTGGACTGACTGCCATAAGAAGCAATGTTCTCTACTACCTCTTATGGTACCCATTGTGAATAGTTAAACGACTGTACTCCACAGGGGTTTTGTGTGTAGAGTACCCGCAACACAGCTACGTTAGTTGGGTTGCATTCAGCAGTGATCCACTTTTTTTGCTCTCAAGTGTACAGTTCATAAGGATTAAGGGATGGTCATAGTTTATATCTGTCCCCGGATATGTCTTACAGCTAGAGACCTTGCTCCGAAACCTATACCTTACCATCATAAAATGAGTCTCGTACTGTCCGGTGATTCGTGGCCTCTTACACTTCCTCCTGAGTAGTCCCCACCCGGAGATCCGAATGGGGGACTATTTAACCTCGACATTATGTTACGCAAGCGGACACCATCATCATATATTCTTTCAGTAGAGCTGCATGTCCTCCGGAATATTAACCGCTGTAGTTTCTCCTCCCTTCCAGACTTTTGCAGTAACTACATTTAAAAACAACGTTAGCTGATGTTACATGGCCAGCTCGGTCAATCATCCAGGCTGTTACCCCTGTATTTACTGATAAAAGTGCTGCCCCTCTTTAGGACCCATACGTTTATCTGATCACAGTACCCCTCCGCTGTAGTTACACCTACGATACGCGTACCTGTATCGTTGAGACACGTAAGCTACATTCCTATGGTCTATGGGGGTTTATTTTACGTTATTTCATTTTCTTTTTCCTTCTCTCTCTCCGTCAACTGCGTCTTGATTCCTCCCGCTGTCCATCTGTTTCTTCCTTCCCACTCCCCGTTCATGTTTCCCTCGTGCTTGCCCTCTCCTCCTCCTCCATTTATCCTGTTCCCTGCCACTTTCAAACTCCTCCTTTTCTCCCACTGGTGTCAGGATAACCCAGACGGTAGAGCGTTTGCCCGCGAAACGCAAAGGTCCCAGGTTCTCCTACTTAAATTATGCAACATGTAATTGACTTTAACGTTCCTAACTTACATATTTACGACCACCTTCTTCCCCCTATCTCAGTTTACCTTTTGCTCCCCATCTCTGTTGTTTTCATCTGCTCCTCTCACTTGCCCATCATTTCCTCTCCCCCCACGGTAAAATATCTTCCTCTCACCTCAAATGTTCAAATTTTTGTATAGTCTGTGGGACTTAACTACGGGGTCATCAGTCCCTAAACTTACAAACTACTTACGAACTACTTACGAACTAGGACGGCACAAATATCCATGCCCGAGGGGGGATTCAACCCCCGACCGTAGTGGCCGTGGAGACCGTGACTGGAGCGCCTTAGTCCCCTCGGCCACCGCGGCCGGCCTTCCTCTCACCTCTCAATGTTCAAATGTTTGTTAAGCATATGGGACTTAACTACGGGGTCATCAGTCCCTAAACTTACAAACTACTTATGAACTACTTACGAACTAGGACGGCACAAATATCCATGCCCGAGGGGGGATTCGAACCCCCGACCGTAGTGGCCGTGCTGACCGTGACTGGAGCGCCGCAGTCACCTCGGCCACCGCGGCCGGCCCTCTCACCTCTCTCTATATCGTCCTTTCCTTCTATGTATGCACGACCTTCGTCCCCTCCGTCCATATCCTAACCCTCCTGTCTCTCTGTCCATATCCTCGCCCACCTGGCATACATCTGTCGACTTTCTTGGTGTTCGGAGAAACGGTACTGACGTTTATTGCAAGGTACCTTGTGCTATACAGTACGGTGGGTTGTGGAATTCAAAAAACTCTACCACGAAAATATATATACATAACGGAACATTCATGGTGATCTAAATATGATGTGGAACTCTTTCGAAGGTACACTCCGCCATGGAAAATAGGAAACCTTACGTAGATTCAAAGTTTCAAAGATTTTAGATTGGTGTCAAAGTCTGTTGTAAGGTATCCTTCTCGCACCGTACGAAATTTCGTGGTAACAGCGATCTCCCACTTGTTTTTAAGGTGAATTATGCAAAATTTAATCAAGGAAGCATGAAATTTCCGGTAGTGAATAAAATACGAAGAAATAAATATGGTTCTTGTATATTATATTTTGTGCATAAAAGATTTGAAGAAGTGGACGCAAGTGGTATTTCCGGATGAAGAGGCGCCGAGAGGATTACCTCTAAGGTAGCCAGCTCGAAGTGAGGTTGTGTAATGTTTTTAGATTGAAGACCTGGGGTTACTCAGAGAAACGTCATGATGTGGATGACGTAAATTTCATACATTTTAATGAAGAACTGCGTTTAAGACTCGTAGCAGCGCTTTGCGGAGACCACGTTTTCGTGTGTGGGTGCTGATAGCTAGCTTGGGAAGGAACTAATGCAGCAGGCGTCTGTGAGGCTGTTACGGCAGTGGCTCGACAAGGTCGCTGATATGGTGTGTAAGTGGCAGGGCATGACCCATCAACGTGAAGTTCTGTATCCCAGACCAGCACACAAGAGAAGGAGAGGAATGTCACTGAAGTCCTTGTAAAAGAAGCCAACCATTTGAAAGAGTTACCGTCTTCGCGAGCAGTGGGGTACAACGAGTGTATGCCCACATAGGTGATATTCTGGCAGGCCATTCTGCCCCTGCCAATCGTAAAACACACAAACACAAAAGGGAAGCAAGGTGTTTACGTATAACAGAGCACCTCCGTAAATAAAGTTGCACCCACAGATAAAAGGTTCGCCTATCGCGCATAACAGAATTCGCGTACAATGTTTCTTGAACGTGATCGCAGAACAGAGAGATAGTTTGCCTCGAGTAATTATGCTTTATGGTATGAGAACAACTTTACTGGCTCTACTGGCTGTTGTTATACTCTCGGAGTTGGCCTTTTACTTTCTGTGGATGTAGACACTGCTGCGCTGTAACGTCTCGTTCATCCCACTTTTAGACTTTGCTTGGGCCCTGCCCTTGGGAGTTTAACATCCGTAATATTATCTGGAACCTTGTTCCAATAACTGTTTCATTTCGTTATAGATTTCTGTCCTGACTTAAAAATTATTTTTGTGTTAGTTCAGACTACCGAAATTACTTTCGTGCTAGTTTAGACTTCCGAAGTGAGTAACGAATTATTTGAATGTTTGTTAAGCTTATGGGACTTAACTGCGGGATCATCAGTCCCTAAACTTACAAACTACTTACAAACTACTTTATACTAAAGACAACAGAAGCATCCATGCTCGAGGGAGGATTCCAACCCCAGACGGGGAACGGCCTCGCGCATCGGAACATAGCACCTCAATGCGCTCGGCCACTCCGCCGCGGCAGTGAGTAACGGAACTTGTACTTTTCCAAGTGGCGAAATGATGGTGTTGTGCTATCAAAATCTGTACATCACAAACATCACAACAAAAGAGAAGACCTTTTGATGTCAGTGTTTTTGCGAAATTATAATGGCGGAAAAATGTCCAAAATTTTGTAAATCTATGGAACTTAACTACTGTGGTCATCAGTCCCTAGGCTTACAAACTACTTAAACTAACTTATGCTAAGGAAAACAAATACACATATGCCCAAGGGAGGACACGAACCCACGATAGCGAGCAGCAGTGCGCTCCTGGCTAGACTTTCGGGGTGATAGTGTGATATATTTAATCTTTATTTGCAATCATATTTAGATATTAGGGCACTCGAGGGCCTTATGAAACTACATTTCCGATATCTTTGTCTCAATATTTCTCTAAGAACTTAAATTTTATGCCACGGTCGGGCTATATGTTTCCTATGTTTACCGTTTGTGTGGTGTCCTGTCTTAGTGTGTCTATCTTTGTTAACAGCTTTGTAGTCCTCTCCTTGACTTGTTCTGATACTGTTGTAACGTTGAATTTATTTTGAATACAGTGCGTTCTGGACCACCACGGAGCTCACTAGATTATCAAGAGGCATCTGTTCTGTAATACCGGTAACTTCTGTATGTAGGGCTTACAGATGGTTGCACAGGCTGGGAATCCATAGAGCATCTTGGCGACAATAGTGGAGAAGTAATGTCTCAGTATATTTCTGGTGTTCATCTCTTTGCTTTGTAGAAGTGGATGTAGTTTGTGGATTGCCGTCACGATGTTATCTATCTTGTCCATGATGTGCGAGGTGTACAACAGCTTGTTTATTGTGAGACTGGTTCTTCACCTTCTGAACAGTATTGCCTTCGTCATTTCAGCGTCAATGGTGACATTGTTGTTGATGGCCCAGTTTTTTTTAGTAAGTCCAATTGATGTTGGCATCTATTTATGGTCTTGTTTAAGAATATGATGCTTTTAAAAACGCCGTTTCGTCTGCAAATTGTGCTAAAAGACTTGTGGTAACTTAAGCACATCGTTTGCATACAATATGTACAGCATTGGAAACAACACCGACCCTTGTGGTATTCCTGGTGCTTGAAATTTACTCCCAGAACTTTTATCATCTATTGGGACTACTTTTTCTGATTCCATTTCGTGGGGAAGTGTTCAAGTTGCAAGCATCTGTTATAAATTCGGGTTAGCAACACATTTGGCTTCCTTGGGAGATGATTTATTTGATTGTTGGGAATACCATCTGGTCCCTTCACTTCTCTTCGATTAGTCAATTCCGGAAGATCACCATTGGGTCTCATCTGATCCTGGCTGCCCCATTTGTTATCAAATGTCTGCAAGTCCACCTGATTTTGTTCGTCATAAGTATTAGCAAACAACTCTACTTTTTCAAAGGCATCAAATGTCAGCTGATTGTTGAGTAACAGTACCCTTTTTGGTGGTCTTTTGTTTTTCACATTTCTAATCAGCTGCCATTCGTTTCTTGAATGATGTTGGATTTGCTTCCCAGAGCTCTACTATCCATTCTTTAACTCTTTTAGTCAGCTCTCTAGATAGAGTGTTCATCTCATGCCTTTGGACTGGATTCCAGATTTTCTGCCATTTGAGTCTTGCTTTATCCTTTAAATACTTCACGTCATGGAGTGCAGGTGGAAATGGATCGAAGAAGGTCGAGTCGTAAGTAATGGTTGTTGAGACTTTGTTGCCTGCTTTCTAAATTTTCGTCGTGATTTTATTGATAGCTGTGTCGATGCCGTCTCTTGTTTGCAGCTTCTCAGTGGTATTGTTTAGCCATCTGCTAAACTGGTCCCAATTGGTGGTAAGTTTCGTCTTTGCCGTTGGCTGGTTGGCTGCTCTCATTAATTGTTCAAGCACCGGTAGGTGATGAGACTTAAGGTCATTTATACTCTTCAACTTTTGGTTCAGATTTACGTTTTGAATCATGGTAACGTCCAATACATCAGGATTCTGGTTCCTGAAAGGCAGGATGAACGTTGGCTCTGTTGGTGCGTGTGTTAGAGACTGAAGACGGATTTCTAAGTCATAGAGGTCGTCTCCTTTATCATTTCCACGCCTGGGGATCCAATCTTGATGTTTTGCGTTAATATCCCCATATAACAAGATTACTTAAAATTGGTCAAATATTGATTGCTATGAAGTCATCTACCATAAAGTCTGCTGCTAGACTAAGATTAGCGGCTACAACTAACACCTTCCCCCGGATAGTTTCTATTGTTAACAACCGTTGCTTCATGTGTTCTGAGCTGAGGCAGAATCTCAACACTGTGTGTGAAGGTAGACTGTAGGAAGATAATTGTAACTCCTCCCCTTCTGTCCGGTTTGTAAGTTCTGTATGTAATCATATTTTTTTATTTAAAAGTTTTAAGTGGGTCTTTGATACAAGTAGAGTCTGCACAGGATAAGGTGGACGATGCGCAGAGACGAGTTGTAGTTCGAAGCGCCAGGCGAGTTCATTCCTTCGTTCGTTTCACTTTTGTGTGGAACAGCTGTGTGGTATCACTAATTGTTTCCAACTGTGGTCCCCTAGGTAGGATTACACAGTAAGCTGCCCGTGGGATTAATTTCCTCGTTTTAGGGTCTCTGTTGTTGTACACTCTGTTCTTTAAAGCCGGCCGCGGTGGCCGAGGGGACTGAGGCGCTTCAGTGACGGTCTGCACGGCCACTACGGTCGGGGGTTCGAATCCCCCCTCGGGTATGGATATTTGTGCCGTCCTAGTTCGTAAGTAGTTCATAAGTAGTTTGTAAGTTTAGGGACTGATGACCCCGTAGTTAAGTCCCATAAGCTGTACAAACATGTGAACATTTGTTCTTTGAAATATAAGAATTTCAATTCCGCTTCAAGTTCTTGTTTTGTCACTTCTTATGGAATATTTTTTATTACGAGTTGAGTTCCCGGTATGGTGAGTGAGTGAATAGTGGCATATTTATATCCGAAGAATTTTAGGGCTGCTTTTTGGTCTTCCATTGATTCAAAGTGAAATTCTCGCAAATTGCTTTTAAAGTCCAGTTACTTTCTCCTTCAGTGCCGTGTTGATTTTAAGGTATTTTTCGGTGTAGCTAATTGTTTTTTCCGTCATTTTCGTTGTCGTGGCTGGTGGAGTCACTGAGTGGTTGGAAGTGGATGCTGGTTCATTTTCGGCGTTTACGGGTTCTTGTAAAGCCTCAAATTGGTTTTTCAGTATATTCAGTGTTTTCTCCCCTTTGATGTCTCTTCATGTGTTGTTAATGTTTCTCTTGCATAGTGGAGTAAAAACGGTGCCAGCTGATTCGTAACTCCTGACTTGTGTTGAGGCGTCCTGGGTGGTCCTAATAGCGTGTTATGCCTCAACCGTGATGTTCTGGGCTCGCGTAGTGTACCGTAGGTTGACCTATTGTTGTTGATAGGCAGACACGACCGGGGGCGGTAGTGTGGCGTCTGGCGCAGCTGGAATTTGCCCAGCTGTTGCACTGCAGTGGACAGGCACTGCTGTAGCTGACAGTGTTGACGTGACCGCTGTCCTGGGCCCCGTGTTGCGCCGTAGTCGTCGATCTCTCGGTGTCCGTTGTTCTCGCCTGGATCGTCGTACTCGGAGATCCGTCCGAAATTGACTGGGTCGTCGTAAACAGGGCCGCCGATGCGGCCACAGGCGGGGAAATCCCCGCCGAATGGCTATCAGCCAAACCAACATACCAAGAAACAAGGGCTTACAACAGCCCGTGCCACGTCACACCGACCAGGCCGTGACCACCAGCTGAATAGCTGGCCGGTGGGACACAGCCCGCTGACTCGTAATAGCCAGCCAGTAATCTGATGGTCTCGGCCTGGTCGGTGTGGCGTGGTACGGGCTGTTGTGAAGCCTTGTCTCTGGGTGGTGTTAACCAAACTCTCCGCGGCCAGGACAGCTGGCACAGCTGTGATCACTGCACAATGTGAAAACCACGGAATGGCGCACTCGACTGCGCTTCGCCGCTAGGCGCCTTGGAACACTCGGCCACTCCACATTGCCACATTGATAGAATCGAAAGCGAACTCAGCATTCGCTCAGGTACTAAAAGGCATTTCTCAACAGTCTACGGGACAGCAACAGTAATTCTTCCGTCTGTTTCAGAAATCTCAAGTGCAGCTATGGAAGGAGAACTTGGCACTATGCTTTTCGTCCTCACCCCTCTGTTTCCTGCGTTCAACGAGAAAATCTATGATTATTGATTCCTACGAGTGGCGACTTCATCATCATTTTACGATTTATTATATGAGCAAAGGCAATGTGCAACGTTCATGTTTAGAGGAAATGAAACTGCCGTTCTCTTGCTGCAATCCTTTTATTTCCTCCATACGCATTTCGCCCTCCATTTTAAGGCATCATCAAATGGATTCTACATCTGGAATTTAAATTTTTGTATACAGACGTAGCCTCAACAGATAAAGAGTTCCATAAAAAATTAAAAACAATCTGAAAAGTGTAGACATCATACTACACAATTCAGAAAAAAGAAAATTAACATGGAATAATCCCACTGCAGCCATCTTCCAAAGGTCCATGAACAAACCATCTCTGACAGGCCTCTTGCGCCACATACAAGCTAGCAAGATACATGTTGAAAAAACTTTAGAATACAAAACGACAAAACCATTAAAAACACTACACAGCTAATAAAACAAATAAGATATATAAATATCGCAGACACAGCAACTGTATTGTTTGACATAAATACATAATCAAACATACCAGTACCAGAAAATTTCTACATTTGTGTGGCCATGACGTCCGAATTTGCTTTTATAACTGTGACAGGTAATGTTTGTGTGTCTGAGCAACTACAAATAAGATTCGACTTTTCTCACCAAACGTGTTTCGTTTTAATGACAATGAGACATCTTCGCTATTACCGACATTAGTAGATTCCATTGCATAGTGTATAACAGTATTGCCACTATTTAAGTATATATATTTCCGCCCCCAAAATATTTCCACCCTGTGCAGCTGCACATGTTGCACCTGTCTAAATAACGCCCTATATATATTGGGGGCGGCAAAATTTTGCCATCGAAAAACAGATTTTAAACATTATTTTTACTTCAATTGAATCATAATTATGGCATTTCATAATTTATTGGCAAAGTGTTTCATTACTACTCGTAGACATGTATAACGTCTTCCATGTGCGAAAGTTTTACGTCTCGGTGAGGAGTGCGAGCAGCCAGAATGTCTTCCGGCCGCGCTACACCGCGGTGTTCAGCCGGCTGCTTGCGATTCTCCACAGAGACCGCGGCGGAAGAAACGGACAAACGGACTCTCTTGCTGAGTCCAACTCTATTCTTGTAAGATATACAACACTGTTATTATAAAAATTTTATTAAAATTCGGTAATAAGAAAGAAAATTGACATAGTTGCAAATCAAACAAGCTGCTCTGAAATCTGATGCAGTAGCGTGCTGTACCTATGTCTGTAAGCCTTAAAATATTCGTCGGAACTGTCTGGTGAACGACAGCTGACTCGCTGGCAATGAGCGCCATTCAAATGGATGGCATGCGTCTTGCCCGCACTGTGTGACAACACATAGCCGACAGCGGCGGGCAACATCGAGTTCTCACTGCAAAGGCAATCCGCTCTGACTCAGCGTTTAAAATCCGCTAATGATTACATTGCCGTCGTACAAAACCATGGCCCCCACATTCGATTGCGGGACCTGGACGCAGAATCAGAGACGGCCCTCCCCCTGTCTTTATTTACTGTTGTGTGCAGTAGTTTTTCATTGCAAGTTTATATCTTAATTATGCTCTTTTTATAATGTAATTTAACTTTGTATAACAAAGCATAAATTTTATATGGTAAACGTCATTTATAAAATTATTTTACTTAAAATTGAGACTTTACTTACAATGGCCGCAGCAGGCCCGTAGTTAGAATTTTATTTCGGAGGGGGGGGGGGTGATTAGTCAATTATGACGTATATTCCAACTTGTGAAGCTTTACAATATAAATTGAACTAAAGGCGCAGATATATTTCAATAGAGACAATATTAAATTTTATTCAATACAAAACTCGAAGGAGCAACTTCAGCATACTTTTGAATTACTTTATCAGAAATTATGTGAACAGAGAGGCTTTTCGGGGAGGGGAGAGGATTGATCCCCTTCATCCCCCCCTCCCTCTGTATATGGCTCTGGGCCACAGTAAGTCCTAGTTTACCTTACCAGAACACTTCTTCGTACTTCTGACAGGCGCTGCTCCAGGTAATGATGTTGTCTGTTGAGTTTACGGGACTTGACTGTGGGGTCATCAGTCCCTAAAATCACAAACTACTTTGGAACTAACGTATACTAAACGCAGCACAAACACCCATGCCTAAAACATCCATGCCTAAAACTAACACAACATAAAACTGGAGAAATAGGAATGTAACAATGTATTAGGTGTTTTTAATATTACAGTGACAGTAAAACTATTCTATATTTATCTTATTTATGGCTTTATAGTGAACTGGTAAATTTTTTTTTTCAAATTTTTAAGAAAGGCCTTCCTAACATCTGGTATAATATTTTTCGCATATTTCTGGAAGCCCTATTGGCTGACGAAATAGAAATTCATTGTTGCAATATCCGGTATCGTAATGTCTGTTGTAGTGTTTTTATAAGTTGATAATAATTTCACGGCAAATATGAATATGCAGACTTTTTTATCTAATAACAAAAGTTTACTTACAAATTATTCGTAGAAACGGAGGGAACTGCAGATATTGCACCGGCTGAGGGCAGCCTCTGCTGACACATCCCACATTTGTGGGCCTAAAGCGCCGCGTTGTACGCAAAAAGGCGAACTGCGCTCTCGGCGACATCAAACATTTCTGGTGTTTCGACACGAATCGGCGGGCGACTAGGCGACAAATCGAAATGTGTGTTGTTGCTGCTTCGCGTGAAGTAAGACTACCGTGCTATTCAACACCTGTCCAGCTGTCAAGTTAAAGGAAAAGTAGAGAAAACAATAAAGGTGCTCTCTCGATGATGGGATTAGTGTGACTGCATCATATTAATATTCTAAATTCGATGATTATTTTTCCTTTTATTACGAAACAAGACTCTTCGTTAAAGGCGATCATGGCGAGGCCCCCTCTAGTTCGGGGCCCCCGGCGGCCACGGTACTTTCGATTTCCTTAATCCAGCCATAAATCGTACAAAGATGTCTAATTGTTCTACTCAGTACAAAAAAATTGCTTGAAGCTTTTCTCATAAATGTGCTGAGAACCTTCATTGGATCCTTTTATGGTTGACAGACCGCAGGCCTAGTGAAGACGGTCTACATGGGTAGAATTTCAAAGAAGCTGTCAGTATCTGCTAAATCTGAAGGATAGTTTGAGATGGGATTTAAGATTTTAACTTTCATTTCATTACCTTCTAGGCCTACAAAGTCCAAAAACTACTGAAAATAGATGAAAAAAATTGTTCTTAGCTCGCAAATATTGTCAAATCTTGCATTACAACATTCAAAACAGGAGAGACAAAAAAAAAAAAAAAAAAAAAAAAAAAAAAAGATCTGAATTTAATTTGATGCTTACAGAGAAGTTGTTCAGCTGTCCTTTCATTTGCATCAGATTTCCTACTGATAATCTCATATGAAATGCCAGCTGCCTCAGCACTACTGTTTCTTCACTCAAAGTGATGTTATAATGTATTTAAATTAATCACCGGCATCTTTACGTTGAGGGAAATTCCTTTATTCTGTTTAACGACATTTTTGTGATCAATAGAGGTTAAGATATTACACCAAAATGATGTCAAGAGGCCTTTGAAAGTTGTCAAGTACTTCTTGAGATCCAAATCAATATTTCTTTGCTGATGGAGTTAATACAACAGGAACACGTCTAAAACTTTGAAGATCGAAGGCTGTTGCTCCAAAATTTGGCCAAGTATTTGTAGCCTTTGATAGCAACAAGACTTCAACAAAGGGACAAGTTGTTTCAACAATTCCCAATGACAATCCCTAATAGCGAAGAAAGAATAAAAACTTTCAACATATCTAAAAATGAATCACATCATAATTCAATTCAGCAGAGTGAACACCGTCTCCGTACACTGGGTACACTGGGTGACCATAATTTCTAGATTCAAATTCGCAACATAACCACATTTTATAGATCCAAATTCGGGTCTCATTAAAAATTAGAATAAAATTTTAGTAAAGTAATAACTACAAAATATTAGTTTAAGTTGTTACAAAAAGTACATTAATTTACACTTTTCTTCAGCAAGTCTGTATTTTTCAACAACACGTGAAAAAATTCTACGCAAGCGTCACAATTATTTACTTTAGTTACTATTATTGATTTCACAGTTTATACGGCAAGCTGTGTTTCGTCACTTGTCCATATATTATTCATGTGGGGAAAACACCTTTTCAGTAATAGCATTATTTCCGGAAAGGCAGAAGAGAAACTGCACTAGCTTAAGCACATTAAAGGATGGCACATGATTCTGTCTGACTGATATGGTTTGTTAGCTAAAGCTCAGTGGAAACATTTTGAAACGGTTTCCACAGTTTGTGATAAGGACCTTAAGTTTAACGAACCTTTTGTAAAACAATTTCCCATCATAATTAAAACTAATAATAAAATAGACCGATACAGGTGAGATATATTTCTAAATCGGAACATAATTGTTAAATCTCGGAAAAATATGTGTACCGAATTACCTTTGAAAAAAATCGTGACAGACAAACAAAAATCGTCACTGTCCAAGAAAAATGGTCACCTTTTTAATACACACATACAATGCGAACCGATGGTAATAACTAAGAGCATCAATCGAAGTAATCGTTTATCATAAATATTACCGCAAGACACCACGTAAACCGACTGCCGGCGTGGCGCAGGGGATGGCGTCACAGATTGCGGTGCTGTAGGTCGCCGGTTCAATCCCGACCACCGGCCAATATTTATTTCTTTGTAATTAACAATTCCAGATGTTCTACATCTTTCTTATGTTCACTTGTAAATTCTAGTTGTTTCTTATGTTAACTGTTCTAATTTCTGGTACATTCTGTCTGTGTATAAATACTTGAGGACTCTGCCCGAGAGGCACTCTGTGCTGCGTGTATGTTGAGTTCGTAATAAACGTGCTTTCAGTATAATTGCTGTGTTTAGTTGTCTTCGAAGTCAAGCCTGCTTCCATTTCAACGCGACATTGTCTACTACAATTGCCTGTGTAATCGTTGGATGAAAAATATTCATGTTTTTTCTAGTTCGTTTTCAATTTCAGTAACCAAAAATTGAATCATTTAGGGCTGGGCTGTGGCCCCCTACGGCACCGGGCCTTGAACCCATGGGTCCCCCCAGCCCTCCCCCCCCCTTGTGGGGGCCATGCTTAACAGCTTACGTTTAACAACCAGACAGTGGAATCTTCCAATCATTTCCAGGCCATTTCTCTAAACTTTCACTTTTGACTAGCGCGCAAAGAAAACGACCTCCTACATCTTTCCGTTCGACTACGGATTTGTTTTATTTATTATCATTATTATTCTTCCCTATGTAGGCGGTGACCAACAAAATATTTTAGCATTCGAAGGAGAAAGCTTATGATTGCACTTTCGTAAACAGGTCTGGGCTCAACAAAGCACATCAATGTCTTAATGGTTGCCATCCCAGCTTGCGTATCATATCCGTATCTCTTCTCCATTACGTGATAATACAAAACGAGAAGTCGTTCTTTGTGCTTTCTCGAGACCCTCAGCCAATCATATTTGCTGTGGATCCTATTCCACGCAGCAGTATTCCACCAGAGAACGGACGAGCGTCCTGTAGCCTGTCTTTTTCGCAGATTTCTCGTTTCTCTTGAGTATACTGTCAATAGAGTGCAGTCTCTGTTTCGCTTTCACGACAGAATTATCTGATAACACGAAGTGAGTCACAGTTATTTAAAAGACACAAACAACCATGATGCATAAACGGTGATTATTTCCGCCGTGTATGAACTCTAAAGACTGATGAAGGAGAATATACGGATCGATAAAGATGAAATGAACTTTCGTCCGGAAATGTTGGTTATCGTGCTAGAGACTATTAATGTAATCATACTTCGTTACATAGACTACAATCTAAAAAGCGATGTACTACACAGTCACAGTTATAATATGCATAGTTTCCTCCTAGAGGGTTCCTCATATTGAGCCACTGATAGAATGGTGCACGAGGCCATTCACCGTTAATATCCGGAAGCATCCCAGTCCTGTCATCCCTGGTAGATGGATCGACCGAGGAGGTCCAGGTGCATATACTCTCGTTCACGCGGATCTCAAGCCGTTCAATTTATGGTTATGGGGCCATCTCAAAAGTATGGTGTATGCAGAGCCAATTCCCGATGTGAAAACATTGCAGAAACGTATTCATGCAGCGTTGTTACCACTGAAATTTTAGTATTCGTGTGTCAAAGGCAGCATTAATACACATGAATTGAGGTACATGGAAACCAATTTCAATTAGGAACGCTTAACAAAATGTTTTATCTCTATGACTGAAACAAGGGACTGATAACCGTCGCTGTTTAGTCCCTTTAAAAAAACCACCACCAACAACCAATTTCAACACGATCTGTAACTATAGATGCGTGGTGCAATGCGTAACAATGTACCGTAAAACGGGGTGACTTGGGGCAGTGGGGTGACTCGGGACATTTTGACAGTGTGTCGGTTTTTATTATGTTGGAAGCAGTGGGAGGCCACAACTGTGTTTTGCTGCTTATTATTGTTTATGCGATGGTGTGCTGATGTCCTCAGGTTCAAGGAACAACTTGTTATCAATTTAAGTACTACTTTCAATTGTTTGAAAAGCGTCACAATAATAACAAAAAACTGATAGTGAAATAGGAAGGCCTGCTGGTTGTTATGGATGTTTAAATGCGATCCTCACTTCTATCTTTAATAATAACCACATAAACATAAAAATTTAGACCCATATTTTGTACTGAAAATATCTATTTTCAAAATAATAGCAAACGTGGGGTGACTTGGGACATGTTGTTGATTGTCAGAAACATTTCATTAGACTTAACTAAAGAGACTTATATGCACAAAAACGCATTAAAATGAAATTTTTGGTGTTTCTTATATGTTTTATGGTTAGGTTAAGAGGTTCTGAAAACATTTATTGGGAAAATATGGGCCATAAAAGATTCCAAAGTGAGGACCTCATTTATGAGAAAGTCTCAGAAGCAATCAGACATTTATAGTTTTCCAAATGAAGAAGACATTCAAGAAGTCTCTACTTCACAAGTTATGTGAAAACTGTTCTCCTCTTTGTTCGTCGTGATCGTTAAATGCTTCCGTATGAAACTACAGAATAATGTGAAAAAAAATTTTGTACTTTTACACGTGAAACACTATTTAAGACAGTAAATATCATTAAAATTTTTGTGATTCTTTTTTAACTATTCAACATTTGTTTTAATTTTAATATATCGTAATATATCACCCACCCCGTGAGGTGACTTGGGACACCAACAAAAAAATAAATTAAAAATAAATGACCAAATTTAAGATAATATTTGATACATAAATGCAATATACTGATCCAGACCTATATACATATTCTTTTCGTAAGTTTCATGGGCTCTGAGAAAAAGCTAAGGAAACACAAAAAGTGTCCCAAGTCATCCCGTTTTACAGTACTCGTATGACTGAATATATGGTCTCCAGCTAGGAAACCATACATTTACGAACGTATATTCACTGGAGGTTTCCTGTTCCGTATCCTCTCCACGATGAATCCTTAAGCCTCGTTTACACTGGGGCAACATCTTGCTACCTTGTGGCATGCGACAGTGCCGCACGCTACAGTGCCGCACGACGTCGCATGAGTCACGCGGTACAGGCGACACCATTCGTCACGCCGCAAGCTGACGAGCTGAGTGGGTTCGTGTGCGACAGTATCTGTGCGGCAGCGCGTAGTTCGAAAACATGAAGTGGTCCAACGAGTAGTATTTGGCGTTCATTGAGGACTACAGACAATCAGATGTGCTGTGGAATGTGAGTGACAGCAATTACAAAAATAACAGACTAAAAAGAGACGTGATACGGAAACTCGGTTCAATATATGAAATTGACGAGGTCACTGTAAAGAAGAAGATAAGAAATCTGAGAAGTGCATTTCATCGCGAGCACACACGTATAATGAATAAGGAAAGCTGCTCAGCACCTGATACAGAACGGAAATGGTTCGCGTATGAATCATTGAAATTCATTCTCGACATGACGGAAACACGTGCCAGAATAAACAGCTCAATTGTAAGTGCCTCAACGTTTCAGTAACCATACATATTTTATAACTGAGTACTGTAGTATACTAATCAATGGACATAAAATTATGAATAAGTATATTTGTACATTAGGAAATTTTCCTCTGTTCATACAGTCTTCGAATTTGTTATATTGTTGTAGTAATAGGCTACAAACAGAATCTTCTATCAAACTGATCCGAATAAATATAAAATTGAGTAACAGTAGTTTCAAAACTCATTCTACTACAGCATACGATAAAATATGTTTGTAGGAACAAAGTCACCAAAAAGTCTTAGTTCATTCATAGAATTCTATTTATTTACATAAAGTAATATACATTATAGTACATGGAACGGCACTATTTTTATCTTTCTGGCAAGAATTCTAAATATTTGAAAGTGAAAGAACAATTTTTTCCGAGTTAAAAGGAATTTTTTGTGACGACTATTTATAGAGTAAACTTTTATTCGTACGAATTTAAATATTATATAAAAAGCAGGTATTGCATGTTGCTTACTTACCTTTATGTAATTCATCAACACTGATGAAAGAGCTTCACACACTGCTGGAACTATGAGGGAAATAGCTGAATATGATACTTTGAATAAGTACACAAGTGACAGTATGAATAACCTGTGGCTAGAAATCTTAATGTGATAGCTAGTCGAATTCTTGGAGAAATAATATCTTGAAATTTTCTTTTTAATAAGAGGCGCAATTAACTGCTGTAAATAATCAAAGTCCTCATTCAATATTCTCCGTAAGTTACAAAATAGGGCACCATCATCTGCTGTTAGATCTCCTAGTATACTATTCCGTGGGCCTTCTTTAAATATTTTCCTCTTCCACTATCGTTTACCTTTCCGTTGATTTTCGTGTCCATTGTTGGCTGCACCCGCATGTGCAATGACCAAGTAAGCCGTCGTTGCAGTCACTGGAGCACCCACTCTCCTACAAGACCGAGTCCAGGTGGGACGAATGCTATTGCTTTGATATAAATTAAACTGCCGCATGCAACATACGCTGCAAGATGTTGCCTTTGGAAGCATGCTACGTAGCATGCCACAATGTTGCAAGACGTCGTCCCAGTGTAAACGAGGCTTTAGAGTTTGTACACAGTGGAAAAAAATCCAACTGGCGTGTTTATGACCCACTTTGGATTTGCATGTACATTTATCATTTTTACAAACATTTCGGACATAACTATAAAAATAAAAATATAAATAATACGAAATTACGGACGACTGTACTATAGTGATCATATCTACGCACCCAATACTTAATATTCTTTTTGACCGTATTTTAACAAACAGCCAAAAGTATTTGATATTTGAGTTTATCTTTGACAAACATATTCTTTTTTTGAACTTTTACCTCTTTAAACTATTATTTTAATATCTCTCCCACATTTTATTACCTTTTTCCGTTGAAATATTATCACCTGTCTTGCTTTGGTTGTTTGTTCAAAATTTATTTTCCTTGTCTGTACTCGTTATGAATAAGTATAGCCTTGAAGGAACGTTGCGTACATTTGGCCTTCGGAAATGTCACGTGACATCCCTCGCTCGAAACCTGTGCCCGAAACTATCTTTTGCATACGCCATCTTGCTTTGTGTATTTTAGGTTTTTTTATTATAGCTCAAGCGTTATCATTTTTGGCGTAGTGTAATAAACGACGAATTAGTGTGTGATGCACGAATATTTCAGGCAGTGGTTCGATACTTTCCGGACGCGGTGGCTCAGCGCGCTTGGTCAGAGGAGCTCGACGTCTTCTATAGGGGAAAAAAAAACCTGAGTTACTGGCAAACCGATCGAAATAGAACAAAACAAACAAACGCCCACAAAGGACCGATCAAACCATAGAACTAATGAAAAGAAAGAAAAAGGATGAGCACTCACCACCATCTCAACGAGAACCCAGAACGAACATGAACAAATGACTGAACAGCTTCGATCTACCTAAAAACCAAATATATATATATATATATATATATATATATATATATATATATATATATATATATATATATATATATATATATATATATATACATATATATATATATATACAAATAAATAAAACTCAAAAAACAGCCACTAGCATTTTTTTAATATTGCTTCCTAAAAGATTTTTGCACAATATTGTTATTTGAATTCAAACCTAATTTGGCAAAATTTTGAATTGTTCAAAGGTAACAGCATGTTCTCTAAAAAGAGCATTTGTTCTATTTTGGGACCATACCATGAAATACATACCAACGAATTGCAAACATAGACATCTTTATCACGTGTTCAAAAACTGGAGATATACTGTACAATGACTGTTGTAAATGACTTAATAGTAGTAACTTTGAATAACGATTAAGTACTAGAGTTATGTGGAATCCAGTATTATCAAACTTATTCCATTTGTTATTTTAGCTGTAAAAGTAAATGTAGTCACTGCTTGAAAGAGAATATTTGCTCTTTAGTTTAGCGGAGAACAATGAAACATGAACAAAGTCATATATAAACCACAGGAAAGGTAACATTATCTACATTAAAAGCGTCGATAGCAATCATCCCAAAGACAAAAATTTTTGTAGACGCATTGATTCTAATTACTGATCTTTATCGTATTTCAAAAATAGTGAATAATAACTTAGAAAAAAAGAGTCAAGGCAATTTATTGCAGTGTATACACTTCCCATCTGTTCAATTAAGGAATGACAATTGCCACAGAAATCTAGGACTTCCTTTACACATGAATCTACCAGTACTAGCACGTTGTTTAGAATATTTATTATTACAGTATCCTCCCAGTTTATGTGCATACGCTTCAGAAGACCATTATTCAATTCGTTGTTACATTCGTCACAGCATGATCACAAAATGGAACGAACGCACATTTTGGAGGGAGCACCTTATATATGCAGAACATAGGTCTATTTAATTAATAAGAGTGCCTGAAACTCTTTAAGAATCAAGGCGAAAAAAATGGTTGTTGTTGATATCGAGCTAGGAACCATGTGCATCACAATCTAACACACTGCCCAGTACACTACGGGGAACAGTTACGAAACTGTTCCGCAATTCTCGTACTACTTATGGCCTCTATTAACTGCTAATATGGGCAATTTTAACACTAGATTATAATTTATAATACTAATAATCACGTGTTTTTGGTAATTCTTCAGTGCGCCAATGATTTTAAACGACGACGCGTGAATTATGAGAAAATCATAAAATACAGAAAGCAATATGGCTCATATTAGAGAGAGTTCTGAGCGAGGATTGTCACGTGACATTTCCGAAAGCCTGGGTTACTTAAAATGAAGAGATGGTGTCACATCGCCGTTGTTTTTGAAAATATCTCTGTAACGGTGTGAGTTATGAAAAAAACATAACAGCGCAAATTTGTAGAGAAGTTTCTCTGCGACAAGCTCGTTGATTAAATTTTCCTGTCAGATGAACGGTTTAGTTGGAATTAAATTTCCTGCTTTCAAACGGCCGTTACAAATGGCCTTTTTTAGTGTTACTAACGTATTTTTGTCCGGAATATTTGAAAAAGGGAGGTCCTGGTCTCTGGCGGTCAACAATTATCTGCGCAAAATTCAATGCCGATCGGGTGAACGGTTCGACCTAAAAAGTGAGAACTACGGACAGACAGACATCGTCACATCCCAGATATTTTTGCAAATATATCTAATACGATGCGAGATATGTGTCAGGCATCGGTCGTTCGCCTGACGAGCGAACAACCCGCAATGCAGGGTACAAGCATTGCGCCCCACAGCGGCTGTTCCGAAGTCAGCAGAGGACGCAACGAGCACCGACAGAGAGCGCACTAAACCGGGACTATTCTCCTCCGCAGTCACCACGTATCACTACGCGCCGACTATTTAGGGGGACGCATTGCAACACGGCGCCAGTTCTCCGCCGACCGCCTACAAGAACTATAGCTGAGGGATCGCGAGCGACGCCTCCGGGTAAGAGTCTCTGCCAGCGACGCCGCGCCTCCAGGACTTCCCGCAACGTAATACTACGCCCTGCTCCGACTCCCTGGCCGTTCTCTCAAGGATGCCGTCATCTCCTTGGCTTATACCTAAATGGTGAAGAAGAAAACTTTTAGTTGCTGTTTATAGTTTTTTCCTTATTTTCACAAGTTTGTTTTGTTTCCAGAAGTTGATTAGTTTGTCTTGTCAATAACCAAATTTCCGTATCAGATAGTGTATTTCAGTTATTATCTACGAGGCGAAATATAGCAATATGAAATAAACATAGAGGAGCGAAGTTGTAAGGAATTTTCTCCTCTACAAATTCGTTTATTCAATTTTCATGTCAGAACAACTGTTAAGCCGCTATTTTAATTTAAATTTCGAGCTGTCAAAAGACGATCGCAAAGGCCCAGTTTTAATGTTACTTCCGTAACCAAAAGTGGGCCAAAAATCACACTTTATACGAAGAATAAAGTACTTTATGGAAATTTCTATTAAAACTGGGATTCCAACAGGGGCCTCCTGGTTAGTAGGCTTTTGAGCTCACCACTACGTCACTTTGGCATAGTAGCTCTGCACACCCACACAGATTTACCGTGGCACACGTCCCATTCTCTCCGTAATATCCCAACACTGCCTCAGATATTCTCCTTCAAATTAAACATTACTAGGAGGACTCTCCAAATGAAGTTGATTAACGTCTCGACACAAAACCAAACAGTGCTTCAGTCTGCATATAAACACCAAATATGTTCAAATGTTTGTAAATCTATCGGACCAAACTGCGTAGCTTACAAACTACTTAAACCTAGGTAAACTAACCTAAGGACAAACACACACACCCATGCGCCCCAGGGAGGACTCGAACCTCCACGGCGAGAAACCGCGCGCTCCGCAGCGAGACGCTTTAGACTGCTCGGCTACTCCACCGCGGCACATATAAACACCATGGATGTTTGTGACTTGCAAAGTCTCAAAATCATTTAATTTAATTTCTATAAGAACACCTATGGCTGGACTTAGGCGAGCCGGAAGGATGAAAATAACAAAACAAACGTATTTTGGTTTTTTCATTATAAAATTATTTGGAGTTTTCTGAATAAAACAAATCAAGTGTCACCCCGTCTAAGCGATTCTAAGCGTGTTTTTTATCACTGCAAAGTTGATGTGCCGTGTAAATGGTTCTAGCGACTTTCTGTGCCACCTCTTATGGCACCGCTCGCTGTCTGTAAGCAGGGTATTTTTGCGGAATGAGAGAGTGTTGTGTTTTCCAACGTTGTATGGCTTTATCTTTGTGACAAGTGACTGTTTACATCGGTAAACATAAACGCTATACCATGTGGGTTGATTTGTGGAGTTTGCTTTGTGTTGTTTCGCTGTACAATTTTGTGTATTTGACGAAATTAGCTCGTATCTGTTTTACGTATTTGGTTTGTGGATATGAATATGCTCCGTTTCAGCAGTCGAGTGTTTGAGAAAAGGCACAGTGAGTGGAAGAAGAATTCTTTTGTTGTTTCTAAGGGAGATGCTGCTCAGACTGCTTCACCGATTACTCCAAATGAATGTGATAGAACTTCTACCAGCAAGGAACTTTGTGACAGCGAAGAAAAATTTGAAAACTATTTAAGTGACATTAATGATGTGAATGAGATAAGTAACATTTCCTTGCTCTCAAACATGTTGAAACATAACGTATTATGCCAAGTTTGCAAAGGAACAAGACTGGGGACTGGAATTGAAATAGCTTCACATATTGGTTTGGCATGTAAAATGTTATTGAAGTGTAAGAGATGTGCTGCGGATGTTTCGTTTTCTAATTCTAACAGTATTCCTCGCAGTGGTAATAGTGGAAAGAAGGTGTATGATATAAATGTTAGGGTAGTGTATGGCTTGCGTTGCATTTGCAAGGTTAGTGCTGCAGGGACAATGTTAAGTGGAATTATGAACTTGCCAAAACTACCAACCAAGTTTGGATTTTATAATGAATTGGTGGAATCTTCTGCTGAAGATACTGCTCAAGCAACAATGAAGAAAGCAGTTGAAGAAGGTGTGACAGATAATGGAAATTGTAGATGTTTAACTGTTGCTTTAGATGGTTCATGGCACCGTAGAGGTCATAAATCTCTAAGTGGAGTTGTGATAACTACCAGTAGCGACAGTTGCAAAGTAATTAACGTTGCTATTCTCTCAAAACATTGTAGATCTAAGGGCAATACCATAGTGAAAGTTGTGAACAAATTTTCACGGCATGAGTGGAGTGATGAAAGTAGAGGGTGTGAAAACAATTTTTTCCAGATCACAGGAGTGGTTTAATGTATGATACAAAAACTATCTAGGAGATGGTGATTCTAAGGGATATAAAACTGTAGAGGAACTCAAATCTTATGGTAATGAAATTCATATTAAAAAACAGGAATGCGTTGGACATGTGCAGATGCGCATGGGGGATCGCTTGCGCAAACTAAAGCAGACATGAGGATCCCAGAAGCTTAGTGATGGTAAGACCCTTGGAGGAAGAGGAAGATTGACAGATGAAGCGATTGATAAATTGCATAGGTATTATGGGTGTGCAATTAGGAAATATACAAGAAGCATTGTGCATATGAGGAGAGCAGTATGGGTATTATTTTTTAATACTGCATCAACAAATGAGCAGTCACAAATGCACTTTGCCCCACAGGTGATGACTCATTGTGTATGTACCAATCAGGAAAGGAATATGCCCATAAAAAAGTTTACCAAATGCAGTAATTAATGTAATGAAGCCCATATCCAGTGATTTATCACAGGCAAGTTAATTGGGAAATCCAAATGAAAGTGCAGATAATTTAATTTGGATTAGGATTTCCAAAAGAGTGTTTGTACAGATTAAAACATTGCATTTTGGAGTGGCAACACACAATGAAGGAACGTTATCAAATGTGATGTCCTGAAGCGTTTAGGTTTCCAACCAGGATTTGATTGATTTGATTTTTCCAGGGAAGCCAAAACAGTCTTGGACCAACCCGCCACTGCCCGCACCGAAACTAAGTTTATTGTGCGGTATCGCTTCCTGTTTATCTAGTTAAGCCCACCAATGCCCTTGAACAGTGCAAGGAGTCCCTTTACCAGTTCTTTATTAGACACAATTTCTTCGGGTCTGGTTGTCCCAAATAATCTGTGCCTTTTACTATCCAATGCAATGCATTCGAAGATTAGATGTGATGCAGTTTCATCACCGTCATCACAGATCCTACATTTAGGGTCCTCTTCTGTTATTCCCATTGTATGTAGGTGTTTTTTTGAAATTCCCATGGCCTGTCAGCAATCCAACCATGAGTCTAATCTCTCTCCTGTTCAGGCCCAGGATTGCAGAGCTTCTTTTAAAACATGACTTTGGCATCATTTCCTTACCATGTTTTTTTTGGTAGACTTTGGTCCAATATTCTATGTGCTGTCTTCTGAGCCAGTTACGTAGCTCCAATTTGATCATTGCCTTGGTGATTGTCAGGACAGGTTCCGGTCCAATAAATGGAGTCTCTGCCCCCATCCTGGCTAATGGCTAATCTGTCGGCATGTTCGTTGCCACTGATCCTCGAGTGGCCAGGGACCCACAATAGGTTTACTCTATTGCTTTCCCCTAGCTCCACCAGAATTCCAACCAGGACACAACACCATTTCCACAAAGCGCTTAATTGGTGAAGAAAGACCAAGTGGTGCATGAAGAAGAGACAATAGCCTACAACATGCAGCAAAAGGTAAGAAAAGACCAATGAAAAGTAAACTAACAGTGGAAAAAGAAGAGTATGCTGATAATCCATCATATGTGACAGAAATGTATAAAAAATCTTTTGGAGCCATTTTCCGTAACTTTAAAATTTTTATCTTTAAGGAACCTTTTCTCAAAACCTGCTAACAGTATATCAATGAAATTGATGGACAACATAGTTTACTTCATTTAGTTCATTTTTAAAAAATAAGCATCTGTTTAACAAAATTGTAATACAAAAATCAATGAATATTTTTAACATGGCATTATAACTTTGTAGAGAAATATTCACTGATCATGTAGTCAATATTTCAGAGCAATATGTTTAATCGTTTTAGAAAAAATATTCCTTCTATTTGCTAAAATTAACATGGAGGAGATGGATCGTTCCGGCTCTGTTTAAGGCATGACCCGTTTTCGTTCTGTGTGGAGATGCTATTTCATTGTTTAGAGAACCTTCGCGGTGTTTTTCAGTTACGATACATGGATGGATGACGTAGTATTTCCTTATAGTTAATGCTGATGTCACATATACAAATATCTGGGTACACAACATGCCACCGGAAGTAGCTGATCGATATCTCAGCGATGCTTCACTTGGATTTATTGATGTTATAAACATTTACTGGGAAGGTTGGCTGAGTCCACAACACCATCTTCAGTGCTATAGTGATATAGTCTACATCCCAGTGAGATGTCTTGGATGTTACCTTGCAGTATATTACACTTTTTCTTCTGCGATGTTCAACACAAACGATCGCTGAAATGCATAATCTCCTAGACTCCCAAAACGACTGACAGGTTTATGCGCAGCTAGTGGGAACATTTTTCAAGAGGACGGCAACACTATATAACCATTCCGTAGTGACAGCATCCTCAGTAGTTACAGCGTACATAAAACAATGTAAAACATCCTTGGAAAGTAGGAATAAAGGGCAAAAGCCAAAGTTAATTGACAACGAGCAACAAGAATTAAGAACGACTGTGGCCGAACATCATAAAGCTACCACATCAAAAACGACTGAAACATTCAAGGAGGGAAGGAAGCTTATACATCTACATCTACATACATACTCCGGAATTCACCGTAAGGTGCGTGGAGGAGGGTATACTGTACCACTACTAGGTATTTTCTTTCCTATTCCACTCCCAAATCGAACGAGGAAAAAAAGAATGCCTATATGCCTCCGTACGAGCCCTAATTTCTCTTATCTTATCTTTGTGATCTTTACGCGAAATGTAAGTAGGCGGCAGCAAGATCGTACTACACTCAGCTTCAAATTCCGACCCTCTAAATTTACTTAACAGAAATTTACGAAAAGAACGTCGTCTTTCTTCCAGAGATCCCCAATTGAGTTGCCGGAGCATTTCCGTGAAACTCGCGCATTGGTCGAACCTACCGGTAACAAATCTAGCCGCTCGCCTCTGAACCGCCTCTATGTCTTCCTTTAAACTGATCTGCTGCGGGTCCCAAACACTTGAGCAATACTCAAGACGTGGTCATACAAGCGTTTTATACTCGGTCTCCTTTACAGGTGAAGTACAACTTCCCAAAATTCTCCCAATAAACCGAAGTCGGCTGTCCGCCTTACTCACAACTGTCCTTACATGCTCGTTCCATTTCTGCAATGTTACGCCTAGATATTTGAACGACGCGACAGCATCAAGAAGCTCACTACTAATGCTGTATTCGAACATTATGGGATTGATTTTTCTACTCATGCGCATCACCTTAGATTTTTCTACATTGAGAGCTAGCTGCCATTCTTTGCACCAACTAGAAATTTTGTCTAAGTCATCCTGTATGCTATTACAGTCAGTTACAGACGACACCCTACCATACACCACAGCATCATCAGCAAACAGCCGCAAATTACAACTTACTCTGGATTTTCACGTCCCGTCGACAGCGTGGTCATTACAGACGGAGGTGACGCTCGGAGTCTTTGGATAAGGAAGTGGAAGGAAATCGGCCGTGCCCTTTCAAAGGAACCATCCCGGCATTTGCCTGGAGCGATTTAGGAAAATCACGGAAAACCTAAATCTGGATGGCCGGAGGTGGATTTGAACCACCATCCTTACGAATGCGAGTCCAGTGTCTTACCACTGCGCCACCTCGCCCGGTAAAAAATTCAACATTGATTTGTGTAATATTATTTCGATTAAAACAGTTCGGTTGGAAATTAAATTCGTGATACTTCTGAAGTTGGTAAACTTTTAATAACGGAAATCAACGGAAAGATATGAATGAAGTAGTGGCATGATCGTAAAACCTGGGTACTTGATGAATGAAAGTATGTGATATAGTCCGATGAATCATAGTTTACTTTGGTTCCTAGGAACAACCAGTTTTATGTATCGAAAATCCCAAATGAAGCATACGATAAGACATCGTTTCTACATTTAAACATTGTAGGCGATCCGCCTGTATTGAGCACCATACGTCGTGGTATTCAACGGTTTCTATCATAACCCTCACTCGAGGCTTAATTGTGATTTAATATCTCAGAATACTTGACAACATCCTGTATGAGGAACATGTTGCTAACCAACACCGCCTTTCCAAACTGATAATGAGCCTCCACACAGCCAAACAGGTTCAGGAGTGCTTTTTTTCAACATAACAAAATTTTACAAAAACAGCTCTGGACAAAAAAGTGATCGCATTTCAACATAGTTGAACCGTTATGAGGAGCATTAGAGCAGAGAGTGAGCGCCAAATTTACAGCTCCAGTATCACTGAAGTAATTTGGCGGATGATTTGTTACAAGGATAGAACATTATGCCGGAAACTATACAGATACTTTACTATAAAGAGTTGCAGCTGTTCCCTAAGCCAGTTGTGGCCAACTCCTTACCAATAAGTAAATAATATGTCTATGTTAGGTGTTCACATTACATTGTCTCCTCCTGTAACTGCAATGTAATTATGAGCAGTTCAAAGATCTAGGACAAACAGAACACACTAAAAGGGGACTATCCCTCCTCTCTTCACATTACAGCAATCTGCTCAAACTAAGGGTCATTGGTTTCTGTAGATTAATTGACGGAGATAATCGAAAAATTTCATAGAAGAGCATCTTACTTAGTATTATCGCGATATAGGGACAGTGTTACGGAATTGGTACACAAGCTGGGGTGAAAATCATTACAACTAAATCGTTTAGAGTTGCTGTAAGAGCTTTTTGAAAAATTTCAATTTCCAAATTATTTCTCACCCTATGAAAATGTTTTCTTTCTGATCAGCTACACTGGGAAAATAATAATGAAAATAAAATAACAGATGTTAATAAAATAAGAGAAATCAGAGCTTGCAAGGAAAGCTGTAGGTGTGGAACGGTAAAGAAATAGTCGGAATATGGTACTATGAACCCTAAAAAAAAGTTCAAATGTTTGTAAATCTATCGGACCAAACTGCGTGTTCATCAGTCCGTAGCTTACCAACTACTTAAACTAAGGTAAACTAACCTAAGGACAACACACACACACCCATTGCCCCAGGGAGGACTCGAACCTCCACGGCGAGCGACCGCGCGCTCCGCAGCGAGACGCTTTAGACCGCTCGGTTACTCCACCGCGGCTATGAACCTTCATCCAGGCACTTAAGTGTGAATAGCAGAGCACTGATGGTATACAGAACTGATACTTTTTCAATCGATGATGAACTGCTCAGTAAAACACGGTCAGCCGCGTTGCGAAGGAAGGACTGAAAAAAATTGATTGATCACAATTTGTTGCACCAAAACTTCACTACAATATATTCTAGTCACAACGTTCCTTGACATATATAAGATTAACAACAGAAAATTAATAAAACCAACTCAGACATATGGAAATAAGCCCATCTCTGATACCAAGCCGCACTGGAGTTTCCGAGTGGTCTAGAGTGCCACGTTGCGGATCACGAGGCCTCCCGCGCCGGAGGTTCGAATCCTCCCTCGGGCATGGACGTGTGTGTTGTCTTTTGATTAGGTTAACTTAGTTTAAGTAGTTTTGTAAGTCTAGGGCCTTATGGCCAAAGTAGGTTGGTCCCATAGAATTACAAACATTTGAACATTTGATCTGATGCCACTGACGAAGCGACAGACAACGCAACGTACGCTGGTCAAGAAATTCAGATAATAATTCAGTCTCAAACCTACATTCATAAACACTTTGAAGTAGAATAATAGGAAATTCCACAGTAACGTAATTTGATTCTGGCATTAATTTCTCGATCCAAAACACAAAGAAACCCCTTGCATTCTCATCGCATGCGGAATACACAATGAAATATGCACAAGTAATAAAGTACCCCAAGAAATTCAGAAACTTCGTATGCACTCCAAAACTAATAAAATACGAACTCTCATATAACAAGGTTTAAAATAAGTCAAATATGTCCCGGAATTTAATTAAAAACTAAAGGACTTTCAACACGTGCATATACGCTTCGGCAATCAATAGGTGCCCACTCTTGGTTTCAGACAAAGCACGTCAAAAAACGAACACACGGACGCTCAAATATTCTTGAAGTATCCACACAATAAGCCTTTCAACAAACAACAAAGTAAAATTTGTTGAAAATCCACCGTGCTTTCCAGAACTGTAAACAAGACACTGAACAAATGCATTCGTTTCACAGTGTTCACAGCACTTGAGCCCAACAGTACGGTGAGATACTGCATCAAAGTAACGTTGCACAGAAGTGTTTAGAAGTAAAGAGCATGTGACAAAATTTTATAGTAACAGAGATTTACTGATATGGGGCACAGGTATGCCATCGCCATGTCTAGGATCAAGAATATGAGGATCTAAATGTTATGAAAAAGTGTGTCATCTCCAAGTCTAGGAGACGGCCGTCACATCCACTTTTGGAAGCCCTCACGGCTTCTTCGTCTCAACTTCTTTGAGGATATTAGTAGAAGCCTGAATTTTCAGTGACAAAGAGGACATACTATAAATAGCTATATTCCCAAATTACGACTATTCGTACCTTATACTTTAAGAACTATTGTCAGTCGAAATTAATTGATTTTATCATTAACACACAGTATAGTCAATGTTTCTATCGGAATACTCAGTGAGTGAGGATTGAGCCTGAAAATACAAAAAAGGGACGTTACATGTAATACTGAATGTTTTTATAAGCTTGGTCCATTAAAAACTAAATTAGGAATTATTAATTGAGTTTATGTTTATCACGAACCGTTTCTGATATGTGCAGCCAATGATATTACCAACTTCAAAGTCAAGGGCTGGACTGATGGACTTCGGTGCTCCATTGCTCAAATGCGGTCAAGCACACGTGGGACTTCCTAGTGACAAGTGTGAGCAGATTATTCCTGATTAGTATTTAGAACCGAATATGACATTTTATTTCACCTGGTATGCACAAAAAAGAAATTAAACGAATGAAATAGCCACCTAATTAAATACTAATGAAATAATCTCTTTTTCAAACAATGTGAGAAAATTACTAAATCTGAAGTGTAATAAGTCATGGTCACAAAATTCTGTTTTTACAGTCGAATAACACTGGTAAGAGAGACAATATAAAGAAGTATTTGTTCATTTAGAGAAAGCATTTGATGGTGTTTAATTCTTAGTGTATCAAGAATATAATATGAGGATCTAAATGTTATGAAAAAGTAGTAAAGCAACCACACTGCAATGGTAATAAATATGGGACACGAAAGGTAGGAGTTAGGAAGGGCGCGGGACAGGGTTGTAGAATGTCCTGTTATTTATTTCTTGGTATGAGGTCCGCCTGATATGCAAAACACTGATTTATTACACACCCAAACTAGTTTCAGCACCTCTGTGCCATCATCAGTGAATTTCTCATTTATTTAATACGAAAACAAATACATTGATTTTACTATTGTACTAGCGTAAATTTAGGCCTATAAAAGTCGTTAGTCTTATTTTGGTTTTTACCTTATTTTATATTCTGTGGTCATGTCGTACCCTTTCTACATATTTGTGTAATGGTAGCGTTGTCATCTGCAACCAAAATTTTCTCTTCGAACCTTGTGAGGATTATAAAAAAACGCTACTTATAGTGTTAAGACGTAAAATTTTGATCGTCTGCCTACTGTCTATAATTGCAGTTTCTTTTGGCGTGTACTTTCTCGTCCGCGTTTTTGTAGATAGCACACATGCACATGTAATAAACATATTCTGCGGAATTTTTTTCGTCACAATCACTTCTCACTTTAGAAATTCGCCTGTGTATACTGTGTTGATATGCGTATGTTTTGGTTGACTTTCATTTGTTCTCCAGTTGAATGGCGGTGGATTTGAATAGTGTTTGTTTTGCCTGTGTGTGTGTGTGTGTGTGTGTGTGTGTGTGTGTGTGTGTGTGTTAGCTGTCTGTGTCACCTTTTCTGTACAGCTCATTTAATGGGTTACATAATGTATTTTTGCATAGTGTGGTGTACTCATTCATGACTGACTTTCCTTCTGCTATTGCTTTTTGTATGTGATAGTTTTCTTCTATTGTTAGTTTGTGGTATAGGTTATGGCTTGATTTTAGTATCTATAAGTCTGTTTCTATTTTGGTTCGGTAATGGTTGTGAGCTATAGGTTGTTTGCGAATGTGCTATGGGAACTGTGACTTTAGTGATCTGAGATGTTCTGAATATCTGGTATTTAAATTCCTACAAGTTTGTCCAATATATACTGATTGACATGTATTGCAAGTCAGTTCATATATGCCTGATCTGTTGTATTTGTCTGTTGGTGTTGTCTGTGTTCTGAGTTTCTTCACTGCTGTGTTGTCTGTCCTGTATCCTATTTACAGTCCCTGTTTTTTTTTTTTCAATATGTTGCCTGTCGTGTGGACTATTTTGTTGTTGTAGGTGAGTATGTGCCATTTGTTTCATTTTGCGTCTTGTGCTGTTGTGACTGGTATGTGGTCATTACCCGTGTGTTTATAGTGAAGATATATTTCTTTGTAGTAAGAAAACCATGTCTATTTATTTATTTAATATTCAGAGTTAAGCCCAGTGATAGGGTTGAAAATCGAAAAGTCTTGTCTCGTTTGCTAAACTGTCCAAGACGTGTTCTACATATCCAAGTAGACTTTGAACTTGAGTGATGCAGTTGATGTCGATGTCTTATAGTGGGCAGGGTAGGGAAAATGTAAAAATACCTTTACATCCTGGGATACTGTTTGCTATTGGGGAAGTAGCGTACTTGTCCTTCATACAATCAGGGTGGGTATGAAGAAGACCAAACCAGATAAACATAAAAAACTGTGTCGCAGAATATAGTTGGGTGTTTGGTAGCTGAAGTATCATTGTGACGTTCTCAGTATGCACTATATCATCATGTGAGAACACACGGTATACCCCATAAGGAGAAGGTGACAATGCTTCGATTGTCCACGTGGCATTGTGGAATAACATCTTCTTAATTGATGGCTGGAAATTCGAAGTTCCATCCAGTGAAATGGTTCTAAATCGAAAACCTACTGTATTCTCGACTTGTGTCTGGAAATCGACATTTCTCTATGGCAGAACCTTGACACACATAGATCTCTTGGTATCAGAAAAATGGAAGAATCAGAAGCTTCAACATATTAGTTATACCATAATAGGGCTTCTGTACTTAATTTCTCGGTAACTGCGTATTTTTTACGGCCCTCACACCCGGAAAATCAACATGAATACATCCAAAATTGGTAAAATATTTTGCAAAAGTGGAAACAATACGTTTGGAAGCGTCGCGGAGAGCAGTCCTGGCATGACTTGCGTTGTCGGCTGCTAGTATTCGTCTTAACATTGTGTCCCGATAGACAACAGCAGTTCGCTGATACATGGATGGGCTATTTGTGTGGTAGCACTGTCATTTAACTGTCAACAGATGGCTCTGGAATCGTTTCCATGCGTGGATTCGTATTTAATTTAATAACTAACATTCCAATTAGGGCCTATCTTTAAATCTGTTTTACATTGCCATGCAAATTTTCAAACAATACGATATGTATATAAATTTAATTGTAGTATATTACCTATATTAGCGGTACCGACTTGTTGTGTATAGTCCTGCCAGAGAATAGGTAATAAATATTTTTCACAAAAACGAGTTTTTTTTAAATACATAATTCAAAATTATTTTCCAATATATGAAGTCGAAGATAGTTGTTTAAATTTATGGTGTGGGAGGCGGAATCAGGTGGAGGAGGCTGTTGAAGAAGAGGGCTATGGTCCGATTTGTTTTTTAATTCTATCTAACGGAGCATGGTCGTAAGAGGGCGTGGTATAATATGCAATTTCCTACCCAGTTGTCACCTTTGTAACGAAACCGAATCGGATGACGTCATCGCAGCCATCTTGGATTACGTTACTTGGGGGAAGGTGGGAGGCAGCGTAGTTGACCCACTTTGCGCCAAAACCTGCATCATCCCAATACTCCTGTCATTTGAATATCTGGTCACCAGATATGGATGCGTTGTTTAGGGTGTTGCACTTATGGTGGCAATCAGTGTACATGGTGAAAACCTGGAACACCCGTTCATTCTACCTCATAGGTTTTTTTCCCTTGGCATTCACATTAACAACATCACTGCATATCATTGTGATTTCCTGGACACATTAAAAATTATGAGTATTTAGCCAATATGGCATTTCATCTTTCCCCATATGTAGTATTGCTGTTATTCACACCGAACGTCAACAACAACGGAGTCTCTCGGCAAGTTCTGCGTCAGTTTCTGTTCTGGGCACCTGATATATATATATATATATATATATATATATATATATATATATATATATATATATATATATATATATATATATATATATATATTACGTCGATGTGTAACAGTCATATGAGTGTATCTCAATCAGGTAGTATAAGGTAAAACAATTGACTTTAAAAATTTGCAGCATTCGTCTGTTCATAGTAATCTTTCTTATATGCCGTGCTATTTATTTTTATTTGGCTTCTGGCAGAGCCCATTTAATCAGATACAAATCTTTAAAATATGGAAGCAGCAACACATGAACTTCGAAAACTAGAAGAGTCTGAAGCAGACTGGTGCAGCCTCCCCTTACGACAAAGCAATGGACTCGCCCGGCGCTTAGGACGACAATGCGCAACGGCCTCCCCTATGAAGAAACCAATGGACTCGCCCGGTGCTTAGAACGGCACTGAGCATCGGCCAATTCATCCGGTGCTGGTGAATGTGGAATTGTTGGAGTTTCTACCTTATGAAGGGATAGTTCGTTATCGGGGATCTTGGAAGCGCCATTTGATAGTACGCGATTTACTCGATTCGCTCTGTTTACTTGACTGTAGTGTCTTTCAACAATGTCAATAAGAACATACTTAAATGGTTCAGAAAAAAGAAAAAACTTCCAATTCAAAAAGAAACCATGAGCGCACTACCTAAACTTACTTCATTTTAAACTGTTGAAGAAACTAACAGGCAGAGTGATTCATCTACCTTATCATCTCAAAGCTTAGAAACGGTGCCCATGTTTAACATAGAGGATAACATTAGTGTTTCGAGTTCATCAGTTCCAGTTATGAAGACAGCCCACATACTTATTACAACATACTTCTTCCATCTCAAGCCATTTGGATTCACCAGGCAGAAGTATATTAGAAAACATATCTCATGACCCTGGTAACTACTGTGATGAAATTTTAACGGAAGAAGTCAGTGATATTTGGATTCACAAAGGCCCAGAGTTTTCCCAAAACAAAAATAGCGACTTCTCAGAAAACACTACACATTTTGCTGATGTAAGTGGTAAAACAAAAACCAGAAAATTAACAAGGACTGTTTTCACTCGCAAACTGACGAATGGTGCGTGTGTGGAAAGAAAGTGGATTCTGTATTCACCATCCATGAAATCTGTGTACTGTTGTTGTTGCCGTCTATTCAGTAACACTGTGGCAATAATTTGGTTCTTCCAGGAGATACAAAGATTGGAAGCATATAAACAGTTTATGAAAGGAGCACGAGAACAGTTTACAGCACAGGGAATCAATGTTGAATTCTGATGCAAGATGCAAAATTGTTGGACGAGTTGATACTGGATTGCTTTCCCAGTTTAATGCTGAGGTCAACTATTGGAGGAGCATATTGAAAGGAATTATTGCGTGAATTTATTAATGTAATGGGACAGAAAGTTTTAACGACGATTGTCAACGAATTAAAAGCAGCCAAGTTCTCTTCAATTCCTCGCCAATCTCTCCCATGTTGACCAACTAACTTTCATCGTTCGTTACGTAAAAGACGGCCAGCTGCTATTTTTGCCTATGGAGGAGCATAGGACTCCAAGTATAGAAAATACTGTTATATAGTTTTTGGACATCTCTGACATTTCAATAAAAGATTGCTGTGAACAGAGCTATAATAAAGCAGCATATATGGATGGAGAGTATTCAGGTCTTCAGGCAAGAATAAAAGACAAATGTGAATTTGATATTTTTGTACCATGTGCCACACATTCACTAAATTTAGTTGGTGTTCAGGCGGCTGCATGTGTTTCTGAAGAAGTAGCATACTTCCAGTTTGTCCAAAAATTTTTCACTTTTTTTCTGCTTCGACAACCGATGGAAAGTTTTGAAAGAATGTTTAGGTGCAAATAAAATTCTGCAGTCCCTCTCTGAAACCGAATGGTCTGCTCGTGCTGACGCTCTTAACGCTTTGCGTAATAGCTACAATGATGTTTTTGAAGCTTCAAAGTCAATTAGTAACCAGTGGAAAAAAGACATGAAGATTTGCAAGAAAATGAAAGAACTCTAGACCATTATTTTAACGGAGATATGGGATGACCTTTTGAGAACTATCAACAATACAAATATAGCTTTACAAAGTAGTACCGTCACAATAGACCTTAATGCAAAACTTTTTGCATTTATTTCCGATTTCATCAGTTCTGCACGCGGCAGATTCGATCAGCATGAGAAAAATCCAGGTGCTGACTATAAGGAAGAAAATTTGCAGTAATCTTATCACTTTTTAGGCAGATTCGTCAGAGATAGTCCAGCTGAGTGCCAAAGAAAAAGTTCGTGTAGAAGTTTTTCTGCCTTTAATTGACAGATTGGATTCTAATTTGAAGCGACGTTCAGAATCATACCAGAAAGTTAGAAAACATTTTAGTTTCCTTTCTCAGTTAAAACAAATCGATTCAGAACAGTTGAGAAACAGGTGCAAGGAATTTGCAGAATTTTATCATGCAGACGTTAATGCTGATGAGCTAATATCAGAGTGTTTTCATTTGAAACAATGTTTGAAATACATTCCAAATGAATCTCCAGAGCTAAGTATATTATCCTTCATTCTTTAATAAAAGCAAATAAAATAGAAGAAACATTTCCGAATGTATAAGTTACTACCCGAATATTTCTTTGTCCAATGGTAACCAATTTAATCAATGAAAGGAGAAAATATAAAAATGCAGTAAATGAAACAGGCAAAATGGAGTACAGACGACTAAGAAATGAGATTGTCAGGAAGTGCAAAATGGCTAAGCAGGAGTGGCTAGAACGCAAATGCAAGGATGTAGAAGAATGTATAAATAGGGGAAAAATAGATACAGCCTACAGGAAAATAAAAGAAACATTTGGAGATAAGAAAAACAGCTCTATGAATATCAAGGACACTGATGGAAAACCAGTTCTCAGCAAAGAAGGGAAAGCTGAAAGGTGGAAAGAATATATAGAGGGGCTCTACAAAGGAAATGAACTTCGAGACAATATTGTAGGAAGGGAAGAGGATGTAGATGAAGATGAAATAGGAGATACTGTACTGAGAGAAGAATTTGACAGAGCCCTGAAAGACCTAAGTCGAAACAAGGCCCCTGGAATAGATGATATCCCCTCAGAGCTACTGAAGTCTCTGGGAGAACCAGCCATGACAAAATTGTTTCACCTGGTGTGTAAGATGTATGAGACAGGTGAAGTACTCTCAGACTTTAAGAAAAATGTTATAATCCCCATCCCTAAGAAAGCAGGTGCAGACAGGTGTGAAAACTACAGAACCATCAGTTTAATAAGTCATGGCTGCAAAATATTAACGCGAATTATATACAGAAGGATGGAAAAGCTGGTAGAAGCCGACCTCGGGGAAGATCAGTTTGGGTTCAGGAGAAATGTAGGAACACGGGAGGCAATACTCACTTTACGGCTTATCCTAGAAGATAGATTAAGAAAAGGCAAATCTACATTTCTAGCTTTTGTAGATTTGGAGAAGGCTTTTGACAATGTTGATTGGAATAAACTCTTTAAAGTTCTGAAAAAAGCAGGAGTAAATTATAGGGAGCGTAAGGTTATTTACAACTTGTACAAAAACCAGACAGCGGTTGTCAGAGTTGAAGGGCATGAAAGGGATGCAGTGGTTGGGAAGGGAGTGAGACAGGGTTGTAGCCTTTCTCCAATGTTATTCAATTTGTACATTGAACAAGCTATAAAGGAAAGCAAGGAGAAATTTGGTGAAGGAATAAAAGTTCAGGGGGAAGAATTAAAAACATTGCTTTTGCCGATGACATAGTAATTCTGTCAGATACAGCAAAGGACCTGGAAGAGCAATTGAATGGAATGGACAGTGTGCTGAAAGGTGCATATAAGATGAACATTAACAAGAGCAAAACTAGGGTAATGGAGTGCAGTGTAAGAAAATCAGGTGATGCTGAAGGAATTAGATTGGGAGACGAAGCAATAAAGGAGGTAGATGAGTTTTGTTACTTGGGCAGTAAAATAACAAATGATGGGCGCAGTACAGAGGATATAAAATGCAGAATGGCAATGGGTAGAAAAGCGTTTTTGAAAAAGAGAAATTTGTTAACATCGAATATTGATTTAGGCCTAAGGAAGTCCTTTCTGAGGGCATTTGTATGGAGTGTTGCCTTGTATGGGAGTGAGACATGGACGATAAACAGTGCGGACAGGAAGAGGATTGAGGCTTTTGAAATATGGTGCTACAGAAGAATGCTGAAGATTAGGTGGGTGGATCGCGTAACTAATGAGGAGGTACTGAACAGAATTGGGGAGAAAAGGAATTTCTGGCATACCTTGACTAAAAGAAGGGATAGATTGGTAGGACACGTTCTTAGACATCAAGGAATTGTTAATTTAGCGTTGGAGGGAAGTGTGTGGGGAAAAAATCGCAGGGGAAGACCAAGAGATGGATACAGTAAGCAGATTCAGACAGATGTAGGTTGTCGTTCTTATGTGGAGATGAAGAGGCTTGCTCAGGATAGGGTATTGTGGAGAGCTGCATCAAACCAGTCTCCGGACTGAAGACCACAACAACAACAACCAATTGCAGTGGAGAGCGATCATTTTCCCAGTTAAACAGAATCAAAAATGAAGTACGAACGACTATGCAACAGGAACGACATACTAATTTGTCAATCATGTGCATAGAAAGTCACGTCCTTTGAAGACATAATAGAAGATTTTGCATTTCAGAAATCCCGAAAGAAACCTTTAACAGCAACGTAGGCCTTAGTCCAATTTGCAAAATAGAAATCACTCGTATTTTATTTGTTTATTTCCAACCATAACAATTCATAAATTCGCTAAACAAACGTACAACATTCTGATGAGTTCATTCAAAGGAAAATCCTGTTTTGTCATACGGTCCCCTAATCTGTGTGCCAGTTATTTGCATAGAAAGACACATACTTCAAAAATTGTGCATATTGTATTCTGGAAATCTTTCATTAAAATTAATGATTTCTTTAAAGATTAATTTGTGGAAATAATCATTAGTATTTTGTTTGTAATATTTTAACCAATTAAGTCACTAAATAGATGTACACCAACCTGATGCATTCATTTGGTTTTTTTAAGAATCCCAAAACACAAAGTGCCCAGAGGCTCCTGCATGGCTTAAACGTCCCTGATCGTACAACATCTAAATATCTGTGGTTCAGAATTTTGTTTTTGTGCAATGAACTGGTGAGTACCGTCTCAGTCACGCACTCGGTAATCCTGACTGGATGTGCGGATTACATTGCCCAACCGTATTGCGTGCACTCTTCATGAACCTCTACGTACATACTCCATAACCCACCGAACTGTGCGTGGCAGAGGGTACCTTGTACCTCTACTAGTCATTTTCCTTTTTGTTCCCCAATCAAACAGAACAAGGGATAAACGAATGCCTGCATGCATCTGTTCGATTCCTCTTATCTTTGTGGTCTTTACGCGAAATGTAAATTGGCGGCAGTATAAACGTTCTGCCGTCAACTTCAAATATCGATCCTCTAAATTTTCTCAACAATGTTTCTCGACAATCATGTCGATATCTCTACAGCGATTCCCATTTCAGTTCTAGAAGGACCTTAGTAACACTTGCGCACTGATTGAAACTACGACTAACAAATCTAGAAGCACTCCTCTGAATTCCTTGTATGTCTACCTTTAAACAGATCTGTTTGGAATCACATACACTTAAGAAAAACTTAAGGCGGGATCGCACATGCGTTGTATAGGGGCTATCTTTTGAGATGAACCACATTTTCCCCAAATTCTCGCAATAAATTGATGTCGACCACCAACCTTTCTCACGACTGTACCTTCGTTCCATTTTGTATTGCTCTGTAATATTACGTCCAGATATTCATTCGGTGCGACCTTCTCAAACAACACACTAATGCTGTATTTGAATATTATGGGGCAGTTTTCCTGCTCATTTGCATAACCTTACGTTTTCATACCTTTAGAGCTAACACTAACTACAAATATTGTATAAAACATCTGGCATCTTACATCAATAATTCAATGACGACACGTTCCCATACACTACAGCATTATCAGCACACATCGGCAGATTGCTACTCAACCTGTCCAGATAATTTACGTACACAGAAAGTTATAACTGTCCTATCACGTTTACCCTGTGCAATCCATGTTTTGTCGTCCTGGTCAGCCTCTGTTCAGTTCTTCATGGCCTGTCTTTCAGGAAAGTTTCTGTTCAGGATGCATGGACATCTATAACGCATATACAGATTAGTAAAACAAGTTCTATTGACAAGTATGTACAAATTACTCAGCTTTTACACATATGTCTGTCTCTTCTGTTCTCGCAGCGTCGTCTTCTGTATGAAGCTAGCTGCGCTGGGTCCTAGTGACTGCCTATTTCGGAGCCGAGTTCAGACGGGCTCTTCCAGACGCATGTCGGCCTACATATAGCCGCTTGTAGAGGGCGCGCTTCTAGGTTACTCCCTCCAGGATGCGCGGCGCCAGAGTCTGGTTGGCTGCCGGTCGTCCGCTGCCGTCTCCACGATCGTTCTCGTGCGTCTGGCGTGAGGCACTGACTTTACGCTACAACTATCCTAATGACACGTGTCATGAACGTTCGCCATCTATGGAAATGTACTGGGTTCTGTTGCTTAAGAAGAGCTGGCCGCGGTGGCCGAGCGATCTGCGGCGAGCCAGTCACGTTCTGTACGGCCACTACGGTCGGGAGTTCGAATCCCCCCTCGGGCATGGATATTTGTGCTGTCTTTAGTATTAGCTAGTTCATAAGTAGTTTGTAAGTTGACGGACTGATGACCCCGTAGTTAACTCCCATAAGCTCTACAAACATTTGAACATTCGTTGCTTAAGAAGTCTTCGATCCACTCACATATTTGCGAATCTATTTCATATTTTCGAAATTCCGCTAGCATTCTGCATTGCAGCACCATGTCAAGCACTTTCCGGAAATCAACAAATACGAAGTTTGCCTATTTCGTTTCATCTATGGCTCATAATATATCATTTGAGGAAAGCGCAAGCTGACTTTCACACGAGCGATGCTTCTCGTAAAGCCTTTCTGGTGCATGGACGGAAGCTATTCACCTAGACATTACGTGATTCCAACAAATCAAGTCGACCAACCCATTACGCGGCTTTTATCCGGCAATACCTTAACTAGTATGATCGATAGAGTCCTAAACATGCAAGTAATCAGACCACTCTTTCGTCCTCCTAAAGACATTTAATTGTTTGACGCCATCTGTGAAAGACAACGTCGGTGTAAGTGAGCCAGGAATTTACAGTTTTCCTTCCGAGTGTGGCAAAAATTAAAAACGGCAGGCTATATAAAGTTCTGCTGAAAGCTGCATCGAACATCACCATCACCATCACCTGAAAGACAAACATTTAAGAACACCAGTGTTTTTTTATTATTATTGTAATTTTATGCCCGTTATGGGCAGCCTCGGTGAAAGTTTCAGTCACAATTTGCAAACAACATATAAAAGATGAATTTACAATGAAAAACAGAGATAAAATTATGAAGTTATACGCAATAAAATGGTGCAGTTTTGGACGTTATTAAAACGCATGCATGAAAAACATGCAGAATTTTAAATAGGAGCCACGGCGTAAAACATACCTGTATGATGGTGCTTTAAGAATTCGAGAGGGCGGAGGAACGTGATATGTTCGTACAGATTCCGCGTGAGAGGCGGTAGGTCGATACTTTTTTCTCTCGTCGCCGCCAGTTGTCCTAAGTGTCGGTGGCGGAGTCGAGAGAGATCGACACAGGGCAATAGGATGCACACGTTTGCTGGTACGGAGTCTGAGGTGAGCAGCCAGTGGAACAGCAGAAACTAGAAACACTAAGCTAGATTAGTACAAGATATATATTTCGTATAAATATTATAATACTCAACTTTTATAAGTTTCATGACTCCAGACTAGTGAATTTCTGATACATAGTTTAACTAGGTAGAGGTCTGCCTACTGATGAGAGTCTTATCTATTGCCTATCCCATTAGGCCAATAAAATTAGGATTCTGCCTTACAAAAATTGGAAACTGTTTTAATAATAACAGTAGGCCTCTAATATGAATAATCTGAGTTTGTCCCGATTTCTGAGTGGAGCTTCAGCTGTGATGAAAAGGAAACCACCAAAATTTCGGACATTTTCAACTTTTCTTCAAATTCCTCGAAAACTAAGCGTTTAATCTAAAACGCTAAGGTTACAAAAATGTAGAGCATTAAATTCCGCATAGATTTAGTAGCAGAACTTCGTATTTGATGAAATTTTACCAGAGAAATTCCACGTCAAATATTGACAGTTATTCACACTTATCGAGAAACACTTACATCGTCCGTATAAGACGTGCAGCGTTTGGGAATTGGCTTGCTTGACGCAAAAATTTTTAATTGAAAAGTTGTACAACATCAAATTGTGTTTTTCCAATGTCAATGACACTGAAGAAACTCCTTGCTGATCAGTAAAAACAGCCGTTATTTAATTACATCTAATGTGAATGACAAACTTACACTTTCTACGTTCCATTCAGTGGATTTTTCTAATATTCACACTTATTTATTTCATTTTTTATTTATTTCATTTCACTGCTACACAAAACGACATTTACTTTATATCAGTAAATTAGTTTTGAAAAATACGAAATTAGCAGGGATAATAGTACACAAACGAGAAAAATATGTAGGTGATAAGGGTGTTAGTAAATACACATAATGTCTATCGTTGTTTTATTAAGAACGAGAAACTTCATTCAATCAACAATAAAATGAGATACATGTGATTATAAAAAGCACAAAGTACAGAGTTATACAGCACTGTTTCATTGTGTATAACTTCTTTTTTTCTTAGACTGTCACACATTTACTCGCTTGGAAGAGGAGGGTCCAAACGACATTAACTGTAACTCTTCCACCTCTTCCATATTAATGTCCTCGGTGAAATCTCTAATTACTTCTTCTGAAACGTCGCCATCTGTGTCACTGTCTTCAATGTCAGTAACAGAGATGTCATCGGCAACATTGGTGCAGGATTGGCCTCTGCATGGTTTGCAGACAGTTGTACACTTAATGCCGTTTTTTCTGCAGGAACAGCTTCCATTCCTCCCTGTACATCATGTGAAATAAATGGTTTTCAACAGTTCCGTAGGTGCTGCATCCTTAATAGTGGGAATCTTTGAAGTCTTCTATCCACATTCCAGTAAATTTAGAAGGTTGTGTTTCCAAGCTTTCAACTGAAAACAAATTCTCAGGTAATGCTGTCGAGCAGCTGCTTCCGTAGGAGGCAAAGTGGGGAGGTTAAACGAAGTCTTTGACACAGATTTTTCAAAAAACACATTTAATGACTTTGTTTTATCCCCGCAGTACAGCGTCGCAATAAACCCCTGTCCAGCTTCATCAGTGTCGTCAACAGTAGCACTGGTATTGCCGGATAACTCTGCTGCTTTTTGTAAGGTGGTTTCCGTCTCCAGTTCCTTCAGGAGTTTCACTTTTACTTTGCCGTAAAACAACGAAATCGTATCGCAACCTCTGAAGGAATGTAGGAACAGATATTTTTTCCTTTAATGTTTGAGACAACTTGAAATTTAGGGGACTGTAAATTACGTCGCCTTGTCTGCTCTGCCTGGTTTCAGTAGAAAAATGTTGACAGTGGGGCTGAAAATGTTAGTATTACTAGAAGGTCGTTGTCTTCGCCAACGACAACAGCATGGATAGAGTGCATCGCAAGGGCAACAGATGCAGTTACTATTAGAGTACCGGAATCCTCAGCAGCTTGCTAGACATTAAAGGAACAAGACTGAAGATTGTAAGTAATCATTGAACAGAAATAATAAAATATGATGTTGAGCGTTAACATGTGATTCACATGTAAGTGAATAATGGCGATATTTCCTGATCACTAGGTTTTTTGTTCGTTTCATTTACATTTCAAAAACGCAATTTGATGCTCTATAATTTATATCATATAAAATTTTGCGTCAAACAAGCCAGTTCTCAAGTGCTAAACGTCTTATACCGACGATGTTAGTTTTTCTCGTTAAGTGTGAAAAATTGTCAGTCTTTGACGCAGAATTTCTCTGATTAAATTTCATCAAATAGCTACGTTCTGGTACTCAATCGATGCGGAACTTAATGCTCTGCATTTTTTGTAACCGTAGCTTTTTCGATTAAACACTTAGTTTTCGAGGAATTTGAAGAAAAGTTGAAAAAGTCCGAAATTTCGGTGGTTTTCTTTTCATCACAGCTGAAGCTCCACTCAGAAATCGGGGCAAATTCAGATTATTCATACCCGAGGACTGCTGGAGCGATTAAAACAGTTTCCAGATTTCCACTAATTTTTGGAAGGCAATCCCCTTTTTGGAGCTAATTTTACTGGCCTATATTGCCAAGTGGTCGATGCAGTTCAGTGGTGGCCGCGAGCGGGGTTGCAGCAGAGGGCGCCCGCGGCTGATGTCTTAAGATCGCCGCGCCGTGCTTGCATGGCGGCGCGCGGCGAAAGTACGTTCCGCGCACTTCAGACTCGTGCGACACCACAGATACGATAGGAAAGGTGAAGAGCATAGCGTTCGGGGATTTGCAGGAATTTAGAAAAGGCGGAAATTCAAGTGGCCTTAAAGCTGCAGAGGATGGGACACATGAGAAATTAGTAGATGTACAATATTGTCACGTTGAAAACAGCAGGTGGTCCGGAATTCGAAGGCTGATCGTTAATAGAGCACAACGCTTTGCCATTAAACCACATTTATTGCTAATACATGCGTACACTCAGTACAGACTGACTCCCACTATTTATACATTGAAAGAAGAACTAAAAAGTACATAAATATAAGAAACTTGTATAAAATTCTAGAAATAGTAAATACAAAGGAATAAATGTTTCTTGCCCGTGGCGGGATTTGAACTGGGGACTGCAAGCACAGCGATCTGCGATGCTAACCACTGCACCACGCGTGCTGTCGGAAGTCGCGCGGCATTGCTCACATTCTTGAAAGAACAGCGACCCGCTGTTAGGTTCCCTTTACAGCCAGCTGCAATGTCCTCGATCTTGTCATAGGTCCTCTGTATGGCAGTTCCGGAGAATCCTTCCCTTCTGCCTGCTCGCCTTCCTTGCGGTGACGATGGCCGGCGCTAGTCCCTCCTTTCGTGGCTTCATCATCACCACGCCGATCCCATGGACACTATATCCCTTCCACACTCTCACACTCCCTACCTCCACACTAATATCCTGTCTCAGCCTGATTTACACTTACTCTCTAACCAAATCTCTTCCATTGAACTCTTTAAATACTACCCTGCCACTCCCAACTCCCAGCTCATCCTTCCTGTGGACTCTGTCCTTATCAAACTGCCGAGTCCCCCTTCCAAACCAACACACTCCAACGTCTGTCCCATGTTCACCTTGGACTCAACGCTACCCTAACTCTGTATTACACTCTCTTCTCTTCCCATCAGCCCCAACGTCCCTGACACCTATCCACCCTCACTGCCATAATCATCAAACATAGCTCAGTGATTACAGAGGATAAGATGCTGTGCCAAGTCAATACCCACCCCAATCTCTCCATCCTCTTCAGCAAGTGCATCTACAATGCCTCCAGACCCACCTACCTGATGAGGATTTTTACAGAATCAGTGTCATCCATTGACCTTCTTGTCAGCAATGGGGCATCAGTCCACGATTTTCGCTGCATCGTAGGTCCCTCCCGCTCTCCTCCCCAATCCTAGTCTTGTGCAAGATGTATAATGACCACCTTACCCAAAACAGCCACATACCTAACCTGCCCCAATTGCAAATCCCCTCATTACATTAAACAGTGTCCTAGTCTCACCTCCATCTTCCTCCCAACTGTAATACCTGCGGTGGCAACCATCCTCACCACTCATATATGAGTAAGTCCAGCCTCCCCCAAACTTACCATCACCATTCGTCTCACTGATCCGCCCTTGCTTCCCAAAAGCTCACTCTGCCCCTTCCCACAGTTAAAGACGTCATCCGTTTCGTAACCACTATCCTCCAAAACATCATCCCTTTCAGAAGCCCCATACCCTCACTGCAGAAACAGTCTTGAAACTTGAAAACTTACTACATTCTCCTCTAACCACACCGAATTCCCCTTCTCTCGCCAAGTGACCCATGTATAAGGTACACCTTTGACCTTTTCCTGTCTACACTCCTGCCTACCCTCACAGTCTCCATGGCAGGCGTGTACTACCTTCACCTCATCCATAATATTCACTCCCTCATTCCCCATAAACACCTCTTTCTGCACACCAAATCCCAGCACAGCATGGACGCCTTTCTGTTGTTTGAGACCTTTCTGCAATCCCATCATCCTATCAATACTATTCGTTACCTACTCCACTGCAATGACGCCCCCCTCCCATTGCTTGAGGTGCAGTGTCGATTGGTCATGTCCATCACCACCCTGCCCGTCTACAATCTCTCTGCAATGATCCTACCAAACACCTCATCCTCAGCCTCTTTCTCCCCTCCTTCACTCTCACGCTTGCCACCATATATGTCTACAGTGCTGCACCCCCCTCTCCTATGACTTGATTTCCCATGTTGATCGCTCCTTTACGACATATGTGGTTGCTGTTGACCTTAACCTTTCTTCCTAGTCCCCTGCTAAATTCTGGCGGTGGCGTTAGTTTATCACCACCTCACTTCAGGGCGACCTTGTCGTCCTGCCCCCTCTTCCTTCCTACATCAGACTGTTGCTGACTATGTCCAATCCATATCCTCACCAGGCGTTCATCCATACTGTCCTACCCTTTCTCCACAGGTAGTACTTCTCCTTCTTCACCAAATCCGCCAAATCTATCGCTTTTTCCTGTGTACTCGCTATCAGGACACAGTCTTCCGCCACCAGCAAATCCACCAGCACATCAGAAACCTTTTAACCGCAAAGAAATGCTGGGCCTGGCGCCAGTCTTGCACTTATTTTAATGCTCATAAATTCCTGGAACTTCTGGCAGGCTTTCCAACATCTTACTGGAAAGCACTCCTACCCCAACGACCCTCTCCTCCACAATGACCAACCTTTTCCTGACAACACTAATAAGGCTGAACGTTTCACTTCCCACTCTTCCGAAATTTTGTCCATTTCTGATAGTTCAGTTTGACTTCTCCCTCTTTCTTCCACAGTCCATTAGTGCACCCCCTCATCCCCTCCGCTCGCTCCAGGCTTCCAGTATTTGGACCACATCCCCATCAGCACTCAACATGTCAATCACTGCCCTCAAAATCCAATTAACACTCCACACAAAACGCAACAGACCAACTGGCCACAACTGCCTAACTCACCAGCATACCTGTGCCTGTCCACTATCCATTCATACTGTCCCTGCCTCCATATACAATGTCATCATCTACACCGGTTTTCTCCGCATGTGGAAATCATCGCAAATCCTGATGTTATTCAAACTCCTCGCAGACAGACGTGGAACCTACACCCATGTTCATCAGCAACTGTGTCAACACCATGTCCTTCCCCCTCTCCCAATGTGGTTTCCATCTCAGCCTATGACCAGCACCTTCACCTCAATCACTTTTTCTCTGTCCATCTAACCTTCTGATGCTCCAAAATATTTCTTTCTCTAGACATTGATAAAGCCCATGATAGTGTATAGAATTTCCATCTTTTCAAACTCCAAACCTATGCCCTTTCCTTGCATTATGTCCGACTCATTGGTTCCTTCCTCTCCCACCAACCAACCTACATCACTGTCTAAAACTCTCGTTTCTTTTACCGCTCCACTGGGGTGCCCCATGGCTCCGTCTTTTCACCTGTCCTATACCTCATTTACTCTGACATTATGCCCCAACCTCAGTCTCTCATCCACCTTCTTCAATATGCTGACGGCACTGCCTTCCTCTCGCTAGGCCCCCTCTTCCTTACGACATCCGCAGCCCCTCCCCTATGTGAATTCTCTACGATCTCATCCACTTCCCTCACCTCATGCAATTCCTGGAGCTCATCTGTATCCTTTTGTCCGCACAAAATATACTTTAGTGACACTTTGGTACGTCACGTCCTCATTTATGCTGGGCCACTGCAACGCCTGCACCACTGTGTCCCTCTATCCTATTACGCATCCTGTCCATGGTAAACTTCTGACTTCTACCCTGCAATTAGCCATAATCCTTTTCCCCTCACCATTTTCCCCTATGGATGCAGTGACCCTCTCTCCCACATGCCTCTCCTGTTCCACTTGGATTCCTTCCTTCCCCCTTCATCACTTCTTAGTGTCCTTACACTTGTGTCCATCTCCCTCCATTCCCTGATCTACTCCTTTTATACCTCCTTACCTGCCCTCCTCATCCCTGCAGAGTCAATAAACCATGAGTTTTGCCAGTACTTCATGTGTGTGCGTGTGTGTGTGTGTGTGTGTGGGTGTGTGTGTGCAGTGCTTCTGCAAAATGTGTTTTATAACATGATGCAGCTGTCGCCTCCGGCAGAACCGGTGTCACCTGTATTACTTTTACAGTGTCTCTGTCAGTGTCGTTGTGTCCAGTGCCTGTGTTCATCTACGTGTGTTTTAAGCCGCTGTGGCCACATTTTAATACTGCCTACAAGTTTTAATTTTGCATTTCATTGTGTTAAATTTCCAAAGTTTCACCTTATCTATTTCTAAATTTTATTTATTTCAACTATATTTTCATTGTTTCTATCGCCATTTAGCCAATGTTGAAACGTTTCAGTCATCAATTGTTTTCTTGCTGTAGAAAAATGTATTTGGTATCCAGTTCATTGAATGAAATTACGATTTTTCAGATGTATAAAATATTTCGAGGTGACCCCCACCGGAGCATACAATGCGTCTCCAAATGAGGATATTGTTTACAAGTGGGTGCAATATAAGTCGAAAAGTCAAAGTATTTTATTTTACTCCACCAAACTCCTTAAATTACAGAAAGATCACTTAAAGATTGTATACATAAACCATTGTTTTACACTTGTGAAGAATGATAATTAAAGATAACTAGCTGTTTTCTATCGATATATATGTGAACTTTACATTTCACACAATAAAAATTGGTTTTGCGTTTGCAAACCAGTTTCTTGTACCTGTGAAATAATTTTTTGTCACCGACAACTGAAAGATGCCCAACAGTGTCCAAACGAATATCAGCTTCTGGACGATCTTCCGCATCGGCCCATTTTGAAGCACTAGGAGATGACATTGGACCCTCACTAGTGGGATGATCACTTTTCCTGGCATTTGGTTTATCTATTTTTATCAGTACTCTGGCCACACTTGCCCTAAACTGAAGCAAATTAAGAGTCTTAGATTTAGTAACTCCTTACTCTGATGCCTTTTTATTGCACTAAATCAATTAATGTACACATGTATTATCAACTGCAGGAGCAAACGTGCATACCGTCCACTTCCGCAATCAGATAAATGTGCAATAAATTATGATCAATAATTCCATCTTGGCGACCCATCTACATCTACACTTACATCCATTCTCCGAGAGGCACCTGACGGTGTGTGGCGGAAGGTACCTTGAGTACCACTATCGGTTGTCCCTCCTATTCTAGTCTCGTATTGTTTGCGGAAAGAAAGATTGTCGGTATGCTTCTGTGTGGGCTCTAATATCTCTGATTTTGTCTTTATGTTATCTTAGCGAGATATACGTAGGAGGGAGCAATATACTGCTAGACTCCTCGGTAAAAGTAGGTTATCGAAACTTCGACAAAAGCCCGTACCGAGCTACAGAGCGTCTCTCTTGCGGAGTCTTCCACTGTAGTTTTGCGATCATCTCCGTAACGCTTTCACGATTACTTAATGATCCTGTAACGAAGCGTGCCTCTCTCCGTTGGATCTTCTCTACCTCCTCTATCAACCCCACCTGGTACGGATCCCACACTGGTGAGCAGTATTCAAGCAGTGGGCGAACAAGTGTTCTGTAACCTACTTCCTTTGTTTACGGACTGAATTTCCTTAGGATTCTTCCAATGAATCTCTGTCTGGCAGCTACCTTACGGACGATTAATTTTATATTGTCGTTCTATTTTAATTCACTCCTAATGCCTACTCCCAGATAATTTTTGGAATTAAAAATCTACTCGAAATTTTCCTTCAGGTGTTCTGCCATAATAGCTGCTGAGCCAGGAGGCCTATAGAAACATCCAATTACTATGTTCGAGCCTGCTTTAACCGTGACCTTCACCCAAATTACTTCACATTTCGGATCTCCGTCAATTTTCTTCGATACTATTGCACATTTTATCGCTATAAACACGCCTCCCCCTTCACTGTGCAGCCTGTCTCTGCGGTATGCATTCGGAGTTGAGAATTTCATGACAGTTTACATCTGATTTCAGCCAACTTTCCGTCCCTAGTACTATGTGGGCATTGTGGCCGTTTATTAATGAGAGCAGTTATGTGACATTTCTATAGACGCTCCTGCAGGTAACTCATACTACATTGATCTTATCATTCCCTGTTGCCTTTCTGCCTACAGCTATCTTGTCGCGGCTCTGGAGGCGACATGTCGGGCCTAGGGAGGGAATTCTCTAACGTAAAAAACCCACATTGACACTCCACTCCGCTACCCTTGTAGCCGCTTCCTACGTATAGTGCACGCCTCACTTATTCATGGGGACCCTAAATATCTCCGCCCAATAGCGGAGGTCAAGAAATTTGCACCCCAGATCTCCGCAGGATCGTCTGAGCTCTTTGTTTAAGCCATCCACTCGGCTCCAACCAGAGAATCGCGATCGGTTCTGGGAACGACACTACAAATAGTCAGCTCAGATTACACCCCGCGAGCGAGGCTTTTAGCGTTCACCAACTCGGTCAACTGCCTGTATGAACTGAGGATGACCTCTGAAACCAGCCGGCAGGAGTCATTGGTGCCGACATGAGCGACAATTTGCAGTCAGGTGCACCCAGTGCTCTCTATCGCCGCCGGAAGGGCCTACCTCCACATCTCGGACGAGCCCCCCCCCCCCCCCCCCCGCAGTATGCAAACAGAGTGCACGCTGGCCTTCTTTTCCGACTTTTCCGTTGTTTTTCTAAGAGGTTCCATCACCCTCCTAACAGTGGGGTTCCCAATCACTAATAAACCCCTCCCCCCGTGCGCCTCCTCGGACCCTGCTGAAGGGGCGGCCACATGTCCACTTACGGGCAGTACGTGCAACGCCGCACGCCCAGCCTCCACATTGACCTTCCGCCCTGAGCGACGCGAACGCAGTAGAACTCGCCACAGCCCTTGAGGAGAGGGTGGCTCAACCACGTCCGGTACGCGCAAAGATATCCCGGCAGCAGGGACCGTGGGTGAAGCATGTAACATCTGAGGTGTCCCATACGACGAACCAGACTCCCTACTGCCGCAACACTGCGAGGCAGCAGCCTGCAGACTGCTGACCGCGGCCAAATGCTCACTCTGCTGTTCGCGAGCAGCGGTCAGCTCTTCCTGCGTTCTTACACAGCAGTCACACATCTTATCCATCCTAACAGATCAACAATATACTGTAGAGAGTTAAGTAGCGACTCGTTACTAGCGTGCTTTTATAAAAATTAACACTGCTCAGCACACAAATAAGTCACAACAGTTCGCTTCTACTTTGCTGTAGCTCCGTTGGTGCTGCTGGAGTTGCTGACTGGCTGGCGCCCAACAGTACTTATCAAAATTCGCGAGAATAAACTATTAAAACAGTAGCACAAACGAAATCTGCCAAGTACGCGAGAATAAACCTCTTGAAACCGAAACACTAACGAAAATGTCTTTTCGTGCCAAGCGCAGGCCGGATGGGGTGTCACGACGGGTGGTCCAGAATCGCTCCCACCTTCCACCCACCGTCGTTTCACTCACTACACAACGACGGTGAGAATGTTTGGGGAGAAGGTGGATGAGTGTTGTGGCGTCGCTATTCGCCACAATTACGGCGGTCCAGGCAAGTCGCCGCTCCAATACAAAACGAGCAAGAAGCCTCCTGTAGTACTTCGTCCGCTGGGGGCGCCCGAAGTCTCTAATCTCTTTGCTTGCTTTGCGCGCTACCCGTTACGAAGAAGCGGGCTCTCTTACATATGTCGGCGCACCACAGCACTGCAAAGAATTCTACAGTTCAGATCCACGAATCAACAGAAGAGTTCCATACACGAGAGTCAGCAGTTTGTCTTAGCACAAGCCAGAACAGTTAACCATTGCCTTGCACAACTGTATAATAGTTAGGAAGAATTTTGTACCTCTACAAGCACAACAGAGTTAAGCATTCACTTTACCTATAATCAAATTGTATGTGGACTAATCAATTCTTTTAGTTGCAGACCCATTTCCGTATCCATGCTCATCACGGTCCACCTGCTGATCCCGCTGAATCCCGAGACATAATATTAATATATTAAATATGTCACATCTGATTGTGCTTAGATAATAATTCATATAGGTACTGCGTTTTATTCCACAACTTTATGACGTTTGACACTTGATTATTTCACTATATTATATACTTTTAGTGGTTACCTCTCAGCAACAATATGAGCTTAATGCAATTCCTTGTGCAGAGGTTCTGACATCGGCCTTGTAAACATATACTAATGAAAAGTCATTGTTTTATGTCTCTTTATACCTAATAGAGTTTCGATCAAACATGTGAGGTTTCATTGTTTAAGAGTCGTACAAATTCAGATCACAAACGATAACTTATCATTTCATTAAATGAGAGTGAGAAGGCACACGACCTGTCACTTATTGTAGTTAAATTTAAATTAGAAGTATTACTGTCTCCTCTATAATAACGTGTATTCTAATATTTGTTGTATGTCGGTTTTGATTATGTGTAGTCAATTAATGTACTACGCTGAGTTGCGCTGACCTGCTACACAGCTATCCCATGTTGGTTGCATACTATCAGCCATAGCCATCACATTGGAATTCGGATGTAAACTACTTTCTATGCTGTCAACTGTACTTGTAAATCATCGAGAAACTCATTTCTGGGGATCGGATCCACGATAATAACTGAATTAGTTGGGACTAAAGAGTTGACTCTTACCTAGAGCCGGCCGCGGTGGCCGAGAGGACTGAGGCACTCCAGTCACGATCTGCACGGCCACTACGGTCGGGGGTTCGAATCCCCCCTAGGGCATGGATATTTGTGCCGTCCTTAGTGTAAGCTAGTTCGTAAGTAGTTTGTAAGTTTAGGGACTGATGACCCCGTAGTTAAGTCCCATAAGCTATACAAACATTTGAAACATTTCTTACCTAGAGAATTCTTCCCATTCCGCTGTGTTTAGTTCTTCAATCAGTTACCTTTAGCACTCAAGTGCATCGATACTGGTGGGATGGATCATTTCCTTCCGTTCTCAGACGTATATATAGTACTGTCGCAGGAAAATAGGAGTTATTGGTCACCTATTCAGAGATTATGCGAACTAAAGTAAATTGCACCACAAACAAAGCGCAGGATATCACTCCCCAGGAACACGTCAAAATCTGCATTTTCCTGTGACAGTAAAATTGTTCAAAAGCTAATAAATTAATGGGACTTAATTTCTTGCGTCATCAGTGCCTAGGCTTACAAACTAGTTAAACTACCTTAAACTAACCTAGGTACAACACACACACACTCAGGCTCGAGGGAGGACTCGAACCCCGGAAGGCGATCAACCGCACACTCCGCATCAAGGCGCCTTAGAACGCTCAGCCATTCCACCGCGCCTCGTGACAGTCCCTCTACTATAAACGAAAATACTACTTTGCCAATTTTAACTTAAATTGCCATGGTCCTAAATCGTGGAATTTTTTTTCCTAGCACACTCGGATATCTCTCCGCTTAATGACGGTAGACAGCTTGTCGATAAGAGGGCGAAATAGACTCAACTACGCTCCGGTGTCGAAATGTATTTTTACTTTTTCTGTATCCGATCCACGCCACAATACTCGCCTATCCTAATCCGTGACGTTTCACCGGATTAATTTGCGTCAGTTAAAGTTCGGGGCGGTGACTACACCGGCCTGCAGAAGTTGCAAACTGGTTTGCTTCCTCTCGTAATACAGCAATCCGTACCGCTTTTTCTAACGTATCTAGGATTTATCTCGCTCCCCATTCTAGAATCAATAACCTTTACAAATTCATCTTTGCACGAGCTTCGGCGTCTCGGAGTAAGATATTGTTGTATTGTTGGCTTTCTGTTAGCACGTGCGTTCTCTTCGGGTATCACCGTAGATGGAGGTTTAGAAGGTATTATAGTAAAGCTAGTACTGAACTGTGGATGTAGTAGTGGTGGTGCGTACTGTTGTTGCAGCGCAAAGTCTTCGATTCTGTTAAACAGGATACCCAGGTTGCTTTCCAAATCTGTGACACTTTTAGGGGCGTCCCAGTCAGTCCCAGTGAGTCAGGATCGCTGCCTTCATTTGTGATACAATGACAGAGGTTAGCAGCTCCGGTTCTATGTGGACTTCCACGGCCTTTTATCTTGGGGTGGCGTTTCCTGTGTGACTAGTACTTCTGTGACAGTTTGATAGAGTATGCTCTTAGTTGATGGAACTCGATTACTAACGCCGAATTTTGTACAACTGATTTGGATACACCTGCTGCTGGAAGGATAGTTTGTATTTCCTCGACACCACTAGATTCTGCAGCAGCTGCAACTGCTTCACTCAGACTTTCCTTCAGGTGTTGATTTTCTAACATGAGCGCAGCGATTTCTGCAGTACTTATGTAATGGCTCCATATTTACTTCATTTATCGTACAATTACTACTAATAATAACCGCTACACTGGAAGTTCGTTGGCTACAGGTATCTTATTCCATTGCTCTTGTTCTAACCATTGTTAGCACAAAAAATTCCCACAGACGTCACACAAGAAAACTACAGAAATTCATAGTGCCACAATATAATTAAAGAAATGTTTGTAACTCTATAGGACTTAACTTCTTTGGTCGTCAGTCCATAGGTTTATAGATTAGTTAAACTTTCACTAACCTACGGAGAGCTCATACAAACACACACACACACACACACACACACACACACACACAGGCGCGCGCGCAAACACACATACATATGCCCGAGGGATGACTCGAACCTCCGACGGGGAGCAAATGCTCGCTCCGCAATAAGGTGCCTTAGAGCGCCCGGCCATTCCACCGCGGCAGTGAAACAAAGCGAAATGAATAATATTATAGATCGCTGCAAGAAATAGTTGTTAAAATTAAAATGAAGATCTTCAGGCCTCATCCCGCAACTAATTAGCTTTTATCGGCTTTGCTTATACTGATTTCTCACGCTTAAAGCATCGTGACAAGCGCGGCGAAATTCAGACGGTGGGAGCAGGAGCCAAACACTCGGCTCTCCACCTCGACGAACGGCCAGCAGGCAGGCAGGCAGCATTCTTGGCTGAGGCTCCTGTACGTACGAGCTGACGCATCCGCCATTTTTATTCCCGTAGCTTGTAACTTAAACATACTGCGGTGCTATAGGATTTTCGTTACGGCACTTTAGCATGACATAATGGGTGGTTGTCTTGCGATAAACTGCTCAAATCATTCCAGAGGTGGTTACAAAATGATTAGTATCCCGAGAGATTCTGGAAGAAAAAAAATGAATCGTTAACTGTAGGCGGAAAACTGGAAACCCGGACCGAGCGCAGAGTTCGGTATTGTAAGTAAATATTATTTATTATTATAACTTGTTCCAATATTTAATAGTAAAAGTCGTCTGTAATATTAGAACGTAAGTTTTTGTTTAGCTCTTTTGAAAGTACTACCTGTTAACAAAAAAGCTGCCTGTAGGGAGTTAGCAGCCGCAAAATATCGTGACACAGCAAAACATCCCAGAACATGCAGTTTGTTATATCTTATATAGTCTACTAGCTGTATACTCGGAGTTGTCCGGGTGTTTGTTTATCCTACACTCTCGTAGTCCACATCCCCTGACCTCCTCTTTCTGCATCCTTTCTCTCCCATCCTTTCTCTCCCATCTCTGTTCGTTTCCACCTTTCCCTCTATCAGCATAGTTTTTTGCAAGGTACCGTCTTCCATGTCCCATACTAACATTTATGTAGCCAGTGATCTCACCCTTCGCTTAAAGGTCATGTCATGAAAAATTCATAAAGATTGGAGAAAAACTATGCATTTTGTAAAATTCCGTAAATACCCTCCACCAGGCACCGAACGCAATTCTAAACAGTCAATTTCAGTGACATTCCTCTATTTTTTAAGGTAGAGTGATAAAAATTTCAACAAAATGGGGACAAAACTATAGATTTCTATGTAATATAAACGCAGGGTCACATTGAAAAACTCACTTTGTTGTTCTCAAAATTCCAATTTTATTTCATACAGCCCTTTTTCTGAGAATAACAAAAACAACGACAAAAAAAGGATCTGTGAAATCGGTCGAGCCGTTCACAAGTTATGGCGCGACCATAGTATTTAGGGATCCATTTTTATGTTGCAAAGTACCCTACCCCATGCGCCGTATGAAACTTAAGGTGACCTTCCTCTTGGTTTGAAGGTCAAGCGTGCGAAATTTCGTGAAGATCAGAATGAAACTGTAGATTTCGTGAGTCTGTAGGAGAAGTATGCTCCGACATACACATATCACAAAATACTTTCGTAGCTGACGTTTTCTACCTATAAACTACACTCCTGCCAAATTTCTGCTTCATAGGTGAAGTAGTTTTCGAGATTTCGTGTTTAGTCAGTGAGTCAGTGTCGTTCCGCTTTTATATAGATAGAGATTAAGAAAACAAATTGCTTAATTTTGGATGCAAGAGAATTAATGGAGACTTGCAGACAAAAATAAATAGTAACATGCCAATCTGTAATGCTAACTTTGATACAAGGCCATGCCTGATGCGACAGTTTTGCGGCATCTACAGCGAAACTGTTGTGAGAGATAGACTTCGTTTCATCATTTTGTGTGTGTATGGGGGGGGGGGGGGGGTCAGTTACAAAACGCTTCATAAACGTCAGAAATTACATGAAAACTTTGTTGTAGGTCCCTAACTACTCCCATTATCGAATAATTGGCGCATAAATCTGGGTTTTCTCATGCGATGGCCTCTATTTATGACGTCATATCTCCTGAGCTATGTGTCGTGCTCTTTTGTTTTTGGGTCACGAACCTTCGAGGGCGTACGGTGAACAGTTTACCAAAGTTTCATTGCAATCGAATGAATGGTTTATGAACACATAGAGGACGTACAGACAAACATTCATTTTTATACAAATATAGATTGAGAAATACACAACACCAAAAAGTTTTGTATTTAAATTGCACAAATTGTCGAAGATGCTTCTATTACGTTATTTCTAGAAGGTATTACAAAAACAGAAAATGTAAATATACTGTGCAAAAGTTAAGTTACGGCTGTGGCAGCGTACTGTGCTGAACTATCGTTGAATGCTATTTGTGGTATTTCGAAGTTTTAGCGTCATAACTTGCAGTATGCAATTTGAAAGTATAGTACCTGATGTTTTATCACAAAATACACCCTCAATTTAATTTCTTGTTAGTAAATGCCAAAAGTGACGCTTATCTGTAAGAGATTATAACATAACTGACACAGAATACTGGGTAAATTTTACTTACGGCTGCGGCGGCGTAGTGTGGTATTGTTGGTAACGAAATCTTTGTTTTACAAGGGTTATTAAATTACTGACAGAACAACCGTCTCTAATGACCAAGCTGTCGACGGGACGTTAAACCCTAAGCTTCCTCCTGACAGAACAAGGGTACTGTTACATAAAACATCTTTCAACCTTAGAGATAGAACAGAATAATTTATTTATATCATGGTCAACATAAAGGATTATTACTCTCATTCTATACGAATAGGTTTTCAAATAGCATTCAATGGTTTTTGCCAACCTCGGTACCGCACAACCGTAAAATTTGCATCCTGTATACTAATATTCTTTCTCGTTTTAGCGTTTGTAATACATTCTGAAACTTTCTCAATAACGTACTTGAAGTACATCCAGCAATGTCAGTACAAAAATCCGATGTGGTGCATTTGTCACAGCAGACAACATACACTTATTGCAAGACGGCAGACAAACCTCGCATATTGACAGTCATTATTCAATACAAACCAAGATCGCTTAAAACCTTTATCTAGATGACCAGTTTCGGCAGAATTAAACGGAGTACGTGATTTTTATCACAGATATATAAATGTTTCTTACACTCTTTTTCTTCTTTCCCACAACAAAGAAAAGCAGTCATAAATAAAGAAACGCAATATTTTTGTGTCTAATCGATGTAAACAAGAGCGGAATGCAAGCTGAAAGTAGCACGATCTAAGGCTCCACTCCGGATACTTTAAAAATATTTCACTAAACTTGAAGAAAACAACACTGTTCGCATAAGCTACGTGTTGTGCTTAGCATTCGCAAGGAATGAGAATGTGCGGATGCGCCAGCCTGTGCTTTTAGGATCTCTGGTCCAGGCTGTGACGTAGCCGCAGCCGCATCGCGTTGTTTCGTACCCGCCAATCTGACCGGCAGCAGCGCGTTAACATGCAGTACTGATCCAGTCACGCGGAAACGAGACCTGCTTCGTTGCAGCGCGCACGCCTCACGTAGCGAAAACTGAGAACTCTGTCAGCATAGCGAACAGCTGTCCAACAGTCCCTTACGGCGTAACGAAATAAGGCGTGTAATATTCTGAATATCCTGTAGCAGTCATGCACAAGGAAAAAGGTTGTTGATTACGTCGCACTTCTGCACACCAAATGTACAGAAACTCCAATATAGGGTTGTGGTGGTGAATTTTAGGATGATTGATACTGAAGTGATTTATGTAGGAAAAAGGAATAGAATGGCCTACATTGGGGGACGAACTGCGATAATTTTACGTCTCTTCGAGACCGATCTGGCGCTTACCGTGGCTAGTAATATAGACAGCTTCTCTTTGCTCCGTTACGGGTATGAAATATCTGAAAAAAGCTTATTGTTCCTGGATGATGCGAGGAAAGGCAACTGGCTCTAAATGTAAGGTGATTCAGATGAGTAGGAGAAATAACCCCGTAGTGTGCTGTTTGATAGAGTCGCGTTCATTAAATATCTAAGCGTAACGATTCACTGCGGTATGAAATGGAACGAGCATATAAGGACAGTCGGGGGAAGGCGGATGGTCGACTTCGGTTTATTGGTTGTGATACGTCTATAAAGGAGACCGCATATAAAACGCTCGTGTGACCCCGTCTTGAGTATTGCTCATGTATTTGGGATCCCCACCAGATCGGTTTACAGGATGATATAGAAGCAATTAGGAAGCGGGTGTTTAGGTTTGTTACTGGTAGGTTCGAGCAGTGCGCGAGTGATACTGGGAAGCTTCGCGAACTCAAATGAGAATCGATAGAGGGAAGGCGACGTTCTTTCCTAGAAACACTGTAGAAGATATTTAGAGGGCAGAATTTGAAGCGGACTGCAGAAAGGTTCTACTGCCGTCAGTAGGGATTGCAACGCAGCACTGTTTTCAATCATGCGGGATCCGGCAAAGGTTTTTTTTTTTTTAAGTCAATAAATATTCTTTGTTAGAATATAATAAAATATTTATTAAAAATCACAAAAATCAACGATATCTTACTGCATCTGATTAATTATTTTATTGTTCGACTACTTATTTATGAACAGGAAGTTCAAGGACAATAGCAAATGTCAATATTAGGTAATTTTGTGTCTTTTCCTATCACCAAATAGCGGGTTTTGCAACCGAACGTCTGTTTCGTAATTGTGCTACTTTTACAAAACCAACTAACTGCATTAATTGGGTGCAGAAACCGCTAAGTCAATATTTCACATACTATTATAACGTAGAAAATATAATCACAGATTTCAGCCATTAATACTGAGTACTTAATTTTATTATTATTATTTTTTTTTTTTTTTTTTTTTTTTTTTTTTTTTTTTTTTTTTTTTTTACTTATTTCTGAAACAAAAACTGAAGTATTTAATAGTTTGGATAGGACGAGTTTTTCGCGATTATCTCAGTTTCGATTGTCATGCAAGCGGCTTTTGCATCTGGACTATTCATTTATAAAAATTCTGTAACACCATAAAATTCACTAGAAATAAGAATAGAAATAGTAATTCGATGACAAGTAAACAAATATTATACAAACAGAGTCCAATGTCAACTGGCTGGCGTGATGTAGCAGATGATGCACAACTTTAGCTACTGTTACGTACTGCGTGTAAATGTTTTGGTATCACCTGTGCCGGCCGCGGTGTCCGAGGGGACTGCGGCGCGCCAGTCACGGTCTGCACGGCCACTACGGTCGGGGGTTCGAATCCCCCCTCGGGCATGGATATTTGTGCCGTCCTTAGTGTTAGCGAGTTCGTAAATAGTTTGTAAGTTTAGGGACTGATGACCACGTAGTTAAGTCCAATAAACTAAAAAAATAAAAAAAATAAAAATAGAAATCACCTGTCCAGGATAGTAGGGCGCAGCGCGGCGACATGTGATGATGGAAATTACAGGGCCTGTAGGACTCTAGTGTGCAAGACTAGTCTTCGCCGTGCCGTGCCGGCTGGCAGCGAACAGCGCGCTAGCAGCATGTACGCACCCTCACATCCATCACTCACCGCTCCCACCTCTGAACTACCATCATTCAGTTTACAAATTGTATCCGTGTGCGTGCAATCAAAGTGAGCCAAACGACAGAACGGCAACGCCACGTCAAATCACATCGCTGGACGCGCTGCTCATTTACGACAACACGCTGCGAAGTGAATTTAAGGCTGCAAATTAGAAAGAATTTACGCGAATTTTCACAGGCAGTTGCGGGAACCCGTAGTTCCTAAAATTCTGCTGGATCCACAGGCAGTTGCGGGAACTCGCAGTTCCTAAAATTCTGCTCGATCCCGCTGGATTGCGAGATCCTACTTTGCTTGATTAAATCCCTAGCGGCGCGTCAGTCAGGTTCAACACGGCCACTACGGCCGGGAATTCGAATCCCCCCTCGGCGTAGCTCATTGAGACGCTATGCTATGATGAGCGAGGCCGTTTCCCGTCTGGGGTTCGAATCCCCCCTCGGGCATGGATGTTTGTGCCGTCTTTAGTATAAGCTAGTTCATAAGTAGTTTGTAAGTTTAGGGACTGATGACCCCGCTGTTAAGTCCCATAAGCTTTACAAACATTTAATTTTTAATCCCCCCACGGGCATAGATATTTGTGCCGTCCTTAGACTGATGAATCCGCAGATAACTCTCTCATGCGCCGCGTACTCAAATGAGGACACTTAAATTTTATCTCGTTTCTGTCATTTTTTACATCTGAGGTGACCATAAAAGTAAAGGTACCTCATGTGAGGACTAATAATGAATGCTAGAATGTCTCCAATACGGCAGTGTTAGCCGTTAGGATAACAAAGAAATGGAAATGTAGCAGTTTTCGCACTCATTGTCCTCATTTGAGGACACTTCCCTATTGGTCTATGAAACAATTTTTTTTTAGATAAATTATGATGAATTCCGCATAATATTGGTCTTATGTTACCAAATAATGTATCAGGAATTTTGTTCATTGTCGGGTTGATAATTAGTGCGTCAGAGGGTTAAGTACCATAAGCTGTACAAACATTTGAACATTTGAACAATCCCTAGCCGCCAGCCTACATTTCGCGTAAAGACCACAAAAAGATTGATGACCCCGCAGTTAAGTCCCATAAGCTTAACAAACAAAAGACCAGAAAGATATGATCCGAGAGATTAAGGCTAGTACAGATGTATACATGTATTCTGTTTTTTCTCGTTCTATATGTGAGTGAAACAGGAAAGTAATCCACATTTGGGTGGATTGCAGAGTATGGCTGTATATGTAGATATAGAACTGCTAAAGTCATAAGTCCCTAGACTTAACAGACTACCGTAACTAAATTATACGAAGGACAACAGCTACATCTATGCCAGAGGGAGGATTGGAACCACCAGAGGGAGCGGCCACGAAGTCCGCGACGCATCTCACCAGAATGCACGGCTCTTCCCGCAAAGCAGTTGAGTTTCTGGTTAGCTATCTCACAACAGGTGGGTGGCCGTATCAGGAACATGGCCATAACACGGACACTCCCCTTACGTAATTCTGAGCTTCCTGAGCGTTGCGGTAACTGTGAAGACCTTACACTTACAGGTACCACGAATAGCGGCGGCTAATGGGGCTCTGCGCAATGGTAGATAACTCAGAACATGTCTCGGTTTGATGCTTACGGGATAACACCTCGAAATAATTCATGTCTTATGCCGAGATAGTAAAAAAATCGCACTGATGTGTTTTATGGCCCACTTTAGATTTGTAGTTTTATAACTTTTTACAACATTTTGGAGCAAAATAATAACCCAAATAATAAAAAATTAATTAATAAGAGTGTCTGAAACCCTTTCAGGAAAAAAATTAGGTACTGGCGGGTTTCGAACCACTTACCTTCAGCGTCACAGTCCAACGGAATGCCCACTACGCTACAGCGAACAGTTCAGAATCCTGATCTTTAATCTCATACTATTGATGGCCGTTGTTAACTGATGCTAATATGGCATTTGTAGACACTAGATTATCATTTATCGTACGAAGAACGACGTGTTTTTGTTAATTCTTCAGTCCGCTATTGCTTTGAAATGACAATGTGTAAGTTACAATAAGAAAATCATCTAATACGCAACGCAAGATGGCGTATGCCACAGAGAGTTCTGGGCAAGTAATGTCGCGTGACATCTGCGGACGGCTGGTTTTCGTTACTTCAATGGAGGGTGTCAAAACTCCGTTATTTTTGCAAATATCTCTCAAACGATACGAAATATGAAAAAAAACCTTAAAGAAACAAAGTTGTAGAGAATTTTCACCTCTACAAATTCGTTTATGCAATTTTCTTGTCAGATGAACGGTTTATTTGCAATTAAAGTTACATTACAAACAGCTTTTTTTGTATTACTAACGTATTTCTTGTCCGAAATATTTAAAAAAGCCAGTTTCTGGTCACTGGTAGCCAACAATTATGTCTGCAAAATTTGGTGCCGATCGGTTGAACGGTTAGACCTAAAAAGTGGGAACACGTTACAGCCAGACAGACATCGTCAAATCGCCATTATTTTTGCAAATATCTCTGCAACGATACAAGATATGAAAAAAACATAATAGAGCGAAGTTGCAGAGAATTTTCCCCTCTACCAATTAGGCTATACAATTTTCGTGTCAGATGAACGGTTCGTTTGCAATTACAATTATATTACAAACGGATTTTCTGGTATTACTACCGTATTTTTTTACTACCGTATAATTTGAAAAAGGGAGGTTCTGGTCTCTGGCGGCCTACAATTATGTCTGTAAAATTTGGTGCTGATCGGTTGAACGGTTCGTCTTAAAAACAGGGAACACGTTACGGACAGACCTCCCAAAATCGCCGTTATTTTTGCACATATCTATGAAACTATACGAGATATGAAAAAAAACCATAAGAGAACGAAGATGTAGAGAATTTTCTCCTTTACAAATTCGGTTATTCAATTTTCTTGTCAGAACGTGAAGCGCCAGTGCGTGCATAGTTCCCCCATTTTCACAAGAAATAGTGCAACTGCAACGCACACCAACAGATGGTTCATGGAGTTATGATCAGACACGTGTTTTGAAATAAACTGGAATATACAGTTACACCAGAAAGTTTAGAACTTTGTGATTATGTTCATAAACGCTACACGTTGTACGCCTCCGTGAACGGCTGCCTTTTTTAGATGGTTCACAACCTGGCAAAACAATTTTTTTCGCGCTATGAGTGACCTTTCACTGCGATTTTTCACAGATGCTTCATTTTATTGCACTTGAACGAGGGCGCCTAGTACAACCAAGATCTAGAGTGAAGATACATTTCAATTTGCACTCTTCATAAGAACATTAGTAACAACCAGAGTGTATGAAAACGACGCTGCACACAATGGACGAAGTAATAAGCCACTGGAAACTCATCAGTAAGAGTGAAATGTGGTAACCACGCAGTAGCTGGTTTGAAGGCGAACCAGAGACTTCGTTCTATTGGCAGAACCCCTAAAAGATGCAACAGAACTACAAAAGAAACTGCATACACTACGCTTGTCCGTCAATTTTTGGACTATTGCTGCCTAGTGTTGGATCCTTATCAGGTGGATTTGATGGAGGACATCAAAAGAGTCCAAAGAAGGGCAGCTCGTTTCGCGTTGTCAAGATACAGGGGAGTCAACGTTAAGGAAATGGTACAGGACCTGGGATGGGAATCATTACATCAACGACGCTTATCGCTGCGGCGTGGACTACTTACGAAACTCCAATCGCCAACATTCTCCTCCGAATGGGAAAATATATTGTTGACCCCCTTTTACATAGGTAGAAATGATCATCAGAATAAAATACGAGAAATCAGAGCTCGAACCGAGAGATTCAGGTGTTCTTTCTTCCTGCGCGCTATTCGAGAAGGGAATGGGAGATAAATAGTATAACGGTGATTAGATGCCGGCCGCGGTGGCCGAGGGGACTGAGGCGCTTCAGTCACGGTCTGCACGGTCACAACGGTCGGGGGTTCGAATCCCCCCTCGGGCATGGATATTTGTGCCGTCCTAGTTAGTAAGTAGTTCATAAGTAGTTTGTAAGTTTAGGGACTGATAGCCCAGTAGTTGAGTCCCATAGGCTTTACAAACATTTGAACATTTTTTTTTTGTGATTAGATGTACCCTCTGCCAGGCACTTACATGTGATTTTCAGAGTATCCCATGTAGATGGCCGTTGTTAACTGATGCTAATATGGCATTTGTAGACACTAGATTATCATTTATCGTCCGCAGAACGACGTGTTCTTGCTAATTCTTCAGTGCGCCATTTATTTGAAATGACAACGTGTAAGTTACAATAAGAAAATCATCAAATACGCAACGCAAGATGACGTATGCCACAGAGAGTTCTGGGCGAGGAATGTCACGTGACATCTGCGAAGGCTGGTTTTCGTTAATTTAATGGAGGGTGTCAAAACTCCGTTATTTTTGCAAATATCTCTCAAACGATACGAGACATGAAAAAACTTAAGGGAACAAAGTTGTAGAGAATTTTCACCTCTACAAATTCATTTATGCAATTTTCGCGTCAGATGAACGGTTTATTTGTAATTAAAATTACATTACAAACGTTGTTTTTTTTTTTTTTTTTTTTTTTTTTTTTTTTTTTTTTTTAATTATTATTATTACTAACGTATTTCTTGTCCGAAATATTTCAAAAAGCCAGTTTCTGGTCACTGGTAGCCAACAATTATGTCTGTAAAATTTGATGCCGATAGGTTGAACGGTTCGACCTAAAAAGTGGAAACACGTTACAGCCAGACAGACACCGTCAAATCGCCGTTATTTTTGCAAATACCTCTGCAACGATGCAAGATATGAAAAAAGCATAATGGAGCGAAGTTGTAGAGAATTTTCCCCTCTACTAATTAGGCTATTCAATTTTCGTGTCAGATGAACGGTTCGTTTACAATTAGAATTGTATTACAAACGGCTTTTTTTGGTATTACTACCGTATTTTTGTCCGAAAAATTTGAAAGAGGGAGGTTCTGGTCTCTGGCGGCCTACAATTATATCTGTAAAATTTGGTGCTGCTCGGTTCGTCTTAAAAACAGAGAACACGTTACGGACAGACAGACAGGCATCACAAAATCTCTGTTATTTTTGCAAATATCTCTGAAACTATACGAGATATGAAAAAAAAAAAAACATAAGAGAACGAAGTTGTAGAGAATTTTCTCCTCTACAAATTCGGTTATTCAATTTTCTTGTCAGATGAATGGTTAAGCCGTTATTTTTATTTTAAAAAAATGTTCAAATGGTTGTAAATCTATCGGACCAAACTGCGGGGTCTTCAGTCCGTAGCTTACAAACTACTTAAACCTAGGTAAACTAACCTAAGGACAACACACACACACACCCATGCCCCAGGGAGGACTCGAACCTCCACGGCGAGCAACCGCGCGCTCCGCAGCGAGACGCCTTAGACCGCTCGGCTACACCACCGCGGCTATTTTTATTTAAATTAAAAATTGAAATCTTTGTATAGCTTATGGGACTTAACTACGGGTCATCAGTCCCTAAACTTACAAACTACTTATGAACTAACTAATACTAAGGACGGCACAAATATCGCCGGCCGCGGTGGCCGAGGGGACTGAGGCGCTTCAGTCACGGTCTGCACGGCCACTACGGTCGGGGGTTCGAATCCCCCTTCGGGCATGGATATTTGTGCCGTCCTTAGTTGTAGCTAGTTCGTAAGTAGTTTGTAAGTTTAGGAACTGATGACCCCGTAGTTAAGTCCCATAAGCTCTACAAACATTTGAACATTTTTTTTGGCACAAATATCCATGCCCGAGGGGGGATTCGAACCCCCGACCGTAGTGGCCGTGCAGACCGTGACTGGAGCGCCTCAGTCCCCTCGGCCACCACGGCCGGCTTCATTTAAATTTCGAACTGTCAAAAGACGATCGGAAAGACCCTCATTTAGTGTTACTACCGTAACCTAAAGTGGGCCAAAAGCTTCTGATAAAATGTCAAAAGGTATCAATAATAGTTCCAACCATTTCTCCGTAGCAGCCTGAGGTCGAGAGGCCCGAAGCGAATGAAGTGGCGACTCGGACGTGTAAACGGGAGATAATATCCGGAAACTTGTCCCGTAGAGAAATGACGAATGGGCGGCAGTATCAATATTGTCGGAGACGATAGGAAGCGCGCTCGCGCCTTATAATGGGAAAAGCGAGGCGGAGGTGGCGCGCGCCGGCTGCGGCGGGGGCGGAGCAGGACTTGTTGCGGGCGCGTGCGCACTGCGAGCCTTCACTGCCACCGCGCTGCCCGCTGGCCGCGCCGCAGCCGCACTCCGCCTTGGACCCCGCAGCCGGCCAGTCGCAGCTGCAGCAGCCGCCATGGCCCTGCGCCCCCTGGTCGCTGCGCTCGCCGTCGTCGCCGTCGCCGCCGCCGCCCCGCCGGCCCCGCCGCCCGACGGCTTCGACTTCGACGCCGTCGTGCCGGTCGACGACGAGACGCGAGATCTCGTACCCGTCGTCGTCACGTCCCTCGACTTCGCACCGCCGACTTCTTCGGCCATCAAAGTTGTCAACGGCTCCGTGGAAACGCTCGACCTGCTGCTTCTCAACCGCTTCCCGCAGATCCAGAATCTCAACGTGTCCAGGACTCGCATGACCGCGGTAAGTGGTCGTTACTGTTATCGACTCACGATATAAATTACTTTTGTTTCCCAATAATTCTGCAATAGTCATAAGTAAAAATATTTTACTCGTCAGCGATTGCACTATAATACCTGTGCCGGTCGCGGTGGCCGAGGGGACTGAGGCGCTCCAGTCACGGTCTACACGGCCACTACGGTCGGGGGTTTGAATCCCCCCTCGGGCATGGATATTTGTGCCGTCCTCAGTATTAGCTAGATCATAAGTAGTTTGTATGTTTAGGGACTGATGACCCCGTACTTGAGTCCCATAAGCTATACAAACATTTGAAACATTTTATAATATCTATAATGATGCCGACCGCGGTGGCCGAGGGGACTGAGGCGCTCCAGTCACGGTCTGCACGGCCACTACGGTCGGGGGTTCGAATCCCCCCTCGGGCATGGATATTTGTGCCGTCCTTAGTATTAGCTAGATCATAAGTAGTTTGTAAGTTTAGGGACTGATGACCCCGTAATTGAGTCCCATAAGCTATACAAACATTTGAAACATTTTATAATATCTGTAATGATAACCGGATTCGGCAAATTGAATTGCCATCTTCGGATTATTCATTTCTAGAGAGAACATTGAACTGTTTCGTAAAACTGAATGATCATCCAATCATCTCCAAAATTGCATGGAAAATAACACATTCTTGACGAGATGGCAATTCAATTTCATGACATGGTTCAACAAATGAAAGATCAGGAGTTGACAATTACATTTTCCGCAATCAGTTTTCAAAATGAAATCCTACGTGGTCGTTAGCAGATAAAACTTATAGAACCTTAAAAACTGTATGTCCAATCCATTTGACGAAGGCAGGTAATTATCAAAAATTTATTCATCACGATTTGGAAATGATATCGTAAAATCTGTTTTACATTCATATGCCTACAATAAATAATTAAAAATTTCACCAGTGAATCTATTTTCTATTTAATCGATTTGCTGCAATTCTCGGACCAGCCTTTTCTATCCGAGATTTTTTCTAAATGATATTTCTATCAGAAATTACTTACTAGTACGCCCGCAGTCCTTTAGGCATGATTCTGAGAGCCTAAGTGCCCCTTAACAGGTAATTTAGAGAATTTTACAAGAGACACTATTATTAATTAATTTCTGGATAGACTATTGCAATATGTTATTTTGTAAGCCATTATCAGGTGATGAATTACTGATGCTTCAAAATTGCTTAATTTCATGTCTTGTCATGTGTGAAGAAATTAACGATCATTATTTTATCGTCATGTTTATGTCATTCCTGTTGTTTCTTTGAGTGTAAAATATAAATGTTGTGAAGATTGTCAAAAACTTAATTTTTTCTAGGATACAGGAGGAAATAATTTCGCAGTATCAGCTGTATTGATTATGTTCTCTTTAACATCATCACCTTCTTGTTGTGCTGTTGTAGACTATGAAGGAAGCTATAACAATAACATATGTTGTGAAACAAGGCTAAAAGGTATTTCATTTAGTTAATAAAATAAACTATGTTACTAATAGAATCAACAAGACAACTATTTAAAACGAAGCTACAGCAATTACACTGTCGACATGAACGGAACTAGAAAGTCGGCAATCAGCTTTCTACGCTGTCCCCTTCTTCAGCCATTAACATTTACCACAGTGTCTTTATTCTCCACTTTATGTATAATTTAAAATAAATTCTCAAAATTTAGCTGAAATAATTATATAAGAGAATAAGAAAACTGAGAATTTCTTTCTATATACCACAACAGACACACTTCAAGCAGAATCTGTAGACTGACTGTAAAGTAGTCCTTCACACATAAACATTTTCCCATAAGTTATATCGGCGACGGAAACTTTTAAATTCAATACCTTTGAAGTGTCCGTAGGCCAGGTCGTTGAGAATAATTTTTCCAACTTGAAACCCTGACAGATATTTTTGCACGGTATTGTATCTCGTTATTTTCTCAATTTTCTTTTTCCTTTCCTGTATGCTACTCTTTCTGGAGTAAAATACTATGATAAGAATCTCTTATCGTGAAGAGATTATTTCGATGGCTTGCTTTGTAAACCGAAACGAGTTTTGTCGTTGAGAAGCTGTCCGGGATTTTATTACTAAAAATGTCTTGAATGGTGGTAAACATTTGTGTTATTCCTTCTTCGTTCATGCTTATTTAAAAACTACGTTCCGTATGGTAGAAGCCTCCAAGGAGATGAACGTTTCTTCAGCCTTCCTCTGATACAGAGAAACTTCAAATAAGATCTTTTTCCATGTCTTATTTACCTGGAAGAAATGTAGAAATACTCTTTGACATATCCTCATTGCTTCTTATTCAAGAGGTGAGAGACTTTGGTTTATGAATTTATCCGGATAAAAAATCCAAATCACAGCACATAATGCTGCACGCCGACATAGCACAAAGTTCCATTCAGTTTCCAAGGATTATAGTGTTTCCATGATGAAACTTCATGGCGAAATCGGAAACACACATTAGTAACGACACTTTTGGTATGAGATGAAACTCTTAACATTACCTCCGTTTTTAAATTTAAATAACAAATATTGTGATAAGGTATCATAATATGATGTTGGTCAATTATAATAAAAATCACTCTAGCTGCCAACCAATTAGATCTCTTTTGTCGTATTTGTGGTCATTTCCTCAGTTTCTAAGTAATTGAAACTCATATTTCTGTTACAGTGCCCTCTGCGTTTTCTTCATATAATTTCTGCACCAAAGAAGTTCTACGATAACAAAATAAGCCAACCAGAGTGCTCCGAGATAGACGTTAATAATATCTTACTTCAGAGACTATTGTCGCAGAACAATCATATTTTCTTAAACTGCGCATTGCCACAGAAAACGAAAGAAAAACATTTAAACTAACAGAAGTCAGCCGGTATCAAATAATGTATCATTGGGATAGGGCTGAAAGTGGGTAAACAAGCGTACTAAATTCGTTTTTGATTCTCAGACTAAACAACAACCGCCTGCCAAGTGCGTGGTTTGTATGTTAATAATGGAACCCGTGGACTCGTCTAGTTTGACGCGCGACAATTCTCGCAGCATTATAAAGAACCTTTTTGATAAATTAAATAACGCAGAAGCAATTATAAAAATCAGAAATTAAGTACTTTTGTGTGAAGAAAATTGTTCAGAGTCCCTGATAACACTCAGTAATAACCTGTGGACCATTTAATTGTGTACACTCTCACTATCCTTTCACAGCCACAAGCAGATAAATTTATTTTGAACAACGCAGTTATAAATACAATCAGAAAATAGATCATTTGTCCACAATTTTTATCAAAAAATTATCGGCACCAAGACCTTTTTAGTATGATAAGTTATAGATATTTTGTATGGATTCTTTCGTCGCTTCTTGGTAGAACAGTTCCACATTTAGGGTTAATAACAATTAAATCGTTTTTGTTCTACTAAGTTTTATTTACTTCGAACTAGTTTTCGGATTATTAGGCCATGATCGGGAAACAATTTGCATGATGGAAACAACTGTTTCCTGATGGTGGCCTAATAACCTGAAAATTTGTTCGAAGTACATAAAAAATAGTAGAACAGAAACAGTTTATTCATTTTTAAACCTAAATACCAAATTCACTCTCCGCCTGGAGAGCTGGAGACAACGAATATGAACAAATAGACTTTCTTTTAATTTATTAAGTACATTTAAGATGTAAGGTTTGAGACAAGTCTTGTGACCTTCTAGAATAGGCTATGGTATTCACAGTTTCTTTAAATAAAATTTTACGCCTTACACCTGTGCGAACAAATTTCGTTGTCTGTGTGAGACGACCATAAGAGAAACTAGGACGAGGTATTTGGAATTATGAAGCTGTTACTAATTTTAACGAAATTGTCAGTAGTTAAGAGCGTGGCGGCCTCGGGCAGAATATAAGCGAAGTGCCTTTCAGGTGTCCACTGGCTCCGCTCTTTGACGTGCAGTGGCTGCGGCCCTTCTCAACAGCCAGCAGCCTTTCATGCCTACAGTAAAAGCTCTCAGCTCTCCCGTGCGTACATTCTTCACTACCGTTGCGGAAATTTTTCCTCAAAGCCCTTTGCTTTCTATCTTTGGCACTGTTAACTAGCAAACTCTTTCAACAACCTCTGGTACGTTCTTTCATGCTATATAATTACTTTCCGTTAGAATCCGCGGAAAAATTACATCGGTTAAATATGACGAACACTGAGACACAAATATAACTATTGAAAATTTTTTAAATGTTTTTAAATCTACGGAATTTAACTTCTTTGGTTATTAGTCCCTAGACTTGCAAACTACTCAAACTAAATTAAACTATCTTAATGTCAACGCACACACCCATGCCCAGGGAGGACTCGAACCTCTGACAGCGAGCAACCGCGCGCTCCATTATAAGGCGCCTTAGACCGCTCGGCAACTCTTCCACGGCATAACGATTGAGTGCTGTGATTTATTGTCATACTTTTGATAAAAATCAGAAGGTTCGACTGTTTTCCATGGAACATACAATCTTACAGAACTTATTGCCAGTTGCAGTTACGCATATGACTCAAGATGGAAAACCCCTGCCACACAGCAAATGTCTACGGATTCTGACACAGTTAAACGATAATTAGAGATGGCTCATCGCCATAAAAGGTGAAAAGAAAATAATGATAAAACATGAAACGTTTCTTAAGAAGAAAGATTTATGACAACACTTTTACTGTCCAAATCAGGTATAGTATGTAAGTTGATATATTATTAATTACATTTTATCTGTGACATATAACAGATCCCTCAAAGTATCCATAATCTACCTGAATACAGTCTTGTGTTCTCCGCTGTAGTGAAGTAGCTACATGTTCGAATATCATTGGGTGCACTGCCTCGTAAGTTTCCGAAAATGATCTAAAGAAGAGACTCTCCATCCCTGAAATGAGTGTCTTTAAATGACTACATGTTTTTCAGTTGCCTTAATGTATGTACGTTCATTGACAATCTTCCACATGTATACTAATCTGTTATTTTTGGAGAGCAAATTAGATCTATAAACAATGTCTATATATTACTACACTGAGCTCCGTAAGTTATTAAGTTCATAATTTCTCGAAACTGTTCATGTTATTCTTACAAGAATTGTGAGAAGTATTGGTGCTTAATAGGTACCAGAGTTTCTTTTAAATCATGTTTTGTAACCTTTCCAAATGTCAGTTTGCTGGAGCAATAGTTGTACTTTACTTCGAAATAGAATAAGAACTTTACAGACGGTGTCCGATAAATCCTGAAATACATACACAACATTAAATACCTAATCTTTCAACTCAAATGTTTTCAAAGCCGCTTAACATTTCGTAATTCTATCTTCACCCAAGATAATTGTTAATATCTCCGTTAACCGACATACATCGTTTTTCATAGCCACGTTTGACACAAATAAATTATATGTAATTCTTCTTTATCAGAATTGCTCTAAGCGAACGGTAGACTTGTAATCAGAAAAGTATACCTACTGGCGATGCACTACATGAATGTAAATTCAGGGAGTGTACAAAAAATGGTTACTGCAGTGGTACGATAGTACTACGCAGAATCTAACAGCTAACCTGCAATGATGATAGTGATCAACGTAGATGTTCTGGAAGCTTTTTGCGGTAGGCTGATGCGACTAGATATTTGAGTAGTGATAACTGATTGGAGAAAAGATAATTTTCCAGGAAGATTTTCCGCTCATGTGAAAGAAACACGTGGAATTCATTAAGTAATGAAATGCACTTAAATGTGATTTGCAGAGTATATATGTAGATGTAGATGTAACTGTAATGAATGCTAGGGGTGAAGAGAAATATCAGAAAACGGAAAACGCAATACATTAACAGGTCTAATACTGTGTTGGATAATCTCTGGCTTTAAAAAATATTTAATCGTCTACTAATGGATAAATGTAATTCCTTCATGGTTTCCAACTAATTCGTACACTAGGTATCGGCAAGAACAGATATCGATGATGGGGTTGGATAGCCATCACTCACCATTCTCTCCGAAACAGGACTCAAAATTTCAATTGTGCTGAGATCTTCTGACTGTAGCGGGCAACTAAGTTGCAAAAATAAATTTTCGTGCTCACATAACCAATCCTGAACTATACGAACAGTGTTAACAAGGGCCTTGTCGTCTTACGACTCAGCATCACATTTGGAAAACAAATATTGTACCGTGGGATGGAACTGATGAGTCAAAGTGGTTGCAAAATCCGTTGCAGTAAAGCAATATTTCTCATGGAGTCCACGAAATACCATGATATGGTTGCCGAACCCTCGACATGTCTCTATTTTCCTATGTAATCTCCGCCGGTAGTTGGAAACTCAAGTAAAGAAGACTCTCCCGACAAAATTACTCCCTTTGATTGCTCCTTGGTCATCTCGCCACGTTTTCCATCTGTGGTCATTTGCGTTTCTTGTGAGTGCCTTGGGAATTACAGTTTATGGCACACTCTTATTGTTGTTTTCGTGCTGGCAGCGTTCACGAAGAGATATTCATTTCTTCAATGACTTTTGCCGTAGTTACCCCTTTACTTTTCGTGACAATCCTCTTCAGTTTCAGTCTGTGATTTCGTAGACGATGTTTCTCCGCTTTCCCTGTAAATCTTTGCTAAGGTGACTCCTGAAACACCAAACACTTCGACTACCTTGCTTACGGAAGCAACCACCATTCGAGTACCAACAATTTTCCTACGTTCGAAATCATTAAGCTACGACGTAATGTACTCTCTGCTACACAAAACACCATTCTGACCTTTAGTATCAGTTACGGAGTGAGTATATGTGAAATATTTTAACTAATCGTATCAAATGCCGCTGTACCGCCGTTCTACGAGTATAACGAGACCGCTGAAATCGTCCCATACCCGTCGACTCGATGTCCCTTACTGAACTGTGTAGGAGTGGAAGGCTAGTCGTGACTTATTACGTTAATGAAGTACGCGATCCTGCTGTTGTTAAGCAGGGTTCCAAACGAAAATTGATACATCGTTTACCATTAAAGATGTGTTCCATTAGAGGAGGAATAGCTTCGAACGAACAACTTAATTTACTCCCAATGCAAACCTAGTGGTTGTACACGATCTTTTTGCAGCGTAATTCCGGAAAATGGGACCAGCATCAAGTATGTGAGAAACGCCTTTAGACAGCCTGTATATAGACAACTGTAGCAAAAAGACGAACATGACAAGAGAACAAATCACTAACGTATATCGTTAGTCGGCAATACGTCCAGGATCTTCAAGCAACATGACGTTAAACGTGTATTTCGACCTCCACCATATCATTACTGCGATCGGCAAAGGATGATCAAGGCCTCGAAAACTAAGTGCTTACCAAATTCCTTGTCTTCGCCGAGGCATATGTTAAGGAAGCTGTTTGAATGGTAGGAAAAAGGTGCCATTAACATAGACGAAACTCTGAACTACTCCTGGGCGACTACAAAATAAAATCTGTTCATACTATGGTTTATGACAACATGAAAATTCTTAGGCAGTATTCCTGGTTCAGTGATTGCGTAGTTACAGGTGACTTCAAATTTAGAGTGAAAAATAGTGGCCTACGGCTTAGTCACACATGGAACCCTGAAGTAAACCTAGAAAGGAGAAAGCATCCCTGACAGCCAAGTACGCGCCCGACAACGCCAGCTTTGTTACTCGATTAGAATTTGCACCCTTGCAGCACAAAACGCATAATTTCTATGATTCACCACTGCGACCTCTTGGTTAGCGACAAGAGCAGGATCGTGGAGAAGGTAACGACTAACCTGTATAAAAAAAAAACAAACAGGGCACAGCAGCATTCATCAAGGACCATCGGAATATGGAAATGTTGAGTAATTACGGCGTGATACCGTCGGACACCCGAGAATTTCTCTTAAGTGATTTCATTTCCATTTATTTCACCTGCATCCTGTATAAAATAAACGTGCTACGACAAACGAAAAATGCGTTCTCTTATTTGGGCTTACAGCGAGTTGTGAAGGTCACCATTTATTCATTTCTCTCATTTCATTTCTAAGTTAGTCGTAAAGTCATGTTAATAATTTTTCATCAGTTAGTGCAGGCACGAGCAAACTGCAAATGCCTAACTGTCGGATGAAAATACTAAACCCATATACTGCATGCCTACATCGTCGAAGACGACCATGCTGCTACGCGATAAGGGCGCCCTGGACGACTGCTCACGAATACCGCTTTCACGCAATGAAGTTCGTGAGCCAATAAAGTTCTTCAAATTATTTCTTCAATCAAGATGTAATTAGACACACTGTATGGTACACGATGATGTGAGCCGTTGTAAAACAAAACACTTGCTCCGGTCTTACTGTAGACAAACCGTACTATTTTCTTGGTTTATTCATTTCGGCGATTGCATTGCCCTTAGCGAGATGTCGCATTTGTTAGGAGACCAATGAAGATACCCACAAAGTTTTAGGGGCCAAATCAGTGTGACATTTTCAATTTGAAGACATATTTAGTTCCATGTGAAAGGTAACAATAACTTAACGCATGGATTACAGTGTGGATAAAATCCGACATATGTTCGACGAAATGAACAAAAAAATTGGCATGCATGCTGCCACTGAGAAACATTTTAGTTCTGAAGAATCAGTGATATCATGTGAACAGTCCTCTTCAGAATACCTTTAACATCTAACAACTGCAAGGAAAAAGTCGCAGGGGGCATATCCGGTTAATATGGTGGCTGAAGCATGATTTTCGTGTTGCTTTGGCCAAAAAATATATCATAAGCAACGATAAATGAGCAGGTGCATTGTCGTGATGCAAACGCCGAGAATTGGTATTCCACAATTCCGGACATCTTTTGCGTATTAATTGTCGCGCATATCGTCAAGTTAATACTCATTATTAACCGCACGACATTGAGGCAATAATTCATGATACACTACACCACAGTAAGCGAAACTTTTAACATTTGATTGTGGTTGGTGTGTTGTTTTTCGGTCTTGGATGTCCAGAACACTTCCATTGGGACGACTGGGCTTTGGTCTCGGCGTCATAACCGTAAATCCGTTACTTCTACAGTTATAACCCGTTCCAGAAAAGCAGTATCATCATTGACGTCATTCAAGAGCTGCTGACCGATGCTCATGCGACGGTTCTTCTGATCAAAATTGAGAAGTTTTAGAACAAATTTCGATGACACAAGTCTCATGGCGAAAACAGCCGAAAAAATTGCATGACACGAGAAGCCCGATATCCCAATATTCTCAGCAACTAGTCTTAAGGTAACTAGACGATTTTACCAAATAATAACTGTTTCTCTGGAGCGTCCAGAGCGATTTCCGTCATTAGCACCTTGTTGGCGATCTTGGAAGAGCTGCTACCACTTCTGACTTCTGATTTTTCTTTTCCTTACTTAAAGAAGACTCACCGTATACCACTGTTGACATTTCAAGTGTTTCAGACCACTTGGTTCCATTTTTCATCCAAACCTAAATGAAGCATTTTTTCCATTACTTATATTTATAGAAGATTACCGAACACAGTAAAACAAAATAGCCTTTTCAGGTCTAAAAAAAAATTAAAAAAAAAAAAAAATAAATAAATAAAAACCTGTAGTATGCTGTACACTTGAAACTGAACAAATCTTCCGAACATGTGTAACATAATTAAACATTAAGATAATCGGATGTATGTTGGCCGCGTAATTTTAAAAGACACCTTAATTTTTGAACACACCTCGTATATGGCTTAAGTTCGCGAATCACCTCACCGAGTGACACGACAGCATCGCTTCTAGCGCATATAGGCAACGTTCGTAACGTTAATGTGTATACTGTAATGCTATGATATCAATTCCATTTCTTTTCAGTTACTCTACTTAACAAATCATGACTCGAAGTATGAAATTTGAAAATACCGTCATTTATGTTCATACTGTCTTCAGATATTTACATTTTCTAATCCCGCTGGACGTTGTTCATATTGTCTTCAGATACTTACATTTTATAATCCCCTGTGAACACTGTTTCTCTATTTCCGATATTTTACAATACTTGCCCGCACAATTTAGTTACAATGTTCTGTAATTCCATTAATAAAGAACAAATGTCCACGCCATGTAAATAAATACAGTAATGTGAAGATGGGATGCAAGTCTTTGTGTAATAACACTATGGAACAATGAATGTCTTCAGAAGCTGACTCATCGTATGCATCCTTCAATTTCAGAATTTGCAGTTTCCACAACGGAAAAAAGTTATTTACTAATGTTAATAGCTACACGAATAGGAAACAAAATAGAGATATGGCATATGTAGTTACAACACAAACAATTAAGAGTGAGTTTGAGATTTTTATGTCATGGGTAAGTGATTCTAACGTTTGAAATGCAGTGTGTTAAGGTCCACAAACACCACTACCAAGCATTTTTAAGTACTTTTCAAACATTCTTTTGATGACTAATCGTATATCAGTGGGTTGTTTGTGTAACACTAAATAAATTTAGCCGGCCGCGGTGGCCGAGGTGACTGAGGTGCTCCAGTCACGGTCAGCACGGCCACTACGGTCGGGGGTTCGAATCCCCCCTCGAGCATGGATATTTGTGCCGTCCTAGTTCGTAAGTAGTTCATAAGTAGTTTGTAAGTTTAGGGACTGATAACCCCGTAGTTAAGTCCCATAAGCTTAACAAACAAATAAATTTAGCCATCATTGATTTGTCGTTTTAAAAACTTTAAACATATATCTACTTTATTGCACAGGTGACAAAATGGGGAAAATGCGAGCGTCTCGTTCGCTCTCACTGATTAATTTTCACGCGCCTAGATTGAAAGCACATTTAGGCCGTTTAAATAAATGCGAGCTTTTCAAGCAGTTTCAAAGTCGAGCATTGTAATTTGGTGATAGGCTGTCAGGACTTTAAATATCCCAGCTCCTAAATTGCTAAATTGACGTACTTTTTACCAAACCATGATTTTCTAGCTGCAGTTGGCGCCCTTATTTGTTACATTACGAATAGTTTAACTTAACGCAACGTAGACAACAGGAGAAAGTTTAATGAGGTTGACAGCTAATCTGGTAATTCACATTCATTATGTTTAAATGACCAATTACAGATAGGTGCAACAGAGATATGTCACTTCTAGTTATTTTACTTGAGCTTATTCGCTTCATAGCACCAATACACGTATAATTAGCAACACAGTGGTGCCGGAACCGTATACTTTCTTTAAATATTTCGTATCAAATATAAAAAAGAAATACTTTGCGAACATATTAACCAATAGTCGCCGTATACATTCTTCACTCAATTTCTGTTTAGAATCTGGTAAAAGAGATGCCGGACACTGAGACATCATTGTGCCGATCATTCGACAGTAAATTAAAATTTATCTTGCAGTTGGCTCCAGAACTACTTTATCACGTAGAAAACATGAGCAATGCTGTGGAAACAGTGGCTGGCGGTATGCCTGTTCTCAGAGCAGAGAAACAGTACGGAGTGCCCAGGTCAACACTCCAGAATTAAGTAAGTGGCAGAACTCCTTCTAGCAAAAATGGGACTCACATTGGTTCTTACTGAGGATGAGGAGGCAAAACTTGTTAAAAAAAAAGAATTTTCTGTGACGAAACAACAACTTTGTGATTGTGAAGCAATGCTTGTCCAAAACATATAGGAAGAAACCACTTTTAATAACGGTAGATCAGGTACACTTTGGTACGAGTAATTTCTTAAGAGGCATCATGAAATTACTGAAAGGGTTTCTGAAAATCTGACAACAAACAGGCGAGGTGTAAGTGAACAAAGCATAAGGTATTGGTTTATAGATATCCTTCATTATTGAATGCAGAATGGTTACTCAAGCATTTTACAGAAACCTTCTCGATTGTTTAACTATGATGAACACGTATCGTTTTGCCTCCTAAAAACAATTTGGTTTTACCTCAGGATGATTCAAAAATTGTGTATAATGTTATTACTAGTAGAGAAAATGATAATGTGACTAGCTTAATAAGGGTGAATGCGTCAGGTTCAGTTTTCAAACCAATGGTTTTCTTCAAATTAAAAAGAGTTCCAATCATGTTTCTGAAATTATCCCACAATCATAGGCTATTAGCCGGTCAGATAATGGCTGGATGACGGCAGAAACAGAAGTAATGATAAATATCAGTATAAACATTTGTATGTGTTATTTAATGATAATATTGTTTCAGTCTGTATATTCAAATTTTGTGATTTTGTAGTAGAAGTAAAATTTTAGATCACTTTAGGTCGCACTGCTGATAAATCGTACGATTGAGTGCCGATAACAGGCTCTCCACGCATGTTGCACTGTCCATCACTGGTCATGGTGCACCTTGTAAATTTAATTGTATTAAATTAAACTGATTGTGAAACAAGGATTTGGACATATCCTTACGAAACCAGGTGGATTTACGTGGCATGTCACTTTCAGTTCCAACCAATATTGTAGTACTGAATGGGGCTTACACATGATATTTAGTGGGAGTCCCTATAACTTGTACACTTACCCGAAACTTCTACAATAAACACAGCCTTTGTCGCTAATTGTTTGCTTCTAAGTGACAGGCTTCTGTCGTTGTAGATGGTGGCGTGGAATATGTTGCACTGGGTAGGTGTAGAGGAATTGCATTGTTATTTTTTCTGCCGACTCACATATTCCGATAAAAACAAAAAATCAAATTTTAGCTATCATGCACAGGAAGCAACGGCACTTACAGGGCTTGCGTGGAGGAATAACACCTAAATTAGTCAGTCTACCTCCTACCTCTATTATGGAATGACCTTAGTACTACTGTGGGAGCAGATGTTGCTGGCACACCAATCTGAAGTTCTGAATGTCGCCACAATTGTATCATATTCATTTCTGAAGCCCGTAACACCAGGTTTATTTTATTTTATTTTATTTATTTTTATTGTTTTGGCAAGGGGCGTGTTAAATCGTCAGCAGTGATTTAGTCCAAATACATGTATATGTAGGGCCTGGCCAGAAATGAAACTGACAGAAAAGGCCATCTAGACTGCACATACCTCGTCTGCCAGCATGCTAGGGTTTGGGTTGGGGGATGGGGAAGAGTGAGAAAGTTCATGAAGAAATAAAGAAATAATACCACAATTAATGAATTAGGAAAATTGTTTCATTACAAGTAAGGCTACCAACAATTAAACGAATTTTACAATATTTAAAGACATGTAGTTAGAACACAATCTCCTCGGATTTCTCGTAATTTTTTCAACGAGTTTATGAGTTTCTTTGAATTCCTCCCACCACCCTCTGGTGACCCACTGCAACATTGTGAACCGCGTAAAAAGAAACATGAAAGGAAAAAAGTATTTTGATGCAGCTCGGGTGTGAAACAAGTAGTATAATGTTGGGGTAGTTACCAAGCAACTAGAAGACTGGTGTGGTAAAACGGCAGTCGCGAACCGGTATGCTGAATAGATGTCCCGTTCTTTATTTTCAATTTTTGCGGTACTGTATTTACACCGCAAATCAAACTAAAAATTACTTGCAAGCAAATGAGTTCGGTAGCAGTATTTGATACCTCCAAAGTTCGATGGTCGAGCTAACTTCACCGGAAAACTCTTGTTGGCGTGGAGCTGCAGAGGGCTGCTCGAATTTCAAAATGAAACCAACAGAATACGCCTCGCTCGCTGTAAATGCAATAAGATATTGTAAAGGCAATTTGAATAGTCCTCGTGGACGCTGTTATTACAATCCTTTCTCGGAAAAACATTCGCACTTACAAGTTTTCCTTTTGAGTATCCCTTTCAAATGTTGTATGAAAAAGTTATTCATAAACTGATATTTTTTTCACTGTATGTTACGAGTAAATATAAAATAGAAATAAGTGTTCCTACTGGGTCGCGACCCCGTGCCTCTAACGTGCACTCCATTTCAGTCCTCCCTGCAAGGGAAATCTCTGGTGGGTACCGGAAATCGAACTCTGGTTATCCGCATGGTAGTCAGCCCCTTTGACCACTCGGCTACGTAGGCGGAATGCGTCTCTCATATCTACTGTCTGCAATTTCTCCGTAATACTGTGCATCTCTGAAACTATTATTTGTATCCCCATACTGAAACGCTGCGGAATTCTTTAATATGCTACCAGAAAAATATTACTGTAGCGTTTTTTTTCTTACAAAAGTAATTCGACATATCCTACTATGTTACTGAGTGAGATCTGAATTCAGTGGCGGCGCTAGACGAACACTGGGCGTCGGCAAACTCGGCTTTGCGAGGCCCCTTTCTTTTTTCATTAATGAAGAAAATGTTAAATGAGCTGAATTACACATCAATAATCATTATACTAAAATTCTATTAGTATAATGTACGAGTATTATTGCAATGTCAAAATTTACAATAAACAAACACAAATTAGAGGAACTTTTCCACCTTCTCGTCTCACTGAATTTTTTTAAGACCACATCTTAAAACTAGCCACTATTTCGGCTTCAGTTGATAGTACTGACAACGCAGATAGTCTCTCATGGATCATTTTGTTTTTCAAGTTAGTCTTAATCAACTTTAACTTTGTGAAGCTTCTCTCGGCCGAAGCTGTACTAACTGGAACGGGGGATGATTCTGATTGTTATATAAACATTTGGATATACTTCTTCCAAATCGTTTTCTAAAATTTACTGAAGAAATTGTTATGTAAGTATGTAACTAAAAAATGCATCACTACTGCACTCATACGGAAATGGCCGAGCGCACTAAGGCATCATACCACGGTGAGCGAGATCGATCTCGCCGGGGGCCGAATCCCACCCTTAGGTACGAATGTTACTTTCGTCCATTGGTTAAGCTAGTGTAAATTAGATGAAGGTCGTCGCTATATAACCTAGCAGTTGGAAAGCGTCGTTAAACATCAAATAATAAAAAAAAAAAGAAGAAAAAACTAAAATTTTAACAATGTTTTGCGAGGCCCCCACAGGCGCGAGGCCGTCGGCGGTGGCCGACGTCGCCGACGCCTAGCGCCGCCACTGTCTGAATTACAGTAACTTAAATGATTAGTGAATTACCTGCGGTGGTCAAGTGTTTATTTGTACTGCAGACTACACGAACATCTTGTGAATAAGGTTAAGTGAAAACGGTAACAATACGAAGACCTTAAAGTTTAAGCACAGTTTTACGCCAAAGGGTCGATGGCGTTCCCTCAATTGTCGAGTACTGTGGATGAGGACAATAGCAGCATGAGAGGATGGCCGGTGGCATCGGGCGTCGGTTTCGCCCCGAGGGAAGCAGCCGTGCTAAGTAATTGCGCTGCTGCAGAGAACTCCCACACAATCCCCCTGCATTCGCTTTTATCACCGTTTCTGAAGGTTTCTTCTAGCCCGTAGAAAGAGTGCAGGGTCTTGATTTCTGTCTGGCTACGAAGTAATGTGATAAGGAAGCGCCGGTACTATTCCTTGCGGAATATATAGCCATTGGATGCTGCCAATAAAAAATAGCTATCCTCAAATTTACAACGGGATTAAACCAACAGTGTCTTTAATGCACAACAGATTATATAATACTAGCTTAAACCCGCGGCTCCGCTCGCTTGTTCGTTGATTATGATAGATAAGCTATCTTTCAGTAGTGTGCTATGAGACTGGTTTTGAAGGATGAAATGGAATATAATACCTTCTTTAGAAACAAACATTTTTAATCTACAAAATAAAATTGTGCGAAGTTCTTAATGATTCACAATAAATAATACATGCATTATTCCTTTATAGCCTGTGTTGCAATATCACAACACGTATGGTGAGAGTAATGTCCACATTCATTTTAATTTCATTTTAGGGCAATCTGGTAACCTACATTATTTGTAGTATTGTACTTGATGTAATGCGCGAAACGTCAAATCGATTTTTTAAAGAGATGTATTAAAAGAAATATCTGTTTTACTGCTTTATTTATTTATTCTTATATTTCCTTATTCGTATGCTTATCGTTACAGAGAAACAGCTGAATATATTGTAGCACGCATAGACAAAAGATATGTTCTGTGGCATCACGTTTCACTGTATGTAAGCTCCTTGCTATACCGTCGCAAATGTCATCGCTGGCCTTCAGTCCGAATTTTTTAAAATAATTTGACGGCTTTCAACCACCACATCTTACAGCCCCTTATAGCTATCGGCATGGAACTGCTATGGTATACAACAGGAGACCATTTTTAAAGAGTAAATATAATTTTCAAAGAGTAATTATTGTTCCGCATTTCGCGTTATATTCAAAATGTTCAAATGTTTGTGAAGCTTATGGGACTTAACTACGGGGTCATAAGTCCCTAAACTTACAAACTACTTATGAACTACTTACGAACTAGGACGGCACAAATATCCATGCCCGAGGGGGGATTCGAACCCCCGACCGCAGTGGCCGTGCTGACCGTGACTGGAGCGCCTCAATCACCTCGGCCACCGCGGCCGGCTCGCGTAATATTCTTCAAACTGCTAAATATCTATCAGATCGCTATAAAACCGTGCCTAAAACATTGATAACTGTACAAATATTTAAGTCTCTGTGTTTTGTCGTTACGACGTGATAAGCGTACACCGAACAGACATTCACCCGATCGCCATAAAACCGTGCCTAAAGCCTTCCCCGGGTAGACATTATGAAGTGTACAAATTTGTAGCTCTTTATGTCTTGTGGTTCAGACGTGATAAACGTACACCGAACAGACATTCACATTTATAGATATAGATTGCAACCATATTAAAAGGTCACTCAGTAATTCTACATGTACATAGTTGCTCTGGTAATCACATTTAAGTACATGACAAAGGGCTCATTGAAACGCTTTTGCTTTCTTACGTCCCATTCGCGAATAGCGATCCGGAAAATGGTACACCATTGTCTTTACCTCTTACATCTCATTTAACTTGTTTCATACCGATGATCATGTCTTCTTACGTAGGTGGATTCGAACAGAAATTCACCCCCCCCCCACCTCCAATTGTGATACAGAAGTTTGAAATTTTACTTGTTGATTTCTGAAAGTTCATCTGTAATAGCGAAGAAGTGTAACCACTGCGACGTCACCATTCGGCTCAACATCACATCAAACTGTGTGGTCTCGACGCTTGCCACAGCCCAGGAAACTCGAGAAAAGTTTAAGGTGGGTTGATGATGCAATGTCACCATATTTCACCAGAATTCTGTCCAACACCATCGTGGATGTGTCACTCCATGTGAAGGTTATGAGACTTCTCCCCACCAACACTGAGTCCTTTAGTTTGTCATCCCTGCGACAGAGGTCAGAAAAGCGAAGCCTGAACAATTCGAGCCACCTCTGAGAATATTGTGAGGTCTGTAACCCCACTGAACGTCAACTGATGTCTTTGAAACATAGAAGATCCACAATTATGACTCTGGCATATATAGTGGAATCACTTGAGAAGAACACTAATATACCACATAAAAATTCTCGAAGCAGTGGTTTTAGACAGTGTCACGATGTAGTACTGTATGGGACCATGAAGGAGATATACCCGTTAAAATTATGGTAGACCGCGTGTGTTCACTACAATTGAGAATAGCCGTACTGTACAAAAAGCATTTCTCAACCTATTTACATTTTCGTTTGTCATACGATAAAAGGTAAAGGTCTCTCACAAACATTCTGTAATTCCGGAAGCATTGGCCAGAAAGGATCTGCAGTCGGACTAGGGAAATAACACCCAATTCTTTGGCTTCCTTTTATACGATTCCGTGATGGAGAAGCATGGACTGCAGCCGGATGAAGCCGCATTGTAATCAGAGATCAATCATGGTTCTTTACTACATCACAGGTACCAGTTGCACCACCTAGCAGCTCTGTATAAAGGAGGAACAGATGGTTGTCTGGACATATTAGAAATGTTCTTTGGTGCGGTTCTTTTACATAAGCCGCTTTAGTATGCCTCGTAGACTACAGTAAGCGTTTGTTAAGAACATTTCAGAGCCTGACAGGAAGAATTGTGGCCTATGGGAACCCTTCAGAGATATTGGTCATCGTCTCCGACGTAAAGAAGCAAGAGTGACGTGAATATGTATTCACTGGATACAGAAGGCAACGACAGACAGATGGTACCGATTGAACTTACATCGCTGCACCACTACACGTAATGAGAGGCATCTTGTACGAAAAGTAGCGCTGGATTACTCTGCCACATCGCGAACTTTATCACGACAAATTCAGTCTGTTGCGTAACCAGTCGTGTCTTGGCATACCATTCGACGTCGTTTGCAGCAGAGTGGACTATCAGCAAGTAGCCCATTGCTGCTTTTACCACTTAGTCAAAGCCACAAGCGTTTGCACCAACAGTGGTCCGATGAATGACCGACATGGACAACTGAATGTAACGGCATCGATATTGCTGACGAATCCCGATTCAAATTTATAGAATTCTCTGATATCCGGCCGATCACGTCATAATTTCTCCACGATATTTCGGCAAACACACACGGAAGGACGTGAGACGGAAGGACACGCGAAAATTAGAAATTAGAAATACGCTGGGAAACAGCCGATCGCAAATCCCGATTTTGCTTGTACCACCACAATGGTCGGATTAGAGTCTGGAGTCACCGTTTTGAGAAACTGTTGAGCAGTTGCCTTGTGCCTCGCCATACGAGTCCTGCATCCGATGACACTACCGCAACCCCCTAATAGGCATTGCCGGTACACTAAGCAGCCAGTATTACATTTCGAGGTGTTGGGGCCTTTTGTTGCCCATACCTTCGTATTTGACCGACCACCACTTTTCAGCAGGATAATGCAGGACTTCACCTGGCACGCAATGGTCAAGACTTTTTCGCCAGTAGTAATTGAAAGCAGTATGGACTGCTGCACTTGATCAACATATTCAGAACCTGTTTGATTCAATACTGATGTGTATAGTACCGGTTATAGCTAGCAATGGCCCCAACATTGAATATTTATTTCATCATCTTCCATACATCACATGGAGATGTATTTTCAGTCATTTATCAGTGTACAATAATAAGAAACTAATGTAAGTGTTTTCCATCTCAGGTTTTTGATGAATTAGGATTACCTCCCTTCTTTGAATACGTAGTCGAGGTTGTGAAAACTGCTGTATGGCACGGTTTTAATCAAATGTATCAAGGAAATGTGGTAACTAAAAAAGTCCCTGAGATCATGTCAAGTCTGTTTTCAAAGACATTCTTGTGAATTACTTCTATAATTATGAGTATTTCCTGGTTTTCTGGCTCATTACTAATACTACTGCTAGAGGAGGCAAAATTAAAATCTTCGTCATCATATTATTTCACGGTGTGAGACAATTCATCCTTCGTAAAGGGAAAAATGACCAACTCCTTTCACCTTTTCCTTGTAAATGGTAACTTATGTCACAATTCCCGAAAATACTACGAAACTTCGTCAGTCTCGAAATTCTCTGTCTATAGCGGTATCCGCAAGACGTTCATACACCTGAAATTCGACATTATACTCAAAATACTAAACTGCATTACAAAATGTAAGAGGTTAACGTAAAAGCCTTTCAATAGTCATACCGACGCAGAATGAAGTACCTCCTTAACTGTATTGTTGTGGTTTTCGTCTTCCAGGTTTCCACATTACTGTTCACCTGTATTTTACACTGTGAAACCGGAGGATATCGATTAAATTTTTAATTCTGTTCTAATTTAAACTGTAAAAAGCCTCCACGTTTAGAAGGAAAATGCATAAAATTGAAAGTAATACTAAACACTATAAAATTAACAGAGAGTAAATAGTAACATTCTCTCCAAACGCTTTCATCCTATTTAAAACGGCGCGAGTTATAGACAGTCTTATTTTTGTAATCTGCCGGTATCACTAAAGTCAAAACTAGTCATCTAACGATTGTTACAGTGCTCTGCATGGGTTTCCTTGCACAATATACATGTGTACTATTATTTCGAAATGCAATCACAAGAGTTGTAAGCGTCATCACATCCAAAGTTGTTACATTCCAATATTACAAAGTTCTTCATAAAGTTCCTTGCTACATTACTACGTTTTTAGTTTATGTTAATATAGGTAAACACTATAAGAAGGGGTAGCTTTGCGTAATTAGACATTATGCAACAATTAAAAGTATGATATACCAACCATAGTATTTCTTCAAATGTTCAAATGTTTGTATAGTCTATGGGACTTAACTACGGGGTCATCAGTCCCTAAACTTACAAACTACTTATGAACTAACTAAGACTAAGTACGGGATCAAATATCCATGCCCGAGGGGGGATTCGAACCCCCGACCGTAGTGGCCGTACAGACCGTGACTGAAGCGCCTCAGTCCCCGCGGCCACCGCGGCCGGCAGTATTTCTTCAAATGTTCAAATGTTTGTAAAGCTTATGGGACTTAACTACGGGGTCATCGGTCCCTAAACTTACAAACTACTTATGAACTACTTACGAACTAGGACGGCACAAATATCCATGCCCGAGGGGGGATTCGAACCCCCGACCGTAGTGGCCGTGCGGACCGTGACTGAAGCGCCTCAGTCTCCTCGGCCACCGCGGCCGGCCAGTATTTCTTCATAAGGGTGAGTATCAGCTAGGGCAAAATAGCCATCTACGACTGTCACCGATGCATATGCGTCAGAGCAGGCCTCTTTAAGTAGACAGATTAACGTTAAGGGTTGTACTCCATTTTCTGGTGTTAGACGAATTACATGCGAGGTAAGAGCTACGTTAATTATTTTTCTTTTTTACAGTATGTATGTCCTGCTAATTAGCCACAGATATAAAATAAATTCAAACGTTTTCAAACATATGAAACGTAAGATTTATTGTGTAAACTAGAGGGTACACGAAATTATTTCCTTTCTCATACTGTAAGTGTGCATGACGCAAGCTTTCAGATTCATAATAATACGTTCCCTGACTCAAATCAGTTATGGCTGTTACCATATACGAATATTCTAGTGACGATGGAATTTTCACACAGCAGTGGCTGCAGTAGTCGTGTCAGAAACGAGACACGCAGCAGCAGCCGACCTGAAACTGGCTGTACGAAAATTCAATCTGTCATATTGCAGCCGCCTGATTCTTACAGAATATAATGGGAGCCAGTATCTGGGGAACGTGCTGATGGATCCGTTACCGAGGAAACCACATTTCTATCTCGTCTCAGAAGAATTGCAGCTCGGCAGCTGGGGCGACAATACGAGAAGCCGTTATGGCGCTACACCTTCCTCACAGCGCCGCTGGATAGCTTCGTAAAAATGTGCTCCTCTCCTTGCTCGCCCATTATATGTTTTACGTGTACCACAGAGACTACCACTCTCAAACACGCTCAGGTTGCTGAATTGAATTAGCATTATCCTATTCATATTTTGTGCTCTGGGTTTAATATTAACTGGAGACGTAATCTTCCACCACTCATTCTTTGAATATGTCTTTCCAGTTTCTCTATTTTCTTTTATTTTGGAAAAATATCAAGACAGTCAGGTCCTTACTAATAACAGCATTACGAATCTGTCGGTTTGTGTGCATCTCTTCGCTGTCCTTAGGAATCTGATCTGACAAATTTGTGTAAGTCTTAAGGGACCAAACTCAGGTAATCCGTTCTTAAACTTACACACTACCTAAACTAACTTACGCTAAGGATAACAAACACACCATTTCCCGAGGGAGAACTCGAAACTACGGCGGCAGCCAGCGCGCATTCTGTGCCACAAATCCCGCGGTCGTTCCCGCTCGGCGAATCTTTTCTCTTTGGCTTCTGTACGATTTTCTTGTGTTTTAATTATAATCCATCATTAACTTCCTTAACCTTGCATTAGAACTGCTAGTGTCTTATAAAATTTTGGTCTTACTTCTCTTCTTGTTTTATTAATAGGCATCTGTTTAATGTTCCACGTATATTTCCAAACATTTCTAGTTTCATCTCTATGTCTTCATCATACCCATACGTAACGTCGCAACCTAAATAGTTCAAATAATAATTCTATACCATTTGCATTGTCATTTTTTACGATAAAGTGTGTTTTACATAAAAAGAAATTGATTTTCCAACTTTTCTGAAATCATTGAAAGGTGATTTTCCCAAACATTTCCCCTCTGTCTGTATAAAAGTAAGGGCGTCATTGCGTCCGTCTGTATATGCAAGCTAATCTCAGGACCTGCTGTAGGGATTGTAATGAGTTTCTTACAGCGATTCACGATAAAGGATTATATATATAATTTATAGCTTTATTTCACAAAAATTTACTTTATTATCATTAGTTGATGCTAATTTGTGATTAAGAAGGCATTATAGCCCAGTCAACAGCCGCCATAACCCAGCACTCGCGAAAATAGCAAGCGGAACCAAATTCGAATCTGGTTTGGTGATCAGTTGGTAGAGCGTGTAATGCAAAGATAATCGAACCCATTTATGGCTACTTCACTATTTTTCACTCTGATTTTTAACCAAGAATTCACTTTCAATAATGTGGAAATTCGACAGAAACAAAACGTGGCTCCACATTAAACTGTAGATTCAATTTCTCCGGGTGATTACCAGTTTGGGCCATGTAAGACGCGTAAATTGTATTCATTTGGCTGTAATCGTTTCAGAGCAACTGGACAGCTATAAAAACGGGAAATGGTATATCGTGGTTCTCAATCCTTCATACAAAATGTTAAATATTTTCCAAAAATTTACTTCAGCTTTGCATGCAGTTTTGCAGCACTGCAGCGGATGAATCAGTTTTTAACGTTCGCCTTTTCTTCAGTCATACATTGATGCAAATACGATTATTTTGCATAATGAGCCGAAATATATTTGTTTATACAGTTTAAAATTATACTAAAGAGCGATAAATGTATGTACACTAGTGAGAAAGAAAATTGTGTCTTTCAAATATTGTAAAAATATGGTCACGACCTTCTTGATCGGAAGTCAGGAAATTCTTGGGACTTAATACACAGTACGTAGAAATACTTCTACAGATGACTGAGGGACAAATTTCGAAGGATTACAATTTCAGACTACCAATTTCTGGCCTCATATTAGCAGCTGTAATTCATTATGTAACGGTGATGTCTACTTCAAAATCTGGCAGGGAGTTACTCAACTTTCACATATCGGGCCGCGCAGGAATGGCCTAGCGGTTTCAGGCCCCATGTCTAGGACTGTGAGGCCGTTCCCACCGGAGGGTCGAGACCTCCCTCGAGCATTGTTGTGCGTGTTGTCCTTAGGTCATTTTAAATAATTTGTCAGTCTAGGTACTTACGACCACAGTAGTTTGATCCCATTGATTTACATACATTTGAACATTATTCTTTTGACATATCATACTTAATCTTCATACATACTAAGGTCCCGTGTCGCGATGTTTGACCGCTATGAAATCCGAAACTACTAAACTGATTTCAATGTATTTCTTCCCGGTGTATGTGATTTGGTCCAACATAATAAAAATTATTTTCATGTTTATTAATAGGTTCAATATTATTTTTATTGCAAATTAAACGTTTCTATCTAGGTACCCAATAATTGGTGCTGGTTTTCATCTTGAATCTGAGCAAGCGGCAAAGATCTTCTTTGAAGAGCGAAAGGTTGCGACTTCGAAACTCGCTGGGATGAAGGATTTTTTCACTTTGAGTTTCAACCTAGTCGTCACATTTCAACGATGCGAGGAATCATCAGAAACGACATGTGGTTCGAATTCCTCTTTGAACTTCAGCTCCTCTTTTCCCAGTTTGATAAATGGGCTAGGTTAGGGATATGTTAGGCACCGAAGTGGTGTGCCATCGAAAGACTTGCATCAGGTCAAGGAGCCACAAGAAATTTTTATTATCTTCGAGTTAGGACGTTTCCTTGAAGCTACAGTTTATTTCACAATGCACATTTTCTTCATATTTATACAAATCATAACCGTGCTTCTAAACGGTTCGTGTATTTCATTTTATTCTATTTTTTCTGTGTATTATCTATTTAAATACAACAATTAATTGCTGTGTTTCGTCTCGCTAAAACTCTGAAATGGTTTCACCACTCTGAATAATTGAATAATACGCTTTATTTTTATTTTATTTTATTCATTATTATTATTATTATTATTATTATTATTATTTGCTTTAACACAGAGGTGATGCATCAAGAAATAGGGAAAACCCAAACGAACAGCTGAAAAAGCGAAACAGTCGAAATTAGTAGTTTTGTAAGGGGGCAACGCCAATTTTGATTAGATTCTTATTTTGTACGCTGCCACACCGCCAATCGGACTGCGATGAAATGTTGCAAGCTTGAATTTCAAAACAAGACGAAAGGTAAATGGCGGAGGGTACTTTGTAACTTCGACAGTAGTCTATATTTTTGTTGCTTTCTTGATGAAATATTGCACACTTCGGTTTCTAGACAAGAGGAACATCATTGTGTACATAAGATTTCGTAAAATGCATGGCGCATTTACCTTACTCCAGAATTTTGCGCCATTTCACCGACCACATGAATCTGGCAACTATTGTAATTTTTTACATACAGGTGAGGTTGGGAATGAACAGGGATAGAATATCGAAGGACATTTGACACGGAGCGGGGGAGGTAATTACAGAAGCAGAGGATGGGTAGGTGGATGGAAAGGAGGAGAAGGAGTTGGTCGAGGCAGAAGCAGGTGGACAGAGAGAGGACGAAATAGACACAGGGAGGGGGGAGGAGTAATTTATTTCCCTGTAATGTTTTGAGAGCAATTAATTGCACAGAGAAAATGCGTGATGTTTCATTTGGTATACTGCAAGGATAACGTTTTCCGGCAAATTATTTCAGCAAGTACATGTGAATGATTCGTGTACATGTAAAACATTGTTTCAACAGCACAGCGGATACCTCAATTTTCTTGTTTCTGCTTCCCTTAAATGAAACCTAGATGTGGACAGGATTATTTGAATGACAAGGCGATGAAGCCTGTCACAGAGCGTCAAAGACAAAGAACTTCGACAGTGAGACCCAGTTTCCCATGTACTAAGCTTCACATGATGCTGTGTTCTTTATTGTTATTATTGTTACTATTTTATCTGTGCCACCTCGGCCAGCCTCCAATACATATCAATCCAAATGTTTGTAAATCTATGGGACCAATTTATTGTGGTCACCAGTCAGGTTTACAGACCACTTAATGTAACTTAAACCAACATAAGGGAAACACACACACAGATACCCGAAGAAGGTCTCTAACCACGGAAAGGAGCGCCTACGCAGTCCCTGATATGGCTTTTAAAATCGAGCATCCATTTCCGCGCGGAAATACAAATTGACTCTCTCACACACGCATAAGAATATAAAATATGTGACGTTTCATTTTGTATGCTAAAAGTAAAACGAAAATTATTTTAGAAAGTACACATGAATGTTTCTTTTCTATATAAAACATTATTTCTCCAGCAGATTTTTGGGTTTCTGCTTTTTAAGCAAGCATTGACCACTCAAAGACGTAGAGATTCGCCAGCAAAAAACATATTACTTTCATCACGATACTCTCCCAATATCGCCAAGATATTCATGATTCACAATTGGATGTACACACGACATTACATCCCTCAATCTCTCTGGCCATCGCCTGCCCTATCCGTGTACCTATTTCTTACCTTCCTCATTGTCCTCTTAGGCCTCACTCGGTATAAAGTAACTGAAACCTGGAGTTACACAGATATTTATTTACTGAACTATTCTGTTAGTCCATGTACAGCTCGTTCCTCTGTCTGTGCATCCTATCCTCCTTCCTCTCTCTCTCCCTCTCTCCATTCCCTCACCACCTCTAACATACTCAGCATGCTCCTCCTCACCCACCCTCACCAACTCATACTTTTGCTCCCCCTGTATCCAGCCATCCATCCCCCTGTCTCTGTCATTACCTACCCCCGCCCTCAACCGATCTCCGCGTGTCCCCTCTCTGTTAATTTCTCCCCTCGCCCGTACGTTAAAGTTACCTACCAAATCTCATGGTGATCGGTCAAACGGTGTCGAAGTCTGGACTAGGGTACGCTTCTCCACTCACTATACAAAACAATATGTTGACAGTATTGTTTCTCCTGTTTCGAAGGTGAAGTGTATAAAATTTCATCGTGATTGGAATAAAACTGTAGATTTATGTCGAAGTATGTCATACAGTGTCCTCCGCCATAGATCCTACACAATCTTGTGTAGACAGAGCCATTTTCTTTTTTCCAAGGACAAGTGTGAAAAATGATATCGCAGATGATAGGCATGGAAGCGCTTAAAATATGAATCTCCTACTAAGTTACCAAAATTATCAATTTCAATTATTTCTATATATTTCAGCGCCAACAACCGGATCTAGTTGAGAATCTAAATCAACAAGGGACCAACTAAAACATATATACAAATTTTCATCAACATCTGTTCTGGGGTTTAGAAGGAATTTAGTGACATACGCGCAGTTTCATCAACACGTTTGAGTCGTACCTGTTTGTTACACACATTTTTGAGATAAGATTTCTTCGGGGCATTTTACTGAAAATAATATACAGCACAATTATAATTAAAATTAAATAAACGTAATGAATACAACGGTTACTGGTTTCCTCTAGATCACTGAAGAAAACACTGTCATCCTTATCGAGTACTTGGATGGATCGCTGTTCAGTTTTTACAATGAATAAGGTACCTACCGCCGTGCACGGTGGTAATTATTATGTATATAATGCCGTTACACTTTTTTTGAGTTACGAGTGTGCCAAATAATTTTGTAGCCGCATGAAAGGTATTGCAGCGTGGGCGAAGCCCCAATAGAAAATAACTAATCTTTCTTTATTTTATTTATTTTTTATTTTCATCTGTTCTTTTGGGCTTTCAAATTTTTTTATAAACCACTGCTTTATCAAAGTGATAAAAAATTTAAATCTGTGAAGCCGCTTCTAAGTTTGAGCGAGACTAACGCACCGTAATTGTAAGTTCAGAGTTAAAATTTTGTATAACTGACGGACTAAACTGCCCTGGTCATCGGTCCTGACGCCTACACACCACTTAAACTAATTTCACGTATGCAGAGGACAACACAAAGACACCTATTTCCGAGTGGGAACACGAACCTTTGGCGGGAGCGGTCGTGCAGTCCGTGGAACGTCGCTAGACCGCGCAGATATCCCAGCGCGGCAAAGCAAACCAATTATACGTACGTGGTACAGTCAATAAGCCGCGGTGGAACGCAGAGCTCTTGAAGGTGCCTAGCTGCGGAGAGTGGGGTTGCTCGCTGTCGGAGGTTCGAGTACTCCATGGGGAGCGCGCGCGCGCCACAGATTAGACGTCCTCGAGGAATTCCAAATATTTAAACATCTTTCTCGCAATGACGGGCTTATTCTAAATGAACAGTTACAACTCTGTAATAGAAGCTTTTTTAACGGTATTAAGCCGTTAGCCGGTCTTTGATGTTGTACTTCGTGCAGTGTCCGAAATATTTCCTCCGACTTGATCCAAAAATTTGTTTTCCAAAAGCCCATTTTTATCTGTTTCACTTATTACAGTTTTGTTACTCATTAATTCTCTCAACTAATCTTGTATTGCCAAAATGACGTCTCAGCCTTTTCCCATGTTAAACATAGTTTCTTATTGCAATTGCTTTCTAAATACTGTTTCTCAATGTACAGTAGCCTAGTTGTAATTGCGGCTACTAGATGACACTACTGAGGTAACGCCTAACTGTTCACAACTTCAGTTAGCACACGCCAGTCTGATGTCTCCGTGCAGGCGTGCATCCCATAGTGGCTAGTTATTTTTAATTAATTTTTTTTAATTATGTGATGTACGCTTTACAGTTGAGTTGTAACTTTTATTATGCGACTTGTTTTAATTTATAATTTTTGTTGAAGGCAATGGTAGTTATTGCCGAAACCAGGTTAAACAATTTTATTTTTGCGACCGAGGGCTGTATTTTTATCCTTTAAACGCGCTTCTGTTGTTAGATCATTTCTATCTCAAATGTTCATCGTACTTCTTACGAGTTCCAGATTATCGACCAATATTTATGAATCGGGTGAAAGATATGTTTAGTAAAATACTGTTGAAAAGATTTCGAACAACAGTCACAACCATTGTTTACTAATTAGTAGAGGGTTTCGTTTTGAATATTTCTTATATATATAAAGACTAGACACATATGTTGTATATATGACTGGTTGCTGTTCTAAAGTGAAGCCTCACGCCTTCTACTGCTTTTAAAGTAATGTCGTCGTAATAATTTACGGATATAGAGAGTTTATATACATCATCAGCTTCATGTCATAATACCACCTGATGTGTCGAAAACTAAAGATTGGAGTTGGAAAAGTGCTGTCACTGTAGAACTGCATGAGGAAGGATAGTCTAGCGTAGCAAGCAAAAATATTTGGTACTGCCCAGTCTTCAGTAGTGTATACACTGAAGAGGTTCAGAGGAATCTTACTGCACCTAAAATTCACGGGTACATCTACATCTACATCTATTGGCCATTACAATTGCTACACCACGAAGATGATGTGCTACAGACGCGAAATTTAACCGACAGGAAGAAGATACTGTGATATGCAAATCATTGGGTTTTCAGAGTATTCACACAAGGTTGGCGCCGGTAGCGACACCTGCAACGTGCTACCATGAGGAAAGTTTCCAACCGATTTCTCATAAACAATCAGCAGTTGACCAGCGTTGCCTGGTGAAACAGGATAGTAATCAGAAATGCAGTTCCATTAGGTTGGTTTTGCAGCAGTACAACTGTCGAAAACGTTCTTTTTAGTTATGTAGAAGGTATGAAAATAGATCTGTAGTGAACTGACGAATATGATGATTTGGACAAGTTAGTCACTTCACGTGACACTCATTCAACGGGTGAACTTGACAATGTAGTAAGAAAAATGAGGTAATGTAATGATGAATATCAACGGAATAATTTACATTAATGTAAGATTGTAATATTTGCAAAAACATTACTTGATTTTCCACACAGAATGCTATGAGTCTGCGCAGGTATTCTGAGGATAAACGGTGGTTACTTTGAAGACGTTAAAATTGAGAACTACATTGTATTGTACTTAATGATAAAAGTTTTTCGGAAGCTATATGATAGAGCTAAAATAATTTTGGGTAGCATTCGAGGTCTGGCCACCACTCTGAAACATTACCAGGTAAGTAGTGCAGTAAAAGGCAGTGATCTAAGCATCAAAACCACTTCGACTCTTCCTTGTAATTGGTATAAAGTATGCCAAAGCCACAGGCGAATAGATTTTTCAGCGGTGGAATGTTACTACCCTACTTCGACAAGCTCTTCAGTGGTTACTGTTACGCAACTCTCAGTTTCATCACTTTGGCGATACTCCATTCTGAGACATCAAGGAATTGTCAACTTAGCATTAGAAGGAAGCGTGTGGGGTAAAAATGGTAGAGGGAGACCGAGTGACGAATACAGTAAGCAGATTCAAAAGGATGTAGGTTGCCGAACGTATTCTCAGATGAAGAGACTTGCACAGAACAGGGTAGCATGGAGAGCTGCATCAAACCAGTCTGCGGGCTGAAGACCACAACAACAACAACAACAACGGGCGATACTCGCTGCGTCGGCATCGTTTTCGTTGCATCTAATCTGTTCCGTTGTATACATGGAACCACGGCGTTTTGCACCGATTACTGACATTTAGTTGCCTCTTTTTGTTGCTTATAAAATATTTAACTATTACTTCCGTCCTACGTTCTTATTATCATTGTGACTGTTGTAATGTATTTAAGATTCTAGTGGGAGGAAAGGAAGTTATCTGCTTCTGGCTTCTCCATCTCCCACCACTGCCTTCATTGCATTTGTATTGTGACACCGTGTGGGATCCTAATGAGGACACGGAAAAAGTTCAGGGAACAGCTGCTCGTTTCCAATCATCGTGATACAGGGAGAAAATCTCACAGAAATGTCGCTCGAGCCGCGGTGCAAATCATGTAAAGAAAAGCTTTTATTGTTTCGGCGAGATCTATTCACTAAATTTCTTTCACAAACTTTCATCTCCGAATAGGAACATTCTTTAACGCCCATCTACGTAAGGAGAGTTACATAATAACGGAAAGATTGAGGTGTTCCTTTTTCCCGCTCACTATTAGAGCATCGACGGTGGAGAAATATTATGAAACCGGTTTGAAAAACCCCCTGGCAGGAACTTAAATGTGTAGAGTAAATATATGGATGTAGATAATGCGTAGTGGAATATTCTTAAAAGAGTAATTGGTGAGGATGCCAACTCTTAGAATGTTTGTGAACAGTGCAATAAATATCACATGAGTAAAAATTGTCACATGCGTGATTAATCGAATAATGGAAGCGTAACCGAAAGCAAATTAAGGTAGTCTTTTGGTAAAAGCTGGATACATGTGAAGCAATTTTATAATTTCAGTAAAGAATTCAGACAAGACATAGGTAAAAGAAGGAAACATTCACAGTTTTGGAGTAGGCTTTCGATTACGTGGAATGGATTTTAAAAAATACATAGACAGTGTTCTGCATCCCGAGGAAGAGAAAAGTAATTCACTCTCTTTATGCGAAGCAAACCGGAGTGCTCTGCACTGGTGAAAATATGCAAGAAGGCATTATGAGGAAAGGTTGCTGAACGTTATAATTGATATGCAATGTTTATATTCAAAAGTTACTTCATCCCACTTCTTAATAATGATTTACATTAAACATCCATGAAATGTAAGGACATTTTTCACCGAAAAATAGAGGTGAATAGAAAATCCTGGTGAATGAATCCAATTGTCATCCATATATAGGAATTGCGGAGCATTGCCGTGTTCGCTAGTACATATAAATATTTTCCACTCTTGGAGGTAGGCATGGCATTCTTCAGCCAGATCCAGGACAAAAGTTTATATAGCACATCACATCGGTGTGAAAGCACACGTATAAAACCTAGCATCCTGCAACACTCTCACATCATGCATCGCATAGGAAAATAAAGGGAAACGCGTCCCATTTGGACCACAGTACCAGCCGAGGCCTGCGCGTTAGCTCAGCAGCGAGTTCACTTAGAAGGTTGGCCACTGTTTGGTTAAAGAAGAAAACCTGAGCAAAGGTCCAATTGATAAACATTAAACAAAAATGATACCACGATGTGCCAGAGGAAGAAGGAAAATAAGACAGTTCGCTTCAACATCTCCCGTAGCTCAATGAGTGGACTGCTCGGAAAACAGATCAACATCCTCAATTGATTGACTTTGACAACTCATCTGGTTAACTTTTTTACACGTCTTTTTCGGAGTTTCCACCTTTTATAGGCACAACATTTTGTAACACGGTGATACGCATCACGCGATAGTGCGATAAATAAACTGCATCCATGAGGGTACCGGCTGTGTGGTGCACAACCATAACTAGTCCTGTCACGTACATGTAGGGCGGCTTTCCAATGGAGTACCGAACGATGAATACGTCGATAATCCTTTGGTACTGGCTGCATCCGATAACCAAGCTGCAGCTGCTACTCGTGCATATGCTGCACGGTACACTCAAAGGCGCCTTTAGTGTCCCCGCCTGCAGAGAAGGTCGACAGTAGAGTGCAGCCACACTGATAGAGATCGTTTGACGCTCCCAAAGGCGTGGCTCGTGGGTCACGTGAGCGGACCCGCTCACTGTGTGGATATAACCGCGCATGCGACTCAGTCGTGTATACATCTAGCTTGGACCTCATTTAGACACTATGAGACGGGAATGAAACAAAATTTGTTTAATGTAATTAGTTTTTATCTAGAACACAATTACAAGGAACGCTTAACGGTAGAAGTATCTGCATAACTATAGCGGTTGGCATTTGTGTTCAGGATTTTTCAGTTTCTTTAAGAAATTAAATCTAACTTTTATCAACACAGTGCTTAGACTTCAATTTCCCTGACTCACGATTACTTCCTTAAAAGCTATTCCAATATATATATTCATGAAAACAACTTTCGCCTGAAATTCTGGCTCCAGTTTAGTCAGGTACATCATAGTATTTTCAGTCATCACCCAATCTTGGGTTTCGGATAGCGTCATTAAATCAAATACTAGATATTTAATACAGGATGAAACGCCTTATCTGCATGTATTCAAATGCTATGGTACAGAACACCATTGTCTCTTCGTGAAATTTCGAAATTACTTCTTGGTTAGACTTCTCATTCCTTAATTTGTTCAACTTCATCTTGATTTGCATGCCAATATTAGTATTCATCCTTTTATTCAGAAAACTTTTAATATATACCTGAATATATATTCCAATTCAAACAGAGCAAAATTTTACTTCAGGGACATGATGTAAATTTAACTGTGTGGATTTCTGAAAAACTGCAGTTGTCTTAGGTGGCCTATCTTCGACGTCGAAGAACTCTTTTCATGGAGTCGAAAGCTTAAGAATTGTCGCAACTACGGGCCTTAACAACAGCCATTTTCACTTTGAGTGACATAGAAGAATCTGATGAGTGAATTCATCAAAAAAGCAGATTTCTGTCAACTACCATGCACACTGAAAGAGAATTAATTTACATGATAATAATTTCATTTAAAATCGAAGAGCGCTTTATATAGTATTATGGAAAATATGGGCAGGGCATCGAACGCGTTTCAATTTGGTGAACCATAATGTGCATGCCACGAGGATAAAGTCCTCTAAATTTGCTGTTGGTATTGTCTCCACAAAAAGCGATTAATTTTTCTAATGGAATTTGCAACTTTCTTAAAGCGTCCAGACCAAACTTTGCAATGCTCTCCATTGTTTCGTCAGTTTCAGTGAAATAATTAAATACTAAAGAAAACACCTTTTCAGCATTGTGGTTCGAGGCGTAGGTGCCTATGCCTTAAATGAAACTTCTTTCTTTTGTTTTACGCCTTCTGAAAGGGAATGTGGTGCGAGATTATTTTCAAATATTGATGTAGCTTATGCATTTTATTAATTTATGATTATCATCATTATCATCAAATCGGTGATCGATGACCCTGTAGATAATGCGCCGCCCTCATAATGCTCCTCCATAGATGGCGATCTTGTGCACTTTGGATCCAGTTGTCACGACATCTTAGCTCCCAAAGTCTTTCTTTAGATCATCAACCCATCGCTTTCCGGGTCTTCCGATTGAACGGGTACCGTCAGGTCTTCCCGTAAGTAACGCTTATGCTCGAGAGGCTTCTAGTCTCGTAGAAATGTGGCCTGCCAAGTTTTATCTCCGCGCTTTCAGTTTTTGAACGATGTTCGGTTGCCTCATCAGTTCATACAGTTCTTAGTTTTTTTCTACGTGTCCACGAGTTTCCTTCCTGGTCAAGCCCAAAGATCCTTATCATAATCTTTCTCTCGAAGTCCAGCAAGTTTTCGTCATCCTTGTTTGTTGTGCTTATGATTTCTGTCCCATACAACAGTACTGGCACTATCACGGAATTATATGCTTTAAGTTTGGACTTAATTGACAGATTCTTGGATGACATTATTTGCTTTAGACTGAAGTAGGTTTTAGACGCATTAACAATCCGTTGATTAATTTCCTGTTTTAAATTATTTTGCCTGTTGAACCATGTTCCAAGGTATTTAAAATTTTCCACTTCACCAAATTTCCATATCCCTACCTGCAGTGGGATGTCATTGGTGGTTCTCTGGATACCTCCATTACTTCACTCCTTTCTTCTGCATTGATCCGTAAATCAATTTTATTTGTATTTTCCGCTTGGTCCTCTACATTTTCTGCCATCTCTGATTCTGTTAGAACTGCGATGTCCACCCCTTTGTTTTCTCTTTTCATTTCTCGGATTACTTTCTCTAGGACCAGATTAATAGCAGTGGTGAAATAACAACACGTTGTCGCATACCCGTTCTGAAATAGAATTCCTTGGATAGCTCCTCTTGGTTTTGGACTTTGGATTTTGTCTCCGCTTTGCAAACCTTGACGATATTTATTAGCTTCATTAGTATGCCAAGAGCTCTCAGGATATTGTACATACTTCAACTGTGGATACTGACTTAAGCCTTTGGAAGTCTACGAAAGTGACCAGAAACCGATGGTTGAATTCCCAGCACTTTTCCCAGATTTGCCTCCTGATGAAAATTTGATCGATGGTAGATCGTCCTTCCTGGAAGCCTGCCTGGTAGTCTCCTACAATATCTTTTGCAAAAGGCCCAAAGTTTATCAAGTATTGTTAAAGATAGAACTTTATAAGATACATTTAGGAGAGAAATGCTGCTGTAGTTGCCACAATTCCTATTACTGTTCTTTGTATGCAGTGGAATGATGACAGCTGATTTCCAGTCGTCTGAGATTTCCTCTTTTTCTCATATTTCTTTTATGAGATTGTATAGCTCTTTCTGAAGTGTTGCTACCCTTGCCTTCAACATCTCTGCCGTTATCCTATCTTCTCCTGGTGCCTTATTATTCTTTAGTTTCTCCAGTGCTATTTCTACATCTTTTTGAGTCACTTGAATGTTTCGTCTTCTCCTTCACCTTCTGTATTACCATCGTGTGGAAAGATACTCTCTGGATCTTCAGCCTTTAATAACTCATCAAAATATTGTAGGGGTTATCAGTCCTTAAACTTACAAACTACTTATGAACTAAGAGGGCCCGCAAGGTCCCCGATGGATTTGCTACTCAGGAGACGTCCAGACTTCTCCACGTTCGATGCCGATTCGATATCTCGACAGATTCATTCTGCTGTTACTGCTTGTTCATCGACTAAAATTGTCCAGTACCTTAAGTACAGATAAGGGCCACTTCTCGTGACATCTATTGATCGTTTCATTATTACGTAGGGTTTTCCGGTACCTGTTGACCTGCTGTGTGGTTGATAATGATGATGATAGTTGTGTGGTATTATTAGCCTTCCGGTCCCAGTTGGCATCGTGTTCGGCCGCCTGGTGCAAGTGTATTTAGGTGACGCCATTTGGGCGACTTGCGTCTCGATGATGATTGAATCATGATGAGGGCGACACAAAACCCAGTCCCCCAACGGAGAAAATCTCCAACCCGCAGGTGTCAATTGTACTAGAAAGCCGGACGTGTACCTGATATACACCTCATGGTTAGTAAAACAACCGCTGTAATCGGCACTTCCTATCACTTTTATTACTAAGTGAAAGTGGATGTGAATCCTGTCCATATCTGGGCAGAATATCGCTGATACTTTCACAGTTTAATAACCTACTAACAAACGCAACTATACCATTGTAAGTAATGACAATTTTTCTGAAAATCACTGGACAAATTTCCTCCTTCACATTCTGGTTCTGCTGTATTTGCAATCCATTTCCGTTATTTGCTTTTATACTCTTATTTCGCTTGGAAGTCAGATTAAGTAATATGTACTTACTGCCTAGCATACACATCTTATTCTTGAAGAATTTTACAATTACATAATGGAGATTGATTTATTTAAAAAGTTTGGATCACAGCCTGTTGACTGCATTGACTACAAACGTTAATATGTACCTGGTTTTGACTCCAGAGATACACATAGATATTAATAAACAGAGACATGACAAAATTTTACAATTGTTAAAAATATAATGAGAATACACACATGTAAAAGAAATGTCACATTAAAGCGGCATCGCTCTCGTCGCGTAAAATTATACCAAAACGAATGGTCAGAAATTATACATTACACAATTGGTCACTATCTGCGAGAAAGTAAAATGCATATTACACGCAGCCCGCTGTCAGCTGCGCGAGCACGCTGTGATATTGGTGACATCAGGAGGCGCTACCACAATGTGGGCGCGAATAAGGCCACATCTGCTAATAAACTTGGTTGCAACTTCCTGGAACAATATTTTTACTGTCGTATGCTTGACTATTTTAAATTAAATATTAGTAAAATTGTGCGATGAGGCAAAATAAATGTTTGCACATAAACATTTCAAAAAGTACCTTCAGAGCATTTTTGTTACGAAGATGATTACATTAAAATAGAAAAGGAAATAAACATGATTTCAGAACCTACACGAAGAGAAATGAGACTACGAAAAGTCAAACATCAGGGATCATTGAGTAATGCTTTTAAACCATTGAAAAAATAAATTATTACGTAATTGTACCCTTTCATTAAGAATCACGGCATCATTTAGAGGAAAATGTTTCAATAATTCGAATTATTTAATGACGTCGAACTTTTCTACGTCTGTGGCCTGTTTTTTCGCTATATATCAATCCCATTTTACAATAGATAGAGACGTTCACAAGCGTTTGACTACTGACGCACAAGGAGTCCTGCAAATAACAATAAAACCTCTCATATATAAGATTAATTAGCTATCAAAAGGTAACAAAATGATGATCTTGTGTATAGGCATAGACCTGATATAGTTTCTGTGCATTTACATCTGTGTTAATTATTCATTGCAATTACAAACCCAGTACTACGCTTCCAGTGCGAAAATCTCAAACAAGCTTGCTTTGTTTCACTTACGTGAATCCTATCGAGCCCAACTCGGAGTTGTTCTACGACGAGCTATTTAGAAAAAGAATTCTCTCCGAAGTTAGAAATCCGACACGCAGAGATCCGGCACAACTTGCTTCCACTGAATATGTAACTTCGTTCTGTACGGCAGGGAATGAGATTAAATAATGCATAACAGTTTTCCTCTTCCCACCGCTGGGAGGCAACTAATCCAGCAACTGTGTTTCGCAATTATAGTTAGGGAACGAAACGCCGCCGCACACGTTGGTCTGTGGGGGCGCAATTTTTCAGCGGTAAAATAGCACTGAGGTTTTTTCGGAATGAAGCCTTTGAATATATTACAGAGAATAATCATTGATTCACTATTCATGAATTGTTATAAAGTGAAGTACAAATGGAAATTTCAGTGGAGTTTGTTAATTTACGTCTCGCTTCGCCACAGTGAAAAGTTGTTACATCTCTGCTGGAGCATGGAGTCAATTGTATACCTTTTCATATGACCGAACAAATTTTGTTTCCACAAATATTACAAAGATGAATTTATTCTGATCAATTTCGGATAAGTGTGTAATGATTTGTATAATAAATGTCGTTCTAACTGAACCAACCAATGCCCTTCTTGCCTGACACGCATCACAATCTCATGAACAATAACTTGCCGCTATGATAGGGCCACGCGGTCTGAAGCGCCACGTCACGGATTGTGTGGTCGCTCCCACCGGATTTTCGAGTCCTTCCTCGGGCATTGTTGTGTGTGTTTCTTTAGCATAAGTTAGTTTAAGTAATGTGCAAGTCAAGGGACCGATAACCGTAACTGTTTCGTCCCTCAGTTTCACAAACTTTGAACGATTGAACAAGGAATTCAGAATATGAAAAACCATAGTCTATTTTCAGTACACCAAGTTCTCACGTACTGACAAGCTTATCTGACAACAGGTATGAAGCAAGTCACATTAAACGTTTCTTTTTAGATGACGTGACTATAATGTTTGTTCTTATTGTAAACAGATGTGCAAAGTTTGACGAAAATGTTGTGTCATTGCTCAAGTTGATCGAACTTGGACCATACGTATAAGAGACTGCTACAGTATAGTACAGATTAGTTGGTTATAGTAAAGTACAATAAAGTACAGGAGTAAGTAAGTAACCGGATTTATGTTGGTACCCATGACGTAACAAAAGGCGGATCGTGTTTCTTTTTCGTGTTTGTTCGCTATGAACGGCAATGCATACTCTTCAACTTCCTCTCTGTCGCGTATTATGGCATTGCATTGCTACACCAGGACTCTTGACAATGGTTAAATTGTCATTGAACCACGTGAACGTGATGCAATACGTCTCCCCAACTCAACCCATACGTGCTAGGCAAATATTTGTACAAGTCAGTCCATTTGACAAATAACGTCTCGTTCCATGGGCTACTCCACCTGCGCTGTTTGATGCAGTCGCGCATTTGCATCCATGAAAACGAAGACATGTCTGTATTCACTCCAGAAGAGAGGCACACGAAGGAAGAGTACCGCCTCACAAACCGTTGACACGTGAGTGTACCCTATATTAGGAGACAAGTACCCTCATGTTTCACACATTGTGCCACGAAGGACGAAGCAAAGTTTCAGATGAAAAATAGATTGCCATAAGCAAAGAAGAGTATATTGGCCCAGAGGAGTCTACTGGCATCATACATTGGCCTAAATGTTGATAAGAAGTTTATGAGAATTTAATTTGGAGAACAGCTATGTATGGAAGTGAAACACAAACAATGGGAATTCATATTAGGGCGGAAATCGAAGCGACATAAATTTGGTTGTACAGAGGAATTTTGAAAATTAGGTGTGCTGATAAGATGAAGAATATGGAGATCCTTCGTACAATCGGCGAAGAAAGAGACGCATGGAAAACTTCGACGATCAGAAAGGAAAAACTGATATAACCTTTTACAAGACAACATGGAATAAGTCAACAGTCTCGTAGTACTAAGGGAGCTGGAGAATGTGAAACTATAGGGGCAGACAAAACTTGGAATTCATCCAACAGTGTATTGATGAAGTGCAGGTGCTACTATGAGATGAAGAGGTTTGTGCAAAAGAAGAATTCGTGGAGAGGACACATCAAATTAGGAGACTAATGACTAAAAAAAAATAAAAGTTTACATGATGTGTCGTTGAAGGAAAGGGTTGCCACTCATTATGTGCGTTATCCCACCATCATCAGCTCATTTCATCACAAAGGCTATAATTTTGCCTTTACTCGATAGGAACACTGCAATCGCGTTACCCGGCAAAGCGTCCAGCGACCTTAAGTAAGTCTGAAAATGAGGTCTCTGGGTCCCCAAAGGTTACCGGTGCCTCCTTTATGCCTACAACACGTACAGATTATGTAGTGTTTCGAAGCAAAGTAATAAAGATAACTGGCACAGCATTGGACGTTCGCTGTTTAACATGAGTTGCGATATCCCAGTAAATTTGTGTTGATGTGTTCCAGAGAACAATTCGACATTCGCCTTACATCAAAAGACCGGTGGATGGCTGAAACATTTTCTGAAAACCTTCGTCAAATCGTACGAGTAATCACAACAGCTACAAGATGAGACCAATTCAATGTATATTCAAGTGTCAATTAACCTAACATGTTAACACAACGCCAAAAATAATAAAACAAATGAAAAGGTATATCAACAATTACGAAGTTACACAAAAGAATTAAACATATAATTATTTCAAAACAGTCTCAAAAGTCTTGTAACTCCTAGAGCTAATATTATGCCACTACAATATCGACAACAGGCAAAAATCAAGCAAATGTTGTATTGTTTGTAAACCGAAGGAACGAAACTGTTGAGATCATCGGGCCCTCGAATTACAAACTACATCCATGCCCGAGCGAGGACTCTAACCTCCGACGGGAGAAGCCGCCTTGTCCGTGACATGGGGGGCAAAAATCGTCGAGATTCTCGAGTCTCTGGATGAATGGTCTATCTACACACATTACAAAGTATGCACGGAATCCTCGGTGCATAATTCCTACTCACACTTATCCGAATTTTTTATTGACTGAAATAACATGATATACGCTCTCAAATTGCCAATGTATAATTTTTTCTCCTCACTTCTGGGTATTTCACTTGTTTTGGCAAGTAGTGTCTCTCATATACTTTCAGTGGCCCATAGCCTGGTTTTACATTTAGAGACATTCTAAATTATTGATACCAAAGACACTGTTTTTTTATTACATTTTTCAATACGACAGGTTGTTTCGGCGTGAATGCTATCGTGAGGTGTACTGTAAAATACAAAGGTGGGTATACTATTTAATTTAAGAAGATAATTGTACTTTATACATATATAGTAAGATCGCTGTTTGTCTTATATGTATAGGTTCTTATTTACATATGTAAAAGAACTGTTGTTGTTATAGCTCTTACATAGCTGTATATATATTTTTAAAAACAGGCCCGTCGTATTAAATAATTTAATAAAAAGCTGCGTCTTTGGTATCAATAATTTACAATGTCTCTAAATGACATATATGACGCAGCGGGTCCTGAAGATTATAAATAGTCTTATATTGTTCACTGTTGTGTGTATTTACTTGTTTTAATAGCTTTGGGACATCCTTCCCAACTGAATTCAGTCATCCATATCCCAGTTGTTGAGATGAATGTTGGACCCCTTAAAATTATCAAAAACGTCGTATTTATTTATGCTGACGATAATTGTTGCCATAAAAACTGAACTGATAGATTTATTTTGGATTAACTAACGCAGGACAATTACTTTAATTGGGCGTGTAAGGAACATAGTTATGGAAATCGGAATATATTTATCTTACTAGCATAAAAAGACGTCATATCATTTCCGTTTTTGTGCCTGTACAAGAGAAATTAGTTTGGCTGCTATAACTGAAGTATATAATAAAGAATAACACATTTCAAGTGACGTATTTCCTGCCATTACTTCTGAAGCTGTTCAAACAATCTGAAAATTTGTTGTGAAACTTCAAAGTATATCTCAGTGAAAGTTTAACCTCAAATTGAATTGAAAACTGCTATCAATTAGGTTTATTATAGCAGTTTTATTAAGACTGTTAAATGAAATCATACATGTAATGAGGTACCTAAAGAGTCCCAGGCGCACTCATGTACTCAATTACCCACTGAAATCCGATTTATGCATTGAAACTTTACATTGTGTTCACCGTGATTCGTTTTATTAACTCACCAGAATTATTAGTCGATACTCAACTGAGAATATTGGTTTGAAATAAATGATGGTTTTGCTTCCATTATGAAATCCTCATATTTTTGTTATTGAAAGCGGTGTAATACATTTACAGTGAATGACTTATGCAGAATAGTATTCAAGCTGTAGAGCGGAACACCATGGCAGATAGTTTTAATACTAATATCCGATATGCTGAATTGCAAATTAGGTGGACGCTATGTAAATCTTTAGAAAGCTGTATACAGTGTGCTTAAAAAATACAGATTAAATTTTTTTAGGACTTGTAGAAGGGTCTGAGTACATAATAATTTGCTCAGGAACACATGTCCGGTAATGCCAACCATTGGCACTATGGTCATTTCTTTCTCACTGACCCTGTAAAACAAATCACTCCCACAACAAACACTTTGCTTTCCTAGTAAACATGCATTCTTAAGTGCGTACTTTACGAGCTATGAGCACGTCTTCTTAGTCTATAGCGTTAACACGTCTCTTCTACTGGTGAAGTGTTCATAGATTTTGCGGTACACATACTAAAGTCAATTATAGTAGGTTTTTTCTTGTTTTGCTCCATACCACCTGTTCCAAACATGTCAAGTAAGCATTTTTCAGTAAAAGAGATTCGCTTCGGAATGTCAAGAAAAAAATGTCGTAATGTTCATGAGACAGTGACAACGCACTGAAAGTCGTTGAAAAACTACCAAAGCCTGGATTATGAAACTGTTACTTATGCACTGCCATTGCATAAACTCTATTGAATGGACTATAGCCGGATGTTATAATTAACCTCAAGAATATTAAACATCGGAGAACTCAAATGAAAACGATACAGATGGAAACAAAGTAAGTAAATTAATTATTATTTTGAAAGTAAACATCAAAACTGTTAAAAAAATGATCCATTGAGAGATTGCCTTTATGAACAACGCTATTGAGTTGCCTGCAGAAAGATCATTTTATCCTGCAACCTCTTCATCCAAATTAAGTCGACGTTCACGATTTCTTTCTTTCTTCGCTAAAACAAAAACTTTATAACTGTGAGGATGGAAATCAAGACTATATGGAGGACGTGTAAGGACTTCCAGCGAAAATGCTGCAGCGTAGTCGAAACGGTATCATTTTATTGCAGGATAATGACTACCCAAATGTTGACAAGGTTGTTTCGACTATACTGAAGAAGTTTAACTGGGAAGCCTTTCCACGTTATCTATACAGTTCCGAAATCTACTCATAAGATATCCAAGTTTTTGGAGCACTAAAGGAATACATTCGTCCCCGTCGAGTGGTTTCGCAGAAAGAAGAGCACGCATGGGTACATTCGTATTTCCATTTTTTTCCATGACGATACTTATAATCCTGTCTCACAGTCGAATGAATACACAAACCCTTATGCCGAATACTTCATAAATAATAAACAGTTAACTTAATATTTACAGTTATTCGTCTTCATTTGAATTCCTTGTAGATAGATTTCTATCTACGGTGAATGTTGTTCAGTTAGAATACTTTTCGTTTTGGGTAGTTAGTGCTATTGTGACCTTTGAAGACATTAACCATCGCTGCTACTGATTTAAATATATTTTTCCTATATAAAATATTGTGTATTTCTACAGCTTGGAAAATCTTTAACTTTCAAGATAACATTTATACAAGTTCATCCAAATTGAAAACTGAATTGGAATTTGAAACCAAAATCCACAGTAATTTGCGAAATAAAATTTGTTGAAGGTGTACTGGATCATCTTATAAGCATGAATTTCTTGATGACGTTACACTCTGCAGACTGGTACAAACAGACATGCACCAGAATATACGTTGGCCTTACGGAAGTTTAAAGGGGAAGGAGTAGTTCCAGTTACCTTCGGGGAAGCCTCTCGTAAGCAGGCCGCACAGCAACAAAGGCACCGTCGCCGATGCCATAACGCCCTGTAAGCGTATTAGCCGTATCTCCACACGAGAAGCAGCTTGTCCTGACAAAATCAAGAGATGTAACCCAGCACTCTTCGCCGAATGTGTAGGTGTATGGTAGCAAGATTGTTTCACTTTTTTCAAGTCCTTTCGCCTTCTGAATACTTCACTTCTATATGTTAAAGATATCTAGCTTATATGTGATACCACACTGACCTTATTGATCTACACCTAATTTCATACTTCGTAAGCCAGGGTACTAGTACCTATTCTGTATTGCAGTTCCAATCACGAATTTTGCACTCCAAGAAAGGAAGCTGTGAAGTCTATGATCGAGCACGAACTTCTCTAATTTTGCAGTTAACTTCTTTTCACAGAGTATATAAAAAGTAAAGGGTGTGGTAGTTGACTCTTCTAATAACATTCGCTGTCGAGTTTAATTGATAACCATATTGTAACGAACAATGCCTCTTGTTCTCGATGAACCTCTCCATGATGCATTCGCGCTTATTAAACGATTCAGTGACTAAATTTGCTTTTTTCCTTAGGTCTTTCCTACTGACTGCATCAGTTCTACAAGTTAAGCCGTACTCAAGTATCTACTGAAAGAATATTTTCTGAGCTACTTCCGTCAATGGTGTATTGCAGTTTCTAAGCAATCTTTCAGGGAATTATAGAATGCTTTTCCTTCAATTAGTTCAATTATTTATCCCAATTTAAATTACTCTCATACTGTAGTCCTACACACATAATGCATGTGACGGTTTTCAGTGGTTTTAGAAAATCGTCTAATCCAGTGTTTTTCAACCTTTTCGAATATGCAACCCCGTTACAAGTAAAAATAGTGTGGCGAACCCTTTGAAAATAAAAATATTCTGGCGACCCCACTCTTCACGAACCGTAACAAAACCATGTTATCTCAAAGGAAACAAATTTAATCTTTCTCTTGCTACAGCTTTCTTTTAAACTCTTGGAACAAGTTTTTTGTTTATTTTTCGTAATGGAACACCTTATCCTATTGCAACTATTTTAAAATGATTTCCGACGGAGAGATACAGTTTGCTTAGCGAGTGTGCCGCGCGAAAATGATCGTGACCTTTAAGGCGCCTCGCTGCGAAGTGCATGGCTGCTACCCGTTGGAGGTTCGAGTCCTCTCTCTGATATGTGTGTGTGTGTGTGTGTGTGTGTGTGTGTGTGTGTGTGTGTGTATTGTGTGTGTGTGTGTGAGAGAGAGAGAGAGAGAGACAGAGAGAGAGAGAGAGAGTTGTCCGTAGCCTGAGCTAAATTAGTTCGTAGCTCTAGGGTCCGGTGATCACTGCAGTTTGGTACTATGGCTTTGCAAACTTTTTAACATTTACTTAACGAGTGTTTCGCATTTCAGGTAAGACTGAAAAGGGAATTATGCTCATTAAGAAAGGTCACACTGTATAGACAATGTGTACAGAAGTATATCTCTTTTTTTCCAAATTTTTCGGAATTACTTATTGTATCATGTTCTTTTACAAACAGTTTTCAGGCTTTGCGCTTATTAATCATCAACACACTATATTATAGAACAATCTAAGACCTATTCAGTTCATAAGTGATGTTACACAAGGAAGTCTGTCATTTTAACATCAAATAAATTTCACTTACGCATACGTTTTCGTGTTACTGAACCCCTAGTTGTTTTATGGTGGAAATTCTTCCTTCCGTGACGACGACCCTCCGAGCAAGACTCTGCAACCACCCTGGGGGTCGCGACCACACAAGTTGAAAAACACTAATCAAATAATAAAGTCAACAATTTATATTTCCTCATTTTTATACCTTGTACATAGTCCAAATACCAGAACCGTAACAATGACACTCATCTTACCATCTTACCCACTGACTTTAGCTTCACTGAAGTATTTCGGATAACGATGTATGTCGCTCTTTTAAAATGAGTGCACAGAATCATTTTGAATTCATGATTGCTTCTTTTGAACATATATGAATGAGGAAACAAATTTTTCTAGAATGCTCATCACATGAACTAATTAATTACTTCCATAGCACAAATTGAAATTCCTTCGAAGTTAATGAAGGGCTCCGCCTTCGCATTTCATTCTTATACGAGAAACTACGAAACTGCCATTAACGTGAAGAATATGTTATAGTATTTCTCCCTCTTTTCATCACGTGTACCAACAGGTAACGTGTAGTAATTCCAACGCAACTTCTAATTATAAGTAACAGAGACCAAAGCTTTTCACAATAACACAAAATGAATAACATGATTTTCCATTACAGCTGTGTTACAGTTTATAACCGACTTTTGTGTCGCATGAGTTCAGCCAAAATTCACGTCACTGTCTCCTTTCAGAATCAGTTTTTGTTCTCCTCAAAAATTTGCTAGTTTTCACAAGGTTTCATCGACGACTAATTCCATTGTCTTCATTTCCTTTTTAATGCCAAACACAGCTTTTCAGCCATCGATCTCTTTGCTTTAACAAAGGCCTTCCTCACTTGCTTCTACAGTTTGTCTGGAAGACTGCTCCTCAGACCAAAATAATATATGTTACAAGTGTTACGTATTTACCAAAATACAAAGTCTCTCCCCCCCCCCCCTCTCTCTCTCTCTCTCTCTCTGTGTGTGTGTGTGTGTGTGTGTGTGTGTGTGTTTGTGTTTTTCATATAAAATGAGATGGCTGGTAGACGGGACTGAATGCAAAGTCTATGGATAAGGCAACCATGTCCAGAATTGCGACTAACTGACGCTTCTCTATTTTTGACACTGTCAAAGAAATGTCTCCTACTGATAGCTCTTTGCATTCTACATTTTGGGAGGAGGTAGTACCTACTAAATAATGAAAAATATAAGTCCAATTAACAGGGTCTTGTAAAATTCAAAGCTAAAGAGAGATTAGCAAGTATTCATCGTCGTTACTGTGATCACGTCGCTTCCATTGGTCAAGTGCTCATAGCTCTTAAGAATTTCATTTTCGAGTCCACGTTTGCCAGAACTTATTTCTTGTTTTGATCCACACTACTTATTACTACCCCTATACCTGTTGCAAGTAAAGAGCTTGCAGTATAAGAAATTTGTTTCATAATGATAAAAATACATATGTTGGCTTTCCATTTACGTACATAAAATGCCAAATTCTACAGTTTACAAAACATTCTACTCTTGGCACAGTCGTTCAAGGAATATTTTTAAAGAAATAACTGGTCCTAATTAGGCAGACAGATGCTAACTAATAAGTGGAAGCCTAAAAATAACGCTAAATACTGCCATAGCCTTACTGAAGAGGAAAGTAGCGTGAATGACCTGAAACGTTAGAGATCTTACGAGTGAAAATTAAGTTATAGCGCAATAAAGTCAGTTCATCAAATAGACAATATTAGAACAGCAAATAAATAAACCTGCTAAAAGCCCGAATGCAGTGAGCTTTGACAATGCTGACAGTTAGACAAAGGACGCTGCTGAGGGCTATTTAACAGATTGTACTTTTGTTTTTTTCATGGCACAATCTGTTCTTAACTTAAATCATTAGGTCGCGTACTAGGCAATTAGCGAAAATTTGAGTAGATTCTTGACTAATACTGTAGTAAATAAATATTGCAACCAGCCACAAGATTTCTGTAAATCACTTTGTTGTTGTTGTTGTTGTTGTGGTCTTCAGTCAGTAGACTGGTTTGATGCAGCTCTCCACGCTACCCTGTCCTGTGCAAGTCTCTTCATCTGACAATACGTTCGGCAACCTACATCCTTTTGAATCTGCTTACTATATTCGTCCCTCGGTCTCCCTCTACGATTTTTACCCCACACGCTTCCTTCTAATGCTAAGTTGACAATTCCTTGATGTCTCAGAATGTGTCCAACCAATCTATCCCTTCTCTTAGTCAGGATATGCCAGATACTCCTTTTCTCCCCGATTCGGTTAAGCACCTCCTCATTTGTTACGTGATCTACCCATCTAATATTTATCATTCGTCTGTAGCACCATATTTCAAAAGCTTCTATCGTCTTTTTATCTGGACTCCTTATCGTCCACGTTTCACTCCCATACAATGCTACACTCCAGACAAATGCTTTCAGAAAGGACTTGATTTGATTTGATTTGATTTTTCCAGGGAAGCCAAAACAGTCTTGGTCCAACCCGCCGCTGCCCGCACCGAAACTAAGTTTATTGTGCGGTATCGCTCCCTGTATAGCTAGTAAAGCCAACCAATGCCCTTGAACAGTGCAAGGAGTCTCTTTACCAGTTCTTTATTAGACACAATTTCTTCGGGTCTGGTTGTCCCAAATGTTCTGTGCCTTTTACTCTCCAATGCAATGCATTCGAAGATTAGATGTGATGCAGTTTCATCACCGTCATCACAGATTCTACATTTAGGGTCCTCTTCTGTTATTCCCATTGTATGTAGGTGTTTTTTGAAATTCCCATGGCCTGTCAGCAATCCAACCATGAGTCTAAACTCTCTCCTGTTCAGGCCCAGGATTGCAGAGCTTCTTTTAAAACATGGCTTTGGCATCATTACCTTGCCATGTTTTTGTTGGTAGACATTTGTCCAATATTCTATGTGCTGTCTTCTGAGCCAGTTACGTAGCTCCAATTTGATCATTGCCTTGGTTATTGTCAGGACAGATTCCGGTCCAATAAGTGGAGTCTCTGCTCCCATCCTGGCTAATCTGTCGGCATGTTCGTTGCCACTGATCCCCGAGTGGCCAGGGATCCACAATAGGTTTACTCTATTGCTTTCCCCTAGCTCCACCAGAACCCTGTGACATTCTGCAACAATTTTAGACCTTGTTGCAGGAGCTGCCAGTGATCTCAGGGCTGCCTGGCTATCTGAATAGATATAGATGCTACGATCTTTGTAGCACCTACGCAAATTCTCCTCCACACATGCCCTGATGGCAGTGATTTCGGCCTGGAATACTGAGGCCTGTTTCCCTAGAGAGATGACGCCCTCCAGTCTTCGCTGCACTCCGTATACCCCGGCCCCAACGCCTTGGTCTGATTTTGACCCGTCAGTGAACCAGACAATATCCCCCGTACGGTGTCGAACTATTTTCTCCCACTGCTCCCTACTTCCAATTGTTATATTGAAAGGCTTGTTGAAGCAGTATGGGGTTATAATATAGTCAGCAGGCATTTCCCCAACCTTTCCTATATTTACCTCACTCTCTATTTTAGTGTGTGATTCTGGATATCCCAAAGAGTTCCAGTTGTTGCCAGATTTGAGTCTGTATGCACCAGCCGCTGCCGCCATCTTGACCCAAAGGTGTAATGGGGGCATATGCAGCATGGTTTCCATCCCAGCAGTTGGTGTGCTGCTAATTCCGCCTGTTATGGCTAAGCAGGCTAATCTCTGCACCTTACCAAGCTCCTTAGCAGCAACCTGCTGTTCCACCTTCTTCCACCACACGACCACCCCATAGTTGATCCTGGGTCTAATCACTGTGGTGTATATCCAGTGCATACCCTTGGGGCTCAGGCCCCAATTTCTGCCACAAGCTCTCCTGGTACTTACTAGAGTACCTTTTGCCTTGGAGCAAATATTCCTGATGTGAGGGATCCATGTCAGTTTCTCATCTAGGGTAACCCCTAGATATTTCACTGTCCCCTTCACAGGTAGCGCTTCATTGAAAAGCTTTAGATTCCAACTTGAATGTTGGATGTGCTTCTTTGTGAACGGTACAACAACAGTCTTCTTAGGACTAACCCCCAGATCCTGTTTTCTGCACCAGTCTTGCACAATGTCCAACGCACCTTGTGCCATATTCTTTACTGTGTCAGCAAATTTGCCAAGTATTACTATGACAAGATCATCTGCGTATCCTTGGCAAAAGTATTGCCTAGAGTTCAATTCTCCAATGACATCATTCACCACTAGATTCCACAATAAAGGGGAAAGAACTCCTCCTTGCGGGCAACCCCTAGTGGTTTTGTTTACCATTTTTTTCATTCATCATGGTAGCTTCTACCTTTCTTCCACTGAGCATGGCCCTAGTCCACCTACATATAGTGGTCCATAGGTCATGCATCTCTGCTGCCCTAACCATGGAATCGAAGGTGGTATTGCTAAAAGCCCCCTCAATGTCCAGGAAGATACAGAGGGCTATTTCCTGAAAGTGTAGTGCTTTCTCCACCTTCCCAACGAGTTGGTGGAGAGCTGTCTCACATGATTTACCTGGCTGATATGCATGTTGGTTTGAACGTAGAGGAGCCCTACTTAACCTCCTTTCTCCAACATGCACATAACCAGCTTTTCCAATGTCTTAAGAATGAAGGAGGACAGGCTGATTTGTCTCATATCCTTGGCCTTGGTATGATCAATTCTCCCTGGTTTAGGAATGAAGACAACCTTCACTGCCCTCCAGGCATTGGGAATGATTCCTGCTGCTAGGCTAACCCTGAATAACCTGCATAGGAATCTAATAAGATTTTCTCCCGCTTGTTGTAGGAGAGCTGGAAAGATTCCATCGGGGCCAGGTGACTTGAACGGTTGAAATGTTCCCACCGCCCATCGGTCCTTACTGAAATCGACACACTCCTTGGCCAGATACCAGTCCTCTTTGCGAATACCTGAGAACCGTTGTCTCTCAGGAATCGCATTCTGGTCTGAGTTATCCCCCAGAGTATATTGAGGAAAGTGAGTCTTGAGGAGCAGTTCCAGCGTTTCATGTGCTGTCTTTGAATACTCTCCATCCTCCTTCCTCAATGTTCCTCCTAGATTAGTTGGTACCCTAGTGAGGATTTTATGAAGTCTCGCTTGAGCAGCCGTGCCCTCCACTTCCTCACAGAATACCTTCCAAGATGCCTCCTTTGCCCGTCTGATGACAAGGTTGTAATTGACAAGGGCCTCACGATACTTTGCACATTGTCCTCTGCGCCTCGCAAGGTTAAACAGTCTTCGTACCTGTTTCCTTTGCATTTCCAGGTTATTATTCCACCAAGGCACACTCCTATTTATGCACTTCTTGGTGATTGAGCAGTTGTCCTGGTATGAGGTCACTATAGCAGAGGCTACGGCCTCTGCTACTTCCTCAAACTCTGCTGGATTCCTTATTGAAGTTTTAATTTCCGATAGGCTGAAGTCAAGGTCATTCCTATATGTCTCCCAGTCCGTTTTCCTGGGATTCCTGTAGACCATGGTCTGTCTGGTTCCCATTTCAACCTTGAATTTAATATACATGTGATCTGATGAAGATGGCTCCAGGACCACATGCCACTGTTTGACGTAACTTCCCATCATCATGGAACCAAAAGTTATGTCAATTACTTCTTCCCTTCTGCTATTCCTGAATATAGGTTTATCACCCCTATTCAGGATCTCCAAGTTGTTAGATAGGAGAAATTCAAGAAGTTGCTCACCTCTACTGTTGGTGTCCTTGCTGCCCCACGATAGATTGTCGGCATTGGCATCACATCCCACCACCAGTTCGTCACCTTGCCGATGGCAGGCTTCCGTCAGTCTCCTCACTTCCAAAGATGGAGGAGAGCTGTCTTCGTAAGGAAGGTATGCTAGGCCAAAACAATTTCCCTCGTGATACCTTCCTCACGTTGCTGCATCCTGATGGTCACCAGGTCCCTGGAACAAAAATCCATCATTGGTATGAAAGGGATTCCATTTCTAACATAAATGCATGTTACATTTAGGAAAGAAATATATAAACTTTGTAATCTATAGATTCACACAACTTCGTTATTTTAGGACATAAATGTATATCTGAAATCAATACTACCGTCTGATGAGAGAATCAGGACCGAAACAAGTAACGGCGAAATAAAGTGATTTACAAAAATCTAGTGGCTGGTTGCAGTATTTATTTACTCCATTATTATTACGAAAACGGCTGCGGTGTTGTTAGAATAAAAAATGGTTTGTATGTCCCAGACTGAAAAGTGATGAAATAAAACCGAATGGTACCAACAAGAATGTTAGTAAACATCTAGTAAGTAATAGTTGATAGAAGGAGAACATTCACAAGTGTATTCATAACGGGTATTTATTTCGACCACTGTTATGAGGATTAAGTGGTGATAATAAGAATTTACGCGAAAACATTAAGAATGGTAATACTGCCACTGAATAGTGATATTACTTTGATTCTTTGATCTTGTATAAACTGTGGCCGTACCTGATGGTGACCTCTCTGTAGAAACACTGTAGTTATTACCTATTCTGATGCAGATATTTGATATTAGCCTCAAAGGTGCCGAAAACAATCCTCTGTAATGGTGCAAATACGTGGCGCCTAGTTGTGTCAACCTTGTATACCGCGATGCTTCAAATAGCGACATGTTGACGCTTGTTAAGAGCTCACAGCTACGTGTGGGAATTTTGTTCAGTTGATGTTGTGTCATTGGCACCAAATTGCATCACAAACTTGCCCAATGCCATAGTGGTCCCCTTACACGATGGAATGGGCCCTCTCTAACTTACATTTTACCCTTCTCTTGAGACTTCAGTAGTGGAGGTGAGGTCTTCGTCACTGGGCGTTAACATCTCGCATTTTTCTAGTGGGTAACCAAGGAAAACACTACAGAGACAATGTTACTCAGAATCGACATAAAAGCACCTCAGAGGACGAGACGAATGGTATTACAGACCCCACCAGTTCCTCTAGAGCTTTAATTCCCTCATATTGGCCATAGAAAAAGTTATTTCGCACGTATCGCCGTAACAGGATGATGTTACTTACAAACTTTGTGACTGCTGGTACCCTCTGGACCCTTTAAAAGTGCTCAAAAATGATGTCCATATGTCACCGAGGATGCTGCCGAACTGTGATATCATAGGGACACATTACCGTATTATTCATACTTTTGTCAACATATTAACCCACCACAGTGAATACGCCACGTAAGGGCGCGAACAGCGCGACTGTTAAATAACACTCATTGTTGCTTCGGATGACATTTAAATTATTTCTATATTTTTGAACGGTGATTACGGTTCTAACGATGAGTGTCTGTAGTGGAAAGTGTTGTAACGAACTTCGTGCTCTTCCTCGTCGCACGGCGAACTGTCTTTTTGCCCACTAAATGTACCGGAATCAAAGCCCCAAGTGGAGAACTGGTTTCATTGGCACCCTTTATGCCAGCCCGAATTATCTTTTCGTGTCGATTCGCAGTAGCGATGTGACTGAAACGTTTACCTCGGCCTCCCAAAAGAAAATCGCTTGCTTTTTGTGCTCGGTTTAGCGTTTCCGACGTACAGTGCAGATGCATCAAAACAAGGGTTGAAATGCTGGTAAGAGAATCTGTGACGACCTTCCCATCTTCTGACATGTCCGTGGTGGTGATGGGGTGAGTTTTGGTGAAATTTGATTCCAATGTTACATCATTAATCCATCTTAAACCACACTAAAATCCTGAGTTCCGGCCCTTTGTTCCGCAAGCTTTAGCACTTTGCTAGTTGAAGCGTCGCCAAGCTCACGGGAGAACTTGTAGGCAGTTGCAATTCTTCATTATTACAGTCGAAGTTTTTTTGTTTCTTAGAGCGAAATTTCAAACTTATGCGTCAGATTAGAAGACAATTTCGAATCTTCGAACAAATAACACTTTGCTTATGTTGCACAATCTATATTATCACTAATGTGGAAGAGGTAAGTGAATTGTAATTGTTGTGGGGCAAGTAGCAATGAATTGGAAAACTAGCAGTGAGCATATATATAGTTGATATAGCATCTGAAATCAACTGAAAAGACGAAATTAAAAAAGGTTTTATGGGTATTTACAGAAATGTGTCAGAGATACAAAAAAGGAAAAAGTACGGAACTATGACATTTTATAGGTATAGGCTACGATTGTTAAAGTATATCAGGGATAACCATGTGGCAAAAAAAAAAAAAAAAAAAAAAAAAAAAAAATCAGAAAGAACATTGAGATTGAGATATACGTAATGGTAAAATCTTACTAATGAATAAATGACTTATCTTATAAATAAATAAATAAAATTAGAAACAGCTTGCAGGAGACACCTGTATCACAGACACTGTACCAAAGAGAAGAAAAGAAGGTTTGAAACTAAATGCTTGATCAGATGAGAAGTCAAAGATTGTTACCAAATTGATTCGAAGTCATTCCAATAACTTTAACGATAGAGGACATTGTAAGGAGGACATTTTAAGGAGTTATATTATTTAACAGATTTGTCCATTTATTCTTTGTAAAGCATGATACGATACACCTCTCCACGAAATTGTGGATTCGTGAGATAGAGCTTCATAACGCTTTTATCGTACAGAGTCTCGGATACACGAATGTTCAACCATCCCACACATTATCTAGCGACTGCCACCTTCCTCTTCTCCTCCTAACTCCCCAACCCAGAAAAAAGCTTCAATTCTGTGTACTTTGGAATATATTAAAAGCACAATTACTGATTAGCAATCCTTGTAGAACATATGTTAATAAATAATCCACAAATATTATATAAATTGCATTACTAGAAATCTGCATCACACGCTCCCCTTACATCGAGACATAGGAATTACCCACAAGATATCTGTAAATCACTTTGTTGTTGTTGTCGTCGTCTTCAGTCCGCAGACTGGTTTGATGCAGCTCTCCACGCTAACCTGTCCTGTGCAAGTCTCTTCATCTGAGAATACTTTTGGCAACCTACATCCCTTTGAATCTGCTTACTGTATTCGTCCCTCGGTCTCCCTCTGCGATTTTTACCCCACACGTTTCCTTCTAATGCTAAGTTGACGATTCCTTGATGTCTGAGGATGTGTCCCACCAACCTATCCCTTCTCTTAGTCAGAATACGCCAGAAATTACTTTTCTCCCCAGTTCTGTTGTGCACCTCCTCATTAGTAACGTGATCTACCCATCTAATTTTCATCATTCGTCTGTAGCACCACATTTCAAAAGCTTCTATCATCTTTTTGTCTGAACTCCTCATTGTCCACGCTTCACTTCCATACAATGCTACACTCCAGACAAATTCCTTCAGAATGCACTTCCTAACATTTAAAATAATATTAGATGTTAACAAGTTTCGCTTCTTCAGAAACGCTTTTCTTCCCATAGCCATTCTGCATTTTATATCTTCTTTACTTCGGCCATCAGAAGTTACCTTGCTACCCAAGTACCAAAACTCGTCTACTACTTTTATTGCCTCATTACCTAATTTAATTCCTTAGCATCGCCTGATTCTCTGACGCTACAATCCATTATTCTTGTTTTACTCTTATTGATGTTCATCTTATAACCTCTTTTCAAGACATTGTCCGTTCCATTCAATTGCTCTCCCAGATCCTTTGCGATCTCTGGCAGGATTACTATGTCATCGGTAAACCGCAAAGTTTTTATTTCTTCTCCCTAAACTTTAATTCCCTCTCCAAATTTCTCCTTGCATTCCTTCACTGCTTGCTCACTGTACAGATTTAACAACAATGGCGAAAGGCTACAACCCTGTCTTACACCCTTCACAACTTCTGCGTCCCTTTCACGCCCTTCGACTGTGTTGACAGCTGTTTGGTTTTTTTGTATAAGATGAGTATAACTCTTCGCTCCCTATATTTTACCCCTGCTACCTTCAGAATTTGAAACAGAGTATTTCAGTCGACATTGACAAAAGCTTTCTCCAAATCTACAAACGCTAAAAACGTACTTTTGCCTTTCCTTAGCCTATCTTCTAAGATAAGTCGTAATGTATTGCCTCCCGTGTTCCAACATTTCTCCTAAATCCAAACTGATCTTTCCCAAGGCTTTTACTTAGTAAGTTTTCGAGTATCAAAAATAAATACATCTTTTGATTACATCAACTTAAAAGCTACAATTTTTGCACTCTGAAGGGATTGAAGACTTCAGTACGTGACATAAATTTCAACTCAATAGGCTGATCGTTGCTAAGAGACAGGTAAATTAACCCTCCGACAGACCGATAGCCAGACGGACAACGAAGTGATCCCACAAGCATGATGTTCCCGCTGACTGAGAAACTAAACTCCAAAAAGAGGCTCAAAAGTACGAAATGATATGAAAATAAGGTATAAACGTACCTTATTAAAATAAAACGGCATGCTACAGAGAATATGACTGCAAAAACAACTTGTCAAACATATAAATAAGTAACGTAAAACATTCCAACATAAGTCTTGGTGGTACACAGATACACGATAAAAGGCAGTTAATGATTTTGGGGGCAGATGTGCCCACAACGACATCGATAGGGGGCAAAGAATCATTCCGCATGATAGTGAGTCGTGCTCGAAACATTAAAACCTTTGCTATCACAAAATCAAGTAGTAATACATCTGTCCTCTTCAACCTGTCATTATGGACAACTTTTCAGTGTTAGTAACAGTCAGGTAAATGACATTAGCCTAAGCCTCTGTCGATAAAGAAAGAGGACTGCAAGATTAAGAAGAACGAAGTGATCCTATAATGGTTCCGTTTTCACAGATTACGGTACGGAAACATAAAAAGAGGTTCAAATCAAATATGTAACAAGAAAAAGAAAGTAAAAACAATTTATTAAAGAACTTTGTGTAACCTTCTCAGATTTATTGTAGAAATGAAGAATACCGTGTCGTAATTTCTTTTGAGGTTTTGGATACATAAACCTGCTGTTTGTCGGCAGCAATGTAAACGATGATTCGTTGGACCATACCACATAGTTCCAGTCATCACTATGTTCTGGTTTTAAGATCGTGGCACCGTTTTCTTCGCAGCTTTGCGTTGACTTCCGTTATTAATGGTTCAGCAATTGCAGCCGTTACTTTCAATCTTAAGTTCCAACGACACTGTTTTTATTGAAGCAGTATTGCACAAGATAGAATTCGGAATGAAACTGAACACTGGTAATTCCAAAGCGGTGAATATCTGAAATGCTGCTGACCCTACAAGAATATTACTATCAGGACGAAAACTACAAGAAGTTCAATCACTCCAGTTGTTGAGAAGCTTGATTACTTTCAATGAAAATTGTAGAGAAGAAGTGAGACGCAGAATCTCCTTTGGAAAAACAGTGATTGGGCGAGCGAAAGATTTGCTGAAAGACGGAAGCATCGACATTAATCTCACGAGGCGGTTCGCCTAATATTTTGCGCGGAGCGTGGTGACTGATGGTTCTCAAACGTGGACAGTCAGACATAAAGAACAATAATATTTAAAAAGTTTTGGAATTTGGCTATGCAGAAGAATGGAGAAATTGAAATAGACCACATAAAGAGAAACTAGGATGTATAGAGCATGGTAAGAGTGGACAGGAACTTGGTAAGGAGGATAAAATAGAGGAAAACGTTTTGGGTTGCACGCACATTACGCAGGAATTATCTACTGCATAGGATAATGGAAAGGAAATATGAGTGAAAGAGAGAGAGGAAGAAGGAGGTTTGCTATAGTAACAGACGTGAGTAAAGAATTAAGTTACAGGCAAATACCACTAAAAACATAAAATATACAAAATGCAAATCTCGAGACGAATTCCTTCCATCGTAAAAGTTGCGATACTTCAATTTGTCAGGTTTTGTCACAAAATTCCGGCAAATGCGTCTAGGTGAATTATATTTAGCGATTGAAAATTGTCAAGCTTTGATAGTAATTAAGTCGACCTTGGTAGGATGTAATCCGCCCATCTTTTTACTGTCGATAGTGCCACGTACAGCTGATCATATAGGAACACGGAAGAATCAATCAGTGCACGGATTACACATACAGTTTAAGGTGGAATTCGAACTACGTGTCATTTCTGATCACGCCTCACATCGACTAGTTTAAAATGAAAGCTGAAAATAAAATTACCCCACAGTCAACTGAACTTGCGAGCTCGCCGATGGGAGCCCATCGCCTTACCACGACCTCGTTATTAACACTTTAGTAACAAAGCCAAAACATCAGATACTTTTTGGTTAAGCGAAAATACGTTCGAAACAGGGATTGATGTTTACAGATGGTTCAGTTTTTCCTTACATCTCAGGCTAAAAAAAAAAAAAAAAAAAAAAAAAAATGTTTGTAGAGCTTATGGGACTTAACTACAGGGTTATCAGTCCATAAACTTAAAAACTACTTATGAACTAGCTAATACTAAGGACGGCACAAATATCCATGCCCGAAGGGCGATTCGAATAAAAAAAAAAAAAAAAAAAAATCAAATGTTTGTTAAGCTTATGGGACTTAACTACGGGGTCATCAGTCCCTAAACTTACAAACTACTTATGAACTACTTACGAACTAGGACGGCACAAATATCCATGCCCGGGGGGGGGGGGGGGGGGGATTCGAATCCCCGACCGTAGTGGCCGTATGGGCCGTGACTGACGCGCCGCAGAGCGCTCGGCCACCGCGGCCGGCCAGGCTAAACACTATTTAAATAATAACTTTGACGTTTGTATGTCTGCTAGAAGTACCTTAGAATATTTATGATCGGTGACTGAGTCACAGTAGTAACTATTTCCGAATGCCAATATTTCGTAAACTATGAGGTGTAGAATAATATAATTTGGAAATGTAGCTGGCTATAGTGGATACACTTAGTCGGCGAAAATTCTGGCTTCTAGCTTTACCCACAACGAAGATCGGGGGGGGGGGGGGAGGGGAAATTGTCGAAAAGGGTCGTCAACGGCATCGAAAAAAGGAAGGTACGGCTTTGCGCGCTCGACTTGGCAGGGGCACTGCGGTGCCCACACTTTAAGGATGATGTCCAAGAGACAGAGGCATGGAAGACGTCCAGTTGATACATGCCTTAGGACACGTTTATTGAAAGAAGAAAATTACGCAACTGAGTGTTAAGTTTTACCGTGGTAGTTCGTCTGGCCACAATCGTTTATTATGCTTGCCGGTCGTTGTCAGTTAACTTCGGATTTCGCCAATTGTTCCTCTTCGCCAATGGTTATTTATCTTGTTTTTTGTTCACTGTCATTACCTTTGATAATGTTTACTAGGAGGTTCCTGTGGCAAGGAAACGTTAAACAGTACAGCAGTTTACGTCACATATGCTCCCATCCAGTTGGCCTCTTTCGCCTCCGCTCGCGTCGGTATTTCGAGACTTCCGATAAGCATGGGTGAGTTTTTTACTTAGTATAAGTTACTGTAAGCAGTTTATAAGTCTAGCGACTGATGACCTCAGCAGTTTTGTCCCTTAGGATTAAAAACATTCGAACATTTGATTAAATGACAGAGCATTCTGCATAAAGCGGTATCCGTAAGCCGCGGTGGAGTAGCCGAGCGGTCTAAGGCGTCTCGCTGCGGAGCGCGGGGTTGCTCGCCGTGGAGGTTCGTGTCCTCCCTGGGGCATGGGTGTGTGTGTTTGTCCTTAGGTTAGTTTACCTAGGTTTAAGTAGTTTGTAAGCTACGGACTAATGACCACGCAGTTTTGTCCGATAGATCTACAAACATTTGAATATTTTTTTTTTTTTTTTTTGGTATCCGTAAGAGTAGCTTAATCATGCTATACAGGAAGATGGGAATGAGATATTATAATTCTACATTTTGTGTTGACATACTGAAATAAGAAAATTAGTTCCGTTATGTTTTCTTTCCATATTTTTTACTGCATAGCGGTGATTACAAACACTTGTGTCACATAAAATATAGTACGAGATAGGAAAATATTGCTACAACAATGTTACAAAGAAGATGTTATTCTCTGCGTAAGTGATATACACGGACGTTAAACGTTTTAGACTAAAAACTGTAGTTGAATATAGGAGGTAGTTACCTAAAGACCACTGTACGCTATGTTTCGAGAATATCACCCAAATCCTATTGAGTGGCTAAGAACGAATGCAGCTGCTACGTTTTATCCATCACTACAAAGCTAATTTCTCCGTGTAGCTATATTTACCAATTTAAAATTTTCGACCAGATTGTCTACAAGCGTGTACTGGTAATTTGAGGAACACATGTAATATAACTGGAGAGTGGTCTGATAATGAAATCTGTTAGAGGCCGTTAACGTTTCTGCGTTTAGCGCACAGCAGACATTGCTGATCAGTAATCTATCACTGTCGTCCGTTTGCGTATTCCATTAGCGCCCCTCATATCGGAAATTAGCCAGCTGGACTGCTTCAGTTTACTGCGGAAAGCGAGTGCCAGCCAGCTATTGTATGACAGGGGCTCACGGGACACGCAGTTATAGTTTTTTCAGCATACAAGGGAAAATCTCTTCGGCCTGGCAATGTGATTACCACTGCCATGCGCGCACGTCTGATAATTTATGACGACGTAGCATTGATAAACTCAGACCTTATTTGCTCTCGCATCACGCCCACAACAGTGGTAATACATTAGAATTCACACGATAGGGCAATACTGTTGCTAACATATTGGTAGCAGAAATGTACCCGTAATGCAACTATAACGAGTGCGACATATCGGACAGTATTCATATTTTTATTTCTTCTACATCTAGCTGCAATCACAGTTCGAACAAACAGTCATTCTTCTGCTCTGATGCAGAAAATTCAGTCTGCCTACTTCGATAGTCTTCCTTGATTCCACCTCATACACTCTGCGAAAATTGAGACAGTTTACGTTGATTAATTACAGAGTTGAAGAAACACTAACTTATACCAATCAAACAGGAATCGCATAACTCGACCTAACAGAAAGTATTTGCAGCTTTGACAGAATATATCAGATTCATATTTACCTGCAGAAAATGTTTGAAATTCCATCGAGACAAATGGAGTGGGTACTATGTCCGCAGTTATTGCCGAAGAACTACATTCATTACAGTTTCAATACTGCACTTATGTGTTATAAAGCTTCACTCGAAAAAACCTACCAGATTTTTCACGTCCAATGTAAATAAATTACTCCATCTCCACTGTCACTGGTCCACAGCAAGTGTCGAGTTACTACATGAGGTCATTCAGTGGTACTCTTCAGAAGTTCACGGCTTGATGTTACGGATACGTATCACGCGAAGTAGTTAATCGATCAAGAAATTCACACGCAAAACCGTCCGAACAAGTTTATAAAATTCTGTAATATTGTCCAAACTATTTCAAACAGTTGTCACTTCATTTTAACGATAGATGAAAGATAAACTGAAGAAATAAAGCAATTTTTTCGTCTTAGTCGAAATTTTAATGGCATGGTTCTGCATGTTCTGTTCACTAAAACGGCTACGGAGTGACTTTTCGATTCACTAAACAGGCACACAACGCTCCACGCTACGTGCAGAAAATGGAAAATTCTTCATGATTATTGATATAAGTGGCCACTCAAAACCGTTCCTGTCTTAGAATATTGCGGTAATCCCTAATTCACCCAGACAGATTACATAAAATGTTAGCCTATTTAAATTTCCAGTATCAAATTTAAATTAAAACAACTAGAAAAATTTTCAAAAACGAAATGCTAACTAATTTTGCTCCTAATAATAATTCCGGCTGGTTTTATAAAATAACACACACACACTGGACATATGTCACTTCACTCAAAATTGCACAGGATATCTCCACGGTTACTTTTAAATAGTTTTCGATTATATAGAAACATCCTTTTGTTAAGGGCTTCACTCCGAAAACTGGTTTGGCGCAGTACTCGATCCTATGCAAGACTTTGCCTGTGCATCTCTGAATAACAATGGCAACCCACATCCGTATGAAACTGCCTACTCGCCTCATGGTCTCCTTCTATTTTTAGCCGGCCGTAGTAGCCGAGCGGTCTGCGGCGTGCCAGTCACGGTCTGCACGGCTCGAATTACCCCTTGGGCATGGAGGTTTGTGCCATCTTTAGTATGAGCTAGTTCATAAGTAGTTTGTAGGTTTAGGGTCTGATGACCCCGTATTTAAGTCCCATAAGCTCTACAAACATTTGATTTCTCCTATTTTTACATCACACACTGCCCTCATTATTAAACTGGCTTTTCCTTGACGTCTCACGTACTATAAATCGATCCGTTCCCTTAGTCCACTGATGGGACAAATGTCCTTTCTTATCAGTTATACTCAGCATCTCCTTATACTTTACAATCCCGCTCAAAAGGTTTTGAACATCAGTCATTTTGAGGAAATAATGCAAATTGGAGCCAGAAATAAAATTACATCAGATTTGTAATAATCTTTTATTGAAAGTAAATACATGGAGTGATATTTTACTCTCCAGAAAGTAGCCTCCTTTGGCCTTAATCACTGTTCTGCATCCGTGAGATATTCTTGCTGTCAGCAGCATCGGGCTTACTCCGTGAAATGCCGCCTTTTCTCTTGTAGTCTGGTCCAGATGTGATTAACGTTCTTAACAGGTCTTGATTTAACTGCTCTCTCCAAATCATTCCAAAGTAGCTCAATATGATTACAATCGGTAGACTGGAGTAGCCATATCATATTTTCGTGTCCTTCTTTGTTTTTACATTGGCAAAAACGCTTTACCCCGTTTTGAAATGCGTTGAGGGTCCGTATCTTGCTGTTGGAAGAATACCGTGACGATCAAACGTTGTCCACATGGCTTTGCATGCTACTGTAGAATGCGATGGTAAACCTCTTTCTGCATTGTTCCGACTATTTGTCGAAGATCACCAGTGTTACCGCCTCCAAATCATCCACAAACCATGAAGAATCCAATGACATGCTTTGCTGTTGGAAATGCACATAGGTGTAACATTCGTTCATCTGGCAACCGTCTTATATAGCTTTATGCCAAAGACTTCAAATTTGGATTTGTCTGTGAAGGGCAGCTTTTTCTTTGATTTACTGCCAAACTTGCATGTTGTGTTGCCCAATGTAGCTTCTTATTCCTATTAATTGTTGTCAATAATTGTTTCTTAGCTTTTACATGCCTCTTAAGATTAACTGCCTGAAGATGTCTTCTCACAGTACTTACAATTACCAGTTTTCCCCTTTTCAATAGTTGAGTTCTGCTGTTAAAATTGGCGTTGTTTTGAAGCGATCACGATTACTTGTGACCACTGTATGTCAATCGTCACTTTTTGAAGTGACGTTTGTCCTTCTCTGTCGAGGTCGAACAATGTCTGGCCAATATCTGCACGCCTCTGGAATGTTGGATGGAAACATCCCAAGAAAATATGTTCTTGGCATGCACATAAAGACACAACTGCAGAACCCTTTTCCTTTGTAAGTTCCTTTTTTTCTCTCATTGCCGATATTTAAACTGAGCAGGCCATGAAGATAACGCTCTGCTATCTGGTGCATGACTGCACGTCACAATTTTTGACGTCCTATGAACGTCATATAATAAGGAAGTATCATATTATGCCATCAAAATACAACAATGCAACTCTTGAAATCTGTACAGCATAAAAACGGAAAGTTATCTTCTGAACGATTTCATTTTTAAAACTTGGAATACCATCTTAAAACTTATGTTCGGCATGACATTGGTAAAATTATAAAGCTGATTCGTATTTGAATCTGATAACTAGATTTTGTCATCTTACTTTCAGTGCGTTTGAAAACTTTTGAGCGCTAGTTTGCTTGATCTAACCACCAACATTATTCTACGCCAGCACACTTCGAAAGATTCTAAACTCTTCTTGTCTGAACTGCTGATTCTCCACGTAACATTCGGGTTCAAAGTTACACCCCAGATAAATGCCTTCTGAAAAGAATTTCTAAAATTTAATAAGATGTTAAAAATTTTTGTTCTTTGTAAATTCCTTCTTTGCTGTTGCCATTCAGCATATCACCTATGATTTCCCCATCATAAGCTATTCTACTGCTCAAAGAACAGAATTCATATACTGCTCTTATTGTATCGTTCCGTAATCTAATTCCTTCAGGATCGTCGATTTAATTCCACTTCACTTCATTGCCCTTGTTTTGTTGTTATTAATGTATATCTTATACCATTCAAGACACTGTTCAAATCATTGAAATGCTCTTCAAAGTTCAATATGTCGCTGACAAAATTACAATTTTTCATTTCTTTTCCCCGAACTTGAATTTCTTCTCGGCATTTCTCATTGCTCTCCAGCGTAGCTTGTTCAATGTACAAAACTATTTGAACATTTGAAAAACTGAGGGGACCAAACTCTTTGGGTGATCGGTCCCTAGACTTGCATTCTACTTAAACAAACTTGTTCTAAAGGCAACACATGCAACCATGCTGGAGGATTCGAACCTCCGACGGGAGCGGCCGCACAATCCGTAGAATGTCGCCTAAGCCAGCACAGTCATTCCCGCCCAGCTTTCATACCCTTCGACTGTTAGATCTGCTTTTGGATTTATATAACATTTCACTCCCTAAATTTGAAAAAAAAACATATTCCTATAGAAATTATAAAATAAGTTTTCCGAATCTACAAGAACTATAAACGTAACTTTTTTTAACCTATCTTGTAAAAGAAGTTATTGTATCAGTATAGACGCGCACGTTCCTATATTTCTCATAAATTCAAACTGATTCTCTCCGAGGTCGGTATACAAGAGTTGCTCACTTTTATATAAATAATTTGTGGTTGTACTTCGCATCCATCAGTTTTTATTAAATCATAGTTGTGTGGTGTTCAAACCTGCCTGCACATGGTATCTTTAGAATTGGAATTAGTACATTTTTCTTGAAGTGTGGAGGTACTTTCTCGGTCTCATATATATCGAATACCATGTGGAAGTATTTTCTCATAGCTCTGACGGAATTTCATTTACTCAATTCCGTGTGCAATTCTTCTGGTAGTATCATATCTGCAATCTCATCTCAATCTTATTCCTTTTCCGTTTCTTCAATACTGCCCCCAAGTTAATTTTTCTCCTCTATATATTTATACAATCTCGAGCTTTCCCTTCTTTGCACTGTATTGGTTTTAAATCAGTGCACTTGACATTCGTAGACGCTCTATCAATGGAAGTTTAATTACAAGGAAACTATATATGCGAAGTACTTATTTGTCTTCTTGGTGATAATGATTTGCCGGCCGCGGTGGCCGAGCGTTATGCGGCGCGTCAGTCACAGTCTGCACGGCCACTACGGTCGGGGGTTCGAATCCCCCCTCGGGCATGGATATTTGTGACGTCCTTAGTATTAGCTAGTTCATAAGTAGTTTGTAAGTTTAGGGACTGATGACCCTGTAGTTAAGTCCCATAAGCTCTACAATCATTTGAACATTTGAATTTGATAATGATTTGGAAGTATTCACAACATCCTGGAAAATTCGAAATATTGTATGCATGTGCTCCTCTCGTAAGTGCTAATCATTCTGGTTTTAAGTATATGTATAATGGAATGCGGTCTTAGAAAATCAGGTGATGCTGAAGGAATTAGTTTAGTTAACGAAACAATGAAGGTGGTAGATGAGTTTTGTTACTTGGGTAGTAAAATAACATGCGATGGTCGCAGTACAGAGGATATAAAATGCAGAATGGCAATGGGAAGAAAAGCATTTTTGAAAAAGAGAAATTTGCTAACATCGAATATTAATTTAAGTGTAAGGAAGTCTTTTCTGAAGGCATTTGTGTGGAGTGTTGCCTTGTACGGGAGTGAAACATGGACGATAAGCAATGCGGACAGGAAGAGGATAGAGGCTTTTGAAATGTGGTGCTACAGAAGAATGCTGAAGATTAGGTGGGTAGATCGCATAACTAATGAAGAGTTATTTAACAGAATTGGTGAGAAAAGGAATTTTTGGCACACCCTGACTAAAAGAAGGGATCGCTTGGTGGGACACATTCTTAGACATCGAGGAATCGTAAATTTGGCATTGGAGGGAAGTGTGTGGGGTAAAAATCGCAGAGGGAGACCAAGAGACGCGTATAGTAAGCAGATTCAAGTGGATGTGGGTTGTCGTTCTTATGAGGAGATGAAAAGGCTTGCTCAGGACAGAGTAGGGTGGAGAGCTGCATCAAACCAGTTTCCTGACTGAAGACCATAACAACAACAACATAACAACAATGTGCGTCTGAAAAGTTCGGTGAATGGTCCCATATTGTACGGGGCGCGTTTTTAAAGTAAGTTACGTTTTGTTGTAGACACTAGCAGGTCGCGCACATACCGCCACGAGCGCGTGCGTCGTGTTACCGGCATGCCTCGGGAACAACTGTGCTCAGTTTCAGCCTTGTAGGTAAACTGCACGGTTCTGTTCTGTGCTTTCCAAATGTTTAGGTCTATCAACTCGCCCGCTGCGTGTGAGGTTCGCTCAGTGATGCTGTCACCTGTCTGCTGCAGAAATTCATCGACAGATTTGCCAAGTGTACAGTGATACTGTTATGAGTAAAGGTAAAGTGCGTAAGTGGGTACGAGAATTCAAAGATGACTGTGACGACGTCCAAGATGAGGCTCGCTCCGGTCGCCCATCTTCGATTGCTGATGATTTGGAGGTTTCAGCTGAAGCGAGGATTCGTGAGAATAGAAGATTCACAATAACAGGTATCTCAAACGAACCATAATACAAGTCTATTTACAGATTATGAGGATAACAATTATGAGTCTACTGCTAATACTGAGAGCATGATTCTTATGAGACACGTCCAGACTAAGTCCTAAATCCGACTGGTTACAGTGGCACGCCGCCGAGACCTCCTATAAACTTCGTAGATCTTCGAAAGTATTCGTAGATATTCATTACAGACGTATTAATTAATTTATTTTGTATTTGAACATTATTAAAGGAAACGCAATGATCAGCACCTGCTTCTGTTGACTCCTAGTCTGCTATTAAGGTCTGTATGTCACCATGCATTGTGAAATAAAAACATCAATAAATTAACGATTTTAGATTCGCGCCATTTTCTTCGTACTTGGCCGGTGCAGAGGCGCGGCGGCCGCAACGAACAATCCCACGGATACAGCGTTCTGGAGCTTTCGCTGCCTCTTTTCCTCTGCTGACGCCATATTGTGCGTTCCTGCCGTGGGTACTAAAACGGTCCTTAACTGTCGGTTAGCTGTCTAGTCGTTCCTAACTAAAAATGTATCTGACGCCGACTCGCGCAAAAAATCTGCTAATAAACTTATGAAATAAAATAAAATAATTGTCCACATATAGGAACCCTTACATACTCCCTCCCAATCATCTCAGCAAGGACAAATTCTTGGTAGTATCGGGTACTTCAAACTTCAGTTAGCCGTACAGACCACTTAGATACGGATGCAGGTAAACAATGTTAAACTGAGGAATAAAGAGAATAAATATTTGATAGTTCGGTCCAGCGTAAATTTTATTATATTTGTACAATCAATCACGTCATATGCCTGACGTGCCTGACTGTTCGCGTAAACATAGCTTGTGATGTATTTCTCCCCTTCTCCCCCACCCCCCACCCTCCACGCCCAGCAACCACAATGCATGTCCTGTATGACGACATGGCTCGCGTACAGCGTCGTTGCCGAGCGCTGCGTGCAGGGGTTGTGGGCAGAAGCCTGCATTTATGCACTGTGTCATTGTACAATTTATATATTACATAAGGTGTAAACTGCATAAAAAGTTTCAAAATTCTTTAAAATGATTTATGATCACTGGTGTAAAACATTATCTTCCACTTTCTACTTCACTCTTCTGTCCCTTAACCCTTCTGTCTCTTCGCCATTCTATGTTTTCTATTAATCTTTTTTTCTACAAATTAACCTTTGTTCTTCGTCAGGATACGCGCTATCTCCATACAAGATTTCATTCAAATCAGTTCACTGGTTTAGTCCTTGAATTATAAGGAGGGTGTGAGTATTGTACATCTGTGATGTTGATATTGAACATAAGTGTGACAGAAAGTAATATGCTTCAATATAATGAGAAAAGATGCAATGAAAACTAGTTTAGAAGTCTGGAGCGCCACGTTGCGGATCGCGAGGCCTCACGGGTCGGGGGGTTTGAATTCCCCCCCCCCCCTCCCCTGGCATGGATGTTTGTGCCGTCTTTAGTATAAGTTAGTTTGTAAGTAGTTTGTAAGTTTAGAGACTGATGACCCTGCAGTTAAGTCCCATAAACATTAGAAACATTTGAAGATTTGAACACATTTAACTTCAGAACTTCCCGCATTAAGGCGTAGTTTCAAATGGTATACGTCTTATTCTTGGTTTTTAATGGACTTGAGCGTCCCATGCAAAACCAAAATATTGCATCTAAATGCTTTAATCTTCTGCTACTTCTTGCTATTACCTACCACTTACTTATGCCCGTCGTGCTGCTTTCTTTTTTTTTAAGTCATTTATCCATACACTCCTGGGTCTCCCCCGTGGTCTCTTGCAAATCACTTGGCCATTAATATTTTTCAAACCACTTGATGCTCCTTCATTAACATCAGCTAGCCATTAGAGACTTCTGGAATTTATTTCCTATCATTATTTCTTGTGGTGATATAAAGCATTTTTATGTATTTATCTTCTCTTCCAGGTCCGCAGTTTATCATCATAATATGGATGAAATATTTTCTTCTGAACTTAGACTTTTTTACTTCCATTTTAGTTTAATTCCTTATCATAATTAGATCTGGTATGGTAACTTAGCTACATTTTTGTCCTCCTTGTCAGTATCTCATACCATATAAGGTGCTCTCTGGAATATTCACTTCTACCCGTCTAAGATTTTTTCGTCAATCATTGTGTGCAGAAATAAGAACTGTCCAACGCGTTCCAAAGTGTGTTTTCTGATCAGTGAGTACTGGTATTATATGCCAAAATAGTAATTTTCTTTTCTTTAGTATCACAGCAGTCATTAGTTTGAGTTTTCTCACTACTCTCTCCAAGTCTACATTAAAGAGAAGAGGGTACAGAGAAAATCCTATTCTCAGTACAGTTTCATTTGTAACATTTCTGAATTCATTCCATTTAAAAATCCATGCTTAATTATTGTTCATGTGCACTTCTCAAATATTTGTAATTTTAACAAGAAATCCCATGTACTACACTACATCCCACTGGCATTCCTTTGAGCGAAACTGTTGATGATTCTCTCTTTTTGTTGCCATGTTCATGTAACAGGTTAAGCAGTCATGTACGGTAGGGACTGGTTCTCTTCCATATTTTAGTATCTGATCTGCAAATCCATAACTCCTAGTCGTCTTTCCACTTATTAGGAATTTGATACATCCTAGCACCGGTTCATGTGTCGGTTCTGGAATATGTTCATTATTAGGCTGCTAATAATAAACTAGTCTGGATCAGAATAGTTTAGTAGATTGTAAAAATGTTCCAAATCTCTTTTAATTTTTTGATTGTGATGTTGGAATTTTTATGGTATTCATTAACAGATTCAATCTGTGGTCTTAGACGCTGTTTGTTTTTCATACGATTTATGTCATTTGGCTGCTTTTGAACCTATCGATAAAAAGGCGTTACGTTATCAGCTGTGATGATAACTTCTCTTTCGTATTCCAGAATTCACTTCATGGTTTCCTATCATGCTACTTAGAACCAATAAACCGTTCGTTACTTCAATTTGGTTATTTTGGTATTTCTTATTTCCCTGTCACTTTTACTAGATCAAATTTTGTCATGTTTCCAGATCTGATTATTTATAGTTTAATTCCCGCTGCCTCACACGCGTAGACTGAATGGTCTGCATTGATTCATCCCCTTAGGGATGGAAATATCGTGTAAGGTAAACAACGTCCACAAATTTCAAGTTTCTATCGTTCGTGGATTCACTTTTCAGCGCCGTTTTCTGTCTTTTAGAAACGGATCGAGAAAGTGAAATTTCTTTCTTGGTAGTTTTACTTTTCAAACTGCAATATGCACTTATATTTCTTTATTCGTACGCTTGTAGAAGAAAAACAACTGAAGAATGTGCATGGTGTGTCAATGCATATAACCTCTTTGCTATTATAGTGACAAAAGTCATCGCTGATATTTAGTCCGAATTTTATATAAACTGACGAATTTCAACTACAATATCTTCCATCCTGTTATACCTATCGACACGGAACTGCTATTGTGTACGACGGGAGACTTTGTGCTACAACAAGAAAGAGAGATCGTTCCTCTCCATTGTGTAGTCTTTGCTGGAGAGCAAAATATTGACACCCATACGCAGAATTTTATATAAGTTGGTACTTTCAACTCCCACATCTTACACCACCTTATCGTTATCAACCCTCTACCACCATAGTGCACAATGGGAGACTGATACCTACTGCCCAATACAAATACTATTCGTATGCGATGTGTATTTTTGGCTTCAGAATGAAATATAGGCACAAACACCTCAATTTATATTTACATATATAAATGTGCTGCCTTCACCGTAATTCTCATTACATTTAGCACTAGTTTGTATTCTACCCTATTCCCGCTTCTCAGAAAAATCGCTCATTACTAATTGTCTGTATAAATCTGTTATCTATAAGAACTTAGTCACTTTGCTTCACTGTTTCCTTATGACTTGAATTACAAATCCTTTATCTATACGACGATGAGGGACTGGAGTGCCGGTAATAATTGCGTACCGTGATGTGGCTAAATTTATCAGCGTACACACGGTCATAACTTTTCACGTCTAAACTTTCGTTTCCAATAATAAATTTGAAAAATATCGCCTTTTCTGAGTTAAAAATTCCTTGTTACTAACTCGGTAACGCGTTTTGTTATTTCGTTCTGTAAGTCAGGCACGTTTTCGTAGAATTCATTATTTACTGCATCAACTAGGTCTTTGATGGGTTATGTCAATTTATTAGTAACAATTTGAACTGTTTACCTGTCACACTAAGATACAATTTTCATGCATGACTTGCTTCAAAGAATATTTCTGTGGATATAAAACCATTTCGTAAGCGAAATACTACATAAAGCAGAAGCCGGTTTTCTTTAGCCTTGTTATAAACTGTTTATTTATCTTGTATATTCCTGGCCCCATATCATCTTTCTTATATTGCTGATATTGTTAAATTTTAAATGTATCTAGTTGTCTATTGACTCTTCTAAATGATCCTGTTTCAAACATAATCTGATCATTCAATGACTGCAATTTAGTGACTGTTACCCAGCTAAATGTCGATCTATTGTGAGTTCTATGTTTCATCCGAGGCTTTTGTGAGGCATTCGTAGTCATAGTATTTTTCCCTAGCTGGGTTATTAGCCTTGGGTACAGGCAATAATCTGGACTTCCTCCCTATAAATAATCCGCCATCTCTCTGCAAAAATCTCTTATCCCCGCCCCGAAAGAGAGTGTTGTTTTGGTCCACACCTAGTGTTACATTTCCGTGCTATCTCTCATACTTAATACTGTATTCCCACAGTGATCACCTGCATAGAAGAATATCTTTTTCGAAACGTTTATATCGTATTTGACTTAATACAAGGTGATTCATCGAGATAGAGGTAAACATTTAGCGTGTCGTAGAATACAGGGTTTCCGTTCTTATGAATGTCATCACTGTATGATAGCAGTTCAGGGAATGGCAGAAACTGATTTTTTTGTGTCCCTGCCTCGTCGCCGCTTTTGTGTCTCGTGTAAATTAGAATGAGATATATATTGCACAGAATTTATACAATACTTAACTTTTACATAGTACTGCAGAATGCTGATACATAGTTGTTAGAGGCCTGCCTAGTGCCTGTACGATAGCAAAGTCTTCGCTAGTGCCTATCTGATTCCGAAGGTCCTAACTGGTTGCTATCTCAGTCCCAAGTGAACGATGTCGTTCAGTGGTGGCCACGAGCGGAGTTGTAGCAGAGGGCGCTCGTGGCTGTCGTCGCAAGAACGCCACGCCGTGCGTGCATGGTGGCGCGCGGCGAAAGTAGGGAAAGTAGGTGGCGCGCACTTTGTACTTGTGCAACACCACACCCCTCCCCCCCAAACCGCCGCGCCGTCGTGGCGTAGGGCTGAGGGCCACGGCGAAGGCACTGGGAGGAGGGCCTGGGCGGGGGCGTTACTGGTGGGACGGGCGTCGTAGCAGAGGCTGGGATCGAGACGCCGTCCGCGCCCCGGCATCCGCCTTGCGATCCCCCGGAAAACCCGCCAAAACGAGGGGAAGGGCGCACCCCTCCGCCCAGATGGAGCAGGTCATCATCTTCTTCTTCTGAGGTGCGTGGCCCAGGCGGCGGGGACACGCACGGTCCCGGAGTCCCTCTCGTTGGCGCTGGCAGCTGAGGCAGCGACGGAGGCGAAGGGGCCAACTGCATAGGAGGCGCGTCTACATCCATCGGTATCTCGTAGCCCGGGGAAGCTGGGCCCGGCGGCGAGCGATGTGGCTGTGCTCGCTGGCGGTGAACTGGGTCTGGAATCAAGAAACCGGAGACAGGATCGCGCGGCCTGTGCAAACGCAATTGGTTTGCGTGGCGCCGCAGCTCCGACCCTGTGGAAGAACGTACAACATACATATTGCGACCGAGCACGCGCTGAATGGTGCCTGGCAACCATGTCTTCTTCATACCAGCAAACACCCTGTACAGCACCGGCGTAGAAACCTGAAAACGCGTAGCGCCATACGAACCGACTCGGTGCGTGGGAGGCTGCAGCAGGTGAAGGAGAGTGCGTTGACGGCGGCCGTGTAGCAGCTCGGCAGGAGACGGGCCGTCACGTGGCATGCATCGATACGTAGACAGGAAAATTTGAAGAGCTTGCTGCCTGGAGTGCTGACCTTTCATCTTCTCCATGTGAGACTTGAATGTTCGAACGAAACGTTCTGCTTCACCATTGGACTGAGGGTGAAAAGGTGCAGTGGTAATATGCTGAATGCCATTCACACGACAACACTGTTGAAATTCCGCACTAAAAAACTGAGGTCCATTGTCACTGACGATAGTTTCAGGCAAACCTTCGATGCAAAACACTGATGTTAAGGCACTGATTGTACTAGACGCCGTCGTTGAGTTCATGGCAATCACGAAAGGAAACTTGCTGAAAGCGTCTACAACAATTAACCAGCGCGTATTCCAGAAAGGTCCGGCAAAGTCAATATGTAAACGTTGCCATGGTCCCTTGGGGCGTGGCCAGTCCGAGAAACGTTGCGGGGGAGCCGCCTGATGCTCCGCACAAACAGTACACTGTGACGTCATGTCCTCTATCTGAGCGTCCATACCAACCCAGGTACAATGACGTCTGGCCAATTGCTTTGTCCTAACAATACCCCAATGTCCTTGATGCAGGAGGCGTAACACTTCACGTTGCAGGGAACGAGGAACAATCACTCTTGTTTGGTCGTTGTCCGTTTGTAACAACAGAACACCCTGACTTAAAGACAATGCATGACGTTATGCAAAATAACGTCGAACCAGAGGCCGATCAATGTCTTTGGCTCTGGCAGGCCACCCTGAGCGAACAAAACGTGCTACCACACTTAGGTCTGCATCCGCCGCTGTTTCCTGTGCAACCCGACGAGAGTTTAAAGGGAAGTCTGCGACAGCGGAAGCATCTCTGGAGTCTATCTGACAACATGCCATTTCCGAAGAATCGAATGACACATCCTGGCCCACCGGAAGTCGGGAAAGTGTGTCCGCGTTGGTATGTTTAGTGGTAGGTCGGTAGAAAATCTCATACTGATAATTAGACAATATCAAGGACCATCTCTGAAGCTTTTGTGCCGTTCGTGGCGGAATTGGCTTTGTGGGTGAGAACAACGATGTGAGAGGCTTGTGGTCTGTCAACATATAGAATTTTCTGCCATAGAGATAATGATGAAACTTTGTGACGCCGTAAATGATTTCTAAGGCCTCCTTTTCTATCTGACTGTAATTCTGTTGCGTCGGCGTCAGTAGCTTGGATGCAAAGGCAATAGGACGATCGTGACATCCAATACGATGCGACAGAACTGCACCCAGACCGTACGACGAGGCATCAACTGCTAGCACTACAGGCTTCTGTGGGTCAAAGGGAATCAAACATGCATCACTGAGTAGTGCAGACTTTAATTTGTCAAAAGCAACTTGGCAATCTTTGGACCATACAAAAGGAACATTCTTCCTACGTAAGTGATGCAGTGGAGCTGCAATCTGAGAGGCATTGGGAATAAACCTGAAATAATAGTTCAGCTTTCCCATTACTGCTTGCAATTCGTGCACATTCTTAGGAGGAGGCAAGTCTTTGATTGCTCGAAGATGTGACTGTAAGGGATGTATTCCTTGGGCATTAATCACATGGCCTAGGTACTCTATTTCAGTTTGAAAAAACGAACACTTTGCTTTATTGCAACGTAGACCTGCTGCAGTCAAAACTTTGAAAAGGCACTCCAGGTGTGCTAAATGTTCTTCAACTGTACGTCCGGATACCACAATATCATCTAAATAGTTCGAGCAAGACGGTACAGAAACTGTCAGCTGTTCCAAAAACCGCTGAAAAATAGCGGGGGCGGAAGAACTGCCAAAGGGTAGGCGTTGAAATTGAAAAAGCCCCATGTGAGTATTAATGACGAAAAACTTTTTTGACTCGTCATCAAGTGGAATCTGTAAGTATTCCTCTGCTAAATCAATCTTAGAAAAGAGACGAGACTGTCCTAATTTGTCCATTAGTTCGTCAGGTCTGGGCAGGGGATAAGTGTCTACAATTCCAGAATGAAACTTTCACTCTGCAGCGGAGTGTGCGCTGATATGAAACTTCCTGGCAGATTAAAATTGTGTGCCGCAACCGGGACTCGAACCTGGGAGCTTTGCCTTTCGCGGGCAAGCGCTCTACCACTGAGCTACCCCGACACGACTCACGATGCCGCCTCACAACTTTACTTCCGCCAGTACCTCGCCTCCTACTTTCCTACTGTCTACAATTGTTTGACTGTTCGCTGTTGATTTGAAGTCCGCACAGAGACGAAGTTTTCCTGACGGCTTAGGTATAATTACTATAGGCGAGGCCCACTGACTCGCAGAAACAGGAGAAATCACCCCACTATCTTGCCAACATTTAAGTTCTTCGGCAACTGTATCACGCAAGGCGATAGGCACTGGTCTAGCTTTACGAAATTTTGGAACTGCAGATTCTTTTACAGTTACATGTGTCACGAAGTCTTTTGCACAACCTAGTTCCGGCGAAAACAAGTCACTATATTTGTCACACAATGCATTGATTTTATCCTGAGGCACTATTGACGAAATTTGAAGCACATCTCTTTGAATTGATAAACCAAACAAGTCAAAAGCATCTAGTCCAAAAATGTTCTGTGTCAATTTGGCCTGAAGAACTACAAAAGCAACTGTTTTTGTTACACCTTGAAAAGAGGCAGGCAGGCTACACGTTCCTAGCACGGGAATATTTTGACCTGTATAAGCTGTTAACACTTGCTGTGACGGCGACAATTTTGGCGAACCCAGAAGTTCATAAGTATCTTTATTTATTAATGTGACAGCGGAACCAGTATCAAGCTGAAATTGCACCGTCTTATTTTTTATGAAGAGAGTCACAAACAGTTTTTGCTTGCGGCGCTCGACAGGTGCGCGAATGTGGGCAACGTCTGCTACGGTTTGTTTACTGCGCTTGCGCGGGCCGCGTAGTGAAGTAAGCGGCGCAGACTCGGCACGCAGCGGATTAACAACACTGTCACTAGATGGCACTACCGCCGGATCGGCGTCCGCGCAAGCATGCGAAGCTACTCCAGATGTACTAACTACTGCACTACACTTTTGAGTAGCTACTTGATGTCTACTGTCACTAGCTACACAGTACTGGGCACTATTACAAGGAGCAGTTGCAGAAGGCACTATTTTCACTACAGGAATGCACTGTTCATAGTCATTTTGCTTGTCCCGAACCCTTTTCTGTTGCACTGTTTTACGCACTCGTCGGCGCTTGCTACGTGGTGCACTATATAGTTTTGTCATAGGCGCAGAACTACTTTCTTGCAATTGAGATCCAAGGAAAGCACTGTTCAATTCCACAGCCCGTATAACATTTACAGAATGAACTGTTCTCGCACTCTGCGAAGCACTGTTTCTAACGGTACCATTCTTTGAGTTTTTAATTTGCATACACACAGACTGTACATGTCCTGATTTGCCACATTGATAACAGGTTGCGTTGCGACTAGGGCAATGAGCACGCTTGTGGCGAGACACACACTGGGGGCAAGATTTACGTACATTTTTCTGAAATGAGCGTTGGCGCCCGTTATTCAAATCACTGTTTCTAACACGACGGGGCGACCTTTGTGTCACACTTTTACACTGGCTACTGTTCACTGTCTGTTCAGCACTGCCTGTACTATTGTAAGAATCACTAGTGCTACACTGAGAACTACGGCTAGGAAAGCGACCGTTACGGCGCACTGAATTAACACTGTGGCTTTGCATTTCTACATCTGCTAAGTCAAAAGTATCATGCGCATCCATAAGCTGCAGTACACTGTCTAATGAGGGGTCAGACTGTCTCAGAATTGCTGCTCTAATTCTGGGGTCCTGAATATTCTGCGTAATCGCATCCCTCAACATCACGTCACTATACGAAAGTCCACAAGAGCAAGTAAATTTACATTTGCGGGTTAAGCCCTTCAATTCCGTAATCCACTCTTGGTGTGACTGTTGCGGTAATTTTTTAAGTCTGAAAAATCGGTACCGTGCCGCAGCTACGAGAACTTTTCTCTCATAATGAGCATTTAGTGCCTCTACTATTTGTTCAAAGTCTACATCACGAGGAGATACGTCGGGGAAAAGTTTTTTCAGTAACACGAAGGTGTTGGTGCCCACCACAGATAATAGCAGATGCTTCACTTTCTGACCTGTAATTTGATGAGCCGCGACGAGTTCTTGAAACTGTGCGAAGTAGTCGCTCCATTCTTCCTCACGTTCGTTGTACTGGCGAAACGTAGGAAGCGTTGCGGCGGGAGGTGTGGGCTGCTGAAGCGGCGGCTGTTGTTGTTGGTTAGCTGCTTGCGCTGTGAGCTGGGCCACAGCCTGCAGGAGTTGTGTTATTTGCGCCGTCTGTAACTGAATAATATCCATTAAGTTTGGGTTCGGGGTAGTGGCCATGCTGACCGATTAGGCGCCGCGCATACAAGTAACTTATAACAAAACACAAATGCAAGATAAATGAGGACGCTCTGCAACAAAAAAGTCCACAACACACGTAACTGAAAACGTTCCCCCAAAAATCTTATAATAAGGGTGGGTGGGCGGGCGCAATTTCTGCGTGCTCCGACTGCTGCTGTCTGGCTGCTGCAAGTGGGTTGGTTCTCGGTTCTATCACTCCTCGTCGCCACTTTTGTGTCCCTGCCTCGTCGCCGCTTTTGTGTCTCATTTCCGTCGTAGGTGTCGGTGGCCGAGTGGAATGAGACCGACACAGGAATAAAGATAGCACGCTGGTGCAGGTACGGAGGGGAGCAGCCAGAAACTAGAAACACTAGAGTAAATTAGAATGAGATATATATTGCACAGAATTTATACAATACTTAACTTTTACATAGTACTGCAGAATGCTGATACATAGTTGTTAGAGGCCTGCCTAGTGCCTGTACGATAGCAAAGTCTTCGCTGGTGCCTATCTGATTCCGAAGGTCCTAACTGGTTGCTATCTCAGTCCCAAGTGTACGATGTCGTTCAGTGGTGGCCACGAGCGGAGTTGTAGCAGAGGGCGCTCGTGGCTGTCGTCGCAAGAACGCCACGCCGTGCGTGCATGGCGGCGCGCGGCGAAAGTAGGTGGCGCGCACTTTGTACTTGTGCGACACCACAGATTTGGTAGCTCTATATGGTGTTTAAAATAACAGTACACTGGCGGCAGGAATGGTGCGTTGCCACAGTTGGACTGCTCCTTAAGGTAAATGCAGCCATCACTACGGACCTTTTATCTTATAAGAGTAGAAGAAGCAACCGACGTCGCAGCTAGAAGTATCACTTTCTGTACAATGAAAGAAGCTATTTAAACGGTCTGGCAAATGTGAGAGGTGCAAATCTCTGTGAATGCTTTTGTTCAACGATGATGGAATTCTCTTCAACTCTCTATAGACGTATCTGGTCAGCAAAAGACGCAGACAGAATGAAGCGGCATACAGTTTGCTTGAAATTGACTCTTTTCACACAGTATACTTTTATAAGGCTTAATATAATGGGAGGAGAGTATGATAGTTGTCGATGTACCTCATTAAGTAAATAAGAAGCTGTTTTGTAATATACCTCATAAATTTTAACGACAGAAGAATTATGTAGGTAGTAATTAGCACTTGAAGGCCACCTGAAATCCAACGCGACACCCACTACTCGTCACTATTACTTCGGTATTTTCTGATCACTGCTCTTATTACAAGACATAAGGCTTACATAGTCTTTTGTCTTCCTCTATAGTTTTACCCCCCACAGGTCCCAGTAGTACAATGGATGCTATTCTCTGGCGTCTTAACATACGTGTGTCATCCTGTGCCTTCCTCTTTCCAGTGTTTCCACATGGTTGTTTCTTCGTCGATTCATTCGTTATGTTATCAGTTCACATAATATTCAACATTCGTCCGTAGCTCCAGATATCAAATAATCCGATCTCTTCTGTCTTGATTTTCCCATTGCTCATGTTTCAGTTCCACACAAAGTTCTACTCCAAACGTACACTATCAAAAATTTATTCCTCACATTAAGACTAACATTTGACATCAGTAAACTGCTGTTGACAATGAATGTCCTCTTTGCCTGTGCTAGTCTAATTTTACGTACTACTCGTTTCGTCTAGCGTTGGTTATTTTACATCCGAGAAGCAGAATTCCTTAACTTCTACTTCATGATCAACAACTTTGATATTGAGTTTCTCGGTTCTTTTATTTGTACTAACACTCACTACTTTTGTCTTTCCGCTGTTTACTCTCAGCCCCTACACTGTTCTCATCAGACTATTCATTCGATTAAACAGATCCTATAATACTTCTCTTTCACTGAGGATAGTAATTTCATCTCCTAATATCATCTTTTAACCAAGAATTGTTACCGCAGTCTAGACCCTTTTTTTTAATTTCCATTATTCCTTCTTCGATTTATAAATTTATAATTACGAGCGAAAGATTGTATCCTTCTCATAGACCCTTTTTAATCCGAGCACATCTTTCTTCGCTTTGCAGTCTTAATACACTGCTGAAAAAACTTAAGGGATCAGGTCAGATATCAAACACAATACACAGTATACATATGGTAGCGTATTTTATTCAGATACTGCTTGCAATTGTATTTCGTGCGCTAGTACGATATTTTGCTCACTCAGATCTTTTCTTGAGAATTACATGGCGTTCACGTAGACCCAGGCACCATGGTGCTACCATAATAGTGAAAATGTCATTCTATTTGCACTTTAACATGGCGTGTGATCACCTCAGACGGCCAATGCAGTTGCATAACTGTGTGGCATGGAGAGTATGAGGTTATAAATCAGCTCTTGAGCGATTTATGGTAATATCCAACTCTACAACCGTTGTGGGATGTGTAGGTCTGGCTGCAATGCATCTGCCAAGTGCATCCCAGAAATGCTTAATCGTGTTTAAGTCCGGTGAATAATCTGACCACTCCATTCGTTCATTTCCCTCAGCTGTGTGGGGACGAGCGTTATCGTCCACTAGAAGGAACCCATCTCCAATGGCATCAGTGTAGGACACAACAAAAGGTCGAAGGATTTCATCTCTATACCTCTGAGTAGTCAAAGGAGCCACTCTGAACGACATAGACATCAGTACGACCGCCAATACTGACTCCTGCCCACAGAATTTATCCACCACTATGATATGATGTTTCCTGCACAAATAAGAAGGATTGTTCCGAGTTTCATGTTCTCTCCAAATGATGGAACGGCGTCGTGGTTTTAATAGGACACATCATAGGCCTTGGTGCGTAGAGGCTACATTTCGGAAGGCGACTTCGGACTGTTTGTATTGATATTGCGCGTTCTGTTGCTGCCTGGAGAGTGGGTTGCAGTTGTGTTGCATTCAGCTTCCTGCCTCGACGGGCTGTTAAACGGAGGTAACTGTCTTGCTGACTTTACCCGTGGACGACCTCCGTCTTGGCTTCTTGTGACGGTCCTGGAAATTACAGTCTGGAATACTCTAACAGCTGCAGTCACCTCCCTTTGTGTCTGTCCCGCTTCCAACCTTACTTTGGCTCTCTATGCCATAAATTCGGGTAAGCGACGTTGTTGCATTGCACAAGCTGTTCACTACATTACCTGAACCCAACGTCTTCTGAAATTCGTTTGGATGAGTAAACGCAAGACTTCGCCAACGGCTCTGCAGCAACTGTCTGTTATTATCGCTACCTCGGTGGCCGTAATGTTGTTTTCTCCACTCCGTAAAACAGACAGAAAGACGTCGAAACATTTCAGTTCATTCTGCCGATGACAATACGTTAAAACCAAGACATCTCAACTGAAATGTTCAAATGTTTGTTAAGCTTATGGGACTTAACTACGGGGTCATCAGTCCCTAAACTTACAAACTACTTGTCAACTACCTTATACTATGGACGGCACAAATATCCATGCCCGAGGGGGATTCGAACCCCCGACCGTAGTGGCCGTGCAGACCGTGACTGGAGCGCCTCAGTCCCCTCGGCCACAGCGGCCGGCATCTCAACTGATCCCCTAATTGTTGTGACCATTGTATATTACTTGGTTCTTGTATATTTTTCATATAACCCGTTTGATCCTATAAGTTATTCCTCTTTTTCTCAAAATGGGGAACATTTTTCACGAATTTACATTGTTGAACGAGTTCACCGAGTCTACAGATCCCATGAACGTGTCTTGTATTTTCTTTCGTCTTGCTTCCATTATCAAGCGGAAAATCACTATAGCCATCAATACTACCTTTAACTTCCCTAAAGCCAAACTGATTGTCATTGATTAGGTCTCCTACTTTTTTCCTGTTCTTCTGTATATTATTCTCGTCGGTATCCTGGATGTACGAGCTATTCAGCTGACTGAGCAGTAGCTTTCACTCTTACTGCTGCTGCTCTTGCTATTTTCGGAATTATGTGAACAATATTTCTCTGAACGTCTCACGTTAAGTCGCCAGTCTCAAAGATTATACTAACCATAATGAAGAGTTCTTTGGTTGTCACTTTCCCCAATTATTTTAGAAAATACGATGGAATATTATCCATTCTTTTCGCCTTATGTAATCTGAAGTGTTCTTGAGCTCTGCTAAATTCTTACTATACTAATGCGTTCCCTATGCCAATTTCTCCTTCTAGCACGTCATTAAACAAGACTCCCCTCATACAGCTTGTCTATGTGCTCTTCCGCACCCCCTCTGTGTTCAACAATGGCATTTCCATCGCTCTCTTAATAATAAAATACACTTTCATTTAATTCCACCGAAGGATGTTTTGACTTACCTGTTCAATTTTTTTTCCCAAAGCTATGGGACCCAAGTGCAGTAGTCATTAGTCCCTAGACTTACAAACGACTGAAACTAACTTATGCTGAGGGCATCAAACACACACCTATGCTCGAGGGAGGATTCGAACCTCCGACGGGGAAGAGCCGCGCTCTCTTCAGCAAGGCGCCTTAGAGCGCACGGCCACTCCCGCGCGGCTTGACTTTTCTTGTATGCTGAGTCAGTCCTGCCGACGATCATTTCCTTTTTAATTTCTTCGCATTTTTCTTGCAGCCATGTCGCCTTGGCTTTCCTACACTACCTATTTATTTGATACGCCAGTAACTTAATTCTTTATTCTCGAATTTTCCAGAATATTTTTGGCTTACCTACTTCCTTCGATCAGCTGAAGTATTTCTTCTGATACCCGTGGTTGCCTAGAAGTTACTTCCTTGTACCTATGTGTGTCTTCCAACATGGTTTCCTGCCACTATTTTTCTGTGGAATTGGGGACGTTGTGACAGAATGTAGATTGCTTGAGGGTAATGTTCATTCGGTCTGTTTGGTACTCTTAGCCACATAATAATAGAGCAGCACGATATAAAGGATTAGAGCTATTTCGTTTCGTTCTCGACCACACCCGTCTCCTCTGATGGAGATGATGGTAGCTTCGTCATTGTAAAAACGCTGCTTCACGTTGGTATGTCTATTTGTAGAAATGAAGCTGCAGCTAGAGAAGTACGTTTCCATATGAATTTTGCAGGTTGCATGGGCGAGACAACTGTCTCGATGGTAACCGCATGAAGGCATGTGCAATTTCATTTGGTGCTATTTGTTGCATTTCTGTTTTAAACATTGAACCAAAGATATTACAAAGGTCAATGGTTTTGAGACTCATAATTGTCTTATGTACCATGAAATGTATTTCCATCAACGTTTTTATCTGACTTTTCGTGCGGGAAAACTTAAAAATGCGTTTCTAAGGTTTCACGATTAATATATCATTTGAAAGTCTCTCAGGCATGCAGCCTGATTGATTGATCGTTGTATAACGATTTTTCAGCAGCGTAGCGTGGTGTCATTATTTTTTACTCTTGATGACTGAAAACCCGAACCCACGCGATGGTCTTCTCTCCTATCCAATGACGCCATGTATGGACCGTGTGATGTGTCAGCTACGGTGGTGGGCTTATCTCGCTGCCTGGTATCGAACAGCGGACCTCAGTCTGCGCTCAGTTTCAGTAACGGATTCCACGCTTAAGTCCATTGTCCTCGTTGATAAGGTTCTCACGTAGGCTGATTTCTATGGCCTCCTTATTTGTACGGTCCGAGAAGAGCATTGTTTGTTGTGGAAAACTTCTGTATCTTCGTGTTTCAGTTTGTGGTTACTTTTAAGGTAATGTTCATCTATTGCTGCTGGAGGATGGTGTGCCCTTTGTGTTCGTTTGCACCTTCCATCTATGGTACCGATAGTTATGTCTGAAATATTCCTTTCTATACTCGCATGGTATGTTGAACTCTCCAGATTTCCATTGTCCCAGGTCGTCTTTTACTATCCCTGAATTAAACCCCATTTTATTAAAATTACCTCAATTTCATTTGAGCTTCTTATAGTCTTAACTACACAATGAATATGTTGATATGTTGATCCGAACTTAGCCATTTTATTTTGGAAACGTCTAGTTTACTTGTGTTTGAATTACAATCTGCTGTTTTCTTGGAATCGGATGCATTCGTGTTGCTGACGATATATTGATTTTCGTGTCCTGATTGATATATCATTTCCTTTGCATTCTCCATAATAACCCATTCAGTAACTTTTTTCTTTTGTCAATAACGACGAAATCCCTGTCAGAAATTAAGAGAGGTGTGAACTGATACAAGTAACTTATGGTTAATTTCTTCAAAATTGCCATTGACAAGTTGGTAAATGCACAGAAAAAGAATAACTGATTTGTTGAGCCACAACAGTAGTTCAAATGTTTGTTAAGCTTATAGGACTTAACTGCGTGGTTATTCGTCCCTAAACTTACAAACTACTTATGGACTACCTTACACTAAAGACAACACACACATCCCTGCCCGAGGGGACATTCGAACCCCCGACGGGAAACGGCCTCGCGCATCGGAGCATAGCTCCTCAATGCGCCCGGCCACTCCGCCGCGGCACTCAACATTAGTGACGCTGCCAGTTAAACTAACCATGAGGAGTAAGCACTAAGCACATAGAACCACTCATATGTTAACAGCAGCAGCTGTTACATTGTACGCAATCTGTCGTTTTCATTTGGTACTACACTTTCATTCGTGGTAGTTACAACGATTTATAGGCCACTGTGTTGGCAAACTTATCCCATTTTAAACGAAACTTTAAAATTTCTTAATGCAGCATTAAGATTCTTCTTTTATTTCAAGTTTTCAATTAAACCCCGGGAACATTGTGTCTCATACAGTGTAAAAGTGTGTTTTGTTGAACGCATCATTGGAATTATTCTACAATGAAACTTATACTGTTATTTCAGCAATGCCAGAGAATCCGAAATAAATGAGGAAGACAGCAAACACGACAATTTAACAACAGCGACAGACGGAATAACTACACCTACGCTGCCACTGACGCCGAAAACACTGTCTCCGCGTCCATTGATGGTAGCGACAGGTGCGGACTGAGCAGGGAACGGCTGGCGGCTGGACGGGCTGTAAGCCGGCCGCGCGCGACAGCGGCTCGGCACGCCACTGCGCCTGACGCTCGCCTCATGTATGGTCGCTCAAATTGGACGCGATACACCAGACACCTCACCACTGTTCGATTGGTGAATTCTACAACGTTTCATTCTCATCAACAGAACTACAATCACATGCACACGTACATCGCTAGACAAGTTTGATAAGCAAACAGTAAATTTTAAACTGTTTATCATAAGAACACAAAGTCCACAGATGTGACAAGATGCTAGATAAATTTCTCGCGGAGACTGGATTTTCTTAACGCATAGTTGATACTGAATAATTGTCTCTTAGTGTTTTTGCGAAGGTGCAAACTGTTGAAGTAAGTGTTAAAATATTGCCAACAAGGAGACCTCGTTGAATCGTAATCACCAATATTGTCAAAATTTATGATATGAAAGTCAAGAACAGAAATGAATATGACAGAAGTGAGAGTTCCAGATGGCTGATCATTTAGAGGAAATAATTATTGTTTTCCGTGGTACGGGTATGACATGTGCCATTAGTACTGGCGTTTCCGCAGATAGGTTCAAAATGTTCAAATGTTTGTATAGATTATGGGACTTAAATACGGGGTCATCAGTCTCTAAACTTACAAACTACTTATGAACTAGCTAATCCTAAGGACGGCACAAATATCCATGCCCGAGGGGGGATTCGAACCCCCGACCGTAGTGGCCGTGCAGACCGTGACTGGAGCGCCTCAGTCCCCTCGGCCACCGCGGCCGGCCGCACATAGGTAATCGATGACACAATCTCTTATGGTCGATGCCTTGTGGGGGAAAGTTAAGTTTATTTTTTTCTCGTTATACTTACCCTGAAATAAACCAAAAGAATGCTCAATATATTGTATTTATTAATATTTCATAAAAGGGATAATAAGGGCCGGCCGCGGTGGCCGAGGTGACTGAGGCGCTCCAGTCACGGTCAGCACGGCCACTACGGTCGGGGGTTCGAATCCCCCCTCGGGCATGGATATTTGTGCCGTCCTAGTTCGTAAGTAGTTCTTAAGTAGTTTGTAAGTTTAGGGACTGATGACCCCGTAGTTAAGTCCCATAAGCTTAACAAACATTTGAACATTTGAGTGTTGATGTTTTGATAAAATTTTCCTTACTTGGTGATAAACACAGAAGTCGCAGGGATGTACTATTTAGAGGTAATTACTTTAATACTGCACGATAGTACCTTTACCGTCTTGATAAATCGCATTGTATAGCTCCGGATATTTTAGTCCCCCCCCCCCCCCCCCCGCTAATCTACCAAAAGAAATTTGTAGGTATTCGCCACATTACACAAAAAAGTTTTGCAGAAGTCTAATGTAAGATCCTCAAACTTTGATGAAGTAGTGATGAAATTTGTATATTTTGCAGCGTACTGATCCACCGTCGAAGAAAAGATCCAATACTCACTTATCGGCATACATAGGCTGCTAGCCTGCTGGCAATAAGTTTCCTCTCAGGATTATAGCATACTCCGCAGTATGCGATTAGGATCATTTGTTCATTTTGTAATAAAAGAAGGAAGGATGATTAACGTTTAACGACATCGTGTTCACTGGGGATTGAGCACACTTTTTGCTAAGTATAGGGAAGAAATTCGGTCTTTCCCTTTGAAAGAAACCATTCCGGAATTTGCATGGATTTATTTAGGAAAATAAAGGAATACCTTAATCAGGAAGGCGGACTAGATCTGCCGTCCTGCCGATTTCGAGTCCGGTGTGTTACCAGTTCACCAACTTGCTCGGTTAAATGTTCATATTCTGTTGTTTGAAGTGAACAAACTTTTTCCCTAGGTTCTCCAGAGTTTATTTATTGGCCTATTTTCACAGGCAACCGGAAACGAGAACATACGAATGTAAATGCTCTATTATAGTATGCATTACAAGGAGTATTTCTCATGATGTAGATGAATAATAATTCTCGACGTACCTGTTTGATTAGTGTTGATAACAATATCCTTATTGTAATTGGATATAAGAGCCCAAGTACGGACTCTTAAACTTTCCGCCACATAAAGGGTTTCGTCAGTAATAAGTCTCTTTTTCGGAGCCAACTTCGTAATTTTCCTCTGATATATCGTACGTCTTTTTCCAAACTCTCGTCTGAAGTTTTCGACGCTCTGAAGTCTAATTCTGGAAACTAGCTCGCCGTGCTAAGTTCCTATTTTTGCAGGTTTCTTGCGGTCACTTTTTGGTAATAGCACCGCACTTCTACGTAAACATTATCTGTCCAGGTATCATCGTATTGCATTTTTCGCCGGCCGCAGTGGCCGAGCGGTCTGCGGCGCACCAATCACGGTCTGCACGGCCGCAACAGTCGGGGGTTCGAATCCTACCTCGGGCATGGGTGTTTGTGTTGTCCTTAGCGTAATTTAGTTTAAGTTAGTAGTAGTTAGTGTGTAACTCTAGCGACTGATAACCACGCAGTTTGGTTGCATAAGATCTCACACATATTTGAACATTGCATTTTTCCTGATTTTCATTTCAGGTTCCACCGTTTTTATTTTGTCATTCCCATATTTTCAATCCTCGTATATTCTTCATTAGAGATGCTCCTTTGGTTTCCAGAGTCGTGGACTGTAACTTTGTATGTGATTTGCAGATTAACCACTATTAAAATGTAATCAAGTCTTTTACTATGTTCGTAAACATCAATTGAGGAAGCCGCATCGCCCACTTCTGTTTATTCTCCTCTTATATCGGCTTTGGCCCAATTCATTCATTGTTGCACACAAACGAATACTTTGATGAAAACTTCCCCTATTTTACATTAATTCTACGTTGCATTTGAGTGTGTTCTTCCATTATTACTGTAGGACCTCTTGGTGAGATCTGATCGTTTTCTGTCTAAATGTGCAGACAACAACCCAGCGTCGTCCTAAGTCGTTGCTTCGACGCTTCACTGTAGATGCCATATTCTGGCGCCTCTTTTCTTCTTCTGCCGATGTCCGAGGCACATATATTCACGTCTACAACCAGACGTTTTCGCCAGACGCGATAGTTTTGACAATATTATCACTGTGTTCTCAAGATGTGATCTCAGACGTCACCTTAACCGGTAGCCGTAACCGTTATCCACAATGGCCGATAGGCAGAATTCCTCCGCGCCAAAATCCTTAAGCCAGCGTGCAGCTGTGAGGTCTGATCGAGATTAACGTAATACGAAGTCTTGTATGCTTCAAGTACAATCCCTTTTTGATAAATTATTTGCAGAGTCCTCGTCGACGCTATGAGTACGATCCTTTCTTGAACATATATTTCCAAATATAAATATTCAACTGCCTTCCATTTTAAACCTTTTATGAAATATTAAAGTAATATTATTATTGAGCATACTTTTGAATTTTTGTGAGGTGAGTAATGTATAAACTGACAGCCAAAAAAATAAACTTTCCTACAGAAGAATTTGTGCCCACACACCTCGAAATATTAATGACCGATCTGATTTCTTCCTACTGCGCCAGTCGATACTTGCCCGCAACGCCAACATAAATGGCTCATATCGCACCCGTCCTGCAGCAAGAACGAAAATTTCTTCTAAACGCTTGGTCATCTGGAACTCCCACTTCTGTCACATCATTTGTGGCTATGACCTGCATATACCGTCAATTCGGGCAAAATCGCTGATGATGGGTAGGCGAGGTCCCGTTGTAAGTACAGACATATCACGATGAGGACAGCTGTCTTTAACTATATTCATTTAAGTAAACGAAGACAGTCGGATACCAAGTGCCGATGTAGAAATGTCAACAGGGCTAACGAAAGAGGGGGCAATGGTCACATCTGACGGTTGGTGGCACGTTTAGCTAAAGAGTGATGCTGTCCAGAGAAGTATGGCGGCTATGACTGGTGTCTGACTCGACACCTCATTAAGTAATTTTTTTTTTTTTTTTTTTTTTTTTTTTAAATCAGTGAACTGAAGTTGCTGCAAAACGGTCGGATGGCGCCTTAAATACCCGCACAGAGGAAATGCATCTGCTCGGCTTTCGGTATGCATATGACTCACAGATGTGAAGTAGTTCCTACAATTACAACACTGCTTATGGCAATACACCACAGCTTGCGGTGAGGCTGACGCCTCTCATGGTGAATTGCCGCCATACGTAATTACGGTTGCTTCTGGAGGTTCTTTCAACTACAAACAGGTTTGTTGATTTTATTGTCCAGAACATTCTTTTCCGATCTTCACGATGCTGGCAACCTCCAGCTTCGGCAGTTCGCCAGTCATACCTATACTCGTATTAATGATGCTTGTTCTCACAAAGAGATGCCGGGGAAATGACATTACCTGCCAATTCCAAGCGGTAGTGCGGCAGCCACGCTGCTGTTAAAATACCGTGCGTGATGGGGCGCCGTGCTGCGGTGAGCGCGGCCGTTCGCCGTCGGGCGTTCGAGTCCTCCCTCAGGCGTTAGTTTACCTTAGTTGAAGTAGCTTGTAAGCTACGGACTAATAACCACGCAGCTGAATCCGATAGATTTACAAACATTATTTTTCTGTTAAAATGGTAAATGTTTTTACGGCGCAATACGAGCATGGAAGGTACGATCGGAAAATGACTTCACGGGTAGGTGCGACTGCTTGACGTTAGTTATTTCCCATATGAAATATTTTGAGACTGGTAGTATGTGTAGTGAACGAGTCCCTATTTTCTTGCCTCTTTAGTTCTGTGAAAGATACTCGACCAAGGGCACTTACTGGCACTTCCGATGTGCTCGCCACTATTGTTGCGTAAATGGCTGTGGTTTTTGTTAATGCGCCTATTGTTCACCAGTGCATTGTATTTGCTGCTATGTTCCCAACTTTGGGCATTGTGCTCGTAGACGGTACACGACGCCCCCACGTTGCACATGTTCGCGGCCTCCCGTCAACAATTACTTGTTCACGGCAACCGGGCACATCAATACACATGTCGATCTTCACTTAGACTTTATTTTTATTATTGAAGTGATAGATTTTTCTACATTCCTCTTAATAAATAATGCGTACCGATTCATAACCTGATGTGTTATTTGAGTATCTTAAAAGATTGAAACTGTACACCCACCTTTGTTATATATATGTCATATACCGGAAACTCGCAACATCTGGCTCTCTAAGTCATTGTAAATCACATGGCAATGGTTCATGTCAACATTTCGTGAACCATCCTTGCTGTACAGAAGAAAAACTTTAAACGTATATATTAATGAGCATCTCCATTGTGCGACTTGTTACCTGCGCCGGAGTTCACGTCCTCGTAGACCAACCATCAACGATAGACAGGACGGGTACGCTGTGTACGTCACACAGTTCTCGCAGCTTAACGAATCACTGATTTTGAGTGTAAATACTTGCGCTTGTTTAAACGTTTGGTCACGAGCAGAGAATTGTGTGGTGGCATAGACACGGGAGATGCGCCACTTGCGAGGTAAGGAAGGGCCAATTATGACAGTGGTGGCATCTAATAGAAAAAAAATGACGGGTACACGTTGCATAAGACTAGTAATGTCGATATGAAGCACGAGAAATATTATCTACAGATATGTATCAGAAAACACAAGTTCATGAACAGTTATTTAAGCGTTATTTTATTAATAACTAAGATTTTTCCGGTGGCTGCAATCGCGAACATATTCGACACATATGAGGGGTATTCAAATAATCAGGTTAGAGGGCCTCGGGAACACACAGAAACGGTTTCAATCTCAAAGGGTATAGGTCAAAGATAGGAAGAACACAGGTCTAAAACCATGTGCCTAACAGTTTTAAATTGTTGTAGCTGTGTGGAGAAAGTACGTGAGTTCCAGACTCTAATAGACAGTCTGAATCTCAAATCGTTATAGGTATCGAAAGCTGACTAAAGCCGGAGATAAGTTTAGCTGAAATTTTTACAAAGGGGAGGGGCAAATGGTGTTCAGAAAAGATAGATTGATTAAAATAGGTGGTGGCGTATTTATAACTGCCACAGGCGGTTTATCCTGTAGCGACGATGAAGCAGATTGCTCCTGAAAGTAGGTATGGGTAGAGGTTATACCTGAAAATCAAAATAAATTAATAATTGGTTCTTTTTATCGACCCTCTGACTCAGACGGTCGATTGCAGAAATGTTCAAAGAAAGTATGGATTTAATATCAAAAATCTACCCAAAGCTTACAATTTTAACTGGTGTTGACTTTAACTTACCCCCGATATGTAGGCAAAAATAGATGTTCAAAACCGGAGGCAAGCATTAATCAACGTCCGTAATTGTACTGAAAGCATTCTCCGACAATTATCTCGAGCAACTAGTTCATGAACCCACTATAATAGTAAATGGTTGTGAGACCATACTTGACCACCTAGCAACAAATAATCCGGAGCTAATAAAGTGCATCAAAACAGACACAGGGATTAGTGAACACACGAGTTGTCGTAGCGAGACTTAATATCTGACTTCCCAAATCAACCAAAATTAAAAGTATATTTATTTTAAAAAGCAGATAAGAATTCGATTATCGCTTACCTGAGTGAGACATTACAGTCTTTTTAAACTAAAAATGTGAGTGTATGTTAGACGTGGCTTGCATTCAAAGACTAAATGTCGACAACCCTTGACAGATTCATACCAAACAAAATTAACAATTAACGGGCTGATTCGCCGTGGTACACAGATCAGCTTAGATCCCTGTTACAAAATCAAGGAAAAAGCGTGCCAAATATAAACGCACAAAAAATCCCCAAGACTGGCAATCTTTTACAGAAACTAGATATTTAGCAAGAACTTCAATGCGAGAAGCTTACAGTAGCTACCACAACGAAACCCTGTCATGTAATTTTGTAGAGAATCCTAAGAAATTCTGGTCTTATGTGAAGTATACTAGCGGCAAAAGATATTCAATACCTTCATTACACAACAGAAATGGTGATGCTACTGATAACAGTTCCGCTAAAGCAGAATTGATTAACACAGTTATCCGAAATTCATTCACTAGAGAAGACGAAGCAAATACTAAAGAATCCGTATCAAGAACTGCTGCCAGAATGAGTTATTTACAAATGTTTGAATCAAACTGATATTGACATCAGTCCCTAGTTTTACAAACTACTTAGACTAACATACACTAAAAACAACACACACACCTACATCCGAAGCAGGACTCTAACATCCGACGGGAGCGACAGCGAAGTCCGTAGAATGATGCCTTAGACCACATGACTATTCGCGCGTGGCATGCAGAATATTTCTTCGTTGTCGATGACAGCAGTTCCTGTATCGGAAAGTCTGCGCACGTTCTTTAAATCTCCGCATATTACAGTTGTGAGCCGATATGTCAACTGCTTCCAAAATTAGTGGAATAATCGATCGGCTGCTTTCGGCACATTCATTGCACACCATTGATCCAGCGCTCCAGGAGTGCGCCGATGAGTAGAGCCTGTGCCTACAGACTACCAGCACACAAAAAGCTCAAAATAGCGCGCGAGTTATGAACGCCCCTAGAAAAGAGTCAAGAAAGACTACAACTGGATAGTATACACCAGATCGAACAGAGCTTAAAATGTAATTAAAATCAATGGTGGTGGTATCAAAATATAATTCAGTCCCTGATAGTCCTTCTAAACCTTTATTAATACAGAAAGGGGCACTTGTTCAAACGCCCCGTCTTTCCTCTTTATCACAAGAAATACAGTATGATTAATGACTCCTTGAGCCCTGTTAGTTTATCAGAAGGACTGGCCTCCCTCAGGAGCTTTGGTATGTGAGTGTGAGTACTTCCGGACGCTACACCCATCCCGCCGGGGTTAGAAATACTTGAAAGGTCCATCTCGGTCCGACGAGCAGCTAGAGATCTAAAGATCCACTTAGGTAGAGCCCCGCCTGTCTGGGTAAGCCTAGTACAATTGAGGTGCGGCAGTAACATCAGAGGTCTCCACTAGCAACTGTTCAAACTAAACAAACACGCATCCCATCAGCACGCTGAACACCTTGAGAGTGAGGTTTTTTATAGGGTTTTTTTCCATCCTTGCTATTTGGGCAATAAAGCCAAGATCGCCGTTCCCTGCGACACACAACGTACCACCGTTGCACCACACGGTGGTAACTGAAGCATGCCCAGGAATTACAGTGAAGGAGGACTGGCGCCGCTTTCCAGTCCCCAGCTCAGGGACACCGCGTTCGCCAAGCCCGTACTCAGCGAGTTAATACTCAGCAGCCTGAGGGATTAAACTCCGAAGTAGCAGTCCTTCGCGAGTAATATCGATTTGATTTGATTTGATTTGATTTTTTCAGGGAAGCCAATACAGTCTTGGTCCATCCCGCCACTGCCCGCACCGAAACTAAGTTTATTGTGCGGTATCGCTCCCTGTATATCTAGTAAAGCCAACCAATGCCCTTGAACAGTGCAAGGAGTCCCTTTACCAGTTCTTTATTAGACACAATTTCTTCGGGTCTGATTGTCCCAAATGTTCTGTGCCTTTTACTCTCCAATGCAATGCATTCGAAGATTAGTTGTGATGCAGTTTCATCACCGTCATCACAGATCCTACATTTAGTGTCCTCTTCTGTTATTCCTATTGTATGTAGGTATTTTTTGAAATTCCCATGGCCTCTCAGCAATACAACCATGAGTCTAATCTCTCTCCTGTCCAGACCTAGGATTGCAGAACGTCTTTTAAAACATGGCTTCGGCATCATTACCTTGCCATGTTTTTGTTGATAGACTTTAGTCCAATATTCTACGTGCTGTCTTCTGAGCCAGTTACGTAGCTCCAATTTGATCATTGCCTTGGTGATTGCCAGGACAGGTTCCGGTCCAATAAATGGAGTCTCTGCCCCCATCCTGGCTAATCTGTCGGCATGTTCGTTGCCACTGATCCCCGAGAGGCCAGGGACCCACAATAGGTTTACTCTATTGCTTTCCCCTAGCTCCACCAGAACCCTGTGACACTCTGCAACAATTTTAGACCTTATTGCAGGAGCTGGCAGTGATCTCAGGGCTGCCTGGCTGTCTTAATAGATATAGATGCTACGATCTTTGTAGCACCTACGCAAATTCTGCTCCACACACGCCCTGATGGCAGTGATTTCGGCCTGGAATACTGACGCCGGTTTCCCTAGAGAGATGACGCCCTCCAGTCTTGGCTGCACCCCGTATACCCCGGCCCCAACGCCTTGGTCTGATTTTGACCCGTCAGTGAACCAGACAATATCCCCTGCTCCGAAGTAGCAGGCCTTCGCGAGTAATATCAGTGAAATAACTATTTTGTAATCTATAAAAAAAGTCGGAAGTGAACGTCCGCTTGTAATTCATCAGAATTCTTTGTTCTGTAGGGGATTTGAAAGCTACTCACCCAAGAAATTTTAGTTTACCTAAATATAAATGTTGTCATCGATTGTATTATCAGTTACTTGTTAATTTTTTATTATACTGAACTTCATTGACAGTACGTTCTTTTTGTAAATAAAAGAAAGTAATATAATAATAATAATAGTAAATGAATAAACGTCGGCAGATATACTATAGAATTAGTTTCCAACATCTTCTGCATATTCTTCATAGACATAAATTTTTCGTACCTGTATCATATGGTTAAACGTTTATGGACCATTTTTACCAATTAATTTGCGGAGAAAACAAGGTAAATTAACTCTTGTATGCCTCATATCAGACTTGATTTGCAAAGATAGTGAATCAACCTTGATAAATTCACATCCTACGAAGGCAGTACAAGACATATCACGTATATCTCTAACTGCGTGACACATATTTACATTGAGAGCGACATAGTGAGGAGAAAAATTTATCTAAATGGCTTTCGTACAGCAATCAGGATACTGGAAAACCATTATTTGCAACGACAATAAAGCCTGTTGTCAGTTATTCAGTTATGTAACAAATCATTAGCCTGTGAAAGCAACACGGAGCAGAGGTATTACTGTGCATCAAAGGTCACAGTGGCATTCCTCATAATGAACATGCTAATCCAATGACTAAACAGGATGAAGCCTTACGTAAACCCTACCATCCCTAGGTACATTATACTGATATCCTACAATGATACGTAGAATGTGGCTATACAAACCACTTAAATGAACCTTATAGAGAAACATATCCCTTGACATTGATAAATCATTCATGTATAAACGGACCAGGGATAAGTGAATTTCGTTCAACCATAGCACATCAAATTTAATCGCACTTGCTTTTAAAAACATCTGCACATTCTGGAACTGACTGATATATCTACTTGTGGATCGGTAGCTGAAGGAGGGTATGGATCATTGAGTGATTTTAAGTTTCTATACATAGCCACATCTGATCGAACAGTAATATAATTGGGGCTATGGAACATTATATCCGCCTCTGTGTTAAGGGAAATCGGCCTGTTGGGAAGAACACTGGGAGGTTTTATAACGTTCTGTACACCGTTGTTAAAGAATTCGGAGCGTCCACATAATCAACCAAAGATAATTTTATATTCTTACATTTAAGTTACGTATTCAGCTAAACACATCTTTAAAAAATTCATTTTAGTCGAAGTAAGGAGACTGAAAAAATTATATTAGAGTTGCACCACTAGTACGCGTCTGTATCAGGAGGAATTACAGCAAAAACTGAGGAATACCAAACAAGAAATACGATTATTGTCTGGTAGGGTTACTTGTCCGTTCCTAATGTGACAAAGACAAAATTTCCTTAAAAACTGTGGTACACACATGTATTCTAATTTTACCAAACTTTGTTAGTAACTATACATCTTGTTCAGTAAATGATTTTTTTGGCTTTGTTTGTTGTGTATCATGTTATGTATGGAGTAATCGTAATTAAGAACTGTAGATAAACGAGACCACCTTTGTATCTGAATGGTAGTTACACCTGGTCACTAAGAACCTGGGTTCGATTCCCGATACCAGCTCTGATTCTGTCTGACGAAAGGAAGTGAGGTATGGAGTCAACTCAGCTCTAGTGAAGCCAATTAAAGAGCTGTTTGAATGAAGAAGCATCAGCTTCATCAGGGTTCATCTGGTGGCAATTACGGCTGGTGGTATTGGTGACAAACTACCATATGTTCCTTGATCATAATTAGTTTCTCTCACTGATCTGCAGGCATCAGACGGGCGGTCGGGACATGACTAAGGACTAATCCTCTACTTGACTTTACGTTTAGGTTGATAAGTATGATAATATGGAAAACTTTATGCTCACGGAGACTTAAGAGACCCTCATGACAGGTTTTTCGTCTCGCCACAAAAAAGAAATAATTCGGATTTTAACGCTTTTTTAATCCATATGTTCTTGGTAGTATAGTAGTAGCGTGTCAGACTACGAATCCAAAGGTCGCGGTAGCGGGCGCAGCCGCCAGGTCCTAGGATTTTTATCTATCACTTTCCATTTATTTCACCTCTGGCAATGTTGCTGATGTGAAAAATATCGAGCAACACCGTGGTTCGTCGCGGTGGAGTAGCCGAGCGGTCTAAGGCGCTTCACTGCGGATCCCTCGGTTGCTCGCCGTCGGAGGTTCGAGTCCTCCCTGGGGCATTTACAAACATTTGAACATTTTTTTTAACACCGTGGTTCGGAGCCACGTTGTACTGTAGGTCCGCATAAAACTGGCTGCGTGAGTTAATTCGAAGGTAGGAGGAAGGCAACGGCATACGACCTCCAAAGAGGACCATACCTAATAAATCACTATGGTGGTCAAATCGATCTTCGGACTGTTGACTACTTTACCTATGTTGGTATGAAGAGTTAATTTATTTTAATATCCCACATGTCTTGTGGATCACGTTTTCGCCAAATATCCGTGACGTGCAAGTGTTAGTAATGTTACAAATTAGATAAATTTTTGCGTGGAACCATTACTAAATGATTTCAGTATAGATAACTGGGGTTTAATCTTCGTTTAGTCTACAATAATATTTGATACATATAACTAAATCACGTAAATAATGTCTCCCCATAAGTTAAGCTCTGTAGTATAAGTCGTTGCAAAATAGTAACGGTTTCAATTTGCGTTTTAAGCTTCCGATACCTGCCAGTACCTTTAATTCAAATAGGAGACAGTAATACATAGAGTTATTCAAATAAATAATGCAAATAAAGTATTCTTGTGACTTCAATGATAAGTTTATTTCACAAGTAGACATGCAGACTGAAAGGATCACAGTTCGTATAAACACTCACCCACGTTCAGTATGCACTCCAGTTATCTGACAGACCTCTTCCAGAGCAGTTCAATCCATGGAGTCCACTGCGCTGATTATCCTGTGCCTTAGCTGCTATAAGTCCTCCCAAACTTAGGATACGTAAATTATGTCTTTCAGACAGTCCTAAAAGGAAAAATAAATTAATTGATGGTCGCATGACTTAGGGACCACAACATAATTCGATACAACGTCCTGTCCTTCTGCAAAATGAAATCATGTAACTGATCTGGAAACAACCGGAGAAAATACGCATCGAGATAGTTTTACCTGCATCGGTCAATTCTCCGAAGAAGAAAGGGTGGAAGACACTGTAAGAGGTTTTAGTCCACAGAACTTTAAGTTTCGGAAAATCAATTTTATGTTCCAGAGAACCAAAAAGGTTTTGTGTACACAATATACTTGTATTATCATTATTAAATTTGCCAGGTAAGTGATATGTGGCCTTGGGGCTGATTACAGAACTGTCTGCAAACCCATCCATCTTTATCCGTGCATGAAAATTATTACATAATTGTCTCCGGTTTGGTTCATTTGCTGTTTTTAGGGAATTCAATATTTGAATACTGCAAGCCTTGAAATTCGGACGCTTGTGAAACACTCGCCACACTGTTGATTTCAAGATAATATCTTTTCGCAGACTCCTTTCGTCCCTCGAACAAATGTTTTCCACCCCTTCGGTCTTGACAGGGGTCGCCCTGTGAGTTTCGTCTTACTTATGAATCATGTCTCCTAAAATTACTTTACCGTCAAGCAGCGTTGTGACTGGATGATGTCTCTTCACAAAATTTTGTTCGAAAATATTTTCAATCTCTAATTTTTGCGTTTTCTGTAACAGAATGTGCCCTTGCCTTTGCGGGTGGCATCATTTTCACGAGTTTGTGACACTTGCGGGGAGTGACACTTGCGGGGACAGGGAATGTGTAGACACTTGCGGGGAGACCAGGACGCTGCAGGTAGTGAACAGGGTGTTCCAGAAGTAGGGATACACCACCCCTACTCCACGCCCTCCAGCCGCTACCTGTGCCGTATTCAGGGAAAGGCCCACCGAGCGAGGTGGAGCTGTAGTAACGGCCCGGAGATATCACAGCCTCATTCAACAGGGAGATAACACGTCATACAAATATCACTCGATTTACAATACAGCACCATGTGAATAGGAATGTGATGAAATCGGAATTGAGCGCAACCGCGAGATGGAAGTTGCGTGATAGTGGGGTTATCTACATAGCGGTCAATTACATCAACATATCTGTGCAGGATGCCTAATATATTTATTGCTTGCGCAGGTGTCTTGATATGCTTAGTGTTCTGAATAATATGCTTTTAGGAGGTATGACTGTGGAAAGTCATCGTCTTGTAGTAGCAGAGACTGTCTTAATAACTCTCCAAACATTATCACTATTAAAATACCTTTTTGTTTACCGGAGGAACACTCAACGGATTAATATGTAGGCAGAACAAGTTAATATATTGCTCTTCAGCTTTGAAAGGGTTGTGCAATTTCACTGATTTTAGTGTTATGGTGACAGTGTGGAAACTTGACAACAGCAGTGCTAGATTTCTTGGTGTGCCTGTACCCAGGAAAAGCCATTAGCCGCCCCAAGGGCCCCGGGTTCCGCGCAAGTGTCACTCCGCGCAAGTGTCACTCCGCGCAAGTGTTCCAACCCCCATTTTCACTACTGCCAGCGGAGATGGACCACAGGGTATTTAGATTCCTTCGTTTTTGCCAACCTAAAATACGAAAGTAAAGTTGCTTTATAAGAGCATTTCTGATAAAAGAAATTGCTGCAGTCTCAGGAGTACTTTTATTTTGTCCCATATATTTTGAATCACCCTGTATTTTTTGACTGTATTTTCTGCTCCCTTCTATGCAACAGTGAAATTCAGATATGATGAAATCAGTCTCTTCGTAAATAAAATCATCTTGGGCTTGAGGCCGCGTCAGGCGGTTAGAAACCCACGAGCCTTCGGCCATGTTTTCCTCAGCCACTGTCAAGTGGTAAATGACTGCTGCAGCGTCGTTGTCTCGCCGTTAAATAGCCGCGCTGCTGGCTGTGACGTCACTGGAGCTTTCTGCTTCGCCATATAAGGTAATGTTTACGCTCCGAGTCGGTTGCGTCCGCTTTTACTGCTGGCTTAAGGTCACGGGGGGTCGCTTCTTCATCCCATGTCCGCCGCGTCCGCTTCAACCTCGCTATGGCCGGGTCCCAAGCTGTGCTGAGCAGCAAGCCGACGTCAATATTAATGGTGTTCTCCGATATTTTACGAGGGTGAGTCAGTAAATAAGTGGTAAACTGAGATAGACACGCCAGTACTGCGTTTACAAGCCTGAAAATTGCTTTACTTTTCAGCTGACTCCACCTGTAAATTTAAACACTCGTCTCATCGTTAGAGAAGGCCTTAAAAGCCTGGAGCTTGGAATTTTTGTCATAGCGTTTGCCTCCTATAAGCTATAACTTCATTAGGTTCCTTAAGCTGCTGCAACCAAGAAGACGGATGTATCTTGGCGGTAGAGAAATAACTCTACACAGCGCGAAGTACTGGCGTGTCTACCTCATTTTGCGACTAATTTATTGACTCACCCTCGTAATTTCAGTTGATTCCTTTTTGACACTATCCCAATGGAAATGAGCGTATGGCTTCCCTGTCCAGGAGATCCCTTGCGGGATTTTTCGGCCGCCTGAGTGTAAGTCTTTCTATTTGACGCCGCGTGGGCGACTTACGTGCCAATGATGATGAGATGATGATTAGGACAACACAAAACACCTAGTCCCCTGCCGGGAATCGAACCCGGGCGTGGTAGTCAGCGATGCTACCACTGAACTACGGAGGCGGACACACTATTCCAATCATTTTGTTTCAGAAATGACAGACTTTTCGTCGAAAATAATTCGGAGACGATTTTCTAAAGAATATACTGCCATGGCTGTTTTTTCCGGGTAGCGAAGACGTAAGCATCTCTCGTGATCTGTGCGGCGTTGCACCACAGTGCGGACAGTTTTTCCAATATAGTAGCAGCCACACCCACAAGGTATCTTATAAACTCCTGGTGTTTCGAGCTCTAGATCGTCTTTTACAGGCTTCATCCACTGTCCTATTTTTGCTGGGGGCCTGAACATAGAACCGATGGTGTATCCATTATCCCTGTAGACTCTTCGGAGATACGTTAGCTCTCAGCTTTCAGCGTCTGAAACGACTTTTGCGCAGTGAACTAGAGCGCTCAGAACGCCGCGTTTCTGTGCAGGGTGGTGGTGGCTGAGCGCATTCATATCTGTATTAGTGGGTTTCCACTGTGACTGAGGTTCAAATTCAAATGTTCAAATGTTTGTAAATCTATCGGACCAAACTGCGTGGTCATTAGTCCGTAGTGACTGAGGTGACCATTGGTTTTCCGGCAAACGAGGACATCAATGAAGGTAAAAAACGGTCTTTCCCACATCCATCATGAATTTAATGTGGTCGTGAACACTGTTCAGATGATCTAAGAATTCTTCCTGTTTCTCACGTCCACGAGGGCAGATGACAAGCCGGCCGCAGTGGCCGAGAGGACTGAGGCGGTCCAGTCACGGTCTGCACGGCCACTACGGTCGGGGCTTCGAATCCCCCCTCGAGCATTGATATTTGTGCCGTCCTTAGGATTAGCTAGTTGATCGGTAGTTTGTAAGTTTAGAGACTGATAACCCCGTAGTTAAGTCCCATAAGCTATACAAACATTTGAACATTTTGAGCAGATGACAAATGTATCATCGACGTAATGGTGTATTTAATTTCATATTATTGTAATTGTGAATGCTACTTTGAGTTGCTCCTTCTGGTTATGTGAAATAATCGGAAAAAAACTATTTTATTTGATGTTAATGATTGCAATTATGCCAAGTAAGTTTCTTTGCTAATTCTTTCATACTCAAAATTAACAGTTACAGTTAGAGCAGATATTTATGAAATCAAACGTTTGACAAGGTTTGTGGTATGTAGTAACGAATCCAAGACCTGATATATATGCAAATAGAAGACTTTTTGATTCGAAAGAAGGCGGTGGAAAGTGAGCGCGGGCTGTACTAGGGATGGCGCAGAAGAAGCGCTCTCCTGGGCGGCTGCCAGGGGCAGGTGAATACTACATGTCCGTGCCGCCGCAGTCCGGATCTGTGCGATCAATCGCCCGCAGACATCCAATCAGACACACGGTAAACATACGACCGCTTGCCCAGCAGCCATTGCCTCTGACTCAACCTACATGCCTTTGACTAGAGGGAAGATCAACAACTTGAATGAAAGTAAACAGAAAATGCCACGAGAGTGAAATTTTTTCGTAACCGTTGATGTGATCCCAGGTTACCACCTGTACAGATACCTGAAGTTTAACCCTTGCAGATTCTCTGGCTACAGTTGTGTACATAACTTTTACAGTGTCTAACCCATTTCTTCCCAGTGTTGCGTACACGCAACACAAAATTTAGCCTCACAAAATGCAGTAGAAATGGACTTACTATACAAAACTCACCAAACGTGCTAAAAGGCATTCACGAGCTCTGTATATGTGTTAAAGTTTCACAATTACCTTAAGACTTCGTAAAAAGATGCAAGATTTACAAAAGTCAGACGATCTACATACACAAGAAATGTCAAGTTCAGCTTCATACAGAGTGTTTTTCAATATTTCATGTATCAATGTAAGTCAGAGTTATCATATAATAGACAATATTGCACAGTTTGAACAAATAGAAGAATGTGATCACGAAAACTAAATTTTTCTATTTTTTACTAGGAAACAGCGCAATATTATGGGTGGTGCAAATTACAACACATACTGCTAGTTTGTAATATTTGTAATGTTATTTCAATTATTTTAAAGAGAACCTGATGACTAAATATAACACTTTTTCACAATTTCTATTTTTGGAAAGAAATGGGCTAAGATAGATCAGAAACATTTTTTCTCAATTGAAACAACATGTATTTGACTATGAGTGTTCAACCTTTCCATCGTGCACACTTACTGTCAACTGCGGAAGATCACTGTAAAGATACCAAGTAGTCAGTGTTGCACTGCGAAGCAGCTTGTGACTTCCAAAGATCACGCAAGTTGTGGGTTATTTGTGTTCCACTGTACAACTGAAAAGGAGTAGTAATTATTTTGCATGGCAACTATCGAATGATCAGTTTATTTAGTACAAAAGTTAGTGCTACAAAATTAATTATTTTAGTCCATAAAAAGAAGCCTTGTTTTTCAGCATATGCAATTTTGTAGTATGTAAATGGATGCATACAACAGCGTAAATCTTGCTTCTAAAATCATTAAAAACGTAACTTAAGAAGAATACAGCAATAATAATAATAATTTTCTTCCTCCAGAAAAAATAAGGTCTGAATGGGTTAATAATATGTACTAGCAGAGCCCGGCGACGTTTCCCGCATTTAAACAATAACTTATAAAGAAAGATTGATGTTGAAATTCAATACACAAATGTTACCTTTTCCAATTCTTGTAGCGACAGCCAGTTACCGCCCAGGAAATCACGCTACGTCGAAAAACCAATAAATAAATAAAATTAATAAAAAAACTAAGTAAATAAGTAAAAAAATTCGGCGATAGGAGGTGCTGACTCTTTTAGACGATGCGCACCAGATGTTTTTCCGTGCTATCTATGAATACCTTGTGGGTATGTGAAATAGTCGGAGAAAACTATTCTCTATGCTCCTCGCTAATAACTCGTTTTATTCACGCGGAAAATAATGTTACGAGCCTTCGCGGTTGTTGTTCCTCCCCATCATATCTCCCCTCCTCCTTCAGGTCCTCCTCTTCCTCTTGCCTCCATCCGTCCCCTCCCTCCGTCTCCGTCCATCGACTCTACCCTCCGCGAAGGTACGTGCGATCCTCAGTATCCTTTCTTGCGATATGTACTATTCCAATCATCCATTATTCAGTCTCCTTCTTGCCCCTCGCTCCGTTAACTTGCTGCTCCCTCCCCTCTCTCTCTCTCTGCCAACAGTCTCCTCCCTGTCTCTCGCGCTATCCGTCTCCTCCTCGAGCTCGCTCAGACAATCTTCCTCCCTCTTTCGTCTCCCCTACCCTGATCTTACCAAGAACCAAAATATTCGTTATTCAAACTGATGCGACATTCGTTTGTACATGACAAATTTCTTCTATAGTTAACTCGTCAGTCTGGAATACCGAAACCACAGCATAAGGGTCTCTCTGCACAGATTTTAGCCGGCAATACACTTCTGGAAGATTGGCAAAGAAACAAATTTTCTAACATCCAATTTAACTGAAATTTTCCGGCATCCTTGTCATACGAACAGATGTTGGTAATGGTCTTTGACCGAAACTGGTCGTACGATAAAGATTAAATGAGACCATCTTAAGGTGAAACATCTTCAGCTGTTACACGATATCATATATAGAACTAGCTGAAAACCCGGCGGCCGGCCGCGGTGGCCGAGGAGACTGAGGCGCTCCAGTCACGGTCTGCACGGCCACTACGGTCGGGGGTTCGAATCCCCCCTCGGGCATGGATATTTGTGCCGTCTTTAGTATAAGGTAGTTCATAAGTAGTTTGTAAGTTTAGGGACTGATAACCCCGTAGTTAAGTCCCATAGACTATACAAACATTTAAACATTTTTAAAACCCGGCGTCTCTCTGGTATATATTTATTCCTGCCTTAAGCAAGTCAATCTCTCCTTCCCCTTTGTCTCTCTGTCCACCTTCTCCTTCCTTCTCTCTCTGCCCATCTCCTCCTCTCCCTCCCTCTCTGTTCATCTCACCTCCACTGTCTCTGTTCATATCCTCCTACCCCCTCTGTACCCACCTCCACCTGCTAAAAGTTAAATAACTCGGTTAACTTTCACGGTGATCAGTGAGGTGGTTTCTAAGTATACTACACGGTACCCTCCGCCATCAACCGTATGAAATCTTACACAGATGTTCACGTGCCTCTAATTTGAAGGTGAAGTGTACAAAATTTCGTCAAGATCTGAATAAAACCGTAGATATTGCCAAAGTTCATAGATAAAGTATGCTATGCAGAATACAAAATTTTACGTAGATAGTGCCTTTCCTCTTGTTGTTTTCTTTTTCTTCTTTTTTCTTTTTTTTTTTTCTTTCTAGTACTAAGTGTGTAAAGTTTAATTGCAATAGGTTAACGGAACGGCAGCGCATAAAGTACCAACTAAAATGATGCTGCAGTTTCCAACGCGTCTCAGTGTTTATGATATCATAGCTAATAAACTATAATTAGTGCAAAGAAATAATTTTGTAATTACATTCGGTGGCATAAAAGGATACTATCTGCAAAATATGTTTCGAATGCATTAAGTAACAAAGAAGTAAATGTCATTCATAAAGTAGCAGTTTATCACGTATCTCATTGTTCACAACGTCATATCTGCTGAATTATATGTCTTGCAGTGACATAATTATGCCCATATAGTTGTTCGTGAATCATAATCATGTAGATTCAGCTGAATTTTCCCATGCATGAAATTCTGGCATGTAGATAACGTTGTTAAATGCTTATTCTTTACCGACGATGTACTTTCCTGGGATGAAAATTTTCTGTATCTTCAAATCGTCACACAAGCCATGAAGCGCTATTTGGTTGCAAATTCTGTTATTAAACGTGATGCAATGTGTCCGTGTTTAACGAAGTAACTAATGCAATTATGCTGTAGTCATGCATTCATCTCTAAGCAATTGGTCACTGTGGCGACCACATCCGCCATAAACAGAAATAAGGTATTCGCATTTGCAAACATGAACCAGTATCAGCTGTATAACTTATTAGTGACACATGAAATTTAAGCCGGAATGGAATTGGAGACCATATTTCGAGCTTTTCACGAGCGGGGCCGGCCGCGGTGGCCGAGGGGACTGAGGCGCTTCAGTCACGGTCCGCACGGCCACTACGGTCGGGGGTTCGAATCCCCCCTCGGGCATGGATATTTGTGCCGTCCTAGTTCGTAAGTAGTTCATAAGTAGTTTGTAAGTTTAGGGACTGATGACCCCGTAGTTAAGTCCCATAAGCTTTACAAACATTTGAACATTTTTTTCACGAGCGGTCGTGTTGACCACTACGCTTTTCTGCACGCATCCCGAACCGACCCAAACTTGTGCACGCCACACATTGTGCTCGTACATTCTGTGATGTAATTCCCGCACATGTAGAGACACCTTTCACAAGTTTTGCATGCCTTGCTTTGGCTTTAATACAATGTGCAGTGCCCGTGTTGACTGAGGCAACGAACTGAAATTGATTGTTTGTTAGGCTTATGGGACTTAACTGCGGGGTCATCAGTCCTTAAAGTTACAAACTACTGATTAACTTATACTAAAGACAGGACAAACATCCATGCCCTAGGGGGGATTCGAACCACCGACGGGGAACGGCCTCGCGCATTGGAGCAAGGCGCCTCAATGCGCTCGGCCGTTCCGCCGCGGCGAATTCAAATGAATGTAAGTCTGTAAGACATTTGCATTGGTTAAGTCGTGGAACTTATTTCGAGGAATGCAAGGTATGTAGCATTTGTAAACGGCACCTCTCGTGGTTACTAGGAACTGTGTGGCATATACAAATTTTGGTCGGTACGGGAGACATGCACGGACAGCGTATTGGTTAACGTGACCGCTCACGAAAAATCGGGAACTCCGGATTTAAATCCCAGTCCGGACCAAATTTTCATTTTCGCCAATAAAGTATACAGCTTATGCTGATTCATGTTCGCAGTTGCAAGTACTTTTCATAATAATTTGTCTGATTGCCTTACTTATTGCTTCTTCTTTCGTAGCATAAAGCACTTCCTTTGTGAGCGTACAGTACGATTTCATAAATGTTCAAATGTTTGTGAATCTATGGGACTTAGCTACTGCGGTTGTCAGTCCCTTGGCTTACAAAGCCGCGGCGGAGCGGTCGAGCGCATTGAGGCGCTATGCTACGATGCGAGGCGCCGTTCCCCGTCGGGAGTTCGTATCCCCCCTCGGGTATGGATGTTTGTGCCGTCTTTACTATAAGGTAGTTTATAAGACGTTTGTAAGTTTAGGGACTGATGACCCCGCAGCTAAGTCCCTTAAGCTTCACAAACATTTGAATATTTTGGCTTACAAAGTACTAGGTGCGTGTGAAAAGTTCGGTGAATGGTCTCAGGAAATATATGCGACAAGAGTTACAAACAAAACACCTTTACTGGCCTTCAAAGTAATCGCCATTGTCTACAGTACACTTCTGACATCGGTTGTACAGCTGTTGGAAACTATCATCAAAAGCTTCTTGTGGAATCACTCGAAGCACTGAGGTCACGCGTTGTTTGTTCTCCGCAAACACACACACACTTTTAACACCGTACACATCGTGTCTCCGTAGACGTTTTTCCTAACTTTAAACAAAACTTCACGTTAATGTGTTCCCGAATTGCTCCATTTTGCCCTCCATGTTGCAACGAAACGAGTTCTCACACTGAAGCTGTTAGCTGGGTCGCAGCGTATACCACCTCTCCACTGCAGTACTTTGCACGATAGGGGACGATTGTTGACATGTCCCTCAATGTGTATGCGCGGGAACCCCATCTTACCAATCCCGGTTTGAAATATATGGGACCATTCACCGAAGTTTTCAGACGCTGCTCGTACTTGAACTAACCTAACGGGAACGCAGATATCCATGTCCAAGGGAGGAATCGAACCTCCATCGGAGAGCAACCGCGCGCTCCGAGTACTAGCGCGGCTGTGGGGAGTCATACAGTGTGCTGCGGGATTCATGTAGTAGAAAAAGTCCTCTCGCGCCTCCGCCTCCTCAAACTCCTGGTTGGCCGAACCTGGGTCTAAACCCTTCCATCGTCTTACGTACATACAAACCCCTATCCTCTGTGTAGCCCATCCATCCTGGATCTCCGCCCCTCCATCCTTCTACAAATCCCTGTAGACAATGGAGCGCCATGCGCTCCACCTCGCCTTCCGTATCACCCTTTATCCCCCCTCTCTCACGGGTCTCCTCTACGATCTCATTCCTTTCCCCCGCCTCATCCTCTTTATCGAACATCTCCGCTTCCGTTACCTATCCCGCAAATTGGACCCGCCTAATTCCTTAGTCCAGCCCCTTCTCTCAGCACCCGCTCCATTGCCGTGCCTCCACCACTGTATGCCCCCTGCTCTCAACTTGTCCACTCTCCGGATCCTTTCCCGTACCAACTTCCGTATCCGCCCGCGCCCGGATGATGCCCCCGACCTGACATCTACCCTTCCTACCAGCAGTGATCCTTCCCCTGGCTCCCTCTTCCCTCCTCTCCCTGTGGGCCCTGACTCCCTCCCTCCACCCTGCTATCCCTCCGGCTTCTCCCTCCCCTCCCTACTTCCCCCTAGCTTCCTGGGACATCTCCCCCCTCCATTCCCTCCCACACCGGCCCTGTGACTCCTTCCCCCACTCTCTCCCTCTCAACCCCCTGTCTCCCACGTGTCACCTTTCTTATTTTGAGTGCCCCGCCGTCTGTGGAATCTTTTCATATGCTGTTTTTTTTTTTCTTTTTTTTTTTAATTTTATTTTTAGCGGATAGTGCACGACCAACCCATCACCGACATCTCAACCTTCGTGTGTGTGCTTCGTCTTGTAGTGCATCGTTTTATTTAACAACACTGAACGGCCAAGCCGTAGACACTTTCAGTTTTAAGCAGTGTGTTTCTTCGAATGTGAGGTGTCTCTTTGTGTTTCTTCTTTTCACTTCAACAGCGAACTGCCCAACCCTTAGATGCTACCCAGTGTCATTTTAATTGTCTGTCTTAATTTGATGTGCCACCGAATCTCCAGCAGTAGTTTTACTCGTCGTCATCGCAAATTCATTTTTTAAATAATTAAATGTTTTACTCCATTTTAAGCACTTTTCCCCCAATTAAAATCTCCATATTTTATTTGTAATTTATCTCCAATTTTTAATCGCCTCTGATATTTTATCTGTTCTACCATGTCATGTTTTAAAGATCTGTAGGCTGAAAAGCGCCCGCGAGCACTGACATCCCGCCCTGTATTAGGGAATGAAATGACAATACAGAAAAGAAAAAAGATTCATGTAGTGTCATTCAGTGGCGTAACTAGACTTGGCTTTGGGGGGGGGGGGGGGGTAAATAGATCTGCTTGACGAGCTAAATTTTAGTCAGTTTCCAGACAGAATACCATCTACCACTCCCGTTGAAGATTAATTCACTCCCATCCAATGAAAGCTTATGGTAAAACACCCCGAGTTTCCAATCTTTACCTTTACCAGATTGCTGTTATACAATTTCTTTTTTTCTCTCTCTCTTTAGGTTCTGGTGGGGGGGGGGGTTTCTATCCCCCTCATCCCCCCCCCCCACCCCGTAGTTACGCCACTGGTATTACTCAAGCTTGTGCTTTCCATTATCGCCTTTTCCCGATTTTACTTGGTTATATACGTTTTCATAGAGAACATTATGCTTATAGATACTTTTTCTGTGTTCCTGATAGCAAGTAGAATACGAACGTTCCGCCCTGTGTCTAAATATAAAGCCCTTCTGGAAGCCCCATTTTCTGTGCTTTTTATATTCGGCTTCCGTCAACAAGGAAGTCATTAGGAACGGAAATACGGATCTTGAGAAAGGGCTGTGCACAGTAATGCGAGAGACTGCGTTTAATGTGGGGCAGATCCATTAGCGGACAATGGTCTGGGAGAGGGGTGGGGCACCTGATAAACGCCGCCGATACGACCGACAATGACCGCCCGCAGGCGCCCTCACTTCCACGTACCGAGGCGGCCACAAGAGCGCCAATATGGCACCTCGCAAGGCGGAACGGGCGGAACTGTAGTACTTTAACGCATTGCACATCAGACGGATATTTTGCAGCTGACGTCACTAAGCAGTACAAAGGCGTGATAGTGGAGTAGAAACACTGTAACGAATACAGATTGGATATACCTGCCACATACTTAATGGCAAACTAGAAAAGTTCTATAAATTTTTTCCAGCTTAACATACGTGCACACACATTCCCACGACTGGTTAATGTGCTCAAAATGGCATGTGACCTCCTCCGAATACCTAATAACGAAGGGTTATGTCAGGGCTGTTTTGAAGGAGAAACGCTGTTGGACGCCGTCCCCCACTTTTTTTCCGAGGGGTACCCCGTCCCCTTACTATTTTACGCGGAGAACAGTTTCTTATTATAGTAATTCCCTTTCGTCTTCTCTCTAAATTCATTAGCGTCTGTTCTGATTTATGACTCATATAACTCATTAGTTGTGATTCTGTGAAGTCAAATTAGCATTAATAAATGGCTCAGACAAACAACGCAACAGAAAAGAACAAAGATCTTGAGGCGTGTCGGGACCGACAGTTTGACGTGAAACCCGGGACTGTACCCGGCACAATCTGGCCGACTGCTAAGTATATTGTCGTGATTTTAGTTTGCGCGCTTGCAGTCCGATTGTTAACAGCAGTCTACAAGATAAATCAATCAAAAGTGAAGGCCGTAAACTCCACAAAATACCTAGGAATTACTATTACTTCAGACTTAAATTGGAAAGAACACGTAGATAATATCGTGGGAAAAGCGAACCAGAGACTGCGTTTTATTGTCAGAACCCTTGAAACCTGCAACAGAACTACAAAAGAAACTGCATACACTACGCTTGTCCGTCCATTTTTGGAGTATTGCTGCCAAGTGTGGGATCTTTATCAGATGGGTTTGACGGAGGACGTCAAAAGAGTTCAAAGAAGGGCAGCTCGTTTCGTATTGTGACGATACAGGGGAGACAGCGTTACGGAAATGATACAGGATCTGGGATGGGAATCATTATAACAACGGCGCTTATCACTGCGGCGTGGGCTACTTACGAAACTCCAATCGCCAACATTCTCTTCCGAATGCGAAAATATATTGTTGAGTCCCACTTACATAGGTAGAAATGATCATCAGAATAAAATACGAGAAATCAGAGCCCGAACGGAGAGATTCGGGTGATCTTTCTTTCCGCGCGCTATTCGAGAATGGAATGGGAGATAAATAGTATAATGGTGGTCCGATGAACCCTCTGCCAGGCACTTAAATGTGATTTGCAGAGTATCCCATGTAGATGTAGATATAATCGTTAGTCGCTATATGGCCGGCACGGGAATTGTTGTTCAGTTTTCTTTTCAGTGGAGTTAAATTCAAATGTTTGTTAAGCTTATGGGACTCAACTACGGGGTCATCAGTCCCTAAACTTACAAACTACTTATCAACTACGTTATACTAAGGACGGCACAAATATCCATGCCCGAGGGGGGATTCGAACCCCCGACCGTAGTGGCCGTGCAGACCGTGACTGGAGCGCTTCAGTCAACTCGGCCACCGCGACCGGCCAGTGGAGTTATAGGCGTTTTAGTGAACAGTTCTGTTGAGTCCTTCGGTTTTCACTATTGCTTTGCGTGCTTTCACCTTTTCAACGTTTCGAAATTGTTGCCAACCTAGATTAGTTTTGAGCTTACAGTAAAGATGAAAATCGCTCCTCAGGAGGCCCACCAAACGTGCGAAGTGCTCCAGCGATTCAAGTGGGAGATATAGTAACAACCTCCATTCAGTCCCGACTTAGCGCCATGCGACTTTCATCTTTTCGATAAGCTCAAAATGGATCTTGGAGGACAACGATTTCGAAACGATGAGAAGGTGAAAGCGGCTGTCTCCGTGTGGTTACAAAAAGCTGGAGGAGATTTCTAAACATCCAGAATCGAAAAGTTTGTTCATCGTTCCGAGAAATGTTTACAGTCAATTTGAGAGTATGTCGAAGAGTGAACTTACATTGTATGTTGTCTTAGCCGTGTTGCTTTTATATAGGTGGTTTAATAAATGGCCATAAGTTTTGGTTTGCCCTCATAGTATTGGAGTGAGAGTATGGTGGAGAAATGATAGAAAAGACAAACTGAGCAGCACAGGAAGCAGATACAAATGAATGCACAGTAAGCTCGGCCTACTCATTAGGTGACGAACATGCCCATATAGAAAAATATGCATCGAGAGTTGCATCAAACCATTCTTTGCAATAAAGTCCACAAGAGCAACAAGCTTCACATTTGCACTATACCGTGGAGACGTGTGTTGCGCATTGCAGATCATTTCCCTACACGAAAAGTTCACTGTAGTATAAAAGGTATCACTTATTTGGTAATGTCGCTACTGCCTCCACAGGCGTGTCGTAGCATATGGCTTTAATGTCCTTCCTTTCCGTTGCACCAAGCCAGATGGGCAGAGCCATGTTATGCGATTAGAGGGACCATGAAAGCGGAAAAGCTTTTTGCTAATGACGGCGACTGCTTGACATGCCGCAGCGGCCTCCATTACGCGGCGCATCGCAGACTTCAAAGGCAGCCCGCCAAGACCTCCTGCAGAGATTTTCGTTTAAGCGCCACGAGTTGGGGACAGCCGCAGACTTATCACCGCTTCTGTGCCGGCAGGAATGTTCCCCGGACTGCAGAGAGCGTCACACAGGAGCCAGGTGGTGGATGTGTGGCAGAAACGCCTTTGTTAGCAGCGCAGATTGTTAATCCGGTGTGGCCAGAAGGACCGAGCTCAGCTCCCCTTCATCGATCTGCCGCGCGGCCCTCACACCACACAGCTCTTTGACGGTCGTAAATGTCGTGTCCTCTGATACCCACCTTCAGCTTCCATCACGAGTACTGAGTACCGAATACTCACAACTTGGGTCATTATTCCAACCATACTCGGGGTAACGAGACACCCAAACATTTTACGTAAATTTAGACTTCTGATTAAAGATAAATGGTGAATGTATCGTAGGTACTGTATGAAATAGTGTTATTCTTATTTACTTTTCAAATTCTTGGGCAACTGCGCGGAAAAAAGGTAAATAAAAGCAGTTCATCATACATCAAACGATTTAAGAATACTTTGGTGACACAGTCATTTTATTGTTTGCTGATTACACTCAGCAATCAGGTGATGAACTTCTTGCAAATTTCACATTGTTGCGCCTCGGTTGCACAGTGGTAGAGTGCCAGACTACAAATCCAAAGGGCGCGGGTTCCATCCCTGCCAGGTACTAGGATTTTTATCTGTCACTTTCCACTTCTTTTACCTCTGGCAGTATTGCTCATGTGAAAAATACCGAGTAGCACCGTGGTTCGGAACCCACGTTAAACTGTAGGTCCCCCTATAACTCGCTGGGTAAGTCAGTTCGAAGGTCGGAGGAAGGCAACGGCATACCACCTCCAAACAGGACCATGCTTAGTAAAGCACTGTGGTGTTCAAACCAATCTTCGGATTGTTGACTGCTTTACCTTCCACTAGTGACTGTGTGAACATGCTATATTACCAACAAAACAGCTATGTCTGTGTCATCATTTACAACATTAAATACAAAACACGAAGCAAGAAATCAAAAGTGAATATATACCTCTAATGAATCAAAACAAAACTGTAAACTATTCGACTGATTTCTTTAGTTATTTTTATCTGCCGGACATACTTCGAAACGTTTTGATATTCAGAAATTGGCGTACCTATAATTCTTATTATGAATATCAATCCGCTACGTCTACGAAACGGAAAAAGGTGATGAACAATATCACTGAAGCTACATTATCAAAAGGAAATGTTAAAGAAGGTGTACGTTAGCACGCATCTCAGTGGTTAAAACCGACATGTCATTCGAGTTCAAGCGCTCGCAGTTTCCGGTGCATCATCGAACAGGCGAACGGACAGTCTTTACAAGTGGGTGGGCTAAATTTGGTAAATCGTTACTTCTCACATGGAAAACTTCATGCGCCTCCTCAAGCGTAGGGAAACAGGCTGACGCAGGCGTCCACGCAGCAGACGGAAAACCATATATAGTGTGCATCCAAAAGCGCAATAATAGACGGATTACAAACCGAACTCTTTTCTACTTTCCGAGACTCTAAAGGTATTAAAATATAAATACTTTTTACGTATTGCCTCAGAATGGGTCAATTAGTTTGTATTTGTGAAAAACATGTCATTACTACACTACTGGCCATTAAAATTGCTACACAAAGAAGAAACGCAGATGATAATCGGGCATTCATAGTACAAATATATTATACTAGCACTGACATGTGATTACATTTTCAAGCAATTTGCGTGCATAGATCCTGAGAAATCAGTATCCAGAACATCCACCTCTGGCCGTAATAACGGCATTGATACGTCTGGGCATTGAGTCAAACAGAGCTTGGAGCGCGTGTACAGGTACAGATGCCCATACAGCTTCAACTCGATATCATATGTTGATGAAGGGTACGGACTGGCGTATTGTGACGAGCCAGTTGCTCGGCCACCGTTGAGCAGACTTTTTCAATTGGTGAGATATCTGGAGAATGTGTGGCCACGGCAGCAGTCGAACATATTCCGTATTCGAAAAGGCCTATACAAGACCTGTAACATGCGGTCGTGCATTATCATGCTGGAATGTAGAGTTTCGCAGCGATCGAATGAAGGCTAGAGCCACGGGTTGTAACATCTGAATGTAATGGCCACTGTTCAAAGTGCCGTAGATGCGAACAAGAGGTGACCGATACTTGTAACCAATGGTATCCCACACCATCACGCCGGGTGATACGCCAGTATGGCGATGACAAATACACGCTATGTGCGTTCACAAGCGATGTCGCCAAACACGGATGCGACCATCATGATGTTGTAAACAGAACCTGGAGTCATCCGAAAAAATGACGTTTTGCTATTAGTGCACCCAGGTTCGTCGTTGCGCTCACCATCGCAGGAGCGTCTGTCTGTGATGCAGCGTCAAGGATAACCGCAGCCATGGTCTCCGAGCTGATAGTCCATGCTGCTGAAAACGACGTCGAACTATTCGTGCAGATGGTTGTTGTCTTGCAAACGTCCCCATCTGTTGACTCAGGGATTGAGACGTGGCTGCACGGTTCGTTCCAGCCATGCGGATAAGTTGCCTGTCATCTCGACTGCTAGTGATACGAGGCCGTTAGGGTCCAGCACGGTGTTCCGTATTGCCCTCCTGAACCCACCGATGCCATAGTCTTCTAACAGTCATTGGATCGCAAACAACACGAGCAGCAATGTCGCGATACGATAAACCGCAATCGCGATAAGCTACAAACCGACCTTTATCAAAGTGGGAACCGTGATGGTACGCATTTCTTCTGCTTGCACGAGGCACCACAACAACGTTTCACCAGGCAACGCCAGTCAACTGCTCTTTGTGTATCAGAATGCAGTACACCTTTTCTTGCTTCCACTTCGCCAGAGCCGCGGCGGATTAGCCGCGCGTACTGGAGCGCCGTATTGCGGTGCGCGCGGCCGTCCGCCGTCGGGGGTTCGAATCCTACCTCGGGCATGGATGTTTGTGCCGTCTTTAGTATTAGGTAGTTCATAAGTAGTTTGTAAGTTTACGGACTGATGACCCCGCAGTTAAGTCCCTTACGCTTCACAAACATTTGAACATTTATGTGCATCTTCATGTTTTCGCGGCGCAATGACTGTTCAAAGAAGTTTCGGGCGTGCAGCCGCATAAAGTTTTCTTCTTCTAATATTTCGGCTGAGAAACGTTCAGCCATCTTCAGAGACGAGTCGGCTGCACGCCCGAAACTTCTTTGAACATTTGAACATTTAGTTCGCCAGAAATTACAAGGCAGGAGCAAAAATTAGCACAACGAAAACTTCACGAACCAACGCTTACGAAAACTAAACAAACACGGCTGCCAAGGTTGAGCAGTAACTGTCTGAACTAGTTCTGCTTACTGCCGTTCGTTCGCAGCACCTCCTTGACACGAAAAGACGTACATTTTCATTTTCCCCCGGTACCCTGTTCTACTCCGGGCTCCCCGTAAATGTAAACACGATCCCTTGCATGGTGCGACGGAAAATAGTATTGGTTTGGACACTTCAGAGATCATTACGAGATGGACACGATCAGATATTTTCTGAGGATGAATACACAAATACGTCTACATATGGTTGCCGGACGCATTTCGAAACATGACTACAATTTTAGATTAACAATTTCTGCTTTCTTCAAATTAGCGGTCACAAGCCGCTGTCTTAATTCACTATACATTATTCGAAAACGGGCAGTGAGCTACTCATCTTTGAAGTATCATAACAAATATGAGCAACAACAAAAATAAAAACCACTCATCATCATGCTGTGATTTGAGACTTATAATCTAAAATAATCACGTATTTTAAATAACTTTCTCTTTAAAATTTTGAAAAGAATTTTATAGCAAAAAGTATGTGAATCCAAAATTTGTTATATTTTTTTATGCTGCAAGTGAAACATTTTTCAAACTGGAACATCAGCAACTTTGCATTATATACATAGATACGTTCTTAGAGGAGCATAACAGAAGTCCAACTTTCAAGTTTCTCCTTTCTTTGCTCAGTGCGGCTAAGAAGTCTAAACATAAAAAGTCCACAAGAAAGATTTACTTCACTGAATCTTAACGCTGCATCACAGTCTGTACTAAGTTCCACAAGGGAGCTACTACAACATGACCAAAATATATGGATCACTTATATTTTTCCTCACATTTTTCCTGTCATTTTTACAACCTTAGTAAACCTCCGATAAAAACTGAATAATTCAAACACACACACACACACACACACACACACACACACACACACACACGCACGCACGCACGCACACCATAGCCGGCCGCGGTGGCCGAGGTGACTGAGGCGCTCCAGTCACGGTCAGCACGGCCACTACGGTCGGGGGTTCGAATTCCCCCTCGGGCATGGATATTTGTGCCGTCCTAGTTCGTAAGTAGTTCATAAGTAGTTTGTAAGTTTAGGGACTGATGACCCCGTAGTTAAGTCCCATAAGCTTAACAAACATTTGAACATTTATTTCGCACACCATACACAACACCAGTGATTGCATGCAGTATTCACAATGGTGGTAAACATGTTACCACCTTTCTATGATTTCTATGATGTGTATTACAAGAAATTGCCACGACGGTTTAGTCCAAAAACAACATCAATACGGAATATACAGCATTCAAGCCTCCAGACTGTATTCCCAGCATATGCTGCTTACATCACGAAAATACTGATATTCACGTATTTCAGTATTTAAATTTATTCTCTGAATTTTATTCGCAGCCGAAAACAAAATATGCTACTTCAGACAGGCCGTCAGGTCGAAGATGATTAATGCTACCCTTGGGACACCGGGCAGGGTCACTACCTGCATATTAAATCTACTTCTGCTGTAGTGCGGTCTCGCAAATCTTCAATCGTCCCAGTACTTCACTGGGCTATACAGTACATACAAAAGAAATTAGACAGCAGTTACGTACCTAGCTATTATGAGGATAAGTCGTATAACGCATATATGCTTCGTTGATTACACAGTTTATGAGCCGTATATTAAATTTCAATTCATATTTTCACGTTTCTTGTAATACACATAATAGGAAGGTCACATTCAACATCTCCTGAATATTGTAGGTTTCCCTAGTCAAGTTTCTCTCAGATGGTCACTCCAAGAGAAAGGTGTGAATAAAGTCTGTTTCAAGGGTACTGATGTATGGACATTAACAAACCTCCTAGAAGCCGCGTGGGAATACCAGTGCGCGTCTAAGCGCCATGCAGGGCCTTCGCAGCCGCTCGCGCAGGAGGTTCGAGTCCTAGGGTAGGTTTAAGTGACATTAAGTAGTTTGTTCGTCCAGGGGCTCATGACAACAGTGGTTTGGTACCACAGGTTTACAAACTTTTGAAAAAGAAAACAAACATCCAATCAAACGGTATAATTATCAATATTTTCTCGCAATAGCGAATTCCTTTCAGCGTCACTGTATACGGTATGGATGTTCATATGTCACCATTTGGTAGAACATCCATACCGTATACAGTGACGCTAAAAGAAATTCGCTATTGCGAGAAAATATTGATAATATTATCATCACTGTATTTCGTCCCCATACAGTAATTAAACGGTATAATTCATGAAATATGTATGAACTAGAGTGAAAGACACACAGGACTGAGATAGGGAGATGGGTACCAGTGACGGGTACGCTGTACTGCAATTCACACTTAACTGCTTGAAAGAGGGTTCATTGAACCAACCAAATTCTGAATATTTTAGACTGCTTCTCTCTTGCATAGCACCTGGGAAAAATGGGTTCCTAAATATCTCCGCAGTAGCTCTGACTACTTTTATGTTATACCACTGTGTCATTTCTCCATTTTTTGTGCGGGAGTCAACAAAATATATTTGCATTCATAGGAGAAGGTTGGTTCCTGAAATTTCGTTACTAGCTTCCGGTGCAACTAAAAAAACATTTGTTTTGATGATTGCCACCTTAACTCTCTTATCAAGTCCATAACACTCCACCCGCTATTTCGTGATAATACAAAACAAGCGGCCTTCCTTTGATATTTTTCAATGTCCTCAGTCAACACGAGGTTTTTTTCTATCTGTTGAAGGATATTTTAGACATTTATTGATATATCCTTTGTTTCTTACATGTCCTAAGGCAGGAAACCACTGGTTGACGTTAACGGCCGTAAATTTTATGAATTCTAAATATTGGAACATTTCGACCATTTCATGGCTAACGGCAAAGTTGAAAATTTCTACTGGACCGGGATCCGAACCCGGATTTCCCGTTTCGGGCTAGTGGTCAGCTTATCTTTTTTTTTTTTTTTTTTTTTTTACTATGGGTAGTTCTGTTATTTGCGGTCGTTGATCGTGTTTGTTCACTGTTATTCCATGAATTCTTTGCTCAGTTTTTATTATTATCAGTATTACAGAGGGCGCCTAGCACTGTGGCGAACGAGCTGACCTACCACGCCGGCGCATCCAATTAGACCATCCAGGCACGCTTCCCCGCATGCCCAAATTCTCAACTTACACCACACTACGATCATAGTTCCTCCTGCCTGTTAGTTTCTCTTGCTCGCAGCTTATACTGTATTCCCGCAAGGGTCGAGTGTATTCCTGCATCTGCACAAAAATTGTGAATTACCTGTTTGGACATTTACAGAACTATTGATATGGTGTCCGGATATATCCCAGCTATCATAAGTAAGAAACAATTTATAACAGTTATTGTGCTACTAGAATGTGGTGTACAGAGTAGTGTAATTTTAGGCCCATAGTTTGCACTCGAAAAGACGCCTGATCTCTTGAGTGCCGTTTAGAATTCCTATCCTCGTCGCCACTTTTGTGTCCCAGCCTTGCCGCCGCCTTTGTGTCTCGTTTCCGTCGTAGGTGTCGGTGGCCGAGTAGAAGGAGACCGACACAGGAATAAAGGATGCACGCTTGTGCAGGTACGGAGGTGATCAACCAGTGGAACAGCAGAAACTAGAAACACTAGAGTACATTAGAACGAGATATATATTTCATGGAGTCTTGGTAATACTTAACTTTTACAAAGTTCATTACTGCAGAATGCTGATACATAGTTTAGATAGAGGCCTTCCTACTGATGAGTCCTAGTACCTATCCGATAGCTAAGTCTTAACTGGTGCCTATCTGATTCCGAAGTGTTAACTGGTTCCTATCTGAGTCTCAAGTGTACGATGTCGTTCAGTGGTGGCCAAGCGGGATAGCAGCAGAGGGCGCTCGTGGCTGACGTCGTTAGAACGCCGCGCCGTGCGTGCATGGCGGCGCGCGGCGAATGTAAGTGGCGCGCACTTCATACTTGTGCGACACCACAGTATTCATTGTTACATGACTTATAGAATAATACCCCACGTCATCATAAGTGGACATATGCGCATGTGGACTGACAGTGAAGCTGCCATTGCTGCGGCGGAGTGGCCGAACGCTCTAAGGCGCCTTGCTGCGAAGAACGCGGTTGCTCGCCGTCGCAGTTTCGAGTCCTCCCATGGGCTTGGGTGTGTTTGATGTTCTTAGCATACGTTAGTTTAAGTACTTTGTAAGGCTATGGGCTGATAACCGCAGCAGTTAAGTCCCTTAGATTTACAAACATTTTTTGAAGCTGCCACTAAAGTGTTCTGACGTCACAGCAGCAAAGTCTGACTGCGTATGTGTTAACTTATCATAATTGTAGTTTCTCCCCAATTCACAGCAGTGAGGTCTACGAGCAACAGTGACGTCTACGAGAATAACTCTCAAAGAAGCGTCACTAATTTGTGCAGCAATCAGCACGTGTGCTCGTCAGAAATCACATTTTGACTTATAGGAAGCCAGCGGTAATTTTCACGTTCCGATTACAGCCTGAGGTGCTTTTAAATTTTGTAAAATGAAAGACAATGGAATTGTTTACGTACACAGCTCTGGATTACAGCAGATGATGTCAATGCACTAATTCACAAGAGCACCGTACCCACACTTCATCACCGATGTACTGCAGATTCATGGTATAGTAGCTGAACAATTAAAGTCTTCTATTAGTTCATTAGTCCATCTCCTTCTTCGATCCTCGTGATATAAAGGACGGTACTTGAAATTCATAGCAATATATCCTATAATAGTATTCATTTCAAATTTCCATTACTCCATCTCTTGCTTCCAACTCTCTCTCTGTTCACCTACAACTCCACCCCCCCCCCCTCCTCTCCCTGGTTCGAGTGTTTCGTGCCTCTCTCTGTCTATCTGCTCTTCCCTCTTTCCTTTTAATATATCCTCTTATCTGACCATCACCTCCTACCCTTCCACCTTCCACTGTCAACATCCTTCGCCTCTCTTCTCTCTCTTGCCCTATCACCTTCCCACTCCTACTCTGTCAATTTCTTCCTCCTCCTCTCTCTATCTTTCTCCACCTTTCTCATTCCATCCCCCTCTCCCTTCTATCTATAAGAGTAGAAAAATAGCTGCCAACTTTTGTGGTGATCGACGATAGTCTCGAAGTCCATTGCAACAAACCCTCTGGTATGCACCATACGGTGGTTTGCGTGGCATACAAACCTTATCCATAAAATCATACATAGATACGACTGTTTTCATAGTGATCACTCTGATGGTAAGTTTATAGTAAGGTAACCTTGGCCATGAAAATAAATCTTTTCCACAGAGAAATATGTATAGGTGCCAAATATCATGACAATCTGTCATTTTATCGTCATAATATTCGAGCGTGCCGTTAAATTTTCAGAATTTGTCCGAATTTTCCGACTAACATTAGTGATGGTCACGAAATTTGTTCCTCCTCAAATCATTTCCAGGACTATAATGAACAAAAATAGAAAAAATCATATATATTGTTTCAATCATGTATTATGACCTTCGTGGCATACAAATGTCACGTAGAAAAAAGGCACTTCCCGTTTTACAGGTTTTTTCTGTTTTCCAAGCAACTTTTCAGTTTTTTATGTCATACAAACCTTATCCTGACAAAATGGTATTTGATATCTGGATGTCGTTTTAGATAATTAATTATGCCATCTTATGCTTATAATATGTTTTTCCCTCTCGAATTGCAATGTTTTCACCAAAGGGAAATTAAATTAAAATAATTCACATATAGTGATACACTGTTTAGTCAGTTACTTCTCTGAAAAAGGCTTAGTACCACACTGTACAAATGCATCTATGAAATCTCCAAAAAAGTAGAGGTTACTTGTTCCAAGTAATGGGAAAAGTGTAAAATGTGGTTGAAAGTAGATAGCGTTAACTTTGTTTATTTTTGTGAGGATCATTCTGATGTGAGTAAATACTTAGTAAGATAATTATTACTCCATTAGTTCACTATTATGTATCATGCTCCATCTGCAAAGGTGTAAATATTATTATGTACAGATTAGAAAGTTGATGTTTACTTTTACGAAACAGCTGTTAACAATATATAATGCCAATGACTTTTGTTTAAATTCATTATCTAATGTAGTTGGTGAACGTAAAAATTGAATGTTGGTTGTCAGTTTTCATATTTACATCAATGACGCAGTATTATTATTTTCGATAAATCAACTATTGTTGATTCAAATAAGCCTTTTTGAACGCGCCTGATAAATGCAATTATTTTTTATAAAATTGGAAGTGATTACTAATTTCATCAATAATTCGATTCTCTTTCACATTACCAGAATGTTCCGAAGAAACTAAAAGAGACTAAATGATAGAAGGGAATTGTATGTGGAAACGGAACGCAAAATTTGTAACCCCGACTGGTAACAGTTCCGAAATATTTAATTTTACTTTTATTTTTAGTTATTTACTTTTTTCTTCAATTATCTGGGTAGTTCTGTTCCTTGCGGATATTGTATCGTGTTTGTACAGTGGTTATCCTTGAGGTTTGGACCCAGGTTTTGTCTTATTTTCTTTTTTTCATTAGACAGGGCATACAGCCCTCTCAACAAAAGCGCTGATCTACAGCGGCGTCAAATTTTTCATTAAGGGCAGGAAGAAAGAGGAATGACGAAGCCCTGCTTAACAACTACGCTGAATGTTGTCTGAGCAGATAACCTCAGTTCACAGAAATAGACAATGCGAAACTTCGATTGTTATTTTTCTTCGAAAGTATTTAATGTTGGCACTTATGACAAAATATTTGTCGAATTATTTTCACCCTTCTTTATCATTCTAAGTTCCGATTTAATCTGACAAGTTTGTATGTTACCAATCAGGAAGAGAAAAATGCATAGGCCCTACTGATGTGTGAAAAGTGACCAGTGCGCAAGATTAATTAAAGTAATCTGAATCCGAAATGTAACTAAATGGATACGCATTTATCAACTAATTTTTACAGTAGCCACTAATAACAGTGATACTATAAAAGTAAACTGTATTCGGTGTATCCGAAGACTGAATTTAAGATGCAATGAATATTTACACAGGTTTATGGTGTATAATAGTTTTTATCTTTTAACAAGACGTAGTTTATTGATACAAATAAGGAACAGCTTGGTTTAACTGTTGAATGTAGATAAATTTTAGTATGAACGAAGTTTTTACCTTTCTTATTTACGGCACGTAAACACATCAACTTTTGGAAGATTTCCACAAGCAGATTTCACAAAATACTGTCCTATTCTTACATGAAAGTTATAAAGGCGTTTCCCATCAGGAAAGTTAAACGCAGAAAAACAGCGAATTATTCGAAATAGGATCATTATTCTGTTTTTATTAATATATTCAAAAATTACGTGGAGAGGAGAGCCAAAGGGAAATTTGGGGTTATAATTAAATTTCCAGAAAGGTAATGTAAAATATAATAGCCAAATTATTCTAGAGTTGATTTCATCTTGCAGGTAGGAGAGCAGTAATATTCTCGGCGTCTTGCACACTCTATTAAATTTGCACTTTTAAAACCACATGGCAGTTTTAATGTTTCTATAGGAAATAAACTGAATTTACATTCAGTAGAAGTTGCCTCTCATCGCACATTGTGACAGCATACCACGCTTAAAGCAGAATTTTGGCAATTATTGGCTAGAATGGCTGGTGGTTTACAACGGAATAAAATTTTATGCAGTATTTTTCAGGTGCAGTAAAGATGAGGGAAACTTAAAGCTTTTTGTAGCATTTATTACTTGACGATAAAAAAAGACATTGCAGGTTTGCACTGTCAGAGTTCAGTTGGGCAAATCAGTTAAATACTAAGTGATGCCAATGCTTCGTGATTTTTGAAAATGTTGTGATTTAGTTCTGAATTTGTTTCTCCTTCCAGCGAGTCAAAATGTTCAAATGTTTGTATAAATATTGGACCTAACTGCTATGGTCATCTGTACGTAGACTTATAAACCACTTAAACAGACTTACACTAAGGACAACACACAGACCTATGCCAGAGGAAGACACGAAACTTCGGCGGGAACGGCCGCCCAGCCCGTAGCATGACACCTTAGACTACGAGGCCATATTGAGCGGCCAGGCGAGTCAGTTAACAGAAGAAACTTGTATCAATAACACAGTCCCTTAATAAATCTTTTTTCCATTCGAAATAGTTTTATAAATGAGACTAGGACTTCGTTCGTTTGTTACGCTTCCATGCCTCAAGTACTCAATTGATCATTATGAAATATTACATATATGTTGCCAGTGGTGCAGAATAGGACCTGTGGTAGCTTTCATCATAAAAAAGACTGTACTGATTCCAAGAGATCTGTACATACAAAGAAACATGTTCGTTTACTTGTTTATGATTCATGTAAATCAACAATTCGATTCCAATCCCTATGAAATTTTGTACACTTCACTTTCAAAACAAGAGGAAGATCCTGTGTACAGAAGATTTCTTATAATGTATGGCAGAGGGTGCTGTGCAGCATACTTCTACGCTCTGTGACCGACCACCACGAAAGGTGGCAGATGCATGTATGTTTTCGTGGAGAAGAGATTCGTAATCCGTAAGAGACTGCACGGCGAATGGAGTAGCGTACCTGGCAATACAGTTCTGCAACGGTGCATCTTACACCATGAAAGTTGGCAGATATATGTAATTCTTCATATACATTGGGAGGAGGAGATGGCCCGAGAGTGAGGATAGGAGAAAGCGGAAAGGAGGATATTGACAAAGGGTTGGGCAGTAAATCAGAAATGGATGGACGGGGTGGGGGGGGGGGAGCAGCAGGAGATAAATAAGCGGGTGAGGGACATGGGCAGAGAGGGGAGGGAGTAAAAGATGTAAATATTAATAAATAATATATTGCGCATTATTTATTTTTATTTGATGTGCAAGTACCGTAAAAACTAACTTTCAATTCGTTTGCAAACTGGAACTCGACCCTACGACAGTCGGATAATCGGTCATTTCCACCGATTCCACATCTACACAAGTAGCAGCAAATTCAACAAGGGCTGAAATGAAATATCGTTCTATCCAAATCGAACTCTATTACATGCTTGTATAGCGTAATTGGACGTAATATATCCGTAATGAAAGGTTTTAATGTCGTTTGACGGCCCTCCGTTTAATGAGGTTAGCAATCACTGCAATAAAATAGACGTTTTCACCGAAACGCAAAAATACGACAACCATACGTGAAAAATGGAATCTAAATGTCACGGCAGATAGACCGGAACTGAAAGTACAGCAGAATTTAATTAGGATAAAGCAGTTTCAAGGCTACAAGCAGATTTGAAATGGTTTCATACGGTCATCTCCGTAAACGCCGTTACAACATACACATGAATCCATACGTAACACTTTACTTGGGTAATAGGCAGAAGTTCGAAATCATTCTCGTCTTATTTAGCATATATGATATTTGACAATGATACTCTTTTATCTCTCGTAAATGTGAAGAGATTTAAGGAAATGACGAGAAAGTAAAGCACTTTTTCCGCAATTTTACCATTTCGGCAGCGGTGTTCCATAATGCAAGCTGTCCTAGGGAAATCAAATTTAGCCCAAGTAATGACTCTCTACAAACAGAATGACGATACTGATATAGAGTACGAGGAAATATTTGTGGAAGGTCAAATAACAACCAGAAAAATCAAAGAAGCCTCCCACAAGAAGGCTAGTTTCATCACTGTACTTAATTATTATCGAAGTCCCTGTAGAAGGTAATATGACTTTCCCTTCAGAATACAAGCAAAGGGTTATTTAGGTGCTGGGGATGGACTAAATAATATGAACACCGGCCAGTGTACTACATATTGCAGCAAGTAGTACCATTGCGTACACGTCAACGCTGAGAAGTGACCGTAGTGCAGAACTGAAATGCAAGCAGTGGCTAAACTATTAAACAGCCGCGGCGGAGCGGCTAAGCGCATTGCGGCGCTATGCTACGATGCGCGAGGCCGTTCCCCGTCGGGAGTTTGGATCCCCCCTCGGGCATGGATGTTTGTGCCGTCTTTAGCATATGCTAGTTCATAGGTAGTTTGTAAGTTTAGGGACAGATGACCCCGTAGTTAAGTCCCATTAGCTCTACAAACATTTGAACATTTGAGAACTATTAATAACAGAAGTAAACGCAAAGCTGGGAAGGAAATTGTGCCACGGTTATAACAACTGGACACTAGATACCCGGAACTATGAGTTATGGTTTGATGAATCGTCGTTTACATTGCTTCCAACAAACAACCGGGTTTATGTATCGAATACTCCAAAAGAAACTGAGGATACAGCATGTCTTCTTGTTACAATTAAGAATGGGAGAGGCTACGTAAAGATTTGGGTATATATGCTGTGGTACTGAACTGTTTCTATCATTAAAATCACTGGTCGAATAACTCTGAATAATTATCTCACTATTCTCGACAGCAAAATGCTTACTGTGTCATTATATTGCTAACAAAATCATACGGAAATGATAAGGAGCTCACACACACACAGAGCCAAAAAAGGTTCAGGCGAGCTTTGTCCAGCCTAAAAAAACTATCAAACATCTGTCATGGGCAGTAAAATTGCCATGTAGCAACATAATTGAAACCAATTTCCGTTCTCTTGGTCCCGCAGTGTGGAGTATGTCTTTGATTGACATGTTCAATACCACAATAATTATAAATTATTTTAACACTGCTTTAAACTTTATTAACTCACTATAAGCTTATTTCGGCCTTAGGCCATCATCAGGTGTTATTACTTATAATACTGTTGTTGTTTATTTGCTGCCCAATTGATTATAGAAGCTGATGTAATGCTTATCTGTATATGTGCAGCAGCACTGGTTATATGATTAGATTTTTTATCAGTGTTTGATAGTGGCAGTCTGTAGTGGCAGCATCCAACGATATCGTTGCAGATAAGCATTACATCAGCTACTATAATCAATTAGACAGCAAATAAACAACAATAATATTATAAGTAATAACACCTGATGATGGCCTAAGGCCGAAATAAGCTTATAGTGAGTTAATAAAGTTTAAAGCAGTGTTAAAATAATTTATAATTATTGTGGTATATAATTGAAACCATTACGTAGTGTTTCAGACCAGAGAGTTTGAACATCGTTGCGCATATGTTTTTGTTCAATAATTGATATCATTGTGTTGGAAAGTGTAGAGACGTTTGCCTAATCTGTTTATCTAAGAACTGGGTCTATTTTTAAAGTCAGTGGTGACTCAACTCATTACTAATGAGTAATTACGGTATGTTAGGGTTCAATAACATTTTTCCACCTCCTGTATCTGTAGTTTAGGGCGGACTTGGAGGCAGGGCACTGTAGTACGACTTCTTTTGTTTATAAAAGCGTGAATTATATACTAAAATGGAAGGTGGCACAGTTTCGGCTTGTTATACACACCTACACCAGTGAACGTGAACGTTTACTGTACTCTGAGCGACCTGTTATGAATTCTTTAGTGATTGTGAGCCAGTTATATTCTGAATTTTATTCCGTTTATTGCCACTTGCCGTCGTCGATGGTGGTGGTGTACGATAAATACTACACAAGCAAGAGAGTTATAATCTTTATGTCCTCAGGTTGGCCGAGTGGCGATCTCAAAATTCATTAGCAGAACAAACACTTTTCGTAGCCAATATCACTATATTGGTCATTTATTCTGGATTACCGCTTTTGGCAAGCAAATTTGCCACAAATAAAAATAAATGTTGACAGAGCATATTGAAATGATAAGTGAGAGATCAAATCCCAAGGTCGACTAGGGGTAAAATCCTGGGGCTTGGGTTTGCTGCCTTACATTAATCCAATAAGCCACGACATAAATGTAGTTAAGAGAGTGCATTCAGACAAGACAAATGCAAACTGCGGAGGTGCCACTCGAGATGTAAGGGTACGGGATCTAACAGCAAATAAAATTATGCGCCACGTATGACAATGTACGATACAAATTCTGTGTGTCTCCAACAGGTAATCACACCAATGTGACAGCAAATGCGATGGAATAGCGATGTGCACGCACATAGATGATGGTAGTGCCCTGTAATCAAGGTATAAAGGAGCTGCCATTTGTATTTCGGGGATTCATGTGAAAAGGTTTAAAACGGTATTTTGACCTCTCGAAGGGAATTAAAGGTTATTTAACGCAGAATGGATGTTGGAGGTGGACGCATCAAACATTCTACTTCCAGAATCGCTAGTGAATTCACTATTCTTAGATCCAAAGTGTCAAAAGAGCAAAATCACAGGCGTTACCAGTCATCACAAACAACGCAGTGGTTAACGGCCTGCGCATAATCATCGAGAACAGTTGCGTTTAGGTAGAGTTGTCAGTGCTAACGGACAAGCAACTCGCCGCGACATAACCATAGAAATCAATGTGGGACGTACGACAAACGTGTCAGTTAAAAAAAAAATGCTGCGCAATTTGGCTTTAATCTGACGTTGATCGGCTGGAGTGCCTCTGCTAACAGTACGTCATCGCCTGCAGCTAGCCCCCTGGGCTCCTGACCGTACCGGTTGGACTCCAGACGACTGAAAAGCCGTGGGTTGGTCAGATGATTACCGATTTCAGTTGGTATTAGCTGATGTTAGGGATAGGGTAAGGCGGAGATTCCACGAAGGCATGAACCCAAGTTGTCAGCAAGAAACTTTGTAAGCGGGAGGTGGCGCCATAAACGAGTGAGCTGTTTTTACATAGAATGGACTTGGTTCTCTGGTACATTTGTTGAAAATGGTCTTTTCGGCTAGTTAAATGCAGTTCAAAATCTTACATTAGTGTTTGAGAACAGCAACAGTTATTTTATATGTATACAAAAAATGACGGTGCAACATGTCCCTAGACCACAGATACATGCGATTAGTTTGAAGATCATTCTAGACAGTTCCAGGAAAGGGTCTGACTACCCAGATCACCCGACTGAATCCCGTCGAACAGTTCATGCAGTAAATCCTGTACCCGCAGCACTTTTGCAGTTATGGACGAATAAAGAACCAATATTCTTGCAGGAATCTTTCAGTTGCTTGTTAACGCATGCCACTAGGCAAAAAGTGTCCCACTCGAGCACTTAGGCTCTCGCACGCAACATTCAGTGGCGTGCTGCTTTTCTTTCTGACCCGACGTGTTTTCAGTTTAACCGCTTCAGTTGTTCTGTTGCAGTATTCTCTATAATGAAGAGAGGATACCCAAGCCATACAGGACTGAGTCATAATCAGTAACTAGTTGTTTATTTTGTTAGTATATGGATAGTCACATAAACTCACATGGTCTAAAGCACCTCGCTGCGGAGCGCGCGGTTGCTCGCCGTGGAGGTTCGAGTCCTCCCTGGGGCATGGGTGTGTGTGTTTGTCCGTAGGTTAGTTTACCTAGGTTTAAGTAGTTTGTAAGCTATGGACTGATGACCACGCAGTTTCGTCCGATACATTTACAAACATAAAAAAAAGACCCTCACATGTCAAGTTAGTTAAACTTGTCGCTTCACGCTAATGCTATAGCAAGAATGAAGCGTGGTGAAAAAGTGTAGATGTCCCGGTTTTCCTGCCGACATAGTAATGCTGCGCTTGGTATAATAGGACAGTATGACTGAAATCATTATCCGACACAGCAGTCTCCAGTGGGTGCATGAGCTTTGAGAGGATTTCGGTGGTCAAGGATGCAAAGATTTTTATAGAGACTTGGTGATTATGTTGAAAATTACCTCGTATATGTCAGTATTCTATAAAAGATATTTTGACTGTCAGAATAATAAGTAGATGATTTTGATGTCAGCTTCTAATTAGAGAACGTTCCAGTTTGGACGCATGAGTTTACAGACAGAAATAGTGTCTATCAATCAAAATGCTGGTGTTTACTGCAGGAAACTCCTGGAAGCCGATTCAGAGAATTTATAACTGAGCTGGTTGGCGCAGTTTTCACACTCTGGCCTCACATTCGGGAGGACGGTGGTTCAAATTCACCTCTGGCCATCAAGATTACGTTTTTCCGTGATTTCCCTAAATGATGCCAGGCAGATGCACAGATGATTCCTCTGGAAGGTCAATGAGAGTTCCTTCCCAAACCATACCCAAAAATTCGAGCGTGAGTTCCGTTTCTATTGACGACGCTGGCGACGGAACGTTAAACTCTAAGCAACCTTCCTTCCTTTAGGGCATTTAACAGTTGATACTGAGTGTGGAATGGAGGGGGAGGTTTCTGTAATAATGACTTGACCTAAAAATGAAGTTCACAATTTGGTAGTAAATTTTCATGGCTGAGTAAAATGCATAGGCTGCGCGGGAATAGCCGAGCGTTCTGCAGCGCCACGTTGCGGATTGTGCGGCGTCCCGCGTCGGAGGTTCGAATCCTTCCTCGGGCATGGCTGTTTGTGTTGTCTTTAGTATAAGTTAGTTCATAAGTTTGTAAGTTTAGGGACTGATAACCCCGCAGTGAAGTCCCATAAGCTTCACGACCATTTGAACATATCTGAAAATGCATGAAAATGGTCAGAAAAATTATAGGTCTCAGAATTTTAATATTCCTACCTGATACTAAGAGGTCGTAGAACAATTCTTAAATAGACACGCATTTCTGAAATAGAGTGGGGTGGGGAAGTGATGAAACAGATTGGATGGTTGCTGTCTGGAAATAAGTTACCTGAAACAAACTTCCACTTTTCGAGACATTGGTTGCGTAGAGAGTCGATTATCTTGCAAACCTGGGTTAGCACCGCTGAAAGAACTAACTAATATCTTCAGTAATCAAAATCAGTGTTAAAACTATTGAATAGCAGTTTCGTCATAATTAACACTAAAATTAAATAACAGTCTTGTCACTAATTGAGAACATCCTTCACACTTTGTGGATTGTTGTTCATGTTTACACATTTTGTATTCTGTTTAGTTTTCATATATTCAAAAAATATCCCAGGCTTCAATCAAGTAAAGTTGAGTTCTGTTTGCAGAATAGCATCGACGTTATGAATACAGAATCAGAAGCACTGATTTGTAAATCTGCATACAAATACATTGGTCATGTATGCAAATGTTTACAGTAGATACCAATAAACTGTACGTATATATCCCCAATCGCGCAGTGCTGTCACCAAAGGCCCGTGTTCTTTCCAGGGGATTTTGGTCCAGCAAACATTATTTCTCATTTGACGTCATATTTTCAACATCTTTTCCACGAAGTTAAATCTCATCAGCGATAGCAGATATCCGAAAGATGATTTTTGAATTTTTTTTTATTCTGCGGACAGACGCTTATGTTCTTGCAACCGTCGGTTACAGTCGGTGACTGTGATATGCTCTTAAGTGAAGATTCAGTAGCCGTTTGTTTCAGTTCCTCATTTGATCACCCTGAAGTAAAAACACTCTAGATGAAATCATTGGAAAATCTGTTCTTGCTTTCCGATTATGAAGCACTCTTACATTTTTCCTCCTTTAAATTAATTCTGAAAACGTCTCAATGTTCATTAAGCGTTTTTCCTTTTAGAACACCGTAATAACTGTCTATCACTACAAAAGGAATTTTTTTTAATCGCCTTATACATGAGACTCGTATAAATTGTCTGTGTGTATTCGTATTTTAAGTTATATCTAAGCGCGAGGACTGTTGTGGCAAAGGCAGATGGTCGACTTACATTTATTGGGAGAATCGTGAAATGAAACCGCGTATATAACACTAGTCGACCGATTCTTTATTACTGTTCAAATGTTTGGCATCCCCACCAAATGTGTTTAAGGGCAGACCTAGAAGAGTTCATAGGCGGGCTGCTAGATTTATTACTGGTATTTTCGATTAATACGCAGGTGTTACAGAGCTCGATCCGAAACTCAAATGGGAATCCTTGGAGGAAAACCGACTTTGTTACTGAGGAAAATTATTGCCAGTTTTTAGACGATTGACACTTGAAGTAGAGTATAGAACTATTCTGTTGTAGCGAATTTACATTTCGCTCAAGGACCATAAAGATAAGATGAGAGAAATTATTACTTGTACGATGCATTCGTTCTTCCCTCACCCTGTTTGGGAGTGGATTAGAAAAGTAGCTTGTAGGGTATGTATGTAGATGTGGATTTAGATTTTGTACAGCATTTACTGAGCTGACAGTATGTAACAATTTAAAATCACTCTAAAACTGGGCACTGCGTATATTGAAGTTTCGTGATATTGATACGCGGTTTCGATAATAATCTCTCTCTCGTTTATGTCTCACACAGATGGCCATCCGAAATGCAACAACAAGATGGCTCGAAGTCATCACAGACCAACTTACTTACGAAATAACATATTGTACAAAGCCGCGGTGCAGTATCCGAGCGTTCCAAGGCGCCTAGCCGCTGCTTGCAGTCTGACGTTCGATTCCTCCCTCGGGCATGGTTGTATTTGTTGTTATCAGCATAAGTTAGTTTAAATAGTTTGTGAGCCTAGTGACTGATGACCAGCGTAGTTAAGTCCCATAAATTTACATACATTTGAACTTTTTTTATTGTAAAAAGATCAAATGATTTAAAATATGACCCCAAGCGAAGAGAGGAAGACGATTAATCGGTGTTGGGTGTCGCCGCCAGTGCTACCATACTCTGCTACACGCCTCGTCAATGGATCAAAGAGGATATGCGTGTGTTGGGATATAGCAGTCAATCTGCTTTCACATATTGCCGAAGCTGAACCGATGTAGCACCGAGTGATGTATACCAGTGAATTCATTTTAGACTGGCGAAAGAGCTGAGAACCGAGGGAGCAATACTCATGTGAAAACAGATGGGCGACCAAGTAGTCTTCAACATTGCGTGATACATCTGGTTACACATAAACTTTTTCCAATGAGGCCGTCGGCAACTTCTAAGGTACGAGAGGACAACACTCTCCAGCACTTCAGATATGCAACGCTGGGTGGTTAGTGTTCCAGCAATGTGTAATAGGAGGTACTGCTTTGGAGTCCAAAACACCACAAATCTTAATAACTGATGTGAGACAGTATAGGGACAAATGAGGAGTTTCGGTGGAGTGGCCGAGCGCTCTAAGACGCATTGCTGAGGAGCGCACGGTTGCTCGCCGTCGGCGGTTCGAGTCCTTCCTTTTGCGTGTGTGTGTGTGTGTGTGTGTGTGTGTGTGTGTGTGTGTGTGTGCGCGTGTGCGTGTGAGTGTGTGTGTGCGTTTGCAGTCCTTAGGTTAGTTTAACTTAGTTTGTTTTTAACCCTAGGAACTGATAACTGCAGTTGTTAAGTCCCATAGATGTACAAATATTTGAACATTGGAAATTGGAAAAAAAATGAGGAAACAGTATAAACGTCTATCACAACACTGTCTCCAGATTACATTTAGACTACCACGGTGATGAAAAAAGAATCGCGATTGGAAAGGCATCGTTCCTACCGACAGAGTTGTTATTTACAAATACATATGTCCTTGATATCTCCTGTCCTTCTCGGAGTAGCATTTTGAATAGCCAGCAATATAAACAAAACGATGGAAAAAAGCTACAGAATATTTCCCACCTCTGTTAAAACACAGGATCTATCATCATTCAGCCCAGCTGTCGATAATCAGCTACCCAACTAGCGTATCCTATTAGGTCTTGCGTGTGTACGTATGGCAGATAACATGCCCTGCCACGAGTCATGCAGAGAAAAACCACCAAGCCGCTATAAACAGCAATAAATTAGAAAACATTATTTATTATATTTCACTATATATGTCTTTCAAGTTAGAAAGTAACTGTTCAGTATTCTGTTCGGGAATTTATTTACTGTATCGTATTCAAATGTTTGGAAATCTATTGGACCAAACTGCTATGGTCATCAGTCTCTAGACTTAAAAACTACTTTAACTTACACTAAGGACAACGCACATACCCATTTCCGACAGAGGACTCGAAACTCCGCCGGGAACTGCCGCCTAGTTCATAGTATGAACCTTTGACCACGCGGCCATTCCGCGCGGCTTTTCTGTAACGTGTTAGCCTCACAAGGTCTGTAATTGCGGGCCATACCCAGAGGGAGAGAAGGAAGATTATGATTTATCTGCGACGTCAGTAAGATGGAGCTCAACTCCAGAATGGAATGACATTGTTTTTAGCAACGAATGCCGATTCTGTCTGCACTCTTACTATGGTACCGTTATAGTCTAGACATACGGGGTATAGAGGCTATGGCACTGTCGCTTTATGCGTCAGCTACTTGACCTCTACCCGGGTACTCAATTCCCCTCTCTTCCTAGGAATCCGTTGCCAATGCTTTTTCTAATATCAAATTGATAATATATGCACTTCACTTCTATAATTGGGTCCACGACATATGGCGAGTAGCGCATGTCTATGTGTAGACGGGGACAACAGTGTTGTAGAACTTTCGTTATATACCTACACGTGTTTTGCACTTACAGAAGGCTTGTATCCTGAAAATTATGTTAGAAGAAAGAACACATTTCGTAGTGAATATCGCTATATTTAATTCGTTCTGGATGACCGGTTTCGGCAAGGAAACTTGACATCATCTGATACCTGTTTTCAGATTTACAAAAAAATGGCTAGGGCCTGCACAAGATAATACCATAAATATGTGAGCATGGCCTAAGTTGTCTCTCTAAATGAACCTGGTCCATGCTCCCCCTTTTATGAAAGTACCTTCTGCACCCCATAGCCTATTTTTGGAAGATCTAAAAAAATGGATCAGATGGTGGCCGAAAGCGGTAATCCAGAATAAATTACCAATACGGTGATAATGGCAACGAATGTCTTTTTTCTGCTAATGAATTTTGAGATCGCCACTCGGGCAACATGAGGACAGGAAGATTATATCTGTGTCTTGCTTGTTTAGTATTTGTCGTACACCACCACAATCAACGATGGCGGGGGGCAATAAACGGAAAAAAATTCAGCATATAACTGACTCACAATCACTAATTGATTCACAGAAGGTCGCTCAGAGTATAGTAAACGTGTGTTGGTTGTCTGAGAATGCGTGGCGTAGGAGTGTAGAACAAGCCTAAACTCTGCCGCCGTCGTTCCTGTGTCCAAGTGTACAAGCCACCTTCCATTTTAGTCATACAGTTCACGCTCTTCTAGACAAAAGAAATTCCTCATCATGAACACTAACATATAGTTGTCTGTAATTATTGCATCTTTTCACAATGCCTGGTCAACTTGAGTCAGTAACACGTTTAGTGGATGTAGCTCCACACTGTCGTGGAGAGTGCGACAGCGGCTGGTCAAGTGGTGATTCAAAAATATTTTTACATTCACCAGCAGCAGCAAATTTTGATTGAACGTCATTATTATTTTATTTTGCTACCGGTTTCCATAATCCATTGTATCATCTAAAGGCTACACCAATTACGTCCATCCAGCTGCATAAACTGTCAATATAACTGCAAATTCCGGTAAATACGGCCATATTGACAGTTCATTGGCGTGACCAGAAGATGATACAAGTGGGGTGTTGAAACCGGTAACGAAATAAAATAACAATAAAAATAAATCAAATTTACTGCTGTTGGTTTAAACAAAAGTATTTTTAAACAAAATATCGCACTGTCGTGTTTTACGGCCACGCTATGACAAGTGCCTACAAAATTTCGGCAGCTATGTAGAAAAGTAGTTTAACAGTTGTAGATTTTTGTACATTAAATATTTTTTCTGTAACTGTACACGTATGTTTTATATAACCAAACGGAACTTACTTTCTGGACTTACCTCGTATCTCTGTAACGGTGCGAGTTATGAAAAAAGCATAAGGGAGCAAAGTTGTAGAGAATTTTCTCCTGTATAAATTACGTTATTCAATTTTCGTGTCAGATGAACGGTTTATTGGTAATTAAAATTATATTGCAAACGGCCTTTTTTAGTGTTACTAACGTATTCTTTGTCCGAAATATTTGAAAAACGGAGGTGCTTGTCTCTGGCGACGAAAAATAGGGAACACATTAACGTCGGACAAATTTTAATTATATGTTTTATGCTTCCTGAAAATGATGGATTTTACGGTTAGTATAGCGTGGGAGAGGTCTATAAGACAATACTCAGAAACGTGTGTTATTCGGCGTTGACAAGGTGAAGACAGTTGTGCCGCAACAGATGTGTTTTTGATGTTGTTCTCGTGTTTTGCATTTTCATGTAGGTGTGGTCGCTGTTTCATTAACATTTTGTTGCTTTTGCTGGACATTACTGTCTCATATGAATTGTCTTTCAGAACATTGATGGACAAGTATTGAGAGCTTACATTCCACGGTTTGGCAGTGGGGACAGAGGATGACTATTGTTTCATGGTAGCGATATTGGTAGGATGAATAAAATCTGCGACGAGACAGGAACGGAGTACAACTGACGAGACTGGCGAGAGTTGATGAAAGACTGTGATGGACGACACTGGCGGCGATTGACGAGAGCCGCCAGCGATTGATGGCACAGGAAGCTCTGGTCGATACTGCACTAACACATCACGCTGCTCGTGCTACCAGCGGGGAAAAACCTCTGGGCGGCCGCTTCCACCGGAGATTCGAGTCTTCCCTCGGGCATGTGTGTGTGTGTGTGTGTGTGTGTGTGTTTGTGTTGTCCTTAGTGCAATTTACAGCATTTAATAAGTGGAGTAGTGCGAGCTAGTTTTGCGAACAAAGAAAAGTGGATCCATATTGCGGGTATATAGACAGTCTTTCGGTACTCTTATTTATCTATTTACTAGCTGCTCCCCGCGGTGTACCCGCGGTTCAATAGTCAGACATTAAAGTGCCAAGAAAGGGCATAAATAACTACATGACTGTTTGCGACATTGTTAGCACGGAATATATAATTGTCTTGGAACGGATGGAGAGCCAAAAATCTATTGAAATACGTCCCTGTAAACGACGTTTCGAGACTTCTTGTTGCCGGCCGCGGTGGCCGAGGGGACTGAGGCGTTCCAGTCACGGTCTGCACGACCACTACGGTCGGGGGTTCGAATACACCCTCGGGCATGATATTTGTGCCGTCCTTAGTCTTAGCTAGTTCATAAGGAGTTTGTAAGCTTAGGGACTGATGACCCCGTAGTTAAGTCCCATAAGTTCTACAAACATTTGAACATTTGATTTAGACTTCTTGCTCTCCGAGTATACGTAGAGATTTCTAGCTCTCGATACACGGGAGCAATCTACGTAGAGCTGTCCGTGCGAGAAACATGGGGTGGCCACATGAATACCTGCCACTTTTAATGTCTTTCCTTGACTCTTCTTTATAGTAATCGAGAAGGCCACTTTCAATGGGAACTGTAACCGGTTAACCTGGAATGGCAAGTTTGTTGGGATGATGGGAATTCGTGGTATTAATACAGTCTCTCTCTTGGCTCCACCGGTGATGATGGTGGCCTGCACGATATGCCTTCTCAGGTCCGTGATGCGTAACCTGGTGCCATTGCATAATCGTGGTGCATCCAAGTTACGCATCAATAAAACAGGCACACCCACCTTCAGCTCCAACTTGTGGGATGGCACCCCTGACAGTAAGTAACTACAATAACAACAATACAGTAATCGAAAACAAATGCAAAGTAAAGGAACAAAATAAACAGCAAACCTAACGGAGAAAAGTAAAGAGATAAAAAAGACATCTAACGGAGAAAAGTAAAGAGATAAAAAAGACATCTAACGGAGAAACGAACTGTTGAGATCCTACAAATGCAAAGCCAACCAACAAAAGAACTAAATGCAAACGTTCGAATGCTATAAATAATTGAAATCACCAAAGAAACTATTATTCATTGAAATCCAAAGAAAATACAATTTTAAAGAATTACGATAACATCACAATGTTCGAACATCTATAACGTTTCATATGTTAACTGCAGCGTACCGCCTTCCATCTGTTGAGTGCATTTGCTACTACTTTCGTTGCAGTTTACGTACGCTATTTACACGTGGCAGTTCTCGCTTTGTACACAAAATAGGGCTTGGTATCTAGATCCCATTCTACACAAAACGTCAATGTTTTTTCTTGCCATGGTACTTAGAGCATATTTTATTTAAAGTCTTCAATTTATATACATACTTCCTTCATTTGTTACAACAAATGAAAATGAATGTGGCATAAACGCCAACATTCAGATTTTTTGTGTATGTAATTATATATCAGCTAAGCCGTTTTGGCGGTATCCAAGAATCTTTTTGTATATTCGAAAGAGAACAATAACAAAGAAAAAAAATTTAACTACAGCAGGACCCGAACCATTGCCCAAAAGAGCAGAAATATATGACATCACACATTAACTACCGCGGCTAAACATGACATGGGTTAAATGTTCTTCTGCTGTTGTATTAGAAGCTTGTTACAACCGTTACGTATTTCTATGGATATATTTCAAATAAATAACTTGTAATAAACATTTTGAAAAGTAGCCTATGTCCTAATCCAAGACATAAGAAATCTCTATATGAAATTTCATCTAAATCAGTGCTGTAGTTTTAGCGTGATGCGGTAACAAACATAGAAACTTTCGCATTTATAATATGTATAGGATGCCGTCCGAATGAGTCATACGTTCAGATATCACTGTTAATAAACAAGTATTACGTAAGAACTTGTCATGAGAGTTCTATTCGACTGTGTAATTATCATGAACCGCATTCTCCAAATGTAGCAATATTCCCATTTTACTTCCTCACAAACACTGTGTCACCTAACCAACTTCTTTAACTTTTCTCCTTATTTTTTATACACTCCTCCATTTTCCAAGAAATTCTACTATTTCAAACACATATACTAGCACACTTACACATATTGAGAATTAGTGTCTGCCGCGGTGGAGTAGCCGAGCGGTCTAAGGGAGCCGGCCGCGGTGGCCGAGGTGACTGAGGCGCTCCAGTCACGGTCAGCACGGCCACTACGGTCGGGGGTTCGAATCCCCCCTCGGGCATGGATATTTGTGCCGTCCTAGTTCGTAAGTAGTTCATATGTAGTTTGTAAGTTTAGGGACTGCAGACCCCGTAGTTAAGTCCCATAAGCTTAAAAAAACATTTGAACATTTTTAATAGCCGGGCGCCGTGGCTCAGCGCGCCCGGTCAGAGGGCTCAACGCTCTCTGTAATAAAAAAAAAAAAAAAAAAAAAAAAAAAAAAAAAAAAAAAAAAGGCTGAGCCAACAACGTATCGAACAAGAACGAACAAAAACGATCAGCGTCCGCAACAAAGAGAACTACCAATAGAAAAAAAAGGCGCCTCGCTGCGGAGCGCACGGTAGCTCGCCGTGGGAGGTTGGAGTCGTTTCTGGGGCATGGGTGTGTGTTTTGTCCTTAGGTTAGTTTACCTAAGTTTAAGTAGTTTTTAAGCTACGGGCTTATGACCACTCAGTGTGGTCCGATAGAGTTACAAACATATATTTCAGTTAATGCAGTGGTTCCTACCTGAATATATGATAATGGAGTATCGTTCATTCTGTTACCTTTGCGAAAGGCGTTATTTTTGTTTGCGTTGATATCCACTATTAGCTGGTGTAATTGGAAAATAATTCTACAAACCTCGCAGTGAAACGTGTACATTTTATTTCGACTAACCAATACAGCCAATTCATTGTACGTACATTAGTGTCTGACTGAGAGCGTGCTGCTATATCCACCGTGTCCCAATCAATTATTTCACTAATGAATTATGTTCTTTTCAGTGTTTACCTGTGTTATTTTCAACAAAGGCGAGTTTCATATTCTGTTATGTTTCCTTCATCCCTGTTATTACGGCTAAATCTAGAAACTGGTTTCCTACACATACCTGCTGTTCGCCGGGATTCCACAGCTATATGCAGCTGTTAATCGTCAGTTCTGAGGTTTGATTACTCGTTTTAAAGTAATTTTCAGTTAAATATTTATTTAAACTATAACAAGGAAGCGATATGTGCTATTCTCTTTCTTCCTCGACAGGCTTACGCGTCCTTAGCACAATTATACAATAAGACCTGGTTATTTAATGTTTTCACAGTGGTGGAGGACTTTATAGCGTCTTCATACCGAAACAGAATTTTGATTAAAATTAGATAGTAAGTTACTACAGTCTTCTGGCGAACATGTAATTATTTCACAATTACATTTTGATTTTTATTACTGAGGAAGCACTTTCTATTTAATTTTCTTAGGATGAGGCCGCTGATGTCTCCACAAGTCCACAGTTCCTGCAAAAAAAAGTGGCTGTGAGATGCGTTTTAACTGCACTTTGTACGCTTTTCAGTGGCATTAGAATCCACGTTTTGTACAAGAAACTGAATATACTACTTTCACACATTTGTATTCCGTATTAATATTGGGTCTTCATTATTTAATTTCTTGGTAGCCCTCTACTTTACAAATGTACAACGTGGATTTCAGTTAATGCAATGGTTCCAACCTGAATATATGGTAATTGAGTATCATTCATTCTGTTACCTTTGCGAAAGTTGTTAGTTTTATTTGCGTTGATATCCACTATTAGCTGGTGTAATTGGAAAATAAGTCTACAAACCTCTCAGTGAAACGTGTACATTTTATTTCAAATAACCAATACAGCCAATTGATTGTACGTACATTAATTTCTCTTTTAGGCACATCTCCCATTGTGGGAGATGTTTCAATGAAGCATTTTTGTAAGTCTTCTGTCCTCAGATTGTTAGCAACTATGATGAAAATTTTTTCTCCTCCTTGTCTCAGACAAATCGTCAGCCTCCTGGGTGAATATAGAACTGAAAAAGTGATGAATATATTTCCAGGATGATGGGAGAAAAGACTATTACCTTCCACCTAAACTACTTACACATTGTGGTCGTACCCTTAGCTGAGTAGGGTCGTGCGTTGTCGAGACTTTACAGGCTCTACGAAAAAAATTCTACCGGTTGCCGTTGTATTTCAGATGGAGCAATAGTCTTCGCCCACAGATATCGAATAACTGTACGGTTTCCTTCGTGACACCAGTATTTCAAGCGACTTTCCATTTGTATTTACTGATTGTTGTCAGTGTAAAAGATAGATGGTTAAAAATGTACAGTTGTCACCCAAATATATAACAGAATTACCGTTCACCAATATTTTCCAATTTACAGAAGGAACTCTAGGATTATTGGCCTTATCACCTTAGTTTGTACTTACTTCTTATAATTCGCACTAGTGACAGCCTAACCATTTCTTATATAGTAATTTCTATTATGACGAAAGAAGTTTTTAAACCAACCGACTTAGTGACTATAGAGTTACATCTTCAGGGCTACACATCTCATAACATATCTTAATTTTACGCAGGCGACACAACATACTCCGTACATATGTAATAAAAATATTCAACCTTTAAAGTGACGGTAGTCAATATGAAACCGCAGATTGGATGTGTTTTTCGAACACACTTCTACCTGCGATTCGGTCACAGTGGTACACGATTCGTAAAATCACCTCCACTGATTATTGTGCATGTGAGTGAGTTTTTGTTAAACAGTGACTTGACTGGCTATAATTTTTCATGCTTGAGTGAAATGTCGACAGCGGCGTAACAGAATCGCTCTCTAAGAAAACTGTAAGTCAGTACACTTGATACACGAGGTAAATGACGTAGTAAATGGTTGGATTGCCGCTGGTATTGGCACCATTAACAGATGAGAAAATTTAAATGAAAGTGTAAGAGAAAAACAGGGAGCCGGACGACTTCTAGTTTTTTATTTAATTTTTTGTAATTCTAGAAAATCGAAACATACCGCCGTAGTCTATTTTGTTTTTCATACCCTTATAGAATATAGCCACGGTAGAGTGGCCGAGCGCAATGAGGCGCTATGCTCCGATGCGCGAGGCCGTTCCCCGACGGGATTGTTGTCCTTAGGTTAGTTTAACTTAGTTTAAATAGTTTGTAAGCTACGGACTAATAACCTAGCATTTGAGTCCGATAGATTTACAAACTTTTGAACATTTGAACGAAAGTGTACGGTTCAAAGTACGAATACTAAAAAAGCAACAACAACACTCTTTGCTTCTTTGGATCATGTAGGAATTTTAGTCGAATGTTCTTTAACGGTCCTTAGTGGTTCCACCCTCATCACCAGGGGTGCGATGACGGTCCTTATGGCCCGGGGCCACCGGTGTCATTATAAAAGCGTCGAAACGTCAAAAGACTAATCAAGGATAGCTTCAGTGACACCATTCACACCACCCCTTGAAATTTTCGGTATCGATTATGACTTATGGAGAGCGTTAAATACTTCGTTTCTTTCTTCTTTCCTTTTTTTCTCTCTCTCGCCCTTTTTTTTCTCCTTGGCAAGTTAGGGGAGGGGGGTAGGAGGGGGGGGGGAGATGGGAGATCAACTTATGGAAATCTCGTGATTTGAAAACTTGGAATAGCGGTTCTGTCCTCCAAACACAGCGACATCATGTGAAGAGGTTAAATGGAGGTATGATGGGCTGGAATGGCCTCTCCCTGGAGTGACACGTCCTCAGTGGCATTAGCCATTAACACAAGGTACACGCGACTCGTACTTCTTAGGTCTGGCCATTTGTCTGCATGTGTCAACGACTTGCTGTTTGAAGCTTCACTGAGGAAGACTCTCCATATGAACGCCTTTGTTATACATTTATTTTAAAATGTTACGATAACGTAATCAAATTGAGCCGGCCGCGGTGGCCGAGCGGTCTGCGGCGCGCCACAGTCTGCACGGCCATTACGCTCGGGGGTTCTAACCCCCCTCGGGCATGGATATTTATGCCGTCCTTAGTATTAGCTAGTTCATAAGTAGTTTGTAAGTTTAGGGACTGATGACTCCGTAATTAAGTGCCATATGTTCTACAAACATTTGAAAATTTTTGGAATAAAATTGGCCGTAATTATTCTTACCTGAACAATAGTTTTTACATTTGCATTCCCTTTATTCAATTACGGTCATATAGCATAATCAAGTAAACGCGAAGTAAAGTTCCCTTACAACTCCTGCGTTTTGTCACTAAAAGGTTCCTACAGTTGCGGAAGTCTATCGAACTTACGTTTCTCAACGCTATACAATTATAATCGCTACTTACGGATAGATTGTAATATAAGGATAATTCCTGTGCCTCTATAAGACTTTCATTCATTGTTTTTTGTTTGTTAAAGAAATCGTTACTCGAACTATGTTCGGCCTATCATACTAAAGGAAGCTCCTAACACATTGTCCATTGTGCAGTATTTGACTGTATGACTTCTCGTCATTACTAAGGCCTAACTTACTCATCACGATTACGTTGCGAAACTGAGTTTCGAAATTTTTCTGCTAATTACTGCGCATGTGAGAAGCACAGTAGCAAAATTTGGCAAAGACTTTAATCACTTTCGGAACGTTCCAAATTTCACGAAAAAAAAACTATCGGTTAAGCGTGTGTCTAGATTAGGTTCCATATGAATAAATACGGCATGAAGTAGAAAACTGGGAAATCGTTAGTTATAAACAATTACGCTGCGTATAAGTGAGCCCTCAATAAAAATCATTAAAGTAACAAAATTGGCACACTGAGTCACTAGAAACAGAGACTCCTGCTACGAACATCTATGAGTTGACGATAGAGATGTAATTGTGAATAATCCATTCCCTAAGAAATTTGAAGACATCTGCGCTTAATAAAGACCCTTTCGTGCGGTCGGAAAACGCTGTAGATACTCTGAAGTAAATGGGAAACTATTCTGTAGAGCCCGAAGAAATATCAGCTCCCCTAAAAGGCCGTTGCGTAAATGGGGAAGCTTTTATATCCCAAATGGTGGGGGAGGAAGGAACTTGTGAAATAAGTAGTATCATGGTCACTTGAGACAAACCTGCCTATTTCAGTCTTAGGAACGCGATGTGGATTCTCTGGAGACATGTTTAGTATGTTCTTCCTTGCTGCGTAATTAATGGTTATAAGATGATCTGTAATTTCTTATGCTGCATTGGCAAGCGGTGAAGTTGTTTCCGGAATGTTTCACAACAACTGCTTTAATAGAAATGTTGAACTCCCGAAAGGAAATCGTTATCCAAGAACTGGAAGAAGATCAGCATGAAATCAGCTACAACATGTATATATAAATCTACATACAAATCCGAAGCCACCGTATGGCGTAGGACGAAAGACATCTTAATCGACGTTCTGTAATTTCCTTTCTTGTTCCTTTCGGAAATGGAGCCAGGGAGAAAGAACTGTTTATATACCTCCATACAAGCCCAACATTCTGTTATTCGGTATTCGTGGTCCTTCCGTGAGATGAAGGTCACAGGTAGTATAATATTTCTACATTTTGTTGAAATGCCGATTTCTAACTGTTCTCAGTAGTGGTTTTCGACAGAACGTCGTCATACCTCCAGAGATTCCCATTTCAGTTCAAGAAGCATGTCTGTATGAATAACGTGTTGATAAAACCTCCTCGTAACAAATCTGGCAGCACGAAACTAAATTACTTCTGAGTTTCTTTAATTCTAACGTTGCTCGAGAATTGGTCGTACAAGTGATCTATACATGGTCCTCTTAATAAACTAGTTACAATTTCCTAAAATTCACCATGCCCTTCGTACTACCGTCATAACGTACTCGTTCCATTTAATTTCGTTCTCGGACGTTAAGCTAAGATAAGTAGTATAGGGTAAGTGTACCAGTAATCGGCATTGTTTGAGTGATGAGCACTTCAATTTTACATTTAAAGTATTCATTTAATCTCTAAATAGATCCGTTATCCCATTGGCGATAAATAGTACGACGAGTACCGATAACAGGATTTCGGCTCAATTTGCATAGCCGATCACTGGTACGAAGTTGCATCCTATAAATGTAATTATTTCAAACTCAACTGATTGTAATTACAAGGACTTGCGCATATATGTAGGAAACTAAATGGATTTATGTGGCATGTCACAATAAGCTATAACCAATATTGTATAAATAATAGGACTTACGACATTTAATGTGAATACCCTTAAGCTTCCGATAACTGTTATACTTACCCTACATACCTATATCAAGTGGCACACTAATAACTATAAAACATAAAATTATAACACTGTATTACTGCTCATCCGCATAAATTTATATTTTTCTACAGTCGGAGCAAGATTATATACATCATGCGAACTACGAACTTTGTCAGAGTCATCATGAATTCTCTTACAGTCATTGAAGTCCGTCAGCAGCAGTCAGAGATTTTAGCTCACGATATGACACAATTTTTGTCTCATTTATACAGGGTGTTTACAATATTCGTACTAAACACTCTTTGACGTTGTAGAGGGGATCCAGTAGATGACGTTTTGCCAGTTAACCCTTATCCGCAAATGTCTCCCAACGACGCTCTGAGGGCTTATTTACCTTTTATACAGTTAAACAAATCTCCACCAAGCTCTTTGCTTAGAGCACTTTACCAGTAGAATAGATGTACGCCACAGAATCTGAGACAAAGAACTGCTCATAGCTCTCAATGTATACATTTAGGCCCATGTTTATTAGACGTTTGCCGGCCGCGGTGGCCGAGGGGACTGAGGCGCTCCAGTCACGGTCTGCACGGCCACTACGGTCGGGGGTTCGAATCCCCCCTCGGGCATGGACATTTGTGCCGTCCTTAGTATTAGTTAGTTCATAAGTAGTTTGTAAGTTTAGGGACTGATGACCCCGTAGTTAAGTCCCATAAGCTAAACAAACATTTGAACATTTGATTAGACGTTTTATTTGTTATGGTCCACATTACGTCCTACAAAAATATGGACACCAAAGGTATTTCACGAGAAGAGGTTTTCTTGTACAGTATCGAAGATGACGTGCTCTTATCATAGTTGGATAAAATTTTCGATACGCTTCGTCTGTAATACTTGATGTACTAATTCTCCTTTACAACTTCTAGACGAGTGAAACAAAAATTCTGAAACACCTTTTACCTGATTTTACTACCCAACTTTCATCTCACAAGGAAAGTACTTAGGCTCGAACAAACAGAAATAGACCAAAATCATATGATAGATAATGTAAAGTTCCGTTATTGCACTAGTGATATTCCCTCATCTGCAAAACTCTGCAGTCGCCCATTAGAGGCCTCTGCGTGTGCCATGCCGCATTGCACTTTGACCTGCCGGTACGCCAGTAGTGACGGTGCAGTGTGCCTCTGAAGTTGCGCTTTGTGACGTTATTTTTGTAGTTAAGCGTCAGATGGGTCGGCGATTGGTAATCAATCCTGCTAATGTATTGCAATTGGTTGAAATGAAATTCCGAAGAGCCCTTCTTCGTGAATACGGTCTTGGTGTAGAAGAAGAATCATTCACATGTTTTCTGGTATCTATTATAGTGCAGAAACATGAGAATAGATTAAAAACACTATAATAGATAATAGGTAAGATGCGAATGATTCATCTTCTTCACCAATACCATCTACAAGAAGAAGGTTTCTTCGTATCTTCACCTCAATCAGTCACACTATATTAGAAGTATTGATTACCAATCGGCGACCCATCCGACACTTCACCACACAAATAACGTCACAAGAGGCACACTACACCTTCACTACTGGCGTACCGGCAGTTCAAAGTGCAATGCGGCGTGGCACACGCAGAGGCCTCTAATGGGCGACTGCAGAGTTTTGCAGATGCGGGAGTATCACTAGTGCAATAAGATACCTTTACATTATCTATCATACGATTTTGGTGCATTTCTGTTTGTTCGAGCCTAAGTACTTTCCTTGTCAGAAATGCCGGCCGGCCGCGATGGCCGAGGAGACTGAGGCGCTCCAGTCACGGTCTGCACGGCCACTATGGTCGGGGATTCGAATCCCCCCTCGGGCATGGATATTTGTGCCGTCCTTAGGATTAGCTAGTTTATAAGTTGTTTGTAAGTTTAGGGACTCATGACCCCGTAGTTAAGTCCCATAAGCTATACAAACATTTTGAACTTGTCAGAAATGATCGCTCAACAGACGTCGAAATTGAAGTATATGCCACTTACTACAAAGAAATTTCCCAAACTAGATCGCAGTGCTGTTTAAAGATACAGATTTTGAAATTTAGGCTAGTCTTAAGTAGTAGCATACTGACAGAGATTCTCTTTGATGTGTTTCAGATTCGTGGTTCCGGCCGCACTTCCGCTGTCTGCCTGCGCTCCGTGGATCTGTCCCACAACATGCTGCGCTCCTTCTTCCTGGACCTGCCTGCACTGAAGTATCTCAACCTCTCCAGCAACGGTATCCGCGTCATTGCACCTACGACTTTCCTGCTGCCTGAGCTAATCGATATCGACCTGACCAACAACCAGATCGCAGTGCTGGACCCGCACACGTTCAAGGACTCCCCCAAGCTGCAGGTGCTGCGCATGGCGGGCAACCACCTGAGCCGCTACGACAACCTGTTGCTGCCGCTCGTGATGCGCCTGATCGACCTGTCCTACAACAAGATCGTCACCGTCGAGGAGACCGCGCTGGACGGGCTCAACATCTCGCGCCTGCTACTGGGGCACAACGGGTTCCGGTCGCTGCCGCAGGCGGCGCTGTCGCGCGCCGGCTACCTGGGCTACGTCAACCTGGACGGCAGCCAGATCACCACCCTTCGCCCTCGCTCGCTCAACCGCGTCCGCGTCGCCAGCATCAGCCTCTCCAGGACCAACACGCTCGCCGAGATCGACTCCCACGCTCTCACCCGCCTGCCTTACCTGCGCCACGTCCGCATCACTGAGAACCCCAACCTCGTGTACATCAGCCCAAATGCCGTCTCCAAGTCCCCCAATGTCACCTACGTCGACTACTCAAACAACAACCTCTTGGCTGTAGAAGAGGAGATGATGACCGTAGTAAGTACATACCACGCAACCTAATATTTCCTTAACCCTCTCATGCACGAATTATCAACCCGATAATGAATAAAATTTCTGATAAATTATTTCGTAAATTAAGACCTATCTTGTACAGAATTCATCATAATTTATCTAAAAAAAATAGTTTCATAGACCAGTAGGGAGGAGTCCTCTAAAGAGGACAGTGAGTAGTAAAACTGCTACTTTTACATGCAACATGTGTTAATAATATCAAAGAATACATGAAGAGTGTACACTATTTTGTATTTTTCGTACAATGAAATTTTTTCAGGCACTCAGGGCACACAGCAAGCTTACACATTTCTCAAATGTAACGTGTTTTCCGTTGGCAGTCCCTATCATGACATCTCTTGGCATTGGGATCATCTGATTTGGCTGGCCACAGTTATACCCCATTGAAGCATAAATCGTTGGTTCCGAATGATAGGCTTTCTTGTTTTTCGATGTACAGACAACAATGTACTTTCATCTGAAGGCCTGCCTCTACTGTTTCTTGTAATCTCTACTTTCTGTTTCTTTATTAGCCCAACGACTAACACTGCCGTCTAGGAGACATTCTAGCATTCATCATTAGGACTCATACGAGGTACCGGTTCTTTTACGGTCACCTCAGATGTAAAAGATGACAGAAATGAAACAAAATTTAAGTGTCCTCATTTGAGGACTCGACACATGAGAGGGTTAACTAATTTAATTTTCAACTAACTCATTAACGAGAAATACGAGGTACCTCCAGAAAGTAAGTTTCGTTTTGTTATATAAAACAAACGTGTGCAGATCCAGAAAAAATATTTATTGTACAATAATCTACAACTGTTAAACTACTTTTCTACATAGCTGCCGAAATTTTGTAGGCACTTTTCGTAGCGTGGCACAAGTTTCTGTAGGGAAAGGTCGGGTAGCCCCGAACGGCGGGTAACCGCGGACATTTCAATTTCTAAGAAACCAAGCACGTTGCGCTGGCAAGACTGCATTTGAAATGCGCGCCCTGTGGAATAAAAACACATGCAAGTCAGTAGTGGCATAGGCACCGAGCGAGCTACTCGCAACGGTGAATTTTGTTCGCGCAAATTTTTTCGTCGTTCCTGTTTAACTTCGTTGGCGGTTTTCACCCATAAGAAGAGTTATTGAAATTAGCATTTGATCTTGCAGAAGCTCTGAAAAACCCTCATAGATTTAATAAAGAGAAGGGTCATCTCCATATAAAAAAAAAGGTTTAGAAGAGAGACAGAAAAGGAAATGCAATAAAAAGGACAAGCCGAAAAAACAAAAAACGCAAATGCACTAAAGAAACGTTCATAGTAAAGACAAATATTCAGTCTCTCCGAAGAGAATCAAAGAAAAGAGACAGAATGCATCACATGTGGAGAAATCTTCGAAGAAGACTGTATTCAGTGCTATAACTGCAAGGACGGGTACCATGAAAACTGATTTGATGTAGATGCTTGAGATATTTATTACAATTGTATGTTTTCAAGGCCAAGAAACAAGTGGAGTACCACTGAATGCTGTGTCCGGGGCTACCCTCCAAATTTTTTAGTGCCAATAAACTGATTCAAAAGTGTATTTAAGATAATTCATAAAAAATTATTATCTATGCTTAGTTATAAGTGACATGACTAAAGAAGTTACTGGTTTCACTTTACGATGAAAGTTAACACAGAAAAATTGTTTATTGTTGTTTTATTAGCAATTCATTTTTGTGTCCGGGGCTACCCGACCTTCCCCTATGCCTTATTCATAGAAGGTTGCCGCCTGTGTATTCATCCATGTGGTAGCATGTTCTTTCAGCTCGTCATCGTGGAAGTGTTGACAGGACAAATTTTAGGTGTAAGAAGAAGATTTCCATGAAAAGGTGGTGTTTGTTTCCACGATAGTGCCCGACCTCATGAGGTGAATGTGACCAAACAACTCTTACGGGAATTTCACTGGGACGTGTTTGATTATCATCCGTACAGCCCGGGCCCGTCTCCTAGCCACTTTCACCTCTTCTTACACCTAAAAATCTGTCCTTGGTGGTCAACATGTCAACTATGATGACGAGCTGAAAGAACATGCTACCACATGGCTGAATACACAGGCGGCAACCTTCTATGAAGAAGGCATACAGAAACATGTGCCACGCTATGACAAGCGCCTACAAAATTTCGGCAGCTATGTAGAAAAGTAGTTCAACAGTTGTAGATTTTTATGCAATAAATATTTTTTCTGTATCTGTACACGTTTGTTTTATATAACCAAACGGAACTTACTTTCTGGACGTACCTCGTATTATTGACGTCTGACTGTAGCACAACCTTTACTTCATAGGTAGTTAAGTAAAAAATTTGAATAATAAAATAACTTGTGTGTCCCAAAGACGAGAAACTGAAATTACTTATTATAAAATTTTCCACACAGGAATAATTAAGATGCAGATTAATTATAATTCTTCGCTTTAAGAATTGTGTTTATTATCCTAAAGTTGTTGGAGATCGTTAGAGAACCTTCGTAGTTGCAAGAAAGTATTCAGGAGCATAGGAATACCTTTTAGAAAATGGACACATTTGCGCTCGAACGCTCGGAACCGTACGATACCATTCTCAGGAGAATACTCGAGCATAAAAATGTTCAAATATTCAGATGTTTGTTAAGCTTAAGGGACTTAACTGGGGGGGGGGGGGGTGTCATAAGTCCCTAAACTTACAATCTACATATGAACTACTTGATACTAAAGACAGCACAAACATCCATGACCACGGGGGGATTCGAACCCCCGACGGGGAACGACCTCGCGCATTGTAGTATAGCGCCTCTTTGCAATCGGACATTCCACCGCGGCCGTAAACATTTAGAGCTCTGCGTCATTTCCAGGAAAATCTTTGCATTCAACCACAAGTGACACTTTAATAGAGTGCAAAAAGTAACAAGATATAGGTACCTTAGGTACTATTGTACATAGTTTAATCACGTGAGTGTGTAATTAGCGTGCCAAACGATAAATTAAGATAGAAGTGCAGTAAAATGTAACGTTAGCAGAGTCATGCTCCGAATGAGCGTTCGTTCCTGCCTGACGTTCGAATCCTCCATCTGGCATTGTATGTGTGTTTCCTTAGTATAAGTTAGTTTAAGTAATGTGTATGTCTAGAGCGGGGGTGGCCAACTTCATTATACCTAAGATCTACCGTTCACTGATAAAACCCTGTGCGATCTACCACTTCTTAAATACATCTAAAAATGTTAAATGAAAGAGTATATTCCAATGTACAGTTAGGTAGTATTTTTATTTTGTTAAGAGGATTTATTCCTTCTACCACTTACATACATCTTGCAGTTTTAAATGAAACAGTATATTACAGTATAAAGTTATGCAGTTCTTTTATTCTGTTAAGAGGAAAAACATTAAATAGAAAACTACACATTTCATGAAAATTTAAATAAAACAGTATAGTTCAGTTTACAGTTTATGTAGTATTTTTATTTTGAGTAAAATAAAATTGAAAATTATTCTTAGTAACTATTTCTTCATATTAGTGTAAGCACTGTGTCTGAGCATCTTCTGCCAGATTAGCAAAGTCAGTTTTGCAGTTGGAAATTGCCAACCTTAAAGAATCCACTGTGTGTCTGTCAAAGGAGAACGGTGTCTACTTTTTGTTTGTTTCAAGTAGGAAAATGCTGATTCACATAAATATGTTGAATCAAGACACGAATGCAGCTGTTCAATACTTTCCTTCAAATAAGGGTATTTCTCGTTGGAAACCAATGAGCAGAAATCCAGACCAAAGGATGATCTTGATTTTAGAAATATATGCCGCGTAGAGGAATTTTTTTAAAATTTTTTTATAGCTTATGGGACTTAACTACGGGGTCATCAGTCTCTAAACTTACAAACTACTTATAAACAAGCTAAGACTAAGGACGACACAAATATCCATGCTCGAGGGGGGATTCGAACCCCCGACCGTAGTGGCCGTGCAGACCGTGACTGGAGCGCGTCAGTCCCCTCGGCCACCGCGGCCGGCCGCAGAGTAATAATTTCATTTTTCAGTATCATGGAATGCATTTGAAATTTGTCTCCAAATTTATTAGCAATTTCATAGATGTCACTATGATGAATGGAATTGTTAAATGCGTAACTGATGAATTCCACGAAATTCTATTCTATTTTTTTTTCAAATCTCTGAAAGGAATTTCAGAGTCAGATACCACTACCTTTTTTCTGCTTGCCAGGAATGAAATTGTAGGTAGTATGTTTTTCCATGTGATCCTTGATATTTATAATTTGTTGAAATTTTCTCTTCTAAATGTCAATCATCATTGACACTGTTTAAGTTTGAAATGCTGCAATAGAACTAATCACTTCTGCTACTGTTTTATTCTTGCCTTGTAGTTCCAGATTTAATGTGCTCATGTTTTCGGTAAAATCTGCTAAAAATGCTAAATCACATTGTCAGTGTGAATCACGCAGTGAATTTACATGATTTTTGACTTGCCAAGATCGACTAGACTAATAGCCGCGATCGACCGGTCGTTGGCCATCCCTGGTCTAGGGACTTATGACCATGGAAGTTTGGTCTAATAAGTTTCAAACATTTGAACATTTTGAAACGTGCTGAGTATCAAGTAATTTCACCGTAACTCAGTCAGGTAAACGTTAGACCACCGTGTAGATGGCTTCCTTCACCTTCAAAACGTTCAAATGTTTGTAGAGCTTATGGGACTTAACTACGGGGTCTTCAGTCCCTAAACTTACAAACTACTTATGAACTAGATAATAATAAAGACGGCACAAATATGCATGCCCGAGGGGGGACTCGAACCCCCGACCGTAGTGGCCGAGCAGAACGTGACTGCCGCCTTCCCTTCACCTTCGATCAGCGTGCCTAAGTCATACTGAAGTCACGTCTGAAGCTATTAGGATCTACTCTGCTCACGGCACATTTGCCTGTATTTACCGTTGGCTAATGTCTTATTATTTTAGAACTCAAGATGTAGATGCAGAATTCAGATCAACTGATAAAAAGAAAGTGGAATAAAACCGTGTTCACACTTCACTAGTGACGTTTTCATATTCTGAATCACTTTCGCGTTCTAGCAGTCCAAAATTATAGTCACACTTATTACAACTTCAAATGATGATATAAGTATGTCGGTGTCGTAACCAGCCGTTTCCAAGCATACTACTAAAGAGGTTTATACTTTGATGCAGGAAATGGACTGCAAAGCACAGAGTGAAGTTTGATGAGTAAATACCGATCATATTTCTCTACCACTTGGGTTTATCCACAACTGAATGTCGACGACTTACAAAACCAATAGCAGGAGTGTAAGATATATGTGTTTAGCGCTATTGTAAGTACTTTAAATAAATGATTTTTGATATTGATAATTGAAATTTTAAGGATACAGTGGCGTCTTCGGTGTACTACAATATTTCTCCTATGGTACTGATATCTTGCTACTTTTATTCTCCCTATTCTCTCCTCACTTTTAGTAGAATACAACGTTTTACATGCAAATGACACCAAAGGCTGTTGTTGCTTTTTTTATGATCAAAAGTTAATATTACCAGGATTTCATGCAGTTCAGGGCATTAGAGGTCAAATGTGACTCTCGTAGAAGGCTGTTGACTGTTGCCACCTACAAGATTACGGGAACCTATCAGATCTGGAGATTTCCCGCATTACTCGTTTAAAACAAGGACAACTTTTTATATGGAAGGCCGTTTATCTTGACAATTGCAAATAATACCTAAAGTGACTGTCTGCTGTTTTTTTACTGGGACAGAATTTGCCTCTCAGGCGCTCATTGGTAGGTGTCAAGACTTAGCGACCGAGTTGTGATGGCCCTCACTGGAGGTCTTCGAGGTAGGCTTCCTGTTGGTAGAAGTCATGCTCTAAGGCCTCATCCTCTTATGTGAGTTGTGAGAGTCTTTGTGAAAGGGTATGACATTTACTATTCGCCAGAAGCAAATGTCACGCGCGATTCATAAGATCCAGAACACAACTATAGGCCCCCGTAAGTAAAACACGGCGAGTCGGTTTCGCCTATAGGCTAGGTCCCTCATCCGTGATAAGCTTTGATTAATCGAAGTTTATACTGACTAATGGATTCACAGCTGAGAGTGAGTCGAGTCAGATGTTTTGAAGGCCTCACGGAATGGTTTCACCTCGTTTGTTTTTATTTATTTTTAGAGGTCATGGAAGGGGAATGGGGCTGGGGGTAGGGTTTGGGGAACAGGTGAAGTCTTCCAACACAGCACAATCCGTTCCACCCACAAACAGCCATTACGTGTCTGATTTCATTCATCACGAGTATGTTGATATGACGGTAAACTGTACGCCTAAGCAAATTCAAATGTTCAAATGTATGTTAAGCTTATGGGACTTAACTACGGGGTCATCAGTCCATAAACTTACAAACTACTTATCAACTACCTTATACTAAAGACGGCACATATATCCATGCCCGAGGGGGGATTCGAACCCCCGACCGTAGTGGCCGTGCAGACCGTGACTGGAGCGCCTCAGTCTCCTCGGCCACCGCGGCCGGCTACGCCTGAGCCTTATTTTACGAGATACAGTGTTTGAAAACAATTACTTAGATATTCCACGGAGGTGAGATCATAGCGCCAATTCAACACACGACAAATCGATATTCCATATAAAAACCATTTCTATTAACAGTTTTAGAGTAATGATGTGGGAAATAGTAACTCTACATGTCCATATATCTTACTCCCTCTAAGAGAAACTTGCCACTATTTTCAGTTCTAACCTCAAAGTTTCATAGGTGAAATGGTCAGAGGACTTGTTCAGGGCGCATTCAGGTCACTGAGGCACAATAAAGAGGAAACAAACATGACTGACAAGTTGAGTAGTGTGTTAACATGTCTTTCCATTCATGAACCCAACAGCGTCTTCGGTAAATAGTCACTAGGCAACACGTTGATCACAAAGCTTGACTACAGAGTTAGCATTATAAGATAATAATGAAATCTTAGCAGGATACGAAGTGTAACTAAATTATTGACTAAAATCTAATTTTAAATTGAATTTTTAGTTTTGTCAGTGGGTCAATCTGTCTATTTTCTATTTATACAGAGTGTTTATGAGGAATTGTAAATACCTTAGGACGCCACTGTAGAGACTAATTGCAATAAAAGTGTCATATAATTTGCGTCCAATTTTTATTAACTACAGAGATACAGGTGTTAGTATGTAACCGAAACAAACTTGAACGAAAGGAAAATGGGGACATTTTCACAGATTTTGCCTTCGATTCTTGGAAGAACATCATCATACTGATTTAAAAGCAATATTTTGTGTTTTAAATGTTTATATGTTTGTGGAGCTTAAGAGACTTAACTACGGGGTTATCAGTCCCTAAACGTACAAAATACTTATGAACTACCTTATACTAAAGACGACACAAACATCCATGCCCGAGGGGGGATTCGAACCCCCGACGGGGAACGGCCTCGCGTATCGTAACATAGCGCCCCAATGCGCTCGGCCGCTCCGCCACGGCACTATTTTGTGTCCCACCGTTTTTATTTAGTCACCAGACTGTAACGATTTATTTTTCTTTCTCCGTTAAAAAAATATGTTAACCGTTTTTCAGGTTACAAGACATCTTCGGAATTTAAATTGTGATTTTAATTCAATATGATAATATTATAGTCAGAACCGACGGAAAAATACGTGCAAATGTTCGTATTTGCCATTGCTTTAAGTTTGTTTGGGTGATATACTGGCAGTATTATCTGTGTACTTGATAAAAGTTGGACACATCTTATATGGAATTTTAATTGAAGTTCGTGTTTATTATCGTCTTCTAAAAGATTTACTATTTCTCCTAAATCACCTTGTATATACAGAGTGTTTCCAAAATACACCGGGAAACTTCGTGAAAAGGACTTGGTTAATCAATTTTTACGTATGAGGCGGTCGGCACCAATCTCACCTACCGGAAGGTGCATCGAGCAGAGTTTCGTGACGAGGATGTTTCATATCAATGTTCCGTGGCGGGGATTGCTTTGTAACAATGTTACTTCACACTTTCGTAACACATGCTGCTTCATACCAGTGTCGCGTGCGAGATAGTGTGTGTGTGTGTGGCAGATGGCACTTCATGCAGAGGATTCCCTATAGTCTATACGAAAGTTGCATAGCCTAAATTCTTTAAAAATCAAGTGTTTGTAATCACTGGACAAAACTGTGAAGGTCATTGGTCTCTAGATTTACAAACTACATAAACTAAATTATCCTAAAGACAACACATACACCTATGCCCGAGGGACGACTCGAACCCCCGACGAGAGGTCGCGCCTTCCGTAACATGTTGCCTCAGACCGTGCGGCGGTTTATGCGCAGCTAAAGTCTTCATACAGATGTTGACTGCCAATGAGTATCTCAAAGAGATGTCGCATGGTAAGTGTGCATTGTAACGTGTTAATGGATTTTTGTTCAGTGTGGCAGTGTGTGATTTGTACTAATGTTCAGTGACAGATGATGCTTCATTCAAATATTTTGTGCCATAGGGTACATCCTCCTGAAGATAAATGGCTGAGGGTGCATAGTACCTATATTACAGGACAGAGGGTTTCTTGTCCCCAACATGCGTGACAGAATGTATTTAATTACAATGTTGCATCGTAAAGGGTGCAGCTTACCGCAGTTATATGACAGATAATGGTTCATACCAACGCTTTGTGGCAGAGGAGTCTTTGCTAGAGCACTTTTTATTAATGGTGTGTGGCGGAGGGAGCTTCTTACTAATTTTGCGAGACTTACTTAAAATTTCGATTCCACAACGGATTAGATATCTCGTATTAGTGAGGGATGGATATAGATAGATATAGAGTAAGGGCCTAGGAGTGCCTCCGCACTGAAGAAAGGATCATTGCCCGCCATCGGCATATATATATATATATATATATATATATATATATATATATATGTGTGTGTGTGTGTGTGTGTGTGTGTGTGTGTGGCTTATGTTCTTTTGGACATGTCCGAAAGAACAGATTCCATATATATGTATTTTCATCCTCGTTCTTCCGAAATGTATATCCAGGCCCTTACGCTAATTAACTCCCTGTTTGAAGTAGGGCCTGTTATAATTTACAGGTAAACACAACAGAGTAAATCTCTTAAAATTAATTAACATACTCAACTAAAAACCAAGTTCTCCCGAGAACAAAGTACATACCTGTAAGGTTTACTGACAACCATCAATTGAGACGTGCCGTCCTAAAACTCAAGTTTAGAATTTATCATCACTTACCCAAGTGTTCCACTCCGATAAAACCCTTTTGTGAAATATGAGCGAAATATAATGTTGACGCAGTTTCTTATATTATTCCCATAACTAGTTAAATGTAATAAGCATTCCATCAGTCTCTTACTTTCACTATAAAGTACAATCTTAATTTAAAATTACTACTCGTAGGCTGTCACCAAAATTTGCAAAAACGTATATTCACGTCATTGCCAGTGTTTTTTCGATCCTAAGTCCGTATCTTCCTTAGAGTTTCTAAGCGAGAAGGTTAATTTTGCTTTCTAGAAATACCTTTGCTTTTCCAATTTTAACGACGCACCAAGACGCCACTTGCAAAGTCCGGAAGCAGTGAGTAGAAAATTGCGAACGGAAATCTATTTAAATTCCACTTTACCCTTACGCAGCCCTCAAGTTAAGGATCCCATCCTCCGGACCCCAATAATGACTTAAAGAATTACCTCTGAATACTGCCCGATACTCTCAGATAATATCCCTTGTTGATGGACTCGTAAGGGTACACATCAGTTGTCGGCAGAGGCCGGCCGCGATGGCCGAGGGTACTGAGGCGCTCCAGTCACGGTCTGCACGGCCACTACGGTCGGGGGTTCGAATCCCCCCTCGGGCATGAATATTTGTGCCGTCCTTAGTATAAGGTAGTTCGTAAGTAGTTTGTAAGTTTAGGGACTGATGACCCCGTAGTTAAGTCCCATAAGCTGTACAAACAATTAAACATTTGATTTGTCGGCAGAGGGACTGTAAATACTGAGTCAACAGTAGAGTAATGATGAATTAAACAAGCTACTGGATTTAAAGAGTTATTCGAAATGGGGTCCCCCAGTATCAATGCATTCATATTCGTTCTTACTTCTCGGTTGTCACGAAACACTGCCGTGACCATACATGGCAAGCAGTGTTGAAGACTTCGTCGTTACGCATCGGAATACATTGCTGCCTTCGCCTTTCTTGTCTCCTGATCTCTCGTCTATAGAAAACCTCTTATCAAAGACGACAGGTCTGGGATACAACACCCAGCTCTACATGAGGTCAACTTTGGTACTACAATATATGAAAGCAGCATGGTCTGCTATACTCCAACACATCCGGAGCCTCTAAGAGTCAAAGCCAGGGCGTGAAGCAGAGGCGAAACTAAATGCTCATTTTATCGTCTTCCTTACTTCACATGGGGCTGTGTTTCCAATCATGTAAACTTTGTACAATGTGCCACTGTTTTTGGTACATTTTGGATGGCCAGTAGTGTATTTATTATTCTGCATCATCCCAGAAAGTTTGTATCATCACGTGATCACTGAAATCTTTAATCAGCGTGTTGTATAGCGTGCCACTGTTTTTGGTGCATTTTGGATGGCCAGTTGTGTATTTGTCATTCTGCATGATCCCGGAAGGTTTGTATTATCACGTGATCACTGAAATCGGTAATCAGCGTGTTGTACAGCGTGCCATTGTTTTTGGTGTATTTTGGATGGCCAGTAGTGTATTTATCATTCTGCATCATCCCCGAAAGTTTGTATCATCACGTGATCACTGAAGTCGTTAATTAGTGTGTTGTACAGCGTGCCACTGTTTTTGGTGTATTTATCAGTCTGCATCATCCCAGAAAGTTTGTATCATCGCGTGATCACTGAAATCGGTAATCAGCGTGTTGTACAGCGTGCCACTGTTTTTGGTGCATTTTGGATGGCCAGTAGTGTATTTATCATTCTGTATCATCGTGGAAAGTTTGTATCATCACGTGATCACTGAAATCGTTAATCAGCGTGTTGTATAGCGTGCCACTGCTTTTGGTGCATTTTGGATGCCCATGAGTGTATTTATCATTCTGCATGATTCCGGAAAGTTTGTATCATCACGTAATCACTGAAATCGGTAATCATTATTGGTGAAAGCAGAAGAAGAACGGGTACTTTTAGTTTTATTAAGGTACAGAGGCATTCACCGATATTACTGCCTTTATGTTTCTTACATAAGAACATATCGGCAGTAGGTGCACTCATGAATTATCAGTGACGTAGATAATTAATCAATTTTATTGCTCTTAACACGCATTCCGCAGCTATGTCCTCTACGGGTTGAGTCCGTGAATTTCTTTCCCGCCGCGTAATTCTGAGAAAGTGTTAATTTGGCGGAAAATAAAAAGCGCTATAATCCGGCTGGCACGCAGCAGCTGCTGCCGCCCCCTCATTTGGCGGCGTGCCCACCGCCGCAACTTCTCTGCCAGCTACAACTTCACACTCTCTCCCTTTCCCATTCGCATAATAAAGCTGTAGTTACGTACAGGCTGCATATTTACGTGATTACTTTTCCACGAACTCATATTCGCAATGAAAAAATATCGGGACGGTCAAATCTCGAACGTTACATTACAGAATAACGCTCAGGTAGGAAGGGGTGCTAAAGAGCTATACAGCCCCTTGGTGCAGTGTCTGTGTTTCATACAGATACGGAATATAAAGTTCCTCTAGACCAGTGGCTGCCTCTGTTTCTGTGAACATTACCCTTGATTGAAATCAGACATTACGGGGAATATACTTCTCACTAACGGCATCCGTTTACTGCATTCATGGGAACACGTGTTACCACTTCAGTAGCTCCAGGGCCCTAGTTGTAGTCCACTGCACTACCTCTGGTTTCCGTTTGTTGTTCAACATACCTTTTAGGGCTATGGGAAGTATATTTACACCTAATAACGGTTCTTCAGGGGTTCTTGGTGAGTATGCATACCACCAAAGTCCATATCGAAAGGTGCTTGGGAAATACACATAGCACAGTTTCTCTTGTGGTCCTTAAGAGGCATATTTACCACCAAATTTGGGGTACGTCAAAGTTTCTGGGTATATGTCTGACCATCTCTGTATGTACCTCACATATTGTGGTAGTATACTGTAGCAAAACTACTACAACAATCAGTGTCTGTTTGTGGCAGGACCACTACTGTGTTTGGAAGACATTGTGACATTTGGTTGCGAAAGAAATATTACTTGTAAACAATAAACATGAAATATCAATTTTTTAAAAATAAAAAGTAATCACGGTTTTTAATTTTTTATATGTAATGTCAACGCCGTTACAGCTCACAAAAGGGAAATGGGCTAATCCATTTACCACCACAGTGGGAAGCTCGCAAAACTGTTGTAGTGGTACAGAGTTTAGACATAAATCACAAAAATAAAATCGTCAAAATTAAGTTATAATAAATTATTCACACTTCTAATACAAAAAAAGGGCTGAGTTGCCACAAAAATGCGCCCGTGAAATGTTAGAATAAAATGAAAATTATCTTAATATGTTTCGCTAAATGATGAAAATGTAATGATATTTTGTTTTTTTCTAAATGGTTTATCATACCTAGAACTAATGGTAACTATCCACGTAAAGGGCATATAATTAAACTGTATGCTTCCTCTGCGACACATGCTTCACTCAAACACTGCACCGCTATTCAAAATCAACTTCATCAAATGTAATCACTGTACTTATTGTTTTAAAGCACATATTTATGGCCACGTTACTTCTAAAACGGTAGAAATTGGAAAACTTTCCGGTGGTAATCCGTTGTGTCTAACCTTTAACACTATTACTGCTACTACTATAATAATAATAACAATGTGCAACTGTTCCCCATCGGGGGTTCGAATCCTCCATCGGGCATGGATATTTGTGTTGTCTTTACTCTAAGTTAGTTTATAAGCAGTTTGTAAGTTTAGGGACTGATGACGCCACAGTTAACTCCTATAAGCTTAACAAGCATTTGAACATTTTTTGAACAATATGTAAGCTTAAATCAATATGGTAAACATTGCTATCTCTTTTCATTCTGCCAATTACTTATGTATTTACTTTTTGCAAAGTAAGTAATGAAACTAACTTTGGTCCGTTGTTAGAGCCAACTACAACACACACAAGTTATTTTCGTGAGTTGTTTACGCACATGTGATGTATATATATAAAAATTTTACTTTTATACTTGTATGGAATCTGGGTTAACCAAACTACTGTATGTAGGTCAATGGTGGAGTATATATGTTCATCCAATCGTTTCACAAGCTGTAACCTCATGTGCGTTAAAGCTACTATCTATTTTAATTAAAAACAAATTGCTTCTGTATGAAAGAGCATTACTTCAGAATGCCTCTAAAAGATTTCTCTGATTTTGTTGAGTTGAAAATTGTCAGGACAAGAAAGAAAAGTTTATAAAAGTAGCTCGGGAAGTTGGAGAAAAAATTAAAGAGCTTTTCTTAGTGGAATTATTGTATAAACACACGTAAACGTACGCGATTAATTCGATAGGTATACATATTTTATTAGTTCATTATAGTCGTGGAAAAGTTTTCAGAAAAAAAACATAACTCGTGATGGATACAAATGAAATCCGAAAAAATTAACATTTTTAATGCATTCCCAATCATAACTGACGATAGGAATGTCTTATTTGCCACATCATTATGATATTAGGCAGGTTCATTTATTTTAAAGGTCAAATGCTTGTAAATCTAAGGGACTTGACTGATGCAGTTATCAATCCGTACGCTTACAAATTACTTAAACTAACTTATGCTAAGGATAACACAGACACCCATGCCCGAGGGAGGACTCGAACCTCCTACAGCGAGCAACAGCCCACCCCGCAGCAAGGCGCCTGAGAGTGCTTGGCCACTCCACCGCGGCACATATTGAAACTTTGTAAAAGATGCCCCTTTTATTATTCCTCTGCATTTGATAATACTGCTTAATCTGAGTATCATGAGAATAAGACACACAGCAAAGCACTCTAGTGCAAATGAATTACAGTAAGCAAATTCACACAGTTCTAATATCTTATAGCACCTTTCTTTCCTAGGCAACGGACCGCCATATTTTCTTTCACAAAAAGACATTGCTGCTTCTTTTAACTTCCTTACACTTTTTCATAAATCACATCACACTTCTAAAACCATTACTCCTGTAGCATAAGTATTCAAACAAACTACGATGGTGTAGGTATTAACTACTGAAAGGAGAACAATAGACTTCTAGTAAAAATCTACATTCAAGAAATATCAAACAACAATGAAACTAAGAGTCGTGGTTGTGCATCAACTTTGCAACAAACTATATACATATAAATACTGTATCAGTACCTTGTGGTGACTTCTTTTCACAATGAAATAATGTGAGAAATGCATGACTCATCACATAATACGAGGCGTGATTTTTTTTTGTAAAAATCGTTTAGAAATTAAAGAAAGACGTGCTAAGATATCTCAATAATTTAATTTTTACATGAAAGCCTGTACCTTAAGCTACTTTTCTACATAATTTCCGTCAATTTTGAGGCACTTGTCGTAACGTTGTACCAGTTTTTGAATACCCTTATCATAGAAGTCTAGAACTCTGCTGCCTGACTTGTTAACCACTGCATCAAAACTGCTTTCACTTCATCATCGTCTCACTCGGTCATAATGCGCCGGCCGCGGTGGTCGAGGGGACTGCGGCGCTTCAGTCACGGTCTGCACGGCCACTACGGTCGGGGGTTCAAATCCCCCCTCGGGCATGGACATGTGTGCCATCCGTAGTTGTAGCTAGTTCATAAGTAGTTTGTAAGTTTAGGGACTGATGACCCCGTAGTTAAGTCCCATAAGCTCTGCAAACATTTGAACATTTGGTCACAATGCCACACAAAACACTACGAGAAACATTAGGAAAGTCATCCCACAAGGAGGAAATCGTAAAGCGTCTATTTTCTCTCACGTTATTGTCCACTACCTGCTCCAAAATTTCATTAACAACCGAAGAAAGCCCACTCCGTTGTTCATCATGTACATTTGTGCTGCCATCTTTAAATGCTCTCACCCACATTTTACCATTTCATCACTAATAATGTTTTCTACGTAAACTGCACAGATCTAACGATGGATATCGATCGCTTTTAGGCCTTTAACACTAAGAAATCTTATTACAATCCGTACTTCACAGTCAGCGGGACTTACGATTATCGGAGGCACCTTAATCGCTGAGTACACAACGTAAACAAGGAAGAATCAGATTGTAATAGCGTCAGTGAACACACAACAGATGAAGGTACCGAGTGCGCATAAAATTATTGAGATATATTAGCACGTATTTTTTTAATTTCAAAACGGTACTTACTTAGAAAAACACGCCTCGTATATCTCTGTTTAATCAGTATCTGTGGCCACTGCGCACAGATTCACAAAATGGACCTGCGTTCTTAAACTTCCACAGATGACTCAGAAGTACTGTTCCACCTCGCAGCTACAGCCGAGCGAAGAAACGAAAGATAATATAACAAGGTACGTGTATATCTTTGGCGTTTATTGCCAACCTAAGGAGGCGTACCAACATAACATTCAGTTTATGGTTTCTAGGACCAGTGTCTATTGCCACCCTATTTTCTTGTGCCCTTTACAAACCTGTTTCAACATATTTTGCGACGGAGAATTTTCATACTATGCAAGACACTGTATGGTGCATGGCGTAGGGTACCATACAATAAACATTGATACCGTTTGATCGATAATATGTACTTGTCAACTGTATGTATGCTTTCATGCAGAAGGTTTGTATACTATTCAAGTCACATCATGGTACATGGCAAAAGGTACGTTGCAACTGAGTTCGACATGGTTTGACCGATCACCATGAATGTCGGCAGCTTTGACCGTTCAGCATCCACTTTGTTTCTTTTTTCAGACTTACGCACACATTCTTCCTTTTCTCGTGCTTGATCGGTGCTTTCACAGGCTTTTCATTGGGCCCTCTAACCAGAAAATCTAAGTGGGGTGCAGTGGGAATTTTCCCTTGTTGGTATCCGCGCCCGTCGATAACACCATGGCAACGGCGGGGCTGGTGGCGAGTAGATTGCTCTCGGCAGCAAACGTGGTCGCCACGTTTGTTGGAACTGCCCCCTGGAAGCAGAGCCGCGTGTTAATGAGAGCTTGCAGGCACGCCAGTACTGAGTTTCCTAGCATACAAGACACATCAGTTCATACTTTCACTTTGTGACTTTTTAAGCGTTACTTTGTCTTCGTCGGCCGCGGTGGCCGAGGGGACTGAGGCGCGCCAGTCACGGTCTGCACGGCCACTACGGTCGGGGGTTCGAATCCCCCCTCGGGCATGGATATTTGTGCCGTCCTTAGTGTAAGCTAGTTCATAAGTAGTTTGTAAGTTTAGGGACTGATGACTCCGTAGTTAAGTCCCATAATCTATACAAACATTTGAACATTTGAACCTTGTCTTCTTGTTTCTCACTATTTGGAACTGTTCAACATGCTGTTGACGATACGGCTGGAAAACGGATTCATTCAAGTTGGTTGATTAGTCATTATTGACTTCTTCTTTGTTGTCCTGCGGCGTGCAGGACGGAACACTTCCTTTGTCCGTATCCATGTACGGTTTACTGAACTTGCCACTAACAATCGCTTAGTTTCAATAACGTGCATATGCCGAGTTCCTCACCTCACATTGTAAAAGAGGAGAAGTTATTACCGTAACACCTTCATCATCACTGGATACTATACAAGTCACCTCATGGTACATGGCAGAAGGTACGTTGCAACTGAGTTCGACATGGTTTGACCGATCACCATGAACGTCGGCAGCATAGTGAAACTTGCCCTGGACGGATTGACGCTGATGACAAGGTAAGAATTATGGCCACCATCCCATATGCTTATAACCATCATTCCCGCTACTGGTGTCTTAATGGTCACCTAGAAAATAGTAAGCATCAGACATGAAACTTAATAATATTAATATTTTTTAAGTTACATATGTGTGTTGTATGTTCTTTCGGACACGTCCGAAAGAACAGACTCCACATCTGATTGTGCAGTTATTATCTACTGATATGGGTAAAATTGAAAATGTGTACCCAGCCGGGATTCGAACCAGCGGCTCTTGCTTTCCACGCTGTTGCGATGACCCATACACCACTGGGGACACAGCGCTCACCACCCCTGCACCGATTACTCAAGTACGCTCCCCTCTAGATACAAATTCTCAAATTTACCCTGCCCACTAGTAGTCAAACTCGTAGTTTTGTAAACTGATTCCCGTAAGACTATGGGGCTTGGAGTGCCTCTGTACTGAAAAAAGGATCATTAACCGTCATCGGCATATTGTGTAAGTTGTATATAGGCTATGTGGTGTTTGTTATTTCGGACATGGCCTAAACCGCCGGGCGCGGTGGCACAGCGCGCTTAGTCAAAGGGTTCAGCGCCCTCTGTAATAAAAAATTGAGCCAAATACTCAACGAACAACCCAGAACGAAACTGACAAAAACAATCTACCGCAAAACATCGAACTACCCGAGGAAGAAAATAAGTGGTGTAAGGGTCTGCGCAACTGCCTAGAAAGCAAGATTGCCGGGTTCGAATCCCTGCTGGGTACACATTTTCAACTGTATCCATTCGCAGCTAATGTCATACATTCCGTGAAAATAATATTTTTTGTTGAAGAACAGGAATATTGACTGATGACCGGCTTCGGATGTAGATTCGGAATTTCCGGTATATACGTTAGCCTAATATACAAACATCTCGTATTCCATACATCAAATAATCCGTATCGGTCTCATATTCAGCAAAAAATTATCTAACGAAACGTCCGCCTTTTTGTAGATTTTTTCATTCCACTTTTACGCCGTCCTTGTAACAGTCTCATAATCGATCAAATAAAAGCATCTCAAGCCTCATATTTCAGAGGTGAGTGAACCGCAACCTGGTATCGTGTTTTCCTAAAATTACCTAAATGTGGACGTTCAATGATGACGAATGCTCTCTGTAAACGCTCTTTGTCATCGGTCATCAAAGACTCCAAGCATACATATATCCATAGACATTTTGCGTGCTTCATGTGTAAACAAAATGTGGTGTGATTCGCTTGTCATGTGTTGTCACTGAATTTACCACAGTCTGCTGAAAGATGAGGGGAAGTTGCAGCTAAAGTCGCTCTGCTGACAGTCCATGGTACTCCGGGGAGTCGTCGCACTGGCTGTGTGGATACTCTACAAGTTACAGTCAAACTGGTTTCCTTCCGTAACTTACGTGGCGTGGTTTTGCGATACTGCATGGCAGAGAGAACAATAAGTCTGTTTCTCGAGCGCTTGTTGCTTAGGGTTATTAGTAACATTTTTAAACGAGACATAATACTATATCCTAGGGAACAAACAACATTGTTTGTAGAAATCATAATGGAAGAAAACAGCGATTTTGATATAATGGTTCAAATCGAAATTAAAGACAATGCAGATCGAAAAATTGTGCTTTTCTTTTCATGGCCGGTTTCAGCTCACACAGAAGAATACCACCATGATGACAGGCCGTGGCGGTGGATACAGCAGGCCGCAAGTTCACGTTCACTAGTGCTGTGCCCAGAGCCAACGCCAAACATCATGGTGATATCCATCTGAAGATGGTCTATATGAACTCAAATTTGTCACGAAACAAAAGCAACAATTTTGCGATCTGGACTGTTCTTAATTTTAGACATCATTTTCCTGTGATTTTTGTACTGCTGAAAAATGATCCTGTTGTGTTCAAAACCCTTTAACAGTTAAGCGTTGTAACAGTTGCTTCAGTCCTCATTCCGACTCCCTCACAATGTCTTTTATTCTTTTTGATGGATCTCTTATATTAATGACAGTTCCATACACAGCATCTCCCTTTCACTGCCGCTCCCTGTCTCTCCCACAGTCAGTGTCTTCGTCCCTTTCCTTCGACATGTCATACCACTGCGCTAGACTCCGCCACTTTCATTCTCTGCCAATTTACGGGGTGGTCCATCTGGAGTTTCGGATGAGATTAACTTGAAAACTACACATTGGGTAAAAATAGTGGCTAAGACAAGTTGGTAAACTCACAGGCGCACATGATATTACACGTGCCCTGCAGCCTCCGCCTCCTTGGGTGGGGGTGGGGACAACTTTTAAATGTTAAATGGAAACCCCCATTTATCATTGCAGATTCAGATTCTCCATGTTTTGTCTCAAACATTTTAACCATTGACAGATGGCGCTGAAATCGAGAAAAAAAGTGAAATTGGAGAAGAACTGCATTTATTTGGAATGATCCGAGAAGGACTCATCAAATCGATACAAAATGTGCACCAAATTTTTTATTACACCAAATTAAGATATTTTTCTTTTTTACAAAATGTATCCTACCCGCCACAGGTTTTGATGGAGGGAGGCGGAATGGTATGAAAACCTCGTTAGGGAACTCTTCACAATTGCATTACTCGCCCGACTGTAGCGCTACAGTGGCCAAACTGCGAACTACAGCTCAATAATTGCTATGGCATTCTCCTAAAATTATCATCTTATCGACAATCTCTGTAAGAGACTAATGAGACATGTTTCGCTAAGAATAATTTACTTTTTTCAGTTGATGTTTTCAGTTTACAATCTGAAAGTGGCGTCTGATCGTATAGCGCCGACCTTCATTCTGAGCCATAGTTCGCATTTTGGTCATGGCAGCGCCACAGTTGGGTGAGTAATGCAACTGTGAAGAGTTCACTAACATTGCCTCCCTCCATCAAATACTGTGGCGGTTAGGATACATTTAGTAAAAAAATCCGAATCTGCAATAAAACTGAGGGTTTCCATTTAACTTTTAAAAGTTGTCCCTACCCCCCCACCCAAGCGGCTGTAGGTCACGTGTAGTATCATTTGATGTATCCCTTTGAGTTTAAGAACTTGTCTTAGCCACTTTTTTTACCCAATGTGTAGTTTTCGAGGTAATCTCATCCGAAACTTCGGATGGACCACCCTGTATATGTTGCATTATTTTTCATTCATATTGCCTCAGTCTTCCTTAGTGCCACAGTCTCCGCTATCGCTCTCCTCTCTACACACGTCCTTATACATGGTTTATTAGGGCTTCTTAATTCCTAGGCTGAGAAACACACGCGCAGACGTAAGTGACGTGGGAAAGTGGACAACTTTTCTTTTATTACAGTTCGCCGGTCCGGAGGATCCACACCCTAAAACTTCACTTATCTTTTTTTTTAATTTTTTAATTTTTTTTTTACTTTTCATTGTCTCTTGTTCCTTTTGCTCTCATCGCTACAATACCCATACATTTATCTTTTTTACTGCGACTGTCTCTATTGTGACTGCTTTCTCTATCTTTCTCTCACAGTGGGATTTTTCTCCTCTCTCTTCCGTCTTTCCTATTGTCCTTCAGTATAATTAATCACGATTATCAGCGAATGCAAAAATTCTTGAGGGGGAAGTTCGAATGATGGTTGGTTCCCAAATTTTCTGTCGTAGTATTTTAAACAAGAACATATTTCCAAAACAAATGTTCAAATTTTTGCAAAGTTATGGATCCAAACTTAAGTAGTCATCAGTACATAGACTTACGAACTACTTAAACTAACTTATGCTAAGGGCGACACCCACACACACTATGATCAAGAGAGTAACTGTGCGCATAACGAAAAATAAATCAAGCTTTCATCGAGAGAAGATATCGAACTATAAAATATGCAAAAAATACGGAACAGAAACTGCACTGGGAATGCCCAGTAAGCTTACCTTGCATTCCATTATGAAAACATGTAATAGGTGAGATATCCTGTTTGCAAAATATCAATCGATTACATCATTAATCCACGTCCGTCTACCATGTAATTATGTTAATATATCACGCTTAGTGAATGTGTGTAACAAGATTCATCATTAAAATTAGGTAACGGTGAAGCAATGTATTTAACGAAGTGACTGATTATCCGATTATGTGCTCTAATTTACTTGGATTAGTAGCAGTGTAGCGTGGATCGACAGGTGCTGTTGAATCACCCTGTGTACAGCAAACCTATTATTATTTCTACATCCAAGCATGAAGTGGCAGTTGGATTTTGTTGCATAGACTTAACCCTTTAATGCATAGTGTAGATGATCGCCTACATACATTATTTTTTTCCATTATCTCTCAAACTGATTAACATTTTACCCAAATTAATTTTAGCTGCTTCTATACATCATGGAAATTATGAATTGCAGAGTGCTACTGAATCGGTTTGACAGCTGCATTGAGTTATTCCTAACATGTGCGTTTGTTTACCTCAGTATTCCTCGTTTGTCATGTAAAAGTAGTCAGTCACATACTATTGTTGAATTATGAGTTACTTTCTGGAAAGATTAGAGGCATAATAGTGACATTTGCTGCGTTGGGTACATCATGGAAGCACTATACAACTGACCGGCTATGAACCTTTTGGTGCTAGTAGTGCATAATAATTTTAAGGAATTTTTTTTCAATATTTTTTACCGTATGTACGCACTAGACATTAATCGTGGTAGCTTTTATAGATTCAAATAAAAAGTCATGCATTAAAGGGTCGATGTCTTGCAATTTTAATGTAGTGCAGTGAACATGCAGATGTGTCTATTAACTCCTTTAAGATCAACTTGTTTAAGTCCCTCAGCTATTTCATTGAAGAACAGAGCCTGTTGTGTCTCGCAAGACGTCTGTTTACACAATCAAAGTTGACGTTTACAGAGGAGATTATAGTTTTCAAAACGTTAACATAAAAGTACTCCACTATTTTACGCCGTACTGACATTACTATGTTGATTGCCATCAAACCGCAGCTATTTTCGAAAAATTGATTTTAGTATTTCGGCTTCTCTCTGTCATCCCCGATCCGGTACCAGTATGACTACAAAACGTATAAACAGATGGTTTCAATCACTATAATGGAATTACGCAATATTGAAACATCGAAGAATTTTTAATAAGGTCAGTTGCGAACTTTCAGTACGGTAATTATTTATAATTTCACACATGGTTGTCCTTACGGTCATTTTGGTCTCATTCAGTTACGATTTTTCGGCTAGCCTTAAATTTTGTTTAAATTGGTGAGACGTTTCCATTCTTGTGTTATTTTCGAAGTGGGGTACATTTTCTGGTTGCTGAATCTACCTGTTTCCTCAATCACATTTCTTTCTTCGTCACTAAATGTGGCCTGTTTGTGTTTCATCGAAGAATCTAGTTAGTTTTACACTACGCAAATCGATCACAGTGACACCAATTATTACAATATATATAATTGACAATGAATCATTGGGTTCTTCCTTTGCCAAATGCCTCCGGAATTAAACGGAAATAATTACACAAGGAAAATGTATTTCCCCAATAATTCTTTAAAATGGACTATAAAGATAAAAATAATTCAACTTAGTCCCATAGAGATTCCGGAATACATGCAGTTACTCCAGAAAATGTTGCATCAGAATTATTAATAGCGATAGTTCTAAGATTTATAACGGAAAACGTGCATCTTATGCTATACCATATATAATCCATGAATGAATAGTTGCACGGTGAACGTTATCTATAGCATACACCCACGTTTTTTATATATCTTAAAAGCATTGATATAGCAATTTACTTTTCACAGGTATGAATCTTCAGGATTATCTTTATAGCTCTTGGATAAATTATTTAGCCGCGGTGGAGTGGCCGAGCGCTCTAAGGCGCCTTGCTGCGGAGCTCGTGGTTGCTCGCCGTCGGAGGTTCGAATCCTCCTTCGGGCATGGGCGTATGTGTGTTGTTCTTAGGTTAGTTTAAGATAGATTGAGTAGTTTGTAAGCCTAGGGACTGATAACCGCACAAGTTAAGTCCCATAGATTGCAAACATTTGATAAATTATTTTATATATTTTGTGTGGATCAACGTATAAAGTTAAAAATTTACCTTTATATATATATATATATATATATATATATAATTTATCGGTGTCTTGAGTGTGAAATTTCTGAATGTAATTTGAACAATTACATGATATTATATATATTTAAATAATTATTTACACATAAACAAGATCGGCCTGTTCAGTACGGGTTTGATTGAAAATCGTATGTAACGTGCGACCTCTCAGCCTCTCTGCTGGACCAGTAAGTAATGGAAGTACATCAATATCTACATCTATATGACAATTCTGCAACTAACACTTAAGTACCATACAGGTAGTTTATACAACTTAAACTTCAGACTATTTCTCTATTTTACACTCCTTAACAGCACTTGTGAAAACCGAACATTTACCATAAATCTTTCCGTGGTAGTTCTGATTTCTCTTAGTTCATTCAAAGGATAATTTCCAATTTCGTAAGAGGAGGATGGAGATTGAGATTTCGTGAAAAGGTGTCAGCTCAATTAAAATATCTGTTTTAGTGACCGCCACGCAAAGGCACATATCATGTTCGTGACACTCACTTTCTTACTTCGCAATAATACAAAAGGGGCTGAGGGGCTGACTGTTTGCAATTTCTACTGTCACTGACATTAGGCAGAGATCCAGTATTGCCTAACAACACTCCTGATAATTAAAGACAAGTACTGAATAGAAGATTTTTGTCATCTTTGAGGCAGTCCTCAGGTTCAGTTTCTAGCACTATTATGTATGTGGTCATATAAGCTCATGATTGCTCTCATTAGCTATTACATGCAATTAACAGACTTTATATTTGCGTTCTCTGCCATGTAACCAAAACTTAACGAGGTTTTCAGTGGTCATTTGAACGACATCACACTTTTCACTACTTACAGTTCAATTGTTCAAATGTTTGTAAGTGTAAGGGTCTTAACTGCTGCTGTTATCATACCCTAGGCTTACAAACTACTGAAACTAAGTGATGCTAAGGACAGCACACACACACACACACACACACACACACACACACACACACACACACCCACACACACACACACATACATTCCCGCTGAAGGGCTCGAACCTCCGACGGCGAGCAACCGCATGCCGTAAGCCGCTCGGCCACTCCGCCGCGGCGCTTTTTAAAGTCAGTTGCCACTTTTCAGACAAATCCGATATCTTGAAAAATCAGTTTTAAGTTTATTTTTATCTTTTGAACACTTTAATAGACGATTCCTGGCATCATTATATACAGAAATCCCAAAAATCTGCTAGTATTGTGGGCGAAATAATTTATGTAGATGAAAATCACCAGAGGGCCTACAACATTTCATTCGAAAGTGGAAGGTATCACTTCCCTTTACTGGTGCCATTCCGTAATTTACGTCGAACTGTGAACTGTGACACGATATCATGAATCTAGTCGCATGGTTGAGACTGTACAATACGGACACACAGTTTTATTACAAACTGCAGATGAGGAACGATGTCAATATGTCTATCCTGTTGGTAGGGCCAATAATGCAACGCATTACTACTCTCCTTTCGTGGTTATTGTTCTAACATGTGCAAGTGCACCTTTAGATACGGACCTTTGCTGAAGCGAGCGGTTGTATACGACTGCTAAATGTGGGGCTATTATATTTGCATTTTCTGAAAGGAAGACTTGCTTTTGTGTAGTGATTTAAGTTGTTCGCTACTTAAAACTGCTTCCAGGCGCCTGCCAGCGCAGAATCTCATAAGTACAGAGAGAAGGAAAGAGAAGATGGACAGAGGTAGAGAAACAGAGATGGGGAGGATAAGATATCTCCGAAATATTATTTATGTCTACAGTATTGAAGCTGCGGCTAATTTAAAATTATTTACACGTGAAATAGCTTTCTGGCAGCAGCCTTGCTCCTGTTCGCATATATCCCCTTGGGCATGGATATTTGTGCCGTCCTTAGTGTTAGCTAGTTCATAAGTAGTTTGTAAGTTTAGGGACCGATGACCCCGTAGTTAAGTCCCATAAGATTTACAAACATTTGAACATTTCTCTTCCTATCTCCTCGTTCCTCTTCTCTGCATTTAGTTATGCTGCGCTAGAAACCGGCTGGAACACATTCTGATTTAGGCAGCGGATCAACTGAAATCACTTCAGAAAGTTAAGTCTTCAGGTCCAGAATGTACATCAATTAAGTTCCTACAGACTATTAATTCTGACAGGATAGACCAGTATCCAAGAAAGGAAAATGAAAATTCGTTGAAACCCATATGACTTAACATCAATTTTCGGTAGTATTTTGAACACAAACTGTGTTCGGAAATTACGAATGATATCGAAGGAAACAATCTCATGACACACAGCACGGATTCGTAACATCGTTCTTAAGAAACTGAACTGAACAGGAAGTAATGTGTGCCGTCGACAAGATATCTCAAATTCATTCTACACTCCTGGCCATTAAAATTGCTACACCACGAAGATAACGTGCTACAGCAGCGAAATTTAACCGACAGAAAGAAGATTCTGTGGTATGCAAATGTTTAGCTTTTCAGAGCATTCACACAAGGTTGGCGTCGGTGGCGACACCTACAACGTGCGGACATGAGGGAAGTTTCCAACCGATTACTCATACACAAACGGCGTTGCTATGGTCATCAGTCCCTAAGCTTACAAACTACTTAAACTGATTTACACTAACGACAACAAACACACCCATTCCTGAGGGAGGGCTCGAACCTCTGACGGCAAGCTGCCTTAGATTGCTCGACTAAGGGAGTAGTGTCCGTTTTAATGAAATAAATCTGACGTCAGTCGGGAAGATTTACATGTTTCTTTCCTCACGTACTGTTCGTGGGAGGAACAACAGAGAATTTCGATGAATAATTTGCCAGGTTATTACTTGTTAATTACAGAATACTCGTATAGATGTAGATCTACCTGCACAGAACGATAGTGCTGCAGAGCAGGTGATATGTCAGACTTTACCAACATTTTTCGCTGTCACCCTTACAGAAGAGGCTAACAAGAAATCAAGTTACTATTGCATTGTCGTCAATTATGAGATTTATATATAGTTTCAAGTCTGTAGCAAGTTAGTTCAAAGTCAACTGCAAAACTGTACCAATAAAAAAAAAAGAGCAAAAGAAGCGACAAGGATGCGTAATTCTGTCATGAACTTCAATGCCAGCAGATGTATTGTGTTGGCCTTCCACGTCAATATAACATTTACAAACACAAATTAAGTATGTGGCTAAATGTAATATTCTTACTTCATGTGAGCTCTTTTCAGTAAATGTGTTATAGTAACTAAGCAGTATTTCGTAGAAACAGTCGGGGAACATGTGCTTTTGGTGTGAAACTAACTGACTAAGACATGAGGACAAGGAATTTTACTAAAGAACAGGTGAAACGAACTATGGTAATTTAAAAAGTAAGGCACTATCACGAAGTATGTCTGTGAAACATATAGCTATATTAGTGTGTTTGTTGTAGTTTGTAAATTCCGAAATTAATTTTTTTACATTCTCACTCTCATATTGTAAATTTCAAAATGAGTCTTTCGCTTTTTTATGAACTGTGATTGTCACCAAATTAGCATCAAGAGAATATCAACGACAGTTATAGAGAGTTTTTAAGGAAATAATATTGTTGGCTTGAAAATTGTACGATATTTATTTAAATATTCTTGCGGCAACTCCTCAGCAGTCCTGAAAATTAAAGCAATACTCTTTCTTCGTACTGTATATAAAACATAAAATCCTCATGCTAGGTCATAAATTTATAACGCTATGCATTATGATCACTGCTGCGCCGGCCGCAGTGGCCGAGCGGTCTGCGGTGCGCCAGTCACAGTCTGCACGGCCGCTATGGTCGGGGGTTCGAATCCCCCCTCGGGCATGGATGTTTGTGTCGTCTTTAGTATAACGTAGTTCATAAGTAGTTTGTAAGTTTAGGGACTGATTACCCCGCAGTTAAGTCCCTTAAGCTTAACAAACATTTGATCACTTCTGCAGGCAAAATTCTATGTTTATGCCATGCATTAAAATATTTCCACTGATATCTGTCCATGGCCAAGAAATGTGTACAGTTCTCCTGTTCACAAGACACATTAAGTATTCAGTGTTCACATTATATTAAGAGATAATTGTTCAGTGCCTATTGGTACCACGTAACCCTTTTTTTCCAGTATGAACACAAAGGGTAACGACTAAGAATTCGTCGTACAGCTACTACAGGACTGAAGAAAAAGTACAAAAAGATCTGAGGCACTCAGAATCAGTAGTTGCTGAGTCAAGGCTTTTAAAATGTGACTTGACAATTTCTGTTCCTAAGTGCTTCAAATATTTCCTACTGCTCCGCCGAAGACTGACAATATCAAGAACAACAACTTCAACGAGAGGCGTTAACAGCGGCCACCAACAACTGAGAAACAATTTTATCAAAAGTTTGTGTACAAGAAATTGCAATATAATTACTTCAAGAAATAAATCCTTTTTGTGTCTTACGTTACATTTTCTCGAAGCATAGACATTATGTACTATCACGTCAGTAAGTGACAGTGGCATTTAAAGTAACCTCAGTTGATTTCTTGTCGATATTCAGTACTAGCTTAAACCCGCGGCTTCGCTCGCGTATTGGTTGATTATGATAGATAATGCGCGAAACGTCAAATCGATTTTTTAAAGAGACGTATTAAAAGAAATTTCTTTTTTACTGCTTCATTTGTTTATTCTTACATTTCCTTACAGAGAAAGAGCTGAAGACATTGTAGCATGCGTAGACCAAAGATATGGTCTGTGGCATCACGTTTCGCTGTATGTAACCTCCTTGCTATAGAGTCGCAAACGTCATCGCTGGCCTTCAGTCCGAATTTTTTTATAATTTGACCACTTTCAACCAGCATATCTCCCCCCCCCCCCCTTATAGCTAGCGGCATGGAACTGCTATGGTGTACAATGGGAGACTTCGGACAACAATTACACACAGACCATTCGTTTGGGTTCTGTAGTTTTCGCTGCAGAGCGAAAAATTAACACACACAGTCACACACACACACACATGTAGAATTTTATATACACCGATAACTTTCCATCCCAATATACTCCACCCTTTTATCATTATCAACCCTCAAGCAAGAATGCAACCAATAAAACTATTTTCAATGAGTAAATATAATTTTCAAAGAGTAATTATTATTTCGCGGTACATTCTTCAAATTACTAAATATCTATCAGATCGCTATGGAACTGTGCCTAAAACCTCCCTCAGGTATAAATTAGTAACTGTACAAATATTTAAGACTGCGTCTTGTCGTTCGGACGTGATAAGCGTACACCGAACAGCCATTCGCATTATTACATATAGATAAATAGCTATCCGATCGCCATAAAACCGCGCCTAAAACCTTCCCCGGGTAGACATTAGTAACTGTACAAATTTTTAGCTATTTATGTCTTGTGGTTCAGACGTGATAAACGTACACGGAACAGACATTCACATTTATAGATATAGATGATGAAAAACTTTTGCTTCAGTACTCATGAATTGGCAGAGATCACAGAGAATTTGCCATGGGGTGGGAAAAGTGTGCTACAAGAGAAGTGACCTTTAACATTTGGAGGCTGAGATAGAAGGCCTTCGCCGCGAATGACGGCGTCCTTGGTGTCGTGCTGGACAAGCAGTCGCACCACAGAGTAACGAGTGGGATTCTAGACGACATTGTGAAGCACCACACAGCAGGGTCGCCACCTTCTGGCGCCTTCTGCGTCCCGCGAGCCCGTCTAACGAGCCGATCCCTTCGCTTCCCGCCCGGAAAATATTTATGGCCGTGGAGCAACCTGCCTCAAGTCGTCCACCACCGTATCGCCAGGGCGCAGCGAGGGCGAGGACGCCGTAATAGGGGTCGAAAACACAGCCACCCTCTGCCCTTCTCACTTTTTATCAATAGAGCGAAACGGGGCCAGCGGGAAAAAGACTGGAAAGAAAAAAGCCGTGTTCGAACGTTGACAGCAGTTATTACGATGTAATGTTCTGCGATAAACAGGTCACTGAAATATTTTTTAGTACTATTCCGCACGGATAATATTTTAACAACATTCCTCGTGCTTCGTCTTAAACGTATTGACTCGATTAACTTAACACGTTGCCAGATACTGCTGATAACGATCACACCTTGACCGCAATTACCTCGCTGAACCTTACCACAACAAGCTGATATTGGAGTGGATTCTCATTACTACTTATTTCTTATCAAGGTCACACAGCTGATGTATAAGTGAAAGAGTCTGCGTTATAAACGACTTTTTGAATTTATATTGGCCCACTTTAGGTTACGGTAGTAACACTAAAAGTGGACCTTTGCGATCGTCTTTTGACAGCTCGCAATTTAAATGAAAATAACGGTTTAACAGCTCATCTGACATAAAAATTGAATAACCTAATTTGTAGAGGAGAAAATTCCCTACAACATTGCTCTCTTCATACCTCGTATCGTTTCAGAGATATTTGCAAAAATAACGGAGATTTTGCGACGTCTGTCTGTCTGTCCGTAACGTGTTCCCGGTTTTTAAGACGAACCGTTCAACCGATCAGCACCAAATCTTACAGACAGAGACCAGAACCTCCATTTTTTTCAAATTTCTCGGACAAAAAATACGGTAGTAATACCAAAAACAGCCGTTTGTAATTGCAAACCAACCGTTCATCTGACACGAAAATTGAATAGTCTAATTGGTACAGGAGAAAATTCTCTACAACTTTGTTCCCTTATTTTTTTCATATGTCGTATCGTTTTAGAGATACTTGCAAAAATGGAGTTTTGACACCCTCCATTGAATTAACGAAAACCAGCCGTTAGCAGATGTCACGTGCCATTCCTCGCCCAGTACACTCTCTGGCATACGCCATCTTGCGTTGCGTATTTGATGATTTTCTTATTGTAACTTACGCGTTGTCATTTCAAAGCAATGGCGCACTGAAGAATTAACAAAGGCACGTCGTTCTTCGTATAATAAATGATAATCTAGTGTCTACAAATGGCATATTAGCCTCAGTTAATAACGGCCATCAATGGTATGATATTAAAGTACACAACTCCTAACCGTTAGCCGTAGCGTAGTGGGCAATGCGTTGGATTGTGATGCTCAAGGTCAGTGGTTTGGAACCCGCTACCATCTATTTTTTCCCTAATAGGATTTCAGCCACTCTTATTAATTAATTTTTTTTATTATTTAGATTATTATTTTGGTCCAAAATGTTTGCAAAAACTTATAAAACTACAAATCTAAAGTGGGCCGTAAAACACGTCAGTGCGATTTTTTTTATTAGGTTATCATATAACGTGAGCCATCTTGTTACGTCCACCAGGTGGTTTTTCACGTCATTCCATCATTTTTCAGAAATAGTTTAGAAGAAACAACAAATAGGGCGACTCCTTGATGATATCGCAAAGTTTCATGGATAATAGAGAAGAGTAAATGACTCAATTTTAGGTAAGGATCCCCCTTCCGGAAGCGACGAGGCAATAGGTATTTACGAAAATCGGCCCTATTTTCGCCTTGTCCACGTGTAGCACTCAAATTAATTGGCCCAACTTCCGAACCTTGATCATGAAGTACAGAATTCCCACTGAATGCTGCCAACACTATTAGAAAATGGTTGTGCTTCCTGATGACACTGCTAATAACACATATTTCCTACAGATAGCTTTCCGAAATTCCTTCACCAATCAAGACGAAGACTCCAGAATTCTAATCAATAACAGCTGCCAGGATGAATAATTTCGAAGTAGATATCCCGGGAGTATTAAAGAAACTTAAATCACTTAACAAAAGAGTTTCCCGGTCCAAATGTTATACCAAGCAAGTTCCTTTCAGACAATACGGATGCAATAGCCCCATACTTAGCTACCATATACAATTGCTGGCTCAGTGAAAGATACGTACTGAAAGACTGGAAAGTTGAACAGGTCACTGAAATATTCAAGAAAGGAAATAGGTATGATCCGCAAATTACAGGCCTAAATCATTTACGTCGGTTTGCAGAAGGATTTTAGAACACATACTTTCCACAAACAATATGAACGACCTCGAAGTGAACGACCTATTGTTCCATAGTCAACACGGATTCAGAAAGTGTCGTTCTTGTAAAACACAGCTAGCACTTTACTCACATGATGTGATGAGTGCTCTCGACAAGGCATGTCAAATATATTCCGTATTTCTATATTTCCGGAAGGCTTTTGACACTATAGTGCGCCGCGGTGGAGTAGCCGAGCGATCTAAGGCGCCTCGCTGCAGAGCGCGCGGTTGCTCGCCGTTGGAGGTTCGAGTCCTCCCTGGGATATGAGTGTGTGTGGTCCTTAGGTCAGTTTACCTTAGTTTAAGTAGTTTGTAAGCTACTGACTGATGACCACGCAGTTTGTTCCGATAGATTTACAAACATTTCAACACTATAGTGCATCGCTCCTGTTAAAATGTCTAGGAAATCTCCGATTAATGTAATCTGCTTCATTGAGCCCAATTAAACGTCCTCTCTCAAATATTGAGCTGTGTCAGCATAGCCGTGCGCACTAAGGCGCCTTGCTGCGGTGACCGCGGGTGTTCGCCGTCGCGGGTTCGAGGTCTCCTTCGGGCATGGGTGTTTGTGTTGTCCTTAGCATAAGTTACTTTGTGTTAGTATAAGTAGTTTGTAAGACTAGAGACTGATGAACAACATAGTTGAGTCCCTTAGATTTACAAACATTTGAACATTTGTTTTTCAAATACTGATGTTTGTTTATATTGTTCAACTGTCTGTCTACGACGCATAGTTACTGTATAACTGAGTACACAATATGAAGTTCCAAAGGACTTTACACCCTGGTGTTTGACGTGTCCGTTATTCGTACTCTTCGCGGTGAAGCTGCGTTGCAGCATCATACAGTTTTACATATTTCGTATAAATAGAAATAAATATAAATATACGACCAATATCCATAACTCCTTCGTAAAGCGTCATTCGTTGCTTTGTTTATAAGATTGTAGTTTATATAAATTCAGAACTGCAAGGTCCGTGTGACAGAGCGGTGATTTAAACTCCGCAACAACAAAACCTGCGTGGCAAATCACATACGCTAACCTCTCACTGGACATAGGAAGGCACGTGGACGAGGAACTGATGACGACACAGCGTGGAATTTCACGTTCGACAACGCTGAGAGGCGTGAAACGATTCAGCTGCCCTGTTAGATTTTTGCTTCGTGGAGTGGAAAGCGTCCAATGAGATGCGATTTGAGCTGCCATATTGCAAACTGAACTGTGCATTTCGTACCTTCTTTGATTTGTAGCGTACGATTTATTAATATAATCCTTCTCAAAGCGTCAGAAGTGAGGAACTACATTTTGATACCTTTAAAGGGTATCGTATTTATCGTCTGTTAGTGTTATAATTTGTGTACCGTGAAAGAATATCGTTCCTAGCTACGGCAGAACGTCGGTCTGTCAAAGGATCCTCTTTGTGGTGCTATGTCATAGCTAAGTAACAAATTCCAGCATTTTTATATGTTCTAATTTACAATGCATTTGGTTCACCCAAGACAAGGAGGAATATCGTAGTTGGTAGCGTCACAAGTCGCGGAGCCGAAATCACATGTGTATCGGTTTCGCGTCTACCGATTTCCAAATAAAAAAATCATCTTTTTTTGTTTTCGAAAAGTTTCTTGTTCTCCATTTTTAATGTAAGTATAATACCCGATATTCATTGTTATTTATTGATAATATAAGCGATACAAAATGCTGCTTTAGGCAACAGGCGTTATTTATTGCTTTAACATAACAGGAATATGCCTATTTCGGCTCTGTGGCCATGGTCAAGCTATGTTCATATTGCATCGTGGAACTGTCAATTTTATTTAAATAGCTGCATATAATTGGAATCTGATTATTCTCTCGATCTGATTTATAAAATTTAACATTTCTCTGCTTATTAATTTATTAGTTCTTGTTCTGACGTTTGTCATTGACAGATACGCCAGTAATTCAGTACAAAGACCAGAAACACAAAAGATATTTAGATAATGCCACGCGGGAATGGTCATGCGGTCTTAAGCCCTGTAGTACTCAGTATAAGTTACTTAGTTTAAGTAGCGTGGAAGTATAGTTTGTTCCATTAGGTCTTACACCGGTAATATATATATAGGGTGTTTCACTAAGTGTGTTTGCCTCTGTAACTTATAAAATGATATGTGACGGGAAATTTTAATGCGGTGGGTCAACACAAGAAATGTTACACTTTCTGCGGAGCTATGAACATAGTTTATTGTATCATTTTCCAAAGAGTTACACCACAAAGAAATAATTTTTTAAATGGAACAATAGTTTTGTTTCTATTGTGCATTGGATTAGTTGAAACCAGCTGCGTCCAAATTAATTTAAACTACATTCCTATTACTGTTAGTTTGGGAGCTACAACCCTCCAAAGTTTAGGGGGTGGAGGCTACGACAGTGCGTCTGACTGGCTGGTGGTCATGAGACAGTGGGCCGTGCCCCAGGGGATAGCCACTCGGCCAGTAAGCTACGCTATCGCAGCCTCCGCCCCCGGAACTTTGAAGGGTTGTAGCTCCCAAACAAACTGTGATAGGAATGTAGTTTAAATTGATTTGGACGCAGCTGGTTTAAACGAATCCAATACACGATAGAAAAAACTATTGTTACATTTAAAAAATTATATATTTGTGCTGTAACTCTTTGGATAATGATACAATAAACTATGATCACAGTTCCGCAGAAAATGTAACATTTCTTGTGTTGACCTACCACATTAAAATTTCCCGTCACCTATATAAGTTACAAAGGCAAACACACTTAGTGAAACACCCTGTATATATATATATATATATATATATATATATATATATATATATATATATATATATATTACCGCAACATAACAAAGATTACCCTATTACTTCATAGAATATCTTACACAGGTAAATAAATTGACTGTTGACTTAGAACATAGATGGATGATCTGTCACTGACAACTCGGTCATAATTACCAAAGTCTGTATAAAAAAACAGCATAATAGGAAAGAAGGGACCAAATTAAATATAAATAAATATCGTCTTATAAAATTAGACTGCATTTATACGCAGGAATCGAATACAATGACAGCATAACACGAGGCAAAGTGGATCTGGGTACAGACAAATAATTAACTTAAATTGTTTGTAGATGTCCTTGTACAAATACTAATGAAAATTATTTACACGCAGATAGCCCGACGATGGTCATAGTGATGAAATTGGCCTGTTGCTAATGTATGACATGCAATGAATGACGTATATTTTTGCAGCACTGCTGTAACCTCTTGGATTGTAATTATCTCATTAAAGGAACAAAGTTGATGTCATTAATTAATGGATACAAGATGAAGTTATTTGTTGTTAATATCCTATGAATGCATTAGATTTTTACGCCATATCATAGAACAATATCAATGATTAGTACGGAGTAATATGCACCGCTAAGTAGCTGTGATGCAGCATATGAAAATATGTCACCAAGTGATTTACCAAAGAAATACTTCGTATTAAGATCAGATAGCATTTAGTACGCGTCCTAGCCTTAATTGACTTAGTGATAAGAGTATGGAATATCATAAAGCAGTATTTTCTTTGATAAAACACTGGTAACCTTTGGTACGTTTTAAAGCCTCTGATATCCTTCGTATATTACGTATACAGTTTGCATTTACAGTGGGTTAGGCTATACCGTAAGTTTATTTCTCCATTCACTTTAGTACTTCATGATCATTCGTTTGGATATAAGTAGATTAGTTTCTGCTTGGAGACATACCTGAATTCAAGGTCTGCTAAAGAATTTCAGCTGAATAAGAAATCAGCGTCTCGTCCAGTTATGCTGTATATTGGTGGAAGATATGTACAGTCAAAATGTTTAAAGTTATAACAATGTAATAGTAAATAGTTGTACTTTGCACACTACTTTACTAAGGCAGCTGGCTAATTCTCACCTCATCTGCGCTATCAATTACTGTTGTATACCATGCTGACCTCTCACTGTCGTTTTGTTTTAACGCATTTGTACTTATCTCACAAATAGGAATAGTTCATAAAAAAAAAAAAAAAAAAAAAAAAAAACAAGGAAGATTTTGCTGTTTACGACTTTTTCCGGTCATCAAATTCTTAAACTTTAGTTGCTTTACATTTCAATGTGTTCATGTTATACTTAATAAAAAGTGTAATAATTATGTATGGACTTACGTAAATATAAGGACACATTAGATTCTTTTACTCTTCATTGCTTTGTTTTAGAGCCATAAATAAATTAGAATATGGAGCAGCATGTGAAACTAATGAACGTAATTATTTACTAATGAGTACGATATCTAGAGTTTTCGCACGAAAACTGTAGACGCATGAGAAGCGAGAGAGACGTATAATTTTCTATTTATTCAGTAATCATCGGAAAATCTACTCGGGTTGATTTTGTGTTAATTTATCTTGTATCTCCTGCATCAATCGGCATCACATGTGTGTGTGTGTGAGAGAGTGTGTGTGTGTGTGACTCTGTGTGTAACGGTGTAATGGGAGGGGAAGCTATACACATGAAGCTATACAGTGGCTGCAGGAAGCATTTGCCCTCATTAAACATGTGATATGCGATGATGCACGCATTTATATGCTATATTAGTGCCAGTAAATTCGCTGTACCGTTTAACAATTCCATTTTGTGGTTAGTGGATTGCATTATTCGATTACGCCGATCCCAGGTGGGCTGTAATTTAGAAGCGAGCAGGCTGCTGGACCTCGAATAGTGTTCATCAACACCTGACGGATCAGCTTCCCGAGTATCATTAAACATTTAATAGCTCTGCTTCTTAGCGAACAAACGTTTTTAAGTAGGTCTCGCAATCTTGTTCTATTTTTGAAGGTACGAGTTTATTTAGAATAGTTTTAGTGTAAAACGAGTAGCAAGAAACAGAGAATGCCATTAAATCCTGAGTAATATAAAAAATGACTTTGGTCGAAGGTGAACAGTGGCCTTCAATATAATGAAACGCATCAAGCAAGGTAGTGTAAAAATATGTCCTTCAAGGAGTGTAAGACACTTTACAGTAAACTGTGATTTCTCAAAACTCTATAGCAAGGACTTGATGCCAATTGGAGAAGCCTGTACAGGGATATCTACACTGGCTAGGTATTAGGTAAATCAATTTTAAAATAAAAAAAATACTGATAATCTCCAGGCTAAGAAGGAAGTAATTTAGAGCCCATAAAACATAAGTTTCTGAAGGATAATATTCTGCATTTCTGTAGTCTTTAGTGAGTACAGAGGAAATTCCCAAATTAATGGAGGATTATGCTGTTTTAGTATCTCATTTCGAGAAAGGAAATCAAAATATATACATAAACCACAAATTTGTAATATGTCTTGTAGAAACGGAGAGTAAGTTTATACCAGAATTTTTATTTGTAAAATGATACGTAACAAATGAACGTCTTCTTTAAGAAGGCTGTAATAGTTCTACGTTTAGGAAGGGCAGACATTGTATTGATGAATTGTTCATTATATAAAACTAACAGAGGAAAGAAGATAGTGTAATGACGAAAGGCACATAAAATTTATTAATTGCGTGGCGGCTTACGGTGGAATAAACAGTGCATTTCTCTGCAGCACAATGAAAGACGATGGACACTCTCGTGCAAAAAGACATATATAGAACTATAATACAGATAAAAACAGAAGTACACTTGAAGCGTGCCACTTACTATGAATGAACACACCATGCTACGTTAGTTAGTAACTACCAAAATGGATGGACTCGAGATCATCGAGTGGTTCTTATTATTGTCGGACTTCATTTATGTAAAGGCTTGATGGATTTATCCCAAAATGGCGTGTGGACATATTGTAACACCGAAATGCGTCAAAATGGTATTCATTTAAATCCGACTTATATATCTTACCATCAGAACTACAAACATAGGTAGGTTAAGAGTCACCAATGGATTGGGGTATTAGCGTATTATCGAATTATTGAGACAAGAAACATTGCGTCATATATCTTTTAGATTTCCGTGCAGTGTAGAAATTTATTTAGTCTTTTCAGCACCTTGTCAAAATTTGTTATCGAATTAGTTACCTACCAACATTTAAACCGACTATATATCAATGTTATACACCTTTATTTCTATAATAAAGATAATGAACTGGTAATCGTATCGCAACATGATCTAATTTTTAAAATACTTTATGCTTGTGTGAGTGTATATCATTCTTGTGTGATTACGTTTGGTTACATAATGGAATATAAGTTATTGTTATGTCGCTCTCGTCGGAGGTTCGAGTTCTCCCTCGGGCTTTGTGTGTGTGTGTGTGTGTGTGTTTTGATCTTGGGATAGATTTAGTTTGTAAGTCTAGTGACTGATGATCACAGTAGTTTAGTCCCATAGTTTTAGAAACATTTGAACAATTGAATTATTATGTCATTATATCGATGTGCAACTGCCTGGTCGTTATATTTATTCTTATGTCATTAACTTACGATGTTATTGCCAATTCATTATATTTATTATATAAATAAAGACCCATAATATTGATACAGTCGCTATAAACACTAACTAAAATAATCGACAAGGTTTCCTATGAGATCTCACAACTTTTATGGTGGAAGGAATTCGTCGCAAACCTCTTTGCATACAGTGAAGCCTTTTATCTAATTTAAACGCAGGCTGTGCTGAGCCACATATTGTGGAGTGCACATTGTTATTACACATCGTCACAGCTTAGTAATGCTATAAATAAGAAAACACATACTACCAAGTGCAATATACTAATAATATCAGTTGTTATCTGTCTCGTTCGAAACTGCGCCGGCCGCGGTGGCCGAGGGGACTGAGGCGCTCCAGTCACGGTCCGCACGGCCAACACGGTCGGGGGTGCCTTCCTTAGTGTAAGGTAGTTGATAAGTAGTTTGTAAGTTTAGGGACTGATGACCCCGTAGTTAAGTCCCATAAGCTTAACAAACATTTGAACATTTTTTTTTTTTTTTCGAAACTGCTCTCCATTGTTCCCAGTCCGTAGGCATTACCTACCGGTTCCTGGAAAGGCGTTGTTTTTCCATATGCTCTTCACTTGTTCATTTGCTCCCTAGTTGTTGCGGACAATTTCCTCGTGAGTGGCCAGATATGGGTCATGGCTGCGTTTCTTTCTGGTGCCGTTACAATGTCAGTGCCTCCGGTATTGGCTGTTCTTTTGCCGTAACTGTTGTCAGAAGATTATTTCGTGGTGTTGCTTCTTCATCTTCTCTAACAGTAGGCAGAGAGTGAATGATAAGACAACGCACTATCCAAGCACATCTTACCCCAATGTGCTACGCAAGTGTTTCTTACCCCATTGACCTACCCAAGGGTCTCTTAAAAAGCATTAGGAATTTTGTTCAAGATTTACCATTCCGTATCGTTCCGCAGTACTTCTTGAGATCTTGACTTCCTTGCTGATTCAGTTGCTACCGACCAGTATCAGTAACGTCGGAATACAGCTAATATTCCAACATGACATATACTTGTGTCTTATTAACAACAGGCACACTGGGAGGTTTGTTTTCCATCAGTTCGATGCCAGTAGGTGGCGTAGTGCTCGTGACCAGACAAGTAGTATGTCAAGATTATTAAAGCAATTCAGGTACTAAATTCGCAGTCTGTGTTTCATTTTCGACAGAAAACCATAGATGCACACAATTTTTGGCATCATTACATCGTTTGTGATATAGTTTAAGGATCTGGTGTGATTATTTGACCAAATTAAACAGAATTAAAGAATGTATTCCGAGTCTCTGTCTCCCGCACTGGAGCATGCCTCTCATTTGTGCTCGAAGATACCGGGTATGATACCAATATTTTCGTATGCTGCGTGTGTGCAACAAACTCTTAAGCTTCATGCACCAATTTTTTCACGTGATCCGACAAGGAAATTTCCTGTCGGCTGAGGCTAGGCAACTGAGACGTAGAAGTTACAAGGCCAACTCAACCAGTCGAGCAATCTCTAAACATCTGTCCGATCTGTTTTCTGGCAGCTAGACTAAAATATATTGGCGCCCCATTATGATTTGATGGAATTACAAAAGTCGACACACTGCAAGTTCCACCTCGTCGGATAATTCTGGCAGAACTTTCTCAAACGAACGTTCCACTGAGAGTCTAAGGTTAATAATGTAGATGCCAATCAAGTAAAACTGTACCATGTAAAACTCATTAATTTATGATACTTTTTTTGAAGACTTGTTTCGGAGTGGCGGGGGTATATCCTCCGTGCGATAATGACAACTGTAAACACTGAACACATCCTCTGCTTGAAAGATGTTTCTTCCGTGGAAAACGTACGCTGTGAATACGTTTACGTCGTGCAACGCTGTAAACAGCACTACCAAAATTCCACACTTTGAGTCACATCAAGCGCCGTTAGTGTCTTAATCTTCTGAAATGGAATGCATGACTTACAACTTCATACAGCACTCTACAAACTGCTATGCGGTTGCTTTGCTCTGCGTGTGGTGCAGCGTGAGTCCTAGTGGATAAGTCCGTGTCGAATTTGTCATCTCTCCTGCAAACCGTACTGTGTGTATCCTTCGCACGCCACCCCATTAGTTTGGATGTCTTTCGAAACCACCTGTTTTACCCATGCCCAGTCTAAGAGCAGCAAGAGAAGGATAGTTTGGTTGATGGCTGTTTAGGTATCTTCGCCAAGTGACGCATAAAGCTGCCTATCCATTTCCTCTCGCCTCACAATAAACGAAATGGTCCAAGTGAGGTTCTCTGTGATTCGGCACAACAAGGCGATACAAGCAACTAGTGCGGTGTTTCTACCGCTTACGTACGTATTTACCTGCCATGACAGATGTTAGTGAGGGTCTCTACAAAAATTCAAATGTTTGTAGAGCTTATGGGACTTAATTACGGGGAAATCAGTTCCTAAACTTACAAACTACTTATGAACTAGCTAATCCTAAGGACGGCACAAATATCCATGCCCGAGGGGGGGATTCGAACCCCCGACCGTAGTGGCCCTGCAGACCGTGATTGGAGCGCCTCAGTCCCCTCGGCCACCGCGGCCGGCAGGGTCTCTACAGTTTCGTTGAAAGACGTCCTCATACTCTCAACTGCAATGTGGAATGGTCTATCTGCGGACCGTCAGGCGACGCACTGTACTGCCGCGAACAACTTTTCCGAGCTGAGTTTCCTACCCTCATTGTTTTCTCAGGACACCCTATACAAGCCCTTGAACTTTGTAGGTATAGTTTTGCAAATCCTGTGTATATAGGTTTGTCAGAAGGAGTCTGAAATATTTGTAAGGGTGTTAAAGTACACTGTGTGTTGATAAATAATTATTAACAATAATTTTTACGTTTCCCCATTTCTGCTATAATTACAATCGAAGTTTGTCAGTCAGATCGTTGTAGGTAGTCAGTGGGGCTTCTGAATAGTATTTGATATCTTGACCGTCTGGTTGCCTAAATCGCAGGGGGGCCAGTAGGTCAACATTGTGATCACCTCGCTGACCGCTTGACCTTGATCTCTTGACCGCCTGGTTGCCTACCACTCAGGGGGCCAGTAAGTCAACATTGTTGCCACCTCACTGACCCTCGAGGTCATCACACTAATATTGGTCAGACTTCATCGATCCTAGTGCTGCAAGATCTCAACTTTATTTCGTCATGACAGCTTCCAATATTGTAAGATGACATTGCATTCTGTCAACTAGTACTTTCGAGTACAACCTCTGATTTCAAGCAATAATCGAAGACTCTCGAAGTTCTTCTTCATTATCAGTTATTTCATTATTGTGAGCTGTATTCACAGCTCCTTTAGATGCAATCATTCCACCAGTTCATTCCTATCATTACAATGCACATAACTCACATGTTCAGTATTAATTTTCCAATCTTTAACCTTGAGATCATATTCGTTCTCATCATATCTGTCCAGCCCCATTCCTTCTTCAGCCAACACACCTTCTTTTTCTAACAAGGGGCAATTATGTTAGTACACTTGTAACCTTCCTTGACATTTATTGGTCTGTGGGAATTATAACTTTGTCTATATGAATTGGAGGCATATACTATTTTAACATAACTGCGAAGATCAATAGCTGTATAACTCCAGAATGAAACTTTCACTCTGTAGCGGAGTGTGCGCTGGTATGAAACTTCCTGGCAGATTAAAATTGTGTACCGGAACCGGGACTCGAACCTGGGACCTTTGCCTTTCGCGGGCAAGCGCACTACCGACTGTGCTATCCCGACACGACTCACGATGCCGCCTCACAACTTTACTTCCGCCAGTACCTCGCCTCCTACTTTCCAAACTTCACAGAAGCTCTCCTGCGAACCATGCAAGACTAGCACTCCTGGAAGAAAGGATATGGTGGAGACATGGCTTAGCCACAGCCTAAGGGATGTTTCCAGAATGAAACTTTCACTCTGCAGCGGATTGTGCGCTGATATGAAACTTCCTGGCAGATTAAAATTGTGTGCCGGAACCGGGACTCGAACCTGGGACCTTTGACTTTCCCGGGCAAGCGCACTACCGACTGTGCTATCCCGACACGACTCACGATGCCGCCTCACAACTTTACTTCCGCCAGTACCTCGCTTCCTACTTTCCAAACTTCACAGAAGCTCTCCTGCGAACCATGCAAGACTAGCGCTCCTGGAAGAAAGGATATACTATATGAAATTGCGTGCTTATGGAATATCTCCCCAATTGTGCGGTTGGATTCTCGATTTCCTATCAGAAAGGTCACAGTTCGTTGTAATTGACGGTAAGTCATCGAGTAAAACAGAAGTGATATATGTCGTTCCTAGGGAAGCGTTATAGGTCCCCTACTCTTCCTTGTGTTTATAAACGATTTAGGAGACAATCTGAATAGCTCCCTTAGACTGTTGGCAGATGATGCTGTTGTTTATCGGTTAGTGAAGTCAACAGAGGATCAAAAGCAACTGCAAAGTGATTTAGACAAAATTTGTATATGGTGCGAAAATTTTCAACTGACACTAAATAAAGAAAAGTGTGAAGTAATACACATGACGACCAAAAGAAATCCGCTGAACTTCAATTACGCGATAAATCAGTCAAATCTTAAGGTCGTAAATTCTACTAAATATCTAGGAGTTACAATTACGAACGACGTAGACTGGAGAGAACACATAGCATATACTGTGGGGAGGGCGAACCAAAGATTACGTTTCATTGGCAGAACGCTTCGAAGATGCACCAGCTCCACCAAAGAGACTGCCTACATCACACTTGTGCATCCTCTCTTGGAGTACTGTTGCCCATTGTGGGAGCCTCACCAGGTGGGACTGACGAAAGATATTGAGAAGGTTCAGAGAAGGGCAGCTCGTTTTGTTTTATCGCGTCACGGAAATGTTGCACGAATTGGGGTGGAAATCATTAAAAGAAAGACGTTATTCATTGCGGCGTGATCTGTTTGCGAAGTTTCAATTACCGACTTTTAGTTCCTAGCACCCGGCTACTTAGGGAGACATGACCATCCCAATAAAATAAGAGAAATCAGATCGAAAACGGAACGATTTAGGTGTTCTTTCTTCCCGCGCGCTATTAGAGAATGGAACGGCAGAGAAAAGTTATGAAAGTGGTTAATGAACCCTGTGCCAGGCACATATGAATGTGATTTGCAGAGTATCTTTGTAGATGTAGATGATGTAGAAATACAGTTGAAGAAATCCGTTCTTGACAAGTAACATTCCACACGTAGGTACTTGTCGTATAAAAGAATTTAAATCGCTCGCCCCTATCATCATATCCGGTAATTTAATGATTACATTAGTGGTCACAAAGTCTGGAAATAACAACTGTCAAAAAAAAAACCATGAACCACCCAGAGTGACCTGCATCTGATTGAGTTTCTAAAACAAGTTGCAAAAACTAGATGCAGTTACGACCTTCATAGGAATGTCATTCATGGAATGTAAATAATAGCTTATGAAACATTTGTTTGACACATTCTTCAGTTTTGTTTATCAGCGTGGGACTCTTGACACACTGTATTAATCGGAAAGAGACACAAGTTCTAATGAAGAGCTTCTCGTCTCATCTGGTTACAGGATCTTTCAGTCGATGCGAGTACGTTACGGAAATGTTCAAATAATTCAAGGGGCAAATGCAGCAAAAGAGGTATTACTCATCAGAGAGACATTTGTATTACGCCGCATATCGTAAGGTGTATATTTTAGGGATGAGAAATTTCGTGACGTACTTGGCTGCATTATACAAATCACACTGACATATCAATATAAAGGTGTGTAAAGGAATACAGTGCGACTATCACACATAGTCTTACAGCATCTCAGTGAATCTGTGGTCGAAGTTAATTATAGACGTCAGAGCTCTCTGAAAACTCTTCATAACAAACTTGGCTTTGCCGCGGTGGAGTAGCCGAGCGGTCTAAAGCGTCTCGCTGCGGAACGTGCGGTTGCTCGCCGTGGAGATTCGAGTCCTCCCTGGGGCATGGGTGTGTGTGTTGTCCTTAAGTTAATTTACCTAGGTTTAAGTAGTTTGTATGCTACGGACTGATGACCACGCAGTTTGGTCCGATAGATTCACAAACATTTGAACATTTTTTGAAACTTGGATTTTAGAGTGTTGACGCGCGATGAGAAGCGTGCTTCGCATGCCCTTTGCCATTTCCAAAGGAACATAAGCCATCTCTCGAACAATTGCAACCATTAGCCCAAAGCGTAATATTATTCGGTGTTACCGTTATATTGATTGCCACATTGTACGCAGCGGACTGCGGCTCCCTTGTCATTTCAACCTATAAAATGAAAAACATGCACGAAAAATTTCCATGTGCATTGCCACTGACATTTACCCTTCGCTGATTTGCAGGTACTGCAAATCCCAATGGCACCATTTATAACTGCAGTACGGGAGAGTACTTCATCAGTAATATTTCTTAAGTGTTATGCGAACGTCTCATTGTCGTTACTTCTTTTGTGTACATTGTAATATACGTATGTGCACACGGCAACTTTATCGGTGGAATTCATCCCATGCAGCGAAGTTAGAATCGCTATGACGACTATTTTTAAGATGTGTGGGCCTCTGAGTTGATTTTATCGTGTTTCGTTAACTAGGGTACCATCCCAGAAACGGTTGTTTAGCACCATGTTGAAAAATTTCTCTCAAATAATTTTTACTAACAGAACAGTCTCAAGTGTCTTCATTAGAAGTTATATAAATATATCATCCGGCAACGTAGTTGTAATGTAATTTAAAAACAAGGGCTTCTTATTGAAACATTTCCACTTTACTATAAATGTTACTCTTATTTTGTCTTCATACTTTACTATTAATGTTACTCTTACTTTGTCATTGGGTACGTTTCACTATGCACTTGATCTTCCGAAGCAACTGAATGAATAAATTATACAATAAAATTGTCACGATAACTACAGTCAAATGTAAATCCGAAGGCTGGATCGTCATGAGAAATGTTCAAATATTTGTAAATCTATCGGACCAAACTGCGTGGTCATCAGTCCGTAGCTTACAAACTACTTAAACCTAGGTAAACTAACCTAAGGACAAACACACACACCCATACCCCAGGGAGGACTCGAACCTCCGCGGCGAGCAACCGCACGCTCCGCAGCGAGGTGCCTTAGACCGCTCGGCTACTCCACCGCGGCTCGTAGTGAGATTTAACACTTAGTTCAAATGTTCAAATGTTTTTACAGCTTATGGGACTTAACTACAGGATCATCAGTCCCTAAACTTACAAACTACTTATGAACTAGCTAACACTAAGGACGGCACAATTATCCATGCCCGAGGGGGGATTCGAATCCCCGGCCGCAGTGGCCTGCAGACAGTGACTGACGCGCCTCAGTCCCCTCGGCCACCGCGGCCGGCTAACACATACTACATATATTCTTGACACCAGCGTGCAGACAGGACCGATTTCCTTAGGGGTTCAAGGGACCAAACTGCACTGGTCATCGATCAGAGTCAGGACAGAAATGACCAATGGGCGTTGAATGTAGTTATCAAACGTCGAACATTAGGTATTTCAAGACCCCTCGGCCAAGAAAATAAAAATCTTAAATACGAGAGTTGTAACTTACGAATTCTAAACATAGTAGCATTTAAACCGATTCGGGGCGTTGAAAATATGTACAACGTCGAAATGAAAATTTGTGCGGGACCACGATTTGAACTCAGATTTCCCGCTTCGGACCAATTAACCACTTATTTTTTCTATACGGGCACACTTCCTGTCCACCCAAAATTCTCAACTTACACCACACTACCATGATAGTGCCCCTGCCCATTAATTCCTCTTGGTCACAGATTATACTGGATCCCCGCAAGGGTTAGAGCGTATTAATGTATCCGCATTGAAATTCTCAATTGCTGTTGGGGCATATATGACAATTTTGATATGGTGTCTGTTCCTTTCGGACATCTCAAATTTTGAACTTCACCGTTGGATTTATTTCAATACCCCGAATCGGTCGAAATGTTTCAATATTTCAAAATCGAAAAAATATGGCCGTTACTGTCAACTAATGGTGTCTGTTCTTACGGAGATCTCCGAAAAGAACAGACAGCCTATAAAAAGATTACAACATTAATTTCTTTTCAGAGTTTTACTGCCCTTCGAAGTAGTAACCAGCTTTGTGTCTAAACCAATGCTTGTGGCGTCAAAGTCGTAGAATACACATAGAAGCGCCAGTGTTCAGTGTTCGAATTGAGTGGACTGTTCTCCGAAGTATCTCTCACCAGTTCTGAGAAGAATTTCATGTAATGCTTCAGTCGATTTAGGAATCAATTTGAAGGCACAAGGACTCAAGTCCGTGGAGTACAGCACGGCACTGCAATTCCCAGCGCCATCGATCGCATAAGTAAGTTAAAATCTGCGATGTTTGCATCAGATAATCGTCGAGTACAATGATGGTTGTGTTGAGCAGAGAGCTTTGCTACCTCTTTCTCTTGGCTCGGCTGGTATCAGGCTGCGTTTGAGAAATGAAGATCTTATAGCAAGTAACGGCGACTCTTTCCGCAACACACGACTATTAATTTGCAGGACAATGTTCTGATGCAAATGGCGCAAGATTTGATTCGTTTGTTAGACCGATGAACTGGGAAGTGCCGTAACAATGAGCGCACTCCCAGCATTCATGCCATTCTGACTTCACATTCATTGCGGAATTGTACGAAGCGCTTCATGGCATATGCTTCACAACTGTCAGAGATTCGTAGCGTCATAAACCTCTCCATTGAACGTCTGGCGTTCCATCTTACAACATTCATAACGCTGAGAGTGGGTTCTGCACAATGATGGTGACAGCATGGAATGACAGTAAACTGCGAAGCGTTTTATCTATTTGTATAACTTGTGTATAAGACTTACGGCTTATTTAAGTTCGAACCCTCGTAATAAATAACAAATAATTGTTTGTGGGCGGTTTTAAAGTCGCGATGGGCAACACGCCAACCACTTTGTCACAAAGTGGCTGCTGTAACTCTCAGCATTGCATCTTGTCCTGATAAAAAAAACACACACACATATCCCAAATATTCTCACTGAAGCCGAATACAGAAACCTGGAGATACGTATTGTAGGCGTTCTTCTATATTTCTGAATTGGTAAAACTTCGTGTTCTGCTCATATTGTTATAGCCTTTCGACTACTATATGGAAACGTCACGCCTTCCCTTCAAAGCTTTACGACTGCCGAATGGGTCTCCAAGTTCCTTGAAACTCACGTCGTCGATTTACGACTCCGGGCTGTAGTAGGGCGTCTCTGTGCTTTTGTCTTCTTGATGAAGGATCAGACTCATCGATTTCTTAAGTGTCGTGCGATAGCAACGAAGCTTTCGGTACTACACAGAGAACAATTTAAGTAACTTTTCTGTTATTTCTCGTTAACATAGAGGACAATAATACAATCCATGTCTCTCGGTCTGCATCTCATTTCTAGGTGCTTGGTACTGTGCACTGCTCGGTAATTCTCTTCTACGTCCAGCGTCAATATGCGATCTAATCCTCTTGCTTCTTTAATACCAATTATTTCGTGTAGCCGGCCGCGGTGGCCGAGGAGACTGAGGCGCTTCAGTCACGGTCTGCACGGCCACTACGATCGGGGGTTCGAATCCCCCTTCGGGCATGGATATTTGTGCCGTCTTTAGTATAAGGTAGTTCGTAAGTAGTTTGTAAGTTTAGGGACTGATGACCCCGTAGTTAAGTCCCATAAGCTTAACAAACATTAATTAACATTATTTCGTGTACTCATCCCGTTGAATGAGAAACAGTTGATAAACCCTCATTTAGACCTTGCGATTGTGTAACATAAAGAATGATGTGAAGTCTGTAGTGTCGTGCCTCGGTTCTATGCGAATGACACGATGGGCAATATTGCCCCCGAGTCTCTTTGTTCAACATCAACTTATTACCCATCGTGTAGCTGCCATAATTTCTTATTAAATAGGTCTGTGAAGCCATTCACTTGTGACTGTTTTGCTTCCGTGGGTGATATCGGAATTTGGAAGTACTAATCTAAATGGAAAACTTTACGCTAGACATCGTCACATAAGAGGCTCCCCGTAATTCACTGCGATACATTCAATAGAGACATTATGAATTTCTAGAACTTCGACAATCGGCTCAGCTTTAGCGTGACATAGTCAGTAGCAACTATTAGCCTTCAATTGCCGTTTGTTCACGTCGAAACCTCTCCAAGGAGGTATTTGTTGCAAGTACAAAAAGTTATTTGTTCAAACAAGCCCAGAGAACTACAGATTTCTGACCGACTGCACATTACATCATAAGACAGTATTATGGAAGGGTATGGGTTGAGCTCGCCGCTTCCACAGCCGTTACGAGCGTTCGACAAATTACAACTGCTACTTGTCTTTCATCTGGCTCCACAGTTATCCTCAGGAGCCTGAGCACATAGCTTTCGAATCCCTGGGAGTAACGAGACGTAAACCGCATATCAGTCCATTGTGTTGACGTCCGAGCAATGAAGGTGGACAATATTTCAATAAATGCTACAAACGCAAGCTACTGAAACTGTGACCGATATCCATTAACACAGAGTAATATGTATAAAGTGCGACACGCCAACATAGCCACGCGGTTTAAGACGCAGCTTTCTGGAACGGGAAGGTATGCAGGCCCTGATTCCAACCCGTACGGCGGTTTAACAATATGGATCGGAGTGCCGGTCAGCCTGGCTGTGGTTTTAAAGTGGTTTTCACATCCGGACTGGTAGCCAAGTTCTCCCTCAGCTCTGTGTCTCGAAAACATTTCGAATATTATTCGCACACCATCGCATGTATAACTCTATTTTGGTGTTCACAACTTTTCTTCCGTAAGTGATTTGAGGTGGATGCGGGGAGGTAATAGTGTGGTATCGACTGGAAGAGCATCTGATCTTTTCTTGAATTAAAACCTATCTCCATAGCAATAGTGCCGACCTTACACCAATGCGGAATGAAAGGAAAAGGAAGAGAAGAAATTGGATATAATTATATGAAGTGCACTCATGCATCGACTTCAACTGCATAAATTAAACAACTTAATAAGGAAAGTTAAGCACCACTCTTCCTTCCTGCTAACGAGGAAGTTTAGGTTTGTAGAATTTTGCTAAAACCATGGTGTAAAATCAACACTTCAATAATTTTATATTTTTAGCATAAAAGACTCGAAAAACAAAATTCCTCGATTATAGGTAGTACTGGAGAATAGTAGATGTTCATTTGGAACACATGTAGAAAAAAAAACCTATGCAAGAGGATAGGCAAGGAATCTATGTAGGCATTACTTAAAGCGAATGTATTACTATTGGTAGCCTGCATATTTCCCGATGTTATTTACGGCGAAGTAATTTAGTGGGCTAAGCGAGGGATATGATGAAAGAATACATTCTGCAGCAAAATGCCGCAGACCAAACGGGTATCAGGGAGTCTGAAATGGAACAGTACGGCAGGAACCGTAAAACTGTCTGTGATCCACTAAGGATGATCGTGATATTGTGGTGTTGATATGATAATGATGATGATGGTGGTCACATAACGAAGATATGATGATAAACAAAATAGTGTAGAGTTCACGTAAACGGTTTATGCCTGTCCCCCGAAACCCCAATCCATAAACTATTCAGCGTAGCAAGCGTGAGTCTGCTAGCATATAATCGTTTTTCTGGAGGAAACTGCAGAAACAAGCAAACACCTGGGTTTGAGTACCGCACAGATTAACTTTCCGAGTATCGCTCCATTTATCCTGCTCTATGTTTAGTGCTCAGACAATAACGCAACCCAATCCAGTTTCAGCGTAACTAATGGGCTGGAAACGAATGGTGCATTATTCCTTACAACTGCTATGATTGTTATTGATGGAAGAACTGTAATGGACATATCATAATTTTTCTTCTTCGTATAACCCTTTTCTTTTATCCTCATCAGCGAACAGTTCGATATAGGCTGAAGAACTGGCATGGGTCGCTTGGAACAAACATACACTCCGACCGAAGTGTGTACTTGCGTGTGACAGTAGGCCAGAAGGGCCACTTCAGCGACCACCGACCTCGCTTTAACAGATCGCCCCGTGACTGTGCGTCAGTTGTCCGACGTCCGCTGCTACCGTCTGTAATGTTGATTTAGTCGTCCAAGTCTGTACTCGATTTGGACTGTTTTCCTATTCCCAGGGGGAATTGTTGATTTCTCTCGTGTGGCTCTGTTTTCTTCTTGTTAACGAGTTATCCTTGGCCTGTACAATGCCACGTGCTAACCGTTCTGTATAGCGGTGCAGTTCACGACTGTATAGACATTGAAGCATCAACTATGTTATTCGTTGTTCGTTTCGTCTATAATTGTCTGATGTTAAAAAGAACATCGCAGTCATCATTGACATAAGAACTGTTTTCCCTTTTTGAAATACTGTCGCAAATGAATCTCTGAAGGATACCTATAACATGGTGTTGTGAATGAAGAGTTGGACGTTGAGGTAAGGGACGCTCACTTATAATGTGCATTTGTGTGTACGTACATTTAATTTTAATTTATAGTTCTATTACCTTCTAGATACAGTGAGAAATAATGTTTCAGAAATTTCTGTGAATGTATGTGTACTGCGGAAATCTCCGGCTTGAGGTTAATCAACTACCTACGCCATATGACACCGCTATGTGATTTCAGTCTAGTGGAGACGCTACGATGAAGGAGGGAGAGAAAGTAGCACGTATTATAAAACGTGGTGCTAAGGACATATACCAGGAACTTCTAATGAAGGAGATTTCAAGGCTAGAGGACATCATAAAGTGATTCCAGTACATCGAGAGGCTGCATAAAAAAAGAAAAGTGGACAAGTTCAAACGACTTCCAAACGTTATATAAATAGCTCTTATGGAGTAATTAACCGATCTGTCAGGCGTCATTCGTCAAAGAGATATAGCAGAATTTCAAAGGATTTGGGGTTATACGTCGAGTTGAAAACAAATACACTTAAACAGATAATAAGGGAGGAAGTGTAACAAATGACGACTGCAGTCTATCGCCGTCCAGTTTCGTCAAAAAAGGCGAAACAGTAGCGATCAAGTCGAGTTTACGCTCTTAAAACGCATCTTCAGGAACTTTTTGATGCCCGAAAGGACACTGACGTTTAAAGCACCAGGGCCAACCTACCAGTATGGTATCTCAGTGGGCGACAGGGCCATGTGGTACGCTACTGCAGGGCGGTGGCGAATATTATGCCCGTGTCAGCAGGCTGCAGTGAGACCTATGCCGACGACGGAGAAAGATAGGACGACGGAGAAAGATAGGATTTCAAGGACGACCTAGATCACCATCGTTGCAAGGTAGCCACTGGAGAGGACACTGTCCAATGATGAAGGACTCCATCGTCGTTGAGGGGCTCCAGCCAATCACTCAACCGACGCAAGCAGTAAAACTAAAGGTTCCCACCTTCCTTGGAGGTGAGGCCGTGGAAGAGCATAATGCTCCACCATGTCATGGGAAACTACATCAAAATCCTTCTGGACTGCTGACCTACATGAGCTTTTGTGAACTCAAAAGTATCGCAGTCGGCCATTTCGGATAGGTATCGCTGCCATTTGCAAAACACCACTTCCACCAATAGCAAAAACGCCAGATGGTAATAGAAGTTATGTACAGCCTAGAAGAATATGAATTATTAGTGTCTGGATAAATGTCAAAACATAGCCATTTGAGTTCCTCGTTTTCGAAGACTGCAGTCATGGTATCATTTATCATTATCCGATAGGATTTCCTGAAGGCTTGGCAAGCAATTATAGATTGTAGTAGTGAGATGCGAGACTGCGGAAACGAAGATAGATAACCTAGAGTGTGGAGGTTACGTATACTACATGAAGTTTTTATTCCTGCTGTACAGTTTGGTTTTAGAAGTGGTTTAACGACTGAAAATGCTATATTTTCGTTTCTCTGTAAGGCACTCGATGGGTTAAATAAAAGGCTACGGGAATTGGGGGTCTTCTTTGATTTAACAAAAGCGTTTGTTTGTGTTGATCACAAAATATTGTTGCAGAAGTTGGAACATTATGGAATACGAGGAGTAGCTCACAACTGGTTCACCTCTTACTTTAATAACAGACAATAGTAGGTAATTCTCCGCAGTGTAGAAAATGGCTATGACGTACAATCGCAATGGAGCACAATTAAGTGTGGGGTGCCCCAGGTGTCTGTTGTGGGACCGTTGCTGTTTCTTATTTATATAAATGATATGCCTTCGACTATAATAGGTGACTGTGAAATATTTTTGTTTGCTGATGATACCAGCTTGGTAGTGAAGGATGTTGCTCGTAATATTGATACAGTATCAAATAATGCAGTTCAAGAGATAAGTTCATGGGTTGTAGAAAACAAGTTGATGTTAAATCACAGTAAAACTCAGTTTTTGCAATTTCTAACACAAAATTTGATGAAAGCTGACATTTACACATTTCCTGTGCGGAGCGACATTCGTTTTACAGATGAAGCTCGATTCTGCCTACGTATCACAATAATCGTATTGTAATCTGGAGTCTCGGTGGTAAGAAACTGTTGAACCACTGCCTTATGCATCGTCACAGTTTTTCTACGCCAGTTATTACGCTTTTGGGATGTTATTGGATTCCACCCCCGCACTACCTAGTACACAGCAATAGATCTCTGAAGTTTTGGAACCTGATGTGCTGTCATACCTTTACGATAATGTACGACTAGCGTGCTAAGCAGTGTTCAAACTTCTTCGCTCATCATCGAAGGGCATTACTGTCTTGGCCTCCCTGTTTTACCCAACTGTCGCCTATCGAAAAAGTCCGGTCAATGATTTCGGAGCAACTGGGCCAGCGATTACAGATAGCGATGGCGGCAACACTTAATACTGATTTCACCATCACATGGTGCTCTGTTTTCAAACATATGATCTTTATATTACCTGTTACCCCCAGATAAATCTGTCTATGATTTCTGTGGTCCTCCTTGGTTTTGCATACTGGTTTGCTAGCAATGTACAGTCTCAGTTAAAAAGTTGAACATGATAACATGACTTGTACCTTAAACGTGACACCTGTAGAATTACTTCTATAAATTGAAATTCGTATTGAAACAAACCGTAGAATATCTTACAGCAAAATGACCGCAATAACTGAACTACACTACTGTAGTGTTCATCTCAGTGGAGTGTAAATTCAAGTTTCTTTATGAGAAGTACTGGAAATCTGATGCAGTCTGTAAGATCTCTAGAAGTGAGTATGGTGTACTGCATTTTATATAGCAACAGCTGCCAAGACAGGAGGAAATTAGCGAGATTCTCCTTAATCATTGGCTCTATATTGTTGTTACGGCGAAAAGACACCGGCAAAAAGACAAGCTGTCGTGGTGGACTCTGGCTGGGAGGAGAAAGTGCAGAGGTCAAGCTGAGCTCGGTTCTAATGATCCACGCTTACATCACCCACGTCAACTAGACTTCGACGACTGGGAAATTAGAGACGAAGCTAAAGCTGCGTTTGTAAAAGGACGGTGGAGGAAATGAATAGTATCGTTAAAACAGAGCTATCTACACATCTGTTGTAATAGGTTTAGGGAAAAGATAAGAAAATTAATTTAGGTTACCCGGATGGAATGTGAAGCGCTCTTCTTCCGACTGTCAAACCAGTGTCTTGCAGTTGCACCACGTCACACAAGTTCGAGTTTGTCAAAAGAGGGAACAGTTCTCTTATATCAAAAGTTACAGGTATAATCACAAAAAAGACAATTAGTTACAGTACATTTATAGCATGTTCACTTACAGGCAAATGTGCATTCTTATTATGAAGAACTTATTCCAGAAATAATGAACTGGATATAATGATGTAGATGACTTACAGTGATTCGTCTAAAGATATAATTCAATTTCCAATCAAAGTATCAGTTTTTTAACGCACTGCCTGCCAGAAAAAGTGAAGTAACTAGAAGATGTGGTCACATGTTTATGCAATTTCGTACATGCAGGCATCGGCATGTATGCTGATGTTTAGAATTGCAGTTCTCTGCGTCTGGCTGAACGGCCACCAGAGTGCATTAGAGTCGTTCGAGTGTAGTGTTGTTACCGTTTACATTAGGGTAAGCAAGAGGCGTGAAATGTCTCAGATGTTAAATGATCACACTGAACGGCACGGAGATGTCGCTTTCTCGTTTGAGATAGCGTTATTGGCACCTTACAGTGTTTCATTGGTGCCTCATTGTGGGCCTCGGTTTGGATGGCTAGTCGAATCGTGCACTGTCCTGATTTGTGAAGCATTCGGATGTCATTTTGGGCTGCATGGAAGCCTAAACACAGGTATAACCTTGATGTGTACATTAAAATTTTCCCGGCGAATTTCTTGATGAAAATAATGTCGGGCGTGCAGCCGTATGTCATTGCTTACTCCGCACGATATTTCGGCCAATAACCCTTTGGCCATCTTCAGGTGCTACGTACCGAAGACTAGCAATAACCGCCGGCCGCGGTGGCCGAGGGGACTGAGGCGCTCCAGTCACGGTCTGCACGGCCACTACGGTCGGGGGTTCGAATACCCCTCGGGCATGGATATTTGTGCCGTCCTTAGTATAAGGTAGTTGATAAGTAGTTTGTAAGTTTAGGGACTGATGACCCCGTAGTTAAGTCCCATAAGCTTAACAAACATAACATAAATAAAACTAGCAATAACCGCGTCTGACCGTCACATATATGTCATGAAGTTGGGCGGTAGCGCATGCGCGTAACGAGTACACGCCTGTTGCAATGGCACCACAGCCAGCGGCGTCCTCGACGGTGAGACCACAACTTTAATCTGCGTTTCCGTCTGTATTATATTGTATACGATGTGATCTTTGCTTTCTTAAAACTGTAATTACGGGTTCTCAAGTTTTATTCAGCTGAAAGCCACTGTCTCTGTTAATAAGTCCTTCTGCCAGTTTAATTTCGACTGATTCACGTGTCACTGCCAAAAAGTTGACGTCTGGGCTAAAATCTTAGCACTTGTGCTATCCATCTTATGTCCGGTTGACAAACTATGCTCAGCAATGGCAGACTTGCCGGGTTGCAGAAGGCGTGTGTGTCTCTCATGTTCTGCATAACATCTGCCACTGTTCGTGTAGTTTGTCCTATGAATGCAAGGCCGCAGTCACAATTAATGCTATAAACACCCGCCTTACACAGTCCAAGATCATCGTTGACCGAACCTATCAATGTTGCTGTTTTGGCTGGCGGGTGGAAAATCACCTCAGTCTGATGTTTCTTTAAAATTTTAGCAATTTTTGATGTTACATTACCTACATATGTCAAGGCCAATGATTTTGTAGACTCAGAAATATCATCACTCTGCTTTGGTTGTTTCCGTTGGTACTTTCACATTGTTTTCCCAATTTGATGTACAGAATAACCATTTTCTTGAATACAAGTTGTAGATGTGCCAACTCCGATGGTAGGTTCTCTGCATCAGAAATCATATGTACCCTATGTATTAATGTTCTCAGTACACCATTTGTTTGAGCAGGGTGATACAACTGTCTGCTTGACGATACAGGTATGTATGCGTATCTTTCCTATAGACCGAATGACCGAGAGAACCATCCTCCATTCGTCGAACCAGCACATCTAGGAAGGGCAAACAACTATCTTTCTCAGTTTTCATAGTAAACTGAATGCTACAGTTAACAGAATTTAAATATTGAAGTAATTCTTGGAGCTTATCATGCCCATGTGGCCACAGTGCAAAGGTGTCGTCAACGTACCTCCAGAACACCAAAGGCTTGAGGGTGGCAGAAGTAAGAGCCTTGTCTTCAAAGTCTTCCATGAACATGTTCGCTACTAAAGGCGAATGTGGGCTGCCCATATCAACACCGTCTGTCTCTTCGTAATAGTTGTCACTGAATAAACGGAATGTAGAGCAAGAGGCATGTTTGAAATATTTAACTCTCCTTTGTCGTAAATATCAACAATAATTCAATTTCCTGTGACAAATATTGTTTCTTTCCATCACATTATTGAGTAAAAGTAGATGCTTTGAATTAAAATTTGTGGTGTCTTCGGAATTTGAAACCAGGACCTCCTCCTTATCAGGCAGACGCTTTAACCACTCTGCTACCACGGCCTTATGCTACCACAGGGACTGTCTTAAAGTCTCGTCTACCTCCAAAACACATACTTTAATTCTACCTCAATTTTCTCCTGTGAAATAGGTATCAAATTGCCAAAGCATCTATATTGGAATAGCACCCCAGCAAAGAACGTGAAATTGAAACAATATCTCCGGAGATATATATTACCTTTCTACAATAGTTGCACAACACGTCACAAGTAGAACGTGTGAAGGTGTTCCTTTCTCGACGAGCTTCGGTGACCAGTGGGTGCTTATTATTAAGCAGATCTCATCATATTGATCAAAGAAGGCTTGATATTGTTATTAATTTTGCAGTTGACTGATACTGCTGCGGATTCAGACTGAAGATATACGGCACATTCATCATTACAGAGATATTTTGTAGATGTAGAACAGAAACTTTCGAGTGTGCAGGTCTCGTTGTTTTGACTGACGTTATGACAGTGATTGTTAAATCTGACCTATTCGTTTCCCACATGAAACAACCCTGATGTTCCAAGAACAGTACGAATATAAAAATTCCTCAGTACATGTTCCAAATCTGGAGACATGTCAAATGACAGTAAAAACATTAACACTATGACCTTATTTTCGCTGGTCATCCTGAGCCTGCATGCGTTGTGGTCATGTAGTGGCGACGATGGTGATTATTTTGGTAAATGAAAATGTTTACTGCATTGAAGTAAAAGACCGAAATATGCTATGGCAGTTGGCTTTTTTTATGTCTGAACAACGTTTCGCGCTACTGCGTAGTTCTGTTTTCTAAGTGAGTGTACCACATATCCTGCCTTCAAACGACTGTAAAACCAGTTTGTGTGTCAATGTGTTATGCCGGCAGTGAGGCAATTAAATTTCAAATTACTGTGATCGCTTGGCACGGGGCGAGGTATCAGTTTACTGTAACGACCCTATTGATTACTGCATTACATACGGAGAGTGGTTCACAGCTCGCGCTTTGCAACGGTTCTGTGTTTTTTGTTTAAACGCAACAGCTGCACAAATCATGTACAGGTATTTTACACTCAAGATACATCAAATGTTGCATAAAAAAGGGAAAAAACTTGATTTGTACAAACAAGGTGGGGCGGAGCCTTATAACACTCGTATGTACAAATACAGGGAAGAATATCAACAGAAAAATATATGGGGTAAAACGATAAACATGAGTGAAATCTGAATGCAGGGCTGTTTGGAGACGTGGCTATACTCAGGTAGTAGTATAACCAAATTCGAGTTCAAGAAACCTTTTATGTGTTACCTCCGTTGTATTCGAAGCGAAACAGGCCTGAATAGATTAAATAAGTCAGACACAAAACTACTTGTATTGGCTTATGTACGGTTCTGATTAAGAAGCTAGAATTGCTATAGTGTCTCAAAATCATCACATTTTTTTTTCTTATGGGACTTAACTACGGGGTCATCAGTCCCTAAACTTACAAACTACTTATGAACTACTTACGAACTAGGACGGCACAAATATCCATGCCCGAGTGGGGATTCGAACCCCCGACCGTGGTGGCCGTGCAGACCGTGACTGGAGCGCCTCAGTCCCCTCGGCCACCGCGGCCGGCCATCACAATTAAAATTTAAATTACTAATCTCTAAACGCATCAAGCGATTTCAGGAAACGATGTCTCTGATCATAGAATTGCACTAAATGGTATAATCGTGATAACTTGACATGTATATATTTTTATTTATTGAGATGTCACGATGATTATATTTCGTTACTATGCAAGTGTTAGTCACAACACCGTATTTTTCACACAAACACTGTAAATGACTGTTTACAGCAAGTCAAGTCTCAAATTTGCCACATTTGTATAAATGTTCAATGAATATTTCACTATTTTGGCAGCAACGTTCTTTAAATACTTTGTTCTATAATTGTAAGGTCTCATGCTCAATAAAAGTGATTTATTTATTAAATTAAAATCTGTTTCCTACTCATTCTAGAAATTAACTGATTGTGACTGAATGTTAGTAACATCCCTTCTATAAAATAGCGCTATAAATTTTAGGTTACCATAGAAATTGGGCCAACGTGAATCAAATAACGTATTTAGAATTTGAGAAACTTGTACGTTTGAAGGGGCTAGCGTTCAGTCATTAAGATTAGGTTCCGGTGGAAAATTGCCAAAGTCTAAGACAAATCTTGGAAAGTCTTTGTCGAGATCTCCAAGGTGTTTATTTTAGGTCTAGGTTTTGGAGAAGGCAGAACTTGTTTCTGTTAGCTGTGCGATATTAGTTCGCGACAGTGACTGATAACCTGGGTAATGAACGTCTGCTTCAACTCTTCAAGCCACGTGGGAGTGGCCGAGCGCACCAAAGCGCCTTGCTGCAGAGCGCGGATTTGCTCAATGTCGGAACTTCGAGAACTCCCTCGGGCATGAGTGTGTGTGTTGTCCTTAGGTTAGTTTAACTTAGTAAGCCTAGGGACTAATAAACAATGAAGTTAGTGTCCCATAGATTTACAAACATTTGAACATTTTGAACAACTCTTCCACATTGAGAGTACTTTAATTCTAGCGAACGGTATGTGTATAACAGAAGAGCCTACAGAACGTTCTCTTTCATCGCCTGCATTACAGAACTGTAAGTGGACTGATTTTTAATGCAATATATTTCGTTGATGTGAAAATCAACATTTTCAGGTGATTATTTAGTTTGCGAATGCTGATAGAGTTCCTACAAAGCATTTAACACAGCTTTGTTACTAACTTTTGGAGTTAACTTTTGTAGATTTGCAGATATTGATAATGTTTAATGAGTAGCGACTTATTTTCCATAAAATCGCAAAGGTAGACATTTTTTCTTTGTTACGGGACTGTGGTACTTGATTCAATTTCTAAATTTTGTATGTCACCATGTTTGAGAACGCCGTTTGGAAGCGGTCATATGTGGAAAACAGTTTGATCACAGGCTATACGCAAGCAAACACCACTGAAACTCCCCAGTGTAGTCCGGGAATAGATAACTTTTGACAACTCTTGGCGCCAGCCTGGACAGGCTTAGTCCTGCCGGCTATTTAGCCACTACACCACAGATAGTCTTATCTCACCTCAATACGTCTACATATACATAAATACTCTGCAAAACACACTGAAGTGCATGGCAGGTTCCTCGAACCGCTTATGCGATACGTTCTCTACAGTTCCATTCTCTAATAGCTCGCGGGAAAAAAGGAACAGCCGGCCGCGGTGGCTGAGGAGACTGAGGCGCTCCAGTCACGGTCTGCACGGCCACTACGGTCGGGGGTTCGAATCCCCCCTCGGGCATGGATATTTGTGCCGTCCGTAGTATTAGCTAGTTCATAAGTAGTTTGTAAGCTTAGGGACTGATGACCCCGTAGTCAATTCCCATAAGTTCTACAAACATTTGAACATTTGAAAAAGGAACACCTAAGTCTTTCCGTTTTCGATCTGATATTTTATCTTCTTATGTAGGAGACTGCTAACAAAATTTGTTTGCATTTGGAAGAGAGAGATGGTGAAAGAAATTTCGTCTCGTCGCAACAAATAACGCCTATCTTTCAATGATGACCATCCCAACTCGTGCATATTTCCGTAACATCTCTCCTCTATATCGCGTAATACAAAACGAGTTGCCATTCTCTGAAATTTCTCTAAATCGTCTGTCAGTCCCACTTGGTGAGGATCCCAAAATGCCCAGCAATACTCCAGAATAGGACGCACACGTATGGTGTAGGCAGTTTATTCTGTAGAACTGTTGCATCTTCCAAGTTTTCTTTCAAGTCACAGCCAGTAGTTTTGACCGATTTATCGTGTAAATGAAGTCATGTGGATGACTTCACACATCTGATTAATAAGGGTCAATTACCATTTTTTGCACCGTGCTGCTATCTTATCTAAATCATTTTGCAGTTGCTTTTGTTCTTCTGATGACATTACTAACCGATAAATGACAGCATCATCTGCGAACAGTCTAAGAGAGCTACTCCGATGGTCTCATATATCGTTTATAAAAATACGGAACAGTAGGGACCCTATACCACTTCACTGGGAAACGCCAGATATCACATCTGTCCTACTCGATGACTTTCCGTCAATTACAACGTTCTGTGTCCTTTCGGAGAGAAAATCACGACTGAAATCGCACAACTGTGGCGATAATTCATAAGAACGCAATTTGCTTAGAAATCGCTTGTGAGGTACAGTGTCCAAAGCCTTCCGGAAAACTAGAAATGCGGAATCTATTTGACATCCCTTGTCTATAGCAGTCATCACATCACGTGAGTAAAAAGGTAGCTGTGTTTCGCAAGATGATACTTTCTGAATCCGTGTTGACTATGGATCAATAGGTCGTTCTCTTAGAGGTAGTTCATAATATTTCAGGAAAGTACATGTTCTAAAATCCTGGTACAAACCGACATCAATGATATAGGCCTGTAATTTTGCGGATCACTCCAATTGCCTTTCTTAAATTTTAGGGTGAGCTGTGCAACTTTCCAGTCTTTGGGTACGGGACGTTCACTGAGCGAGCGTTTGTATATGATATCTAGGCATGAGGTTTTTGCATCAGCATACTCTGAAAGGAAGTTAATTGGTATACACTCGGGACCGGGAGACTTACTTTTTTAAAGTGATTTAAGCTGTTTTAATACACCAGGGATATTTGCTTCTAAATTACGCATACTGGCAGCTGTTGTTGGTACGAATTCTGGTGTATTTACTTCGTCTTTTTTCGTGAAGGAATTCCGGAAAGCTGTGTGTGTTAAGCAATTCTGCTTTAGCAAAGCTATCATCAGTAGCGTATTTTACCGGTATTATACTTTTCGTATGGCCAGAATATCTTAGGATTCTCTACGAAATTACGCATCAGGGTTTCGTTGTAGAAACTTTTATAAGCTTCTCGCGTTGAAATTCGAGGTATATTTCTCGTTTCTGTAAAAGTCAGCCAGTCTTGAGGGTTTTGTGTCCGTTTAATTTTGGCAGGTTTTGTCTTTGCTTTTGCAAGAGTGATCTAACCTGCTTTGTATACCACGGCGGGTCAGACCTCTCTTTTGCCAATACAAGCCCCATACGAGCAAATCAACCGCATTTATTCATTATGTCAAACGTTTATGAGATCCCAAGATTCTGCAGCAGGGGGATAGTTTCCGGATACTGACTAATTTGCGCAAGCCATCTGCACAGCAAAGCACGTAATCATCTGATATACCAGAGAGGAAAGAGAGACATACCCCAATACCATCAGCATATACATTTACATACGTACCCCACAAGCTACTGTAAAGTGCATAGTAGAGGGAACTTCGTAACCATTGCCCATGTCCCATTTCATTGGCAAGTATATCGATAGAAAGTTGCTATGTGATAACTCTGAATACGCCTTAAATTTTCGACTGTTTATGTCATAGTCCTTAGACGAGACATACGATTATGACAGCACAAGAAACTTCCATTCGTGTTCAAATACATATTTTAGATGTTGTTTATATTCCCAGAGTTAAGAGTTACGTTTCCCTACCATTTTTGTATGGATTATGTCTACCTGCTACCACCTTGATGGTGCATCTATGAACTCGTTTCAAATTCAAATGTTTGTACAGCTTAAGGGTCTTAACTACGGGGTCATCAGTCCCTAAACTTACAAACTACTTATGAACTACTTACGAACAAGGACGGCACAAATATCCATGCCCGAGGGGGGATTCGAATCCCCGACCGTAGTGGCCGTGCAGACCGTGACTGGAGCACCTCAGTCCCCTCGGCCACCGCAGCCGGCTATGAACTCGTTTGACGGCTATTATCATCCCTATTTGACACAGCATAAAAACGCAGAAATGATTATCTAAACTCGGTCGTACTAAATTCTCGTATGTGACTTTCACGTAGGTAACTGAAATTTTCCAAAATCTTTTCAACTAATCTAAATCCGTCCGTAATGCTGAATGTACGTGACGACGTCCTACTTCATAGCATTTATTAAAACACCGACGGAAATAATTAGTACACACTTTTGGAGTTTACCAGTTCACTCGAGACTTATTATTTGAACAATGCATATGAAACACATAAAATTAATATATTTACAGATGAATAGCTTAAACGATGCTGACCTACCAGGAGTCGGTCCATGCTCTGTTGGCTCCACGAATGGCAATGCAGACTCTTATTCTGGTATCCATCGTTCATACGGATGGCGAACTGTATTTTGGGCTACATTACTCCACGCCTTGTCGACCTGTTTACGTAGGTCTACAGGGGGTGTGGGTTGACGAGTTTCACGTATCAGTTGTCGTTCGTCATATCCCTCACATGCTCCATCCGGGACAAGTCTGGAGAAACTGATTAGGAAACTTGCTGAACTTCTGGCATAGCACGCAGAGTTTCGCAAGCAAGGTGTGGGCATCTTGTTGGAAGCTCACATTCTTGTTGTAATAATGATGGAAGAACGAGGATTACAACATTCTGCATGTAGCGAGTGCTGGTCAGCGTTCTCTTCACAAACGACAAAGGTGAAAGAGAGTTGTAGCTTACGTACACGAGGCCTGTGGTGGTGCTAATGGGTCTTGAACCAATCCACTCTACTAGACAGCGTTCGTGTCGTATGTGTAAACCAGCATCACTAGCATGCAGGAAGAATCTACTTTTATCGCGTAAGACCCCTTCTTGAAATTTCATCTTCCAAGTGATCCTCTAACGGCATCTGTCGAGCCATGCATGTCGATGCTTTGGTGTGGGTGAATGACGGGCTATTGATGTACGTGACCGTAGTCCCACTAGTAGTAACCGGTTGACTAAAAAAAAAATGTTCAAACGTGTGTAAAGCTTATGGGACTTAACTGCGGGGTCATTAGTCCCTAAACTTATAAACTACTTATGAACTAACTTATACTAAAGACAGCGCAATCATCCCAAGCCCGAGGGGGACTTAGAACTCGCGACGGGGAACGGCCTCGTGCATCGGAACATAGCGCCTCAATGCGCTCCGTCGCGGCAATCGGTTGACTCTTCTGGGTTCAGAAACCCTCTTAACTGTGCTATGATAGGTGTATGATTTGCCACAGCTGCCCTACAATAAGACGATCTCGGCGGATGCCTGTGCTGCATGGACATCCAGACACTCGTCTACGGGTGTGAGATCACTGAAACCAGCATCATTGCACAACTAACGCAGGACTTCCAACTTGCGTGTCAGTTTTCGGAAGAGACTATCCCACCACTCAGAAAGCCACAATTTGATCAATTTCAAACTCGCTTAATGGGCTGTAGGCTCCGATGCGCGAGGCCGTTCGCCGTCGGAGTTCGAATCCCCCTCCAGGCATGGTTGTTTATGCTGTCTTGAGTATAAGCTAGTTTATTAGTAGTTTGTAAGTTTAGGGACTGATGGCCCCGCAGTTAGGTCCCATGAGCTTAACAAGCATTTGAACATTTGAGGAACCATGAGTGCATCTCCGTGGCATGGCGCCTGCACGCTTCACACGATGGGATTACACCTACTCTCATGGCTGTAAACACCCCCCCATTGTAGACAGTTGGCGTTTTGGAAACCATGTTACTACTCTATCAGTTGGCGGAAGACGTTTGAAATTTGAAATTATTACCTGTACATCTACTATCTCCCAGGTGGCAAATTCCGTCATTGGATAAAAATCGATATCGTTTTTCCATGTGTACTAATTTCTTTTTCCGCAATGTATTAGCCCTAAATACTTAAATAGTCTTATATATTAAAAGAATCTACGAAAACTAAAGTCAGTCGACCAGACCAAACTACCCGGCCAATTTACTTCATTTTTGTTATAAACGAAAGGTATGCATCCACAGATTTGTCATCAAGTATCAGAACTTACATAACTCCCGCCTTCCTTTTTCTATACTCAAACGCGATTTCCTTCTGTATATATCTTATGGGGATGTACTTGCTGCAATCTAAAGTCAGTTGTTCAGGCCGTTCTGTACGACCGATTTCCTTCAATTTTGCTTTAAACAAAATATATTCATTCGCAGATTTGTTATCAAGTATCAGAAATGACTCAAGTATCTCCATCGTTTTTTGTCATTGCACTAATTATTGTAGTTGGTTTGTATTACGATACGTTCGGTTGTAATTAAGGTACGCAGTTATTTTTGACCTAACAACACTCAGCGGATCAAGCTCTTTCATTTGCGCTTTTAAACACTTGCACTGATTGATTCTGAAGAAAGCTATGCGTGATCATTCAACTTTACTTCCATTTTTCCCCAACTTTTTTGTTATACCACAAACGGTCCGAAGTATTCGAACGGGTCCTCTAGTAAGAATTCCTAAGATTTTCTCTACTAACGTTTTAATAGGTAACTGTGTACTGTTTCATGTATGACATAATTCTCTTAAATTTTTCCATACTTAGAGAAATTTACCATTCATAGCACCCCCTGTAGTATTCTTAAACATTATTCTGCATTTTATTTCCATCAAGGATTGATGATACATTCCTGTAGTGATACCACCATCAGTGCATAGACTTCAACTGATGCTGAAACTATCTGATAACTCTTATTATGTGTATTGAAACATTAGCAGTGTATCTGTTTCCTGGGGGTAACCGCAATTTTATTTCAATTTCGTCGATTATTCCAGTAAAACGAATTGGGTCCCGTTCGTAAAATATTTATTATGACTGTCACAAACAGTCGCCCAAAACGATCATGTCTGAACTACTAGTAAACATTGCGATACACTGTTGAACACATTAGCTAAAGAATACGTAAATTACTTCTCCCCTTCGTAATTGTAGTGGCCGGCGCTCGTATCTCTGACGCACAACAGGTTCCAATGCAGTCTTAACTAAAGTTTTGCATATTCTGTGATATTAACGTTTGAAAATGGCTAAATTTTTTGTAGGTTGAATAGGAATAATGCAGTAAGTTAACACATAATTGAAAATGGAAATAATGTAAAATCGATGGATTTTACAATAATTCCTCTTTGGAATGATTTGAATGAGAGATATCATTATATTTATTATTTCTAAAGTTCACTTTCACATAACATTTAAATGCAAGTGTTTATTTGATCCAAATAAACCTGTATGATATGTAAACACTCACAAGACAGAGTTGCGGTCGTTAACGCCTTTATAAGGCAACAGGTGTTTGGCGCAGGCGTTGGTTACTGCTGCTACAATGTCAGATTATCACTGAGATGAGTTTGAACGTGGTGTTATAGTCGGCGCACGAGAAATGGGACCCAGCACCTCCGAGGCAGCGATGAGTTGGGGATTTTCCCGTACGACCACTTCACGAAAGTACCACGAATATTGGGAATGTGGTACATCCGGCATCACTGCGCCCAGAGAAAGATTCTGCAAGAACGGGACCAACGACGACTGTAGGTAGTCGTTCAGCGTGACATAAGTGCAGTCTTCCGCATATTGCTGCGAATTTCAGTGCTGGGCCTTCAGCAAGTTGAGAGTGCTTTCGGAGCAGAAGGCCCATTCTTCTACCCTCACTGACTGCACTACACAAGGCTTCACGCATTGCCTGAACCCGTCATCACTGGCATTGGACTGTTAATAACTAAAAAGCCGGCCGCGGTGGCCGAGGGGACTGAGGCGCTCCAGTCACGGTCTGCAAAGCCACTACGATCGGGGGTTCGAATCCCCCATAGGGCATGGATATGTGTGCCGTCCTTAGTAGTAGTTAGTTCATAAGTAGTTTGTAAGTCACATAAGCTGTAAAAACATTTGATTTTTTGAATGACTGAAAACATATTGCCTGTTCTGACGAGTCTCGTTTCCAGTTGTATTGAGAGGTTGGACGTATGCTGGCATGGAGACAACCTTGGACCCTGCATGTTAGCAGGATACTCTTCAAGGTGTCGCAGGCTCTGCAACGGTGTGCAGCTGGAGTGATTGGACCCTTGATACGTCTAGATACGACTTTAACATGTGCCACGTACGCACGCATCCTAGCTGATCACCTTCATTCATTCAAGTCAATTGTGCATTACGACAGACTTGGTCAATTCCACCAGGTTAATGCGACATCCCACATCTACAGATTTGCTAAACAGTTGCTCCAGAAGCACACTTCTGCACTTAAACTTCTCCGCTGGCCAACAAACTTCCCTAATAAGAACATTATTGAGCATATCTGGAATTGCCTTGCAATGTGCTGTTCAGAAGAAATATCCAGCCACTCATACTCTTACGGATAAAAAATTAAAATAGTGTATTATATTTTTAGCACATGTAGCACTCGTTCACCGCTTTGACATCACGCATATCGCTGGAATACGCGCTCTGGCGGCTGGTGGCATAAACCCGCGCACGTCGGGAGTGGCAGAACGGTGCTCTCTCTCACAAGTCAGTCTACAGCTGAAGCTCGTCCTGTCAATGCCTCTTCCTTTGCTTATTTGGCTGCATAATAAATAAAGTATAATTGAAACTGACTCCATTTTTGACCATTGTTTTGCATCCAAGGATTCTTGATCATATGTTGAATATACAGGGTGAGTCACCTAACATTACCGCTGGATATATTTCGTAAACGACATCAAATACTGACGAACCGTTTCCACAGACCGAACGTGATGAGAGGGGCTAGTGTAACTGGTTAATACAAACCATAAAAAATGCACGGAAGTATGTTTTTACACAAACCTACGTTTTTTTAAATGGAACTCCGTTAGTGTTGTTAGCACATCTGAACATATAAACAAATACGTAATCAGTGCCGTTTGTTTCATTGTAAAATGTTAATTACATCCGGAGATATTGTAACCTGAAGTTGACGCTTGAGTACCATTCCTCCGCTGTTCGATCGTGTGTATCGGAGAGCACCAAAGGGAACGGTGATGTACCTTAGGTACAGAAGAGACTATAACAGCACATTACGTCCACTTGCTAACACCTTTACTGGTCTTTTTCACTGACGCACATGTACATTACCATGAGGGGTGAGGTACACGTACACACGTGGTTTCCGTTTTCAATTACGGAGTGGAATAGAGTGTGTCCCGACATGTCAGGCCAATAGATGTTCAAAGTGGTGGCCATCATTTGCCGCACACAATCGCAATCTCTGGCGTAATAAATGTCGTACACGCCGCAGTACATCTGGTGTAATGTCGCCGCAGGCTGCCACAATACGTTGTTTCATATCTTCTGGAGTTGTAGGCACATCACGGTAAACATTCTCCTTTAACGTACCCCACAGAAAGAAGTCCAGAGGTGTAAGATCAGGAGAACGGGCTGGCCAATTTATGCGTCCTTCACGTCCTGTGAAACGCCCGTCGAACATCCTGTCAATGGTCAGCCTAGTGTTTATTGCGGAATGTGCAGGTGCACCATCATGCTGATACCACATACGTCGGCGCGTTTCCAGTGGGACATTTTCGAGCAACGTTGGCAGATCATTCTGTAGAAACGTAATGTATGTTGCAACTGTTTGGGCCCCTGCAATGAAATGAAGACCAATGAGGTGGTCGCCAATGATTCGGCACCGTACATTTACAGTCCACGGTCGACGATGCAGTATGCGCATGACACTACTTTGACTCAGTGCACCGGCTCTCGCAATGTCCCGTGTACTCCTGTGTGGTTCACGGCAACAGCAGCTAACACACCAACTGCACCCGCTTCTCCTGTGACGGGCCTGTTACGGACCCGTTTGCGTGCTACGACTATAACTGTTGCATACAGTTGCGGTAGATGTTTTGACATGTGCGGCAGGTTGGATTCTCTCTGTCCGGGTAGCGTTCTGCATACACCCTGCAGGCTTCAGCTGTATTTTGTCGACACTCGCCATACATGAGTATCATCTCCGCCTTTTCAGAGTTCGACTACACCATGGTCACAGTTCCTACAACACTACACTATCACAGACGTCTGGTAACACAGTGTATTACAGTTAGTCTGCGTGCAAAGACGAATGGAGAATAACAATAGCAGCAAGCGCTACATGCGGACACTGCGACAGCTAGACCAAACCACAACACTGCACTGCAGCCACACTCGTAAACATGTCCCTGCAGTTGCTGCTCGCCGACCGTAGCCCGTGTTTGTTACAACACGCAACTGAACATCGGAGATTTCAAGCGTCAACACTTTAGGTTACAATATCTCCGGATGTAATTAACAAAAAATGTTTGTATAGGTTATGGGACTTAACTACGGGTCATCAGTCCCTAAGCTTACAAACTACTTATGAACTACTTACGAACTAGGACGACACAAATATCCATGCCCGAGGGGGGATTCGAACCCCCGACCGTAGTGGCCGTGCAGACCGTGACTGGAGCGCCTCAGTCTCCTCGGCCACCGCGGCCGGCTGTAATTAACATTTTACAATGAAACAAACGGCACTGATTACGTATTTGTTTATATGTTCAGATGTGATAACAACACTAACGGGGTTCCATTAAAAAAACGAAGGTCATGGTTTGTATTAACAATTACACTAGCCCCTCTCCTCACGTTCGGTCTGTGGAATCGGTTCGTCAGTATTTGATGTGGTTCACGAAATATATCCATCGGTAATGTTAGGTGACTCACGTTGTATATATCTTATTTGAATTATACATTATTATTATCCCACTCACTACGAAGTTCGATATTACTTCTATACTACCTCTTCTCACCAACATTCTGTTTCCTTTTCTGAATTCATTAATCAAGCCTGTACTTCCTGACACACAACAAGATAAAGGGCGAGAGAACTTCGACATCATAGAACGCAAAAGATGGACGTTATAAATGAGGGGCGTGGTAAACACAGTAACTTTTACTCAGTTACTAACTCTCTTGTGTGGGAGAAATCCGTGGAACGCCGGCGGATTCGGTGGTTTCGTGAGCTCAGGAGCGTCCGCGGTGACATCGTCCAACACTGGACTCTCCACTCGGATGGCTGTCTGATGAACTTCGGCGAATTGTCGTCGTGGAGTTAGAGAAAACGCAAAGTAATCGGGAAACCGAAGCTAGGTTGATTACTCAAGAATCGAAATACGACAAAAAGTAAAAAAATATACTGTGCTCCAAAAAAGGCATTTTTTATTGAATCTGCGTTGATTATTTAAAGAGACTTGTTTAAATGAATGAATTTCGAAATTATGAAACTCAGAATATATTCGGAACTCCTACAGTACGCTGACATTTGTGCTCTCCACACAAGATACTTTTCGATAATCATGAGTTTGTGCATAAGTGGAACATTTCTTCGGTAGTACCAGTTTTAAAAGTGTTGTGTAATACGTCTTCTCTCTGTCGGCACTCTTCGGTTCCAGACGCATTCACGACAGACTGCACTGAGTTGGAAAAGTCACAGGATAGTCGTGTCGTATCTCTTTTCGCCCGACGAAGTGCAACATCTCAAAAAAATGTTCAAATGTTTGTATAGTCTATGGGACTTAACTACGGGGTCATCAGTCCCTAAACTTACAAACTACTTATGAACTACTTACGAACTAGGACGGCACAAATATCCATGCCCGAGGGGGGATTCGAACCCCCGACCGTAGTTGCCGTGGAGACCGTGACTGGAGCGCCTTAGTCCCCTCGGCCACCGCGGCCGGCTGCAACATCTCGACGTGGAATAGACTCAACAAGTCGTTGCAAGTTCCCTGCAGGAATACAAAGCCATGCTACTTCTATAGCTGTGCATTAATACGAAAGGGTGCCACTGAGGGATTTTGTGCACGATCTGACCACTCGATTCTCGATTGTATCCCATAAATATTCTATGAGTCTCACGACGGGTGATCTGTGTGGCCAAATCATTCGCATTCCTTGTCCAGAATGATCTTCTAACCAACCGTCAACATCTGTGCACCGGTGACATGCACCATTGTCATCGATTGTTGTTTGGAAACATTAAGTCCATTAATTGCTGCAAATTGTCTCCAGGTAGCGTAATATAATCATCTTCGTTCTGTGATGGGTTCACTTGGACCAGGGGACCAAACTCCATTTCACGTAGGAATAGCCCAATCCTTTATGGAAACACCGCCATCTTGCGCAGTGATTGTTGACAACTTGGTGTGTCCACTGCTTCGTTGGATCTGTGCTACACTCGAACCCCACCATCAGTCTTACCAACAGAAATCTGGACTCATCTGATAAAGCCACGATCTTCCTGTTGTTTAGAGGTCAACCGATACGCGGCGAGGAGCTCCAGGTATTGTCGTTCTGTTAGAAAAAGTACTCTTGTGACCATCTTTTGCAGTAGTCCATAAACGCCAAATTTTGCCACATATTTCCAACTAATACGTTCGTCGTACGTCCCAGATTCATTTATGCGGTTATTTCACGCAATGTTTGTTTTCTGTTAACATTAAAACCTTAAAGTAAGCACCGCTGCAATCGATTATTAATTAAATGTAGTCATTGTGCCACTCCTTTGTCTGTGGTGAGAGGTATGCGTAGAATTTGCTATTATCGGCCAACTCTTGACACTGTGGATCTCTGAATATTGAATACCATAACGATTTCCTAAGCGGAATGTACCATGAATCTAGCTCCAACTGACATTCCGCATTCTCTTAATTCCAGTCATGCGGCCGTAATCACGCCAGAAACATTTGCACATGAATCACCTGAGTGGTAATGACAGATTTTCAAATACACTGCCTTTTTGTAAACTTTGTAGTCGATACTACCGCCATCTATGTGTGTGCACGTCGCAATCACACGCGTTTTGTCACCGTACTGTACAGAAGTCACTTCAGCTTTCTTCACGTCGTTTGGAACTTTGCGTAGTGGCAACGATACGCCATAAAGGCAGGATAAGTAAGAGAACCATGACGTACTTTTTATAAAATGAACTGGGATTCCGTCCGTAACATATTTGTTATTACCACTTTCAGTTATATCTCTGCACCTTGGGTACCTATTACAAAAAAATCAATTCGTACGTGTGTGCGATGGTCAAACGACGATATGTATCTAAGAACCACCTATGTGAATAAGTTACCGAACGTGAAATAAAATTTTACTTTCATTTCGCTGTTATCTGTTTCCCTACCACGTTTATCAACGCGTCACTGGATAGGAGACTACGATCTGTTTAACGATTTTAAGTACTAGCGGCATTTTCTGGGGTAAGAGCCTAGATATTTTGCTAAGACGTAACTGGCGTAATGTATGTATTCTTCGCGGTTCGATCTTCTTACAGTCGCAAGAATCTCTTGAAATATTTGCCTCTCTTCATTTAAGAAAAAATTTCAAATGTTTGCTAAGCGTAAGGGACTTAACTGCGGGGTCATCAGTCGCTAAACTTACAAACTACTTTAGCTGACACTAATAACACCACAAACATCCATGCCCGAGGGGGGATTCGAACCCCGACCGTAGCGGCCGCGCAGACTGTGACTTGGCGCGCCACAGACCGCTCGACCACTGCGGCCGGATCTCTTCATTTCCTTGATCTATCTGAACCGAGAGTGAAACCTCCTTTGCTTACTAAGCATTTTGAGAATTTCGTTACTAAACCACAGTCGGTCTCTTCCGTCCTTATTTACACAGATTCGGCACATACCGTACTTTTCCAAAGATTTACAATGTATTTAAAGTTTACCTATAATTTCTGTAAGTCCATCGTACGGGAAATAAATGAAGCCCATTCATTGTCCAAGTATGATGCTAACGACAGCTTATCTGCTCTTCTATCAAATATATTCGCCATGCCGTCTTGATTGATTTGTTAGCTTTAGTCATCAACGAAGCTGTGATGAAATCTCGATCATTTATTCTTGACTGTACACTGAAAGCACCATTAAAGTCAGACCTGTTGGTTGCTTTAAGGTGTAAAATATTTCCACTGAATATGGGCTGTCAAATTAACCGTGAAAGAGAGTTTTCCGTAAACTTCTTCAGAAATGGTTCGCGAGACTAATAGTCTGTACCGCATACAACGAATCCATAGACGTACCAATATATACTGGGTAGGTTGACCTCGGGATTCAACGAGATCTCATCTTGCTCATCTGAATTTCGAAGGAGGAATATTCATCATAACACCTAAAACTACTGCATAGGATCATGTACGCTGCACAATTACTCTGCTATTGAAACAGCTGCTTTCTTTGTATAGTGTACCGCAGGCCTGTCAAGGGGATTCTACAGTTCTTGATCCGATAATGCAGGTACAGAAATCAGCAGTAATTCTAGTAAATATTCATGAAATCATGAGCTCTCGTTGCACCACTTGCGGGAGGCCAGAAGCCTCCATTGATTGCGCCAACCGTCCGTATAAACTGAGAATGGCATTAGAATACAATTAACAGGCCTCATGATTGCCACCGGGAGGCACAACTTGCAGACAACTTCACCTTGTAAGCTCGAAGCCGCACGCAAGGCATCATCAACATCACGCATAAGACAGCCTGGTAGATATACATAGTGTCGATACGTATTCTTTCCTGCCCTGGATGCTATTTCCTTAAGGGGCTCCAAAGCCTGCCTAACATTGTAGCTCCCAGTAACGAACCCCTCCTCCTCGGGCCCTGCAGAAGGAGCAGCCATCTGTCTCCACAGGGCGAACCACATCGACCGTCCGCTGGGAGCGACGCGATCGCGTTACAGCCCACCTCTCAGCCTGCGGTGAGGGCCAGTCCCCTCTGCAGCGCAGCCCGTGGCCGAAACAAGTGACACCTGACGTGTCGCAAGCTATTCACCTCTATCACTACACCCCGACACTGTAGCCTGAAGACCACTGGCCGTCAGGAAAAGCGGCTTCAGCCGTTAGCGAACCGTGTAGAATCCCCCTGCGGCCACACACAGCATGTAACTATTCACTACTGGTTTACGAATTAGAAAACTGTTTTCATTGTTTCCTATAGAGCTTTCCTTTTGCGTTTCTCAACAAAGAGCCCTTATATCTTTCTTCTGGGGCGTTAAGTTTGTGACAAGTTTTACTGCTCGAAATATATTTTGCACCAGACACTTACAGGAGACAACAACTTACCGATCAGACTCATAGGACCACTTGCAAACCGACCGTATGTCGTCATTTGAATACTGTGTGGAAGGCCATTCGATCAGTGCACAATTTTTATCAGCGATGTGGGCTTTCCAAACCCTGTAGCTACTACTTCTCTTTCAAGTAAATCTTATATGCAAGATAGCACAGGTCCAGGAGATTTGTATTGGCATTATAATGCATAATTATTTATCTATTTATTTATTATTTAAAGAGTTTCTGGCTGTTATTATAAAACACGTCTTAAAGTTTACCATTTTACATGTTATATTATGTCTTATATTACATTACTAGTACATCGTTTTGAGTAACTTACAAAAATAGCATTATACAAAAGTAATTATAATTTGTTGCATTTCATGAAATTAATTCCAGGGAAGTGAATGTGTAATACAAAGAATGTTAATATTTTAAGAAGGAGAAAATGGGAGATGATGCAAATGATTAAAGTAAGAAAATTAGGTATCGTAGTTCCTTCCTATTACAGATGACAAGGCCTCGATAATACTTCGAACATATTTCATCTGAAATACAGTTAGTCGAAAGCGTATTAGTTGAGCTGTATATCTTTTGAAAAATTATGTTTGTAACACGTGAAAAGAACCGAATACAACTTCTGAGGAGCCAGTTTTGTGGAAACTACTTTAGACAGTAACTGTAATAGGAAGTAATACATTCTTAGTAACAACAAGTTTAAAAAATTGAAAATTTTATATAAAAGTTACTTCTTAAAGTATTCTCTCATTAACGTTTCTAAACATTTAGGGGTTGAGCACACTGTCTATCTTACAAAAGTTAATATTTAGCGAGATTTTTGTTTGCAGGTATTACTACTTACTGTCGCCTGGACAAAGAGTTGACTGCGGATGGCATTTTGTACAATTATAATTGTTTTAAGCCATTCTTGTTATAAATATGTCTATATCTATTGTTCTCTTCTAGTACTTCCAAAATGTGTTTAATGGGATTAATATCTTGAATCTGAGAAGGGGTGTTGATTTGTTTCGGCGTATTGTACAAGAAACACATCCACATAATTCTAACTGTAGGCTTTGGATCGTTTTGCTCTTAGAAAGTGTAATGTTCTTGGAGAAATAATATCTTGGAACTAGCATTTATATTTTGCTTTCGGGTGCTAATACACCTTTTGTCATCTATCACACAATCTGTAAAACGTAGTTTTCTGTTCTCATACAACCTCATACCCACTGGCGAATTTCACTGTTTGCTGCCCCTAGGCAAAGAAAAGCACTTTTGCCTCCTCATTTCGAAATAAATTTGCCACCAAATAACTTACAACTGCAACCAACTGAATGCTACAACTGCTACTGATGATAATAAGAAATACATGGCCTTTAGACACACCACATTCAAGTCACGCAAAGCTATTTGCGGTGTAATTTCTTTGTGTGTAATCGTAGAATTCATGGAGTAGACGACAAGACTGTTGACTCCATCCTGTAATAAGGATGACCCCAAATAATTCTTGTGTCTTTTGAGGAGTGAGAAAACCGCTCGGCGGAACAACTAACCCTAACGGTTTACAAAAATATTCCTAATGCAATCTGCTAAGTAGGAAACAGATTTTGAACCCGGTTTTCAACCAAAAATATGTACAAAGTACTTAGTGCCAGGTTCTTATTTCGATGGTCTTTAAATATACTTTACAAATAATAATCTTCACAAAAAAATTCTTCCAAGTCGTCTTTATAGTGATGTTGCAGCTCTATAGCACATTACGGGAGTTCACTGTTGTCTAGTCCAGAAAAATTACCTAGGTACTCAAATCTGCTATATAAACCTTACGACAATATTTTCCTTTCCCATAATTACTTTATCAATCTTCCTATAATGACCAGAAATTTAATGACGTAAACAGTTCCTTCAGAAGTAATATGAAACTGGGATCTTTCGTCCACTGTCAGTTTTCTTGAGATTTTTATCTCTTTGGCTGTATTGTACATATTTACCTTTCACATATATCGTACACACAACGATTTCCTTGAACGTATTCAAGTAGAGAAATAGTGCAACTTAATTACAGTCTTATAACCGTATGAACACTTTGCAACAATTTATTTGTACCATTACATCTTTCTGTACCGCTAATCAAAAAGTTGACATTACTGCAGTTTCCTGACTCGGCAGACTGCTCACCATTGTAGTCGCTTCGAAACTTAGTGAAGCTTTTTGAGTTTAATCGTCTGGAATAATGTGTATAGCAAGCTTTACCTACCTATCTTACACCACAAGAGATGGAACGACACTGAATTAAGTGAATAATGACCACAGTATCGCGACTTAACATCACTGATTAAACAACAGCTGTTCTTGTCAAGTTACCAGACCATAGCACTCATGAAATTTGAGCTGATTGGTACAAATATTATTTTCAACCACTTCATTGTGAGTTAAGTTTTCATTCTATATTCAAAATTTGTGAATAAAATGTTTTAAAAATACAGTGACACTAGACGGGCCACTCCGCGCGACTCAGAACAGCGCAAAACGTTACCCAGAGGAGGGGAACTGCGTAGAATGAAGCGGAGTGTTTGTATGTTAAAAAAGAGTTCCAATATTAAACAGACCCGCGAATAAAAATGGGAAATGAGAAAAGCCATCGAGAGCTGCGCATAAAGGAACTATTTCCTTTACGTACCGACACAGCGCGCATTTGTTCGTTGTTCCGCACAGTGGCGCAGGGAAGGTCCACACCGGTCACTACCCGTTCCTCCGTTTTGTGCAGCATGCCGATGTGCAAGACCGGTTTAAGGAATATCTCAGCCCCATGAAAAGTGTGATTTGGACCAACATAACTTTGATTCTAAAAGGCTGTTTTCTTTTTCCTACTTTTTTTTTCTTTTCTCAAACGTAAACACGGAGTTAATGGCACCCCGGCTAGATTTTCCGTTTGCTTTTGCATGTTCAAATGCACTCATTTATGTATTAAAATATCAACTAAAAAAAAGGAAATTACACTATAAAAAGGAATAATTGCCCCTATCGTAACGATTATGCATATCAGATGAAGGAATTTCTACTTAAAACCAATACATTATACAGAACGGCAAAAATTTGGGATATAATAATTTATTTAACGTTCCTAACTGCCGCGCGGGAATGGCCGTGCGCTCTAAGTCGCTTTGCTATGGAGTGCGCAGCTGCTCCCCGCCGAAGGTTCGAGTCCTCCTTCGGGCCATAGCATAGCATAAGTTAGTTTAAGTAGTTTGTAAGTCTAGGGACTGATGACCACTGTATTTTGTTCCCATAGCATTTGAGCAATCGGGTCATTATGTTTGAATCATGTCATTAAGTAAAGAGAGAACCTTATTTCTTGAAAATATTTGGAAATGAACCTAACATGGCATCACAAAGAATTACCGAAAACTACAGAGGAATTGAAGGCGTTACAAAGTTTTGCTAAAGAGGGTTTTGGATTAATCTATATCTATAAAAATGTATGTATGTATGTATGTTCCTATGGACTCCAGGACGGCTGGAGAAATTTTTATGAAATTTCCAGATTAGCCCAAGCGGTGATGCTGTGAAATTTGGTACCAAATCAAATGTTCAAATGTTTGTAAATCTATCGGACCAAACTGCGTGGTCATCAGTCCGTAGCTTACAAACTACTTAAACCTAGGTAAACTAACCTAAAGACAACACACACACACCCATGCCCCAGGTAGGACTCGAACCTCCTCGGCGAGCAACCGCGCACTCCGCAGCGAGATGCTTTAGACCGCTCGGCTAATCCACCGCGGCAGTTTGGTACCGATCGGATCAAAACTTTTACTAGCGTATACGTATAAGTTTACGTGTGAAACTTGGAAAGACAGTAGCCCTGCTGGCGTAGAAAGAGCCAACCATTTGTATCATGCTATTATTGTCTAACTGCAGTGCGCCGGCCGCGGTGGCCGAGGAGACTAAGGCGCTCCAGTCACGGTCTGCACAGCCACTACGGTCGGGGTTCGAATCCCCCCTCGGGCATGGATATTTGTGTCGTCCTAGTTCGTAAGTAGTTCATAAGTAGTTTGTAAGTTTAGGGACTGATAACCCCGTAGTTAAGTCCCATAGACTATACAAACATTTGAACATTTAACTGCAGTGCTGCCGCTTGGAATGCTAGCATCGTTTTCGTGATAATAGTGTCAATACGGTTAACTCGTTTCCAACTTGGGGTGCTACTGTCGTTCCAATTTAGACGGTGATATTAGTATGTAAATTTGGATTACATAGATAGAGAACTGTGTAAGCATGGTTTGCATTATGCATAATTATGTTACGTAGTACACAGTAACCAACTAAAAACATACACACATCGATTTTTATAAGTATAGAACCTCAATTACACTATTCTCAAACATTTAGAAAACGTCCACACACTTTAATGTCCATAACTCTAGGCATTTGGAGAAACTTATTTCCTTCCGGGTAAGGTAATGGCATGACGGCAGGAAGGATATACAGCCACGACGTAAATCTAACCAGGCTAAAACAATAGTAACAATCAGACCCCGCGTCGAATTGGGAGTAACATAATGCAAAGAAGAACAAAAGCTACACGAACTAGCTCTTTTAAAGGAACCATTCTGGTATTCACCTTATGCGAGTTAACGAATCAAGAGACAATATCAATCTGGCTACAAACTGTAACCCTATGACGGATGGCTGTCGTACATAGGCAGGGAACTCTCTTGACGAAAAAATTCTCTTGATACAGAGCTGAATGACTAGCCTCTTACTGCAAACAAATAAGTTCCAGGCCGCCGATACTGTTACACATGCATTATCTTATCTCGAATATTTGTAACGCTCCCGACATTAACTGCGAATGAAGCCCTTCACACAGTGTATGAGACCATTATACAGGTAACTGAAATCAAGAAATGAAGTCAACTGCATGTAGTCACTTCCGTTGTCACTTAAAACGTTAGTCTTATTAGAGTTTAGACAATTTTATTTATTCTCTCTGAGGACCTGAAGCATCTCTGAAGGCAACTAGCCTTACTAACGGGATTATCTCCATTATTCTAACGTGGCTCTCTGGGATGATGTCAAGTAAGTGATTGTAAACAACTGCATAACCAGTTCTGGGACGACCTGGCTGTATATCTCTCGATCTGCGCTGCAGGACTGCTACCTGTAGTATACAGGCGTCTTGCTAAGTAAGGTGTACGCTCTACACCGGAATCAGACACTCAGGTGAGAGGGTGAGTGTAATGTGCACACTGTGTATGTGTGCATGAGAGAGAGGGAGAGAGAGAGAGTGAATGAGAGAGCTTCAAGCGAAACTCTCAGATCCTCAGTCAAAAACACTCCATCTGGAAAATTACTTCCTACAACCGATCAGACATCAAGTATGGCGATTGCCAACATTAAAAAGCCAGCTTAATAACTTCTGAAACGTTGTAGCAAATGGAAAATGTGAACATCATGTTACAGTTACCTAAGAAACATAAACTGGACTCTTCAGAAGATTTGCATCTAAAAGCAGTATCACTGCTATTAGTGAGACCGCAAATGAATCCGAATGTGAAATCATTTGGTGAGGAGTAATTTGTGGCCTGAAAAACGGCGGCGTAATACAGACAAAAATGTCTTAGAATAATTCGGATAGCCGCGCGGGAGTAGCCGAGCGGTCTTGTGATCCACGTTGTGAATCGCGAGGCCTCCCGTGTCGGAGGTTCGAATCCTCCCTCGGGCGTGGATGTGTGTGTGTTGTCCTTAGGTTAGTTTAATTTAGTTTAAGTAGTTTGTAAGTTAGGGACTAATTACCAAGCAGTTGAGTCCCATAGATTTACAAACATTTGAACATTTGAATAATTCAAATGTCCAAATGTTTGTTAAACTTATGGGACTTAACTACGGGGTCATCAGTCCCTAAACTTACAAACTACTTATGAAGTACCTTATACTACAGACGGCACAAATATCCATGCCCGAGGGGGATTCGAACCCCCGACCGTAGTGGTAGTGCAGACCGTGACTGGAGCGCCTCAGTCTAAGGGACTGGGTGACTGCTCCCGCAAGGGTGTCCGAGTACTCCTTCGCGCATGGGTGTGTGTCTCGTTCTTGGTGTAAGTTAGTTTAAGTAGTTTGTAAGTCTAGGGACTGATGACCATAGGAGTTTGGTCCAATATGTTTACAAACATTTGAACACTGTTTTGGAACAGTCGCGCACTTCGCAGCAACGCGCCTCAGAGCGCACGCCCATTCCTACGCGGCGGTGATCCCCAGAAACACGGTTAATACAGATTGCATTCATGGTTGCTTTTTAGGTCCCTTTATCATTTCAGAGTAGATAAACGATTTTTATTTGATTCGCTTAGCAGATGTCTCTGATTACTCACTACCGATAATGTAGTCGACAGGTATGATCTTAAGAAAATGCAGATTTAAGCTGTATTTCTACATTCATGGCCGATGACTTGAAATAAGGATGAATGTAACAATTATAACGTCGGCTTGAAACAAGGGTTAATGTATTATAACGCCCACAACGTAAAGTACCCTCCACAAATACCAAAGGTGAACGCGAGTTGTAGGTTATTACACCCCAGACCATGACCCTTATGATGGAGCCAGTGTGTCTTGGAAGAATGCACTCTACGAGACAGCGATCGCCAGATCTACGTCTTACGCGCAAAACAAAATCAATTTCGTGCAGGCAGAACCTGATTTTATCACTGAAGACCGTAACCCGCCATTTCATCTACCAAATGATCTTCTATCGGTACCAGTTTAGTTTTGCACGTCGATGCTGTGGCATGAGTTGAGAATGGATTACAGGTGTGCGTGCACGTAATGCCACTGCCAGTAACCGTTTGGCAGCAGTTCTTGTTGACACTACTGGGATCACAAAGTCTTTTGTGATGTGGTAGCTGTAGGATCCGCCACTGCTTCCCTTATAATACGAGGGTCGTGGTGGAGTGTGTGGTTACCAGGGTCGTTCAACTGACGCAGCACGTCCAACTTGTGTGAATTCTTTGACAGGCAGATTGTGTTTTTTTCGATTTCAAAAAAGCATTTGACGAGGTGCTACACTGCATACTGCTAACGAATATATGAGCATATGCAACAGGTTCACTGATTTGTGACGGGCAGGAAGAGTTCCTAAGTAATGGGACGCAGTACGTTGTTCTCGATGGCGAGTGTTCATCAGAGACGAGTGTATCGTCAGGCGTGCCCCAGGTTAGTGTGATAGGACCGCTATTATTTTATGTCTATATAAATGATCTGATGGACAGAGTAATTTGTAATTTGCGGCTGTTTTCTGATGATGCTGTGGTGTATAGGAGTATGTCGTATTTATTTGACTGTAATAGCATACAGCATGACTTAGACAAAAATTTTTGTTGGTGTGAAGAATGGCAGCTAGCTCTAAATCTAGAAAAATGTAAGGTGATGCGCATGAGTAGGAAAAGCAATCCCATAGTGTTCGAATACAGCATTACTAATGAGCTTCTTGATGCAGTCGCGTCGTTCAAATATCTAGGCATAACATTGCAGAGCGATGTGAAATGGAACGAACATGTGAGGACATATGTGATTAAGGCGGACAGCCGACTTCGTTTTATTGCGAGAATTTTGGTGAGACGTACTTCATCTGTAAAGGAGACCGCGTATAAAACGCTTGTACGACCAAGTCTTGACTATTGCTCAAGTGTTTGGGACCCGCAGCAAATCAGTTTAAAGGATGAATTAGAAGCAGTTCAGAAGCGAGCAGCTAGCTTCGTTACTGTTAGGTTAGACCAATGCGTGAGTGTTACGGTAATACTCTGGAAACTCGAATGAGGATCGCTTTTCGATCAATTCTGTTGTAGAAATTTAGAGGGCCGAAATTTGAAGCTGAGTGTATAACGATCATCCTGCCGCCTACTAACATTTCGCGTAATGATCACAAAGAGAAGACAAGAGAAATTAGGGCACGTACGGAGGCATCTACACATTCTTTTTTCCTCGTTCTATTTGGGAGTAGAATAGGAAAGGAAATGTCTAGTAGTGGTACAGTGTATCCTCCGCCACGCACTTTACGGTGGATTGCAAAGTATATATGGAGAAAGGTCCATCCCGTCACTCGAAAGACTATTATCTGACGCATTTCAAACTTGCTAAGTTGGCTACAGAAAGCACGAATGTGTCTCTGGGGCATGGCGCCTGTCTTCTTCACACTTTAATTTCAGTCTGAGCCCTGTGGCTGTAAACATTTTCTATTAAAGGGTACAAACAGCGCTCTGGCCCTATCTCACTGTGCTCTCTGTAGGCGTTCCACGTTGAAACACGTACTATCCGCCAGGTATCATATTCCGTCATCGGATGAATATCGACGACGTCTTTCTAGGTATATTTTTTCTGGAATTTAATAATGAAGGCTAAGAAAGTCATTTATCATTTCTTCACTGCGGATGCACAGCAGGCCTCAACTCTTAGCGGAATCGGTGACATGCCGCGAGTCATGAGGCAGGAGCACTACGTCAGTCGTCTGTTTAAAGGTAGGGAATTTCCGGCTGACGGAAGCGTGAAAGTGTAGTTCTCGTAGCCCGGTGATCACTGTATCTCCAAAGGGGTATCGGTTAGCGCCACTACCTAATAAACAGGAGACGAGGGTTCGAATCCTTTCTGGGGACAAATTTTAGAGTTTCCCTATTGAGCTATTTCAATGCCCAGTGGCAGCTACCGTCGTAAATTCCTCTATGTGTCGAATTGTAAGACTTGTGTTAAATCAGTGGAGCTTCAAACGTCGTTTAAATACCTAGGGGAAATAGTACTGAGCAGTATGACATACGAATATCAATTGAAATATTAGCAGTATTAAAGGCAACTGGAAAAACTACTTCGTTGGAATACATCTATATAGGAAACTAAACGCAAGGTGGTGGTTTCCGACCTGTCAGTTTTTTTTAAATATATATAAATGTGGTAACAGGAGACAGAGACAATGGGCTGTAATATTGACTGATCTGCTTATCCTATTTCAAATTATAATGCAAATTCTCATGAAATAAGATGTCTTAAATCAGGCGAGTTTGCTGTCGTGAGACAGATAATATAATGCTAGAGATCAATTAATCACTAAAAAATCAAATGTTCGTAAATCTACTACTTAAACCTAGTTAAACTAACCTAAGGACAAACACACACACCCATGCCCCAGGGAGGACTCGAACCTCCACGGCGAGCAACCGCGCGCTCAGCAGCTAGACGCTTTAGACCGCTCGGCTACTCCACCGCGGCAAATTAATCACTACCCAGGGTGTTGACATATTGTGATGCTTCCCATGAAACCATCGCAGAATCAAAACGAAAAGCCGGCCGCGGTGGCCGAGGAGACTGAGGCGCTTCAGTCACGGTCTGCACGGCCACTACGGTCGGGGGTTCGAATCCCCCCTCGGGCATGGATATTTGTGCCGTCTTTAGTGTAAGGTAGTTCATAAGTAGTTTGTAAGTTTAGGGACTGATGACTCCGTAGTTAAGTCCCATAAGCTTAACAAACATTTGAACATTTGAATCAAAACGAAAAGAAAATCACAGCAATTCGGACACGTTCCGAAAAATGGCACCACGGTGGAAAAAGTTACAATAGGATTGTTTTTTATGTATAGTAACCTGGACGATGCTTGGAAACGAATTATCAGCACACCATAGTTTTCCCCGACAGTTGTTTAAGGTACATGTCTTACTTAACGTCAACAAATTCATTTCTCTCCTTTTGTACGTTTCCATAGTTATCAGGTAACACTGTTATACTTAGCTTTTGACGTCGAACGACCGATATTCCGCATCACGTTAGATTCCGCTATAGCACAGGCTGCGAGCCAATACACGTGGCTGGTTTATGTGCTCGGCGCGCTGGTCGTCCGCGTTAATGTGTATGGCAGAAATGGCCTACTTCGCTGTAATAAACGACACACCGACCCCATTAATCCGTTTAGTGATTATATTTTAACGTTTTTCCAGCATGTTCGTACCAACTAAGGGTGCTTACAACCGAACGTCTATCAACTTGTTAAAATTATGATGCAGGTGGTAGTGTATAAGGTGCTCTTATTTTTATTGTCAATTCCCTTTCTGAAGTATTAAATTAAAGGTGGTTAGAACTGATAAAAATTAAAATTCTTCACAAAGACATGAAAAGCGCTTTATCCCTACACTTTGGTACGCTTCTACACTGCAGAACATAATTATAGCGACACTTTTTCCAAATCACGATAGTGTCTCACAAACTCGCAAGTTTGAAATTCATCTCACAGGTGTCTATAATAATCACCTTGAACGGAATTATGCGGAAATATGGAACCCTGTGGCATCACCATCGGGCTAGGCGACATTTCAAACAGTGAGGTGCGGACACACGCGGAAAATAGTCCAGAGCTCAGAAGTTCGTTTTAGGTGGAAGTAGGGCTTCACATTTCATCACAGATCTGCACTGCTCTCCCGAGGACGTGTCACACGGTGGGACGGTCGTCACAGCTCCTATAACCCACATTTAACCACTTGTTTGTACGCCTTTGTGATAGAGGCCAGTACCATCATGCACAGCGCCAATCACGCGGTTTTATTGTGGCGGGCTGAGGAAAGCATTTCAGACACACCGCCACTCAGAACAGACACGAAGAGGTCTCGCGGGAAACAATAAATGGCGAGAATGACATTTCCCTTCCCTTGGGGCTTTCATTGCCACACAATGCGCGGTCTAAATCGACTGCTAGCACTTAAAAGCGCAACACGACGTCGTTCTTGACAAACGTTGACAGTGCTAACACGCACATTTTCGAAAGAACTGACACCATTTTTGATCCTGTAGCCATTATGAATCAAGTCACAATGGTATTTAAGAAAATAGCTTGGATTAAATCTGCTCTGTCTAGATTCATTTTTGCTCCAACGTACATGCTACAATTAATAGAGATGATGAAAACTATTCGACTAATTTTGAACGGGATCGAAATAAAACATGGATGTTTATCCTTTTCCAGGCCACCTACTCTGCGTCCTTGTGTGACTTGATCAACAAGAGGGTGGTGGATGGAGGAGAAGCGTGCAACATTGACTCCAATGTGAATTAAACTTCAAAGCGTGTCTCTCAGTCCGTGTTCGACAAATTCCTTGGTGCCTCTCACACGTCTTCACGATTTACGAAAATGTGGTCCTTTAATTGAGTTAGTATGATTCAGAGAGGATATGATTAACTTCCATAAATTTCTGCTATCGATATTCAGGTTGACTAGAAGCTATTGTTTTTATAAGAAATTTTTCAAGGTAAAATATATATATGTCAAATAAAGCCTGTAGAGAAAGCATATCTGTTAGATGCAAATGTTTTTGTTATCCTGTTTGATCTGTTCTTACGATTTTTTTCTGTTCTCCAATTTGACACGTTACATCTCATATAGAGTGAGTATACAACGTCAATAACTACTGCGTAAACTGCCTCCTTATTTTTAACGGAATGTTGCAACTAGAGTCCTACACGACCGAGTAAGCGAGCACAAGAAATGAGAGATTTGGTAAAGTCAGCCTAACTGGATATATTGCCCGCACCAATAAACTGTGGCCGAGAGCAGAAATGATGACCGAATCCTAAGTAGTGCCTGACTCAGAAGACATTCAGTGTATCTCTAAGCAAGCATGTTCAAATGTTTGTAAATCTATCGGACCAAACTGCGTGGTCATCAGTCCGTAGCTTACAAACTACTTAAACCTAGGTAAACTAACCTACGGACAAACACACACACCCATGCCCCAGGGAGAACTCGAACCTGCACGGCGAGTAACCGTGCGCTCCGCAGCGAGACGCTTTAGATCGCTCGGCTACTCCACCGCGGCAAGCAAGCATGGCTACTTCTGCTGCAGTCAGTAGAGAATCATCACTCTTGGTTCGATGTATGTTACTATTATTATGACTTAATGTCAGGAAAGGCATATTTAAGAAAAAGACTCTTAACAGGAGTTTAAAGGGATTAAAAATTGCCTTCTCTGTGTAAGGTAATAACAATTACTTCCTAACATAAAGTTTCTATGTTCCTTTAGCCATCATTCCGTGAAAACAATATACTTCAAAGAAGGATATAATCGTGGAATACCATATTCTATGTGTTCAATTTATGCAATTATTAATTTAATAGCATTTGTACAGTAAGTGCCTTGTGTCTTACAGCAAAACAGCAGTATTCTAATTCGGGCAACCTTTTGACAACGCAAAATAAATTGTTAATTGCAATGTTATCGTCACACAAAAAGGGAATTATTTTGAAGAACAAGTTACTCACTATCCGCAACAGGTTTAATATTTCTATGTACTATTTTCACGTGCCCTGGATTTCATAATGGAGAGGTAAAGCACATAGTATGTGGACTATTTGCCAGGCGTGGCTGTATTTGCAGCAAAATATGTTACAATGTATGTGAAGGGACTAAACTGCAGTGGTCATCAGTCGCTAGACTTACAAACTGCTTAAACTAACTTATGATGAGGACAACTGGACAACTCACACACCCATGCCCGAGGGAGGACTCCAACCTCCCCCGGGGAGCAGCCGCGCACTCCATAGTAGAGTGCCTTACAGCGCATGGCCATTTCCGCACGGCTGTAGCTGCAAAGTGTATTTAATGTATCTTGGCAATAATTTTGTGTAGAGACTCGTGTATTAATATACCTGTTATGTTGCTAACAAACCACCGCAAACAGTTAAATACAGAACGCGGCAGTGATCCACTGGTGATTAATAGTAACTGTGCATTTCCTTCTCTAGCATGCAAATGAAAAATGTGACAGGTACTTCTTATGTTTTCTGTACTACATAATTTCGAATTAATTACAAACATAATAAATTATTTATTTCGAATGAGTCTTATTGTTTTCTGCGGAGTGTTTTTACTGTAATGCCTATTTATTTTCCACGTGCTCTATTAACTTAATTGTATAAAGATAGTGTTGTTGTGTCAAACGGTGCATTTGTACACTCCTGGCCATTAAAATTGCTACACCACGAATATGACGTGCTACAGACGCGAAATTTAACCGACAGGAAGAAGATGCTGCGATATGCAAATGATTAGCTTTTCGGAGCATTCGCACAAGGTTGGCGCCGGTGGCGACACCTACAACGTGCCGTCATGAGGAAAGTTTCCAACCGATTTGTCGTACACAAACATCAGTTGACCGGCGTTGCCTGGTGAATCGCTGTTGTGATGCCTCGTATAAGGAGGACAAATGCGTACCACCACGTTTCCGACTTTGATGAAGGTTGGATTGTAGTCTATCGCGATTGCGGTTTATCGTATCGCGGCATTGCTGCTCGCGTTGGTCGTGATCCAACGACTTTTAGCAGAATATGGAATCGGTGGGTTCAGGAGGGAAATACGGAACGCCGTGCTGGATCCCCAAAGGCCTCGTATCACTAGCAGTCGAGACGACAGCCATCTTGTCCGCATGGCTGTAACGGATCGTGCAGCCACGTCACGATCGCTGAATCAACAGATGGGGACGTCTACAAGACAACAACCATCTGAACGAACAGTTCGACGACGTTTGCAACAGCATAGACTATCCGCTGAGGTTACCCTTGACGCTGCATCACAGACAGGAGCTCCTGCGATGGCGTACGCAACGACGAACCTAGGTGCACGAATGGCAAAACGTCATTTTTTCGGATGACTCCAGGTTCTGTTTACAGCATAATGATGGTCGCATCCGGTGAACGCACATTGGAAGCGTGTATTCGTCATCGCCATACTGGCGTAGCACCCGGCGTGATGGTATGGAGTGCCATTGGTCACACGTCTCGGTCACCTCTTGTTCGCATCGACGGCACTTTGAACAGTGGCCGTTACATTTCAGATGTGTGACGACCCGAGTCTCTACCCTTCGTTCGATCCCTGAGAAACCCTACATTTCAGAAGGATAATGTACGACCCATGTTGCAGGTCCTGTACGGGCCTTTCTGGATACGGAAAATGTATGACTGCTGCCCAGGCCAGCATATTCTCCAGATCTCTCACTAATTGAAAACGTCTGGTCAATGGTGGCCGAGCAACTGACACGTCAGAATAAGCCAATCACTACTCTTGATGAACTGTGGTATCGTGTTGAAGCTGCATGGGCATCTGTACCTGTGCACGCCATGCAAACTCTGTTTGACTCAATGCCCAGGCGTATCAAGCCTGTTATTACGACCAGAGGTGGTTGTTCTGGGTATTGATTTCTCAGGATCTATGCACCCAAATTGCGTGAAAATGTAATCACATGTCAGTTGTGGTATACCATATTAGTCCAATGAATACCCGTTTATGATCTGCATTTTTTCTTGGTGTAGCAATTTTAATGGCCAGTAGTGTATAAAAATACCAAGCGACAGATAGACCGAAATTTTCACCCTGCATCGGAGAGTGTGGTGATATGAAGCTTCCTGGCAGATTATGACTGCCGAAAGCTTGGGTTGGGATCTGTACCTTCTGCGGGCAAGCGCTCCACCAACTGAGCTATACCGGCACCCTCCACCGCCCTTCCTGACAGCTCTACGTCCGCCAGTACCTCGCCTCCTGCTAGTTTCATATCAGCGCATACTCCGCTGCCAAGTGAAAATGTCATTCTAGAAACATCCCCTAGTCTGTGGCTGAACATTGTCGCCAAAGCATCCTTTCCTCTAGAAGTGTTAGTACTACAAGGATTGCAGGAGAACTGCTGTGAAGTTTGTAAAGTAGAAGGTGAGGTACTTATGGATGTGAAGCTTTCGGGAGAGGCTGTCAAGCGTGCCGCGAAAGCTAATTTGCTTCAGGGCCTGCCCGCAAAAGGCCAAAGTCCGAGGTTCTAATCCCAGTTCCGGAATACTTTTTTAATCATTCTTAAGACTAGTCTACACGACGACACTAGGTTGAGACACTCGTTGCGTGAAATGAATTGCGCGCAACTGGTTTCCTGTATGTCTATAGACACGGCGCCAGTATTATACACTACAGTTTCGTTGTTTTGTGAGTGCCGTAGTCGCCGTAGAATAAACGTTTTGGTAGCTGTAAAAGTTGTGGCGGAACTATTGCTTCTTTGTGTGAAGTCTCTGCATAAGCTAAAGAAAAAAATAAATAAGAAACGTGTTTGGGTTCGTGACTGGATTAAAAAAAGACGTCAGATCGGTTGCTTAGCGACCTTCCTGAATGAAATTGTGATCGAAGATCCTATAAGTTATTTGAATCAACTCAGAGCATTTTACGTTATTTTTAAACAGAGTTAGTAATGCAATAAAGTTACAAGATACTGTTATGCGTGTAGCATTGTTACCAAAACTGAAATTACAAATTGCATTACTTTTCTTGTCAGATATTCGTCTCTACAATACCTGTACCGTGTTCCGAAATCCACAACTGCCATAGTTAGATTTTATAGGTATTTCGAATTTAATGCATTTTAGTCTGCAATTTACTAATCGTCAACCCATCAGTATTTAATTCACGAATAATTGCGCAAGATCACTACATACTGCTGCTTATTCTTGAAATTTTCATCATTAAAATAGCACAAATATCTATGCATCGCATATAACACCGAACTATTTCTTCCGTCCCTCTCTTTATGTTGTATTTTGTTGTGTTTTGTTATAACCTAACCTAAAAACACGCGCAGTCAGTTTCGCCGAAGTTGGAAGGTGCCGAAACTGTTTTGTTTCACCAACAAGCTTCGCGTACTCCTGCCGCGCATGCGCACTGCCCAGTAGCGCAGTTTCATGAAACGTAGTGTCGTCGTGTAGACTAGCCTTTACTCTCTACGATTCGGCCTGCAGTTTCTCGTCTGGGTCAAGGGGGACTTTGTTGCCTTTGAGCAAGAATCAGTGTTCAATCAAATAATGATATTATTCTTGCCATCAAACAACCTCCAAACAATGTGTAGAAACGTCCTATATTGTTCCTAAACTGTGTACTAAATGAAAGTACAAATGTTACTGTGTCACATACATTCAACGTAATGGGTATGCTTTCGATATACAGGGTGTTACAAAAAGGTACGGCCAAACTTTGAGGAAACATTCCTCACACACAAAGAAAGAAAATACGTTATGTTGACATGTGTCCGGAAACGCTTAATTTCCATGTTAGAGCTCATTTTATTACTTCTCTTAAAATTTCATTAATAATGGAATGGAAACACACAGCAACAGAACGTATCAGCGTGACTTTGTTACAGGAAATGTTCAAAATGTCATTCGTTAGCGAGGATAATGCATCCACCCTTCGTCGCATGGAATCCCTGATGCGCTGATGCAGCCCTGGAGAATTGGGTATTGTATCACAACCGTCCACAATACGAGCACGAAGAGTCTCTACATTTGGTACCGGGGTTGCGTAGACAAGAGCTTTTAAATGCCCCCATAAATGAAAGTCAAGTGGCTTGAGGTCAGGAGACCGTGGAGGCCATGGAATTGGTCCGCCTCTACCAATCCATCGGTCACCGAATCTGTTGTTGAGAAGCGTACGAACACGTCAACTGAAATGTGCAGGAGAGCCCCATCGTGCATGAACCACATGTTGTGTCGTACTTGTAAAGGCACATGTGATGAACACTAACCAGTTGATGCTACGTACTGATGTGCTTGATGCTAGTACTGTAGAGCAATGAGTCCATGTCAACACAAGCACTGAAGTCAATATTACCTTCCTTCAATTGGGGCCAACTGGCGGTGAATCGAGGAAGTACAGTACATACTAACGAAACAATTGGGTATTTTGACAATTGTCTGCACGAATTATTTCAAATGTTCAAATGTTTGTAAAGCTTATGGGACTTAACTAAGGGGTCATCAGTCCCTAAACTTACAAACTACTTACGAACTAGGACGGCACAAATATCCATGCCCGAGGGGGGATTCGAACCTCCGACCGTAGTGGCCGTGCAGACCGTGACTGAAGCGCCTCAGTCTCCTCGGCCACCGCGGCCGGCACGAATTATTTCAATTTACATTTAAATAGAAATACTAAATTGAGATCTAACATGGAAATTAAGCGTTTCCGGACACATGTCCACATAACATATTTTCTATCTTTGTGTGTGAGGAATGTTTCCTGAAAGTTTGGCAGTACCTTTTTGTAACACTCCGTATACGGCTGTAGGCAGTTTATTTAACAGTGCAGAGTGTCATGTTAAAGAACGTCGGTGGTGACGGAGTGCCGCGGTGGAGTAGCCGAGCGGTCTAAAGCGTCTCGCTGCGGAGCGCGCGGTTGCTCGCCGCGGAGGTTCGAGTCCTCCCTGGGGCATGGGTGTGTGTGTTTGTCCTCTGGTTAGTTTACCTAGGTTTAAGTAGTTTGTAAGCTACGGACTGATGACCACGCAGTTTGGTCCGATAGATCTACAAACATTTTTGGTGCCGGAGTGAGTATCCGTCTGATGGCGCTGCGGCGGCGTGTTTGGCTGCGGCGCAGGCACGCCTCTTAACCAGAAGCGCGCCGACCGGAAAACGCCGCCTTGTTACCCGCGGGTGGCTCCACTGCCTGCGTGCGCAGCCTCGCCTGCAGAAATGTGCGCGTCCCGCGATCAAGCCACCCCTACACCCCCTGTAATCATTACACTCGCTTAATGCACCAGCGCAAACGGTCATTAGGAATTTCACTTCTCAAATGTTCAAATGTTTGTAATAACTATGTTTCGAATATACTTTGTGAACGCAACTACATTTTCCTAAGCTAATTGTGGCAAACATTTTACGATTCGAAGTAACCATTTTTTGGAAGTTAGTAACACAAAATATATACACTCAGTCGCAAAGGTATTCGGACAGTGAGAAGTTTCACAATGAGTACTCGAGAAACACTGACTATGGAACCCAAACATATTTATTAGCAATATACAGGGTGTTTCACTAAGTGTGTTTGCCTCTGTAACTTATAAAATGGTAGGTGACGGGAAATTTTAATGCGGTAGGTCAACACAAGAAATGTTACACTTTTTGCGAAGCTATGAACATAGATTATTGTATCATTTTCCACAGAGTTACAGCACAAAGATATAATTTTTTAAATGGAACAATAGTTTTTGCTATCGTGCATTGGAATCGTTGAAACCAGCTACATTCCTATCACTTAGTTTGGGAGCTACAACCCTTCAAAGTTTCAGGGGCAGATACCACACGCTGTACATAATATATGGCTGTGTGGTGGGTGGTGGATGTTATGGCGGTGGGAAGTTGATTTACATGAGATGTTCAAATGTGTGTCCATGTTCCTCAATGCACAATGCAATGCGCCGGCGAAAGGATCTGCGGACGAGATGTAACATCGCCGATGTGACGGAGCGACATGCGTCCTCGATGCGCCGTTTTAGATCATCCCCGTCGGAGATTCGAGCCCTCCATCGGACATGGGTGGATGTGTTGCTTTTCACATAAGTCAGTTTAGTTAAGGTAGTTTGCATGTCCAGGGACCGAGTACATCAGCTGTTTGGTCCCATAGGGGTTTAAACATGTAAACATTTGCTCTGTTCCTATGTGGGATTCTAGCATCTTTACAATTTTTCCTTATGTAAGTTTTCTTTATATTTTTCAACCTTACCTTATTAAATTGTCATTTTCTGTAATATTCATAGCTGCTGCATCTGTTTTCTTCATAATTAGAATTATGAAATTTTCTTTGAAGTATGAAGGTATTTTGCCATTCTCATACAACTTACTTACCGAATAGATTAATTTGCTATGAATTCCTCTGAAAAAACATCAGTAAATCTGTGTGAATGTCTCTTAGTCCAGAGGGCGTGTTTCGTCGTAGGTCGTCCAGTGCTTTATTCAGGAATAATATTAGAATTAATTTAAAAATCTTTTATCCGAAATCAGTTTTAACCTTCCACTTAATCCAAATTATTTAATAAAACTTGACTATAAATTTGTTTGTCTCAGATTTGACATCCCCGTACCCCTACAAATGTAAAACGCCTTAGCATCGACAGACATATAAAGCAGCTTCGGTGTATTTGCGGCTCCCTGAAGACTTTTTAGAATCACGGATTTCCATGTAGGATGGAATAACTGTTGTTATTATTGTTCAGCTCAGCTTATACGCGTGTTAGCTCTTTAATCTCCTTTGAAATGTAGGTTATAGATCTACTGGACTCTCCATTACAAAACTTAACTCTCTGAACTGTCACGTTTGTGTGCACAGACTGTGTGATAGATTCCATTTGATGATAGGAAAGCGGTGGCTTTTCATTTAGTGCAAGGTGTTCTAATCACCTCGGTGAAAGAAACGCACAGAGCAGCAGTATACATCAAGTTATCCACCTCGATGTCTTTCTTGTATGAAGACCTTTGGCTGTGTTGGCATTAACAACCGTCGTCAAATGAAGTCGCCAGATGTCCCGCACTATTAAAAAAGATTCCGAATGCCATTGGATGATATATATATATATATATATATATATATATATATATATATATATATATATATATATATATATATATATATATGTGTGTGTGTGTGTGTGTGTGTGTGTGTGTGTGTGAAAGCACATAGCAGAGACTCTAAAGTCTTTTAAAATCAAATGTTTATAAATCCATTGGACTTAACTACTGCGCTTATCAATCCCTAGGCTTACAAAGTACTTATTTGTTAGACTAACTTAAACTAATCTAAGGACAACACACATACCGATGCCAGAGGGAGGACTCGAATCTTCGATAGGGAGCAACCATACATTCTGCAGCAAGGTGCGTTACAGCATTCGCCAATCCACCGCCGCTACAGTTTTTCCTCAGCTACTGAATTGACCATACAAATTTTACGAATATTTTAAATAAAGAGGAAAGTTCTACAGGTTGTGGCAACTGAAAGTGGAAGAGTGGATACGAAAAGTATGGATATAGAAAGATCTACAGTTACTTCCAAGAGGATGGAGCAACTGTGCACATAGCTATCCGAAACTGGAAGTATATTCACACAATCTTCACGCCTCACAGATTGTTAGCAGAGGTCAGTCAGGTCGCAACCCTAGATTATAAATTCAAAGTTATACACAAATTGTAACAGTTTTTCAATCTCTTTAATGCTCCGTATGCTACAAATTCCCCCTGTCTTTGACATTACCAATCAGTTTTTCACAGTAAACATTTCAGGTGTGAGTACGTCGGCCTATTTGACAGAATAAATAAACTTTATGTGGATTTGACTGATTCTCATCCAAATGTTTACGTTCCGATTCTTTGTGACCGCACCTACACTAACGTATCATTTTAGAATGTGGGCCATAAATCCGCAAGAGTACGAGGGAGTGGAGATCACTTCTGAACAGGACGTTGCAAGGCATCACAGATATACTCAATAATGTTCACTTTTGGGAAGTTTGGTGGCCATTGAAGTATTTAAATCGTGAATCGTGTTCCTGAAGTCACTCTGTAGCAGTTATGGAGGTTGGGGGTGTAGCATTGTGCTGTTGGAAATGCAGAATGGAAATGAATGGATGCAAGTGATCAGCTAGGTTGCCTAAGTACGTGTCAGAGTTGCATCTCCACCAGCCTGAGCAGAACTCTGTGCCGTGTCCATGGATTCATGAGGTTGTCTCCATACCCGTGCGCGTCAATCCGCTCGTAAATTGGAAACGAGACTCGTTAAACAAGGCGACATCTGTCCGGTCACCAACAGTCCAATGTCGGTGTTGACGGTGCCACAGCTGGCTTAAAACTTTGGGTCCTACCGTCAGAAGGGGTACACGAGTTGGCCTTCCGCTCCGAAAGCCCATATCGATGATGTTTTGTTGAATGGTTTGCACGTTGGCACTTGTTGATGCCCCAGCACTGAAATCCGCAGCAGTTTGCCGAAGGGTTCCTCTTCAGTCACGTTGAACGGTTCTATTCAGCTGTTGTTGGTCCAGTTCTTGCAATATCTTTTTCCGGCCACAGCGTTATCGGAGAGTTGATGTTTTACCGCCGCGGTGGAGTAGCCGAGCGGTCTAAGGCACCTCGCCGCGGAGCGCGCGGTTGCTCGCCGTGGAGGTTCGAGTCCTCCCTGTGGCATGGGTGTGTGTGTTGTCCTTAGGTTAGTTTACCTTAGTTTAAGTAGTCTGTAAGCTACGGACTGATGACCACGCAGTTTGGTCCGATAGAATTACAAACATTTGAACATTTTTTTTATGTTTTACCGGATTCCCAGTATTCACGGTGCCTTCGAGACGTGAAATAATCGTGCGGGAAAATCCCCACATAATCGTTACCTCGTACATAATGTATGCAATCTCTCAAGTGGCGACCGTAACACCACATTCGAAGTTCAAAGCCACGTCCATCGTGATAACCTGCCATTGTAGCAGCATTAATCTGTCTGAAGTCTGCGGTGATACCTGTTGTCTTATATAGGCGTTCCGACTGTAGCGCCGTTCTGAGTGTTTACATAGCTCTGTATTTTTATACGCATGACTATACAAGTTCCTCCGGCTCTTTCAGTATATAACGGACGTGTGCATGTCGCAAACTAGCTTATCCCTTAGAGGAGTTCTTTGATGGGTAACACACCTGCAGAATGTATAACAGTTTTGTTATGTTTCCCACAGAGGGACAGTGTTTTTCTAGTACAGTCCCGTCTGTTATCATAAGCGTTTCACAGAAAGGTCTCTCTAGTGAGAAACAGTGGTATTCTCTGCACACCCGCATTCTCCATCCATCAAGTCTCGAGGAAGCATTTGCACTGTGCTCCAACGAGCACTTAAGCACCCAGAGATTCCTTTTGCGTGTTAAGCTGCAGCCCCACAGTCACACGATGTCAGTTTCACAGCACTCGAGCATTCGCTACAACATGCTACACGCAACCAAAAGGAACAAAAGAGAAAGAATTACGAAGAAATTAACTGAAACAGAGGGTTAGTGACATAATAGCTTTTCTAGCTTGAATTTTATCCTTACGCTATGAAAAATTTAATCTACATCCATGCTCTGCAAGGGATATTATAGTGGTTAATGGAGCGTTAAGTTGTGTACATAGTCACTTTCTGCCTTTTATGTTCCTACAATGAATGAACTCCGAGAACAATTGTCCGTAATCTCGTATATCTCAGATATATCTTCATGGTCTTTTTGCGACATATGCGTAAAGAGAAGCACTATACTGCGCGGCTCTTCTAAGAACGTAAGCGATTGGAAATTCAACACTAAACTGCAATTTGATACATAACGCCTCTGTTGTTGCGTCTGCCTCTGGAATTAGATGTGCATATCCCAGATTCTTTCGACCTTAGTAAATAAATCTGCAATTAATGGCGTTGGAAATTCTTGGATCCTATTTCCTCTATCAATGCTATTTGGAAGCCTGACAGTCAAGCAATATTCAGGTATTGGACAAACAAGTAATTTTTAAGTTGTTTATGGACTATACCTTCTACTGATTCTACCAGTGAATTTTCAGACTGGCATTTGCCTTGTCTGTGGTTAGTTTTATCTGGTCGTCCCGCTTGACATTCCTCCGTACACAAACTTCGAGATATTTAATGTATGTCTTGTGATTACACTGCGATATTATATCGTTCAATAACGGGTATTTCTTTTTCTTCGTTTGTTACAACATTTTGAGTCCAGTCACAAAACAGGTCACATATTATATAAAATTAATTTTTTTAATTAGGTGATAGTGCATTAATAAATCGAAGACCTTCTAGAATCTGTAACATATAATAGTAATGAATCACATTCGCAACAGTGTATAGAAGCACACGTAATCTGTGACCGAACCAATGGGTTATTCATTGATCGGTTAGTGAATGAGTATGCCAACGTTAATAGTGCTAATAACTAAAACCTGTACACATTGCGAAAGTCAGCAAAAATAATCTTGTAGTAATTTCTTGAAGAAGATTATATTTTACACTCCTCGGGTCTGTGCGATTCAAAATTCTACAATTCTTCAATAAAAATTCTTCAACTTCAATTGACTTGATTATGTACTCCAGTAGACATTGAAGACACAATACAATTATACTTCAAACTTGGAGCGCTATAAAATGAGATACAGTTGGATCAGAATCTAACTATAAAGTGCCTATAAATCAAGGATATTCACAAAGTTCGTGGATGAATAAATTACTTCCACTCCCTCCCATTCCGTAGACGTTCCCAGGAAATGCGTTCGGCGCCGCAGCTTCCTTGTTGCATCTGTTTGCTGCCATGTCTCACCTCTTGCCCCGGCGCCGCATGAAGCCCAAAGGAATACCTTGCACAAGGAAAAGCAAATACAAACACACAACGGAAAATATTTAAAAACAACATTAAAATTCCTCCAATGTAATCTGTCATTGTAGCACACTTGTTTTTCATTACTCTCGATTAGGTTTGAGGGCACTCTCGTGGACTTTTTCCTGCCGTTTCAGGTATTCATACATAGTTCACAAAACTTCCTTACCCATAAAATACATACTACCTCCATCTTATATAGTGTAACTAATAGGATCGACGATATGGCTATTATCAGGTGCCATTAGTGGTTAATGATCGTGTTGATCTATGTGTAACTCATCGGCATAAATCTGATGCATTATACATGGGTTTTTAAAAGTTTTGTATTTTAATATATTTGTAAATATTGTTACTGAAAGAAAGTACTTTTAAGAAAATGTATTGGATAAGAGAAGGATAAATTTGAAACTATTTCGTTTGTATAATGTGACGAACAAAGTTAGAAACTTGACAAAAGTAAGGACTTTGGTAGGAGATACGTGGTAGAGATATACAAGGTGTCCCATTTTTTTACCACCCAAAATATCTGTGGAACAAAAATAGCTATTGTAATACGAATTTCACCTGTACCAATATAAGGCAGGGGCCCATGAATGTAAATATTTTGAAACATTCTAAAACGAAAGCATATGTGTTTTAACACTAACTTATGTGATTTTAAATGGACACCCTAAACTAATACATCAGCAATCTGTAGTATGACAATTCACATAAACAATGTCATTGATTGCATCGCAATACGCAAATTGCAAAATGTTCAAATGTTTGTTAAGCTTAAAGGACTTAACTGCAGGGTCATCAGTCCCTAAACTTACAAACTACTTATGAACTACCTTATACTAAAGACGATACAAACATCCCTGCCCGAGGGGGGATTCGAACCCCCGACCGCAGCGGCCGTGCAGACTGTGACTGATGCGCCGCAGACCGCTCGGCCTCTGCGGCGGGCTCGCAAATTACATTCCGAGATATTGCGAAACGAAGTTGACGCTTTAAATACGTTAAACGAACGGCAAGCTCGCGTCCGGAGCAGAATGGGGATCTCGCCTGTCTTAGGAGGTGCGCTAGCCATGCGTTTCGCGTATTTCAAGCGTCAGCTTCGCTTCTCAATGTCTTGGTATGTAACTTGCGTATTGCGATGCAATCAACGTCATTGTTTATGAGATTTGTCGCTCTATAGATTTCCGACGAAATAATATAGGGTGTCCATTTCAAATACATAAGTTTGTGTTACAAAACGCATATGATTTCGTTTTAGAATGTTTCAAAATGTTTACATTCATGAGCCGCCGGCCGCAGTGGCCGAGGGGACTGAGGCGCTCCAGTCACGGTCTGCACGGCCACTACGGTAGGGGGTTCGAATCCCCCCTCGGGCATGGATGTTTGTGCCGTCCTTAGTCTTAGTTAGTTCATAAGTAGTTTGTACGTTTAGGGACTGATGACCCCGTAGTTAAGTCCCATAAGGTATACAAACATTTGAACATTCATGAGCCCTTAAGTTACTTCGAAACCGGTGAAAGTCGTTTTACAATAGCTGTTATTGTTTTTGGCTCAGAGAAGAACAAGGAATCTGCGATTGTAAGGCCGTTACAGCATCACTGAATACACTTGTAAATAAGAATATCAAGACAGGTAAGAAGATATTTAGCAAAGCGAACAAGAGACGGATTTCAGACTTGGCGGCCCACCAAGAAAGTTTCGTCTCCAGTACTGACAGTGTTGAGCAACAGAGAACGAGATTGAAGGACATCTTACAATACAATTTACAGACGTATCTTCCTGGTAAAACTATTAGAGATGGGAATGATATAACATGTTTCAACTATTATCTACATTTACATATTAACTGCATAAATCACTTTTCAGTGCCTGGCAAAGGGACCATACATACGAAGCAAATAGAGCTTCACTAAAATTTAAATATTACCAATACCTTGCAGACAAATAAAAAATTGCATGTTGCTTTCAACGATTTAGAAAGTAGAGTACCATGAACCGTCTTGGCAGAAAATCCTGAGAAATTTTGGTTTGATGTTAAAATCATCAACGAATCGAAACTATATGCCCAGACACACTGTGACGATGATGGCGTTGAACAGAGGATGAAATATAAAATGCCGAAAATCTAAACGTCTTCATGCAAAGCTATTTTAGAGAGGAATATTACACTGTGGTTCCTCCTCTAAATCGTCGTGTGGATGGCAAAATGGCAGATATCAAATAAAAGACAGAGGTACAGAAAAGCAAATGGAATCACTCTACGGAGGAACAGGCGCTGTAAGTGACAGGACATTAATTAGATTTTGCTCCGAGTAGATTAAGGAATTTAACTCTTCAAGCAACGGTGGATCCTAGGCATCTAGAGGAGCAAATCGTTACTAAGGGTTGGAAGAAAGCACAGGTCTTTCCCATTCACGAGAAGGGTCGTCGAACCGTTGCGCAGAACTATAGGTTTATATCTCCGAGGTCGGTGTATTGCACAGTTTTGGAACACGTGTTTTTAAATTATTATGAGATATCTGGAGACCAACCAACTCCTCTATAGGACTCAACATGGGTTGTGAAAACAACGATAATGTGAAACCCTGCTCGCGCTATTCACCCACGACACACAGAAAGCAGTAGATACAGGCTCCCAGGTAGATGCTGTGTTTCTTGAATTTTTGAAGGTGCTCCATACGCTTCCGCACTGTTACCTAATGAACAAAATAACAGAGTAAGAAATATCAGAGCAATCTTTTATTGGACTAGAGAGTTTAGAAACTACTAGAACGCAGCATGTCATTCTCAACGAAGAAAAGTGTTCAGAGGTGGTGACTTCTGGCGTGGCCCAAGGGAGTGTAACAGGACTGTTGCTTCTCGGAATATATGTAAAAGATCTCGTAAATTACACGGGAAGTTCAATGAGACTTTCCGCAAATTATTGCTGTAGTATATCGAGAAGTCGCAACGTTGAAAAATTGTACAGAAATTCAGGGCGATCTGCAGCCTATCAACGAATGGCAATTGACCCTCAACACAGACAAACGTAACGTATTATCAGCACATGAAAAACAAGATCACTCATTGGTTGACTACGCAATTACATAACAATTAGGCCTAATTGACGGATTTATTTTCCTTAAATATTTGGGAGCAGGAGTTAGAAGCGATTGGAAGTGGCATGATCATATAAAATTAATCGTAGCTCAGGTAGATGCCAAACGGCGATTCATTGGAAGTATTCTCAGGAAGTGTAGTCCAGCAACATAGCAAGTATTTTGCAAAACATTCGTTCGATTTACACATGACTGTTGCTCATCAGTTGCCTAACGGAGGAGACGGAGGAGATCCAAAGGAGAGCAGCACCCTTCGTTACTGTTTCATTTAGTGTGTGTCACGGATATGAGCGGTAAACTCCAGTGCTGCAGCTGATGCATCTGCATCACGGTGTGGGTTCTATTAAAGTTTCTATAAGAGTCACCCATTACAGTATAGTGTTTCCTCGTACGTATATCTCTCGTGTAGATCACGAGCATAAATTTAATGAAATTGGAACCCACACGGAGGCTAACCTGCCGCGATCCATATACTACTGGAATAGGGAAAAGAGGAAGTACACAAAGTATATTCCACCAAAAACCCATAATTGGCTTGTAGAGTATTGATTTAGACGTTACAACTCACTCCATCACCTCCTCTTTAGTACGCTTTGTACTGGTTCTTTGCACACGGCTGAAAGTAAAAAAGAAGAAAATGTTTTTAAATCAGCCTTAGTTGAAAGTTTATTGGTGGTTTATGTTAAAAATGGCGAAAACAGTAAAATTCAAGGTCTACGGTTGAGATCGATCTGTGGCTAAGAAACTAAAATACCTATGATAAGTGACATCCCGCTAAGAAGTAAATGACCAGTGAATGACATATTTTAGGTTTGAATACAAAAAAAGGTTATTTCTCAAGGCAATTAAACACATAGCAACATTAACTATCATTTCTCTACGGTCACTCATAGCCACTCTAGCACACTTTAAGTTGCTTAGTCCTTTGATATAGTCACAGATGCAATACTCAAAGTTTTTAATGAAAATATCCGATACCAATCCTTTCGCAAATCCAAGGACTTGGGAATGTGAAAAAGAGGAATCCAGTGCTTCCACCTCAAGAAACAAATTCGTATTGCTGCTTTAAGAAATGAGGAAATTCGTCTTTTAAAAATTTTGTAGTTTTAACAAAGTCAACCCATGAATCAGATTAACCCTATTCCACGGATCGTGTAAAGCATTAGAATGGGCAAGTTGCACTCGAGAAAGAAGTACGACTGGATGGTGGCTTGACCCTATCACTCGACTCACTCAAATATCAATCACATTGTAATTTTATTTGGGGTGTAATATGTTGTTTGTAGACAGCCTAACGCTTGTTGTGTCAGTTACCACACCTTGGAAAAGTATTTGGTAAGCCTGGTAATCGAATTCGGGTCATTTACGCAACATGAAAATAAATTAGTTATCACGTCATTTTCTGTCATTTAATTGGACCACATCCCAACTGGAGGAATTCAGAATTTGGTTTTGCTAGGCATATCTTACTATGAGAGACCATTTCGTCATTTTGAAGTATCCTTGCGAACGTTTCGCTGGAGCATTCGTTCTTAAAGGATTTTCGCCCTTCAATATAGATGCTGAGCGGAATGGGCCTCAGAACTGGCCACTGTATGGAGTGCACATCCTTTGTTCGGGAGCTTTCCGCTGGCCGTTATAGGTGCAGCATACATACTGTATTGATCTCTGAAGGGACAACAAAAGCTATATTTATTCTGTTATTCTTATTTTCGATGTGGTACCAAGGCTCATGCATCTAAATGTCATAGTGACGCAATATGGTATAACGTGTCTAGCAATCACGCTACTTCAATAAACGACAGAATTACTTGCTGATTCCATCCGGCGACAGCCGTATGCATTTCCAGTCAACATGAATACGGCCACAGCGATAGAAACAGGATATTTACATTCGACCAGTTCCCACGTAGTATTATTTAAATAAGTTAAATAAATCGCACTTGCGTGTTTTACGGCCCACTATAGATTTCCCTGCAGTTTTATGACTTTTCGCAAATATTTCGGACAAAAATAATAAAAAATTATGGACGATACGATTAGGCCTACGACTCTATTATTGTGATAATATCTATGCACCCAACACGTAACCATCTTTCTGACCATATTTTAACAACCAACCAAAATTATTTGATATTTGAGTTTAGCTTTGACAAACATACTGTTTTTTTTTTTTTTAACTTTTACCTCTTCAAAATATTATTTCAATATCTCTCCCACATTTTCATTATCATTTTCCGTTAAAATATTATCACCTGTATTGCTTTGGTAGTATGTTTTAAGTTAATTTTCTTTGCCTGTACTGGTTATGAATAACTATAGCCTGAAAGGAACGTAGCACACATTTGGCATTCGAAATTCAGTCCCCCTCGCCCGAGACCTAATCCGAAACTCTCTTTGCATATGCCATATTGCTTTGTGTATTTGATAATTTTCATATTATAACTCAAGCGTTGTAATTTCGAAACAAAAGCGCACTGAAAATAATAATAACACGTCGTTCTTTGGACAATTAATTATAATCAAATGTCTAAAAATGTCATGTTAGCAGATAACACCTGCCATCTATGTTACGAGAATTACGGATTACTATCGCAGCTGTTCGGCATAGCGTAATGGGCGGCGAATTAGTTTGTGATGTACGAACATGTTAGACGATGGTTCGAAATTTGCCGGGAGCGGTGGCTCAGCGCGCTCCGTCAGAGGGTTGCAACGTGTTAGCTCAGCGTGCTTAGTCAGAGGTCTGGTGCCCTCGGTAACGAAAAAAATCTGGATCAACGACAAACAGATCAAAATAAAACAAACCAAAGTCCACAAAGGACCGATCAAACCGAAGAACCAATCAAAAGAGAGAAAAAGCAATATGGCTCAACGCCATCTGTAATACAAAACTAAGCAAATTTCTCAGCGAACAACCTAGAACGTACATGAACAAACTAAGCATCGATCTACCTGAAGAACAAATAATAATAATAATAATAATAATAATAATAATAATAATGAAAATTAAAAAAAAAAAAAAAAAGTAACAAAACCGCCACTGGCATTCGTTTTCATCTTGCTTCCTAAAAGGTTTCAGCACACTCTTGTTAATTGAACACAACTGTGTTCTGCAAGATTCTGAGTTGTTCAGAGTTAACACCGCTTTCTCTGAAACGTTCATTTGCTCTATTTTAGAAAGATACCATGAAATACATACCATTATACTGCAGACATAGACTTCTTTATCATATGTACACAAACTGGTAAGATACTGTTATAATGACTGTTGTAAATGACATAACGATAGGAGTAACTTCGTACATGGATTAAGTGGTATAGTAACTTGGAATTAATTATTACCACACTTATTCCATTTGTTATTTTAGCATTAAAACAGCACGTAGTCACGGTTTGAAACAGAGTATTTGCTCTTAATTTTAGCGCAGAACTGCAGAAAAGGTAATACAATCTGCATTAAAAGAGTTCATAGCAACCATACGAAAGATAAACATTTTAGTATACATACTGATTCCAATTAATGAGCTTCAAAATATTCGATAAATAGTGAATAATTGCCCTGCAAAGTAAGAAGGAAGGTAATTTGTTGCAATGTATACCGTTCCCTTCCGTTCCTATAAGGAACGACAGTTGCCACAGAAATCTAGGCCTTCATTTATATATGAAACTACAGTATCAGCACGTTGATTAGAATATTCATTATTCATTATTATCCTCCCAGTATATGTGCATATGCTTCTGAACACCATTATTTAATCGGTTGTTACGTATTTCAAGGCATGTTCACGAAATAGAACAAACGCACATTTTAGAGGAAGCACTCTTTCATATGCACAACTGTGTACATTACAGGACATAGCTCTATTTAATTAATAAGAGTGCACGAAACCAGTTTATGAGCCAAGGCGAAAAAAGAAAAAAATTAGTGACGGATTTGGAACTACCGACAACGTGCATCTCAACCTATGCGCTTTCCACTACACTAGAATCTGCAGCATTCTGCATTAGTCCACTTAAAAATGTTTCAACAGGCCGACAATTCAGATCCGATCAAAAATTAAAGGAAGCGGTTTTTGCGTGGTATCTGCACCGGCAAAAAAAAAAAAAAAAAAAAAAAAAAAAAAAAAAAAAAAAAAAAAAAGTGATCAGTTATATAAATTCATTGCAGGTGCTTATTAACTCATCCTAGAAGATTATAAACAGGTTCGACTACTTCTCGACACAAACTGTTAGCTCAAGAAGTATAGTACAGCATGCGAGATAGGAAAAATGTTGGGACAGGGTTTTTAAGTGGAATTTTTTATACACTGACTGTAATTTAAAAGCAAGAATTTCCTTCAGGGCTTTGTGTCCTAGATTAATACCTCAGAAAGTCATCTGAAAGAAAAGGGCTATGGACACTGGAATAAAAGTTTTACTAAGTGAACTATTTTCAACACCAAGCACGTGGTGTGAACTATGATAAACGAAATGAAGTACATCTCGCCATAGAGTAATATTGGAGAAAATAAGATAAATGCTACAAATTTCGAACGCTGGAGTCAAACGTTTATTTAGCATAGTCAAGATATCAGAAAATAAGACCAGTGATCTTTGTGCGGAGTATTTTTGTTATACTCCAGTTAATACAGTAGTTTCTGTCAAAAAGAAGTCTGTGTATCTCTCATGTTTTTACTAAATTGGGATACAATTGGTCGTTTCAAGCAGGCAGTAGCTGTTGCAGTTTGTACTAAGTACTGCGCTTCTGGAATATGATACACGAGTCGACAATGTGGCATGTGAACACACTCTTTCTGAAAGATGAATGCATAAACATATGACACTCTGACTGTTGATAAATCTCATTTCGTAATCTCCCGTAATAACAAATAAATATTCTTGAGTTGAATATGTACATATCACGTCAAATTACTTTTTCCAACAGCACCTTCCACACAAAACTTTTATATCTCATTTCGTAATTTCGTAACTTTTAATCTGCCAGGAAATTTCGTATCAGCGCACACTCCGCTGCAGAAATGCAATTTCTTTCTGCAAATTCCCCAAGCTGTGGCTAAGCCATCTCGACGCAATAACCTTTCTTCCAGGAGTAAGAGTCTTGCAATATTCACAGGAGAACTTCCGTTAAGTCTGGAAGTGGTGAGATAGTGACGGAACAGACGATGCGACGTGATTCATACTAGGGTAGAGCAGTCGCTGTATATCGCATGTGGTCCTCTTTGCTCTGCATACCGGATTCTATCGCACTTGCAGAAACAAATTAACCCTTACGCCATCATCGCATAGACACACAAATGTATATACACTGCCGAAAATGAACATTAGGACATTCTCTTAAAGTTATCCAGATCACAAGATTTATTGATGAAACAGTGCGTATGGAGTGCATGAAGCGCTTACATTTACAATCAGTAGCTCAGGCGGTACTGAGGTACCTGATGTCAGTCCATGCTGAAACACCCGTATTAGAACTTGGTGTCGCCTCCACAGGCGGCAGGGATGGCGATGATTCTGGAATCAATTCGGTCATACATTATCTTGGGATACATTTTTCCGTGCCTACTCCACCTGTTCACATTGTTCTGGAAGAGTTGTGGGTTCACGACCCACACGTGTCAGATGTAGTCCCATCGTATCTCAAACTTGCTAGATTGGAGAGAAGTCTGGGTATCATACTGGCCGGGGAGGATGATGCATATCTTGCAGAACACTTTGAGGATCACTGAGCTTCATGCACAGTGCATGGGCGAGCATTACCCTGTTGGAACAAAACATCGCCTTCCTGTTGCAAGACTGGCAAAAGACGGGTTGACATCATTCTGCACGTACACAGTACTGGTCAACGTCCGTCACAGACACCAAAGATGAACGAGAGTTGTAGCTTATCGCAACCCAGATTATAAAGCCTGGGGTGGGGCAGTGTGTCTTGGGCGAATGCATTCTACGATACAACACTCACCAGGTTTACATCGTACTAGCAAACGACCATTACTTGTGCGCAGGCAGAATCTGCTTTCATCTCTGAAGACCACGGCCTGTCATTCCAACTTCCAAGTGATCCTCTGACGGCATCAGTTGAGCCGTACGTCAGTGGAAGACGGACTAGATGTGTGCGTGTCCTTAGTCCCGCGGGTAGTAACCGGTTGGCAACAGTTTGTATTGACACTTCTACGTTCACAAACCCTCTTATCTGTTTTGCGCCGAAAAAATAAAAAAAATGTACTCCTGAAAAGATGACGTCGATTTTGATCTGATGATGATAGATGTCACTGCGGTATAGGGGATCGACTGAGAATGTATTCAACGTCGCCCGCCAACTGATAGCGCCATCTGTGTGTATATTTACAGCCACAAGCCTCGCCGTGTACATCAACGTCTGAAGCAGACAGGTGCTATGCCAGGGAGATGCACTTGTTTTTTAAAGCCCACCGAGAGAGTTTGAAAAGGGTGAGACTTTAACCTTACGAGAGACGGGATGGTTCTTTCGGAAAAAATTCCACAAACGTTGAACGTGCTACGTCAATTGTGTAACGACATTAGTTATATAGTTATCTGAAAATACACCCGTATATTAGGTTCTGGACTGTACGCACCACAGAGGACGTTTTATTTTAAGGGTAGAATTGGTAAATCATAGATAATCATTTAGTGGCCAAAAAAATGAGGAAGTTCTAACGTGTAATGTCTGGGCTAAGAGCTGATGAGGCAACGATATCTAATTTGATGATATTTTGCCCGTAATCTTAGACTATTATGTGGGCGTGCGAAGTCGTGTTAGAACAATATTTCGTGTAGGGTCTTCTTAGGTAGAATAAGTCGGAATCGGTTCTTTAGTTTGTCCAGTGACTCCACATATTCCTTTTAACGAATATGATGTTAGGAGAACAATCACACTCATCCACGAGGGAGGACTCGAACTTCCGACGGCGCAAAACCTGGCGCTCCACAACTAGGCGCCTTAGAGCGCTCAGCCACTCCACCGCAGCTATGATTTGTTTTTATACACACGTATAAATGACTTTTCTTCTGAGACACATTTCTTTGAATCTCATACTTTCTGTAAGTTTTACCATTTCAATTTGGAGATGTAAGTATTTTAATATGTTCCCCATAGTTTTTGGAATTACTACCAATATCAGACAAAATTTTAGGGAAGTGTGTGACGCGCCTCGCCTTCTAAGTACTTGTTATCGCTATCGATAACTAGCTGTATATCGTTCCGGGTATACGAAGCCTTTTTAGAATTTTCAAGTTAAAAGATTTTTTGCAGCGAACTCAGTAAAGAAATAAATTTGAGCTATGCGATAGCCTCCGTAAATCTTTAAAAAAAAGCTTAAAAATCTATATCGTCGCATACCAAAATTTCCGAGCAAACCTGATTGTATATACAGCCACATAATGCATTTCAGCAATCGAGAGCTTTGCTATTTTTACCTGTTATCGCTGTCGATACTCGCAGTACATCGTTCCGGGTATTCAAAAACTTTTTAGAATTTTTTAAGTTAAAAGACTTTGTGCAATATCACATTGGTATAATTAATTTTTCATTTGGTTTATTAAGTTTAGAGTTAATGAACATTCTGTGCTAACCACCAGTAATGAATGCTTTGACTTCGTTTGTTTTCTTCTCTTTCGAGATACCGGTAAAATTTGACGGAAGTATACGGAGAGGGAAACAGTACAGCCAGCAATATGTATGTTGCAATACAGAAGTGTCTAATTCTTCTTGTGGAACACTTCAAAAATTCAAATGTTCATATAATTGTAATTCTATGAGGCAAAACTACTTTGTTCATTAGTCCATCGGCTTACAAACTATTTAAACTAACCTAGGACATCACAAACACACCCATGCCCTAGGCAAGACTCGAACCTCCGGTGGGAACAGCCTCGCATTCCCTCACAAGGCACCTAGCTACGCTCGGCTATTACCACGCGACGTGTAACACTTCAACGAATATTTTATCGATATCGGAACCTCACCAGTTTACTCTTGGCTGAAACGTTGCAGATTTTCTCAGTGTTATACACATTACAGTGTCGACGCTGTAGTCGAATGGCTTAACGCATATCACCGTCAGATAGCATTGTAATTGTTTCATTGCAACAGAGTACTTCATTCGTTTGTAACTTAACCAATTAGCATGAAATATTTGTAAATTATTTATACAAACCGAACTTGTGGATCGTTACACATATGACTGAAACCCTGATCAAAATACGTAGAGCAGTTCCTGAGATTTCTGTCAAATTACGGCACAAACGTAAGTTCAAATCAAATGTTTGTTAAACTTATGGGACTTAACTAGGGGGTCATCAGTCCCTAAACTTACAAACTACTTATGAACTACTTACGAACTAGGACGGCACAAATATCCATGCCCGAGGGGGGATTCGAACCCCCGACCGTAGTGGCCGTGCTGACCGTGACTGGAGCGCCTCATTCACCTCGGCCACCGCGGCTGGCCAAACGTAAGTTTGTAAAGGCAAAAAGAAGTGAAATATAAAATTAGAAATTATCAAATTTTCGGATATTTTCTCTTACTTGAACAATTAAACATTAGTTCTAGTCAAATTTCATTATCCTCCGTTAAACACTTTTAGGTTTAGATACTTGATTTCGAGAGTGTCAAAATATTGTACATAAAGGCCGGGCCTTTTGAATGGATTAACTTAGAAGCTTAATTATTTAACTGCGCCAAAGAACCGCCAGTCCAGTTCGTAACACAAATGACAACTTGATATGCAAACTGGTTTCTGTGAAAGAGATTTATAGCAGTTGAACAGACAGATGTATACAGACAGACAGACGGACAATAAAGTGATTCTTTTACGGTTCTTATAATATATATTAAACTATGGTATATTAAAAAAGTAGGAATTAGGAGGTAAAATTGGCTTCTTTATTAAATATGAAATATTGAATGAAGTTCGAATATAGTAAATTTCCTTGAAACGGAAAAGCTTCTTTCTATGAATTAGCACGGGTTTAGGAAACATCGTTCATGTGGAACTCAGCTTTCCCTTTTCTCACATGACATCTTGCGAGCCATGGATGAAGGACAACAGGCAGATTGTGTTTTCAAAAAGGCGTTCGACGCGGTGCCACACTGCAGACTGTTAACGAAGATATGAGCTTATGGTATAGGTTCACAGATTTGTGACTGGCTGGAAGACTTCCTAAGTAATAGAACGCAGTACGTTGTTCTCGACGGCGAGTGTTCATCAAAGGCGAGTGTATCGTGAGGCGTGCCCCAGGGGAGTGTGATAGGACCGCTATTATTTTCTATCTATATAAATGATCTGATGGACAGAGTAAGTTGTAATTTGCGGCTGTTTGCTGATGATGCTGTGGTGTTTGGGAGGGTGTCGTCTTTAACTGACTGTAATAGCATACAGGATGACTTAGACAAAATTTCTAGTTGGTGCGAAGAATGGCAACTAGTTCTCAATGTAGAAAAATGTTAGGTGTTGCGCATGAGCATGAAAAACAATCCCATAATGTTCGAATACAGCATTATTAGTGATCTTCTTGATGCTGTCACGTCGTTCAAATATCTAGGCGTAACATTGCAGAGCGATATGAAATGGAACGAACATGTAAGGACAGTTGCGAGTAAGGCGGACAGCCGACTTCGGTTTATTGGGAGAATTTTGGAAAGATGTGCTTCACCTGTAAAGGAGACTGCGTATAAAACGCTTGTACGACCACGTCTTGAGTATTGCTCAAGTGTTTGGGACCTGCAGCAGATCAGTTTAAAGGAAGACATAGAGGCAGTTCAGAGGCGAGCAGCTAGATTCGTTACAGGTAGGTTCGACCAATGCGCGGGTGTCACTGAAATGCTCCGGCAACTCAATTGGGGATCGCTGGAGGAAAGACGACGTTCTTTTCGTGAGTTTCTGTTGAGGAAATTTAGAGGGCCGGATTTTGAAGCTGAGTGTAGTACGATCTTGCTGCCGTCTACTTACATTTCGCGTGAAGATCAGAAAGACAAGATAAGAGAAATTAGGGCTCGTACGAAAGCATATAGGCATTCTTTTTTTCCTAGTTCTATTTGGGAGTGGTATAGGAAAAGAAATGCCTAGTAGTGGTACAGTGTACCCTCCGCCACGTACCTTACGGTGAATTGCGGAGTATATATGTAGCTGTAGAATGTAACGCAATAATACGTTAAATCCCTTTTCATCAACAATTTTTTTCCTTTTTTTTGTGTCCTTCATTCACTAGGTCAATGTGGTTATTTTTTATTTTCATGTTAGATAGGGAGTGACAGAATGCCCTTTCTGCCACTATAACGCACTCTTCAACAATAATTTCGCGAAATAACGAATGCTAGCAAATAGTAACCTGATAGTAGGTGATGAAATGAGCCTTCCGATCTGCTCTTTGCAGCCTCCCCAGCGGTCAACCGCTGACAAGAGAACGATAAACTTAACTGAATATCGACGTTGAGATGGCGGCCTCATTGTCCGCATGGCACGCAGGAGTGGGCAGCGGAGTGCTGAATCCGCCCATTGTTCGGCCGGTCACCGCCGCACGCGCTGCCCCGACCCTCCGGCACAATGCCAGCCCCTCCGCGCCGACACTGCCCTGCATTCCCAGTCTAAATCAACAAAATTATTTAGGAATGCCCTCACGTCCCTTGCTCGCTTCGACAACAGCAAGAGAATTCCTCATAAGTTTGCGAGGCAGATGCATATCGTTTCTTTCCGCCAACGTGCTCATAATATTTCTAATTTATTTTCGTAAGAGAGTTACGAATTATTCAGAATCATGAGCACTGATTAAATATAAGTAATACCTCTATTTATTATAATGAAGTTACCCGAGGCGGCAGTTTTGCATAAAATCTGTGTAAAGCTTAAGCCTTAAATCGACACCAGCGTCAAATGTTCCTTATGACGACGACAGAGATGATATTTCAAAATTCAGGTTTTACCCGATCCTGCTGTGGCAAGAAGAAGGAGAATGTTCTGAACACCTCTTTAAAATCTTCCTGTGATGAAGTGTCTCTAGAACTAACTAATTTTTATTTTTATGAAACGTTCTCGGTTTTCTTGTTAAGTGACCTCTGTGTAACTCTTAATCTATAAAACATCACCTTTATCACCTGCTCCAAAAATCTTTGACGAAGACGACAGAGATGATCTGTGAAAATTTCAAGCTGTACCCAATACTGACACGGCAAGAAAAAAGGCAATGTTCTGCACACTTTTTCACAGTATATTTATGATGAGCTTATTCTATTATGATGCCAATGAGTTTACCTGCAAGTCCATATAAAAAGATTCTTAGAATCGCTACATGGTATCAAATATAGATATAAACGTTTTAGACCTTCTTTTTGGTTTGAATCAGGAAATATTTCCAGAATTTGGTGCAAGTAACAGAAAGATTGCGGTATTAAAACAGATACGTGTTTGTTTATAAACCTATAGGGTCGGAGCGTGGAATGTTAGATCCCTTAATAGAGTAGGAAAATTAGAAAATTTAAAAAGGGAAATGCATAGGTTGAAGTTAGATATAGTGGGGATTAGTGAAGTTCGGTGGCAGGATGAACAGGATTTCTGGTCAGGTGAGTACAGGATTATAAATACAAAATCAATTGGGGGTATCACAGGAGTAGGATTGATAATGAATAAGAAAATAGGAATGCGGGTAAACTACTATGAGCAGCACAGTGATCGCATTATCATTGTCAAGATAGATACGAAGCCAACACCGACAACAGTAGTACAAGTTTATATGCCAACTAGCTCTGCCGATGATGAGGAAATCGAAGAAATATATGAGGAGCTAAAGGAAATTATTCAGACAGTTAAGGGAGAGGAAAACTTAATTGTTATAGGAGACTGGAATTCGGTAGTAGGACAAGGAAGGGAAGGGAGGATAGTAGGTAAATATGGTCTGGGCAAAAGGAATGAAAGAGGAAGCCGCCTGGTAGAATTTTGCACGGAACATAATTTAGTTATAACAAACACCTGGTTCAAGAATCACAAAAGAAGGTTGTATACGTGGAAGAGACCAGGAGACACCGGGAGATACCAGATAGATTTTATAATGGTAAGACATAAATTTCGGAACCAGGTTTTACAGTGTAAGACATACCCAGGGGCAGATATAGACTCTGACCATAACTTGTTGGTTATGAACTGTAGGCTGAAACTGAAGAAACTACAAAAAGGTAGGAAAATAAGGAGATGGGACCTCGATAAATTGAAAGAACCTGAAGTTCTTAAGAAATTCAGAGGGAGCTTTAGACAACAGTTCACAGAAAGGGGGGAAAATAAAACAGTAGAGGACGAATGGGTAAAATTGAGAGATGAAATAGTGAAAGTAGCAGAGGACAAAATAGGTAGGAAGGCAAGACCTACAAAAAATCCTTGGATATCACAGGAGATACTAAATTTAATCGATGAAAGGAGAAAATATAAAAATTCAGTAAATGAAAGAGGCAAAATGGAGTACAGACGACTAAGAAATGAGATTGACAGGAAGTGCAAAATGGCTAAGCAGGAGTGGCTAGAAGGCAAATGCAAGGATGTAGAAGAATGTATAAATAGGGGAAAAATAGATACAGCCTACAGGAAAATAAAAGAAACATTTGGAGATAAGAAAAACAGCTCTATGAATATCAAGGACACGGATGGAAAACCAGTTCTCGGCAAAGAAGGGAAATCTGAAAAGTGGAAAGAGTATAGAGAGGGGCTCTACAAAGGAAAGGATCTTCGAGACAATATTGTAGGAAGGGAAGAGGATGTAGATGAAGATGAAATAGGAGATACTGTACTGAGAGAAGAATTTGACAGAGCCCTGAAAGACCTAAGTCGAAACAAGGCCCCTGGAGTAGATGATATTCCCTCAGAGCTACTGAAGTCTCTGGGAGAACCAGCCATGACAAACCTGTTTCACCTGGTGTGTAAGATGTATGAGACAGGCGAAGTACCCTCAGACTTTAAGAAAAATGTTATAATCCCCATTCCAAAGAAAGCAGCTGCAGACAGGTGTGAAAACTACAGAACCATCAGTCTAATAAGTCATGGTTGCAAAATATTAACACGAATTATATACAGAAGGATGGAAAAACGGGTAGAAGCCGACCTCGGGGAAGATCAGTTTGGGTTCAGGAGAAATGTAGGAACTCGGGAGGCAATACTAACTTTACGGCTTATCCTAGAAGATAGATTAAGGAAAGGCAAACCTACATTTCTAGCTTTTGTAGATTGGAATAAACTCTTTCAAGTTCTGAAGCAAGCAGGAGTAAAATATAGGGAGCGTAAGGTTATTTACAACTTGTACAAAAACCAGACAGCGGTTGTAAGAGTTGAAGGGCATGAAAGGGATGCAGTGGTTGGGAAGGGAGTGAGACAGGGTTGTAGCCTTTCTCCAATGTTATTCAATTTGTACATTGAACAAGCTATAAAGGAAAGCAAGGAGAAATTTGGTGAAGGAATTAAAGTTCAGGGTGAAGAATTAAAAACTTTGCGTTTTGCCGACGACATAGTAATTCTGTCAGATACAGCAAAGGACCTGGAAGAGCAATTGAACGGAATCGACAGTGTGCTGAAAGGTGCATATAAGATGAACATTAACAAGAGCAAAACTAGGGTAATGGAGTGCAGTCTAAGAAAATCAGGTGATGCTGAAGGAATTAGATGGGGAAACGAAGCAATAAAGGAGGTAGATGAGTTTTGTTACTTGGGCAGTAAAATAACAAATGATGGTCGCAGTACAGAGGATATAAAATGCAGAATGGCAATGGGTAGAAAAGCGTTTTTGAAAAAGAGAAATTTGTTAACATCGAATATTGATTTAAGGCTAAGGAAGTCCTTTCTGAATGCATTTGTGTGGAGTGTTGCCTTGTATGGTTGTGAAACATGGACGATAAACAGTGCGGACAGGAAGAGGATCGAGGCTTTTGAAATATGGTGCTACAGAAGAATGCTGAAGATTAGGTGGGTGGATCGCGTAACTAATGAGGAGGTGCTGAACAGAATTGGGGAGAAAAGAAATTTCTGGCATACCTTGACTAAAAGAAGGGAAAGATTGGTGGGACACATTCTTAGACATCAAGGAATTGTGAATTTAGCATTAGAGGGAAGTGTGTGGGGTAAAAATCGCAGAGGAAGACCAAGAGATGGATACAGTAAGCAGATTCAGACAGATGTAGGTTGCCGTTCTTATGTGGAGATGAAGAGGCATGCTCAGGATAGGGTATTGTGGAGAGCTGCATCAAACCAGTCTCCGGACTGAAGACCACAACAACAACAGGTCCTATCTGCTATAGTCATCAGTCTCTAGAGTTAAAAACTACTTGAACTAACATAAGCTGAGAACAATACACACACACACACACACACACACACATACACACACACACACACACACATAGACCCATACAGACCCGAGGGAGGACGCGAACCTCTGGCGGAAGCGGCTGCCCAGTTCTTCGCATCATGCCTTAGACCACGTGGCTAATCCCGCGTAGCAAAACAGATACCCTACTCTACAAACACCGCGCAATTTTGGACTAGTTAATTAGTTTCATTCACATGCGTACTTTTCTTACAACTTTATTCCTATATTGGTTCATCGTCAGTGACTGATTTACTCGACCCAACAAATTATGTTGCGTTTCCGGAGGTTGTAACGATTCGTAGCGTTGCCCAAGATGTAGTCAAAACTGCGCCACTGTTTTTCAGAATTATTCCAAAGTTGTTTCACCTACCCTGCATCAGTTTCACCGTGAAGCTCTAATACATCTTGCATGTTGTTCCATGTTTTAGGAGGCCTTTCGTGGTCACAGATTTGTTGCGGACCCCAGGGTGCACGACTGGGTACATCCCTGCTTCCGAACGAAAAACGAAACAATTTCATTGAAGGAACTGACAATCTTGTCTCATCGTAAAATAAAAATATTTTAAGCTATGGCGATTACTTTAGAAGTAATAAACAGTTTACTTACTTTTCCTACCGCTCTCATTTGCATTTCAGTATCCATTTATTTAATGAGGTTCCGTGAAATACCTCCAAGACTACGAAGCTCCAAAAACACCAGGGTGCGAACAGCTGTTATATTTTGTAACAGTATCGTCAAAAACATTTACTGTGTTGTGTCTTGTAGCGTTCACTCTTAATAATTCTACTTCGAATCCTCTTGCGAAAGAGACCAAGCAAAATCCAATTCGGGCTGATGTAAGACGCAGAATTAAAATAGATTGCTTTTGTAAGACATTTTGTAATGCACCGAAATCTTATCACGAAATTTATGTGAGGGCATAACAGTTGGTCTGCACCTTCACATTATTTCACATGGCTTGACGTCTTCTCTGCGGTAAATGCAAAACTGAAGTATTTACTCAAGTTCTTACCACGTAAAATGATTTAAAATATCTTGTTGTTGCGTCATGTGTAGTGATATCGAAAGAATCTCTACCCCTTCTCCAGAGGTCCTCACAAGATCAACTGTAAACTTTTATTTGCGCAGACGGCGGACAATTAAAATATTTTATACATAAATGGAAATTACGGAAGTTTAAATCACCATATTCAATTCCGTTTTGCTCTTTGCTTCTGTTGCTGTTGCAAGAGCACAATGTAACTTTATATGTTGACATTAACCTCAACATGCAAAAATATTATTATTTGCGTCATTCACCTTAGGCGAGCGCTAAAATCATGGAAATCTAGCATTTGTTCCGGTCGTTTTTCCTCTTTTTGTCTTCCCGGCCGGCCGCGGTGGCCGAGGGGACTGAGGCGCTCCAGTCACGGTCTGCACGGCCACTACGGTCGGGGATTCGAATCCCCCCTCGGGCATGGATGTTTGTGCCGTCCTTAGGATTAGCTAGTTCATAAGTAGTTTGTAAGTTTAGGGACTGATGACCCCGTAGATAAGTCCCATAAGCTATACAAACATATGAACATATTATCTTCCCGAAAATCTTTCATTCTTTCACTTTGCGCTTTCTTTTGTTCATCTGTCAATTTTCGTCTGGTACTTTGGTGTTGTGATTTAAAGTATTCTTTTTTTTGTACAGATTTTGGAGACTTTTATGTCTTCTTCAGAAATTTTTAATTTTTGTAGGTCTTCTGTGGTTTCTTTGTACCAATATGGTGGAAATTATGTCGAATACTCTTTTAGTTAATCTGGTGACAGTTATTCTGGCGATATGAATGTAAAATTTTGCTCTGCGTTTTCTGATGTGTGTGGTGTTTGTTTCAGAGTGTCTGTATAGTTTCCCTGTTGGTCTTTTATGCCAGAATTGTTCTCTAAAACTGCACCTTGGCTTTTTCTCAGAATTTTCCTTTCTTGTTTTTAAATCTCCTGGTTTCTCGCCATTCCTTTGGTGCTCGTGGTTTCCGATACGTAGAGAGCTTCCGGTAGGATTACTGTGATGTAGTGTCGTAGTTTTGCGGCCGTGTCGATACATTTTTTATTGTAGTGGGACCAGGTGAGTTTATAAGCTCTCTATAATTTTTAGATTCTTTCTTCGTTTGCTTTTGTGTTCAGACTAGATTTTTGCATGATTTCTCCTTAATATCTAATCTCTTTAGTTTTCATGGGTTTTTATGTGATGATTTTGTATCAAAAATTGCATTTTCATGGCAATCTCGTGGAGTTTTTCTAGGGAGTTGTCTTTTTCTTATTTCTACCTAGGTGATTCCTTTCACATGTACGAATAATTTTCTCTTTATGACAGCACTGAATAGTATGGAATAGAGACCATCACCTTTCAGGACGCCGGGTTTGATTTAAAAGGGCTCCGGTAATTCTCCCACGAATTTGACTTTGTACCTGATGTTAGTGAGGGTCTCTTGGTTTATATTTCGTCTTTTAACATAACCCTTCATCTCTTTTAGAGTCTGGAAGAGTGTTTCTCGGCCTAGGGAGTGATAGGCCTTTTTGAAGTCCACAAATGTCACTGTAGTATTACTGCAGTGTCTCATGAATAGAATCGTGAGGAGATTCCAAATCTCTTCGCTGTAGGAACGGTTTTTTCTGAAGCTCGCCTGATATTTGTTAGTTTGGGGGTCAATCTGTCGTTCCAGTCTGTTTAACAAGGCTTTGGAGAGAATTTTGTAGGTGACTGGGAGCAGGGGGAGTCCTCTGTAGTTGTTTGGATCAGTTTCATCCCTTTTATTTTATTATTATTATTATTATTATTATTTTTTTTTTTTTTTTTTTTTTTTTTTTTTTTTTTTTTTTTTTTTTTGAGTTGGTGAATGAGAGCCGACTTCCACTCTGCTGGGATTTATCCTGTGAGCCAACAGTTTTCATTAATTTGGGGTGTAAGATTTTCATGATCCAGTTTCCAGATTTTTGCGATCAGATCGTCTTCACGGGTGATTTGTTGCTTTTCAGTGCTTTCGGTATTTCAGTGATTTCATATATGGTCGGTGGGAGTGAATTTGGATTGGGCTCAGGGGTTTCGAAGCGCTATTTATCTGTGTGACTTTCTCAGCTGAGCGAATTGTTGAAGTACTGAGCGAGAATTTCACAGCTCTTCTTCGTGTTTGTTTCCAAGGATTAATTAGGCTTTTTAAAACAGATCGCGATTGCGGTTTATCGTATCGCGACGTGGCTGCTCGCGTTGGTCGCGATCCAATGACTGTTAGCAGAATATGGAATCTGTGGGTTCAGGAGGGCAATACGAAATCCCGTGCTGGATCCGAACGGCCTATTATCACCAGCAGTCGAGATGACAGGCATCTTATCCACGTGGCTGTAACGGATTGTGCAGCCACGTCTCGATCCCTGAGTCAACAGATGGGGACGTTTGCAAGGCAACAACCATTTGCACGAACAGTTCGATGACTGTTAGCAGAATATGGAATATGTGGGTTCAGGAGGGCAATACGAAATCCCGTGCTGGATCCGAACGGCCTATTATCACCAGCAGTCGAGATGACAGGATCTTATCCACGTGGCTGTAACGGATTGTGCAGCCACGTCTCGATCCCTGAGTCAACAGATGGGGACGTTTGCAAGGCAACAACCATTTGCACGAACAGTTCGATGACGTTTGCAGCAGCATGGACTATCAGCTCGGAGACCATGGCTGTGGTTACCCTTGACGCTGCATCACAGACAGGAGTGCCTGCGATGGTGTACGCAACGACGAACCTGGGTGCACGAATGGCAAAACGTCATTTTTCGGATGAATCCAGGTTTTGTTTACAGCATCAAGATGGTCGCATCCGGCGTGATGGTATGTGATGCCATTGGTTACACGTCTCGGTCACCTCTTGTTCGAATCGACGGCACTTTGGACAGTGACCGTTACATTCAGGTGTGTTACGACCCGTGGCTCTACCCTTCATTCGATCTCTGCGAAACCCTACATTTCCGCAGGATAATGCACGACCGCATGTTGCAGGTCCTGTACGGGCCTTTATGGATACGGAAAATGTTCGACTGCTTCCCTGGCCAGCACATTCTCCAGATCTCTTAACGATTGAAATCGTCTGGTCAATGGTGGCCGAGCGACTGGCTCGTCATAATGCGCCAGTCACTACTCATGATGAACTGTGGCATCGTGTTGAAGCTGCATAGGCATCTGTACCAGTACACGCCATCCAAGATCTGTTTGACTCAATGCCCAGGCGTATCAAGGACGTTATTACGGCCAGAGGTGATTGCTTTAGATGCTCATTTCTCAGGATCTATGCACCAAAATTACGTGAAAATGTCATCACATGTCAGTTCTAGTATAATATATTTGTCCAATGCCTACCCGTTTATCAACTGCATTTCTTGTTGGTGTAACAATTTTAATGGCCAGTACTGTAATATGAAAATTAAGCACTCGTGATTACTTAGAAAATGATGACGACTCACGCATGTTACATCCCAGTGCAGTAATTTCACAAAACATTAATCACTTAGTGTGATTGTTCTCTGAACTAGGTTGACGCTGCTCTTTGACCACTAGACGATCTTGTTGTCTTACAAGGATCAATCTTTTTAAAATGTAGATTTTTTTTTTTTTTTTTTTTTTAAATAGGTTCTTTAAGACACAAACTCAGCGAATCCTCACTGTTCACGTACTCCCTATATAAGTGAATACACAGTCCAAAATAAATGACATGCTAAAAGAAAATTGAGTTTTGGCTTATCACACTCCAAATGTGAAGAGATTTTCTCTTATTGTATCAGTTTCACACTTCCCACTAGAAATTATAGTTCATATCGCTCTATAACAATTAAAGTCATTTATATCGATACACTTCAGCGATAAGCTTTGTACACAATATTAGGTTTTAGGCAAAAACCACGTCAAGAACAAAATATTGTTCCAACACAAACGTCACTGCGGAGTCACCTTGCTGTGACTACTGCTCACATCTAACTGCTTTAAGACAGGGAAAGAAATCTTTACTCAACAGAAAAACTGGGCCAAAGTGGACTTGTTCATAAGCAAGTCTTCACCGAGCGGTTTTAATACAGTTCTCTGCAAGATAGGCAGTCCAGAATTGTGTTGGTTCATTATGATAGCAAATCGTAACCCGACATGCAATCTTTAGGGATTCTGTCAAGATATTTTGTTGCTCATCTTATCAAATGTGACACAAGCATCGGGATCCCTCTTAATATTCGGAATTAACCCATTTTGAGGACACTTTCCTATTTTATTCGTTACAGATGCGATCTAATCCCGAATGTAATTTAATCCAAATAACAGTGTATCACTACACGATAAATTTCTGACTGAAAACAGCTAGACATTAGTGTACACTGGTGCCATAGCGTTTCACTTGCATGCATATCATTATCTGCATTACCGCCTGACGAGGTGTGCAAGAAAGGAATTTGTCGGCTTAATGGAATTTTGTTTCTAATTCTGCTGAATAGAAATGTGCAGGAGATCAAAAATGTTCAAATGTTTGTAAATCTATCGGACCAAACTGCGTGGTCATCAGTCCGTAGCTTACAAACTACTTAAACCTAGGTAAACTAACCTAAGGACAACACACACACCCATGCCCCAGGGAGGACTCGAACCTCCACGGCGAGCAACCGCGCGCTCCGCAGCGAGGTGCTTTAGACCGCTCGGCTACTCCACCGCGGCTGCAGATCTTTGCTTGTGTGTAGATTATTATTGTGAACATCATTACTGGAAATATTCACGGTTCTGTTAGAATGTGAGACACATTTAACACGGGTTTAATACATACTATGTCCTTTACTGCATGTTTTGACAATATGAATCATGCTGATACCTGTCAGGTGCCATGTATAAGGTTCCTGTCGGACTATTAACTGCAACCCAACCTCTGGCTTCCTATCTTGATTGAAACTCACAGAGCCGTGCAAGAACAGTCGCGACAACTGTGAAACCAAATTACGGACTGCGCAGCTGCTCCCGTCGGAGGTTCGAGTCCTTCCTCTGGCATGAGTATGTGTGCGTTGTCTTCAGAATATGTTAGTTTAGATTGTTTGTAAGTTTATGGACCATTGACTTCAGCAGTTTGGTCTCTTAGGATTAAAAACGTTTTAACATTTGAAAGTCACAGTAATAAGCTAGTTTTTCTAATGAGTTACAGAACTGACAAAGAGGTAAGTTTGAGATTAACAGGAGGTATGTCATACACACACGCTGCACTAGGGTGAAATTTTTGTCGTAATAGCAAACGTATAAATTATTCTCACAAAGTGCTCCACTGTACTGTGTACTAATTGCTTCCATGTGAAGCCGACTAATGAATAACTTACAGAACAGCATCAGCGTTTGAAAACGTGCTTTGCAACCAGGACTAATATTTGGTTCTATAAAATATCAAGCAGCTATACATATAATTATTATTCTTTCAATCTCTCTTGGCTGAATTGTGCTGTTTCTTCTTGACAGTCAAATAACATGATGGAAGGTCGTGGATGAAAGAGTATTGTTTTATGGGTGGTGGACGGTACTTTTTAATGGAATATTCTGAAATGGCTGCATCATGTGCAGGTCTACAGGTTGTAGAAATGTTACGATCTCCCCCATAGCTGCAACGCACGAAGACTGATTACGCAATGTAATGCTGCATACATCTGACAACACTATTCGGTACTAAGGATGTTCACCAAATTCGAGTTTATTCACATAGAGAAAACAGAAATACTAACATCGATCTCAAAATTCGATGTAAGCAAATGATTTCGCAAACCACGTACACATTTTTGAGGCAAAATATTTTCCTACGTACAAATTAGAGCAATATATATCTATTTTTAACGTTATTGACTACAGCAAGCTATCAGTGTGGAGTTGGTATAAGGATACCACTGTATTATCTCATAGTACAAAAGAACCTCTGACCATGCTAAGGGTCCGTCTCTAAAAAAGCAATGAAATCGGGCTAATTTAGTTGTAGTATCTTCATTTAGTTACATTTAGGGTCATGATTTCCCTAGATCAGGATTTCCCAATCTTTTCAGCTGGCGGACCCCTGTTTCAGGGCCGCGGCGGAATGGCCGAGCGCATTGAGGCACTATGCTCCTATGCGCGACGCCGTTCCCCATCGGGGGTTCGAATCCTCCCTCGGGCATGAATGTTTGTGATGTCTTTAGTATAAGTTAGTTTATAAGTAGTTTGTAAGTTCAAGGACTGGTGAACCCGCATTAAAGTCCCATAAGCTTACCAAACAAACATTTTTCAGGTGAAAGTCCATCGCGGACCACTTGTCAGTCAAGCGCATAGTAACTGTTGAAATGCATCGTCAAACACATGGTAATTAAAATATTACCAATGCAAATGCCATTTTTCCACTAAATCTACGGAGAATCGAGAGACAATGGTTTCGAGATAAATGGAATCAACTTGAAATCGACGTTGTTCCTATTTCTCTGAATTCCCAATATTTTCAGATACTTCGCTGTTGGATTTACTCCGATTGTTCAATCACTATACCCTGATAAAATTTACTTGTTAGTTGACAGTTCACACGTTGGAGCTGCCTGCCTTCTTACAATTGGAGGGATCAAATTCACGCCTAGCCGTCCGCTACTGACAAAGTGTCGGAACAGATGGTTAGGACACTTCGATTGCTTGGATAGTGCTGTGTATATTTCGTTGCTATTGTTGCGTGCACGTTTTGTTTTCGGTTTCGTCGTCATGTCTGGTGAAATGTGAAGAAAAGGGACAGACCGACGATTTGGAATGTAAACACATCTGAAAAGCAAAGCGGGAAAGGAATTTCGTTTAACGGACAATCGCCACAATACGTAGCAGTGTGCAGTAATACTTTGAGAGGGAGGCGGAAAACGGAGGACCTCCCTTATCGATTTCCAAATTTAGTCGTGCGAACCGCTAACGCGATTAGGCTTAGTGAAGCGTCTGTAATGCGTATTGGTAAAGAAAAGTACGAAAAGAAAATAAACTCAGAAGGACCTTCTTGCCTTTATGAGGCGGGAAAGTAGAAAAATGTTGTAAAACGCGTAACAAAATTAAATCCTATCACAAAAGAAGCGATTAGCGTCACTAAAGTCAGACGGTACCTCGGCGAGACGAACTGCCCACGTTGACTCCGCCTCACGCGCTCTTCAGCCCTTCACAAGGTTCCGGATGTAACTTTGCACCTATATACGCAGGACGCCGGCAGTCAGTGCTTTTACTCCTGATGACGATGGCGTAGTTTGTCATCGAAAGCTGTGGAATTTTATTCGACCTGATGCGGCTTTTATACCGAGATTTTATTGAAGACTGCCACTGAGAAAGACTCCGATCACATATATATAGTTACTATCACAACAAAAAGTCGCCTACATTATATAGGCTTCGTACTACTTTGTGCTAGGCCAAAATTTTTGAATGCAACGAATCTTCATTGCCACTAATTCTGGAGAATATCGGTTTTAAACTCAAAAGTGATTCAGGCTGTAAAATATTACTGGAAGGAAAAGACAGATGCATGACGATTCAGATATTTGCACGAAGTAAAAGACATTAATTTCGAGGAGATTTTCTGGGTCGATTAAACATTGGTGGGTGCAAGTCATACTGTAGCAAAAGTTTGGAGTGACGACAAAGGAGAACGACTGTATAGCCGTCTATAGCACTCCTCTCTAGCAAAGGTGACAAAATAATTCCTTTACATTCAGGTACCTACTATGACTGTATCTCTGGCTGTTAACTGGTATTCAGATCTAAGAACTCGTCTCCGTACCATGAATAAATGAATTGTGAAATATTTCTATATTGGTTCGAAAACATGTTGCTACCAAGTTAAGAAAATCCTTCAGTAATTATTATCGTCAATGTTCCATACCATTTAGGTTGAAAAGGTAAAGTTCCAACCCTGACCACTAGAAAGAAGAAATTATTCAGTGGTTAAGACAACACAGAGCTACTGTCTACGATACATTGAAAAAGTAGAATTATTAGAAATCGTTTCTTTTCATAAGCTACAGTTCCCAAAGTATGTTATCGGCGAAGTAGCTTATAAATATAGACGTAGAGTGATAATAATACTTCAATATTAGTGCCACTTCAATACAATTTAACTTATTATGTGCAAGCGAATGAAAATATTCCTCATTAAAATAAAACGTTTGCTGTGGGTGAGGCTAAAAAACTGACTAATCAGACCCTGGATGATGTCACCGAAATGGACTGGAGGGCTGTTGTGATGCAGAAGAAGCGTGGAATATTGGTCTGCTCGAAGACGGGTTACGGAATTGATGTTACCTCTACTTGCTCAGACATTCTGGAAAGTTCCTGTGATTCTGAAGTGAGTGGTACCGTCTCTCTGTCCGACGATGCAACTGCCTGCGGTTAGCGATAGGTGGAGGTATGCACGAAAAAATATTTCAATGCTTTTGAATCATATTCTGTATTTACGCACTGTATGTTTGGTGAATGTGTCGTCACTCGTCTTTAACCTTCAACGAGTCAACCCATGAAGAAAGTGCGATGATAACTCCATTTGACCAATGAAAGCGATAAATTGCAGTATCTGAGCATAACTTTCAGATTCAGTTTTTCAACTAATCGTTAATCCTAAATAATTTTGATAGAACTATGGAGCATTAATATCGTTTACTACTTTATGATGGGAAACAGAAGATTCATTACATACGGCATTGCTTTCCTTATTCATTTGGAAACGTAGAAGCCGTCGTCAATTTATTAAATTACTGCTAAATACATATAATTACGAGAAAGCTAAAATAAGAACTACGAAGCGCGTCCAGAAAGTAAGTTCCATTTGGTAATAAAATGAAATTGTACACAGATACAGAAGAAATTTTTATTGCACAAAATTCTACAACTCTTAAACTACTTTTCCACATAACTGCCGAAAGTTTGTAGGCACTTGTCCTAGCGTGACACAAGTTTTTACATGCATACTTCACAGAAGGTTGCCGCCTGTGTATTCAACCATGTGGTAACAGCTCTTCATCATCGTTGAAGTGTTGACCACCAAGGACAGATTTTAGGTGTAAGAAGAGATGAAAGTCGCTAGGAGAGAGGTCCGAGCTGTATGGAGGATGCTCAAACAGGTCCCATTGATATTTCCGTAAGAATTGTTTGGTCACATTCGGTGTGTGAGGTCAGGCATTATCGTGAAAAAAAAAATCTTTTGACAGTAATCCTCTTCTTACACATAAAATCTGTCCTTGGTGGACAACACTTCAACGACGATGACGAGCTGAAAGAACAGGTTACCACATGGTTGAATACACAGGCGGCAACATTCTATGAAAAAGGCACACAAAACCTTGTGCCATGCTATGACAATTGCCTACAAAATTTCGGAAGCTATGTAGAAAAGTAGTTTAACAGTTGTAGATGTTTGTGCAATCAATATTTTTTCTGTATCTGTACCCGTTCGTTTTATATAACCAAACGGAACTTACTTTCTGGACACGCCTCGTATTTCACTTTGATTACCTGAATATATCTTAGTAAGACAAATATAATTATTTTACAGCTTCCAGTAACATTGTGGTTGATTTATCGTTTGCTGATAGTCTATTGCAGTACTACACTGACTGACACCAGTAATCGCAGTTTCAGTGAACTTAATCCCTCATCGAGAATGATTATCTCTGCCATTACCAAAATTTGCCTCTCTCTTTGATGTTGCGTCAGTATTAATAATTTTTCGTAAGAGGCGAAAATGGTTTATTAAATTTTTCGGTTCCGTGTTTATGATTGTATTCAGTAAATTAACACAGAACAAGCCGGTTCGCTTTCAACCATTCTGACCTATTTAATCTTTTCGTTGTTTTCTGTAGTGTACATGTTATAGAGTAAATAATTATGGTTCATGCTTTCTTTTGGGTGTTCGACATCATATCTTTGTAAAATCGCGTTGTCAACTGACTATAACTAAGTCCTACAATACCGTTTCTTGTCTATTGCGAACAGGGAAAAAGTTGAAACGTGGTGGTAAACTCGACGTCATAGCTTTTTCACCATCTGTGCATACGTCGATGTAATTAGATCATGAAATATCGATGGTCTTTAAAAAGTAGTCCAATAAACGGAATATTGCAGCAACTGTTGGGATTTACACAATAAGAGGTCCTCTGTGAGTATCCTGAGTATTCATAACAGACAAAAGGCAATAAAATCGCTTATCCGCAACGTCAGTAAATTCATCTATTTTGAGAGAAAATGAATTGTGTTACATGCAAAATACCAGAGATTCTTTCATGTCATTTGACACGTCAACAATTTGCCTCTTGACAGTAATGTTTGACAGCGGCACAGAAGAAACAAGTTTTACTGCGTTGTTGTCTAGCATACTGGAAACAATAAGGTTAACACACGGTTTCATGAGTATTACTGAAATGATATTAGCTTTGCCTGCCATACTCACTCGATATCGTACCAACAAGGAAGCATTTAATGAGTTTTAATTAATTGTTTTGGCATGAGTTTCATGCAGTTTTGAGAAGCAGCTAATTCTGTGTCCTTCCTCTCGAAAAAATCAAAGTCCTTAGTCTGGACGACCTGATGAGTACGGTACCCTTAAACTGACAGCGCATTTTAACTGGAACCATGGAACATTTCTGAAGGACTGATGCGCAAATTACACACTGAGTTTTACTCGCATCTGTCTGAATGAAGCCTGTTTGAAAATGTCTTTCCTTGTTTTTCCTCTTTTTTGTTATTCCATTTGCATAGGGAGCGCTTTCAGTGTGTTCACATAAAAATAATCCGGCTGTGGTGCTTCAAGTGACTGTTGTTCATTTGGCCGTTCTCCTTCCTCATTAATTTCCACTGGGACCTTCCTTTTCTGCGAAGGCGATGGACGAACTGGTCGCTTCTACAGTCATCCCGACTTCAGCCATCGATCCATGTTGAAAGTAATTGACAGCGGAAAATGCAAATGATGAAAGAGATAGTGCAGTGACAAAGGAAGTTGAACAATGAATGGTGTCTCGGATCGTAAATGTTGCAGCGAGCGCACTGATTGGTTGATTGAGTTCCCACCAATTCGGAATATCATGCGCAAAAGTTTACTGCACATTGAGCGTCGTGAGGCGGCGCCCCCCTGACACCCGGATTGTTGCAGAACAGTGGAGCTAAGGGGTGAGTGAATTACGTACAGGTCCTCAACTGGATACGGCAATCACTGCTTTGGGACACGGTCTGATGTAAACGCAAATGTATTTTTCAGATGAAGAAAATGGTGGTGTAGTACATTTGCATATTCTTTTCATTAATAATGTTACTAACTATTTTATAAGTTTCGATGAAAGGTGACCGCGGACCCCCTTGAAAGAATCGTCGGAGCCCTAAGGGGTCCGCGGACCACACTTTGCGAATCCCTGCCCTAGATGAATGCGTAGCTATAGATGCGTATCCGTTATAATATAGAAAGTCGAGTGGTGTCCATGCATGCAGACTTTAAATTATAATACTTCTGTTGACAGCGCAGTGCACCCGTTTTAATGGCGTTCTAGTTATTCAGAGAACTTGTTGCTGTTGTCAAATTTCTCTCACACTAGACAATAATGTGCGGCGTTCTATCAAATACCTACATAAAATTACATCCCGCCATAACAGTTTTGGAGACTAAGGAAGGAAGGAGGATTAAGATTGAACTCCCCGTCGACAGCATGATCATGAGAGAAGGAGTACAACATCGGATAGATTTTTTAAGACTAGGAAAAAAATCATCACGACATATGCCTCGGGTGATTTAGGAAAATCACAGAAAACCTTAACTTGGATAGCCGGAGGCTGATACGAACCGTCGTCGTTCCTAATGTATGTCCAACGTGTTAACCAACCCTTAACTCCGATGGCCAAGCTGTGGACGGGACGTTAAACCCTAAGCATTCATTCATTCCTTAACTCCGTTCGGTTTGTTTTGAAGAGAACACAGTGTAGTGTGTTTGTAATAATATGATTACAACATTAACACTGCAGAAGCCGTATTTAAACAATGATTTAGGGTACTATCTAACAATGAAATTTCCGTTGGATAGTTTCTGTTCACTAGCATGTGCAGACTCTGTAAAAAAAGTTAACAATTGGTGTCTCTTCGGCTTCAGATATCAGAGGCGCCGCGAGACAATCATGTGCCATAGCCGAACTAACTCACATCGCTGTTCAGAAGACGGCGTCTCGGTCGCATCATTCTGTTATTTTGAGAGAAAGTCGTGGTATGTCTCGTTGCTAGGAGCGTAGGTTCAGATACCGCCATCTCGAATTAAGAATTCTTTTGAAGCGTATATTACAAGACCTGCTTCGTACCATTGCCGCTTTGTGGTACGTGTCGAAATCTCTGCCTCTGTGTTTCTTTCTTTCTTTCTTTTATTTTTTTTATCCCTGCTGCTGCCGAAGGCGTAGTGGCGTAGCCTCAGGGGATGGCAGGGAGGGGGAGCATGGTCTCTGGAGGCACATATTTGAGGGGCGGCAGGATGTGGGGTAGAAAGGCCAGGATGCGGCAGGCTTCCAGTGGCGAACAGTACGCTGTCCACTACATTACCGAGGCGGAACTAACGCCAATTATTTATACGGTTTATCGATAGCTAGAAGCACTGCGGGCGTATTTATTCGTTCATATACTGTCCACCAGAGCTTCTGTTACACTTAAAAATAATTGTTTCTGTTAATACTCGAAAGTTTTCTTTTAAAGATGCACCACTAAAGATACAGATTATTGGTAAGTGATTTACAACCGAAGTAGTACCTTCAACAATTGCAAACTTCATATGGATAATTGTATGAAGTAACCATGATAAATCTTTAGGTTTAAATAATTGTCAACATAAATATGAAAAAGTGGGTTGTCCGTTGTTTTCCTCGTCTGGTTTGATCTCAAATAGCCTTGAATTAACCATGTAGTGCAACACCAGTGTAAGTCAAATATCCTGTAAAAAGAGATTAATTAGTAAAAGTATGTTACTGATCGTAAAGCATAGTTTTCAAATTCAAATGTTTGTAGAACTTATGGGACTTAACTACGGGGTCATCAGTCCCTAAGCTTACAAACTACTTACGAACTAGCTAAGACTAAGGACGGCATATCCATGCCCGAGGGGGGATTCGAACCATCCGACCGTAGTGGCCGTGCAGGCCGTGACTGGAGCACCTCAGTCCCCTCGGCCACCGCGGCCGGCATAGTTTTCAAAAAGGCCTTTCTAGTAATTTGTAAATAGAAAACGAGGTTGCTATTGTCGTATACGTGGCCTGGAAATGGTAAGCTTTGTAGGGTATTTACTTCTGTAAAAGATTTTAATGGAAAAATAAAATCTTCAGAACTTTTAGAAGTCTTCTTCCAGTCACTTTCTCTGATATTTTTACGTCCTTAAGTCTTTCACTACATTAATGCAGACTTCGCTGAAGAGACAACAGTACCTCAAAAGGTTCAATCTGAGGCACATCTGGACTCTTGTCACACCGAAAGTATTGACAAGGAGGCGGCTAACGTGGAGACGTTAACGCACACATTGCCAAATGGCGAAAACTCTTACCGAGTAGGATCGGTTATTGTCGTTCTAAAGCATAATTTTGTCTTTATTTATTTATTTATTACTTTTTATATTATTATTTATTATTTATATATTAATTCATTATTTTTTTCGCTTCTGTTGCCAACTGAGAATCCAAACTCACCGAGCGCATCGAAATTTTGCTCCACATATGTTCGAACTCAGTCCCAAAGACGTTTTATTATGAATCTATTTGAAGTGGTGACAGAGTATTATCGGGCGTTTTTCTTCAAGCCTTGTACAGCCAATATAAGGTATGTTAGTGTTTCAGTGTCTTTACAGACTTTATGTTGATCGTGAATATGTTTGCAGTCTTTATGCACCTATTTCTAGTTAATCTTGAATATGTTCTATGTTTTACAGTGTGACGTCTTACTCGCCGATATCAAGTATACTTTCAATAAAGGAGAATACAAAGACACTTACAGATTTTGTCACGAAATTAAGAGATGTGTTTATTACGTTGCATTGCGACATACCGGCCGCGGCGGAGCGCACTGAGGTGTTATGCTGCGATGCGCGAGGCAGTTCCCCGTCGGGGGTTCGAATCCCCCCTCGAGCATGGATGTTTGTGTCGACTTTAGTATAAGGTAGTTCATAAGTAGTTTTGTAAGTTTAGGCACTGATGACCCCGCAGTTAGGTCCCTTTAAGCTTAACAAACATTTGAACAAATTGCAGCGCCCGTATCTTCTTTTGATAAACACTGAACCAATGTTGTTACGTTATGTCAAAAAGTCTCTTTTTCACTTTCTTTTTTATTTAATTCCTAAAATACGTGGGGAGGGGGGCAGAAAACTGGGCCTGGCACCGGGTGGCAGAAATCCATGCTTCTTGGTGAAACCTTAACTTTTCTCGGCGTAATGGATGTTCAGACAACTTACTGGTATGCCGGGTGACCTCGTTGACAACGACGTCACCCGGCAGCATACCCGTAAGTTGTTTGAACATGCTTCTTGGTGGTTACAATTAAAATGACGGTGTCCCGTGTGCTGCTGTGCGGGCTGTATACATCGCAGGATTCTGAGATTTCGTGGGCGTCTTCATTAAACGGTGAGTTCGTGGTGTATGCAGAAAAAATTGTAGTTTCATTTTCTGCAACCAGGTCAAAATACGGCACTCTTTGCAGTCACAATATTATGTGGGTGCAAAAGTAGTGGAGAAACGATGAAACACATAAACAGTTGTTCTAGCGCATTTATTGTAACATGGTTACAACTTAGAACATGTGTTCAATATGTTCTCCTTTCTCAGCAACATGCTGCATGCGAAACACAGTATGGTCGGCAGATGTCCGCAGCATATCCAGTGTAATGTGGACGATATATCATCATATGCTACCTTTCAGATCAGGAAGAGTTCGCATACATGCCTGATAGGCTCAATCCCTCAAATATTCCCACAACCAGAAGTAAAATGAATTTAGGTCGGGGGATCTGGATGTCCGTGTATCTTGAAAGTGCCCAGAGATGATGAGGACGTTACCAATGGTCTCTCTAAGCACATCTATCACCTGGCGAACGACATGTGCTGTCGGCCCATCTTACACGAAAATAGTGGGCTGGAAACAGTTCCGTTCTTTTAAATACGTAATCACGTGTTCCACGAGGAGGTCTTTTTAACATGTAGCTGTTATCGTACAGCGAACTGGTCTACGAGATGTCATCTCCTCGAAGAAAAACCGACCGATAATGAAGGAGCTAGTGAAACTAACCCACACAGTCACATGAGCTGAGTGCAGTGCCGGCCGCGGAGGCCGAGGTGACTGAGGCGCTCCAGTCACGGTCAGCACGGCCACTACGGTCGGGGGTTCGAATCCCCCCTGGGGCATGGATATTTGTGCCGTCCTAGTTCGTAAGTAGTTCATAAGTAGTTTGTAAGTTTAGGGACTGATGACCCCGTAGTTAAGTCCCATAAGCTTAACAAACATTTGAACATTTGAGCTGAGTGCAGTCGATGTTTCTGTACAACGTGTCGGGGAGTTGAAACCAGTATGCGACAGTTCTGTGCATTTTTGACACCATACAGAGTAAAATGCGTCTCATTCGCGCAAAGAATATTACCTTGGCTTGTTTCATCCATTTCCAAACCTGTCAAAAATTGATAGACACGTCATTGTAGCCTATCCTGGTGCGGCATTTCGTGCACATTATAGATCTTGTAAGGATACCAGTGCAAACTGTATTGAACTGTTGACCAGGATAGAGACAATTTCCGTACCACAGCTTGAGCTTCGACTGCAGAATTTGAGGCTTGTGCTGCACGTTGGGCTATAGTTACAGCAACTTCGTCAACAGCACCCATGCGTATTGGACGCTTCGCACCGCATGCTGCACCACCAAATTCACCTGTATCTTCAAATTGTTTGAACATATCCTTTAGTCTATTCAATGAGATGGGGTCTCTTCGCAGCTGTTTCTATCTGCAATATTCCCGCAATACAGCAGTGCTGTTGCTGCCGTTCTAATAAAACAACTTTACCAGCACTGCACGGTCTTTCTTCCCGATAGCCACTGCAGTTCGTATGGAAAATTTCAACTTTCCTAATCCTTTCCACCAACCGTCGCTTCACAAAAGACATAAACAATCGTTGCAAAACAACCAGTAGCATGCTGATGTCATACTAAGAATATTTCACATTCTGACATTAATGCGCCATATTTTCGCCCGGTGCCCGAAAGTGGAACAGGAAGTTTTTTAATCAAACCCCTCGAGCGCACCGATTACTGAACATACCAACGAAGTTTCAGCGTCCTACGATGTATACAGCCGCCACTGCAGCATTCGGAACACCGACTATACAGGGTGTTACACAAAGGTACGGCCAAACTTTCAGGAAACATTCCTCACACACAAAGAAAGAAAATATTTTATATGGACAAGTGTCCGGAAACGCTTAATTTCCATGTTAGAGCTCATTTTAGTATTTACGGATGATGCGTCATTCCAAAGTGATCAAATTGTAAATTTCCGCAATCAACATGTGTGGGCTGACGAGAATCCGCACGCAATTGTGCAATCACGTCATCAACAGATTTTCTGTGAACGTTTGGGCAGGAATTGTTGGTGATATCTTGATTGGGCCTCATGTTCTTCCACCTACGCGCACTGGAGCACGTTATCGTGATTTCATACGGGATACTCTACATGTGCTGCTAGAACATGTGCCTTTACAAGTACGACACAACATGTGGTTCATGCACGATAGAGCTCCTGCACATTTCAGTCGACGTGTTCGTGCGCTTCTCAACAACAGATTCGGTGACCGATGGATTGGTAGAGGCGGACCAATCCCATGGCCTCCACGCTCTCCTGACCTCAACTCTCTTGACTTTCATTTATGGGGGCATTTGAAAGCTCTTGTCTACAAAACCCCGGTACCAAATGTAGAGACTCTTCGTGCTCGTATTGTGGACGGCTGTGATACAATACGCCATTTTATGGGGGGATTTGAAAGCTCTTGTCTACAAAACCCCGGTACCAAATGTAGAGACTCTTCGTGCTCGTATTGTGGACGGCTGTGATACAATACGCCATTCTCCAGGGCTGCATCAGCGCGTCAGGGATTGCATGCGACGGACCATGGATGCATGTATCCTCGCTAACGGAGGACATATTGAACATTTCCGGTAACAAAGTGTTTGAAGTCACGCTGGTACGTGACTAACATGGAAATGAAGCGTTTCCGGACACATGTCCACATAACATATTTTCTTTCTTTGTGTGTCAGGAATGTTTCCTGAAAGTTTATCCGTACCTTTTTGTAACACCCTGTAGTTGCACCTCGCCTTAGCACTATGCTGTAGCAGTACTTTCTATGTATGGTCAAAGTTTCATCGAGGTGTGGCATTGGCACATCGTGCGGAGTCTACCTTCATTTTTAAGTTTGCACACCATCATCTCGACATCACATCTGCACGTCTATGAAAATGATCTGGAATGATTACAACAAAACACTCAATCTCCGACCAGATCCGTAATCGATGCCGGGTTCAGAAATCTAGACAGGACGCTAATCACTAGACTACGGGCTACATACATATATAGTACAGAAAGTATTGGAGAAAGTATTGGACTGCTATTAAACTAAACAACTAGCAAGGTACGACACGTTTAGATATCAACTAAATCTGAACCATATTATAATGCCTGTGGTCAACAGCACTACCACTTTTCTGAAAGCAAAATGTTCAAATGTTTCTAAACCTAATGGGCCAGACTGCCATGGTCATCAGTACCTAGACTTACGAACTCTTTAAACTAACTTACACTCAGGACAATACACATACCCATGTCCAAGGGAAGACTCGAACCCTCGAAGGCCAGCAACCGCGCGCTGTACAGCGAGACGCCTTAGAACCCTCGGCCACTACACTGCGGCTTTCTGCAAGTGAAGTACAGCTCAACGCACGCATTTGCAACACAAATAATATTATTTTGGGCAGTCTTTCGAAATATTATCACCGGTAATAACACATTATCACAACGTGGCCGCAGGGGAATAGCCGAGCGGTTGTAGGCGACTTGTCAGAGACTGCGAGGCTCCTCCCGACAGAGGTTCGACCCCTCCCTCGGATGTGGGTGTATGTGTTGTCATTAGATCATTTCAATTAGTTTGTAAGCCTGGGGACTGAGGACCACCGTAGTTTGGTGACATAGATATACAAACATTTGAACAATAAAAGTATCATATCGTGAATGACGTCAATATAATGTATATAGCCATTCCAATTATGTTGTCAAAAAGAAATCTTATTTACGTGAAGATCAATGCCAGCAAAATACTAATAATAATAATGCGTTATCTATTGAGTTCAGTAAAGCACATTATGGCTGAAAATTATTTGGACGCTTTATATGAAAAACTGCATACTGTGATACAGTCATGGTTTACTAAGAAGAGCCGTTTCAGATTAACCGAACAAGGTAGAGTAATGATTAGCACCTTTGACTCGCATTATGAAGGACGGTGGTTCAAATATGCCTCCGGCCATCCATTCTGAGACTTTCAATGATATCCTGAAATCGTTCTTGCCAAATGGTGGGATGTATCCTGCGAAAGAACAGTTCTGATTTCCTTTCTCCATCATCATAAGAAACTTAATTTTTGCTCAGTCTCTAACGACCACTTTGTCGACAGGATGCTTAACTTAAAAGGTCGGCCGTTCTTCTTATTTTGCAAGATAATAGCTGTCTGTATGGCACAGTTTACTTGTACGAGGAACAAGTTAAAAGTCCGTACATTCCTCTGTACTTCATCTACAATAATGTTTTACTTTTTTAACTATGTTTTTCTTGTCAAAGACAGAAAACCGTTGAACACCTCATATTAAATTCAAAACCTTTTGAATGTAAAATGTTAGAACAATCAAACATTTACACGAAATATGTAAATAATACGCCAAAAAGTTAACAAGTATTGTAATCACAAAATATACTGGACAGAAAAGGAAGCCGCGGTGGAGTAGCCGAGCGGTCTAAAGCGTCTCGCTGAGGAGCGCGCAGTTGCTCGCCGTGGAGGTTCGAGTCCTCCCTGGGGCATGGGTGTATGTCTTTGTCCTTAGGTTAGTTTACCTAGGTTTAAGTAGTTTGTAAGCTACGGACTGATGACCACGCAGTTTGGTGCGATAGATTTACAAACATTCGAACAATTTGATTTGAACATAAAAGGGAAAGGTATATGCTGTATCATATTATTTATTGGATTCATTATGGAATTCATCGACTGACATCAGGATGGCTGGATAAAACAACCAAGACTTCATTATCTCCAAGTGACCAAATTTATTCCTACGTTTATATTTATTTTAATTTGTTGCAGCAGCTATAACTTTTCAATTATATTTAATATAGTCATAAACCAATAGCATTATTTTTAGTAACTGACACTCAGGTGAACTATTAAGTGGACCAACAAGATTATGAAGCTAATAGAAAAAGTATATCATGTCAAAAGTCATGAAGGAAGTACTCTTGAGTTTGCACATTGCAGAAATTTACGCAGTGTAGTACGACAATCTTCTCTTAGATAAATTGTATAGATTCGTTGGAATTATCAGTGAATAAGTAAACAAAAATATTAAAAAAAATATGGTATTACACTGTGCCTTGAAAGCTAAAAATAATCGGAGATATTCATGACATAACAGATATAATAATAGGAATAATAGCTTCTAATACTAACTACACCATAATTTGAAAGGCATTGGGGAACACACTTCTTAGTAGCCTCTAGCATTTTCCTGATTTTAATTTTCTATCAAATTTCTACAGTTTATTTATGTTTCAGCATAACTGATTACTATTGTTTCTACAAGGAAGTTAAGTGGAAACTAAACAGCACTGTATTGTTGGAGAATTTTGAACAATTTTCAGCCAGAGATTCCTCTAAATTATGAGGAACATTATACAACACAGGAATTCACTTTAAATCAGTGCGTGATAGTACATTGTCATTTACATTTGAGTTATACATAATCATTGGTTTAAATACACATTATGTTGGTCGCAATAAAACAGAAGTGCAAATTTGTCAGAGAAGTGTTTTTGCAACACATTCCTACCATCACGGAATACATTTTTCTCTGCAATTGTTTACCAAATCCTCTCTCATATCTTCTCTCGTTTAGCATTCTGTCAACCGTCCCCCAGTTCGCTGTAGTAAATGCAAAGCAGATCTAAATTCCGAGATCCCACGGGTAGGTGCAGGTCTCAGAGCATTGAAAGGAGTCGAGCTCACAGTAATGCAGCGTGTCACTTCCTTCATTAATTCCGGCGGTAGCAGCAACGCTGTTTCAAGGGCGGGGCGGCAGCGCTCAGGAAGTTTTTGAGCCAGGCACCGCATTGTCCCTTCTCGCGAGGCGCCGGTTAGACACATAAAGGGGCAAAAGGTACGGTGTTAACGGAGAGAAGAGGAGAAAGCGAGCCGTGCTGGGGCTGGTTTTATTGAACTCTCACCATCGACCTTCCGTCTGCGTCGTGTCCCTCAGCGCGTTGCGCAGCCGAACGGAAACACCGATATCGAGGAACACCAAATCAACGTCAATGACCCTTTCGGCTGCTACTCTTGGAAGCTTGATTGCTTGGTGCAGGAGCCACTTCTAAACCAGGTGCTGTCGAAGTAACTGTATACGTAATAACCGATCAATGCTGAATTTCAGTTATTCTACAGTGCTATTCAGGACGCTGTTAGAAATATATAGGCCACAGGTGGCGATGCACCTGTACGTTTATTTACTCGTTTCGATAGAATATCATCAGAATCCAAGCCTATGGTACAACTTCATACTAAACGTAGGGCGTTAGGGGCCTACTGAGCTACAGTTTAACAGTAACCTTAATAGCACTGTTTAATAATTGAAATTCAGGAATAAGGGCGCACTCCTCTAGAGAGATTTTGTGTCACGTCTGATTACTGTTTGCCAGCCACCCAATATTTTACATTGCGGCTCAATGAAAGTGATTCGTGCCCCTGACAATATAGCCTATAACTGTGCATTGTGTTTTGCCTGAAACGTTTTACAGTATAGGGGTAACAATTACGAAAATCGTAAATTGGAAAGAACACATAGAGGATCTAGTAGGAAAGGCGCCGCGCGGGAGTAGCCGAACGGTCTGCAGCACCAGTTTGAGGATAGCGCGGCCTCCAGCGTCGGAGGTTCGAATCTTCACTCGGGCATGGATGTGTGTGGGTTGTCCTTAGGTTACTTTAACTCAGTTTAAGTATTTTGTAAGACTAGGGACTGATTAGCTTAGCAACGTAGTTTGGTCCCATAGAATTACAAACATTTGAAAATTTGGTTTAGGATAGGCGAACCAAAGACTACGTTTCATTGGCAGGACACTTAGAAGATGCAACAGTTCTACTGAAGAAACTGCCTACACTACACTTGTGCGTCCTATTTTGGAATACTGCTGCGCATTGTGTGATCCACACCAGGTGGAACTGACGGACGATTTAGAGAAAATTCAGAAAAGAGCAGCTTGTTTTGTATTATCGCGGTGTAGGAGAGAAAGTGTCACGGAAATGATGCTCGAATTGGGGTGGAAATTATTAATAGAAAGGCGTCATTTGTTGCGGCGAGATCTATATGCCAAATTTCTTTTACCAACTTTTTCTTCTGAATGCGAACATATATTGTTAGCACCGACTTACATAGGGAGACATGATGCTCACAATACAATAAGAGAAATGAGATCGAACACAGAAAGATTTAGGTGTTACTTTTTACCGCAAGTTATTAGAGAATGGAACTTTAGAGTAATATCATAAAAGTGGTTCGATGAACTTTCTGCCATGCACTTCAGTGTGACTTGCAGAGTATCCATGTAGATGTAGATGTACATAACATGTTTCACATCATGGCACTTTTTGTTACATTGTTTTACGATTTATTTTATAATATTCTTGTTTGTTTGTAAATCTAAGGGATATAGGTCTTATAATATTCTTAATATTCCATATTTGATGCACATTTTCTTGCCTTATTTTGAAGTGGAGCATCGGGAAGTGTGATTAATGATCGATTAAGTGTATTATCTATTTACACCTGTTTTATTCGTGATGCACATAGCACAAAGAAGAAAAATCTGGAAAACTAACCTCTGAACAGTATCAGTTATATTTGGATCATGTTTTGAAACCTTATGTGCAAAAAAATTAAATTTTTTTTATATTGGATTCATGGATTAGCCAAACCGACATGACGCGCTTCGTCGATTTTTGTCGTTTATGATGCTTAGCCTACATGTACTGATAAAGTGACACCACCGTAATGCACCTTTTTTGTCACTCTTATGACGTTTACTTGTTTCGACAGGTTAAGAATTTTATCGCAAGACTTAAGAATCACGCCACATTACACGAGAGCAGAGACATTCACAACAGAGTGGATGTTATTAAAATTCATGCTTTGGTCCATAATCAGTTGTCCACGCATGTCTTTCAAGATATGGTTTTACACTCTTGGTAGGCATCGAAATTAATATATGGTAGAGCTGTCTTCAGCAATATAAATCAGGTACGCTTTCCACGGAAGATATCTCGGACAACATGTCGTTTGTGTGTTTTGCATGTTGTGATAAATACTTGTTTTGGTTGTTTCTGTAATTTTCACCCTACTGGCTGTGAGAACGCTGAGATATAGACGACCAATATTTGGAACTACGTAATAATATACTTCAGACGATTTTTTATTTTATTTTATTTTATTTCTTTCTTATTTTTATTGTTTTAGCACTGTGTACCATAAATAAAACTGCTGTAAACAAATAAAACATTTATCTGAGTATTAATCATACTTCCCAAAGTTCAACTTCAAAATAAGGCAAGAAAAGGTATTAAAAATAAAGACTATCATCAAATACATCGAAAAAATCTAACAAACAATTGCCGTGATGGAGGTTCTAAGCTGGATCCAGGGTTTTGCAGTGCAAGCCCTGGACCGCTCGACCGGCAAAGGCGCTCGGAAAGTCGCTCATGTTTACAAGTACCCAAGCTACAGCATGAAAACACAAAAACGTTAATTATTCCAACGTCACTAACTTTTGACCTCATATATATTAGTAAAAAAATGCTCATCTTCAGACGATCTTTCGATGTATATGATTGAAAGCTGTTATTGCATCAACAACTTTGTCCTTACTTTTTCAAACACCGCTGAGTGTCTAGCAAAAAGTCGAAACACGTGTCTCTTTACATTCAATATAGAACGTCCATGCAAAATTCGATCGAAATCGGCGACCCACTTGTCAGAACCTCTTCTTGTCAGTAAATGATTCTGCGGAAACTACACGTCGCGAAGGAAATTTTATGCAGTGCATTACATACTAGTCCTCACTTTGGTCACTGTTTGTGAGACGGTAAATAGCAGTGCATGAGTTCTATGTGTACAACTACAGCAGCCCGCCTTGTAAATTTGTTCACTGGGTTGCCTATCTCCATGAGAGAACAAAATAATTTATTACAAGAATAAGGGACAGGTATTTTGTCTTTAAGTTTTGTCACGTCTGGTCTATAGTGCAAATACCGCACCGTACAAATTACGAAACGTGATTGCAGTGACGCTCCATATACTGCAATGTCTTGTTGCTTCTGCGCAGTCATCTCCTGAAAGCTCTGAGATACCTGTGAATAAACCAGAATAATTCAGCACCTCAGATGCAGTCCGATTACACTCACATAAATTCAAATATCTGAAACTGGGGTAGTTACATCTAATTCTCACAATTTCCGTGTTGTCTTCAATGAGTGTTCTACGTCTCTTTTGTTAACTGAAGTATTTTCCGCAGCACCCAAATACAACGAAGCGATTACTGATATGGTGTGTGTCCTTTTCCGACATGTTACAAAGAACAGACACCATTTGTTAACATTGACGTCCGTAGTTTTACGAATTCGAAATATTTTTATAAAATTTCAAATGTTTGTTAAGCTTAAGAGATTTAACTGCGGGGTCATCAGTCCCTAAACTTACAAACTACTTATGAACTACCTTATACTAAAGACGACACAAACATCCATGCCCGAGGAGGAATTCGAACCCCCGGCCGTAGCGGCCGTGCAGACTGTGACTGGCGGGCCGGCTAGAAATATCTAAACATTTCGACCATTTCAGGGAACTGAAATAAATCCAATGGCAAAGTTGAAAATTTGTTCAGAACCGAAATTCGAAAAGGGATTTCGCGCTTCGGGCCAGCAGTCGCATTAACCAATTACGCTATCCAGGCATGCTTCGTTCCGAACCCAAATTCTCAACTTTTACACACTGTGATGATAGTGCTACCTTCCCATTACTTCCTCTTTCTCGCAGACTACACTGTATTCACGCAATTCATCGAGGGTATTAATGCGTCTGCATTGAAAATTTTAATTGCCTGTTGGAAGCATACATACAATTATTGATATTTTGTCTCTTCTTTGGGGCATGTACGAACATTAGATGACCGTCTATAAAAATAATCTGCAGTGAGTAGGACAAGGTTGCTACGTATCGCTCACACCTTTAATACTTTCATGAACAAATTTTTCTCTAAAATTTTCTATCAACAACTTTGTCCTTACTTTTTCAAACACCGCTGAGTGTCTAGCAAAAAGTCGAAACACGTGTCTCTTTACATTCAATATAGAACGTCCATGCAAAATTCGATCGAAATCGGCGACCCACTTGTCAGTTGTTCTATTGCTTAAGTCAAGGACATGATTATTGTCGTTTAACTGAAAAACAAACCAAAATAATGTTTAGCCAAAGGTAAGGTTTGCGATGTTCCAGCACGGAGCTCTAATGAACCTCGATCGCTACACTCAAGTGGTGTGTCGAGAGTTAATCAGGAGCACAGAGGTAGGCATGCAGCCTCCCTCTTCATCACTGTGGCTGGCAGCGCATCGATTTTACCCGAGAACGAACTAGGCTGGTACGGAGCAGCGTTAGAGACAAATCGTAGGAAATTGTTGACCCTGTAGGACATCAGATTAGACGGTTTCGGATCACCCTTATTGTAGAGCCATTTAGCACATCAAAAAGATGGGGCAGTAGTAATTGTTCAGAAACTGGTATTCATTGTCAAACCGAAACCTCACAAATTAAAAATATTGCATCGCGCGATCAATTCAGGCCTTCGAATACGACGTCAGGGATGAAAATTTATGAGTTAGAAAATAACTAATAATAATATCATTGATGCATTATTAGTGTGTGCTCTTGTATTGCTCTTCAGTAACTAACCATACGCCGTTTAGTTAATTATCAGCTGTCTGAGGAAAAAGGTTAAAGAGTATCACATAGGGGAGGTGGACAAAATAATATGAACACCAGGCATCTTGTTGCACGTTGCCACCACTGCGTGCGTGTTTTTTTGTTGTTTTTTTTTTTTTTTTTTTTTTTTTTTTTTATGGGACTTAACTACAGGGTCATCAGTCCCTAAACTTACAAACTACTTATGAACTACTTACGAACTAGGACGGCACAAATATCCATGGTCGAGGGGGGATTCAAACCCCCGACCGTAGTGGCCGTGCAGACCGTGACTGAAGCGTGCGTGTTTACTTTGTGACGCGACCGCAGAGTACAATTCACGTAACAAGTTTTGGGCGTTACCTTGCAGTATATTATACATTTTGTTCAGCCACGATCGACACAAATGATCGGTGAAATATATCGTCCCTGATATTTCCAAAGAGACCAACTCGAAGGTGGTCATGTGTGACTAAAGCGGCAGCACTGTTTAAAGCTTCACTAGCGATACTATCCGGGGTAATAACGCCATACACAAAACAAGGTAAAACATCATTGGCGAATAGTGAACGAAACCCAAAGTTAACCGAGAACGAACGACGACCATTAAGAGCGCTTGTCGTGGGATAACATAAAACTACCGAAGCAAAAGCTATTGCAAAACTCATCACTCACTTTAGTAATACAGATTCTATAAAAGTAGTTCGACTTTATCTTAACATTCACGGCAGGACTGCAAATAAACAAAAATGGAAGTCAACGTAACACTGCGAAGGAAATGGTGCAACTATCATAAGACTTGGGCACTTGTTTATTTGAAGTGTGTGGTATGGTCCGATGAATAATCGTTTACATTACTTCCTCCAAAAAATCAGTTTATGTACTGAAAGCCCAAAAGGAAGCTTACGATATGACATGCCTGCTTGCTACAGTCAAGCATTAGATATGATCCGCTTTATTTGGGCATATATATGGTGGTATGTTACTGTTTATTTCATTACCTACTTTGGGCGAATAGCTGTGAATCAATACAACAAACTGCTTACCGCATATTGCTAACGTACACTGCCATATTCCAAAATTAAATTGCGCACAAATATACACAGCCAAAAAGTTTAAGGTGTGTTCTGTACAGCATCAGAGAAATTGTAACATCTCCCCTGTACACCAGATTTACGATATCTCAATATAAATGAAACGTTATGGGAGGTTTGAAAGCAGAGAGTGAGTACCAAATTTACAGCTCCAATGCCGTTAAAGTACGGTCCTCCTGCGTGAAAGATTTCTTAAAGGTTATATTTAGAACTTCTGTTCTCGCTTTCTTTCTTCTGTTACTGCCCCGGAATGATCAATGAGTGACTGGATGTTGGACTTTCACCGGATTATCGATTTTAAGTAGGACCGGGTTCTCGGAAAGATCTTTTACTTAGCTATGGTTGTGGTGTTTATTGTATGCTTCGCGCATTGATCTTTTTATAGACGCAAGAATCTTTACTAACTGTTGCCTGTCTTTATTTGCGTGTTCTTTCATGAACCGAAAGTGCAACAGCCTTTGATTTGTCAGCCGCTTTCTAATATTATTATTATACTGCGGTGGATCTTTTCCATCCTTAATCGACATTATAGGCACATATTTCTCTACCCCTGTACTTAGAAATCACCCACTGGCCGTGCCGCAGTGGATACACCGGTTCTCGTAAGGCCACAGAAGTTAAGCACTGTCGAGCTTGGCTAGCACTTGGTTGGGTTACTGCCCGGGTGTGCCGAGTGATGTTGGCAAGCGGAGTGCTCTCAGCCCTTGTGAGACAAGTGAGGAACTACTTGATTGAGAAGTAGCTGTTCCGGTCACGAAGACTGACATAACGGCCGGCAGTGCGGGTCGCTGACCACTTCCCCCTCCATATCGCATCCGTTGACGCCTTCGGGCTGAGGATGACACGGCGGCCGGTCAGTACCTAGTGGGCCTCTCCAGGCCTGTCGGACGGAGAATTACTTACAATTAATTTAAATTAAGTCGACACTTCCTCTACAGCAATTGTACCGGAACAAAATGGTCCATTCAGTTTTTAAGTGTGATGCTAACAATTGTCTACTGGTTCGTTCTAACAGTAACACGCTACTAGACTTTTTGATTGGTTTATTAACTTGGGTCACCATTGACGCTATGTCGCATTCCTCTGGATTGCATCTATGTCTTCCTTTAAACCGATCTGGTGGGGATCTCAAACACTTGAGCACTACTCAAGTCGGGGTCGTACAAGCGTTTTATATGCAGTATCCTTTACAGACGAATCAAATCTTCCCAAAATTCTCCCATTACACCGAAGTAGACTATCCGCCTTCCCCACGACTGTCCTTAAATGCTCGTTCACATCGCTGTGCAGCGTTACGCCTAGATAGTTGACGCGCCTCTGTCCAGCAGCACACTACTAATGCGTCTATTCGAACATTACGCTACCTCACAAACGGCTTTTAATCAAATTGCGTGTTTATGGTATATCGCCCCAAATTTGCGATTGGATAGAGGATTTCCTGTCAGAGAGGACACAGTTCGTAGTAACCGCATCGGACCAAACTGCGTGGTCATGAGGCCATAGCTTAAAAACTACTTAAACACAGGTAAACTAAGTTAAGGACAACACACACACACCCATGCCCCAGGGAGGACTCGAACCTCCACGGCGAGCAACCGCGCGCTCCGCAGCGAGACGCTTTAGACCGCGGCTTGTAGTAATCGATGGTAAGGCATCGACTAAAACAGAGGTGATATCGGGCGTTCCACAGAGTAGTGTTATTGGTCCTCTGCTGTTCCTTATTTACGTAAACGATTTAGGGGAAAATCTAAGTAGCTCTCTTAGGTTGATTGCAGATAACGCCGTCATTTACCGTCTAGTAAAATCATCTGAAGTTCAACACCAACTGCAGAACGATCTGAATAAGATATCAGTATGGTCTAAATTTGGCAATTGACTCTAAATAATGAGAAGTGTGGAGTTGTCCACATGAGTACGAAAAGGAATCCGTTAAACTTTGTTTACAAGATAAATCAGTCGAAAGTGAAGGCCGTAAACTCAACAAAATACCTAGGAATTACTATTACTTCAGACTTAAATTGGAAAGAACACGTAGGTAACGTCGTGGGAAAGGCGTTTTATTGACAGAACCCTTAAAAGATGCAATATAACTACAAAAGAAACTACATACATTACGCTTGTCCGACCATTTTTGGAGTATTTCTGCCCAGTGTGGGATCCTTATGACGTGGTTTTGACGGAGGACATCGAAAGAGTCCAAAGAAGGTCAGCTAGTTTTGTGTTGTCACGATAGAGGGGAGACGGCGTTACGGAAATTGTACACGATCTGGGATGTGAATCATTACAACAACGGTGCTTATCGCTTCGGCGTGGGCTACTTACGAAACTCCAATCGCCAACATTCTCCTCCGAATGCGAAAATATATTGTTGACTCCCATTTACATAGGTAGAAATGATCATCAGAATAAAATACGAGCTGCGGTGGAGTAGCCGAGCGGTCTAAAGCACCTCGCTGCGGAGCGCGCGGTTGCTCGCCGTGGAGGTTCGAGTCCTCCCTCGGACATGGGTGTGCGTGTTTGTCCGTAGGTTAGTTTACTTAGGTTTAAGTAGTTTGTAAGCTACGGACTGACGACCACGCAGTTTGGTCCGATAGATTTACAGACATTTGAACATTTGAATAAAATACAACAAATCAGAGCTCGAACGGAGACATTCAGGTGTCCCTTCTTCCCGGGCGGCCGGCCGCGGTGGCCGCGGGGACTGAGGCGCTCCAGTCACGGTCTGCACGGCCATTACGGTCGGGGGTTTGAATCCACCCTCGGGCATGGATATTTGTGCCGTCCTTAGTATAAGGTAGTTCGTAAGTAGTTTGTAAGTTTAGGGATGATGACCCCGTAGTTAAGTCCCGGGCGCTATTCGAGAATGGAATGGGAGATAAATAGTATAATGGTGGTTCGATGAACCCTCTGCCAGGCACTTAAATGTGATTTGCAGAGTATCCCATGTATATGTAGATGTTTCTCATACTCATTTGGACCAGCTTACATTTTCCTACATTTAGCGGTAGCTACCATTCGTCCCACCGGCTAGAAATTTGGTCCAAGTCATCTTCATGTGTGTTACATACCGTAGATTGCACGATGGTGTGCTTCAGCTTGGCAATTTCTGTTTCAGCTGCCGAACTTGACGGAGATCCACGTCGGGGGCAACAACCTGGTGTGCCACTGCGGCATGGCGTGGCTGCACGCGGTGAGCCCGGAGCCGGTGCTGTGCCGCGGGGAGAACGACACGGAGGAGGACATGCCGCAGGCGGCCGAGCAGTGCCCGCCGCTCATCATGCCCACGTTCCCGCCCGCCATGCTCAAGCAGCTGTCGCACAACGTGTCGCTGCGCTGCCGCGCCGTCGCGTCGCCGCCCGCCAAGGTGGCGTGGCGCCTCGGCTCCAAGAAGCCCGTGGGCCGCGCGCTGCTGCGCGTGCGCGAGTGCGTGCGCGGCGGCCGCGCCTGCGTCGACGAGGACTCCACGCTCAAGATGCGCTACCTGCACATGGACGACTCCGGCACCTACTACTGCATCGCCGAGAACTCGGCCGGCTCCACGCGCCGCCCCATACACCTCGCCGTCAGCGATGTCCTCGTGCGCCTCTACCCGATCGCCATCACTTCCACCTTCGTTACGCTCTCCTGGAATATGACCGGCGGCGGCACCGGACACTACATTTTGCGCTACAACAATCAAGTAATCCGCTTTCAGGTATGCATGTGCAACTTCGTAATCTAAGCGAATACGAGGCGCGTCCAGAAAGTAAGTTCCGTTTGGTTATATAAAACGAACGGGTACAGATACAGAAAAAATATTGTTTGTACAAAAATCTAAAACTGTTAAACTACTTTTCTACGTGGCTTCCGAAATTTTGTAGGCAATTGTCATAGTATGGCACAAGGTTTGTACATCACATGTACAGTATGGGCTAAAAATGAAAACCAGTACTCAACCGGAATATTGAATACAGGATACACGCTGCCATAGCCTGGTGTTGACTAGTAAATGAGTAAAGATGAGAATTACATGTAGTAAACTACAAGTAATGCACGATCTAGTGAAAATACATCTCCAGTTTATTGATTGACTTATATTTTCGCACAGTTAGCAAATAACAACATACATAAATCATCTTCTGTGAGGTTACTGTGCTTATCAGTCAAAATACACTCACAGTCAGAAAAAGAATGAGAACGCCTTGAATGGCTAGAGATAAGAAGTTCATATTCTCAAAACATGTTAGTTAGCATGTACTGAAGACATGATTACCATTTCAGTGAGCTCAGTTCAGCATGGGTCCAGTTGCCTATTAGGATCAGGGTCCGCCATGGCCGTGATAATGTGTTTCCTGCGCGCTTTAGCCACGCTGCATTCCCCAGTTCGTCTGTGGTGGTTGTCACAGCGCTGCACCTATCATGTCACATTTTCGATTTGCGACACGTCCGGCGATCTGGCGGGCCTTGCCAAAAGGTTGATATCCCACGAAGGGGGCTCACATTCACGCAGCATCATGTGCTCGTGCGCTGCCTTGCTGAAAACTAAAACCTGGGGAGTGGCAGGATGTCATCAACCTCATGACAGTGCCTGGACACGACCAAACTGTGATTTGTGATTGTATCCAGTAGCACCGCACACTTTAGTGGGTGCTGTGTATCTTGTGAGAATGCGGTCACTGAAATGCCACTTCCCCTGTCAGCGGCGAGCCAAAATGTGGCGATAATCAACAAAACAAACTGCATTCATCCGAAAACACTATGTAATGCTATTCCTCTTCAAAAAATGTTCAAATGTTTGTATAGTCTATGGGACTTAACTACGGGGTCATCAGTCCCTAAACTTACAAACTACTTATGAACTACTTACGAACTAGGACGGCACAAATATCCATGCCCGAGGGGGGATTCGAACCCCCGACCGTAGTGACCGTGCAGACCGTGACTGGAGCGCCTCAGTCCCCTCGGCCACCGCGGCCGGCTATTCCTCTTCCCATTGACTTGGTTCCATACACAGTTGCCGTCTAGCATTATTCAAAGGTAGTGGATGACGCGCACGTAGCCCCCGTACAGTGATAAACTGATAGTTTACGATTTGTTCCACTGTTATGTCAGAGCCGAAGAAAAAAAATGTTTGTAAAGTCTTTGGGACTTAAAATTTCATTGTGGTATCATGTTCTTTCGGCTCGTCATCATCGTTGAAGTGTTGTCCACCAAGGACAGATTTTAGGTGTAAGAAGAGGATTACTGTCAAAAGATTTTTTTTTCACGATAATGCCTGACCTCACATCGAATGTGCCCAAACAATTCTTACGGAAATTTCAATGGGACCTGTGTGATCATCCTCCATACAGCTCAGACCTCTCTCCTAGCGACTTTCATCTCTTCTTATACCTAAAATCTGTCCTTGGTGGTCAATACTTCAACGATGATAAAGAGCTGTTACCACTTGGTTGTATACATAGGCGGCAACCTTCTGTGAAGGATGCATGCAAAAACTTGTGGCACGCTATGAAAAGTACCTTCAAAATTGCGGCCTTTATGTGGAAAAGTAGTTTAAGAGTTTTAGAATTTTGTGCAATAAATATTTCTTCTGTATCTGTGTACAATTTCATTTTATTACCAAACGGAACTTACTTTCTGGACGCGCCTCGTATTTTTAGATGATACGTGCGCTATCCAGAAACCAACATACGTTTCTAACAAGGAAAGTACTTGGGATCGAACACATATACACCAAAATCGTATGATAGATAATGTAAAGATCCCTTATCGCACTAGTCATACTCCCGCATCTGCAAAACTCTGCAGTCGTCCGTTAGAGGCCTCTGCGTGTGCCATGCCACATTGCACTTTGACCTGTCGGTTCGCCAGTAGGGACGGTGCAGTGTGCCTCCGAAGTTGCGTTTTGTGACGTTATTTGTGTGGTGAAGCGTCAGATGGGCGGCGATTGGTAATCAATCATGCTAATGTATTGCGATTGGTCCAGATGAAGTTACGAAAAACCCTTGTTCGTGAAGGTGGTATTAGTGTAGAAGTGGTAGTGCTACGGGAAGTAGTGGTAGTGAATACCAACAGTCTTCCGAGAAGAAGGTTAAAGTTGCAACTATCATCACGCCTTTTGATGACAATACGCTAGAGAACATGTACGACGATTATTACATAAGTTATAGTTAAGATATCTGCATTACGTATGGCGTCTACAATTACAACTACATTGCTATATAGAGCAAGATTGCAAAATTTTGCATAAAAACGACACCCACCAGCACACTAAAGTGTACGTAGAGATCCTGTAAGCAAACGTTCATACAGATTTTTTTGTTCGAGCTCATGTATTTTCCTTGTAAGTACAAAGAAAAGAACGGAAAGAAGATTAGAGTTTAACGTTCCGTCGACACCGTGCTCGTAAGAGACGGAACACACTTCCAGATAGCTTTTGTCAGGGATGTAGGATGCAATCGGCCGTGCCGTTTGATGGGAACAATCCCGGCATTTCTAGACTAACGAGAAACCTAAATCAGGATGGCCGTCTTAACGAATGCAAGTCCTCTGTGTTACCAATGTGCCACATCACTCTGTTTGGATAAACACTTAGCAAAACATGCATTTTAAAGGTAGACGCCTTTTTGTATTTCATACAATCATCATTCAAATTAAGACATATATCACAACTGGCAAAGAATTCTGAGTATTGTGTCTATATAAGTCTGTGGCCTGCGATTTCATCAACCAGGATTCACCACAGTTTCAGCCAGCAAACCCTGTAAACTTTGAAGAAACTCTTTCAAAAGTGCCTTAATTGTGAAATTCATACTGAACAATGGTACAGCCATTTTTGAAAATAATGCACAATTACCTAGCTCCGATTTCACTCATTAGTACTATGCTGTCAAAATGTTCAATCATAGTAAACCTATTGGACCAAACCAACACCGTCTTAGAGAAGGCCTCCGCGCTGGCGTTCCACGTCACGCAGAGTAGGTCGCGGTCGCGTCGCTCACCGTCTGGCCGGTGTGAGGCGGTTGGCTACGCCCCATAGGCCAGTGAGATGGCACGCCAGCGAGGAGGCCTTCTCTACAGACGGCGTTGACCAAACTGCTATGGTCATCAGTTCCTAGATTCACAAACTACTTAAACTAAATTAATGTAACCTAACGATAGCACACACACCCATGACCCAGGGAGGACGCAAACATCCAACTGCGCGCAACCGCGCTCTCCGCACCGACGAGCTTTAGAGCTCTCGTCCACTCCACCGCGGCTACTTTGCTGTGCTCATCACAATGTTTCGATTACCTTCAATTGGTTTGTTCTTTTTTACCATCAACTACCTAATCAAAGAACGCACTTCACACGTAGCCCGATTTTATATTGCAACGCATACTTAAACACGTTATAGAAAGCAGAGACACAGACAAAACGCTATCACCGCTGCATGCTTGGTGAGTGTAGGGACGTATTTGGCACCAATATGGCGGCTGTAGCCGCGCTACCGCTGATATAGACTAAAACATGTTACTTCCTGGACAGCGCTCGTAAATAGTGCATGGAAGGGCAGCAGAAGTTGAAAGGGAGTAAGACAGAGTAGCAACCTTTCCCACTTGCTATTCAGTCTAAATGTTTAAATGTTTGTATAGCTTATGGGACTTAACTGAGGGGTCTTCAGTCCCTAAACTCACAAACTACTTATGAACTAACTTACATTAAAGACAATACAAACATCCATGCCCGAGGGAGGATTCGAACCTCCGACGCCGGAGGCCACGCGACCCGCAACGAGGCTCTCCAGACCGCTCGGCTACTCCCGCGCGGCCACACATGCACACATATACACACCCATACCGGAGGGAGGACTCGAATCTCCGGCGGGAACGGCCTCTTAGTCCGTAGCATGACGCCTTAGACCACGCGCCGATCCCGCTTTTTTCTGAGTAGTTATGTATTGGTACAAACAACCGTGCAGCAGTTTTACAAGCCCACCCTGTGTATATGGACTGTTCAAAATGATTCCTCTTGACAGCGTTTCTGCAGCGTATACACAACGCAGCGCGACTCCGATGCAGTTGAATTAACATTGATATGTATGCAAGGAATTTGTGTCTCACTTCGTTCTTAAAACTATGGTGACTTTATTATCAGATGCCTGCAAACAGGACCAACGTGTTTTTATTATTTTCTAGGCTGCTATATGATAAACACCGGGAAACATTTATCGGAGAGTGAAGAATGTGCGTGAAGCATAATGTCTGTCGAACCATCAGATGGCGTTCTACCGCCTCTTGATCACTCTGTTCACTGCCGCGCGGCAGCCCGCGTCCAGTTCCTATTAATACCGAATAATTATTCTTCATTTTAATTTACTCTTTGCAATGTTCGACATTTTATTATAAAATTTAAAGGTAATTTAACAGTTCACTGAACCTGAATTGTCACAACAGCGAAAATTATCTTCAAGGGTAGATCCAATCAAACCACATTCATTCGTACTGCACCAATATAGCGCTCTTGTTTTCATGCTTGGTGCGCACCAAAACTGGTCTTTATTTAAAAATTTGAATGAACTATGCTTTATCCTGAACTATAATTTGGAAAAAAAGTTGTTTTTAAAAATTGCCTTCATAAAATGTGCATGGCGCGTACATTCTATATGTTTTCTGTCTGTTATGGCCCGAGAAATGTAATCTAACTTTCTGTGATAATTAGTTGTTACAATTTTCGAAAATTTTGGAAAATAAATTATGTAAAATAATTGTAATCAAACGGAATTCAGTAATTGCAAATTCAATAAAATTCTTCAGGTTTTGAGGCAAGGCCACACTGTCAGACTTCAAAACTGTCCGACGTTTCGGCCACTGTCGCAAGTGGTCTTCCTATTGGTATGTGTTTGTCAGACAAATATCCAGTGGAAGGCTATCGCAACAGTGGCCAACAAGTCTTACAGTTTTATAGATCGACAGCGACTAATTTACTGATTATGACCACGGCCGCTGAAGCCTACGCTTACATTTAAGTAATTTTACTTAAGCAAACTGATTGTCTAAAGTTTATAATTAAAAGTTTCGCATTGCAAGAAGTAGGAAAAAACTGTACCACGCCCACAGCGTGCAATCGGAAATATTTCGGTTTTTTCTTTTCCTACAGCCCACGCAATAGAGATATTTTAAAGATCTGAAAGATCCATCCAGCTGCTTCTTCTCACACAGTTTGAACCCATTCCGTGACTTAGTAGTTGTATTACAAATGCGAAATTAAGTCGTGGAAGAGGTAGGCGGCCATGATGAAATTAATTGGTAGTGCTGCCGATAAGCTGGCGAGGTTGCAAAAACTTTTATTTGTTTTATATTTATGTGTCTATAATAAACTTTTTTTTTTCAAAATACATGTGATTGTTGCCATAAAATAGATGGAAAATTTGATGATGTCCGAAATGAGTCATTAAAGTTATGTAAATAACATTTACAGCTACGTAAATACAATGCAAGTCACGATGAAGTGCATGGCAACGGGTTCATAGAAACGCTTTTATGAAATTTCTCTCTTGTTCCATTCTATAATAGCTCTCTGGAAAAGGGACGTCTAAATATTCATATTTTAGATCTAATTTGTGTTTTAGCTCACTTTAGTTACGGTAATAACTCTAAAAGTGGGCCTTTGCGACCGTCTTTCGAAGCTCGAAAGTGAAATGAAAATAACAGATTAACCATAAGTCTGAAATAATGATTGAATAAACAGATTTGTAGAGGAGAACATTCTCTACAAGTTGGCTCTCATGTGTTTTTTTTTTCTTATATCTTGCATCGTTTCAGAGCTATTTGCAAAAATAACGGCGATTTGACGAAGTCTCTGTCTGTCCGTAACGTGTTCCTAATTTTTAGGTCGGCACCAAATTTTACAGACATGATAGTTGGCCGCCAGGGACCAGAACCTCTCTTTTTCAAATTTCTTGGACAAAAAATAAGTTAGTAACACTGAAATAAGCCATTTGTAATATAATTGTAATTGCAAACAAACAGTTCATCTGAGACGAAAATTGAGTAACCGAATTTGCAAAGGAGAAAATTCTCTACAACTTTGCTCTCTTTATGTTTTTTCGTAGCTCGCACCGTTACAGAGAAATTTGCGAAAATGACGGCGATTTGACACCGTCTCTTGATGTCACGTAATCTAGACGTTAGGATATGTCACGTGGCATTCCTCACTCAGAATTCTCTCTGGCAAACGCCATCTTGCTCCCTGTATTTTATGATTTTCGTATTATAGCTTACGTGTTGCCATTTCAAAGCAGTGACTCAGTGAAGAATTAACAAACGCACTTCGTTCATAGAACGATTAATCATAATCTAGTGTCTAACAATGTCATTTTAGCTATTAGCAACAGCCATCAATAGTATGAGAATTAATGGATGACAACGTAGTTGTTGACCATGGTGTAGTGGGTAGAGCGTTACGTTTTCATGCATGTGGTCGGTAGTTCCAAACTCGCACTCTTATTAATTACGTAGAGCTATCTTCTGCAATGTTTAGAGTTGTGCAGATGTAAGAGTGCTCCATCTAAAATGTGCATTTGTTCTATTTCGTGAACAAGCCGTGAAATACGTAACACTGAACTGAAGACTGGCCTTCTAAAGCATTTGTACAACAATGGGGAGGATACTCTGATAATGTATAATCTAAACAACATGCAGATACTGGTAGTTTAATATATAAATGGAGTCCTAGATTTCTGTGTCGTTCCTTAATGAAATGGAAGGGAAGTGTATTCATTGCAACAAATTACCTGTCGTTTTCTTTCGAAACAACTATTCACTATTAATGGAATATGTTGAAAGTCATTAATTAGAATCAATGTATCTTCTAAAATGTTTGTCTTTGGCCTTGCTGATATAGACTCTTTTAACGTAGATTGTATCACCTTTTCTCTAGTTCAGATATGACTTTGTTCATATTAGTTTGTTCTGCGCTAAAATAAAGAACAAATATTCTGTTTCAAGCAGTGACTACGTTTTCTTTTACAGCCAAAATAACAAACCTAATAAATGTGGTAATACCGGATTTCACAAAGTTTTATTAGTTAATCTGTACACAAAGTTACTATTATCATTAAGTCATTTACAACAGTCATTGTAAAAGTATCTCCCCAATTTGTGTACATGCGATAAAGGAGTCTATGTTTGCGATTCTTTGGTATGTATTTCATGATATGTCCACAAAATAGATCAAATGCACTTTTCAGAGAAAGCGCTGTTACCTTTGAACAACTCAGATTCTTGCAGGTTATAGTTGTGTTCAATTATCAAGAGTGCGTGAAAACCTTTTCAGAAACAAAATGAAAAAAGGCAGTGGCTGGGTTTTATTATTTTTAATTTTTTATTATTTATATTTTCTTATTCTTCAGGTAGATAGATCTTCGCGGTCGTTTTTTCATGTTCGTTCTGGGTTGTTGGTTGTGAATTTTGCTGTTTTATTTATTTATTTATTTTTACAGATTACATGAGCCTTTTTTCTTTTTCTCTCTAGTTTCGTCGTTGACTCAGTTTTTTCGTTACAATGGGCGTCTAGCACTCTTACCGAGCACGCTGAGATACCATGCCGCAACCCTCTGACCCAGCGCACTGAGTCACTGCACCCGGCGAGTTTCTAACCACCGTATATGATATTAGTGTATCACAATCAGCCCAATACGCTATATCTGCTAACATGGCATTTTTATACATTATATTGTAATTCATTGTCCTAAGAATGACGTTTTTTGATTATTTTCAATGCGCCATTGCTTTTGAATGACAATGCTTGAATTATAAGAAGGAAATAATCAAATACAGAAAGCAAGATGGAGCACAAAAGAGAGTTTCAGACAAGGTTTTTTGAGCGAGGGATATCACGTTACTGACTTCCGAACGCCAAATGTTGAGCACCTCCATAAAACCAGTCAGACATGTGCAATACGGTGATTATTAATTTATGTATATTTTACTGTCTTAATTTTGACCAGCCGTCCATTTTATATCTGACTAACCAACAGCACATGATTTTCTATGTAACTGTCATACAGTACGCCTACCAGATTTTATGTGGGCACTATAATAAGCAGTTTAATGTCAATGAGACCAGATGATGACACCATAGAGTATGGAAGCCGGTCGTCTTGAATAAATAAAATAAAAATTGAGATCTTGGAATCTATCCTAGTTATACGATAAGATGGTTCCCTAAGATGAATAAATTAAGTGATAATGAAATTGCGAGAAATATTAAAACAATAGTTTAAAGACGTAAAAGTTCAAAAAAGAGTATATTTGTCAAAGCTAAACTAAAATATCAAATAATTTTGGCTGTTTGTTAAAATACGGCCAGAAAGAATATTACGTGTTGGGTGCATAGATATTATCACAATAGTGATATATTTTTATATTTATATTGCTGTTATTCGAAATGTTTGCGAAAATTCATGAAACTGCAGGCAAATCTAAAGTGGGACGTAAAACAAGCGAGTGCGATTTTTTTATTACGATGATGATGTCTCCCTATGTGGGAAAGTGCTAACAAAATATGTCCGCATTCGGAGAAGAAAGTTGGTGAAAGAAATTTCGCAAATAGCTCTCGCCTCTATAAATACCGCCTTTCTTTTCTGGATTTCCACCCCAACTCGTACATCATTTCTGTGATACCTTCTCTCCTATACCGCAACAATCCATAACGAGCTGCCCTTCTCTGAATTTTCTCTAAATCGTCCGTCAGTGCCACCTGGTGTGGGTCCCACAATTTCGCAGCAATACACCAAAATAAAACGTACAAGTGTAGTGTAGGCAGTTTCTTTAGTAGAACTGTTGCAGCTTCTAAGTGTTCTGTCAATGAAACGCACCCTCTGGTTCGCCTTCACTACAAGATTTTCTATGTGTTCTTTCCAATTTAAATTGTTCATAATTGTTATTCCTAGGTACGTAGTTGAATTGACCTTATTTAGATTTGACTGATTTACCGTGTAAATGAATTTTAACGGATATTTTTAGTGGTCATAAGGATGACTTCACATATATCATTATTAAGCCTCAATTGGTATTTTTTGCATCATACTGATAACTTTTCTAAATCATTTTGCAGTTGTTTTTCATCTTATGGTGCCATTATAAGCGATAAATGACAGCATCCACGAAAAGTCTTAGAGAGCTACTCAGAGTTTCTCGTAAATCGTTTATAAAAGTAAGGTATAGTAGGGGCCCTATAAACACATTCCTCGGGAACGCCAGATATCACTTCTGTTCTTCTCGATGACTTACTGTCAGTTACAATGTACTGTGTCCTTTCTGACAGGAAATCACGAATCCAATCGCACAACTGTGGCGACATTCCACAACCACGCAATTTGATTAGAAGGTGCTTGTGAGGTACCGAGTCAAAAGCCTTCACTTGAAGTGCGATCTGTAATACGAAATTAAAAAGAAAATGCGTCCTAGCCACCACATCGGCTCCACAACCAATTAATTAGTAGTTGTATCTTAGCTCTTTAAGTCTTCAATTATTTGAAAACTAGAATAAAACATATTGCCGCGGTGGATTAGCCGTGCGCATTCCGGCGCCGTGCTGCGGTGCACACAGCCATTCACCGTTGGGGGTTCAAGTCCTCCCTCTGGCATGGGTGTTTGTGTTGTCCTTAGGTTAGTTTACCTTAGTTTAAGTACAGGGTGTCTCACGAAAGACGCCTGCGAGGCGTCCGCGGATCGCGCGGTACGGTACCCGGCCGCTGCCACCGCATCCACCGGCCACGGCTGGCCGAATTCTCGGACTCTATTGTGCCACGGGAGCATACACTGAGTTAAAATCTAAGATACATTTCCATCTGAGTAACGTAAACTTACCTTTATTTACACTAGATGTTCAAAATGATGTCCCTCTATGCAAAGAGTGGCCTGACATCTCTTGAACACATTTGCGAACACTCGACGAATTTCGGCTGCCAATATCTGGGAAATGACTAGTCGAATCCTGTCATCCAACTTTTCGAGTATATGGGGATTGCTTGCATACACCTAATCTTTTAACATTCCCCAAATATAAAAGTCACAGGGATTTAGATCCGGAGAACGAGTAGACCAGTCAAGTATCCTATCATCAAAAACACTTTGTATTGCTGCCATAGAAGCATTGGAAATGTGTGGTCTTGCATTTTCCTGCATGAAATAACCGTACAGCCATCCGTTGGGTTAAAGTTCTTGAAAAAAATGGATGCAGGATATTGTTCACATACCTGTCAGATTTTATCGTGTCATGAAAAAACATTCGACTAGTCTTTTCCCAGATTTCGGCAGCCGAAATTCGTCGAGTGTTCGCAAATGTATTCAAGAGATGTCAGGCCGCTCTTTCGATAGAAGAACATCATTTTGAACATCTACTGTAAATAAAGGTAAGCTTACGTTACTCAGATGGCAATGTTTTTTAGACTTTAACTCAGTGTATACGCCCGCAGCACAATAGAGTCCGAAAATCTGGCGCAGCCGTGGCTAGCGGACACGCTGGCGGCGGCCGGGAGCCGTACCGCGCGATCCGCGGACGCCTGGCAGGCGTCTATCGTGAGACACCCTGTAGTTTGTAAGCTATGGACTAATAACCCAGCAGATGAGTCCAATAGATCTGAACATTTGAAACATATTATTGCACTTTTCATGTCCATAAGACCGCATATTTTGTATTTTTGAGCAAAATTAAAAATTTTCATACTTTGTTTCAAAAATAAAAATGCCAAATAAACTGTATATTGGGTCTGGAAAGTAGTTATGGATGTGAAATAAGAAGTTACATATGTCACTCCATATTTATTTTGGAACTTATATCGCAAAGTGGAATTTGTGCAACATTCATAAATTAATACATAAAATAATTTCAAAGAATGATATCATGTCTGACGCATTCCGCAATGGATCCCCCATGTTCACTACTTTTCGTTGTAGTACGCCATCCGCGGTGGAGTAGGCGAGCGGTCTAAAGCGTCTCGCTGCGGAGCGCGCGGTTGCTCGCCGTGGAGGTTCGAGTCGTCCCTGGGGCATGGGTGTGTGTGTTGTCCTTAGGTTAGTTTACCTAGGTTTAAGTAGTTTGTAAGTTACGGACTGATGACCACGCAGTTTGGTCCGATAGATTAAAAAAAAAAAGGTAGTACGCCATTCTGGTGACAGATGGCAGCAAGAAGCACGAAACTAAAAGCGACTTATGTCCAGTAAACAGGCTAATGGGTCTAAATGTTCAAATGTTTGTAAATCCATCGGACCAAACTGCGTGGTCACCAGTCCGTAACTTACAAACTACTTTAACCTAGGTAAAGTAACCTAAGGACAACACACACACCCATGCCCCAGGGAGGACTCCAACCTCCACGGCGAGCAACCGCGCGCTCCGCAGCGAGACGCTTTAGACCGCTCGGCTACTCCACCGCGGCGCCTAATGGCTCTCAAAGTAAAGCGTACCAGCGTAGTCTTCTAAAATTAATACAAAGTTGGTGTCCATTACAATTAACGACTGGTCTAAAAGGGTTAAAGTCGTACAGTAGCATTGAGCATACGTTAATTTGATTTTGGGACCCGCCCCGCCCCGCAGGATAACTTGTCTGAGTGATGATTGTCTGTTGTCGGCAGGTGGGCGTGCGCATCCACTCGTACACGGTGCACGGACTCAAGCCGGGGACCCACTACCACTTCTCGCTGTGCATCGAGCGTGACGGCTACGTGTTCGAGATCGGCAGCACGGAGCTGACGACGCGCGAGGACGGCTTCATGCGGTCGCTGGGCATCAAGCGCAACTACTCGACGGCCATCTCCCTGAGCGTGGTGGCGGGCGCGGCGGCGGCCACGTGCGCCAGCGCCTGCCTGCTGCGCATCTACCGCCAGCGCTCACAGCTGCGCTGTCCGCCGCCGACTAACCTCGCTAGCGTCTCCTTCATCGACATGCCCATGGAGTGCGCCTTGGCTTCACCGCCGAGCACCGAGAGCTCCTTCATGACAAACTACCCGTAACACCCCGCTCGCATCTGCTACATGTCATTTCCGCTCTCACCCCACGCAGCCTATGTATTAATGTATCCCTATGTGTCTACTCCCCACAGAGTGTCTCCACAAAGCCACAACTAAACCGATTACGAACGACACTTCCAAACAGAGATTTTTTTTATTAAAACTTACTACGACATTTAAAAATTGCTACCAGATAGCTGTCGACCACGTTACTGAGGTTCTACTTCGACTTTCACAGAATACAGGAGAATCGGAAATTGTCAAATTTTCTCGTATTACAGCTCCACGCGAATACATTGATTATTTTTCATGTGGACTTTACTTTGACGGAAATAAAAAACACCCGCTGTTTACCGAAAGTACGATATGAAAAGTGATACGAAGAAGTATATATACGCCGGAATTTATTTCTTGCAGCACAAAATGTAACCGAGTCTACTCGCGCAAAATAACTTTTTACGCACAGAAGGTTTACCCGTATAATACGTAATCCAGATAATGAAGTGATTCCTTTACCGTATTTACACCTTGAGCTGGCAAATACCATTACTGTCTGAGTCTCATAGAAGGTTAAGATTGTCTAGATTGACGGTTACTGTTTATGGACTGTAGGAGTAAAATTATTATTTTATTTATTTATTTATTTCTTCCTCGGTAGTGGGAGGCAGGGGTACTACCGCCTTTGGCGGCTGCACTTTCGGGGTGAATAGTGTAATATCTTTAATCTTTATTTGTTATCATATGTAGGTATTAAAGCTCTCGAGAGCCCTTCTTAACCTACATTTCAGATATTCATTATTCAATATTGCTCTGGGAACTTTAATTTTATGCCACGGTCTGGGATATATCGTTCCTGTGTTTGCCAGTTATCTGGTATCCTAGCCATTTTAGTTAACAGCGTTGCAGTCCTGACCTTGATCTGTTCTGTTATTGTTAGAACGTTTAATTCACTGTGAATATAGTACATTCTGTACCACCAGGGCGCTCGCAAGATTATTCTGAGGCATTTATTTTGTAATAGTAAAATTATGTACGAGTAACGTTTCCTTCGGAAATGCCTGATAAAAGGTACAGTAGTATTTTTAATAGGCTAAGGATGTGTTGTGCCGTCAATAAAGTTGACTGTGCGACATGAGACACAGGGAAAATGACTGTTTGTTACCGGTACGACTCGACGATCAAAAGAAACAGAAATGAAGATTTGAAAACAGACGTTGATTCGTATGAGAACATGATATACTTGGTCCACGATAAATAAATATTTAATCTGCTGTTAGAGCATATAGTGGATTTGACTACTTTAAAATGTACAGCTTATTTTCGTTAAAACATAACATATGCTTGCGAATTTCGTAATTTTGTACGAAATAGTTTTCTCTCTTCTTAAAATTAAACCACCAAATATAATGTCAATAATATTATTCTGAGCTTGGGATCACACCGCCAATATATTTAAAATCCTCCACCGTTTTGGCCACTATTGCAAGCGGCCTTCTACTGGGTGTCGTGGAGTAAGCAACGTTGGCTGGTACGTCGGTGTATTATACCATACTGACGACGCGGCCAAACCCAGTATAATTTTATTGTAAGCTACAACGACCGCGGAAGGCTTCGTATACAAATATTGGCTACATTCTTAATTTACGTAAGTGCATTACAGATTTATGTAATAATTACGGTCCTGCGATAATTTTCTTTAGTGTATTCTTCATTAAAATATTTTTACCATTACTGTTAAAGTAAAAAGTTTAAAAAAAACTGAAATTTTAATTGGTCCAGTAGTCTCACGAATCTTTGATTACGGGATCTCCATCCTACATCCTTGTTAACCCGGGCTTTTAAGTTCATCAGTTCTTTAATTCAATCCAAAAACGCATAAAAATGATTTTTCTGAAATTACAGAACAGTAAATATCCAACGTCTTTAGAGTTAATAACTATTTCAGAAGCCGATAGGAAACGGACGTAAAATAAGCAGTCCATCCTAGCATCTAGCTGACCTAATATTTCACCTTTATGAAAAGTGAAAACATACTATTAAAGCAACTTACGACTTAGAAAAAATGAAATATTCAGTTTTCATAATACCTTAACCGGTTTTGAGATTTACGAAACGGAAACCTATACTTTACTTCATTTTGTCTGCGGAGGGAAACATGCACTATTTTTCTATTTACGATACAGATATTTAATTTCGGTGACTTTCAGTGCAATTTGAAAGGTTGTCGCTATTTAAAATGTCTTTATGGAAATCAATACCCAGCGACAAATGTAATAAATTATCTTTAATTTTTCTGTGGTTGTGGATTATTAATTCTCGGAGAAAGATTTTAGACTTATTATATTGCAATTTCTGTTGCACCTCAGTAGAATGAAAGGTGGGTGATCAGTCTTACAACTAGCTTTGTCTCGTTAATTTTTTATGGCAAAAATTGTGTTGGCTGGCTTGCAATAAAAATAGAAAACGCAACAATAATTTATATTACATATATTGGTGTAAACACTACCATTATTATTCTTGTTTCCATTTTATATACAGCATTCGTGAACACAAAACACTATTAACTGAACATACTGCACCACCAGTTCTTTGGAATTGACTGTACAATCTGATTATTCGTGTCTATTCTTCGTAAAGAATTAAATAAATAGTGTACTTATATTTCAACACATCTGACATTACAAAAATTCGTAGATGATTCTGCAGAATTAATGCAGAAAAATTTCTGAATACAATGGAAACGCTATCAGACTAAATTACTCACGCCTATAAGCGACCACTTCAGAGAGTGAAAACTTGATATTCAATCATTTCCCCTCTCCTAAAACGATCTCTGAATGTCCGTCGACTGAAAGTTGATAATAATTGAGCAGCGTAAGACTATTTTTCGATTAACATCTTAGGAAGTACAATAAATTACATCACACGATTTACGTACTCACAAAACCGTCCCTCTGGCCTAAAATAAAGTCAAGAATTATGAGTACTTTGTCTGGCATTTACGAATCGACTTTTTCCAAAAACAATTGTTATTATGAAGCACCTGAGGATATTCCTAATGACTTCGGACAGTAGTTTCCAAGTTTAAACGATAAAATAAATTTTAAGAGAAGAACTATTTTCTTTAGTAGCTTCTTTTTATAATATGTCACATGGTATATCAGACATGCTATCTACTGTATTTCTGAACGCATGTTATGGACTAAACTCATATCTACTGGGAAATTTAACTGTGTCTCATAAGTAATTAACTATTTTCCTTTCTTTTGAGGAAATGGAATAGATATGATTTCAGCCCCCCGTTACACACAACAACACATATTTGTCACCCACATGTCTTGGATCCCTCACTCCCTATCCTAACTAAAGTAACACTCTACTTCTTGCCTGCCTTCCTATATACTAGATGTTGAAAGTAACGAAATATTGTCATATATTAATTATGTAACCATATTTACAGTTCACCTAGGACCAAATAATTTGGTGTGTTTTATTTTATTATTATTATTATTATTTGGTGCGATCTCCTGCTCAGTCAGACTGAAAATGTTTTACTAAAATACATCTTTACCAAAGAAATTACCATATTTACATGGTTTTGTAACTATGACTTTTTAATGTTTAGGTTCATTTTCCTCTATCTTTAATCAGAAAACGTATTTATGAAAAACTTAACAAATTAAATATTTAAATGGATTACTTGCAACATTCTGCTTCATATCACTGAAACTATATTCCCCTGTAGCTTCTACATAAACATATCAATTCTGGGGTTTTAAATTAGTATACTCGTGTATGAAATAACGTTTACCCACACTAATTGAAGAAATGGAAATTTTCTCCTACTATGTACATTAAGTAAGTCAGCTTCCGTACAAACATACATATTTGTAATACGACCAAATTAAAATATAACATTGCAATCTACGTTAAGAGATGCATACTGTATGGTTCGAACAAATTACATATTTTTACTCCGTCTCTCAGATAATTTAGTGCCGGAGAACACGGAGAAAAAGAGAAAAATAAAGCTGAAGTTGCAAAGGAAAGGTTAGAGAAACTTTGTTAGGAATCTATTCTGTATTTTAAAAAATCCTTATGAGGCCCTAATTAAATTAGATCTTGAAATGGATATTTCTTCTCTGTACCATGTGAAAAGTGGTAAGAACGTAACACTCTCTCCTAAACTCTTTGTCCCATAATAATTTATTCGTCGAATACGACTGACAATAAACTATTGTAGTTTTATATATCCGTTGTCAGTTACTTACAGAAACCCATGCACTATTCAAGAAGTATCAGAATTCTATTGTTCGTAATGAAAGAAATTAATCAAAATGTTTGAATTAAACAGAGTCAATTAAAATGTGTGCAATTTGCGATTATTAAACATACGCTTTTACTATCTAATAGGCCAACAACCTGCAAGTATGTTAATACATTTTGAGAGTTATCCTGTTAGTCCCCTTAATATAGATGGACCAGCATACCTCAGTTAAATAACATTTGGGGATTTTTTCTTAACTTTTGTAACTCAAGGTGCAGTCTAAACCAAATGCTAGTAACCTAGACTTTAGAACGAAACTAGATTGAAACCTATGTTTGCGTAGAAAAGAATTATTTAATAGTAGCTGTTAATCGCAGATTATAGTTTCCAAGAGAAAATTTACTTAGAGTTATAAATGCGACTGTTACATTGTTTTCATTATTATTTAAATGCTGTTTTTAATGAAATGTAAGTTATTAAGAATAACGAGCGTCAAAATATTCTTTTGTAAATAAATAGCAGTATGTCAGCGGCTGGTATAGTTGAAGAAACCACCATTTTCATAAATATGAGATCTAGAGTATTACATCTCGTGTGAAAATGGCATGTTTCTGTTAGACACTATATAGATTTTCTTTATTCAAAGATCGAGTGAAACTATTGCGATACGACTTCACTTAGATTTTATGCTGGCTTTTCTTTTTAGCAGGAGTATGTGGCACTATTATTTGTAAAGAAAAGTGCTTATAACCGCATTCCGATAATACTTTCGCACTGTCACTGTACATCAGTCCTCATTTCAAATTGCGTTGCTCTATTTACATTTTCTTCGGTCGTCATTCTTCATCTGTGTGATAGAAATAAGGGATTTGTTACTGAAGTTTTTGTGAGTTATAAAATCATTCTGAAGATATCCTAACTATAACCAAAGACAAAAAACAGGAAACTGCATGTGGACACCAGCGTCAGTCATTGAGACACTTGAAACAGAAATGCTCTACTTGCACTGAGTCACCATCTCGGCTGCGCCAGCAATCAATTCACATTCAGTTTCTATGGCCTTTTACATATTATCAATATCATTGTGCCGGAGCTTAAATCACACACATAAATGTTGGCAACAGTAGCTGTTTGTATGGTTAGTATTTCATCCAATAACCATAAGAAATCCTTGTGAAAAATTATAAGACTTAAAAATGGAATATAATAACACTTGGTTCCACAAAGGTCAAAGAGAAGTACTTTAAACTTACAAAATTGTGAACGAATTACTAACTTCTACTCCTTTCAGTTTCTTTGTGTTCTTTACGACATTATTTTACTTCCATTCCTTCGAAATACAGATATACGGAATAAAACGCAGGTTTAGTGAATGAAAAAACTATGTTCCACGTAGTTAACCAATGTAAATTCAGCTGGTTCAGTCGATATTAAAAATCATTATCTGACTCAGAGTTGAAAACTAATGAAGCGACACAGTTTTGTGCTATTGTGGAGATACTGATAAGTTAGTTTTCGTTCAGTATTCCATAGCGCAAAGCATTTATATTACTCTTTCAATATATAAATATATGTGTAAATGTTTCACAAACTTATTTAAAGTGCATATATGCTTTGAGAGATAATATATTTACAATGAAGCATTAATAAAGAGTTACTCACACACTACCCTTTTATGTCTGAAAGGTAGGGTCCAATACTCAAGAAGCACTGAAAATATGCATATGAATATTACAATCAATATGAAATATATAAATGATATCCTGAATGTTATATTTGTCTATGTATTTCGATGTAAACTTCTAACATGTTTTAAGAAAATGAATGTTCACATATTTCCTAATGATGCTGAACAGCTGATTGTGAAATCACTTTAAATTTTCTTTCAGATATGATAGTTTTGATATGTCCTTTCTAGCATTCGCCAGCAAGACGAAATCGCTATGTGTCAGTTACTTCATCATTACACATAACCGCCTCGCTGGTGAAATGCTAAAAGACACAGTTGATGTTGCAGAATCTGTAATCCATATTATTGTGTAAATGTCTATGTATTCCATCAATAAAGATGACAGGCAATTATGTATCTTTTTTTCAATCTACATATATTCCTCGAATGACAGTTCTGTAGGAAAGCAATAACTAGTCACGTTAAAATGTATACATTCATGTAATTAGATGAAAACAGTGTCTCACTGAGTATTTGGCACTGAAAATTGCATATATGGAAATTTTTAACTACTATGCCTGATACAGGTTACAAAACATACAACAACAAATAGTTTTACCTTCCAATGCGGGGTTCCTGGAAGCAAGATACTACACAGAATGCAGTGGCACGAACAACGTAAAAACGTACTTTGTTTAACTCAAATGTAAATAAACAAAAGGTCAGGACAGTTGAAGGTCTGATCAGGTCTAGAATATAGATTTTACGTTCAGTACCAACATAATTACGTAATTGTGCTTCACTGACACATTCCAAGTCATTACGAAATGTATTAATCTAATTTAATATAATCGGTAACAGAGGCTCAGCGATGCCATCATATCTTCATTCTATGCAGCAGACCAAAAAATAATTTTCTCATCTCTAATCATACAGCTGCCGTTACACGACATAAAGTTTCAACACTGATATTTTTCCATGGTGGTAGATGTCATATGCCACAGAAATTCCTGTACATTCTATGATGTAATTCACTCATCAGGGAAACGTTTATTACAAATGTCGTATACCATTCCTTGGCTTTTAAATACTATGTACAGTATCCGTGTTTATCGATATAACCAATGCAAATGTGCTTCAAAATGCTTGCATGTTAGAAGGAACGAACACTGCTGTGACTTTAGCTGCTAAGAATACAATAAAAGTGTGATTACATGTCTGAGGAATAGTTGTATTGGTTACGTCGATAAACACGAATACTGCACATCATATTCAGACCTTAATAAACGTCTCTCCTTGCGTAGGAATTACACCATAGAATCTACAGGCACTCATATGTAGCACATAATGAGTGGTATGTGGAAGTCTGGGTCGCCGGCCGCGGTGGCCGAGGGGACAAAGGCGCTTCAGTCACGGTCTGCACGGCCACTACGGTCGGGGGTTCGAATCCCCCCTCGTGCATGGATATTTGTGTCGTCCTTAGAATAAGGTAGCTGATAAGTAGTTTGTAAGATTAGGGACTGATAACCCCGTAGTTAAGTCCCACAAGCTTAACAAACATTTGAACATTTTTGAAGTCTGGGTCGATCTGGGAGGCGTGGACGAAATGTTCAAATGTTTGTAAAGGTTGTGGGACTTAACTGCGGGGTCATCAATCCCTAAACTTACAAACCACTTATGAACTACCTTACAAACATCCATGTCTGAGGGGAGATTCGAACCCCCGACGGGGAACGGCCTCGCGCATTGCAGCTTAGCGTATCAATGCGCTCGGCCGCGGCAGGCATGGACGCATAGCGTAATGATTAACGCGATATCTTGGTAATAGCGAGAAATCCTGGTTCGAATCCCGCTTCAGCATAAATTTCCGAATGACACCGATAAATTCTACAGCTAATGTTACTACATTTTTTTTATATTTCATTTCACACGTGCATGTCAGAAGGACATTTGCAATGGTTACATCGATAAACACCGCCAATTGTACGTAAATCACACGTCACTTAGCTTAAAAATTAGTCCAAATTATACAGAACTAAATTATGAAACTGAAAATACTCAAATATAAGAGGACAGAAAAATATCTTTCAGTTGAAGGAAACATTTGCAATGCCACATGGTTACACTTAGGGCGCCATAATTATCTCTGTGCCATAATTTCAAATTAATACAGAGGATAGAGACCACCAAACACATCTATTTAGCTTGGTATTTATGGTATCTTTACGGAAGTTAAAGGACGATTAACAACGTAGTTTAATTACAGCACTGGTACTCATATGAATTGTTAGACTGCGCGACCATTGCCCTCTACGCACGAAATACACAATTGTATTACTAGATTAGATTAGGTAGTTTAGCGACTGAACTGATCATTTTCCAAGCGGACCTCAGAGCGAGCCATCCATACAGAGAGCAGTTTTGAATGTCAATACGCATTCCAAGTTAGCGACATAAAAACTGCAGTTTACGTAAGTACTGCAACATGAATGTTCCATTCAATTACTGGATAAGTTACGAGACCATGCGATTCTTATAGAAATAGGTTTTTTCGTATTCTGTATCTTAAAAGCTGACCACTGTACGAAACAAGAGCTTTGTTTTATTACTAAAATTAGCAAATAAGGTCCATGTGAACTACCGGTTAACCGGTTACTCCCTGCTACAAAGCCTTGTTCCCTGGCCCAAACTGAGAACTGACTCGCTTCAAATTACTTCGATAACAGGAAGTTAATACTACAGTGGTCAATATACATAGCAGCTCACATGTTATTACACACAGACATTAATAAGCAAGTCACCACAATTAAAGTTATCTTAGAAAGGTGGCTAAGAAAACATTTATGGCGCAACAGAATTTAGACATAAGAAAAATTGCATCTGAACTTGTTCTCAGCACTTGTGAAGAACAATAATAAATAAAAGAGGGAAGGTGCTCTAAAACTACAATTTATAGGCAACTTACGGATTATGCTGAACTTAAACTTCTTTATTCAGATAGAAAACAAGCAAAATGGGGAACCAATTTTGTTAATACAATGAAAATGCATCTCTTGCATGGATTAATGCGGACGGTGCGCAGCCTAAATTATAGATAATTTAACGCTACTGGGGGGAAGGATTCACAAACAACACTCATTCTCTCACACACACGCAATGCCACAGCGAAATTCACCAAAAACAGCGTGCTTCGACGAGGCGGAAGCAGGCGCTGCTATCGAAGGCGAAATTCGGCAAATCGGAGGTAGCACAAAACACAATATACAAAAACACTTTGAAGCTGGCTCTGGTCTATCGTTCCTGTTTTGAGATGGTGCGCGTGTACAGCCAAGTTAAATTATATCTGAATTGTACTGCGAGCAAACACGCTAACGGCGACGCACGGCTACGTTACATGAACGCACTCCACTGAAGGTGAAGTGGTTGAAAATCGGATTCATTATACAAAATCACGGTGGATTCTTAAGTTGCAGTCTGTTATAAATCGATCTAGGTACTGGTTTTATATGAGAAGTGGCGTGATTTCAGGTGACTAGCTGCATACCCCGGAAGTCGAAACTCGGACCCACGTGGTTCCGAAAACCGATAAAATTGAATAAATTCAGTTTCCGAAAAATAAAGAAAATTAACTACAGCATTCAACCCATAGAAATGCTTAGAATTATATAAGGAAGCGAATGAAATACAGCTACTCGCGATAGGGGGCGATTACAGAGACGGGTAAGGTCCTGTCTCAGAAAAATCACAAAATTGAAATAATTACAAAATCGAAAAAATAAAAATAAGAATTGCGGCATTCAACCCATAGAAATGTTTAGAATTACATAAGGAAGATATTGAAGGAGGTTGTACAAGGCTCACAGAGAATTACTGACAAAGACAGAGTGCGTACTACCAGTCGGAGAAGAAACGGAAGAATTAAAATAGGCGGGGAGAGAAGATCGCGAAATATTAGTGGAAATCAGAAGGATACCCACACAGTTACTTGCCTGATGGGCATGGAACAAACGAGAGCGGAAGCTGAAGGCTTTGTTCTATGAACCAACCATGTGAAACACATATCACTCACGGAAGGAAACGATGAGAAGATTTTTACATGCACTGTACAAAAATGAACATACCACCATTAGAAATCGGGCCCCACAAAGCTAGAAAGTATTTACACAGAGTTCATACACCGCCACATGATCACAAAAGGTTTTAACATACCAGGCCGTTATCAAACTGCAACCAGAATCACACACACCGTGTTTACCTATTGGAAATCACTGAATTGAAAAACGTGAACACATTTCCGCACACGATCGGAGAAAATATTCCAAAAAATGATTCTATGTTCACGAATCTAAGTTAAACGTGCTAGACAATGAAACGCTACCATCTCCAAATACAAGAGCAGAACCAACCTTACCTCACCAGAAGACCAGCACAGAATGACCAGACCGAGTGGCCACGAGACGCGGGAAGCCACCGGAAGCCGGAAAATCCAAGATCAGTGGTGGTGGGGACAGAGAGACGCGCCTTAGAGAAGGCTCGACGACTGGACTGTAACCAAAAGGTGTAGAAACCTCTTTGGTAGCCTCAGCAGCTATCGACTCTGAGCCAGAGAGAACGATGCAAAGCGAGTTATCACTCCCCACATTCAGACAGCCATAGATTCTCGCACATCTACTTAAAAGTAAGACAAGTACACATTCTCACAGGGACAGTGGCGTAGCAGAGAAGCCACACTGATGCCACATTAATGAATATAACAATAAATTATTAACATAACAAAATAAGAAAAACCTAGCAATTTAACTAATATTTTAATACATGAAATAAAAATGCTATTCCTCAAGCCTTGAAAGGATTGGGATTCAAGTTTTAACAAAATGATAATCTAGCGACATTAAACAAATTATAACTTTACAGAAATATACAAAAAATATATGGAAGACGACAGACGGTCGTCTTTCAATCTTCTGTAGTAATTTGAAAAAAAAAAAAAAAAAAATAGCTTTGGAACATCCTTCAGAAATACTGCTCGGAGACTTCGGTAGCCATTCCTGACGGAGGATACCTTCACCAAGTGAAGAATTTACTTCCCAGATTAAACTAATGCATGTTAACACTGTCGTTCATGAAGTACCCGTTTAATATGTCGCACATTTGCTCACAGTTTGTCAGTTCTGACAGGATTATCTGTTTTCCACCAACCACCAACGATGGAAAATGACACCTGCTTATACTACGTTCTTACAATTAACTATTTGGATTTTTTGTGGAACATTCCTGTAATCATAACGGTTTTCATTTACTTTTTTGAGAAACCTATTAACAGGATCACTTAGTAAGCTCAAGCATCCCGATCTAATGCTCTGTTTATCATTGTCTAACAAATGGACCTTCCTTTACATCACTCTTCGCCATGCACAACAAGGTAACTGAGGAATATGATTAACAGATGTAGATGAAATTACTACAAAAATGTGGTAAATATGATTAATGAATTTTTGCTACGTCGAAAATCACTGCATCATACGTATGGAGTATCCACTGAGCTATTAGTCTCTGATGAAGCAATGAAGGTGGACGAACTGATTCACATAATAAGACGGAATCTTCCCATTCATGAACACAGACTGTCTTGTAATTATAGCGCAAGTGAAATCTCTTTTCTGCATACACTTGGCTTACAGAGAATATGGAATCATCAACTCAACAATAAATGATTTTTTTATGTTGTTTCGAACACGCAAAATTTTATTAATACCGCCTTTACAAATCTTTAGTACGTAACTACTTTCATAACAGAGTTCATAAAAGAGGCGCAGCAAACTCCATTAATGTAATTTCGCCTTTAACTATACTGCAAACAAAATTTCCCACCAAACTCCAAATCAATGTTCAAATGTTTGTAAAGCTTATAAGACTTAACTGCGGGGTCATCAGTCCATAAACTTACAAAATACTTATGAACTGCCGGCCGCGGTGGCCGAGGGGACTGAGGCGCTCCAGTCACGGTCTGCACGGCCACTACGGTCGGGGGTTCGAATGCCCCCTGGGGCATGGATATTTGTGCCGTCCTTAGTGTTAGGTAGTTCGTAAGTAGTTTGTAAGTTTAGGGACTGATGACCCCGTAGTTAAGTCTCATAAGTTATACAAACATTTGAACATTTTTTACTTATGAACTAACTGATACTAAAGACGACACAAACATCCATGCCAGAGGGGGGATTCGAATTCCCGACGAAAAACGGCCTCGCGCATCGTAGCATAGCGCCTCAATGCGCTCGGCCGCTCCGCCACGGCCCTGCAAACTCCGTTTACTAAGGTATTATTCAGTAATTACTTTTAGACTCTCCATACACATGTGTAACTCTTGTGAAGGGTTTAACAATAATGAGCGCACCAACAGTTTACACCCGTCAGAAGTCCGTAAGATTCAAGAAATCACTATATTACGAAGACAACAGAACATATAAGAGACTGTATTTCCCCTGTCACGTACAATGGTAAACATACGAGTGATCCTATTTTCTTATGATATTACTATTGGCCTGATCTTCCTCTATGTTGGAAATATGGCAAATCTGTCGTATTCTGCAACCAATATTTACCAATATATCCGCAGCTTTTTCCCCACGAATTTTATCAAGTACGTGTGGCAACGTGTGTCCTTAATACGACTATTTGAGGACTAAATGCTAAAAGCTAATCCCTTTTCCAGTCCCAACTAGATGACAGCAGTTACCTTGTCGATAACAGCTTGCCGGCCGCGGTGGCCGAAGAGACTGAGGCGCTTCAGTCACGGTCTGCACGACCACTACGGTCGGGGGTTCGAATCCCCCCTCGGGCATGGATATTTGTGCCGTCTTTAGTATAAGGTAGTTCATAAGTAGTTTGTAAGTTTAGGGACTAATGACCTCGTAGTTAAGTCCCATTAGCTTAACAAACATGTGATTTTTTTTGATAACAGCTTTTCCCTCTTATTACAGTTGTTCCTCATGATCTGTGAAATCAAGTAAGTTAGGTATGTAGAGCGTTAGTGAGATTCTGTTCGTCATCAGTCAGGTGAGGTTCTTGTGGGTGGTGGGGGTTGCGTGGGAGGGGGAGAGGGCGGATAATGATAAGGTGGCGTAGGTACCCTTTAGCAAAAGTGATCCCTTCACATTAGTACTGGGTGATCAAAAAGTCAGTATAAAATAGAAATCTCAATAAATCACGGAATACTGTAGATATAGGGGTAAAAAATTACACACATGCTTGGAATGACATGGGGTTTTTTTAGAAACAAAAATAGTTTAAAAAATGTCTGACAGATGGCGATGGACGGCGAAACGTTAGTGAGTGCGCATGAAAATCGTGTATAAAATGAGCTGTAATGAGAGAGAGAATCAGATTCACCAGCAGTCGCAGCATGTCGACGTTACCTGAAAAGGCGCTTTCAATGAAGCTGTATTATCGGAATGGGGAATGTCATAGTTCTGTGTTACGATCCTATCGCCATAGAAAGGGGACAAATGCAGTTGTGGCGATAATGATTTTTCGTCTATGCACGGGGAATTCAGCGCTCGTGCAGTCGCACGTCGCACCGGCATTCCATACACTACTGTTTGGTTGGCACTTAGGCGTACCTTCCGATGCTATCCTTACAAAATCCATCGGCATCATGAACTGTTACCTGGCGATATAGTGAAGCTGAGGGCATTTTCGGTGTGGGCATATCAAAAGATGGTGGAAGATGACGATTGGTTGAGTAACGTGTTGTGGACCCACGAAGCTCATTTCACACTCCGAGGGTCTGTCAACGCCCACAACTGTAGAATTTGGGCTACCGAAAATCCTAGAACTATCGTGGAAACTCCATTGCACGACGAGAAAGTCACGGTATGGGTTGGATTTACCACATCTACCGTTATAAGGCCTTTTTACTTCGAGGAACTGCATGATTCTGGTTTTGTAACTTTAACGTGACAGGTGAGACGTACGCCGATATGTTACAGAACCGCATCATCCCTAGCCTGGCTGATAAACACCTGCTGGAACGTACGGTTTTTATGAAGGATGGCACTCCACCCCATACTGCTAGACGCGTGAAAGATCTCTTGCACGCGTCGTTTGGTGATGATCGTGTGCTCATCCGCTACATTCGTCATGCTTGGCCTCCCAGGTCCTCATACCTCAGTCGGTGCGATTATTGGCTTTGGGGTTACCTGAAGTCACAAGTGTATCGTGATCGACCGACATATCTAGGGATGCTGAAAGACAACTCCAAACGCCAATGTCGCACCATAAATCCGGACATGCTTTATAGTGCTGTTCACAACATTATTCCTTGACTACAGCTATTGTTGAGGAGTGATGGTGAACATATTGAGCATTTCCTGTAAAGAAAATTATCTTTGCTTTGTCTTAATGTGTTATGCTAATTATTGCTTTTCTGATCAGCTGAAGCGCCATCTGTCGGACATATTTTGAACTTTTCTTTTGTTCTAATAAAACCCCATGTCATTCCAAGCATGTGTGTTGATTTTTACCTCTCTATCTACATTATTCCGTGATTTATTAATTTTTCAAATCTATACTGACTTTTTGATCTCCCGGTACATGGGATATATATTAAAACAAATAATTTTGGAAGATACAGTAATTCCAGTATGAGTGATATTTCAAAGTTCTCTTCCGTCGGCGATATTTCTAATTATCGACACGTAAACAAGCAGCGTCTTCTCCGAGTCCGTAGCGCCAGGTATTGAGGCGCTGCGGAGCATAATACTCGTTAAAGACACTGTTCGGCGAAACGATACACTCTCTACAGAATTCGTAGTACAGTCTCTCAAAGGCCATATGTGACGGTTATTTCAGTACAATTTACGCAGTCACAGAAAACACACATGCTAATCTACAGAACTTACGCGGCCTCGACGGGAATCTAAGAACTGTAATTCCCTGCTGTCAGTTTACCCGCGACGGTAACGAATAGTAGAGTCGCGATGTCTGTTGCCAATAACGCACACACTACAGCCCTCCTATCTAAGTTAGTGCATCGGCGACGAATCATCATAAACGACGGTTTGGAGGAGTCCTTTCCGTGGAGTAGAAGTTGAGACTAGTGACGGAATGGTGATGGACGATGTCTACCAGCCCACACCTCAGCATTCGCCTTGATAGCCCAAGTAGAAATGTTCTCAAAAAACACATGGCAATGGGTACGGCCAGTGCAGGAGTCATGGGCGCCAGTGAGCAAGGCTTCCGTGAAGATAAGTCTTCGGAAGTAAGACTGATTTCGGGTGTGCCACAGGGGTGTGTCGTGGGTCCGTTGCTGTTCACGATGTATATAAATGACCTTGCGGATAACATCGAATGTTCACTGAGGCTTTTTGCGGATAATGCTGTAGAATATAGAGAGGTTGTAATAATGGAAAATTGTATTGAAATGCAGGAGGATCAGCATCGGATTGACGCATGGTGCAGAGATGGCTATTGAATCTCAATGTATACAAGTGTAATGTGCTGCGTATACATAGAAAGAAGGATCCTGTATCATTTAGCTACACTATAGCAGGTCAGCAACTGGAAGCAGTTAATTCCATAAATTATCTGGGAACAGGCATTAGGAGTGATTTAAAATGGAACGAACATATAAAATCAATCGTCGGAAAAGCAGATGCCAGACTTAGATTCATTGGAAGAATCCTAAGGAAATGCAGTCCGAAAACAAATGAAGTAGGTTACAGTACACTTGTTCGGCCACAGCTAGAATACTACTCACCGGTGTGGGATCCGTACCAGGTGGGACTGATAGAGGAAGTAGAAAAGATCCAACGGAGAGCAGCGTGCTTCGTTTATAGGATCATTTGGTAATCGTGAAAGCGTTACGGAGATGATTGATAAACTCCAGTGGAAGACTCTGCAGGAGAGACGCTGTGTCGCTCGGTACGGGCATTTGTCGAAATTTCGAGAAGATAACTTTACCGAGGAGTCTAGCAGTATATTGCTCCCTCCTACGTATATCTCATGAAGAGACCATGAAGATAAAATCAGAGAGGTTAGAGCCCACACAGAGGCATACCAACAATCCTTCTTTCCGCGAACAATACGTCACTGGAATAGGAGGTAGAACCGATAGTAGTACTCAAGGTACCCTCCGCCACACACAATCGGGTGGCTTGCGGAGTATGGATGTAAATGTAGATGTAGAGGAGGCTGCAAATGACGACGGCGACGGAGATGAAGAAACATGGGAGCTGCGTCGTCCAGAGACGGCGGGTCTACAGTCATACCGGCTGACCGCTGCAATGACGAAGGCTGCGGAGTTGGCTGCAACCTGGTGGCGACGCAATGCATATTGGACATCCCAGCGCGGGAGAATGTTGGCCCGTTGGCCAACTGAGCGTTCTGTCGGATCTGGGGGTGCCGAAAGTGAAAGGAAAACTCGCGGCAGAATGACCGCAACCACACTTGCGAGCTCAATGGTGGCGCAATACGGGACTATAGGATGTTTTGGGCATCATAAAGGGCTTCCAGATGCGTTACAACAATGATATCTTTTTCCCACGCTTTACCTTGGTTGAATAAGCGAAGGACGCTATACATGGTAGGACACAGAATACGCATTTAGAAGGTTTTGTGGAAATTGTATCGCTTGCGGATTCGAAAATAATGAAAATGAACCACGGCGACGTCTATGTAAACGTTGTACAGGTGACTTGTGGTTAAAAGCCATGGAACGACATGACCTCAGCTTTATCGCTAGAGTGTTATTGACATGTATGTTTGATCGTACAAATTAAACGTTCAGATTCTCCATTTGTGTAAAGTGGAAAAGGTGACGTAATCAAATACCTTATTACAATGACGCTAAAAAAAACTGTTAAAATGAAGCAGACACCAATTGAGGCACCAATGTCTGAAATAATAACTTGTGGAAATTGCTGTTTGCAGAAATAGTTTATAAAGCTCCTTTAGTGTTTGCAGATATTGTAGAACTCACATGCACGAAGAACAGGAATTTACTGTAGGCGTGCAGTACAGTTGTCATCTAGACTCCAGAAAACAGGACACGGACACCTGAAATCCTCTTGTGGAAGTGCGACAAAATTTTCAGTGTAGGTCCGACAGCGTTCTGTGACGCATTGTATCTGTTTATCAAGTACTAACCATGCACAATGGCGACGAGCAAGCTGTTTGGTCTTGATCAGACCCTAATGGGCTATTTGGAGGTTGCGTAAAGTAGAAGCCTGGTACCGTCGGGGAACTACGACTCGAGGACGTCCGTTTGCCGAATGTAGCAAAATAACTACTTTCTGAAAAGAAAACGCATGACATTGCGGAAAGTCGAGTCAAACTTGAGGATCTGTTATCCATAAAAACATGAAATGTTACCTGAATTTTTCAAGGACATCGCAAGAGTGTGCCCTGGGTATGGCAAAATAAGTCTCACACCAGCATCGTTCACAACACCCGGCGATGGAAACGAACTAAGAACTAGCGACCAGTAACGTCCATCTGCACCATCAAGTATTACACCCGATATTGGAAACAAAATAACTTTAAGTTATCAATAGGATAAGCTATTTTAAAATCATCATTCAACTGAAGTAAATGAAATTTTACATTCGTTAGTATTTTGAACCATTACGCGTCACAAAACTGCAACTTCAGATACATCCCTTTTTTGTCCACCGCGCGTCCGCCTTCATTCGATACATGTCGCTCCAGCTGGGAGAGCGATATACATCGTTCCAGCTTCGATTCCCAACGCTTCAGTGAAATTACCGCTGTTTGAAGTGTCGACCGCATGCAGTAACAAAAGCAATGATCGTCCCATTGATCGGAAAAGACATAAAGTATCCAGGTGGAATCAATCTAGTTGACAACAATACGCATTTGATAAATCAAAATCTACATCTCCACTGATGGCTAGAGTCAAAGTGTATCAAATGTAATAATTGTAATTAGGTAGTAGCAGTGGCATTCACTGCAGCTTTTGAACAAGCCGATCTGGAATGTCTTTGTACGTGTGGCATAAGGAAGTCAGTGGCTTGTGGCCTGTGATCAATGTCAAACGTCAGCCGTAAAGGTATTGGTGGAGTTTAGTGACACCGTAAGTTTTCAAATGTTTGTATAGTCTATGGGACTTAACTACGGGGTTATCAGTCCCTAAACTTACAAACTACTTAGGAACTACTTACGAACTAGGACGGCACAAATATCCATGCCCGAGGGGGGATTCGAACCCCCGACCGTAGTGGCCGTGCAGACCGTGACTGGAGCGCATTAGTCCCCTCGGCCACCGCGGCCGGCACACCGTAAGTAATGGCGAGAACCTCTTTCTCAATCTGACAGTAATTAAGTTCAGTTCCGGTAACTAATTTGGATGCGATGGCAAGGTGCCTACTCTGTTTTACAAAACAGCGCTGATACCCACAGGAGAAGCGTACGTGTCAAAAGACATTAGATATAATTCACTAACAAGGGCATCTTTAAGTTTTTGAAATGCGCATTGACTTTCCTCGCTCCCCTAAACCGGCACATGCCTTCAGTGAAGTCGATGAAGCATAGCTTAAATTTGAGCCGTGGTGTGGATATATTTCATGTAATATAAGAACTTTCACAGAAATGACTGTAGTTCTGAAACACTATTTAGTTCTGGAACCGATGAATGACATCCAAATGCTTTTGTGAAGCGTGAATTGCCGGTTTGTTAATTACATGCGCCAAGTATTCTAATTCCCAAACAAGAATATACACTAGTCACGATAGCACTTACGAAAAGCAGCTGATAAAACTGAGTTAAGCTTTTCTCAAGTGGTGCAAGTTATCTTCGGCTGTTTCCCCAACAACTAAAATGTCATTCTAAAAATATTCACAGTAGAGGGTTCTGCACAATAGTTGTGAAAGAAAGCCGGTACAGTTGAGCATCCATATGGTAAATGTCGGAAACGGAATAGGCCGATGTGAGAATTAATCAACATAATCTTTTGAGTTTGTCCATTTATATATATGTGACGATATGCGTCATCCAGAAAAATTTTTGAAAAGTATTTTACACCTTGAAGTTTGTTAATCAGATTTTCACGGCGAGCTAATGGGAATGTATCGAAGATGGTTTATGTATTCATAATGGATTTGTTCGCGGATGATGCTGTCGTTTATCGGTTAGTGAAGTCAACAGAGGATCAAAAGCAACCGCAAAGCGATTTAGACAAAATTTATGCAAGGTGCGAAAATTGGCAATTGACACTAAATAAAGAGAAGTGTGAAGTAATACACATGACCAGTAAAAGAAATCCGCTGAACTTAAATTACGCGATAAATCAGTCAAACCTTAAGGTCGTAGATTCTACCAAATACCTAGGAGTTACAATTACGAACAACTTTGACTGGAGAGAACACATAGAAAATATTGTGGGGAAGGCGAACCAAATGTTACGTTTCATCGGCAGAACGCTTCGATGATGCACCAGCTCCACCAAAGAGACTGGCTACATCACACTTGTGCGTCCTCTCCTGGAGTACTGTTGCCCCTTGAGGGACCCTCACCAGGTGGGACTGACGGAAGACATTGAGAAGGTTCAGAGAAGGGCAGCTCGTTTTGTTCTATCACGTTACGGGGGGGGGGGGGGGGAAGCGTCACGGAAATGTTGCACGAATTGGAGTGGAAATCATTAAAAGAAAGACGTTATTCATTGCGGCGTGATCTGTTTGCGAAGTTTCAGTCACAGACTTTTAGTTCTGAATGTGAAAATATTTTGCTACCACCCACCTACTTAGGGAGACATGACCATCCCAATAAAATAAGAGAAATAAGATCGAAAACGGAACGATTTAGGTGTTCTTTCTTCCCGCGCGCTATTAGAGAATGGAATGGTAGAGAAAAGTTATGAAAGTGGTTAATGGACCCTCTGCCAGGCACTTAAATGTAATTTGGAGAGTATCTATGTAGATGTAGATATTAACACACATGCTGATATCACAATGACTAACTAGAGGTAACGCCTACAAACTAGCCGTAATAGGCTATAGTACACAGATGCTTTTAAACGCAAAGACTCTGCTGTCCTCAGTCACGAAGTGCATGGGAAATGTGGCGTGGCCTTAGAAATTTCATCTGTGTGTCCGCTTATTGTCAATTTCTGTGTGTGAAGCAGTGTGCATCACTGCGTCGTGAATTTTAAAACCGATTATATCAAAGACAGCTAGTCAGCTAGACTCATAGGTGTTTATCTGTAAATCATTGCTTTCCATCATTTTAGATATCTAATAACTGTTGTTGCAGTATGTGTATGTAGGTTGTGTTTTGGTACATCTAGTTTCAGGCTGTAGTAGCTTCGGTCGCACTGCGGGAGACTGAATTCACAGACACCATTGCTCTGGGTTAGATGAGAGGACTTAACAGGTGTCCTTCATTACTCACGTCTCCTTTGATCAGTCGTCAGATGTGGCTATCCCACATACTGCTAACGTTGAGTTTGATCCATTACCTGTGGTTGAGTGGAATATGGAATATACCAGATAGGTTCCTTTCAGAGTTACCTGTTGTAATAGCTCCGCACCTAGTAATCATTTACAATCTCTCCCTCAGCGAAGATCCGTACCCAAAGACATGAATGTTGCACAAGTCACTACAGTATTTAAAAAAAAAGTAATAAAAAACAAAATTAAAAATTAAGAAAATAAAAATAGGAGTGACTCGCATAATTACAGGTTTTCGGTTTTCAGAATAATTTTGTACATATACTTCTATCTAACATTATGAACTACCTCGAGGGAACGACCTATTGCCTCATATTCTACACGGATTCAGAAAGTATCGCTCTCGCAAAACATGAAGTGATGAGTGCTATCGACAAGGGATCTCAAATCGATTCCATATTTCTAGATTTCCGGAAAACGTTTGAACCGCACCTCACAAGCGGCTTCTAAACAATTTGCGTGGTTATGCAATATCGTCTCAGCTGTACGACTGGATTCGTGATTTTCTGACGGAAAAGACACTATACGTAGTAATTGACGGAAAGTCATCAAGTAAAAATTTTATCAAGCACTCCCCAGAGCAGTTTCATAGGGCCAATACTGTCCCCTTTCTTTCAACAAAAATGTTCAAATGATTGTAAATCTATCGGACCTAACTGCGTGGTCATCAATCCGTAGCTTACGAACTACTTAAACTAAGGTAAACTAACATAAGGACCACACACACACACACACACACACACACACACACACACACACACACACACACACACACACACACATGCTCCAGGGAGGACTCGAACCTCCGACGGCGAGCAACCGCGCGCTCCGCAGCGAGGCGCCTTAGACCGCTCGGCTACTCCATCGCGGCCCCCTATCTTTATAAACGATTTAGGAGACTATTTGATCAGCTGTTTTAGACTGATCGCGCATGATACTGCCGTTCATCGGTCTGTAGAGTCACCGAAAATCAAAAGCAGCTGCAAAACGATTTAGATAAGATATCAGTACGCTGCATAAATCGACATTTCACCCTAAGTAATGAAATGTGTGAAGTCATGCATATGAGCTCTAAAATAAGTCCATTACACTGTATTTACTCGATAAATTAGTCAAATATAAGGGCTGTAAATTCAACTAAATACCTAGAAATTACAGTTAGGAACAACTTTAATTTGAGAGAACAGATAGAAAATATAGTGGCGAAGGAGAAACAAAGGCTACGTTTCATTGGCAGATCACTTAGAAGATTAGAAGATGCAACAACAGCTCTACTAAACAAACTACCTACACTTCACTTGTCTGTCCTATAATGAAGTGTTGCTGGGCATTATGGGATCCTCACCAGATGGGACTGACGGAGGACATAGAACAGTTTAGAGAAGGGCAGCTCGTTTCGGACCTTACAACCAAATTGCGCGACGCTTAGCACGAGACCACAACCCCACACAGCTCAGTAGCTGTCCGATAAGAGGCAACAGTTCCTCCAGACACTTCCGCCTCCTGCCAGATTGTGCGTTTTGCCGGACTTACAATTCCAAGAGACGAATCAGTTCACCATGTCTGAGGCATTCCCCTTGTATGAATTGCAAAGCTCAATCCGTGTTTACGTGTTTGTATGTTTAGACTACACTCAGTCTGTAGACACAAACAAGCAAACAGTTATGTTTCAATATACACTCCTGGAAAATGAAAAAAGAACACCAGGAATTCGTCGACCCAGCAGAGCGAAATTTTATTGACCCATTCTTGAGGATGTATACAACACACGATCAGATCATGAACTATGTTGACGCTAGTTTCGAGTATACTCTCCTTTTGCAGCAATACATGCTGCAATTATCCCATGGAGACGATCGCAAAGGTGCCGAATGTAGTCTTTCGATATGGCCTGCCATGGGGTGTCTACCTGATGCCTCATTTGGGCCAGATTTCGCGCCGGTCGTCCAGGCCGCGTCAAGATGAAGTTTCATTCGGTTCCAAACATGCTCAATGGGGGACAGAACTAGGAATTGTGTTGGACAGGGTAGTTGACATACACCTTGAATAGAACGTTGAGTGGTATGGGATACATGTGGACATGCATTGTCCGGTTGGAAAAGCATATCGCCTTGTTGGTGCATGAACAGTAGAAAGACGGGTAGAATGATGGTTTCATTGTACCGTACACTGTTCAATGTTCCCTCGACGATCACCAGAGGAGAACGACCAGTGTAGAATTTGGCTCACCACACCATGCTGCACGATCATGCGTGCCAATAGGGCGTCTTCCGCTCACGCCTGAACATCGTTCAGCCCGCCTCCAGTGGTGTCGCGATCGCGCTTATGGAAAGACGAATGGAGACGTCTCGTCTTCAGTGATAAGAGTCGCTTCTGCCTCGGTGCCAGTTATGGTCGTACGCGTGCGTGGTGCTGTGCAGGAAAGCGCGAAAATGTGGAGTATATACGTCAGAGGCACACTGAGCCGACATCCGGCATCATGATGTGGGGAACCATATCCTATACTGGCTGTTCTTCTCTGGTGACCTTTCAGGGAACATTGAACAGCGCAAGGCGCACTGAAACCATCATTCAACCCGTCTTGCTACCGTTTAGACAGTAACAAGGCCATAAGCTTTTCCAACAGGACAACGTAAGTTCACATGTATCCCGAACCACCCAATGTGCTCTTCAAGGTGTACGTCAACTACCCTGGCCAGCACGATCCCTAGATCTTTCCCCCATTCAGCATGTTTTCGACCGGATGAAGAGTCATCTTGCACTGCCCGCACGACCGACTTGAAATCTGGCCCAACTGAGGCATCAGCTGGAAATTTCACGGCAGGCCTTTCCGCAAGTCTACATTCGACACCTCTACAATCGTCTCCATGGGAGATTTGCAGCTTGGATTGCCGAAAAAGGAGGGTACACACGGTAGTAACGTCGAATTTTCGGACGGTCTGGCGACTGTTCTCAAGTGCATATGAGGCTCTGTGTGATCGTGTGTTGTATACATCGTTAAGAATGTTTCAATAAAATTTCCCTCTGCTGGCTCGATGAATTCATGATGCCTTTTTTCCATTTTCCAGGAGTGTACGATTATTTTACTTTAAACTCAGCTTTCATATTTTTATTTACGTCATGTAAACATCTGTGTTGATATCTTAAAACTGAGATAACATGATCGAATCAACTTTCGGAAGGTTTTTTACACCATCAGACATCACAAAATTCTTTTCCATGCTTACATAAAAAATTAAAGGAATTTCCATTACGAAAAACTCAATTGTACGCAGAACAAGGAAGGAAAAGTTTATTAACTTTCGCTAACAATGCTATAACTTACATACAGCTCATTCATCCTCGTGATGTGTGAAATTACGAGACTTTCAGCTACCAGAGCCTCTTCAGGCCTGACTATGAAACTGAATTATAACCCTGAATTATAAAACTGAAATATAACAAACGTTTTGTAACAACAATGACCCAAATTCTAATTGAAAGTTATAATCATTCAAATTAAAAACAAATCGAACAGGATTTTTATAACAGGTAATAGCCTACTATATATGGCACGCTGCGGCTTTGATAAGCCATTTCACTTTCATGTTTATGTAGAACGAGGGGAGACAAAGTAGTATGTATGTATTAGACTGAAGTATCTTTTCGGTTTGTCTATGTTAGCAAGAATACTTTTATTTACTGTCTCACCAGACTGAGGCACAGTGGGGCGAGGTCATGTTTAGCTAGTTAACTTGAAAATTTTATACGTTGGCAAGGCAACAAAATTAGAAGAAAGGATGATGAAATAAGGATATATTTTGATATGAATGATTTCTCCCGTAAGGACTCTGGTTATGAAGTTGCCCCTACACAGATATCAAATGCCAAATGAGTAGTTAACCATTTATCTACAGTGAACTTCTGCAGACGTCCACGGCAATCGGGCCTTGCAGAAGGTGGACTGCGGTAAAAGCTGGAAAAAAGAAGTTCGGCCATGTGAACTTCCGTCTCTAATGATAACGCTGTCGACGGGTCGTTAAACTTTAATCTTTCTTCATTTTCTCTCGTTAACTGGTGCAGTCCTCTGGAGGTAAATTCCCTTTCCCTGCTGATTCCACAGGAGTGCACCTCTTCAATGCCGAAAGTCAGCTGTAGTTACAGAGCTTAAGTTCCCTTTCTGTGTGACACTCAAGCAAGAACCGATAAACAATTGCATCGGGTGTCCAGTTGATACGCGCAGGGTCTATATTATAGGCGTTATTTAGCATTTCTCCCAGATTCTGAAATAAAATGAAAATAATTGTTGTTCAGCGAGTCATGTTTTTAACTTATTAGCGTATTTTAACATTAAGGTAAGATAAAGCAGTCAACAATCCGAAGATTGGTTTGAACACCACAGTGCTTTACTAGGCATGGTCCTGTTTGGAGGTGGTATGCCGTTGCCTTCCTCCGACCTTCGAACTGACTTACCCAGCCAGTTATAGGGGGACCTACAGTTTAACGTGGGTTCCGAACCACGGTGCTACTCGGTATTTTTCACATGAGCAATACTGCCAGAGGTGAAAGAAGTGGAAAGTGACAGATTAAAATCCTAGGACCTGTCGGGGATCGAACCCGCGACCTTTGGATTTGTAGTCTGGCACTCTACCACTGTGCAACCGAGGCGCACATTTATAATTGGTGTCTGTTGTGGTCGCCTAGTGGGTTCGTCCGAATGAAATTCGAAGAAACAACGCCAACTACGAGTTACTATAAAGATATCTCACGCACGCTCAGGGTAAGTTTTGTTTGTTTGTCCCCACCTCTCTGTTTCTGGAAGTCTGCAAAATTGGAGAGCTAATTCTTCAGATGCCTCTCACTTTCATTTAAAAAGCATCACCAACAATTACACTGTAATCATTACGAATAGACGATACTTTCTGACCCTTTGTTTTTTCATAGAATGAACTATATATACCAGACATTACTGTCGCGACTTTTTTTCATATTTTCATCACAAACGCTTCTCCTTTTACGCAGTCAGAAGCTGGAATCGACTTAACATTGAAATTGTTCAGATGCTTAACTTTTCACCGTTGATAGGTCCAATTTTTCAGTCATTGAGAAAGATTTATTTACACGGTTTATCTGATTGCAAACCATATGCTCGCAACATATGAGACATTTGTCTGCGAAGTTTGCGTTTTGTAATAATTGTATTGCTATCTTTACATATGTGCATTTATGTATTAGTGGGGGTGCCAATGAACTCATTCATAAGTAAAATCGTATTCAGGTATATAAGATTTAAATGTATCATGCTCAAAATATTAATAGCGTCTAGTGATGCTAGAATAGGAAATGGCATCGGACGAAATAAATCACATAAGGCAGAATAAGAAAAATACCTACGACAGCTACTAAACAGGAAAGTCGCTCAAATAATTTCCCAAACACTTTATTTACCATGTTCGGGTAGCATTCAGTGCATCAGCACTGCGCTATCGACACAGCTTATACTTAAAGAAATGCGATTAAGAGCTATTGGTCTATACCAGGTATTTCTCTTCTCAGTTAACATAATGGCAGGCTGTGCACCGCATCTTTGAAGCCGCTATCTCCGACAGCGCTAAACCAGCTCGAGGAACACAGCGCTGAGCAAACGTATTCTGGCTGTCGCTAGTCTAATGGATAATTGAAAACATTGTAGAGTAAGTTTGTCAACTCTGTGAGTGGCGCATAAGCAGATAGTTTCACTTGTTTTTTCGTGTCAGTTACATTCAATAATGCGAGTGATTTTAACTTATGGCCAAACATAACGTTATTAAATCGTATTTTTGAGTCCATGAAAGTTCTTCCTCGCGAAAAATGCAACCAATCTCTTATCTGACGTCTAGATTTAAATGGTCTAGCAACTATCAGGGCAGTAAGGAAGAGACAAACACGACACGTCTTCACTAGCTCTGGGGTAGCGTATTCACCTGCAAATAGAAGATACGTTCGGCTTGTGGAGACAGAAAAGGTTGGAAATAAAAATATTTTCTGCTCTGTAATAGAGTTAACAGTACCCAGATTGAAAATAAGTACGGAACTCTTAAGAAAACTCATACGTTAAAAGTTGTATAGTTATTTTCCCGACGAGATTCTCTCATATTACATGAAAGTGACTAACAATGCTCAGGTAGTGTACTGATTTCGTGTATGTAGATAGCAACTGGTTTCGAGTTAAAGCTATTGAAGAGCGTTTTATTCCAGAAATAAATTGTCTTGACGGTTGTACAACTGCTTCTAAAAATGAGTGGTGATATTCAAAGTAAGGAATTGGTTGAAATCGTGGAAATTTGATAATAGCTTCGCATCGTGTGTGAGAGGCTTCCTTGCAGTTAACCATTTCACTGAGCACCGCATTGTTTTCGCTGCCATTAGTATGTTAAAAGCATCTTCGCTACGGACGTCGTCTAGGCCTAGTGGTCGGTGGAGTGACCCAGCTTTCTGAGGCGGAGCGCGTGCTTACTCGCCGTCGGGGGTACGAGTCCTCCCTCGGGCATAGGAGTTCGTGTTGTCCTTAGCGTAAGTTAATTTAAGCCGGAAGCCTTGGCGCAGCGCGCCCGGTCAGAGGGCTGAACGTCCTCTCTAAAAAAAAAAAAAAAAAAAAAAAAAAAAAAAAAAAAAAAAAAAAGCTGAGACAAGTGCACAACGAAAGACCGAGAACGAACATGAACAAATCATCGATCTACCCGAAGGGGAAAAAAAGTTGTCTGGTCGATCGCTTCTGGTCTCCCACTTCCCCTGTGTGGTTTCGATTCCCTCATTCGACGTATATTTTCTTACCGGCACTATTATATCTATTTCACATTCTAAAACGCGAACTGAAAAATGTCAAGTTGCGACGTAGCTCAAAATATGTGTTATAAGAAAAACAGTTCGCTGTCAAATGGCAGATAGCCGATTTATGGTTGGCAGTGACAGGCATTAAACTCGACAATAAGTAACGCTTTCGCCTGAAAGCTTTCCTTACATTAAAAATCTTTATTTCATTTTATTAACCAGTGGTCGTTTAAGTACACGTGGCTCTTACTATATTTGAATTTTAGTCGTTGAAAATAACGTAAATAGAAATCACTGGTAGGACACTAGGTATGAAGAATTAATCAGATGGCGTAAATATGGTACAAACCATTCAACATTTGCAGACCACCCTGAACAAGATCACCAGAGGCCTAACACTACAGAAAAAGGTATGAAAAGCATTAAAATAAGTAAAGACTAAACACTCCGCTCTTGTCTAATAGTACCTCTTCGTACTCAAATACATAATACACAACGAACATTTACGCAACGACCAAATAGTCCTGAAAAGCAAACAGTATAAAAAATAATATTTCAAATCACATAAAAACCTCCCACTATATAACTGTAGCGTGTTCATCCTTCACCTGTTGTTAGTACAGTAGATCAGTTACCGTGTTGGAATGGCAGCGACAACGAAGATATTTCAGTTATTAAGCTGTGCTGTTAAGGACGCTGGAGAAATATAAAGGTTATAGCTGGCGATGCGGCTGTTTAGTCATTAACGCGTTTCGAAACTATCATGATCAGATTCTAGGCCTCGGGTGAAGTTTAATAGTAGACGTATATCCTCATGGACCTTCTGAACTTATCGAAAAGATCGGGAAGAATTTAGATGAATGAGCGGAGAATGCAGATGCAGAAGGACAGGCAGAAGCTCAAATGTCCAAACGTTTGTAAAGCTTATGGGACTTAACTGCGGGGTCATCAGTCCCTAAACTTACAAACTAATTACGAACTACCTTATACCAAAGACGACACAAACAACCATGCCCGAGGGGGAATTCGAACCCCCGACGGCGGACGGCCGCGCGCACCGCAACACGGCGCTCCAATACGCGCGGCTAATCCGCCGCGGCAAGGCAAAAGCCTGGGTCAGTAAGAGAGACCGTACACATTTTAGTTAATTCCTTTCTTTCAGCAGCTGTTAGGTACCAGAGCTGAGGAACAAGGCCGGAAAAATGCGTGGTCAGCACTTCATGTAACAGAAGGCAAGAACGGATGACGACAGAGCGCTGTATTTCAAAACGAGTGAGCAACCACGGTATCAGTGAAGACTGATTCTGTGGTCAAACGGAGTATGTAATGTATAAAGGAATAAGAGAAACTTTAACAGCAAAGGGGTCACCAGCAACTATAAATACTCTGGCCTGGGTGACCAGGAATCATTTTAGTCTCTTACAGTTAGGTGTAAGTGTAGCCAGCTTCTTCCTAGAGGCGACATATTTAGAGCGTTCTGTGAGGTTCTTGCTTAAATTTATCTTGTGCTTGCGTGTATATTAGATTCGGTTTCGCGTTAAGTATCTTGTAGTTTGTTCTTTCGCCGTGTGAATCCCGACAGTCGTCTGTATTGTTTCAGTTGAATTAGTACCAGCTCTAGTCATTTTCGTTTACCTTAGTTAACCTCTGTCAAGTCTATATCGTCTCTTTCTAGTCGTATTTTTTCTGGGTATTGAAATCAAGAATAGAGAATGCAACTGCTGTGTGCGGATGCAGACTGAGCTGGTGACACTTCGCTCCCAGCTTCGGACTGTGTTAATCCCGGTTGCACAGCTTGCTACGCTTGAGGGGCACCGTTGTTGTTGACCGGTCGTGGGAACCGAACGAATGCCCGGCGTGTTCACAGATCGGCGTGTGGCAGCGAGAAGCCTTGTTACTGCTCACATTGAGGCAGGCAACCCACGCGTGGTTGCGTGGGAGGTGGCTTCAGTGGCTGGCAGGCGACATAAGACATTCTGGGGAACCGATCGTGAGGCCTCCGCGGTTCGTCTTGCGAACAGGTTCGAGGCGCCATCTGTTCCGGACAATGATCCTGAGCCAAATGGCGTCGCTCATGCTGAGGTCACCACGCAACCTGCAAGATCCGGGCTTTCACAGAGGGTGGGTTTGCACGTTGTTTGGAGCTCCAACGTTAGGCGGGTAATGGATCCCATTTAGGGAGATGGCTGCCAAAGAGACGAAGAAGATCAACGCGCACTCCGTGTGCATACCGGGTGGAGTCATTCCAGATGTGGAATGGGCCATTCCGGACGCCATGAAGGGTACGGGGTACAGCCAGCTGCAAGGTCGTGGCTCACGTCTGTACCAGTGATGTCTGTCGCTTTGTATCTGAAGAGATTCTCTCAGGTTTTGAGAGCGCAGTCAAATCCTGAATCCACTAGAATGGTAAACGGTTGTGAAAATATACTTGAGCTCTTAGCAACAAATATTCCGGAATTAATAAACAGCATCAAAACAGACACAGGGAATAACGAACACAGCGTTGTCGTACCGAGAATGGATATCGGAATTCCCAAATAAGCGAAAAATATATCTATTCATAAAACTAGATAAAAATTCGATTAACGTTTTCTTAAGTGAGAATCTCCAGTCTTAAGAAACTAACAGTGTTAGTCCAGATCAGATGTGGGTTACGTTCAAAGACAACTATTCACGGATGTATAGCCGCGGCGAAGCGGCCGAGCGCATTGAGGCGATATGCTACGATGCACGAGAATGCTCCCCGTCGGGGGTTCGAATACCCCCTCGGGCATGGATGTTTGTGCCGTCTTTAGTATAAGGTAGTTTATAAGTAGTTTGTAAGGGGGACTGATGACCCCGCAGTTAAGTCCCTTAAGCTGTGCAAACATTTGAACATTTGACAGATGTATACCAAACAAATTAAAAAAGAGGGGTCTGACTCGCCTTAATACACAAAACAGGTTAGATCTCCCTTTCAAAAGCAAAGAAAAAAGCATGCGAAATTTAAGCGGACACAAAATCCTCAAGACTGGCAGTCATTTACAGAAACTAAATATTTAGTTCGAACTCCAGTGCGAGAAGCTTACAATAGTTTCCACAACGAAACATTGTCACGTAATTTGGTACAACAATACATTCACTACGGTGATGCTACTGATGACACTTCTGACAAAGCGGAATTGCGTACACATCTCTCCGAAATTCCTTCACGAAAGAAGACGAAGAAAATAATCCAGAATTCATACCAAGAACAGCTGTTAGCATGCGTACTTTAGAAGCAGATACCCCTGGTGTATTAAAGCTACTTTTAATCACTTAACAAAAGTAATTCTCCCAATCACGACTGTATACCAATTAGGTTCCTTTCAGAGTATGCTGATGCAATAGCCTCATTCCGACCTATCATACACAACCGCTCGCTCAGAGAACGTTCCGTACCCAAAGACTGGAAAGTTGCACAGGTCACTCCAATGTTCAACAAAGGTAATAGGAGTCATCAGAAAAATTACACCTATACCAATGACGTCGGTTTGCAGAAGGATTTCACAACATATACTTTCTTCAAACGTTAAGAACGACCCATAGACAGCGAGGATTCAGAAAGTATCATTCTTTTGAAACACAGTTAGCTCTTTACTCACATGATGTGATGAGTGCTATCGACGAGGGGTGTCAAATAGAAACCGTATTTCTAGATTTCCGGAAAGCTTTTGACACTGTACCTCACAAACGTTTGCTAATCAAATTGCGTGCTTATGGAATATCGCCACAGTTGTGCGATTGGATTTGTGATTTCCTATCAGAAATCACAGTACGCTGTAATTGACGGAAGGTCATCGAGTAGAACAGAAGTGATATCTGGCGTTCTCCAGGTAAGTGTTACAGTGCCGCTACTGTTCCTCATTTTTATAAATGATTTAGTAGATTAGGTTAGATCAGATTTACTTTTCGTTCCAGTTCATTCGAATTGAAGAAATCCTCTTGGATGCAGAACATGTCAGAACAGAATATACAATATATATTTACAAAAAGAGAGCATATGTGTTAATATACCTTCCACAGATCCCAATTGTAATTGCCCTTGTGGATCTGGAATTGGCCAAGCGAAACAATTATCTTAAGAATATTTAAATTTTAAAGGACATAAAACTTATTACCACACACTAAGATATAAATATATTGCAACACAGATTTACAGTGATCACATTACTGCACAAAATTTGTACTGAAGTCAGACTGAACACAATATCCACATTTGTGGATAACATACATAACACAATAACATGCATCATTTCTGATAAGGAAGGAGTTCGCCACCAAAAAATCCTTTAGACTCATTTCAAACTGAACTAATTTTTTTATGGCTGATGGCATGTTATTGAAAATGTGTATTTCTGAATATTGGATACCTTTCTAAGCCACAGTAATTGAATTTAAATCTTTATGCAAGGTTTTCTTGTTTTTAGTTTTGATCCCATGGACTGAGCTATTGGTTAAGAAAAAAAAATATATTTTAATGACATATTTCGTTAGAGAATAAATGTATTGGGTAGCAGTAGTATGTTAAACAACTTAATTTTGAAAGAGCACATAGAAAATATTGTAGGGGAAGCGAATCACAAACAACGTTTCGTTCGCAAAACACTTAGAAGATGCAACAGTTGAACTAAAGAAACTGCCTACACCACACTTATGCGGCCTATTTTGGATTAATGCTGCGCATTGTGGGATCACCACCAAATGAGATAGACAGAAGATTTAGAGCAAGTTGAGAGAAGGGCAGAGCGTTTTACATTATCGCGATATGTGGGAGGAGAGTGTCACGGAAATGATGGAGGAGTTGTGTTGGAAATCGTTAAAAGAAAAGCGTTATTCGTTGCGACAAGATATATTTGCGAAATTTCTTTCACCAACTTTCTCTTCCGAATGGGAACATATCTTGTTAGCACCAACCTACATAGGAAGACATGATCATCAAAATAAAATAAATTAGATCGAAAACGGAAGGATTTATGTGTTCCATTTTCCCGCGAGCTATTATAGAATAGAACTGTAGAGCGATTCGATGAACCCTCTGCTATGCACTTTATAGTGACTTGCAGAGTATTTATGAAGATTTATATGCGGATGAACTTCTGGATGCAGATGAAGGCAGATGAACATCGAGAGGACCTACACGACAACAAAATACTAGCACACCATAAAGGAAGAAGGACGTACCTAGCAGCAGCACCTTAAGTGTCTTCACGACAACACGCAGCTTCCGGACTGGGCAATTCCTAACCACACAACGTCACAGCGTTTGAGGGTAGACGTGGCGGAGCATCGACGGGGTGCACCGACTAACCTCGCACAACCGTGACTGGAGTCCGAACTGCCGGCCGCGGGGACTGAGGCGCTCCAGTCACGGTCTGCACGGCCACTACGGTCGGGGGTTCGAATCCCCCCTCGGGTATGGATATTTGTGCCGTCCTTAGTATTAGTTAGTTCATAAGTAGTTTGTAAGTTTAGGGACTGATGACCCCGTAGTTAAGTCCCATAAGCTCTACAAACATTACATTACAATAGTCCCATATATAGCGTAGTTCACGGCATTCAAATGTTTGTAAATCTATCGGAACAAACTGCGTGGTCATCAGTCCGTAGCTTACAACCTACTTAAACCTAGGTAAACTAATCTAAGGACAACACACACACCCATGCCCCAGGAAGGACTCGAACCTCCACGGCGAGCAACCGCGCGCTCCGCAGCAAGACGCTTTAGACCGCTCGGCTACTCCACCGCGGCTTCAGGGCATTAAATTTAGAAGAAGCTTTTATGTCGCATTATTATTATACAAAAAATTAGATGAATCAGTAGCGTTGAGTGTGCTTCTGTGACAACAATGGCAGGGGAAGGCGTTTATATCATTCATCTGAATAGTTACTATTCTGCAAGATGATAATACATGAAAGGCGATAGGTGTGATCTGCAAAAAAGAAGAAAAATAGCTACTTCACTGACTCGGTTTGCAGAGGATTGTGGAATATACACTTTTTCTCGAACTATTGGGCTACCTCGAACAGAAAGACCTATTGACCCATAGTCAACACGGATCCAGAAAATATCTTTCTTGTGAAATTACGCATGTGAAGTGAAGAGTGGAATCAACATGGGATATCAAATTTATTCTATATTTCTACATTTCCGGAAGGCTTTTGACACTGCACTTCCCAAGCGGCTTCTAATCAAACTCCGTGATTATGGAATATCTTCTCAGCTATGCGACTGGATTCGCGATTCCTTGTAGGTAAGGCCCAGTACGTATTAATTGGCGGTAAGTCACGGAGTAAAACTAAATGATATTAGGCGTTCCTCAGGGAAGTGTTATAAGACCCATACTGTTTCTTGTCTTTGTAGCTGATTTAGGTAACAAACGATGCAGCTGCAGCTTAGACTTTTTGCGGTTGATGCTCTTGTTTATCTGTTAGTAATGTTCCCAGACGATCAAAAGAAACTGCAAAACGATTTAGTTAACTGCATGCTACGGAAATTAGAAATTGACCATAAATCATGAAAAGTATGAGGTCATACACATAAGCAGTAAAATATACGATAAATCAATGAATTCTACACCCCATAGATTCAACTAAATAAGTATGATTTGCATGTACGAATAACTTCAGTCTGAAAGAACTCGCAGATAATAATGTGTGAAAGACGAACGAAAGGCTGCGATTCATTTCCAAAAATCCTAGAAAATACAACAGTTCTGCTATAGAAACTGCCTACACTACCCTTGTGCGTCCTATTATGGAGTACTGCTGCGTATTATAGATTCCCATCAAGTGGGACTGACGGAGGATATAGGGAAAACTCAAGAAATGGCATATCGTTTTGTATTATCGCGATACAGATGAGAGAGTATTACAGAAATGATGCAAGAATCGGGGATATTAAAGAAGGGCGTTATTCGTTGCGACGAGATCTATTTGCGAAATGTCTTTCACCAAATTTCTTCTCCAAATGTGAACATATTTTGTTATCACCAACCTGTATATGTAGAAACGATCATCATAATAGAATAAAAGGAATCAGATCGAATAATGAGTGATTTAGGTGTTCCTTTCTCCCGCGCGCAATTAAAGATTGAAACGCCAGAGAAATGGTCTGGAAGCGGTTCGATAAACAATCTGTCAGCCACATAAATGTGATCTGCTTAGTAAATATGTGGATGTAGACAAGCAGGCACTGGCATTTCAACGTATACCGTACAGCGTACATTGTTGAACGCGAGTCTTTATAACATACGATCTCTGAGTGTTTCTACGCCGGGCTAGTGTCATAGTTATAAATGACTGCAGTGAGCACGGTGTAACGTAACATAAGGCTCCCTAAGATTACTTCTACTAGTACTTCTAATGACATGCAACTGTGTTGGGCACTGGTATATTGGAAATATATTTATTCATTCTCCTCGGCCGTTACTGTAACTTGAAGAATGCTGTTACGTCAACAAAACAAAATCTGAACGTTAACTTGATGTAAATGGGTCAGTTGGGTGTAATCGTCTAGTTTCTTTAGTGCATACTTGCCTTGCTGTTACTTAGTCAGGTTCAAAAATTCAAATGGTTGTATAGTTTATGGGACTTAACTACGAGGTCATCAGTCCCTAAACTTACAAACTACTTTTGAACTAGCTAACACTAAGGACGGCATAAATATCCATGCCCTTGAGGGGATTCGAACCCCCGACCGTAGTGGCCGTGCAGACCGTGACTGGCGCGCCTCAGTCCCCTCGGCCACCGCGGCCGACACTTAGTCAGCGGTAGATAGTTTGCCAACGACAGATTTACATTGATAAACGTCGCAAACATATCAAAACTTGACATTAAGTGTACGTTCGATTTTGTACCCGCTCCTGTGTTCATTAAACACAACTCAGGAATTCACTACAAGAACTAACGTTTTGTACGTTAGCTGCTTTTAGAAACCTAGAAAGCTACCTCAGTCACTTTGAAGTTAAGAAGCGGATATAACACTGAAAAAGAGTATTTAAATATATTTGCATTGTCATTCACATCTTTCATCTTTCATCATAAATAGTAATACAAAACTAAACGAAAGACCGGCAATCTACGCTTCAGATACGCGGTCAATCGGCCATCAGCGTGATTCAACTATGAAGACAAAAACATCAGAAATTCCCAAATGCAAAGAAATGTACCGATTTCACTTACCCGTTATCTTGAGGTAGCACAATGACTTACAAACGCGGACGCGTCGCCGTTTTCAAATGCGTTAAACTTGCGGTTTGCGATTGCACACCCTTTCAGTAAATATTCTCGGAATAACTTCTCGCTACGTAGATTTTGTTTTGGACGCCTGTAGCAGTATTAAGACAGCTTTAGTATTCCTAATGTATTCAATAAAATCGAAAATGAACATTTTTGGATAGCCTCAACATACGTGTGCTGCTGATGCAGTTACAAAGGACCCATTGATTCAAATGCACAAACAATTGAGCTGGCATCTCCTCCAGTATATAGATGCTTCTGATCTGTTAATCCAGATGACACACTTTGATTTTTCTAAATGAATTCAGCATATGAAAATTAATGGAGGAAATTGACTCAGTGAGTTATGCCCCCTATTACCTTCATTAGAATAACGATAAATTGTTCATAATCTGGAGAATTGGACTATTGCATTTCATCCGCGATTCATCGAGCTATGGCAATGAAGGGCATTACTGAGATTCCCCTCTGACGTAGTCATTCAGTTCACTTTTAAGTTGATGAAAAGATCTATCGGTGCAGACGTTAGTCAGTTTTCCGGTGCAGTGTCACATCCATCTGCTTTCAGTTGCATAGCTATTTTGCATAGTCGCTCATAAAGACTTGCCGGCTTCTATATATTACGGTGTGACACAAGATATCCCAAGTGACCTCTTATCTTTATTAAGTTACAAATTAAGTAGCGTACTCACATCGCTTTAAGTATTTCTGAATGTAAATGAAGTCTTTAGTTAATACTATTATCATTAATTCAAATATTTGAGCCGGCCGCGGTGGCCGAGGCGCTCCAGGCGCTCCAGTCACGGTCTGCACGACCACTACGGTCGGGGGTTCGAATACCCCCTCGGGCATGGATATTTGTGCCGTCCTTAGTGTTAGCTAGTTCATTAGTAGTTTGTAAGTTTAGGGACTGATGACCCGGTAGTTAAGTGCCATAAGCTATACAAACATTTGAACATTTGAACAAATATTTGAGATCTTCAATTAAATAAAAATTAGAGGAGCTGACATTAATGAGGCCTGTATTTGATACGTCACAGCCAGACTCTATCGTACTTAAAGTTGAAAATCATCAGCTGTAATATCAAATAAGTTTTGAATAATTTTAAACATATAAATATATTTAGCACCTCAAATATTTGTGGACCAACAAGAGAAATTGTTAAACGACTGTGAGGGGCATGATCGCACGGTAGGGGTTTAGGAACGTAAGTACTGTAAGACGATGTGAAACGTAAACCTAAAGTATTTTCAACACAAACGTAGGTTGCTTTTTTTTTAATGAGCACCCGTACTATTTTTTACACAAAAAAGAACTACGTTGGTAGCGTCGCAATATGTCAACTACATTCCGAGAAATTTATCTGGATATAATTGAAGTTTTGCGATGTAGCCAACGCCATTCTTCCTGTGATGTATCATGTTTTTTATTGCATAAGAAAGGATATTGCGTTTACATTTAAAAGAGGTTGCGTTGAAGAAAATATTTGTTGATATTTTAGAATGCCACATGGTACTTACTTTCATAAGCCCCTGCCCCTGCTCTTCAAAGTCGTTTTTCGGTATCTATCTGTTGAAACTCAAACTTTCCGAAAACAAAATCAGATTAATTTTCCACAACCTTTCAGTAACACAACTTAAAAATTATTACTAAAAACTTAGAATTGTTCCTGCTGTCACTTTCTTGCTTAATATTACATAAAACTTTCATACCAAAACGTGAAACAACCTATTTCTTAAATATTTGTGACAAAGAAATTAAATGTTCAAATGTTTGTAAACCTATTGGACCAAACTGCTATGGTCATCAGTTCCTACATTTACAATCTACTTGACCTAACTTAAACTAAAGTCAACAGACACAGTCATTCCCGGGTGAGGACACGAACCTCCGGCGGGTGCGGAAGCCCCGAGACCGTAGCAGGATAGCTCAGACAATGCGGCTACGCCCGCGCGGCAGTAAGAAATTAGACATTAATAAAATAACTCCGTTATCAACTTGTGAACCCTTTCGGAGACTCTTGAAAAATTGCATATATACCAATAAATTGAATGAAAGACCAAATTAGGAACCGTTTCCTTTTTTGAAACTTTTTTACATAGACAAATTAAGCAGCAACACTTTTTCAGCAAATTATCAAATAAAATAACATATCATGCGGAAGGAAATAGTAATTTTCTCATTTTTCAAATGAAACTTAAGTAAAGGCTAGAACACATTTTGGTTAGATAAGTATATTCTAATGAAATTTGCAATATGTAAATATTAATACTGCAGACTTCATTAAAATAAACAGTAGCAATAAATAATTTCGTCAGTAGAAACATTGAGTTATACTATCGTCGTAAATCTATCATAGTTTCTAGGTTTTTTCCAAGTCTTCCGGAGTATCCCACCAAATTATTCTAAAATGAGATTAAAAGTGTAACCTATTAATACAAGTGTGTAGTGTCTAATTTTAAAGAAAATCAGTAAACCTTATGATCCCAGTGCCACCTAGACTGTTGCAGATACATTCACTGCATAAGGGAGTTGTCCATTATCCACTTGTACCGACGTTCAGTGCTCCGTGTATCTCTTTAGAGTCCTCGTTGATTCTGTTGCTGTGAAATTATGTTCCCCCTTAATATTAGAGGGAAAATCGACAGTTCGGTCTGTCATTCGTCCTTTTGCAGATTATTCGGTTTTCCGGAAACTTCCAGTGACAGATGAGCGCATGTCTCTGTCGCCATCCATTGTGTCCTGTTTAACAGAATTTCGGTGTCCCGTGGCTGAAGATAATCGCGTCTCCATTACCCTTTTATATAGCCGCACAGTTGGCATGAGTTGGAGGCTTGCCTTCACTAGAAGGTTTCGTTACATTGCAGTGCCTACAATCTCCGTCTGTTAGAGGAACATGATTTTACCTATGTCGCAACCAGTTATAGTCCAGGCGGCAGGTCGTAATAAAAGGGAAAGTATTCCGAACTTAATGAAATTTTCATTTGTTGTGTGTAGGTATTCCGTGGAGTACAATCTGAGATTTCGAACTCGAGGACCCCTTCCTAACTTTGCAGGGGCAGAAAAACCTAGAAAAATTTGGCCTTTTTCACTATTTCGCTTATAACTTCTAAGCCATACGTTTTTCGCGAAACATACCTCTGAACAAAGTTCAAGAGCATTAAATGCCCTACATATTTCACTAGTCAAAGGTATTTTTGATCCACTAATTACAGAGATACAGATGTTCAAAACTACAGTAATTTTCTAAAATTACTAAAAGTAGCTCCAAAACTCAATTTTTGCCTTATAGTCCAGTAGGGATAAACCTAAAAATTAGAGAAATCGGAAATAATTGCTACAAGAGGTTTTATTGTTTTAATGCCTACGTTTGTGGCCAAATATGACTCTCCTAGGTTTTCCCCTCGGTAGAGTTGTGCATAAGTAGAGAGGGGCAAAAATGTACTGAATAAGGTTTTTTTTTTTTATTTTATTTATTTATTTTTTATTTTTTTATTTTCGTTTTGTGATTATATCTCGTAAAGGACTCATAATATCGAAAACATAGTGGGATTAAAAGTTGTAGGGCATGTATTTATGCATTGAATGAAACCACCCGAATACTTTTTGGACTATCCATTTCCATACTAGTGCTCTTCAAAATCAGGTCACCTCTTCCATCAGGAAGAGCAGATTTTCCTTTACTGGAATAGTGTTCATAATGTGAGTGCGCAGTTATCACGCGGAACTTCCTGCGTCCGTCCACTAGGCGACACAGTTTATTGTTCTGTCGAGGCGCCCGGCGCCACCCGCGGACAAAAGGACAGGTCTGGCCCAGGTAAAAGCTTTATCTGTCCGGGTCTCACCCCACCTTTCTACCGTGGGGACGCACGCCAAACGACGCAGTTATTTAACCATAGGGAAAGACACGCCACGCGGCAATAAGTGCCGGTGTTTCGCGCGACCGTAACGTGCTACGTATAGCGCGCCGCGACGCCAGCGTACCTCTGCGCCTCCCACCCTCGCCGCGACGCGTTTTAATCGGACCGCCTCCGTCGCGTTTATGCATCACGAGACCTCGCCGGCCTTGTGCCATCGACACTGCTACCATAAATAAGAGCACTTTTTTTGTATATTAATACATACACTGCATATAACGAGTTGCGTCATCTTTAAAGTTCTATAACCATTCAACCTATAGAGCAGCAAGAATAAACAAACAGTATTCTAGTAGAGAACAAGCTGCTCTTTCTAATGGTGCAGTTTAAACTAAAATGTGAGTTAACCCATACCTAGATATTTGTCTGCAAATTTGGTAAAATACGAGGCGCGTCCAGAAAGTAAATTCCGTTTAGTAATAAAATGAAATTGTACACAGATACAGAAGAAATTTTTACTGCACAAATTTCTACAACTCTTAAGCTACTTTTCCACATAACTGCCGAAATTTTGCAGGCATTTGTCATAGTGTGGCACCAGGTTTTGTATACCTTCTTCATAGAAATCTGCCGCCTGTGTCTTCAACCAGTTGGAAACAGTTCCTTTCAGCTCGTCGTCATAGCGAGAGCACTAATTTAAACCTACGGTTTTCCTAGATCTTGTCATCAATCACGTGAACCAGTTCTTCTGTAACCAAAGATGGACGCCCACTTCGTTCTTCATCGTGCATCTCACTCCGCCCGCCATTGAACTGTCGGACCCATCTTCTCACAATCGAATCACTCATCGCATTTGGTCCATAAGCATCGCAAATTTGCCGATAAATTTCACTTGGTTTCACTTTACTCGTATTCAGAAACCGAATCACCGACCTGATTTCACAAGCGGCAGGATTTTCAATCAACGCCGACATTTCAAACAAGCACAACAAAGCGTACGTAACTGACAGCGATCTCCAAATGGCGCACGTTCTTCTCCTTGATACACATCGTTTACAGCGCATGTGCGGAACTGCAGTCGCAGCGCTGCAGCGGAGATAAATTGAAACGGAACTTACTTTCTGGACGCACCTCGTATATTGTTCTTACACTGGCGCCGCGGTGTAGCCGAGCGGTCTAAAGCGTCTCGCTGCGGAGCGCGCGGTTGCTCGCCGTGGAGGTTCGAGTCCTCCCTGGGGCATGGGTGTGTGTGTTTGTCCTTAGGTTAGTTTACCTAGGTTTAAGTAGTTTGTAAGCTACGGACTGATGACCACGCAGTTTGGTCCGATAGATTTACAAACATTTGAACATTTTCTTACACTGGCTTGCCCAGCAGAAAATAAACAAAAAAGCAAGCTAATGAAGACGGAGACCATCTGATTGTTGCCACAGCGCATGAGGTCTCACAGTAACATCAGAAGGTTGTGGTAATTGGTGAGGATACGGATCTTTTCATCATGCTCAATGCCCTAGCCACACCACCAGTAAATATATATATATCTTGAAGCCTGAAAGAGGAAAGACCTCTTTAAAAGTATTTCGTTCCATCACACTCAAACTGACAAAAAACATCAGAAGGATACTTATCCACACCATAAGTGGCTGTCACAAAATTTCTGCACTTTTTAGTCAGGGCAAGAAAAAGGTGGTCAATCTTCCGGTAAAACATAAATGTGTTCTTGAAGATATCAAACTTTTCTTCGAGTATGACACTCAAAATGAAGCTATTGTCGAAGCTGGCCACCGCGTTTTAACAACACTCTATGGCGGTAGGGCAGAAGACACTTTAGAGGAATTGCGATTCGACCTGTTTTCCAAAGCGATTGTGAAATCCAGATGCAAGCTAGCATCCCTACCACCAACGTCGGAAGCAGCCTGCCAGCATTCCTTGAGGACCTACTTACAAGTACAGATGTGGATAGGACACCAGGTGGATCAGCTCCTCTGGGGATGGCAGGCAGAGTTTGGTCTCGGCCCCGTTCCTACCTCCAAGGGACCAGTTCCACAGTCTCTTCTCTCAACAATTTCCTGCAAATGCAACAAGGGAAGTGCAGGTAGTTGTGGGTGTCGGAAGGCTGGTATTAAATGCTCATAAATTTGTGTCACCTGCAAGGGGAACTCATGCACTAACTCCCTCCAACCAGAGGAAACTGACAAACCAGAAGTTGACGAAGACCTGGACTGCATGTATGAGGAGACGAAAATCAATGAGTTCGAGGAACCGAGTGACGGGGCGACGGACTCGGAAATCACAGTCTTTGAGGAGACGAGTAGTGCAATGACAGTCAAAAGTCGACGTGTTTGTAATTTGTGTACATACCTACTTTTAACCTTTTCATCTCATACCTTTATGTAAAATTTTGTTCAAAATTCAAATGTTTGTAAATCTATCGGATCATACTGCGTCGTCATTAGTCTGTAGCTTACAAACTACACAAACTAAGGTACACTAACCTAAGGACAACACACACACCCATGCCCCAGGTAGGACTCGAACCTCCGACGGCGAGCAACCGCGCGCTTCGCAGCGAGGCGCCTTAGACCGCTGTGCTACTCCACCGCGGCCCATGGCTTTTAACGCCAAGTCATTAGCACAACGTTTACATAGACGTCGCCGTGGTACATTATCTTTATATTCGAATCCTTAAGCGATATTTTTTGTTATTACGAAATATAATAAACACTACTTAATTTCAAGAAGTGTGTCTCTCTTCCTGCCTAGTTCATATCAGTTGAATGAATATCACTATATTATAAATGATAAACATATTTAATATTATTTTTGCAATATTCCAAAATTTTGATATTTTATTCTATTACTATATTAAATAAGTACAAGACAATGGGTTGCTATAGTTCTGTATTTAAAAGAATGTACATAAGAATTACTGAAGAACTACATTTGAAATAATATTCATTGATGTTGAGAAATGGTCCAACATTAAATGTTCAAATGTTTGTATAGTCTATGGGACTTAACTATGGGGTCATCAGTCCCTAAACTTACAAACTACTTATGAACTACTTACGAACTAGGACGGCACAAATATCCATGCCCGAGGGGGGATTCGAACCCCCGACCGTAGTGGCCGTGCTGACCGTGACTGGAGCGCCTCAGTCTCCTCGGCCACCGCGGCCGGCGGTCCAACTTTAATGAGGAGCTGTACACAAATGGGTGGCCCAATAAATTCACTTTTGGTTTCATCGAATTCAGAATTTATCTCTCTATATCTTTTTTATAAATCACATTATTAATAGTTTCAACGATATTACAAAAAAGTAGAGATTAAAACGAAAATTTTTCATCACTATGTAAAATTGGTCCAGTTTTGAAGAGCACTAGTATGGAAACGGGAGGTCCAAATAATATTCGGATGTCTCATTAAATGCATGATTTCATGTCTTACAACTTTTAATTTCCCTATGTTTTCGACAGTGAGTCATTTACGAAATAAAATCACAAAACCGAAAAAATACCCCTTTTTTGGGTACATTTTTGCCCCCCCCCCCCCTACACATATGCGAAAATCCGCCGAGGAGGAAAAACTAGTATAGTCATATTGGGCCACAAACGTAGACATTAAAACAATAAAACCGTTTGTAGCAATTATTTCCGATTTCTCTAACTTTTAGGTTTATCCCTACTGGACTGTAAGGAAAAAATTGAGTTTTGGAGCTATTATTGGTAATTTTAGGGAATTACTGTATTTTTGAACAACTGTATCTCAGTCATTAGTGGGTCAAAAACACATTTGACCAGTGAAATATGTAGGAAAGTCTATGCTCTTGTATGTTTCACGAAAAACGCATGGTTTAGAAGTTATAAGCGAAATCGTAAAAAAAGGCCAAAAATTTCGAGGTTTTTCGGCCCCTGTAAAGTTAGCAAGCTGTCCTCGAGGTCGGAAACTCAGATTCTACTCCACATAGTACCTACACACAACTTACTAAAATTTCATTAAGTTCGGAATACCATATAGGTAAAAGTACCTGACTGCTGGACTATTAAGGATTAAGAAATAAAAGATATATTCAGTCATTCATTATCCATACTTTCTGAAATACATCGATGATTTGGATACAGCTATTAGTTTGTATTGATTCTTGACATGGAAATAGGTCAAGCAGAGATTAAAGTCACTGTAGGAAATTTCACTACCTATTTCTTCCAAGCATAAGGGAAGTGTTGCTATGGCGAGCTACCCTTTTAACAACGCTGTTATTTACAGTGGGTGTTTCGACTTAGTTTGTTAGATGTTCAGTGATAGTGTTAGATATTGAAGCTCTGTCTTCATTCTCACGATTAGAAACTCCTTATGAAGTACTATGTGGGCATAATCATCAAAATCTATGCTATCAATATTATACACTTCTAACAAATGTAATAAATATAGTATGTAGGAATGCAAGCAATAGAACGGCCCATATTCCTAATTAGAAAGCAAGCGACTATACTTCAATAAATGATTCATTCAATCAGTATTGAAACTACCTTACTTGCTGTCAAATAGTCGGTAATATAATACGACGTTAGCTATTAGTACAGTAAATATTGTCAATAATAGGCTGAGCGTGTCAGTTATTCCGCTTAACCACATCTGGCGTAATGTGGCATTTCGCAGACCAACGTGACGTCAGATACGAGTACGCGACAGGGACATCCTGGCAAGTAGCCCAGCGCAGCTGCGATCTTCCTCAGAGGGCAGAGCACGTAACAAGTGGAGCGGATAACGGGCAGCGACAGACGCTGCTCTCTGGAGACAAGACCCAGGCCTTCCAGGCAGGAGAAGGGAATGTCGCATCCACGCTACAAACACTTCACAGACCAGGCAAACGTATCAGTCCTAAGACATAGTGGTCTTCAAATACCTGTAGCAAGAGGAAATTTCGATGAAAAAGAACGCAACAAATGAGAAGGAAATCGATTCATTCTGGAATTATCATAACTTTGCAGACTGCTTTATTCTACAAATAAGGCAAATAGTAATACATTTAGTCTAGTAATTTATGGTTTTCTTACATCCAGTACATAATAATTGCCGATTTTCCTGGTCAAGCGGAAGAAATGGATTAAGTGATGAGTCTTAATTCATTCAGTACGGGGCATACCTTAACGAACATAAATTCTTTCTAAAGCGTCTCGCTGCGGAGCGCGCGGTTGCTCGCCGTGGAGGTTCGAGTCCTCCCTGGGGCATGGGTGTGTGTGTTTGTCCTTAGGTTAGTTTACCTAGGTTTAAGTAGTTTGTAAGCTACGGACTGATGACCACGCAGTTTGGTCCGATAGATTTGAACATAAATTCTTGTTTAGAGACATGAAGGAATTTACAAGATTTTGTTTTGGTCTGGTGCAAATCAGTTTAGGTAATGCCACTTTAGCGACTTCATTGTAGATAATGATGGAATGATAATCCCCGATCGAAACGGGAATCAGTCACAATCACAATCACAATCACAATACTGTGTGGCAATCCACCATGCTGTCCACTAGACCATGAAGGTGGTCTGTGAAGGTTGATTTAAATTAACGGATTAAGTTTATGATTAGAGCCGGGCCAGGGTTCGAACCCGGGTCTCCTGAATACTAGGCAGTTTTGTTCTCCAGGACAGCAACCGAACACACTGGTTACCACACCTACTGGACTAACCTAGCACGAATCACGTCAGACGCAACCGAGGTAGGTGACGCAGTGGTAACACACTCGACTCGCATTCGGCAGTTCGATGGTTCTAATCTACCTCGGCCATTCAGATTTATGTTTTCGGCAATTTCCCTGAATCGCTCTCAAATGACGGCCTATTACCTTGCCCAAACATACCTAAACAATCCGAGCGTGAGCTCCGCCTCTAACAACCACGCTGTCAGTGGAGCTTTGAAGCTTAATCGTTCTTTCTTTTTTCATCAGATGGCAATATTCAAATTATCCATACTCAACCGACGTAGATTCTCTTTTATAATCATCAGACGATTCAGATGCTGTGAAGAATGCGATATGCTCGCGGGTCGCTATCGGTGGACAGCTAAAACGTATCATCGATACAGCATAAATACCGTCATGAGACAAAAAAAAAAAAAAAAAAAAAAAAAAAAAAAAAAAAACCCTCTACTGTGGTTTCTGGTCAAGTTGCTACCTGGACCGATTTTGGTACGCATGTAAGGAATTTAATGGCGGATTGCTGACACGTCACTCGCGTCGTCTAGCGAGTTTCATTCGGCACTTGTGCTAGAGGACGGTTCTTCTGCCCTTAACAAACATTCTCTTACAGAAATACACAGCCGGCAATAAAATTATGGATGGTCTTCGAGTACTTTCAATTCACCCAAGATTTACTGTTGAAGTAGTGTATATGGAGTACATAAAACGATTGCATTTGCAAATCAATAGCTCAAGTGGTATTGAAGTACCAGGTGTCCATCCTTTCTCAAACCCCCATATTACTACGTGGTGTAGCCTCTACGGAAGGCAATGCAGGCGCTGATTATGGTATCCATTCGATCATATAGATGGCGATTACTACCTTCGGACACATTATTCCACGCTTGCTCTATCTGTTGACATGGCTGTGCACAAGTTCATTGCCTCACGTGAGTTGTCGTCCTATCATTTCCTACACGTTCTCAAATAGAAAAAAGTATGGAGATCATGCCAACTAGGTAACTTACTGCACGTCTTACAGAGCACGTTGAGTATCACGTGCAGGATGTCGGCGAGGATTATCCTGATGGGAAAACACGTCATTTTCCTGTTGAAACAACACCAAAAGAAATGGTTTTACAACATTCTGTACGTACCGAACGGTGGCCAGCATGGGATGGGGCCATTGTGTCTTGTACGAATGCACTGTAAGAGACAGCGCTCGCCAAGTCAACGTCTTTCGCGCAAACGACCACCACTTGTATGCAAGCAGAATCTGGTTCATCTCACAAGACTGCGGCCCACCATTCCATCTTCCCAGTGATCCTCTGACTGCACTAGTCTAGTCATGCTCGTCAGTGCTGTGGCGTGAGTGGAAGATGGGCTACGGGTGAGCGAACACGTAGTCCCATTTCTGTAATCTGTTCTCAAGAGTTCCTGTTGACACTTCTTGGCTCACAAATCATCTGATCTATAACGTGATAGCTGTACGATTTTCCACTGCTACCCTTACGATACGACGATCTTGGATGACGTCTGTGCTGTGTAGACGTCAAGAACCACAGAAACAACCATCCTGTCACTCGGAAAATCACGATTTCATCCCTTTCAAACCCGCACAATGGTTCGTCACGCTGAAAAAGTTGTTATTAAAAAGGAGAATGAAGAAGACATTTTTATGCACTCTTAGAATGTAGATTGTCCACAGTGCAGAAACTTTCATCCGTTTTCTCAACAGCTCAGCAATTACCAAGACAATATACTCATTTCCAAATATTGAAACAAGGTGGACATTGTATTGTTATTTTATTTTCTGTATATGATTTAGGATACGATTCTATTCAAATTTATTAACGTAATTTCGTAAGCCCCAGGCAAAATTTCTTCATTATTTATCTACTGCTCGTACTTGTACAGGATGACCAGCCAGTCTAAAATAGGTTAGAGAAATAACTCAAAAATTTTATTTCAAAGCTTCGCCTAAGTTTTACAAGTGTTCTTCCACTGCGACATACGCCTTGACAACGTGACTAAGGCTGTCCACCTTGCAGGACAGTGCCGGACATAACCAGTATTGCATGCTGGAACTACTGACGTTTCCATGCTACCGTGGAGCCAATAGCAGACATCCACGTTTGATCACGTGTGCTACTGCTGTAGGACTCAGAGGTGCGAGAACCAGTTCCTTAACACTCTTCCGTTTGAGTTCTCGTACAGAACAGACGCACTCGAGAGGCTCAGCCTCTGTGCGGAGCGAACGGCCGCATGCCGTCCACTCCCGCCTAGCGGCTATTCGGTATCAGCCACCAACTGTGTGAACCATTACCGTAAACTTTTCCATTTTCTAATCCGCTAACTTAGACTGGCACTCATTCGTTGCATCCGACCCCATGGCGAGTTCCGCCATGTATCCCGTATTTCAGAATATACCAAATATTAACTTGAATCGTAACCTTTATTTGCGAATCAGCCACCCTTTCCTAGGGCGCCCACAATTCTTCACCGCTCCGTCATCCATCCTGACAACGCCTCCAATCCATCTTTTTTATGCAGCACTGGGATGGGTTGTATAATTTTGCTATCATCCGTGGGATAAAGATTAAGTGCTGTACAATTTGGCGTCCGCCGCGCGCCGCAGCGCACATGTGCGCTATGTGCCTGACGCGCGAACTGCCGCAGTTGACCGCCGACTTCGCCGTGCACTACTCCACGTGCGCAGCTCACCTGCGTGCACGAGGCGTAGAAAGTTACGCTTCGAGTTCGTGCTGCTGTTTCGACCCACCGAAGGCATGTAAGTGGCATATCCCGGTTCGCGCGACGCATCTGCCGCTGCCGCCGCCCACATACGTCACTTAATGCTACGCCAAACAGAGAGCGGGCAGAACGCGCTGTTGTCCGCCGCGTTCCGCATCAGTCAGACACAGCGCGGGCAGCGCTCGGCGTTCCGCTTGTTGAATGGCGCTTGTAGTGTGTAAGTCAGCTGCGGAGCGTATAAACATGAACAGTAGTTGAGACGAGGATGAATTTTTATTTTTAAAAAATGTTCATGTGTTTGTAGAGCTTATGGGACTTAACTACGGGGTCATCAGTCCCTAAACTTACAAACTACTTATGAACTAGCTTATACTAAGGACGGCACAAATATCCATGCCCGAGGGGGGATTCGAAACCCCGACCGTAGTGGCCGTGCAGACCGTGACTGGAGCGCCTCAGTCCCCTCGGCCACCGTGGCCGGCAATTTTTATTTCTCATTTTTCTTGCTTCAAAGAAACGATGAAAATAAGTTCTTGAAATTAATATGAAACGAGAAGAATATGGTGCCGGCCGCGGTGGCCGAGGGGACTGCGGCGCTTCAGTCACGGTCTGCACGGCCACTACGGTCGGGGGCTCGAATCCCCCCTCGGGCATGGATATTTGTGCCGCCCTAGTTCGTAAGTAGTTCATAAGTAGTTTGTAAGTTTAGGGACTGATGACCCCGTATATTAAGTCCCATAAGCTCTACAAAATTTGAACATTTTTTGACGAATATGGTTAATTTCGTCGTTTTTTCAGAGAGCTTTGATTGTGTGAAGACAGTTTCTTCAATTATTTTCGAATGTCTCACTAACTGCATTAGCAGCTACAGAGAAAGCGTGTACGGATAAAATGTTCAAGTAAAGAGTGGTTCAAGTTATTATTGTTATAAAAAATCAGTTGTCTCGTTTGGAGTTGTTCATCATGATGACAGCTTTGTGGTTTTGCTGTGGGCAGCTAGAGCAGACACAGTGGCATTGTTAGTTTTTAAAACACTACATTTCTCCACGGATTTATACTGCCTCGAAAGCCATTGCAGGATACAAGCACTCGTGTGCCTGGCGTGTTAGTAGGTGATGGTTTAAATTGCAGAATTATTTAATATGTCCATTTCCTAAAGCTAAGCCTTGGAATATCCTCAAAACGCTATTTACAATAAATGCCTTTACAAGTGACGGCATGTAGTGGAAGCAGCGTGCTGTCTAATAATTTCCTCCGCAGCAATGCAAGCTACGTGCCTACTGAACAATGGGAGAAGATTGACAAACTACATGCTAATGCATTTTAGAATACGCCAAGACTAAAACAGAAACCAATTTCTTGCGTATTTTGTCAATAACCAGTAACATCATTACAACAACGGCGCTTATCGCTGCGGCGTGGGCTACTTGCGAAACTCCAATCGCCAACATTCTCCTCCGAATGCGAAAATATATTGTTGACTCCCACTTACATAGGTAGAAATGATCATCAGAATAAAACAAGAGAAATCAGAGCTCCAACAGAGAGATATAGGTGTTCTTTCTTCCCGCGCGCTATTCGAGAATGGAATGGGAGATAAATAGTATAAATGTGGTTCGACGAACCATATTCCAGGCACTTAAATGTGATTTGCATAGTATCCCATGTAGATGTAGAACAAGGTATTCGGCACCAAGTTGTATGTACAGTTGGCAGCCAACAACTACCTTCTGCACCATTTGCGTTGATGTTTGTCAAACGACTTCGCTTTTCTTACATTTTTCAACTGTATTTTGCACAGAACAACCAGAAATGTACAGTAATTTTCAATATTTAGCTCAATTCATTTTCATTTAATAGTGCGGATAAGAAAAGTAGGTATTCATTGGTTTGTAATTATGAAAAATAAATTAATACCTGTTTGATTCAGACTTCTGCATATCTCCTTCCAACTGTCTGTCTTCTTAAACACATATTTGTATTCTTGGTCACGTATGACATAGAGGAATGACTTTGGACGCACCAAATCGATCAGTTTGTGTGTTTCCGCCACACTGCTCCAGCTTGCCTGCCGCGGTCTCTGTAGGAAATCACAGCCTGCTCGCTGCACGCGTGCGCCTGCTTTCTGTTTGACTGAGGTGGTAAGGCAGAATACAACACAGCGCCCGCCAAACCACCCGCGCGGGCTGTCCGCTCTCTGTTTGATAGAGCTTTTAACGGCGCCTTTAACAGAATTGTTGTGATATTTCTTCCACTTAGTTTCAGTGTCACGATCTCTCTTTCCTTGATCTTTCCTATCAATATTTTCCGTGCCGTAATTGAAAGTAAATTTCCGCCCTCCACAGACGTGATGGATTAAAGCAAGGCATTACCCCCTCCAAGCCGCGTCTGGCAGAAATTGAAAAATCACTGGTACTAGGGAGCAGTGTGAAATTGTCAATCTTGAAGTGTGCTTTTGTTTTAAGATCAAACACCGACGCAATACCAGCGTTGAGGTCTTAAAAGAAAAACCACAAACAAAAAGTTTTCAATCGTGGTCGAGTTTACCAGATTTGCTGACGAGTTTAGACGCTTTGAAGTCTGCGACCGCACAAACAGTCGTACACACGACTAGCGTCTGTAGCCGTCGGAACCGTTAGAACTCTGTGTCGATACACCACATTGTAAACCCAAGAATTAAACTTCCATCCCTCCCTCCTCTACTCTCTATATGTTTCTCTTTTTCCTCCTACGTATTTCTTTCTGTATGAGCTTTTCGTCCAGTGAATGTGGTAGTTTCGCAAGCTGGTTACCAAAGTATGTGACGACAGTGTGCTTCAGGGCACGAAATGTGAATCTTTGTAGATTCGAAAATGTTTTACCGGAGGGAAGCCTGGTTGAGATGTGATAAGATAGCCTTTGAGAGATACCCGAATCCCTACTGCACCTTAAGTGACATGCAAGTAAAGCCCTTTTAAGCTGTTTCCCTCCAGAGGGCAGCTAAAGTTGAGTAATGTTTCAGCCGATGTAAAGGAGTCTATATGTAGTTGCCACAATGTGAGTCAAAGAATACCGACTGTGAGCGTAAAATCCTTAAGAGGAGTATAAAGAAGAAAACTGTTTCAAGTAGCGAGAAGACCAAGAAAAACCACTTTGTCCTTATTTTACTGTTGCCATTCTGATTCTATATACCTCCTGTTCTACCTCATACACGCCTTTTCTTTGTCACATTCCGAAACTTCCATAACACGGATTATCATGTTTCCTGTATCAGAACCTTGGCAATAAATGCACATGGAACGCAATGCACATCAGAATTATGAGAAGTTATTTCCAGTTTTTACGGCCAGAGACAGCCTAAGTTGATGTGTAAATAATTTGTATTCAGTACTCCAAGAGAGGTACTTATAATGTGCTATGATGTGTTAATAGTAAAGATATGTTGTCGTTATCCAATGTAGCGAGATTCAGTGCTATTTTGCAATGATGAGTAACCCAGACATTAGTAAATCCTGTTCTCTTTTAAAGTACCACATTATTAAGTATGAAGTATCAATTAAAATGTGCTCCAGTCACTCATAATATAGATTTTCGTAATGTGTAAGGTTTTCCAGACGTATGTCTGTCGAGTTCACACTTATATTTTTAGAGTATCTTAATTATCCTTGAGAATTGTAAGTATACTGTTATTAAGTGAGGAAGAGTTAACATTTTGATACCATGAACGATTTATCCCTTCTTCTGCACCATTGGGAAGTATCACGTTTTGTTACCAAATCTATAATGTGCAGACTTCCATATGGAGTTGATGCTGTTGCTTCTGTTGTCAGCGGAGCATTGTTTACTATTTTAAAAAAATGTGCAAATGTTTGTAAAGCTTATGGGACTTAACTACGGGGTCATCAGTCCCTAAACTTACAAACTACTATTGAACTACTTACGAACTAGAACGGCACAAATATCCATGCCCGAGGGGGGATTCGAACCCCCGACCGTAGTGGCCGTGCAGACCGTGACTGAAGCGCCTCAGTCTCCTCGGCCACCGCGGCCGGCTAATATTTACATTTCCAATTGTTGGAGTGGTTGGGTTGTGGTCTGCCTTTCCTGTGCTACGTTCATTTCCTTGTTTCAGACCTTTTTTTGAGACCTTCTAGTGCCTGTCAGTTCAAGTTTGAAGTTAGTGAGTATAAGCATTAAAAATTGCACGCTTTTTAATTCTTAAATCCACTGACCCGCCTTGTTTCCTCCACTCTTTCTTCATATCATTTTAACACACATCCTGTTTTCTGGCTTTAACTAGTGTAAATTCAACAGAAATTTAGAGACTGTATTGACAATTCCGTCATCCTAGAGCTACTATGTTACGATATTTATGCAGATGACAAATTCTCAAAACGAATGGCCAACGTTTTGGAACCTTGTGCTGCTGAAATTCAACGCATAGAAGCCTTGAGACGTCGTTGAAATTTTAAAATGTGTACTTTAACTGTCTGATCTTTGTCCATTACATATCAAAACTGACTTTAACCTCCTTTCCATTCATCTGAATGAAATTCATTTCCAAATCTCTGATCCGTTATTTATTTTATCCGCTGTTTGTAGCCGATGTTATAGTGCTGCCGTTTAATTTTAAGTGCACCTGTGCGAATTGCGCCAGAATTCATTTCCTTGCATTGTTAAGACGCGTGCTGATACGCCATCACCTGAAGTTAGACCACCTGCCTCCTTCAAGGCTGTTGCAATCAGCCGTAGCCGCTCCACCACACTCCCCTCTTCCTCCCGCCACTCGACCATCTTCTGTGCCTCTCTCTCTCCCTTCCTGCCGTGCGTGTAGCCCAGACTTGCCTCCACTCTCCCCCCGCCTACCACAGGCAGCCGTTATACTATTCTGATTATCACCTCCCCTACTGCCCTACGCATCACGTGCGCGTCTGACAGTTGTATTTGTTTACAAACACTTCACGTGTCACGTAAGCTGCATTAACGTGCGAAGTATCTCAACACTGGTGATTCATGAAATAATACCAATTGAGGCTCACAAGTGATACGCCTTATGAAATTCTATAAGAATTCGTTAATTTTGAGATAAGCAATATTAACTCTTCTTCTGCCTAATGATTGCAGACGTTTATTAAAAGCAGCTATGTTGGAGAAAATAACCTTAATTTTTATCCAAGAAATTATTACAACTATTTTTAAGCGTGCACTTTTTGCTGTACTTGTCAGAGTATAAAGTAATTTAGTTCTTGCTTTGTTTTATACACCATTAAGACACCCATATTTTGTTTGGTGTTAGCAACATTTGAAGTCGAATGTGTAATAATCACTTTCGAAATGCGACTTTGATCTAATGGTAATGTTATTGTGTAGTTTTCCTACATGACCTATATGGAAGGATTGTTCCCTCTAAGTAACTTGCAATATTTCAAACTGAATAATTAAGCATTATGAACGAATTTATATTTTTAGACCGTGTGTATTATGCTAAGGACTAAGGTAGATAAAACCTGTGTTGTATTTCGATATTTTACTTCCTTACTTGATATGAGTTCTATCCCTTTGTTGAAAAAACTTCTAATCACACATATTTCATCTTCAGTTGCTTTAGTGTATTTAGTCACTTGCACAATATTTTATGCAATGAGTGATGTTACTGGTTTTAGAAAAAATTGTAACTTAAATGTAGTTGATAAGTTAATGAAATCAAAGCCAATATTACTCTTTACAATGGATTAACTTTTTTCTGGGATTACAGTTAACAATCCATTTTATATTTATACTGAATTATTAAGTCTGTGTTAATCTATGGGAAGCATAGCCTCTGTCGGAGTATAAGCATTTTAAAACTATGTGTTTGTGAGTTTTCCATTGGATTGATTCCCTTGAGTCTCTTATTTTACTATATTTTACACCATGATTCAGGGCAGGAAAACTTATTTCACTTTTGGGCAGTATTCTCAATCAATATGGTTGTTATCCAGATGCATTAATCCTCTTATATAATTTGTTGTGTGCTTTTCTTTACATTTGTTAAACTGTGTAATAACGAGTTTAATATTTGCAAACAACACAAACATCTACACCTTTCTAGGAGCATCTGTAACCATTGCAAGACCCATGCTGATTAAGTTCGGCCAGCGTCTACACTTTAATCTCTCTGAGTTTAGTAATGATAAGAAAGATGTGAAACAAGTTTTAATTGAAGTATAACACTACATTCAACTGTTAAATGGTTCGAATTTTCACATTATTCAATTCATGGTTCGACATATTTCTGAAGAGTTATGACATCTCCTAATTTTGTTGTGAACCAAAAAACCAAATAAGACTACATGTAAGTCCCCTCACTTTCACACTAAATGAGTTGGAATTGTACCACACTCCTCCATTAGCTACTAGGTCCCCTTTCGGGCAACCAGTTCTTCCTAGGAGTGTCTGGCGTCCATGTAAACTTTGTGAGTCACCACTTGTAGGGAAGGGGGAGGGAATGTACAGGATGACCAGCCAGTCTAAAATAGGTTAGAGAAATAATTCAAAAATTTTATTTCAAAACTTCGCCTAAGTTTTAAAAGGGTTCTTCCACTGTGACATACGCCTTGACAACGTGACCAAGGCTGTCCACCTTGCGGAACAGAGCCGGACAGAACCAGTATTGAATGCTGGAACTACTGACGTTTCCATGCTACCGTGGAGCCAATAGCAGACACCCACGTTTGATCACGTGTGCTACTGCTGTAGGACTCAAGAGGTGCGAGAACCAGTTCCATCGCACTCTTCCGTTTGAATTCTCGTTCAGAACAGACGCACTCGAGATGCTCAGCCTCTGTGCGGGGCGAACGGCCGCATGCCGTCCGCTCCCGCCTAGCAGCTGTTCGGTATCAGCCACCAACTGTGTGAACCGTTACCGTAACCTTTTCCATTTTCTAATACGCTTATACTGGCACTCATTCATTGCATCCGACCCTAGGGCGAGTTGCACCATGTATCCCGTATTTCAGAATATACCAAATATTAACTTGAATCGTATCTTTTACTTGCGAATCAGCCACCCTGTCTTAGGGCACCCACAATTCTTCACCGCTCCGCCATCCATCCTGACAATGCCTCCAACCCATCTTATTTATGCAGCACTGGGATGGGTCGTATAATTTTGCTATCATCCGTGGGATAAAGATTAAGTGCTGTACATACTGTAAGATGTATTGTGGACCCATCGTGACTTGAGCCATTTGTAGCATTCACACACACACACACACACACACACATATATATATATATATATATATATATGAATTTAATAGCCAAGTACGCTTGATCGCGCTGTTCCAATGAGTTGAATATGCAAATGATATGAGATAGAATAAACTATATATTTATAGATCTGTTAAATTTGGGTCGTCACTATGTTTTATAAAACATAGGAAATATATTCCTAACCTAACTGAACAATGGCGTACCAGAGCAAGGCCAAGAAATAATAATAATAATAATAAAATTCTATCATGAATCAGTTTATGAAAAGATAATCAGATCATTTCCCAGATTGTCAATAGAAACAAACTATTTTCCATCGAAAATGTTGACTGGGGTTAGAGAAATATGGTTATACAAAATTGGTAAAAGGGACATATACAATTGTATGTGACTAGGTGTCACACTCTGATTGAAAAATTTAATAAAAAGAGTTCTCCAAACACCTCTATTAATGAAATATAATCTCGTACAAATAAAATTGAAAATTAATTCAAATGACTGGCTATATTGTTGAGGAGTCTATCATTGAAACTCAATCTAGAAATAGACCTTGTTATCTCATCCCACTCCGAGTGAATAGAAAGAAGGTAGCTACAGCAAATGATCCCGTTAGAAACGAAGAGCTGAATCCTAACCAGGACTGGAACAGTGCAATCAAATACTATACTAAACACTGGGTGACGGTCGTGTAACAGCGGCGTCGATGTCAGAAGTCTGGTGCAGCAGCAGTGGATTCTATCCGCGAAAATACTATAAAAATAAAGCAACAACAAACTGCCAAAGTGTGGTTGCACCCAGCGAAACAACACTCTGAAAACACAGATACATGCAAACCGCAAGTGCGGTGTCTAACTTCACAATGATATGATGCGCGCAAGAGCGGAGGCTACCATTCTCGGCGGCGGAGCCTCACCGAGTTCGTCCTCATCAAGCTCAAAAAACTCATCTCCACAGCCCAGATCCATCCGAGCACACGGCCACGTCTTACTCGTCAAAGAGCCAATCTCATCGACCCACTAATGGACTTCCCAATCAGAATGCACGGCGGGGAGTTACATATAACAAAAATGAGAAAAAGTAGCAACGACAGCCAATCGCGGAGTTTGCCGCCAACGGCTCTTTAACGTCCTCCCAACACACACAGCTTTCTCACACCAAGTCATGCACGCCCGTGCATTCGTTGCGAATTATCACTAGTCGGCATCTTGGCGCCTATTTTTACTACTGCTGGCGACACTGTCCTGCTGTGCCAGACAGATTTCACTTCGCAGAGACGTGAACTTGAAGCGTCCTGCCATTTATTAAATCATAAACTATGCAACCTGCTACTGACAGTTTAGGGACGGAAAGTAAGAAGGGTGTCCGGCAACCATCAAACTTTTTTCCTCTCCTGCTCGCACAGCCAAACAAACACCATGGCGTCAGACAGGCGCCAGTCGCTCTAAACAGCTAACACATTGTATGTCCTCACACCGGAAACCGCAGGTAACCTGCAGCACAGACAAATATATACAGACGGGAAACCTCCGTCAGGGCCCGGTCCCACGCTCAGGGGTGCGGGCTGGGGGTGCTGAAGCAGTTCCGTAAGATGTCCCATGATGGCGCTGCGGTCAGAAGCAGCCCTATAAACTGGTCAGGGCAGGCGGCGGGTAGCGGCTGCCCCCACCACCACCTCCCCTCAAACTCCAGCAAGCCGAACACAGCCGTGGCCTCGTGGCAAGTGGCACGAGCTCTCCCCTCAGCCTCCCCTCCACGCTACTCTCTGACGTGCGAGAGGCTCCCTCAGAAATGCCTCTAGTGTGGTCTACCAGTACTAAGCCAGGGAACCGCCTGAAACCTGCTAGCATCTTACGGAACTACGAGGGGAGCGTAGGACAGTGGTTTAGGGGGGGCTGCTTCTCTGTATATGTTACTCTGTGCCTGCGGTCAGTCGTGTCGCCGTGCGAAACTGGCCGCCCCACCCCAATGCAGTATAGGGACCCCTCTGGTGGCCAGATTTCTCTGAAACGCTGAAAGGAGCTGTCACCACATCAGATTCCCGTTACCTAGCCAACCGCCCAAGAGCCATGACCCAAGTTGCTCTACAACGCCGACTCGACAGTAAGGAAAGAATTTGAAATCAGAAGCACTACATCAAAAAGAATAACTAAATAAACCAATACACCTGAATCCTAATGCCATTCTCCCAACCAATAGCAGAATATAGAAGTCAGGAAACATGTAAAAATAAATTAATTTCATGCAACGAAAATCAAAATTAACCAATTAAAATAATAAAGAGGCACATGAAGCGAGAAATAGGAAAACTGAAAGACAATAATGACCACCACCTTTCAGTACTACACCTGCCCTTTACACATTTCGTGTTGATAATACATTTGCCAATACAATTAGGGGATCAGTTAAGATATCTCGGTTCTGAAATATAGTCATCGGCAGAATGAACTAAAATGGTTTACTGTCTTTCCGTCGGTTGTACCGAGTGGAAGCAACAACAGTACAGCAACCGAGATAGTGTTAATAACAGAAAGTTGATGCACAGGGGGTTGGTGTTGACTTGCATTTATTCTACCAAACTAATTACACAATCAGTTTGATTGTGTTACCGCATTAAAATTTCCCGTCACCTATTATTTTATAAGTTACAGAGGCAAACACACTTAGTGCAACCAGTTGCATGTAATTTTTCTTTTTTCTTTTATTTTTAAATTAGATGTGGTGTCTGTTTTTTCGTAAATATTCTTGATCATAATTTACTGTTACTAATTACAACTTTTATATTTTCCTAAAATTTCTATTTCAGTGCGGAGGCACAATTTAGTCCATTCCATTGAGGAAATACAGGTAAAGCTGCAAGCAGGAGGCACAACAAAAGTAGTGTGCTATATGTTGGGAATTTTGGTAGGACGAGAAGCGCGTCAACATATACCATATGATCAAAAGTATCAGGACACCCCCAAAAAGATACGTTTTTCATATTAGTACCTATTGCCAGGTACTTGATATCAGCTACTTCAGTTCTCATTAGACACCGTGAGAGAGCAGAATGGACGCTCAGCGGAACTCACGGACGTCGAACATGGCCAGGTGTTTGGGTTTCACTTGTTTCAAAAGTCTGTACGCGAGATTTCCACACTCCTGAACATCCCTAGGTACACTGATTCTGATGTGATACTAGTTGTAAACACGTACAGCACGAAAGGATACAGACCGACCTCGTCTGTTGACTGACAGAGACCGCCGAGAGTTGAAGAGGGTTGATATGATGGCAGGAATTTGAGAATAAATGGTAAGGTGCTAAGCCCTAAGTACAATGTTAAACCAAAATTTATTTCACCTTAAATAAAGCCCATCAGTCGCCAAAGAAAATTTATAAGACTGGACATTTAAAACATAGGCATTTGGTATAGATAATTAAATTCCTTACTGACACCTTTAAGGTAATAAACAATGATTCCACGTACTCGAATCTAAGAATGAACACTTGAACATAGACAGTTAATACAGTAAACACAAATCCTGAAGACAATTTTACCCAAGGAACAATTGCCTTATATCAACTACAATACACTATAGTAGAAACCTTTCTTTTTCTTAAACACAGCAGCAAACAAATTAAATGTGGCCGCTAAACAATACAGAGAAAGTTAATGTCCTCAAAGCTGGAATACAAGCAGAACGCTTGTGAAGATAATACGCTATTCAACAGAATAGCGGTGATAAAACAAACAGATATTACACTGAAACAATTTGGTGCAAGTTCATTGTACAGGCCACGGCCAGGTTAGACAAGAAATGGAAAATTTACTTAACTTAAAAAAAGTTGCACGAGCGGGCATCAGTGCAACTGACAAGCTCACAACTTCGGACTCTGCTTACTTCTTACAATTTATGCGAGGTTTGGTATCTTTTAATTTCCTCCGACGGGCTTGTGAGCAACACAACATAGGCCACAACTTTTTAGTAACAACTCATGAGCTCTGAAACGCTCGTCCGAGTAATACAAACAATTCGTACTTCTCCACGTTTTACACACACTTTGCAATTTTAGGACTATATATGGAACCTGAAACACACCGTGATTAGCACCAGGCAGTAAACACAATAAATAAGTTTTCATACTTCAAGAAGCAAGCGTGATGTATCCATACGGTCTGATCTACAAAACTTAACACAACAACTGACCATGACCAAGTTGGAAGGAAGTGCCGCATCTCGTGCCGATGGAAACGGTCGACATAAACATATCATCAAGAAGGTGCAGTCCACAATATAGGATGTAACTCACGCACTTAAGGTCAAATTTCGGAGTCGTGTGCACGTAGCTTCTCAAGTTCCGCGGAAGCTCAACACGACACCCACGACACCGTGCGTAAAACTATCGCAACTCCCAGAGCACTACCGCTCCTGCCGACCAGCCCCAACCTTCCTCTCTTGCCCCGCACGTGACGTCCCGCTCGGCTGCCAGAGGGCGGGGCCGACCCGGCGATAGTATCTCGATTTCCCCAGCGGTACAAACGCAATCTCTGAAAATCGAAATTGATCCCCTGTGCCACGCGCGGCACAAGGGTGGTACAGTGTAATAGGCAGGCATCTATCCAGACCATCACACAGTAATTCCCAACTGCATCAGAATCCACTCCAAGTACTACGACAGTTGGGAGGCAGGTGAGAAAGTTGGCTTTAATGGTCGAGCCAGCTGCCTGTAAGCCACACATCACGCAGGTCAATGCCAAACGACGCCTCGTTTGGTGTAAGGAGCGTAAGCGTTGGATGATTGAACAGTGGATAAACGTTGTGTGGAGTGACGAACTACGGTACATTATGTGGCGATCCGATGGCAGGGTGTGAGTATGGCAAATGCTCAGTGCATGTGTAGTGCCAAAAATAAAATTAGGAGGCGGTGATGTTATGGTGAGGTCGTGTTTTTCACGTAGGGGGCTTGTGCCCCTTGTTGTTTTGCATGAAACTATCCGAGCACAGGCCTACATTGATGCTTTAAGCACCAGATTGCTTCCCACTGTTGAAGAGCAATTATGGGATAGCGATTGCCTCTTTCAACACGATCCAGCACCTGTTCATAACGCCCGGCCTGTGGCGGAGTGGTTACACGACAGTTACAGCCCTGTAATGGACTGACTGGCTTACACATAGTCCTGACTTGGATCTTATAGAAACCCTTTGGGATGTTTTGGAACGCCGACTTCATGCTAGGCCTCACGGACCTACATCCATGCCACCCTCAGTGCAGCACTCCGTGAAGTGTAGGATACCATTCTCCAAGAAAACTTTCAGCACCTGATAGAACGTATACATGCGAAAGTGGAAGCTGCCATCAAAGTTAAGGGTGGGCCAACATCATACTGCCGCGCGGATTAGCCGCGCGTACTGGAGCGCCGTGTTGCGGTGCGCGCAGCCGTCCGCCGTCGGGGGTTCGAATCCCTCCTAGGGCATGGCTGTCTGTGTCGTCTTTCGTATAAGGTAGCGCATAAGTAGTTTGTAAGTTTAAGGACTGATGACCCGCAGTTAAGTCCCTTAGACTTTACAAACATTTGAACAAACAACATCATACTGCATTCCAGCATTACCGATGGAGGGTGCCACGAACTTGTAAGTCATTTCCAGCAACGTATGCGGATACTTTTGATCACATAGTGTAGCCTAGTGTATAAGGCGATCGAAGGAAAATTTTTAATTTGGCCGTTGATTTTGATACAAGATGTCGAAATATTTCTTATTCATGTTAAAAGTTTACATGACTTCAGGACCAATAAGATATGCCATATCGCATATTACAAATTAATGCTATACTTTCAAATTGTTCATTCCTCTATCAATTGAAAGCATTATACTCACGCATTCTAATGCTGAAGGAATGTGCTTTTTTGAAGATATGTGGGGAAAAAATCGGTGTTCTTGACGTATATGCATACATAGAACTGATATTAGCATGTGTGCATAGTCTTATAAAGAGTCTACTGAAAGTTTGTCGGATGTCTACAAAGGTTTCAGAGCGATAATGACGCTAGAAACGTTCCTTAAGGTATAATGGATGTAAAAATGAAATAACAACACTGCAATGTTCTTAAAATTTCTTAATCCCATGTACGTAGAATACTTTTAGCCCAATTATACAGTTAGGAAGAACACACACATACGACTACTGTTGTGTGCTTACAAACCGTCAATATATCTCATAATTTTTGCGTGCTATCCCTTGTAACTTACCTGGCAGTGGAAAATGGTCAACATAATGAGAAGAATATTATTTCTATAAACTTTTGGTTAGCCACAGTGGCCGAGTGGTCTTCGGCGCGCCAGTCACAGTCTGCACGGCCCCTACGCTCGGGGATTCGAATCCCCCTTCGGTCATGGATGTTTGTGTCGTCTTTAGTATAAGGTACTACATAAGTAGTTTGTAAGTTTAGGGACTGATGACACCGCAGTTAAGTCCCTTAAGCTTAACAAACATTTTAACATTTATAACTTTTGAAAGAGCTAATTGATGGGAATATGAAGAGCTGAGGGAAACTTCCAAGAGAAAGTGCTGCAGAAGAAGGCATTGAGAATAGAACAGTATATGAATTTGCATCCTCCACATGATCCTGGGAGTAAAAACAGAGATAGTTTCCTTCTATGTTGAAAATCCAATAGCTGAAGTCAGTGAAATGTGTTAGGTGTAACAATATCACATGCAATAAACATCTTGCATTCACATCTAAAACCATCTAGTAAAAGTTAGGGATAGTATAAAAAATCAATAATTACGACAATCCCACGGTAGCTGCAACCGCAGCGGCCACCCAAGTTGCCAAACTTTCGACCCCCCACACTTCCGGCTTGCAGCGTGTTGCAGTTTCACTCAGTCGCTGCCGTGAGTGATCGTTGCACGCTATGACTGTTTGCTTTGACGGTTGTAAGAGTTCATACTTTATCTGTTACTGTTTTTCTGTGGTAATGGTGAACAATGTCTGCGAGAAGTTTATCGAAAGTTACCAGTAGTAAAGTTCGACGTCGTCGTCTTGGCCACGGGATTGCCGTACTAGGGTAGTCGAGGGAAATGGTTTGCGCGTTGCGTGATAACTTTGAGAGTGAAAAACCTAATGGTGGCACGTTGCTCTCCGTGAACAAGGTAATAGACAGAAATGCTGCAGCTTTGAATGTAAACCAAAACTCTGTTGTGAAGATTTGGAAGGAAATGTCAGAGGCAGAAAAAATTGGAGAACAATCGAAACATCAAAACCCTGGGGAAAAAAGCTGCAGAGATAAGCCGAATACTAGTGTAGATTCGTTTTTAGAGGATGTGATTCGTCGTTACGTTCATGATTACTATCGCAGAAAAGAACATCCCACGCTGTGCAAGTTATTGGTCCCCCTTGAGGAAGCAGGACTTTTTCAAGGCAGTCGCACATCATTATTTATCGTTCTACACAACCTAGGCTTTCACTATGTGCATTTCACTGGCCGTAAGGAGGATATAGCTGCATGGCGATGCCGATTTCCTAATTTTAAGGGATATATGGAGCATCAAAATCGACGAAGCGGTATGGCTTGACGAAACGTTGTCAATTATGGTCGCGTTGTCGAGCAGGGCTGGATGGACGACACAAATAAAGGAACAATGGCAATGCCTTCGGGTAAAGAGGTTCGAATTTTTCTTCGTCATGCTGATTTTGTTCCAAACAGTACACTGTTGTCTTTTTCTGTTTTTTCCTTTAAATCAAATAATACAATAGGTTACCACCAATAAATGAACCACATTACATTTACAAAGTGGTTCCTAGAATCACTAATACAGAATCTGGGAAAACAGTCAACAGTTGTTCTGGATAACGTTCCTTATCATTAAATAATTGTTAACTCGGCACCTACCGTGGCAAAGTGAAAGGAGGAGATGATTGATTGGCTTCAGCGGCATGACGTTGATGTAAGTGCTGACTTTAAGAAGGTGGAGATTCTGGAAAAAATTTCTCTGTACAAACCACATTTCCCCAGGTGTGGGCCCAAATAAAAAGTTACGTTGCCATGACTAATAGTAAACATACACTCTCAGCAGTCGAAACACTTAAAGGGAAGCTATTCGGAACGTCACCTCTGAAGATTGGAAAAATGCTGTCACACATACGCAATCATCGAAAGAGCATGGCAGAATGAAGCTGTCCTGGAAAATTCAGTAGAGGAGCTGATTATTTCTGTAAATAACATAGCGACAGTGACATTTCAATCACCCATCATAGCGATGAGAGTGATATTAATGGTTTGTTTTTCCATTATCACTCTAAAAATGGAAGATTGGCGGATTCAGCTGCATGTTGTAAGTACCTATATAATAAAAGTTTTAAAATCTTAATAAGAAGGAATTAACAGCCATTAATGCCGAATAGAGTTGATCTTAGGAATTAAGTCTACATCACACAAATATTACTTTTAACAACATAATTGCTGCAGTGAGAAGCCTTGTATTTGTTCGTCAAAAATTTTCAATGTAACTGCTTTATTACTGCGCTATAGATTTCTTGTTTTCAGTATTATTCTCTTTCTCAATACTCTTTAGCCGTTTGAAGATGCGTTTTTCTCGCTGAGACAAACGTATAAATGTTATACTTTGTTATTTTGGAAATAAATAAGAGAACCAGATAAATTAATGACAGGTAAATTACAAACCTAGTGATACGTGTCTCGTGTAGAAACCACACGGGCACCGCTTAGTAACTGATACGACAGTGCACAACTGTTGGACATATTCAAATGTAATTATCTGGCGTTAGAAAACTCTGACGGAATTTCCGTTTGCAGCAGGTGAAAAATTGATGTTTCTGAAGATTTCACTTGCTTAATGTGTCCACCTAACTTCAATAACAAATAAGTTCCACTCATGTCGAACATTTGGTCTATCATTAGTATATTCATTTTCGTAAAATGTCGATATAACGTCTTAATTATTTGTTGTTGCAAATAAAACTCAAATAACAAGAGAGTTCAGCTTTTGCGGAATAAATTGATGCTTGTTCCATATTTCTACTGTGAGTAATTTGCGAGTTTGAGCGAGTTGAATGAAACGTGAGATATCTCGAGAGTTCCGTGCAGGGCGTGGCACGTCTTCTCCGGGCCTCGACGTGTTCCTACAGAACTGTCAGTCTTAAAGTTACGTTGAGCAGAGTTATAGTCCTGTACCCCACACTCAAACAATTTCTTCAACTCCATCTCAACCAGTTGTCCTCATGTTACAACTTATCCTTACTCAATGACAATTTCTCCAAGACTCGGACAATCATTTCATGACGAACCATATACAATTTAAATCTTATAACTTCTACCTCACCATTTACAACATAACTGTCCGTTTATCTCACACACTAAAAAACTTCAAACTAACATTCGACAGTAAACTACACCGGAAACTGCACCTACAAACCAGCCAACAACACTCTCACAGTTGACTAATACATTTCTGTCTACCAAAAACGTGATACAGTGAAGAAGCACACAGATAGGGTGAAATTTACAGTGTGCGTTTGAGGCGATGAGAGAGGAACATGATTCACATTTTACCACAATCTCACAACACGGAGGTCTGAAGCACCGTCTTTGTAAGCATTTCTGAGAAATTCACATTTGGAAGCTCAAGGATGTGAACTCCGTCGTCAGACGCACCAGTTTCGGTATTTTCAGAGATCTACTATTTAGTAATTAGTTTACCAACAGTCCTCAGTTTTTATGCATCCACTAAGAGGATACAAGCTATTAAAGTGGGATACACCGTTTAGATTTTTTAATTAAAATTGTTAAAAGACACTGTTTTCATGGTGTGCTTAAAATTAGAGCTTTTTCTTTTTAAAAGCAACTCCCTACTGGTTATCATTAGAATTCTCTTTCTGCACAATAGATCTTTGGTCCTAGTACTTAGTTTAAATAATTATTAAAGGCTTCTAAGATTCCAACGATAATTCTTATCTTCACTGAAAGAAGACTAGGTCCGAAAAAAGGTCAAATTTGAAAAAATTTCAAAGTACTGCCTGACTAGGTACACAGTTGAAATAAGCTTCACTTTTTTGTGTGACATTTTTTCATATCTAGTAGCAATCTTAGGCGAAAATAAGAATTTAGTTATTCACTTTTGTCGTTGGAAAAGAATGTAATGAAATCTGATGACCATTAACAGCCTTATTCAACACTGTAGGGAATTGGAAAATTAAAGACAGATATATTCCTTGGTAAAATTGTTTCTAAAACACACACATCAAAGAAGTGTTGCGTAACCTTGGTTCCAAGGTCTCCTGAACGGTGACATCCAACGCGTATTCTGAATTAAAGAATACAGTTAATTAAATTATCCATAGATGTCACTGAACAAAAATATAGATGTAAACAATCAAGAATGAGAAGCCCCAATGCGACGGAGTGTGTCACAGAACCGATCAGTCCAGTCAAATCACAAGGAAGGAATTACTCTGATTGTTTTGATTGTAATTCTGCTATGCCTGGAATGTCAGTTCCGAAGTTTGGTCGTATCCGCTTTGTTACTTTGCGTCAGGAAGGACTATCATCAAGGGACATTTAAGACGTTTATGAATAAACAAAAGCGATGTTGTTCGGATCTGTCAACGACTTTCCCCGCTCTCTCCTCCAAAGGCTCGGAACCCTGAGACGAACGCCAACATGTTTACTAATGGTTTTCGTACAGCCACAGGACGTAACTTTTCGACTCAAACTGTGCGTAACATGCTGCATGACATACAACTTCACTCCCGACGTCCAGCCGGCCGCGGTGGCCGAGGGGACTGAGGCGCTCCAGTCACGGTCTGCACGGCCGCTACGGTCGGGGGTTCGAATCCCCCCTCGGGCATGGATATTTGTGCCGTTCTTAGGATTAGCTAGTTCATAAGTAGTTTGTAAGTTTAGGGACTGATGATCCCGTAGTTAAGTCCCATAAGCTTAACAAACATTTGAACATTTTTGAACCCGACGTCCACGGCGAGGTCCACTTTTGACAATTAGACCACTTGCTGTGCGTGACAGATGGGACCAACAGCAAGCTGAATCGACTCGTCAGAATTGACATCAAGTGCTATTCACAGATGAGACTCTCATCAACTTTCAAATAGAAAATCGTCGGAAACGTTTTTGGGGGCCATGTGTACTCTGCATTAACTATTATGATAATCGTTGTTTTTAGCTATTTTTAAAGATTTCCAACAGTTATAACAGTTGTTCCATTAGTTGAAGTGTTAGTGCACTGATAAATAACACGACGTAAAAATCCGTTTTTCTTGTCGTCCCTGTACACATATCTTAGGCCTAATTTAACAGGTGCGAATCATTGTAAACAGTGAATTAAACGTGTGTTTAGTTACGTATTCTCCAATTTTTCTCTCATTGCATATAGTAGTTAAGGTTTATAAAGTCTATCAGCCACAAATAAACGGAAAATAGCTCAGATTAAAACATCGCGATTTAACAAAATTGTGTAGTAATCCGGGTTCTTAGGCCTAATTTTTGTGAATCAGTTTCTTTTACTCCATACCCTTTCAGTTTAGTCTATTTATATTTGTGTGAATAGTTTTTGAGTCTCTTGATGTAACAGTGACGTTTTAATCAGTACTTTATCTGTATGTACATTTTGTTTTTACCATGGATTAAAGTTTGTGACTTGCCGTAGGCTCGTTAGTTTCAAGGTGTGGCGTGATCGTTGCTGTGGTTTCTTTCGTTTGGGCGAATGTAGTACCGTGGGCAATTGGAACGTAAATGAGGCTCACCAGTGGTTTGGTAGGATCTGCAGTAGAGGCAGGAAAACAATCGAGCAGTAGGGGAAAATGGCAGCTTTACATCCTAAGGTGGGAAGTGGCCACAGACAATAGGAGGAACTAGTATAGGACAGGAAGAGTTAAAATGTTTCTTAAGGTTAAGGGATTTAACTGCGGGGTCATCAGTCCCTAAACTTACAAACTAGTTATGAACTACCTGATACTAAAGACGACACAAACATCCATGCCAGAGGGGGAATTCGAACCCCCGACCGTAGTGGCCGTGCAGACTGTGACTGGCGCGCCGCAGACAACTTGGACACTGCGGCCGGCGGACAGTAACAGACAGATTTGTCTTTAATCTGGAAAACAGATTATACGTGTTCCCTCAGCCAGAATCGGATGAAGCCTCATGTATCTGAAGCTGTAGAAAGGGCTAAACAAACATTCAAGCCGCGGTGGAGCGGCCGAGCACATTGTGGCGTTATGCTATGATGCGCGAGGCCGTTCCCCGACGGTGGTTCGAATCCCCACTCGGGCATGGATGTTTGTGCCGTCTTTAGTATAAGCTAGTTCATAAGTTCAAATGTTCAGATGTTTGTAAAGCTTATGGGTCTTAACTACGTGGTCATCATTCCCTAAACTTACAAACTACTTATGAACTAGCTAACACTAAGGACGGCACAAATATTCATGCCCGAGGGGGGATTCGAACCCCCGACCGTAGTGGCCGTGCAGACCGTGACTGGAGCGCCTCAGTCCCTCGGCCACCGCGGCCGGCAGTTCATTACTAGTTTGTCAGTTTAGGGAATGATGACGCCGCAGTTAAGTCCCATAAGCGTTACAAGCATTTGAACAAACTTTCAAGAAAGACGTGAAAAAGGTACGGAAATTTATAAAGAGTGTAGTGGATCACAGGTATATGGTTAAATTAGAAGCAACTAGCAGAGGCGAAGCAACAGTTAACGGTAGGCGGTGGTGAAGTATGTTACTGTCGGGACTCAACTACGCAAGACAGCACACTGCATAAGTTGGCCGCACTGGTCAGCGCGTTAGCAAAAGCCAAACTAGTGGGTCACCACACAGTGGGGAAAGTGGTAGAAATAGTGGTTGATTTGTGTTCTCTGTGTATGTCTATTTCGTGTGTTTAGTTTTTGCAGCAAAACCACACCGAGCGTCCGCGGGCGGCCACGCTTTGTGACGCCGCCGCGTTAGAAGACGTCCGCCCCAGTGCCGAACACGGAGCGCGCGGTCGGCCGCCGCTCCGCCATCAGCGGAGTGTTCAGCGCTATCGGGCCGTACCGTCGTTTGCAGGCGGGCCATGCTACGAGTCGCCGCCACGGCACGCCGTAGCGCCGACGCAGCGCTGGGCAACCGCCGCCACCACCGATCTTCTTGCTTTGCCACCCCAAGCTGCACCCTTCTCTCCGGGGGCCTGCTTTCACCACCCCCTGCAGGAGGCCACAGCAGCCAGGCAGCATGATGACGTAGCCTTGCCACTTCCCTGTCGGGCAGCTCCCTCAGGAAGGGAAATGTGTTTATGCTAGCCATTAGGGAACCCCTGTAAACAGGCAGCCCAGCAAACAGTCGCGTGCGCCAAAAAGCCTAAACACTACAACAACAAGCGCACAAGTGGAAAACAGACATTACAGGAAAATAAATAGAAACTTCCCGACTCAACTTACAGCCTATTCTTTCAAAGGTTGCGGACAACAGCTCTGGAACTTCGTATCACTACGATGGCTCAGAATTCACTGGCACCACCTATACAGGGTGTTACAAAAAGGTACGGCCAAACTTTCAGGAAACATTCCTCGCATACAAAGAAAGAAAATATGTTATGTGGACATGTGTCTGGAAACGCTTAATTTCCATGTTAGAGCTCGTTTTATTACTTCTCTTCAAATCATATTAATCATGGAATGCAAACATACAGCAACAGAACGTACCAGCGCGACTTCAAACACTTTGTTACAGGAAATGTTCAAAATGTTTTCCGTTAGTGAGGATACATGCATCCACCCTCCATCGCATCGAATCCCTGATGCAGTGATGCAGCCCTAAAGAATGGCGTATTGTATCACAGCCGTCCACAATACGAGCACGAAGAGTCTCTACATTTGGTACCGTGGTTGCGTAGACAAGAGCTGTCAAATGCCCCCATAAATGAAAGTCAAGAGGGTTGAGGTAAGGAGAGCGTGGAGGCCATGGAATTGGTCCGCCTCTACCAATCCGTCGGTCACCGAATCTGTTGTTGAGAAGCGTACGAACACGTCGACTGAAATGTGCAGAAGCTCCATCGTTCATGAACCACATGCTGTGTCGTACTTGTAAAGGCACATGTTCTAGCAGCACAGGTAGAGTATCCCGTACGAGATCATGATAACGTGCTCCAGTGAGCGTAGGTGGAAGAACATGAGGCCCAATCAAGATATCACCAACAATTTCTGCCCAAACGTTCACAGAAAATATGTGTTGATGATGTGAATCGAGGACGTACAGTACATACTAACGAAACAAATGGGTATTTTGACAATTGTCTGCACGAATTATTTCAATTTACATTTAAAGAGAAATACTAAAATGAGCTCTAACATGGAAATGAAGCGTTTCCGGACACATGTCCACTTAACATATTTTCTTTCTTTGTGTGTGAGGGATGTTTCCTGAAAGTTTGGCCGTACCTTTTTGTAACACCCTGTATAAAACCAGCTAGACTACACTTCAGGAAGTTAACTTCGAGCCATTGCAGTCTACGAAACGATCCGAAAAACCAACCAAGACGGAACCGAATGCCGATCATTGACTCGAAGATACCAGGTGCAGAAGTCTGTAACTGTCAGCCAGTCTGAATCTCGGATGCTGCCTCACCACCGACGGAATCTGCTCCGAGACCACCGCGGAGCACAATCACTGTAATTGTTTGTAGTTGGGAGTTCTTCAATAAATTGCAGTATAGAAGAAACCACTAAGTTCATATCACTTATGAACTATGTTCAACTTACATTTGTTGGTGTCTTCATTTGCAGAATAGTGAAGGAATATAGCACTATTTCAACATTCACTGTTACTGTTGAAAAATTGCGAAAAAAAACGGTGCCGGGTGGAGTACGCAGCCAAATGCGTTTTGAGTGGGTATTTTGAATCTTGGCAAGATGCAGCTGAAGTTATCAGTTGTTCTTATTCCTCTCTCTATTGATTTGTTAGTTCTGTAGGCTATTTTTAATCATTTTCTTTCGAGTATGTTGCCTATTCTATATGTTGTGGTTGGTTTGTTGTTGTATGTGAGAGTTTTACATTTGCTTGATATTGCGTATGCTTTGTGCTCACTTCTGTTTGTGTATGTGTTTTCTGTATATTTCTATTTTGTGTGTGTGTGTTAACCTTCGATGCATCAGTGTTAGCCTGTTGATGGTGATATATTTGATCGTATGTATTGGATGTCCTCCTCATTTTAGTTTTAATTTTGTGATTCGGTTTATCTATAATGTTTGTGTGATAACCATTCTCCACAGAAATTTGTTTGATGATTTGTAACCGAGATCTGTAATCTTATTCACTGAGTGGAATGTTGTTCATCTGTAGAGCATATATTGGAAAGATGGTTGTATGTGTTCAATCTGATAGTAAGAATTTTTGTGAAGTGTTGTACTCGAGTTGGTGACCCATCTCAACACGGAGAACTTATATTCATTGCTGTGTCTGTATATGATAGAGGTCAGGATAGTCAGCCATTTCAATAGTTTCTGTCTCTATTGTGAATTTTATGTTTGAATGGACGGTATTTATGTTGTTGTGAAATTCTTGGATACAGCTTTGTTTTTCATCTAGGAAACATAAGATGTCATCTGCATCACAGTACAGTATATTACCTTGCATTGCAATAGAAAAAGCAACAACAGAAACCAATCACACTTTGGAACAAAACAAATCTCAGAAATCATTCAAAACACTCATTTTACAAACGACTAATACTGACGTACAACTTTTCCAAGAAGAAATTAATTTTCATGAAAAAGACTAATATATATATATATATATATATATATATATATATATATATATATATATATATATATATATATTAGCACACATATTACACAACACAAAATAGAGGACCTAATCACAGAAAGTGAATACATTTCAAACAACATGAAAGAGGCAGCAACTTCAATGCAGGTCTTACAGGGTAATTGGTTGAAGAAGAAACTAGGGATTTAATAAAAGAAAACAAACACAGCTTACTAGCTGAACAGACGAAGAAAAACAGCCCCCGTCGGGGGTTCGAATCCCACTCGGACATGGATGTTTGTGCTGTCATTAGTATTAGTTAGTTCATAAGTAGTTTGTAAGTTTAGGAACTGATGACCCCACAGTTAAGTCCCATAAGCTTTACAAACATTTCGAACATTTTGAAGAAAACCATCCGAGAAAATAAAGGAAAAGACTTACAAACCATGGGGCTATCATAAAGAGATCAGACAAGGGAAAAACAAAGATAACAATTAAAGCAAGAAGAATATCAAAACAAAATTCCCAAACACCACATGGAAGAAGTAACAAGCATTCTGAAACTAATCACTGAACTAAATTATTTTTCATTTGAAAACCAGTTCTACTTGCAACAACGGTGCCTCATGGAACCACCTGTCAGTAGACTTAGAAAACTTATACTCCGTCCGAGAGGCCTCGACAGGCCCAGTGGGTACTGACCGGCCGGCGTGTCATCCTCCGCCGAGGGCGCCAGTGGATGCGGTATGGAGGGGAACGTGGTCAGTGCCCCACACTCCCGGCACTTATGTAAGTTTTAGTGACCGGAGCCGCTACTTCTCGATCAAGTAGCGCCTCAGTTGGCCTCACAGGGGCTGATGCATCCCGTTTGCCGACAGCGCTCGTCAGACAGGGGCGGTTACCCATCCAAGTGCTCGCCAAGCCCGAATGTGCTTAACTTTGGTGATCTAACGAGAACTGGTGTATCAACTGCGGTAAGGTATCGGTAGTAGACGTCTGCACCTCGCTCGGTTGCTCGCTCGAATCGCGTGATACACGTCGTTCTATGACAGTCCGACAGGTGTCGGTGCTGCAGCTTGCGGCAGGGCGTGTGGCTGCGCTCGACTTTCTCCTCGCTCGTTCGAGCGGGGCACGCTCGACTGGCCCGACCGTCCACACTGCCCGCTCGCCACTCGGTCGCCCACCGCAGCGCCACTCGAGTCCAAGGCGAGTGTCGGGAGCAAACTAGACGCTAGAGAATACATCCTGACTGCGAAATTTGGAATTGTTTCCTTTCCCGGGTGCTTCGAAAGCTGTTCTTTGGATCCAGTTGAACTAGCCATTCAGTTTCGCATTTTGTAATTTACCATACACGTTATTATACGTGATTAATATAAAGTTTCTGTGCTAAGATCATTTACTAAATGAGTAATCCATGATCTTTCTTTCTTTCTTGCTCCCATTTTGTGAACTGTTAGTGCCTGTTTAGTGGTAGGTGTTACTTGCTGTCTTAACGAGGAAATGATTGTATTTTATATCCATTTCTCTCATCACTCTCAAGTCCTGGAATACTTTCTCCGTCTTTTATACTGCTATTAAATACACGATATTGATGTATACCCGTTAGTTTTGTGCATCTCTCTCTGATGCACCCGGTTAATATATATTCCCGTAGCATTTTGGCACTGTGCATAGTTGATGCGTCTCTATCTTTTCCGAGTGAGTCCTTAACGGGAATTTTTCCAATTGCAACTTTCATATATCCCCATTGCAAGCATTTGTGCAATATATAAAATCCGCGCTTTCTTCTGTCGTCAGGGTCATATGCCGGTCTAATGCTCATACATCCTGTACCTTTTTTAAATCCTCTTATTCCAATTGTTTACTTTACACAGATGTACGAATTTATGGTGCTCCTGCTGTTTAAGTGATATCTGTATTATATTTATTAAGGGCCGTCTGAAGAATGTCACCCGAGTGCACCAGCCAAAAGAATGAACTGAATGTTTTCGGAATGGCTGGATAATAGATCGGCGTAGGTACATTGCAGGGGGAGTGGCAATTAGGGGGGCAGCTACCCCTAAAGTGGCCAATTTTTGGTGCTCAAAAAATAGTTTTGATTTAATCGAAGTTGATTCTATGAACTTTGTCTTTTAACAAAAGATACTTACATACCAAAAATCATTAAAATCATTTCACCAATATATAAGTTATCGCCATTTTTCTATTTTAGCCCAAATTTTGGAGGGACCGTTTTACCCCTTAAATATGTTTTTCCTTCGTTAAAAAAATTACGTGTCCCATAGTTTGTCATGTATTATAACATATACAAATTTCATAAAAATCGGAGAGTAACACTTGGGTAGATTTCCTTGTGAGTACAGCGGCAGCGCCACGCTGTGCGGCCTGTGCCCGCGTCGCCCCACGCAGCCTCGTTCGAGTGTCAACACGCTCGCTGCGAGCGTACACACTTCGCCGCGCCACCGCCGAGCGTTGCGCACTCGACCGAGTACGAGCGAACGAAATCGGCGATTTGCAGACCTCTAATCGGTAGAGTACTAGCAAATATATTCCTCAAATCACATAGAAAACGTAGTATTTGAAACCATAATAAAACCAAAACAATACAAGGTAATATACTGGTACCGCTATTTAAATGAATTCTTATATCTCCTAGACGAAACACCAACCTGTAGCCAAGAACTCGACAACATGAATACCGCCCTTCCAAATATAACATTCAGAATAGAGACAGAAAATACTAAAATCCTAAAATTACCTGGACCTTACCATAACCAGACAACGAACATAAGTTTGCCGACTTCAGAAAAGTCATCATCACGAGTACGGCCCTTCACAAGAATTCAGACCAAACGAATGCACACAAATAATCCAGTTTCCAAAACAAGCTGCACAGACTGAACACTCAGTAAAAAAATATTACAAATATAGGTTACAAGTTATCAAACAAATTTCTGTCGAGTATGGACCCCCTCGCACCAATAAAAACTGATGTGTATACAAAATCCAAACCATGACTTTATTAATCCCGCAGCACAAAATTATTAACCCTTCAAAATTCTATTGTCTTAAATACAATTCCCCTCCAATAGTATTACATTTACAGAGAATGTTTGTGCCGTGCGTGGCACAGGGGATCAATTTCGATTTTCAGAGATTACGTCTGTACCGCTGGGGAAATCGAAATACTATCACCGGGTTGGCCCCGCCCTCTGGCGGCCGAGCGGGACGTCACGTGCGAGGCGAGAGAGGAAGGTTGGGGGTGGTCGGCGAAAGACGGCGGACCTGAACTTGGTCCGCGCAGGAGCGGTGGTGCTCTGGGAATTGCGACAGTTTTACGCAAGGTGTTGTAGGTGTCGTGTTGAGCTTCCGCAAAACTTGAGGAGCTACGTGCACACGACTCCGAATTTTCACCTTAAGTGCGTGAGTTACATCCTAGATTGTGGACTGTACCTTCTTGATGATGCGTTGATGTCGACCGTTCCCATCGGCACGGGACGCGGCACTTCCTTCCAGTTTCATCATGGTCAGTTTTTAAGTTTTGTATATCAGACCGTATGGGTACATCACGCTAACTTCTTGAAGTATGAAAAAGTATTTATTGTGTTCTACTGGCTGGTGCTAATCACAGCGTGTTTCAGGTTTCGTATAAAGTCCTAAAAGTGTGTGTAAAACGTGCTGATGTACGAATTGTTTGTATTATTCCGACGAGCGTTGCAGAGTTCATGAGTTGTTCCTAAGAAGTTGTGGCATATGTTGTGTTGTTCACAAGCCCGTCCGAGGAAATTAAAAGATACTAAACCTCGCATAAATTGTAAGAAGTGAGCAGAGTCTGTAGTTGTGGGCTTACCAGTTGCACTGAGGCCCGTTCGTGCAACGTGTCTTTAAGTTAAGTAAATTTTCCATTTATTGTCTAACCTGGCCGTGGCCTGTACAATGAACTTGGAACAAATTGTTTCAGTGTAATATCTGATTGTTTTATCATCGCCATTCTGTTGAATAGTGTATGTTCTTCACAGGCGTTCTGCTTGTATTGCAGCTTTGAGGACATTAACTTACTCTGTATTGTTTAGCAGCCGCATTTAATTTGTTTGCCTGCTGCGTTTAAAAAAATCGAACTGTTGTGTGATTAAAATTATGTCACTGAAATTTCGATCCCCTACTACAAAGTTAATAACATAAACTACAGGTTAAACCAACAGGTTCTGCACAGTAACTTACAACTTCTGTAGTCTATGAGCCCTTTAGTTAATCCTGCGTTGTACAGCTTTTGCTTTTAATATAGTTATCTCTTACATCAATGCAAACAAATACAGTTCCCCATTCAAAATAATTAATCTAGTGATACAGGTTAATCATAACCCCACTATAATTATCAACAAAACAAATAACATTATATCCATACTACAATAACACTTAAAGATATAATAAAATGTGCCTCCATAACCTGTTCACATTGCAGTTAGTGACCTAATTCACCTTAACATTCAACTTATTCTCCACATAAAATATTTTTATATATAACGTACAGCATGATCTCTCCAAAATTATGTATATACAACTCTAGATTAGATTGCTTAAGCATATACATTTACAGTTTCTCTTCAAAACACACACATACTAACTTAGGTACCACAACAAAACTCTGATCATGACCTTATACTGCTTCAGAAACATTAGCTCTAAAAGACACATACATAATGAAATAAAAATGAAAGAAAATTATACAGCTAATTCTTAACTCACGATTTACACTGGAGTGGATTTCAGATTTCATTTATCCAACACCATTTCTTTCATAAACCTTAGTCCTAATTTCCTTCTCAACCTGCTCCCATACTGTTGCTGTTGTCCCCATACTTACTTAAAAATTCTGTCCCCAACACTATATTTATGCTTAAATTTTGATTTATTGGGAATGGATGATTAAATAACTCTCCACTTACAGTTACATCTAGCATAACCTCTTTCCTCACTGGCTTGCTGTAATTCCGAGTTGCATTCTTAATTTTCACCCCTGTTGCTGGAAACTCAATCATATTGTCAGTTGTATCTGTAAAACTGATACCACTAATAGTGCTACCAGTATCCTCCAAAGCTTTCTCAATAATTTTGCCCACTTCAATATATACTATAGGTTGCTCTTTCATAAACTCTCCCTGTCTCAACTCCACTTCAGCCAAAACGTCTTCTTCAACCTCATTTGCACAGTATTTCTCCGTTGTCCATACCTGTCCCCTACTGTACGATACTATTTCACTATTCCCTTCAAATAAAATTTCGAAAACATCTTTGTACATTTCATTTTCTATACTCAATCGTCCTATTTTTCTGGCAATACTATTCATTCTCTCATATCTTTGGTTCCAACTTTTTAATGTATGTAGAAAAATCTACCCAGTCACTGGCATCACTCACTTTCACTCTTCCCCATCAAGTAACGTTTACATACAACCTCATTTGCACCGTTATATTTCTCACCTTCATAAACTACATAATAATCAATACCTTCAACTTCAACTCCCTTGTCACATACTATTTGTTCACAATCTGTAAGCCTATAATCACTTTCCACTGCATATTCTACCATATTATTTATATACAACCTCCTCAAATCATCAAACTCCTTATCCCTATCAAATATTTCATTTAGTGCATCATAATATGCATCGGTTTTCTCAGCTTGTTCCTCCTAACCTTTTAACAAAATCATATTTATAAATTGTCCACTAAGTTGGTATCTATTTCTGTATCTAACCCTTTATTTGCTGCCACTGAGCATCTGGTGTGTCGGGTCGCGCGCTCCCTTGCGGCCGTCTGACCCTGCTACCTTCGCTAACAGGTGTTCCCACGGCTTGATGCAAGGGGCTGAGCAAGCCGATCGTACTACCTTGCCCTATGAGGAATATTCCTGCAGCCAAGGCTGTCCCGCCTTCTGAGTGTGATCCCCGACATAAATGTTTCTAGACACTTCTTCCGTGGCTTTGAATCTGCAGATGTATTACTACACATACATTATGCACATTGAGACTGCTTATTCGCCATTCCACATCAAATGGCCAGATTTCGAAATATTTCGCTTCTCGATCACCACGGATTTCGAGGATTTTTTTTTTATATGAACATTTAAATGTGAATATTAGTAAAGTTTGGCAATTCATGCGCAACGTTGCGCCGAGTGAGCGTGAATTCCTGGCAACTTTGAGGTGTTATATCTGGGGCAATATTTTGTTAAAGTAAACAAAATTTAGCGATCTTCTACAACTACACTAGTTCTCTTGCGAATAATAAAGAAAATAATTTTTTGAGCCATATTCAGTCATAAATGTTAGACATAGTCGCCAGAAAACAATCGGTACCCAACAAAATGTCAGACGTTTGGAATCTTATATCTGAGGGTACCTACTAAGGTCGAGGGTTCGAATCCCCCCTCGGGCATGGATATTTGTGCCGTCCTTAGCATTAGCTAACTCGTAAGTAGTTTGTAAGTTTAGGGACTGATGACCCCGTATTTAGGTCCCATAAGCTATACAAACATTTGAACTTTTTTTTTTTTCAAGTATGGCTAACATCTTGTTGACGTGTGTGTCCTGCACTCGAGTCATCATAGTCGTAGTTTAATGGCTAGAAATCGTTTACTTTCCAGTCTAATGTGTCACTAAGACGTCCTATTTTCCGAACCATTTCACGGTCAATATTTTCAGAACATTCTCCCGCTCGACCTTCACGGATATCTAAGAAATTTTATATGAACATTCGCACAAGTCCTCTATGAACGTTGGTGAAGTTTGGAAATCGTCTAAGCAATACTTGATGACATATAAACACTGGTTTGACTTCATGTGCAAAGTTGCGCAGATTGAGCGTTACTTTCTGGCGACTTTGAGCTATTATATCTCGGGCAATATTTTGTTAAAATAAATAAATGTCTGTCCTCTACTACAACTATATGCATTCTATTAAGAATAATAAGGAAAATAACTTTGTGCATCGTATTCAGCCAGAAAATAGTAGGCAAAGTCGCCAGAAAAAATTGGTGGCCAACAAAATCTCGAAGTTCGACTTCTTACGACGAAAACACGGGATTTGAGGACTAATGCTGTAGAGGGAACACAGCAACAAACAAATACGTACAGCAAGATCACTGAACAGTTTCTGGAGTAGAAGGGCGGAAAGGCGAATCGCTTCTTGTGAACATGAACATGACATTTCTAATTTTTTGGACTTAACTTTCACAAAATTCAAAACAGAAATCAACAACGAAGGAACACAGCAGTAATCGCAGACGCAAATTCGAAATATGCGGCGACCAAAACTCTGAACAGCTACTGAATAAACGGTGTGGAGATACAGTGCTGCGTCTGGAGACGTCCACAGCACGCAGCAAACGGGTGCTCGGCGCGTCTGAATACGTCAACAGCACAGAAGGAAAGTACCAGTTGCGCACCTGGGGTCGTCCACAGCCGCGCCTACAGACGTCCGCAGCACCAGGGCAAGGGCGCGGAGCCGCATCTATAGACGTCCACAGCAGTCAAAAGGTTAATACATTCCGTAAATCTAAGATCATTCTCCTCATCTTTCTCCCATCATCACAATTTGTGTCATGTTTTATGAACTAAGATACAGCCTCTACCAGATGCACATTACTTGCATCACCATTCTGCACATCCCCACCACTTGTTATAGACATCTCAGAAATAGAGCCCTCAGGCTGCTTGCAGCCACCCTCATACTTATCACCAGATATACCTTCAGGTACACATTTATAAACCCATACATAAACAACAGGCTCTATGGCCACAACACTAGCCCAATCATCCACCAACGCACTATTTTCAGCCGCAGTGGCTCCATAACAATTCATCTTAGCATCCACTGTATCTTTTTCATTTCACATAACTTAGAAAAATCTGAAACTACTATTTTTACATAAAATTTGACCTTCACAACACTCCTTTAGAGCCGCGGCGGAGCGGCCGAGCGCAATGAGGCGCTATGCTGCGATGCGCGAGACCGTTCCTAGTCGGGGATTCGAATCCCCCCTCGGGCATGGATGTTTGTGCCGTCTTTAGTATAAGGTAGTTTGTAAGTTTAGGGACTGATGACCCCGCAGTTAAGTCCCATAAGCTTTACAGACATTTGTCACTTCTTTAGATAAAAAATGTTCAAATGTTTGTACAGCTTATGGGACTCAACTATGGGGTCATCAGTCCCTAAACTTACAAACTACTTATGAACTACTTACGAACAAGGACGGCACAAATATCCATGCCCGAGGGGGGATTCGAACCCCCGACCGTAGTGGCCGTGCAGACCGTGACTGTAGCGCCTCAGTCCCCTCGGCCACCGCGGCCGGCACTCCTTTAGAGTCCCAGACTATAACTTACTCTGACCTGACAAAAATAGATCCCATATCAACACTATCCTTCTCAGAATACATATTCCCAAAATTTTTATCCACAACACTAATCTCTCCCACTTCCCCTTTTAGCTCTTACTATTCTTTCTCTTAAAACCTCTACTTTTGTTATGTTCCATGCTCCAACTTCCCACTACATTTTCATCATTTAAAATAGCTTCCATACCAGAAATTCCTTCTTCACGTCTACTCCTATCATCATTATCATCCCTCCCTTTGTAATAACCCCTGTTATTCAGACCACAATCATTATTATTCAATTTCCTGGCCCTATTCTTTGCATTCTGTCTTGTCCCAAAGTGGACCTCATTTGAGACAAATCCTAGTTTTTCGAATTCTGTCCCCTTCTAAATTTATTTCCACCTCTATTCCCATTCTCATGTCTTGGTCGTTGCTCATTTCTGTTATTAATCTCCCACGAACCCTTCTGATTCCTATCATCACCATTAGACCTTCATTCCTTGAATTTTCATTTAATTTCCTTTCCTTGTAGTTATTCTGCTGACTATTCCCCCAATTCCTGTTATTTATATTCTCATTATATTCCCCATGTCTATGTGTGTGTGATACTGCCTTACCTATCTTTTCAATGAACATAAGAAAAACCTTTCGATGGTGTCAGATGGACAGGGAGCCAAATGCAGTTCCAACTTCACAGGTAGCCTTCTAATTAAAGTGGTCATTTTAGTTAGTGTTTCAAGTGGCCTATCTAGGTGCACCAATTTTCAAAATTCCTCCCGAGAGCATTCCTTCATAGATTGTTTCCCCTTTCGTAGACAGGTCAACTTAAAAACTCATTTTGCAGCCTGATTTGTTTAGATTTCCTCCAATATTGATTTAAGAAGAATTTTTCATACACTTCAAAAATGGTGTATTTATTTAAGAAGATTTTTTCATAAACTTCAAAAGTGGTGTACTGTTCGCTACACTGATTAGCCCATCTAAGAGCAGAACCTTCCAAAGACCTCTTTATAAATTTTACTTTTTCTTGGTGTGACATTCCTGGTGTAAAGCATTCCTTGCAATTTATTAAATGTACACTTAAAATATTAATCTGCCAGAAAATTTAATATCAGCGCACACTCCCCGGCATAGTGAAAGTTTCATTCTGGAAACATCCCTTAGGCTGTTTCTAAGCCACGTCTCCACCATATCCTTTCTTACTGGAGTGCTGGTCTTGCAAGTTTCGCACGAGAACTTCCGTGTAGTTTGGGAAGTAGGAGGCGAGGTACTGGCAGAAGTAAAGTTGTGAGGACGGACCGTAAGTCGTGTCGGGATAGCTCAGTGGTAGAGCGCTTGCCAGCGAAATGCAAAGGTCCCAGGTTCGAGTCCCGGTTCCGGCACACAATTTTAATCTGCCAGGAAGTTTCATATCAGCACACACTCCGCTGCAGAGTGAAAGATTCACTCTGGAATAGGTAAGTCTTTCGCAATAATGGACTGTTATAAAGGCAGAATGGTTCTGTATTCCTCTAGGGAATTTCCCGCAACCTGCTAAGCTCATGCCACGTCGAAATTATTCAATATTTCGGGCAGAAGTATGTCCGTCACGACATTAGCAGGTGTCCCCAAACTTTTGGCGAAACTAAGTGCCGGCCGCGGTGGCCGAGGAGACTGAGGCGCTTCAGTCACGGTCTGTACGGCCACTACGGTCGGGGGGTTCGAATCCCCCCTCGGGCATGGATATTTGTGCCGTCCTAGTTCGTAAGTAGTTCATAAGTAGTTTGTAAGTTTAGCGACTGATGACCCCGTAGTTAAGTCCCATAGACTATACAAACATTTGAACATTTGAACATTTCGAAACTAAGTTTGTTCGGTACCCTCACAGTTGGTGTCCTAGTACTTGCTCTTATGTGTGCGTACACCCACCTACATAGGGAGCTATGATCATCATAATAAAATAAGAGAAATCAGATCGAAAACAGGAAGAGTTAGGTGTTCCTTTTTCTCGCGAGCTATTAGAGAATGGAACTACATAGATATATCATAAAAGTGGTTCGATGAACCCTCTGCCATGCACTTCAATGTGACTTGCAGTGTATCCATGTTGATGCAGATGTAGATATCTGTTGTCTCTGTGTGTGTGTGTTTGTAAATAGTAGATGTAAGTTAGTATAACCAACTGAATACCATGTGTGAACTGCTTACGTTAGAAAATTTCCAGCCAAGTACTGTCTACGAGATTTTTATTGTTAGCTGTGGAGCAATGAGAATTTAAGCCCTCTACCGTGGATGAAGGTGTTGCTGGCAACCTTTCTTTAGACAGCATTCATCTGCGTGGCAAATAGAGCCTTAATCTGGAACTGCCAGTAGACGCTTTTGAGTAAATGTGCGGAGCGGTAAGTCGCCAACAGTGGGTCTCGCGCGTCGCACATCGTGGAAAGTGATGGATGTCTACTGGCGGCTGCCGCTGGGACTTCGCGCAACGTTACAGAGGTTTCGAGGATTTACGAAAGAAACCTTTCAGTCCTTCAATCCGTCTTTCATTGTTACAAATGTGACAGATGATAGATATATCGTATTCATGTCTGTGAGTACTGGGGAATATAATGAGAACATAAATAACAGGACATGGGGCAAGTCAGCAGAATAACTACAAGGAAAGAAAATTAAATGAAAATCCTTCATTATGTTATGGAAGTTCTTAGTATCTCATTATCTTCATTTACCTCACCTACAGAATTTTGGACATGCTATGACGTATTGCATACAGCTTTATGAGTAAAATAAGTAAACATCCAAGATGATTGAAGAAATAACTAACCTTTCTGACGTTAGTCCCGTTTACTCATTTGGTTCTTATTCAGTTTCAGATCAACGTATAATACCAGTTGTCTTGCATAACGGAGATATGGTAGTACGACTGGTCGGCTTCCTTCCCCCGCCCCCTGTCTTCATTTTTGGCATCCATATATCAGGGAGCACTGCCGTGCCCTTGACAAGACACCTTATACGAAATATCGGCAGTCGAAAATCGCTACCTATGTGACTCAGTCACTCAACGCTCATTAAAATTTTATGCTAATTCTAGCATACTGGAAGGAAAATTCAATCATCCGTAAACATCAATACCGTTTTTGAGCGCATTTTCGCTTGACTGAATAGTATCAGCTATTTTGCCTTTATATTGAACGTTGATAATGTAGTTTTGCTAAGGCGCTGGCCTCCTGTTAGCGAGATCGCAGATTCAATTGTCTGTGGGGTAATTTTTATTTTTTTGTTCGTTTCCAGTTTATTCTAGCCGTCACCTTTCTACAATATGAGCTGTCGTCAGAAATGACATGTTGTTAGAATTCGACCTTAAACTGTAGGTGCAATCAGTGCACTGACGTATTAATCCGAGTTCACATATGGCCAACTAAACATATATACGAGACTGAAGAGTTAGGCGGATTACATCCAACGAATGTTGACTTAATTAATATCAAAGCTCGATAGTCTGCAATCGCTGAATATAATTCACCTTTATGCATATGCAGGAATTTAATGAGAACAACTGATAAACTACAAGAAAAATTAAAATTCTTTAGATAAATTGAGCACTTGCCCTTGAGTTAGAACATTATATGACAAGTTAGAAATTTTTCTAGCAAAATTAGAACATAGGAATAAACAGGAGCCATATTACGCACACGAAGCCTACAAAGTGTATATAACTAATGATGAAGCAATTGAAATGACTACTGGAAAATCTGTTTTGATGAGGTCAGAAAACCATTAAAAGGTGTAATTTGCTCGTTCTGCAAAGATTTATGCGTGTTAGGCTAGAACGTTGTCGTACAAGGAACCAAAATTTTTGAAAACTTGGTGAACAGTACCAATTACGCATTAATTGAGCATCAGAAACTTTTTTAATCTTTAATCTGCATCAACGCTTTAAAATCGCATTTTCCTTGCCAAAGAACAATTATTTTAAGAGACATTTATCGAGTTCAGAGGAATTTTAAGCTTTTCATAGATATGTGGTAGAAGACGGTGGGATCAGGGCGCACGACGTCGAGGTCTTTAGCGCCCGGACGAAAACAGTGAGAGGAGTGTCAAACAAAGTAACAGACTAGCTAATCAAGAGAGGCCATAAAATCATTCATGACACAGTTACCAAGAGAGGACTAGATTAACACGGCTGGCTGGTCATAAAATCAGTAACTCAGCTAGCCACACGGCAGCAAACTAAAATCTCCAACCTAAAAGCTTAGGCCAGAGTTCAGACGCTTCACAAAATATTATCTTAAAAACTTTTTCACACTTGTCTCATCATCAACTAAAACGGAGGGCAGATCTGCCCTCGCAAGTGTAGAAGACGAGCTGCCTGTGTGCCTCCAAATATGATCGCAAGGTATAATGTCGATCAAAACAGAGTGTTCGCCATGATCACAAAAAATCGACAGCACTGGTAATAACGCTGATTTACTACGTTCTTATGGGAGTGAAACTAGTTTCAATGAAAAGAGCTTTTTAATAAAACCGATGAAATTCTAGGTTCAAACGCATTTAAATAAAAAAAAGTGGTCATCAGTGACGCAACAGGAATAGTCGCATTCGATGTGAAAGGTTTGACAATACATAGACTCTTACAGCTTGAACATAAACAAACAAGCCACTTCCTGAGAAAATTCTCCAAGTGCTGAGATCAGATACAAAAGAAGTGGTGTTGTTCATCACAGATGGGTTGTCGATGATATCCTATGTTACCCTGACGTATATACATTTACGTTTGTCCCGGACATTCGATTATCAATATGGATTGTTTGGAAACAAATGTATTGTAGTTTTCGGAGATCTCTTACAGCTTCCGCCGGTAAGATGAAAGTCACCTTTCGAAAAACTCTTTGCAGCTGAAACTAACACCCTGTTGCTACCTCTAGGTTGCGTGTACAAGAAATGTATTCGCAATTGCGAATATGAATCAGTAGCAGCTGTATGATTAAATGGTGACATCAAAATTTCTACCGGACCGGGACTCGAACCCAGATATCCCTCTTTTGGCGAGCGGTCGCGTTACCATTAAGCTGGACATACACGTCTCCCAGACATACACAGACTTCCATATGCCACACGCTGCCTACTGCGCACGAGTGTTCGTACATTCAATGATGTAATTCCCGCACAGGATGAGATGTTTACTACATTGGGCAGTAGGCAGTGTGCGACATATGGAAGCCGGCCGCGGTGGCCGAGGTGACTGAGGCGCTCCAGTCACGGTCAGCACGGCTACTACGGTCGGGGGTTCGAATCCCCCTCGGGCATGGATATTTGTGCCGTCCTAGTTCGTAAGTAGTTCATAAGTAGTTTGTAAGTTTAGGGACTGACGACCCCGTAGTTAAGTCCCATAAGCTTAACAAACATTTGAACATTTTTTGACATATGGAAGCTTTGGTCGCTCCGGGAGGCGTGCGCAGGTAGCGTAATGGTAAAGCGACCACTCGCGAAAAGGGGGAAATTTGGGTTCCAGTCCCGGTCCGGCACAAATTTTCATGTCACCATTAAATCATACAGCTGCTGCAATTGCGAATACATTTCTTTTATTTAAATTGACAGATGTAGTCGCCGTAATGTCCATTCCTTCAGGCATGCCTGCATGTCTGAAGGACATTTGATTACTTCGTTCGATAAACACGGACACTACACATCGTATTCTCTAAGTATGCCCCATCTCGGTACAGCACTGTCTATCTATTATGAACTTACCACAAACATGAGACAACTCACTGACACGGACTTTGTTGAAATCATAAACAGCATAATATTAGGTGTGACTACACAAAAGGTCACTCTTGACTTTGTTAATACCTCTTAATTCGGATTCCAGTGAAAGCAAACTACTAGAAATTATTAAATATCTCTCAAAACTTCCTCACGACACGGTTTGTATATAACCTACAATAACAAGAGCCAACAATTAAACATTGCAGTGCATAAATCTTTTCCTTATCCTGAATTAAATCTTAAAGACCTTTAGATAGCATTGACTGCCTCAATTATCTCTCAATATAGGCCAGTGAATGTATAAAAAACTAGCTGAAAACCCGGCATTGCCCGCGTAATTATTTCTTTATTCCATCCATGAGTTTGTACTTCTATCCCATCTCCTGTTTTCTAAAAAAAAAAAAAAAAAAAAAAAAAAAAAAAAAAAAAAAAAAAAAAAAAAAAAAAAAAAAAAAGAGAGAGCCTTGAACACCATATAGCCATCATGAGGACATCTGCGGTATTTTTACACACATTTAGCTTGAATCTACAGCGGAATTCGGCCTGTAGTTTCGATTTCAAACAGCTCAGTGGTTATGACGTCGTATCTGCTGATCAATGTGTTGTTCAGTGATATAATATTGAACCTCCTTTCAGTGGTATATTCGGATATTGTTTGCGGAATGTGCTACGAACAGAGTAATAACGACTTACCAAAATGTCAAACATAATGCAGTACCTACCGCGTAATCAAAAGGTCAGTATAAATTTGAAAAGTTAATAAATCACGGAACAATGTAGATAGAGAGGTAAAAATTGACACACATGCTTGGAATAAAAAAAAAGTCCAAAAATGTCCGACAGATGACGCTTTATCTGATCAGAAAAGCAAAAATTTGCATAATAAATTAAGACAAAGCAAAGATGATGTTATTTACAGGAAATGCGCAATATGTTCACAACAATATCTGTAGTCGATGAATAATGTTGTGAACAGCACTGTAAAGCATATCCGGAGTTATGGTGAGGCATTGGCATCGAATGTCTTTCAACATCCCTGGAGATGTCGGTAGATAACGATACACTTACGACTTCAGGTGTGAGGACCTGGGAGGAGTACCTCTCACCCGCCACGGTAGCAGTTACAAAACCAGAATCACGCAGTTCCTCGAAGAGAAAAGGCTTGATAACGGTAGATGTGGTAAATCCAACCCATACCGTGGCTATCTCGTCGTGCAATGGAGTTTTCACGACAGTTTAGGATTTTCGGTAGCCCAAATTCTGCAGTTGTGGACGTTTACAGACCATCGGAGCGTGAAATGAGCTTCGTCGATTCACAACACGTTACTCAACCAATCGTCATCTTCCGCCATCTTTTGAAACGCCCACAACGCATATGCCCTCCGCTCACTAAATCGCCAGGTAACAGTCATGATGCCGATGTATTTTGTAAGGATAGCATCGGAGAGTACACCTAAGTGCCAACCAAACAGTAGTGTATGGAATGCCGGTGCGACGTGCGACTGCACGAGCGTTGACTTCCCCGTGCATAGACGACCCCGCTACAGTCTCCATTTCTTCCTGAATGGTCTCAGCAGCATTGCGCCTTGTGCTCGGTCGCCCACTACGCCACTGCGGGGTCTATCGTCTAAGCAACCTGTGGCTTCGAACTTCGAAATCATTCTCGCCACAGCTGCATTTGTCAACGGACCTTTACCTGTTCGAATCCCCTTCCTATGGCAATAGGATCGTAACGCTTAACTAGCAAATTTCCCATTCTGATAATACAGCTTCACTAAAAGCGCCTTTTCAGGTAACGTCAACATGCTGCGACTGGTAGTGCATCTGATTCTCTCATTACAGCTCCTTTTATACACGATTTTTATGCGCAGTCACTGACGTTTTGCTGTTCAGCAGAATCTGTCGAACATGTTTTGCACTTTCTTTTCTAATAAAACCCCATGTCATTCCAAGCATGTGTGTCAATTTTTACCAATCTAACTACATTATTCCGTGATTTATTAAGTTTTCAAATTGATACTGACAATCTGATCACCCGGTATTTTTGGATGTCACGTTTATGACGTAATATGTCCTGGATTATGTGTCCTACAAAAACATTTACCAGGTTCGTAGAGTGGAATATTAGGAAACTGCCTGCGAAATGTGTTGTAAATGGAGTTGGTAGTATAAACGTGGTAAATTACAACATCACGCTTATTAGGGCGAATTTTCATGGATTTCATTGTCTTCGACGTCATAGCACCTGAACTATATGTCGTAATACGGTATTATTTCGAAGGTAAATCCAGTGGTGTATATGTAAAATGTCTGCAAAATACGTCGCGAATAGAAATACTAGGAAAGACATAATAAATCGAAACGTCGTGCGTGATGAGGCGGTTTTTCATGAATGTAATATTTAAAACTCCATATCCCATGAAATGTGTGTCGTACTATGATAAAATTTCGAACGCACGTTTAGTGGTATGTGTGTATAACTTCTGTAACATTTCCTGCGAATACAATCAATAGTGTACGAGTAATAAATTGTAGCGTCATGCCAAACACCGAAAATTTAGTGCATGAATTCCGAAAAAGTAGTAAGCAACAATTTTTTTTTTCCTTTCATCATTTTGCTGGAGTTATTAGCGAGAAAATGTTTCCTAAAGGTTTGAGACTATGTTTAAAGTTTGTTGCAAGTCGCCAAGTGCTCTCCATCTCAAATAGTGGTATGATAAATTCACACTATCACGTGCCGGAAGACAGGGAAGTTTTCATTGTTTATGTCGTCATATCTCCTGAACTATCGGCCCTATCGCAAACTCCTTTCTTAGCTGACGTCTTATAACTACAACCTACATTCCTGCCAAATTTCAGCTTCATAGGTGACGTAGTTTTCGAGATTTCGTGTTTAGTCAGTCCTTCGCTTTTATATAGATAGAGATTACGGAGGAAGGAATTCATCAATTGACTTGCAATTAGCCGGCCGCGGTGGCCGAGGAGACCAAGGCGCTCCAGTCACGGTCTGCACGGCCACTACGGTCGGGGGTTCGAATCCCCCCTCGGGAATGGATATTTGTGCCGTCCTAGTTCGTAAGTAGTTCATATGTAGTTTGTAAGTTTAGGGACTGATGACCCCGTAGTTAAGTCCCATAGACTATACAAACATTTGAACATTTGAACTTGCAATTATGTATATTTTATGTTTTGTTCGGAAAGTATCAATCGCTCTACATAATGTCGCAATGTTTCCTTAAAAAGTACATGGTCGATTTCATTCCCGAATACTTCCACAGTCCGAGCTTGTGTTGGTTTGATACCTAGACTTCGGCGGGACATTAAACTCTAATATTTCTTCCTTTCATCCAATGTCTGTTGTTTGTTAAGCTTAAGGGACTTAACTGCGGGGTCACCAGTCCCTAAACTTACAAACTACTTATGAACTACCTAAAGACGACACAAACATCCATGCCCGAGGGGCGATTCGAACCCCCGACCGTAGCGGCCGTGCAGACTGTGACTAGCGTGCCGCCGGCCGCGGTGGCCGAGGAGACTGAGGCGCTCCAGTCACGGTCTGCACGGCCACTACGGTCGGGGTTCGAATCCCCCCTCGGGCATGGATATTTGTGCCGTCCTAGTTCGTAAGTAGTTCATAAGTAGTTTGTAAGTTTAGGGACTGATGACCCCGTAGTTAAGTCCCATAGACTAAACAAACAACAAAACTAGCGTGCCGCAGACCGCTCGACCACTGCGGCCGGCCCCCATGTCTGTCATTTCACATTGTGAGTAATACTCCTGCATAAAGTACATAAGTTAAAAGTATTGCTTGGGCTGAAACCTCAAGTTGTTTCTTTCTGTTGAGTTTTAAAATCTGTCTTCTGGTAAATATAATAATTCTCCGTTTACTATCGTCTTTAGTGCATCTCATTTTATTAGTCTAAGGATTATGTGAAACTTCCAGTTTGTTTACTTTTAGGCCTATAAAGAATGGTCACAAACTGTCTTAATGGTTTGTAAGGTTGTTGTTGTTGTTGGGTGTTTAAAGGGGACTCAACTGCCGGGTTATCAGTCCCCTGGGTTTGTAAGGATTTTGCGGTGTTGGTTGTACTCAGAGATAACTTTAAAGAAATAAATGTAATATGATTCGCTACTTCCAATCGTTATACAAATGAAGCAGGCGTGTAAAGTTGTTGTTCTGCGTTCAGTTAGCTGAAAACGAACACACACAGCCACTGTACATCGCGATACTACTAAACCTGTGGCCTACTTTAGAACTCCGTTGCCCTCTAAAGTCCAATTTTCTTATAGCTGTCTTGTTCGATTATTATCTTAACAATTCTTTCTTAGTACAACCCACTGTTACATCCTAAGAAGCCTTCTGGACTGTTCCTTACCACTCTGTACAACTGTGAAATTTTACTTTGTTGCGCGTTGTTCACGTAATTAATGGTATTTTAAAGACTGACTAGCTCCAAGGCATTTTGTGGCTTAACAACATGTCATTTACAAAGTACTGATATATTTACATTTTTCTGTTTTTCTATCAAAAGAGTACTTATTTTTGTATAATTTCCTGAGAGTAACAGTAATTCACGGATAAAATATTCTCGGTGAACTTCTGCGTTGATCTAAATTTCACGCAGGAAGTTAACGGAGAACTTTTATCCAGGGACTCCAGCGCGAGATATTTCATATCCAGTCGTATTGGACGTATTGTGCTAGCCTTCCCCGGCATATTCTACATCTACATAGATACTCTGCAAATCACATTTAAGTGCCTGGCAGAGGGTTCATTAACCACTTTCATAACTTTTCTCTACCGTTCCATTCTCTAATAGCGCGCGGGAAGAAAGAACAACTAAATCGTTCCGTTTTCGATCTGATTTCTCTTATTTTATTGGGATGGTCATGTCTCCCTAAGTAGGTGGGTGCTAGCAAAATATTTTCACATTCAGAACTAAAAGTCGGTGATTGAAATTCGCAAACAGATCACGCCGCAATGAATAACGTCTTTCTTTTAATGATTTCCACCCCAATTCGTGCAACATTTCCGTGACGCTTCCCCCCCCCCCCCCCCCGTAACGTGATAAAACAAAACGAGCTGCCCTTCTCTGAACCTTCTCAATATCTTCCGTCAGTCCCACCTGGTGAGGGTCCCACAAGGGGCAACAGTACTCCAACAGAGGACACACAAGTGTGATGTAGGCAGTCTCTTTGGTGGAGCTGGTGCATCTTCGAAGCGTTCTGCCAATGAAACGTAACCTTTGGTTCGCTTTCCCCACAATATTTTCTATGTGTTCTCTCCAGTCAAAGTTGTTCGTAATTGTAACTCCTAGGTATTTGGTAGAATTTACGACCTTAAGGTTTGACTGATTTATCGCGTAATTGAAGTTCAGCGGATTTCTTTTAGTGGTGATGTGTATTACTTCACACTTTTCTTTATTTAGTGTCAATTGCCAATTTTCGCACCAAGTAGAAATTTTGTCTAAATCGCTTTGCAGTTGCTTTTGATCCTCTGTTAACTTCACTAACCGATAAACGACAGCATCATCCGCGAACAGTCTAAGGGAGCTATTCAGATTATCTCCTAAATCGTTTATAAACACAAGGAAGAGTAGGGGACATATAACGCTTCCCTGTGGAACGCCAGATATCACTTCTGTTTTACTCGATGACTTACCGTCAATTACAACGAACTGTGTCCTTTCTGATAGGAAATCGTGAATCCAATCGCGCAATTGGGGAGATATTCCATAAGCACGCAATTTCATTAGAAGCCGCTTGTGGGGTACAGTATCAAAAGCCTTCCGGAAATCCAGAAACATGGAATCGATTTGAGATCCCTTGTCGATGGCACTTAACACTTCGTGTGAATAAAGGGCAAGCTGTGTTTCGCAAGAGCGATACTTTCTGAATCCGTGCTGACTATTGGTTAATAGGTCGTTCTCTTCGAGGTAGTACATAATATTCGAACAAAGTATATGTTCCAAAATCCTACTGCAAATCGACGTCAATGAGATAGGCCTGTAATTTTGGGGATCACTCCTATTGCCTTTCTTGAATATTGGACTAACTTGGGCAACTTTCCAGTCTTTGGGTACGGATCTTTCGCTGAGTGATCGGTTGTAAATTATAGCTAAGTACGGAGCTATTGCATCAGCATACTCTGAGAGGAATCTAGTTGGTATACAATCTGGCCCGGAAGATTTATTTTTGCTTAGTGACTTAAGTTGTTTTACTACTCCAGGAACGTCTACTCCTAAGTTTCGCATGCTGGCAGCTGTTATTGGATTGAATACTGGAGTGTTCAATTCGTCTTCTTTGGTGAAAGAATTTCGGAAAGCTGTGTTTAGTAATTCTGCCTTAGCAGTACTGTCGTCGGTAGTATTACCATTGCTATCGCGTAGTGAAGGTATTGTTTGTGTTTCGCCGCTAGTGTACTTCACATATGACCAGAATTTCTTTGGATTTTCTGCAAGATTACGAGACAGGATTTCGTTGTGGAAACAACTATAAGATTCTCGCATTGAAGTCCGCGCTAGGTTGCGAGTTTCAGTAAAAGATTTCCAGTCTTGCGGATTCTGTGTCTTTTTAAATTTTGCATCCGTTTTTCTTTGTTTCTGCAACAGTGATCTAACCTGTTTTGTGTACCACGGGGAGTCAGCCCCCTCTTTTATTAATTTATTTGGTATAAATTTCTCGATTGCTACTGATATTATGTCTTTGAAAGTAAGCCACAACTGATCTACACTCGCATTTTTAGTTTTGAAGGACTGGAGACTATCACTCAGTAAAGCGTGAAGCGAATTTTTATCTGCTTTATTGAATAGGTATATTTTTCGTTTATTTTTGGTGCATTTGGGAATTTCGATATTCAGTCTCGCTACTACAACTCGATGTTCGCTAATCCCTGTATCTGTTTTGATGCTCTTTACTATCTCGGGATTATTTGTTGCTAGGAGATCAAGAGTATTTTCGCAACCACGTACTATTCTAGTGGGTTCATGAACTAACTGTTCGAAGTAGTTTTCAGAAAAAGCATTCAGAACTAGTTCGGACGATGTTTTATATTTGCCCCCGGTTTTGAATACGTAATTATGCCAACATATCGAGGGTAAATTAAAGTCGCCACCGATTATAACAGTATGCTTCGGATACCTATTTGAGATATGATTCAAGCTTTCTTTGAACATTTCTGCAACCGCATCGTCTGAGTCAGGGGGCCGTTAAAAAGATCCAATTATTAATTTATTTCGGTGGTCAGGTATAACCTCTACCCAGACCAATTCACAGGAAGTATCTGCCTCAATTTCGCTGCAGGATATTGCACATCAGGGTGTATTTATTTCCTACTTGTAATCAAATATCCTGCTTTTCAGGCATTTTTACTTTATTCTTGCCTCGTATAGGAGGTGTCAAAACGACATGTAGAAAAAAAATTACGTTGCCGCATCCATCGTATGATTTATGTTCCTTAATTTATTTACTCGTTCACTATTTTGTTTTATGCAATTTGTTGCGCTAATTTCGAATGTTTTGCAGTACATCAGCTAGGGAAAGACATATTTATTTCTGTACCACATGAAGTATGTGTGAATATCTTGAGGAGACAGCAGCAGTCAATACTTTGGTGTAGAGTAACGCTCAACCAAAATTGCTGTTTGGCAGTATTGGTCTGGTAAATAAATGTCGTAGTAAATGATTGTTTAGAAGAATTAGTAATGGTAGCATTGGTAGATAAGGAAATATATGTTGCCCGTTCCTCAGACACCGCTAATGTTTTGATTCTGCAGCAAATTATGTGTCTAGACGCAAAGGAATGAAACCTTGGTTGAAATCGATGGTTGTCCCAAATTTTCAAATTCATGTAATTCAATGCTCACAAACAGCTACTACCTTTATGTGTTTGTGTCTATATAAATCAATATGTAAGAGAGAGCGTCGCGCTGAAATGGCCAGGTGGGCTGAGGCTCAATATCAAGGATTGCACGGACGCTGACGTAGGTGGTTCGAGGCCTCCCTCGGGCATTGGTGTGTGTGTGTGTGTGTGTGTGTGTGTGTGTGTGTGTGTGTGTGTATGTATGTTTTGTCCTTAGCGTATTATAGTTTAAGTAGTTTGTAACTCTCGCATAAGAGAGAAACTGTATATCGACGATTTTTTGTTGCTTTTTTAAAAACTTAATTAGGATCTTAATCTATTCGGTGTTAGTCCAGTGTGTATTTTGTATACGTAAATACTATTAACTGCATTTGATAATTAATAAAAGGAGTGGCTAGCGTAACGTCTGTGCTTTTATGTAACCCAACGAATAACTTTTGAAACAAGTACTGTTTACATATACAAACATGAAAAGTGCACAATTTTAATGTTATTTTGTTGTTTGTACTAAGTAGTACGTTTCTCATGATTAAAGATATCAGTTTCCTCTTATTAGTGAGAGATGTGAAAGCTGTTACCACTAACAGAAGCCGCGGTGGAGCCGAGCGGTCTAAAGCGCCTCGCTGCGGAGCGCACGGTACCTCGCCGTCGGAGGTTCGAGTCCTCACTGGGGAATGGGAGTGTGTTGTCCTTAGGTTAGTTTACCTTAGTTTAATTAGTTTGTAAGCTACGGACTAATGACCACGCAGTTTAGTCCGATAGATTTACAAACATTTTTATTTTGAACACTAACAGAAATATATTGTATGTGAGCTTGACGATGTATTAAATCGAAGTATTGTATTAAAATTTCGCCTCAAGGTTTTGAACGGCACGTAGTCGTTCCATACTGTACAAAAGACCACACACTGCCGGAAGACTACATTCTGTAGCACTGCGATGACATTCGGTGAAGCCCGCAATCTCCCCTAAAGAAAGGTTGTATCGTCAAAAGTTCACGTGTTAGCAATTCTGTGGGACCAAACTACTGTGGGCATCAGTCTCTAGACTTACGAACTACTTTAACTAAGCTAAACTAACGTAAGGACAGCACACATACCCATGCCCGAAGGAGGACTCGAATCTCCGGAGCGAGAGGCCACGCAATCCTTAACGTGCCGCTCCAGACCACACGACCGTTCACGTGCGGCGTTCTATCGTCCCGGGGATGCCAACAGTATGTGTAAAATGTCGTCCAAATGTGATTCTCTTGTTCATCGCATTTCAAACATTCGTTTTCGATCGCGAAATATATTCTAATCAACTTCCCAATAGAGCGGGTGGATTCAATGACGCCCTGTATGCCGCTCTATGGGGCCTTGTCTTGTTCATTGTGAGAGGCGGTGTGTGTGAAATATTTTCCTCAACCACCCACAAGACAATCGTGTGATATCATCGTTTGGTGTCGTGGTTCTGTCCTCTATCAGAGATGCGTCAAAGGAAGCAGTAAAATTAGGGTAAGGGGGCTTTGACGACCTTGTCGTTTGATACTTCCACTTTCGAGTTGGATAGAACTGCCGTGAAGTTTTCTACCAATTTGACATCTTTAACCCGCTTACACATTTCATGAACTGCATAGGTCTTTGGTTCTAACTCTTGTAACTGGAGAAAGTTAAAACGTTTCAAAGTGCGACGTTTTTAGAGTGATGCGCGATGTGGTAGGACACTGAAATAATTAAATCGTACTTTAACAAAGCGGTCGAAGGGTAGGGTCTTAACTGACCAAGCCTACTAGATGAACTACCGTAGCCTACGTTTACTTGTGATGCCGGCTGTAGCCTACGGTAATTTCACAGTTCTATCTGGATGTATAAAACAGCGAGACAGCAAGAGCGCGCAGCGGCTAGCGAACTGATTGGCAGCACGCGGTGTAGAATTAGCTGTGAACTTGCACGGCGCAGCAGAGCCTCAAGTGCAAGGCACACAGCCCGGCCTTCTCAGCCTCCGGCTCTCGTCGGTTAAGCGCTGCCGAGCCTTCTGCAGCGCCGACGGCCTTGCTACCACACAAGGAGCTACGTATTTTCTTCGTGTCTATACCATAAATTTCTTTGTGATGGTTGCGAAACTTATGATTCCTCGCAAACGATACATATATATTTTTGTTTAGAGAGAAAAACAATTTTACTAAGATGTAATGAAAGATCTGAGGCAAAGAGTTTTTCAAATTAAATTAGAGGAATGTTATACAGCAAGGATGTGAGTAAATTAGGTTTCTGCTCATTGCTTCAAAAGAAAAATAAGTGTTATTGAAAGCATCAGTATCATTATGCTGAAATACGGAATGCCAGCTTTCCGATGCCGTGCTTTTTTTCCATTTTTAAGGAGAAAACTATGTGCAAGATGCGAGTATCAGGTGCTCTTATAACTGACAAGAACGTGATTAAATTATAGAAAGTGATGGCCATACATTCGGGGAGCCAGATAAAAGATGTCTAATTGAGGAAAGTGCCACCCGGCCAGTAGCACCCTATAGGCCGAGAATGAAAGCCAAACTCGCTCTTTGGAGAAGAAAGTCACCCTCAAATAACAAATGTAATGTATTGCAATACAGACATTGCTCACAACAATTAGGGGATCAGGTGAGATATCATACATATATACAGGGTGTTAGAAAAAGGTACGGCCAAACTTTCAGGAAACATTCCTCACACACAAAGAAAGAAAATATGTTATGTGGACATGTGTCCGGAAACGCTTAATTTCCATGTTAGAGCTCATTTTAGTATTTCTCTTTACATGTAAATTGAAATAATTCGTGTAGACACTTGTCAAAACACCCAATTGTTTCGTTAGTATGTACTGTACTTCCTCGATTCACCGCCAGTTGGCCCAATTGAAGGAAGGTAATGTTGACTTCAGTGCTAGTGTTGACATGCGACTCATTGCGCTACAGTACTAGCATAAAGCACATCAGTACGTAGCATCAACTGGTTAGTGTTCATCACGAACGTGGTTTTGCAGTCAGTGCAATGTTTACAACACAGATTTTTTGTGAACGTTGAATTGTTGGTGATGTCTTGATTGGGCCTCATGTTCTTACACCTACGATCACTGGAGCACGTTATCATGATTTCATAGACGGCCGCGGTGGCCGAGGGGACTGAGGCGCTCCAGTCACGGTCTGCACGGCCACTACGGTCGGGGGTTCGAATCCCCCCTCGGGCATGGATATTTGTGCCGTCCTAGTTCGTAAGTAGTTCATAAGTAGTCCACATAACATGTTTCCTTTATATGTGTGTGAGGAATGTTTCCTGAAAGTTTGGCCGTACCTTCTTGTAACACCCTGTATTAACGTAATTACTCAGCTATTGCTTACAATTGTAATCTGTGAGTGATATATTATGAAATTTTTCTGTCTCAACCCTTTAATTAAGGTGAACATGGCGTTTGCTTACAGCGAGGCACCATGGCACTATAATGATAGTGGAAATGTCATTCTGTGCACCTTCTAATATGCTCTGTGGTGACCTAGGACGGCCAATACAGTTGCACACTCGCGTGGCATGGACAATATGAGGTCATCAACCAGATCTTGAGGAATAATTAGCCATTCTGCAATGAGTGCAATATACAGCTCTGCAACCTGTGTGGTAATTGTTGGTCTGGCTGCAATGCGTCTGCCAAGTGCATGTCAGACATGCCATATTGGGTGTAAGTACGGTGAACAAGCTGGCTACTCTATTCATGAAATTCTCCCAACTTCAAGCACGTTGTGCACGAGTGCAGCTCATTGGGGGCGAGCGTTATCGTCCACCACTAGGAATCCGTTTCCCACGTCACCAGTGTAGGGCACGACAGAGGGTCCAAGGATCTCGACTCTACCTCTGAGCAGTCAAAGCGCCATTCTGAACGACATCGAGGTCCGTACGTCCGCCAGTGCTGGCTTCTACTCACACCATTCGACCAAAACCATGATATGGTCATGTTTCTTGCACGTACACATGATTTTCCTGAGTTCCACGATCTCTCCAGATGAGGGAACGCCGACTCTCCAGCTGAACACAAAAATCTTGACTTATCTGTGAACAGACCGAGGCGTCATTCGTTACGACTCCAATCCTGATGTTCCTCCGCCCATTTTCTGCGGGCTGAACGGTGTAGTGGTTTTCGCGCGTAGAGGCCACATGCATGAAGGCAATTTTAGATTTTTTGTGTTGATACTGCGCATCCTGTTACTGCCTGGAAGATACGTTGCGGCTCACTTGCATTCAGTCTTCTGTCTTGACAGGCTGTTAACCGGAGATAACGGTCATCTCTTGCTGACCTTATTCGTATACGACATTGGCCTAACCTTCTTTTAACGGTTCCTGGGTCTGAAATTACACTTTGGTACACTACAAGAGCCGCGCCCATGTCGCTCTCTGTCTGCGTTCCGATTCCATCCTTCGTGCGGCTCTCTATGAAATAACTTCGGGTAAGTCACGTTGTTCTTCCATTGCACTCCCAGCTCACTATACTGCCTTAACCCAACTTCTTGGTTAATTCGTTTGGGCTGCGGTGGAGTAGCCGAGCGCATTGAGGTGCTATGATCCGATGCGCGACGCCGTTCCCCGTCGGGCTTGCGAATCCTCTCTCGGGCATGAATGTTTGTGTTGTGCTTAGTATGAGTTAGTTCATAATTAGTTTGTAACTTTAGGGACTGATGACCCCGCAGTTAAGTCCCATAAGCTTAACAAACATTTGAATTCATTTGGTGGAGTAAACAGAATTCCAATTCCAACTTCCTTTGCAGGAACCTTCCGTTATTATCACTATATCAGTTGCCGTTATGTTGTTGCCTGCACTCCGTAGATCAGACAGAAAGACCTCGAAGCATTATAGATCATTCTGCCAAATACAGTACTTCCCAAATCTAGATAACTCAATGATCCCCTAATTGTTTTGAACAGTGTAGTAAGAAATATTCATTATTCTGCAGCTTCAGAACTGCATTACAGTCTTTGCTGCGCGGGAATGCCCGCGTGGTCTAAGGCACCATGCTACGAATTGTGCGGCGGTTCCTGCCAGAGGTTCGAGTCCTCCCTGGGGCATGTGTGTATGAGTGTATGAGTGTATGAATGTGTGTGTGTGAGTGTATGAGTGTGTGTGTGTGTGTGTGTGTGTTTGTGTGTGAGTGTATGAGTGTGTGTGTGTGTGTGTGTGTGTGTGTGTATGAGTGTATATGTGTGTGTGAGTGTATGAGTGTGTGTGTGTGTGTGTGTGTGTGTGTGTGTGTGTGAGTGTGTGTGGTGTGTGTGTGTGTGTGTGTGTGTGTGTGTGAGTGTATGAGTGTGTGTGTGTGAGTGTATGAGTGTGTGTGTGTGTGTGTGTGTGTGTGTGAGTTTATGAGTGTGTGTTTGTGTGAGTGTATGTGTGTGTGTGTGTGTGTGTGTGTGTGTGTGTGTGTGTGTGTGTGTGAGTGTATGAGTATGATTGTGTGTGTGTGTGTGTGTGTGTTGTTCCTCGGGTAAGTTAGTTTAAGTAGTTCGTGAGCCTAGCTTCCGATGACTCTAGCAGTCCGGTCGCTTACATTTAGAAACATTTCTACTTTTGAGAACAGACACTTACATCCATAAAATATCAGGGAGTAGGCATTAGGAAGATCTAAGGTTTAACGAACATATAAAATTTATCGTGGGTAAGGCCTGTAGCTGACTCATATCCATTGTAGGAATCCTCAGGAAGTAAAGGCCATCAACAAAGGAAGCAGCTTACATACAATCCTTCGACGAATACTTGAATGTTTCTCGACGGTGTGTGATCCGTAACAGATAGGATTGATAGAGGAGATTATCCAAAGGAGAGCAGTAAGATTCGTTACAGGTTGATTTAGTAACAGCGAAAGTCATGGAGATGGTGGGCGAATACCAGTGGAATACGTAAAAAGAAAGATGTTCTGCATCAATGTCGCCTACATACCTTCTTTAAGGGCCCTCGGCCATAAAATTAGAGAAATCGGAGCACACAAGGAGGCTTACCTGCAGTCTTTCTGCCCACCCATGATTTACATTTGGAACAGGAAAAGGAGGAAGTGAAAGTGGTACACTAAGTACTCTCTACCAAAATTCATGAGGAACTTACGGAGTATATTTATGTTGCGACTAGATGTAGATGTAGCAGGGGAAGAAAAATCGTACCGCGATGAGGTCTTCTAGCCAAAGAGCACAGCTCAGGCATAGCTGCACACGTAAAACGCGATTCCTTATCGTCTTGTTGTTAGTTGATCGATACGATCGATGATATGACGAGAGCAGCAGCTCGGCGCGCGGCGGAAGCAGTGGCGAGCGTTTTCCGCCTTGATTCGGTTAAACGCGTCATTGGCAGTTTCCCCAGCAAGCAGCAGTCACTGGCGGTAGTCAATGATAGACTGACACTGAGATTCGGATGTTGATAGAAATAAACGCCGTCAACAAATTAGGAAATCCTGCGGATGGTAGGCACTTTTCCGCACAGCTGCCCCTAGTGAAACCGGCCTGAAGCATCACATCATCGGATGGTTGGTAGCACGTGCTAACATTGTGATCTGCCCGTGACAGGATGACTCCCAGCTAGCATCTGTTTGCTGCTTGATCCATAGTGATAAAGGGGAAAAGTTAACATAAATTACAATAACAAATTCGTTGTTTCTGTAAGTCAGCTGCCCTCCGTACAACTAATTACAAGTTCGGAAGAGGATGAGAGTACAGTACAAATACAATTTCCGTCTGCTGTGTCTACGTAAAGGATGAACACTTGAATACTGCAACACTGCGAATTGAGCATGCTCTGAAAAATCTAGCCAGAGAAAAAGACCAAACATAGTAAAAATGTTCAGTTGTTTGTAAATCTAAGAGACTCAAATGCTTGGTTATTAGTCCCTGGCTTACAAACTACTTGCTAAAAATTGCAGCTTTTACCATGTGTAGTCCCCATCCGCGCATTTCGCCCGCGCTACCCATGACTGTAAATGGGAAATGTTTTAACGGTACACTAAATTTATCCGTTAATCTTCGCAGATATATAGCATTGCCGGTAAATATCCACATTTAGCATTCTAATAAATACATCAAGGCTACTTCGGATATTAATAATAAATTAGTAATTATCCCAGCTGCAGCGACCATCAGTTTGAAGATATTTTATGACTGCAGCCCCTGCAAAATACTATGCCTGTATAAGCGCAGCTGGGGCTGGCTTTTAGGCGTTCGATATGGGCCCAACGCCGCTGACAAGACCGTAAAAAGCGCCAGCATCCGGGATATAAACCATCCTCTAAGCAGAGCCAAGTATTTCTCTCTCCTACCCATGAATGCCACAAACATGGCTACGCTCTTCTTTCGTACCAGCACGCATCTTCAGTACTTCGTTGTTTACATTTACATCCAGAAAAATTCAACTGCACAAGCATATCATCATAATCACAGCCCGGGGAATTTCTGCCGTAAATGGAATGACATCCACTGCTGATAATGATCCGGCTTAGTTTATAGCACTGGTTTTCAACCCCCTTACCAACTAAAAAAAAATTCTGGTGACTCCTCCTCCCAGAACGGTAATAAAACTGCATCAGAGATTTCAGCTGAAACTTGCTTAATTTTCATTCTGTTGATATTATGGTAATCGAGAAATCAAGGAGGCCTACAAGAGGAAGAGGGCGGGAGGGGGAAGGGGTTGAATCTCAGATGGTCCTAGGTGGGCGTTTACCCTAGCTTCAGTCACTTGTCAGGGTACGGCCATGTTTACTGTCTCTTTGCACTTGTTCCGAGCGGACAATTTTCTTAAAAGATTCGTGCAGCCCTCCATGTCAAGTACAAGTAGCAATGGTGGAAGCGAACGTCAGTCGAAGTAAATAGACTTTATGATGATACTTATCCTAAGTATGGTTTTACCGTTACAAATAATAAACCTCAATGTGTAAATGTACGGTGAACTACTGTCACGCGAGAGTATAAAGCCGTCGAAGCTTATGCTTCACCTGTCAACCAAACATTTCAAGGAACCTGGTAAGCCGTTGGAGTTCTTTGAGAGGAAACTGAAAACCCTTCACCAGCAGAAAGCTACCTTGATGATAAAATAGTATTGTTATTTGTTGACTACAAATAATATGATTAAGTACGTATTTATTTATCTGATTTATCAATATTATTATTTGATTTTAGGTATCCAGTAGCAGCGAGAGAGCTGCTACGAGTCGCTAAGGCAGGGCAGCCGCATGGTAACAAAATTATATGTTCAAATGTTTGTAAACCTATTGGGTCAAACTGCTATGGTCCTCAGTCTCCAGCCTCTAATAAATACTTAAATTTACACTGCCGCGGTGGAGTAGCCGGGCGCACTAAGGCGCCTTGCTGCGGAGAGCGCTGCTGCTCGCCGTCGGAGGTTCGAGTCCTCCCTCGGGCATGTGTGTGTGTGTGTGTGTGTGTGTGTGTGTGGTCATTAGTATAAGTTCGTTTTACTAATCTGTAAGCCTAGTGACTAATAACCGCAGCAGTTAAGTCCCTTAGATTTACAAAAATTGTAATTCAACTTAAACTAAGACTACACACTCACCCATGGCCGAGGGAAGACTCGAACCGCTGGCGGGAACGGCCGCCCAGTCCGTAGGATGACGCCTTAGATCACGGCGCCGCTCCGTGCGGCCCGCATAGAGACGCCGAGCAGCGCTGACTATCAAGCCAAAACGCATACCCCTGTCTGACAATACCATTGATTTCAGAACAAGAGCCGTTTACATAAGAGAAAAGTTAGTCGAAACATTAAAGAAGATCCCATATTTTGATTTGCACTTCGATGAATTTACCAATGTGTGCACAGTTTATGGTATTTGTGTGTTTTGAAGCCGGCCGAGGTGGCCGAGGGGACTGAGGCGCTCCAGTCACGGTCTGCACGGCCACTACGGTCTGGGGTTAGAATCCCCCCTCGGGGATGGATATTTGTGCCGTCCTTAGTATTAGTTAGTTCGTAAGTAGTTTGTACGTTTAGGGACTGATGACCCCGTAGTTAAGTCCCATAAGCTATACAAACACTTGAACTTGAACTTGTGTTTTGAAGCAGATGAAAGTATCATGCAACACGCTATATTTTGCAAAGTACATCCTGCGAACACTGCTAGTCAGTTTCTGTACGACATTTTTTTTAGGAAGCACTCGCGACTACGAGATTGACTGGATGAAATGTATTGCCATTTGTACTGATGGTGCAAAATCTATGACGCAATAATAGTGGTCTCGTTGTAAAATTAAAATCTAGAATGCCAAATGTTCATGGGCACACTGCTTTCTTCAACGACAAGTTCCGACAGCTAGTGTTTTATCTTTAGATTTATATGTTGTGTTTCAAAAAAATGTTCAAATGTTTGTAGAGTCTATGTGACTTAACTACGGGGTTATCAGTCCCTAAACTTACAAACTACTTATGAACTTAAGACTAAAGACGGCACAAATACCCATGCCCGAGGGGAGATTCGAACCCCCGACCGTAGTGGCCGTGCAGACCGTGACTGGAGTGCCTCGGCCACCGCGGCCGGCATGTTGTGTTTCAAGAGGTAATCTAAATTGTGAACTCCATTAAAGGTAAATCATTGCAAACTTTACTGTTAAGAATCATTTTTGAAACCATGGTGTCTTTCCATTAAAATCTCCTTTATCTCGCAGAGGTTAAGTGGCTTTCCAAAGGAAAGGTATTGCCGCGAGTTCTAGAACTAAAACCTGAATTGTTAATGTGCTTATAAGACTCGAAATCTAAATATGCCAATTATTTTTGCTACTCTGGTTATTAAAAAATGTTCAAATGTTTGTTAAGCTTATGGGACTTAACTACGGGGTCATTAGTCCCTAAACTTACAAACTACTTATGAACTACTTACGAACTAGGACGGCACAAATATCCATGCCCGAGGGGGGATTCGAACCCCCGACCGTAGTGGCCGTGACGACCGTGACTGGAGCGCCTCAGTCACCTCGGCCACCGCGGCCGGCCTGTTTGGTTATTAAAATTGTCATTTGTCGCTGATCTTTTTAACCATCTAAATATTTTTACATAGGAACCTTGAAGCGAGAGAACAACTCATAAATGTCAAGGATAAAATCAAGATATTCCTAACATAACTTCATTTGCGGTCAACATATATACATAACATATTGTTTGAATTCTTTCCATTTTTTTGTTTGCATTCTACACAGCTTACATAAACTGGAACAGAAGCTCTGATGATGCTTTCCATAACTGTACACGTAAACTGACATCAGGCACAAATGAATACTAACGCCATTTTTGGATGTTGCTGCAACAAGCTGATCTGAGCAAGAAGATGAGAGATAATTCGAATGTTTGTGAATCTGTTGGACTTTACTACTGTAAATATCATTTCGTAGGCTTACAAACTACTTTAACTTATGAAAAGGACAAAACACACACACACACACACACACACACACACACACACACACACACACGCCCGAGGGAAGTCTCGAACCTCCGTCGGGGAGCTACCACGCACTCCGTAGCAGGGCGGCATAGAGCTCTCGGTAATTCCACCGCGACGACGAAAGAAACACAAATATGGCTACTGACGGCATGCTTAAAATGGTATTCAATTTGTAGGACATTAATGGCTTCTGGATGAAGAGAAAAGAAGGCTACCCAGAGGTTGTAAGGGAAGCCTTGAAATTATTAGTGCCATTCCCCACTTCCTATCTATGTGAATTAGAATTTTCCTCAGTGGTTAACATATAAACGAAGAACACTTTAGTTAGAAAATGATTTGACTGTTTGTGTCTCAAAAGTGGAACCTCGATTTGACAAATTTGTAATGATTAAACAGGCACAGCCTTTTCATTGAAACTGTATTTTTATTGTAATATCGAACCTATAACCTTTGCTTACTTTCATCTGACTTAGTGGCACCTGTTACAGATATCACACTTGTTACCCTATGAATGAAAACTGCTAAACAATAAAAAGGTAATAACTATCAAGTCTAATAAATATAAGTCGCTTTAGATATCATTCATCGAATTGCATTTGTATCGATAAATCGGTGTGCGTGTGCATGTAATCGCTGAATCGTGCCATTATCGTAAGCGCTGTACGAAAGATCTGTTTTGTAAATTGACACTGTGGACTTACACTTTGAAGAATTTTATTGACACTGTACGATTATTCTTACTGACTTGCACTTTCGAGCGGTCTAAAGCGTCTCGCTGCGGAGCGCGCGGTTGCTCGCCGTGTAGGTTCGAGTCCTCCCTGGGGCATGGGTGTGTGTTTGTCCTTAGGTTAGTATACCTAGGTTTAAGTAGTTTGTAAGCTACGGACTGATGAGCACGCAGTTTGGTCCGATAGATTTACGGACATTTGAACATTTGAACTTGCACTTTGCGACAAACAAATTACAATGAAATAACAGACACCAAGGAAGAATAAATAGCGCAATTTTACATTAATATTAGTATACAATGAACAAAGTACAATCAACCCTCGCTTAATGAACGCCTTCTGTCTAAAGTTCACATAGCGAGCAAACGCAATGTAATTTTGAAAAAGGCTGAATTGCTTAACGAGAAATGTTTAATATAACGACTGTCTTCACTGCCCTTTTTATTTAAGTTTTCTGAAAGCTTTCAGAAACCACTTTGTCACATACACCGACCACTTCAGGTACTGTACTTTGGTAAAGGTCACTGGCTGTTGTTTGAGATTCCACCTTCTACAGCAGAAACTGCAACAAGTGACAATGCCATCGACAATACAGTATTCAGCTGTACTGTTAGCTATACCATCGTGGTGCCATAACTGTTGTCTTCAGTAACTGCGCTCCGGCCTCCTCGACAAATTCGCAAAATAATAGTGTCAGTGTTGCTAGTTATGTCACTTAGAAGACTCATATTAATTTACGATGTAGAAATACCTGTTTAGAAATTCTATTTTTGATTTGTCGATGGTAACCAACACGAATTTAATAAACTGGGACATTAACCATTCACGTGACAAACTTCAGTGTTTAAAACGCATTTTGAAAAGTAAGCAAAATCAAGTTCCTTAGAAAACTTTCTTTAAATTGAATGTACAATATCACAGATTATGTTACAGAAAATTATGTTTTTCGTAACAAGTGTTTCGCATTGCAGGTAAGACTCGGTAGTGAGTTACTCTCTTTAAGCTAGGCCACGCTGTATATAGCTAATTTCTGAACCCCTGGTATTAATAATTGCGCTGGAGAGCTTATTCTTTTACTTTCTCCCAGTTTCAAAAGAAATCAAAATTTCTTTTTACTGAACTGATGTGGCATGTTTTCTTCAAATATTCAAATGTTTGTAATGCTATGGGACCAAACTACGTTCGTCATCAGTCCCTAGACTTACAAACTACTTAAACTAAGTTAAACTAACCTAAGGACAACATGCACATCCATGGCCGAGGGACGATTCGAACGTCCGACGCGGCAGGCCACGCGTGCCGTAACGTGGCGCTCCAGACCGCTTGGCTACTCCCGCGTGGCCATATTTTCTTCCAAATTATTGTGTTATAATAGTCTTTCACATGATTTGGCTCAATTTTACTCAAAAGCGCTGTCAGAGCAACAATGATTCATGTGATTAAAAAAATGTTCAAATGTTTGTAAATCTATCATACCAAACTGCGTGGTCATCAGTCCGTTGCTTACAAACTACTTAAACCTAGGTAAACTAACCTAAGGACAAACACACACACCCATGCCCCAGGGAGGACTCGAACCTACACGGCGAGCAACTTGCTAAAACTTGCTCGCGTTGAGATGTGGCAATGAATTTGAATTTCATTTAAACATAGTGAACTTTTCAAATAGGTAAGATTGGCGGCCTTCAGATGAATTTGCAGCCCGGCCAAGCAGTTCTCTTCACTCAGTTTTCAATTAACTCTCTTCATTTAGTTTGAGAGAATACACAAATATATTATGATCTTCGTTCTTCGTACATTTTCATGGATAAGCCAAATGTTAATTGTAGTTTCTTGAGCTTTACTGTGTGTCGTTAGGACAACCTTTAAACAAACCATCTTGTGGCTGTAATATAAGTGTTAAATGGACGATAATCTTTCCTGTCTACTTCAATATTTTTTATGTTCACCTCCTGTACTTTAGCTGCTAGATAGCCGGCCGCGGTGGCCGAGGGGACTGAGGCGCTCCAGTCACGGTCTGCAGGGCCACTACGGTCCGGTAAGTTTAGGGACTAATAACCCCGTAGTTAAGTCCCATAAGCTATACAAACATTTGAACATTTTTTGAGCTGCTAGATATTACTTGTCTCTGTGATGCGTCATTTCTGATAGATGGTTCAAATTCTACTTACCGATCCATTATGGATCCTCCAGTGGCGACGCTTGGTTGATAGGTTTTAACCTGAGGGCAGTAGTCATGTACGTGGACAATTCTTATTTGATAGCGGTTTGTGAATTTATAACATTTGAAATTAGCGCTCTTGCATTTACCTTCTTTGCACATAAATTATTCGATATTTGATTATGTTTATGCAAGACAGTATGTTCATTCAGGACCACTTACGCACCTGAATATCCTACAAGGATAAAATTTGTGGAATTCGGAGGAATGCCCATGTGCGTCATTAAAGTTTTGGTTTCCGTCCAAACATTAAACCAATGACGTACATAACAAAAGGATCAGACTCTCTTACAAATAATTACACGAATATAAAAAATTAACTTAGGATTAATTACCGAAAATATTTTTTGAAGTTATTTAAAATAAAATATAAAATCACAAAAAAAGTATTGAGTGTATGCAGAGATATATCCTTCATGATAACACTACAGTGTTACCACTGAAATCCTCGAAAAAGGTGGTCTCCCTGCCATTACGTAGGTGGTCATAATATTCATGATGGTCAACCAAAGAGCCAAAGAATCCGGGTTAGGCATGCATATACAAACACAGAGATGTGTAAACACTCAGAGGAGGCCCGGCGATCGGCAACGCTCACATAGGACGTCAGGCTTCTGTCTCAGGCGGTACATCGGTTACTGCTACTACAATGGCAGTTTATCACGGTTTAACTGAATATGAACGTGGTTTTATAATCGGTGCACGAGAGATGGGGTAGAGTGTCTCTGAAATCTTTATGGGGTGGAGATTTTCCTGTACCACTGTTTCAATGATGAAGCGTGAATATTGGGAATCCGGTAAAACATTACATCTCCGACATCGCTGGGGTCTGTAATATATCCTGCAAGAACGGGACCAACGACGACTAAAGAGAATCGTACACGAGCCAGAAGCGCAACCCTTCAGCAAATTGTTGCGGGTTTCAATGTAGGTCCATCAACGACCGTCAGCGTGCGTACCGTTCAGTAAAACGTCTTCGGTATGGGCTTTCGGAGGCAAAGACGCACTCGTGTAACCTTGTTGAATGCACGACATGAAGCCTTACGCCTTTCCTGAGGCCGTCAACACCAACTTTAGGCTATTGATGACTGGAAAAAATGTTGCCTGGCCTGACGGGTCTCGTTTCTTGTTGTATCGAGCGGATTGACGTAAACGGTCATGGTTACAATCTCATGAATTCAAGGACCTTGCAATCAGCAGGGAACTGTTCGAACTGGTGGAGGCTCCGTAATGGTGTGGAGCGTGTGCAATTGGAACTATACGAGACCCCTGATAGGTCTAGATACGACTATGACAGGTGACAGGTTCATATGCATCTTGGCTGATCATCTGCATCCATTCATGTCATTTGTGCATTCCAACGGACGTGAACAATTCCAGTAGGACAGTGCGACACCCCACACGTCCAGATTGCTACAGAGTAGCTCCAGGAAGGCCCTTCGGTATTTGAACACCTCTGCTTGCCACCAAACTCCCTAGACATAAGCAGTACTGAGTATATCTTAGAGCCGTGCATCGTGCTCTTCGGAAGAGACCTCCACCCCTCGTACTCTTACTGATGTATGGACAGTCCTGCAGAATGCAGTCATTGACTGAGTCCATGCGTCGCCATGTTGCCGCACTTCTGCGTGCTCGCAGGGAACTTACACGATATTAGGCAGGTGTACCAGTTTGTTGGGCTCTTCAGTGTATATATACGGGTGGTCCATTGATAGTGACTGGGCCAAATATCTCACGAGAAAAGCATCAAATGAAAAAACTACAAAGAACAAAACTTTTTTAGCTTGAAGGGTGAAAACAGATGGCGCTATGGTTGGCCCGCAAGATGGCGCTGCCATAGGTAAAACGGACATCAACAGCATTTTTTTTTAAATAGGTACCCCATTTTTATTACATATTCTTCTAGTACGTACATAAATATGAATGTTTTATTGGAACAATTGTCGCTTTGTGATAGATGGCGCTGTAATATCCACAAACGTATTGCTCACAATTTTAGACAAACAGTGGGTAACAGGTAGGTTTTTTAAATTAAAACACAGAACGTAGGTGCATTTGAACTTTATTTCGGTTGTTCCAAAGCGATACATGTACTTTTGTGAAATTACTATATATTATAAGAACGCATGCTGTTACTACGTGATTACCTGTAATTACCTCATGACTTCAATAAATGCTCAAAATGATGTCCTTCAAAGCATTTGACAATATGCGTAACGAAATACCTCTCAACAGCGAGTAGTTCGCCTTCAGTAATGCTCTCACATGCATTGACAATGCGCTGACACATGTTTTCAGGCGTTGTTGGTGAATCATGATAGAAAATATCCTTCAATTTTCCCCACTGAAAGAAATCCGGGGATTTAAGATCCGGTGAACGTTAGGGCCACGGTATGGTGCTTCTACAACCAATCCACCTGTCATTCAATATTCGATTTAAGACCGCTTCAACTGCACGGGAGCCATGTGCCGGACATCCATCATGATGAAAGTTCAACGCCATTCTGTCATGCAGTGAAACATCTAGTAGTAAAATCGATAGAACATTACGTAAGAAATAAGCATACATTGCACCATTTACATACGCATCGATAACATGGGGGCCAATTATCCTTCCTCCCATAATGCCACACCATACATTAACCCGCCAAGGTCGCTGTTGTTCCACCTGTCGCAGCCATCGTCGATTTTCCGTTGCCCAATAGTGCATATTATGCCGGTTTACGTTACCTCTGTTTGTGAATCACGCTTCGTCACTAAACAGAACGCATGAAAAAAATCTGTTATCGTCCCATAATTTATTTTGTGCCCAGTGGCAAAACTGTACACGACGTTCAAAATTTTCGCCATGAAAATCGTGGTGCACCGAAATATGGTACGGGTGAAATTTTGTTGTTGTAGAATTCTCAACACCGACGTTTTTGAGATTCCCGATTCTCGCTCAGTTTGTCTGATACTGATGTGCGCATTAGCCGCAACTGCAGCTGAAACACTTACTTCAGCATCATCATTTGTTGAAGGTGGTGGTTGACGTTTCACTTGTAGCTGAGCACTTCCTGTCTCTTTAAATAACGTAACTATCCGATGAAAGGTCCGGACACATGGATGATTTCTTCCAGGGTAACGATCAGCATACATAACACAGATCCGTTGGGCATTTTGATCAGAATAGCCATACATCAATACCATATCGACCTTTTTCTGCCATTGGTAAACGGTCTCCGTTTGACCTATGGCAGCGCCATCTAGCGGGCCAACCATAGCGCCAAATGTTTTCCCGCTTCAAGCTAAAAATTTTGTTATTTGTAGTATTTTCCTTTGATGCTTATTTTGTGAGGTATTTGGCCCGGTCACTATCAATGGACAACCCTGTATATATTATTATAATTGTTATTTATTCGTTTCGCCCTGTAAGGTGCACATTGAACGATTAGTTAGCAGTGCTCTTCTTGACTTTCTTGTTCTTCTTTTCTTCCCAAAACTACCTCTTTATTTCACTATGGCCCTGTCTTTTTTCTTGTGTCCATGCGTTTTTCAGTTTCAGATTCTTTTTCCTCGGGGATTTGGTTTTGAACTTACGATAGTTGATTTTCTGTTTGTAAGCAGACCGTGTGGCTTAATTTATCTACTACTGATGTGCGGATTAGCCGCAACTGCAGCTAAAACACTTACTTGCGCATAATTATTTGTTGCAGGTAGAGGTCGACGTTTCGCTTGTGGCTGATCACTTCCTGTGTTAAATAATAACGTAGCCATCCGACGAAAGGACCGGACACTTGGATGATGTCTTCCAGGATAACATACATAGCACAGGCTCGTTGGGCATTTTGATCACAATAGCCATACATAAATACCATATCGACCTTTTCTACAATTGGTAGACGGTCCATTTTAACACGAGTAATGTATCACGAAGCAAATACCGTCCGCACTGGCGAAATGTTACGCAATACCACGAACTTCGTACTTATACGTTTGTGAATATTACAGCGCCATCTATCACAAAGCGAAAAAAGTGTTCCAAATAAAACATTCATATTTATTTACATACTAGACGAATCTCTATATACAAATGAATGTTTGTCTGTATGTCCTCTATAAACTCGGAAACGGCTGGAGCGATTTTGATGACATCATTATAGAATATTCAGATTAGCCCAGAGGGTGTACCTGTGAAGTTTGCAAGCGATCGGATCAACATTCTTATTGGTTTGAAGATATTTATTGATTACAGGCATAATGCGGCAGCGTGTGTAACACACGGGTCGTGCGGGTTGCGTAACCTCCATGCGTCAGGTCTCCGGCGGCGTAATGTGGTGATGTTCGCAACGAGATATTCGCGTTCCGAGGATAATTACTTTACTGACCGGACATTCATTCGATTGCAATGAAGCTTCGGTTAATTGTTCACCGTACACCCACGAAGGTTCCTGACCCAAAAACAAAAGAGCACAACACATATCCCATGAGATATGACGTCATAAATAATCAGAGGCCACCGCGTGAGAATACCCAGATTTATGCGTCAATTATTGGAAAATTGGAGTAGTTAGGGACCTGCAACAAAGCGTGCATGTAATTCCAAACGTTTATGAATCGTTTTGCAACTGATATCTCCTCCCTCCTCCTCAAAATGATGAAATGAAGTCTGCCGCTGACAACAGTTTCGCTGTAGATGCCGTAAAACTGTCGCATTAGGCATGACCTTGTACTTTATAAATACACTATATGAGAATGACAGTACTTAACGATTTGCAATAAACTTTAAACATAATTTCAAACCTATCAAAATAATGAATAGAAAATAGTTTCCTGCTTACTACTTTTCCGCTGTTCATGGAGCAAAACTACGGTATTCGGTATGACATTGCAGGTTATAATTTGTACGCTACAAATTGTAGTCGCAGAAAATTTTACAGATAGTATACACCCATACAGATGAATGTACTATAGAAATTACATCGCAGTACGACGCGTAGTTCATGAGATATAAGGACAATAACTGTAACGTTCATGGAAAACCGACTCTTCAAGCATCAGGTTTTAATCTGTTCCTTCTTTACAACTAACTCTTTTCGCAACAGATTTTACCGTCACATAGCACTTATAAAAATGAATATATAACTGGAAAATCATACAGTTGTACAACATATAATGCAATAAATATGAGATCATATCTACTGCGATGGGGAAAATCCTGTCACATCATGAAATACGTATTCCAGTCAGCTAAAGGAAATTTCTGGAAAGCTGACAGTAGTGTTGACAACTTTGAGCTCTGAAGCACACGAAGATGCAGACAACAGCAATAGACCTCTATAGAATTATGAGGAATTATTTACGACAGATCTGGCTTTCAACGTGAAGAGACTGCAGTTTCCATGAGACTTGGATTTTCTATTACGATTAATAAACCACAGGGTAATCTATTTAAAGCAATGGAGTGGATTTGACATACCCATGTTTCTCACACTCAAAACTTTATTTCACTTGTCAGGGGTGGCCTCATCAAAGAAAATATTCATATTAGATCCTGGAGAAGTAACAAGAAATATTGTTTATAGTAAATTTGTTAATTAAATGACTGTATGAATGTTACATATCATTTGTAGCCGCGGTGGAGTAGCCGAGCGGTCTAAGGCGCCTCGCTGCGGAGCGCGCGGTTGCTCGCCATCGGAGGTTCGAGTCCTCCCTGGGGCACGGGTGTGTGTGTTGTCCTTAGGTTAGTTTACCTTAGTTTAAGTAGTTTGTAAGCTTCGGAATGATGACCACGCAGTTTGGTACGATAGATTTACAAACATTTGAACATATTTAATCATTTGTATTTTGATTACTGTCTTTCTTTGTTTGGATACTGTACTTCAAATTTTGTATATTATGTAAGACAACCGTATTTCTCATACATTAGAAAAAAGGAGATGGACAGACAGAGAAGGGATAGGATAAGTAATAATTCATGGCTTGAATAAATAAATAAAAACCCGCGCAACGCGCGGTTTTCAGCATTAGGTAATAACGTACCTATTTTAAATATTTTAAAAAATGCAGTTGATATCCGTTTTACCTATGGCAGCGCCATCTAGCGGGCCAACCATAGCGCCATCTGTTTTCCCCCTTCAAGCTAGAAAAGTTTTGTTCTTTGCAGTATTTTTTTTTCTTTCTTTCTTTCTTTCATTTGAAGCTTATTGCGTGAGATATTTGGACCGGTCACTATCAATGGACTGTCCTGTATACTAATGTAAATAAAACTTATTGCTTAGAGTTTTTCGGATGTAACTTGTAAAAATTCATCTTACTGTAATTTTTGTGAAAACCAAAATGGAAGGGTATAAAATATCGCGTAGTTTAACGTACTTACAAGTTTAAAGCCGTTTAGCCACAACCAATCGTAAAAAAGTCGACATTTTAACTACTTGGTGGAAAAGTGACCTATGTTCATGTTCTAATGCCTGTAACTCAAAAATTGTTACCCCAAAACCAAAACGTTACGTATAAAATTAAATTATGACTCAAAGGAGCTCCTAAATTTTAAAGGTTTCTCTCTCCTTTGCATGGAAGACATTTGTGGGAAGTTACATTACTTTTGCACCCCAAATCTTACACAGTCCTCCAAATATTAATATTGAAATGTACGTACCTATCTAGATAGTTAACTCGATGGATTAACATGAATTACTTACTGTATCAGTCCAAAATGTTTGTAAACCGATTTAAAAATTGAAACTCCATATCAAGTGAAATATTTTATTAATGTGAATTTACTTGAATCGCGATATTAAACAATTGAGATAATTTTTCAAAAAGTTCTATAAATTAATTATCGTTCTTTATTTACATTTATATACGATTTATTCTTTTAGAGTTTTCTGCATTTCGTGGAAGATGGTCTCGGGAGGAAAAGCCGTCCATTTCTTTGTATTCTTCTGACATGAGATGTAAATCGACTTCTTCGGCGATGATGTCAATCTCCTCGTTGACCTGTGTTCAATCACGATATTGCTACCCTCTCTCTGCTTTTCTAAGGCTGTTCCAAAGAACATGGAGCCTGTATCCTTAATGACCTGCTTCACCTGATACCCTTCATAAAGTTTCTGTTAATATTGAGATAAGAGATTTATTATTACGAGCATTTAATAAGAAACTCTTTTTTTTTTCTTTTTGACACAGCTGGAAACAGTTTTTTCAACAAATAAAACTGAAGCGGGTGAAACGCGTGCTCTTCGAGAACGTTCAGCAGTTTTTGCTTTCTTGAGCTTCCTCCTCAATTTAGCCACAAAACGCTATAGTGCATTTGTATCCAAAGTTTTTAATGACGTTGTTCGCAGACTTTTCAAGAATGCAGGAAAACATTTCACCAGTATTTCATATAAAACGTCGTAAGTACGTCAAGCACATAGGATTAAAACATTGACTGGACAGAGCAGCTTAAACTGGTCTGATTTTCTTGTCTTGTTCAAAGAGATAATGGATATTGGGCTAACTCAAACTAGAAATATGACTCGTGTTGTTGTGAAGACTCCATATGAAAAGGGATTCAGAGGAAAATTGTATCAGTACTGACAGGGACTGCTTCAGCATTTATATTCACTCTACACTTCACAGTTTACAGGGCACTACTAGCTCCTTCCTTAGTAACAGCACTGAGCTTCTACATGCAGTTGCGTCGTTCAGATATCTAGGTGTAACACTGCAGAGTGATATGAAATGGAACGAACATGTAAGGATAGTTATGTGTAAGGCGGACAGCCGACTTCGGTTTATTGGGAAAATTTTGGGAAGATGTACGTCAGCTGTAAAGGAGACCGCGTATAAAATGCTTGTACGACCACGCCTTGAGTATTGCTCAAGTGTTTGGGACCCACAGCAGATCAGTTTAAAGGAAGACGTGGAAGCAATTCAGAGGCGAGCAGCAAGGTTCGTGACTGGTAGGTTCGACCGAAGTGCGAGTGTCACGGAAATGCTACGGGAACTCAAATGGGTATCGCTGGAAGAAAAACGACGTTATTTTCGAGAAATTCTGTTGAGAAAATGTAGAAGGTCAGAATTTGAAACTGAGTGTAGAAGGATCTTCCCACGGCCTACTAACATTTCGCGTAAAGATTGCAAAGATAAAAGAAATTATGGCTCTTACAGGGGTATATAGACATTCTTTTTTTCCTCGTTCTATTTGGGATTGGAATAGGAAACTTTTATATCCCATCCTCGTCGCCACTTTTATGTCCCAGCCTCGTCGCCGCTTTTGTGTCTCGTTTCCGTCGTAGGTGTCGGTGGCCGAGTAGAAACACCGACACAGGAATAAAGGAAGCACACTTGTGCAGGTAAGGAGGTGAGCAGCCAGTGGGACAGCAGAAACTAGAAACACTAGAGTAAATTAGAACGCGATATATATTGCACAGAATTTATACAATACTTAGCTTTTACATAGCTCAGTACTGCAGAATGCTGATACATAGTTGAGCTAGAGGCCTGCCTAGTGCCTATTCGATAGCCAAGTCTTCACTGGTGCCTATCTGATTCCGAAGTCTTAACTGGTTCCTATCTCAGTCCCAAGTGAAAGATGTCGTTCAGAGGTGGCCACGAGTGGAGTTGTAGCAGAGGGCGCTCGTGGCTGACGTCGTAAGAACGCCGCGCCGTGCGTGCATGGCGGCGCGCGGCGAAAGTAGGTGGCGCGCACTTTGGACTTGTGCGACACCACAGAAACCAAATGTCTAGCAGTGGCACGGTGTACCCTCCACCACTCACCTTACTTTGGATTACGGAGTATATATGTATATATTTCTCTTGAATATTTTCTATGGTTTTAACCTTTTTCATTATCCTTTTGGTAGTTGTTCTCGTGCCCCCTCCTCTCCCTGCAGTCCAGTACTCAAATGTTCAAATGTTTGTAAATCTTATGGGACTTAACTACGGGGTCATCAGTCCCTAAGCTTACAAACTACTTATGAACTACTTACAAACTAGGACGGCACAAATATCCATGCTCGAGGGGGGATTCGAACCCCCGACCGTAGTGGCCGTGCTGACCGTGACTGGAGCGCCTTAGTCACCTCGGCCACCGCGGCCGGCAGTCCAGTACTAATGCACTTGATTGACATCCCTTGAGGGAATGAGTCATGATAATTAAATCATTAATTGAATTGGCCCACATCAGTGTTGTGCTTTTTCATTCTAGAATCTGTGTTATCGACGTGTTCATCTGATGAGGTAAGCCATAGACCATATAATTACTCAGTTTGGTGTGTAATCTCTACTGCTGTTGGCACTCCAACAAGTCATCTAGTCAAGAGTTCCGTCTGTATCCCCTCGCCCTCGTGACAAGCCCGCAGGGTAGGATATCTCGTGGCATACACATGGAAATGCCGTAAATGTCTTTCTAAGCAAAGTACAGGAAATACACGTAAGTGTCTGCAAAGTCAGAAGAGCTCTCATTGTCGCGTCGGAAGACGAAGTGTCCACAAAAAGTAGCGCTCGGCACCAACCATCCGTGAGCGTAAGGACGCGTTAGCGTGTAGTAGGAGTGTAAAGATGTGGTCTATAGAGAGAGACGCCACAATGTACAATTGCCATTTCCCTCCCCCCCCCCCCCTACAAGTCTTTACTCAGAATTTGGGACAGCTAATATCATTTGACAAGTTGTACTCTATAAAAATATAAATTATTGTTGTTTACGCGTTTAGCTTACTGAAGTTCACGGACATGCGAGTGCCACTTCTTGTCTACTCGCGTCCCCCTTGCTGATGCCTATGACCGCACCCACAAGTAATCAATGCGAAAAATTTTAAGTTACCTACTACAGTAATTGAGTTATTATATAGAGTTAACTAACCAGATTGGAAGGTACATCACATGGCCCTTATATTTTAATATTTAGACCAGGCATGGCGAAACACCGCCTCGCGGGAGCAGGCGCCCTTGCAGTGCCCACGTCGCCGCCCGCGGGCGTCCTTTGCACCGCCACCTAGAGAGAAGGCCGCGGCGCTCTCGTGTGACATCAGGCAGAGTAGGTTGCGCGCGTATAGCGTACTGGCTGGCTGCTTCGGCATAGTGGGCCGCACCCCAATGGCTACCCAGTCAGCTATGCGCGCGCAACCTACTCTGCTTGAGGTCGCACGAGAACGCCGCGGCCTTCTCTCTAGGTGGTGTCGGCCTTTGCCGCGCCCCTGCCCCATGCACTGTGCGCAGCGGCGTGTGGGGCCAACACCACCTAGTCTCTAGGTGGTGTTGGTGAAGCACTAGCGACACGGTAACTGCCGGGACCGTCAACTGCAGTGTACTCCACCTGCGGGGCGCGGGCGAGCCCGTCGGGCGAAAATGTTGTCCATGCCTCATTTAGACTATCGTGTACGTTCCAGGGTTCAGAAGTAATTTCCCTCCTACAAAAGTATTTGCAGGATTTTAGCGCTAAGATACGATTATATTGATAGTTTCATTGGTATCACTGCATCGGAAGGACAAAAATTTTAATTTTAGAAGCTATTTTTAAGCACAATTTAATGTTCTACAACTTTGATACCTGACATTTGGCCGTTTTTGAGTTACAGGGACTGGTTCATGAGCATAACTTACTATTCCATAAAGTTGGTTAAAACGTCGATTTTTGATGTTTGCTTGTGGATAAACGGATGAACCGATTTAAACTTGTAAGTAGATCATGCTACACGAAATTTTACGCTCTTTCATCTCGGCATTCACAAAAAATTCAGTTTGTAAGTTATTGGCGATAAACGGTAAAAAGTCAAAATATTTCGTTGTTTCCCGCACTCTAAACTTATGCACAAGACAGAGACGTCGCAAACTCATGTTACTCTTACCTGGGATTCCTAACATTAATTAAAATTATTTCCAGTTTGTGCTTATTTTTTCCAGTAAAAGTCTAATTTCATTCTGGAATGTAATGGAAGCTCCATTGCGTGGCTGTGGCATGGCGACGTTGATATCACATATAGCCTTATGACACTCCCTATGAAATGGTGCACACAGATGGCACTCTTGCAACTATGTCACTACGCTGTGTTGGCGAACGACGTTGAACCCAGTATCAAAACATCTATTACCCCAGGGTAGTATCTGCCGTAAACAGATCAAACTCGGAGTCGTCTTTCCAGGTGAAACACTAAAACTTCGTCTTTTCTTCCTTCCGGCTGCTGCGTTCAGAGTAATGCTCTGCAGTGAAGGGATGGGGCTGCTGGTGTGGAGGGTAACAAAAAGGATTTAAGACTTTTCTGGGGATGATCCTACAGAGCATGTTGGTGCTAGATGGATGTAAAGAGACGCAGCGATGGAATTCAGTGGAGGAGCGGGGGGGGGGGAGGGGGGGGGAAGCAAAATGGGGCTTATACATAGCCGGCCGCGGTGGCCGAGGAGACTGAGGCGCTCCAGTCACGGTCTGCATGGCCACTACGGTCGGGGGTTCGAATCCCCCGTCGGGCATGGATATTTGTGCCGTCCTTAGTCTTAAGTAGTTCATAAGTAGTTTGTAAGCTTAGGGACTGATAACCCCGTAGTTAAGTCCCATAAGTTCGACAAACATTTGAACATTTTTGCTTATACATATACAGGCGCACACGCACACACATAGAATATGTACGTATTAGATGATATATGCACCTCAGGAGCGTAGTGGGACAGCGTGGAGTCAAGCGCACACACACACACACACACACACACACACACACACATATATACACGCACGCGCACAAGCACGTAACCGAATTGGGATGGGTGTAGGACAGAGGGAGCAGGAGCTGTTGTGTGGGGAAAATAGTACAAAAGTAGGTTGAGGAACGGATAATTTCTGGAGCGGAGAATATACTGTAAGGATGACTGCAGTCTGTGCAGTTCATGAAAGCTGGTATGAGAGGTAGGGGGGAATGAGTATCCAGATGGCATATGGTCTGTTGTATCGATGCATTGTAATGTATCAGGTATTCAATATAGTTTGGATTATTTTGTGAATTAATAATAATGGTTTGGACACTTGAACTGGTCCACATATTGGTTACTATGTATCAGTACATAGACATTTGGTTCCTAAGCACATTTTTAAACATAATGTATTCTAAAAGATCTCTCTATCATACAGTAAGTATTTTGTTGGATGCTTTGCTCTGAGATACGTTATCTATATGGAGGATGTCATCAAATTTTTCACACATGAGTGAACCTAAAAAGAGATGCCGAAGACGACCCGCAGCCGCGCACGCGCGTTTCCCTGCAGGGGGCCGCGGCAGGCCACGACACTGGCACAGACAAATGACACTGGACAGCAAGTGTCGAAATCGTGGGCGGAGGAGATGGAAGATGGCGAAACCTAGTCTCCTCCGTCGTTTGATTCCCTGACTCAATGATGGCACACCCACCGTCACTTGTTGCCGCTATAAACATCAATAAACTGGTGTCAAAGGTCAAGTTTGAGTGTATGTTACAATTTTTGAATTATTTGAAGGCAGACGTTGTTTTTCTTCAGGGAGTGGTGACCGAAATTGTTTACAATATACCCGGCTACCAGGTGATTTTAAATTTCGATCCGGAAAGTAACAGTGGTACTGCTATTTTGATACGCGATGGTCACGAATTTACAGAGGTCGCCACCATTCCAAATGGACACGGAGTAGCGTGTACCATAAATAACGTTCGTTTTGTTAATGTTTACGCTCCCTCTTTTACAGTTCATATGTTAGTCCTCTGTTTAGAGGTCCACATTTGCCTGTCATAACGGGTGGAGATTTGTGTACTCGACGACCGAGACCAGGAACCGAACCCGTACAAGTGCTTAGAGTTAGCAACGCTCGTGACTGAAATGCCTCTAATATACACGTGGCGCCACTTAAACTCCCACGATCCGGGGTTTACTTTTTACTACCCGACTGGCAGGAGTCGCCTCGATCGAATTTATATTTCTGGAGAAAAGAAAGAATGTTTGTTATAATCAGTAGTACACCCAGTAGTGTTCTCCGACCATGCTGAATATGTCTGTCGTTTTCATTCACTGCTGGCTCAGGAGCCGCGTACGAAGTGTAGGTGGAAGTTCAATGTACGTCACCTTACGAACACTGGTTTCGACGTTGTGATAAATAGGGCGTGGACCAGTATTTTAACATACCGCCACTTCTACTCTCCTGCGTCATCGTGGTGGACACAATATGCAAAGCCGTCGCTACGAAAAACCATTATTGAATTTTGTCAATCTATTAGCCACTGGGATCGATCCACATTGAAATTTTACGATACATATCTCAACGACGCAATCAATATGCCGACAGATAATCCGTCTTTCCGGATGGCAAACATCAGGCAAATTAAAACAAGACTCTTGGCCTTGAAGAGATCGTCGTTGCGTGGTAGCGTGGTGCGCAGCCAGGCGGCCGGTCAGCTGGCAGACGATCAGGCGTCGCTGTTCCACCTGCTGCGCGCGGCCAGGCGTGACGTCACAGAGCTGCAGGCGGCCGGCTGCGGGACAGGGCGGGCATTCTGGCAGAGGCGCGCAGGCGCCTTGCGCACTTGTTTAGCGCAAAAGCGACGAACAACGCCGCCATTACAGATCTGTTGCGAGATTTCTCGCACGTTTTAACAGTCACGGACCGCCGTCACCTCATGGAACCATTCTCTGTAGAGGAAGTGAAACGTGTCTTAAAACTATGTGCAAGAAACAAATCGCCCGGTGCTGATGGCCTCCCGCCAGAATTTTATCTCCACTTTTGGCACTTGTTCGGTTCCGTTTTAGTTGAATGTTTTAACGAAATTTTAAATGGAGTGGTAGTACCGGCGAGTTTTCCGGCATTAATAATCACCTTGGCTCCGAAAACCCCGAATGAATAATAGAATTGATAGTCTCCGCCCGATCACGCTTTTAAACGGTGATTATAAGCTTTTCACGAAATGTGTTGCGACCCGTTTAAAACCTCTGATGTTCAAGATTGTTAGTGACTGTCAGTTTTGTGCAGTGCCGCAAAGGGACATCAACGACGCGGTCACTACATATCGTGACTTCATCGCTTACACCACGATGCAAAAAATTCCTTTTGGCATACTTTCAGTTTACTTTGCCACGGCGTTCGATCGGGTCAGCCACAACTACCTAAGAAAAATTCTTTACAAACTGGGATTCGGGAATAAGTTCGGGGCCGTGCTTTTTAATATTTTTAACAGCTCGACGTCGCGGGTGACGATGAATGGTTTTTTTTAACGGAACCTGTTGCCTTAGATTATTCCGTCAAGCAGGGATGTCCTCTCGGTATGGCCCCGTTTTCAACCTCACTGGACGCCCTGTTGCGACGCCTGCACAGTGCGTGCACCGGACTCAGTGTAGGTGGCAAGAAACAGGTTTGCCGCGAGTATGCGGATGACGTCGGCCTTCTTGTGTCCTCGGAAGCTTATTTAGACACCATACGCAAGGTTTTGACGTTGTACAAAAATGCGTCGGGTGCGTTATAAACAATCGCAAAATTGTGTTTCTTCGGATTTATGGCACAGCACTCAGATTCCGACGTCCCTGGTTTACCGTGAAACAAGTGCCTAAGATTTTAGGTGTTCGTTTCTCTGCAAATCTCCTGAAGACAGCAGCGCTCAACTGGCGCCTGACACTGGACGGAATACGAGCCATGGCGCACCTCACCGCCACCCGCACCCTGGCGCTGACTCAGCGGGTCTCGATCGTCAACGCGTGTCTGCTCAGCTAAGCCTGGTGTCTCGCACAAGTCTTCCACGTGCTCAAAGAGCTAGGACGAGCCATCACACAGGCTGTCTATTGGTTTCTGTGGAGGGGCGAAATTTTCAAAGTTAGTCACGCTACCTGCACATTGCCACGGGAGGAAGGAGGCCTCGGCCTGACGCATTTCGCTGTCAAAGCGGCGGCGCTACTGATCCACCGCACGTGCGCCGTCATAGAAAAGGACCCGCTCGGCCCCACGGCCGTTCTGTTCCATGTTCTCCGGCCCGAGTCTGAAACAGCGCCGCTCAACCCCGCTGCCATCCCCTTCCGGCTGCAGTATTTGAGGAAGTACTTTGTTCAGAAAAGTTACCTGGCCGACGAAGACCTCGAGCCGAGGACGCGGACTATAACAAGGGTCTACCACTGACTGCGAGGGCAGCCAGCTGCCAATAAGATGGAGATGCGTTTCCCAGGGTCTAGGTGGAACAATGTGTGGGCGAATATCCACGCCCCCTTCCTTTCAGCTGACCTGATTAGTTGCTGGTATAAAGTTGTGAATCGAGTCGTGCCTACCAACGAAAAACTGCACCGGATTCACCTGCGCGCTTCCAGCCTTTGCGTAGGCTGCTCACAGGAGGACACGCTGGAACGTCGCTTCCTGTGCCCCACGCGTTCGCCCATCTGGAACGTTGCAACCAGGATGCTGGCGTTCATTAATCGCACCGCCGTGGACACCTTCTCGGTGGACGTAGCCCTCGTCCCTGACTTCAAGCCATACCCTGCCACCAAGGGTGCCGCAACAACCTAGATCGTAGCGCATCCTATCTACGCCGTTCTACTCTTACAGTTTACACAGGTCTATCAGTCTATGGCTACCTTCAGAAGGAACATAAGAACCTAAAAGGACTATTCTATACTTTTTTCACGTTTTTTGATCGTAGCAATTGAACATGCATACAATAAACTTTTGTGAAGGGAATTCGATGACAGCCCAAACCATCATCGGACTACGACTTGTGGCTATGGACATGGTCTCTGGTATGATGTAATTCGACGGAACATTGTCATGTGACTATTATACGGAAAGAAAAATGCACTACTAAAATTATATGTTTGTGGTATGTCACACTTTATGTGCGTGTAAGTCTATGCAGAACTCAACTTTGTTGTATCCTTACTTTTCGGTTTTGTTGAATCGTTTTAAGAGTGTATAGTGCTTCGCAGGTCTGCCCGCCGATCTTCAGTATTGAGGATGGTTTTTTATTTCCGAGAAGAGACTCATCTTTTATTTATGTCTATGATTGGATTCTCCATTACGATTTGGACTTTTAGTTGAGATTTTTTACCATCAAACTTGAAGTGCATCACTGAAGAATAGAAAGCACTGTACAGCGGAACTGTTTATTTATTTCTTACAACGGAGTTTTTGCGTTCACCAGCTATACTATAGCTTGGAAGCACGCCGACGAAGGCGAAAAATGGTGAGCGCAAGGACGGGGTGTAGGGGAGAAGGGAGCCAAAAAATAAATAAATAAATGGCAAAACTGCGGAGCTACTTGATGGAGAAGTAGCGGCTCCGGTCTGGGAAACCTACGCAACTGCCGGGAGTGCGGGGCTCTGACCACGCCCCCCTCCATACCGCATCCAGTGACGCCTGCGGGCAAAGGATGACATGGCGGCCGGTCGGTACCCCTTGGGCCCTCGCGGCCTGTATGCGGCGGAGTTTAGTTTAGTATGAGATATCCTCCTCTTTTCTTCTGATTTTAAACAGCTGACCGAATTAATATAGCCGGCCGCGGTGGCCGAGGAGACTGAGGCGCTCCTGTCACGGTCTGCACGGCCACTACGGTTGGGGGTTCGAATTCCCCCTCGGGCATGGATATTTGTGCCGTCCTTAGTATAAGGTAGTTGATAAGTAGTTTGTAAGTTTAGGGACTGATGACCCCGTAGTTAAGTCCCATAAGCTTAACAAACATTTGAACATTTTTTGAATTACTAAAGAATAATTATGGTATTTTTATAGCTGTTAGAAATATTTGTATTCATACTTTAATTTGGTTATCTGTATACTATGTTTCTAACCTAAACATTGAACTATGAGGGTATTAGATCATAATCTTTTATGATTTTAGTTGGATGACCCGTATAAAATTTACACCTGATGTACTATTGAAACTTTTATCGGTAAACGATGATAGATTGAGACATGTGTTGATTAGCAATGTCGATATTTTTTATTTGTAATATCTTTTTCAAGCATACATCATCATTGTCCTTGACATGAGAAATCGTCTGATGTTCAAATTTTATGTCTATAACGGTTTCTGTTACAGTGTTGTGATGTGTACAGCTAATTCAGATAATATTTGTTGTAACCTAACCGTGACATTTTTCAAAGGTTTCCTTCGTGACGTGGCGTATGTAACTGAAATGTGAGTTTGATATGACTGGATGCATTTTAGGGATAGTATCTAACTTATTATTGTAGCATGTTGAGTACGATTTTGCTTGTATGCTTACAGATATCACAATGGCAGTTTAATCTGCAGAAATTGGACATCTGAGTAAAAGATAATTTTAGCCCTGATCTGTTTTTATATAATAAATCGATTGAAGATATGTATGAGAAGGTAAAGGACATTATTCATACAGTTAAAAAGACGTCTTGATTGTGATGGGGGACTGGAATACAATAGTACGAAAAGGACAAGAAGGAAAACAATAGGTGAATATGGAATGGGGGAAGGAATGAAACAGGAATCCGCCTTGTGGAATTTTGCATAGAGAATAATTTATTTAATCATCACGAATACTTTGATTAAGCATCCTGAAAGAAAGGTGTATACATGACCAGGAGATATCGGAAGGTACCACATTAATTTTATAATAATATAACAGATTTAGAAACCAGGTTTTAAAATGTAAGACATACCCTGCGACAGATATAGACAGATGACCCGTATAAAATTTACACCTGATGTACTATTCAAACTTTTATCGCTAAACGATGATAGATTGAGACATGTGTTGATTAGCAATGTCGATATTTTTTATTTGTAATATCTTTTTCAAGCATACATCATCATTGTCCTTGACATGAGAAATCGTCTGATGTTCAAATTTTATGTCTATAACGGTTTCTGTTACAGTGTTGTGATGTGTACAGCTAATTCAGATAATATTTGTTGTAACCTAACCGTGACATTTTTCAAAGGTTTCCTTCGTGACGTGGCGTATGTAACTGAAATGTGAGTTTGATATGACTGGATGCATTTTAGGGATAGTATCTAACTTATTATTGTAGCATGTTGAGTACGATTTTGCTTGTATGCTTACAGATATCACAATGGCAGTTTAATCTGCAGAAATTGGACATCTGAGTAAAAGATAATTTTAGCCCTGATCTGTTTTTATATAATAAATCGATTGAAGATATGTATGAGAAGGTAAAGGACATTATTCATACAGTTAAAAAGACGTCTTGATTGTGATGGGGGACTGGAATACAATAGTACGAAAAGGACAAGAAGGAAAACAATAGGTGAATATGGAATGGGGGAAGGAATGAAACAGGAATCCGCCTTGTGGAATTTTGCATAGAGAATAATTTATTTAATCATCACGAATACTTTGATTAAGCATCCTGAAAGAAAGGTGTATACATGACCAGGAGATATCGGAAGGTACCACATTAATTTTATAATAATATAACAGATTTAGAAACCAGGTTTTAAAATGTAAGACATACCCTGCGACAGATATAGACAGATGACCCGTATAAAATTTACACCTGATGTACTATTCAAACTTTTATCGCTAAACGATGATAGATTGAGACATGTGTTGATTAGCAATGTCGATATTTTTTATTTGTAATATCTTTTTCAAGCATACATCATCATTGTCCTTGACATGAGAAATCGTCTGATGTTCAAATTTTATGTCTATAACGGTTTCTGTTACAGTGTTGTGATGTGTACAGCTAATTCAGATAATATTTGTTGTAACCTAACCGTGACATTTTTCAAAGGTTTCCTTCGTGACGTGGCGTATGTAACTGAAATGTGAGTTTGATATGACTGGATGCATTTTAGGGATAGTATCTAACTTATTATTGTAGCATGTTGAGTACGATTTTGCTTGTATGCTTACAGATATCACAATGGCAGTTTAATCTGCAGAAATTGGACATCTGAGTAAAAGATAATTTTAGCCCTGATCTGTTTTTATATAATAAATCGATTGAAGATATGTATGAGAAGGTAAAGGACATTATTCATACAGTTAAAAAGACGTCTTGATTGTGATGGGGGACTGGAATACAATAGTACGAAAAGGACAAGAAGGAAAACAATAGGTGAATATGGAATGGGGGAAGGAATGAAACAGGAATCCGCCTTGTGGAATTTTGCATAGAGAATAATTTATTTAATCATCACGAATACTTTGATTAAGCATCCTGAAAGAAAGGTGTATACATGACCAGGAGATATCGGAAGGTACCACATTAATTTTATAATAATATAACAGATTTAGAAACCAGGTTTTAAAATGTAAGACATACCCTGCGACAGATATAGACAGATGACCCGTATAAAATTTACACCTGATGTACTATTCAAACTTTTATCGCTAAACGATGATAGATTGAGACATGTGTTGATTAGCAATGTCGATATTTTTTATTTGTAATATCTTTTTCAAGCATACATCATCATTGTCCTTGACATGAGAAATCGTCTGATGTTCAAATTTTATGTCTATAACGGTTTCTGTTACAGTGTTGTGATGTGTACAGCTAATTCAGATAATATTTGTTGTAACCTAACCGTGACATTTTTCAAAGGTTTCCTTCGTGACGTGGCGTATGTAACTGAAATGTGAGTTTGATATGACTGGATGCATTTTAGGGATAGTATCTAACTTATTATTGTAGCATGTTGAGTACGATTTTGCTTGTATGCTTACAGATATCACAATGGCAGTTTAATCTGCAGAAATTGGACATCTGAGTAAAAGATAATTTTAGCCCTGATCTGTTTTTATATAATAAATCGATTGAAGATATGTATGAGAAGGTAAAGGACATTATTCATACAGTTAAAAAGACGTCTTGATTGTGATGGGGGACTGGAATACAATAGTACGAAAAGGACAAGAAGGAAAACAATAGGTGAATATGGAATGGGGGAAGGAATGAAACAGGAATCCGCCTTGTGGAATTTTGCATAGAGAATAATTTATTTAATCATCACGAATACTTTGATTAAGCATCCTGAAAGAAAGGTGTATACATGACCAGGAGATATCGGAAGGTACCACATTAATTTTATAATAATATAACAGATTTAGAAACCAGGTTTTAAAATGTAAGACATACCCTGCGACAGATATAGACAGATGACCCGTATAAAATTTACACCTGATGTACTATTCAAACTTTTATCGCTAAACGATGATAGATTGAGACATGTGTTGATTAGCAATGTCGATATTTTTTATTTGTAATATCTTTTTCAAGCATACATCATCATTGTCCTTGACATGAGAAATCGTCTGATGTTCAAATTTTATGTCTATAACGGTTTCTGTTACAGTGTTGTGATGTGTACAGCTAATTCAGATAATATTTGTTGTAACCTAACCGTGACATTTTTCAAAGGTTTCCTTCGTGACGTGGCGTATGTAACTGAAATGTGAGTTTGATATGACTGGATGCATTTTAGGGATAGTATCTAACTTATTATTGTAGCATGTTGAGTACGATTTTGCTTGTATGCTTACAGATATCACAATGGCAGTTTAATCTGCAGAAATTGGACATCTGAGTAAAAGATAATTTTAGCCCTGATCTGTTTTTATATAATAAATCGATTGAAGATATGTATGAGAAGGTAAAGGACATTATTCATACAGTTAAAAAGACGTCTTGATTGTGATGGGGGACTGGAATACAATAGTACGAAAAGGACAAGAAGGAAAACAATAGGTGAGTATGGAATGGGGGAAGGAATGAAACAGGAATCCGCCTTGTGGAATTTTGCATAGAGAATAATTTATTTAATCATCACGAATACTTTGATTAAGCATCCTGAAAGAAAGGTGTATACGTGACCAGGAGATATCGGAAGGTACCACATTAATTTTATAATAATATAACAGATTTAGAAACCAGGTTTTAAAATGTAAGACATACCCTGCGACAGATATAGACTGTAACAATAACTCCATAAATTGACATTTGCAAACGTTTCAGTGGGAGTTTTAGACTCCCATTGAAGGAATCAATGGAAAGTAACACACTATAAGACAAATGAGTATCTTTGAGAGATGAAATGGTGAAAGCCATAGAAGTAAAAAGGATAGAAAGACAAGAGCTACCAAAAAATTCTTGGATGTCAAAGGAGATACTGAAATTAATTAATTAATACACAAAAATGCAGTAAATGGTGCAGATAAAATTGAGTACAGACGACTAAAATATAAGACTGAGAGTTAAAGGAAATTTGCAGAAGCGGCTGCAGGACAAATGCAAATCTGTAGAAGGATGTATAACTAGGTACCGTTTACAGGAAATGAAATAGACCTTTAAATAAAAGAAAATCAGCAGTATGAATATCAAGACCTCAGATGGAAGACCAATACCGACCAAACAAGGGAAAGTTGAAATATGGAAAGTATATATAGAGGGGCGCTATGAGGAAAATGAACTTCAAGACAGTATTGTAGAAATCAAAGAGGAAGTACATGACGATGGGAAGTGAGATACTATACTGAGAGAAGAATATGACAGGGTACTGAAAGACTAGAGTAGGCAACATTCCCTTAGAGCAACTAAAATCTCTAGGAAAGGTAGACCCGACAGGATAATTCCATCTAATGTGCAAGAATTGAGACATGTGAAATTCCCCCAGACTCTAAGGTGAATCTAGTAACTCCAGTTCCAAAGTGATCAGGCACAGGCAGCTGTGTAAATTACAGAACCATCAGTTTAATAAGTCATGGCTGTACGTTATAGACAGACGAATGGAAAACCTGACAGAAGCCGACCTCGGAGAAGATAATTTTGAATTTAGGAGAAATGTAGGAACATGTGAGGCAATACTGAACCTAAGGCGTATTTTAAAAAATAGGTTACTGAAAGGAAAACAACATTTATAACTTTGGTAAATTTGGAGAAAGGTGTTGACAATGTTAACTCGAATACACTCTCATAAATTCTGATGTAAGGAAGCGTAAAGTCTAGAGACAACGTCTACAGTCATAGTGGTTGTAAGAGTCGAAGGGCATGGAAGGGATGCGTTGATAGGGAAAGAAGTACATTATCCAATCTGTACACTGAGCAATCTTTGAAGAAAAACGAGGGGGAATTTGGAAATGGAATGAAAGTTAAGGGAGAAGAAATGATAACTCTGGCGTATGTTACTGACACTATCGTTCTGTCAGAAACAGCAAAGGCCTTTGAAGAGCAATTGAATGGATGAATATTTCCTTGAAATGAAGTTAACAAGAATAAAACAATGGTAATGGAATCTAGTCCGAGAAAATCAGGAGATTCTGAGGGAATTGGATTAGGAAAACAGACAATAAAGGAGGAAGGAAAATTTGTTAAAAATTCAAACATTTGTTAATCTATGGGACTTAACTACTGAGGTTCTCACTCCCTAGCCATACAAACTACTTTAACTTGGACTAACCTAAGGACAACAGAAACACCCATGCCCGAGTGAGGTCTCAATGAATATTTAGATATAACTTTATAATTTCGCTAAAAAAGGAAAATCTTTAAAATATGAAGTGTCACGTATAGAAACCTTTTATTAAACTGACACGTTCCACATCATTGAGAAATGTCATATATATGTTCTACGGAAGAAGCATTAAGTTGATCTAATCTACCCTCCGACGGGGAGAAACCGGTTGCTCCGCAGCAAGGCACATTAGAGCGGTCGACCATTCCAACTAACGATGGTCGCTGTACAAAACATCTAAAATGGAGAATAGCGATGGGAGAGATATTCTTTAAATCCAATATTAATTTAATTGTTAAGAAGTCAATTCTGATAGCATTCATCTGGAGTGCAAACTTTTACAGGAGTGAAAAGTCGAGGATAAATACTTCCAATAAAATGAGTATCGAAGCTTTTAAAGTGTTATGCTACAGACTGATGGTGAAGATTAGATCAGTAACTAATGAGGAAGTACTGGACGAAAATGGCGAGAAAAGAATATTCTGAACTATCTTTACTGGAAGAAAGCATCGACTGGTAGGACACGTTCTGAGACATCAAGGAATCGTCAATTTAGTTCCGGAGGGAAGCCTGGGAAGCGAGAGGGGAGGGGAGGTATATACCGGGTGATCAATAAGTCAGTATAAATTTGAAAACTTAATAAATCACGGAATAAAAAAATAACAAAAAAAGTTCCAAAAATGTCCGACAGATGGCGCTGGACAGCAAAGCGTCAGAGACTGCTACCGTGACGGGTGAGAGGTACGTCGATATGTTAAAGAATCGCATCATCCCCAGCCTGGCTGATAAACACCTGCTGGAACGTACAATTTGTATGCAGGATGGCGCTCCACCCCATATTGCTAGACGCGTGAAAGATCTCTTGCGCGCATCGTTTGGTGATGATCGTGTGCTCAGCTGACACTTTCGTCATCGCAGCCCCCCAGGTCCCCAGACCTCAGTCCGTGCGATTATTGGTTTTGGGGTTACCTGAAGTCGCAACTGTAACGTGATCGACCGACATCTCTAGGAATGCTGAAAGACAGCATCCGACGCCAATACCTCTCCATAACTCCAGACATGCTGTTCACAACATTATTCCTCGACTACAGCTATTGTTTAGGTATGATGGTGAACATATTGAGCAGTTCCTGTAAAGAACATCATCTTTGCTTTGCCTTAATTTGTTATGCTAATTATTTCTTTTCTGATCAGATGAAGCGTCATCTGTCGGACATTTTTTTGCACTTTTTTTTGTTCTAATAAAACCCCATGTCATTCCAAGCATGGGTGCTAATTTTTACCTCTCTATGTACATTATTCCGTGTTTTATTAAGTTTTCAAATTTATACTGACTTTTTTATCACCCGGTAAATTACAGACGTAGACCTAAAGACGAATACAACAGGCATGTTGAAATGGATGTGGCTTGCCGTTTGTAGTATCTCCAGAGGGGAAGCTTTTGTGTGTGGCTCTGCCAGCGGAAGCTACAGGTGCCGTTCAGCCAGCGATCGACTGCCTGGCAGGGAGCACGCAGTAGACATCTCTTTTCACGTCCGCTCTCCTGCAGCCAGCACACTGCATTCAGCCACTCTGCACAGGGTAGCCAGGCGGATTCCCGGGCTTGTTTAAGAATGGAAACGGTGAAACAGGTCAGACATAATGAGTGTAGAGATAGGATGCGCAACGAAAGAGGATGGGACGTCACTGCAAGCGAAACGCCGTCCTTCCTAAAATGGGAAAGAAAGGTCGATAACATGTGGACCCCTGCAGAAGGGAAGAAAACCCCAAACAGACAACAATGTACCATGCGTGCGGGAGGGAAAGCCGTGACTTACTGTTGAGATAAAACTAGAGGACCCGTGCCAATACTTCCCACTATTAGTGGAATGACAAAAAAGTTGGGAAAATGATAGTAAAGTTTAATGTTCACACATCGCTTTCTTCAGAATTAATCAATGCAAGTATTTAAAAACGCAAATGAAACAGCTTGATCCGCTGAGTGTTGTAAGGTCAAAAAGAACTGCGTACCTTAATTAGAACCGAAGATATCGTAAAACAAAATAATTAAAATATTCAAAGCAGGGGACAGAAGTATGCCGCGATTGAGTAAAAATAAAGGATGAAGAGATTTAATTCTGATACTTGATGGCAAATCTGCGAATGATTATCTCCTGAACGACTGACATTATTTGGGAAAAATGGAAGTAGGCGAGAGTTATGTAAATTCTAATACTTAATTACAAATCTGTGAATGGATACCTTTCGTTTAAAATCAAAGTGAAGAAAATTAGTCGGGTTGTTCGGTCTGGCCGACTGACTTTAGTTTTCGTAGATTCTTTTCATATATAAGATTGACCTGCATGAAGAGATGTTTGCTGGACAGGGAGGAAGAAGTGGAAAATGACGAACGAGACAAAAGAAACACAGACAGGACTCTGCGGGCCAGATGCAGAGTCATCCGATACAAAGAACTGTTTTAATGCACACGCACGTGTGTGTGACAGAAGGAATTGGCTTACAATTAAGATAATGTGAATCTGTCTATAGAAGTATCTGCTGGAAACGTGAGAAAGGTGCCGGTTCTTAAATCATGTCCAAGCCTACGGAAGAAATTCGTATTGTGCACTGACGAGGGAACATCATCAACTCGACCTAATATTTTCTTGAGAAAAAAACATTAGCCGCGGTGGAGTAGCCGAGCGGTCTACAGCGTCTCGATGCGGAGTACGCGGTTGCTCGCCGTGGAGGTTCGAGTCCTCCTTGGGGCATGGGTGTGTGTGTTTGTCCTTAGGTTAGTTTACCTAGGTTTACGTAGTTTGTAAGCTACGGACTGATGACCACGCAGTTTGGTCCGATAGATTTACAAACATTTGAACATTTGAGAAAGAAATACATGAACTAGGTACCAACCCCAGAAAACGACATCACGTGAGAATTTGGGCCATTATTCAGATACTAAGCAGTTACGGCCTTATCAAAGTACAGCTTTTAAACATTCGCGCACTTGGCTTGTTCCTCACCCGGCCCGCTTCACTGCGGCCGCTTTATGCCCGAACGCGAAGTGCTGTGAAATGAAGGGACAACAGCGAGTCCCCCGATATGTGAAATTTGAAGAGCTAGGGAAGTGGAGGAGGAGATATTAATACAGACTAACTCAAGTTTACTCCTATAATGTCAGCTTTACATATAACAAAATGATATGCATAAAATGTATTAAAAATTAAATTATGTTACACTGCTTGTTGAAAAAACGTCTCATTCGTTTCCACTGCAGTTGTGAAGCATGGTATAAAAATGTTCAAAGCAAAGAGACCTTCGACACACGTTAGAAATTTTGCACTTTCACATAATGAACATAACACGCCACCAGTGTCAAAACAGTATTTCATAGGATGTTAACAGTGTTCTGGTCGGTCACTGGTGTAGCCGCTTCGATACCAAGCATACCGGAACACTCACCTAATCATTGGTGTATATAACTAAGTGTGAATAAGTGACTACATTTGCAGGATTGTTTTACGCTGATCTAAGTTCATGCTGACACCCAGAAGTCGTACGGAGTTGGTAAACCTCTGGAAAAAAAACCTTGAACACACGAAAGCCAAATACATCTAGTGGCTGACAGTATCTGGGTGGTATTGGCAATATGGAAACTTGTGTTTCTACAACTCTCTGTCCTTCATCCACTGACCAGAAACCGAGTCCACTATTATAACGGATCTGTTATCATCTCGAATGATTTTATTAAACACCTCTGTTCCTCTGTTCCTTGTTCACTTTTCCAGAAGATGAGGCGGCTACAACAATATTGTCCGCGTGAAACAAACTTTGTCTGACTCGCAGCCCAAACGATCCGGTCAGCTGTTTTAAAACAATGAACAGAGGTGAATGCAAATGCCCGTATGCAGATATCGTTGGCATTATTGTGTAGCTATGAGTCGTATTACTGGCGGACTGCACGACTGTGACGATATCTTCTGTCCCCTTTATTGCAAGAGATCGATATGACGTCATTTCCAAATTAAATCCACTTTGATCCATATTGTAAACTTTACGTGTATCGACCACTTCAATAACACCTCTGATGTCGGAGACGAATTTTTCACATGCATTAATTATGGCTGTTTCGTTACGTAACTTTTTTGTTGTTGTAAAATGAGTTATATTTCATGACACAAATATTTCTTCTTGAAACTGTAAACTCGCCCAGCAGGTACCTTGAAATTTTTTACGCTCAGCTCCACTGCGGCTTGAACGCTCCACTGCTGTATGTTAATTCCGTGTATCAGCAACTCATCGCTGTATGCGTTATTAAATTTATCGAAACAGATCATATTTACTTTTGCAAGCTTTTCACGATTGCGTACCACAGATGCGGGGTATTTGTTCCTTTCACCATTACTGACGACCTCAATTGCACACCCTTGCCTCGTTGAAGCAATGAAAGGGCTCGACGAATCTGACGGTAGTGAAATGGCAAAGTCTTTATCGTCGACGTCATCCTCTTGTAAATCTGCACCGAACGTCAACCCACTATTTTCTTCTGTATCCAGCATGTCTTCATCAGTGTAATTGTCTATGATACCTGCAACTCAGTTGAAAGATATAAGGAAAAGCATAAAGAAAGCCGTGTATAGTATGACTACTAACTGCAAATGTGATTATGCAAACCGGTGACGATTTTAAAGAGCTCTAATTCTTTGACAGTTAATCGTTACAAATTAGTCATCATTCCATATTGCTCCTGGAGGTGTCGTACGACAGCCTGTGGGTTGTATGACATCGCGAACACAAACCTCCTACTAGAGTCTACTCACAGTACTAGACGTTCGGGCATTAAGCGGCCGCAGTGAAGCGGGTCGACGAGGAACAACCCGAGCGCGCGATGTTTAGAAGCTGTACTTTGAGGAGGCCGTAACTGTGTAGTATCTGAATAATGGCCCATATTTTATCGTGATATCGATTTCTGGGGTCGATACCTAGCTTATGTATTTTTTTCTCAAGAAAATATGAGGTCGAGTTGATGATGTTCCCTCGTGAGAGGTGTGGTCGTGAAAACGGCGAGCGGTCATTGAGTGACATAGAAAACGTAATCCGCCAAACACGACGCAATAAGTAGGAGAACTTGGAGGAGTTGGTGAAGTGGTGCAAGGACACTTGGTGAGACATAGCCGGCGATGACACTTGGTCAGACGCCACAGGAGCGAGAAGACATGCCGGCCGCGGTGGCCGAGGTGATTGCCGGGCGCCGTGGCTCAGCGCGCCCGGTCAGAGGGCTCAACGCCCTCTGTAATAAAAAAAGCTGAGCCAAGAACTCATCGAACAAAAACGAACATACACGATCAGCGTCCGCAATGAATAGAACCAACCATAGGAGAAGAAAAAAAAAAGGTGACTGAGGCGCTCCAGTCACGGTCAGCACGGCCACTACGGTCGGGGGTTCGAATCCCCCCTCGGGCATGGATATTTGTGCCGTCGTAGTTCGTAAGTAGTTCATAAGTAGTTTGTAAGTTTAGGGACTGATGACCCCGTAGTTAAGTCCCATAAGCTTAACAAACATTTGAACATTTTTTGAGAAGACATGAAGGCTCTTCCTGTCTTCGCTGACGCTGTCTTATGACCTTAATTTCGACACTTTTGTTCGGAGTGCCGAGCCACGGCGGACGGACACAAATGGAAAGAATGTTCAAATGTTTGTAAATCTAAGAACTTAACGGCTGCGGTTATCAGTCCCTAGACTTAAAATCTACTTAAACTAACTTATGATTCGGATAACACACACCCATGCCCGAGTGAGGACTCGAACGTCCGACGTCGAGCAACCGCGCGCTCCGAAGCAAGGCGTCTTAAAGCGCTCGGCCACTCCGCCGCGGCAACAGAGGTGTAAGCTGGTGCAGCGCCGCCGCTGCTACGCCGCACAGTCGCACCGCACAGTGCCAATCCAACGCTTGTCCCCCCTCGCATGGCGCAAGTCAATATTTATTAGGTAAATAATTCCTTACCCCCTCTCCTTTATAACTGAATCGCCTCCAAACCCAGTCAAATCTGCCTTAGATATGTTATTTTGCTTTCAAATGCCAAATGCCAAAAATGTACATATAGGAAAACTCACATATGGAAAAACTGAGGTTTGGATAAAACAAAGATATGGGATAAACGCATAATTGGGAAAACATGCTAAGCAGGAGCGAACTATTGTGATTTATTTGTGGGCTGAGCAGTGTCAGTTTTTATGAATTCGCGCTAGTAACAAGATACTTAACTCTCTACAAGGAATTGTTTATTTGTTAAGATGGATAGGATGTGTGACTTCTGCCTACGGAGGCAGAAGGAGGCCGGCCGTGGTGGCCGAGGGGACTGAGGCGCTCCAGTCACGGTCTGCACGGCCACTACGGTCGTGGGTTCGAATCCCCCCTCGGGCATGGATATTTGTGCTGTCCTTAGCCTTAGTTAGTTCATAGGTAGTTTGTAAGTTTAAGGACTGATGACCCCATAGTTAAGTCCCATAAGCTATACAAAAATTTGAACATTTTTTTCTGTTTTTTCGCAGAAGGAGCTGGCAGCTGTTCGCGAGCAGCTGAGCGTGTTGTTGTCCACGGTCAGCCGTCTTCAGGCTGCTGCCTCGGAGTGTTGCGGCAGTGGGGGCTCTGGTGCGTCACATGGGACACCATAGGTGTCCCTGCTGTCGGGACATTTTCACGCATGCCGGACCAACACCGTCAGAAGAGAAGGTCTCCGCACTGCCGTGCCACGTGACGCAGCGTAGGTCGCGAGCGCATAGCTCACTGGCTGGCCGATGGGACACGGGCCACCGCATCGCATGCGATACGGTGGCCCGTGCCCTATCGGCCAGCCAGTGAGCTATGCGCTCGCGACCTACGCTGCGTGACGTGGCACTGCAGCGCGGAGGCCTTCTCTTCTGACGGTGTTGGGCGCACGCGGTTGAGCCACCCTCTCCTGAAGGGGTGTGGCGTGTTGAACGGCGTTTGCATCACTTGGGGCGAAAGGTCAATGTGGAGGCTGGCCTTGCGGCGTCGCCGCTCTGCCTGTGAGTAGTCATGTGGCCGCTCTTTCAGCAGGGTCCGAACAAGCACACGGGGGGAGGGGCATATTAGTGATTGGGAGCTCCAATGTTAGGCGGGTGATGGAGCCCCTTAGGAAAATAGCGAAAAGGTGGGGGAAGAAGGCCAATGTGCACTCTGTTTGCTGTCCGGGGGGTCTCATCCGAGATGTGGTGGAGGCCCTTCCGGCGGCGATAGAGAGCACTGGGTGCACCCGACTGCAAATTGTTGCTCATTTCGGCACGAATGACTCTTGCTGGCTGGGTTCAGAGATCATCCTGAGTTCATACAGGTGGAGTTGGTGAAGGTTGAAAGCTTCGCTCGCAGGATGGAATCTGAGCTAACTACTTGTAGTGTCGTTACCAGAACCGATCGCGGTCCTCTGGTTTGGAGCCGAGTGGAAGGCTTAAGCCAGAGACTCCAATTTCTCGATCCCCGCTATCGGGTGGTGAAATGTAGGGTTCCCCTGAATAGGTCAGGCGGTCACTATACGGAGGAAGCGGCTACAAGGGTAGCGGCGTACGTGTGGATTGCACACGGGGGTTTTTTAGGTTAGAGAATTCCCTCCCTAGGTCCGACAAGACGCATCCTGAGTCGCACCAAGGTAGCAGTAGGCAGAACACAACAGGAAAAGAAAAGATCAATGTAGTAGTAGTTAACCGCAAGAGCGTCTATAGAAAGGTCTCATAACTGCTCTCATTAATAAACGGTCACAATGCCCACATAGTACTAGGAACGGAAAATTGGATGAAACCAGATGTAAACAGTAATGAGATTCTAAACTCAGACTTGAATGGATACCGCAGAGATAGGCTGCATAATCAAAGGGGAGGCGTGTTTATAGCAATAAAAAGTGCACTAGTATCTAAAGAAGACGGAGATCCGAAGTGTGAAATAAATTGGGTGAAGGTCACGGTTAAAGCAGGCTCTAACATGGTAGTTGGATGTTTCTATAGGCCTCGTGGCTCAGCAGCTGTTGTAGCAGAACACCTGAAGGAAAATTTGGAAAATATTTCTAGAAGATTTCCCGATCATGTTATAGTTTTGGGAGGAGATTTTAAACCGGATATAGACTGGGAGCCCCAACGTTTATGACGGGTGCCAGGGACAAGGAATCCAGTGAAATTGTTTTGAGTGCATTATCTGAAAATTACCTTGAGCAGTTAAACACACAACCGACTCGTGGCGACAATATATTAGACCTTCTGGTGACAAACAGATCCGAACTATTCGAAACAGCTAACGCGGAACAGGGAATCAGCGATTTAAAGCGGTTACAGCATCGATAATCGTAGCCATAAATAGAAATACTGAAAAATGTAGGAAGATTTTTCTGTTCGGAAAAAGTGGCAAAAAGTGGACTTCAGAATACCTGGTGGCTCAACTCAGAAGTTTTATCGCAAGTATAGATAGTTTTGAGGAACAGTGGTGTAAGTTCAAAGCCATCGTACAATATGCTTTAGATGAGTATGTACCAAGCAAGATCGTAAGAGATGGAAAGGAGCCACCATGGTACAACAACCGAATTAGAAAACTGCTACGGAAGCAAAGGGAACTTCACTGCAAACATAAACATAGCCAAAGCCTTGTAGACAAACAAAAATTAAACGAAGCGAAGTGTAGCATGTGGAGGGCTATGCGAGAGGCGTTCAACGAATTCGAAAGTAAAGATCTATGTACTGACTTGGCTGAAACTCCTAAGAAATTTTGGTCTTATGTCAAAGCGGTAGGTGGATCATAACAAAATGTACAGACACACTGTGACGAAAATGGCACTGAAGCAAAGGATGACACACAAAAGGCCGAATTACTAAATGACTTTTTCCAAAGCTGTTTCACAGAGGAAGATTGCACTGTAGTTCCTTCTCTAGATTGCCGCACAGATCACAAATGGCAAATATCGAAATAATTGACAGAGGGATAGAAAAACAATTAAAATCGCTCAAAAGAGCAAAGGCCGTAGGTCCTGATGCGTTACCGGTTCGTTTTTACACATAGTACGCGAAGGAACTTGCCCCCCTTCTCGTAGTGGGGTACCGTAGGTCTCTAGAAGAAGGTAGAGTTCCGAAAGAATGGAAAATGGTCAGGTCATCCCCGATTGAAGAAGGGACGTTGAACAGATGTGCAGAACTATAGGCCTATATCTCTAACGTCGGTCAGTTGTAGAATTTTGGAACATGTATTATTTTCGAATATAACGACATTTCTGGATGCTAGAAATCTGCTCTGTAGGAATCAGCAGGGGTTTCGAAAAAGGCGATCGTATGAAACCCAGCTCGCGCTACTCGTACACGAAACTCAGAGGGCTATAGACACGGATTCTCAGGTAGATGCTGTGTTTCTTGACTTCCGCAAGGCGTTTGATACAGTTCCCCACAGACGTTTAATGAACAAAGTAAGAGTATATGGTCAAATCAGACCAATTGTGTGATTGGTTTGTGGAGTTCCTAGATAACAAAATGAAGCATGTCATTCTCAATGGAGAGAAGTCTTCAGAAGTAAGAGTGATGTCAGGTGTGCCACAGGGGAGTGTCGTAGGTCCGTTGCTGTTCACGATATATATAAATGACCTTGCAGATAACATCGGAAGTTGGATGAGGCTTTCTGCGGATGATGCTGTAGTGAATAGAGAGGTTGTAACAATGGAAAATTGTATTGAAATGCAGAAGGATCTGCATCGATTTGACGCATGGTTCAGGGAATGGCAACTGAATCTCAATGTAGACAAGTGTAATGTGCTGCGAATACATAGAAAGAAAGGTCCTGTATCATTTAGCTACACTATAGCAGGTCAGCAACTGGAAGCAGTTAATTCAAAATGTTCAAATGTTAGTAAATCTATCGGGCCAAACTACGTGGTCATCAGTCCGTAGCTTACAAACTACTTAAACTAGGGTAAACTAACCTAAGCACAACACACACACACACACACACACACACACACACACACACACACCCATGCCCCAGGGAGGACTCGAACCTCCGACGGCGAGCAACCGCACGCTCCGCAGCGAGGCGCTTTAGACCGCTCGGCTACTTCACCGTGGCTGACAATCTTTTTTTGCGCGAACAATACGTGACTGGAATAGAAGGAAGAAACGTTCTACATCTACATCTACATACATACTCCGCAATTCACCATAAGGTGCGTGGCGGAGGGTACACTGTACCACTACTAGGCATTTCCTTTCCTATTCCACTCCCAAATTGAACGAGGAAAAAAAGAATGCCTATATGCCTCCGTACGAGCCCTAATTTCTCTTATCTTGTCTTTGTGATCTTTACGCGAAATGTAAGTAGGCGGCTGCAAGATCGTACTACACTCAGCTTCAAATTCCGGCCCTCTAAATTTACTTAACAGAAATTCAGGAAAAGAACGTCGTCTTTCTTCCAGCGATCCCCAATTGAGTTGCCGGAGCATTTCCGTGACACCCGCGCATTGGTCGAACCTACCGGTAACAAATCTAGCTGCTCGCCTCTGAACCGCCTCTATGTCTTCCTTCAAACCGATCTGCTGCGGGTCCCAAATACTTGAGCAATACTCAAGACGTGGTCGTACAAGCGTTTTATACGCGGTCTCCTCAAGGTACCCTCCGCCACACACCATCGGGTGGCTTGCGGAGTATGAATGTAGATGTAGATATATGGGAAAACTCCCATATGGAAAAACGCAGATATGGGAAAAACTCATATACGGCAAAAACGAACATATGGGGTAACTCCCATATGGAAATATTCAGGTTTGGTTAAAACAAAGACATGGGGAAAACGCCAATATTAGGAAAACGAAGATATGTAAAAAACGCAGATATGTGAAAAAAGCAGATATGGGTAAAACGCATATATGCAAAAAAGACAGATAAGGGAATAACGCACATATCAGAAAAACGCATATGTGGGAAAAACACACATATGGAAAACCTCACGTTTGGAAAAACGCAGATATGGGAAAATCGCATATAAGGCAAAAACGCACTTATAGGAAAACGAACATATGGAAAAACTCAGGTATAGATAAAACACAGATATGGGACAAACGGAGATATATGAAATACGCAGTTATGGAGAAAATGCACAATTGCAAAACACATGTATGGAGAAACGCACATATGGGAAAAACACATATAAGGCAAAAAACGCACATATGCCAAAACTCAAATTTGGAAAAATTCAGTTTTGGATAAAACACAGATATGGGAAAAACACCAATATAAGAAAAACGCAGATATGATAAAAAGGCAGATATGTGAAAATGCAGATATGGTATAAACGCATATATGAGAAATCGCATATATGGCAAAAACGCACGTATGGAATAACTCACTTATCGAAATACTCAGGTGTGGATAAAACACAGATATGGGAAAAATGCTGATATAAAAAAAAACGCAGATATGGGAAAACCACAGAAATGTGAAAAACGCATATATGGGACAAACGGGGATAACGGTAAACGCAAATAGGAGAAAAACTGATATATGGGAAAAACGCGTAGCAATCCACAGATATGAGAAAACCACATATAAGACAAAAACGCACATATGAGAAAACTCGCGTATGGAGAAACTGAGGTTTGGATAAGAGATAGGAATACGAAAAACTTCGATATCAGAAAAACCACAGATATAGTAAAATGGCAGATAAGTGAAAAACGTAGATGTGGAAAACGCACATATGGGAAAAACACACGTATGGAAAAAATCATGTTTGGGAAAACTCACGCATGGAAAAACGCATATCAGGCAAAAACGCACATAAGCGTTAATTTACGTTTGAAGAAACTCAGGTTTGGATAAAACACAGATACGACGAAAATGATGATATAAGAAAAACGCATATATAGGAAAAAACGCAGATATGTGAAAAACACATGTATGGGATAAACGCATGTATGGGAAAAACTGAGGCAAGGAAAAAGCGGACTTTTAAGAAAAACGCATATTTGGGAAAAAACGCACGTATGGAATAACTCTTGTATAGAAAAACACAGATATGGGGAAAACTCATATAAGGCAAGAACCCCGATATGGGAAAACTCCAATATGGAAATCTGAGTTTTGGATAAAAGACACACATGCGAAAAACGCCGATATAAGGAAAACACAGATATGGGAAAAATGATGATTTGTGAAAAATGCAGATATGCGGAAAACGCACATATTACATATGGGAAAACTCACATCATCATCATCATCATCATTAGAGACTGATTATGCCTTTCAGCGTTCAGTCTGGAGCATAGTACCTCTAACAAAATTCCTCCATGATCCCCTATTCAATGCTAACATTGATGCCTCGTCTGATGTTATGCCTTTTACTTCAAAATCATTCTGCACCGAGTCTAAGTACTTTCTTCTTGGTCTACCTCGACTCCTCTTACCCTCCACTGACGAGCTGATGAGTCTCTTAGGTAACCTTGCTTCTCCCATGCGTGTAACATGACCCCACCATCTCAGTCTGTTCGCTCTAACTCCTTCCTCTATGGTGTTCATTCCCAGCTTTTTTTTATTTCCTCATTATGGACACCCTCCTGCCATTGTTCCCATCAATCATTCTAAAAAATCAGTTTTGGATAAAACACAGATATAAGAAAAACGACGATATTACAAAAACGCAGATATGGGAAAAAGGCAGATTTGTGAAAAACGCAGATAAGGGAAATCACACGAATGGAAAAACTCACATATGGAATAACACAGATATGGGAACAACGCCGATATAAAAAAATCGCAGATATGAGAAAAAGGCAGATTTGTGGAAAACGCAAATATAGGAAAAACGCATGTAAGGCAAAAACGCACATATTCGAAAATTCACATTTGGACAAACTCAGGTTTGGATAAAACACAGATATGGGAATAGTGCAGATACTTAAAAAAAAGCAGGTAAGGGAAAAACGCAAATATGAGAAAAACGCATATATGGGGAAACGCATATTTTGGAAACTCGCAAGCTTGGAAAAACTCACGTATAGAAAAAATCAGATATTGGACAAACGCATATTATGCAATAACGCACTTATGGGAAAACCCACATATAGAAAAACTCAGGTATCAATGAAAGACGGACATGGGAAAAACGAAGATATCTGAAAAAGCAAATGGTTGTAATTCTATGTGATCAAACTACGTTGGTCATTAGTCCCTAGTCTTACAAACTACTGAAAATTAGTAAAACTAACATAAGGACAACACATACATCCATGCCTAAGGGAGGATTCGAACGCAGATAAGGGAAAATCGGTAGTATGCGGAAACGCATGTATGTAGAAACGCAGATGTGGGAAAAATGCATATATGGGAAAAATGCATATATGGGGAAAACGCGTATATGGGATAAACGCATATATGGGAAAACCCCAAGTATGGAAAAACTCACATATGCAAAAACGCGGATGTGGGAAAAACGCATATAAGTCATAAACGCATTTATGCGAAAACGCACATATGGAAAACGCAGGTAAGAATAAATCACAGATATAAAAAAAACGGAGATACAGGAATACGCATTTATGGGGAAAACGCACAGTTGGAAAAACTCATGTATGGAAAAACGCAGATATGGGAAAAACGCAAATACGAGAGTAAAAGGCAGCTAGCCTGCCGCGGTGGCCTAGGAGACTGAGGCGCTTCAGTCACGGTCTGCACGGCCACTACGGTCGGGGGTTCGAATCCCCCCTCGGGCATGGATATTTGTGCCGTCTTTAGTATAAGGTAGTTCATAAGTAGTTTGTAAGTTTAGGGACTGATGACCCCGTAGTTAAGTCCCATAAGCTTAACAAACATTTGAACATTTTCAAAGGCAGCTATGTGAAGAACGCATATATGGGAAAACGCGTATATGGGAAAAAGCATATATGGGAAGAACGCACGTATGGAAAAACTCACTTATAGAAAAACTCACGTATGGAAAAACTCACTTATGGAAAAATGCAGAAATGGGAAAAACGCAGAAATGGGAAAAACGCATATGAGGAAAAAATGCACATATGGGGAACTCACATACGGAAAATCAGGTTTTAGAAAGAAATAAGACTAATGGTATGCAAAGCTTCCTGGGGCTAGACTATATGATGCAAAATTTAGTGGCCACTCAATCAGCTACCATATGAGAGATCTCCAACTATAAAGCGATAATAATTGTACTGATTTGTGCAATCCTTTTACTTTCCTGTCAATATCTTCCAGTTTCCGCTTGCTGCAGTCACCAAAATTTAGCCGTAATTATGTCGATTACCCTTAGTCGAAATAGTACCGATTACGTGTCAGTTCCTAGTTGAAATAATCGCAATTTCCTTCCTGTCCTTAGTCGAAAGAGTCCCGATCCTTGACAGTCCCTAGTCGAAAGCTTCCCGATTCACCGTCTGTCTCATCATTTGGTATTTTGTAAATGACGCATTTGGCTACCTCAAGAGAGCCGTAGGGTCGTTTGGGTGCCCACTTCTGCACGACACCTGCTGCAGCTCGGCTTCCGCCCTCGAGAGTTGGCTGTCATCGGTACGAGGGAACTGGGTGGAACAATGTTATCTACTGTTTCTTCGAAAATATGACGGCACAAGTGCGCCCGATTCACAGGACTGGCGTCAGTTAGGTGCCGGTTTTCATTCGCCCTTACTCCTGGGACCTGTCCACAGGAACAAGACCGCGCTGTATTCCCTTTTTTCAAAATTAATTCTGTACTTTTGTTAATTGTGGTTATTTAATTATTTGTATTAATATCTTATTAGTTAGGTGCTTCCATCTTCCCAGAAGGGAAGATTAAGTATTGTAAATTTTCCGAAGAGGGGGAGATTATATCTTGTAATATTCCTTTGGGCATAAAGATGGCCTTCGTATCCAAATGTCTCGTGCTTTGGTATTTTCTATATGAGGAGGAATTTTGCTTCTTGAAGAGACTCATATATGGTGAAAACACAGACATGTGAAAAAGGCACGTATGGAGAAATTGCTCATATGTGAGAAGGGCAGATATGGCAAAAACACGGATATGGGGAAAAGGCAGATATTGAAAGAACACAGATATGGGAGAAACGAAAATATGGAAAAAACGCGTATACGGGAAAAACGCATGTATGGAACAAACGCAGATATGTGGAAAACGCAGTAATGGGAAAAGCGCATAGATGGGGAAAACGCACCAATAGGAAATACGCGGGTATGGAAAAGACGTATATTTGGAAGAAATGCAAATATGTGAAAAACGCAAATGTAGGACAATCTCAGATATGGAATAAAACAGATATATGATAAACACAGATATAGAAAATGTTAGGAGTAAATATGACTCTCTAACGGTAGCCAAAGCCTCCTGGAGCTGGAATATCTCAAGGAAAATTTAGTGGCCTCTCAATCAGCTACCATATGAGACATCTCCAACTACAAGCGAGAAAAATTGTATTGATTGCAGCAATCCTCCGAAATTTGTTCTTTCCTGTCAGTATCATATAGATTCCTCTGACTGCAGTCGTCAAAATGTACCCCAATTCTATCCATTACCCTGATCTAAATAGTTCCGATTCCCTGGGTATTCCTAGTTGGAGGTGTCTCGATTCCCTGCATGTCCCATACTGAAAGGGTTCCGATTCCCTGCCTGTCTCCAGTCGAAAGAGGCTCGATTGCCTGCTTGTCGATATTCGAAGTAATCTCGATATCCTGCCTGTCCCCAGTTCAATGAGTCACGATTTACTGCCTGTCCCAAATCGAAACGATTCCTTGCTTGACCCCACTCAATAGGTTCCTGATTCCCTCGGTGTCACTTGATGAAAGGGTCTTGATTCCCTGCCTGCCCCTAGTCAATAGAGGCCCAATTCCTGCTTGACCATATTCGAAATGGTCCCCATTCCCTGTCTGTCCCTAGTCCAAACAGAAACCTACCTGTCCCTAGTCAAAATGCTCCCGATTCCCTCCTCTCCCTAGTGGAAATAGTCCCAAATCCCTGCCTGTCCCCAGTCGAAAACATCCAGATTCCTCGCCTGTCCTTAGTCGAAAGGTTCCCGACATCCTGCCAGTCACATGTCGAAAAGGTCTTGATTCCCTGCCTGCCCATAGTCAGAGGCCTGATTTCCTGACTGGCGCTATTCGAAAGGTTCCCGATTCAATGCCTGTCCCTACTCCACATAGTCAGGAATTTTCTAGTTGATGGTTTCGTGATTCACTACCTGTCCCTTTTCGAAACAGATGTGAAGCCCTGCCTGTCCCTAGTCGGATGAGTCCCATTCCCTGTTTTTCCCTTGTCGAAAGAGTCCGAATTCCCTGCCATTCCACAGTCAAAAATGTCCCAATACCCTTCCTGTCCCAATTCAAAATAGTTCCGTTTCCCTTCCTTTCCCTAGTCTAAATAATCTCGATTCCCAGCCTGTCACTATTCGAAGTAAAGCAGATTCCCTGCCTGTCCCTATTCGAAATAGTCATGTTCCACTTTCTTTCCTTACTGTAAATAGATCGAATTCCCCGTCTGTCCCTTGTCAAGAAAATCAGATTCTTTGCCTGTCCTTCGTCTAAAAAGTCCTTATTCCCTGATTGTCCCTAGTCCAAACAGACCGCATTCCCTGGCTATCCCTAGTTGAAATATTCACGATTTCCTGCCTATCCTAGTCGAACTACTCTCTATTTCCTGCCCATCCCTGATAGTAAGAGTACCGATTCCCTTTCCTATTCCTAGTCGAACGATTCCTGATTCTCTTCCTGTCACTAGTCCAAACAATCTCGGTTCCCTGCCTTTCGCTAGTCTAAATGATCCTCACTCTGTGCCTAATGATAGTCCGGTCCCTAGTTGAAAGAGTCCCAATTCCTTGCCTGTTCCTATTCGAAATAGCCCTGATTTCCTACCTGTCCCTAGTCGAAATACTCCTGTTCCCCTCCCAATCCCCAGTCTAAATAGTCCCGATTCCGTGCCTGTTACTAATCGAAATAAAAATCAAATGTTCAAATGTTTGTAGTGCTTATGGGACTTAACTACGGGGTCATCAGTCCCTAAACTTACAAACTACTTATGAGCTAGCTAACACTAAGGACGGCACAAATATCTATGCCCGACGAGGGATTCGAACCCCCGACCGTAGTGGGCGTGCAGACCGTGATGGAGCGTCTCAGTCCCCTCGGCCACCGCGACCGGCGAATTAACAAGATTTCCTGCCCATCCTTAAGACGAAATAGTTCTAATTCCCTGCCTATTCCTAGTCGAAATAGTCCCAATTTCCGGTCTCTCCCTAGTCGGAAGAGTCTCGATTTCCTGCCTGTCCCTAGTCAAAATGGTCTCAAATCCCTGCCTGTCCTTGTCGAAAGGGTTTTCATTCCCTTCCTGTGCCTTGTGGAAACAGTCGTGAATCCCTTCCTGTCCCTTTTCAAAAGGGTCCGGATTACCAGCCTGCCCCTAGTCAAAGAGACCCGATTACAGGCCTGTCCCTATTCGAAGTAGTCCTGATTCCCTGCCTTTCCCTCTTCTAAAGAATCTCGATTTGCTGCCTGTCCTTAAACTAAATAGCCCAAACAGACCGGATTACCTGCCTATCCGTATTCGGAAGAGTCCTATTTCCCTGCCGGTCCGTAGTCCAAACGTTTGCGATTGCCTCCCTCTTCCTTGTCATTTATCTGTAAGTAAAGTCACCATAAAATCGTCATCAACAGTAACACAGTTTTGATTAGTTATAAGCATTGTACTAAAATTGGCAGTTGAACCTAAATAATGAAAAGTGTTATTTCATCTATGTGACCAGTAAAATAATTCGTTAAACTTTATTACACGATAAATCAATCAAATCTAAGGGTCTCGAATTCAACTAAATTTTAAATGCGAACACACTATATTGGAAGGTTGTTTTTATGGTCTTCAGTCCGGAGACTGGTTTGATGCAACTCTCCACCCTACTCTCTTCTGAGCAAGCCTTTCCATCTCCTCATAAGAACAGCAACCCACATGCACTTGAATCTGCTTACTATATGTGCCTCTAGGTCTCCCTCTGCGATTTGTACCCCACACACTTCCGTCCAATCCCAAATTTACGATTCCTCGATGTCTAAGAATGTGTCCTACCAAGCGAACCTTTCTTTTAGTCAAGGTATGCCAAAAATTTCTTTTCTCACCAATTGTGTTCAGTACCTCTTCATTAGTTACGCGATCTACCCACCTAATCTTCAGCATTCTTCTATAGCACCACATTTCAAAAGTCGCTATTCTCTTCCTGTCCGTACTGTTCATCGCCCATCTTTCAGCCCCGTACAAGCCAACACTCCACACAAATGCCTTCAGAAAAGACTTCCTTACACTTAATTTAATATTCAATGTTAGAAAATTCATCTTTTTCAAAAATGATTTTCTTCCCATTGCCATTCTGCATTTTATATCCTCTGTACTGTGACCGTCATATGTTATTTTACTAACCAAGTAACAAAACTCATCCACCACCTTCATTGTTTCGTTACCTAATCTAATTCCTTCAGCTTCGCTTGATTTTCTATGACTACATTCCATAATCTTTGTTTTGCTCTTATAATGTTCATTTTATATGCTCTCTTCAACACACTGTCCATTCCATTCAACTGCTCTTCCAAGTCCTTGGCTGTCTCTGACAGAATTACAATGTCATCAGCAAAACGCAATTTTTTTTATTTCTTCAACCTGAACTTTAATCCCTATTCCAAATTTTTCCTTGCTTTCCTTCACCACCTGCTCGATGTACAAATTGAATGACATCGGAGAAAGGCTACAACCCTGTCTTACTCCATTCCCAACTAATGCTTCCCTTTCATGCCCTTCGAGTCTAATAACTGAGGTCTGGCTTTTGTAAAAATTGTAAATAACTATCCTTTCCGTTGTATTTTACGCCTGCTGAGTTCATAATTTGAAAGAGTGTATTAGAATCAACATTGTCAAAAGCTTTCTTCAAATAGTTCAGAGATGGACAGCTCAATTTGTACTATCGCGATACAGGGAAGAGAGAGTCACGAAACTGATGGATGAGTTGGAATGAAAATCGTTCAAAGAAAGGCATCATTCCTTGCGGCGAGATCTATTTACGATATATCTTTTACTAACTTCTGCTCAGAAAGCGAATATATTTTGTTGACATCTACCTACATACGGAGACTTTATCATCACAATACGAGTAATTCCATGTAAAACGTAAAGATTTAGTTGTTCATTTTTGTGTGTGCTATTCGAGAATGGAACGTTCGAGAAATGGACTGAAAGCTTTTAGGTGAACACACTGTCAAACACTTCAATTGAATTACAAAGTAGCTATGCAAGTATAGATAAGGAAAGGGTGTAGAAACGCAAGGAGGTGGCAAGGTGTGAGACGTCCACACTTCATCAGAGAGCATGGTGGTCGAAAGGTTTCCAGTTCTGCAAATTATGGTACGCGGCGCCCCTGGTACATGTGACGCAGAGTATTACGCTGATACATGCAAGATTGTCTCGGGGCTCACCGTTCCGGCACCTTTGTTTCCTGATGTTGACACAACGCTATTGTCAATTACGATTGTAGTGGGCATGGGAAAACGAAACTCGGTTACGTATAAGTGGAAACGGATAATCTGTCTGGATGAATAAATTATTATGTGTCACCAAGTCGATGGTCGTGTCCATATACGCGGGCATCCAGACGAACGTCAGATCAATAATAACTGTTGGGAACTACATCAATATGTTTCTCGGGTGTTCTAACAACTTTTAATATCCGTCATAAGCACAATATTTCTTATTCCAACACACACGTCATCACCACGTGGTGCCGGCCGCGGTGGCCGAGGAGACTGAGGCGCTCCAGTCACGGTCTGCACGGTCACTACGGTCGGGGGTTCGAATCCCCCCTCGGGCATGGATATTTGTGCCGTACTTAGTATTAGCTAGTTAATAAGTAGTTTGTAAGTTTAGGGACTGATGACCCCGTAGTTAAGTCCCATACGCTATACAAACAACAAACCACGTAGTATGAATTTTGGTGTTATGTGTATTTTCTGCGTATAATGAAAACAACAACTCGCCAGAGCATCCGAAAGTATACCATTAATCAACAACGTCTTGAAAACTCGGCCGCGGCGCAATACTCATGCGCGCTAAGGCGCCTTGCTGCGGTGCGCGCGACCGTACCTCATCGAAGGTTAGAGTCCACCCTCATGTGTGTTGTTCTTAGGGTAAGCTACTTCATGTAGTTCGTAAGTTTAAGGACCGATGTCCACTGCAGTTAGGTCCCATAACTTTATAAACATTTGAATATTTTGAAAACTCGAGAGATTTTGTGAAAATTATTGCAAACCACCTGCTTACCATCATGCTTCATGTCTTGCCGATGGCGACGGTATATTTCAGTCGGAAATCTGAGGGTGTCGTACGACTAGAATAATCCCTCAGTGGTTTGTGGAGAATAATAGTGAGCTCAAGTTGCTATCTTAGTTACCAAATTCGCCTGATTTGAAGACCGAGTTATAAATATGTAACGCCATATTGCGCCAGGTCTGCAATCCCAAGGCAACGGCTCGTAATTCACAAGAAGTTTGGGACGTGTGCGTAGACATCAGAGACCATGGTGGTGAGCTGCAATTCATGTCTTAGAGTGGCGTTCTCTGCGTGAACGTTGTGTCTGCTATTACTTTATCGTTCAAGAAGAAATAAACTGAGTCGGCGAAAGTAATGGCATACCTCCTAATATCGTGTCGGACCTCATTTTTACCCGGCGAATTGCAGCATCTTCTGTCATGATCATACCAAGTTGTAGGAATACACTTTGGGAACGGTGAGTCATGCTGCCTCCACACCATTAAAGAGATACCAACAGATTTCAAAACACCTGTTGATAACTTGAACCCACAGGTTCTTAGGGCCTACATCGCCCTCAAACCCCACCAGTTCTTATGAATTGAAACAGGTACCCAACTGTGCAAGACATATTTCCACAGTAGTCCTGGATCCAACCGAAACGCTTAGGAACCCAGGAGAGGCACTGCAGGGGATGTCGTGCTGCTGCCAAAGCCACTGTAGTCGCTCATCTACTTCCATAGTCCATTGGGCGGAGAACTGCAGTGCGCTCTAAGGCGCCTTGCTGCAAAGTGCACGGCTGCTCCTCGTCGGAATTAGAATCTTCCCTCGGGCATGCGTGTGTGTGTGTGTGTGTGTGTGTGTGTGTTGTTCCTTAGCGTACGTTTAAGTAGTGTGCAGGTCTCGGGACCGATGACCACTGCAGTTTGGTCCCATACGCTTAAAAAAATAAAAAATAAAAAAAAATAAAAAAGCATAGTTCACGAACCCTAAATTTCGTCACATTGATTATCTGTGGCTATTTCACACAGTGTTGCTTGTGTGCTAGCATTGACAACTCCACAAACGCCGCTGGTGTCGGACATCAGGTACAAGGCCCTCGGCCATGCCATTGTCCAGGGTGATAGAAAGTGCCTAATTTGCTATTATAGGCACACTCTAGACAGGTGATTTCTGAATATTGCATTCACTAACGACTCGCGAAACGGAATGTATCACGCTTGTAGCGCCGGCTACTTTCAGTCGTGAGGCCATAATCATGCCTGATAACTTTCGACATCGGTATGTAAGCGACATCTTCCTATGCACCGACTTTTATACAGTGTATATGACATACAACAACATCTGTATCGCTATTATCGCTGTTCCATGTCTTTTGTCATCTCAGTGTAATAGCATAGTAGTAACTTTAGAGCCGCGCGGGAATGGCTGAGCGCTCTAAGGCGCCTTGCTGTGGAGTGCGCTTCTGCTCCCCGTTGGAGGTTCGAGTCCTCCCTTGGTCATTGGTATGTGTGTTGTTCTTTGTATAAATTAGTTTAAGTAGTTAACAAGTCTAGGGACTGGTGAACACAGCAGTTTGGTCCCATAACTTAAGAAAAACCTGAACATTTGTAACTTTCAAAAAAAAAAAAAAAAAAAAAAAAAAAAAAAAAAAAAAAAAAAACATAAATAAATAATATAAATAATTGTTCAAACGTTTGTAATCCTATGGTACTCAACGACTTAGGTTATAGGTCCCTAGAATTACGCAATACTTAAACTAAATTAAGCTAAGGACGACAAACACACCCATCCCTGAGGGAGGACTCGAATCTCCGACGGGGAATTGCCACGCACGTCGCAACCTTAGTAACCTTAGCGCAGTCGGTGCGGCATGCGGAAGGGATTTTCATGTCCAGTCTCAAATGGGATTTTGGAATTTTGCGGCTCTCTGTAACAGCTGCTGCTGTTTGTGGAGATTAAACAGCTAATTACAAAAATGTTTGTATAGGTTATGGGACTTAACTACGGGGTCATCAGTCCCTAAACTTACAAACTACTTATCAACTAGCTTACCCAAAGGATGGCACAAATATCCATGCCCGAGGGGGGATTCGAACCCCCGACCGTAGTGGCCGTGCAGACCGTGACTGGAGCGCCTCAGTACCCTCGGCCACCGCGGCCGGCAGCTAATTCCATCCGTCTGCTTGACACCCCCTTCACTTCCCTCGAAGACTGCTGCAGTCTACTCAGTCCGTATGTATACAGAATAAATTCTGGGTGCAGTGTGAGAAAGTTATAAACATCTGCGTAGCTCAGATCTAGAGCGGGACAAGGAATACAAGTTGGTTACTGGATGTGGGAAACAGTTAAGAAACACTTAGAGGCTATCGTCGTTAACTCGCCGGCCGGATTCAAAGGACAACGCACCTCCCATTCTCGGTCGCGGTCGCGGTCGCGTTAATACGTGTCGCTACCCACATGGGTCTCTTAACCATTTACGGCAAGTACAGCAACAGGATAGGCCAGGTTTCTTTCCTTGTCCATGAGAATTGTCTGTCATATGACCATCTTGCTGACTAAATGATGAATCCTAATCATACTTCGATTGTTTTCAACAGCAGCGTTTCTTATATCATTCCCTGACGCACACTCTCTGTTAATTTCGTGCTAACGCTGCTTTCAATCACGTTGTCACACTTGGTATGAATCCACCGTTACCGCCACTATTGCAGTTATCCTTCAAAAGAATATATTTACACCTGGGACAGTAACAAGTTCATATTTAATATAGGGTGAACGTGGTGTGCAAAGGGTGATCAGAAACTATGATTACAAGGTGGATATTCTTGCAGCTTCGTGTCTTATACAGAAATCAGTAGTTACGGCAATGCTGAAAACATATGGTTGGAAACTGCATAATTTGAGCAACCCCCATCACCTCAAGTACTGGAAGAAGTTAAACACCAATGGCGACTCGTCTAGGTAAAAGCTCTCACGACAATTTCCACGTACGTACTCATTTTCTGTATACTAAACATGAAACCGAGGCGTATATATAGCGGCAGCTGATAGATATTTAAGGAGATATTGCATTGTCTTGTAAGACTGTTATAAGAAGACCACCACATTTTGAAGCAGTTTCAGTGGGTCGCGATTCCTTTAAGCGGCTTTCACTTTTTTCCTCACGCGAAGGATCACTTAGGCCCATTCGATTTCAATTCGGACATCAGGAAACCTTGCATTTTTTGTGGGGTTTCATTTTTCTGTCAAAGAAAGTAGACGTTCAGTTAATGTCTTTCATGAACTCGCAGCTGTGATAAGCAATCGCTTCCGTAACGTAATTTCATGAAACCAAAAGAATATGACACTCATAGCTCGGAAACTATTCAAATAAATTACAAAATGAAGGCACTGTTGTGTAGATTGATGTGATATTTATGCGGTATTTGAATAATTTAAATTTCAAGTACTTTTCATCGTACTTGTCTATAAAAAGCATTTTAAATTGAATAAAATGTATGCCACATTGTTCATAATTTGACTTAAAAACAGTAACAGTGAACAGTTTTACGGTGTCTTAAACAGAGAGCTGTAGAAAAAACAAAATGTATGTAGAAACTCCGCGTCGCAGCAGAATAGCCGTGCGCACTAAGGCGCCCAGCTGTGGTGCGAGCGACAGTTCGCCGTTGGGTATTCGAGTCCACCCTCGGGTATGGGTGTTTGTGTTGTCCTTAGCATAAGTTACTTTAAGTTACTGTAACTAGTTTGTAAGCTTAGGGACTAATAATCACCGTAGTAAAAATAAAAAAAAATAAAAAAAAATAAAATAAAAAAACTGCGCCATCTTTGTCGATTACGCTACACCGTATTACGTCGGCTGCGCTAGGCCGTGTGGTATGCAACCAGTCAGTCATAAAGCCCCCTGTTAACCGTGTCCAGCAGCGAGGCGCAGTCTAACTTGTTAGCGAAGCACTAGCTTGCGTATTTATTACTTAATTGGTTCTCCCGCGATGAAGATAAGGAACTCTGTAATATTAAAATCTGAAATTGACGTATAATAAGAAGAAGTTCAAGCCTCTGTAGTTTGTCCTTAAGAAAAATGCATTTACGGCAATAAAAGTCTTACATCAATGATTTAATTGTTGTTCCGTTATTGTAGGAGTAATATACCTACATGAGCTTACATGTTCAGCTTCAAATTGTACTGTAGTTCACTGAAATCTAAAATGAGGTTCTTGACTTACAGAGCACACAATGTGTCGCGTTCGGAAAATAACGCTAACTTCGCTGTATTTTAGCTCGAAAAATAATAATCATTTAAGGGATAAATTCATGATAATTGTTTTCTTTTACATTAATTGGCATATGTGGAAATTATTAATTAAAATACAAGGTCAATATTCTCATTTTTCGTCCGATTAAAAATGGAATAGACCTCAGGAGAACGATGTCTTGCTTTAGATGAGGAGTTGAAATACGTCACGACCACACTCATCCTACGATGTGCCTTTGTCGATTTGGAGATTGTGCCAGAAAAATGTCTATACACGAGTATGAACTATTAGTCTTCTGTATTGATTTTGTGAAATTACATGTACTCATTTCGCTTCAGGCCTTGTAACCATAGTATCTGATCACAACCGCGGTAAAATAGCCTAGCGCTCTAAAGCACCTTGCTGCGGAGTGCACGGCTGCTCCCCGTCGGAGTTTCCAGTCCTCACTCGGACATGGAAATGTGTGTTGTCCTTGGGTTGGTTACAGTTAGTTTAAGTAATTTGTAAGCCTAGGGACTGATAATCATATCAGTTAAGTCCCATAGATTTACAAACATTTCCATCTGTCTGATCACATATCAGATGATCAAAAAGTCAGTATAAATTTGAAAACTTAATAAATCACTGAATAATTTAGATAGAGAAGTAAAAATTGACACACGTGCTTGGAATGACATGGGGTATTATTAGAACCAAAAATTTAAGTATTGCTAGACGCGTGAAAGATTTATTGCGCGCGTCGTTTGGTGATGATGGTGTCCTCAGCCGCCACTTTCGTCATGTTCAAAATGTACAAATGTTTGTATAGCTTATGGGCCTTAACTACGGGGTCATCCGTCCCTAAACTTACAAACTACTTATGAACTAGCTAATACTAAGGACGGCACAAATATCCATGCCCGAGGGGGTTTCGAACCCCCAGCCATAGTGGCCGTGCAGACCGTGACTGGCGTGCCTCAGTTCCCTCGGCCACCGCGGCCGGCCTTTCGTCATGCTTGCCCCCCCCCCCCCCCCATGTCCCCAGACCTCAGTCCGTGCGATTATTGGATTTGCGGTTACCTGAAGTCGCAAGTATATCGTGATCGACCGACATCTCTAGGGATGCTGAAAGATAACATCCGACGCCAATGCCTCACCATAACTTCGGACATGCTTTACAGTGCTGTCCGCAACATTATTCCTCGACTACAACTACTGTTGAGGAATGATGATGAACATATTGAGCATTTCCTGTAAAGAACATCAACTTTGCTTTGTATTAATTTGTTATGCTAATTATTGCTTTCCTGATCAGAGGAAGTGCCATCTGTCGGACATTTTTTAACTCTTTTTTTGGGGGGGAGGGCATCTAATAAAACACCATGTCACTCCAAGCATGTGTGTCAATTTTTACCTCTCCATCTACACAATTCCGTGATTTATTAAGTTTTCAAATTTATACTGACTTTTTCTTCACCCGGTACTTCAGCTCAAATATGCAAATGTTTGTAAATGTAAGGGACTTAACTAATTTGGTCATCAGTCCCTAGACCTACAAGTACTTAAACTAACTTATGCTAAGGGCAACACATACACATCTATGCCCGATGGAAGACTCGAACTTCCAACGGCGAGCAGCGGCGCGCAACGTAGCAAGACGCCTTAGAGCGCTCTTCCACTCCACCGCTGCATATTTCACGTATTACTCGATTTATCTTGTAGTTTTATTGCACATAAACTATAAAAAATTTTGACATTATGTGCTGTCTTGCTTGGAAGCAAAGTTGTTCGATTCACTCGCGAATCCTTGCCGTTAACAACAATAATAGCTTCTTTATCTTTCTCATTGTAGCTTGCATTTAGTATTGCCGAGTTTTGGAGACATTTTGTTTCCCTAGCAGTGTAATTTGCACGTTAGCGGTGATACACTGCAGTGTCGATAGGTTTACTGATGGAGTGTTCGCCAATAAGCATCTCTTGTATGATTAATGGTCTGCAATCAAGTGTTTAGCCGAGCTATTGATTCCATTTTATGCAGAATACCTCGTCGTTCGACCCAGTCCGTTACTTCAGGCGCTGTGTGCTGTGTCGTTAATCATACTCGGTGCCTCGATTCCAACCAGACTGTGCAAGATTGTTTGCGTCACGCCGATATTTATAGCCTAGTCCGACTTCCAGCGCCTTTGAGGGTCATTTGTTTTTGTGAACGTCCGGCGTTGTCATTAAAAAAACAACTTATCACATTTTTCTGCTCTGGTGGATAAGGTGGCAAACGAAATCTTAATAAACTGAGCGAGAGACCAATAGACTTCTTTAAATATAAACGTTTGTTGGCGATTATTAGGTTTTCCAACATATTTATTTCTATGTAAGATACGTGAACCATATAAGGCCCACCTAACGAATTTCGTATGCAGTATGTGTAAGTGATAACATTCCGAGATCGTACGTGCAACATACTACAACTATACTCATTTCAAAATAAATTAAAATGGAAAGTGTATGTAATTAATATCATCAATTTAAAGAAAATGTTTAACCCTGAAAGTAGGCTTTGTTCGGAGGCCCTGTTCCTAATATGGCCCGTAGCCACATCTAGTTCATATTAACATTATGGGGCACGTAAATAGCAGGAAAACTGTTGGAATACACTGCAAGAGTTGTAACGTAATTTTGTTTTCGACATAGTGGAATGAGATGATACAATGAATTTTATTTTACACATTTCTTTACAAACGCTTCATACAGTACTATCTGTAACTTACTTACTGGTTATTAACTCTTAAGATTATTAAATTTAAACAGCAATCAACAGCGTTCTGACAGCACTAAGTTTCCTTATCGTAAGTTAATAAGAACATAAGTCTAATCATTACATTTTCTATGATGGGCCTTATTGGGAACAACCCGTTTAAAACGCGTGTGTGTTTATTGTTTAAAAAGAAACATATTTCTGGGGAGATCATGCCACTATCATAATACAGCACAATTTTCTGTACACATATATATATTTACCAGAACAAATGCTTTATGACCGAAGCGATTGTATATGATGAAACGTACCGCGAAAATAAGAAGCAGCCCTCTTTCGTTGAACGCCGTAGCACAACTGAAAGTAAAATGGCCAGCACGAGAGCGGGCGCGGAAGAAGTTGCTGCCTTGTCCACTAGTTGTGACAAGCTATCATTACCAACGACATTTAGGGCCGTTTTCACCAACAGATGTTAAAAGTGGCATTAGCAAATGTAACGTAACATTTGTTAAAGCGTTTCCAAGACTGTTAAAATTCTAGGATTTCACGAACTTGTTTTCTGAAAATGTTAACAAACACAGATTAACGCTGAGAGAATTGTAAATATTGCAGATCTAGAAGGCTGTGAATGATCGTATGGTTTTCTGAACGTACTTGGATGCGCTTTTGTTTTTAGTTTCCTTTGCCGCCAATATTTGATTAAAGTAATAACACAAATGAAACAATGGCGGATGAACAAAATCTGAAGATAAGTCGTGGGACAAATTTTTCATCTTTCGGGAAAGAATTATTAGTTCAACTAATAACTAAATATAAAGATATTATCGAAAATAAGAAGACAGATGTGGCAAACGTAAAAGTTAAAGATGCAACTTGGGAAAAAATTACAAGAGAATTTAATTGTAATGCTAATGTGACGACAAGAAGTACAAAGCAACTTCGCCAGTATTATACTAATTTGAAGCGAAGTCCAAATAAGGACAGGAGTGAAGAGAGACTTTAACGGTTCCAGAAGGGCGGTGGAAAGTGCACTAAAAAGTTGATGACAGCATCGTGAGCTTAATAGATCAGGTAGATCCTGACAGCAATTCCACTGATTGTGATGCACAATATTATGGTAAGGAAAAAATCGCTAGTATTACATAAGGCATTCAATTAAATCTCGTTACCATGTAAATGATATTACTTGAGTTTAGTTTTTGTTTCAGGAGAAACTTGTGTGACAAGCCAGACTGGTGAACAGCACATTGAAGTTTTAGGCATACTGCTGCAGGAGGTAACCTTGATAACTTTTATTGATATCCAGAGACGCCGGAACCATCCGGGCTGTAGGGCTTTTACCCGACCAATATTTGGAGGTTCAGAGTTAATTTTGTTTTAATAATATAAAATTAAACACTAATTTCAGTAGGATAAATATTGGAATTTTAAATTCGATCAGTATTCTTTTAAGTTACGGCATCTCTGTCGCTGCATGTCCAAATTAAAGTGCAAAGAAAATAATATATGACCTATATAACCTTTATTAACTTGAAACAATGAAATGTAGTCCTAATTTTCAATGTGTTTCTAGGACTAGCATCCTAAAACCGAAGTTGAATAGTTTATCGGCTTTTCCTTTTACATTGTTTGTTCATTAAATCATTAAAGCTGAAATTCAAGGAAGTTTAAAAAAAATTAGGAGAATCCTTGCCAGAACAGCACTGAACCCTGGTCATCCACTTCAGATAAAAAAAGTCCACTCTAGTCTCTGTGGCATTGCGTGCACAATAACATAATTAAAAATCATCTGTAAGTAAAATAGTAACATGTTACAAACTTTGTTATTGCTCTTTGAGGATGTTGCTGAGAACACTACACTAATAAACACTTCTGTGTTGTCCTCACACGCTCCCGAGATGAGTGAATCCCAAGCGACGACACAAGTCACTGGAGGGGGCAGTGCACAAGAAGAAATGACAACACCAACAGTGAGTTCTCATATTACTTATGAAATCATTGTATGCATCCTAATAACTCAGAAGATATTAAAATTAATTCCATCTAATAATTTGGTAATAATAATAATTTATGCACTTTCAGACTAGTTATTCTACGAAGAGAACTGAACAGAAGCAGCCATCTCAATCAAGGAAGGTAAGTAATTTACAATCAGCTGATATTCATTGAAGGTCACCAGCAGCAGTACCAACGTTGTAATGAATTTTTTTTCTTCCAGGCCAGTCGAAGTCTCGAAAGAATTTCAACTCTTGCCGAGTCAAGAACAAACCTCTGAACAAGAGATGGCATTAATTGAAACAAAATATAATAAAGAATGTAATCTACTGGATATCAAGACACAACATGCATTAATGAAGCAAGAAAACCTGCGAATAAAACAAGAAGCTATTCGTGAGAAATTAATATATTACAAAGAATAAGAGCCCGCCTTCAAAATTTAAATGATTACTCAGTAATGTGAAAAATACTTTGAAGTTAATATGTTTATGTTTTAATAATTATTTTTTGCTGTAATAGGCCTAATTTTAGTAACATTAATGTCTTTCAAAATATGAAAAATCTTATGCAAATTAATTCTTAATAATCTTTGCAAATTAATTCTTAATAATCTTTGCAAATTAATTCTTAATATATTAAACGTATAAGCAGGATGTTTAATGAGAAGGAACTGTTTTTTATTAATTGGGAATTAATGCAAATAAAAGCTATACTATTTAAATAGGACAGAAGTTTAAACTTTACTTACACATGAAATGTGCCGCAAATGCATTTCTATGAGCTGCTGCAGTTCCTTCGTTGTCCAAGTGAACTGGAATGTGCATATTCCTGATCCCAGCATTCCTATTTCGTCTCTCTCTCTCACATGCTCATACAGTGGGACGTCTTCCGGGGGAAGTTCGTCCCTGGTCTCCACAGCTATGCTGTGTAACACAGCAGTTGCAACAATAATGGTAAGTGTGGTGGAGTGTTTCGTGCGTAATCCAAAGTGCAGAACTGGGAAACGTCTCTTCCAAACACCTATCATTTTTTCGACAGTGTTTCTTGTCCTGATGTGTGCAGCATTATAATTTTGTTGCGCTCTTGTTCCTGGACGCAGGTAAGGAGTCAATAGGTATTTTATTAGTGGGTATCCACCATCGCCCAGTAGAACTCCTTCATTGATAGCTCCAATCTCATACTGAGCTCTAATGTGTGAAGCATTGAAAATTGTACTATCATGCACCGAACCGGCCCAACGTGCAACAATGTTTCTGATTAGGAGGTTACTGGCAGAAATAACCTGAACATTCACAGAATAATAGCCTTTGCGGTTACGGTACATTTCCGCTCTGTTACCTCCAGGGGATTGTATTTCCACGTGCGTGCAATCTAAAACCCCAGGAAAACGGAACTTTTCGTCACCCGAAGGAAACTTCACATACCTAGGTGTCAACATTGCAATGGCTAATGACACTCTCGTCACAATTCTGCTTACTGAAGCAACTGATACTCTAATATTGTCGCCAACCATAGACTGAAACGTACCTGTCGCATAAAAGCGCAACGTAATTAACACTTGAAGCAAACGTGAGATCGGCATATTTCTATTAGATCCATATTCCAACCTCTCCTGCAATTCCTCGGTAATCTTCAAAACGACTTGTTTCGACAGTCTATACCTCTGAATAAAATCTTATCCCATATTTCGTCGAAATCATTTCTCCTCATAGGCCGTTCTGTATTGCGAATGCCATTTAGACGATCCAAATATAGCAAATCTACATCGAAAGCTGCATTTGCGCCCGCCATCTTGACAATACTACAATTGTTAACGCCTTAACAACAGAAATATGGACTGTTAGTTTAACACGAGTGTTAAGCTAACATAAGTTGATGTAATGAATGTTTGTTTTAGTTAATGCTACATACATAAACAACAGTGTTAACTTTCCACATCTGTTGGTGAAAACGGCCCTTAGTGCTGTTTTCAAACTTTCTATGCTAGAAAATGAGAGTGGGCCTTATTAGGAACCGGGTCTTATTTGTACCTTATTCCTTAATTACACTGTCCCAGAACCCTGGTGTTTGTTTAACTATACTAATTGTATAATCGGCGAGTGGTGAGTTCGTTAAGACAGATCATTCGCAATGGCGTGAAAATAATTTTGTCAGCTCTGTATTTTTAGTTACTTAACCTGAAACTTTTAAATTATCTAACCGTGAGAGGCGTCAACTTCAAGAAAGACTATGAAGAAAGGAAAGGAAGTAGCATCTACTTGCGGATGTGTGACTATCACCGGTAGGCTGTATGGTATTAACAGTTTCATATTCTAAATGTTCAAATGTTTGTATAGTTTATGGGACTTAACTACGGGGTTATCAGTACCTAAACTTACAAACTACTTATGAACTACTTACGAACTAGGACGGCACAAATATCCATGCCCGAGGGCAGATTCGAACCCCCGACCGTAGTGGCCGTGTAGACCGTGACTGGAGCGCCTCAGTCCCCTCGGCCACCATGGCCGGCTTTCATATTCTCAAAAAATAAGAATCTTAAAAGACAATGTCACTTTCCATCACACTATCCTTAAAAAATTTGAACATACTATCTTTGAAAATTGCACTGTTAAAATTAATACAGCAAATCAATATACATATATAAAAATGGAACGTGGGATGTGTGTCCGTATATTTCACTTGGTAGCCAAAATTATTCACAGGAGACCAATGGCGGTTATGCATGAGAGTAGCCTTTAGGTTCGCGGTGTGCACTATGGTGTTTTGGTCTCGGTGTGTGGCGGTACGTGAGTGTGGCCAACAAAAATCCGTAAATCAACAGATACTCAAAGATAAAATAATCAAAGATAAAACACTGGGAAACACAGACATACATTAACTGAGCAGTAACTACACTGGTAATAAAGCAATTATCTCAGTATAAACACTGGAAAGGCAACTGTAGTGCTTAGGATCAAAATACAACTGGATTAGAGAGACGAATATACGTCGAGCGTCAGGGTTTCATAATACATAGTACCATCTTCATATTATCTTTGAGCTCACTGCAATACACAGACTAGGCATACGTTAATGTATATCTGAGACAGAAAGTTCGTAAGTCGTAGGTTACTTCGGTCTAGCGCGAGTATCGCGTTACTAACATATTAATACCATTTAGTTAGGTGAGTAATTAACATCTGTGTTTGTATTCTTTATTTTAGCTTTTCTAGAGCAATAAATAAATGGCTGAACTTCACTTAATGCGGCCCGGCTAGCGCTCGCTAAGTGCCGTCACGTGTACCGATTCACAGGGAATGAGAAGATTATTAATTTGCTAACCGGATAAGGGTACATCGAGAACTTGCCAACCATAGAGCAGGAGCAACAAACCGATTCACAGGGAATGAGAGGAATTGTCTTTACGCCACCTAGCGTGCAGTACCCGGGCTGCATTAAATGCAGTTGTACCAAATACTTTTAGGAAAAGCTACGTTCTCCCAGACTTACGAAGTATATCGTACATGTGAAAATACGGTTACTGTATAATTCTTAAATCGAGATAGATTAAAAGGAAAACAGAGACATACATTAACTACCCAGGCAATACAAAGACTGTAGACATTGCATTGCCAGTTCCAAAATTACCTCAATGTGAATTCTTTGAATATATTTACATAAGAATTCTTCGGGAAAATCGAATTTATTTACATAAAAATTCTGATTTCGGTGCGTGCTTATTAGATCTTGAGTCCCTTCTCCTTTAGAAATGCTTAGGTAACGGTTTAGTACAGTAAAGAACAAATAGAGGCCCTGTTAGTTACGTAGTACACCAAATAACTAATAGAAGGCAATGCTGCTTTTTTATACTCATAACTATGGTGTAGTTCTCTACAACTCATTGTATCCTTTCTTTAATATCCGTTGCGAAGCATGGGTGTACAGCTATCTATTACAAATCTCTAATCTCCTGAAGTACTTTACGGATTTACAAGGGGCAACTTAGTTTCATAAAAGGGGAATCAGGGAGAAAAAAAAGATTTCGTAATTCCAAGTTTTGTATCTATGACCGTTATCTCTCTCTCTCTCTCTCTCTCTCTCTCTCTCTCTCTCTCTCTCTCTCTCTTTGAACACGTTTATCTCCAAACGTACTTGACGAATTTTCGTAGGATTTTCAGACGTTGCTTGAGCATATCCTGCCGTTAAACATTTATCTAAAAGCAATCACTATCTATCTGCAAAGGCCAATCTCCAAAAGCTTTCATGGGGGCTAAAAGTCAAAGGATACATGGCACTGTTAGATTATTACAATCTCTTTTCTCAGCGATAGAAGTGTTTTCAAAAGTTTACGCCAAACAGACAGTTACACACCGCAGTCTTAACTTTATGAACACAACCTAACATTGAATTTACATCGTTCCGGAGTACGGACTGAAATTAATTTCAATTTTTGTATGAAAAACTTTATGAGCATTCATCGTTTTCAACATTGACTTCTACTTAAATTTGACATCTTAGCTACGAAAACTGAGTTCTTTAACAAAGCGATACAAAAAGGATTCTGTTTTTGCTGACCTAAAAAATCATGATATACATAGGTCCCTCTTTAACAACCGTTGCGAAGCACGGGTATATAAGCTAGTTTAATAATAAATTTCAAAGTAATATAACTGTTAGTTAATTAGTTACTTCTGAAGAATATTATTTTTATATTTAAAAATGTAGCTAAGGTCAATTTCTTCGTATCCTCTTGAGCACAAACTACATACAGTTCGCCTGTTTGTGCAATGAAACCAAACTGACGAGTACCAAAAGGAAAACAACATGTAAAATAAAAAGGACTGAAGAGTTAAGTTTGTAACCTCCTGTTTGTAACCTCCTTTGTAATGCAAAAAAGGTATAAATGTTTGAAGTAAGTAACAGATACAGAAAGGCAATAGACGTAAAACATGAAGAAGTGCCAGGGAAGAAATTTGATTTTTCGTTTGATAATAGGAATGCTGCAAAATATTTAAGTATTGTTGATTTCTGATTTGCTTTTTAGTTCTGTAAATTGTTCCTTTGGTCTATAATTTATAAAAGACGTTATAAATTAATTTATACTTTAAGATACCGCGTGATAACCCTCAATAATTTAATTTCACCTCCTGAACTAAATGTACTAATTAAATCTTCTACTAAAAACAAATGTTTCAGTAGTCGATATCAAATGCGTCAACGGATGTCATATTCAGTATTTTTAGGTTCAGTACTATATTTACATGTCAGTATTTCTTTAAAGAGTTTATTGTAAATGAAAGTCAATAGAATTTAACAAAATTGTTTCGGCTGTTAGGCTTCCATACCATTCCTTATGGTAGTACACGTTGCTGAAAGGTGTTTGAATTGATCTCTTGTGAACTAAGAGATATTTCTTTGTTGTTGGCACTACTGACACATAAGTAGCTCTTTAAGCAGTATGTTAGTATGTTGTTAGTAGAAATTAAGATTATTTTTTCACATTAACACCAAGCCGATCCTCTACCCTCCCCCTTTAACGTTGAGCAAACACGTTACGGAAAATTCATAGGGTTAAAGATACAAAAACGTTTCATAAACCAGACAACCATTTTGTGTTACACACAAGAGCGTGCTAAATCTAATAAAATCGTGTTTTGTAGGGAGAGCAAAGAATGAAAAGTTTCCCGCGGGGTGGCTGTAACAGTATAAGCCGACAGCTCGCTACCAATAATATGCGACGAGCCGAGCCGTGCTTCAAGTACGTACGGTAAACACCGGCCAACTTTGGAGAGGGCTAAATATAGAGTTTAATGGGAAATTCATCACTTTCTCGAGCCTCAGTTTTCATTTAATTCAGTGTTCTGCGAACAAATATTTCACGTCATCGCCTTCATATCCAATCGCCTCGGTAAAATGAAGAGAAAAATGTAAGATCTTCACTAATGAAAGCTAATGAAAGGATGCTCAAAATTGAATTCAGTATTGTAACCTGATCTACCAGTTTCATTTCGCTTAGCAATTTAATTTCCTCTGATTTGGAAAGAATTTTAGCTATAAACTTGCACTCAGGATCGTCGGGAATATTTTCAAGCTCGGTTTATAACTTTCCATATCCGTTTGTCGATGTAATCAAAGGTTTTTATGCTTTGGTTATTTTTCTTTTTTTATTTCGCCATGTACATGAAATCTATTTGTATTGGTTTTAGGGGGTAGAGAAACAGAAACTACGACAAAAAGAAAGAACGCAACACCGAGGAATCATCCCGATCGGATAGTTTAGGTGTGAAATAATGTACAGAGACACAAGTGACTACAATATCGGAATAAGTGGATTATTCAATCAAGAGAATGAAGTTTACAAACCGAGTTAGTTAATAACGTGTTGGTCGACATCTCGCAATCATGCAGACAGTTATTCGCCTTGACATTAATCAATACAGTTGCTGGATGATACTGAGGAAAATCGTGCCAAAATCTGTCCAACTGGCGCGTTAGATCATTAAAATCCTGGGCGTCTTTGAGAAGAACGTAGAGCATCAGTAGAAGCTCTCGCCTTTTGCGGGTGTGCATTATTTTGCTGAAATGTACGCACAGGATAGCGTGCCATGAACGACAACAAAACGTATCGTAGAATATTGACGATGTAGCGCTGTGCTGTAAAGATGGCGTGGAAAATAACTAAAGGGATACTGCTATGAAATGAACATCATTTTAGGTTGTCGGACTGTATGGTGTACGAGAGCCAGGTTAGTATCTCAGCGCTCTCCGGTGTTTCTGCTAGTCACAGGGACTCATTACCAAACGTGACTCATCACTGAAGACAACTCTACTCCAATCAACGAGATACCAGGCTGAATGAGCCCGGTAGGACAACAAACTGGCTTGTTGTGTACGGTTATCGAGCACAGTGTCCGCGAGAGGCGACTTCAGCTCAGCTCCAATTTCGTGAGCCGCCTATTAATGCTCCTTGAAGTCACTGAAGCTCCAGTTGCATGCAGAATCGACGTTAAAGACCAATCCGAGACCCAGAGTTCCTTTTTGATGACTGCTAGGTATTCACGATATTTCATTTCTAGGGCTCCTCTTCCTTATTGACGCAGTTCTCGGGCCGGCCGCGGTGGCCGAGGAGACTGAGGCGCTTCAGTCACAGTCTTCACGGCCACTACGGTCGGGGGTTCGAATCCCCCCTCGGGCATCGATATTTGTGCCGTCCTAGTTCGTAAGTAGTTCATAAGTAGTTTGTAAGTTTAGGGACTGATGACCCCGTAGTTAAGTCCCATAAGCTTAACAAACATTTGAACGTGTTTTGAGCAGTTCTCGGCTGAGTACTAACTTCATTAACAAGTTCGAGACGATTGACTGGTGATTTATGTTCACTTGAGCCTGACTTCTTTTGTGACGTAAATTGAATTGTACGTGGCCAACAATACGAGATATACCAAGAAAAACATTAGATACCACGATATCAGTATAATTATGATATCACGCCATAGTGGCGTGCGCAGGCCGCGAGGATAGTTAGGGGCGTTATGGTAGGCAAACCCGCATAACAAACAACCAGCAACGAACCTCTCCCAGAGCTTTCCAAACTGGGTGTCGTGAGACTCACAAATTTGGACTCCAAACAAAAAAACTTGTCATAAAATAACAAAAAATATCCTTCTCTTCATACTACCCTGAAGACTCGCTTGCAGACAATCATCCTTCTCTTCATTCAGTGCACCACAGATCACGTATTTAAGGAATGATCGGTGCACATTAATTGCGTGCTCAGCCGCTAGGCGGCACCTCTGCTTCAGCAGCAGTAGGCAACACACTCAGGGTTCGTTCAAGCAGCTGCCAGTTCCAACAAATTGCGCGGGCACAGAACTGTTGCTGATACTCGATAACAGCTCTTCGCGTGCGCAGTTTGCTGGAACTGGCAGCTGCTTGAACGAACCTTCACTGTAGTGTGCTTCCCTTCTAAAAAGGCTGCACTTGATCGTTTTTTTAATGGATTTATCAAAGCCACGTCACCCTCGGTAGCGTTTCTTACAATTAAATGTCAATCAATGACACGGAGGTTGTAAAAGCTGTCACATATTGTAAAAGCAGTCACAATTGTCCACTGACTAAAGCTATTCAGTAGCGATGCTTAGTATGGAGTATGGTGATTAACGGAGAGTAGTATTTTAAATGCAGTGATCGTTGGTTCGAACCCTGGTATGCGTCAATATTTTTTTCTCTCAGTTTCCTGTATGTAACAGATTCTGGGAACAGAAATGACATTCATATTCTTACTTGTCACAAATATTAATCCATTTTTCCGAATATTTCGGGACTTCCGAGATCGTGGTGAAGCAAGAACCTAACAATAGAACTTAAATAATAATTCATCACTTGACATAAATACATTCTTTTTATTTCTGAAAATAATGTGATAATATTGAACTGAAATGGAACAGCCACTGTGCTGTCTAAATCAGAAATCCGAGCAGCTAATCTCCAGATGCCGTTTTCAATCGATCCAGCCGGCCGCGGTGGCCGAGGGGACTGAGGCGCTCCAGTCACGGTCTGCACGCCCACTACGGTTGGGGGTTAGAATCCCCCCTCGGGCATGGATATTTGTGCCGTCCTTAGTATTAGTTAGTTCGTAGGTAGTTTGTAAGCTTAGGGACTGATGACCCCGTAGTTAAGTCCCATAAGCTATACAAACATTTGAACATTTTTTTTTTTTTTCAATCGATCTAGCAGAACCGTATCTGGCCCAGACATGTACACACGACAGCGAAAAACTGTTTTCGAAATTCAGTTTTCGTGTTTCGGAAGTTGGATCGCATGTAGAAGAAGCAAGTATTACTGTGTGAGTTAGGCATTGTTGTCTGCGGTGTTACTCTGTTGTACATCTCCGTAGTTCCTAACGTTTCCTTTTCTTGCGATGAGTGTACGTAATTGCTGCAGTCAGGATTAACATTAAACATGCCAATGCGTACGAGGATTTGTTTCGTTTACAAACTAGATTTAAGCGATACTTTATCCACCCCCCCCTCCACTAGAACCGTCTAAATTCGATCATATGTATTTATATCAGTGAAAGGGTGTCGCGCAAAACTGTAAGCTATAAAAGGGTGTCGCCATGAGGAAAAGTTTGGAAAGCACTGCATCTATATCGTAAATTGTTGTTTTCCAGTTTGAATTCATATTTTGAACGGTATAGTTCCTATTCTGATCTATTTTGTAACATTGCTAAATTTTATTTTTACTTTTCATGGGGTACTTCCCATTCAAATTTGGACACAAGAGATTCAGAAAATTGGGGCCAAGTAATAATCGATATAAAGAATCTGTTTATTATACAGGAAAATAATTATATATAAAAACAACTGTAAATACATGAAAAAGCAGTAACTGAAAGAAAATCACTTCCACTTATGTGTATAAATCTGTATTCAAAACAATCCTACATTTCAAAACTTCAGTGAATATACACAAGAATGAAAACGTATTGACAATATATACATGATTTATATAAATGTACAAGATCAAAGAAACAGAATTACACTGTAGGACATACAATTATCCTAAACTTCTAATTATAAACAAAATAACACCACATGTGTGTGATAAAAGTAATGGAAAGCAACTAGTAATTATGGTACTCCCTAAAGCAAGGAGAAAGACAAAACCCTGGTTGGTCTGGACATTGGGGGCAAAAATAAATTGAGTCCATTCTTTTTTTCTTCTTGTCCATACAATGCTGACGCTTCTTACAATGCGATCTTCCAGCTGGATATTTTGTCATCTGTTCTGGCAGGTGAATTTGCATCGTTCGTCTGTTTGCTGTAGGATCTCGTTCTGGCCGTAAATGTGTAACTACGGCCAACTGGAAATCGTGTAGATCGATTGGTACTGTCGCACACTTCAGGTATAAAAAGTGTGCATTGACCAACATGAGATGGAATGCATGAAGCCCAATATTCTTATACCATATCAAGTCTTGTGGGAAATGGGATAATAGGCGAGCATTTGATCGCTACCTTCAACACTTTTCATATTTTTATTATATTGGGCAATCAGGTTTGGTTTCTTGGTGGCTATTCCACGGCGACTTGTAGTGCCCACCATATTGCCTTCTAATACACTGGATATGGCCAGCACTTCTCGTTTTTCCTTCCATTTACAAACACAGACTCCAAATTCGTTGAAAAGGAAAACTGTCTCTCCAATGTGGCGTACCCTTCCGATTGTAGCAAAGAGTACCAGTGCAGAAACTGTTTTTTTTTTTTTTTTTTTTTTTTTTTTTTTTTTTTTTTTTTTTTTTTTTTTTTTTTGCAATTGTTTGTAAAAAGCTGTGGCCAACATCCGTTTACCCCTCCCCTCCATCTTCCTCACCACTTTTGAAGCGTGATCCTTCCCTCCTACTACAGGGTCCTCAGCACCGCTGTATAAGTGGAGCTTATGAACGAGTCCATTAGGTTCAGCTAACACGTACAGTTTCATCCGAAATTTGTGGCGCTTCCCCTACACGTAATGACGAAACTTCACTTTTCCCCTTCGGCCGACCATCGACTTGTCTATCGTGAGTTTTTTTCAAAATGTTCAAATGTTTGTTAAGCTTATGGGACTTAACTACGGGGTCATCAGTCCCTAAACTTACAAACTACTTATCAACTACCTTATACTAAGGACGGCACAAATATCCATTCCCGAGGGGGTATTCGAACCCCCGACCGTAGTGGCCGTGCAGACCGTGACTGGAGCGCCTCAGTCGTCTCGGCCACCGCGGCCGGCGTGAGTTTTTTCCCCGGATAATATACTTTCTCCACGGTATTATTGAAGTGCTCTATCACTGGCAGAATTTGTTCAATAGATGGCATTACAAAATGATTTCTGGCGAAATGTAGGCATCGCATTAGTAACAGATACCTATCTCTGCTCATATATTTAGTTCAAAATGTTCAAATGTTTGTTAAGCTTAAGGGACTTAACTACGGGGTCATCAGTCCCTAAACTTACAAACTACTTATAAACTACCTTATACTAAAGACGGCACAAATATCCATGCCCGAGGGGTGATTCGAACCCCCGACCGTAGTGGCCGTGCAGACCGTGACTGAAGCGCCTCAGTCTCCTCGGCCACCGCGGCCGGCCTGTCAAAAACAGTTCCAACGCATTCTCATTCTCCTCTGCCACTATTAGTTCCAAAAACGTTTGGGTATATAACATCGAGAAAAATGACATTGCCATTAAAAAGGGTGTCCAGAAAATGACTCCCTGATTTCAAAATTAAATATCTCGGAAACAAAAATCGATAGAGGAATGCAGTAAACGGTATGTTTATTGTGAAAGCTGTAAGAAGTTTATATAGCAGTTTGAAATAATAGTTACAAAAGCTGCTAAAAGATGGCACTGTACGCTGTACAGCTCATATCAGCATACATAATTGAAATAATCGTATGAAATACTCTTTGTAAACAATCATATCACAATGTTTTCAAAATGTTCACCATTGGCACTACAGAGGTGGCGCAAACGAAGAATGAAATTCGTCATCACATTTCGTAGTGTCTCAATCGAAATGGATTCACATGCCACAGAGATCACCGATTCAAGCTCGTCCAGCGTGGTGGGATGCTTCGAATAGACCATGTCTTTCACTGTGCCCCACAAATAAAAGTCACAGGGAGTCACATCCGGCGAATATGAAGGCCAATCCATGCCTGCACCAGTAAATTTGGGATATTCCAAAGCAATGACTCGATTCCCGAAGTATCCTTCAAGAAAGCGAAACACTTGTTCCGTCCGATGTGGTCGGGCTCTATCTTGCATAAACCATTATGTACCTGGTCGATCCTCTGACGCTTGCTATGTGTCGACAAATTGTTCCAAAACTACAACGTAACGTGCACCAGTGACCGTTTCTCGAATGAAAAAAGGACCAATAATGCCTCTGCTGCATACTGCAGCCCACACAGTAACTTTAGGAGAGTACAGGGGTTTCGCTTCACACCAATATGGCTTTTCGGAACTCCAAAATCGCCAGTTCTGCTTATTCACGTTTCCATTCAGGTGGAAGTGTGCTTTATCTGTAAACCAGATGCAGCCAACATCAAATCCTTCACTATCAATCATTGTGAGTATGTGATTAGCAACGGAAACCCTTTGTTACACAGCTCGTACGTATGGCCTAGTGCGTTTGAATTTTGTATGGAAACATGTGTATGCTCTTTCTCAGTAATTTATGCGTGCTGGAACGCTTCAAACCAGACTCAGATGCAATTCTGCGGACGGATGACATTGGATTTCGCTGAATAATTCCAGAAACTGTGGCGATATTTTCAGGCGTAACTAGGGTTTGCTTGCGGCCAACATGCCCCACTAGATCATCAGTTACGCTGGCTGTTCGTTGAAATTTTGCGAAGTGCCTACGAATGGTTTTCGCATCGGGTCCTTTTGGAACATTAAATCGTGCTTGAAAACTTCGCCTTGTTGCCGTAGGATCTGTGGTACTCTAGCACGAGAAAAACGCGTTGTTCAATGGAGTACATGGTTTTAATCTCTTCCTTCGGTACGCTAACCTCCTTTCACGTTTCAATTGTGGAACTGATCGCTCTGGGCTTCGGATCACTATTTATACTAGGCATTACGTATGGCGATTACAGCGCCATCTGTTAGCAGCTTTTGTAACTATTATTTCAAACTAATGTATAAACGTCTTACAGCTTTCACAATAAACATACCGTTTACTGCATTCCTCTATCGATCATTGTTTTCGAGATATTTAATTTTGAAATCAGGGAGTCCTTTTCTGGATACCCTGTAGGAGAGGGGATGTCGAACCGTCCTGGAGTACCCGTAAAAGGTACCTTCTCCCTATTATATAGTGGTTCTTCAGTCCATGTGTCGTTATGACGGAAAACGCGAGATATGGGGGCCTGATGTGGTTGAGGAACTGTGCCGGCATCTGAAGTCTCGTTACTGGGTCCTGCCACTGCCATGTCAGCAACTGACAGTTCTTTTTTTTTTTCAGTTGAACAAGGTAGATGAAGTTCCATCGCCAACTGGCGACTTACACTTCCTGGTATTACAGAGGTATGTGGGTTAATGATAACTTCATTTTGCAATAAACTTTGGGGGCAGGCTTCTAAGGGCCAGTATGTCGGTCCGTAAGGTACCCCACTTGATTTTAGTACGTAGTACCATTGTAGAGTAATTCACATGAAGGTTACAATGTAAATTACGTTACCACATCTTCTTACTAACACATTTTGTTCAGGTAACTAACGATCGTGACACCTTGTACCTATGCCTCGGGCGTGGAGCTGTCATTCCTAAGGTTTGGATGTTATGGACTGTTGCCCTAAGATGATCTATTTTATTGTGTATCTTCGTCGTTCTTTTCTTAATTGCCTCCATGAGAGTGTCCATATGGAGTTCCTGGTGGATGTCCACGTTTCTCGTGTAACGGCCAGCCCTGAGGATCCATCGTAACGTCTTATTCTGGATAACTTGCAGTCTTGAGATTTGGGTCGCACTAGCTAGGCCCCAGACTGAGCTGCCATATAACATTTTGGATAGCACTGTTGCTTTGTATAGTCGCAGTTTGGTACTGGTATTCAACTCTGCGCTGAGAAAGAACGGCATTAAGTTTTTGGCCACTGCATAGACCTTAGGTCGCAAGTTATCAATATGTTTGTGGGGAAAAAAGTGCTTATCGAGGGTAACTCCCAGGTAAGTGACCGCCGCTCCCCATGGGATGACCTGTCCATGAAGTCGTAAGTTAGTTGGCATCTGTGGTCGTTTCCTGGAGAAATAGATCGCCGTGGTTTTTGCTGCATTGAGTTGTACTTTATTCAGCCTACACCATTCAGCAGTTCTGTCTAGTTGTCGTTGGAGCCGTGTTATGTTAGCTTGAACATGCCTTCCGCTGGTTATAAAACCCGTGTCATCGGCGAATTGTGCAATTTGCACTCCTTCCACCGTTGGAACGTCGTTAGCGTATATATTAAACAGGATCGGTGATAACACCGAACCTTGGGGTAGCCCAGCTGCTGCGGGTCTCGTTGATGATGTCTTCCCCTCCACCGTCACCATCATAGTTCTGTCTTGAAGATAACTCGCGATAAGCTTGATGAAACAATCCTGTATGAGCGTTTGCTCGTGTAACTTCCGAATGAGGAGTTCCCTCCACACCTTGTCGTAAGCTTTTTCTATATCCAAAAATATGGCGGCCGTTGCTTTGGTTACGTTCATGTTCCTGGTGATGTGCTCTGCCAAACGTAGTAATTGGAGTTCCGCCGACAGTTTTCTCTGGAAACCGTATTGTTCCGCTCTTATAGTTCCGTCCTCTACTAGTGGTTCCAGTATCCGCTTTTGTATTACACTCTCAAAGGTCTTCCCCATACCACTGAGAAGGCTGATGGGGCGATGGTTGGCTGGTTGCGTCGTGTCTTTCCTCGGTTTAGGTATTGGCACTACCTTAGCTAGCTTCCATGCCACAGGAAAGTATCTTGTCAGCATGCAACCGTTGAATATTCTAGTCAACAGTACCAGTGGCTTCCTCGGAAGGTTTTTGAGGTGTTGGTTGCTGATTTTGTCCGCTCCTGGTGTCTTATTGGGATGTAATTTCCTGATGATACTCCGCACTTCGCTATGTGTTGCCAGTCTTGGAAGTGATTGCTCTTCTGACGTGATGAACTGATTGACTATCTGCACTGTAGCGGCCTCATGCTCCCGTCGGGCAGGGTTTAGTTGTTCTTGTAGCAGGGTTGTTTGTTGTTCGTAGGTGGTGACGAATGTTTCAGCTTTGGTTAATGGGTCTTCCGTTAACCCCTGTGGAGTTTGCAACGGTCTTTTTGGCGTGGGCTCTTCCCTGATGTTCTTCACCAGTCGCCACTCATCTTTCGTCTGGAGCAGGAAGTTCGACATTTTATCCTCCCACCTCTCTATTTTCCATTCCTGTAGTCGTCTACGTAGTTGTCGCTGAAGTCGGTGGGATTGTCTGCGGTACATTGGATTTCTTGTGTGTTGCCAGAGTTTCCTGTACCTGTTCTTCTGATGCCGAAGTTCTTCTAGCAGCGGTGGTAATGTTTCCACGTGGTGCGCCTCTTCCGAAATCGTAAGTTGAGACAAGTTATGGGCTTTGCGGACCTTCTTCGTTAAGACGTCTACAGCAGAGTCTATCTGCTGTGGTGTTTGTACTGCCATAGTTGGGTCTATGTTGTTATTTAAGTATCTTTTAAATTGTGTCCAGTCGTTCTCCTGGTATGTCCTGCGCCGGCGTATGGTCCCCGTCCGTGGCAGTACTGCAAGGACCGGGTCGTGGTTTGACGACAAGTCGTTGACCGTAATCAGCCGGGGGTCGATCCCGAGTCCTTGAGTGATAGCGATGTCTAATACGTCCGGCCGTTGGTTCGGTAGATTTGGTGTGTGTGTGGGTTCGGTTGGTCCCCACACTTCAAGCTCCAGTTCTTGTTCCAGCTGGTGGAGTTGGGTGCCTCTTGGATTTGTTACTCGGGAATTCCAAGTGGGATGTTTTGCATTCCAATCTCCTGCGATAAATGTCTTCCCATGAGGCGCAAGGATGTTTTCCAGGTCTTGTGGAACCAGCCGCGCCCGAGGACGAAGATACGTAGCTACTAGAGTGACCTCTCCAAGTTCTGTCCGGATTGAGACTGCCGTTTCTTCTAGTTCTTGAAGTTGTGGTAGATCGATAGGTCTGTGGGTGATCGATCGGCGGAGGAAAATTGCAGTTCCGCCACCTCTAGCTGGTCTGTCCGTGCGGTATCCCACCATATTTCTTAATTTGAAGGTTTGGTGCGGTCATAAATGGGTTTCAGATAACATCACAATGTCAAACTTGTGCCTGAAGATGAAATCCTGTAATTCGTTTTTCTTGTTCCGAACCCCAGTGGCGTTCCAGATACATATTCTCAGATCTGTCGTATTGACCTCCATGGTGTTACTCGTCTACTTCCAGTAACGCTAACGTTTCAACCAGTATCACAATTTTTGATAGTTTGTCCTTAGCTGCCAGCATTCTCCTGCCAGCTGTGACAAGCTTAGTAATAAAATTCTGGCTACTGAGGAACTTCAAGACCGTGGTGACTTCTGTAAGCGCCGCATCTGCGTCTCTGTCTCTTGGCGCCCTGGTTCGGCTGGTGTCTCTTCTGCGTCCTTGTAGTGCAGATGCGTAAGTCTGCTCTTCGTGCAGTCGGTGTATTGTGTCCTGTTCCCGTTGAATCGTCTGAGTTGGTGATGCTGTTCCTGCGGTGTTTGCCACAACCAGCTTGACGGTTGTGTCGTTCTTCGGTGTTTCCTTTCGTTGTTTGCCAGGTGTCGTAATTCGAGCGCGGAACCTCTTCAAAGTCTTTTGATATTCTGGGCACCCTTTCCATGAAGCTGCATGTTGTCGTTGCAATTTGCACACTTAGGGTCCGCGGTCTGTGTAAGCGCGCACTATTTTCTGGGGTGCATATCCCTACATGTAACACAACGAGCCGGCAACCAGCAATAGTTGGTGGTATGCGTCCATCTCTGGCATTTTTTACATTGTGTGGGCTCGTTCCGCGAGCGATAATCGTCGACTCGCACCTTTGTCGATAGTACGTACTTCACTCCATATATTTCGTCTGTCTTGTCATTCTGCGGTAGAGTAACTGCATATACAGGTAGTGGGTACAACTTCCCTTGCTTCTTCCTTTTGTATAGATGTACCTGTCTAATAGTGAAACCTTGATCTTCTAAGTCAAGCTTGACCTCTTCCTCAGTGACCGTAGGTGTGTAGGTCTTTTACTACCACTTTTAAATCTCTGGTGTTGCTGTCCTGGTATGTATGAAATGGTATTTCCCTAGTTTTACAATAGGCGAAAAGTTTGTTGTAGTCATCCATGGTGTCTACGAAAAACTTGACGCCATCTCCCGTATATGCTGCCCTGAGCCCGCCAGCAATTTGGTCCTTCAGTTCTCGGCACAGTTTAACGTGGTTTGTGCTGTCGCAGATGACTATTGGTGGTATCTGTTGTGGTGTCGTTGACGGTATGTCAGCTGCCGGTGGCGTGTCCTGATTGGATGGTCCTGCTAAAACGTCGAACTTGTTTGACGTTTGCAGGGGTTGTGGCGCTGTTGCTGTAACCTTCTTCGTTTTCCGGCGCCGCGACGACTTCTTACTTTTGACTTGTCGGAACCCTTCCTCGTCTCTGACGCCATCAGCAGTTTGGCACTCCATGGTGTCTCCTCCCGTATTGGTCAAGGTGTCTTCGTTGAAGTCTGATGTCAGTGTGTCGTCGTACTCATCGTTGGAGTCGTGTAAATATTTCTGTTTAATTCTTCTATTTCCGTCTAGTGCTTGTTTCCGACGTCTGCTACGTTCGGCCAGTTTTTCTTCCCGATGTTTAAGTTTCGCGTCTGGTAGCGTCAAGGCTTTAACGCCTTGTTTGTTGGTGTCACCTTGTTGTTGTTGCTGTTGATGTAGGTCCTTTGTAGTGCTGTCCATGCCGAAGTCCGTGACGTGAGCCATGTCGTCATCCGTAGCAGTCCAGTGGCTAGTAGTGGTGCCTACTCGCGGTACTATTCCAGAGTACCTCGCCTAATAAGCGCCCTATACCACCGCGAAGCGCTAAACAAAACAAAGTTGGCGTATACTGCAGACACAACTGTAATAAATAACACGTGCACACTCTTCGCTGTTCAGCAGAACTGTGACAGTTCTGTAGCGCCTGGTACTTTTGTAGCACCGGGTACACCATGGAAGTTAGCGGGCTCCTCTTCGCCCTCGTCAGGACTGGAGCTCTGCATTTCGGCGGAAACAACCGCTCGAGCATTTCCCGTTTCGTGCCGCTGCTCGACGGCTGTGGTAGGCCCACGCTGCGACACGGCTGTGGCCGTCTAATGCCCCCTGTGGCCGGTCGCCCTCCGCCTCTCGGTTACCGGCGGAAGTGTCGAGCACTGCCGGCCGCTCGAGCGCACTCACAGTCTCGGCCAGTGACAGCGCGACCGCTGCGCGCTGAACAATGCGGAATTGCATTAGAAACCCACCTGGCTTTGAGCAAAGCAGATAGCGTTCTGCATCAACGAACTACAATTCGTAAAGGCTCCATTCATGAAACAAAAAGAAGTATTGTGGAGAGAATTAGGAGCGGCTCGTTAGTCCTGAAGAAGAAAGACATGTCGGAAGAGGAGTCGAAAAGTGAAGCTTGGAAATCTTTTGCACTTGTAGTGGATCGTGTCACACAGATTTCTGCTGGTTTCGTGCAATGTACCACATGCGATACTATACTTTCGTACCAGTCAAGCACAACAGGTATGATTCGGCACTGCAAAAGTAAATGCGGAGCAGAATTACACCGACCACTTGCAGTACCAAGTAGCATAAAGAAAGGTGTTGTTCATAGGTTGGTCGATATGGGCTGAATAGATTTGCTACCATTAAATACTTGTAGTAAGATTGGCTTCAAGAATTATTCGCAGGAGCTCATCAATGTTCACGCCACGTATGGCTAAGTCAATATAGAAGATGTTTTTCCGCACCCTACCATAGCATATTAAAGAAAAGGCCGACAAAATACGGGTGACTATGGTGCCCAAGCTAATATGTGCTTTAAAGAACAAAATGTGCTCTTTAAATGCTGATCTGTGGTCTGATAACTACACGGAGATACGCTGTACATAAAGCACGATTAGACTACTGTATTACCGTTTGTCTACCAAACGGAACAAAATGCAATATACAGGAATTACAGTTTTTAACGTTGCAGTTACTGGAAGACATGATCACCTCAATGGCAGAAATTCAAGTAGTTTGCAAAATATTTAAAAATGTTTAAATGTTTGTAAAGCTCATGGGACTTAACTGCGGGATCATCATTGCCTAAACTTAAAACATCAAATGTGACATATACAGTTGTAGTATTTGGGTTATAGAACTGATAGTAAACAACGAAATACATTTGTATAAGAAATAAGTAAGCTATGGTCTCTTATCTCTGATATACATTAATGACTTACCATTCTACATTGATGATTAGTTCTTTTTGCTGATGATCCAAGTATAGTAATCACATCCAAAAAACAAGAACTCTCATTAACTTTTGATAAAGCACAGCATACACAGTTCCGTACAGTAAATGGCACAACTCCAGTAATAAATATAGACTTTAAACAGAAGTCTGTAGCTAAGGATTTTTCGAAATTTTTGAAGGGAAACCAGAATTTTTTCAAAAATTTTAGATGTGTGAATTAATGAGAGATTAAACTCAAAGCAACACATTGATTGTCTGCTAAAACGTTTGGGTTCAGCTACGTATGCTATTAGGGTTTTAGCAAATTTTGGCGATAAGAATCTCAGTAAAACAGTTTACTACGCCTATTTTCATTTAATGCTTTCGTGTGGCATCATCTTCTGAGGTAATTCACTATTCAGTAAAAAAGTATTCATCGCACAAAATCGTGTAATCAGAATAATTACTGGAGTGCGCCCAAGATCGTTCTGGAGACATCTATTTAAGGATTTAGGTATCCTCACAGTTAATTCAGAGTATATTCACTTATGAAATTTCTTGTTAATTATCCAACCCAGTTCACACACATGTTCACATGTTTGTAAATCTATCGGACTCAACTGCTTGGTTATTAGTCCATAGCTTGCAAACAATTTAAACTAAGGTAAACTAACCTAAGGACAACACAGACACCCATGCCTGAGAGGGGACCCGAACCCCAGATTGCGAACGGCCGTGCGCATCCCGCATGGCTAATCCGCCGCGGAAAACGCATTTTAAAAGTAATAGCAGTGTGCATAGGTATAACTATGCAGGGTTAAATCTCACTTTGGCACAGAAAGGGGTGAATTATGCTGCCACAAAAGTCTTCGGTCACCTACCAAACAGCATCACAACCTGACAGATAGCTAACTAGCATTTATAAATTTATTAACTCCTTGTACTCAATGGATGAATTTTTAGATATAAATTAGTAAAACTAAAAATAAAAATAGAAGAAAAAGAAAAATAATACAAAATATATTTCTGTCATATAACATTTTGAGTATTGTAATATCTTGTACAGACACCTTTTATTACACTGACAAGTTACACATCATTACATCGTATTCATGACCTAAGGAAGAAGTATTAATCTAACCAGTCTTACGAAGTGCAGTTCGCTGGCGCTGAGTGCGCCGGTTACTGGCGACCGATCGAGCGTTCTGGCGATCGGTTGCCCGCAACCGGTTAAAGAGGACGCTCGGCCGCATACTTCCGAGAGGCAGAGGGGTGAGCGGGACTCGCGGGTAAAAATCAGACGTAATGCAGACCTCTAGTCAGGACTCGATTCATCCGACACCAAATCTAATTCATCATCCGTCCATTTTCCACACTCTAAGCTGCTAATGGTGTCGTCTGCTGTGTAGGTATTTCTCTCTCTACTTCAAGATGGCCCGATAGACTCTTCTACATCTAAAAAATGCAAAATAGGCAAAAAATTAAATGTTGCCCCTGGGAAGTATTAGTTATAGAAATACTAGTGCATGTTCATTATTTAGTTATGGAGAAAAACTAATCCCAATTGTTGGCTAATGGAAGAAATACGTTTTATTTATTTTCCACAACATTTTACTTCGATCGTGGACTATGCCTGAAGAACTCATTGATCAACGTTAGGAAACATCCATAAAATGAATAGACGGACATGAGCTGACTATGTGTTGTACACACCTCGAAAAGACCAGCACGTAGCCAGAGGTGTTTCGACCACCTCCCCAATTTCGTCAAAAACCCAGGCCCAGGGTACCTCTGAAAAAATCTTCGATATGTCCCTAGGAAATTGGTCTTATGAGATACTTACCTTTTAGAACGAAAAATATCCAAATGGTGGAGTAATAAAGTTGAATATTCGAAGAGCTGGATAAAATCAATTGACACTAACTCACGGACGAGCCAGCCTCAATGACAGCAAACTGTCTATTGAGGGCCTGGCCAGAATGTTACTTTTAACCTGCAAGCTGGACCGAGCCTATGACGCTTGGTCACGTTAGGGTTCGGTGACGCCACACAGGCGTGCGCCGTCCAGGAGGTAAGGCAGCCGTCGCGAACGTGTTAAATAGTAGCATCTCTCCTATACTAATGTCGAGCGATTCGCCTAATACTCCATCCGGCTTCTTTCAGCATAAGTCCACGTCTTCACTCAAATGCTGACGTCTGCTTATATTTTTCACTAGCCTCTCTGCGAGGCATAGCTACTACCCACCTGAGTACACGGAATAAAACATGCAAAGACGTTATGCACTTGATCGACACGTCCGCTGTTATTATTGCCACCTGCGCTATCAAATCGTGCTGCAGGGTCACACATCCATCCATTACACCCCAGAGTTTACAATTTTGTATCTTCCGTCGATACCTGAATCAATACCAATTGGTATATATTCTTAGTTGTACGTCTCCGCCCCCTCCCCCCAAACATCCCTCCCACCCCCATGCCTCAAGCACGTAGAATATACACTGAAATAAAAATGTGTTGCATCAGCACGATCGTAGGAGTTCACGGCTCTTGACATAAAAATGGAATGTAGGTATACAAGAAAACATTTCAAGTCTCTTCATTGCTCATAAAAACATAAATTGACAAGTTTTACGACAATATCCTAGACATTACAATTTTGTGCCCAGATTGCAGGACACTGGTACACGAGTACCCCTAATACCCGGTTACGTGTCCTCTTCCATTGATGGATATCTGTATTCGTCGTGGCATACTGTCTACTAGATAATCAAGGGACTGTTGGTTCAGATTAAACCACTCCTGGACGACGATTCGGCGTAGATGTCTTAGACTTGTTGGTGGATTGTCTCGTCCAAAACCAGCCCTTCCCAATGTATTCCAGACATGTTTAACAGCGTTCATGCCTGGTGATCATGCTGGCCATTTCACTCTTGTGATGTCGTTATCATTAAGGAACGCAGTCACGAGATGTGCCCAATGTGCGCTAGAATTGTCGTCCATAAAGATGATTCACTCACCGAAATGCTACCGATATGATTGCACTATACGTGGAAGGATGTCTTTCCTGTTCCGAATAGCCGTTTGATTGCTTTCTACGACCACCGGTGGCGTACGCTGGCACCACATACGGCCATACGGCCATCCTAAAACATCAGGGAACCGTCATCTTTCTGGATTTGCTGGACAGTGTGTACAAGACGTTCATGCTTACCAGGGTGATTCCAAAACCGTGTCTTACTATTAGCCGGTTGAAGGCAGATGCGTGTCTCATCTGTGAATAGTATTTGGCGACAATGCTTCAAAAAAAATGTTTGTAAAGTCTATGGGACTTAACTACGGGGCTATCAGTCCCTAAACTTACAAACTACTTACGAACTAGGACGGCACAAATATCCATGCCCGAGGGGGGATTCGAACCCCCGACCGTAGTGGCCGTGCAGACCGTGACTGGAGCGCCTCAGTCTCCTCGGCCACAGCGGCCGGCGCGACAATGCTTACGAGTCCATTCAGCATGCTGTCATAAACATCTGTATAACGATGCATGGTGTCTAGGTGTCAAATATGGCACTCACCATGGACATTGGGAGTGAAGTTGCGTGTCATGCAGCCTATTTCGTACACTATGCTTCGAAATACTGTGGCTGCACGAAAACTATTATTCAGCATGGTGGCGTTCCTTTCAGGTTTTCTCCGAGATAAAATCCATATGTAGTGGTCATCAGCAGTAGTGGTACCTTTGACCGGTCATGGAGAGGTAGTCATCGTTAGCTTCTGTATCTCTGCACATTCTCCACGTCGCAACAACGTCGGTTTGGTTCACTCTGAAATGTCTGGAATCTTTCTTTGGTAAAATGTTCTTTCTGACACAAAGTCTCAACGTATACGATCAAAGTATGGACTTCACTTTCTGTTCTGATACTTACACAATTTTAATATCTAACGGTAATTTTTACAAAAAGTGCACTAATTTTTGTTTAGTTTTTTCCTATATTTTGTAGAAAGTTGTTAATAATGATGGTTTCAATAATAAAAAAAACATGTTACTTTTTTACAGTACTGGCCTCACTATTATTTGACGACGGTAAACTTTCATTGTTCAGTTTGTGAAGAGATACGACACTGTTTTGGAAAAGTCATCTCCATAGCTGCTAATGGCTTCCCAAGCAGTTAATCTCATCCATAGTTTTTTGTGACGACAAGGTTTTCAGCAGACAATTACTGACACAACACGTGGAATTAGATATCCTAAGATGTATTATACAACAGAATTCGGAAACAGATAAAATATCTGTGACAGTGGGATTCGAACCACCGACTCAATGGTTGTGAGGCCAGAACGCTACCACTTTTTTTTTATTTATTAATTTATTTATTTTGTTCTATGAGTAGTTCTGTTCCTCACGATTACTGATCCTGTCTGTCCGTTGTTGGTCGTTGTGTTCTCGATACTTACCTGTACTTCGCGAAACTTCAAAGTCGATTTTCTCGAGAATTTTTGAAAGTTGCGTTGAATGGGTTTGGCTGATTGTTATTTAAGTTCTGAACTTCGCGTACCATAAATATAGAGAAATTCTACCCATGTGGTCTCCTTGTAAGTCCATTTCGCAATTGCATAACAAGGAATAATCAGCAGCTCAAAATAGTTTAGCTATTTGCTCGACGAATAACATTCAACAGTAGTACATTTTTTACTAGAATCTCATACAGGGTTCAGTTACAATACCCTAATGGAATTACAAAAACTTAAGGTTCTTAAACTGCAACTCATTAGCCCTTGATAAAGTTAAAGTCCCAACAAAGTGGCTGTTTGCCATTCAAATTCTAACAATGTAGAAAACGAATCATGACTGCTGTGCTAGTAGGTGCTCCTTCTTCTAAGATTAGACATAAAGTTTTCTTGTAGCCCCACGGAGCTCTCCACAGGAAGCGTCCAGGTATTTAACTTGACCACAGCAGTTTTCTGCCCTTGGCACTCTCTCACTGGCAGAGCGACATCCCTTCCAAACGTAGCAGAGTTTTTAACAGAAAAGATTTTTTTGTTTTGACAAGATTTTGGACAATAACCTAGAAATTACGAATTTGTCTCCAGATAGCGGGACACTGTTACACAAGTACCCTTAATACCCGGTTACATGGCGTCTGCCATTGATGGATGCCTGTATTCGTCGTGGCATACTGTCTACTAGATCATCAAGGGCCTGTTGGTCCAGACTGAACCACTCCTGAACGGCGATTCGGCGTAGATGTCTTAGATTTGTTGGTGAGTTGTCTCGTCCAAAACCAGCCCTTCCCAATGTATTCCAGACATGTTTGATAGCAACGTGGCGCTCCAGACTGCTCAGCTACTCTTGCACGGCCATATCTTCAGAATTGATGGGAATATAACACTGTGATTAATTATTTATTCCTGAGTTAAGAGAATGTCCATCTTCTTAGTGTTCGCCACAGCGTCATTCATTGTTTAGCTACCCTTGTTGACTTATGCCCATTTTCGTGCTCCTCCTCATGGCCACCGCGGTCTTACCCGGTCTTATGTGGTAGCTGGGGACAAACCCAGCAACCTGATTGCTGGTCTGGCCGTCCTGAACGGAAACTGCATGTCTTTCCCGCCAGCGCAAGCGCCGCCTTGACTCCTTGAGTCCAGCGATCTTAATAATTACGTGACAAACGGATTATGTATTCCTTATGTTTCAACTCCCAGAAAGTTTACAGAAGTAATTGTTTTTAGTGTTTGTTCTCCTATTGCGTAAAGGATCTTTCTTTCTATGCAAACTTAGCACTACATTTGTGCATTTTGAGAGTCAATTCTCATTCCCTGCACGATGCATGAATACGCTGTAGATCCTTCTGAATTTCGCTACCATTTTACAGTGTTGGAACTTCTGCGTATGCAAAAGCATCATCCGTGGAATCTCCAGTGAACTTCCGAAGTTACCTACGAGGTATTTTTCATGCACTCAAAAAAAGAATTGTGTGTACACACACACACACACACACACACACACACACACACACACACACACACACACATATATATATATATATATATATATATATATATATATATATATATATATTCGTATTAGGTGCTTTGTGTTGCCACCTACTGTCTAATACTCCATATCAGCGACCTCAGTAGTCATTAAACATCACGAGAGAGCAGAATGGGTATATATATATATATATATATATATATATATATATATATATATATATATATATATTCGTATTAGGTGCTTTGTGTTGCCACCTACTGTCTAGTACTCCATATCAGCGACCTCAGTAGTCATTAAACATCACGAGAGAGCAAAATGGGGCGTCCCGTGGAACTCACGGACTATGAACGAGGTCAGAGATGATTGGGTGCCATTTGTGTAAGAAATCTACATGCGAGATTTCCACGCTCCTAAACATTACTTGGTCCACTGTTTCTGATGTGACCGTGAATTGGAAACATGAAGGGAAACGTACAGCACGAAAGTGTACAGGGCGGCCTCGTCTGTTAACTGACAGAGACTGCCGACATTTGAAGAGGATCGTACAGTGTAATAGGCAGTCATCTATCCAGACCATCGCACGTAAATTCCAAACTGCATCAGGATGCACTCGAACTACTATGACAAAACTATGAGAAAACTTGGATTTCATTGTCGAGCAGCTGCCCACAAGACACACATCACGCAGATCAATGCCAAACGACGCCTTGCTTGGTGTAAAGAGCTTAAACATTGGACGACTGAACAGTAGAAAAACGTGTGGAGTGACGAACCACGGTACATAATGGGGCGATTCGATGGCAGGGTGTGAGTATGGCAAATGCCCGGCGAACGTAATCTCCCAACATGTGTAGTTCCAAAAGTAAAATTCGGCGTGCGGTGATGTTATAGTGAGTCGTGTTTTTCATGTAGGGGGCTTGTACCCCTTGTTGTTTTGCGTGGAACTATTACAGCGCAAGCCTACATTGATTCTTTATGCACTTTATTGCTTCCTACTGTTGAAGAGAAATTATGGGATGGCGATTGCATCTTTCAATACCTGTTCATAATGCCCGGCCTGTGGCGGAGTGGTTACACAATAGTGATATCGCTGTAATGGACTAGCCTACATAGAGGCCTGACTTGGATCTTATAGAACACCTTTTTTGGATCGGCACCTTCGTGCTAGGCCTCACCGACCTACATAGATACCTCTCCTCAGTGCAGCACTCCGTGAAGAATTAGCTGCCATTCCCCAAGAAATCTTCCAGCAACTGACTGAAAATATGCCTACGAGAGTGGTAGCTGTCATCAAGGCTAAGTGTGACCCAGCATTACCTATGGAAAGCGTGACGAACTTGTAACTCATTTTCAGCCAGGTGGCCGGATACTTTTGACCACAGTGTATGTTGTGACATACAACACTCTCTCCGGGTACACAAAAATCACTTTCACGTCTGAAGACCTCTCTCCGTTTATAATGAAAAGCTGCGTTCTGTTTGCAAGTCCCTGGTAACATGCCGTCGAATAAACTGCGATGTAGGATGCCGCGTTGCGGTTTCCTAGAAGTTTGTATTGTGCCTGCTCGCTGCGTGAAACTGACCTCTTGTGCCGGGGTGCGTGCTAAATAGTAGTTCCGCAGTGCGACGCATAATTCCAGGTGGCACAGGAACCTGTAGCGAGAGATAGTAGCCTTTAGCGACCTCTGCCTGTGAAGCTAACGCTCCCTGGTGGCCAGGTTTGCGTGAAGGGGCAGACCTCTGATGTATGGCCGTTGTATTTCTATTTGCTTTGCTTTCGCAGAACCAAGCCCTAACGCTTGAAGCCTGGGCAACCGTAATGCTCGGCTTTATTATGGGGTGTCTGTGACGCATCCTAACTTACTGTGTGAGTGAGACAATTTTGGAGTTTTCATCCGAATCTTTACGAGCATCCAAAAACAAAAAAGTTTATTTCTGCCTATCCTGATAACCGTAAACCATTTGGCCATTGCTTTCTATTAGTCTTATAGCTACTTGCCTTTTCTGCTGTCGTTAGTCAGTTGCTCAAAGGAAAATTGTTTGCACCAATTGTCGTGAGTCGTAAAATATTTGTTTTATGTGCATTCAACATTGATAGAAGTCATGAACCACTAACAGAACAATTTCAAATCAGGCTCACCCGTCACTATTCCAGTTGTATTCCACATTTAAAGTTATGAAATTCAGAGTATGAGAAACAAAACGATTAATATCAATGGTGTAGAAATACTAAATTAACTATTATCAAGAAGGGTGAGTGAGACAGTAGTGCACTGAGTGCAAAACAGCTGCTGTTAAACTGAATGGGGTATACAGACAAGTAAGAAACTTGGCAACATATACACTACTGGCCATCCAAAATTCAACACCAAGAGCTATCACAGCCAAATTTATTCGAGATGTAATACGTTCTACAAAGATCATATGATTTGAAATACAGACCCGTGGGAAGTGAAGAAGATGATCACAGCAGTATTGAGTATCGCAGAAATATTGTGGATATGAACGCTGTTACACTACTCGACATTGAGTCAAAGAGGCTCTGGTTCTGTTTTTGGGGTATACCAGACCACACTGTTGGGAAACAAATATGTCTTCAACATTGCGTGTTCGACCTTACGCTTTATCCTGCACCGCATTTATCACAGCTGTGATTAAAGCACGTGTGACTATACGTTATAAGAACCTGCGTAATGGGCTATGTACGCTTCTGATTTAGAAGTTTAGCTCGATGTTATCTTAGGGTCGAACCTTACATGTATGCTTTCATGTCCCAGCAACTACCGTAGTTGCAAATATTACTGGTTCAGTAATAAAAAGAGATTTATTCTAACGTTTGCAAATTATGTATGCAAAGTCAGAGATTTAGTTAAATAAGGTTTATTGATTCAAATTGGTTCCTAATTGGAAGTGGTCAGATGCATTATAAATCTTAAATTGAAAAACATTTTTAAACATTTACATTGTCTGCTATAAGAAATTGGTAGTATTTTCCCCAAGTAAGTAATCATAACTTCAAGAAATACAGAAACTCTGTATACTTCGCGAGCACTCAACATGATATTGTGCACAGTTCAAAATAGTTTGAGTTTCCCGAAAGCCATTTCTACACAAGTAAGTTCTTGTGTAAAAACATAAACACGCATCACCTGCACTGGCGTGTTCTCGGCAAATTTACAGTCCCGAGAAACGACCGCTCGCTGCGCAGATCGTACACTCCCATCATCCAGGAGGGTCCTTCTTCTGCCAAGACTAGACAGGGAGGTCCTTTTCCGTACACCCTTCTCTTACCTGCTCTCTCAAAAACACACTCTTTCCACCAGTTCTGTTCCTTTGCCGCTTCTTCTTTAGCTGATCGCCATCCCTTCGAAAGCGAATGCATCTTAACATTAGATCTTTCTTTAAGTAAAAACTGACCATCTGAAACCACTTCCTTACTAATGTAACATTATTTAAATACAAAAAAGGATCAATGTTTTCTTCTCTACTGGGCCCGCAGCATATACAAGGTCAAAATATGACATTATCATAATATAGAATTCCAAGTTTGCTGCTAACAATATTTATTCAGCTTGTGCAAATTGACTCTTTCATCTACAATACATAGCACAAAAAATAATTTCAACCCAAAAATGGTACTCAAATTATATCTACAACAGATGAAACCTAAAACAAGTCACATACACAAAGAAATAACACTAGGAAAAGAAGACAAAGTTACAAGAAGAGCAACATACGTACCAACAACATATCTAGGCAACAAATCAAACAAAATTAACGAAATATTTACGAAAACGAACATAAAACTAGTATTTCGCACAAACAATACCCTAAGGTCAAAATTAAGATCAGGAGAGACGAAAACCGACATTTATTCCTATCTGGCGTTTACAAAATTTCGTGTAATGATTGCACTAAATTTTATATTGGGCAAACAGGAAGACACTTTAAAATTCGATTTAAGGAACACACAAGAGAGTGTGAAATCGACCAGTCGAACTTTTACTTACACCTAAAAAGCCAAAATCACACAGCTCAAAACATCGAAACTGTTTTAAAAATTCTACACACAGTTCCTAAAGGCCACATTCTACATATTCTGGAACAACTAGAAATTTTCACACACACAAAAAAAATACCCGTTTGATATTCTCAACGAACAAACAGATTTAAAGGATTAATATTATTTAGAGAACTTTATTGAAATTTTGGAAAAGGAAAAAGGATACAAAATTTCACACAAGAAAAAGAAACGATGTTTCTCTGCTATTGTATTATCCATGACACACGAGTACACCCTCTGACTGGCACAGATATATTTTACTGTAAACATAAAGCATTAACAGAGTAAACAGTGTCTATATCTGTCAAATATAAAAAGTAATGAGATAAAACGTGACCTTACCATCTTGTCACAAAAAGACACTAACTCTAATATGCTTTATGGACTTCAGTCAAACTTAAACGTAAGTGAATTTGTAATGAAATAATTTTTAAAATTTTTTTTATTTATTGTATATGTATATTGTAAACGTAGGTAATTATTTTATTATACATCACCAGGTCCACTTGAAAATGACAAAAGCCGAAACAAGTTTGTATTGGAGTCAATTTGCACAAGCTGAATAAATACTGTTAGCAGCAAGCTTGGATTTCTATATTACGATAATGTCACAAAAAAGGATTGTTAATCAGTATTACATAAAGTCTGAAATAAATAGACGCTTCTGCCACAAAATATTTATGTAAATTACTGGCAAATTGTACAATAAATCTAGACACTAAATTAAATACACGAGGGGTAAATCACGCAGCTTGCACTGTTAGTGTTACTGTGGAGAATATAATGGTCTGTTTATCAATGTATATCAGGTGAAATCAGTAATTAAATAAATATATACAAGTGTGACGCTTTCAATGTGATAGCTAGAGACAATAAGCTATCATCTAAACCAGAGTTTGCTGAAATTACATTATGCATTAATAAGTTGGTTATTTTCAGCTTGATTTTTCTATATTTTGATGTAGTATCATAACATTTTTAATTTTGAGATATTTGAAATTATTTTTAGAATTATGTAATGTGTGTAATTATTCCAACATCACACGTGTCTTCAATGTTGACGCTAAACAATTTTATAGTTATTTTATTTTATTCTGAATTACTGGATTGTGGAACTCAGAGAAGTCATCCAGACACCCTTACGAAACGCTCGGTTAAGAGCTCTCAATAGTTTTGATTTCCGCCGATTTATACAGATCCCCGAACGGCTACTCGGTTTAACCTGATACTTGGCCTGTCCAGCAGCTGGTCCAACCGTTTTCCGCCGTCCTTTGTCGGTCCTTTATCTTTCAGATGTAACGATGGCTGGTTAGTGTTCTTTCGGTGCATACTAAGGGTGTACAGGAGCCAAATGCAATGCTGCCTCCAACCGTCATATTTGTTACGGAAGCAATATGGCAATGCGCGAGGCAACAGCTCTACAGTCTCTCTCTAAGGTGCCTTCTCACTCCTACTCGACCATCTGGTGGTGTACGAGGAATCGGCATATAAACCATATTGTTACTGACGGATCTTGATTTTGCCTGCATCACTGCGATGGGCGGATTCAAATACGGAAACAACGTAGTGAGATACTGTCGAACTGCATACTCTTGCTTTGCTGTACTGGTCCCGTAATCGGTATTATTCTTGTAGGTGACACTGGATTTCACCCCTGTTCCACCGTAGTACGCACTTACAGCCAACGTTACATCTCTGAAGTGTTGAAGCTGCTGTCCTTCAATGCCTACGTAGCTTCCTGACAGTTACATGGCAACTGGATAATGAGCAACGGCACGTGGCACGAAATGTTCAAAACTTCTTCATTTCCCACTGGTTTGAAATGCTACTATGGCCTTTTTTCTCCTGATCTCACACCTATCTTATATGTCTGCAAACTGATTTTGTAAAGATTGGTCCAGAATAAAACAACCGCTGCACCTCCAGAGACTATTTGATTTATGTCAAGGTGCGTAACAGCGGTTATAGTTAACAATGGGTGCAAACACTCAATTGTGGTTCTATCATTTTTCTCACTTCACATAGGGCTGAATTTTCTACCATGTGATTTTTATGCAACGTCTTACCACCCAAATAAATCTGTCTGTGATATCTCCGGTCCTCCTTGTGAACCGAATCCACGCCATTCGATTTTTATTCCGAATTTATTGACTGTGTATCTTACTAATCATGCCTGTCGAATTCGTCTGGCTATGAAAATCAAGTGCGTAGACCTGGCCACATTAGCCTTATCTTTCTGTACACCTACACGATGGTCAAGTTTATTCATTCAGCCCTGTGACACCTTCTTGTGGCAATATCCACTTCCGACCCAAGGTTTTAGGTGATGTGAAATTAATATAGAGAGGAACGTTTAAGACACAAAATACATACAGTAATTCATTACAAAAAACAATTATTTTCAAAAATTTTGTACCCACACAATTGTGTGATTTGGGTCTACAAATGGTCAAATGTTCGTATAGCTTATGGCCGAGGGGACTGAGGCGCTCCAGTCACGGTCTGCATGGCCACTACGGTCGGGGATTCGAATCCCCCCTCGGGCATGGATATTTGTGCGGTCCGTAGTATTAGTTAGTTCATAAGTTTAGAGACTGATGACCCCGTAGTTAAGTCCCATAGGCTATACAAACATTTGAACAATAATTTTCAAAACAAAAATAATAATAATAATAAAAATAAAAAGAACAATTTAAGAGATATTCACGTAAAATAATCTATCTACATTTTATCTATGTAATTAAAATAAATGAAACCAAATTTATGTAACAACAATATAGACAAACCGTCGAACGTGCGTTTTCTTGCCGCCATTGTACTTTAAGTGCTAGTGTAGAAACACTAAAGCACGTTGCGCACGTTATCACTGTCCATCCACGACTGCGTGATGCAGGCCTGAACTTCGTAGCGCGAATCACAAAGAAATAAAGCGAGAAAAACTAGACCCGCACATTTGTGCGTGCAGTGCCTGAAAGGGATATTGCCCTAATATTTACCTGGAAACACTCTAACTAGTTGTTAGGCGCCACAGATGACAAGCCTGTGGGTATCAGATGATCCGACAGATAGTAGCTTGAACTTAACCTAATTAAAATCGTCGGGTACACAAATATAGTGGGAGCGGAATTGTTCTATATTTGCAAATGAAAAGGCTGACTCGTGTTTAACTACTATTTAATCTCAAAATTTTGTTTATAAAATGTTCTTTGCCAGTGTAACTAACAGGATTATTAACATTAACTTCACATTCTTCAAAAGGTGACACGGTAGTCCTACTCTTGGCGAAATTTACTTCTTAGATGCAAGTAATGAACGCTTGAAATCTCAAATTAAATCAGTACAAAGGGGAATATTACAAAACAGATGAATAAGTATTTACCAAATGGATCTCCTAACAAATGTTTTTTCTTATAGTCATGCTATTAGGAAAGTAAGGTATTTCCTTCTCTCTCTTACTTACCATCTACTGTATGCAATAGCTACCGTGCAGAATACTTTTGCATCTACTACAGAAACGTGTCTGTTTGAGAACCTTTTACGTGGATTAACTTTAACATTACTCACAAAATGAATTCTGACTTGTTTACTTAGCACACCGGACACATAAATACAACATCAGAAAATCTATAAACCCCAAGCAGGTACTGTTCTGAATAAAATGTAAAGGAAAATAGTAGAAAAAATGAAAATTCATCGCAGCCACTGTACACGGCATCAATTACTAGTACCAGACACCATCTTATATTTGAACCACGAAAACAAATCAGCAATTTCCGTGTCTTGCACACTTATAGTAGTTTAATATTTAGCATTTTTCTAACTAGAACAGTCAGACAGTACAACACACACGCTGACCTAGTCTGAATGACTAACATTAACTGAAAATATACAAGTCTAAAGAGAATAAACAGATCTGAAAAAAATTACTATAATTTCCTCGCACGGCCTGAACTATACTGCATTAGAGATTTCAAAGAAATATGGCATGAAAACTTAATAAATGAGGCACAGAATCTGAATGATCAACACGTGGAGTTAAATTTACAGGTACTAAATAACGAACCAAAAATCCGTCGCAAAGCACAACAATATCACCCTAAACATTCTGAAGTATTATTGCAATTACTATTTCAAAGAAATAAGACATAAGAACTTAAGAAATGAGAGACAGAATCTCAATGGCCAGCATGTGTCGTAAAATTAACCAGTAGCAAGGAACGAACCAAAATCCGTGGAAAAGCACAATAATTTCATCTTATCACTATTTTCATACTATTATTATAAGAAAACTTATCCGTGGAACCCGCTCTGTATTTAAGGCGGATCGCCCACAAGTTTGATCCACAGACCCCGTGGTGCAATATTCAAAGTACAAAGAGACTTGATTACAATTTAGCAAAATTATCCCGAACTTCGGTCATACAGAAACGATGTCGCGAGTTTATAATTAATGCGAAACAATGAAGTGAAGAAATTTCTTTGATTATTTGATGGTTTTGGATTCGGTGACCAAAACCGTTAGGCCCATTGTTCTGAAGCGCCCACATCTAATTATACCCCCAGGCCACTAAAAGAGCACAAAATGGAAACACGATTTGCGTGAACCGTGATGAGGTATTCCGTACGTTGCGTCCCCGTAATGTCGATAATTTTATACAGTATCGCTTCCGCAACATCAGCAGCGGCAGCTGGACAGCATGAATTCTTAGACCTAGGAACCCGGTGCACGTTCCGACTCAAGTTCGTTGTCCCGGCGTCAATCGTACCAGCCTTCCCGCCTAGCGTTTTGATTTGCCGGCGGCGGCGTCTCCAAGGAACTGAGCTCCCAATTCGCGTGCGAAAACCAGCCATCGACTTTGCCAATCAAACGGATTTTCGTACTCAAACAGACATATCTCTCATCACCCCAGTACCAGATCTTTGCTAGTTTCACCTCACCTGGATCCCATCATGCTCTTCATTCAGTACAGGAGTGAAGAGAAAGGAACAGGAAGCATGACATAAGAACTAAATAAACACTTCAAACTTGTCCATCTTTGCATTAATGGGTTTCCGTTAGTGATAAGCAGTTAAATACAGGTCATCTCTGCAGGCGCCACTTGACTTTTTACGCTATAAGTAATTGATTTAAAAATTATAAAATATGAAGCGAAGCAGGTTTCCTTTCACTTAGTGTTGCGTGTTTGATGGGAAGCAGTGAATAGTCAGCTATTTTCCTAACAGGTTCGAACTGTTGTTATTCTCAATGATTATAACATTCAAATTGCATTTTCGGTCGTTATTCTTAAAAACATGTGTTATTTTTATATAATTAGCGGTTCAAAATCATAGAATATCTAGTTTTGGCCAGTGATCAAAAACGCTCTGTTATTAAATGAAGCTCTCGCGACGTCACACTACACAAGAAAGGAGAAACTATATGTATGCTACAGCATTGTTAGCTGAAGTTACTGTTTTTCCTTACTTTCTCTGTGCACATTTTAGTTTTTATGTTATGCAAAACGTATTTACAACTTTTACGTCAGAATGGTGAACAATTTTGTGGAGGCTAATAGTGGAAGCCTTCTGAAAGTTGATGTGTTGATGGTACTTTAACTTTCGAAAATAACACCGATTTTTACAAGCTGTAAACAATGAACGTGAAAACTGCGTTTAATGTAGAATATGCCTACATTTAAAGCCAATTGTTGTTTGTTTGGGTCAACAGACTGACTCTAAAATTTCAAACTATTACACATTATAAATATGTGTAAAGAACGACACCGTTATTAGTGGCACTATAAACATTACGTGGAAAGTGCACAACTATGTATTTTAAATTCGGAATCAGATTAACTAGTATATATATGTAAATTAATCTTGGGCACCAATCACTTTTTCAGGGATCATTACGCAATTTTGGCCCACTTTAGGTTACGGTAGTAACACTAAAAGTGGGCCTTTGCGACCGTCTTTTGACAACTCGAAATTTAAATGAAAATAACGGCTTAACTACTCATCTGACACAAAAATTGAATAACCGAATTCGTAGAAGAGAAAATTCTCTACAACTTTGCTCTGTTGTGTTTTTTCATACCTCGCATCGTCTGAGAGATATTTCCAAAAATAACATAGATTTCACACCCCGCATTGAATTAACGAAAACCAGCCGTTCAGAGATGTCACGTGACATTCCTCGCCCACAACTCTCTCTGGCATACGCCATCTTGCGTTGCGTATTTGATGACATTTTTATTGTAACTTACACTTTGTCACTTCAAAGCAATGGCGCACTGAAGCATTAACAATAACACGTCGTTCTTCGAACGATAAATGATAATCTAATGTCTAAAAATGCTATATTAGCATCAGTTAACAAATGCCATCAATAGTACGAGATTAAAGGGTAGATGTCGTAATTGTTAGTTTTAGTGTAGTGGTCAGCGTCTTGGACTGTTATGCTTATGGTCAGTGGTTCGAAATCCATCGCTATCGAATAATTTCTTCTTTTTGCCTAAAAGGGTTTCGGGCACTCTTATTAATTAAATAGAGCTATGTTCTCCAATGTTCAGAGTTGTGCATATGTAAGAATGCTAGCTCTGATATGAGTGTTTTTTCTGTTTCGTGAACAAGCCGTGAAATTTTGGCCCACTTTCGGTTACAGTGGTAACACTAAAAGTTGGCCTTTGCGATAGCCTTTGACAGCTCGAAATTTAAATGAAAATAATGGCTTAACCGTTCATCTGACACGAAAATTGAATACCCGAGTTTGTAGAAGAGAAAATTCTCTACAACTTTGCTCTCTTGTGTTGTTTTTCATAACTCAGACCGTCACAGAGATATTTGTAAAAATAACGGCGATTTGACAGCGTTCCTCGATTTTACGTAAACCAGGCGTTCGTAACATTCCTCGCCCAGAACTCTTTCTGGCATACGCCATCTTACTTGCTGTATTTAATGATTTTATTATTATAACTTACGAATTGTCATTTCAAAGTAACGGCGCACTGAAGAATTAACAAAAACTCCTCGTTCTTAGTACGACAAATATTAATCTAGTGTCTAAAATGCCATATTAAAGTGAAGTACTGCTTGCAATAGTACGAGAATTAAGAAATGTTTTCGTAACTGTCCGCCGTTGTGTAGTGTGCAGCGCGTTAGGTTGCAATGCACATAGTCGGTAGTTCGAAACTTGCCACTACCATTTTTTTCGCCTTTGCTCTTAAAGGGGTTTTGGGCAACCTTATTAATTAAAGAGTGCTATGTTCTGCATTGTTTACAGTTGTGCAGATGTAAGAGTGCTCCCTCTAAAATGTGCGTTTGTTCTATTTCGTGAACTCCCGTGAAATAAGTAATAACGAATTTTTACCATTTTCGTCCGAAATGTTTGCAAAAAATCAGAACACTACAGGCAGTTCTAAAGTGGGCGGTAAAACACGACAGTGCGATTCTTTTTCTATCTTTTCATTGGTTCTTCGGTTTGATCGTCTTTGTGGACGTTGGTTTATTTTGTTTAATGTTGATCGTTTCGTCGTTGACTTAATTTTTACGTTACAGAGGGCGTCGAGCACTCTGACCGAGCACGCTGAGCTACCATGCCGGCAACCCTCTGACCGAGCGATCTGAGCCACCGCGCCCGGCAACTTTCGAACCACCGTCTAACATGTTCGTGCATCACAAACTAATTCGCCGCTCATTGCACTACGCTGATCAGCTGCGAGAGTAATCCGTAACTCTTGTACCTCCGCCTCCGTAGCTCAGTGGAAGCGTCGCTGACTACCACGAAGCAGACCCGGGTTCGATTCCCGGCAGGGGACTGGGTGTTATGTGTTGTCCTACTCATCATCATTGGCACGTAAGTCGCCCACGCGGCGTCAAATAGAAAGACTTACACTCAGTCGGCCGAACAATCACGTAAGGGATCTCCCGGCCAAGAAAGCTAGATGCTCATATCCATTTTTCCTTTCTTGTACAATCGACGGTAGGTGTTATCGGCTAATATAGCACTGTTAGACTTTATATTGTAATTCGTTGTTCTAACAACAAAGTGTTTTTGATAATTTACAGTGCGTCATTGCTTTGAAATGACTACTCTTGAGTTATGATAAGAAAATCATCAAATACAGAAAGCAAGATGGCCTTTACAAAAGAGAGTTTCCGGCAAGGTTTCGGGCCAGGGATGCCATGTGACAGATTTCTAAACGCCAAATGTTGAGCACCTCCTAAAACGAACCAGACATGTGCACTATGGTGGTTATTATTTTATGAATATTTTACCGTTTTAATTTTGACCAACCATATATTTTATATCTGAGTATCTACCAGAACATGATTTTCTATATAACTATCATCCAATACACCTACTAGATTTTATGTGGAATACTATAATAAGCAGTTTAATGTGAATGAGACCAGATGATGACACCATAGAGTGTCGAAACCGGTGGTCTCGAAGAAATGAATTAAAAATTGCGATGTTGGCATCACAGTAGTAGAATTGCAATCGTATTGTCCATCAATTTTTATTATTTGTGTTGGAAATGTTTGCAATAAATCATAAAACTACAGGCAAATCTAAAGTGAGCCATAAAACAAGCCAGTGCGATTCTTTTCCATGTTATTGGTTATAAAGGAACCTATCAGGTTAAATCTTAATATTGAAGGCTAAATAATGATGAAAATAGGAGGACAACACTTAACATTTTCCAAGGAAAATAACAGTTGTATTTTTGAACTAATTTTATCTGCATGAACAGATTCTATCACAGTTACTTTGAAACTTTACTTACATCGTCTTAGTTTACAATTTTTTTTTCTGTCCGTCTTCCAACCATATGTTCATGGAAGAATGTGATATTGGGAAACATAATGGCAATATCGACGAAATAAGAACGGTAATGATTTTACGTTGTATTACAATTAGTCGCATTCAACAGATGTTCTAAAACGGCCGTTTTGAGACACATATCTTTAATATATCTATCATATTTGAAGTTTTGTATCACTGGTGTAAACATTAAGACTTACAACAAACATGATATTTCGACTTTGACTAAATACATTAACAAACGACTTAAAATGTAAACTGTCGGCGTGTCATATCGTGAACATCTGTGTCGCAAATGTAAACCTATCTCTAATTAACAGTGAGCTTATGAAATAATAATTATCATGTAGTGTGTTTCTTTACATGACAATGATCCTCACTATAACATATTCACTATCTGTTTCATATTGATCTCTATGAGGGACTGCAACCACACTTTACGCATTTTTCTCTGAGCTTATGGAATAATAATCATCATGTAGTGTGTTTCTGTATATGACAATGATCCTCACTATATAATATTCACTATCAATTTCATAGTAATCTCTATAAGCGAGCTGCAACCACACTTTACGCATTTTCTCAAAGTTTCAGACATCCTAAAACAATTTTTCTAGAGTTTTTATAGATGTACTTGCTCGGTGATCTCCTCGAAATATTTGTAAACCATTTTCCGAACCGTGAATGCCCAAATAATTTGTATATATCTGTCATTGAATTTTACGCCAGCAGACGTAGCATTATGTAGGTTGACGTCACAGGCATCACATGATTTAAATGCGGCGCTTTAGCGAGCTTATATATCATTTGAACTTAATTTCCGTGAAACAACTACTGAAATTCATAAGGGATAAAACATTTTATTAAAATACGATGATACAATTATTTATTTGAGACAATTTGTATAAGACAATCAAATGCCCTGTATCTTGGAACGATAAACTGCAATCCTAATAAGCAATGGATCCGCCGTTGTCAAATGCCCACAGGTGTTGGTAGGAACCGCTCCTTCGTACACAAAACACAACGCTACGTTCTCTCGGCGGATCGACATTCCAATAAGATTTCGACACAGTGATCTGCTATGTAATTTTTCCTCGCCTGCAGAATGTAGATGGTATTTGCCCTAGTCCGTTTCTGTAATGTTGGCCGCCTGTAATGACCACACTGTTGTCGCGGCGTTTAATACTACTCTTCCATCTTCCTTTCTTGTAGTTGAGCTAAAATGCTAGTAATTTTCTTATAGTCTACTTCAATCTAATTTGATATTTGTTGAATGACACCTTCGTAATGCTGTTATCCTTTTCATCATTTTGGAATCATTCTTTACTTCTCACTTAAGACTGCTTATAACAGGACTGAGACGAAATTAACAGTTTGTTGTTGTGGGTTGTAATTACTATTTATCGATTTCGTTGATTTACCTGTTTGTTGTTTCAGTAATGACGTTACCACAGCGTATATCACAATGACAATGTGCAGGGGGTACTATCATCGTAGTGTGCTACAAGTCGATAATTAGGGAAGTGTGCTTAGATAGCCTGATTGGTTAAGGCGGCCGCTAGCCCGAAGCGGAAAATCCGTGTTGCAATCCCGGTGCAGCAAAAATTTTCAACCTTGCCGTTGAATTTATTTCATTGCCCTGAAACAGTAGAAATGTTTAAATAATTCGAATACGTATGTCACAATAAGTGCCAGGATTTTAGTGTAGTAGCGACCACTGACATTAATCAAAAGACTTTGATAGTTAATTATCATCACACGAGTAGACAGTCGAGCTGATGCAATATGTGGATGCTGGATTGCGTAAAGAGTGGATAATCAAATGAAATGCGCTGATGAGTTGTTTCTGTATTTATATTGCCTGTTTGCATATACTGTAGAAATTAATAGTTCTACACTTTGGTGACCCATATTGCGCCGTCGGATTTAAATTACGTTTTCCAGCTATCGTTTTATTGGACATGTGTTTAACAATTACTGGTTTCTAGTTTTATTCATGAAATATCCACCACGTTCATTAAATGGCATTTTTAAGATTTATTTATTACGAAATATTATTGATAATGAAGCGATTTCCAGTTCCATTACGTCATGCTCTATTATCGAGTCATAAAATATTCAGTTATTCTGCGCATAACGTTCAATTACTGCATTTAAATCAGGTACTGAATCTGAGCACATTCTATTATCAAAGGACGTATCTGAGTTTAACCACGAACTTTTACACATACAGTAGGAGTCTGCTGAGTGGTATTAGACGAGGGACTTAGCTCTTCCCGGCTGCGTGGGAGTAGCCGAGCATTCTGAAGCGCCTTGCTGCGCAGTGCGCAGCTGCTCTTCGTCGGAGATTCGAGTCCTCCTTCGGGCATGGGTATATGTGCCGTCCTTGGCATGGCATATGTTAAAGTAGTTTGTAAGTCTAAGGACTGATGAGAACAGCAGTTTGGTCCCATAGTTTTTTTACATTCTTCCGTGGTTTATTATTCAGTAATTACAAAGCACATTTCAATAGAGATAAAGAAAACGTCAGTTGATGAAGTTCTACCAAATTTATGACTAAATAATAATTGATTGTTTTAATTATAAGGTAGACTATGTGAAGAGACAGGTAGAGAGTTCTGCCACCAAATTTACCTACGAAATATAGGAAGTAGGATTAGGATTTACGTCGACGACGATGGCACTAGCGTAGGAGCATAAGTGTGGTTAGCGCAAGGATATGTACATGGAATCTGTGGTGTCGTTTAGAAAAAGAAAACCTCGAGGTACTTTCCTATTAAAGGAGACTAGGAAAACGTAAGCCAGTTTGACTGGACCAGCGTATGAACGACACTAATTTTTCAAAAATCAAATCAAATGTTTGTATAGCTTATGGGACTTAACTACGGGGTCATCAGTCCCTAAACTTACAAACTACTTATGAACTAGCTAATACTAAGGACGGCACAAATATCCATGCCCGAGGGGGGATTCGAACCCCGACCGCAGTGGCCGTGCAGACAGTGACTGGAGCGCCTCAGTCCCCTCGGCCACCGTGGCCGGCATAATAATTTTTAACCATCTTGCAACATAAATGTGTTTCCAGGATTACTTACGCCGTCATATAAGAGAGAGAGAGGGGGGAGAGGGAGGGAGGGAGGGAGAGAGAGGGAAGAGACATTTAGTGAGAGAGAGGCAGGTCGACAGACCGAGAAAGATAGAGATCTTATTTTCTTTAATAATTACAGGACGAGGAAGAAACGGAATGGGAAGTATACTCTCGAGGAAAACACATTTCTTAGGGCTACACAGTGAGTGCGGGCAGGGACGGGATGGACGGGGTATACGTAGAGGGACGGGTAGAGGGCTTTTGGGTTTGTTGTAGAGAAAAAAATAGATTGTGAGGACTGATTGTGTGAAAGGGTGGAGGACGCATTCGAGGCAGCCGAAAGAAAATGTGGCATTTTGAAACTACAATGCTGGAACTTCGCTGGCAAAAGCCATCGGATAGCGATGTTAACAGATACGAATGGCGGTTGCATCGCGAACACAAGGTATAAGCAGTTAGTGCATTGGAATATCTGTCATTTTAACTGCGGCGATTCATGTGAAAAGGATTCCTACGTGATTTGATCCACACGACGTCAATTATGACTTTGGACGCGGAATGGTAATTGCAGATAGCCTCATGGAACATTCAATTTTCGCAGTCGTTATGCAAATAAATATTCCTTGATCGATATTGTCAACGATGTGCCGATAATACCACATTTAGACACTACCTCTCACCACAAACAACGCGGTGACTTAGGACCTGCACTCAATGACGAGGAGCAGTGTCGTTAGCGTAGAGTTTTCAGTACTATCATACAAGAAACACAGCGTAAATAACGGCAGAAACTTGCGTGGGATGTAGCATGAATATATTCGTTACAACAACAGTGCGCAATTTGGCGATAATGGGCTACGGAAGCTGACGATCGACTCGACGGCATTAACTAACAGCAGGTCATCGCCTTCAGCGCCTCTCCAGACCTCGTGGCTATATTGGTTGGACTGTAGACGAATGGATTTGTCAGGTGAATCCCGATTGGTAAGAGCTGATGGTAGAAACAGAGTGTGGCACAAACCTCAGGAAGAAATTGACTTACATTGCCAAGAAGCCAGTATGCAAGGTGGTGGTGGCTCCCACGATGTGAGCTGCTTTCGCATGGAATGGACTGGGTCCACTGTTCCATATAAACCGATCCTTGAACGGGGAATCTGTGAACATAAGGACGTTAAAACATTGCTCGTTGGAATTTACAACAGTTACGGCCGTATCGGAAATAAAGACAGGTCTCGTATAGTTTTCCAGAGAATCTTATAGCATTCTTCCTGCAAAATACTGGCAACTTCATACAACGATGATGAAGGTGGGTAGGTGCTCCAAAGTAGAACACACAGGCCCTATAATAACACAAGTAGATTACTGTGATGGTCGGAGTAGAAGCTACAATGCACACTCGTCCTCACAAAATAAGTTTTGGACTTTGCGAGCTGATGGACCTAACACCTTGTCGTTTTGGAACTCGGTAACACAATGTACGGTGGAATAGACCAGATCAGCTAGAATAGTCAAATAATCCTTGGTAGTAATGCGTCCCTGCAAAAGATCATGGAGTCTATGAACTACCACGATGTTCCTGCATAAATCATCACCGAATTTTGGCCATGTTTCATAGTTGGGAGATTTAACAGGCCTAGAATTTGGAAACAGTCTGAAACAAGAGTCTTCAATTTTCTTCAAGCTCCATAGCCAAGGCCATATGGCTTTCGCACCACGTTTTTCTATTACGAGGTTTACATTACTGATAGATGGTATTGGAACTCTAGCTTTCCCTGCAATTTCCTACTTATGGAGCTGTCTTTTTGTTGTTTCGATGCCGACAGGGTTCGCGATTACACCTTTAACTTATACAGTGGTCCTTTTGGATCTCTCGGCCACTTAATTTTGCTAATAACTAAAGAAATTCCAATTTGCTGCTAAGTTTAGATATTTTTATTGTCACAACGGGCTGTTCGGCGTATTAATGCCATTTTCAAGTGACGTCTAGGTGGAATGACGTGCATATTCCATCAAGACGTTACTTGAAAATGGCATTAATGCGCCGAACAGCCTGTTGTGACTTAATAAAAATATCTAAACTTAGCAGCAAACTGGAATTTCTTTAGTAAAATTTCATTATATGACCTTTATTATGCTGCAGGCCCCAAGAGCAAAAACTTTTCTAATAACCCTTGTCAGCTACCATATGTCATGATGGCGCACCAAACATCAACTGCATTGTAACTTAGCGAATGCTGTTTTTATCCGCTTTTCTTGATGTGGTATATATCTCCTATATGGTGCGTATTGAAACACCAAACCCTTTGTCTACCTTCTTTACAGATGCACCCACCGTAGAAGCACCTACATTTTATTTACGTTTTAATCGATTTAGGTCTGACATGATACACCCACTGAAGACCATACCTGACTCTTGATTTTAACATATAGCAAAAGTACGTTTCGTGTTGAAAATACAACATCATAATCTGTAGATTTGGCTAGTTTATAGATGTATTTACATATTTGTATCTCTCCCTTATATCTATTATTCAAAGCAACGGAGAGGCTATCTGGTGAGAATAAACGAATAAGCGGCGGAGTTCAGAGCTTGTTGTGGACATGAGAGTTAGTGAGCAGCGGGTAACAGCGCCCCCCCCCCTCCCCCCTAACCCCTAGCCCTTCCTTACCCCCTATGTAGTCTTCAGGTTTAAGAAGGTAACACATAATATGTGACACAGTCATGAATGATGACGAACTGATCAAATCTGAAAACATTTTTTGGTCTGTCATGTAAATAAAATACGAATAGACAGAGACAGTAAAAAATAGACAACAGGAAAGACGAAAACAGTAAATAAAGTAGAAATATATACGTTATCTGTTGCTTGTATATGCTGTTACTATAAACAGAGTCTTGGTGCAGAATGTATTCCCCGTCATGTGTCTCAGGTTCCCTGCTGCTTTCGTAGTTGAACGCGCCCATATAGCGGCTGATCTATTGTCTTACTGTTTCACGTTTAGCTGTGCCGAATTGCTAGAGGACACTTTCTGTAATACAACGTCGGAATTGCATTTAAAGTTTCGCGCTTAATCGTCATGTGTAGAGAGTGACACAACAATTACGTGATCATTTATCTTATGTGATGAAATGTAAATCCAGGAATTTCATGTCTGTTGGTAGGACTCCAGAGAGTAACAATTACTCGGTGTATTTGCAGAGAGTGCAAATTATTCAGATTATAATTAAAATTAGTCATGAAATCAGTTATCAACACAGAACTGTCCGTAGAATCTATTGGAAGTACATGCGTTACTCGAAAAATTACCAAGAACTGCCATAGCGTGAAAAACTATTTGGATACAGCATTTTGGTGATAACGAACTTCATTGTGAAAATAAAATGAATGCACTTCGTAATAACATATTTGGGTCGAGATATTGTTAGGAAGTGTATTACTTACGAAACCAGCATAAAACCTAAAATTGTATCTGATGTTTTCTTTTCAACGCAACATGCTTCCAAATAAACTCAAGGAACTTCATTATTCGTAAAATAAACATATATGATATCTTTTTAGGAACCAAACTCTGATTTCACAATGAAACGTGTTATCTCTAATGCTCATGTGTTGTCCATGTCGACAGCATTAAAATAAAACGTTCAAATAAAGCATGAGCAATGAATATATGCAGAGGAAGAAAATAAACATGGAAGTTAGTGCTAAAAGAAACTAAAAATTTCGTATATAGTTTAAAAAATTGATGATATGATAACAAATTAGTATTAAACAGATAGCCGCAAACCATTACTGAATGGTGATGTTTTCATACTTCCATTATATTATAAACTTTCAGAACAATGGGCAAAAATATGATTCATGCCATAACAATTATTAATTAAGGTGAAATAAAAAGTTCTGTATATAATAATAAATTCATGTCTCGGTCTATAGATAATGTAAGTAAGTTATTGTGATATTTTAATCCTATCATTCTCCACAAAAAAACACAGTGAGTTATCAAAATATTTATTCCTCGTAGCAGTCAAACAGTTACTGAAATATTGTCGACTGATTCTTCCGCTCATTCTTGGTAGAACATATTCACCTTACGGCGGATTCCGGAGTATACATGTATATGTAGAATTACGAGCTAACTTTTGTTTAGGTTCTACCAGATTATTTTTAATTAGTTGATAATCTCCTAGAACATACACAAAATTGCGCTTTCAATTTAGTTAGTAAATTTTTAACTTTCTCATTGATGTTCTGAGAATTAAGAGAATTAAGTTTTTGGTAGTCAAATGGAGTCTGAATAGTAACGAAATCTTGTCAAAGGGAACTGCTCAAAGGTGGTTTACAAGACGTGGCAGTTTGTATCAAGTGCAAACACTTAATGACTTAAGAGCATTAAACAATTTGTTTTTAATCAACTTGTATCTGTGTTGGAGTAAATTATTGCTTCTACACACATTCAGCCTGCATTACACTAAGCACTTACAAACATCAGTAATCATGTCTGAAATATGGGATAGTGCGATGCGACAAATACACAGACACACATGGTTACTTACAGTGCACACCCAAAACACTTTTAAGCTTGCCTTCTATCTTTATTAAAAAGCAGGAGTTCTCCATTGGGTAGAAGGCGCTACCATTGTAATCCACTTGAAACCTAGGTTCGCTTTGCATTCCTCACACCATCTCATTCAGTTACCACAGTTACCAATAAAATAATGCAAACACATAATTTTCGTTAATGTTAATTTTATCGGCCTGTAGTCATTTGACCAGAAATTGTTTCCTCGTATTTCATTTAGTTGATCTGTTTATGGAGTCCGTAATTCATCTTGCACATCACACTTGCCATAACTTCAAACAAAAAATTCAAATCTATGATATACCATGCTCATAACACAATGATTATAGTATTTCTATTATGTTCATCTTGATTCCTATCACAGTCAAGTGCAAGGAAACGAATTTTACTCTGAAGTTTATTCGTAAGAAGTAGTCATCATTGTAATATGTTAATTGTCTGCGTGTTCTCTGAATACTCGTCCTTCACGTGGTTTCCAATTCCAATGGTTACAAGTGGCTTTTTTTCATTCCAAATTTTATGGATGAGTCTTCCACTGGTAGAGACAATTTCCGACTTTAACGGTAAATAGCCCCATTTTTCATTCTTTCTTTTTTTCTAATTCAGTAAAATGAATTACGAGTCAGCTGGATCAGTTCGAACAACGTCACCAAATCTCGAACGAGTCGTATGCAGATGAAGGTTTTCCGCATGAACTTTGTGAAAATTTCACTTTAATTTCATGGAAATGCTCTGACGTTAATACCAACAACACAAGATTTATTTAAATTTACGTGAAACTTGTCGGTATACATTTTACTATATTTTTTTGATTTGTTAATACATATATAGAATTACTTAGCTATAACGCTAAGTGGTTCACTAACTTGCTTCCTTTATGTATTTACTCTGACTGTCCCATTTCCTTGCTTAGGTGCTTGTGACGTAATGACATTTGAGTGTCAGACAGAACTGAAAAAAGGAAAAGAAAGAACAACCGGTTTACAAGTGAAAAGTGAGTAATGACCAATAATTCGTTCTTATTTGGGTATATTCATGTAACTATAATAAATACTTAATGTTTACATATTTTTGGAAACATGATGGGATTAACAGCGACCTGTTTGTTAACGATCATAAAAAGAACAGTCAAGAAGGCATTATTCAAATTTACGGACTAGTAGTTTCGAACCTAGTGTGAATCATCTTCACATGTTGTCTGTAACACAGAGTATCTACATTTAGAGGGATATACAAATAAAACAAAAAATAGAAGTAATTTACATTAATTAAAATTAAAATAAAACATGTGGAGGAAACACTAGATAATTTCATATTTATGGAGACCAGAAGTCACCTCAGAAGATTCAATATGGATTCCAAAATCAACTATTGTGTAAAATCTAGCTCGCTCTATTTCTCTACGAAATCCAGAAAGCCCACAGGTAGACACAGGGTTCGTTGACTTTCATAAAGCGTTTGATGCGGTTCTGCATTGTTGTCTAATAAATGAAATAGTAGCGAACGCAATATCAGACCAACTATGTGACTGGATTAAAGAGTTTCTAGTGAACAAACCACAGTGTGTCTTTCACAGAAAGAGAAGCCTTCTGAGCCGTGTGGAATGGCCGTGTAGTCTAAGGCGTCATGCCATGGACTGGGCTGCCATTCCCGCCTGAAGTTCGAGTCCTCCGTTGTGCATATGTGTTTGTGTGCGCATGTGTGTGTGTGTGTGTGTGTGTGTGTGTGTGTGTGTGTGTGTGTGTGTGTGCGTGTGAGTGTGTGTGATTGTGTGTGTCTGTGTGCCATCCTAGTATCAGTTAGTTTAAGTAATTGGTATGTCTAAGGACTGATGGCCATAGCAGTTTGGTCCAGTAGGTTTACAAACATCTGAACATTTTTAGAAGCCTTCTGGCGCTCTGCAGCTTAGTGGTAGAGTGACGGACTAGAAATCCAAATATCGAGCGTTCAGTCCCGCCAAGTCGTATGATTTTCATCTGTCTCTTTTCACTTCTGGCCATGTTGCTGATGTGTAAAATGTCGAGTAACACCATGTTTTGGAATCCACAATAAACCGTAGGTTCCCCTACAACAGGCTGGGTAGTTGAGTTCAAAGGTTGGAGGAAGGCAACAGAATACCACCTCCAAACAAGAACAGGCCTAGAAAACCAATGTGGTGCTCAAACCAATCTTTGGATTGTTGACTGCTTTACCTTACCTGACATAATAAGGAGCATGGTTATGCATGCACATCTGAAATGCTGTGCAGCTTCTGGGCATGGGTGGTAATATTGGTCCTGTCATGGGCATGTACTCATCGCATTACCACAACAGTAGGAAACCTCTGGGTGCTTTTATGGATAGAAGGACAGGGAAATAACGGATGATGAGGATTTTGATATGAATGATGAGAGAATTACAAGACAGGAGAAAACTTGGAGAGAAGTTGGAGCAAATGAAACCTTTAGACCTTGTTAATAGCCCATGGTTTCTCTGCGGTGGAACAACTGCTGTGATTTTGCAGAGGCAACCCTCATTACTCACACAGCAAGTGTTTCAGCCGCAGTGACCTTGAGCACCCTGTTCCCACCTGGCCCCAGACATATGGCGCACTGAACAGTCCTATTAGCCGTCGTGTAAGCGGTTTCTAAGTGCAGCCACTGGTATTTTGACACCGCAGTGTAAGAGCAGAGGGGCCGCCGCCACATGCCGCGCCTATAAATAGGGCCTACGCTGCCTTCTGAGAAACAGGACACTGCCAAACCGCCGCCATTGTTCGACCGTGGAGCAACCACAGACTATAAAAATGCCTTAATTAATGGTTTTATGGTGATAATGAGATCGACGTTTGTTTTGATGTGGTGTTGGGAACCATAAGTATGGAGGAATAACGATGGGATGTAGAAAATGTTCTTTTGAGGGAGTGGTGTTTCGAAAGAGAAGAGATAATAAATGTACTGCCCATTTTGAAATTGAGGTAGTTAATGAAATAATTAATGCACTTCTCGAGTCTGGTTGCAATTTGTCGGTTGGTTTCAGAGGATTTTGTAAGTAGTATTGAGAACAGAAAATCTGTCAATAGTGTTACGTTTAAGACTGCAGTAGGTGAAATGAGTAAACCAATAAGCCCTCAAATAACTTCTACATTTCAATAATGGTGCATATTGTTTGAATATGAGATGCTTTCTAAAAAATGGATTGGTAAAAGATGTCTTATTAGGTACGTACTTCTTATGTAAAAAGACTACTTCTCTTATCTCTGTGGAAAAATATCTAGAAGTTGAAATAGAAGGGAAGAGGAAAAATGTGAAGTTCAAAGATCTTTTTGCCGGAGATCAGCGTATTGCTCAAGCAGTAATTTATGATAATTGGGATAAGGGTAGTCCTATGTCTGACCGAATAAAGGAAATGTGTGACTTGGATTCACATCAAGGGTGCTTGGACGCCGTTAGACCTAAAGAAATTCATGTGAAGTACGAAAGGTAATTGATTTTGAGGGATTTCCTACAGTTCATTATAGTATCTTATTTTGTTTGGACGCCGGCCGCGGTGGCCGAGGAGACTGAGGCGCTCCAGTCACGGTCTGCACGGCCACTACGGTCGGGAGTTCGAATCCCCCCTCGGGCATGGATATTTGTGCCGTCCTTAGTGTTAGCTAGTTCATAACTAGTTTCTAAGTTTAGGGACTGATGACCCCGACGTTAAGTCCCATAAGCTATACAAACATTTGAACATTTTTTTTGTTTGGACGGAAAATATGAACGCACAGGTGCGTTGGAGATCAGACTTTTTGTTAAGAACGCAGAATTGACAAAGTAAGCGATTAGTTCTGTCAACGCCGCGATTTCAGTCGGTTAATTGTTATTTTGGAAGGGTTTTACATATGTTAAAATTTGGGGAGCAAATGCTTTATGCATACAGTTAGTTACGAATAATTTATTACTTTAAAGGTACAGTCGAGTCGAGCGGATTGTATATTGAATCAGAGAGTCAGTGTATTAAAATATAGCAGGAATGTAGTAAATGACGAGAGGTTAGTTGATATGTAAGGACTAAAATATTTCATAGGACGTGTGACATGTCGATAATGGACACATGAATAGTGTCTAAAGTTCTGATGCATGAAGAAGATGCATTACATAGGCTTCGCCTTTCCACTCTGTTGTGAATATATCGAATCCACTGGGCAAAGTGTTCAGGATCTGATATTTGGGGGTTTCGGCAAAACAGATAATTTCATATAACTACATCACGATTCTGATTTCAGCAGTTTCTACACTTCAACACTGCTGACGAATGAACTGCCTATTGTTACATATTTCGGCTTCGTAATGAAGTTAGTAGTGAGATCAGTGTGGGACTGGAATGAAAATGACAGAGTATCCGACGACTGAATGACGAGGACATGTTATGTTGCAGTGGTAAAAGTTAAACTGGTACGAAAATTAAGTTCTAATTAAGATGCCAGAATTTACTATTTGTGTTACTTTTAAGTTAGTTATATGCATATTCCTTAGAAGGTTCATATTGCTGCATACACCACCACAAAGTAACACACTATTGATCTATTATTAGAGAATGCCTGTTTATTTATTATGTTAACTATATCAACAGGGTGCGACTTATTGTTAATCGAAACCCCATCGGCGACCAACCGCGCGCTCTACAGCGAGGCGCCTTAGACCGCTGGGCCACTGCACTGTGGCGTAATGTCCATAGAGTCACGCAATTAAGTGTTACGTAACGTTATTGTGTGGAAAGATAAAGGGCCAACAGTGGACCGCAGCAAGAGGTTCAGGAGTTGTCAGACAGGCCAGGTATCGGGTTAAAGCGAGCAGCGGTCGGGGTTTGTCCAAATCAGCGGAAATCGGGGAAATACCCATGCTTTATACTCAAAACTAATAAGGATTGTTAGCCAAGCGTTTAATAAGTTGTACGGAGGAATTCTGTAAGTTCCACACTCAAGTACTTAAGAATAAAATAATAAAATAATTTACCATCAACACTTAAGACATCTATGATGTCAAAATAATCACGCAGATCTCATGATTCTAAAATTAATTACAAAATCTCAAAAATTACAGATTTTTGTGACTTCTAAAAAAATTAGAGAAAAATCAAGCTTAAAATAACCAAGTTTTGATTGCATCATGCAATTTTAACAAAGTATGGTTTAGATGATATTTTATTGTCTCTAGTTATCATCTTGAAAGCGTCACACTTGTATATACATTTATTTAATGACTGATTTCAACAGATGTCAATTTATAATGGAGGTATAAACAGATTATTATATTCTCCACAGTAACACTGAAAATGCAAGTAGCATCATGGTTTACCTGATGTGTATTTAATTTAGCGTGTTGATTTATTGTATAATTTGCCAGTAATTTACGTAATTATTGTGTGACATAGGTGGTCAATCTCATGAAAGCTTATTTGTCTATTTATTTCAGACTTTATGTAATACTAATTAAAATTCCTTTTTTTTATTTACATAAGGTTATATTAGTAAGGAAGTTGTTTCAGGTGATTAGTTTTTATTTAAATAAATATCTCATGTTAAGATTTGTACGGTTTTGGAAGGGATGGCGATCGGCCTATGAGGAAGCGGCGAGCGGACAGAAATAGTGGGGAGTGTGTGTTTCAGTTGGAGCAGGTGAGCAAAGAGTGCGCAAAAAGGAACTCCATGTCTAGTCTTGGCAGAAGAAGGACCTTCCTGGATGATAGGAGTGATCCGATCGTGGCGAGTGTTAAGATTAGCGCAGTAAATGGTCGCTTCTCTGGACTAAATTTGTCGAGAAAAGGTGAACGCCTGTGTAACTCAAAAATGTTCAAATGTTTGTAAAGTCTATGGGACTTAACTACGGGGTCATCAGTCCCTAAACTTACAAACTACTTATGAACTAGCTACAACTAAGGGCGGCACAAATATCCATGCCCGAGGGGGGATTCGAACCCCCGACCGCTGTAGCCGTGCTGACCGTGACTGAAGCGCCTCAGTCTCCTCGGCCACCACGGCCGGCCCTGTGTAACTGATAGGTGTTTATGATTTTACACAAGAAATTGCGAGTGTAGAAATGGTGTTCGAGAAGCTTAAACTATTTTCAACTATGGACAATTTCATGTTGAGTGCTCGCAAAATATACAAAGTTTCTGTGTTTCTTGAAGTTATGATTACTTAGTTTGGGGAAAGTGCTATCAATTTCTTATCGCAGATAATGCAATTGTTTAACCCTTTGATTCCCTTAGTTTTTCCTCAATCAACAAAGTATTAATAGCTGATTTTTACCATATTATGCGTATCAATCTTTAAAGTCGCATTGTTTTTGGTGAACAACATGGTTCTAGTACAACATTTTGCCGCTTGGTACGACGTGTGTCGATCTAGGAGGTTACGCTACGTTGCCTTCTGTACGTGGTGGCGAATGTGAGCATCAGTGTGATTCGTGTTACTTTATTTCAACAGTGAAATGTCTTGTCTTTGGTGCTGTGATGAAGAGAGTGTTAGCAATACTAATCTTACAGTGTTACCAACAAAATGACGTCCCAAATAATAATATACCTCAATACAAACGTGTGTTGTTCAAGACATAGAAAAAAACTGTTGGATCAAAAATTTTAAACATATATTTTGATGTTTAGTGCACTGTATTAATACAGAAAAGAATGAATTTTAATTTTTCAAAATCTGAATTCAAAATGTGGCAACGAAAGGGTTATAATTTTATTCAATTTATTATCAATATTTCATCTGACCACTTCCAATTAGAAACCAGATTGACTGAATAAACCTTAATCAAGTAAATCTCTGACTTTGCGTACATCATTTGCAAACGTTAGAATAACACTTTTTTTAATCAGTGACACAGTTATTTATAACGGTGAATAGATGGGGCATAACAGCTTTCAGATAATTACAAAACGACATGTTGACCATAGCTGTTTATTATCAATACTATCAATGCTATGACTATAGCAGTCAGCTACTGTGACAATAACTTGAACAATGACAACGAATACTTGTGGTATAATTTTGTATTTTTATATTGCGACATGTTAAGCTATTAGCTAATCTCTGCTAACGCTTGACAATGGTACAAAACCGAAACCGGTAGCATTGAGAATTAATAAACAGCTACAGTCAACATGTCGTTTTGTAACATATGTCTGGCTGCCAGGTGGTAACAGGGTTCTCAAGGTCGCTGCGCCTGAAACATCTGCTATGTGAGTGACGAGCGGTGCCTCAGCAAAATCACAGCAGTTGCTTCACCGTGGAGCAACCGCGGGCTTTAAACACAGCCTAAGATATCATCGAGCCAAACGTCTGAATCAGAATCATACGTACCACTATACGCAGTTCGTACAGCGTATAGTCACACGTGCTTTAATATTAGCAGTGATCAATGCGGTATTGAATGGAAACAGCGGAAAGTCGCATTGTTCTTTACTGTTTGAAGAGTCACCTTCATGCAGGTTACTCCTTTCATTCAAATTCCGTTTATCTATCCAGCGTAACGTATATTTCTGTGTGGTCGCCATTATATTTCTGAATTATTATGTTATATAATGTATACGCAAACTCCATTTCCTCGACCCCGATGTCATTTCCACATTCAGCACGTCGTAACTTTGTCCCTAATATTTGGACCACATGCATAAGATCAATTCTCTTAATTATACAGGGTGTCCCACTCAACTCTTTCACTCCAGATATCTCTGGAACTACACGAGATATTGGAAAACGACTTTCACGGTCATGAACGTATGGCAGGGGCATATAAAAGTAGGTACTATGAGACAGTCTAAAATGTAAAGAAGTATTATTTTCAACGCAAACTTATGTTGTTTTAAAAGGATACACCATATTATTTCTTAAGCAATCAATAACATGAAGCTGGAAGCCGGCTGCGGTTTCCGAGGGGACTGAGGCGCTCCAGTCACGGTCTGCACGGCAACTACGGTCGGGGGTTCGAATCCCCCCTCGGGCATGGATATTTGTGCCGTCCTTAGTATTAGCTAGTTCATAAGTAGTTTGTACGTTTAGGGACTGATGATCCCGTAGTTAAGTCCCATAGACTCTACAAACTTTTTTTTTTTAATAACATGAAAAATCACAAAAATAATGGCGTTGCTTGTATCGCGATGCGTCAATTACCGGAGAAACAGCGAAACGAAGTTGACATTTTAATACATGAGGCTCGGTGCCAGCGCGTCCCGATTCTCAAGCGAGACTCACAGGTGAGTGTCGGAAACGCGCTATCAACCCGCCTTGTGTATTTCAAACGTCCACTTCGCTTCGCAGTTTCTCCGGATGTAATTGATGCATTGCGATACAACCAACGCCATTATTTCTATGATTTCTCATGTTATTGATTGCTTAAGACATAATATGTGGTAACCATTTAAAAAAACATAAGTTTGCGTTGAAAATAATACTTCTTTACGTTTTAGATTGTCTCATAGTACCTACTTTTATAAGCCCCTACCGTACGTTCATGATCGTGAAAGACGTTTTTCAGTATCTTGTGTAGTTCCAGAGATATCTGGGGTGAAAATGTTGAGTGGGGCAACCTGTATAATTGCACTCTACACAGTTTACACAGTATCTCGCTTGCGAACGCTCCAAGAGACTGCAGCTACACCACTCGCGCAACTGGAGCACTGGTTAGTGCAGCTACACTGTGACACCATCTAGTGGCACTAGCAGACGTGTGCGGCGTTTTGTATGGAAACGACGCACACCGCTGCCTTGTTTGTGATCGCTTGTTTCATGCTGTTCCGAGCGTTTGAGGTCGAAGGTGTCCCTTGTTACTAAAAACATGACTAAAGACGTTGGTACTTAACCTACGGAAGCGCGCTCTTGTGAGGTCCCCTTTGTCGTCATTTTTGTCTGTTGGTTGTTTTCCGACGCTTTTTGTATGTTGTGAAATGGCTTTGAGTATTTAATCAACATATGTTTAGCAATTATTGCCACAAAGACTTCTCAGGTCATTACGCGGCCCCATATACTTTGCGAGATACGGACGGTTAAATTGAAATGATTTCTTCCATCAGTGTTAGCTATGAAGATAATCACTGTAATTTTTGATACAAATAACAGAACCTACAACATTGAAGGGAAAAACTGACATTAATGCCTTCTAGAGGAGGATCTGTAGGTTCATTATTACTTAGCAACTTGCATTCTATCTATATTTACAAAGACATTATACGGATTTTAGTGAAATATTACATGCGAGTTTACTAGATCAAAAAACTGTTGTAAAACATGTTTAACGTACATTAATTAACATTAAGTACAAACCTAAGAAAATTTCTTGCACTGCTTTATACAGAATTATTTTTTCTTTTTAGTAAGACGTGTAGGAGGCTACTGATTTCCCAGAAATTTTTAACATATCGACAAATACTTCTAGGTTGCTATTCTGAAGTACTACTAACAGGCCGACAAATGACGCTACCGGTTTACAAAAGTTATAGATACACACGGTGATAATAATCCTATACATATTATAAATGCGAAAGTTTCTGTTTGTTACCGCATCACGCTAAAACTACAGCACTGATTTAGATGAAATTTCATATAGAGATTTCTTATGTCTTGGATTAGGACATAGGCTACTTTTCAAAATGTTTATTACAAGTTATTTATTTGAAATATATCCATAGAAATACGTAACGGATGTAAGAAGCTTCTAATACAACAGCTGAAGTGCATTTTAGAGTAAGTCATGTTTAGCCGCGGGGGTTAGACTTCAGTTATTACGGGCAGTGGTTCGGGTAGACTTCAGTTATTACGGGCAGTGGTTCGGGTCCTGCTATAGTGAAATTTTTTTTCTTTGTTATTGTTATCTTTTTTACTTTCGAATATACAAAAAGATTCTTGGATACTGCCAAAACGGCTTAACTGATATATAATTACATACACAAGAAATCTGAATGTTGGCGTTTATGCCGCATTCATTTTCATTTGTTGTAACAAATGAAGGAAGTATGTATATAAATTGAAGACTTTAAATAAAATATGCTCTAAGCACCATAGCAAGAAAAAAAAATTGACGTTTTGTGTAGAATGGGATCTAGATACCAAGCCCTATTTTGTGTACAAAGCGCGAACTGCCACGTATAAATAGCGTACGTAAACTGCAACGAAAGTAGTAGCAAATGCACTCAACAGATGGCAGGCGTACGCTGCAGTTAACACATGAAACGTTATAGATGTTCGAACATTGTGATGTTATCGTAATTCTTTAAAATTGTATTCTCTCTGCATTTCAATGAATAATAGTTTCTTTGGTGATTTCGATTTTTTATAGCATTCGAACGTTTGCATTTAGTTGTTTTGTTGGTTCGCGTTGCATTTGTAGGATCTCAACAGTTCGTTTCTCCGTTAGATGTCTTTTTTATCTCTTTACTTTTCTCCGTTAGGTTTGTTGTTTATTTCGTTACATTTCTCCGTTAGGTTCTGAAGGTGCTTGTGCCTGTTTTATTGATGCGTAACTTGGATGCACCATGATTATGCAATGCCACCAGGTTACGCATCACGGACCTGAGTAGGCATATCGTGCAGGCCACCATCATCACCGGTGGAGCCAAGAGAGAGACTGTATTAATACTACGAATTGCCATCATCCCAACAAACTTGCCATTCCAGGTTAACCGGTTACAGTTTCCATTGAAAGTGGCCTTCTAGATTAGTATAATCAAGAGTCAAGGACAAACATTAAAAGTGGCAGGTATTCATGTGGCCACCCCATGTTTTTCGCACGGACAGCTCTACGTAGGCTGCTCCCGTGAATCGAGAGCTAGAAATCTCTATGTATGCTCGGAGAACAAGAAGTCTCGAAACGTCGTTTACAGGGACGTATTGCAATAGATTTTTTGGCTCTCCATCCGTTCCAAGACAATTATATATTCCGTGCTAACAATGTCGCAAACAGTCATATAGTTATTTATGCCGTTTCTTGGCACTTTAATGTCTGACGGGTAACACCGCGGGGAGCAGCTAGTTGAAGATAATCTTTCACAGAATGACCTCACAATTGCAACGGAAACGTACAGCAGAATAAAAATAAATAATATGAAACTTGAACAATAGATGCCGCTTTATGTTTCATACGTATCAGAATATGTAAATGAAAACATCGTTACGCACACAAACCATTGAAGCTGGTATAAACACGCCGGTTATACGACTTTCCTTCTTTCCGCGTTTTAGAAGTTCACTATATCTCAATGCAGGATCGCGCACTGCTTGTAAACCTATTTTAAAATAATGATGACTATGCAAAAGTGGCATTGCAGAAATTTTGGACACATAATGGTTTAAAAACGGCGTTGGTACGATGACTGCTGTGAGTCTGGAGAAAATGATTCGGAAATTCGAAGCCTAGTAGAGGGAAGAAACGAATTGATTCGACGAATTTATTCGACGTCAGTGGAAGAAGTGGCCACAGCAGTGCAAACGTGTAGTGCACGGAGAATTATCCGAACATTGGACAAACCTGTCAGCACGGTGCCGAAAATCCTACGAAACATCCTTCATTGCTATCCATTCAAAATTACCGTTGTGCATGAGTTGCTTCCTATAGACCTGGCAGAAAGAGAGACCTTCGCTTTATAAATCCTTGCTCGAATGGAAGTGAACGATGAACAGCCGTGGAAAATTTTGTGGACAGACGAAGCCCACTTCCATCTGACAGGATAAGTCAATACACAGAATTGCCGCATGTGGGCAACAGAGCATTCACACTCGTGTCAACCAGGACTGCTTCATACTAAAAAGGTCACAGTGTGGTGCGGGTTTACGGTATTTCTTTTCGGACATGTCCGAAAGAATAGCCACCATTTGTTGATATCAACGGCCGTCATTTCACGAATCCGAAATGTTTAAACATTCCTCTTGCTGTAAGCTTATACTGGATACCAGGAAGGAATCGAGAGTACGCATTGAAATTGTCATTGTATGATGGAGGCATATATGCAGTTACTGATATGGTGTCCCTTGCGGAAATCCAGTACAAGCTGCAGGCAACAAAACTAATGGACAGTACCACGTAGTATGCTATAAGTGGAGAATTGGGGTTGAATGGGAAGCGTGTCTGGATAGACTACTTGGTTAAGACGATCGATGGCTCAAAACGCAATATCCGAGTTCGAATCCGTGTCCAGCACTAATTTTTAACTCTGCCGTTGGATTTATTTAAATTCCTTGAAACGGTCGAAATGTTGAAATATTCCGAATTCGTAAAATTACGGCCGTTAATATCAATAACTGGTATCTGTTCTTTCGGACATGTCCGAAAAATATTGCCGTAAATCTTCTCAGGATGAAGTCCCGTTGTAATTGTGAAAAAGACGTGCGTCTCTTTGCCGACTTCAAAGCTACTATAAATCCACAGAGAGTGATTGATTACTTCCCTCGACAGGAAGAATTTACTGTTGCCAGTCGTTACTTTTCTAAAATAGATCTCTTTAACGCCTACCTGCAGATTCCACTTTATGAACAGCCGCAACAGGTTTTCGTTTTGGCCGTTTCGACGACGGCTCATAATTATCAACTTTGTATGTGACGTATGACACGATACGGACCAAAGTATAGCTTCAATAACTTTTCTGACAGTCCAACCTTCCGTACAGGGGTAAAAATCCATACCAGATCTCCTGGGCTGTACACAACAGGTCGGTGCTTGTCGTTATACCGCTGACGGTCCTTCTCCTGGGCTTCCAGTGTCCGTATGCGAGCCAGCTGTCTTGCTTCTTCGACCCTGGTGATGAGCTGTTTAACATAGTCATCCTGAGTGTCGTCCGGTTGGAACGGGAACAGCGTATCTATTGTCGTCTCAGCTTCACGGCCATGGAGCAGGAAAAGAGGAATGAAGCCTCTGGTGTCCTGTCTTGCGGTATTGTAAGCAAATGTCACGACTGGCAGAATCGTATCCCAATCTTTCTGCTCAACATCGACGTACATCGACAGCATGTCGGCTAACGTCTTCGTAAAACGTTCCGTAAGACCATTTGTCTGAGGATGGTATGCAGTTGTCATTCTGTGGACAATGTCGCACCGTGACATTACCTCTGTACGGCGACGGTGAACGGCTGCAGCGCGTCGGGGAGCGACCTCGTTTAGGGTACGGCGATGGGCTTCTTCCCATAGGTCGACTGAACTCATCGGCAGGTGATTGCCTGGGATAGAACTGCTCTGATGGCTGACGTCTTGCGGCAAAATAATCGTCGAATACTCGCCTTCTCTCTCTGCAGTAGCGTACGACATGTCCAGGGCGCCCACAGTGGAAACACAGTGGTGTGTTTTCTTCTGTCCTCCAGACGTCTGTTCTTCTGCGGGGCGTGATTGTTGCTGGGGGAGTTGGTTGTGGCCGCGTCGGCCGGCTCATAGCCTGCCGTTTGGCGGCTGCAGCGTATGTCCTAGCAGGGCGTTGCCATTCTTCACGTCGGGTGCGATTGACGGGGCAGACAGGAGCTAATGTTTGAAATACCTCGTCCTCAGCGGCGTCGGCTCCCTCGTGACTTACATGGCTTACATCCATGGCCATAATCTGATGCTCGCTCGGTCTAATAGTCTCGGTACAAGCTTCTTAGGGTTTAATTGCGGACGGAGAAGTTAATACTGCTTCCTCCCACAACTCCCCTAAAACCTCCGCATCCTTGCGGATGCTGTTGCGTAGCAGTGTGCGTTTGTACCGCCCTACAGTACGCACGAGGTGCCGTAGTTGCTGTCCATGTCTTTATGGACAGCATAGAGTTCTGACTAACCTGTTGTCTTCTATAGTTTTGTCCCCAGCGCAGAAGATAGCACACAGGTCGTTGGTTCTTCTACAGCATACTAGTGAGGCTAAAGTTCTTTGTGATGGAAGCATAATAAGCGATTCGCGAGATTTTTAATTGTCAGGGATGCCATTTATTAAATAAATAATAAAAAAATTAGCAACTATTGTTAATATGATACGGCCTATGCTGCCCATTGTTCATGTTGAGACCTCGACTGTTATCACATTTACGCAAAAATCTTTACTCATGACCGGCGCGGTCCGGCGCGTATGCTGGTCAGCTCGAGACTGAAACTGCGGCGCGTTGCGAGAGGGCACCTGACGCTGTATTTCGCGCCAAAACAGGGCCTTCGCGCGCTTTCTGCAAAATCGCTCTTCTCTTGTTACAATAAGAGAAGGCACTTTAAACTTTTTAAATTGTCAAAACCTAGCCTGTCCTTGAGAGATATTTATTATAAATTATCAGCTCTGAATAATTAATATTTAGTTTATAATAAACAAAAGTAATTTCAAAAGAAATCACGTGACGTGAAATGCAGCAGCCAATGCGAGGAGAGCACCAGTAACATAGGCGGGCTTTCCCACGGGAAACAGCACCTACTGCGCCATATGCTACTGCTCCCCACCCCACATTTCAACATATGCTGCACTGCTGTCTTTATTCCGCGTTTAAGGCACGTACAATGTTAGCAAAGAAACGGCCAGCGGCCAGAAATATGAAGTGGCCACAGGCCAGGAATATCACACATCCCCTTCCTTCGGAGATTTCCAAACTTGGAATGTTCTCAAAGACAACAGACAAGTTGTAAATAAGAACCCTCTAAATTTTGAAAAATAGTATCTATTACCTCTCAAGAACTTACATAAATATTGAAACCATTACTTCTTAATCTCCCCATCTAAATCAAAATGATTACACAAAAAAGTATAGAAACATCAACATTATAACCCTGCCTAAATTGAACTTGGGCAGCTAAGAATTAGCTAACTTTACAACATAAGAAACTACATGTAAATGCTGATATACACCTAAATATCCTTCTGAAAATACACACACAAAAACTTCAAAGTTACAAATTACTTAACACTTTCTATGAAACTGTGCAGAAAATAAACGATTGAACAATAGATAAGTAACACTAAATAATTACAGGAAATACAGCAGGCTTAAAGCCTCTCAATAGCTGTGATTAGAAATCGGCGCATTGCCGTCGGTGTTTACAAAATTTATTGGCACTTGCCATTTGAATATCTAACTTTTAGACTTCTGGCTCATGGCCGCTTATAACACCAACTAAATTCTCGGCACATTGCCGTCCATCAATTCCACCACAACACATAGTACATAGCCTTACACAAAATTACTAACTTTCGGCGCATTGCCGTCCATCAAAACCACCACTACTCCGATTGTTGACTTAAGCACAAACGAAACTATTTTTGGCACGATGGCATTTATCGCTTTTATCGGCACAATGCCGTCCATCAAGCATCTCAACTCTTTCTCGTTTTATTAACTGAATTGCCTACTCACTTTCGGCTTTGCACTTTTGACACACGCATTGAGTGCAAATTCAACACTAGGCACTCATGACTTTATACTTTTAATAATATTTCTCATAGCCTACATTGCACTGCTGGCTTCACACGCTTGTACATACAAAGGATATACTTAAAGTGGTACATAAAATTTATACATACAAATACATTTATAAAATCGAATCAATGCAGACATTTTGCATATTAAATCAAGAATAATACACATTCAGTGTTTGGTAATTACCCATTAAGTTTGTTTCTTTTTCAGGTCATTGATCTTTCCCATATTTCTTCAGTTACCCATTCAGTCATAAACTTACGTTTAATTATCTTTTGTGACACGCTTCAATATATATTAAATCATATATATCTGTTTCATAATTGGGTCACTGACCCTTCATTCATTGACAATACTCTATGTTGTCATCAGACGTTACCTCTATTCCCATATTACAATTGGCCACACATGCCATGTCTAATATTTAATACCGTACTGTTGGCGAACAGATGCCACTTTTATATTCACTGTAATAGTCTACAATAGCTTCTGATAATGCTTAATATTTAATGCAAAATGCATATCACAGAAATCAACAGAAACCATTTGCTGCATAAAGGCAAAATATAGTTCCGACTGACAGATCGTTGCTTTCATTGACAGCTGACCGTGAAATTCCATTATGTATGATACATATTCCATACTATATATGATGTTTACACATTTAATTATAATTTACAGGAGTTGGCACTTACTCCCGTTTTTTCCTCGCGTCGCGATGTGCAGTTGTTGCGACGTGAAGGCTGGTGGTTGTGGCTCCGCTAATAGATGGAGTCGTCGTCTGCCGCTGCTGGCGATGTTTACGGCCGTTCCTTTCAGGTGCCGCACCCCCCCTTCTGTCTGCTATGGCGCTGAGCGTGGCTGTTCCGTCGACGTGCCCGGTGAAGTGTTGCGACGCCGCCGTTCTGTAGCTCGTCGATTCTTGAAGTTACGTAATCCAATGGATCGCGAACACAGCACTTTCACTTGCTTCACTCGCGTACATCAACTGGCTAACGGTCACTTTATTAGTAAAATTCTTGATGTTTAACAGTTCGCGAATCACTACCACCGTTTATCGCCTCACTGTATCTGTTTATTTTGTTCCGAAATGTTCATCCCCGCAAGGGACGCCATGTACAAGCTTCCTAGGGTTTAATTGCGGACGGAGAAGTTAATACTGCTTCCTCCCACAACTCCCCTAAAACCTCCGCATCCTTGCGGATGCTGTTGCGTAGCAGTGTGCGTTTGTACCGCCCTACAGTACGCACGAGGTGCCGTAGTTGCTGTCCATGTCTTTATGGACAGCATAGAGTTCTGACTAACCTGTTGTCTTCTATAGTTGTGTCCCCAGCGCAGAAGACAGCACACAGGTCGTTGGTTCTTCTACAGCATACTAGTGAGGCTAAAGTTCTTTGTGATGGAAGCATAATAAGCGATTCGCGAGATTTTTAATTGTCAGGGATGCCATTTATTAAATAAATAATAAAAAAATTAGCAACTATTGTTAATATGATACGGCCTATGCTGCCCATTGTTCATGTTGAGACCTCGACTGTTATCACATTTACGCAAAAATCTTTACTCATGACCGGCGCGGTCCGGCGCGTATGCTGGTCAGCTCGAGACTGAAACTGCGGCGCGTTGCGAGAGGGCACCTGACGCTGTATTTCGCGCCAAAACAGGGCCTTCGCGCGCTTTCTGCAAAATCGCTCTTCTCTTGTTACAATAAGAGAAGGCACTTTAAACTTTTTAAATTGTCAAAACCTAGCCTGTCCTTGAGAGATATTTATTATAAATTATCAGCTCTGAATAATTAATATTTAGTTTATAATAAACAAAAGTAATTTCAAAAGAAATCACGTGACGTGAAATGCAGCAGCCAATGCGAGGAGAGCACCAGTAACATAGGCGGGCTTTCCCACGGGAAACAGCACCTACTGCGCCATATGCTACTGCTCCCCACCCCACATTTCAACATATGCTGCACTGCTGTCTTTATTCCGCGTTTAAGGCACGTACAATGTTAGCAAAGAAACGGCCAGCGGCCAGAAATATGAAGTGGCCACAGGCCAGGAATATCACACCGGCTGCCATGCACTGTTGTAATTCTTCTCTCACAATTTGTCGTATGAGAGAAGCGAAGTCATGCTGGTCTTCCACATCGGCCATAGGTACTACATTGGGGAGTCGGTCATACTTCTTGCGTCCAACTCTCCTTTGTTGCATCTCTTCAATACGTTGGCACCACTTGATGAACTCTTCTATCGTAGCGACGTCTTTTATCAGAAGGGCTTGGTACATGTCTTCTGCTATACCCTTCATCAGGTGCGTGATTTTGTCGGCCTCAGTCATGTTCGGATTGACAGTGTTACACAGGGCCAAAACATTCTGTATGTAAGACTGTGTCGGCTCACCATGTCGTTGGGCCCGGTTCTTCAGTTGTTCTTCCGCCGAGCGGATTTGTCGCTGGCGGTCTCCAAACGTCTTCTTAAGTTCCGCCTGGAACGTCATTCAGTTTATCTTCGTTGTTCTCGAACCATTGGTGGGCTGTTCCGTCCAGGTAGAAATAAACGTTGGCCAAGCACATTGTATGATCCCACCTGTTGTACTTGGCGACTCGGTCGAATCCTTTTAGCCATTTATTGGGATCCTGTCCAGCGACTCCAGAGAACACCGACGGGTTCTTCTGATGATACTCGGTATATCCCTTGTATTCCGATTCTAGTCCGTGTAAGCGACGGCTTCTACGTTGTCTAATCGGAGCTACGGCGATGCAGCTGTTGCACAGGGTACCCGGCGCCTCCACCAAACAATGTCGCGTTGAAATAGGAGCAGGCTTGACTTCGAAGGCAACTGAACACAGCGCTTATACTCAAAGCACGTTTATTACGAACTCAACATACACGCAGCACTAACTGCCTCTCAGGCAGAGTGCTCTGCTATTTATACACAGACAGAATTTACCAGAAATTAGAAGAACAGGTAACATAAGAAACAAGTAGAATTTACAAGTGAACATAAGAAAGATGTAGAACATTCTGGAATTGTTAATTACAATGAAATAAATTTTTGCCGGTGGGCGGGATTGAACCGGCGACCTACAGCACCGCAGTCCGTGACGCTATCCCCTGCGCCACGCCGGCAGTTTTTTTTTTTTTTTTTTTTTTTTTTTTTTTTTTTTTTTTTTTTTTTTTTTTTAATAATGTCGTTTTTTATTCCTCTGCTGTAGGCACCAGTGTTGTATTGCAAAACAAATCAATTGCGTCTTCCCTTCAAATCATAATACGAAACTAAAATGATGCTCTATGGAATGAGTAAGAACTGCCAACTCTTCCTGTAGCAAGAAGAAAAAATAAGCTTGTAATTCAAACAAATGAAATGATATTCAATACGTAAGTGAAACCTTTAAAAAGTTTTGAAACAAAGTCCTGTATTTGGATCGCTTTTGTAGAACGTAATGCTGGTCGTTAATATAGAGTATGAAATCTTGTAAGGTAGGAGCTTTCCGGTTAATCGCATAAAAAATAAACTGTGCAAGAAGCCATGTGTAACTATTATGCTTGGCGTCAGGGTAATATTTCCAATCAGGGCGCAGTATGTCATGTACAGTAATGTTCAGTGCGGTGGTGCGAGTCATAAGAGCTAGTCTTTTTCTAGCCCACGTCCAGATTTCAGTCTGATCTCGACAGACAAATGCGTGCGCTAACGTGGCCAGCAGCTGGCACCGAGTGCAGTACGGCGTGGCTTTTAATTTGATACTGTACATCTTTTCGCCAATAGGGATGACATTTACAACGTCATACCAGTTGGATCTAACTTTCGTACTAAGTACTGAATTATGGATGTTTTTCCATATAGCAGTCCAGTTATAAAGCGGATATTTCAGCTCGATTGTATTCTGTGGCACTATGTCAGTGAATGTGCGATAGAGTGATGCAGTATCGTACGTCCGTTGATGTACTCGTATATAGCCTACTTCTAGGTAAAATTTTCTGAGGTGTTCCAGTTCCGGGTTGATACGGGCGAGGTTTACTGGCACAGCATTATCCGCAGATTCTAAGCGAACAAACAAATTTTTGTTGATCGTATTGTAATCGGCCTGCAAAATTTTGATGGTTCTGCTGACAAATAGTGCCGTACACTGTGCTTCCAAATTTTTGAGCCCGAAGCCTCCCTTACTGTAGCTAAGTGACCCTGTACGAAAAGCAACTTTAAAGATGTTGCGTCTCCACAAGTACCAACTTGCACTGGCTGTCATTTTCTGAGCTGTGGTGTTGGGGATAGGTAAAGTTGCAGCTACGTGGTAAATTTTACTGTAGACATAACCATTGATGAATAAGGCTTTTTGAATGCGGTCTAAACTTCTTGTAGAATTATCCCGTAGAGTCGCACGTATGATGTTAAGTTTTTCTTGCCATTTGAGCTGTACCATGTTACGGGGATTAGCCATGAGAATCAGTCCCAACTGTTTCCTGGTCTCGGTTATAGGAAGCCACGTAGATGCAAATAGTCTTTATGCGGTCCTAATAATAGCAACCGAGACTTCCGCTCGTTCACCCTGGCACCACAAGCATGAGTATACTCTTGAACTATCCTCTTGGTGGTATCGAGTTCTTCGCTGGAGTTGACAAGGACGCTGACGTCGTCGGCGTAGGCTTGGCATACTGTTCTTGTATTGAAAATCTGTAACTCTTGTAAGTTGATGTATAACGTTCGGAGGAGTGGTTCCACAGCTATCGCATACAGAGTCGTAGACAGTGGACATCCTTGTCGGATACCTCGCTGCTGTGTAATAGATGGAGTGAGTTGACCATTAATTTTGCATCTGAATGTCGTATGGCAGATGCAATGCCTGATGACTGAAATAAATCGATCGCTGAAGCCCATAGTCCTCATAACTTGAAATAGGAAATTGTGGTCGACTCTGTCAAACGCATTATCGAAGTCGAGGAATGGCAGTGCCATTTTGCTTCTACATATCCAGGTGAGGTAAATTAAGTCTCTGTATTCGGCGAGTATGATCAACATTGAACGCCCAGTAACCGCACTTTTCTGGTAATGACCAATAATCTTGCGAAGGAACGGTTTCATTCTCTTGTTCAAGAGACGAGTCAAGATCGTAAAATCCGTATTCAGAAGCGTGATTGGTCTAAAATTCTGCAGTCCGCCAGCATGCGGCGTTTTCGGGATGAGAACGAGGATGCCTTCAGTGAAGTTCGATGGAAAGTCATTGCCGGACATTAACTCGTTATACATTTCGGTGAGTTGAGGGCCAAGTAAATACCAAAACCGGTCGTAGAATTCTATAGGCAGACCGTCTGAACCAGCAGCTTTGTTTCGCGCCGCTTCTGCGATAACATCTGCAATTTCTGCACAAGTTATATTTTTCAACAACTCTGCGTTATCCTCGTCCGCTATTCCTCGCGTGTTATTTGATAAAAACGTCCGCATTACATTCAAGTCCGTCGCCGATGCTGCGAAGAGGTTCGTAAAATATCTTGCAACGTATGCCTTGATTTCACCTTGATGTGTATACTCCTGTCCCTACTCTTCCGTGAGCTTGTGTTACATTTGTCGCCTGGCTCTTTTTGTTTCCTTTATTACGTGGAAGATGGAAACATTTTCGTGTTCTATGTCGTTGACATTTCTGTCTCGTATTCTGATTCCCTCCAAGGATTGTCTCGTAAGCGCCACTATTTTTGCTTTAGTCTTCTTGATTTTGATGACGTCCGCAGCCGTGGATGTCGGTTTGTTATATAAATCACGAAGGAGCGCAAAGAAGTTTTCCAGTGATCGTTTCTTCCAATGCGCTCTATCCTTAGCGAACTGAATAATACATTTTCTTAGTTGTGCTTTGGCGCACTCCAGCCACCATTCAATACGTATGGCGTAACGCGGTATTCGCTGAAGACATCGTTGCCAGGTGTTCTCGATCGCTTGTTGGAGAGAGTCGTCATTAATGAGGGAGACATTAAGTTGCCACAGTCCGCGTCCCAAAAAGGTCTTTTGTGGTGTGTGTCTCAGGACTGCTTGAAAGGCACTGTGATCACTAAAACTTAGTGGCCACATCTCGCAGGCCATAACACTGGTTTTAAAATCATCGCTGACATAAATTCTGTCGATTCGACTTTGAGACACACTGCTGATGTATGTGTACGCAACGGCGTGTGCCCGGAGATGTATCCAAGTGTCCGTGACTTGAAGGCCACTAACAATCTGTTGCAGCTCCTCACAAAAGTTAAAATTTGGAGCTTGATCTTGCTTACGTAAAACACAATTGAAATCTCCAGCTACAATTAGTTTGCATCGTTGTCTCGTGAAGAGTGTGACTATTTCGTCTCGAAAAAATCACATCTCTGTCGCTTATTGTTGCTTCCTGATGGCGCGTAAATATTGACAAGTACCAAATCTTGTATACTGATGGAGATTCCTCTACCCGAGCTTAAGAGGGCTTCTGTAGTAAACTGGGTGCCTTCCTTACATAAAATCGCGGTACCAGCTACGGGACCAATATTAATTATGGAGGTGTAACCAAATATCTGTCCTATTTTGGTGGAGACCACTTCCTGTACTAACGCGATATCTATTTCTGCAGCTTGTAGGTAGTCCTTAAAGCATTGGAATTTGACGTCGGACTCTATTCTATTGATGTTTAAAGTGGCTAACTTAAAGCCTTGCATGATTGTAGAGGTTGCAATTAATCACCGACTTCGTCCGCCCAATTGATATTTGGGAGGGACGGTGCAGTGTCCATAAGCGCGGAATCTTGCACATCGACGTTCATCAGAGTGTCCTCCGTCTCCGGGTACAAAGGTTGTGAACGGTCTTGCTCGTGAGATGGCTCATCATACCCATCCTTTTTGAGTATTTTCCTAACGCGCTGTGGTTTCGTGTCCAGTTCCTGAGTTTCGCCCTGACTTTGTGTCCTCAGTGGTCGTTTGGTTTTAGACGACTTCTGTTTCAGGTTTCCTACTTCGCTGACTGGATTCTGCGGACTTTCTAAACGTCTGTCATCACCAGTAGGGCACCCTGTAGGCACTGAGACAGATTCTAACGGCTGCAACGTGGGTGGAGCTTCAGACTATTGCAATACTTCCGTCGCCATGGTGTCGAGGGAGTGTAGTGATACATTGGCGGAGGAGTGTTTCTGCACGCTGCCTGAAGCCAGAGTAACTCGTGCGTACGTTCTAGTGCCCGTAGGCGGCGCTTGGTCAGTGGTAACTACCTCGCGAGGCAATTGTCGCGGTCTTGCTTGTGGACATGCTGCTTTCATGTGTTCTGACGATCCACAATGAGCGCGTGTACGAGGTTGTCCGTCGTATGTGACAAGACCTTTGAACACCTGTACTATGATATAGGACGGCATATGTTTATTCAAATCAATCTTCACGATTTTTACGCCGTTGTCAACGTTAAAGTGCCTGAGACCTGTCCACTTTTCTCTTTGAATTTGAAGCACCGACCCGTAAGGGGAGAGGGCCTCTCGTATACGATCTAAGTTGACTTCAAACGGTAGGTTGTAAATACGAACCAACTTGAGGCCAAGTCCGGAACAAGTTATTGTAACCTCACTAATTGCGCCATTTGAGTGAGCGAACGTTGCCTTTCCGTTAGTTCGAGTCATAGTTCGCAAGCAGATATCGTCTTTACGAACTTGCACATATACAGCATTGGCTACGAAATCATAAGCAAAGCCTACAACGTCATCGTCTTCTAGGTAAATCTTGTCATGTAACCAATCGTCGATTTCCAAAATTGTCGGTAGCACGTATCCGTATTTAAATGCGAACTTGAGGGTGCGTGTTCGAACTAGAGTTTCCATACTGCAGTCGGAGAGCAATACTCACAATAACCGTCAACAGGCTGCGGCTCCGCCGGCGCGCACGCTGGCGTAAACAACCCAGCGGTGTGCACTCGACCGCGTCCGCGGCGAGACTTGCAGTCGGTGTTCGTGGTCTCTCGCGGCAATACGCAGTTTCTAAGTTATTTACGTTTTTGTGTCTGCCATTCGATAGTGCATTGGCTCCCGTTATTTTCCCGATGTATTTGAAAGAGATAACCGCTCCTGTGTCCAATTATTTATATGACACCGATGATTCGAAGAACATGTAGAAAATTTGGATACTTTATTTATACTGTTGTTGCAGGCAGGCTTAAAGTTTAGTAGAAACAACTGCGTTGTCTTCCATTGGAAATTTATTACTTAGGAAATCAAATGTTTGTTAAACTTATGGGACTTAACTGCGGTGTGATCATTCCATAAATTTACAAACTACTTATGAACTAACTTATACTACAGATAGCACAAACATCCATGCCCGAGGGAGGATTCTAACCCCCAACGGGGAACGACATCGCGCATCGGAGCATAGCGCCTTGCGCTCGGTCACTCCGCCGCGGTGAATACTTAGATGTCATCAATGCGGAAGGTGTCCATCAGACATAAGCTCTTGTGAAAGCAATTCGCGACCTCAAGCAGCCCACTGACAATGCAGAACTTCAATCTGTGAATGGCAAACATACCACATTCGCTTTATGCGAAATGCAGCCGAGATTGCACAGCCGTTACAACATCTTCGGCGTAAAAAATAACTTTCGTGTGGTGGGAAGACTGTGATATTGCTTTTCGCCAATTTAAAGACGCTTTTCTGTGTCACAAATATTTGGTCCCTTTTGATGGGGAAAAGCATTGATATTAGCTCTCGACGCTTCGTCATTTGGTCTAGGCGCAGTTCTTTCACATGAGAAAGCCGGCCGCGGTGGCCGCGGGGACTGAGGCACTCCAGTCACGGTCTGCACGGCCACCACGGTCGGGGGTTCGAATCCCCCCGCCCCCCTTGGGCATGGATATTTGTGCCGTCCTTAGTGTAAGGTAGTTCGTAAGTAGTTTGTAAGTATAGGAACTGATAACCCCGTAGTTTAGTCCGATAAGCTTAACAAACATTTGAACATTTTTTTCACATGAGATACGTTCAGTAGAAAGACTGATTGAGTTTGCCTCGTAGCGGAAGAACAAAGCTCAGCGGAACTATTATCAGATTGATGAAGAGGCTCGTGCCATTATTTCCGGATTGACTAAATTTCACGAACACTTCTATGGTTGGTTTAGTGACTGATTATAAGCCTTTGTAGTCTTTCTTCAATCCGGCCAAGTTAATCGCGCAACGCACAGCACAGAAACTACATAGGTGGGCCTTCATTAACGTTGATTACGCTGGATCGTTTCGGAATACTACACGTTTTCAGTAAATTCCTGTTTCTGGTATACACGACCAACACGACGACACGTGCTACTACGCAGAATCTACAGTCCATTTTCTGCATTGAGGGTCTGCCGGAACTAATTGTCAGTGACATTGGTCCGCAGTCTGTTTCCTCGGACTGTGCACATTTTTGCGCTCCTAACGGGATTCATCACCTCAAAAGTTTTCCTTTCCACCCTCAATCCGACGGAGAAGTGGAGAGACTCGTACGCACCTTTAAGCAGCAGATGTCCCAGCTGCGTTCCACCACTGACAGGACGAAGCCCTGCTTCTCTTCCTACCGCTCTCAGCCAGGTGACGGTCCTTCGCCGGCGGAGCTGCTCCACGGACGGCGCCATTGCACCCTCTTACAGCTGCTGCACCTCTCCGCCCCCCATACAATGTATAATACTAACACCAAAATTTTTTTTCAGACGCTTTGCTGCGAACAAACTTTGGGCAAGCGGGATCATCAGCAAGTTTCTTTCACGTTCTATGTTCCTTATACAGGAACCGACCAGCTTGGTGCATCGTCTTGCGAACCAGCGTCACAAAATGTTTGTTAAGCTTATGGGACTTAACTGCAGGGTCGTCAGTCCCTAAACTTACAAACTACTTATAAACTAACTTCTATTAAAGACAGCACGAACATCCATGCCTGATATAGGATTCGAGCCCCCGACGTGGAACGAAGCATAACGCCTCAAAGCGCTCGGCCACTCCGCCGTGGGGAACCAGCTTCCCCCTTGGCATTCTCCTGGTACTGGCGCTGGTCCTTTGTTAACAGATTCTGTGTCTCTGCGAAGCCTCTCGCCTCCTCCCGCGGCAACCCGCACCCAGCATTGCAACCGCACGTTGTGGTCACCCTGGCGTCAGACGCGGAGCTGTATTCTTTGCCTGGTTTTGCTGGTTTCCTACGCTGACCCGATAACGATTGTTCGGATGTGGACCGGGCCCTTCAACCCACCCACGCACCCAACAGAAGTTTGTACGTCTACTCTTGCCTCCCGCCGTTGTTTCTGTCATCACCATGCGACGACGGTGGGGAGTTTGAAAGGAGGAAAGCTATACCGACTCTCATATCTATTATGGGCGGTACAGACATAGCAGACACAGCGCCACGGATCAACGCAGGCGGCGCCGGGCGGCGTGGTTTCTGCTCATGCGTTGCACGAAACATTGGCTGAACAGGTCGCCCTCATGGACGGCGCGCGGAACAGCAGAGAGAGCCTAGGTCACGACAACCTGATTCTAAGTGGGAAAGTCAACATTTTAAATGAGTGGAGAAGAACTCATTTTGCAGCCTGCATCTGATGTAGACTGACCTGTAGGTCTCTCCATAGAATTAAATTCTTAGCTTATTCAGTTTGTTTGTTCTTCCATTATTTGCTGTAAAAATGTATAGCTTGCAAGAACGTGACTGCGTATAAAGTAACTGTGTATCAAGTCAAAGTTCACAGTATTACGGAAATATCAGAGTGTGAGGGGGCTGACATTGAGCCGCTTATTTCGCATATCAATGTATTAGGTGTTAAAGGAGTTTTCTTGGTTGGAGAACTGTGTAACGCAACAGGAGAAAGGATGTGAGAGAGAGACAGTAGATGAGCTTGTATCTCGTGGGAAAGCTCCGCCCCTATTGCAAGTTAAGATCTGATTGGCTCCCGCCTATACTAGTTGTCCGCCAAAGCTTTAAGATTCTTTTATTAATATTTAACTTTCCTATGTCTATCAAAAATTATCTGTATACTTTCTGTAATGTTTTTGTGCTAAGCTAAATTTCGGTTAATTCAAAGATTTAATTATTTGTATATTTTGTAATAAGCTGAACAATGTTAGTGTAGAAGTTTCGCTTGGCGCCAAAACGGTGGCTTGTGGCGCGCAGCGAAGTGCGGCGGCAGTCAGTCGAGCGCCGACCGCGATACCTTGCACATTCATGTCAGTTCAGTGCGGGCCAGGGACAGTTTATACGTTATGCAACGTTTATATTTGTAACATTACTCTGTCTGTATATTTGTGCTTGGATATACACTGGCATTTATTCAATAAAAACAAGCACTGGCATCCTACAAAAGCTAAAGTTATTCGTAGTGCAGTACTTCCTAGCCACATCTCAACACCTCTTTTAGCATCACTTCAAGTACAACGGATGTGCGACCTGTGTGCTTCACCTGCGCAATGGGACATCAACTACGACAGAAGACACAAGGTTAGTAAAAGAGTGAGTTTAGATATGCACTGAAGTTGCATATCGACACGGCACCTCGCGTGCAGTGCTGCCCTGTTTACAAACCAGGGCATTGGCACGAAGTGCGTTGGTAACATCGCCGAGGGAAGGCATGAAAGAGGGGAGGTGTTTTAGGAACTTTGTCAACTATGCACTGACCTGACTCTCCCTGTCTTTTTTTAAGAAGCTCCGCCCTACTTGGCATCCCTGGCGGGAATTTCTTTGAAGACTAAGTGCTTTGCAGAAAGTTACTTGGAGAAAAGTGATGTTTAAATTAGTTGATAAAATTTTGTGAACTGTGGTTACGAAGTTTATGTGCATAAACTGGCCTAGAACGGTGCTCGAACTATGGTATGTAATTTACAAACAGTGTGGCTGAATTTTTGAACAGTAAATTATAGGCTGTATTTTTGATGGGGATGTACTGTGCTATGAGGTAGTACATTTAATGGTGTTGTGAATAGTGGCTAGGCTGCAAAATATCGTTATTGAATGCTGGTGGCAATCTCGTGTGCACGGTCACTGGATTAAGTTGTTTCATCGGCAAGAAGATTTTTTCGCATCACGAGAGGACGCCGTGCGGCCGGTAGCAGAAAGTGACGAGCGGCAGCATACGACGCCGGTGCGGACGGGAGCAGCGAGCCATCGCCACACAGCAGCCAAACAGGGCGCACCAGCAGTCCGACGCAACGCGGGCACACCTACCTCAGCAGCCGGTAGCAGTTCATCTCGTCGGCAGCAAGCAGTAGACTCCAAACAGTGAGTGTCGCAATAGCAAAGCTTAAGAAACGCATTTTATGTATGAAAGCATTGTGCGTAACAACAGTGTAGACAGATTATCATAGGTTTTTGGAGAAAATTTTGGCTGAAACTTGTAAAATTATTAAACTATAAAATGGATAGTAACGATGAGAATAGGTATCATCTTAGCAGTAGAGGCAGAGATCATGCAGATGAAGGGAATAATGATCAGGGTAATCAGCTTGTAAATTCGCAAAATAATAACATTGGATCTGATACATTGGATCAATCAGAAATGACGGAAAATAATGCTGAGGCAAATACTAATGAAAATGTAAATTCTGTTGTAAATGATTGCATTGAAAATGGCTATCTTGACTGGCATGGGCAAAATGAAAATTTGAATGTAAGGCAAGACGCTGCATTTCCTGAAACGGGCGTCCGTAATTTAAATAACTCAGTAGAAGAATTACGGAGAGTGAGTCATGGTAGAGGATCAGCTGAGACATTACCGATCCAAAATAATTTTCAGAACATAAGTCCTATGTGGCTGGCCAATGATGCGATCATTAATGACAGATTTGGGAAGAAAATTTGAAGCAGGCCAGGAAAAAGCAGAAGCAGGTCAACAATCTTTAAAGAATGCATTAAGCGCGGAAATAAAATCAGTTCAACATGACATTGAAATAAGTCAAAAAAAATCAGAAGCTTTAGAAAAGAAAATTGATGGGGTACAAAAGGAGTTGAAAAAGGCATTTGAAGAGGGGCAAACAAAGTTAGAAGCAAGTATAATTCAACTCTACAAAAAATATAATGATTTAGATCAAAGGGTTAATAATTTGGGGACTAGCACTAACGAGAGTCTTTATGAATTGAACAACAAAACAGAAGGTTTGGGTAAGAAATTAGAAGCTTGTAAAATTGAGATAACACAGAATATTGACGCAAAAGTCAAAATTGTAGATAACAAGGTAGAAAATCAGGGTAAAGAAATCTGTCAAATAAAGCAGCAGGTTGATAACTTAGATGACATGCATACTAAAATGGCGAAAGCTTGCAAAGATAGGTACCAACAACAAATGACAACATTACACACTGTAGTCAGTGAACAAAATGAAATAAACAATAAAATGGCAGCAATTGAATCACAATGTAAAGATAACGCAAATGTGATGCACAGTAAGATAATTCCTGAAATTGAAACAGTCGCATTTGACGTAGCAAAATTTAAAAGAGAATGTTGAAGAAGTCAGTAAAACTAGTTGTCAAATTATTACTGTAGATGACACAATCAATGCAGGTAAATATCACACTTTCTCGAGTAAAGGAAACTTGCATCTGGTTGCTTTCATTCGACAGTTTGAGAATACCATGCCTCCACAATACACTGAACAACAAAAAATAATCATGGTTGCAAGTAGATTTGAAGGAGAGGTAATTCAAGTACAGGAAGGGTGGAGGAGAAACAGGTGGCGAGCAGATCGCCGTAATAACGATGACCGTAACAGAAGTAGTGGGGCGAACAGGGAGGAGGAGAGCAACAGCTGGGAGGAAAGACAGCCGCGACGGAGCCATAGCCCATCGAGGAGAGGAAGTTATCATGGAGGTGGTAGGGAGAATCATAACAGTCATGATAGAGAGCGTGCACACATGCCTCAGAGGGTATCACATACTTTGTGATACTAGGTGATTGACGACCACCAGGCACTCCAGTTATTGACAACATTATTTCCGTTTTCTTTCCATGTTGTCAATCTTCCTCTTTTAACTATCACTAACAACTGTCGTCTTTCCATTCTTAAATATCGCATTCTATGCAGAGAATATGTAAACACGATTTAGACAAACACAGAACTAGACAAGAAACATACCTTAATAAGACAATAATATCCAGGATACAGCACATTTTATTTAAAAAAATGAATGACGAAAGACACTATATATTGGCTAATAGGAGAATAGTATCACAGAATTAAATATCTTACATGTCAAAAGTTTCATGCTGTGTAAAATCACATGAGCGAGTTGAAATTCTTTTACACACAAAGTAAACACGTTGATACACACAGAAAATACTTTTAGATATTTCAGCTGAGTCGCAGAAGAAAAGGAAAGCAAAACCAGGTAAGTGAATTATTATTTAAGTAAACAGCTAGGGGTGATTAAAGAGACAAGTGGTATTTCGTTTCACGACTAAACAAGGATTACGACTGGAATAGTGCACTGTGTAGAAAGAAGTAGTTTAGGCGACGCGTTATTTCGCCCCATTTATAATTACGCCGTAGCGTATTGTATTGTGAAGTTTTGAAATGGTGTTAGGCATGGAAAGGTCCGGCCACACCCATGCACAGATTTATGATGTTTGAGGATATAGTAAGGCGACTGGAAGTCTGCCAATTATTATAAGTAAGAAGAGAATACGAGCGATGTGGTTTCCGCCCACCTGTTGTTGTTGTGGAATTATAGGAATGCACGGGCGATGTGGTTTCCGCCTACCCACTTATTAGGATTAAGCACACTGTCCAGTACTTATAGGGTCCATACGTAGCTTGCACTATTGTGAAACAGTACCATCTTCAACCAATTATATTGTCACCCTGAGACATATTCATGCACGATTTGGAAAAGATATTTATTAAATGTAAACTTGCACATACAGTCACAAAACATTCAATATGTAAAATATATAAGGTAAGTACCTAACTAAGTTCGGTCACGAGAATTTCATACGCTTAAAATAAAATAAAAAGTACACTTAAAACACTGTATTTTCAAAGTATATAACAGATTTCATAATTCAAAAGAGGAAGAAGTGACCACTTTCTGTAGAATGAAAGCAATGACGGATTCGGGTTCTGTCATCCAAGAAGATGACGTATATATTACGGGATGTGTATTTTTGTATTAAATGATTTGGTACTTCTGAATCACATTTGTTTTGTCTATTTAGAGGAAATATGTAAAATGGTAAAGACACTACTGATTACATTCTTTGTATTAAGCTCAGTATATGGAAAGTATGTTGACCTCCAATGAATGAGATGCAGGATGTAAATAGAATTCCAGACAAGGACAGTGGCCAGATGGCTACATACACACACACGCGGACAGGCGTTGCGTTACTAGTCGGGCAGGGGATGAGTCAAATGCGGCCGTTGCCGTAGCGTCAGCTGGCACGGATTGATACAGACTGCCACTAGTAGCGAACATTAGAAACGAATAAAGCTTTGTACAACATAACAGAACTAGAGGAATATTATGAGCACTAAGAAACAAAATGAATACCATATGTAAGCATAAAAGTTGTAATATGATCAATTCAGGTTGTATATCATATTGTTGTAAATGATTTCTAAATTTTATTTTAGGTTTGTAATTAAGTAATAGGCTAATTCCCTGATGTTGTTTGTATCTGTTCATGTAAATGTACGAGAGATATGAGGACGTGGGAGACAAGAGGAAGCAGGCAGACGAGCTTATCCTCACTGTAATCTGGTAGCAGGTATGGACAGAGGCAGCGTCACACACGACAGATGCTAAATCCGTACCACGCCGTGGTCGCTGCTCCGCATGACGCAAGCTCTACATCAGCTGCTGAGCTTACACTACAATCCTTCGTCTCCACGTCAAGATAAGTGTAAAGTGTTAAGTGTCGTTAAACAAGAAAAGTGATCAGTTCAATTCAAATGCATTAAGAACGGCAAAGCACCGATAACTTAGCTATCTCAAAATAAAAGGACGGCAAAGTGCTGATAATTTCTCATGTTTTAAAGTTAGTGCCATCTTATTTTGTAAACTAATTTTCCAATTCGAGAGAACTAAATAATTAATTTCTTAACTCATTTCTAAAGTAAAATTATTAAGGTTGAGCTAAGATTTTTCAAACTTACATAACAGGCTTTATCTAATCAATTTTCAGTGTCATTCATGGTTACTAGTAGATAGCATTATATTACCTAAAATGTTTTCTGTAATTGTCAATAGGAACTGACACCTAGATTTTATCAATTATGTATAATTATGATATTTAACTCTATAATGTTATGTAAAATCTTACCTATGGTACTTTGATATCTTATGTACGGCAAATCAACAAAATTTGGGTATTTGGTTCAAATTTTAGTTATATTATGTAAAACATTTCTAAATTATATAGTACATTTCCAAATTGCTAGTTATTACATGAACTATACAATGTTGAAAATTTAATTAGTTGGGGGATGTGTGAGGGGGCTGACATTGGAGCCGCTTATTTCGCATATCAATATATTAGGTGTTAAAGGAGTTTTCTTGGTTGGAGAACTGTGTAACGCAATAGTAGAAAGGGTGTGAGAGAGAGACAGTAGATGAGCTTGTATCCTGTGGGAAAGCTCCGCCCCTATTGCAAGTTGAGATCTGATTGGCTCCCGCCTATACTAGTTGTCCGCCAAAGCTTTAAGCTTCTTTTCTGTAATGTTTTTGTAATGTTTTTGTGCTAAGCTAAACAATGTTAGTCTAGAAGTTTCGCTTGGCGCCAAAACGGTGGCTTGTGGCTTGTGGCAACGAAGTGTGGCGGCAGTCAGTCGAGCGCCGACCGCGATACCTTGCACATTCATGTTAGTTCAGTGCGGGCCAGGGACAGTTTATACGTTATGCAATGTTTATATTTTTAACATTACTCAGTCTGTATATTTGTGCTTGGATATACACTGGCATTTATTCAATATAAACAAGCACTGGCATTCTACAAAAGCTAAAGTTATTAGTAGTGCAGTACTTCCTAGCCACATCTCAGCACCTCTTTTATCATCACTTCAAGTACAACGGATGTGCGACCTGTGTGCTTCACCTGCGCAATGGGACATCAACTACGACAGAAGACACAAGGTTAGTAAAAGAGTGAGTTTATATATGCACTGAAGTTGCATATCGACACGGCACCTCGCGTGCAGTGCTGCCCTGTTTACAAACCAGGGCACTGGCACGAAGTGCGTTGGTAACATCGCAGAGGGAAGGCATGAAAGAGGGGAGGTGTTTTAGGAACTTTGTCAACTATGCACTGAACGACCCTCCCTGTCTTTTATAAAAAAGAAGCCCCGCCGTAAGAGTCAACATATATAATCAGTAACACTAACTTTATCTTTAATACCATGTATATTTTGGAGAAAAATGCTAATCCCTCTATCATATTGATACGTGACATTTTCCATCCCTATCAGCTACCTTCAGTGTAAAAGAGTTGCAGCTCTATCACCCACTACTACAGGAATTTTCCCACGAGTCTCCCAACCACCCTACCTCGCTTTCACCTATAAGCTTTGCTGACCTTCACTTCCGATACCTACTGAGTTGCAGGCGGTGTTTGGTGAAACCCGACCTGCTGATGGAGCTCAACAGGTACCACTGACGTGTCAACCATACCTACCGCCATTAGCGCCTCAACGAGCCTGGTTATAATAGGCATGGCAACTTTATTAACACGAAGCCGATCATGATGCTGAAATAGATCCTCGAAATGCACATTCGTGGAACCAGTTTCGGTAGCTATCTTTTCCAGATAACCACCTATGTCGTACTCCCCATCCCTATGAAGACTATTCTGTGCTCAACCCACCATCACTACCCGATCCTCTTTTGAAAAAAGAACTCCCTTATGACAACCTCTACCTGATCCAATCCTGCACTGGGCTTCACAATACTGGTGACCTGGTACTCACTCCGCAACACTTCCTACAACTGCTGGCCTACGCTTCTGCCATGCGAGCTACCTAACAGCTGATTCCTCTTCTTTCTAGCAGCCTTTTCTACCGTTTTCGGCTTCCTAACACCTGAGGTCTGCTGCTTGTTACCTGCACCTAAAGCTACAGGAGGCTCCTCTCCACTCAACTCTGACAGTTCACCAAACCCATTTCTCACATGCAATGTGAAAATATCTGAATACTTCTTCTTCCTAACTGCCTTTTTCACATTTCCAGTTCCAAATTCCCAGCCTCCCTCCTCATCCTATCTAATTCATCCTTTGTTGTCTGCAACTGCAGCTGAAAGGCACAGATCTTACGCTCTTGTCCCTGTATTAACCTTTTCTTGATATATAACCTGTAATTCCAGGAGAGTCTCTACACGGAATGCCCACTGGCTTCCTCAATGCACTCCCCCCCCCCCCCCACACATGAAAATACTTCAAACAAATCTCACATCACAACCCACGACTCACGAACCTACGGCAAAGCTCACACTTCCCATTAATGGTAAAATTTTACAATTACTGAATGAAAAACTAAACAATAATGCTTTCTAATTGATGATACAACACAAGTACGATTTTATGAACTTACTACAGTAATACAAATTTTCATCTATATAAATAAGGTAACTACTATTAACTGTATTTATCCACATGAAATGGAACTGAAAGAAAACTTCAGACTATTTGTTGTCTTAAATAAAGAAACGAATCATCCCCTGATACACAAGCAAAACAGAGCTTATTAAGACACAAAAACTTAACGAACACAGTAAGCGAAAATTACAGCAATAACAGCAAGAAATACCAGTAGATATAACTAACTTTAATAACTACCACTTCAAAAGCACTAAATTAAAAAAAAAATTTCAAATGTTTGTAAATCTATCGGACCAAACTGCGTGGCCAACAGTCCGTAGCTTACAAACTACTTAAACTAAGGTAAACTAACGTAAGGACAACACACACACCTATGCCCCAGGGACGACTCGAACCTCCGACGGCGAGCAACTGCGCGCTCCGCAGCGAGGAGCCTTAGACCGCTTGGCTACTCCACCGCAGCAAATTTAAAAATTGACTACAATGCACAAAGAATGGCAAAACACCATGTTTTCGGATGAATCCAGGTTCTGTTTACAGCATCATGCTGGTCGCATCCGTATTTGGCGACATCGCGGTGAACGCACATTGGAAGCGTGTATTCGTCATCGCCATACTTGCGTTTCACCCGGTGTGATGGTATGGGGTGCCATTGGTTACAAGTCTCGGTCACCTCTTGTTCGCATCGACGGCACTTTGAACAGTGGCCGTTACATTTCAGATGTGTTACGACGCGTGGCTCTACCCTTCATTCGATCCATGTGGAATCCTACATTTCAGCAGGATAATGCACGACTGCATGTTGCAGTTCCTGTACGGGCCTTTGTGCATAAGGAAAATGTTCGACTGCTGCCCTGGCCAGCACATTCTCCAGATCTCTCACCAATTGAAAACGTCTTGTCAATGGTAGCGGAGCAACTGGCTCGTCACAATACGCAATTCACTACTTTTTATGAACTGTGGTATCGTGTTGAAGCTGGAAGGGCATCTGTACCTGTACACGCCATCCAGGCTCTGTTTGACTCAATGCTCAGCCGTATCAAGGCCGTTATTACGGCCAGAGGCGGTTGTTCTGGGTACTGATTTCTCAGGATCTATGAACCAAAATTGCGTGACAATGTAATCACATGTCAGTTCTAGTCTCTATCTATATAAAAGAGAAAGAACACTCAATCATACACTCACTCATTCACTGATTAAACACGAAATCTCGATACCTACTTCACCTATGAAGCTGAAATTTGGGAGGAATGTAGTTTATAGGTAGTGGACGTCAGCTAAGAAACGATTTTACGATAGGACCGATAGTTCATGAGATATGACGTCATAAACAGTGAAAACTTCCCCGACTTGCTGCATGCTGTGGCAGCCCGCCAACAGGCAGCCAAAGCGGGCTGCTGAGCTCCCTTTTCGCAGGCGCTCACACGTAATAGCATAAACAACGGCCAACGGCAGAAGAAACGGCGCTGTACGGGGGCACTACATTACGGTCAGCCATGTGACAGTGCCCAACCAATCATAGCAGAGTACCGGTTGTAGCCCTCCGCCGATGCCGGCTTCATAAGCACCCCGACGGAGTATGAAGTAGTGTAGTTGTTTCGCCTTGGCCAAGAGCCACCTGTAATAATTTATTGTCCGTGTGTATGTTTTCACTATTATACTTGTTGTTTGTTGTCCCTAGGTGACTGACCATTTGCTTTCTTGACGTTGTTATCGTACGCCCAGAAGGTTCTTTGTTTAATAAACCTGTTAGCAATTGTTAGGAGTTATCTTTCCTGCAAATCGCAGGACTTAACAGAATTGGTGACGAGGGTGGGATCTTTGTCTTAGTAGTAATGCCGCCCTTAGAGGAATTTCTTCACTCCTTAATGGAAACTCTACTCGAGAGTACTCTACTCACGGGGTTGACGCACCACCCTCACTTCCCAGCGTTGCAAGACGTAACCCACACAGTAGATTCCATTGCCGAAAAATTGAACAATCTGCATATGTCACCGCCTACGTTTCCCGCTTTCGATAGAGCTTTGGAACCATGGCCGAATTATGTAGAGCGGCTGGAACAACACTTCCTGGCCCACGGAGTCATGGAGGAAAACCGGCGTCGGGCTTTTTTCTTAGCAACAGTCGGTCCCCAGGTGTATCGCTTGAACCAGCAATTGAACCCAGAGCAGTCGCCTCAAGATCTCTCGTATTCCCACATAAAACATTGCTTGTATGTGTTCTTTGACGCACTAATACACGTCACCTCAGCTCGCAAGGTTTTCTTTTCTTGTAGAAAGTTTCCAGATCAGACATATCGAGAATGGATTATGACACTGCATGGTCTATCTCGCGATTGTAAATTCAGATGCACCAACGTCGCCTGCAAGCAATCCTATGCTCCTTGATTGATTCACGATATGGTGGTGTTTCACGCTCCTGACGAGGGTCTTCGAACTGAGATCTTATTATTTATGCTGTTCTGGTCAGTAAATTAATCATCCTCCTAAAGCGAATAGTTCGTTGCCAACGATAGCAAACTAAACCGCTGCCACTGCAAGTAATAACCACTAAATTGTATATAGAGTAGAAATATCTATGGAGTGAATATTGCGTTCCGTGCGTCTTCTCAAGATTATGCTGGACTTACCACGTGATATTGAGACAAATCCACTCTTTCCACACATTCATTTGCTTTACGATTGGTTTGTACCGCATTGTCTGCAAAGAAGCACCACCTCCTTTTCGCAGAGCAACCACATAACAGAAAATAATATGTAAATAAATGTGTCACAGAAGCAACAAGAAAGTTGAGGACTCGTCGCTAAAAGGGCCATTTACACATAGTGCCTTAACCGAACAAAAAGGGACCAAGTTAAAGTCAGCGATTAGTAGATTTTTTCCCAACATCACGTGACATTTCCACCTTGTTGAGCTCATAAAATCTGTTCTGCGCATCTGAATGCTCATCTCAGAGATATTTCTGCTTTCTGCCTGCCACTAGAGATGATATACACACGCGAGCGACAAACTCATCAGAAACGTCTCTGCTTTCATAATTGTTCATTACAATATTCTGATTAAAATTTGCAATTACTTACTTTTGGTGCGGACTAGATTAAGATAGAGAAACATCTTCTTTTGCAGAGACAATTGCACTTAGTTATAATCCGACCTCTGAATATATAGTTCTGCTACACAAGGTCGATTTCGACTTCATGCTTTACGAAGTAATCACTGCAAGACGCGAGGACATGTATTAGCTGCAACAGTGGCCGATGCTGTTAAAACAGACAGAACAATTCACTGGAAATACTATATTCAATGGACAGTTCTATTCAGGCGATCAGCTGACGCCATTCCTTCAACGATTACCCAGACTTACTTCATCGCACATTAACGCCATCATGACGTCTTATTTAAACGGACATGAACTGCTCTGTTAATTTAATTACCAGACTTCTCGCATTCGTCGAGTTTTCGATAATAGGGAGCACTGCATACAGAATAACTACATTGTCTCCAGTGCTACACTGTAACATACTAATACTTCAGCATACACTTACTGTAAGAGAGAAACAGTTTAGTACTACACCATAGAACCGGTACATGGATTTATTATTATTACTATTTATCATCTCAACGATAGAAGTGTTTTCAGAAGTTTACGCCTAACAGACAATTACACACTGCAGTCTAATACTGAATTTACATCGTTCCGGAGTACGGACTTAAATTAATTTCACTTTTTGTATGAGAATCTTTATGAGAATTCATCATTTCCGACAATTACTTCTACTTAGATTTGACATCTTGGCTATGAGAACTGAGTTTATTGATAGAAGGATCCAACAAGGATTCTGTTTTTAACAACCGTTGCGAAGCACGGGCATATAAGGTAGTATAATATATTTTTCCAATGAAAACCAGTTTATAATCTGAATTTCTTCTTAGTGTAGTAATTTTAATGGGCAGTTATGTATATCTCTAATACCCGCTCGGTTAGCTGTATGGTCTAACGCACCGCATTCTGAGACGGGGAGGCTTACCGGCCTCAGTTCGAATCCACCCGGCGGATTACCGAAGGTGGCCGGAGTGCCGGCCAGCCTGGATGTGGTTTTTAGGCGGTTTTCCACATCCCCCTAGGTGAATACCAAGCTGGTCCCCAAGTCCTGCCTCAGTTACACGATTCGCAAACATTTCATAACCCTTTACACTTTCACACATGTAACACTATACACAGGCATTTGGGGTCCACAGGGGTGGCATGTGCGGGAAAAAGGCTGAAAAGAAAGAAGAAGAAGAAGAAAGATGTATATATATCTAATGTGACAAAGCAGGAGTGACATCTTGTAATGACAGTTTAAATTAAAGTCAACACTTCGCCTTCTTTTAAATCCTTCTAAACTCTTAGCACGTTCAGTGCATAAACTGAGGCCGGCCGCGGTGGCCGAGCTAACTGGGGCGCATCAGTCACGGTCTGCACGGCCACTACGGTCGGGGGGCTCGAATCCCCCTCGGGCATGGATATTTGTGCCGTCCTTAGTATTAAGTAGTTCATAAGTAGTTTGTAAGTTTAGGGACTGATGACCCCGTAGTTAAGTCCCATAAGCTCTACAAATATTTGAACATAATCTGAGAGCTTAAAGTAAGGCAAATTATTTTTGACCTCATCTCTTAACAGTCACAAAGTATTATTTTCTTTTAGCATGCTGTCGAATACTAAATTAATTAGATGTGCCATGCATCTCCTAAAACCAGGGATCATAAATTCCACTATTCTCATACGTTGCAGTTACCAAACGTGTGCATTTTGTGCCCTGTACCCATCAGTTTCAATGGCAGAAATGACACCCGAATATAACAAACAATCAGGAATATACAGAAGAGACACATCGATGTTTAAATTAATATGAAATTAAATTAAGCCCATTGTAACACATTTACGGGCACATTACAGCAATTAGTAGTGGTTCGAATAGGCAAGAAATCTGTCGATGAGAACTGAAGTTTCTATGAGTCAAGAAATGACAAATACTAAAACACATCGTTTACAAGTTTCAGTATTTAACATCGGTTATAGGATATTTCTATATTTTAAATATCAGTTATGTATATCGATGATATTTACTAAAAAAGAAAAGAAAACGGCGATATTTTGATATATCGAAATTTTTCCAATCCCTGATTGGCATTGCCTCATCCTCAAATTTCTTCATGAACAGATTATCCAGTACTGGAGAATAGGGGCTATATATCACCAGTCACCAGTCTGCTCTTACAATTTCCTTTCTGAATGGAAGTAAGTCGATGGCAGAATATAGTTGTAAAGATGCATATTCTCGTCTCATGAGATAATTGTTTTGGGTACTCTGGTTCGATAAGTGTCCTACACATCTCTGTTTGGGTCCCTCCTGGAACATTTCCTGGAGGCATGTTAACCACTTGCTCCATTTAACTGATGAAGCTGGCGACTGGTAGGTCTCGAGGAATGTTGAGTCTCCTTCCAAAACTTTCAAGGTGGGATCATCTGATGTGCAACCACTGAGATTCACAAAGTTGCGGGTTTAATATGTTAGTGGTGCTTTGTTATTCATGCTCTCAAATTTCGCAGCTTGTCGAGCTGTAGCGTTGTGTTTGATCACCCTGCTTTAGACAATCCTGCTTACAGTCCACAATAGAATGACGCCACAAATAAGGTGGACAGGAAAACCAAGCCTTTTCTTAAGATAAAAGGATAGCCGAGGAAGGTCGTCAAACAACTGAGAACTAAGGCAGCAATACCGCCAAGCCTCTATGGATTCTCAAGGTACATAAAGAGGCTATGCTACTTCTCCCGATCGTAAGAAACATTGTTGCAGGGACTTATCCTACTGTCACCAAACTTAAAATGTTTGCACCGTACGTAGGGCAGTGTTTGCACCACAACCACAACTCCTCGGACTTCGTGGAACGTCTGAAGAACATCCTAATCTAGAACACAGGCATCATGGTCAGTTTTCAAATTATTTCTCTGTTCATGACGGTATCCCTTCAGAACAAACTCGATATAATCTGTGATACATTTGATGTAGCCAGATCTTTCCAGCATATTCTAACAACGACTTACTTTTAACGTGGAGATCAATTCTATGAGCAAATTGTAGCCGTGGCGACGGGCAGCACGTTATCTCCACTAGTTGCAAATCTGTTGACAAAGAAATTCGAGGATGTAACACTGACAACTGCTGCATACCAAACGACATGTTTTTCAGACATGTGAATGACAACGACATTTGGCCACAAGGCCGCATTAGTCTGAATGAGTTCCTGGACCACCAAAACTCAAGATACTGGTTTATATCGTTCACGATGGAACTAAAAAATTACAGTAAACTTCCGTTCCTGGACGTCCTGGTGAAGAAGAAGACAGACGACACATTAGAAAACAGTGCGTATATGAAACAGACATATACTGACATAAATTCAGGACGACCGCTGCCATCAACCATAACCCAAGAACGGGGTGCTCAAAACACTCGTACGCCAAGCAAAACAGATTGCGATCCAGATAATTTGACATGAGAGTTAGTTCATCTTTAGCGAGCATTGATAGACATCTGGAACTACCAGACACACCCTGAAAGAGCAACACCCGTCCAGACGACCTGATAAAATTGGAGAGAAAAATAGATATCTTAAAAATAGTTTTTCTTCCGCATTTTTGACCTATACTTTCGAAGATCAGCTGCATAGTGAAGAAACACAAAACGAAAAGTGTATTTTGCCCAACAAACAAGATTGGGACACTACTCTGAGTGATTAAAAATGATCTGTGGTTAAGAAACCACAGATACAACGTAAATCCGGCACGTGTTACATCGATCAAACCAGCAGAAGCATTGACATATGATGAAAAGAAAGACATACCACGCCATGATAGGCCACTAAAAAAACAGCTATGGTACAATACGTTCTGGAATTCGATCACCCCATGGATTATGATAAAACAACGTTTTATAATCTCAGGATATGTGAGACTGTCATAACAGATTGAATTGAGATGAAGATGCCGTCGAACTTGCTAAACCTGTAAGCAGGACACCAGTTCAATGCGGCGTGAGATACGGGTCTATAAATGCTACATAAATAACGGATAAACTGTTGCCTTCTTCGCACAACCTGGGAGAGGAGTATAAATGACGGCCAAAGGTACGAGTAATAATTATCAATATGTCTCTTCCCTCGGACATGTCCGAATAACAGACACCGTATGTTGGATTTGTTGACATGAACGGTCGTAGTTTTACGAATTCGAAGTATTGAAAGATATTCGGGGCGTTCAAAGAAATTAAACGCCGAAGTTGAAAATTAGTGCTGGGCCGGGAATGGAATCCGGATTTCCCGCCTCGTGACATCGGTCACCTTAACCAATTAGGCTATCGAGGCACGCTTCCGGTCCAACCCAAATTCTCAACTTCTAGCCACCAACCCACTGATTCCTCTTGGTCGCAGCCTATACTGGATTCCCGCAAGGGATCGAGCGTTTGTATGCGTCCGCATTGAAATTGTCAATAGCCTATTGGTGGCAAATTTTACGAGGGTTGGAAATTAAATAGTAGCAAAACTGCTGTGGAGACACTATGAAATGGAAACTACTACTGTCGCTGATAGCACACTTTGTTGACATACCTACCTTACCTCCGAGTAAATGGACTCTCCCGTCCCACATCATCGCCGTGCGCACAATCGAGGCAAACAGTCACTTGGAGCGAGCGGTCTATCGTAAGTGACACTATGTTTTCGAAACAGGAACAACGGAGACCGCCAATGCACAGTATTACTGTTCGTTTTTGGAACATCACCTGCGACCAGCTTTGCAAAAGAAGCGGTAACATAGCGCTAGCTGTGGTTCCTCTGTTCGGTCGATGGGACTGGGAAGTACTGTACCATCCACCATTAACCCCGGATTTAAGTCCTTGTGACTTTGATTTCATTCCGAAGAAGAAGGAACCACTTCGTGGCATTCACTTCAAAACTGTTCCAAAGATTCGACAGGCAGCAGACCGCTCCATTCGTACCACCAACAGAACAGGCTCTCCTGACGGTGTACTACGCCTTCCATATCGCTGGCAACGGGTTCTACACAATGCTGGTGACTAATTTGAAGGAGAGTAACAGGTAAGTCATCGAGTGAAACTGAAGTGATACTTGGCATTCCCCAGGGAAGCGTTATAGGCCCTCTTCTCTTGCCTGTGTTTATAAACGATTTAGGAGACGCTCTCAATAGATCCCTTAGAATGTTCCCGGATGATGCTGTCGTTTATCGGTTAGTGAAGTCAACAGAGGATCAAAAGCAATTGCAAAGCGATTTAGACAATCTTTCTACACAGTGCGAAAATTGGCAATTAACACTAAATAATGAAAAGTGTGAAGTAATACACATGACTACTAAAAGAAATCCGCTGAACGTCAATTACACGATAAATCAGTCAAACCTTAAGATAGTCAATTCTACCAAATACCTAGGAGTTACAGTTACGAACAACTTAGACTGGAGAGAACACAAAGGATATTGTGGGGAAGGCGAACCAAAGTTTAAGTTTAATTGGCAGAACACTTCGAAGATGCAACAGATCCACCAAAGAAGAGACTGCCTACATCACACTTGTGCGTCCTCGTCTGGAGTACTGTTGCCCCGTTTGGGACCCTCACCATGTGGGACTGATGGAAGACATTGAGAAGGTTCAGAGAAGCGCAGCTGGTTTTGTTTTATCACGTTACAGAGGGAAAGCGTCACGGAAATATTGCACGAATTGGGGTGAAAGTCATTAAAAGAACGACGTTATTCGTTGCGGCCAGATCTAATTGCGAAATTTCAATCACCGACTTTCACTTCTGAATGTGAAAATATTTTGCTAGCACCCACCTACAGAGGGAGACATGACCATCCCAACAAAATAAGAGAAATCAGATCGAAAACGGAACGATTTCGGTGTTCTTTCTTCCCGCGCGCTATTAGAGAATGGAACAGAAGAGAACGGTTATGAAAGTGTTTAATGAACCTTCTGCCAGGCACTTGTCACTATTTAAGTTCCAACCATCGTGCAATTATTGATATGGTATTACTAATTCGTAAAATTACGGCCGACAATCTCAGCAAATTGTGTCTCTTATTTCGGACAAGTCAGAAGGAACAGGCACCATATAAGTAATTGTAAAATATGCCACCAACAGGCACTGGCAATTTCAATACGGGCGCATTCAAACGCTAGATCCCTTGCGGGAATCCAGTGTAGGCTGAGAGCAAAAGAAATCAGTGGGTTGGGGGCTAGAAGTTGAGAATTTGAGTTGGTACGGAAGCATGCCAGGATAGCCTAATTGGTTAAGGTGACTGCTGCCCCGAAGCGGGAAATCCGGTTTCGACTCCCGGTCCTGCACAAATTTCAAACTTAACCGTTGAATCTACAAACAATAGCTTCATCGCAAACGGAATTTAACACTTGACCGCCACAGCAGCCTGTTACGGTAGAAAGCGTACCTCGCCGGCGCGCACGTAATTCGGAAGGTGAGGAGCGTCTCACTGCCACAATTGTGATCTGCAGCGGTCGCAAACTGCAGAACTAACTTCCCGACAGTGCTAGGAACACATCTGACGACACACATCTACTATGAAACGCCCTGGGATGGCCGACAGTTCGGAAAACAGTAGCACTGGGCGCGGACCGACGACGAAACACACAATGTTGGATACTTCAGCCAGAATCGATGACAGCAGGCGCGGACCACATAGAAAACCCCAGACGCCGCCGACACATAAAATGGTACACGGTTGGCTTGTTGACCAGTCTCAGGAAACACGTGATGAACATGCCGATCTACGGCGTGGAAATATCGTGTTGGGAAGACGCGGACCACCGGCAGTACACCCGTTTCTACGAGGTGGTAAAAAAAAAATGATTTAACCCGTAAAAAGAAATCTCATGGAAATGGAAGTCTAGGACATGGTAATTTAATCTTAATCTCCGTATAACATTCGTCTTATTTCTTAACTAATCTATAATATTTGGATTCTACTGACAGAAATGAAAAGTAAATTAGCGTGATAACCAGAATGAAACTTCACTCTGCAGCGGAGTGTGCGCTGATATGAAACTTCCTGGCAGATTAAAATTGTGTGCCGGAACCGGGACTCGAACCTCCCTCCCAGGTTCGAGTCCCGGTTCCGGCACACAATTTTAGCGTGATAACCTTGGGAAAAATGACTAACTTCATTAAACAGAAAGTGTCAATAAAACATTATAGAGTGGATCATTCAAATCTATCTATCCTAGTGCGGATTATCTTTGAGTTTACTATCGAATACAGAGTATTTATATTTAGAAAGATATACGAGTACACCGAAGAGCCAAAGAAATTGGTACACATGCCTAATATCGTGTAGAGACCCTGCTAGCTCGCAGAAGTGTTGCAACAAGACGTGGCATCGACTTAAGTAATGTATGAAGTAGTGCTGGAGGGAACTGACATCATGCCTCCTGCACGGTAAGTGTAAGATGAGGTGTAGAGCTAGGTGTAGAGTTGCAAAGCATTTCATATATGCTCAATAATGCCCATGTCTGGGGAATTTGGTGGCCAGCAGAGGTGTTTAAACTGAAAACAGTGTTTTTGGATCCACTCTGTAGTAATTTTTTACTTGTAAGGTGTGGCACTTTCCTGCTAGAATTGCCCATATCCCTCGGAATATACAATAGACATAAAAGGATAAAGGCGATCGGCCGGATGCGTACGTATGTGTTAACTATCAGACTAGTATTGGAGATATCAGGGGTCTGATATCAGTCTATCTGCATGCGCCCCACAACATACAGAGCTTCCACCAGCTTGAAACCTTCTATTGACCAGGCAATATGTTTCCGGTCCTCAACAGTCCAATGTCGGTGTTAACGGGCCCAGGCGAGCCGCGGTGGAGGAGCCGAGCAGTCGGCGCCTCACTGCGGAGCGCGTCGTTGCTCGCCGTCGGAGGTTCGAGTCCTCCCTGGGGCATGGGTGTGTATGTTGTCCTTAGATTAGTTTACCTTAGTTTATGTAGTTTGTAAGCTACGGACAGATGACCACGCAGTTTTGTCCAATAGATTTACAAACATTTGAAGATTTGGGCGTAGGCGAGGCGTAGAGTTTTGTGTCGTCCAGACAGCAAAGGTAGACGAGTCAGCCTTCGGCTTCGAAAGCGCATATCGATAATGTTCGTCGAAAGGTTCGCACTGCGACACTCCTTGATGCCCCAGCATAGAAATCCGCAGCAATTTGTGGGAGGGTTGCACTTCTCTTCACTCATCATTGGTCCCGTTCATGCAGGATTTTCTTCCGACCGCAGCAGTTTCGGAGATTTGATATTCTACCGGATTCCCGATATTCACAGTGTAGTCGTGAAATGGTCTAACGGGAAAATTCCCACCTCATCTCAACCTCGGAGATGCTGTATCCTATCTCTCGTCTCCCGACTGTCACAGTCCGTTCAAACTCACTTAAATCGTGGTAAGCTGTCATTGTCGCATCAGTAATTGATCTAACATCTGCGCCAGACATATATTTTCTTATATAGGCGTTGCCTACCGCCGCTCCGTCGTCTGTTTACGTATCTGTGTGTGTGAATGCGCTTGCCTGTATTAGTTTCTTTGGCCTTTCAGTATAAAATACAAAATGTTATTTGACCGATTTAATTAAAATGAGAAAAAGTTATACGCACTTTTGAAATGTGGTGAGGAGGAGGTGTTGGAAAACTCCAGATGATGTCACTAATGGAAGGAACAAAATGTGATGCATTTACATAGTGAATGCTCCACCCTTTGGAATTTCCACATGGCATTGGCAGTGATTAGGTAATAAAACACGAGCAGCAAGCTTTATTCTTAATTAAAAATGGTATCTCTTATCGTTGTTAGCTAATAAGTTAACCACTGTCACATTTTTATACAAGTAATAAAATATAAGATGACAATAAGTGGCATACATCTAAAGCCAATAACATTACTGTAGTACTGCCCTCTAGAGGAGGATCTGCATATTAATGACGCTTTTGGTTACTACAACAAGCATCTTATCACCAATTCTAAATATGTTACATTTATTGTTGTGAAATATTGCGCCGGCCGCGGTGGCCGAGGGGACTAAGGCGCTCCAGTCACGGTCTGCACGGCCACTACGGTCGGGGGTTCGAATCCCCCCTCGGGCATGGATATTTGTGCCGTCCTAGTTCGTAAGTAGTTCATAAGTAGTTTGTAAGTTTAGGGACTGATGACCCCGTAGTTAAGTCCCATAGACTATACAAACATTTGATTTGAAAGATTGCAAGAAAGTTCAGTGGCACATAAAATCATTTGTAAATCTTATTTAGCACACATAAATTAACATAAAATGAAAACCAAATAAAGTTGCTTGCACTGCTTTCTATAGGATTTTTCCTTCATTTTACCAATATGTATAGATGACTGCAGATTTCTTAGCAATGTGTCTCTTGTAAAGTACTACTAAAAGAACAACTGATAGCACAGCCAGTTGTAAAAGTAATAGATATATTGTGCAGTAGTATTAGGTTGCCTATTTTAAAAAGCCGGCCGCGGTGGCCGAGGGGACTGAGGAGCTCCAGTCACGGTCTGCACGGTCATTACGGTCGGAGGTTCGAATCCCCCCTCGGGCATGGATATTTGTGCCGTCCTAGTTCGTAAGTAGTTCATAAGTAGTTTTAAGCTTAGGGACTGATGACCCCGTAGTTAAGTCCCATAAGCTTAACAAACATTTGAACATTTTTTTAAAGTGTGATAAAATGATTCAGCATGAATCTGCCCTGCAGTACTATTTGCAATACAGTTGACACTCTACAACGTAAAGTCACGGATAGTTTATTAAATAATCTCTTAACAGTGTATAAATATGAAATGGAAGACCAGTTTCATCGTTACTTTAATATTTTCCCAAGTCACTGCTGATTCTAAAGCAAAATTCTACAGTCAGCAACTAAATGAAGATAAAAATGACTTCTATTTATTTGAAGAATTGCTTGAAATACATACTTCACCAGGTTTCTTTTCATCGTTAATTAACAAACATGTACTGGAGGTATAAACTGATTTTCAAACTGATGTTACACACATTTTACTCCTCATGTTTTCGTTTTAGCTGACAAATATGTGCATGACTTACACAGTTTTTTATAAAGAAGTGAAACTAAACTACGATTTCCTTACATTTTAATATGTATGTAAGTTGTTTTGCTGAATGAGTTAGGGAATTTTAACTTTGAACCATCGTAGTCTTTCGTTACTAGCCCGTCATCTTGCTATAGTACCAAGAAAGACATAGAAAAGATAATCAGAATAGTGATGTAACTGGTATAGTGTATCACATCTATTTACTGTTAAAAAACTAACTAGAGGACCCTTGCGAATACTTCGCAATGTTAGGGGAGTGACAAAAAGTTGCGAAAACTGGATGTAAAGTTGAATGTTCCTGATAGCTTTCTTTAGAATCAATCAATGCAAATGTTTAAAAGCGTAAATGAAGCAGCATGGTCCGCTGAGTATTGTTAGGTCAAAAAGAACTGCGTACATTAATTAGAACCTAACATATCGTAAAACAAACCCATTAAAATATTCAATGCAAGGACAGAAGGATGCAGAGACTTACGTTAATTCTGAGAATTGATGACAAATCTGCGAATGAATACCTTTCGTTTAAAGCAAAATTGAAGGAAATCTGTCCGATAGAACGGCTTGACTGACTGACTTTAGTTTACAGCACAACATTTGTTGAAACCAGCAACCTAATAGCACTGTACAATACAAGGTGATTATAATTACAGTTAAACTTTCAAAACACTGTAAAAATAACATCACTGGTCTGAATGACATCAAATTACAACTGAATATTATCGGAGAAGGGGGAGGAACATATGCCAGAAGAAAAACAAATAGTTGAAAATTGATCAGTAGATGGCGCTGTACAGATCATAGTTTTATAGTGTCGACTACAAATGATAAATGAATCGCACAGTAATGCGTAAGATGTAAGTTAGAAGTTAAACAAATTGTGTTACTCAGTGTGAATGGATGTACAAGTGTGATACCTTTAATATCGTAAGTCTATCCACCACGGCAAGGTCATATCACATCTGACGGGAAAAATCCGATTTTTAACTTTTCTGAGGCACAACAAGCATCAATCAAAAAGAAAATGGAATCTTAATTTCCGTGTGACTGGCGCAAAACACGTTTAGTTGCCTGTCCACCGGTTTCTGCAACAAGTTGAAATCGAGAACATAAGCGTTTATTGTGTTGATCGTATGATATTGCTGCAGAAGCTGGAACGTTATGAAGTAAAGGGAGTAGCTCACACGGCCGCGGTGGCTGAGGGGACTACGGCACTTCAGTCACGGCCACTACGGTCGGGGGTTCGAATCCCCCCTCGGGCATGGATATTTGTGCCGTCCTTAGTGTTAGCAAGTTCATTAGTAGTTTGTAAGTTTAGGGACTGATGACCCCGTAGATAAGTCCCATAAGCTATACAAACATTTGAACATTAGAAAGTAGCTCACAATTGGTTTACCTCTTATTTTAATAACAGACAAAAGAAGATGATTCCCTGCAGTGTTGGAAATGGCTGTGATATGCACTCACTATGGGGCACAGTAAGTGGAACGGGATGTTTTAGGGTCGTTGCTGTTTCTCATTTACATAAATGATACGCCTTCTAGTAATTCTAAGATTTGTTGATGACATTAGATTTTTAGTGAAGGATGTTGTTGGTAATATTGATGCATTATCAAATAATGCAGTTAAAGAAATAAGTTAAGGGCTTTCAGAAAATAAATTGGTGCTAAATCACAGTACGGCTCAGTTTTTACAATTTCTATAAGACAATTCAACAAAAACTGTCACTTCACTTACACAGAATGGGCACACGTTAAGTGAGAGACATCAGCTTAAATTTCTAGGCATTTGGATAGTAATCTCTTGTTGAAATTTCGTGTTCAGGATCTTGTTCAAAATCTAAATGCTGCGTTGTTAAACATTTGTACAGTTACTGAAATAAGTGATAGTGTGAGACGGGGGCTGTAATTAATCTATTTTTCATACTAACCTTGTGGTACTGTATCTTTCTCTTTACACTAATTAATTAAGTATGTAACAGTTTTCTCTGTAGATCTTTCTTTATTTTGATTTCTGTGCCTTTGGGGACACATCAGGGGTGATGGGCTCCTGGGATTGTAGTACATTCTATGTTTATATAAAATTTCGGGATTTTAAAGTTTGTTAGTGCAGCTTGGCTGCTAAGAATTAGTTTTCCGTGTTGGGTACGGTCAGGTCGCGCATAGCAGAGAAGCTGTTGGATGTCTCCCCCTCCTTTCGCTCGCCTTCGGGAAAGGAGAAGAGTGGCTGGCCTGACCTGCTCGGCGCCGACGCTACAGGCGGCGGGCGAACTAGCCCCGGCCGCCGAGGATCTGACAATTTTACCTGGCAGAATTTTTTCGAGTGAGTGGGACGCTTTGCACAATGCTGGACCGCTGTTTACGGTGGGCGATAGCGGGGGACTACCTTTTGAGTCATTCGGCCGTTCTGCAAGAGAGGAATTTGCCGGATACAAACAATAGCAGAGTGCTCTGGGCCCCGGGCTGTTTATGGAGATGTATTGCCCTTAGGCGTTATCTAAAAAAACTTCCTTGAAGGCAGCTCAGTTTGAACATAGTGTGAGGAATGGTTAGGTTGAAAGGAAAGCTTTCTGCCCGTCTGGCACTCCAGGGGTTTGGCTCCAGCGGCTGTATATATAGCACAACATCAACATTTGTAGGCCATGTGACCGTAGCTAGGAGCAAGCTGAAATTCCTTGCAGGGCAGTCACCCTGGGAACGATGAAATCCGTGGGAAGCTTTGGTGGCGTGGGCGGATCCTCTTGGCAGCCACAGAGAACGCGTCCTGATTCGGAAAATTATTCTCGTATGATAGCTAAACAATTTGGCAACGGCGCTACGCCATCCGATTGGTTTGACTACTAGCCGTTAGAAGAGATTGGTGCGTCTTTTGCGCGTGGATGTGGCCGCCCGTCACTTGCCGTGAGCTGTGGCAGAGCGCGAGGAGGCACGGGACTCCTGTTTGAGCGTCCGAAGTGTACAGACCTCGGGGCTCCTGTTTGAGCGTCCAAAGTGTATGGACCTCGGAAGACTCCTGTTTGAGCTCCCGAAGTGTTCGTACCTAGGGAGACACGCAAGACTGCATTTAGATTCGCGGGGAGGACATCGTCTTAAATGGTCCTCTGGTTAGACTTGTGTTTGATTCCGAAGATTCGGACCTTGTAGAACTTTTGTTTACTTCACGGACGTTACCTTGTCCGGTGGTTACGCTGTGAGCGGCCACAGTTTAGTTTTCGTTTTGCTAGATTACAGCTCATCCGCTCCCACCGCCTGTTGCCTCCGAGCCTGCGACGCTGCTGTTAATAATCATCTGTGTGCGTAAGGTGACGCACTTGCTGGGGGGTTATATGAATCAGACTTGTTGGATTCTGTCCCTTATTTTATTCTTTTGAGATCTGCCTATTTACTCTGGGGAGCTTAGGGCTAACGATAATTTCAAGCCCCTGTGTAGCCAATCTAATAGCATTCTGTTTTGCAAAAATTTGTGTCTCAGAATTTTAACATTTGTAAAACATTGTTTGAATACCATTATCTGTTTTACATGATAGGAAATGTCATCTGATTTATTAATTATGTGTCAATATAGGATTTTTCATGTTTAATTATAATAAATTGATTTTGAGCAGATCGTCTTTCATTTAAGAACATTCCTTTTTCACTATTTTGGAGGGGAAACCGAATAGTTAAATTCCACAGTGTATCAATAATTATTCAAGTACTTTTTTTGTACAGCTGATATATTGCAATAGAGTAGGAATATTTATTATATGTTTGAATATATCTATGATCACATCATAGCTGATCAGGAACATTTTAATTTTCCATATTTTGGAGAAATATGGTGGCGACACAAGATAATTAATTGCTGTCCATATATATATATATATATATATATATATATATATATATATATAACAAACGACATAGTTCACAATAGTTCAACACGAAAGGTAGTCTACTATGCTTATTTTATTTGCTTATGACGCATGGTGATTTCTTCTGGTATAACTCCTCAGAATCAGAAAGAGTTTATTCCACAGAAACGGACGGTTCGTGTGCAATTTGTGGGAGAAGCTCGCCTGCTTCTTATCGACCCCTGGTTAGTAGCCTAGGAATTCTGACATTGGCCTCTCAATACATTTGTTGTTAACAATATCTATGAATACTATGTATGAATGTTTTAATGATTGTTATAAATCGCAAGTCAGCGTATGGTGCATGGCAAAGGATGCCTAATAATTGACTCAGAGTTTCACTGATCACCACGACAGTTCACATATATACAGGGTGGTCCATTGATAGTGACTGGGCCAAATATCTCAGGAAATAAGCATGAAACGAAACAACTACAAAGAACGAAATATTTCTAGCTTGAAGGGGGAAGACAGATGGCGCTATGGTTGGCTCGCTAGATGGAGCTGCCATAGGTCAAACGGATTTCAACTGCATTTTTTAAAATAGGAACCCCAATTTTATTACATATTCGTCTATTTGGAACACTTATCGCTTTGTGATAGATGTCGCTGTAATAGTCACAAACATATTGCTCATAATTTTAGACGAAAAGTGGGTAACAGATAGGTTTTTTTTAAATTACAGCACAGAATGTAGGTACGTTTGAACTTTATTTCGGTTGTTCCAATGTGATACATGTACTTTAGTGAAATTATCATACATTATGAGAAGGCATGCTGTTATGCGTATTTACCTGTAATTACCTCATGAATTCAATAAATGCTCAAAATGATGTCCTTCAACCATCACCTGGCCTAGTGGCGAAAGTCAGCTAGGCTAACGAGAATAGGCAGGTGTCCCCTGTACTATTCTGGTTCGTAGTGCCTATTAGTCGTGCACTTCTGTTGGACGTCGTCTCGCTGCTGCCGCCGCTGTCCCTGCTGCTATCTGGAGATATCGAGCCGCCGCCGTCGCTGCAAGCCCTCGAGTTGGTGCCCGGAGCTCTCCAGCGCCGCCACCGCCGCCGCTTGGTGGCCTCGAGCCGCCGCCTCCCGGAGCGCTGCCTGGTGCCTCCTCGGGGCACCGCCTGCTGCCTCCCCACCCCGAGGCGCTGCCTGGTGACGTCGTCACCGCTGTCCTCTCCTCAGCCGCGGTCGCCGCCGCACCTCCGACGCCTCTTCCGCCCCTGCCGAACTCGCCGCCCTACCGCGGGGCGAAGACCCGCCACCGCCACCGCCGCCGCCGCCGCCGCCGCCGCCACCGCAGCTCCAACCCCCTGTCACCACCACTTCCATTCTATACACCACCACATCCCTTGCCTCCACCACAACTAACTGGAGTGCCTCCTCTCTCCCCCAAGCCACCATCCCCGTCTCTGTAATCCTGTCTGCTACCTCCTCCTCTCCTTCTTCATCGGCTATTCCTTCCAACTCTACTGCTGCACCTCCACCACCCCAACAACTCCCTGCCACCATCATCACTGCCCCCACAGGGATATCCGCCCCTGACTGTCAACACATCAGCGGTCGTCGAGCCACATTGGCAGAATCGTCTCTGTCCCCCAGCCCCGACCAACAGCAGCCGCCTCCCCCCCCCCAGCCACATTACAATTCAGCCCATCCCTGTTTCCATCGTCGTCACCTCCTCCAAAAAACCGGTAGCAAAACCCTCCAAACGCACTACTGCAGATCCTGCTCCTGCTCTTGTCCTTCCCAAAAAGCTCCCTCCACCACCACCTCCGCTCCTCCCCCACCTTCACTATCCATGGACACCTCCCCAATCCTTGACTCCCAACCCAACGTCTCCACTTCTCCTCAACTCTTTACCTACAACCCCTCCCATCCAGATCCCCGATTTCTAGACAACCGCACCATCTCCTTAGAAATTCGCAAATACTTCCCCACTGCCGCTCCTTTCCAATTAATCCCCCAGAAGGACTCTGTCCTAATTAAGTCCCCATCCTCCACCTTCCGTTCCGACCTTCTCTTCTGTCTCCCCAGGGTTTAGTTTGGGCCCACGCCACCCTCACCCCTTACATCACCTCCACCTCCCCATCACAACCTCAAGCTCCTCTCCAGTCACCCACCATTACCGCCATGATCACCAAGCTTAGCCCAGTGATTATGGAGGCCGAGGTTTTGGAACAGTCAACTCCATCCCCGACTTGGAAATCCTATCTGCCCCACCTATGCCTCCTCATCGACGGTGCACTAATCCACAACAGCCCCTACAGGGTGGATCCATCCCACTCCCCACCCCAATCCTATCATTGTGCACGATGTCTTGTATACAATGATCACCTTACTGAGAAATGCCACAACCTCCCCAATCTGTCCCCATTGTAAGTCAGAGCATTTCCTCAAACATTGTCCAAACGTTGCCTCCCTCCCCCACCTGCAACACCTTTGGCAGCTCTCACCCCACCTATTCCTACAAATGTCAGGCTGGTTCCACCCCCGCCACCCCTGAGCCGACAGTTCCTGTCCGTCGCATCGATCCCCCACTGCATCCCAACAACTCTCCCCTCCTACAGTTGAGGACGTCATCCGTTTGGTCACCACTGTCATTCAGAACATTCCCCCCTTCCAACGCCCTCATTCCCTTCAGCAGATTATCCTTGCCACTCACTTTGTCTGGCAATTGGACACAATTGCCATCCTTTCCTGCAACAACTCCTATTTCACCTTCTCCCACATAGCTACCCTCATTTAAACTCACCCATACCCTCTTCCCGTCGCCCCCTTACTCTCCCCCCCACCCCCACAGTCCCACAATGAACAAAATCCCTTACCAAAACATTCGTTTCTTTCCAGCCACTAAGCCTCTCTTCATGCACATCCTCTCCAAACACCATATGGACGCCTTCCTCCTGAAGGAAACCTTCCTCCAACCCTGTTGTTCCATCTCTACCACTCCTTACACTCGTCACTGTACTGGCGGTCCCCCACCCCTCGCTCGAAGCAGAGTGGCGATTGGCCACCTCCGTCACCCTGTCACCCTGTCCACCTACATTTTCCCATCAATCATCCTACAGACCACCTTATCCACAGTCTATTCCTACCCTCCCTCACTGTCACATGACCACGACATCTGCGGCCATGTACCTCTCCCCTACGACTTCCTCTCCCACATTGATCGCTTCTTTACGGCCTTTGTGATTGCCGCCGAACTCAACCTCGCTTACGGCCCTGTTGGTGAACTCTGGTGGTGGCGTCTGTTCCTCGCCATGCTCCGGGGCGACTCCATTCCCCTCCCACAATCCACACGCCCCGAAAGCAACACCACTCCCAATGCAATCCTAGTCTTTTCCAAACCTCCTGGGTCGCATCCAAGAGGACGTCCTTGACCTTATTGGCAGTGATCATGCCCCCATACTCCTTACCATTGATCCCCGCGGTCGGCCAGACCACGCCACCCATGCCGAACCCCCTCCTAACATGGTCCATGATTACTCTCGCGCTGACTGGGATGCCTACCGTCGTTACATTGACACCTCGGCCGCCTGCCACCCTCTCCCCCTCCAAATCCCTGCCGACATAGACCATGCCTCGTCCTTCCTACACAAGAGTGTTGCTGATGGCATCCAAGCCCATATCCCTACCAATGCCATTCATCCTCACTGCCCCACCCTCCCTCCACAGGCCGTTGTACTACTCCGTGAATTCCGTCGTCTCTACCGCTCCTTCCTGAGTACCCGTGGCCAAGATACACTTCTATACCACCGGCAACTCCAACGACACATCAGAAAACTTTTGAACACGATGACCTCACATACAGGCACCTCCGTGCCTGTCCGACATCTTTCCATGCCGCCCTAGCCTCCTTATATAACGTTATCCTCATCACCGGCTTCTTCCCCGACCTGTGGAAGACATCCCATATCCTGATGTTTCTAAAGCCCGACAAACCAGCCTCTGATGCCCCTTCCTATCGTCCTATCAGCATCACCTCGGTGTTCAGAAAACTCCTGGAAACTATCCTTTCTCTCTGTATTCACCAACATCTCCGTGAAGACCAACTCCTCCCCCTATCCCAATGTGGCTTTCGGCCCTCCTCCTCTCTCGATGACCAACTCTTTCACCTCATCCACCTTCCATCCGTCCAAGTTAACTCCCGTCGCGCCGCTATCTTCGTCTCCCTCGACATCGAGACGGCCTAAGATCGTCTAAGGCATTCTGGTCTCCTATTCAAACTCCAGACCTACGCCCATCCCATTAATTATGTCCGCCTCATTGCGTCCTTTCTCTCCAACCGCCCATTCTACATCACTGTCAACAACTCCAACTCCCGTTTGTTCTGCCCCTCCACTGGGGTGCCCCAGGGACCCGTCCTCTCACCCCTCCTCTATCTGCTATATTCCGCAGATATGCCCCAACCCAAGCCTCCCGTCCATCTTCTCCAGTACGCTGACGATACCGCCTTCCTAGCCCTCACCCCCATCCCTCGCTCGTTCCCAACACCTTCTCCAGTCTCACCAATACGAATTTTCCTCCTGGTGTAACCGGTGGCTTGTAACTGTCAGCCCTACCAAATCCTAGGCAATCATCATAGGTCGTACCACCGATTACTTCCGCCACCACAACCTCTACCTTACATACCATGACCGCCCCATCCAACAAACAACCACCCTAAGGTACCTAGGTCTCAAGCTTGACCGTTCCATTTCCTGGCATCCTCACCTTAAAACTGTCCTACAAACATATGTACATTTTGTCAGTTTCAAAGTCATTGTCATTCCAGCCATTTATCTCACGATGTCCATTTTTAAGTTCTTCATATTTGTCACCTGTTTTATTATTTTAAATCTTCTGTTACCATGTGTATGCTCTCGGCTGAAGAGCAGCATGTTAGCTGCTGTGAGACTGCCCCTTCTGGGGGTTTTAAAATACAGTATTTAAAAAAAAGAAAAAACCGAAAAAGTCCTTCAACTTCAATGCATTTGGCAATACGTGTAACAAAATTCCTCTCAACAGCAATTCCTTCACCTTCAGTAATATTCTCACATGCATTGACAATGCGCAGACGCATGTCTCCGGGCGTTGTCGGTGAATCACGATAACAAATACCCTTTAATTTTCCCCACAAAAAGAAATCCGGAGATGTAAGATCCGGTGAACGTGCGGGCCATGGTATCGTGCTTCTACGATCGATCCATCTGTCTTTAAATATTTCATTTATGACCGCTTCAACTGCCCGCGAGCCATCATGGTGAATGTAAATCAACATTCTGTCATGAAGTGAAACATCTTGTAGTAAAATCGGTAGAACATTACGTAAGAAATCAGCATACATTGCACTAATTAGATTGCCATCGATAAAATAGGGGCCAATTATCCTTCCTCCCATAATGCCGCACTATACATTAAATCGCCAAGGTCGCTGATGTTCCACTTCTCGCAGCCATCGTGGATTTTCCGTTTTCCAATAGTGCATATCACGCAGGTTTACGTTACATCTGTTTGTGAATGACGCTTCGTCACTAAACAGAACGCGTGAAAAAAGTCTGTTATCGTCCCGTAATTTATTTTGTGCACAGTGGCAAAACGACGTTCAAAGTCTTCGCCATGCAAATCCTGGTGCATAGAAATATGGTAAGGGTGAAATTTATGTTGACGTAGAATTTTCAACATCGACGGTTTTGAGAGTCCAGATTATCGCACAATTTGACTGCTACTGATGTGCGGATTAGCCGCAACTGCAGCTAAAACACTTACTTGGGCATCATTTGTTGCAAGGTCGTGGTAGACGTTTCACATGTGGCTGAACACTTCCTATCTCTTTAAATAACTTAAGTAACCGACGAAAGGTCCGGACACTTTCATGTATTCCAGGATACGATCAACATACATAGCACAGAGCATACATAAATGCTATATCGACCTTTTCTGCAATTTGTAAACAGTCCATTTTAAGACGAGTAATGTATCACGAAACAAATACCGTCCGCACTGGCGAAACGGTACACGATACCACGTACGTATACGTTTGTGACTATTACAGTGCCATCTATCACAAAGCGGCAAAAGTGTTCCAAATAAAACGCTCATATTTATTTACGTACTAGACGAATATGTAATAAAAATTGGGGTACCTATTTAAAAAAAATGCAGTTTATATCCGTTTGACCTATCGCAGCGCCATCTAGCGGGCCAACAATAGCGCCATCTGTTTTCCCCCTTCAAGCTAGAAAAGTTTTGTTTGCTGTAGCGTTTTCGTTTGATGCTTATTTCGTGAGATATTTGGCCCGGTTACTATCAATGGACCACCATCTATACAAGTTTTCGTAGATAGAGTGAAGAGAAGATGAAATGAAGAGGCGAAATTAACAAATGGATGACGAGGAGATAAAGGAGGCGACGAAAGAGACGCACCGACAGAGGAGAAGGAGGAGATTGGCAAATGGATAGGAAAAGAGGAAAATGACAAAGAGAGCGAGACGAATGAGAGTTCATGGGCTGCGAAAGTTATGGAATAAATAAGTGCCCAGGCAAAGTCTGGTTCTCACAACCGCTGTTTGGGAAATTTAATTCAATGCCCCCAATAAGCAGTTAAAACGTTACTGATATTCTTGACTGTAAATTTATTTATAGTAACCTTTGTCACAACGTGACAGACAAAATTCTCATTAACTTAAGCAGCAGCCTTGAATTTTCAGGGAAAGTATTCCCACTGCGGTAGATCACATACTTAAATAAGCCATACGTAACATACTGCATGAGCAGTGATCGCAACACTGTTATCTACGCAATGATAACTGAAGATATGTGGTTAAAACAGTAATCACGTCGACTCGATATCTCTGCTTTGTGTTTGCAAGGGAAACTTTTACCATGACATTTCAGACGTAGGTATCTCTTAGACCGCTTAAGTGAACAGCAAAGCTTTTGCATCCTATAGTACTGTAATTTATTGTAAACGGCTGGTGTGTGAGGTTATTTCAGTGATTAGGTGAGGCCACTGGTGAGCGCTGGTGCGGTTCAGCGACGAAGAAATGAATGTACTCTACAAATAATTGTAAGCCACCTCCATGCAGTAAAAACTCTGATTCAGTGTCGCACATACTCCATTGCGACAAAACTTGGTGTTAGACGTTCTATTGGATAGATCCTAGCGTGGCATTTCTAAAGGTTTAGGTACAGTTTCCACTTCATGTGACAATTTTACAGTCATAAACAGACTCTCTTCGCCACTAGTGCCATAACGCAAAATTAATGGAAGAAAGTATTACTGAACCATGGTTTGATCCACATTAAACATGGTGGCACTGCGTCACTCATTGGAGCAGAATCGGTATAATATAGGAGTAGATTCAATTGCCAGATAAACACATCACATCGTTTCAGACTTCAGCATACCAAATCCAGTTGCTGCGAAAAAGAATTAGGTACTTACAGATTCTGAGTAGAGAATTGTCAACAATAATACATGCGGTTTTAGACTTACAGGAAGCAAAAAAGTTGTCAATATATTTCTGGTTCTCGCTACAGGTGGGGGAAAGTGACATTAACGTCCGTTCGTGGATGGAAACCAACAGAACGTTGAAACGTTCGATTAGCTATAATCCAGGTAAAATATCATATACTCATTTCAAGTTAAAACTCTGTTACTATTGAAAAATTTCAATTTATGATATCCGTTGTAAGTTAACCGTCAGAATAGGTGATTTTCAGTCGTCGCTCAACCTGAAACCTTACTTCCCACCATTTCGAGTATAAAAATGCACACGGTTTAGTATCCGTACCTATAAATGCTCAGTCTGGTATCATATCCAGCACAAATTAGTTGCCAATTTAAGTTGGTACATGTGTGCAACTAGCTGCACTTGACTCCTTTGAATATTTAATCTGGGACACGGCAGTGTCCCCGCCAATTGGAGCACGCACAATCGTACCAACCTTTTCTCCAAGCCATCCACGGAAAATCCCCCCACCCCCGGCCCTGTATCTTCGTTGCGGATAAAGTTAGATGCCTGTATCTTCGGTGATCAAGAGTACCCACGATAACTGGCTATACTTCCAAATTACACTGTTCTACCCATAAACTTCACGATATATTGGCAGTCGAAATCACTACTTCTGTCACTCACCGATCATCAGTATTCCAAAGTACTTCTAGCAGACTAAAAACGTCAAATTTCGTATTTAGATAGTCCTAGAAAGGAAAGATCAATCCCGTTTTCGAACGCTTTTTCGCTTGACTAAATATTATTACTAACCAGAGGCAGTAATTTAATATGTTGGCACCGGTCGCGTGGTCAGCTGCTGAGCTACAATTGTCGAGATCGCAAGTTCGATTCCAGTTTGAGAAGCCGTCATAAATGCCATGTGGTCACCTTAAACTGTAGATGCAATCAGTGCATTGATGGAGTCATCCGTGTTCAAATTCGGTCAATTGTACATAGCATTTTCGAGAGTGAAAAGTCTGGCGGATGTCGACGTCATTTGTATCAAAGCTCCATAGTCTGCAATCGCTGAATGTAATCCACTTATAGGTACTGGTGACCAACGTAGTTGGGTCCCATAGAATTACAAACATTTGAATATTTGAACAAGACTAAAGTATAATAAGATAAGAATAAATTACAGTACAGGTTGCACAGTTCGAGGTCAGCGGGACCATCTCGAAATACTGAAAACTCTTACAATCGTAACTTACGTGGAAAAAATGAATAATTCGATGTAGAAAAGAATTTAAGTGTGTAACATGAACTTTGTTATTGGGGGCACAGCAGTGCCTCACTAAGTCGAGCAAAAAGTCTCAGCATTCTTTTCTCGAAACCATTCACGATATTTTCTACACCCCTGTGAACACAGTTACAAAACCGAAATTTCAGTGACCGAGAGTATCTGCTATAACTGTTTATATTTCCAAATTATAATATTCTGTACCTTATATTTTACGAAATATTGATAGTCGAAGATCGTTAATTCTTTAATTCACTCACAATCATCAAAATTCCAAGACACTTCTAGCTTACATAGAATCTTAAATTTTTATACTTCTTTAGTGTTTAGAATGTAATGGAATTCAAGATTGAAGCATCCCTAAATATCTATCTCGTTTTCGAACGTTCAAACACTTGCCGGAAAGTATCTGCTAACTATTTTACTGTGATGTAATGGTCTTGCGGTAAAATGTTGGGCTAGCACGTGACAGGTCCAAGATTCCATACCTGTTGGGACAAAGTATTTTTCTTTTAAAACTTTCATTTTATCCTAGCCTGAACCTGTCTACGATGTGAGGACCCGCCAGAATTTACATGAGGCACCTCATGAGAGAATGAAGAATCAAGTAACTATTTGGCTCTTTATTTTCGAACACGTGACAATTTCCGAGTGGGTGGTCACTTAGCACTATATGCAACAGTTAAAAATAGAATACTGACCTACAAGCTAACCACTGTAGTTCGATTGTCAGACGGGTAATGTCCCTGAACAAAGAACATAGACAGAGATTTTCACTTCTATATCTGAGAAGTGATTATAGACTTTTTCGTTAGTAGTATATAGCTTAAAATGCTAAAAATGAAACCAGAACTAATAACACCTACATTGCAGCTTGTCGAAAGTATTTTGTTATTTTTTACGAATTTCGCTTTATTTTAAAGGCTGTGGTTAGGCAGGAATACGTGTTTGTGGCCAGGTACCACGCGAGTGTCGCCGACCGCTCTATGGCGCCTTGTTCAGGAGTGCGTGGTTGCTTCCCGTCGCCGGTTCGAGCCCTCCTCGGGCATGGGTGTGTGTGTTTTGTGTGTGTGTGTGTGTGTGTGTGTGTGTTGCCCTTTGTATCAGTACGATCAAGTAGTTTGTAGGTGTAGGGACTGATGACCACTGTAGTTTAGCCAGAGCTATGCAAATAGCTGAACACTTTTTGTGGACATGTACTGAAGACCACAGCACAAACTACCCTGAGTGAAAAGGGCAGCAGTAACATCTGTAGCCTATATCCCGAATCACACAATCTAGGTATATATTGTGTGTGTGTTTTTTTTTTTTTTTTTTTTTTTTTTTTTTTTTTTTTTTTTTTTTATGTCAAGTTTTGAAAGGGTGTGGTTAGGCAAGAAAGGTAATAACAAGAGCTTGTGTGACAAACGTTATTTAAAAGACTCAATGTTGATAATATCACAGTGTGTAACATTTCGGATTCAAGACTTCAAGATGTAGATGTTGCGCAATGGAAAGTATTTAGGCATACAGTGGACAGTGATGTTTTGAAAACGAAAATCACCATATAAAGTGTCAGTATTTATATATTTCAGTGTCCGCCACAGAGAAATAAATTAAATCCATTCCTTTGCCAGTCAATTAATTACTTATTCAGACATAAACCCAATTAATTAGAAAATCAAAGGAAACTCACATCTGAGGCTGATATGGAAGATGGTGGGAATAGCTTTTTGGAATCACAAGAAATTGAATATATGTATCAGGTAAAGGATCCTTAGAAACAGAATTTGTACATCAGATAGCATTTTTTGCAGAAAGGTGACCTGCCTTGGGCCATAATGGCTTTAGAAACTTTTCTACTTCATTGGAAACCTTTCCAAAATGTCTTGCAGAAAATTAGTTTCAGACCTCGAGATAAAATGTGTAAAAACTATAAACACGGAAGGAAGATTTACGGATGCGATATTCAGGGTGAAGTTGCAGTATTAGGTCTATAGACCTTCCGGGAAGAAGAGTTTTTGAATTGTAGCTTACAAAGAAGTGACGACTTACGTACGGAACTAATACATGGTGCACTATAATGCAAGTTGACTAAATAATAATGCCAAAATGAAGTTATTGTCCAAATGCTCTTCCAGTTGTAGCCCACAATGATGAAAATTAAAGATATTCCTCTTTTATGTAAGTTGTCATTATCAACACTCTCAGACTTGTTTTTTCTCAAGAAAAAAATTAAAGTTCTCTCTTGTACATGGGTGTGTGTGTGTGTTTCCTTAGCATAAGTTAGTTTCAGTAGTTTGTATGCCTAGAAACTGATAATCTCAGCAGTAATGTCCCTTAGATTTACAAAAATTTGAACATTTGAGTTATACATGAAAATTTGCTTTATTCACAAATTCCGTGTATTTCCGGAAGTACACAAACTGATACGAAATGCAAGACTAACTTGTTGATATTTTATATGCTTCACCACTCTTTGCAGTATTTGTACATGATGAAAGAATTGAACGTTAACAACATGATTGACCTTCTAAACTTCCCAAACATTTTCACGGAATGTATAGCATTAACTGCGAGTGGGTAAAGTTGAAAAGGTGTTCCCAGCCGGCATTCGAACCCGAGTCTCCTGCTTTCTACTCGGTTGTGCTAACTCATACACAACTGTGGAGACCGCGATCACCACATCTGCACGGATTACTCAAGCACACCTCCCGTCAGATACAAATTCTCAACCTTACCCTGCCCACCAATATTCAAACTCTTAGTGTTTGTTAACTGATTCCCGTAAGAGTAAGGGCCTAGGAGTGTCTCTGCATTTAAGAAAGGATCATTGCCCGTCATCGGCATATTTTAAAAGTGTGTGTGTGTGTGTAAGTGTTCTTTCGGCCATGTATATGCGTAACTTACAAAATATGTCGAAGACATATCGAAAAGAACAGATATATATCTATATCTATAAATGTGAATGTCTGTTCGGTGTACGTTTATCACGTCTGAACCACGAGACATAAAGAGCTAAAAATTTGTACAGTTACTAAAGTCTACCCGGGGAAGGCTTTAGGCACGGTTTTATGGCGATCGGATAGCTATTTATATTAATGTGAATGTCTGTTCGGTGTACGCTTATCACGTCCGAACGACAAGACGCAGAGACTTAAATATTTGTACAGTTACTAATTTGTACCTGAGGAAGGTTTTAGGCATGGTTTTATAGCGATCTGATAGATATTTAGTAATCTGAAGAATATAACGCGAAATGCGGAACAATAATTACTCTTTGAAAATTATATTTACTCTTTGAAAATGGTTTTATTGGTTGCATTGTTGCATGAGGGTTGATAATGATAAAAGGTTGGAGTATATTGGGATGGAAAGTTATCGGTGTATATAAAATTGTGGCTGATATGTATGTATTTTATAAAATGACTACAACCACCAGTCATGGTGAATTGTACTCATACTGTTGGAAACGCCTGTGACACTGATTTGAATATGTCGAACGGTCTATTTTAACGAAAACATCTTTTTTTCCTATTTCAATTTGTATCCACGTAGAATCTCTCATTTGTACACTCTAAAATACTCATTAATTAAAACAAGCGTAATGCCACCATGATTAGGAATGATTTTCCTCTTCATGTACACATAGTGGTGCATGTTGGCTACTCTTTGCTATGTACGTGTGGCAGTCCCCTAGTGCGATTTTAATAGAAATATGATACGCTCTTTCCACATTTTACATTAAGTTTTCTACCTTAATACATGAGGATATCTCAAATTTTGTTTTTCATATTTATACTAGTTTCATGTACACTTGACACCAAAGAAGTGGATCACTGCTGAATGCAACCCAACTAACGTAGCTGTCTTGCAGGTTCTCTAAACACCAAACCCCTGCTGGGTATAGTCACTCGACTAAACACAAGAGACACAGAATATTGATCCTTATGGCAGCGGCAGTCATCAACACCAAAACCATCATCAGGAATTATGAGAATACACGTTATTTAAGGTGAGACAATAACACGTGTAAATGACATTTCATTACAATAAGTGGCAAGTCATATACCTTCTCGCAATCATTTAATGACATGATGATGTATAAAGAGACGTAAAATACAGAAGTTTTCATTAGTAAGTTTACAAGAACGATATCTCAACCCGGAAATTCTGGCACCATCCGATGTTGTATTATAGATACGAATAGAGATGAAATATTCATTGTCTCTTTTCTAGTTAGTAGATAATAGACAGGTGTAATGTTGATTTGAAACACGCCACAGTCCTGAGTTCTTTAATGAACTCTATGGGGATGAAGAGGATATATTTATGTCTGTTAAACACTGTTACCCCAGCCGGAATCGAACCCATTGCTTAGCCATTACAAGCTAGCTCAGCCCAGCCAACTACCGAATTTGAGTTGTGTTAGCATAACTATTTTTGTCATAATGGAGTACTCATCGCACGGTACGAGAGGTCAAAGAGCTCGTGTGTGTCTGTCTAGGTACGACAAATTTCTTGGCCGCGCGGCCTGAGGCGCCATGTCGCGGATTGTGCGGTAGGTCCCGCCGAAGTTTCGGATGCATCCTCGTGGTATGTGTGTGTGTGTGTGTGTGTGTGTGTGTGTGTGTGTGTGCGTTGTCCTTAGTATAAGTTAGTCTAAGTAGTGTGTACGTTTAGTGACTGATCACCTAAGCAGTTTGGTTCCATAGCACTTTACACTCATTTTTGACTTTTTTTACCGGGTATATTAAAGGAGTGACGAAATGAACTGATAACATACAACTTTTGTATATTAAATTTAAACTGCTTTCAAAGTTAGTACAGTTTTGGGAAGTTTCCATCTTACAACTATGTGAAATTGCCCCGCAACAGGAAAGCGACTAGTAGTGGCTTATGCAAGAAAAGCACGTCTTGACCTAAAATTTTTCTGTTTAGTAACTTAATGTAATATTTTTAAATGGAAGATGCTCTGAATATGTCACCGAAATGACAAGAAATAGACAAACGACTTTATTAATGAAAAATCAGTTTTAGCTGCAAACCACTGTATGTAAAATCCTCACTACACCGCTACACTAGAGGGAAGATAATACATTTGTGTAGCTGGAAACGCTAGATGTGATCCGTAAGTAAAAGCCAATGAGAGGTACTGACCTTTCTAAATTTCAGAAATTCCATGTGGCCAAGTGTTTCAAAATAGAAACGAAAATGTATACTTCGCTGAGTGTTATTCCCATTTCATTGACTCGGACAACTGGTTGATCAATGGGATTGCTTTTATGTTTACAGACAACGAACATTCGATAACAACAGGAAAACTGTCAAATTCTCGCAGAAATGACTTCCTAAAAACGCCAATTTGTCCACTGTCCTTTACAAAATCAGCGAGGCAGCCAACCATGAGGGAAATTCAGAATCCATTTAGTACTGCATTAATAAATATGCTGAAATTAAAATTTCGTGTCGTCCGCGAATAGAATCTACCTAACGTAGCATGGTATTTTAATAATTACACGTTGCTCGTAATTTCTATGTGCATATCGTGACATTTATCAACTAACAGCACATTTTGTTCTATGAGGAAGTAATCACTTCAATTCGTATGTTCCTGGAAACCTCGTAGGAGATAGGCCCCTACCAAGAAACATCAGCAGCTAAACAAAATAAAGTCCCTCAAAATATTGGAAGCAACTGTCAGGAACTCGGATTGGTAATTTGTCATCTTGATATTAAACAGTGCTGGAAGATGAGAAACGTATGTAACTACATAACTGCCTACTACCCTTGTTTTTTTTCTGCTTCTTGAGACGCGTGTTCGATATCTTCTTGTGAATACAAGAAATAGCATCCGTAACATTTGCATATTTACACGGTATTCCAAAAATCTGAATGGTGTGTAACACAAGACGGAAGTGAATACAATCCGTTTCAGGACAAAGAGTGTGCAGTATATATTTATTCCTTAACAATTTTAAGGTAGTCATCTTTCTTTACTTATTTTTGAAAGGAGCTTCCGCTGCAACGTGACGATACTTTTGCAGTTCATCTGCATTATTCAACGGTGTAATGTGCTGTTGGACTGCGGCCTTCCCTTATACAGACATTTGGCAGCGCAGCACGGGTGAGGGTCAGTTGCAGCAGACTGTGAAGACGCAAAATATTTAAACGTGAGTAAGTGCTTCTGGGACCAAACTGCCAGGGTAGTGGGTCCATAAACTGATACACTACTTAAACATTGTTACATTGTAGACAACAACCCACGCGCAAGGCAGGACTCGAACCTGTGACGAGAGCGGCCGCCCGACCCAAGAAATGGCCCTAGACCACGCAACTACTCCGCAAGGCTGTGAATAGGCGTGAGGATGTTTTGAACGATTCAGTAACAGTAGAGAGGAGACTTGCCGGTATTGCTGATGATGTTAGGCAACTGTGATACTTTACCCACATCCATCAATCGCGCTGAGTTGTTCTGCTAAATTTCCGCAATATTCCCCTTTCATACTGGTTATGGAATCTGTAGTGGTGGCATTTATATGGCATTAATTTTTCACCAGAGGACGGTATTTCCACTTTTGAATTGTAAACATTTTTGTATTTCATATAAAGAAGTGTCTACACTCTACATTAACTACCAACAGAGAAATATCATCGACGAATGCAGCTGTGTCATATTACCTCTATGGTGCCTTGCTCGTCTAGTGATCTAAACTAAAAGATAGTTTGTATCAAAGATATCGTTGGACTTGTAACGTGTATGGTTTAAGGGTTTTCCTCAAGCGAAGTTCAGTAACAAAATTACAAAAACAAATGAAAAAAAGAAAAGAAACAACTCTGTGAAATGCGAAAACTAAACGTAATGCCTATTTAATTTATTATTTCAATTGTTAACAATCTTCTTTAATGCCGAAAACATCTTTGAAGACAATTGTAATTATTACTGATATTTCGTCAGCCGCAAAAGCTTTGTTGATTCGCATTTTTAGCGCTGCACTTTACCAGTGAATCCAGAAGAATGGTTGATGGATGGTTTGACTTGGAAAATACATCCGTTCATTTCACCCTCTTATGATCAGGGCAATAGAAAAAACGAGAAAAGACGATTACGAGAGACCAGTGACGCAAACACAAATTGTAATAATTCCTATTGATTTAACATCATGCCTTCAGACAGATTCGTGTCCGAGTATGTTACGAAACAACCGTATGTATACTTGATAATTTGGATGCTTTGCAGAGCTACAAATCTGAGTCCAAGACCATGGCTTGTTCGTGGCTCAGTTGTTCGTTGTAGTGACTTCATTCTAAGGGATAGCCATGTTTGATATTAATGTACTATTTTTCGAAAAGGAAATGCGGTTAAACTATAATAAGCAACCTAGTGGTCGCATTATAGTAGTCAAGATAGAAACGAAGCCAACACCGACCACTGTAGTACAGATTTAAATGCCAACTATCTCCGCCGATGATAAGGAGATCGAAGAAATGTATGAGGAGGCAAAAGACATCATTCAGACTATTAATAGAGAAAGAAACTTAATTATGATGGGAAATTAGAATTCCGTAGTAGGAAAAGGAAGGGAAGGAAAAATAGTAGGAAAATATGGACTGGGGAAAGGGAATGAAAGAGGAAGCCGCCTGGTAGAATTTTGCACGGAACATAATTTACTCCTAACAAACACTAGGTTTAAGAATCACAAGCCGCGGCGGAATAGCCGTGCGCACTAAGGCATCTTGCTACGGTGCGCGCGGCTGTTCCACGTCGTAGGTCACAGTTTTCCCTCGGGCAGTGGTGTGTGTGTCTTGTTCTTATGATACGTTAGTTTAAGTAGTTTTTAAGTTTAGGTACCGATGACCACTGAAGTTAGGTTCCATAACTTTACAAACATTGGAACATTTGAAGAATCACGAAAGAAGGTTGTATACGTGGAGGAGAACAGGAGACACCAGAAGGTACCAGATAGGTTATATAATGGTAACACATAGATTCCGGAACCAAGTTTCAAACCGTAAGACATTCCCAGCGGCAGATACAGACTCTGACCATATCTTATTGCTCATGAAGTATAGGCTGAAAGTGAAAAAACTGAAGAAAGGTAGGAAAATAACGTGATGGGACCTGGATAAATTGTAGGAACCTAAAGTACTTGAGAATTTAAGGTTGAGCCTTAGGCAACAATTAACAGAAACGGGAGAAAATAAACAGTAGAAGAGGAATCAGCAGTCTTGAAAGATGTAATATTGAAGGCAACAAAGAACCATATAGGTAGGAAGACAAGACCTACAATATATCCTTGTATATCACTGGAAATTACTAAGTTTAATTGATGAAAGAAGAAAACATAGAAATACAATAAATGAAATAGGGAAAATGGAGTAAAGACGACTAAGAATGATATTGACAGGACGTGTAAAATAGCTAAGAAGAAGTGGCTAAAAGGCAAATGCAAGTCTGTAGAATAATGTATAAATAAGGGGAAAATATATACCGTCTACAGGAAAATAAATGATACATTTGGATACAAGAAAATGTTCAAATGTTTGTAAATCTATCGGACAAAAATGCGTGGTCATCAGTCCGTAGCTTACAAACTTCTTAAACCTAGGTAAACTAACCTAAGGACAACACACACACCCATGCCCCAGGAAGGACTCGAATCTCCACGGCGAGCAACCGCGCACTCCGCAGCGAGACGCTTTAGACCGCTCGGCTACTCCACCGCTGCTGGATACAAGAAAATCAGCTGTATGACAATCAAGAATGTAGATGGGAAACCTGTTCTGAGCAAAGTGGGGTAAAATGAAAGGTGAAAAGAGTATATTGAGGGGATCTATAAAGGAAACTAACATCGGTACAATATTGTAAGAATGGAATAGGAAGTAGATGAAGATGAAGTGGAAGATATTACACTGAGAGAAGAATTTGACAGAGCACTGAAGGAGATAAGTCTAAACTAGGCCCCTTGAATGGACGACATTCCCCCGGAACTACTGAAGTCTCTGGGAGAGTCATCCATGGAAAAACTATTTAACCTGGTATGTAAGATGTATGAGACAGAGGAAGTACCCTCAGACTTTAAGAAAAATGTAATAATCCCCATTCCAAAGAAAACAGGCGCATATAGGTGTGAAAATTACAGAACCATCAGTTTAATAAATCATGGGACATGGAAGCGCAATTGAACGGAATGAACAGGAGCGTATAAGATGAACATTAACAAGGGTAATCGAATGCAGTCCAAGAAAATCAGGCGATACTGAAGGAATCAGATTAGGTAAAGAAATAATAAAAGTGGTCGATGAGTTTTGTTACTTGGGCAGTAAAATAACACATGATGGTCGCAGTACAGGGGATGTAAAATTCAGAATGGCGATAGGAAGAAAGTCGTTTTTTAAAAAGAGAAATTTCTTAAATTCGATATTAATTTAAGCGCAAGGGAGTCCTTTCTGAAGGCGTTTGTGTGGAGTGTTCCTTGTACTGGAGCCTTTCGAAAAGTGGTGCTACAGAAGGATCCTGAAGATTAGGTAGGTGGATCGTGTAATTAATGAGGATATACTAAACGGAATTGGGGAGAAAAGGAATTCTCAGAGAAAGCGCTGTTACCTTTGCACAACTCGGAATCTTGCAGAATATAGTTGTGTTCAATTAGGAAGAGTGTGTGAAATCCTTTCAGGGATCAAGATTTTTTAAAAAAAAGCAGTTACGGTTTTTTATTTCATTACATACTTTTTTCCCTTTAGGTAAATCGATGTTTTTCGGTCGTTTGTTCATGTTCTTTCTGGGTTGTTCGTTGAGAATTTTGTTTAGTTTTTTTATTTCATAGGAAGTTGAGCCCTCTTTACCTCATTTAATTCGTTCTTTAGTTTGATTGGCACTTTGTGAGCGTTGGCTCTTGTTTTATTTTGATTGTTTCGTCGTTGATTAAGTTTTTTCGTTAAAGAGAGCGGCGAGCCCTCTGACCGAGCACGCTGAGCTACCACGTCCGCAACGCTATGCCGAACAGCTAGAGTAATCCGTAATTTTCGTACCATCGATGGGAAATGTTATCTGCTAACATGGCATTTTAGACATTTCATTATAATTCATTGTCCTAAGAAAGACTTGTGTTTGGCAATTATCAGTGCGCCACTGCTTTGGAGAACCATCAAATTCACAAAGCAATATGGCGTATTCAAAATAGAGTTTCGGACAAGGTTTCCCGTGAGGGATGTTACGTGACTGATTTCCTAACGCCAAGTGTACGTTACGCTCGTTCCAGGCTATAGTCATTCGTAAACAGTACAGGCAAAGAAAATAAACTTTGAACAAACTACGAAGGCAAGACAAACGGAAAAAGTTAATGAAAATGTGGGAGAGATATTAAAATAGTAGTTAATAAGGTAAAAGCTAAAAAACAGAGTATGCTTGTCAAAGCTAAACTCAAATATAAAATAATTTTTGCTGCTTGTTATAATAAGGCCAGAGAGGATATTGCGTTTCCAGTGCATAGATGTTATCACAATAGAAGATTCGTAATCGTATCGTCCATAATTTTTTATAATTTAAAATTTTTGTTATTTTTATCCTAAATGTTTGCTAAAAGTCATAAAAATACAGGCAAATCTAAAGTGGGCCTTAAAACACGACAGTGCGGTTTTTTTCCTTTGAGGTTGGCGGGGGAAGAGCGTAGTTTGATGCGTTGGGGAAGTAATATTAAATCAAAGGCGTTCTCACTTTTGCGCATTTTTCGATGAGGTTTTAATCACCAACCTTCCATTCCGAATACAAACAGCTTTTGTTCCCACTGCCGTACAAGTATGGTATTCCAACTGTAATAGTAACATAAAGGTAATTAGAACTCGCACATAAGGATTTTGGTACCTGTTTTTCTCGAGCTTCGTATGAGAGTGGAATAGTCGAGAAACTGAAGCTAATCTGTGAACCATTTACGAAACACTTAATTGCGAATAACTGCAATTGTGTATTGTTGCAATTTAAATGAAGTGCATCAGCAGATGGTAATTTCCATCGTGCAGACTTTGAGCACACTTTATGAGTGCACAGATCGTGAATTATATACTACATATATACATTTTGCGATGTTTTCACCGAAACTGCGAGTGTAAACTCGCTTAGTTATCTAGCTTGAATACATATTTTCTAAAGCCTAGATCTAATGCATATAGCTTGTGAAAGAATAGTTCCCTGTGTTGTATCATTGCTATGTAGGTGAAATACTATGTGGCTGCTACGTTTACCATGATCCTATACTTTAACTTCCTTAAATATTTGAATTAAATATCAAAAGATTACGTGGCTGCTCCTGTTATAGCAAAATAAATCAAGCTGTGTTAGTTTAATCTAGAGATTGTGGTAAATTGGATGTGACTTTCGATCCTTCAAAGGGTGAACGTGGCTTTGGGCTTCATCTACATCTACATCTACATCTACATCGATACTCAGCAAATCACATTTAAGTGCCTGGCAGAGGGTTCATTAACCACCTTCATAACTTTTCTCTACCGTTCCATTCTCTAATAGCGCGCGGGAAGAAAGAACACCTAAATCGTTCCGTTTTCGATCTGATTTCTCTTATTTTATTGGGATGGTCATGTCTCCCTAAGTAGGTGGGTGCTAGCAAAATATTTTCACATTCAGAACTAAAAGTCGGTGATTGAAACTTCGCAAACAGATCACGCCGCAATGAATAACGTCTTTCTTTTAATGATTTCCACCCCAATTCGTGCAACATTTCCGTGACGCTTTCCCCCCCGTAACGTGATAAAACAAAACGAGCTGCCCTTCTCTGAACCTTCTCAATATCTTCCGTCAGTCCCACCTGGTGAGGGTCCCACAAGGGGCAACAGTACTCCAAGAGAGGACGCACAAGTGTGATGTAGGCAGTCTCTTTGGTGGAGCTGGTGCATCGTCTAAGCGTTCTGCCAATGAAACGTAACCTTTGGTTCGCCTTCCCCACAATATTTTCTATGTGTTCTCTCCAGTCAAAGTTGTTCGTAATTGTAACTCCTAGGTATTTGGTAGAATTTACGACCTTAAGGTTTGACTGATTTATCGCGTAATTGAAGTTCAGCGGATTTCTTTTAGTGGTCATGTGTATTACTTCATACTTTTCTTTATTTAGTGTCAATTGCCAATTTTCGCACCAAGTAGAAATTTTGTCTAAATCGCTTTGCAGTTGCTTTTGATCCTCTGTTGACTTCACTAACCGATAAACGACAGCATCATCCGCGAACAGTCTAAGGGAGCTATTCAGATTATCTCCTAAATCGTTTATAAACACGAGGAAGAGTAGGGGACCAATAACGCTTCCCTGTGGAACGCCAGATATCACTTCTGCTTTACTCGATGACTTACCGTCAATTACAACGAACTGTGTCCTTTCTGATAGGAAATCGTGAATCCAATCGCACAATTGGGGAGATATTCCATAAGCACGCAATTTCATTAGAAGCCGCTTGTGGGGTACAGTATCAAAAGCCAACCGGAAATCCAGAAATATGGAATCGATTTGAGATCCCTTGTCGATGACACTTAACACTTCATGTGAATAAAGGGCAAGCTGTGTTTCGCAAGAGCGATACTTTCTGAATCCGTGCTGACTATTAGTTAATAGGTCGTTCTCTTCGAGGTAGTACATAATATTCGAACAAAGTATATGTTCCAAAATCCTACTGCAAATCGACGTCAATGAGATAGGCCTGTAATTTTGGGGATCACTTCTATTGCCTTTCTTGAATATTGGAGTAATTTGGGCAACTTTCCAGTCTTTGGGTACGGATCTTTCGCTGAGTGATCGGTTGTAAACTATAGCTAAGTACGGAGCTATTTCATCAGCATACTCTGAGAGGAATCTAGTTGGTATACAATCTGGCCCGGAAGATTTATTTTTGTTTAGTGACTTAAGTTGTTTTACTACTCCAGGAACATCTACTTCTAAGTTTCGCATGCTGGCAGCTGTTCTTGGATTGAATACTGGAGTGTTCACTTCGTCTTCTTTGGTGAAAGAATTTCGGAAAGCTGTGTTTAGTAATTCTGCCTTAGCAGTACTGTCGTCGGTAGTATTACCATTGCTATCGCGTAGTGAAGGTATTGTTTGTGTTTTGCCGCTAGTGTACTTCACATATGACCAGAATTTCTTTGGATTTTCTGCAAGATTACGAGACAGGATTTCGTTGTGGAAACAACTATAAGATTCTCGCATTGAAGTCCGCGCTAGGTTGCGAGTTTCAGTAAAAGATTGCCAGTCTTGCGGATTCTGTGACTTTTTAAATTTTGCATGCGTTTTTCTTTGTTTCTGCAACAGTGATCTGACCTGTTTTGTGTACCACGGGGGGTCAGCCCCCTCTTTTATTAATTTATTTGGTATAAATCTCTCGATTGCTACTGATATTATGTCTTTGAATGTAAGCCACAACTGATCTACACTCGCATTTTTAGTTTTGAAGGACTGGAGACTATCACTCAGGAAAGCGTGAAGCGATTTTTTATCTGCTTTATTGAATAGATATATTTTTCGTTTATTTTTGGTGCATTTGGGAATTTCGATATTCAGTCTCGCTACTACAACTCGATGTTCGCTAATCCCTGTATCTGTTTTGATGCTCTTTACTATCTCGGGATTATTTGTTGCTAGGAGATCAAGAGTATTTTCGCAACCACGTACTATTCTAGTGGGTTCATGAACTAACTGTTCGAAGTAGTTCTCAGAAAAAGCATTCAGAACTAGTTCGGACGATGTTTTATATTTGCCCCCGGTTTTGAATACGTAATTATGCCAACATATCGAGGGTAAATTAAAGTCGCCACCGATTATAACAGTATGCTTCGGATACCTATTTGAAATATGATTCAAGCTTTCTTTGAACATTTCTGCAACCGCATCGTCTGAGTCAGGGGGCCGATAAAAAGATCCAATTATTAATTTATTTCGGTGGTCAGGTATAACCTCTACCCAGACCAATTCACAGGAAGTATCTGCCTCAATTTCGTTGCAGGATAAACCGTTTGTAACAGCAATAAACACGCCACCCCCTGTTTTATTTATTCTATCCTTTCTGAAGACCATTTGGCCCTTTGAAAAAATTTCGGCCGAATTTATCTCAGGCGTCAGCCAGCTTTCAGAACTATAACGATTTGTGCCTCAGTACTTTCTATCAGCGCTTGGAGCTCTGGAATTTTCTCAACACAGCTACGACAATTTACAACTGTTACACCAATGGTTTTTATGTCTACTTTCTTCCCGTGTCTGACCTGCCCCCTTTGAGACTGATACCCATTTTGTGTATTCCCGAGGCCATCTAACCTAAAAAACCGCCCAGTCCACGCCACACAGCCCCCGCTACCCGTGTAGCCGCTTCCTGAGTGTAGTGGACTCCTGACCTATTTAGCGGAACCCGAAAACCCACCACCCTTTGGCGCAAGTCGAGGAATCTGCAGCCGACACGGTCGCAGAACCGTCTGAGCCTCTGATTCAGACCCTCCACTCGGCTCTGAACCAAAGGTCCGCAGTTAGTCCTGTCGACAATGCTGCAGATGGTGAGCTCCGCTTTCATCTTGCAAGCAAGACTGGCAGTCTTAACCACTTCTGATAGCCGCTCAAAACCAGAGAGGATCTCTTCCGATCCAAAGCGACACACATCATTGGTCCCAACATGAGCCACCACCTGCAGTTGGCTGCACCCTGTGCTCTTCATGGCATCCGGAAGGAGCCGTTCCACATCCGGAATGACTCCCCCCGGTATGCACACGGAGTGCACATTGGAATTCTTCCCCTCCCTAGTAGCCATTTTCCTAAGGGGCTCCATTACCCGCCTAACGTTGGAGCTCCCAACTACCAACAAACCCACCCTTTGTGAGTGCCCGGATCTTGAAGGGTTGTGGCTGGGCTGTGCTAGCAGTAGCTCGTGAGCTACGGGCTATCGAGCGTGGACGGCTGACGGGCTGGCCCGCCAGTTACAGCCTGCTATGGCCCAGAGGCGAGGGCCGGCCGAGGCGGCACCAAAGCAATCTGTCTGGCGGTGGCAGAACAACAGCCCCCACAGCCGCGATTGGCCGCGCTACCTCTGCCGTTCAGTTTGACGTAAATACGATTACTCCCTCTCCTGGCATCAGAATACGAGTGGAAAGCGGTAATACAATTCAGGCAGTCAGGGGAAATGGTTCACTGAAAGAGGTCAACGCGAGATAGAGTCGTCGCTCTTATTGAAGTTGGAGGATATTCCATCGGAGAAGCTGGTAGAAGGAATGGCGTGCCATATCCCAGTGCAACGAGATGGTGGAGGAACTACACTGAAAGAGCCACGACTAACAGATGTCCTGGCTCAGGCAAGAAGAGAGTGAGCTCACAGCAGGACAGGGACCTAGTGTCCACAAGCAGAGAAAAATCCTCTCAACGCGAAACAACTGCGGCGGGACACTAATTTCCCGGTTCCAGTGACACGATTCGCCGAAGGTTCAGATCCACTGAACAACTTGCGAGACTGTCCTCCGTGAAAAAAGAGCTCATCGAAGAAAATATTCTATACCTGTTCGCATTTGCAGAGGTTCATCTGTGGGCGTCGCATAGTGGGACGGAATCCCCGAACCGTGGCCAAAACCCTGGAAAATGAATTTTCTATTCTCGGAAATTTTTGGGTGGGCTGGGTAGGGGAAGGGTTGGCGCATCTCATTCCAGAAGGAGAGGTCGCCACCTTCGATACTTGTCGAGTTACGTCAGTTTGAAAGTGACCTTCGTGGGGTACACACTCGGCACTGTGAAAGCAAAGTAAATTTACTCTCGGTTTGTAAGTGAAATGAAGAATTTCAGTTCTACAAGATGGAAACGCTTTCTACAGGTATGTACAAAATATTCGTACACTAAATCAGTATAAATTAATTATTGTCATACTTATATTATATTTTTTCCGATGGCTGTGCAAAACGACCATGCTTTACCGAACCTGCATTTTCAATTAGAAACAAAGTACCATATACCGCAATATACCGCGGAATTTCAACTCCCAGACTATAGATTGATTAATTATCTGATGAAATCGACAAGAATTAGCTGCCAAAATCTACCATTTCTCTTGTATAATGAATATTTACAAATGTCTGTGCCGCCGACATTTAGTAGCACAACATGATCGATATCGGGAAGACGTTTCCACAAAATGTTTCCGTGTAAAAAATAATAGAAGACGTTTTAAAAACGCTTCTGCTAACTTCGGATCCGTAAATATCCAGTATTAGGAAACTGCCACGAAAGGGGGCAATTAAGCTGTTACTGTCCCCTGCTATTCCAATTACACCACCATCGCCCATGGAAAATTCCAATACGGATTCTGACTCCGAGATCTTCGACAATGATACTGACTCATTGCTGGATATAAAACCAATCATACCATTATGTATGCATCAGAACAGCATCTTCAATCATATTAAGTTTTCAGTGTTAAGAAGGATTGTCTTTATTATCAAAATTTATTACTTCTATCGTTGATTATATTATTACATTTATTATTTGTGTTATGTCACAGACTTTGAAAATTATTTCACTATATTATTGAATTACAATGTGTCTCTTATCGAAGAATTTTTATCCGATATATTTTCGACAAATATTCTGTTATTTTGTTATAATAAACAAATCACGTGTGCAGTGTATTAATTATCACTTGGTTCATAAAACCTACCATTTTTTGCGGAGAACCGACCGTACGTTTTTCTTATAATCGGTGTCGACTTTAATTTACCTTCGATATGTTGGCATAAATACGTATTCAAAACCGAACTAGTTCTGAATGCTTTTTCTGAAAATTACCTCGAACAGCTAGTTCATGAACCCACTAGAATTGTAAATGGTTGCGAAAATACCCTTGATCTTCTAGCAACAAATAATCCTGAGCTAGTACACAGCATCAAAACAGATACAGGGATTAGCGAACATAGAGTTCTTGTAGCGAGACTGAATATAGAAATTCCCAAATTCACCAAAAATTAACGAAAAATTTAGCTATTCAATAAATCAGATAAAAATTCGCTTCACGCTTTCCTGACTGATAATCTACAGTCTTTCATAACTAAAAAATGCGAGTGTAGATCAGTTGTGGTTCACTTTCAAATACTTAAAATCAGTAGCACTCGAGAGATTTATACCAAACAAAATTAATTAAAGAGAGGGCTGACCGCCCGTGGTACACAAAACAGGTCAGATCACAGTTGCAGAAGCAAAGAAAAAGATATGCAAAATTTAAAAAGACAATCCCCAAGATTGGCAATCTTTTACAGAAACTCGCAGCCTAGCCCGGACTTCAATGCGAGAAGCTTATAGTAGATTTCACAACGAAATCCTGTCTCGTAATCTTGCAGAAAATCTAAAGAAATTCTGGTCATATGTGAAGTACACTCGCGGCAAAACACAAGCAATACCTTCACCACGTGATAGCAATGGTGATATTATCGATGAAAGTACTGCTAAAGCAGAATTGCTGAACACAGATTTGCGAAATTCGTTCACCAAAGAAGACCAAGTGAACACTTCAGAATTCAAACCAAGAATAGCAGCCAGCATGCGAAATTTAGTAGAGGTTCTGGGGGCAATAAAACAACTTAAGTCAAAACAAAAACGAATTGTATACCAACTAGATTCCTCTCAGAGTATGCAGATGCAATCGCTCCATACTTAGCTATCATGTACAACTGATCACTCAGCGAAAGATCCGTACCCAAAGACTGGAAAGTTGTCAAAGTCACTCCAATATTCAAGAAAGGCAATAGGAATGATCCCCAAAATTACAGGCCAATCTCATTGACGTCGATTTCCAGTAGGATTTTGGAACATATGCTTTGTTCGAATATTATGAACTACCTCGAAGAGAACGATCTATTAACCAATAGTCAACACGGATTCAGAAATTATCGTTCTTGCGAAACATAGCTTGCCCTTTCTTCACATGAAGTGATAAGTGCCGTCGACATGGGATCTCAAATCGATTCCATGTTTCTGGAATTCCGGAAGGCTTTTGACACTGTACCTCACAAGCGGCTTTTAATGAAATTTCGTGCTCATGGAATATCGCCCCAATTGTGCGGTTGGATTCACGATTTCATATCAGAAAGGACACAGTTCGTAGTAATTGACGGTAAGCCATCGAGTAAAACAGAAGTGATATCTGGCGTTCCCAATAGGTCCCCTACTCTTCCTTGTGTTTATAAACGATTTAGGAGACAATCTGAATAGCTCCCTTAGACTGTTCGCGGATGATTCTGCCATTTATCGGTTAAGTGAAGTCAACAGAGGAACAAAAGGAACTGCAAAGTGATTTAGACATAATTTCTAGATGTTGCGAAAATTGGTAATTGACACCAAATGAAAAAAGTGTGAAGTAGTACACATGACCACTAAAAGAAATCCGCTGAACTTCAATTACGCGATAAATCAGTCAAAACTTAAGGTCGTAAATACTACCAGATACCTAGGAGTTACAATTACGAACAACGTAGACTAGAGAGAACACACAGAAAATATTGTGGGGAAGGCGAACCAAAGGTTACGATTCGTTGGCAGAACACTTCGAAAATGTAACAGCTCCACCAAAGAGACTGCCTACATCACACTTGTGCGTCCTCTCCTGGATTACTCTTACCCAGTGTAGGACCCTCACCAGGTCGGACTGATGGAAGACATTGAGAAGGTTCACAGAAGGGCAGCTCGTTTTGTTTTATCACGTTACAGGGGGGAAAGCGTCATGGAAATGTTACACTATTTGAGGTGGAAATCATTAAAAGAAAGACGTTATTCTTTGCGGGGAGATCTATTTACGAAATTTCTATCACCGCCTTTCACGTTTGAATGTGAAAATATTTTGCTAGCACCCGCCTACATAAGGATACATACCAGCCCAATAAAATAAGAGAAATAAAATCGAAGAGGGAACGATTTAGATGTTCTTTCTTCTCGCGCGCTAACAGAGAATGGAACGGTCGAGAAAGGTTATGAAAATGGTTAATAAACCCTCTGCCAGGCACTTAAATGGGATTTTAAGAGTATCTATGTAGATGTAGGCGTATGACGAGGTATATAAAATTATCGTGGCATTCAGCAGCAGAGGCTGGGGATTGGAATTTAGGGAAAGCACCTACCCACGGTTAAATGATTTCCATCTTCACTCTTTTACCATACCTGTGACACACTCTCGCCTTGTTTTTGATAATAAAGCGATTGTAATTTAGGAAAAACTCCTCCCCGTTTCTAAATGATTTCCATTCTAACTCTTTTACCATACCCTTGACACAATCGCGCATATTTTGAACATTTACGGCGTCTTCCGGCAGTCCTACTTCGTATACGATACCACGCAGGAGTGAGGGAAGAGGACGGACAGATGTCTTGTAGGTGGTCACGTTCATTGATTTGCTGCAACGTCTACGTATTCTATTCCACCAGTGAAACACATTCTTTGGGTTGTCTTCCTCACAATTTTTTTCGTGTTACGGTTACGATTTAAGTAAGCTCCTTGGTGCTGTATTCCATGTCACATTTCTTGTTCTCAGACTCCAAGGCACCTCATCTGTTGTCAACAAATGTCAACTGCGAAGGACGCATACTGTGAAGTACGTCATAACACAAAACACATAATTTGTCCAACATATGTATATTCTGTCCCATCCTTCCCAGCTCAAAATTCTGCTTCGCATGTAATCGCGTTTCCGATGCTCTGCTGTACTGTAATCGTTCTGACTTTTTTTCTTTTTAACCGCTATGTGATGGCAACTACACCACGAAGAAGACTTGGTCGACACACTTGCCAGTTTTCGAATACACTGTCATTGACCATAGTAGTAAATCGCAGAAACTTCCTCTCTCAACGTCTGTGTGTCTTCCTGAACGTGATGAATAATTTATGTCAAAATGATCATACTTGAAATGCTACAGCATGATGTTACGGTAGCATTCACCCCACACAGAGCACAAGTATTTGGAATGGCATCCACTGCTTTCACTCTTTTATTATACACAAACTGAATACAGAATACGCTGTTACGAATGTTTCCCCGTTTTAGAAACCCATTTCTAATGCTAACGTTTCTTATAACTGTATAAGTGCGTTAGATTATATATATATATATATCTTGGTCGCTCGGCGTGAGGCACTATGTCGTGGACTGTGCGGAAACCAAGAATATATATATTCTTGGTATATGCACAATCCGCGACATAGTGCCTCAGGCCGCACGTCCAAGAAATTGGTCTTACCTAGACAAACGCCTCCGAGCTCTTTGAAATCTCGTACTGTGGCATGAGTACTCCATTACGTCAAAAACAGTTATGCTAACACAGCTGAAATTAGGTGTTTGGCAGGGCTGAGGCTAGCTTGTAATGGCTAAGGTATAAGTACGATTCTGTTTCCTCGAAATGATTAATCCTTCCACGTCTCTACGAACGGCGCAACCCTAATACCAGTGAACGAGAATGTGATTGTTGAAAACACGTCAACAGTGACGATGTGTGCGGGGTTCGATTCCCAGGCAGCACAAAATTATTCGCGGCGTTACTTCTATCCGAACGTTTGCACACCCCACTAATGGTGAAGAAACGCGAATATATTATCTATATTCCTGTCTATAATACAACAGCGAATGGTCCCGGTTTCGTGTCCCTGCCGGTGAAAAAAAAAATCAATTGTATCTCCGTTTCAGGCGCCAATGCAACCTATTTGTTCAAATGTTTGTATAGCTTATGGGACTTAACTACGGTGTCATCAGTCCCTAAACTTACAAACTACTTATGAACTAGCTAATCCTAAGGACGGCACAAATATTCATGCCCGAGGGGGGATTCGAACCCCCGACCGTAGCGGCCGTGCAGACAGTGACTGGAGCGCCTCAGTCCCCTCGGCCACCGCGGCCGGCGCAACCTATTTGTCAATACATTAAATATGTGACATCCGGTTTGCGCTTAGTTAATAATTCATGTAGGTACTGCGTTCTATTCCATAACGTTATGGCGTTCGACACCTGAGAGTTGCACTAAATTTCATACCTTTAGTGGTTACCTGTCAGCAACAATATGAGCTTAATGAAATTTATTTCGGGGTTGAGATATCGTTCTTGTGAACTGTTACTAATGAAAACATCAGTGTTTTACGTCTCTTTATACCTACTCGAGTCTTGATCCAAACACGTAAGATATGGTTGATTAACTGTGCGTTCAAATTCGGATCACGAAGAGTAACTCATCATGTCATTATGTGAGAAGGTATATGACCTATCACTTATTGTAATTAAATGTTAGTTACAAATGTAAGTTATTTTTATGTTTTCTTCTGATGGTTTTCGTTTACAAGTGGACTTACTTCTGTAAGGAGCCAAGTTCTCTAGTATCTTCTGTGGTACCTATCGTTTGTAGCCAATGACTGTTTTGCGCAGCGTTCCAACGACCTGCGATACAGCTATGTTATGTTGGTTGCATACTGCCAGGTGCAGCCAACGCATTGGAATTCTGGGTTGACCCACTTACTTTGCTGTCAGGTGTACATATGTATTACGTCTTCCTCCATTCCTCTCCCTTCGCCTCCCCTCCGTTCTGCTCCCTCCTTCACTCCCCGCCCTCCCACAGCCTCCCCGTCTCTACCTGATAGAATTGTATAAAGTATTACTATGCCAATATGTGGACAGCACATTGTAATTTTGTTTGTTTCATAAGTTCTACTAGTAATTAAATAAATTTATCTTTTATATTATGACTTTGGTTTTAACTATTGACTATATGAGTCTTGTATGATGTGTGATAATTTTCAAAACTGTACAACTTTTGTCAATGTATTGATAATTTTTAAACATTTTATACTCTTATGACGTAGACAATAAGTTAGTGACTATCCTTCATACATATAATTAATATACATAATCCGATGCGCATAGGGGGCCATTGTGCGCTTTGTAATGCCACCCGGTGAAAAGAAAAGTCTCCCTGGTCAACTCCTAAGGTAATCACACATGTACTCTGCGTACGTCAGTAAACCGAACATTCTTTTCAATATCTATGTACCTGCATCTGTATACGTGTAGCTATCGTCACAGAACAGGTATAACATAATGTAAACCTTACAATTTCAATATTATGGTACATGTAACATTCTACTGTTATGTGCTATATTAAAAATGTTTTTATTTTTTTATATTTTTTTGTAGATGTATATCTGATGATGGAAATTTCCGAAACACGTCACTGAAGTCATGCTTTGCCTGATGTGTGACCTGCAAAATTATTTGCGATCTATCCGCTTGTGTGCGTCGTTACAGTTAATAATTTGTTTCCTGATATTTGTAATACTGCTTTAATAAATTTACGTCTTGACTAACATACACAAGGCAGTGTCTACTAGATGTCCCTTGGAGTTATCAGATTGTGTAATGAATGGCTGTAGCGAAAAGTGATTAGAGGATGTGTGAGGAAGATACGCAGCGTGGTTTTTGATGAAAATCAGGCGGAAAGGATTGCAGTTGATTTGCATGCTTTTGAGCAAAATGGTATGTATAAGTCATTGTAATGGTTTCTTTGGAATTTAATGTCTGTATGTACGGATGTACTGCCTCCTCAAGATTGTCATCTCTGCTGCCAATATTTTATTTATTCTACTCTCTCTTCACTTAACAGTGGTGGTATTGCTATAATACTATGACAATCGATATTTGAAACTTATGCGTTTTGTAGTTAAGTACTCAGTATGTTGTTCTACACGCTACTAGAAACTTTTACTGTGTTTCATCAATATTCAAATGTTCAGATATTTTTAAAGTTATGGGACCTAACTACAGTAGTCAACGGTCCATAAACTTACAGTCTAACTTATCCTAGGAACAACATACACACACGCGCGCGCGCGCGCGCGCCCGAGAGAGGACTCCAACCTCCGACGGCGAACGGCCGCGCTCAACGCAGCAAGGTGCCTTGGCGCTTAGGGCTATTTCGCCGCGGCTTATCAATACTCTTACACTGATTGTAGCGTGTATTGCAGTCCAGTTATTTAATACGTGTAACTTCTTCAACCCTCTCATGCACTAATTATCAACACGACAATGAACAACATGTCTGATACATTATTTGTTAACTTAAGACCTATCTTCTGCAGAATTCATCATAATTTATCTGAAAAAATAGTTTCATAGTCCATTATGGAGGTGCCCTCAAATGAGGACTGTGAGTACCAAAACTGCTACATTTTACATGGAACATCATATTAATAATATGAAAGAATACATGAAGAGTGTACACTATTTTGTATATTTCCTACAATGAAATTGTTTCAGGCACTCAGGGCACACAGCAAGTTCACACTTTCCCCAAATGTAACGTGTTTTCCGTCGGCATGATCATGACACCTCTTGGCATTGGTATCACCTAACTTGGCTAACCAGTGTGATACCCTATCGAAGCGTAATTCGTTCGATACCGAATGAAACGATTTTTTTTTTTTATGTACAGACAACAATGTGCTTCCATCCGAAGCCATGCCTCTACTCTCTTGTAACCTCTACTTTCCATTTCCTTGTTAGCCGAACAACTAATACTGCCGTCTAGGAGACATTCTAGCATTCATTATTAGTCCTCGTATGAGGTACCTGTCCTTTTACGGTCTCCTCAGATGTAAAATATGACGGAAATGAGACAAAATTTAAGTGTCCTCATATGAGGACGCGACGCATGAGAGGGTCAATTATCTCGTTGTTGATTACTCCCGTAAAGCACATTTTGTACGTACAAAAGCCAAATCTTCGCTCTTAGTAGTGAGATTTTAAAAATGTATTCTGTGTATAGTTTGTTTAGCTAATGGTCTGCTGTCTGAAAACTACTGTAACTTCCTTCTATCATTAGTTTATCATATTCGGGTAGAAGTTCAATTAGGATACAAGGTTAATCTCGTAGAATACAATACGTTAGAGTATGTTCTCTTGTTCACTAAAAATTAAGACTTCTAGTTTCGTCACAGTGGTTGTGTGGTCAAATTGGCAGAGGCATTACCATTCCCTCATATCAATGTTCCTTTCTTCTCTTGTTTCCCACGTTCTCCACGAAAAAGTAAAACTCTAAACTTCCTTATTTTATTTTATTTTATTTTATTTTATTTTATTTTATCTTATTGTTGCCATTGATATCAGAGTGTACACTGGATTCTGGCTAGGGAGAGGTCAAGCAAAAACGATAAAATGACGTAACCAGTCGACTTTAAATGTTTGTTATAGGTTTAACCTATTAGTAAAAAAAGTATGTAAAAATCTCGCATATACAAACAGAAATATGAGACTGTGGAAATAGTAAATCTTTAGAATTTCGAGTTGCGTAATTTTTGGCGTAGTCTGCTGAAACTACACGGACTTTGTGATGGTAACGGGCTGCAAGTGACAGGTTGCTTCCCTGTGCTGGGAGGTCACGTCTCGCTACAGGGCGGAAAAAGGAGATGGCGTGGCGAAGCACTGACGTAGTGCAGCGTCAGCGAGCAGCGCCCGCTGCTCCAGCTGCGCCTCACACCACTACGTTTCTCTCGAAAACCGCACATTTTTAAGGGGGCAGGACGTCAAGCGGGCGGGCTTGACGCAAGAGAGGCAAGACAACACATTTTAATTTCCACTGTCTATACTTTTAGAAAAAAAAATCCTAAATCTTTGTCAGCTTGATCGGGAAGGATTCAGGATTCACACCCACAGTAGTGGGAGTTCTAAAACATAACAAAATAATTTTCATTTACAAGTGAAAATTGATAATTTTATCACTTAATCTTGGCTGCGTTTGTTGCTATAGGTACACTTTTCTTCATAAGTAAGAGAGATTATACAATGAGTTTTGCACAACATACAAACCATACTTACAGGTGTATGAAACTCTACAATTTTCCAGATGTATTAAAAACTGTGGTAAAAATAAATTTTGTTAACTACAAAGTTTTATATTTATCTAAACATAAAATTTAAAATGTAACAGCTCGTTCAGTTTTTCATAAATTAAATAAGTTCTAGAGTTTCGTACACCTGTAAGCGTGATTTATATGCTGTGTAAAACTAATCGAAAGCCGGCCGCGGTGGCCGAGGGGACTGAGGCGCTTCAATCATGGTCTGCACGGCCACTACGGTCGGGGGTTCAAATCCCCCCTCGGGCATGGATATTTGTGCCGTCCTAGTTCGTAAGTAGTTCATAAGTAGTTTGTAAGTTTAGTGACTGATGACCCCGTAGTTAAGTCCCATAAGCTTTACAAACATTTGATTTGAACTAATCGAAAAATCTCTCTTACTTATGAAGAAAAGTGTACCTATAGTACCAAATGCAGCCGATGGTAAGTGGAAAAATAATGAAATTTCACACGTAAATAATAATTATTTTGTTATGTTTTTGAACTCCCACTGCTATGAGTGTGAATCCTGAATCCTTCCCGGTCAAGCTGACAAAGATTTATAATTTTTTTTTTTTTTTTTTTCAAAAAGTATGGACAGTGGAAATTAAAATATGTTGTCTTGCCTCTCCTGCGTCAAATCCGCCGGCTTGACGTCCTAGCGCCCTTAACACCCGAAGCTCTAACTACGCCCAAGTTGAACACTTTCTTATTTCAGCCCAGCCCGGGGGCGCTTTCTTTTTTCCTTTTTAATTTTGTCCTTGTACTGGCTGTTTGGAATATGACATTTAATATGTTTATGACCCACCGGGATAGCTGAGCGTACTAAACCGCATGCTTCCGCACGCCGGCCACATTTAGTATCCGATGGTACGTCGATGGTCGGTGTGCCTGTTATCCGTGACGGTGGTTTTCCAGACGGCACTCGGTGAATACTGAACTGGTACCCAAGTCCCGCCACATTTACACGTTTCGCTGACATTCAAAAAACGTTCACACACTTTAACACGTACATAGAGAGGAACACAACTTTCGCCACACGGAAATGGTCGTGCGGTTCTAGGCGCCGTGTCATGGACTGCGCGGCCGCTGCGCAGAAGGATCCAGTCTTCCCCCGGCTATGTGTGTGTCTGTTGTCCTTAAGATAGTTTAAGCAGTTTGTAAGTCTAGAAACCGATGACCACAGTAGTATCGTCCCATACAGTTACAAATATTTGGCCGCGGTGGAGTAGCCGAGCGGTCTAAAGCGTCTCGCTGCGGAGCGCGCGGTTGCTCGCCGTGGAGGTTCGAGTCCTCCCTGGGGCATGGGTGTGTGTGTTTGTTCTTAGGTTAGTTTACCTAGGTTTAAGTAGTTTTTAAGCTACGGACTGATAACCACGCAGTTTGGTCCGATAGATTTACAAACATTTGAACATTTGAACAAATATTTGATTGTTTGGACACATCTTTCTTGCTGAGAGTTGAGAGGTATTGGTATGGCGGCAGAAAGGGCATCTGGCGACACAATAAACTAACAACGCCAGAACAGTAGTAACCATGTCGACACCGCCGCATAGTATCAATAAGGCCAAGGTGAAGGAGGCTTATTTAGTACTAGCTGAAAACCCGGCGTCTCACGAGTATATATTTATTCCAGTCCTAAGTTAGTCAACCTCTCCTTCCTCTCTGTCTCTCTTTCCACCTTCTCTCCTGCCTATCTCTTCCTCTCCCTCCCTCTCTTTCTGTTCATCTCCTGCCCTCCCCATTTCCTGGCCATCACCTTTCCCAGTCATGTCCTCCTCTCCCTGTCGAACTCCTCCTCCACCTCCTCAGTCCATTGTCTCCGCCATCTTTTATAAATTTACCGAGCGAGGTGGCGCAGGGGTAAGACACTGGACTCGCATTCGGGAGGACGGTAGTTCAAATCCACCTCCAGTCGTCCAGATTTAAGTTTTCTGTTATTTCCCTAAAACACTCCAGGAAAATTCCGGGATGGTTCCTTTCAAGGGTACGGCCGATTTCCTCCCACAGCCTTCCCCAAAAATCCGAGCGTAAACTCCGTCTCTAATGACCATGCTGTCGACGGGGTTTAAACCATAAACTTCCTGTTAAAAATATATTTCTGCTAACTTTCATGGTGATGAGCGAAGTGGTTTCTACTTAAATTGCACGGCATCCTCCGCCATGCATCGGTATGAAATCTTACGTAGATGCTTACATTCCTCTATTTTGAAGGTCCAGTATGCAAAATTTCGTCAAGATCTGAATAAAATCGTAGATATTGTCAAAGTTCATAGATCAAGTACTCTCAGCTATGCACCATACATGGTCTAAAATACGAACAAACATGATGCGGCAATTCCCCACGCTTCTCAGTGTTTATAACGTCATATCGCATAAACTATAATTAGTACAAAGAAATGATTTTGTTGTTACATTCATTGACATAAAACTATACTATTTGCAAAATATGTTTCGAGTGCATTATGTAACAGAAAAGTAATACATTTAAAAGTCATTCATAAAGCGGAAGATTTTCGCTCATCTCATTCTTCATTACGTCGTATCTCCTAAACTATATGTCGTACAGTGGCATAAGTATGCCTATAACCTTCAGGAAAGTGCAGGCAGTATATTGTCATAGTTTTAACGCAGTTCAATGTACCGTATGGCCGTGCACAAAATACGGACATAAAGACAAACATTTTTTATACATATAAGATATATACAATTGCAAAGAATTTTCAATTCGTTACACTATTTCTTAAATACTGATTATCGCTCCAAATAATGCAAACACATTATCTTAAATATTCTTATTTTTAAGATATTGAATAGATGAGGAGGCGTTGAATTAAAATGTGTGCTGTGGCCGGAATTCGAACACGGAACCTATGAATGTACATGAATATTAAATGCACAGGAGCTGGTGTGGGTATCGCAGCTGTCACCAATAGTAATGCACCAGGCGCTTCTTCTGCAGAGACATGACAAGGATTTTACCTGCGGCCAGCAGTAGGCTTACTCCGGAAATTATGAATCTTGACGAGGTAGCCGTATGGACCTGCCCTCATTTCATTGAATCGTATTTACAGTTCCTGTAGGGAATTACTACGAATTTAACAGTAAGCCGTGACGCTCAGAAAAAGAGAGCTTGAAAACGTTACACGTGCTTACAAACTGCGTTTAGTTGCTAATACTCAAAGTAGGCTCTGACTTTCATGAACAAGAGGTCTCTAGATCCATTCACGCTACCATTATTACATTTTCTTGTTTATTATCGACGTAATTATAAAGGTAGATTCATTACGACTATGCTAAAAATCAGTATCTAACGAAGCATTTATTATTCAATAATCTTCGCCCTTAAAAATCGGATTTTCCCTCATATTTTTGAAGTAGTTTATAATTAGACGACATTCTAGCTGGTATGTTCCAACTCAACTTGAGACCGTTTTCTCGATATCCATTGAGACCCATCAGAAGCTCATTTTCCTGGTATTCGTGTAGGGCGGCGGCCGAGCGCATTGAGGTCCAATGCTACGAAGTGCGAGGCCGTTCCCCGTCGGGATTCGAATACCCTCTCGGGCATGGATGTTTGTGCAGTCTTTAGTATAAGCTAGTTCATAAGTAGTTCGTAAGTTTAGGGACTGATGACCCCGCAGTTAAGTCCCACAGACTTTACAAAGATTTGAACATTTTATTCGTGTAGGTACGGTGCGACTTACAGTATTAACCCACTTTATTGGTTTTCCTGTAGGTAATTTTGATATTCCCGTAACAGGTGCGTGTACGCTAACGACTTTAGGTTGGGGGTGTGAAGAATCGGGAGAATACTTCACTCGTATGTTATTCAGAGTCTAGCGTACTTAGTTCACCAGGATGCCTGACTTCGCGAATAAATGTAATAATGTGCCGAATCGCTATAGAGTGAAGTTTCAAAATATCGAGTAAACGGCACTTGCGAATTGTGAACAACTCATTCAACCCAAAATAGTAATCGCTTAAAATATTTCGTTAGTTACGAAAAGGACATCAAATATAGGAGAATCAATGTTTCACAATACTTGTAAAATTCTAGTGGAGAAACAGCTATTGTTTCAAGGCAAACTAATTGACCACGATCGTCATACAGTTACTACCGCGAAGAGAAGCAGGCGGAAATGGGCAGAGAATATATTTCGCTGTAATACAAGATTATGACAGTATTACCGAGATTGCATACTGTATGGCATTCGTTAATTTAAACATTCATAATCAAAATGCTATTTCGCAATATACAGATGTTGAAATTCTATTCGTGCCCTAAACGTCCAGTCAATATTGCAGTGTGTATTCCCCTGTACTGTGTTCGGATGCTCTTCTCCACCGAAGACTGACTCGCAAATCAGGACTAATTTCTTCTTTCGAGATTCAGCAGGATCATAAGTACATCGTCGCATTTACTAACTACCGTCGGATAGTTCATTTATATTTGTGCCGACTACCATTTTTCGTGGTGTTATTGCACTTTTTTGGATACAATACTTACAACGAAGGTGTGAATCCTGAAAATAATATGACACTCTAAGTTTATGGGGTTCATCATTTAATGTAACGACTAATCGGACAAGAGGTTAACACTACACACAAATGTTGTTGTTGTTGTAATCTACAGCCCGGAGACTGGTTTGATGCAGCTCTCAACCCTACTCTATCCTGAGCAAGCTTCTTCATGTCGTCATAAGAACGTCAAACTACCCCCATTTGAATCTGCTTACTGTATTCATCTCCTGATCTCCCTCTGCGGTTTTTGTCCCACACACTTCCTTCCAACGCTAAATTCTCCATTGCTTTATATCTAAGAATGTGTCCTATGAATCGATCCCTTCTTTTACTCAGGTTATGCCAGAAATTGCTTTTCACCCCAATTCTGTTCAGTAGCTCCTCATTAGTTACGCGATCAACCCACCTAATCTTCAGCATTCTTCTGTAGCACCACATTTCAAAAGCCTCTATCCTCGTCCTGTCCGCACTGTATATTGTCCATGTTTCACTCCCATACAAGGCAACACTCCACACAAATGCCTTCAGAAACGACTTCCTTACGCTTAAATTAATATTCGATGTAAACAAATTTTTCTTTTTCAAAAACGCTTTTCTTCCCATTGCCATTCTGCATTTTATATGTACAAACTGAATAACATTGGAGAAAGGCTACAACCCTGCCTTAATCTCTTCCCAATCTCTGCATCCCTTTCATGCCCTTCAATTCTGATAACTGCTGTCTGGTTTTTGTACAAGTTGTAAAAAACCTTCTGTTCTCTATATTTTACTCCTGCTGATTTCGAAATTTGAAAGAATGTATTCCAATAAACATTGTAAAAAGCGTTCTCCAAGTCTACAAAAGCAAGAAATGTAAGTTTGCCTTTTCTTAATCTATCTTCTAAGTTAAATCGTAAAGTGAATATTGCCTCCCCTGTTCCTACATTTCTCCTGAATCCAAACTGATCTTCCCCGAGGTCGGCTTCTATCAGTCTTTCCATCCTTCTGTAAATAATTCTTCTTAAAATTTTGCAGCCATGACTTATTAAACTGATGGTTCTGTAATTTTCACACCTGTCTGCACCTGATTTCTTTGGAATGGGGATTATTATATTTTTCTTAAAGTCTGAGCGTATTTCCCTTGTCGCATACATCTTACGTACCAGGTGAAATAGTTTTGTCATGGCTGGCTCTCCCAGAGTCTTCTGTAGTTCTGAGGCAATGTCGTCCACTCCAGGTGCTTTGTTTCTACTTCGGTCTTTCAGTGCTCTGTCAAATTCTTCTGTCAGTATAGTATCTCCTATTTCATCTTCATCTACTTCCTCTTCCCTTCCTACAATATTGTCTCTAAGTTTATTTCCTTGTAGAAACCCCTGTATACTCCTTCCACCTTTTAACTTTCCCTTCTTTACTGAGAACTGATATTCCGTATGAGTTCTTTACATTCATAAGTTGCTTTTCTTGTCTCCAAATGTCTTATTTTCCTGCAGGCTGTATCTATTTTTCCCTATTTATGCATTCTTCTACAGTCTTTCATTTGCTTTCTAGCCACTCCTGCTTAGCTATATTACACTTCCTGTCACTCTCATTTCTTAGTCGTCTGTACTCCATTTTGTCTGTTTGATTTACTGAATCCTATTTTCCCCTATTTTCCTACCTACTTTGGCCTATGCTGCCTTCCCTATTTCGTCTCTCAATGCTACCCATTCCTCTTCTATTGTTTTATTTTCCCCCGTTTCTGTCAATTGTTGTCTAAAGCTCCTTCTAAAGAACTTCCGGATCCTTCAATTTACCCAAGTCCCATCGCCTTATTTTTCAACCTTTCTGCAATTTTTTAGGGTTTAACCTACAGTTCACGACCAATAAGTTATGGTTACAGTCTATATCTGCCCCTGGGTATGTCTTATAGTTTAAAACCTGGTTTCGAAAGCTATGTCTTACCCTTATAAAATCTATCTTGTACCATCCTGTTTCTCCTGTTCTCTTCCACGTATGCAACTTCCTTTCGTGATTCGTAAACCAGGTGTTTGCGATCATTAAATTATGTTCCACGAAAAATTTTACCTGGCGGCAAACTGTTTAATTCTTTATGCCCACTCCATATTCACCTATTATTTTTCCTTCCCTTCCTTTTTCTACTACCAACTTCCAGTCCCCCATCACAATTAAGTGTTCGTCTCCCTTGACTGTCTGAATAATATCTTTTACCTCCTTAAAATGTTCAAATGTTTGTAAAGTCTATGGGACTTAACTACGGGGTCATCAGTCCCTAAACTTACAAACTACTTATGAACTGACTAAGGACGTCACAAATATCCATGCCCGATGGGGTATTCGAAACCCCGACCGTAGTGGCCGTGCAGACCGTGACTGGTTTTACCTCCTTATACATTTCGTCAATCTCCTCATCATCGGCAGAGCTAGTTGACATATAAACGTGCACTACTGTGGGCAGTGTTCGCATCCTATCTACCTCGACTACAATAATGTGATCATTGTGCTTATCATAATAGTTTACCCCCATTCATATTTTCTTATTCAATATTAGACGTACTCCTGTAATACCGCCAACTTATTTTGTATTTATAACACTGTACTCGCCTGACCAGAAATCATGTTCCTCTTTACACCGAACTTCACTAATCCCTACTATATTTAACTTCAACTTATCCAGTTCCCTTTTTAAATTTTCAGTCTCCATACTCGATTAAGGTATCTAACATTCCATGCTGCGATCTGTAGAATGCCAGAGTTATCTTCCTGAAGACGACGTCCTCCTGAGTAGTTCCGCCCCGAGATTCGAATGGAGGACTGTTTTACCGCCAGAATATTTTACCCGAGAGGATGACATCATCATATATTCATGGTGGTAGAGCTGTACGTCTTCTGGAAAAGTAACTGCTTAACTGCTGTAGTTTCTCCTTGATTTCAGCCGTTAGCAGTAACCGTGTGGCAAAGCTACGTTAGCTGATGTTACAAGGTCAGCTCAGTCAGTCATCGAGACTGTTGCCCCTCTAACTACTGAAAAGACTGCTGTCCCTCATCAGGAACCACACGTTTGTCTGTTCTCCTCACAGAAACCCCTCCGCTGTGGTTGTTCCTACGATACAGCTATTTGTATCATTGAGACACACAAGCCATTCCACCTTCGTAGTGTATGTGGTTCTAATTAAAATGCGTCCCTTCAGCTAAATAATTAGGAATTAATCTACAACCGCAGTTACATCTATATAGATACTCTGCAAGCTACGGTATGGCGTGTGGCATTGGCTACAGTGTACTACTATCAGTCATTTCCATTCCTTCTAAGAGAAAATGGAGGACGGAAAGGAGGAAAATGATTAACTTGGTCTGCACTAGGGCATTGAAATAATTCATTGGTTAAAAGTGAAAATTGTTTGCGGAATGGCACTCTAACTCGATATACCCATTGAGAAAGCTGATCGTTAATTGTGGGTAGTTAATTCAGGGAAGAAAACTGCAGAAAAACGACTAAACTACCTCTCCTAAACCTTACTCCATAAGTCAGCAACGAAATATTTGAATGGGGCTCTCCACGGACCTGAAAGGAATTTGCGTCTGACTTATACAACACAATACTATTCATAAAAATGCGGAGGGAATTTTGTACGTTAGCGACAAAAGGTTGCGTTTTAACCTTCACGCGCTAGCATGGGCGGTGACGTGACCGCCTTCTTACAATTTCTCGCCACATTAACTCCACAAAGGTAAGAAGGCCGTGAGTCAGCCAAATATTCTCTTGGTGTACTAACTGGACAATATATGGCCGTCCCACTGCTTTTACCTTTGTGGAGTGAGTGTAGCAAGAAATTATAAGAAGTTCGCCACCTCACCACTCGCACGAACGCATGAAGATTAAATAAAGTGGCTTTTAAAAAAATTAAAAACGTATATAAAAAGGGAGTTCGATTTTTCTTAATACAATGAAACCATATTCCATTGCTTGTATTTAATTACTAGCATAAACAAGACCCTGAACTTTACCCATATAAAGTGTTTGCTCTGCTCGTAATATAATATTTAACTGGGGACTCAGGAGAATAGAAGATTACAGATTCACACTCGTATTCACAAGCCAAGCCTAGCATCTACTCACCTAGCTGCGCTGACGAGAGAAATATCGGCAGCAGCAGCACGTCTGATGACGGTATGCGGCTTCCTTAGGATTAAATTCGAATAATCTTGCGAACACAACGAAAAGCAATACTAACGCGCATGATCGATCGTTATCCATCACAACACGGACTATCACAAAGAACCACGTGGTCTCAGATCAAGTAACACGCGCGTTTAATGGAAATGAAAGAACATCTAACAAATTTAAATTTCATAATGAAAGAAATGAACTCGGTCGCCTTGGTAATCGTTGGAATGGTTAGGAAGAGAGGAACACAATGATAGCACTGATCTTGAACTACCGCTACTTCAGATCCACGCGGATGAAAGACTACACAAATTAGATAAATACCACAACTCGGAAAATAAGGAAATTATATACTGCATATAATCGCTCATCCTACACTGAGGAGAGAGATTAAGCAAATGAAAGTGGTTACAAGCTGCTTTGTCGAACTATAGTATCGAAATTGCTGGAATCCATTTCTCGGAAAATAAAGATCGGGTTGATAAAATTTAGCGATAGGAGGTTTCAAAGCGATACGATAATACGGGAAACGTGCTCTCACACAGTTAAGCATGGGAGCTACGCAAAGACAAAAATTCACACGGAAGAAGAGTTCACGCATATTAACAATAATTGCAAGGAAAGGAGGATTTAAATATTGGAGGGCAAAGACGACTCGAACTAGGTGAAGACTTGGTTCTAACGGTAGTCCAACTGTTCATAGCTTCACACAAAGAGAGTCCCATCGAAAATTTAGAATCACGAGAGAAAAATATTAGTGCGACCCAAGAAACACCGTAGAAATACATCTACATCTACATACATACTCCGCAATTCACCTTAAGGTGCGTGGCGGAGGGTACACTGTAGCACTACTAGGAATTTCCTTTCCTATTCCATTCCCAAATAGAACGAGGAAAAAAAAAAAAAAAGAATGCTTATATGCCTCCGTACGAGCCCTAATTTCTCTTATCTTGTCTTTGTGATCACCACGCGAAATGTAAGTAGGCGGCAGCAAGATCTTACTACACTCAGCTTCAAATTCCGGCCCTCTAAATTTACTCAACAGAAATTCACGAAAAGAACGTCGTCTTTCCTCCAGCGGTCCCCAATTGAGTTGCTGGAGCATTTCCGTGACACTCGCGCATTGGTCGAACCAACCAGTAACAAACCAAGCTGCTCGCCTCTGAACTGCCTCTATGTATTCCTTTAAACTGATCTGCTGCGGGTCCCAAACACTTGAACAATACTGAAGACGTGGTCGTACAAGCGTTTTATACGCGGTCTCTTTAGAGGTGAAGTACATCTTCCCAAAATTTTCCCAGTATACCGAAGTCGGCTGTCCGCCTTACAACTGTCCTTACATGTTCGTTTCATTTCATATCGCTCTGCAATGTTACGCCTAGATATTTGAACGACGCGACAGCATCAAGAAGCTCACTACTAATGCTACATTCGAACATTATGGGATTGTTTTTCCTACTCATGCGCATCACCTTACATTTTTCTACATTGAGAGCTAGCTGCCATTCTTCCCACCAACTAGTACAAGAATATTTAAGAACATGAAGAGAGCGACTCTACAACATTCTAGGACACAAAGAATCATCGAAGCAGTACCAAGCGATTCTACGGAGTTGGAAGTTGCAAATCTTACCAGAATTTACAAAGTAAATTTAACGCGTAAATTACTTGAAAAGCTAAGCTACGCATTGCAGCGTAAATTCAAACTAAAACGTCGATGAACATTACATATTACAAGTTCAAAAATAAATGTTTATAGAGCTTATGGGACTTAACTACGGGGTCATCAGTCCCTAAACCTACAAACTACTTATGAACTAGCTTATAGACGACAAAAACATCTATGCCCAAAGGGGGATTCGAACCCCCGAAACCCCCGACGGGGAACGGCCTCGCGCATCGTAGCATACCGCCTCCGTCGCGGCTGTTACAAGTTCGCGCACACAAAGGACTCCCCCATAGACACGTAGAATTGTCTGGAGTGGACATCTTTAGTCACCCAGTACCTTACATGGAATCGCACCTCCAGTCTCTTAGACAAAAAGCCCATAACCGCCTCCGTCTCCTAAAACTGAAGCTGGGAATGTTACTCTTACACAATTCTTCATACCAATACATTTATAATCCTCCCCATACTTTATTCGCTAACCGATCCTGTATGTCTACCCCTCCAAAATTCTACCAGTCCCTGCAGAAGCCTTAAATGCCATGCACTATGCCTTACTATTTGTATTCGCCTCGCTTTCTACATGAGGACTCTTTACGACCTCAAACTTTTCCTAACCTCCTCCTCTTCCTTGAATGCCTATGCACCCTCCACACCTCCCGGAAACTGGTCTCCCATAACCCACTACCGTATTCCCTTCTCTCCAAACCTGGCCCACTGCCGCACCTACACCACTGCAACCAACCAACCCTCCACCTATCCACTTTCCACATTCTCAACGCAAATTTCATCACCTTACACTACAGGATGATGCTTCTGTCTTTCGCGTATGTAACGTATTCCATGATGATTATAGCGTTTCGTCAGGCGTACAGTGTTTTCAGATAGAGGACCCCCAATCTGCAGGCACCGCCCTTCGTTCCGCCCTTCGTTTTTATCTGTGCTCTGTTTTATTTTATGTCTCTACGCTCTTGACGAAACTCTTTCAAATTAACTTTTAATTCCTCCATTAACATCGCTGTGTCAGTGGTACAGTCATCACATTCACCTCCTTGTTATTTGTAAGTGCTGATGAGCAGTATTCTGTCATCCCGCTACTTCATGTAAAAGGAAAGTGATCCATCAAAAAATGTTCAAATGTTTGTAAATCTTATGGGACTTAACTGCGGTCACATCAGTCCCTATACTTACAAACTACTTATGAACTACCTTATACTAAAGACAGTACAAACATCAATGCCCGAAGGGGGATTCGACCCCCCGACAAGGAACACACATCGTAGCATAGCGCCTCAATGCACTCGGCCGCTTTGCCGCGGCAGTGATCTATCACCACGAATATGGACCTTTACATAAAAATAACTGGAGATATATAAGAACAACATTTCAGTTCTCTTTATTTCTCATGAAAAAGTGGACTAGTTGTACTACAATAACCTAGATATTCTGTATTTGTGTTCCAAATTGCAGCATACAGCAGTACCCCTTATACCCGGTAGAGTGCACGCAGGATAATTTGGTCGGTAGTTGCGCAAACGGCTACTCAAGCGTGGGGAGAAAGGTATTGATGGGGGTGGCGGCCGTAGCAGTGGGCGAGCGCTGGAGGGAAAGTGCCCAGCTCACTGGCCGGCAGGCGGAAGTGGACCGACGCGGCCTCCCTTTACGAACGAAGGAAAGAACTCGCCTGGCGCTTCGGACGAGAACAAGTCTCTGTGCATCGTCCACCATACCCTGTACGGATTCTAGCCCTTGCACTCATGCGTGCTTGTATTCGTCATGGCATACTGTCCACTGTATCATCAAGGGACTGTTTGTTCAGAATGTCCCACCCCTAAACGGCGATTCGGTGTAGCTATTACAGATTACTTGGTGGATCGTCTCGTACAAAAACGGCCCTTTTCAATGTATCCAAGGGATGTGTCATAGGGTTCATGTCAGGAGAACTTACTGGCCATTCTAATCTTGCGACGTCGTTATCATGAAGGAACGCATTCACAAGATGTGCAGGATTAGCGCAGGAATTTTCGTCCATTAAGACGAAATCCCTGACAGAAATTCTGCCGATATAATTGAACTATACGTCGTAAGATATCGTCCCTTTACGTATAACATTGTACGACCACCAGTGGCTCCACATAATGTCACCTCAAAACGTCAGGGAACCATCGCCTTGCTGCATTCGCTGAACGGTGTATCTAAGATGTCCCGACTGACCAGACGGCCACCAGAAACGTCTGTGGTTGAAGGCACAGCTTTTTATGTCAATTCAAAGCCGCGCGAGAATAATGGCACGGTCAAGATCACCAACTGGCGCAATCCGCAGCCTTTCCCACCGGAGGTTCGACTACTCACTCGGGCATATGTGTGTGTGTGTGTGTGTGTGTGTGTACTCCTTAGCGTAGGTTAGTTTAAATAGTTTGTAAGTCTAGGGACCGATGGCCTAAGAGCTTGGTCCCTTAGGTTTAAAAACATTTTAAGTCAATCCTGAAGAGTCCATTCAGCATGCTGTTGGGCCTATCTGCGTCGCACTTAGGTTCACTTCGAGCCGACTGGAAACTGCCCTTAATGAGACCAAGGCGATATGGCTGAGCACTGTAAGGCGCCTTGCTACGTAGCGCACGGTTGCTTCCCAGCGGGGTTTCCAGTCCTTCCTCGGGCATGTGTGTGTCTGTGTGGTCTGTGGTGTGTGGTGTGTGTGATCCTTAGGTTAGTTCAAGTAGTTTGTAAACATAGTCCCACAGATTTACGAATATTTGAACATTGTTTTCGGTTAATGATAGTCCCTGATGACAGAAAATAACAATTCGAAGACGAACAAATTCCGTAATTGAACTCTTAGCCATGGTAGATCTACAGTTAACAAGCAGTGTGCTTTCTTTCTGGTGTTATGACGGAACTGATGGGTCGTCTTACCTACTCCGTCGCAATGGCATTGCTCATGCCTTGTTGTTTACATCTTTGTGCGTGTTGAGTGTCATCTATGGATAATCTCAGGAACTGTTCTTGATGCAATATTGACATTAAACGTCAGTGAGCAAGAAAATTTGGAACCAAGGTGATGCAACATGTTTCTTGAAGTGTGTATATAAGATGACAGAAGTGCTTGATATTTCCCATAAACATAAATATCACGTGCTCTGCATTTGCACCGCGCATTTTGTTGAACCTTGTTATTTGAGTAACCCCGTTTCATTTCCATGTAAATACTGCTGTTCATCTTAAATGTAGCTCAATACGTATCGGAGCCAAATTTATGTGTGAGGAAAGTTGTATGAAGGTCAAATGATTGAAAATAAAGCTCCATACGGTATGATGAAAGTGATGAGATCAGTATTCCGTTTGCTGCTTTGGTGGGTATAACATGTGCTACACGCTTTGATATTGGTTCATAGTGGTTCTGGCTGGGTTGCTGATGTATAGGAGTCAATGCTCCTTCTACATACTGCGAATGGGTGATCCGATGTAGCAGCCGATGGGTTATCGCGGGCCAGTCGTTAGATACTCATCGATCAGACGTTTTATATAGGCGAGAGATCGGGAAAACAGAAAGGTCAATGCATAAATGCAACCTTATTGGCGACGAAGTAGTCTTGCGCACCGCATGCCACGTTTGGTCGCGGATTATGCCGTTGAAATGGTGTCATCGGCAAGCTGCGAAGGTACGCGAGGGCCACAAGATCCACCACTTCAGAGAGGTAACACTGGCTAGTTTAGTATAACAGCGATGCGTTATAGCGGGGCGCTGGAATAGAATCTATTGCTAACCCAAACAATAATTTCGGTGGTAGGACCAGTACGTCGATTCACGTGGCCACAGCTCAACACGGTCTCTCAGTGGTGCCTCCGACGATGGTAGTAGTGGCCGATGGAATCTGAAATTGTCGATAGAAATACTGACGTTTCGGTCCTGACTGTGCCTGCACCACCATATGATCGGATTAGACTCGGAGACACCGTAGTGAGAAACAGTTAATCTATTGCTTTATGCATCGCCATACCAGTCTCTCCTAGCACGCATTGTCGGTAAACTCACCAGCCAGAGTTACGTCTTGGAGCCAAATTGTCACATTTCAACAGGATAATGCGCCACCACACGTGGCACGCAATGTTCAAGTCTACTTCGTCGTCCATGGGATTGCATTACTGCGTGTACCTCTCTTTTCTCCATATCTCTCAACTACCTGAAACGTCTGATCGATGATTGTGACATGACTGGCCGGGGATACGCACCCCGTTGCTACATCAATACGTGAAGTAGCATCAATTTTTAGACACAAACAACATATACAGACCATTTTTGATTCAACGCCGAGACGTATGCTTCGGTTATAGCCAGAAATGATGGCAACAGTAAATACTCATTCCATCATCTTCCTCGCGTCACGTGTTGTTGTTATTGTGGTCTTTAGTTCGAAGACTGGTTGGGTTTAATTCTCCACGCTCCCCATGGGGCTGCATTTTCGGTCTTGTGGTATCCGACAGCATGTTACACCCAAACAAATTGAGTGACAATATCCCAGTCCTTTTTGGTGTTGCAATTTGGATGGCTAGCATTGCATATTCCACGCTCATCTTTTCTCTTTCCTTGTAGCCGTTCTCGTCTAGGAGATACTGCCTACAATTTTTCCATTTATACAAAATTACTTTCTCAAAGTATGACTCATTTCAATACAATACTGTATAACATAGGTACGTGACAAAAAAAATATTGTTATACAAACCGATTACAAATCTTTTTTCAATGATTAAAATAACATATAAAAAGAAAATAGTCTTACACAATAATGCACCAAAGAAGTTAAATCATTACATCTTACGTACATGAAGTTAGTCTTTACAACTATGAATAAAAGTGTTACATATGTTACATGGTTTACCGATGTTTCTCGATCAGAAAACATCTGTGAAATATCTATAACACTTAAAGAAGGTTTGGGTACTTCCTATAAAATTATTTTATAAAACAAATGAACATTAACATACATAATTTGCATTTTATTATAATCCCAGTTTTGTATCATAAAAAGAATTAGACGTAAGTATTAACGGAAGAATAATATTTCTGTTTTACATAGATTTTGAGTAACAGCAGGATAACATATAAACAAAAAAAAGTTTTGCACCTACTTATACATAGAGAATCATATAAGGATATATATTAAAAATCAGTAGTAGGATACAAATGGGCATTCTGGCACATAAAATTGATATCAATTTGATATCAAATTAATTGTGCGTAATTAGAGTAATTGCATAATTGCAATTGCATGTACTTAGAGCAATTGCATAATTGCAATTGCATGTACTTAGAGTAATTGCATAATTACAATTACATGTACTTATAGTAATTACATGTAATTAGGGTAATTGTTTATTTATTTATTGTAATTGTTTATTGTTATTGCAATTGCAAGTGTTCACTCCTCCACGTCTGGCGTGGAACTGAGCTCACCCCCAGGTATCACGTGACTATCTACGTCACTCCCCCACCCCCACCCCGAATCCGAAGCGCAACAGCTGGGAGGACCTCCCGGCTATAGCGAAGACACACATCCGCCGCAACTCCCACAATGTGTCGGATTGCAAAATATATATATAAGGGATGGTCGCAGAAACCTCCAGGTCACATCCTCGAAACGCAAAGCATGCTCCTGAGTAGCTAAAATACGACACATTGTGGGAGTTGCGGCGGATGTGTGCCTTCGCTATAGCCGGGAGGTCCTCCCAGCTGTTGCGCTTCGGATTCGATTCTACGCACCTGTCTCTATACCACAAGTCCCGAAGAACGCATCTAGAATCTCGCCTATATGGAGGTTATTTAGTACTTCGCCTGGAAATATCAGTCAAAACCATAATTTGGAGATCGTCCTGGAGTCTTACTAGGGTATAATCCGCTGGTTGTGGTGTGAATTTTGTGATCTGTGACCCGATTTACCCTAAAAAGAGAGCTAGAGGTCGATTTGAGCACTTACTTCGTCTTTGGGTCGTGAACAGGGGTATTACAATATACGATTACCGGATGGAGAGTGTTTTTGATCTTGTGCAAGACTCTAAGTTTTTTAAACTGTATCTGCAAAGTGTTTCTCCACCATGTGGGGGGCGAATAACAAGCATCTGGGACAACAGATGCTTTTTAGTGTTTAATAGTGTCTTGCAATTTGTGTACTGGTGTAATAAAAATACCCGAAAATTAATCGTTGTACAAGTTAAACCTTCCAGATCGATAAAAGCTTATACGTTACGTTCTATCAGCTTTTAGTTTCCATTGTCTACCTGTAAATTGGGTGGAGATTCGTAATACTGACAGCGGCAAAGACGATATAAGTAGTACACTTAAAAGCTACATTAAAGCAGGGGAAACATACTTCTCCCAATCCAGAACATTGTTCTCCACACTGCCTCCAGATATAGATATCGCCGAATTAGGTCTAGTACCTACAAACAATGTCATTCTGCAAGTCCAGCGAAAAGAGTAAATGTATCACACAGGCTTAAGCCGTCCCCATTAAAGAAATTACATCGCTACCTGCAGTTAATATCTTCTGTGCGCGAAAAGAAAAACTGGAAATGGCGGATATCGAGACCAAGAGAAGGAAGCTAGAATATATGGCTAAAGCAACTGCCATAAAGGACGAGTACAACCTAATGCTGGAGAAAGACGAAGCTATGGCATATGTGTAAGCCCGGCTTAAACAGAGGGTGTGGAGAAATCTGGTTACGACTGGGACTTATAAAATATTTGCTTTTTACAGTAAACAGTCAGGGAGATTGGTCACGCGTCGGTGTACTGACCGAAAATAGCGGAACACACGAAAAACGTATTGCATTATCGTTTGGAGAAGGGACTACATTGCATCCAAAGTGGAGGACTGGGACAGTCATTTGCAGAGTTAAAAACGGGTGGAATAACAAGCAATCGTTTGCAATAGTCGTAAACCTAGTGCTCCATACGGAAATTACCACAGGAGTTGGTAACGTACAGACATAGGGACGCATATTGCTATACAGGAAATAATGGTAAAAGTTAAAATACCCGATTGTTCTCGTCTAGAAGCATTGCCCGAAGGTGCAGAGCTATAAAGGAGTTGGAATGCAGGAGGAAACGAAGATACGTAATGGAGTTCGAGAACATACCTTTCCTCTACCTTTCGAACTTCTGGCTGGAACGGTAATAGGAGACGCCGATGTGGATTTAAACTACGAGTTAAAAAAATTACAGCGGAGAAAATTAAAGTTACACATAACAAGAATAATAAAGAACGATTTGTACTCTGTGTCTAGCTTCTCGAGTAGAAAGTTTCGGTCTTATAGGGTGTAGGAGAAGATACCAGAAGACAGGTTGCTTTTCTAAAAAAAAAAAACTATGTTTCGTTTTTGTAAGAGCTACATCGCAAATTTGCGCTCATCCTACTGGCTGTATATGTATCTGCTTATAAAAGTTATAACGACAGCTCGTACGGTAAAAACATTGCTTGCGTCAGTTGCGAGGAAATGTATCTTCGCGAAAATAGCTCTCTTGTATTCGGAATCTGGTGCGGTCGGGAAAAATTAAACCGAAAACTTCTCCAGGTGAGGTGCGAGCGTGGACAGGTATGTTTACATGTATAGGACGTACACACGCTCCAAACCGGAGTCTACGATGAGTCAACAGGTCCGCACTCGCCTACAGCCATAAATGACATGGAATGTGAGTATGCATGCATGCTAGCTTGCGCGAAGTACCTATTTCGAACTGTTTAGTCGCGCGAAACGATGCAACGCATATATGATCCACAATTGTGGAAATACATATAGATACTTAGTAGCATGGATGTGAGGCATTTATATCTTCTTTTAGCTGTGTTTACGAATTGACGTCTCTCGGTAGCGTATTGGAGATGATTGCAGTGGTAAATTAATGTTCTTTGGTCGATAAGCATCGAGTTAGAGGATTAGTTACCTACGTTGGAGGTGCATTTAATCGTATGTTTAGTCTCTAAAGGATTGCTCTTGGAGATCGTTAAAAAATCTGGTGTTGCATTAGTTCGAAATGGTGTAGACTATTTTGCACTGCTGCTTGTAAGGATTATAAGAACTTGGCTTTGATCTAGATCTTTTCTTGTTAGCTGTTCTGTGCGTGTACGTCGATCATTTTTTACACTGTGTTACAGATGTTTAACGAGAGTAATAATTTGTTAGAAGCAGTGGAATACGATGGTGGTTTGTGCGCGAATGCTCCGGGTATTGGCTGATAGAAAGCGTTCCAGAAATATTGTCTGCCGGGCTATGCATTGGAAACAAAATTGTGGTTGGATGTTAGGGACGGGTCAAGCAACCAACGTAGTTATTGGGTGGAGAGAGAGAGATCGAAACATCATTAAAACGCTGTGTGTCTTGGAGATCTTGTCTCTTACAGATCACGGCTATAACACCATCTGTGGTAACTTGTTTAGAGTTGTTGCTGGGCTAGTGACGGATGTAAGGATAGCCCTGTCTGGGTTGTTACGAACGTATACATAGCTTGCAGCATGCTATTTGGGACAAAAATCGAGTTAGAATGGCTAGATTGGTTTGTTGTTGTAGGTTCGTGTTGACTGTAGGTGTACTTCTGTTACTGTGTTGGAAATGTTTGGCGCTTACAAAGAGTGTTGTAGGCTATATTGGACGGAATGTAAGTAAAAAGTGTTGATCTACCCTAAATATATACGTCACGGTAAAGCTCTAAAGAAAACCGACTTTGGTGGTGCATTGATCTTTCGTCGAAGCATCGCCTGTTTAATCGTATGCTAGTGTTGGCTACTTTACGGCTGGTGTGAATTACGTTACGTAGCGGATGTGTCTGCTGCGGTAAATCATAATTCTTTCGTCGAAAATCAACGTGTTTTATAAAACTCCTACAGTTTGGTAACTTAAAGTGCGCTAGTTGTAGCCAATGGAGTGCGTGTGAGTGTAGTAAATTCAGCAAGTTCGATACTGCAAACGCTGGAGACAAGACGAAGTTACTATTTCTGGAATACATGGGGGAAATATGTATGTCCTGTGGGTATATATCTTATAAACTGCAGCTAATCGATGTTTTTTAATGGAGGCGCTCCCATCTATACTACAGCAGCAGCTTCGTGTAGATGGCTTCTATCTCCTGGATATTTGGACAACACTTTAACCGAGTGGCGTTCGTATCCGAGCATGACTTTCGGATGGAAGGAGCAATATCAAAGTGGTTGCGGGCGAGGAAACAACTGCTTAACGTGGTTGGCGTCGAATTGTACAACCAAAATAAATTTGTCGAAAATCATGAGCTTTGGTGTAAGCAAAGATATCGATTTTATAAAGAGTCCAGGCAGTTGATTGTTAGGACTTCTTTTTCGCTGGGTCGAGAAGATAGTATTACCAGGATGGAGGATTGTGCAAGAAGATTGTTTAAGTGTTCTAAAAGAGAAGATACGGTATTTACAAAGTGCGCCGTTGTACTGTGCAAACGCTTTTAGATTTGATTACTTGGGTATTAAGAGTACCCGAAAATTGACCACTCTCTCGGACATTATGTTGTTTAGTTTCAACTGTAAATTACTTGTAGAGTCGAGCAAGGAGCTATATTTTCTTTAGCATTCCAGGACTTTATTATCCACAGACGTAGATATCGTCTACGTTATTCCACAAGTCCCAAGAAGAAGGGTAAACGAAAACTGGGTTATATGGCGAAGACACAGGCTTTTAAAAGGAGGCTATTGCATATGTGCAAGCCCGGTTTAAACAGATAGTGTGGGGTAAAATATTTGCTTTTACAGTAAACAAGCGGGGGGATTGGTCTCGAAAATGTTCAAATGCTTGTAAAGTCTATGGGACTTAACTACGGGGTCATCAGTCCCTAAACTTACAAACTACCTATGAACTAACTAAGACTAAGGACGGCACAAATATCCATGCCCGAGGGGGGATTCGAACCCCCGACCGTAGTGGTCGTGCAGACCGCGACTGGAGCGCCTCAGTCCCCTCGGCCACCGCGGCCGGCGGATTGGTCTCGCATCGTTGTATTGACCGAAATTAGCGGAACACACGACAAACGTGATTGTACTGTGTGTGACTCCCATCCATTCCTTAGAGAGCAGGTTATGATCGATGTGTGCAGGAGTTGGTTGCGATATAAGTGTTTGCGAAGATTACGTTGCATTTACTCAGTTGTACTGTAATAATAAAAAAAATGTAGCACTCCATGTCCTATATAGAATCATGTGTTGTGGCGTGTAGGTTAGCGTCTTCGTTTGCGGTAGACATCTACTTGTAATGAAAATAATAAATCTTAGTTCGGATTAGTGGATTGCACAAGAAAGGAACTTGGAGTAGGAATTTTGTGGGTAAAGGGCGGGTCGAGCTGGAAATCGGTGTTGCATTGGGCAGGTAACTTCGGTTCGTGGTTGCTGTATTGTCGAATAAGGGTGTTATTAGGCAAATAATTTCGAAAAGTTTTAGTGTAGACGGTCGGAAATCGGTAAATTATTTCACGTATTTTTCCTCTATTTCGACTCTCCGTTGCACAATAGGGTTTAAATGTCTTCTGGGGCGCTAGAATATCGGTGTCAGATAAATGTAGTTTGCATCGTAACAGGACATAGAGATTCCTTAGATGGGATGTGTACTGCTGTAGAAAGGAAATAAGAGGTAAAATTAAAGTACCCGAACTCTCGGAAGGCGCATCTATACCTCGATCTAAGAAGGAAACGTAACAGGGCAAGATCGCTAGAGTGTTAAATTTCGGAACTTTCGGGATGCCTCAGCTCCATTAAATAAATGCAATGCGAGCTATCCTTGTCAGAGTGGTGTGTCTGCGTAGAAGGTTTTGCTCTACATTGTACGGTAACCGGCTTCTTAATAGAAGCGACTTATTTACATTTCGTGTGTACTTTCTCTTGCAGCTCTTTATACTTTAGTGTGCTCGCGTGTTTGTTTTTTAAGAATCGCGTTTATTTGTCAGCTCAGTTACTGCATTTTTTATTATTAGCTCGCGTATATATTTTTCAGATTCGCCGTTAATAAACAGTTCAGCGTTAGGTTTATATCTTGCAAAGCTCGTTGTTTATCAAACTTCTCTTGCTGCTGTGTATATTTACTTAGATTCGCGTTCAACTAGTCAGTTCAGTGTATTCATCCGAAGTGTAAATCCGCCACTCACTGCTTCTGTTTTGTTTTGATCGTACTCGCGGTTGGTAGTCCTACACTTCAGTTGCTCAGTTACCGGCGGCCAGTTCACACGTGACCAGCAGCAGCTCTACATTGTACGGTAACCGGCTTCTTAATAGAAGCGACTTATTTACATTTCGTGTGTACTTTCTCTTGCAGCTCTTTATACATTAGTGTGCTCGCGTGTTTGTTTATTAAGAATCGCGTTTGTCAGCTCAGTTACTGCATTTTTTATTTATTAGCTCGCGTATATATTTTTCAGATTCGCCGTTAATAAACAGTTCAGCGTTAGGTCTATACTTTACAAAGCTCACTGTTTATCAAACTACTGAGTCCTCTGACGCACTTACTTGGAAGAATCAAAGGTTTTTAGAATGGCTAGGAACTGTGACTGCTGCGAACGGATGGAGGCAGAGTTGGTGACTCTTCGCTCGCAGCTTCAGGCGGCGTTGGCTTCGCTGGCAACGCTTGAGACTGCGGTGGGTGGGCGCCGCTGTTGTGGGCCGCTCGCGGGGGTACAGCAGACGCCCTGTGCGTCTGTTGTGCCCTCCGATCGGCCTGCGGCTGTGGCCAGCCCGCTCACTGCCCGCGAGGAGGTAGCCCCCCAATCCGTGGTGGATTGGGAGGTCCCCTCAGCGCGTGTCAGGCGGCGTAAGACTTCCCGGGGGACCGAAGTGGAGGCCTCCCCGGTTAGTCTTGCCAACAGATTCGAGGCGCTGTCTGTGGCAGGGGATGTTCCTGATGCGGATGGTGTCGCTTGTCCTGTACTCGCCCCTCTGCCTTCAAGATCCGGGCACTCACAGAGGGTGGGTTTGTTGGTAGTTGGGAGCTCCAACGTTAGGCGGGTAATGGAGCCCCTTAGGAAAATGGCTACTAGGGAGGGGAAGAATTCCAATGTGCACTCCGTGTGCATACCGGGGGGAGTCATTCCGGATGTGGAACGGCTCCTTCCGGATGCCATGAAGAGCACAGGGTGCAGCCAACTGCAGGTGGTGGCTCATGTTGGGACCAATGATGCGTGTCGCTTTGGATCGGAAGAGATCCTCTCTGGTTTTGAGCGGCTATCAGAAGTGGTTAAGACTGCCAGTCTTGCTTGCAAGATGAAAGCGGAGCTCACCATCTGCAGCATTGTCGACAGGACTGACTGCGGACCTTTGGTTCAGAGCCGAGTGGAGGGTCTGAATCAGAGGCTCAGACGGTTCTGCGACCGTGTCGGCTGCAGATTCCTCGACTTGCGCCAAAGGGTGGTGGGTTTTCGGGTTCCGCTAAATAGGTCAGGAGTCCACTACACTCAGGAAGCGGCTACACGGGTAGCGGGGGCTGTGTGGCGTGGACTGGGCGGTTTTTTAGGTTAGATGGCCTCGGGAATACACAAAATGGGTTTCAGTCTCAAAGGGGGCAGGTCAGACACGGGAAGAAAGTAGACATAAAAACCATTGGTGTAACAGTTGTAAATTGTCGTAGCTGTGTTGGGAAAATTCCAGAGCTCCAAGCGCTGATAGAAAGTACTGAGGCACAAATCGTTATAGGTTCTGAAAGCTGGCTGACGCCTGAGATAAATTCGGCCGAAATTTTCTTAAAGGGCCAAATCGTTTTCAGAAAGGATAGAATAAATAAAACAGGGGGTGGCGTGTTTATTGCTGTTACAAACGGTTTATCCTGCAACGAAATTGAGGCAGATACTTCCTGTGAATTTGTCTGGGTAGAGGTTATACCTGACCACCGAAATAAATTAATAATTGGATCTTTTTATCGGCCCCCTGACTCAGACGATGCGGTTGCAGAAATGTTCAAAGAAAGCTTGAATCATATTTCAAATAGGTATCCGAAGCATACTGTTATAATCGGTGGCGACTTTAATTTACCCTCGATATGTTGGCATAATTACGTATTCAAAACCGGAGGCAAATATAAAACATCGTCCGAACTAGTTCTGAATGCTTTTTCTGAGAACTACTTCGAACAGTTAGTTCATGAACCCACTAGAATAGTACGTGGTTGCGAAAATACTCTTGATCTCTAGCAACAAATAATCCCGAGATAGTAAAGAGCATCAAAACAGATACAGGGATTAGCGAACATCGAGTTGTAGTAGCGAGACTGAATATCGAAATTCCCAAATGCACCAAAAATAAACGAAAAATATATCTATTCAATAAAGCAGATAAAAATTCGCTTCACGCTTTCCTGTGTGATAGTCTCCAGTCCTTCAAAACTAAAAATGCGAGTGTAGATCAGTTGTGGCTTACATTCAAAGACATAATATCAGTAGCAATCGAGAGATTTATACCAAATAAATTAATAAAAGAGGGGGCTGACCCCCCGTGGTACACAAAACAGGTCAGATCACTGTTGCAGAAACAAAGAAAAACGCATGCAAAATTTAAAAAGACACAGAATCCGCAAGACTGGCAATCTTTTACTGAAACTCGCAACCTAGCGCGGACTTCAATGCGAGAATCTTATAGTTGTTTCCACAACGAAATCCTGTCTCGTAATCTTGCAGAAAATCCAAAGAAATTCTGGTCATATGTGAAGTACACTAGCGGCAAAACACAAACAATACCTTCACTACGCGATAGCAATGGTAATACTACCGACGACAGTACTGCTAAGGCAGAATTACTAAACACAGCTTTCCGAAATTCTTTCACCAAAGAAGACGAAGTGAACACTCCAGTATTCAATCCAAGAACAGCTGCCAGCATGCGAAACTTAGAAGTAGATGTTCCTGGAGTAGTAAAACAACTTAAGTCACTAAACAAAAATAAATCTTCCGGGCCAGATTGTATACCAACTAGATTCCTCTCAGAGTATGCTGATGAAATAGCTCCGTACTTAGCTATAATTTACAAACGATCACTCAGCGAAAGATCCGTACCCAAAGACTGGAAAGTTGCCCAAATTACTCCAATATTCAAGAAAGGCAATAGGAGTGATCCCCAAAATTACAGGCCTATCTCATTGACGTCGATTTGCAGTAGGATTTTGGAACATATACTTTGTTCGAATATTATGTACTACCTCGAAGAGAACGACCTATTAACCAATAGTCAGCACGGATTCAGAAAGTATCGCTCTTGCGAAACACAGCTTGCCCTTTATTCACATGAAGTGTTAAGTGCCATCGACAAGGGATCTCAAATCGATTCCATATTTCTGGATTTCCGGAAGGCTTTTGATACTGTACCCCACAAGCGGCTTCTAATGAAATTGCGTGCTTATGGAATATCTCCCCAATTGTGCGATTGGATTCACGATTTCCTATCAGAAAGGACACAGTTCGTTGTAATTGACGGTAAGTCATCGAGTAAAACAGAAGTGATATCTGGCGTTCCACAGGGAAGCGTTATTGGTCCCCTACTCTTCCTCGTGTTTATAAACGATTTAGGAGATAATCTGAATAGCTCCCTTAGACTGTTCGCGGATGATGCTGTCGTTTATCGGTTAGTGAAGTCAACAGAGGATCAAAAGCAACTGCAAAGCGATTTAGACAAAATTTCTACTTGGTGCGAAAATTGGCAATTGACACTAAATAAAGAAAAGTGTGAAGTAATACACATGACCACTAAAAGAAATCCGCTGAACTTCAATTACGCGATAAATCAGTCAAACCTTAAGGTCGTAAATTCTACCAAATACCTAGGAGTTACAATTACGAACAACTTTGACTGGAGAGAACACATAGAAAATATTGTGGGGAAGGCGAACCAAAGGTTACGTTTCATTGGCAGAACGCTTAGACGATGCACCAGCTCCACCAAAGAGACTGCCTACATCACACTTGTGCGTCCTCTCCTGGAGTACTGTTGCCCGTTGTGGGACCCTCACCAGGTGGGACTGACGGAAGATATTGAGAAGGTTCAGAGAAGGGCAGCTCGTTTTGTTTTATCACGTTACGGGGGGGAAAGCGTCACGGAAATGTTGCACGAATTGGGGTGGAAATCATTAAAAGAATGACGTTATTCATTGCGGCGTGATCTGTTTGCGAAGTTTCAATCACCGACTTTTAGTTCTGAATGTGAAAATATTTTGCTAGCACCCACCTACTTAGGGAGACATGACCATCCCAATAAAATAAGAGAAATCAGATCGAAAACGGAACGATTTAGATGTTCTTTCTTCCCGCGCGCTATTAGAGAATGGAACGGTAGAGAAAAGTTATGAAGGTGGTTAATGAACCCTCTGCCAGGCACTTAAATGTGATTTGCAGAGTATCGATGTAGATGTAGATGTAGATCATTTGGAGATGTAACTTAGGTGTTTTTGTTAAAACACTTAACATATGTTTCTTTTATGTAGCCTGCGGAGAGAGCGCTCTGCGTTCTGGACGATTGTTAACGGTGCTTGCAGATGTATATTTAGAGACTTTGTGCTAGATGTCATTGCCGATTTTCGTTATTTGGAATTTTTGTATAAACAATATGCCGTCTTCTGCTGCTGCTGTTATGTTATCGAAAGAGTGGTTGCCATACAAGTTACATTCCGTTCGATGGCTGTTGCTTGCATCGTCTAAACGAAGAGATACATTTCTAGATCTAAGGTTGCGGTCGAGTTCCGAAACGGACCATTTCTTTTCTTTTCGTTAATTGGCTCTGGTTAGAATTGTTTTTGCAACCTGGATGCAGTGCGTAATAAATAAATGTGATCGCGTGTGTGTGTATTGGAATATGACGTATGCAATAGCCTGACGCGTTTTTTCCCCTACATAATACTGGTTCGAGAAAGGGCGATATAAGTTACATTAAAAACACATTTCTCGCATTCTCTGCTTGATTGTTTTTACTTGTGGGGAATAGGAACGTGAGAGAGAGGTTTGTAAAAGAAAAAACACCATGATTCGGTCGCTGTCACTGTTTTTTTTCAGAAGTGATATACGTTTAATAACTTTTAAGGTTTGTCCGCAGAGTGCAGTGACGAACGCTTCTTCTTCTTCGCGCGTGTGGAGTGGAACTATTTGCTTAGCCTTTACAGGTAACGCTCGGCCAGAGCACGTGTGTGATTCACCGCCGCCTGTCGGCCGCGCGCGCTGTTTTGAAAGGCTGCGGTTGAGCAAGTATCAGCGGCAAGGGGTTGTTTGAATGGAGCGGCCGGCCGCTATTGTCCGTCTGATTTCTGCTTTTCTCTCCAGGAGACACACAGCAAATAGTTTTCTTGCGGGCGGACTGTTCCACTGCAAATTAGAAAACTTCGCGGACGTTGGTGTAGAGGCAGTACAAGGAGTTATAACGTTCGTAAGAAAAAATAATAATCGGGGCGGTCGGATCGTTGAGTCCGCGTCGCTGAGGACGGGCATGGCGCGGTTAAATAATAATAATAATTCTTTCGGTGCAGACTTCACATGCAGGGCGCGGCAGCTCGCTCTTCCGCGTTCTACGGCCAGCGGCCAGAGGATGGGCTGTGGCGCTGTGAAATAATAATTTTCGACACGGGCTCCGCGGCAATTCTTTCGCGAGTCGGCCCGGTGGGCGCGCTGGGGTCGACCGGAAAAATTGCGCACTTGCCGCGGCGGGGCTCCGTAAATGCACTACGGTAGTTTTTTCGCATATGTACGCAAGTACATGATCGTCAGGAGGCTGAAGGTGGGCAGTCGGCCTGTGTGCCGCGTCTCCTCGGTAGCAGCGGCTACGGCCGGCGGGCTGAGGCACACAATAGAGACTGGTCAGCTCCAGAGGAGGGTGGCCAGTGTCTGCACACATGGCTTCATTGTGTAGGCGCTGGGTTGGGGGAGAGGTGGGATCAGAGCCATCTGTTGTCAGCGGTTGGAACTGCTGCTTTCAGTGGGAGAGTGGCAAGCGATTTCAATGGCTATGGATTGAAAATTCGATATAATTACTAGAGTAATGGGAGTACATAAATATGGCATTACAGATGATCATATGTATGATTCATCTATATGCACATCTCATTTTGGATGTGATATGAGCTGTAATTAAGGCTCTTTTTTATCATGTTACCGAACAGAATGCTCTGATTTGTTGTTATATATAGAAACAGGTGCAGTCTCAGGGTGCTCCACCGGATCGGAGGGACGAAAGCCTATCAGGGCAACCAGAAATCTGTTTTCCCACCCATTTGTGGTTGTACCAGGAACCTTCCAACAACGTGAGTCAAATGTAATTCCCGTAATTGCATCCTTTCCACGTTGCCGCTGTCCCTCCGACACTCTGCATCTGAATGACTGTAGAATATCGGTTGGGGATGGTCACGTGGTAGGGTGGGGGTGGTGGAGTGGGTGGTCACGTGCTGTGCTCTCATTGGCCAGTGCTGGTCACGTGGTAGGGTGGGGGTGACGTAGATAGTCACGTGATACCTGGGGGTGAGCTCAGTTCCACGCCAGACGTGGAGGAGTGAACAATTGCAATAACAATAAACAATTACAATAAATAAATAAATAAACAATTACCCTAATTACATGTAATTACTATAAGTACATGTAATTGCAATTATGCAATTGCTCTAAGTACACATGATTGCAATTACTCTAATTACGCATAATTAATTTGATATCAATTTTATGTGCCAGAATGCCCATTTGTATCCTACTATCAGTGCCTACTGTTAATCTTAGGTAATAATTTTCATTAGGAAAAAAGCGTATAATAGTTGGTACAATGATTGCTCTTGATTTATTTGTCCTGTATACAGTTCTCCTTGGCCATATAGTAATCCATTCTAGAATTCAATGTTCAAATATTTGTAAACCTACTGGACCAAACTGCTATGTTGAACAGTCCCTACATTTACAAACTACTTAAGCTAACTTACACTAAGGATGACGCACACACCCATGCCCGAGAGAGAACTCGAACCACCGGTGGGAACGGCCACACTGTCCGTATCCGGATGCCTTAGACCACTCCGCGCGCTATTATAAAGTAACACAATATCTGTCATGGTATTTACTCCCAATAAACGTGCCTCAGGAAAAACTTATTGAATTTTCGCAGCAATATTAACATCGAGTAGTAGACCTGATGTTGCCTCTAACCAAGCCAAGCAAAGCCGTACAAAGGTAAAAGTGCCAATGCGTCTGCCTCCACCTCTTCTGCTCCCTCATCTACATCTACATAGATACTCTGCAATCAGATCTGAAGTGCCTGGCAGAGGGTTCATTAACTGCTTTCATAACTTTTCTCTATCGTTCCATTCTCTAATAGCGCGCGGGAAGAAAGAACACCTAAATCGTTCCGTTTTCGATCTGATTTCTCTTATCTTATTCGGATGGTCATGTCTCCCTAAGTAGGTGGGTGCTAGCAAAATATTTTCACATTCAGAAGTAAAAGTCGGTGATTGAAACGTTACCGTTTTGGGAAAAATCTTTAGACCTCCTCCATTTACAGGAAAAATCTTTATTATTTTCCAAATCTGCCGAATTCCAAGAACTTAAGTTCTTTGCATTTACGATCCTTATACAAAACACGACAGATGTGTTACAAGCCGAGTAATTTATTTATTGACAAATGTCTTAAATCTGTTCCCTTAGAAATTCCAGAATGGCCTTGTTGTGACTGCCAAGCCTTAATTTTGTGGTTCCTGTATTTGATGGCACTCTGCAGAATAATGCCCTAAATCGAGAAAAAATATGTATTGTCTCTAGTAGTGACTTTTTTGGAGCCACTGTTTAGAACTTTCACGTGGTTTATAGGCAAATAATTAAAGGCGTACTCCATTAAATTTCTGCCGTGCGGATGCATAAATTCTGCTTCATCTAATATTTGGGCTGGACGGAACGCAGCTGCAATATTAGAAGTAGAATTTATGCGCCTGCACGCCCGAAATTTAATGGAGCCGTCATTGCGCCATGAAAACATGAAGATGCAAAATTAAAGTTAGTTTTTATCTCGATTTGGTGTGGCTGGAAGGTTTACCTGCATACAAGTCAATTCCCAGGTATTCTTATTGCCTTAGTACATAACATGCAGAACATTGTAACACAAAATAAAGCAGTATATTATCTACGCTATTCACACAATATTTAGTTTTTAGGCAGAAAGTATAGTGGAAAGTGTTTAAAATACTGTAGTTATTGTTTTAAACACTCAAGCAACATTTCACGGCGTAAATCACATGATAAATTCTCTAGATGTGTGTTGTAGCCTCCAGCCTCGTACTAACATGTTATTCAGCTTAGATCACATCAACGTTTTGTGCAGTCACTTTTCAGGAGACTTTATAAAATATAAAACGTGATTAGTAAAAAATTGTTTTTGGAGAGGTCTGGAGCGCCACGTTACGTATCGCGCGGCCTCCCGCGTCGGGGGTTCGAATCCTCCCTCGGGCATGTGTGTGCTGTCCTTAGGTTAGTTTAATTTAGTTTAAGTAGTCTGTAAGTCTACGGACTGATAACCAACGTAGTTTGGTCCCATAGACTTACAAACATTCGAACAATTCAATTTTAATAGAGGGATAAAGGCAGTAGAGGCAACTCGCAACTTTCGTATTATGCGAATGGTTTTGGGCGCCTAAGATCAAAAGACGATTTTTTCGTTTCAAGAAAGATTGTACTGGTATTAACAATTTTACATAATCTGTAGGTTTTGATAATTTACGCAGGGCGTGAATTGCTGTCATTTTACCCTCAATCGACACTTTCATTCATTAGCTAAGGTTCAAATTTCGGGGGAAGAAGTTTATTGTATTTTTGTTTAAACGCCGGAAGTTCGGTCATATAATACTATTACGAGTGACGAATTGTGATGCCTTTGTTGTTACCTACTTAAGAATAAATTAATGGCTGAACCGTGGCAAAAGGCAAGGGCAATGTAAACATGATGCTTTCCATCTTGTGGCTCGAAAAGTATGTTGTGCACTAGGAACTACTAGCATGTCCGAGGAGACTGAGGCGCTTCAGTCACAGTCTGCACGGTCACTACGGTCGGGGGTTCGAATCTCCCCTCGGGCATGGATATTTGTGCCGTCTTTAGTATAAGGTAGTTGATAAGTAGTTTGTAAGTTTAGGGACTGATGACCCCGTAGTCAAGTCCCCTCAGCTTAACAAACATTTGAACTAGCATGTCTACTGCTGCTTGTACATATTTCCGATAACTGAAATAACGTTTGGTCTCATCTTTTGTAGAATGGCCGAGAAAACTATCTCACGTTTTTATAATAGATGTTAACTCACTCTACTCATTTTACAGACAAAACTATCTGGGAGTTACTTTGTGAAATCGTAAGTGAACAACCGACACATAACTAGGTGTATCACATGAAGACTACTCCATAATAACTGATGCGAAACTGCCTGCATCCCACACAGGCACTAGCGTTACTCTTACTTCAAGTTACCTCAAATCCCATTGTAAATCGTTTGTACTAACAACGTTGACGACGGGAACTTAAACGATAATCTTCCTTCCTTCTTCCTCTTCCTATTATAAGTGTGCAAAAGTTTGATACAAAGTAGTGGTAACACTGCTGGAATGGAACACCGGTGATTCAGCGAGGTGCCATTTAGGTTGACACGCCTGTGAGATGAGTTTTGTGCAGCGAGCGGAAACAGAACTCTGTCAATCTACTGATGCGTGTAAACTACTGAGTGTCATAGCAATAGTGGAGCCGCAGTATGTTTACAAAGATAGAGCAACGTTCGTGGCTCATATTGAAGTGGCACAAGGTTGGAAAAAAATGTTCAAATGTTTGAAGAGCTTATGAGACTTAACTACGGGGTCATCAGTCCCTAAACTTACAAACTTCTTATGAACTAGCTCATACTAAGGACGGCACAAATACCCATGCCCGAGGGGCGATTCGAACCCACGACCGTAGTGGCCATGTAGAACGTGACTGGCGCGCCGCAGACCGCTTGGCCACCGCGGCCGGCACATAAGGTTGGAGTACACAATAATGTTTCCTGGGACTGCTTGAATAATGTGGTGACGCAGAATTGTCGTACAGCACAGTCTCAAGGCGGCTTAAAGCAATCAGATTAGACAGAGATGCTGTGAAGCATCACCACCCGTACAGAAGGTTCCCGTATCGTTATGTCGTCATGTAGTGCCGAGTAGAAGGTAGGACCTTTCTTCAACGAATCGTCACTATCGATGAAATCTAGGCCTTCTCGTCTGCGCCAAACTTGAATCACTAATCCAACGAATGCAGACATCCCAGTTCTTTGTGACTATAGAAAGTGGCCGATACGATAAATGCTGTAAAGGTGTTGTCCATTACGGCGTATGACACTCATGGGGTATTACTGCATCACGCAGTGACAGATGGTGCCTACTACTGCACGTTCATATAACACAACCTCCGTACAGTGCTCACGCGAAAGCGACATTTTATGGAATAGAACCATATCATTCTGCATGGCAATGTACTGTGCCACCTCGCTGCTGCTGGGTAGGACCTCTTGTGCTGGTGGCGATAGGAGATTCTGGAACATCCATCGTAATTACCCTATGACTACAATTTCAATACCAATGTGATAAAAAGATATGGTACAAAACCAGAGATTAGATTGTTCATGTCACAACGTGGTCAATACCGAACATCAACTGAAATAGACGCGCAGATTATGTAAGAAGCTTCTCGGACATTTGACAACAAAAGGTCATAAATAATGGAAGCTATTGCACTGAAGGTGCGTACCTCTAATACGTCTCTCAACAAAGCCATTTCAGAGGAAAATGTTAGTCTCATTACTTTTTATCCAGCCCCTGTAAGAGACCCGTTGTGTTTTTTCGACTGCTTACACCGTCTACAAAGTAGGTTTGCCACGTTTTCAGAATTACAGACAACGTAGTCACGTGAAAACATCTTTGGACAACAGGTACAGCAAAGTTTCACCTATATTTCGACATAGTCAACAAAAGATTTGAAACACTTCTCATATCGTGGGACCAACTTTTGTATTCCTGTGTCGCAGAAAGAAGTCTGTCGTTTGTGAATGCAACCAGCGTGTGACAGTCATCTTCAGTTCTTCGTCGTTGTCAGTAGGACAGGAATTTGAGTTACAAGAAAAGATGACATTTTCTGAGATAAAGATCAGAATTGTATACTTAACGAAGAAAAATCTCCCAGTTGAAGTTTTGCTGAATATTTGCTGTGCGCCGTTTTATGATGGCGAGCTTTGTCGTGATTCAACACTCCACCTACTGTAAGCATTCCACGCCTCTTCTACTGAATGAGACTCCACAGTTTCTGCATTGTTTCATAGCAACAGTCGGCATTCACTGTTTTAGAGCTAGGAATAAGTGAATGAGCAGCACGCCGTTCCTCTCCAAGAACATCACATTACTTTCTGAAATGACACAGTCTTAATTTCGTTTTGACTGTAGATCCTCTGTGACGTTAATGCACTGACTATTGCTTGGTTTCCGAGGGAAAAATAGAATCCAAGTCTCATCGCCCGTGACGATCCTGTCAAAAAACTTCTCGTCGTCATCATGAAACCACTGTAAAAATCAGTGCTGCTCCATGCGTTTTGTTTTGATATCGGATATACGGTTTTTTGGCACCCTCCTGAAACAAAATTTCTTGAACAGCAGATGTTTAATGTTTCTTGCAATATGGATCGTGATATCTGCGGAAAATGGCTGACGGGCCCTTCAGTCTTGAAGTGACGGTTCTCCAGAATGCGCTGCCGCACTCCTAACGTGGTTATTATTAATGATGGACGGTCGCCCTTTGCACTCCTCCTCATAGTTCCTTCGACGATCTTCGGGTAAAAACTACTCCAGAGACACACTATTTGCTTATTCATTATGTTCAAATCATAGACTTGACGGAGCTGATGATGAATTACGAACCCTATCAATGACAGAACCTTGTAGGAGGTGGGAGAACGAATAAGATTCGCCATCTCGGAGCATTGCTGCCACGGTACTGTTCCTAGATGGTACCTTTGCGGCCGATATTTCATTGTCGCATCATAGGTCTATTACGAATGGGCGATTGTCCTTGCTACATATGCTTAATATTAAATAAAACTAGAGACAGGGAATCTCTTTATCTCAGCTCAGTTCCATTTATAAATGATCAGATTGTAATCCAGTTAGCAAAACCCTGCTTCTATTTTCATTCATGTATATTTTAGAAAGATTTATTAGATGAATTGGGAATCTGAATTCTGTCGTTTCATCCCGAAGTCTTTGCATATGAACGGAGTCATAAGTTTTAATTAAATCAATTGAATCAATGAACAAGAACTATATTTCTTGCCACGCTGTCGACGGGACGTTAAACCCTAAGATTCCTTCCGTCCTCCTGTATTTGTTTGTATTCCCAAACTTTTTTGTTTATTATTTCGATTTCGAACACATTGTAAGTATTGGATCTGTTTCTGCGAAAGCCCCTTTGATAAGCAGTTTAGCTATAAACAAGGCACAATCTTATAACCTATATTAACTAATGATATTCCTCTAAAGTTTATGAAATCTGACTTTACTATTTTTTACTTTTATTAATTTTTTATATGTACAGCGAAAATTAATGAGTCTCTCTATTCTGTTGGGACGTTCGTTTTTCATATTACCGGTATAAGATGAAATAAAGTTTTATGTAGTGGTTCTCCTCCATACTTTAGTATCTCAGCTGGGATGCTGTGACTCTCTTTTGTTTACCATTTTCTGATCGTTTTCCACCGCTTCTTCATACGAGTGTGCTGAAATTTTCGCATAATTCAACCATTGTTGGAGTTACTAACTGGGGCTTATGAATAAAAGCATAAGTAGATTGTCAAAATATTATTCGTATGACAAAAAAATTTTATGGTTCAATCGTCATATTGCCATTTAAATCCTTCGTCGCCTTAGATTTGTGCCGCGGTGGAGTAGCCGAGCGGTCTAAGGCGCCTCGCTGCGGAGCGTGCGGTTGCTCGCCGTCGGAGGTTCGAGTCCTTCCTGGGGCATGGGTGTGTGTGTCTTGTCCTTAGGTTAGTTTACCTTAGTTTAAGTAGTTTGTAAACTACGGGCTGATGAACACGCAGTTTGGTCCGATAGATTTACAAACATTTGAACATTTTGAACCTTAAATTTGTAATTAATACCTTTTAATTTTGTTTACTGTGTCATAAATTTTCCGAATGTAATTATTTTGTTGATATCATATACATACTATTTAGTCTGTTGTTTCAGGAACTGTTTCTCTTTCTTGTCATTGATTTTATTTACCTGCGTTTGTGTCTGCCGAAGACAATTTATATTTCAGGAATTGGTAAGCTAAAAATCGTACATTTCAAATTTTGAGAGGAATGTAAGATTTGTCGGTGTTATTTATTTTGAAGGAAGCTCTTGTGTACAATTTAGACGGGTGAATTACTTTCATGATTGTTGCGCCTGCAGTAAAATGAATATCTGGAAATGAAATTTTAAGAAAAGTTCCTTTATCACTTCTTATGGTTCTATTTATCACTCACGAAAGATGTTTCGACAGTTTGCCATTTTCAAAATCATTTACGTACATAAAATATCTGATGTGACTGTCTCAAACATATTTCATGAAGTCGCGGTGGAGTAGCTGAGCGGTCTAAAGCGTCTCGCTGCGGAGCGCGCGATTGCTTGCCGTGGAGGTTCAAGTCCTCCCTGGGACATGGGGGTGTGTGTTGTCCTTAGGTTAGTTTACACCTAGGTTTAAGTAGTTTGTAAGCTACGGAATGATGATCACGTAGTTTGGTCCGATATATTTACAAACATTTGAACATTTTATTTCATGAATATCTTATTGTCAGCATTTTGTAAGTAAAGTTTTGTGCTGCTAAGCTTTTTTGCAGCGTGGCGTAATATTTCGATGTTAAAAATCTTAAAATTTTTACGTAATTTTATGACAGTTGTCACCATAGATTTTTATAACACGAACACTGAATTGGAACTTTACTTAAGTTAATTATTGTAAAAAGATATAAAAAAGCCAAGATCGCTTATCATCAATTTTTATTTACGACGACCGGCTTCGCTGAACTATGTCAGCATCATCTGGTCAAATAAAATATTTTACAAGGCCATAATCTTGTAATGTCATTCAGTTGTAAAATATTTTATTTGACCAGATGATGCTGACATAGTTCAGCGAAGCCGGTTGTCGTAAATAAAAATTGATGATAAGCGATCTTGGCTTTTTTATATCTTTTACAATATTATAAGTGGATCGCCTCCTAGGACGTAAACCAACTGAAGTTAATTATTATTCACTTTTCTCCGGCCGCGGTGGCCGAGGGGACTGAGGCGCTTCAGTCACGTTCTGCACGGCCACTGCGGTCGGGGGTTCGAATCCCCCCTCGGGCATGGATATTTGTGCCGTCCTTAGTTGTAGGTAGTTCATACGTAGTTTGTAAGTTTAGGGACTGATGACCCCGTAGTTAAGTCCCATAGACTATACAAACCATTGAACATTTCAGCCGTTCGCAGTAACTGTGTGGCAAAGCTACGTTAGCTGACGTTACAAGGTCAGCTCAGTCAGTCATCGAGACTGTTGCCCCTGTAACTACTGAAAAGGCTGCTGTCCCTCATCAGGAACCACACGTTTGTCTGGTCTCTCAAGATACCCCTCCGCTGTGGTTGCTCCTACGGTACGGCTATTTGTATCATTCAGACACACAAGCCATTCCACCTTCGTAGTGTCTGTGGTTCATGGGGGTGATATAAGCAAATAACTAATTAAAATACGTCCTTTCAGCTAAATAATTAGGAATTAATCTACTTCCGCAGTTACATCTATCTAGATACTCTGCAAACTACGGTATGGCGTATGGCATTGGCTACAGTGTACTACTATTTGTCATTTCCATTCCTTCTAAGAGAAAATGGAGGACGGAAAGGAGGGAAATGATTAACTTGGTCTGCACTAGGGCATGGAAATAATTCAGTGGCTAAAAGTGAAAATTGTTGGCGGTATGGCACTCGACCTCGATATACCCACTGAGAAAGCTGATCGTTAATCGTGGGTAGTTAATTCAGGGAAGAAAACTGCAGAAAAATGACTAAACTACCTCTCCTAAACCTTACTCCATAAGTCCGCAACGAAATATTTGAATGGGGCTCCCTTAAGCTTAACAAGCATTTGAACATTTTATTCACTTTTGAGTTTTAGTATGTTATGAGGTGTAAACAAAGTCTTACACCACCTCCGAATTATATCTTCTCGGAATAAATACGATTCCGCTTGGCATGCCTTTCAGCGGCACGGCCAGCACGTGGGCACGTGATGTGGAGGCGTGCGTGGGCGGGCGGCACGCAGTTGCGCAGTGCACCGCCGCTGGCGCAGTGCGGCGAGGCGCGGACGTGGGGCGTTTTGCACGCGTTCTTCGCCACGGCTGCGCCTACGCGGCTGTTGTTTCAGGCGCGTCCTCGCAGCGCTACGCGTATGCTGCCGCACATCGTCAATAAGCATTCTGGAGCACAATTCTCCAACTCCTCCTCGTGTGTATTTACCGCTCCACGCTGTCACCAAATGTTTTGTAAGCGTTCCTTCTCTGCATAATTAACACGCCCAAAGCGTAGTTACTCACCTGTTACTGAAACAATCGAAGCTTCTTATAAAATTGCGTGCTTATGGAATATATCTCCCCAATTGTGCGGTTGGATTCACGATTTCCTATCAGAAAGAACACAGTTCGTTGTAACTGACGGTAAGTCATCGAGTAAAACAGAAGTGATATATGGCGTTCCACAGGGAAGCGTTATAGGTCCCATACTCTTCCTCGTGTTTATAAACGATTTAGGAGACAATCTGAATAGCTCCCTTAGACTGTTCGCGGATGATGCTGTCGTTTATCGGTTAGTGAAGTCAACAGAGGATCAAAAGCAACTGCAAAGCGATTTAGACAAAATTTCTGCATGGTGCGAAAATTGGCAATTGACACTAAATAAACAAAAGTGTGAAGTAATACACATGGCCACTAAAAGAAATCCGCTGAACTTTAATTACGCGATAAATCAGTCAAAGCTTAAGGTCGTAGATTCTACCAAATACCTAGGAGTTACAATTACGAACAACTTTGACTGGAGAGAACACATAGAAAATATTATGGGGATGGCGAACCAAAGGTTACGTTTCATCGGCAGAACGCTTCGAAGATGCACCAGCTCCACCAAAGAGACTGCCTACATCACACTTGTGCGTCCTCTCCTGGAGTACTGTTGCCCCTTGTGGGACCCTCACCCGGTGGGACTGACGGAAAACATTGAGAAGATTCAGAGAAGGGCAGCTCGTTTTGTTTTATCACGTTACGGGGGGGAAAGCGTCACGGAAATTTTGCACGAATTGGGGTGGAAATCATTAAAAGAAAGACGTTATTCATTGCGGCGTGATCTGTTTGCGAAGTTTCAATCACCGACTTTTAGTTCTGAATGTGAAAATATTTTGCTAGCACCCACCTACTTAGGGAGACATGACCATCCCAATAAAATAAGAGAAATTCAAATGTTCAAATGTTTGTATAGTCTATGGGACTTAACTACGGGGTCATCAGTCCCTAAACTTACAAACTACTTATAAACTACTTTCGGACTAGGACGGCACAAATATCCATGCCCGAGGGGGGATTCGAACCCCCGACCGTAGTGGCCGTGCAGACCGTGACTGGAGCGCCTTAGTCCCCTCGGCCACCGCGGCCGGCAATAAGAGAAATCAGATCGAAAACGGAACGATTTAGGTATGCTTTCTTCCCGCGCGCTATTAGAGATTGGAACGGAAGAGAAAATTTATGAAAGTGGTTAATGAACCCTCTGCCAGGCACTTGAATGTGATTTGCAGAGTATCTATATAGATGTAGATGTACGTGAGGCATGCCCTCCGAAACCGAACGTAAAGAAATGCCGAGTATAGCTTGAATATCCAGACGGTATGTTCGCAAATTATAACGTCTATTGACTGTTATACTTTAATATTCTAACACCCAATGCGACCTTCCTATCGGTACTCACCAATAAGAATTGGGCAATACATAACTCAGGGCAGTAAAAGTTTATGGCTCGTTGTCTCTGTGCATAGGGGTGAGTTATGTGTGCATATGATGACGTGAAAATATATTTAAACAAACATAAATTAAACTACTGAATAACCAACAAAATGGATTCTAAGATAAAAAAAGTGGTTCATTCACGAAGTAATTCTTTATAAAGAGTTTATTTTTCTTTCTGGATGAGAAATTTCGGAGGTGGTCCTACTTTATACAGAGGTAAATAACTGAATATTTCCCCACATATTGTTCATGAGAGGTACAATATGTATCTCACGCATTCGAGAGTAAAAGTTCCAAATTAATCCGCGATAAAAGTATTTGTTATAAAACATAGTTTGTGATCACACAAGCACACGATTGCTGAATTATTACAGTTCCACAGCCCTACTACCATGCATAGTTTATCACTTTTCAAGCAGAGACTAAGTTCTGCGCCGCGGTGGATTAGCCGAGCGGTCTAAAGCACGTCGCTGCAGAGCGCGCGGTTGCTCGCCGTGGAGGTTCGAGTCCTCCCTGGGGCATGGGTGTGTGTGTTTGTCCGTAGGTTAGTTTACCTAGGTTTAAGTAGTTTGTAAGCTACGGACTGATGACCACGCAGTTTGGTCCGATAGATTTACAGACATTTGAACATTTGAACTAAGTTCTGCAGTCACACTCCCATAAATTTTCTAAGTCCACACATGCCTATCTCTTCAAATCACAAGTTCGTATCGCGGCTTCATACCGCCCAGCGTCACAACCTTTCACCATCAAGCCTAAGTTACGAGTCCCTTCCCAAGCGTTCGAAAAGCGTGCTCTCCCTGCTCCCAAAATTATGTCTTTCCGCGCAACCTAACGCCTCATCTTTAAAACATAATTTCCCTTCCAAAATATTATACATTTGAATATCACAGAATTAAATGCTTTGACCACCTTCCTACAAATGTTGTTTACATTTAACAAACAAACATAAAGTTCTTTGCTCAGATAGCCATTAAGCATGACTTCTCATTGTTCAAATATGCTGCCGCCATCGAAATATAGTTACACAATCTCTGAAACACCAATAGATATTCAAATATTCAAAAACGGTTTTCACCAGAATGTACGAACAGCAGGGGCATAGGAATCTAAATACTATGAGAATTTTTAAGACATCAGGAAATACTATTTTCAACACAAACTAGTGTATTTGTAAATGGACAACCTCTATTACTTTGTATGCAATCATTGTCCTGGAAAACAACGAAAATAATAGCGTTGGTTGCATTGCAATACTTCAATTACTTCCAGAGAAATTGCAAAGCGAAGTTGACACTTGAAATAAATGAAACACTCAGCTGGTGTGCGTTCTGAGACTCAAGCGTGAATCTCACGCTGCCGGTAATCGTGATGTAGTTAAGTCCCATAAGCTCTACAAACATTTGAACATTTTTTTAAACCTTGGAAGTAGTTCATGACTGATGATAATTTATATTATGGTTGAGAAGACATTTGGGGGCCATTAAAACATCAGAGCTATTGAAAATTCATTGTTTCTTCCATTATTCCTTAATTTAATTAAATTTATGATAAGTATGTAATGAAGTATTGTTCGACTTTAGAGTTTTCTATCTTTTTACATTTGTTATAGGTATCATTATGTGTGTTAAAAAACTTTTCCACATACTTGTTACAATGAACATTTGAAGTTATGACGCAAAGTAACCTCAACAAGTGAAATTTTTTAAATATATCCATTCCTAGCTCTACTTTCCATTGCATCCTTATACTAGTGTTAATTATCCTTCACCTATGAATATACTTTTCACTATACGGATTTAGGTGGATAACGGATAAAATTTAGATTGTTTTATATGAAATTAAACTCTCGGGTCCCCTCGTATCACGTGTGATACGTCTATCTAAATTACGATCCTTCGCATTGTATACCGTTTTTCGTAATAATGAAGAATGTGTAAAGGTAAAGCAGTCAACAATCCGAAGATTGGTTTGAACATGACAGTGCTTTATTAGGCATGGTCCTGTTTGACGGTGGTATGCCGTTGCCTTCCTCCGACCTTCGAATTGACTTACCCAGCCAGTAATAGGGGGACCTACAGTTTAATGTGGGTTCCGAACCACGGTGCTACTCGGTATTTTTCACATGAGGAATACTGCCAGAGGATAAAGAAATGGATAGTGACAGATAAAAATCCCAGGACCTGGCGGGGATGGAACCCGCGACCTATGGATTAGAAGTAAGGCACTCTACCACTGTGCTACTTATTTCCCTGTTTGCTCATGTGGTAGAGCTATCGTTCGCGGTCGTTTGTTCAGTTTGTTCGTGGTTGTTCGTTGAATGGTTGGCTCAGCTTTTTTCGAGCCGCATGTGTAATATTCGATAAACATCACAGAACAACCAGTTCATTTGATCGTAGTTTTCAGAGCAACTGCAACTAGAATTTTGCTCAATTTTTTTCATTATAGATGGCGTTGAACTCTTTCTTTTTCCCTCTTTTCACTGATTCTTTGGTTTGACCGGTACTTTTTGGACATTGGTATGTTTTGTTCTATTTTGATCGTTTCGTCGTGCACACAGTTTTTTTCATTACAGAGGATGTCTAGCCACCATGCTCTGACTGAGCTCGCTGAGCCACCGAACCGTAGCAAGTTTCGAACCACCGTTTAACATGTTTGTATATCACAAACAAATTCGTCGCCCATTACTCTACGGCAAACATTTGCGAGACTAACCCGTAATTACCGTAGCATCGATGGCACGTGTTAACTGCTAACAGCATTTTTAGACTTTAGATTAGAATTCATTGTCCTAAGAACGTGTTTTTTATAATTCTCAGTGCGCTATTGCTTTTAAATGACAACGCTTGAGCCATAATAAGAGAATCATCAGATACAGAAAGCAAGGTGACGTATGCAAAGGAGAGTTTCTGGCGAGGGATGTCACGTGATTGATTTCCGAACGCCAAATGTACGCCGTGTTCCATCCAGTCTATAGTCACTTTATTTTTATTATTTAGATTATTGTTTTTGTACGTAGCGTTTGCAAAAAATCATAAAACTACAAGCAAATCCAAAGTGGGCCGTAAAACACGTCAGTGCAATTTTTATCGTCATTTTGTTTTTCTTTTACGTGAATTATCAGCTCTATCATGTTACATTAACAATTAGTCTTGTTGTTTTAATGATCGATTGACTTCTTGTCTTTAAATTCTAATTTACTGTTTTCAATATCTATCATGCTATTCAGTGGAATAGCTTGCATATTCTATTTACTAGCTAAAAGTCTTATTATGTGAGTCATTGATAACAGTTGCTTAGTTTTCAATCCTTCTCTGGTCCTTATCTCAACATCGTGTCACTTAACCATAGCCGGCCGCGGTGGCCGAGGAGACTGAGGAGCTCCAGTCACGGTCTGCACGGGCACTACGGTCGGGGGTTCGAATCCCCCCTCGGGCATGGATATTTGTGCCGTCCTTAGTTGTAAGTAGTTCATAAGTAGTTTGTAAGTTTTGGGACTGATGACCCCGTAGTTAAGTCCCATAGACTCTACAAATAATACTTAACCATACTAATCCTTTTGAGACACTTCGTTCTATGTTGACTGACTTTATTACTATGTAGCTGCGGGTGTCGGAGGCTTAATAAATGTATTGCCAGTATAATTCAAAGGCAGCTGTCACAGATTTTTGAATACAGTATGAGTCTCAAGAACAAACAAAAAGATCGTCCCTAATCATATTCGGTCAGGTAACGGAAAGAAGGATCTGGTTATTAGTGATATTTACTTTCGCTAGCCAACCTCCCCCCCCTCTCAAATTTAGTGCAATCTTGGGATAGTGAACAGTGTGTCTAGAACTGAACACAGATCGAGCGCTAGAACAGGAAGAAGTTTTACGGAACTGTGAAAAAGGAAGCAAAATGGGAAAAGCGAAAGGTCAAAGCTAAATATGTCGTGGTCATGATGTTGAGCTGTGACGGTGGGAGATCCCTGTTAAACTCTATTTACTGCTGTGTCTTTTTATTTTTCTGTTTTCCACGGCGTTATGAACTCACTGTCCGCTCATTGACATCTCTGTCCTCTTTTGTAGCATTTTGTAGTTGTCATACTATATATTAACTTTTACTGCTTATTTAGAATAACTACCAGCATGTAATGTATGTGACGAAACGGTGACTCCCTTGAATGTGACGTGAAGTAAACAGTTAGGCCCTACCAAAATGGGGGAAACAAAGACTCCCATCAACCTCCACCTTCTTCCTCAGTAATTTGTCCCGTTGCACATGTGAGATACTTCCAGGAAGCCACTCCTTATAATCTGTTCAAATCCTTTATATTGAATGCATCCCGCCTACTCGTTGCTTCTCAATTCTGGGTGGAATGGACTGGTGAAAGTGTTCTGCCTCATATTGTTTGTCTTTTTCTGGCAGTGACTGACTAGGGAATTTATTTTGGTCCCTAGAATCATGATAATAGGTGTTACTACTCGTCTTTAATTAGTTTCACTACCAACATCTCTCACTCACTGCGACCCATGATTGGTGGAGGTGTATTACACAGACCATAAAGAAATATTGAGTCCGCGATCACGAACATAAAACAGTGAGGGAGGAAGTAATTATTAGGGCAACGGATAACGACTTTAGAGGAGGAAATGGATCCACCGAGCATGCAGAGCTAGAAGAGATGTTGTTGTGGGCAGTACAAGAACATAGACATATCGTCACAGCAGATGTACGTGCACTCAATAGGCAACTTAATTTGATGACAAGGAGGGGGATTAGGCAGTGCAATTTTGGAACAATCATCGAGATAATTTAGTTTCAACAGCCTAATTTTAATAGATTAATCGTTAGTCTCCACTTTCTCAAAATACAATTTACATTCATTTTTCATTGAAATATGAAACCTCCCTGGCTACTTGACACAATCCGCATCTTTCAGTAAGTTAAAGGAGAGTAAACAGGTACTACGAACGCAAACCATTAGTACACATTGGGGCCTAAATCAAATTACGGGATATGAATTGGAACCACTGTTCAGGATAAATTAACATTGAGCTGGTCAGAAACGAGCCTTAGCCAGGAAGTAGTAAATTTATTTGAGTATCATTCGCCACGAGTTCACAATATTAGCCTGAAGTTGACCCATGCGTATATTAAACGTAGGTGACACTTTCCTAAATTCAAAATCCCAACAAAGAAGGCGCTTTGTGCAAACTAAGGCTGGAGCGCAGCGGGCGACGTGTCTACTCACTAGACCACCGACGGCAGGGTGTCGGTTTCAAACAGCAATGGCCAGCGACCGGCTAGCGAACCTGGAGGGGGGAGTTGCCAACCACTTGAGGCGGAACATTTTGCGGGGGCTCGTCTCTGGCCTGGCCCAACGACTGTACAGTTACGTTGGTACGGGAACATGCGTAGGACGGAGCCTCTCTGACGACTACTGGAGGGAATTTGAATCCAGGGAGCTACAACACTTAACAGACTCTCCCACTAGGAGAGGGTAGGAAGCGAACTGTATCTACATCTACATCTACATACATACTCCGCAATTCACCGTAAGGTGCGTGGCGGAGGGTACACTGTAGCACTACTAGGCATTTTCTTTACTATTCCACTCCCAAATTGAACGAGGAAAAAAAGAATGTTTGTAATTCTATCGGACCAAACTGCGTGCTCATCAGTCCGTAGCTTACAAACTACTTAAACGAAACCAACCTAAGAACAACACACACACCCATGCCCCAGAGAGGACTCGAACCTCCACGGCGAGCAACCGCGCGCTCCGCAGCGAGATGCTGTAGACCGCTCGGCTACTCCACCGCGGCGAAAAAAAGAATGCCTAAATGCTTCCGTATGAGCCCTAATTTCTCTTATCTTGTCTTTGTGATCTTTACGCGAAATGTAAGTAGGCGGCAGCAAGATCGTACTACACTCAGCTTCAAATTCCGGCCCTCTAAATTTACTTAACAGAAATTCAGGAAAAGAACGTCGTCTTTCTTCCAGCGATCCCCAATTGAGTTGCCGGAGCATTTCCGTGACACTCGCGCATTGGTCGAACCCACCGGTAACAAATCTAGCTGCTCGCCTCTGAACCGCCTCTATGTCTTCCTTTAAACCGATCTGCTGCGGGTCCCAAACACTTGAGCAATACTCAAGACGTGGTCGTACAAGCGTTTTATACGCGGTCTCTTTTACAGGTGAAGTACATCTTCCCAAACTTCTTCCAATAAACCGAAGTCGGCTGTCCGCCTTACTCATAACTGTCCTTACATGTTCATTCCATTTCATATCGCTCTGCAATGTTACGGCTAGATATTTGAACGACGCGACAGCATCAAGAAGCTCACTACTAATGCTGTATTCGAACATTATAGGATTGCTTTTTCTACTCATGCGCATCACCTTACATTGTTCTACATTGAGAGCTATCTGCCATTCTTCGCACCAACTAGAAATTTTGTCTAAGTCATCCTGTATGCTATTACAGTCAGTTACAGACGACACCCTCCCATACACAGCATCATCAGCAAACAGCCGCAAATTACAACTTACTCTGTCCATAAAATCATTTATATAGATAGAAAATAATAGCGGTCCTATCACACTCCCCTGGGGCACGGCTGACGATACACTCGTCTCTGATGAACATTCGCCGTCGAGAACAACGTACTGCGTTCTATTACTGTATAACTTAGGTACACTAAACAATTAACACAGGTACCCTTTTACTTTACTTCACCCAAGGTGGGAGCAAGAGACAAACATGAACCGAAATTTGGTGGCGTAACAAACCGTCAACATGATAATTAAAGTTAAGTAATTAAAAGGAATAAATAATAATTTAAAATGGGTCCAATTGACCCCTTTCAATATCTAATTGTGTAATTCAATGGGTTTTTACGCAGACTGAACTTTATGCTCAACAGGAATACCAGAAAACTGGAATATCTCTAAAACCCACAACATGTAGAGGGATCGAATCATTTCATGAGCGTAAAACCCCAGGCAAGGTACAAGGATTACTGTATTTTATCGCCTGATCTTTTTTATAGCTATATCATTAGAATGGTGAATGTTAATCGCTTTAAGTGGCTTTAGCCTCATTTGCATCTAAATGACGACAGCTACATACCAAAGAATGGTGAATTATGATAAACTGTACAAGCTACAACTATTTTTGTCTATGGTTAGTGACAATTTCGGAAATCCATTCAAAATAGGAAACAGAATGTGGATGTTAGCGAACAATTTGATATTTATACTTGTGAAATTGGTAACGGATCAGAAAATATGACTTGGAGGAAAATATCATAGAGTTTTCTTCAACAGTTGTTTCATTAGAGTACAGCTGCTTGAGAAAATATTTCCTTCCATTACTGTCAATATCTGTCAATATATCAAGAAACAATCTACCTAAGCTGAAACAATGCAAAGTGAATAGCAGTAGGCCACCAGAGAGAGTGAGTCATGTTTTGTAAAATGGAAAGACAAAATACCTGTGCATTTTTCTGGAATTTTTATGACCCCATAGCCACAGTAGAAGTACAGTGCAATGATGGAAAACTGACTGTGCGGATAAATTTGATCAAAGGAAATCTGTTTATGGAACTGACAGAAAGAGTCGGAAATGGTGACCTCCCAATTTATAGTTCTTTATTGGTACATTTATCGCGAATGCCTTTGTGCCACACAAGAAACTGAAGCTTGAAACAATGACAATGAAAACTTTCGGAGGGAAATGTCCTGAAGTCTCTTGAGGAGAAAAGGCAGGCTCCTGAACAACCTAGTCAGGGCGAAAATAAATGATATATTTGTAAGGGTATTTGAAAACTGTTTGCCCAAGAAATTAATTAAATATAATTGTAAGAAACCATGTAAAAACCATGGATTACTAAAGGAATAAAAATATATTTTAACCGGAAAATGGAACTGTATCTATCCCCGAGAAAGAGTAATGACCCAGAAACAATCGAATATTATAAAAACTACTGTACTACATTAAGAAAATTATTAAAAAATCTAGATGCATGTGCATCATGTCCCTCTGATAATAAAATTAAAACAATTTGAAATATTATTAAAAGGGAGACAGGCAGCCAAGAGCACAGGAAGACTGTGTTACCATCAAAACAAATGAAAAGTTTACTAACAAAAAGTCAGAAGTGGAAAATATTTTAATGATAATTTTTTAAATGTTGTGGACAAAATAGAACCTGAATTTTCACTAGAAGTAGCAAGGCAGATAATGGAAGAGGCCAAACATAAACAATTTGATACAATTAAAATTACACCAATCTCTCCCTCAGAAGTTTGGATATTAATCAACTCTCGCAAGAGTAATAGCTCATATGGAACTGATAGCATTTCCAGCATGGTAGAACCTTGTTCGAAAAAGATAACTAGGATTCTTAGTCACATATGTTATAGCTGTTTAAAGCAGGGTATTTTCCCTTATAGACTGAAGTATGTTATCGTTACACCATTGCATAAAAAAGGGTATATGTCTGATATCAACAACTATCGGCCAATCTCACTTCTGACAGCTTTATCCAAAATTTTGGAAAAAGTAATTTATTCTCTAGTAGCTTCACATATTAGTAAAAATGAAGTTCTAACAAAATCTCAGTTTGGTTTTCAGAACAGCTTTTCAACAGAAAATGCTATATTTACTTTCACTGAACACTATGTATACTTCCTCTAAATAACCGGACATAACCCAAAGGAATTTTTTGTGATCTCTCAAAGGCTTTTGATTGTGTAAATCATGTAATTCTGCAAGATAAGCTTAAGTATTATGATATGAGTACAGGGGCGTAGATACGGGGGGGGGGGGGGGGTGTTCAACCTCCCCCCCCCCCCATACACACAAACATAATAATTTTTTTTGTCACTCGTCCTAAAATTAAGAAATTACAATAATTTGTGTATTGAATATGACAGTTAGACTGAAAACTTTGCTATCAAAGAGAGGTTCGAAGGCTGTCTGTAAGTTGTAATTAATGCTCAGTTGAGCACTGACTTCTTACTTGTTGTCGGGAACTTTGTTTCGAATGTCTTATGGGTGGCTGGGTGGCCTTCGTAAGGCATAGGAAGCACCGGCTTTAGGGTGTGGCGACCCGGTAGATCTCCCAGGGCGCCAATACATGTCAATTAATAAATAAATAAAAAAATAAAAAAATAAAAATAAAAATTCTGGACTTTTTGTACATGTGCGGCAGATCACAATATGTTTAGATAATTTTCCTAAATGTTAATGCCCAAACAATGTATCACTGCTGTATGCCTACTGAGTGTTACGACAGCGGCAGCAGCGTCCGTTATCCTGGACAATGGCGCCACAGGCTACACAATAATCAAACGGATGCGTCTCTGCGGAATTTCAAATCACTTGGATTTCATTTCTGATTTTTCTTTTTGTAAAATAAATTCAAGAGGAAAACACCATGCTATCAGCATAAGATGGCCTAATAAACTATTTCGGACGATCTCTAGAAAGCAGTTACATACCCCATGGCAAAGTGCTGCAAGGTTCGGTGTTTGTGTAGTAAAGGGCACCAAATGGCTACTTGCCCGGGGCGCCTGGGTGGTGAAGGTCGGTTCTGGGCCTAGGCAAGCGTCCCGCACAACTTTTACCACAGTAAATCTTGCCAATTAAAAAGAAAAATAATTGCTTAGGTAACCACCACCTAACCTTCAGTAACAATGAACAAGTATTATTGAATTCCAACCAGAAACACGCTCCACAGTCTATTTATAGTACCGCGCAAGGCTTGCCTAGCGTGTAACGATGGCCACCGTGTCTTATTTTTACTACTGCTAGCAACTTCAATAATCTAACTTTATTGCTACAGCAGGGCGGCGAAATTGTACATGACGTCCCTCCTCAGGGTGGCGTATTAGTTCTCCTCCCCGCCACATAACGCGCTCCACTGGGGTCGAAGCTTAATTCACCACCTACAGCGTATATCGACTTAAATCGATAATTGCAGAGATGACCCATGACATCTGATATCAGAAAAACATTAAATAAAAGAATCCTGGTTTCAACAAATCCTGAAGAGTTTTAATGCTTTAGATGGCCTCAGAATTTCATTCGCAGTGATGCAACAATAGTATACGGTGTACATAATTTGGACGTATTTCCAATGGCGTAACAATACCCAGTGATGAAGGTGACTGACCTCTCACCGAGCCATACGCATATTCCGCAACTGGCGCAATGAGACCATGGTGGAGAAATTAGGCAAAATGAAGTGTAATGCAGATGCATACATTTTGTGAAATGAGCACTTGTAGAATGTGGAGAATGTAGTAGTTTTGAAGTGCCAAAAACTATATTTCTAACTTTTGCGATGTCTTAATCAAGCCTAAATTATAAAATGTATTTTTATTCCAATATTACATGCAAAAGTACTTGAAGCCTTTCAGATGTCTAATACAGAAGAGTGATAAGTATAAATTACAACAGTTGTTACACTTATTTACTACTACTCAGTCATCGTGTTGGTTTATCCTTGATTTTCAAATGTATGGCGTCATTACCCCAGAACCCAGGTTAATGGCGCCACTGCGTATACTTTCACAACCTATTTTAACAATAAAACTTAACAAGAGACATGGCTGGAAAAATTATAATAAAGTACATTACTAGCCATTAAAATTGCTACACCAATAAGAAATGCAGATGATAAACGGGTATTCATTGGACAAATATATTATACTAGAACGGACATGTGATTACATTTTCACGCTATTTGCGTACATAGATCCTGAGAAATGAGTACCCAGAACAATCACCTCTGGCCGTAATAACGGCCTTGATACGCCTGGGCATTGAGTCAAACAGAGCGTGGATGGCGTGTACAGGTACAGATGTCCATGAAGCTTCAACAAGATATCACAGTTCAACAAGAGTAGTGACTGGCGTATTGTGACGAGCCAGTTGCTCGGCCACCATTGACTATACATTTTCAGTTGCTGAGGGATCTGGAGAATGTGCTGGCTAGGGCAGCAGTTGAACATTTTCCGTATCCAGAAAGGCCTGTACAACATGCGGTCCAGCATTACCCTGCTGAAATGTAGGGTTTCGCAGGGATCGAATGAACGGTAGAGCCACGGGTCATAACACATTTTAAATGTAACAGACACTGTTCGCCGTCGATGCGAACAAGAGATGACCGAGACGTGTAACCAATGGTACCCCAAATCATCATGCCAGTATGGCGATGACGAATACACGCTTCCAATGTGCGTTCACCGCGATGTCGCCAAACACGGATGCGACCATCATGATGCTGTAAACAGAACATGGATTCATCCGAAAAAATGATGTTTTGCCATTCGTGCACCCAGCTTCGTCGTTGCGTAAAACATCGCAGGCGCGCCTGTCTGTGATGCAGCGTCAAGAGTAATCGCAGCCATGGTCTACGAGCTGATAGTCCATGCTGCTGTAAACGTCGTCGACCTGTTCGTGCAGATTGTTGTTGTTTTAGATTAGATTAGATTAATACTTGTTCCTTAGATCATGTATACGACATTTCGTAATGATGTGGAACGTGTCAGTTTAGTAAATTTTGTCTATACTTGACAATCTATATTTTAAGAATTTTTTTGTAAACTTTTTTTTATTTTTTTATTTTTATATATATATATATTTTATGTTTTATCTAAAAATTCATCTACATTGTAGAAGGAGTTGCCATTCAGAAATTCCTTTAATTTCTTTTTAAATACTAGTTGGCTATCTGTCAGACTTTTGATGCTACTTGGTAAGTGACCAAAGACTTTTGTGGCAGCATAATTCACCCCTTTTTGAGCCAAAGTTAGATTTAACCTTGAATAGTGAATATCATCCTTTCTCCTAGTGTCGTAGCTATGCACACTGTTATTACTTTTGAATTGAGTCGGATTGTTAATAACAAATTTCATGAGTGAATATATATATATATTGTGAAGCTACAGTGAGTATCCCTAGATCCCTAAATAAATGTCTGCAGGATGCTCTTGGGTGGGCTCCAGCAATTATTCTGATTACACGCTTTTGTGCAATGAATACTTTTTTACTCAATGTTGAATTGCCCCAGAATATGATCCCATATGAAAGCAGTGAATGAAAATAGGCGTAGTAAGCTAATTTACTGAGATTTATATCACCAAATTTTGCAATGAATCTGATAGCATAAGTAGCTGAACTCAGACGTTTCAGGAGATCTTCAATATGTTTCTTCCAATTCAGTCCCTCGTCAATGCAAACATCTAAAAATTTTGAATATTCTACCTTAGCTACAGATTTAGGTTCAAAGTCTAAATTTATTAATGGTGTCATGCCATTTACTGTATGAAACTGTATATACTGGGTTTTATCAAAGTTTAATGAGAGTCCATTTGTAGAGAACCACTTAATGACTTTCTGGAAGATATCATTTACAATTTCATCAGTTAATTCCTGTTTGTCAGGTGTGATACCTATACTTGTATCATCAGCAAAAAGTACTAGCTTAGCATCTTCATGTATGTAGAATGGCAAGTCATTAATATATATTAAGAACAGCAAAGGACCCAAGACCGAACCTTGTGGGACCCCATTTTCAATAACTCCCCAGTTAGAAGAATTAATTGTCTCATCTACATCATGTGAACTGCTTATTTCAACTTTCTGCACTCTTCCAGTTAAGTATGATTTAAACCATTTGTGCACTGTCCCACTCATACCACAATACTTAAGCTTATCTAGAAGAATCCCATGATTTACACAATCAAAAGCCTTTGAAAGATCACAAAAAATCCCTACTGGTGATGTCCGGTTATTCAAAGCATTTAATATTTCATCAGTGAAGGTGTATATAGCATTTTCAGTTGAAAAGCTTTTTTGAAAACCAAACTGACATTTTGTTAGAACTTTATTTATACTAATATGTGAAGCAACTCGAGAATACATAACTTTTTCAAAAATCTTTGATAAAGCTGTCAGAAGTGAGATGGGCCGGTAGTTGTTGACATCGTATGTATCCCCTTTTTTATGCAAAGGTTTAACGATAGCATATTTCAGTCTATCTGGGAAAATACCCTGCTTTAATGAGCTATTACAAATATGACTGAGAATCCTACTTAACTCCTGGGAACAAGTTTTTAATACCCTGCTGGAAATGCCATCAATTCCATATGACCGTTTACTCTTGAGAGAGTTTATTATTTTCCTAATTTCTGAAGGTGAGGTGGGTGGAATTTCAATTGTATCAAATTGTGTGGGTATGGCCTCTTCCATTAATTGCCTTGCTCCTTCTAATGAACATTTAGATCCTATTTTCTCCACAACATTTAAAAAGTAATAATTAAAAATGTTTTCAACTTCTGACTTTTTGTTGATAAAGTTTTCATTTGTTTTGATGGTAATACCCTCTTCCTCTGCTCTTGGTTGCCCTGTCTCCCTTTTAATAATATTCCAAATTGTTTTAATTTTATTATCAGAGGAGCTAATCTCAGACATGATGCACATGCTTCTTGATTTTTTAATAACTTTTCTTAATGTAGCACAGTAGCTTTTATAATATTTTATTGTTTCTGGGTTATTACTCTTTCTTGCGGACAGATATAGTTCCCTTTTTCGGTTACACGATATTTTTATACCTTTAGTAAGCCATGGTTTTTTGCATGGTTTCTTAGAATTAAATTTTACTAATTTCTTGGGGAAACAGTTATCAAATACCCTTACAAATGTATCGTGAAATAAATTATATTTTAAATTAACATCAGGTTCCTTGTAAACCTCATCCCAGTCTAACTGCTGTAGACTTTCTTTGAAATGTTTAGTTGTTAAGTCATTAACCGAGCGCACTATTCTGGTGGACAGTTTCGAATTACTGAACGGAGCTATTTCATATACTGTTACTAGCTGTGCACCATGATCCGAAAGACCATTCTCAATGGGACAAGCATTTATGTTGTTAAACTTATCTTGGTCTATAAAAAAGTTATCTATCAATGTACTGCTGTCTTTTACTACCCGAGTAGGAAAATCAATAACGGATGTCAGATTGAATGAGCCAAGTAAGACTTCCAGGTCTTTCTTCCTATTACACTCTTTCAGTGAATCTACATTGAAATCACCACAAATAATAATTTGCTTCCCCCTATCTGACAGATAGCACAACAAGGCATCCAAGTTTTCCAGAAATAACTGAAAGTTCCCTGAAGGGGACCTATATACTGTTACAATTATAAGATAATCATCATTAAGTTTAAGCTGGCAGGCACATGCTTCAATATGCTGCTCTACACAAAACTTTTTTGTTTCTAAATTTTTTACATTGTGATAGCTTTTGGCATATATGGCAACTCCTCCTCTTATCTTATTATCTCTACTTACATTTGAGACTAATTTATATCCACTGACATTCACATTTTTCATACCGGTGACAATGTGATGCTCAGACAGGCATAGTATATCTATTACATTATCAGTTTCTATAGCATCTAAACAAACTAAAAGCTCATCTATTTTATTCTTTAGTCCCCCAATATTCTGGTGAAAAATGCTAACATTATTTTTTACTTTACTTCTCTGAGAAATATTTGATTTTTCAACATTTTTAGCACCTGCCTGCCTGAGCTACTCACTGGACACTGATCTTAGCCTAAAAAAGAAGTACCTTCATGAATTGCAGTGTCCCCCCTTAAGGACTTTGCTATCAACCCAGCTAGTTTCCCCTTCCCTTTCCTATTGAGATGTAGGCCATGTCTAGTGAAATCCCACCTATCAATAGCATCCACAGGAACCAAACCGATGTCCGACAGAGTGTCCGCCCTAAGCAGTTGATCAATCTCCATATTGACTCTCCTGACGGAGCGGTTCAATTGGGGTTGATCGTACCGCATGAAAGCAGGCAACAGTCCAACATTTGTCTGGGTCGTTGCAGAAGCTATTTTAACCAGGTCACATTCAATATTGTAGCCCTGATCCCTATCAATGCTGTTTCCCACCCCACCCACTATAACAACATGATCCTGTTTTGTGAAACCCTTACACAAGGAACCTATATCCTCTACCACCTGGCTTAGACCTGCACTGGGCTTGAAAATGTTTGTGACCTGGTACCTGTCACCTAGTTTTTCCTGTAAAATCTGGCCCACACCTCTTCCATGACTACTTCCCTAACAACAGAACTTTCCTCCTACTATCTACTTTTTTTGAAACCGTTGGTTTCCTTGTGAAAGTCTGTTGCTTCCTAACTGCACCTACTTCTAAAGGAGCCTCTTCCTCACTTGACTGTGGTAGCAAGGCAAATCTATTGGTTGTGCCAATTGTGAAGCTGTCAGGAACTATACTTTCTCTGTGGCCCCTGTTCCCTGCTACCACTTCCCACCCATGCTCACCCTTCTCCCCCCTTAACCTCGTAAGTTCCTCCCTAGCACTATCCAGTTCAGCCTGAAGGGCCCTAATCTTCCCTTCCTGTTCAGCTATTTTTCTGTCCCTTGAACACACTTTGCAAAACAAAGGAAGACACTCGTTTGCTTCCCTCTTTCCCACACCGCTACATCCCCCCCAATGAAACCACTTGTTACAACAGCTGCATTGAAACCCAAAACGAACAAACCTACTGCAGCTCAAACACATTGCATTCATGATTGTTACTACGTGATATTGACAATATATATTAACTAAAGATACAAGGGTTACTAGATTTGCTTAGGACACTAAAATACGTGTAAGCTGTTAGTAAATGCACTTAAAATGCACTCAGGAGTCGAGACGTGGCTGCACGATCCGTTACAGCCATGCAGATGATATGCCTGTCGTCTCGACTGCTAGTGATACGAGGCCATTGGGATCCAGCACGGCATTCCGCATTGCCATCCTGAATCCACGGATTCCATATTCTGCTAACAGTCATTGGATTGCGACCAACGCGAGCAGCAATGTCGCGATACGATAAACCGCAATCGCGATAGGCTACAATCCGCCCTTCATCAAAGTCAGAAACGTGACGGTATGCATTTCTCCTCCTTACACGAGTCATCACAACAACGTTTCACCAGGCAACGCCGGTCAACCGCTGTTTGTGTATGAGAAATCGTTGCCTTAATAAAGGGCACATGGAATTGATCCACAGAAATATTACGGTACGAAAGTTTGGCTCAATTTTACAGCCGATGTTAACTTTCAACGAAGCAAACACATAAAAAAGAACAAAGGATATTCTCGCAAAAAAGGTATATTGCAATGTAGTTCATCTGGTGTATTCTCCTTGGCTTTGCACCGGAAGACTGCATAGAGTATTCTAAATTCGACACTTGAAGACAACTGCTCAGACTCTGAAGCACAAAAAGTTGTGTATTTTTGTTAATGACAGACAGATTTTGCGATATTTAGTTTCAAAAAAGTACTGTCATTATTTATTAATCAATGAGAAATAGATGGACATTCTTTTCACTATTTAATCTGCTACCTCTTACTTTATATGAATAAAAACGTATTCCACTTTTGCCATAATTGTCATCTTGTCGAATGGGCATTATCTTCTAAAACTGGCAAAATCACTAAAGTACTGTTAAGTGAATGATTTATAAGAGTAGCTACAATGCAGTAAAATAACATTGTACACAAACATAAAAAGAATGGTAAACTCTCTCCAAAACTTAATTAATTAGAAACGATTAGCTACTAACACCGGCAACTTTCCGTGGTCTTCCATACATGTTAACGTAAAAGCCCACGCCTTGCGGCTACGCATTCTAATTCTTGATACTGTTATTATCTCCTTCTCGTAATTGATGTAAGTGGTTTGCTGCCGCATTACAATGTATGTAATTAATTACAATATATCATCTTCAATGACAAACCGCCCACTTCGTTGATTCTGTGTTTCCTGCAGCACGAGAAATATAAATGTATGACTTGAGAGACGAAGACGCATTTCCTAATGAAGCCTTCCTGTGTTAATTGTACAAGCAGCTGTACTGGGCAGTTAGAACAGTGCAAACGCAACACAACAATCCATGAAACCTCCGTAATTGTTCAGTTCTCTTTCATATTACTACATGCACGTTTTCGGCCCGTAAACAAGCCTACACACCTTAATTGTTCGCTAGAGTCTTTGTTGCCTATGCGTTTATGTTGCTTATCTTCATTGAAGACTTTCAACCTTGGAAGATTTTTTTACATTTGCACCTCCCAATCGGGTTTGGTAGCGTGCTGGATACACCTCAGTCATAAGCAACAGAACACAGTACATAGCTGCCCTCATCTTTGAGCACCCACTTGAATTTCTTCGGCCGTGGTAAGGAACTCGTCTGCTGAGCTCTAGAAACGCCCCGACAGGAGTAGGCCATCGATGGGGACGTGGAGCGTGACGGGAGCCAAGTGCCGCCGTACGTGCAATTTCCTCTCTCAGATGCTTCTAGCCTGCCGATTATGTACTCCGAATTCGTCAATATGGCTGACGCGTATCCCAGCAGATGGCATACCAGTAATCTGAAAAGCACTGCCATCAGCTCTGGAAGTAGGGAAACCGGCTAGTGGGCACCCATATGTACCATCTCTTACGCCGAGTCATTACTGGTATCATATCGCAAAGCGAGACATAGACACAGGGTCAGTCTTAATAAGGCACATCTCTTTGACAATGAACGCTCGGAACAGAATGCTTCCATTCTTAGAATAAGATTCAGTCATCAGGTAAATCACCAGATAATGTGGCAGTATTTATAAATTGCAGTGGACACAATGTAGTCATGAATTAAGGACACTGTTCACTTCAGATCAGTTGATGACATAATGCAGCATGAAGTCGATTAATTAGAAAATCGAATAAAACTCTTCGATGACTCTGGTACTTGTGTCACACATGGAACGTTCAATAGCTGATAGTGTGAATACATTTATAAAATCACGAAGAATGGAAGATCTGCACCAGTTACATGAACAACAGGAATAGAATCTGCCCACCAGATGACATGTTTTGCCGAGATGTGACTCACCTTGCAGAAGAATGACATTAAAAACAGTGCTACTTCACTCGAAACCTTTCCACAATGTCTTGCAGAAAATTCTGTTATGAACTCAAATGAAATTGTCTCAAAACTATGCTTCACATAAAAAAAGGAAGGATTACGGGTTGGATATTTGAGAGTGAAGGTGTAGTATTAGGCCACAAGGCCGTTCTGAAATAGAAGTTATTGATTCGTATCTTAACAAAATGTGGAAACCCATATAAGGAACTAATACAGTGTGGACTATACTGTAGGTTTACTAAATTTTATTGTCAAAATTAATTTGTTGATCAAAAGCACGTCCACCTGGAGGCCATAATAATGAAAATTAAAGAAATTCCTCTTTTATTTCAGTAGTTATAATTAACGTTCTCAGGCTTGATTTTTTCTCAAGAAAGGGATTATTTTTTGTACTGATTCTAGGAGAAAGACTCCATACCATACAGTTGTGTACACTGAAACACAAGGCCTCTTTTATTGGACTAAAATAATAAATTTTGTAATACTAACCGTTGTATGAAATAAACTGACCCTACGATAAATACCATGCAAAATAACATCTACCACTTTCAGTTATACTGGAAAAATATACCTTATCCTCAACTTCCTTGTATTCAGAAGTTCACAAACTGATGCGAAATTCTAACTTGTTAATATTTTTGTAGTTATCCACCACAGCTTGCAGTACAGGCACATAATACAGAATTTATCAAATGTTTAAATGATCAGATGTTTGTAAATCTATCGGACCAAACTGCGTGGTCATCAGTCCGTAGCTTACAAACTAGTTAAACTAAGGTAAATTAACCTAAGGACAAACACACACACACACACACACACACCCTTGCCCCAGGGAGGTTCGAACCTCCGACGGCGAGCGACCGCGCGCTCCGCAGCGAGGTGACTTAGACCGCACAGCTACTCCACCGCGGCCAGAATTATTATTAACAATATAATCGACTTTCCAGACTTCCCATATGTTGTTGTGGTCTTCAGTCCGGAGACTGGTTTGATGCAGCTCTCCACAATACCCTATCCTGTGCAAGCCTATCCATCTCCACATAAGAACGGCAACCTACATCTGCTTACTGTATCCATCTCTTGGTCTTCCTCTGTGGTTTTTACCCCACACACTTCCTTGATGTCTAAGAATGTGCCCTACCAATCTATCCCTTCTTTTAGTCAAGGTATGGCAGAAATTTCTTTTCTCCCCAATTCTGTTCAGTACCTCCTCATTAGTTACGCGATCCACCCACCTAATCTTCAGCATTCTTCTTTAGCACCACATTTCAAAATCCTCAATCCTCTTCCTGTCCGCACTGTTTATCGTCCATGTTTCACTCCCATACAAGGCAACACTCCATACAAATGCCTTCAGAAAGGACTTCCTTAGGCTTAAATCAATACTCAATGTTAACAAATTTCTCTTTTTCAAGAACGCTTTTCTACCCATTGCCATTCTGCATTTTACATCCTCTGTACTGCGACCATCATTTGTTATTTTACTGCCCAAGTAACAAAACTGATCTGCCAAAAGCCTTCTCCAAATCTACAAAAGCTAGAAATGTAGGTTTGCCTTTCCTTAATCTATCTTCTAGGATAAGCCGTAAAGTGAGTATTGCCTCCCGAGTTCCTACATTTCTCCTGAGCCCAAACTGATCTTCCCCGAGGTCGGCTTCTACCAGCTTTTCCATCCTTCTGTAAATAATTCGCGTTAATATTTTGCAACCATGACTAATTAGACTGATGGTTCTGTAGTTTTCACACCTGACTGCACCTGCTTTCTTTGGAACTTCCCATATACAGTCGTTTATTTTAGTGCTCATGGAACCAGTTATTCAACACCTTGTCTTAATTTATCATCTGATTAGTTATCTAGGGACATTTATAGCAACTATATCAATAGTATACACCCTTATTTTAATAATTAATATAATGACCTGGCAAGTGTATGGCAACATAAGCTGATATTAAAAATACTTTGTGATTTGCGAGTGTATATCATTATTGTGTGATTGCATTTGGTCACATCATGGAACATAAATTTTAATGGTATGTCATTTATTCTTATGTCATTATATTATGGCGCAATTGCCGAGTCATTATGTTTATTACAGAAATAAAGATAAATAATATTGACGTAGTTGTTCTACATATCCATAGATAATTAATTATATAACAAATAATGAAGCAGAGTAGAGTAAGTGGTTCCATGAACTGTAAGACAACCGACTTGGTTTCACCTGAGGTCTCACAACTTTTTTCGATGGAAGGCATTCGTAGCGAGACTTGCATTGTTATACCTTTTTGATGAGATTATGAATCTCGCTGATCATTTAGAAAACAATCGAAGAAGAAATCCACAGTCTGCACGGCCACTACTGTCGGGGGTTCGAATCCCCCCTCGGGTATGGATGTTTGTGCCGTCCTTAGTATAAGGTAGTTGATAAGTAGTTTGTAAGTTTAGGGACTGATGACGCCGTAGTTAAGTCCCATAAGCTTAACAAACATTTGTAGAAGAAATCGTATAATAGACTAAAACTTAACGTTCAAGACTTCGTACGTCAATTGTACACTGCGGTCGCGTCTTAGTGTTGACGCGTGCTCATTGTAGCCAACTTGTAACAAAATGTAGTATCCTGCATGGTGTCTATATTATTTTCTCTACTCATTATACATGCATCCGTACAAGCCCTAATTTTTCTTGTCTTACCTTTGCGGTCAGTACATGAAATTAATTTGGCGGCATTAGACTTGCAGTCAACTTCCAATGTCGGCCCGCAAATTTTTCTCACTCGTTTTATTTCGCAAAAATATCGTCTTCACTCCCTCCCTCAACGGATTCCTATTTCAGTTAGATATGGGAAACCACCCTGTTTCTTCTACTTATTTCCATCTTTCATTATTCCTTAACAAAGTGTTAACAACGAATATTGTAATGTTTTAGAGACGGAAATTTCTTATTAATTAAAAGAGCCCAGCTAGTATGACGTGTTCGAATTACTATCCGGGCAAAACCCAAAGTTTCGTCTGCATTCGATGACCCACCTGAAAGGGAACTGTAAGTTCAGTGAAGATCCAACACACACGGTGGCTTGCCACTGACTCATTCTCTTGAAAATGCTGTCTGCAGATATTGACGAAACGCTGGCTTCCCCTGAAATTCTTTCGACAACGTTATAACAGTGAAAATATATTGTAAAGATTGAATGATTAAACTGTACTCAGTGTTAAATTCTACCAGGCTCCTTCACCTCTGAAGCTACGTGCAAACTACATGATCTCGTATTAAATGTCTTTAGCTTCCTTTTCCGGCAATCTAATTTCAATTTTAATCACGATTTAATTTTCATCTCCCTTAACGATATGAATTGTTCCTGTCATGTCACACATTCCTTAAAATTTTAAATCATCTGTAAATCTAGTACACACATAAACTTGTGTTTGCATTGTGTGTGTGTTTGTTTGTTTGTTTGTGTGTGTGTGTGTGTGTGTGTGTGTGTGTGTGTGTGTGTGTGTGTGTAGGGGAGAGGGTGGTTGACTTTTATTGGCTCTGCCATAGTGAGTTCAAAATCCTGTCCATAGTAACTGACGGCCTTCCTATTTTCGAATTCATTATTAGACCATTGACGACGTAACTACGAGATATACCTACACAGATAGGACATTCAAAGCTCGCTGCCATATAAATGCTGACAACTGCAACAATCTGTTTTCGAGATATAGTTTTAGGGGATTCTGAAACTTGTTATTTTTCTCTTTCGATGGTAAAAAATCGGTCTCTGCTACCATGAAAATATTTAATATAAGATTTTGATACTGCAATATTCTCATAGGTCGGATGTATTGCCAAGTTTTACACGGAACGCTATAATAACGTTCCCTAATACACGATTTAAACTTTCGTAAAAAGCCTGTGGAAGAATATATTCAAGAGTCACCAAGGATCACCGTTTAGACGAGAGGTAGCCATACTTGTCATATCATCACACTCTTTATAGACTGTTACTTATATTTGCAGCCATATTCCTCGTTGCTTATTCAAATAGGTATAAATATGTTATAATCCCCTTAATCCCCTTCATTTGCAAATGAAAATATTTAATTCATCAATACCATACACGTTTCGTCTAATTAGGCATCTAGACGTCTTCTGGGTAGGCATAAAATGTCTGCCATACGCTTTAAACTGGCTGGATGATCATGGAATCTCAGTGAGGTATCATGGGATAATGGAGAGGTGAATTTGGGTGTTTTAGAGGATATTTGGAATAGTGGTGGGTCGTGAAGTTCTGTGAGTTTGTTTGCGTGCGCGCGCGCGCGCGCAGGTGTGTGTGTGTGTGTGTGTGACTTCTTAGACGTCATCGAACAGCTCATGTGTCCCTCCAAACTATGTACTGTCATTAATTCGACACAACCTGGTTAATCATACAACAAAACAAAAATATACACCATATGCCGAAAAACCTACATAGCATTATATTTGAAGTTATACTTCAGTGATAACACAGCGAAACACAGCTTGCCCTTTATTCACATGAAGTGTTAAGTGCCATCGACAAGGGATCTCAAATCGATTCCATATTTCTGGATTTCAGGAAGGCTTTTGACACTGTACCCCACAAGCGGCATCTTATGAAATTGCGTGCTTATGGAATATCTCCCCAATTGTGCGGTTGGATTCACGATTTCCTATAAGAAAGAACACAGTTCGTTGTAATTGACGGTAAGTCATCGAGTAAAACAGAAGTGATATCTGACGTTCTACAGAGAATATTGTGGGGAAGGCGAACCAAATGTTACGTTTCATCGGCAGAACGCTTCGAAGATGCACCATCTCCACCAAAGAGACTGCCTACACCACACTTGTGCGTCCTCTCCTGGAGTACTGTTGCCCCTTGTGGGACCCTCACCAGGTGGGAGACATTGAGAAGGTTCAGAGAAGAGCAGCTCGTTTTGTTTTATCACGTTACTGGGGGGAAAGTGTCACGGAAATGTTGCACGAATTGGGGTGGAAATCATTAAAATAAAGCCGTTATTCATTGCGGCGTGATCTGTTTGCGAAGTTTCAATCACCGACTTTTACTTCTGAATGTGAAAATATTTTGCTAGCGCCCACCTACTTAGGGAGACATGACCATCCCAATAAAACAAGAGAAATCAGATCGAAAACGGAACGATTTAGGTGTTCTTTCTTCCCGCGCGCTATTAGAGAATGGAACGGTAGAAAAAGTTATGAAAGTGGTTAATGAACCCTCTGCCACGCACTTGAATGTGATTTGCTGAGTATCTATGTAGATGTAGATGTAGATAACGTATATTAAATTTAGGTGTGGCAGTAGCTGTCGCATTGAAACATTCTTTTTTTAGCGACCTCTCTGACCTCGTAGGAGAAATGGAAGAAATTTTAATAGCGAGAGAGCTGTAATCTTCAGCAGATTACCTACGTCACCTCTCACGCGAGCGACGCAGCGACGTCGTTAACGAGTTTTCTCCTCGAGGACGGTGTGTCTCGAGGAGGCCAAGTGGCGGCTGCGGCGCATGCGCCGTGGCTCGGGGCGTCGTCCATCACGCGCCAGGTGGCCACGTGAGCTAGCGCACGCCGCTGCTCGCCTACCATTCATCTCCCCAGCAACAGCCTTCGTCTGTGCTATTACGGCATCACAGCGTTTTGTGTGCTACTGGGATTCACTGGCTGGCTTTCCAGATGCGAAGGATATCCAGAAAGCAATAGACCACATGAAATAAAAAAGTGAGAATTTGTAAAACCATATCGTAATGTATACTTTCTAAAGGCATACTCTTAAGCTATTTTTCTACATTATCTACATTCAATTTAAGGGACCTTCATATCCTGACACAAGTTTTTTTAATACTGTCCCTGTAGAAATCTGCAGCCTGCGATTTCAAACACTGGTTTAGAACTCTCTGCCAGTATCAAAGCTCTGTGTAGCAATCCAAGTCTTCATTGCTGTAAGTGATGGTGATAGTAGTAGCTGTTCACTAATCGAGATATGATAACTTTCAGGAATTTTGTCGTTGATTTTCATGACCAGTAATTTTTTTTTTTTTTAAATCGGTACACCATTACATCACATGGGTTCCATACATTATTACTGTTCTGTACACCATCACAAGGTTCTCGAGTGTGTTTATAGTTTTTTGCCAAGAAAAAAACCTATCACAAAATGCAGCTTTAATTTACAGGATTTTCTATTCATCGCACGTTTTAACACCCCAGAGAAATAAAAGGAACAGAGTTAGAGACTACGCGCTATCACTGCTGAATTCGTAGTGAGTGTAGGAGCGTTGTGTTACCAACATGGCGATCGTATTCCCCCCGCCCCTGCGCCGCTGTAGGCCAAGAAATCTGTTACTTTCTGGATGGACCTCTTAGCTTGGTATTTCCTTTAAATTTAAATTCTGACGATCCTGTCATTGTTCGTATCCTATTGACCATTCTATTTGGCGTACATGTGACTAAGATCCGTACGAGGGCAAAAGGGGCTCTCAATGCAACCTTTGTTTTAAGCTTTGAGAATTGAACCCCCCCCCCCCCGAAGAGGACTCAACTCCCAGAACCCAGAAAAATAAATGTTCTACGCCCTTCAAGAGGAAAACCATTATATGCTACTTTATTCATCACTGAACATCATTGTGTAGTTGCTACAGGGAACAAAAAACGTTATTTCTTCAGTGTTAAATGTCAGGGACAATTCTCTCTCTCATATAAACCAGTGAGTTACCTTTAACTTAGAATGTCGTTCCAAAGTAATTTTGATTACGGATGGCACGACTGTTACAGACTTATACGAGTATGGCAACTCAGTAATACACGAAATGTCATAAGTACTAACGCTCCTGGTCGAGTCAAGATTTAGCTACAACTTGATGAGTAACAGTTTCGGTTAACTAGCGACCAGTATCATACCTGTGGAGATAAACAGCAAAATTTCCTTTCTGTTGAGGTGAAAAGCTAATATAACTTTAAGAAATATAAGTTTTATAAAATTATTATAGACAGAAGCTGTAAAATCTAGCACGTTTACACTGAAATAGGTACGTAAGTATTGTATCGATTACAACAACTTAATTTCTGGGCATAGCTTGCAAATATTAAAATGAGTAGAGAGTGATCATTTCAATCCTGCGCTTGCCGTTGTTTGCTAGTTACAACGGACAGGTTGAGCCAAGGAATACACAGTTACAATTTTAAGAAACAAGTAGACATAATTGTTAACGTTATGAGGACATGAAATTACTGTATCTTCCTATTTATCGTTTTTTCGTCTCATGTTGGTCTGCACGGGCTCCAGATATACTTTTCCCATCTCAGATACTTAAAAAAGCAGAACCGCATAATAAAATATGAAAACTTCACATACGGTTAATAAATATAATGAAGCATGAATATTTGGTGGTTATATTAAAATATTACACCTTAATTTTTAATTAACTTAAGGTTGAAAGACGAAAAACAAAAAATTATACATTTAAAACTGATCTTATAAATCGTGACACTTATCTAAAATATCAGAGGGGCGCTTTCACTTAAAAGTTGAATGACGCGAAACTGGAGAAAACAGTGAGTGCAGGGGAAAATGTGTAGCATAGGGCATATGTGTAAATATATGAGGTCCTTTTGTAGCAACTATCTAGATCAAGGTTGGTATTACGGTGAATAGTGGGAAGACAACAGATGAGCAGGCATTTGATGTTTGGGGAGGGCAGTGGACTCAAGAGGAGGAGGAATGGAAAATGATGCAGAGGAAATATGAGACGGAAGCCCTAGTTGAGTAGATTCAGGGCAGGTCTAAGGGTTTCACAAGAAACACAGCTGCTGGGGGCGCCAAGATTGAAGGTGGCCACCGAGAATAAGGGTGGAACGAGATTTAAGGGCAAATTGAGGGCGGCCGAAATAGCCAGAGATCCGAGATCGATCACTGACAATATTGACTTTACGTGATGAACAGTCGGTTTTTTTGCTAAAAGAGAAAGCAATCTTCAGATGTTGATAGATAGCCTTCAAATTAGTCTTGCTGTTGAAAGGATCATAGTTGTTGATTTTATCTTTCCTTCAACCGGACAACTAAGACAATACCACGCCAGTTATTTTCAAAGTTGTCCAGTAGCAATACAGATTTGCATCACTCCCCTACAACGCTAGACAGTGCGGTGTATGATCAGAGGTAGACAGGTAAGATTCAGTGACAGCCCTCAGTCATTGAAATATCTGTAGTAATCGGTTTTTTCTCAACTATTAGTATTTTTTTTTTTTTTTTTTTTTTTTTTTTTTTACATTATAGAATCGGAACATGAGTGTTTGTTGTAAAATTTGAGACTTAAATAACAAGACATTAGACGTTATTGATTCCCGACATACTTTTAGAGGATTATTTTGCAAACTTTATTGTAACAATATAGTCACACTTTGTAACATAATGTAAGGGACAGGGGACTTAGTGAAATGGGCAAACTATTTTGACAGATGTAAGGAAAACTTTTCTGAATGATATAGAAAAATATATAGTAACAGACACAAATAAAATCAATTCATAAATACTTTGGTATCATTGTAATGTTAGAAACGACTGATAAATTGTTAGATTCCTATTGTTTTACGATTATATTTTGTACTTATTTTAGACAAACGTTCGTTAATTTTATGTACATTTCCAATATTTCTAGTACATGTTACTTGGTACTAGATTTTCTACACAGTGCTTTTGTGGATATCTTAATGCACACTTTTAACGTGGCTTAAATAACTGGCTCACTGACATCACCTTATGCTTTTGAGTAAATAAAATAAAATAGGTAAAAGAAGGTATGAGGACTACTCTATCCAGCATTCTTACATCTTGATCTCAACACGTCACACTCCATAAAAGTCACTGAATTAAGTAATGAACAGAATGAAAAGTGACTGTAAATGACATATGGAGTGTTTAGTTTGCTTTGTCGAGCTGTGTTATGCTTATTTTACTGCACTGGACTCCGTTCGCCACCTAAGACATAAAATTGCCGCCAATAATGAGGTGGCAGGTATGCTTCAGCCCCATTACCTCAAAAATGTTCAAATGTTTGTAGAGCTTATGGGACTTAACTACGGGGTCATCAGTCCCTAAACTTACAAACTACTTATGACCTAGCTACAACTAAGGACGGCACAAATATCCATGCCCGAGGGGGGATTCGAACCCCCAGACGTAGTGGCCGTGCAGACTGTGACTGAAGCGCCGCAATCCCCTCGGCCACCGCGGCCGGCCCCATTACCTCCGCCACACATCCTGAATACAGAGCAAATAAACTTAGTATTTCACTTTGTCTTTCACTTTTCCAAGTTCAATGGGTTAATATCAGTTTTCATTCTTAAGTTCTTTCTTCGATTCTCTAATGGTTTTATCAAGGCTGAAGAGGAATGGTTACAATCCGTCACCTTGTAGCACACCAGTCTCAATCTCGAAAGGCAGTAATATATCAAAATAAAATTCAACAGTAAGTTTTTTTTGATGAGGGGTACTGTTTTATACACGGTTATGAAATTTTAGGACAATGAAAAGTGACAATCGATTGATGGAATCATTCGCCTTTTTGAAGTCAATAAATATACAAATGTGAGGACAGATTCGACTTACGTTATGTATTTGTTTCCAGGTTGAATATGTGCACCGCGTGGGGTCACCCGGGTCAGAAGTCCGCTCGGTATTAACCAATCTTGTGTACGAACTGCTCTTCAGTTCTCTGACGAAAACAAATTGAGAAGATCTTGTAAATGAGTGAAACTATGGGAAGTGTGCTGTCGTTATTAATTTACGTGTTACTTTTTTATGTGTTGGGTGGACGATTGTGCATTTCCAGCTTTCAGGTAAGAGTTCCGTTTATAGAATTCCGTTTGTCACATGTATATAAGGATTTCTGTGAGTGGGTCTAGGTTATTCGAGAGTTATGCAATTATCTCATCTTCTCCAGATGATCTGTTTTTTTTTTTTTTTTTTATTAGTCTAAGGTGCGGATTTCATATTTGGTAGGTGGTTGAGATCCATGATTTGTGTACGTGAGAGTCTCTTCATGAGACTGAAACTGGACATTTGAGCAGTTTTGAGATAGTTTTCTTGGTTAGTCAGTGCAAGCCTTGCATCTTGCTGACGGAAGTACATGTTTTATTAACTGTATCTACGCGCATTTCCTACAATCGTCTTGTAGAAGTCTTACTTGTTATAACCTCTGAAATGCTTTTCGATGGAGTGCGTATGCTTCTTCGTATGTCGCCACTTTGTTGCCTGATTAATTTTGTGATTTGTTGTCGTTCTGTAAGGCTATCTTTCATCCATACATTGTTTTCCATATGCAAAATTTCACGATGGACGTTTCTTATTTTTATAGCTGGACTTGTGATCGACAATGGCGCAGTATATATATATATATATATATATATATATATATATATATATATATATATATATATATATATATATATATATATATATTCTAGAATAGAAGTAAATGTGCTCAAAAATCAAACATCACAGGGGGCCCTGAAATGCATTAAAACTTCCGTAAACAGAGCTATAAAAGTGAGAGTGATATAGAGTGATATTTAAGTCCCTGTCCAATCATATTAAATAGAGCATCTCCAAGCACATAAAAAAGTGAAGTCACTAGCTCGGAGTGACTTATAAGATAGTTTTCGATCTAATTAGCTACTGGAAGTAAGTTTTCAGTTTGGCACGTTGGTAACCATCACATTCAATAATTTCTGTCCTTTCTTTAACTGTACTGGTACTCTCGATTAGTAGCATCTCCAATTATTAGGGGTGATGCGAATCACTTAATTCATTATTTCAATTCTTCATAAGTAAAATGGCATGAAGTATTTTATCTACACTATAAACCTTTGTATTCTTTGGAAGGCGATATGAAGGTACTTTCGTTTCAGTCATTACTTAATATAGAATCTGATTATAAAATGCATATCAGAGATCTATAGTATCTAGAGTTCTGAAACACAACACCGGATGAATTCGTATTTATCCATTGAATATAACTGACATGATCAGCCCCTTGAGACTCGGTTTTTTACTACTTAAGTTACTTACAAGGGAAAATGACGACTTCGGTAATTCATTGAAAATAAGCCTAGGTAAATTAGTAGCACTTGAAGGATATGCGGGCATAGTAGGGATACAGCGCCATAGTCAGTCAATTCAGGGGGGAAAAGACTGAAAAATTCAAAGTGCAGGTTTCTGTATTTCAAATACATTCATGTAGAGTATCCAGTCTTGCAAGACTGGGGTCCATTCTTAAGTTATACAATACAAACCAATAGTAATATCCGATTAAACAACAAAGTTCGTTACGGTTAAGCAGAAGGCTATCGCAGGCTGACTAGATTAGGAAATGCGTCTCCTGTCCGGCTTTAAAAGACAGATTTTTGCAACTTTGTTTGAAATGAAATGCGACCATTGCCAAGTGAGCGATATTTAGATGATCAATGCGATGTTTTGGGTGACATAGGAAAGTGTATTTGTAAGATCCTGATTGTAATTTAACGTTATCTGTAATGATTGTTTTTGCCCCACTGCCTTAAGAAAAACAAATACTGAAAGCCAAACTCCATATTATGTAATTGATCAGTAAAGGTTAAAAGTCGACCACTGTACGAAACAAGAGCCTTGTTTAATCACTAAAATTAGGTCCGTGTGAACTACTAGTTACTCCCTGCTACAAAGCCTTGTTCCCTGGCCCAAACTGAGAACTAACTCGTATCAAATAACTTCAATAACAGGAAGTTAATACATAGCAGCTCACACGTTATTACACACAGACATTTATAAGAAAGCCATCACAATTAAAGTTTTCTTAGAAAAGTGCCTGAGAAAACATTTATGGCGCAACGGAATTTACACATAAAATAATTATTGCATCTGAACTTATTTTCAGCACTTGTAAAGAACAATATTTAATAAAAGAGGGAAGGTACTCTAAAACTACAATTTATAGGCAACTCACGGAATATGCTGAACTTAAACTTGTTTATTCAGATAGAAAACAAGCAAAATGGGGAACCAATTTTGTTAATACAATAAAATACATCTCTTACATGGATTAATGGGGACGGTGCCCAGCCTAAATTATACATGATTTAACGCCACACTCACCATAAACAGCGTGCTGAGATGAAGCGGAAGCAGGCACAAAACACAATATATAAAAACACTTTGAAGCTTGCTCTGGTCTGTCGTGCCTGTTTTGAGATGGTGCGTGTGTATAGCAGGTTAAATTACATCTGAATTGGACCGCTAACGGCGACACACGGCTACGTTACATGAACGCACTCCACTGAAGGTGAAGTGGTTGAAAGTCGGATTCATTATACAAAATCACTGTGGAATCTTAAGTTGCAGTCTGTTAAAATCGAGCTACGTACTGGTTTTATAAAAGAAGTGGCGTGAACTCAGGCGAGTAGCTGCAAACCCCGGAAGTCGGAACTCGGACCCACGTGGTTCTGAAAACCGAAAAAATTGAATAAATTCAGTTTCCGAAAACTAAAGAAAATTAACTACTGCATGTAACCCATAGAAATGCTTAGAATTATGTAAGGAAGCGAATGAAATACAGCTACAAGCGATAGGGGGAGATTATAGAGACGGAAGAAGTCCAGTCTGAGAAAAAAAACACAAAAATTAAATAATTACAAATTCGGAAAAATAAAATAATAATTTCGGCATGCAACCCATAGAAATGTTTAGAATTACATGAAGAAGCGAAAGAAATGCAGCCACACACGATAGGGAGCGATTAGAGAGACGGATGAATTCCAGTCTCAAAAAATTCGTAAAAGTGAAATAATTACAAAGGCGGAAAAATAAAATTAAGAATTACAGCATGCAACCCATAGAAATGTTTAGAAGTACACAAGAAAGCTATTGAAGGAGGCTTACAAGGCTCATAGTGAATTACTGACAAAGACAGAGTGCATACTTCAAGTTGGAGAAGAACAGAAAAATTGAAATAGGCGGGGAGAGAAGATCGCGAAATATTTGTGGAAATCAGGTTACCCGCATAGTCACTTGCCTGATGGGCAAGGAACAAACAAGAGTGGAAGCTGAAGGCTTTGTTCTATGGACCAACCACGTGGAACACATATCACTCTCGGAAGGAAACGTTGAGAAGAATTTTACAAGCACTGTATAAAATGAACGTATCACCTATTAGAAATCGGGCCCCACAAAGCTAGAGAGTATTTACACAGAGTTTATACACTGTAACATGATCACAAAAGGTTTTAACATATCAGGCCGTTATCAAACTACAACTAGGATCTCACACACCGCGTTTATGAATCGGAAATCACTGAATTGAAAAACGAGAACACATTTCCGCACACGATCGGAGAAAATATTTAAAAAAATGATTATAAGTAAAACGTGCTAGTCAATGAAATGCTACCATCTTGCAGATACCAGAGAAGAACCAATCTTACCTCACCAGACGCCCAGAACAGAGTGATCAGTCGCGCGGCCACCGGGCCGCGGGAAGACGCGGGAAGCCACCGGAAGCTGGAAAATCCACGAAAACAGCGGCGGTGGGGGACCGAGAGGCTCGCCAACCAGCTCGCAACCAAAGGGTGTGGAGACCTCTTTGGTAGTATCAGCAGCTATCGATACTGAGCCAGAGAGAACTATGCAAAGCGAGCTGTCACTCCCCACATTCAAACAGCCATAGATTCACGCACACACTTAAAGGTAAAACAACTGCACATTCTCACAGGGACACTGGCGTAGCGGAGAAGCCGTACTTATGCCACATTAATTAATACAATAATAAATTATTAACATAACAAAATAAGAAAAAACTAGTAATATTAACTAATATTCTAACACATGAAATAAAAATGTTATTCCTCAAGCCTTGAAAAGAGTGGGGTTGAAGTTTTAATAAAATGATAATCTAGCGACATTAAATGAATTATAACTTTACAGAAACTATACAAAAATATATGGAAGACGACAGACAGTCGTCTTTCAAGGTAAAACTACAGTTCTTGAACAAAATTGGCGATCTTCAGACACATTGCAAATTAGCGACCCACCCCAGTTTCACACAATGTTCAAACTACTCATGAACTAGCTAATCCTAAGGACGGTACAAATATCCATGCCCGAGGGGGGATTCGAACCCCCGACCGTAGTGGCCGTGCAGACCGTGACTGGAGCGCCTCCGTCCCCTCGGCCACCGCAGCCGGCTTCACACGATTGCAATTTGCTAATGAATACTATGAGAGCTGCGACTGGCGAAAAAATATCAATTAAAATATTTCATAATTTGTCTATATCGCAAGTAATTATCTGTCATTTCATATACGAAAGATTCATTCCTGAAATTTGAAACAAAACAATTTCAGTACACTCATGACTTTACTAAAACGAAATAAATCGGATTTCAAATTAGGGAGCTGGCTCTGGTGCAAATGGATTGCTTACTCATATAATTATATATTATGGATTAAATAGGAATTCATTGTTTTGACATTCATTTGTTGGTGTTTTAAATGCATTCATCGTAACGATTTGTGATAAATGACTTCTTTTTGACTTTCCACTCGGGTATTTATTTGTTTTACTCTTCTCCTCCTGATATAAACGATGGTACGTGTGATGTTCATGTAATGCGCATGAACATTTCGTAAATTATTTAGTTATTCCAAATTTCTTTCATTCGAACTCCTCCTTCGCCTCCTTCTACTCTATCTGTGTGTTCCTCTTGCTCCTCTCTGTATCCCTACATATTTTCATCTATTCATTGCAGCTGACCATCCTCTCCTCCTACCTCACTTTGCCAATCTCATCACTCCATCCCCTCAGTCTAGACCAATCACCTACCCACCACCTCTACATCAGTCTCCCACTTTTCTACTTCCTTACCTTTATTTACATCTTCTCTTACCCCTTATCTATGAAAAATTACAAATATCTGACAACATTCATGGTGATCGGCCAAACAATGTCTAAGCTTAATGCAAGATACCCTCTGCCATACACGTTACGGTTTCTTAAATTTCTCCATCAAAAAGAACATATATGTGGTAGATATCACAGCGATCTACCAAAATAGGTAATTCCTGTAGATAGTTATAATTGTATTCAAAGCATGATCAAATTTTCTGACTTCTCCTAAGTATCCGTTTTTTTTCCTAGAAACTGTTCCAAATCAAAGATATAATCATGCATATTAAAAGTTTGAATCGTGAATTATGCTCCTGAGTTCATTCAAAAAGTTCTAGAATTTTCAGATTTTCTGGTATACTTTTCCAAACTTTTCTTCTATACAAAAGTCTGTAGCTGGGACTTGTTTTGTGCGAGTATGAGTGTCATTTCTATGTGCCTATCTGAGGCAGTGAGCTGACGCTTATCCTCGTTATATTTATACAAATGAAAACATTTCCATTATCTATGAAATACTATTACTTGAGAACGGCTTGATATTATTAGCTGCGTTTGGTTTGTTATGTTCATATTTGTCATTTGTCCGGAGCAAATATTTGTAAAATCTTTCCAATAAATTGGGAATATATTTACATATAGACACTGGGTAAATTGGTTTTCCGACTTGGCCCCACCCCGGCCAAAAATAAGTAATCCTGTGTGCGGGTCTGTGTTCCATGCACATGTGGAAGTGTTCAGAAACTTGTGAGATGTCCACTAGTGTTCGTTTCTTTATTTTGTTTCCATGCCTATATAGAGGAACCAGTACTAAGCAAGGAACAGAAAGCTGAAAGGTGGAAGTTATATACTGTAAGCCTATACAAGGGAAATGAACTTGAAGGGAATATTTTATAAAAGGACGAAGACTTAGATGAAGATGAGATAGGAGATACGATACTGAAAGAAGAATTTATAAAACATTGAAAGATCTTCGTCTAAATAAAGCCCAATTTGTACATGATATTCCCTCTGCATGGCAGATAGCTTTGGGTGAGTCAGTTACGAATAAACAGTTCCACCTTGAATGCATGATGTGTGAGACAGGCGAAATACCGTCCAGCTTCAGAAACAATAAAGTAATTCCAATTCCGAAAAAATCAAATGCAGACAAGTGTGAAACTGGTAGAATACGAATTCGGAAAAGATGAGATTGGACTTAGGATAAATGTAGGAACATACGAGGTATTATATTACGATTTATGTTAGAAGAGAGGTTAATTAAAGGCAAACCTACGTTTATAGCTTTTGTATATTTAGAAAAGGCTTTTGACAATGTTGAATGGAATACATTTTTAAAATTGTGACAGTAGCAGCGGTGAAATATAGAGAACGAAAACTTATATTCAAATTGTACAGAAACCACGCAGCAGTTACAAGCATCGAAAGGCATGAAAGGGGCGCAGTCATTTTGAAGGCAGTAACACAGGGTTGAAGCCATTCCCCAGGGCTTTTTAGTCTGTACATTAAGCAAATAGAGAGGGAAAGGAAGGAGAATTACAGTTGAGAGGAAACGAAAACTTTGCGTTTCGCTGATGTCATTTGTATGTCGGAAACAACAAATGCCCTGGATGAGCAACTAAATGTAATGGAGAGTATCCTGAAATGTGGGTTTCAAGTTAACAATAAGAAGAGTAAAACAATGACAATAACAATTATTCGAATTAAATCAGGCGATGTGGAAGGAATTAGATTAGGAAAATAGTCAATAGAAGTAGTAGATCAGTATTGTTATTTGGGCAGTAAAACAACGTCTGAAGGTCGTAGTAGTGAAATACAAAATACAGAATGGCAATGGGAAATTAGTAATTTATATGTTAGGAAGTCTTTTGTGAAGCCATTGGCTGGAGTGTTGCCTTGTAGGGGTGTTAAACGTTGACAATAAATGGTTAAGACAGGAAGAGGATAGAAGGTTTCGAAATGTGGAGCTATAGACGAATTAGATTGGTAGATAGCGTAACTAATGAAGAAGTACTAAACAGAATTTGAGAGAAAAAAGATTTCTAGCATATCTTGACTAATAGAAGGGATCGATTGGCGGAGCACATTCTGAGATGTCAAGAAATCGGAGAAAAGTATGTAGGGTAAAAATCAGAGACGAGTACAGTAACCAGGTCTAATATAGGTCGCCTTTCTTATTCAGAGGTGAAGAAGCTTGCACAGGATAGGGAAACGTTGAGTCCCACATCAAACCATTCTTTGCACTGAAGAACACAGCAACAACATAGAGAGACCGGCCGGTGGCAGCAGCGAAGCAGTTTTCTTCAACCGACAATTTAAGACCATAGAAAACATTGCAATAAACCTGTAAAGATGAACTGATTGTGTTTGTTGAGAGGTCTAAGGGATGAAGATGGAGTTCATGTTGAATGGCTAGCCACACGGAGACGTCGAGCTCAGAAGATAATGCAACAACAGATGAGAAGGGGAAAGTAGTCTTAGAAATAGTAACAAGAGGGTTGTGGTGACAGGAGTATGACGGTTGACGGGGAAAGAATCGGCCACGGTGTATAGTTAGTAGACGGGGGAAAGGGAGTGGTTTTTGTGGTATGTGCCGAAAGCGTTTAAATGAAAATAACGGCATAACCGTTCATCTGACACGAATGGTTATATATGTATATAATCCCGTATTGTTTCATAGATATTTGTAATAACGGCTTTTTGAAGATGTCTGTCTGTCTGTCAGCAACGTGTTCCCACTTTTTAGTACTAACCGTTCAACCGATCGACACCAAATTCGACAGACGTAATTTTTCAAATATTTTAGACAAAACAGAATACGTTAGTAACACTGAAGAAAGACCGTTTGTAATGGCCTTTTAACGGCAGGAAATTTAATTGCAAATAAACCGTTCGTTTGACTCGAAAATTGGAAAACTGAATATTCGAGTTTGTAGAGGAGAAAGTTCTCATTTTCCTCTTATGTTTTTTTTCACAATTCGCATCATTACAGAAATACTTGCAAAAATAATGGCGATTTGATACCGTCACTTGGATTTACGTAAACCAGGCGTTCGGAGATGTCACGTGACATTCCTCGCCCAAAACTCTCCCTGGCGTACGCCATCTTCCTTTCTGTATTTCATGATTTCTTACTATAACTTATGCGTTGTCATTTCAAAGAAACGGCACACTGAAGAATTAACAGAAACACGTCGTTCCTAGTACGATAAATTACAATCTAGTGTCTAAAATACGATATTAGCAGTTAACAACTGCCATAAATAGTAGAAGAATGAAGGAACATATTTGTAATTGTCCGCCGTAGTGTAGTGTGCAGTGCGTTAGGTTCTGATGCACATGGTCCGTAGTTTGAAACCCTCTGATACCATATTTTTTTCCGCCTTGCCTCCTGAAAGGGTTTCCGGTACCCTTATTAATTAAATGGTGCTATGTTCTGCAATATTTAAGAGTTGTGTATATGTAAGAGTGCTCCCTCTAAAATGTGCGTTTGTTCTATTTCGTTAACAAGCTGTGAAATACGTAACAACGAATTGAACTATGGTCTTCTGAAGCATGTGCACATAAACTGGCAGGATATTGTAATAATGAATATTCGAAACAATGTGCTGATACTGGTAGTTTCATATATAAATGAAGTCCTAGATTTCTATAGCAACTGTCGTACCTTAGTGAAACGGAAGTCAATCACAACAAATTATCTTCCTACTTTTTCTTCTAAGCAATTATTCACTTTTAATGGAATGTGTTGAAAGTCACTAATTAAAATCAATGCGTCTACTAAATTGTTTGTCTGTGGTATGGTTGCTATGGATGCTGATAACGTAGATTGTATTACCTTTTCTGTAATTCAGATATGACTTTGTACATGTTACTTTGTTCTGCGCTAAAATAAAGAGCAAATTTTTTGTTTCAAAGCGTGACTACGTTTTCTTTAGAGGTAAAATAACAAACGGAATATGTGTGGTAACACTGATTCCTCGTAACTCTTGTACTTAATCTATATACAAAGTTATTAGCTACAATCACAACGTCATTTACAACAGTCATTTTAACAGGATCTCCCCAGTTTATGTACATGTGATAAAGAAGTCTATGTTTGCAATTCATTGATATGTATTCAATGGTATGTTCACAAAATAGAACAAATGTACTTTTCAGAGAAAGCGCTGTTACCTTTGAACAACTCGGAATCTTGAACAATGTAGTTGTGTTCAATTAAGAAGAGTGTGCGAAAAGCTTTTATGAATCAAGATGAAAAAGAATTCTAGTAACTTTTTATTTTATTCATAAATTTATTTATTTTTTTGTTCATCAGGTTTATCGATGCTTTGCGGTCGTTTGTTCATGTTGGTTCTGGGTTGTTCGTTGAGAATTTTGATCATTTTATGTTACACGTGGAGTTGAGCCCTCTTTCTTTTTATCTCTTTTCATTGGTTCAAATGTTTGTAAGGCTTATGGGACTTAACTACGGGGTCATCAGTCCCTAAACTTACAAACTACTTATGAACTACTTACGAACTAGGACGGCACAAATATCCATGCCCGAGGGGGGATTCGAACCCCCGACCGTAGTGGCCGCGCAGACCGTGACTGAAGCGCCTCAGTCTCCTCGGCCACCGCGGCCGGCCTTTTCATTGGTTCTTTGGTTTTTTGAACGTTGGTTTTTCTTTTATTTTCATCGTCCCATCGTTGACTCAGTTTTTTCGTTATAGATGGCATCGAGCACTGTGACCGAGCTACCACGTCGACAACCCAGTGCGCTGAGCCACCACGCTCGAAAAGTTTTTAACCACATGTGCGTGCATCAAAAACTAATTCGCCACCCATTAAGCTACGCTGAGAGTAATCCGTAATTCACGTACCATCGACGGCAGGAGTTATCTGCTAATAGGGTATTTTTAGACATTACATTATAATTCATCATACTGAGAAGGATGGGACTTCGGCAATTTTCAGAGCGCCATTCCTTTAAAATCACGACGCTTGAGTTATAATAACAATATCATCAAATAGACATAGCAAGATGGCGTATGCAAAAGAGAGTTTAGAGCAAGGTTTCGGAAGAGGGACGTCAGGTGACATTTCCGAACGCTAAATGAACGCTATGTTCCTTCCAGGCTATAGTCATTTGTATACAGTACAGGCAACAACATAAACTTAAAACAAATTACCAAAGCAAGACAGGTCATAATATTTTTATGGAAAAAGGTAATGAAAATGTGGGAGAGACACTAAAATAATGATAATATTCTTCTTGGGTTTCCTGCCGAATAAATACGTTATCTGGACACAATATTTCGGCGGTCCACCTGGCCGCCATCCTCAGGTGACAGTGCTGGTACACCGACTCGCCGAGACTGAGTACAAGTCGCGAGCGGAGGCCCCTATATACGTCGCGGAAGGCCGAGGGTGCGTACGCAAGAATGGACAGTTCTGCCCTCTACGTTTCAGCGCCGCCAGTGGTAGAAGCCGGCGTAACCGATAGATAGCTATTCAGCAGGTCTAAAGAGAGACCGTTGTCTTTTGATGTCAAACAATACAGGCTTCCACGTTTTACTCAAGGGAAAAACGTTTTCTTTGTTTATAATATTGTCAATCTCGGCGAGTCGGTGTACCAGCGGTTTAAAGAGGTAAAAGTTAAAATGAGTGTAGCTACGTTTGTCAAAGCTAAGCTCAAATATCAAATACTTTTATCTGTTTGTTAAAATAAGGTCATAGAGAATAGATACTGACAACAAAGTCTTTCGCGACGGCAGTCTTGTATAAAACATTCTCTGACTTCTTACCGCTTCAATCTTGATAGAACATCCAGATTTCGGCGATTACCTCTATCGCCAATGTCAGGATTAACTGACTAGTTGGGTTGTGCTGCGGTGATCTTAAAGTCGATGGCTTGCCTGGCGGCTACGTAATGCTGTCGCAGATGGTGTGTATGTGTGCGTTGGTGGGGCCATCGCTCACGTAGATCGAAATTCACTATCTTAAGTATGTGTTCCGGAAGAACGGCTATAAGAACAACGTTTTTCAAGAAGAGGAACAGTGAAAATGATGAAGATTCACGTGATGGGCAACCGACGGCTTTCCTTCCGTTCTGTTGTGCTATATCTAGCAAAATAGGAAGAGACCTGGGGAGGCATGGTATTAAATCGATATTTCGACCTCCCAGAAAAGTAAAGGAGATGCTAAGTCTAGTAAAGGATAGCCTCGGTCTCAGGATCCCTGGTAATTACAATATACCATGTGAGTATGGAAGCAACTACATTGGTCAGTCCATCCGTACCTTTGCCGATCCTTGCACAGAACACCAAAGGCACTTTACAAATAGAGAACTGGAGAAATCGGCAGTCGCTCAGCATAGCCTCACAAACAAGGCTGTAGAAATATATATGCGTGAGGGCAGTTTTAACCGTGACAACGGGTACAATCTTAGCGGTGCATGGAAACGATCGCTCAATACAGAGAAGCAGCAGAGACATCCCGTAAGCGTCTCGATACTATGGGAGCGGTGGCGCCACCAGCGCAGACATAGACACCATCTGCGACGACATAACCAGTGATCTTAATTATTAACACTGGATACACAACTGAAGTGCTTTGAATCTGTGAAAATCGTGACACACTATATCCGTTAAGTTGGCAACTCCGTACGTATAGGTCGTATTGTACTTTTGTGCCATGCGTCCTTTAAAATTAAGTTATGAACAATTAAATACTTTCATAAATGCATTATGGTAAAGTTTGAGTCTTTTATGGTTGTAGAGAACGCAAAAGAAACATAGTAGAGTTCAGATCCATAGATGAACTATATTTTTATTCAGAACTACATAGTATTTCTATCACAGTTAATTTAAAGAATAAATTACACTGCTGCAGACGTTACTTCTTGTGTTCAGTTCTATATTTGTCTCTTGTTTATAAGGGTTTTCGTTGGAGCTCATTGACTGGAAATTACTCTACGGAAAATGATGCTTATATCAGAGACCTCGAATTCGTCGTTATTACACATTTATTTGTCTTCTTTCTACAGTAAAGCAATTTATTCGTTAAACGCAATGTGGTATAAACGCTAGTTCTGAAAAAAAACCTCACTTATACGTCTTATACATGCCGTTTACTGCTGTTTCTTTTCATGAGTAGGCCCACTATTTTGTGAATAGTATTAAAAATTTCAGAAGAAGTTACCTTGTATTTGAACTAACGATTACAAATTTCAGAATGTTGTCTTAAGCAAATACTACTAACAACTAGTTCGAGTGCGACAGATATACGTTCACCAATATGGCGCCGAGCGTCCCGCTTTCGTAATCGACAGTACTGACTCCAGATTATCTTTGAGCTTACTGGACATAACATAGCCACCAGCGAATCGGAAGCTGACCAATCACAAGCTGTCTACTTGCTATTTAAGACCTCCGCAACACCACACAACCAGTCAATTGCTCCAGACGTTGGCTCAAAAATGTTCAAATGTTTGTATAGCTTACGGGACTTAACTACGAGGTCATCAGTCCCTAAACTTACAAACTACTTATGAACTAGCTAATACTAAGGACGGCACAAATATCCATGCCCGAGGGGGGATTCGAACCCCCGACCGTAGTGGCCGTGCAGACCGTGACTGGAGCGCCTCAGTCCCCTCGGCCACCGCGGCCGGCCTGACGTTGGCGCTGGAGGTAAACGCCGAAAGCGTGAAGTTTTATAAAGCTGTGACGCAGCAAGAAGTCCGAGAATGTTTTATACATGAGTGCATTCGCGAAAGACTTCGTTCCCATATTACTTTTCTCTACGGGGAGGACGTTGTGCGCTCGGTTCTTCAACTGGAGAAGCTGTGCACCAAAAACGCACAGTTGCGGAGTAATTTGGCATTGCTGCAACGCTGCCGAGACAAGGACTACAGTTATCGCACCACTCGACTGGGAGTGGGTGGATATGACAACGGCAGCTTATCAAAGGGCACATCATAGCATTACATCGGCTAAATAAGCAAGGACATTTGAGCAGATTGCTGACAAACAATGTCATCTCATGGAGTGGAACGCATTGTCATTAACCTGTCTGCCATCTCAGCTCTTAATAAAGAACTGAATTTCGCTCCCATACCATGCGCTATATCGATCGTGGATTACATAAGTGGTATGGAGCAGGCGGTGCGTCACCTCCCACAAGAGGTCGCTTACGATGAAAGACTTACCAACAGTCGTATTTTAGCTTCAGCCAGGCTTCCGAAATCTAATATCAGTAAAGCAGAGACAGGTAGCTCCGTGCACGACGAAGATCTTGTACGGGAAATGCTACCGTTATTCTCAGTGCTACTGAATAGCATAGTAAAATAGCATCGTTGTTAGAAGACACTACGTACAAATTCCTAAAAAGAGACACAACTATGTCATACAGCAAACGTCGAAGCTACTGAAAAATTCTTGCCTACCAGAAGAAGATGTGAAAAATCTCTCATTGAGACGGCTTGTGAGCGCCATAGCATCACCTACTTACAGGTTAGCAAAATACCTAACCAAGTTAATGGCATCAATATTTGGCCACTGCGAACATCACATTAAAAACTCCAAGAAGTTCAGAAAAAAACTCAAACAGATTTAGAGTTGGACCAAATGATACTCTAATCAGCCTGGATGTGGTCTCACTTTTTACGAAAGTTCCTATGGAGGACACACTGAAACTGTTGGCAGAGCATTTTCCTCCTGAAACAATAAAATTGTTCCGCCTTGTAATGACGACCACCTACTTCTTGTATGTCGGCAAATGTTACGAAATGACAGACAGAATGGCAAAACATGTTCAAGTGTTTGTAAAGCTTATGGGACTTAACTGCGGGGTCATAAGTCCCTAAACTTACAAATTACTTACGAACTACCTTATACTAAAGACGATAAAAACATCCATGCTCGAAGGGGGATTCGAAACCCCGACGGCGGACTGCCACGCGCACCGCAATACGGCGCTCCAGCACGCACCGCTAATCCGCCGCGGCTACAAACTACTTAAACTAAATTAAACTAACCTAGGGACAACACACACATCGCCGCGGCGGAGCGGCCGAGCGCACTGAGGCGTCATGCTGCGATGCGCGAGGCCGTTCCCCGTCGGGGGTTCCAATCCCCCCTCGGGCATGGATGTTCGTGCTGTCTTTAGTATAAGGTAGTTCATAAGTAGTTTGTAAGGACTGATGACCCGGCAGCTAGTCCCATAAGCTTCACAAACATTTGAACACACACATCCATTCCCGAGGGAAGATTCGAACCTCCGATGCGGCAGGCCTCTCGATCTATAACGTGGCGCTCCAGACCACTCGGCTACTCCGCGCATTCGTCCATATGTGTTTTTTTCGTTATGTTGACGATATTTTTATAGTGTGGCCACATGGCATGGAAGTTCTCGGGCACTTCGTGGAACACATGAACAGTATCCACTCTGACATTTAGTTTACCACCGAGACGGAAAAGCCTTCCAGGCTGCCTTTTCTGGATGTTTTATTACTACGTAAATCAGATGGACGTCCCGACCACTCTGTGTGCCGTAAACCAACACACACTGATTTTTATCTCAGCGCACAGTGTATCCATCACCCACTTCAGAAGAGAGCCGGTATGAGAACATTGATATATACAGCAAAAACAATTTATGATGAGGATTACTTGCAATCCGAAATTCACCCACTTAAGTATGTGTTCCGGAAGAACTGCTATGGTTCACGGATATAAGGACAGCGATTTGCAAGAAGAGGAATAGTGAAAATTTTTAAGATTCACGTATTGGCCTACCGACGGCTTTCCTTCAGTTCTGTATTGCTATATCTAGCAAAATAAGAAGACTCTTGGGGAGACATAGCATTAAATTGATCTTCCGACCTCCTAGAAAAATTAAGGAGAATCCCTGGTATTTACAATATACTATGTGAGTGTGGAAGCAACTACATCGGACAGTCCTTCCGTAACGTTTCCGACCGTTGCACAGAACACCAAAGGCACATTAGAAATAGAGAACTGAAGAAATCGGCAGTCGCTGAGCGCAGCCTAACAAACAAACACAAAATTTTATTCGATGAAACAACAATTTTGTCCCGGGTTTACACATACTGGGATTCTGTAATTAAAAATCCTGTAGAAATAAGAATGTGCGAGGACAATTTTAACCGTGACAGCGGGTACAATCTTAACGGTGCATGGAAACGAACGCTCGATAAAGAGAAGCAGCAGAGACATCCCGTACAGCGTCTGATAATACGGTAGCGGTGGCACCACCAGCGCAGAGAAAGACACCATCTGCGCCGACATTATGTAGCCGCCAGCGAATCGGAAGTTGACGATGGCGATTGAGGTAATCGCCGAAAGCTTGAAGTTCTATCAAGATTGTCGCGGCAAGAAGTCTGAGAATGTTATATACAAGAACATATTATGTTCGGTGCATAGATCACTACAGTTGAGTCGTAATCGCATCGTCCACAATTTTTATTATTTATATTTTTATTATTTTTGTCCGTAATGTTTGAAAAAACTCATAAAACTACAGGGAAATCTAAAGTGGGCCGTAAAACACAACAGTGCGATTTTTCTATTCACGCAGCCTTTTTTCGTCATCCTTCTCCAAATCCAAATATCAGTGCCTCCAGTCTCTTTCTGTCTGCCTTTCTCAGAGTCAATGCTTTTCATCCGTATGTTAAGACACTCAAAACAATTTTTTTCCTATTTTCGAGGCTTTTATATTTCTCTTTAAGTAAATGCCTTTTAATTTGGTACAGGTTTCCTTGTCAAGACTTTTCTTCTCTTTATATCTCAATATAGTCTTTATCTTCAGTTACTGTGCTTCCCAAATAAAAGAAGCTCTCGGCTTGTTCTAGAATGTCATCTTCTAATTTGTCATCTTTACTATTTTCTTTGTCTTCCCAACTACCGTAATTTTAGTTTTCTTCTTATTTATTATAAGATTAAATTCTCTTAGCATTTTGACAAATGGTAGCAACATAAACTCAATATCTTTTTCTGAGTCAGAAATACTACGGGTACTGTATCGTCTGCAAGACGGATACAGTGTATGTGTTTTCCATTAATTTTAATGACTTTGGTTTTTCTTTTCTGTTTTTAGTTTATTTTTCAATAAACAAGCCAAAAAATTGTAGGGCTAATGAACATCCTTGTCTCATTCCCCTCATAATTTTTGCTTTCTTCTTATTCACACCATTCACTACTATCTATGTTTCCTGCCTTTTATACAAGTTCCAAATTAATCTTCTATCTCTCGAATCAAGATTTATTTCCCTCGGTGTTTGGAATAACAATTTCCAATCAATCATGTGGAAATCTTTTTTTAAATCAATAAGTGTTAAGTACGTTTTCCTAACAACTCCAAAACCATCTTCAGAGCTAGTATTACCTCTCTAGTTCCCTTTCGAGATCTTAATCCAAATTGGTAGTCCCCTAGGTATGCCTCAATGTTGTTTTTATTTTATTTTTAAAAATGTGTTAAACTTTATTTTGGAAGTGTGGGATAGTAATGAGATAGTTCTACAGTCCCCACAGTCCAGATCATCTGTAGGTGGTCCTGTTCCTGTTCCATAGTACTCTTTGTTAAATTTATATAGTTACTCTCATGTTGATTCGCCTACTTCCTTCTAGATTTCTGCTGGGATGTTATTCATGCCTACTGCTGTGCCACTACTTATGGCATTCAAAGCATTGTCAAATTCCTCTTTAGGTACAGGCGGCCTTAAATATATTCAAATGTTGTAAAATCTATTGGACCAAATTGCTATGGTCATCATTCCCTTGTCTTACAAACTACTTAAACTAACTTACACTAAGGACATCATACACACACCCATGCCCCAGGGAAGACTCGAACCTCCGGCGGGAGGGACGGCCCATTCCTTAGCATGATGCCTCAGACCACGCGGTAGGTGGTCCTATCATGTTCACTTCCACGCTGCTATCTTCTTCCAGAATTTTCTCCTCATTAACATTATCTTCTTCTTCATATGATTCCTCAATATATTCTTACCATCTTTTACTTATATCCTCCAAATCGAAGTATGCTTTATCAGTTTGTCCCACTTCATATCTCGCTGAATTTCCTCATGTTTTCGCCACATCCGCTTTCCTTTTTCCAGTCAACAACTCTACGTAATTAAGTTTTTTACTTTTTCGTACTTAACAGAATCTTGTTTCCTCTTCCTGTTTCGTTGGTCATCAATGGTTTTATTGGCTCTATTTTCCTTAGTCCTTCTAGTTTTTTTTTTTTTTTTTTTTTTTTTTCGGCAGCTACTTCCATGCTCTCATTAAATACGTCCCATTCTTTCTTATTACCTCTCTGATTATCAGTCAGTTCTTTGATCCCTGCAACTAATTGTTTTTCCTTACGTCCTTAAGTTTTTCTATACACCATTGGAGTTGGTTAGTACTTTTGTATTTCTGAAATTTGATGTTACAGTTTGCTATCACTAGAATATGACCACTGTCTATACCGTAACCAGGGTATGAATGACTAGACTTCATTTGGTTCATAAATTTATTCTTCACTAGGATATAATCTATCTCATATCTTCTACCATCTCCTGGTCTTTTTCAAATGTATCTTCTTTTCTTCGACATTTCAAAACATGTGTTAGGAACTGTCATCCCATATTGTTCGCAGAAATCCAGCAACCTTCGTCCTCTAGAGGTGCTGAAGCGCACTAAGATTTGAAAGAGGAAGGGACCGAATGGATTCCTTGCAGTCGAGTTTACACATGGTGTATGTTGTACGCAAGTTCTCAAGGTGAGTGAAGACAGGCGGGAATTTGATGAGTATGTAAGGGATCATTGAGGAATAAGATATGCGAATGCGAAAGAAGAGAAGCTTTCGTATATCTGGAGTAACTTTCGGAATCTGAGTGGCTTGGATACCAATGCAACATTTTCATTGAATAGGATTGGCAAAAATCATGAATTTGAATCATTAAAGGACAAGTGAGAGCTATTATATACAAATTTAAGAAGTTAGTAGTTTTAGTAATTTTTTCTGTTGTGGGCTTTCTGCGGGATAGTTAGTAGGTGAGTTCCCCAGTGAGCTGCTTGTTTGTGGTTACCTGAACTGAATTGTAAATGGTAAGGTAGGTGTCACTGAGACGTAATATACGGGTACTGCGTCCTATAATTACCGCTTGGGTGTTTGATGGGTTAATCCTGAGGAGTCACTGCTAACGCCAAGAGGTAATGAAGTGATTGAGATGGATTTCGTGGGATTGTTAGGATTTCGAAAGAATAGGACAGAGGGCAAGTAAAGCGGTGTCATCGGCATAAGCAAGGTGGCGTACTGGAGCAGGTGATTTGGGGAATATTGGAAGAGGTACAGGAGAGGAAAGAGAACTGAACTTTCGGACACTCTGGCAGTGAGGCAGAAGGTACGGGAACTGGTAGTTACCTCTGGAATAGGATGGACGATATGATAACGCGGACATAATTACTCGTAAGTGCTTAAATCTGGAGTTCGAAAAGGACACCAAAGTGCCATACACGGTCGTATCTTTTCTCTAGGTCAACGGAGACAGACATGGTGGATTTACAGGTACAGATTAAGGTGATTAAATATGGGCAGAAGCCACGCTGGGTAATAGGAAGTAAGTGATATTGGTGTAGATGACAGTGGATGCGTCAGTAGAGGAGGGATTCAAAGACGTTTCTAAACAGATTGGGTGATACGAGATACTACCAGTAAGGGGTCTTTTCTGGTTCGCGGAAAGTAGAATTTTGTTGCTTTTGCACAGGTATGGATACTAGCCTGAGGATGGAACACTTGTGTACTGGGTTACAAGTGTAACGAGAAAGAGTATATGGTATTTTTTGAGGTATCGATGGTTAAAAAGTTCACCATGAGCAACTTTGTTGTGTTTTCTGTGATGTACTTGTTTTAGGACTTGCATTGTGATTCATCTACATATTAGGCTGTTTAATTCTATTTCTTTCCTTTTTTAATATTTTTATCAAGTAATGGAAAGCTGGGAGCTAGGGGCAAGGACGGTCATGTCTGCGCTATTGTGTATGGTAAGAATTTGGAAAAGTTGAAGTAAGGATCGTCAGGGGTGCAGAAGATGTCATAGAAACAGAATTCAAAGTGTTCTCCTCTGTGGGATGGTTGCTGATGACATGGTAGCTTTTCAAGTTAAAGATAAATTTGGAGAAAGTACCCAGCTAGTGATTAGGAGAAACTAATGTTAGGCAGCAACTTAATGTGTTTAAAATATCTAAAAGTTTAAACCGTAAGTTTGTCCTTAAAACCTTACTTTGCAGCTGATATTATCAGCGACTTACATTCGGGAAAAAATATTACAATTTAACGTTCTGTCGACGACAACGTAATTACAGATAGAATATCAATTCGAACTGCACAAGAATGAACAAGAATATTACGCATGAAATTTTTAAATGTACCTTCCCACCATTCACCTTAAACGATGTGCAGAATTTGTGAAATAGGTTATTCACGATGCTGGGATGGGAGTTGCTGTTTCGAGCAGCATTGAAATGCTGTGACATCTCGCTTCCTGGCCATCCCGCTCACTGCTGTCACGACAGCCAGAGAAATACAAGTCAAATGCAAAAAGCATTAATGAATTTGCTGTAGCGACAGAATCGCTTTGTATCCAATATAGAAACGGTCTTTCTTTTATTATTCAGTTACACAATTGTCTGGCGTTTCATTCAAAATGTATCAAATTTTCCACCCAGAAACTATGGAACATTCAGTCAGTGCAATTTGCATTTAATTCCTTTCCATATCCAGGTATTCATTTTGAATATAGTTGCATGAAACGTCCTATTATCTTCAATGTTCAAATGTTTGTTAAGCTTAAGGGACTTAACTGCGGGGTTATCAATCCCTAAACTTACAAACTATTTATGAACTAGCTAATACTAAAGACGGCACAAATATCCATGGCTGAGGGGGGATTCGAACCCCCGACCGTAGTGGCAGTGCAGACCGTGACTGGAGCGCCTCAGTCCCCGCGGCCACCGCTGCCGGCTATCTTCAATGGAGGGGAAATATATAACAATGGGTATTACTGATTTCATCTGTGTGAGGGAAATAAAATTAGTAATATTATTAATATAAAATGATTAAAAAAAATTATGATCTTTCAGGCACCTCATATAATAAGCTGTCACTATTACTAAAATTGCACATAAATAGTTGTGCCGTAAGCAGAGCTAATATCCCAACTAGAAGGGCTATATCTAAATAAAGATTGTTTTGAAATCCGTTGATACGCTTTATCTACAATGCATGACGTTACTTTTCTTCTGTAATATTCCTCATTTGTTGGCAATTGCTGTCTAGAAGTTAACAAATCCAAAGAGAACGGAAGCACAGAAAATGAAACATAATTTGTTAATGTAATGAATGTGACATTTGATATTTGGCTTCTGCAGTTGCAAATACATCAAAAACTATGTAGTATATAAAAATATAGTACCTGGCTAGTATGTAGACTTTTTCTACTACTCTGATTCTTAATCACTTAATATACTTCCTCTGTCTCTTACAAGTGGAGAAATCAAAACAAGAAACATCACTCCTTTCGTTATCGCTAAGATAACTACACAATCGCGTCTCAAATCCTGCACTATGTGCTTACTATTTAATGCTGAGCTAAAATTTTCTGGTTTAAGTTTACTGAATGCTTAAGACCACGATTTCAGCTGCAAAGCGAAAAAAAAAACTAAAAATTATTAGTGTTGAGTTAAAATAGGTTCGGAGGTAATAAAACAGCTGTCAAATATATCCGAAAAGTATGACGTGTAAATTTGGAGTTCTGCTTTAAAACTTCAAAGTTCGTGAATTAATTTTAAAAACTTTGCTAAAACACCAGTATCAAAAATCTAACGTACATCTTTTAAGTAGAAACACCCTCTTAAGGGCATGAAGTTAAAACTGGAAAAATGGGGACTGTGGAGGTATGTAGTGACTATACTGTGACTTTTTCAAGACAGAGGAGCGGAAAGAAACTTGTTGATGCAAAATCAACGAGGGAAGGAAAGTTGTCCACCAATTAAAAGTCGAATTTTCTTAATTCTGTTTACGTGGAAAGATGACTTTCACTACCGTTGTGAGACGTGGTTTCTGTTTTCATAATTTCCTGTGTCGCGGGAGCGAGAGTACTGCCTGGTCCTCTTTGGATCGATGTGCGAAACCAGAGAAAGGGGAGGATATGAAAGTAATCCGATCTGTTAATGCCGAAGTTGACGTAATGGAAAATATAGACTTTCTATCAAAGATGACCGAACGGATGAAAATAGCGAAGTAAATTGCTTTCAGAGAGCCGATATTACTTATGGATTCAGTAAACTAATGTGAAAAGGTCACCTCTAGACTGAAATAATGGCAAAAAGCCATATGTAGTTTTCCATTAATGATGTAATAATATCCACTTAACAGAAGGTCAAAATAGCACTTCTACAGTATAATTTATATAAGAATTGATATGAATTATGCACTCTGAAATGCTGAATAACTACATCAAACGATTTAAGCGTATTATTTCACTACGATTCGGATGTGATGCAAAGAATTCTCTGGAGCAACACTCAGCAGACACGACCATAGTGAAACGAAACAATACTGGTTTAGTATACCTCAGTAGTTACTAAAGGCCTCTTCAAGTCAAATAGTTGTCAAATGAGGCATTACTTTCGGAAGTGGTGTCACGTTCCACTGATAAAGGACTATTACGTCATACTCAAGGCCGTACCCAGACAAAAATTTCGGGGGTGGGGGGGGGGTTATGTCACCAGGCTGGGGGTCCGGGGGCCCTTCCTCAAAAAATGTTAAAAATTCTCAAATAACACATTTCTAGGCAATTTTAAGCTTTTTGTCTTTTTATTAACATAAGTTAGGATTACAATAAAGTATGATTAGACTCGAGAAAATTGTCTAAAAAATAAGAGGATATTTTATAGATGTAGACAATTTGAGAAAAAGAGTTGCATAGTTGAAAGCTTAGTAACTTTTAATTTCAATTACGAAAATAATTTTCCCTGTTGCATATTTTCAAATCATACTACATATATTTAGATAATATTTATTTTACTTTATTCTAAAGTGCAAATAGAACATGTTGCCTAAAAAATGTAGTTAGTGAAGAAACAATACCGCGTAACTGACAAATTCCTGATTTAGCGTTTTTCAGTTAGTTGATATCCTTGAGTCTCAGCGCATGTACTAAAGCTGCCAGAGTGTCAAATATTTAATTATAAAAAAAAAAAAAAAAAAAAAAAAAAACACACACACACAGACATACACAAAAAGCTAAAATTAAAAAAAAGTCAAAGTAAAGCTAAACCGCATATCTGAATCAGCCAAAAAATTGATGTAACTACCGCCTATCTACAAGAGAATAATATAGCGCGTAAGTAGATTGTTTAGGATGTGGTAAACATTTAAACAATACCGTGTTAGCGCGAAAGCGCACACAGCACATTGTTACCGCTGGTTCACGGACCTACAGTTTTCGAAAGCGTCTCCTTGGTTATCGTTTAGTTTATGAAAACGGACAACGTGCCTCAAGACGATATTTTCACTGAGGAAGAAATTGTTTCTTGGCTGAATTTAGCATATGAAAGTGGAGATACCCAGTGGCGGCCTAAGGGGGGTGGGGTGGAGGGGGCGGATCGCCCCGGGCCTCTAGTCTGGGGGGGGGGGGGGCTCCAAATAACTGGAAAGCAAGGTGTTTTTTTTTTTTTTTTTTTTTTTTTTTAAAGCGCGCTTGGCACCTCGTTCTACTGCGGCCTCCAAATCTAGAAAGCTATTTTTTTAGACTGTCCCGTGGCTCTCGTCCTGAGGGAGAGAGGGGGGGCGAATTCATTTTTATTGTAATAAATCTATCTCCAAGTGGCCGGGGGGAGGGACATTTTGTTTCGCCACCGCCCCGGGCCTCCAACAGCCTTAGTCCGCCACTGAAGATACATTTTTCAGAGTGAGTCACCGAGATGAGAAAGATGTTTTATTAACTTTATCCAAATAACAGTAGTATGAAACTTAGTACTGTCTGTGCTGCTTTTCTTCTGGTTTTTATTAATAATATTATTGATATTGTCATTCTCATCTATACGTGAATCTGAGCTAAATCTCTGATGCTCCTAAATTAATTTACAAATTTCTTTAGCTAGAATCACAGTTGTCCATATGCAAGAATGCTAAAAGTAATTCAGTTGGCAATGGAAACGACAGTAGCATATTTGTGCTAATCACGGATCAAAAAATTCGGAAAACTTAACGGGAGATGGCGGACGCAAGGTTGTTGAAAGTGAATACTAAGAATATTGCAGTGACTTAAGTAATGACAGAAAAAGGAAATCTGAAGCTTCCCCTGAAGATTGGGAGAAAAACGCCAACCATATTCTGAAAATGCGTAGCCAAGCGTATATTGGTTATTTAACAAATCAAAGTGGCAAAAATTTCTAATATAACAAATCAAAGTGGCAAAAATTTCTAATATGATCAGAAATTTAATAACAGTGTCACGATCCAAATTTAGCACTTCTATGTCACGTACCGTATTAACAATTCTAGACGGTTTCTTGTCTCTCGTGTATAAAGTTCGTGTTTTGTTACTTCCGGGTATTGTTTCTTCACTGACATGTGGGTTGCGGTCGTCGAACGCGCTCAGAGCTGTCATATTAATTGACAGAATAGCTGCCAGCTAGTTTTTACTTTCATATATGAAAGTATTAAAACTAGAAAGTATAGTGATCATGATTTTTTCGACCTCCGGTTTTTGACAGATCTTTAACTTTCAGGATCCTTTGAAGCCATTCTGACCATTTTCGGAGTGATGTATGTATCGGTGTCTGTGTGTGTTTGTGTAAAATCTCTAGCTCAAAAAGACGTGAACCTATTTGAATGAAATTTTGCACACCTGCCTTATATCAAAATCGGAAGGTCGTTCAACTTTTGGGCGGAATTGGCCGACCGGAAGTGTGTGCCGCTATAACGCCTAAATCGTCAATCGGATATAACTCAAAAACCATTGGTTTAACGGAAAAAATATTCTTTATGAAATGATAAGAATCGCAAGACAAACAACCTTTGTCAACAAGATTTTTCGCTATCTCTAGTGTGAAAGGCCCTAGGGCCGGATGAAGTCTCAAATGAAAATCAGAATAACTCGAAAAGGGCCCAATCTATCAATGTGTTTTGAAGACGGAATTACTCACGAAGAAGATCCGAACAACTTTCCTATGAGACAAAATATTCCAGCACAACCATTTTGGAGACACAAAATCGCAATTTTCAATAATACAACACAAAGGAAAATGACCTTTCGGGTATACAGTATCTTCATAAGGTCGTTTATTTGAAGACCTCGGGGGAAAATAATGATAACCCTTATTTATGAAGTACTGAGATATGACGACTTTTATGTTTGAAAAATAGTTTCTATTACTGTTTTAATATTTTTTAATATTTACATTTGCCAACTTCTGCATCTTCTTGTACTACTTTAAAAATGAAACATTCTGTCTGATATGATTATTTGCATTACATTAAAAATACAGAACTTGAAGGTTTTCATTATTTGCCCCGAGGTCTTCATATCATTCATTAATGTTGTACAGTAATAAGAATAAAACATATAGGGATAAAACTTACAAGATAAGTCGGTAGTAGAGTATTTGTTATTCACGAAACAACTCTATTACAGCGTAACAGCGCAAAGGCTACTGAAGTCGCGGATTGTTACGTAGCAGATGTTGGCAGCCACAGGAAAAAAAAAAAGCCTCGTCACGTGCGCATTGTAGCTCAAAAATGTTCAAATGTTTGTTAAGCTTATGGGACTTAACTACGGGGTCATCAGTCCCTAAACTTACAAACTACTTATGAACTACTTACAAACTAGGACGGCACAAATATCCATGCCCGAGGGGGGATTCGAACCCCCGACCGTAGTGGCCATGCTGACCGTGACTGGAGCGCCTCAGTCACCTCGGCCACCGCGGCCAGCGCATTGTAGCTGTTGCCGGTTTTGGCCGCTAGGGGCGGTTAGTTAAGTCATCGTAACAACTACTAGTACAGCTCGTCTCCGCTGGTCGCGCATGAGCAGTAGAACTCTCGGTTACGTATTGTCAGTCCTTCGATGGGAAATAATGAAATATTGACATGTCCGTTTTAAATCGAATCAGATACTGTTTTGAAACTCTTGGTTATTTGCTAATGAAGATCAATTATAAATTGAGAAAATACCATTCCTATATGTTTAAAAATAATTATCTTTGGAAAATTTCGGGAGGAGGGGGGGATTAACCCCACTGACCCCTACTCTGGGTACGGCCTTGGTCATACTGGTATCAGCTTATGCAAATGAATTACCTGATCACCCATCCCCTGCCAGCATACACTGCTGACCATCCAAAATTAAACGTCAAGAAGGACCAGAGATGTAGCGGCCATATACTTTTGGGAAATATCATGTTGTATGGAGATCACCTGAATGAAAATACAGTCCAATGTGAAGTCATCTTCATCTACATCTTCATCTGCAAATCACATTTAACCCTCAATTTGGCAAACATAGAAATCACGAGAGATAAAAAGTATAATGCTACTTGAAGTAAATGTGTAGGGACATATGAACAGATTTATACGATTTTTTTTTCAAAATATAGTTTCTGGTTTGTAAGTAACATGACCCAAAAACTTCGCATGGTGGTATAGTATCAGTACTACAGTGTTGTTCTTATGACTAGAAATTATTCCGTTTTGGACTACTTCACGTGAAACGTAAGAAAACAAGTCGTTTTTGGAGCAAAACAGAACAGTCCCATAACTTCCACATTTCACAGTCCACTATCCCTGAAGACAAAACTTGCAAATTCCTTTTTGCCCGTAATCTGTCAAGTGACAACATATTGTCATATTTTTCATACCGTACATCATTGACTGGTACAGGAGACGCTATTTCATTCTTCTTTTGCACTTATTGCCCATTTTGTAGTGGTCTACCAGGCCTTCTCTTCCCAATAAATATAAGTCCATTTTCAGTCTCCCATATAAGGACTCGCCAACAATTTTCCATAGTAATTGAACTCCAAGGCTTCCTTTTTCCCTATTATCAGCGGTTTTTCATGTATCACGACAAAATTGAAACAAAAATGTACCTCGGTAACGTATGCTTGGAGTGTGCGCTAAAGATTCAGTTTATTGCTAAATTTTTCGAAAAAGACAACGAAACATCACTTTATTGGCGAGCTTAAATGTTGGTTTCAAGCACTGTTGCCCATCCAAGGATGAAACGAAACATGTTTCACAAAACCACGCGCAATTTTCATGTTGCTTGAGAACTACATTGCCAAATAGAGGGTTAATTGCTTAGGACAGCGTTCATTAAATCACTTTCATACTATTTATCTACCACCCAATTGGAGAAAGATGATGAAGCAAGATAATGAAATTAGAATTGAATGTTGCCAGCATTGCTACCTATAATCACTGCTACACGTCTTGGCATTCAATGACCCTCTGTGTGTGTGTGTCCAGGGTACTCAAGTCCGCACTGCATCCACAGGGTGTCAAAGTTGATCTTTGCTGAAGTTGGCGTTGATTCTTGGGTGCGGATGCTGTTTGTTACACAACAAGAAGAATTGGTTACGATGTGCTTTGTGGTGTGGCAGAGCAATCCATCAGGGCCATGTGCACAATATGCCAGTGATTACAGATAGTGATGCCACCAGATGTGTTCAGTTTGTCCCGTCGTCAGTTGTTCCCTCCTGCATCCAGCGATTACAGATCCGCATCAGTTTCCCTGTTACGTTCGACACGGTCACCGATTTCTGTGAAGGATAATGTGAAATCGTTAAACGCCACTGTTCTTCCCTGGTAAAACTCCAAAACGCGCTTTAAAAATGCTCGCTGTTTTCTACAGGCCATACTGAAGCAGCTTGCACAGAAGATCAACACTAAAGAACAATTCCAGTACGTCGATACGGCCGTCTGTTCCCCCTTCATAAAGCGCTTGTATGTGGCGTTACTGGCTCCCGTGATATGCACTTGCACTGAAACGCTACTCATGTATACCTCTCATCGCTGCAAATGCATGCTAAAATTTTACCTGATCTGGATGCTTTCTTCGGGGTCTTCCAGTTTGGGCTGTCAGAAGAGTATATGCACCGTCAGAATTTAGTTAGTATCAATCTCTTCGCGAATGCGATCATGCCCATCTTCATGTGATGGCAGGACGCCTTAATACTGAGAGGACATTTCAAATACACAGATCAGCTAAATCTGGCGACAACGGAGATTTTATTTAAATATGTACGCTCATCGAACCGAGTTCCTTACCTCAAAACGTGCAAACCGCATCTTTGGGAGTCTTTCTGAACGTTCAGAGCAATATTAAGCATGTCAAATATTCTCAACGTGCGTCTGAACGTTAATTAATGATATGGGCAGTTTTCAGTACTGAATTTAGTCGCTTCTCTGTTTATAACTTAGGTCTTAAGTCTATATGCCATTTCAAAGCAAGCTAAGGTACCTCAGTAAACTTATGATCTCTCGAAAACGATCCAACGTTTGCCATCCATGTCGTCCAGAAGTCAATATGGTGACATGATGCTTAGTCCTGCGAGTGGAGGGCTGGAAATTCATCCCATTCACAGAAGTTAACAATCACTTATTGTAACACCCGAAGCGATGGGGCCAGAATCAACAGTACTATGAACGCAGTGGCTGTCAGTCTGATCTGGCCCACACTTTCACTCTACAAAATATACATCAAGAAAGTGTTGCGTTATAACGTTACTAGGGGTTCATGATCCTTTACATAAATATGGAATAGAGATGTACAGAAACACATTTCAGTTCTCTTTATTGGCTATGAAAACAGAAATTGACAAGTTGTACGACAATAATCTAGACATTTTGAATTTATATCCCAGAGTGCAGCTTACACCAGTATCCCTAACACCTGGAAACAAATCCTCTTGCACTGATGTATACCTGTAATCGTCGTGACATATGTCCACTAGATCATCAAGGGACTATTGGTCCAAATTGTCCCAACCCTCAAAGCCGATTCCGCGTAGATCTCTGTTTGGTTGGTATGTCGACTCGTCCAAAAGCAGACCTTTTCAATGTATCGCTGGCATGTTCTATGCGGTTCCTGTGTGGTCAACATGATGGTCATTCTACTCTTGCGATGTCGTTATCACGAAGGACCGCAGTCACAAGATGTGCACGATGAGTGCGAGCGTTGTCGTCTATTAAGACGAATCCCTCACCGAAATACTGCCGATATGGTTGTACTATACGTCTAAGGATGTTATCCCTCTACTATTTAGCCCTTTGATTGCCTTCTACAACCACCAGCGTGTACGGTGGCCGAACATAATTCCAACCCCAAAACATCAGGGAGCCACCAGCGAAGTGCACTCACTGGAAATTGTGTCTAAAACGTTCAGACTGACCAGGCGGCCTCCAAAAGCGTCTGTGGCGATTGTCTGGTAGAAGCGGATGCTAGTGAATAGAACTTCATCCCAATTCTCCATTCAGAATGCTGTTGGGCCCATTGTACCACGCTGCACGGCATCTAGGTGTCAAAGCTGTACCTCGCAATGCATGTCGGGCATGAACTCTCATGTCTTGCAGCCTGTTACGTACTGTTTGAGTCGAAACCCGACGTCCTCTGGCTGACAAAAACCATTTTTCTGCGTGGTGGCGTTCCTCGCGGGATTCTTCCCAACTGAATCCGTACGTAGTGGCCATCAGCTGTTGTGGTAACCTGTGGGTGGCCAGAACGAATCACAGTTCCTCGGCACGTCCTGTATCTCCGTACTTCCCCCACGTCCGAATAACACATCTTTGGTTCATTCTGAGACAGCTGGAAACTTTCCTTGAGTGAGTCCCTCCTTACCCAAACTAACAATGTGTATATGATCAAACTTTGGAACTGACTCTCTAGAAAGAACTACAGTCAACACAAGCAGTGTATTTCCTTCCTGGTGTTCTGACTGGAACTGGTCGGTCGTCTTATCTACTCCGTCGTATTGGCACTGCTCATGCGTGGTGGTTGCGGGTTGAGACACAGCTGTGGACAATCTAAGGAAATGTGTTCTTAATGCAGTATAGAAATTAAACGCCAGTGTTCAGTAGACCTTATAAACAATGTAATGCGAAACTTTTTGATGTCTTTAGCCAACAACAAACTGGAGATATCCAAACCAACTGCCGCGTTGGAGTGGCGGGGCGTTCTAAGGCGCCTTGCTGCGGAGCATGCGGTTGCTCACCGTTGGAGGATCGAATCCTCCCTCGAGCATGGGTGTGTGTAAGCCCAGGGACTGATAATCGCAGCAGTTAATTCCCTTAGATTTACAAATATTTGAACTCTTGATTTTCTTAACCACCTCGATAGCTGCCAGGCTAATCTGTGCAGCGTTTATAACCACCTAAATATACAGGATGTTTCACTAAGTGTGTTTGCCTCTGTAACTTATAAAATAATAGGTGACGGGAAATTTTAATGCGGTAGGTCAACACAAGCAATGTTACACTTTCTGCGGAGCTATGAACATAGTTTATTGTATCATTTTCCAAAGAGTTACACCACAAAGATATAATTTTTTAAATGGAACAATAGGTTTTTCTATCGTGTATTGGATTCGTTTAAACCAGCTGCGTCCAAATCAATTCAAACTACATTTCTATCACTGTTAGTTTGGGAGCTACAACGGGCGGAGGCTGCGATAGCGTAGCTGATTGGCTGAGTGGCTATCCCCTGGGGCACGGCCCACTCTCTCATGGCCACCAGCCAGTCAGCTACGCTGTCGTAGCCTCCGCCCCCGGAACTTTGAATGATTGTGGCTCCCAAACTAACAGTTATAGGAATGTAGTTTAATTTGATTTGGACGCAGCTGGTTTCAACGAATCCAATGCACGATAGAAAGAACTATTGTTCCATTAAAAAAATTATATCTTTTTGCTGTAACTCTTTGGAAAATGATACAATAAACTATGTTCATAGCTCCGCAGAAAGTGTAACATTTCTTGTGTTGACCTACCGCATTAAAATTTCCCATCACCTATTACTTTATAAGTTACAGAGGCAAACACACTTAGTGAAACACCCTGTATGTTGAACCGACTACAGTAACAACAATCAACTCAAAGTTTTCAGTCTCATATGTGCAGCCTTATAACCCATTAAAAACTTGATCAACAACCTGCTGCCGCGGTGGAGTAACCGAGCGGTCTAAGGCGCCTCGCTTAGGAGCGCGCGGTTGCTCGCCGTCGGAATTTCGAGTCATCCCTGAGGCCTGGGTGTGTGTGTGTGTGTGTGTGTGTGTTGTCCTTAGGTTAGTTTACCTTAGTTTGTAAGCTACGGGCTGATGACCAAGCAGTTTGGTCCGATAGACTTACAAACATTTGGACATTTGAACAACCAGCTGCATCACCAGTCTTCTCATTCCAATACAGTGTGGAGTGCGCAGCACATGAAACCACATTAATACTTAAACAACCAACGGAAATAAGCCGTGCGGTCTGAAGGTGCCATGGCAGGAATTTCGCTGCCTCTCCGACTGGAGATTCGTATTCACCGTCGGACACGTGTGTGTGTGTGTGGGGGGGGGGGGGGTGAGTATGTTTCTGTTCGTGTATGTGTGTGTGGGTTTTATTTATAGCGTAAGTTAGATTGTAAGTCTAGGGACCGATGACCTAAGTAGTTTACTCCCTTAGGATTACTGCCATTTGAACATTTTCTTACTGGAAACAACTCGAATCAACTGAGTCGTTGCCAGCAACATACGTGCATCACTTAAAGCAACATAAACATTTAACAAACAGGCAACTGCAGCTGTGTCGACGATGGGAGGCAGAGCGTTCATGATTCTTTACTTCAGACGTATCTCACCAACTGTTCTTGTTTTTGCATCCTTTTGGAGTTTTGACCTCTGGATTAAATTTATAATGCCACCAAATGACAGTTTACTGATGCCAGGACCACTCTCCTCCGTGCACAACGGAAATTTCCAGTCTTGTGTGGAGTGTGATGTGTCTTGAGAACTGGCCTCTTTCTCGCGTTTCCAGCATATTGTTTCAATCACTTCCACATTATGTTGTGGCTTTAAAAGTCATTCTCTACTGCAGCTCCTCCTCGTAAGTCTCACAGAATCCTGCGTCTGTGTTTCATCTCTTTCGTTTGTCATTATCGTTTATTTCTCCCTGTCCAGCAAACATACTGATGAGCAAGACGACTTTATCTTAACAGCAAGCATTCACAGTTTGGTGTTTTCTTCCAATCTCTATGGGTCCACAGATTACTAGCGGTTCCTTCGCTTTTTAGGAAGGGTGGCTTTTCTTGCAGCAGGCTAGGGGTTTATCACACATGCATTCTCGGCGCTATAGTGTCCGTTTGCAGGGACACCACATCTCACAACTCGCTGTTCTTCTGTTCGAAGTTTTATCCACGCTCTCATTATGTCAGCCTGTTTCACCGTGTCCATTCTTAAGCCAGAACCGAGAATTCCCCAGGCTGCACCGTCCGTCCTACAGGGCTGCTGGGCGCTGCGTGGATGCCGGAGTAGTTGAACTGAAGCTTCCCCGACGGAGGTATTACAGGCACAACACGCTGAACGGCGCCGTCTGACACGCTTCCCATTACTACGCCTGGACTGCCGCTGCAGCTGCACACGTCCCATGACAGCTGTCGTGCGCAAGAACGCGTTATGCGTGCACAACAGTGAAACAATGGGACTTTTAATTTAAACCTCAAATGTACCGTAGCCTAAAGGTAAAAGATATATCGAGGCGAGTGCCTTTTAATTTAAACCTTTAGTGTACCGTAACCTAAAGGTAAAAGATATATCGAGGCGAGTGCCTTTTAATTTAAACCTTTAGTGTACCGTAGCCTAAAGGTAAAAGATATATCGAGGCGAGTGCCTTTTAATTTAAACCTTTAGTGTACCGTAACCTAAAGGTAAAAGATATATCGAGGCGAGTGCCTTTTAATTTAAACCTTTAGTGTACCGTAGCCTAAAGGTAAAAGATATATCGAGGCGAGTGCCTTTTAATTTAAACCTTTAGTGTACCGTAACCTAAAGGTAAAAGATATATCGAGGCGAGTGCCTTTTAATTTAAACCTTTAGTGTACCGTAGCCTAAAGGTAAAAGATATATCGAGGCGAGTGCCTTTTAATTTAAACCTTTAGTGTACCGTAACCTAAAGGTAAAAGATATATCGAGGCGAGTGCCTTTTAATTTAAACCTTTAGTGTACCGTAGCCTAAAGGTAAAAGATATATCGAGGCGAGTGCCTTTTAATTTAAACCTTTAGTGTACCGTAACCTAAAGGTAAAAGATATATCGAGGCGAGTGCCTTTTAATTTAAACCTTTAGTGCACCGTAGCCTAAAGGTAAAAGATATATCGAGGCGAGTGCTATACGGAATTAACCCAGGTAGTGCAGAATTATTTTTCATTCAATTTTTTCTCAGAAGCTATTAATTACCTTCATATGACTGCACAAGGTCGTTATAAGTGATTTTTTTTTCACAATCACATCATTAATTTTGCATTATTTATTTATTTATTTATTTATTTGGTTATTTAACCTGACCAGATTAGGGCCATAGGGCCCTCTCTTACATCTGATCAGGAACAACATAAACAAAGGATTTCATTACAAAAAACACTGCATTAATAATATTAAATAATAACAATATATGATAATACTAATAATAATAATGATAATAATAACACAAAAATCAAAGTAATACTAATAATAACAAGAGATATTCACATTTGAATTAAGTTTAATATAAACAGAAGAGAGAAAATTGTTAGTGAAAGAGGAGAAGATTGAAAAATGACAGTGCTAATGGATGTGAGGAAGTGGAGACATATATGAATGGAGATCTCTGCTGGCGAAAGGAAAGGGAAACATTTATGGGGGGAGGAGGAATTGACAACAGTGGGCTACAGACTGGTAAGTGGAGAAAAAGATGGCTATTGTGACAGAAGGTGAACCATTAGTTGTCTTTTAAAGTTTTGAATTGATTTTATCTCTCTTAACTTTTGAGGAAGATTGTTCCACAGACGTGTTCCCGATACAGAAAATTATTTAGAGAAGATTGCAGTGTTATGTGAAGGTAGAGAGAGAGTTTTATTTTGGTAAGAGCGTGTGTTTCTGCTGTGCTGTTCAGATAGTAATATAATCGCTGAGGATAAGTATGAAGGTTTGCAATGATTGAGAAAGCGATGCAGCAAACATAGTGTACGATAGCTTCGACGCTTATCTGCACGTAGCCAAGATAACTGCTGGTATGCGGGACTGACATGGTCGTAGAAACGTAAGTTACAAATGTATCGGATACAAGAATTCATCGCCAGCTCCAGCCTACGTGAGGTTTCGTGTGATAGTCCTTGCAGAATAGCTTCACCATAATCTAGATTGCGAAGTATTAATGTCTCAACGAGCTTCTTTTTCAGCTGTAAAGGAAATGCTTTTTTATATTTCTGCAGTGAATGAAGTGATGCATATACCTTCTTACAGACTCTCGTTGTGTGCTCTGTCCAGTCTAAGTGCTGATCAAATATTACTCCTAAGTTCTTTGCTGAATGAGAGAAGCGTATTTGTGTGACGTTCAGTATTAAAGGTGGAAGAGTTTCTCTGAACTGTGGAGTGATGAGTCTTTTATGGGCCACTAAGATTGCCTGTGTTTTTGATGGTTCAGTTTCAATCCCATGCTATGTGCCCATCTTGATAGTGAAAGTAAGTGTGCGTTTACATGCTGGATGGCTGTGCTTAGGTTTTTAGGACTTTCACTGAGATATAATTGTAAGTCATCAGCGTATAGATGATATTTACAGTGGGACAGAACAGTGGACACATCATTAACATATAGTGAGAAGAGTAACGGCCCCAGTACAGATCCTTGTGGAACCCCTGATACAACATCCCTCCATTTTGACCTATTTTTTGCTGTTATCACACACTGTTTACGGGTGGTGAGGTATGAGTGGAACCACTCAATAGCACTTGTAGAGAAATTTATATTAGATAGTTTAGCTAGTAAAATGTCAAAATCGACATTGTCGAAAGCTTTGCTAAAATCTAAAAAACACATAATTGTCGTCTGTTGGTTATCCATAGCATGCTTGAGATCGTCTGTAACTTTTATAAGAGCAGTCGTCGTGCTGCGATTTTGGCGGAAACCCAATTGATATTCGTCTAGTAGGTCGTGTGATGTTAAATAGCTAGTTATCTGCTCATGGACTATATATTCCAAGGCCTTGGATAGTGATGGTAGGATGCAAATAGGTCTGTAATCGGAATGTTTTGTGGCAGATTCCTTTTTTGGTAATGGTTTAATAAGACCATGCTTCCATAATGTTGGGAAGATACTGGAAGTCAGTGAATTGTTAAAGATGTCAGTTATAATTTGTAGTAGCGGGTCGATGACACTACTAATCATGTCTACATGAATATTATCATGCCCTGCAGCTGCTGAACGAATTCGCAAAATCGATTTCCTGACTGTGTTTGGACTTACCGGCTCGAGAGAAAATTTTTGGTTTTTATCAGCCACCGACATTTTAAGGGAATTAATAGTTTGCGTCTTTGTGCGTTGGTCCATTACAAATGTCGGTGTGGTAAAATGCTCGTTAAGATCTTCTATAGGAACTAAAGGTTCGGTAGCAGATTTTGATTTGCCAATTCCTAGACCTCGTAATTTTTTTCCATAGGATGGCAGGTCTATGAAGGTCTTTGGTTAACGAGTGAGCGTGCCTGAGTTTCGAATTTCTCACCGATTGACTAACACGGTGCTCTTCTTTCTGAAATGAAGCCAAAAAGAATGTTTTATAATTTTAATCTCATCAATTATTATTATTAAAAAACATTTAAGATGAAATATATACATATAAATGTCTCAAAAATTGAACAACCGACAATACAAGCTAAAATAGATCTAAAATGGGAGCACGCGTTTCAAAGAAATAAAGCCGCGGTGAAGTAGCCGAGCGGTCTAAGGCGTCTCGCTGCGGAGCGCGCGGTTGCTCGCCGTGGAGGTTCGAGTCCTCCCTGGGGCATGGGTGTGTGTGTTGTCCTTAGGTTAGTTTACCTAGGTTTAAGTAGTTTGTAAGCTACGGACTGATGACCACGCAGTTTGGTCCGATAGATTTACAAACATTTGAACGTTTTTCAAACAAATAAAATATGACACTGTACACGAATGGTTACAGACAACAATAAAAAAGTAAGCTGCCGTTCTCGTCCTTCTGGAAGGACGTCTGCGGTATCTGGGTGAACGCTCTCTCTCTATTTGTGTACCGATCGGACACACAAATTTGAGGAATCTTTGTCTTATTGATTTAGGTCTCCTGATCTGCTGCACCAACTGTCAGATGTTATATATTGACCCAAATTACATCATACTCCCTGTGGTATGCTTACAAAATCATGTAATATATTGCATTACGGTAATGATAGCAACTGCCACATGCGCTCTTTACTCGTAATAGACACCAAAAAGTAATGCACCCAGGAATGGTTCCAAGTGAATGAAACTACTTATGATGAAAGAATATGTGACCTCACTGAAGTGAATACAATGTAGGGTAAGAGAGACAAGGCCGTTGGCAGTTAGAGGTAGAAAGCCAGGTGTCGCATCCCCTCCGGCCGTAACGCATGACCTTATGCACTGTAGAATGATGTAAAACAACTCCTGGATTCTCCACTGAGACACATTTGTCCACAGTTATTGCAGCTGTCTCTCCAGTTCGCGCAGTCCCTTCCAATAGCATCACACATGTGCTGTGTGTCAGCACGTGCATTATCGTTTTGGAACACTGTGTTGTCCATTAGAAAAAGGATGTGCAAATGCAGAGCGTCTGTGACCTATTGCTGTTCCACCAGTGTGTGTCAAAGCGCGACCTCAATGCATATTTTACGGATACTCATACGACCATTCCAGAGGTTCTGCCTGTGTGTTTTTTCAAAATATTGGCAGGATGTGCCTTCTGCTCTTGACGTCGCCAAACCCATATACAAAGGTAATTTGAGATTATGGAGAAGAAGGACTAATCAGTAGACATAATGCAATACTCTAAGATAGGACGGACAATTGTAGTGGATTCAGTTTCTTTAGTAGAACTGTTGCAACTTCTAAGTGTTCTGCCCATGAAACGTAGACTTTGGTTCGCCTTCCCCACGATATTTTTTGTGTGTTCTTTCTCATTTAATCTGACAATAATTGTAATTCCTAGATATTTAGTTCAATTTTCATCGTGTAAATGAAGTTTAACAGATTTCTTTTGGTGTTCATATGAATGACTTAACACTTTTCAGTATCTAGGGTCAATTGTCAATATTTGCACCATGCAGATATTTAAATCATTTTTCATTTCCTTTTGATCTTCATGTGACTTAACTAACGGATATTCGACAGCATCATCCATAAACAGTCTAAGAGAGCTTCTTAGGTTGCCTCCTCAATCGTTTACAAAGACAAGGAACACTAAGGGCGCTATTGATTGTTGTGGGTTTATTTATGGGTTGTTATTTTTGTTTGAACCTCAAGTTTGGATAAAGTGCCTGAATTTACGTAATTGAATTTTCAAATCTGATGGCCACCGTTGTTTTTTTGTCCAGTTTCGTTGTCTATTTTAAGCATATTTCACGTCTTTACAAATATGGTAGTTGGTTTTTTTTTTTTTTTCCAATGAAGTATTGCTGCTGCTTGTAGAGAACACGGTAAGGATTTTATAACCCCCGAGTAACAGATTCATTAGAGAATACTCCTTTTATCAATAAACCAAATGTTGTTAGTGCAGTGCCTAGCAGCTGTATTTGATCTGAACTTGAAAATGAACAGAATATGGATGAAACAGAAGGTATAATTCGAATGATAAAATGGGTTCCTTCAACAAGAACACACACAGTTTCTACACGTATCGGTGCTGCATATTGAAAAGTAAAGCTGACGTTAGATATGAAATATCTATATATAGCGGATTCAACACCTTAGAGAACGATATCATGGCAGGGAATTGGAATTGTGTCGTTATCTAACTGCAAATATTGATAAAACCAGTCTCAATTAGGAGGATATCAAAAAACCTCAGCAGGACGAAAATCCACATTCCTTTCTGGAGACACATTTTCAGCGCCGTTTCTCGGCCCTGTGCGGTGTGTAATGATGAATAATCAGTTGACTGGGGCTGTTGAGTCTCATTTAGACTTTCTCTTACATTGTTGGATGAGAGTCCTTTGGCTACAAGGATTAGTATATTCTTGTTGCATAGGGCAGCCCGTAAACAATCTAAATATTTTCTAATTATAACAAAAAAAATGTTCAAATGTTTGTTAAGCTTATGGGACTTAACTACGAGGTTATCAGTCCCTAAACTTACAAACTACTTATGAACTACTTACGAACTAGGACAGCACAAATATCCATGCCCGAGGGGGGATTCGAACCCCCGACCGTAGTGGCCGTGCTGACCGTGACTGGAGCGCCTCAGTCACCTCGGCCACCGCGGCCGGCTAATTATAACATTCCTCTGAAATGAAACAGCAGAAATTATATCGTTTCTTGGCTACCAAGGTCCCTAACCTCAGATCTTTTAAGTTTTTCTTTCTTGAAACGGTTTAATTCGAACTCTACGAAAAAAGTAAACACAGAAGAAAAATTGTTTTGCGGATTCTAAACATTGCTGTCTTCATAAAAGGCTGTCAAGATGATTCAAAACTGTACTGAAGCCAGAGGGCGAATTTATGGAAATAACTCTTTCTGTGAGTACTTATTTGAGTTAAATTCGAAAAGCTTGAAGCGATTTCTTTGGGTTTTCATGTTTCAAAAAAAAAAAAAAAAAAAAAAAAAAAAAAAAAAGTTCAAATGTTTGTAAATCTATCGGACCAAACTGCGTGGTCATCAGTCCGTAGCTTACAAACTACTTAAACCTAGGTAAACTAACCTACGGACAAACACACACACACATCCATGCCCCAGGGAAGACAGAACCTCCACGGCGAGCAACCGCGCGCTCCGCAGCGAGGTGCTTTAGACCGCTCGGCTACTCCACCGCGGCTTCATGTTTCACCTTGATTTGTTAAGAATATATTATTACGGTCGCAGTGGTAAATTTCTCGTTTGTATTCGGACTTTTTCTTTAAGGATCCAGTGTCCGATCTTCTGCAGCCGTGAGGGAATGGTCGTGCGGTTTCGGGCGTCATGTCATGGACTGCGCAATCGCCCCCGTCGGAGGTTCGAGTCGTCCCTCTGGCATGGCCGTGTGGGTCGTCCTTACCATAAGTTAGTTTAACATTTTCATAACTCTAAGAACCGATGGCCTCAGCAGTTTAGTCCCATACATTCACAAACATTTGAAAATTTGGAACATCTACAAGCTGTAGGGAAACAAACTTTTTTTGCTATTTATAAATCACCCTTAGAACTTCTTCTTTTGGTTTTAACTACTATATTTAAAAATGTAATATACTTTTCACTTGATCTTTACAGGACTTTTCTCTTTATAAATTCAAACTATTCTATAAGTCCAACTATGACTAGTTACAATTGTGAAGTTCCACCATCAGCTCCAACCTTTAAATCCCACCTTCAAGTGTTTAAACAACAGTAGTCTTTAAACACATGATAATGTTTTATTCTCTTTTTCTCTTCTTTATGACATTCGGACCCAAAGTACGGAGTTCGGACCCAGTACGGAGCTCATACTGTTAAAAGAAAACAAACGTGCCCACAGCTCCTGTCTCTTTATCTATTTCTTTAATACTAAACTACATAATAGCTTAATCATTACATCCTTTCTTTTCATCTTTTGACTCAATATATAGTGGAACTTGCTTCTGTTTCTCTACCAGCTGTATATCTGTTACAAATTAAAATAGAACGAATGATGCATATTCTACATGAAACGTTTTATTTGAAATATTCATACTGTCATCTTTTAAAATAATTATTATTTTACCTTCAAAACCTTCTATATATTTTCGAAATATATTTTCTTTTCGAATGAACCATGCCGTTCTGAATTAACTTCTGGTACCACCACTGCATACAAATTACGGCCTAATGGGATAGTTCGTGGAAGCCTTACGTAGTAAATGAAATACCTTAACATGACGTCTCCTGGTACGCGGGAATAGCAGCGTGGTCATAGGCTCCATGTCACGGATTGCGCGGCCGTTCCCGTCGGAGGTTCGAGTTCTCCCTCGGGCTTGTGTGTGTGTGTGTTTGTGTGTGTGAGTTGTCCTTAGCATAAGTTAGTTGAAGTAGTTTATAAGTCTAGGGACCGATGATCTTAGCGGTTTGATCCCTGCTTTGGTCTGTGCTTAAAAGACATCGCCCAATTTATTAGAAGCGAATTAAATGGAGGCTTGCTTCTTGGACCAGATATAGGAAAAATGGTATTCGACTCCAGCTTCGATTCAATACTGACTGTAAAAGAGAGTAATAGTTGGATTTATTTTTATCCACCTTTTACATATGCCTGACGTGACTATTCAATACACAGAAGTTATAAATGAAAACTCCTTCGACGACAAATTATTTCGAGCTTTATAAAAAGTACACGATGCATTTCGGTCCTTGTGCACAGTGGCGTAGCTATCATAGGGCTGGGCGGGGCAGTGCCCCGGGGCCCCCGAGCTTAAGGGGCCCCTCGGCCTTCGTGAGCTGCCTCCGGTAAAAGTTAAATACAGCATCGAATATTTTTTTTTTACTCTCCCGCCCTAACGTCCATCACATCTCCTTCCCCTCCTACCAAATTTCCAATAGTAACCGCATTGGGCCACCGCGTGGCGGAGCAAAGCTTCCTATTGGGGCCTTCACTTCACACGATGCCATTCGGAAGCGCAGCTGACCGGCCAAGCCTCCACTCGCTGTGTCCAACAATCGCACACTTCAGTCGGTGTAGCGGCAGCATCAAAGCTGCTCACAGCAGCAGCTGAGACTTGCAAGTGTTGCGGCGTGCCGCTTGGCGCAGTGTGAAGGATCGCGCGCCTCCAAATACTATATACACTCCTTGTTGGTAAATAGAACTGTACAGTACGATTAACTGTATAAATCGGTTTTTCGAACATCCATGTCTCCCAAATACTTTGTATAATTGACGTTCTACTCTATAAAATATTTTAGTTGAATGAAGGATTTTCGACTTTACCCTAGACGAACAAACATCAAAGGCACGAAGTGAAATCCAAAATTATTCCCACCTCACTATATAACCATAACAAGGTCTATTGCTTGTCCGCTAAGACGTGTACCGTGTCACTATTAGCGTGTTGTCGGTTGAAGTCGGAGTTGCGAAATAAGTCAATGGAGCTGAATTACGAGCAGTGTGTTTGACAAAACAAGATGTGACCACATTTGAATATGAAGTCTCTATAGTGTATTATTACAGAACAGTATTGTTATACTGACTCCTCTTTGTGTAGTGAATACCAAGGCAGTGCTCCTTATTCATAAATCCGAATAAGTGCTGTAACCAATTGCACTCTGAAATTTGTGCAAGAAGAAGAAAAAGTATGGATAGTGGATAGGTGGACTGTATTACTGATCGGCGCGTCATCAGTGAAGCTTCTGCCTGCAACTTCATTCGCCTAGTTTGGAGCACCTTCCAAAACTATCTCATGGGGTCGTTTTATCTGTGTGTCCTACCCAGGTCGAACTCTATTCCTCTGCAAAATTTCATTGAAATTCATCCATTAATTTTTGCTTGAAACCATAACAAACAAACTTACACAGTTATATTAGAGTGTACGATTAATAATTATCTGGCGCATAGCACGTAATACTTTACTTAGTAGTATTTAGGTTTGCCTTATTATGTCTTCCAGTGGGCGTAAGAAGCTGATGATGAAGTATTTTTTTATCTGTATAGTTTTAGTTTAAAGAGGGCCCCAATGTCATTTTTGCCCCGGGGCCCTTGGTGATACAGCTACGCCACTGCTTGTGCATCCAAGATTAAGTACAAATCAAAGGAAATAATTTGCTCAATGAACGGCACTAGAAAATGGTGTACTGAAATTTGGACATGGACACACAAGTCCCAAATGCATCGTGTATTTTAATAAAGAACAAAATAATTTGACACTGAAGGAATATGAAGAGGACATATGCTCATTACAGACGGATGTCACTGAAGGAGTTTGAATTAAAATAACTCCAGTGGAAAGGTTGGATATTATTCAAGAAGATTGTTACTGAGTTATTAAACCATGAAAGAGACATAAATTATATTTTTGTTAACAATCTGTTGAGAATGTCAGAAAATTACGTTGTTTCATGAACCACAAAGTTCACTTTTTTACTACTATCAAGATTTGTTTCCGTAAAATTTGACTGATGGCAGAGAAGAACAAAGTGAATACTTCTCATCCATTCATCCTCGTATCAGGTGTGACTACTGCTTGTCACTACACCGAAAAGTACAATACGTAATTCATTGGAGAAAAGGCAACACCTCTTAACATTTGATATGGAACAACTGACACTTGCTAACGAGTAACCACCAACTGCTATGGAACAGCCGACAACTGCTACACTACACCCGACCAATGGTAGTAAAAGAAAATGTAGAGGGCGGAACTTGTTAACTCAGAGAAGCCTGTGCATGGATTCTCTATACGCATTCGAGAGTTCATGCATTACACTGTTTGTGGGTTTATTGTAGAACTCATTAGTGCCACAACCTGTGTCTTACGGCAATATATATCTCCAAGAGGTAGTTTGAGTTCTTACATTGCGAACGAGTAGTTGTGCTCCATATCCAATGACATCGTTGTCGACGGTACGTTACACATTAAATTATTTCTTTAATATGGGACCTGCGGCAAGTTGTATGTCATAGTAGAGCATATGTGTAGAGAACGAGCAGACAAATACGTCGCTAAAAGTATTTATCCAACAACTATAGAAATAACATTTTACTCAGAGCTGCTATATGTCTGTCTGAAACGTCAACGCGTTAATACCAACTCAAGTATATAAATCTTTATGAATTATGATTTACGTAAAAGCAATTATTTGCAAATTTACTGATTGAAGCAATAAAGCTGAAATAGTCTTATTTATAAAACAAAATTCAGCAGGAATAGTTCCTCATTGTCCAGCAGTTTTTATTTACTCATTAAATCTCGGCACGTTATTCAATTTCTGCCTAATCAGTAGACCATTTGATAATTGAGCGCCGCTACCTAAGCAGGCGTTTCGTTTCTTTCGCATTAAATTCAGTAGCTCTGCCGTACATTCTAGATCTTCATAGTAGTATCTTCCATCAATGTAGTAAAAGACCGAAGAGTATCTGCGTAGTACTGTCTTACCTGGATACCTACATCTACTTACACACTTCAGAACCCATTATGTTTTGCATAACGGAGGGTGCTGTGTACCACCATTTTGTGAGGAACAAGACAGTGGCGTAAGAGAGGGAGAGCTAAGATTTGAGGCAGAGAGATAATGGGAGTGTCGAGTCTTTATGATATCAGACAAGGTATTACAGGGAGGTCTTTGGCTCAGATTTTGTTCTAGAAGTTTTAAGATGGGAGCGGCGACATGGACGTTACAAGTTTATAGCCGTTTGAAATATTTCGGATGCTATGTGACCCTGAATTATTCCAGTGCAGTTCGGACTTTGATTAATTTATAACAGTGTTAAACTTAGTACGTAGCACAGTACTGGGCAGTCCTTTTATTTTACTCTGTATTTCATAGTAGTGAACATAGGTGTTCTCCAACTAACTTATTTATTTTATAAAGTGAGTTGCATTAACTACACTGAGATCTCAAGCACCACATTTTTTATCTAAATGACAAATTCTACAAATGAAGTAGAGTAACTCTCCTCGTACATCTAAGGAAACTACAAAAACAGAGAACCAACGTTAGGTGAAAGCACGCTTCAAGTATGTCATACGTAGTCTTTTAGTCTTTATTTTGTGTTTTCGTTTAGAAGCTTTCGGAAGAGTTTTACGAAGGTTGAGATAAAGCGGAGCACTTACACATGTTAAGTTACGAGGGGAAATAAACGGATATGGAACTAGTTTGAAAGGAAATAGAAGAAAAAATATGTATTTGTCTGTTTCCAGAGCATGAAGCATATCACCTAACGTACGGTAGCACATCTCTCTCTCTCTCTCTCTCTCTATATATATATATATATATATATATATATATATATATATATATATATATGTGCAACCGTACGCTAGGTGATATGCTTCATGCTCTGGAAACAGACTATATATATATATATATATATATATATATATTAGTGCAGAGTTAGAGTGTCAGAGAGACATAATCTCCCAAAGCTCGGAATTTCCTTTTGTCTTAATTTTATCGAACATTTCACGAAAATACATTCTGAACTACTCTCAATAACTATTTTTTACCCTTTGGGGACTTTGCCGGTGATGCTTCTGCTCCGTATGGGGAAATAGCGCGTCACAGCTTATATCGCAACAAGGAATACACGCGTTGTACGCGGGTACGATCTATAAAGAAGCTATTCAGATGGAGTCTGATGAAAACATTCCAGTTATTAAGTTCTATCTAAGCCAAAACTTCTAGCATTCTTGAGCCATTCTATGATTACTAACTTGAAAAAGGCAGAGAAAGAACGGCGAGGCCCTGAGTTGCGGTCCAGAGAGTGCCAGACAGAGCAGCCAGTCTGAAAGCTTCGGATTCCAGCTTTGTGCTGCAGCGGAGAATGCACAGTCCAAGTTACAGCCGCCTCTAGCAATTCTCTAACTAGCAGGAATTCTAGACACATAAACAGAAGAGATACTAACCGTGAAACCGACAACATATTTCTTTACTAGTCAAAACTGAATCACTATGTCGTCATTTAGAGTGATTGAGCTACTTTAAAGCACTCAATAGTCTGTTGACAATGTGCGAAGTGGTTTCATAATTGAGAAAGTGATTTCACAGGAAGCGCGTTTGATCAGTGATTGCGTGGCTCGAGCTGGAGACGATTGCAGTGGTGCCGTACCACGGTATTCCACTTCATTCTAGTGTATGTTACCATTTCCAAGAAGAGGTAAATGATCGTACGATAACAAAGAAATATTTAAGAATCACACATGTATTATTATAAAATTAATGTCTGTCATCTTCGGTTTCTTAATGATTAACATTATGTAAATTGTTGGAAAAGACAAATCAGTGCGTAAGTGTTCCTTAACCGACGCAGTCAGACTGTAATAACTTAGAATTGTTGGGAAGCTCTTTACATTGGTTCGTATTAAATAGCACCCGTGTCTCATTCATATTCTTCTATTGGAGAGTTTCTACTCCCCTTATATCAAAAATATTCTAAAAACCTTTCAACAACATCGATTATCGTCGATTTTATAATTAAATGTATCGTGTATGTTAGATGTTTATTCTCCGTCTTTCGCCGTCTTTCACCGAGTCACCTAATGACTGTTCGTCATATAACAGGTGGTAAAATTTGTGATTCAAATCAGCAGCTACAAACACTAAATTTAAGTTCTTTAAGTCTTTTCTACATGATGTATTACACGCTGAATCCTGGAAGAGAGGAAGAACGACAGCTGCTCAGATTATATGTCTCTGTTGATACACTTGGAATCCAGAAATATTGATCTACGATTGTTTTCAAAGCCCTTAATACTCCTAAAAATAAACATTTTAGTATCGAAATACAATAATAATATCATGCATAAACACTTACACAGACCGATGCAGACTTCGTTGTTTTGACTGTTCGCAAACGACCTCCCACTGAGTATTAGATGTTTACTCTTCATATCTTTCCCCTCTAATACATTTCCAGCTCTTTTCCACTTATTTAAATTCGCCCGATCACTTGTAGAGCATTCAAGCAAATCCTTCTTTCCCATAAGACAGAAGACTTGAGCACTGACTGTGAGCCATACCTGTCTCGGCTATTTTCTTCCAACGGACAGTCCTGGACACTTCTGGATGCTACAACCATATAACAGTATCTTCTAGAATACCCACAAATTGACATAACTCACAGGGGACTCACACCTCACTGAAAAACAACAAAATGCGATTTAGGTAAAATGAAACACACCACATTCTTCCACTTTATCAGTCAATTAGTAACACTGATAATTCACAATAATTTATTTGGTACATGTGTCCCATGAACACAAGTTGCCAGTGTAGTGGTATCTTGAAACTGTGGATAACAAACACACGCATACATACAAGATGTCGTAAAACATGAAACAGTGTTGAGTAATATGAATTCTTGAGATCTATTTCGAATATTAAACAATATATGCAGAAACATATGTAACATGCCTATATACGGAAAATGGGAAAAGTGTTCAAGAAAGAGCATGAGGTCTGGATCACATCCGAAGAAGTAGAGTTTACTGTGTCTCCTCAAAGTTGAATACCGGAGAGATCTTATAAACTACAATTAAGTCAAATATTACATTTTCTAACTTTTTTTTGTTAGCAAACAATAAAAACACTCATTTTTGTTTGTGAGCAAACCGTTTAACCCACTACACTCTGAATTTTCCTTGAAATGTCAGTGATGAATGCATCTTCATGCGTTTTATTTTTATCGTACGCAACCCTCAGTATTATCATTATATTAGAATTCAACATTTACCATGTCGGGAGCATGAATAGCGGATCAACTAAAACCATGTGACTGATATCTGCATTACGTACCAGCATTTTCAATGCTGTGGTTATTCTTCACAACAACCCATAGTGATAAAGTTGAGATCTTCTTCTTTATTATTTTCTTGCGATAGCCAAATGTTCAAATGTTCAAATGTTTTTTAGGCTTAAGGGACTTAATTGCGGGATCATCAGTCCCTAAACTTACAAACTACTTATGAACAACCTTATACTAAAGACGACACAAATATCCATGCCCGAGGGGGGATTCGAACTCCCAACCGTAGCGTCCGTGCAGACTGTGACTGACGCGCCGCAGACCGCTCGGCTACCGCGGCCGGCTTGCGATAGCCCTCATACTAGCATTTAAAAAACGGTCTATAACGAAAACAAAGAGAGTGCAACAACAGAAACTATGAAGTGTGGCGACGAACTACCAACGCTAACACAAAAGCGTTGATAACACTACACCTGAATGTATGTGTTGCGAGCAGTGGCGTAAACTCTTTGTTGCGTTGTCAGTATGAGCAACAATAGCTACTTTTCATTTGTTTTTATTTCTGGGAGCGGACTGCAATGGGTAAAAACGCCCTACAGTCAGAGAAATCTCATGCTGAACAAACAATGAACTGCATAAAACAGATGAAATCAGTAGCCTATAGAGGTGAAGGCATTGTAGGCCAAGTGTAATACTCCGTTGTCTGTTTCATATACGTGTACACCGGCGACTGGAATAGCTACTTCGACAGACGGTATAGTTACATTCATTACAACAATGTGAGGTGATCTTTAAAACACTATTTTTCAGAGAAATTTAAATATTTCACCGATTTAAATCTGAAAGTATGTTAACCAGTATGGCAAATGAAAAAGCAGAGTAATTCATAGGTTTATGGTCATGTGACTATGTTATACACTCAAGCCGAAAGAAACACGCACCAGGAAGGAGTTATGAAAAAATTGGTCATAAATTTATATTCCTTCAAGTATTAAGAAAAATACAAAATTGTAAACTTGGGAGGGAGATGGATGGATGTGTGGCGCTGCAGTGCTATTTCATCGTACCACTGGGAAGTTTAGTAATTATGTGGAATGTAGCCGCCAGGGTGTATAGTCTTTACGAATTTCATACTCAGTGGAATAGTAACTGTGCCTCACAGACATTCGCGCGAACAGTAAACGCAGATATCAGAATTCGGTTAGAGTAATCGACTAATGTCTCGACATATGAATGGGATCAATGCCACTATTCGGCGACGTTGGCTGGAAAGAGTGAATCATGGTCGAACATAGCGTCAAGAAGGGAACGGTGGACCTAGAGAGACGACAGAAAGTGGAGGCCGAGAAATCATCAGAGAGGTACTCAGAGCCCCGGATTCAACATTATCATCATTCCGACGTGCAGCTGGTACTTCAGTGAAAGGAATGACATTTAATAGGCTGTACATATGAACGGTGCTGAAATCACGACGCTCCTTGCACCGACAACCGTTAACGCCTGTAAACGAACAAGACTGTTTCCTGTGGTGTCAGGCACATGTGGCATAGAATCTCATTGACGTGAGTATAACAGTTTTAAGTGTTAAAGGCCGGTTCGAATTGAGTCCTGATGACCAGCGAAGCCACGTGGGAGTAGCCGAGCGGTCTGATGAGAGACTGATGACGCCGCAGTTAAGTCCCATAAACTTTACAAACATTTGAACAGTTTTGACCAGCGAAGATGTGTTTGAAGACGTCCTCGACAGCGATATAATAGCACTCTGATCGGCGTCCGCCATACGGTTCCATAACCAGGACTGATGATGTAGGGTGCCATTTCATTCTACAGCAGGACACCTTCGGTTGTCATCCGTGGCACCATTACAGCACAGCGGGCCGTCCATGATACTCCGCAAAAATCAAATGTTTGTAATTCTATCGGACCAAACTGCGTGGTCATCAGTCCGTAGCTTACAAACTACTTAAACATAGGTAAACTAACCTACGGACAAACACAACACCCATGCCCCAGGGAGGACTCGAACCTCCACGGCGAGCAACCGCGCGCTCCGCAGCGAGACGCTTTAGACCACTCGGCTACTCCACCGCGGCAGATACTCCGCGGCCCGTTTTGTTGACCGTCTTGGCATGCCACTCTGTGTTCATATTTTAGCAAGGTACTACCAATCCACCCACGGTGATAGTTTAGACTGCTTGCCTGCAGGACTACAAGGTCGTCAGTTCCCTTCCCAACTGATAACGTTAGGAGCGGACACGCCCCTCCAGTAGCCTCGGGATTTTGATTCTCTAACGCGTCACCTGGTCAGAATTTGCAACACTTTCCGTCTCTAGAATAGAACTTTTTTTCGAAATTGTATCGCCCGTACAAGTGCATTGTATCTACCGTATTCCGTCCCATTCGGAAAATCCTTCGTGGTGCAGCATTATCTTTTTTTTCCGTTTCCTTTTTTTCTTTTGTATTAAAATAATATTAAGCAGACTGGATAGCAACGCATATTAATGCGAATTTGTGGATGATGCACATTAATTAGTTGTATATTATATTCCTTAGTAGAAATTAGTCATGGTGCACACTGATATCGAAGAGATATTCATTTTTCACTACGGTTTTGAGACTAGAAACGCATGGCACATCACTGGTCGCCGCGCGGGAGTAGCCGAGCGGTCTGGAGCACCACGTTACGGATCGCATGGCCTCCCGCGTCGAAGGTTCGAATCCTCCCTCGGGCATGGATGTGAGTGTTGTCCTTGGGCCAGTGTATCTTAGTTTAAGTAGTTTGTAAGTCTGGGGACTGATGACAAAAGTGATTTGGTCCCATAGAATTACAGACATTTGAACATTTTTGAACAATACTGGTCAACTACTATAGCTGGTCACTAAGTACTAGCAGGAACCATGAAGGTGGTGCAGTGACGTCGGATGAGCATTTTATCGTAATACTAGAACAGACATCGGTATATTTAACTTTCTGTGTGCGCTGTTATTTATTAGATCCCTTTCTTCATTATATTTCAATTTCATATAAAGAATCTAAGGATTTTCTATTTAATTCGAGATCTATTACTTTCTTCAATAACGCCTACTTTATTATTCTCTTTTGCAAAATGCGTGGCTGACGGAGATTTCTTACTTGCTTATGAGCGTTCTGTGGAACGTAAACCGAATGTTCTACATGTGATGTTTGGTTATTTCATAATAATAACCGTAGCCTTAAACGTTCACTCTCCAGAGCTCATACTTGCTTTCATTCTAAGGTAACCTATCCTTTTTCGGTTTTAACGTTGTTTATCAGAGTAAAGGTTATGTTTATATTATTCTTCTACAAATAAATAATGCTGAACGTAGTGCTTTCTGCGTGTCTTGCATATGAAGTGGGCAGTTTTCTGTTTAAATTCATTATTATGAGAAACCTGTTGTGTAATGCTCATTTTCCATGTTTTCGTCGTTATTCTCTAAAGCTTTAGAGGGATAATGAAGAATACGATAGATGTCAGTGGAGAAATAAGCCTGAATGACAAGAATTGGAATTGAGGATAACGTCAACATACGTTTGTTACCGAAATATTTGAAAAGCATGCTTACCATTTTTATTACAAGTTGTCATGTTCAGAAAAAAATTAAACACTCTCTCAAGCCCTGTTCTCAAATTAGTTATTCAAATGTAAGTTATTTACAATCTTACTACTTCATCGAAATACGATTTGTCACCAATAATACAATAAATAAATTAGCTATACATCTTCTGTGATAGCTTTGACAATCTGTCAATTTAATTTTGTTTGGAAAAAGTTATTTCTAAATTGTTTATGAATGTTTTGGCTGTTTCTTATGACACACCTTAATTTTTCCTGTACATTTAACATTAAACAAGTAGTGGGTAACTCTAAGACAGAACTTAGCGTGAAACGTCTGTTAGCTCCCTATTTAAGAAGATAACTCATAATTGTGCAATACATTTTCCTTTAACTCCTTTATGTCGAAGTGTTTATTCAATATTACGCCGATCTATTCCTTTTTTAATATTGTGTGTAACGTAGTCAAGATTCTTACGCGTTTTCTTCTCGTTTAATTCCATTTGTGAGCCCACTGTTGGAGTACATCTACGTATGAAAAAGATGTATTGTGAATAACTGAACAAATCTAAGGCCTACATTTTATTTTGATACAAGAAACTTATGATATAAATCGTGAATGTACTATTATGCTCGAAACTAGCCGCAGAAGCTGAATTGCGTGACATCTGATTTGCATACAACCCACATAACGTAGTTCTCTTGGAGTCTTCAAATTCCATTCGGTGAAAATTATTGACTATCCAATGTGGTTAACGTAAAAGGGATCTAGAGAACATAGTTTTTATGCCTATCGATCTAGAAGTACGTTAACATTACGATTACGCAAATATTATGAAACACGTTATTAAATGTTAGACCGCAATACCAGCAGAGTCAAATCTGCCACAATAACGGATAAGTCAGAAGTACAGCCATACTTATCAACTGAGGCAAGTATCATACATATAATTAGGGTAATATTTCGTCAAAATTACGAATATTTATGACCGACAGATTCTGAGACAATATCTGGACTCGTAAAGTTTTGTGGAAGTGCGAACAGTTTTTCCTCAATAAAATACTTCTGTTTGTGTTTTGATGGCACTCAACGACGTAGTTATTAGCCGTTTCCCACCATCTGTTCAAGTCGTAGCTCAGTTGAGTGCTTTTGCATGAACTGGTTGTCGTACTAACCATTTAAAGTAAAAACGCAATGAACAGTGGCAAGCACTCTATGAGAAACTGAAATTTAATAACGTATCACCAATAATTTTACTATACCCTTGATTCATGAACAGATTCTTGTGCGCATTTTTGAACTTCAAATAACGATAATATTTGTTCTGGGTCTGTAGTCGTGCACAGCATTCAGAAATGGGCAACTTCTTCGTGTCTGACAAAAACTCGATTACGGTGAAGACATAATGAGAGGTGAAAACATCAAAGTTTTCGGCAGTATCACATGGTAACAATAATGAATGAAAATTATTGTTCTGAACTGAGAATCCTATAAATACCAAACAAAACGTTAACTGTAAATTTATTCACAAGTAACAAAGTGTGCACGTGATTAAAACTGAAATGTCGTGATGGACAGCTTCGTGATGTGATCCAGCAATCAATCCGACTGTTAATATAGTAACATAATTTGTTAGATATTGAATTTTGTCACCTCTAACGAGATGTTTGAACTTGTAGTGTTACTGGGAGAATTGTGAACTATTTGAGAATGTTTCTTGGTTGATGACTGTAAAGATCAATACTACGTCACTCTTTTGGATTAAAATTCAGTCTTCTTCTTTTCTTCTTTCTTTCCTATATAGAATTATGCCATAAGAGGTCCAGCTAGTCTATACCCCAAGCATATACCTTTAGTTTTCACCTAATGAAGACATCAGAATTCCTTTTCTGAAGATTGTTTCAGCGTGAGAAAGTAGAGAGAGACAAAAAATATTATAAATAACTTGTCTCAAACTCGACTTTTAATCTTTAACAAGTCTTTTATTCTCTCCTTTAACTACAAAGAGGCACTTCCATACTTTACACAGAAGCAAATTACTCCAGTAGTTTTCGTCTACCTCTGAGCCCATCTCCACATAACATGACAATAACAATGTCAATACACAGAACATATGAACTACTTCACAGAATAATAACAGTTTCTGTTCCCTCTTTCTCAGTCCATGGAACTTCCAATTCACTAAGGCAATTGCAAATCATCCACTATTTATCTGAAAAGTAGAAAAAAAGATCGGAAAGAAATATCTGACGACTAACATCTCCTAAATAAATATATTTGACATTCTTAAGCCGGGTCATAAGTTTGCAGTGCAACTCGTTACACTACAAACTCCAAATGGCGATACAATCTTTTTAATTTATTGCGTTTAGAATCTGGAACTTATTGCAATAGTCTTCTATCCACGAATATACATTAAGCACTGTACTTTTTCATCGAATATGTAGACGTGGGAATATTTGGCTAGAAATAACGTGACAAATTTCTAAGCTGCATGAGAGTCCACATCCACAAACTTGGTCACGAATATATTGTAAATATAACTTTCTTATTCATCAGTAACTATGGATGGTACATTGGGAAATTCGCTGCTGACAATGATTCGAACAGCACTGACATTCATATGGACTACAACTCAAAAGACGTTTTCTAACGATTTTTTTTCACCAGCAGCTACTAATACAGTCTTCGAATTTGAAATGAGATGTATGAAATTTAAGTAACGTCCTATAAAGTTGTCTAGGACTTAAGACTAGCAATAATCATTATTGTTGACAACACAGGCAATGACATTAAAATGAAAATTACTTTTCACTAGTAGTCTGGTAAGGAATTTACAATCTTGGTGAAAACAACGAAATGATGGCATTGTCAAAATGGTCAAATATCACAGAAACAGAGATTCCGTTTCGAATCTCGGTCCACCACAAAAACATCAAGCTTCTCAAGTTCAAATAAATGAAGAGGCATTAGACATTAAACGACCGTTCATTTATTAAATAAAACATTATTTCTAGTTTAAAAAAGTATTGATACTTGCAAATATTACTGAACTTAAAGTTTCATAAGTCAATGTTGCGAAATATTGACGTGAATTGTGTACAGAAGAATCGAAAAACTGGTAGAAGCTGACACCGGTGAATATCAGTTTGTGTTCAGGAGGAATGTTCGAACACGCGAGACAGTACTGACACGACGACTTATAACGTGGGTTAATCAAAGCCCGTCGAAAGTTATTGAATAAAATTTACTGTGGAGAAAGAGGAAAACAGACAACTGAATTTTTTGATGTATCGGTAATCAACCTTGGGGCATAAAGTATACAGAAAAGACACCCACAAAGATCGTTACCATCATAATGATTCGAATCATCATCCTAGGCAGAAGCGAGGTGTCATTAAAACATTGGTGGATCGAGCTCTAAATAACTGTGAGACTATTTATCTGAGAGATGAGTTAAACCATTTGCGAACAGCTTTCGAGAAAAATGGATACACTGCTAAAGAGATAGATCGAACTCTACATCCAAGAAGAAAAGTGTCCGAAAACAAGCCACAACAACAACTGTCGGCTGGAAAAGTTTTTCTTCCTTTTATCCACAAAATTACGGACCGTATTGGGAAAGTTTTGGCTAGATTTCAAGTGGAAACCGTCTTTAGACCTACTAAGAAAATTAGTGAATGTTTAAGATCAGCGAAAGATGCACGACATCCCTTAGCAACGCCTGGGGTATATAAAATTCCCTGTAGCTGTTGCATGGTGTATATAGGAACAACAAAAAGAAGTGTTAATACTCGCATATTGGATCATAAAAGGAATTGTCGACTGGGTCACACAGGCAAGTTAGCTATGGCAGAGCAATTCTTTACACAGGGTGATCAGGAAATAAAATTTAGTGAAACGAGCGTGCTAGCCAAGACCTCGCATTATTATACACGCATGTACAGAGAAGCTATAGAAATACAGAAACACCACAATAATTTTAACAGAAAAGAAGGTTTGAAATTAGATAAGACGTGGAGGTCTACTTTGAACGATATGGCAATTAATAACCTGTAATCGAGAGAGATGAGGATGGTCAAAGATAGCTTCATAGTCGGCAGCACGTGTCAAGTGATGGCGCCATCTATGCCCTCTATATAAGCAGGATCTCCAGCGCCTAGTATGCAGTCGTCGACTTACCTCTGAAGATGTTGCCCGCAGTAGGCAATGAAACGTCGGGAGTAAGAAGTTTTATTGGTGGCCCACGGCATCTTAGCCCGGAAGCTTTAATTAATGAAGACGCTAGCCGTGAAAGCCTTCATGCTATGAAAGTTATTGAATTTACATATTTTACAATTTTGTCACGCTCTTCGCAACTCTGAAGTTAGTGGAAGTAAAATACAAAAAGCGAACAGTTGTTCACAACTTGTACAGAAATAAGTTAGCAGTTATAAGTTTTTAGGGGCATGAGAGGGACGCAGTGATGTGGAAGAACGTAAGACAGGGCTGTAGCATATCCCCGACATCATTCAATACTTACACTGTGCAGGCTTTGATGGAAACCTGGAAACCAAGGGTAAATTTGGAAAGGTAATTAAGTTCAAGAAAAATAAATAAAATCTTTGGGACTTGCCGATGGCATTGTAATTCTGTCGCAGATAGCAAAGGACCTGGAAGACCGATTGACTAAATGAATAGTGTGTTGAAACGAGGCTATAAGATCAACTTTAGCTAGAGCAAATCAAAGGGAATGGAATGTGGTCAAATTAAATAAGGCGAAGTTGAGGGAATTAGATTAGGTAATGAGACAATATATGTAGTAGATTATGTTTTGCCATGTTGACAGTACAATAAATTCTGATGGCCGGAGTAGAGAAGATAAAAAGTAGGATGGTAATGGAAAGTGAGGCATTTCTGAAATAGAGGTATATGAAAACATTAAGTATTAATTTCAGTGTTAGAAAGCCTTTTCTAAAAGCATTTTTAGGACTCTTGCCTTGTAAAAAAAATTAAATTTGGACTATACGCAACTCAAACACGAAGGGAATAGAAACTTTCGAAATTAAGTGTTACGCAAGAACGCTGAAGATGAGATGCCTATATCGCGTAACTGATGAGGAAGTACGGAACAGAATTGGGGAGAAAAGTAATTTGTGTCATAACTTGACTAAACGAAGAGATCGAGTGATATGATAAATTCGGAATATATAAAAGAATAGTTAATTTGGTATTAGAAAAAAGTGTGGGTGGTAAAATGGCAGAGGGAGACCACAAGACGAGTAAAGTAAGCATGTTGAAGTAAATGTGGGTTGCGGTAGTTAATGGTTGATGAAGAAGCTTGCACGGAATAGAATATCGTGGAGGAATACATCAAACCACTCTTCTGACTGAAGACCATCACAAGATAAGTTATGGTGATATCTTTCATATTTTCTGTGACTTGAACCTCTGTCATGGGCGAAACTAAACTGACTGTCGCAGTCAGTAGCAAAGGAACATTGTATTTAAATACGTATTTTGAAGTTAAGCAGAGTGCAACTTTACTCCTTCACTTTTCCTTACTACAGGTGAAGGAAATCTATTCGTGCCTGTTTTTGTGTCCCAACTTCGTCGCCGCTTTTGTGTCCCAACTTCGTCGCCGCTTTTGTGTCCCAGCCTCGTCGTAGGTGTCGGTGGCCGAGTAGGAAGGCCGACACAGGAATAAAGATAGCACGCTGGTGCAGGTACGGAGGGGAGCAGCCAGAAACTAACTGATAGCCAAGTCTTCACTGGTGCCTATCGGATTCCGAAGTCTTTACTGGTTCCTAACTCAGTCCCAAGTGAACGATGTCGTTCAGCGGTGGCCACGAGCGGCGTTGTAGCAGAGGGCGCTCGTGGCTGTCGTCGTAAGAACGCCGCGCCGTGCGTGCATGGCGGCACGCGGCGAAAGTAGGTGGCGCGCACTTTGGACTTGTGCGACACCACACCCCTCCCCCCCCCAAACCGCCGCGCCGTCGTGGCGTAGGGCTGAGGGCCACGGCGACGGCACTGGGAGGAGGGCCTGGGCGGGGGCGTTACTGGTGGGACGGGCATCGTAGCTGAGGCCGGGATCGAGACGCCGTCCGCGCCCCGGCATCCGCCTTGCGATCCTCCAGGAAACCCGCCGAAACCTGGGGAAGGGCGCACGCTTCCGCCCAGATTGAGCAGGTCATCTTCTTCTGTGGTGCGTAGCCCAAGCTGGGTGGGCCCGCACGGTCCCGGAGTCGCTCTCGGTGACGCTGTCAGCTGAGGCGGCGACAGCGGCGGCGACGACTGCGTCGAGGGTACGTCGACGTCCATGGGGATCTCGTAGTCCGGGGACGAACGATGTGGCTGTGCTCCCTGGCGGTGAACTGGGTCTGGAATCAAGAAACCCGAGACAGGATCGCGCGGCCTGTGCAGGCGCAATTGGTTTGCGTGGCGCCGCAGCTCCGACCCTGTGGAAGAACGTACAACATACATATTGCGACCGAGCACGCGCTGAATGGTGCCCGGGGTCCATCTTGTCTTGTTGCCAGCAAACACCCTGTACAGCACCGGCGTAGAATCCTGAAAACGCGTAGCGCCATACGAACCGATTCGGTGCGTGGGAGGCTGCCGCAGGTGAAGAAGAGTGCGGTGACGGCGGCCGTGTAGCAGCTCGGCAGGAGACGGGCCGTCACGTGCCATGCACCGATACGTAGACAGGAAAATTTGAAGAGCTTGCTGCCTGGAGTGCTGACCTTTCATCTTTTCCATGTGAGACTCGAATGTTCGAACGAAACGTTCTGCTTCACCGCTGGACTGAGGGTGAAAAGGTGCAGTGGTAATATGCTGAATGCCATTCACACGACAAAACTGTTGAAATTCCGCACTAACAAACTGAAGTCCGTTGTCACTGACGATAGTTTCAGGCAAGCCTTCGATGCAAAACACTGATGTTAAGGCACTGATTGTACTAGAAGCTGTCGTTGAGTTCATGGCAATCACAAAAGGAAACTTGCTGAAAGCGTCTACAACAATTAACCAGCGCGTATTCCAGAAAGGTCCGGCAAAGTCAATATGTAAACTTTGCCATGGTCCCTTGGGGCGTGGCCAGTCTGAGAAACGTTGCGGAGGAGCCGCCTGATGCTCCACACAAACCGTACACTGTGACGTCATGTTCTCTATCTGGGCGTCCATACCAACCCAGGTACAATGACGTCTGGCCAATTGCTTTGTCCTAACAATACCCCAATGTCCTTGATGCAGGAGGCGTAACACTTCACGTTGCAGGGAACGAGGAACAATCACTCGTGTTTGGTCGTTGTCCGTATGTAACAACAGAACACCCTGACTTAAAGATAATGCATGACGTTGTGCAAAATAACGTCGAACCAGAGGCCGATCAATGTCTTTGGCTCTGGCAGGCCACCCAGAGCGAACAAAACGTGCTACCACACTTAGGTCTGCATCCGCAGCTGTTTCCTGTGCAACCCGACGAGAGTTTAAAGGAAAATCTGCGACAGCGGAACCATCTCTGGAGTCTATCTGACAACATGCTATTTCTGAAGAATCAAACGACACATCCTGGCCAACCGGAAGTCGGGAAAGTGTGTCCGCGTTGGCGTGTTTAGTGGTAGGTCGGTACAAAATCTCATACCGATAATTTGACAGTATCAAGGACCATCTCTGAAGTTTTTGTGCCGTTCGTGGCGGAATTGGCTTTGTGGGTGAGAACAACGACGTGAGAGGCTTGTGGTCTGTTAAATAGAATTTTCTGCCATAGAGATAATGATGAAACTTTGTGACACCGTAAATGATTGCTAAGGCCTCCTTTTCTATCTGACTAATTCTGTTGCGTTGGCGTCAGTAGCTTGGATGCAAAGGCAATAGGACGATCGTGAGATCCAATACGATGTGACAATAATGCACCCAGACTGTACGACTAGCACTACAGGCTTCTGTGGGTCAAAGGGAATCAAACATGCATCACTGAGTAGTGCAGACTTTAGTTTGTCAAAGGCAACCTGACAATCTTTAGACCATATGAAAGGAACATTTTTCCTACGTAAGTGATGCAGTGGAGCTGCAATCTGAGATGCATTGGGAATAAACCTGAAATAATAGTTAAGTTTTCCCATTACTGCTTGCAATTCGTGCACATTCTTAGGAGGAGGCAAGTCTTTGATTGCTCTAAGATGTGACTGTAAGGGATGAATTCCTTGGGCATTAATCACATGGCCTAGGTACTCTATTTCAGTTTGAAAAAACGAACACTTTGCTTTATTGCAACGTAGACCTGCTGCAGTCAAAACTTTGAAAAGGCACTCCAGGTTTGCTAAATGTTCTTCAACTGTACGTCCGGATACCACAATATCATCTAAATAGTTCGAACAACACGGTACAGAAACTGTCAGCTGTTCCAAAAAACGCTGAAAAATAGCGGGGGTGGAAGAACTGCCAAAGGGTAGGCGTTGAAATTGAAAAAGGCCCATGTGAGTATTAATGACGAAAAACTTTTTTGACTCGTCATCAAGTGGAATCTGTAAGTATGCCTCTGCTAAATCAATCTTAGAAAAGAAACGAGACTGTCCTAATTTGTCCATTAGTTCGTCAGGTCTGGGCAGGGGATAAGTGTCTACAATTGTTTGACTGTTCACTGTTGATTTGAAGTCCGCACAGAGACGAAGTTTTCCTGACGGCTTGGGTATAATTACTATAGGCGAGGCCCACTGACTCGCAGAAACAGGAGAAATCACCCCACTATCTTGCCAACGTTTAAGTTCTTCGGCAACTGTATCACGCAAGGCGATAGGCACTGGTCTAGCTTTACGAAATTTTGGAACTGCAGATTCTTTTAAAGTTACATGTGCCACGAAGTCTTTTGCACAACCTGGTTCCGGCGAAAACAAGTCACTATATTTGTCACACAATGCATTGATTTTATCCTGAGGCACTATTGACGAAATTTGAAGCACATCTCTTTGAATTGATAAACCAAACAAGTCAAAAGCATCTAGTCCAAAAATGTTCTGTGTCGATTTGGCCTGAAGAACTACAAAAGCAACTGTTTTTGTTACACCTTGAAAAAAGGCGGGCAGGCTACACGTTCCTAGCACGGGAATATTTTGACCTGTATAAGCTGTTAACACTTGCTGTGACGGCGACCCAGAAGTTCATAAGTATCTTTATTTATTAATGTGACAGCGGAACCAGTATCAAGCTGAAATTGCACCGTCTTATTTTCTATGAAGAGAGTCACAAACAGTTTTTGCTTGCGGCGCTCGACAGGTGCGCGAATGTGGGCAACGTCTGCCGCGTAGTGAAGTAAGCGGCGCAGACTCGGCACGCAGCGGATTAACAACACTGTCACTAGATGGCACTACCGCCGGATCGGCGTCCGCGCAAGCATGCGAAGCTACTCCAGATGTACTAACTACTGCACTACACTTTTGAGTAGCTACTTGATGTCTACTGTCACTAGCTACACAGTACTGGGCACTATTACAAGGAGCAGTTGCAGAAGGCACTATTTTCACTACAGGAATGCACTGTTCATAGTCATTTTGCTTGTCCCGAACCCTTTTCCGTAGCACTGTTTTACGCGCTCATTGGCGCTTGCTACGTGGTGCACTATATAGTTTTGCCATAGGCGCAGAACTATTTTCTTGCAATTGAGATCCAAGGAAAGCACTGTTCAATTCCACAGCCCGTATAACATTTACAGAATGAACTGTTCTCGCACTCTGCGAAGCACTGTTTCTAACGGTACCATTCTTTGAGTTTTTAATTTGCATACACACAGACTGTACATGTCCTGATTTGCCACATTGATAACAGGTTGCGTTGCGACTAGGGCAATGAGCACGCTTGTGGCGATACACACACTGGGGGCAAGATTTACGTACATTTTTCTGAAATGAGCGTTGGCGCCCGTTATTCAAATCACTGTTTCTAACACGACGGGGCGACCTTTGTGTCGCACTTTTACACTGGCTACTGTTCACTGTCTGTTCAGCACGGCCTGTACTATTGTAAGAATCACTAGTGCTACACTGAGAACTACGGCTAGGAAAGCGACCGTTGCGGCGCACTGAATTAACACTGTGGCTTTGCATTTCTACATCTGCTAAGTCAAAAGTATCATGCGCATCTATAAGCTGCAGTACACTGTCTAATGAGGGGTCAGACTGTTTTAGAATTGCTGCCCTAATTCTGGGGTCCTGAATGTTCTGCGTAATCGCATCCCTCAACATCACGTCACTATACGAAAGTCCACAAGAGCAAGTAAATTTACATTTGCGGGTTAAGCCCTTCAATTCAGTGATCCATTCCTGGTGTGACTGCTCAGGTAATTTTTTAAGTCTGAAAAATCGGTACCGTGCCGCAGCTACGAGAACTTTTCTCTCATAATGAGCATTTAGTGCCTCTACTATTTGTTCAAAGTCTACATCACGAGGAGATACGTCGGGGAAAAGTTTTTTCAGTAACACGAAGGTGTTGGTGCCCACCACAGATAATAGCAGATGCTTCACTTTCTGACCTGTAATTTGATGAGCCGCGACGAGTTCTTGAAACTGTGCGAAGTAGTCGCTCCATTCTTCCTCACGTTCGTTGTACTGGCGAAACGTAGGGAACGTTGCGGCGGCAGGTGTGGGCTGCTGAAGCGGCGGCTGTTGTTGTTGGTTAGCTGCTTGCGCTGTGAGCTGGGCCACAGCCTGCAGGAGTTGTGTTATTTGCGCCGTCTGTAACTGAATAATTCCCATTAAGTTTGGGTTCGGGGTAGTGGCCATGCTGACCGATTAGGCGCCGCGCATACAAGTGAATAACAAAACACAAATGCAATATGAAAGAGGACGCTCTGCAACAAAAAAGTCCACAAACACGTAACTGAAAATGTTCCCCCAAAAATCTTATAATAAGGGCGGGTGGGCGGGAGCAATTTCTGCGTGCTCCAACTGCTGCTGTCTGGCTGCTGCAAGCGGGCTAGTCCACGGTTCTATCACTCCTCGTCGCCACTTGTGTCCCAACTTCGTCGCCGCTTTTGTGTCCCAACTTCGTCGCCGCTTTTGTGTCCCAGCCTCGTCGTAGGTGTCGGTGGCCGAGTAGGAAGGCCGACACAGGAATAAAGATAGCACGCTGGTGCAGGTACGGAGGGGAGCAGCCAGAAACTAACTGATAGCCAAGTCTTCACTGGTGCCTATCGGATTCCGAAGTCTTTACTGGTTCCTAACTCAGTCCCAAGTGAACGATGTCGTTCAGCGGTGGCCACGAGCGGCGTTGTAGCAGAGGGCGCTCGTGGCTGTCGTCGTAAGAACGCCGCGCCGTGCGTGCATGGCGGCACGCGGCGAAAGTAGGTGGCACGCACTTTGGACTTGTGCGACACCACACCTGTAAAAAATGAAAATGGACAGGTGATACACGAACCTAAGTCAGAACGTGTTCGTGTTAAATGGACATCAATCCACCAACTCTTGACCTTGATAGGTATAAGCACTCTTGATTATGTTGCAACGATAGATGAGTAGCAATGTGTGAGAGATCTGACGTCTTGGATCCCTGGACGTGGACTCCAGCCTGTTTAATACAGTCACTAGCTGTAATTATATTCAAGCTCATTAACATTCATCATCTGCAACTGCTAATCAATGCTTGCAGTCGATACGAACAGTACCTCCACTAATACCACAATTCAATGCTGTAACTGTGAAGACTCGTTTATATGCAGCTTTAGCTGCTGTTTGGTTACAGTTGATTTCCACATTAACATAAAAAATTGTATATATTACACACAGCGAAGAAAAACTAGATAGGGACTGATGACCTCGCAGTTAACTCCCTTAAGCTTAACATAAATTTCAACATTTTTTATAAATAGATTTCTGTTAATTTGTTAATTACGATCAAGCTTCCGATCTAGAAAGTAAGTTGCACTCATCTCAAACGAATCTAAATACGTTTGTTGCAATCATAGCCCCGATTCGAGGCGTTTGGAAATATACACTATTTAAAAAAAGAATCTTAGCCCAAGAAATACCACTGGACAGAATGAAGTTAACAGAAAAGTTAGTTTTTCTTTCGCTATTACTATTATTTTCTACATTTATCAGTCTTAGAGATGTGCTTGCAATAAGCGATTAATACCGTTGATCATTTTGGAAGCAGGTGCACAGAAACAGGTACTTCTTTTTATATTTATGAAATATTTTTCAAGTTGGCATCGGGTATTTAAAATTATTCATTTATTACGTTAAAATTAAATTAAATTATGAAGACGTTACTTGATAAAAAAAACTGTGTTGAGCTGACCCATTTACTCCCGTTATAAAACACTTGTTCCTATCAGACGATGTTAATGTCTTCAATAAAGTGTGATGGTTTTTCTTTCTGGGCTAAGTGATAGACGTCACATCCGTCAAGTAGTATAATGATTACAATTTAAAATTTATGTCGTTTTCATTGGATGAAACTCACATTTTAGCATTCGACGTTGTCCATGTTCACATATGAGCGGGATTAGTTAAATTTATTGTAGGGTAAGGTGGTACAATTTCGATCATTTCGGACAAATGTTATTGTAACTGGAAATATATTGAGAAAAGATGTAATTTTAATTATAGCACTTGGTCTTGGATGTTTAACTAATACGTAACACAAATATTAGACAATTACAAATGTCGGTATAGACACACAAAAAAGAAACAGAATTGAGAAAAATCGATCGAAAATGTACCACACTAGGTACAATTGTGATCACTTGCTAGTAGAATTTTGACTAAGGGCATCTTCCACATAAAAAGCACTTTTTTCGTCAGGAACCAACGCATACTTCGTGGTACCAAACATTGCAATTTGGGTAGAGAATCTAGTCACCCGTAAATAGAAAATTTATAAGAGCTCGTTAGACTAAGTAACTTCACTTACCTCGTAACGGGAAAAAATTTCTCTCTCCTTAGCACAAAGTGGTGTATTCTTGGAAAATACAGGAGGATCTGTAGAAACCTGCTACGCTACAATGCCACACAACGAGACACAACGAGACTGACAAATAGCGCGAAAATTAATGTTAATCAGAATTGTACCTATATCGAATTTGTACCACTTTACCCTACAGTTGAGAACCTTACATGTGACGTGTCTACACTTGATTTCTTATCAAATAAGCACCAGAATTGAGATGTTTCATTCCGTTCTTCTTTTCCTTAAGGCAGCATATGGCCTAAAAATCTTTTAAGCATGTAATCTACCACCTTACTTGAAATATCCGAAAATATTCAATGGCTTATATACTTAAGCCAGCTATCGTACGTTGATCTTTTTATTAATTTCTTTTTGGTAATGATCGAAAGATCTAATCGTTTCGTTCTAGCCACATTAGTAAAATGTATCAAGTGATCACAAATTTTGCGACGGCTGGAGACCATCTTCCTATCCGTACATTTCAGTTTGAAGGGTATCCCTTGAAATTTCAGATGTGATTGCTGTCATGACAAAATAGAAAAGGCAAACTTTCGTTCTTATAAAGAGAAACTGAGAGATGAAAATACCCAAATTTCAGAAAGCAATAATTAATTCTATACTTCCACAGGGCTCAGGTGTTCTTTACAAGTACTATGTCAGGCCTCTCTCTCTCTCTCTCTCTCTCTCTCTCTCTCTCTCTCTCTCTCTCTCTCTCCCTCTCTCTCTCTCTCTCACACACACACACACACACACTGCAAAGTAAAATCATGAAAAACTACCTCTTTTCGTGAAGATTAAAAAATAAAGGTGTAAAGGTGTGAACAGGAATGCAGTTCTTCTGTTCAATACGTTTTCACCTCCACATTTACCACGTACTATTTTACTCAGAGTGCTTCCATAACTTTTATTCGGTGACATGATCTTAAGTGACGAACAAAACACAAATCACTGCGTTAACGACACCTCAGAGTCCTGTTTTTAAAAACAGTTTCGATCACAAGACAATTCTTTTTATTATTATTTTTTTAGGCAACTGGTTTCAGTCTGCTTGTGAGACCATCCTCAGGCCAACTGCAATACAATAATGTTAAGAATATTAAGAGGGATATACAGAAGATCACATTATGGTAACTACTTTAAACAGTAAATGATAACAAAGTGAAATGTTAAACACATGGCAGCCTAGTGGTCTTTAGTGATTAATATTTTTCTTAGGTTATGCTGTTGGGACACTTTTTATTTTGTGATGGTGATGGGAATTCCTTATTTTAGAGCATCTGCTCATTATTATCGCATATTTCGCGTGGGAGGGTGTTATGATCCTGGCATCTGCCCAGTGCTGAAGGAAACCTCCCTAAAATCTCAGCAAGGATCGGTTGATCTTCTTTCTGCCTAATGCTGATTGATTTTGTTTCTTCTGTGATGTTTCCATTGTTGGTGTGATTCATGCTTCAGATGTTATGTCATTACTTCAGTTGTAGTGTTTTCTCCAGATGTTGTGTTTACTTCAGATTTAGTGTTCACTTCAGGAGAAGTATCAATGAACAGATATTTTATGTCATCTTCGTTCGTGTCTTCAGGATCGAAAATTGCAGTGGTGTCTATGTGCGTAAAAAGCAGCAACGCTCGAGCTTATATACGGTAAGCTCCGTTCCCCGACCCCATATGCGGCATTACCTTATTGGGAGTCAATCATGTACTTATTAATAAAAAGAATTTACCTTGCAGGTTACAGTTATGATATAAAGGAGGCAGATATACAGAGCATACATGAATTACATTTGTAAAGATTGGTAACAATTTAGAGAAATTCTGTTTTAAATAAAAATAAAAACAGTTGGGTTTTTCAATGTGATTAGCTAACTGCGATCTATGGGCATTTGAAGAAACTCGTTGGAGATATTGGTGTCAGAGATGGTTATACTTTATTGGTGTTGCAAGGACTTGCGCGTTTCGATGCTTGCACGCCACGGATGCTCGTTGTAGCGCTCGTAGCAGCAGACGATGCGTTGATGATCTCAGGAGAATTGCCATATTCCAGCTGTGATTCAGAATTGTGTAATTAACCGCCACAATTTGGTTTTCGGACTGAGAGATTGGCCCCGTCACTCGTGACAATTGTGTACAGGGATCAGATTATTTGAATAGTTATAAAATAAGCGGAAAAGTTGCCATCATACTTAACTCGCAAGACTCAACAGACGGACAACCTCCGAAGAAGTCCGACGCAGCATCGGAAGAAATGTCAGGAAGCAGCATGTTTCTTAGAACACGACTTTGCTACCCAGCAGGTTTGCTGTCCAGTATGTCAACCGGTCGTGAAAAACTTCACTCTATAGACACACGATGCCATCGTTGACGGTTTCATCAGACCTTTTGTCAGTAATAATGTAAATGTCAAAATCCTGCTTATAATCGGTCCTTGCACAACAGTGCGTGGTACCAAAATGCTTGGAAAATCTGCGTGCAAAAATGTAATTCTTCAGGACACATATCTCGGATTCTGTTTTGGGTAGCCCTTGGCCTAGCGAATACCTGTGGAAAGACTATCTTACAATATATGACGAAAATTTAAACATTCATATTTCGTCAGGCCAGGTAAATCGGTTCGCTCTTACGCATTGGGTGTGGTCTAGGGCGTGGCTTAAACGTCAGAAAAAAACGCCATTTGTCCATGAGTATTTCTTGAGAATATCCCGAAAAACCATGATTTATGCATACCAAAAGCACCAAATTTTCTGATGGCAAATTCAACAATTTCTATTGACTGCAAATCGCCGAAATTTTTACCATGCGTTCATCAAATTCTCTTTATCGATATCGTTAACTGTTATCGGCCGGCCGCGGTGGCCGAGGGGACTGAGGCGCTTCAGTCACGGTCTGCACGGTCACTACGGTCGGGGGTTCGAATCCCCCCTCGGGCATGGATATTTGTGCCGTCTTTAGTTGTAGGTAGTTCATAAGTAGTTTGTAAGTTTAGGGACTGATGACCCCGTAGTTAAGCTCCTTAAGCTTAACAAACATTTGAACATTTTGAACTGTTATCGAGGTCCAGAGGTTCGCCGTGGCGGTATAGCCGTGCGCACTGAGACGCCGTGCTACTGTGCGCGCGGCTGGCCGCCGTCGCACGGTCGAGTCCTCCCTCTGGCATCGTTGTGTGTGTGTGTGTGTGTGTGTGTGTGTGTGTGTGTGTGTCGTTCTTAGGATAAGTTAGTTAAGTATTTTGTAGGTTTAGGGACCGTTGAGCATTGCTGTTAGGTCCCATAACTCTACAAACATTTGAACATTTTGTCCAGAGGTTCAAAGTTACCGTACCAAGGTACGTAAAACATACACGTAATATCGAGGCGTAAATTATGTTTTAACTGACGAATTAAGCACATTGGAAGAATTCTAGTCATCACAAGGCTTCTGAGGTCACCAAACAATATTTTTAGTCTGTATTTCTTCACCAATAAATCTTCATGAGGCGCTGGTCCGTGTAGGGGCTCTGTGACTGTATAATTATTTTGTCACGGAAAATTCTTTGTACTCGCAAATGCAGCACCGAATATTTTTGTATGCTGTAGATGAGCCCAAAATATTGTGCAATTTTATGTAAAGTATTGTTAACACATACATATTTGATGTTTATAGGTATCAAAATATGTCATTGTGTCGATGTAGATGTAAATAAGAAATACGAAAGTGACGCTAAGTACATATGTAATATCCTCTACCTGTATCAAAGAGCCGAAACAGTGTTTAAAAATATAGAAAGGAATGGACTCCCACTCGTAATTCTGTGTCTGGGTTGTGCAACGTTTACTATTAGACCATGAGTAGTTCCATCACTGTAACAGCTCAAACGAAAGATAAAACTTGCTGTAAACTTTCAGCGTTTCCAGATCGCGCACATGGCTACACTTAGAATTCTGAGGACAGTTAGTTTTATTGGCAACTTTAATGGATGACTTCGACTACGTTATTGCGACGGATCATCAGCGGAAAAGTTGTCTGTCTGAAATTGTATTTCATAAATCCTGTGTTGTACCCCATATACAGTTGTGTTAATAAATTATAAATGTTTCCTTATCTTCGTGTCATCAGTCTTGATGTAAAATAGAGTTTCATACTGTACACTCCGAGGTCAGTCACCGGTGTGGGAAGAGATGGAGCAACTAATGTCCAAACTGGCAGATATCCATGACTGGCCAACCTGCAGATGGCAACCATTGTGAGCCTTCATGGCAGCACATTGAAGGTACAACACCAAGAAGAACATAAAACAATAACATTTCATTTTCTGTGCGTACACGGTAAAATGGGAATATTTCTCTGCTCGGGAGTAGCCGAGCGGTCTGGAGGGCCACGTTGCGGATCGCGCACCAAATTAGAGGGCAACGAGAGTGACTTTTTCAGTGTAATAATAGCCTCATGGTGCCTCGATCTGAGTAAACGCCATGGAAAACTCAACTAAAGAGTTGAGACAGCAAAATATCCTACTGTATCACAGAAAAATTAAAATTGTACCAAAATCTGAATAAAATGCGTTACCATATGTAGATTGTTTGTTATTTCACCTGATCCCCTAATTGTTTAGAGCAGTTTATTAAACTAGACGGTTTTCAAAAATGCGAGACTGAGCCTACTTGACGGACAGTACAGTTGCATACCTGCGTGCTATGGAAAGTGTGAGCTTATCTATCAACTCTTGAGGGTTATTTGGCCATTCCTCCATGAGTACAATATCGAGCTCTGTAATCGTTCTGGGACGTGCTGGTCTGGCTACAATGCGTCTACCAAGTGCAACCCAGACATCCTCAATCTGTACGAGCATTATCGTCCACCAGAAGGAAGCCATCTCCTATGTTACTAGCGAAGGACACAACAAAACGCCGAAAGATCTCGTCTGTATACCTATGAGCAGTCAGGTACGATTCTGCACGAAATGGACGTCCATACGTCCGCCAATACTCCTGCCCACACCATTCGTTCACCACCATGATATGGTGATGTTCCCTCCACATAAGGAGGATTTTTCAGAGTTCCACGTTCTCTCCAGATGAGGAAGCGACGATTGTCCGGCTGAACACAAAATCTTGACATATCTGTGAACAGAACCAGACACCATTCGTTAACACTCCCACCCTGATGATCCTCCAGTTAGTTTCTGATGGCTAAACGGTGTAGTGGTTTTGATGGGACACACACCATAGACCTCCGTGCATAGAGGCCACATTGCCAAAGGTGTTTTTTGACTGTTTTTGTTAATATTGTTCGTAATGTTGCTTCCTGGGAGGTGCGTTGCTGGTGACGAGCTGTTAACCGGAGATAACGGTCATTTCTCGTTCATATTACCCGGGACAGACCTTGACTTTGCCTTCATTTAACGGTTCCTGTTGTCTGAAATCGCGTCCACATCCTGGAAATTACACTTTGGGACACCTCCCTCTGTGCCTCTCCCGCTTCCAAACTTGCTATGGTTCCCTATGTCATAGCTTCAGGTATGTCACGTAGTTCTTGCATTGCACTACCTGCTTACTATACTATCTTAACCCAACTGATTGAGTAATTCGTTTGGTAAACACAAGTCAACCCCAACCCCTCTGCAGGAAGTTCCAATTATTACCACCATCTCAGTTGCCGTAATGCTGTTGTCTCCACTGAGTAGAACCGACAGAAAGACCTCTGCCGACGACTGTACGTCAGAAACCTACATATCTCAACTGACTCTTTAATTGTTTTAACCACTGTAGCTGTATATATGTACTGCATTACAATAGATAGTAGCGTCTTTATTTGTGACAGAAGCGGTTTATGCTACAGCGAAATCAAAGGAGATAGTTCGTGTTATTTGTTGTGGGTAGAAGTTATATCTGACCACAGAAATAATTAATAATTAGTTGTATCTTCCGACCCCCTGACGCAGATGACACAATTGCTGAAAGGTTGAAAGAGAGATTGAATCAAATTTCAAACACTTAGCATCAGCATAGAATGATAATTGGTTGTGACCTTAACTTCATCTCGATATGTTGGCGATAATACATATTCAAAGCCAACTGAAACATATAAAATCGTCCAAATTTGTACTTAAAACATTCTCTAAAATATATTCTAACACTATAACTCCAATCAAGAAATTATCCTCAGCTAATAATGAACAGACACAAGGATTAGTGAAAACAGACTGAATATTGGAATCCCAATATCCACAAAATTTCCTTATTAACAGTCTCCAGGCTTTCGAAACTAACAACGTGAGTGTATATCTGATGTGGCTTCGATTCAAAGAAATAATATCTAAGAACACTTAAGTGATTTATACCGAATACATTAAAAAAAAAAAAAAAAGAAAAAGACGCGGCTGACTGCTCGTGGTACACGAAACGAGGGAAGATCACTGTTGCAGAAGCAAAGAAGAATGGATGTCAAATTTAAACACACAAAAATCCCCGAGACATTCAGTCTCTTGTATGAAATCGAAATTTAACGGAAATTCAATGTGAAAAGCTTATAACAGTTCCCATAACTAAATCTTGTCGTGTAATTTGGTAGGAAAACCAAAGAAAATCTGATCATATGAAATGTAGTGGCAAAACACCTACACTACACGATAGGTATGGTGATGTTATTGAAGACAGAATTCCTAAAGAAGATTTTCAAAATTCCTTCACCAAAGAAATCGACATAAATACTCCACAATTCGGATGAAGAACAGCTGCCAGCATGCGTAATTTAGAAGAAGATATACTTGGAGCAGAATAGCAACTGAAATAGCTCAACAAAAACAAGTCTTCCGATGCAAATTGTATACCAGTTAGGATCCTTTCAGAGTGTACTGATGCAACAGCCTCATACCTAGTTATAATATACAACCGCTCGCTCACCGAACATTCCATACCCAAAGACTGTAAACTTGCACAGGTCACTTCAGTGTTCATGAAAGGCAATTGAAATTACAGTCCTATATCACTGACGTCGATTTGCAACACGACTTTCGAACCTATACCTTGTTCAATAATTGTGAACTACGAGTACATCGCAAAGAGCGACCTATTGACCCACAGTCAACACGGATTCAGGAATTATCGTTCTTGTGAAATACGGCCAGCTTTTTGCTCACATGGAGTGATGAATGCTGTCGTCAAGGGTTCTCAGTTCGATTCAATATGTCTAGATCAAAATGTTCAAATGTTTGTTAAGCTTAAAGGACTTAACTGCGGTCCCTAAACTTACAAACTTCTTATGAACTACATTATACTAAAGACGACACAAACATCCATGCCTGAGCGGGGATTCGAAACCCCCACCGTAGCGGCCATGCAAACTGTGACTGGCGCGCCGCCGACCGCTCGGCCGCTGCGGCCGGCATATTTCTAGATATCCAGAATGCTTTTTATACTGTAAGACGCATGTGAATTATAATGTAATTGCGTGCCTATGGAATATTACCTTCGATATGGATTCGAAATGTCCTATCAGAATAGACACAATTCGTAGTAACTGACAAAGTCATCGAGTAAAACAGAACTGATATCTGGCGTTCCCCAGGCAAGTGTTACATTACCGCTACTGTTTCGCATACTTACAAACGATCTAGGAGACAATCTGATCGCGATTAAAGCTTTGTTTATCGGTTAGTAAAAGTACAAGAAAATCAAAAACAACTGGTAAACGATTTAAAATAGATGGTACGAAAATTGGCAAATGACACTAAATAATGAAAAGTGTGAAGTCATCCATATGAGCACTGAAAAAAACTTCATTTATACAGTAAAACTGTCAAATCTAAAGACTGTAAATTCTACTAAATGCCTAGAAATTACAGTTACAAACAACTTACATTGAAAAGAACACATTGAAAACACATTGAGGAAGGGGAACCATTGGCTGCGTTTCATTGGCAGAACAGTTAGAAGAAGCAACTGTTCTGCAAAAGAATCTGCTTATTGTCTTTTCTATTTCAGAGCATTAGTGTGCAGCGTCAGGTAGGACTGACAGACGACATGGAGATGAGCAGCTCGTTTCGTGTTATCGCGATACACGTGCTAAAGTGTTACGGAAATGATGCACGAGTTGGGGTATAAATCATTAAAAGAAAGGCGTTATTCGTTGCAATGAGATATAGTTCCGAATGTTCCTTCACCTTCTTTCTCCTATGAATGCAAACATATTTTTTTAGTACACACCTTCATAATGTGACAGAAACATCACAATAAAGTAAAGCACATCAGATTGAAACAGGAAATATTTAGGTGTTCCTTTTTCGATAGCGCTATTAGATAATAGAATGATAGATAGTATGAAAGTGGTTCGATAAACACCCTTCCAGACACTTAAATGCGATTTGCAAGGTAAATACGTAAATGTAGAGAAATTTAGTGCACAGAGCTGCAGCTTCTTGCGACAACAATGACTAACCCGATTGACCATCGAGTCAACATATAGTCAACTGAGCTTTGATTAGAGATACAGGTACTTTATTCCATTCTGAAACTATACTAAACATCATCTATCTCTCATATTAGTATCTCAGCAACATTAAATCCGGTATTTCAGATGGTGAGATCGGGAGATTTTGTTTACTGAAGTAACAGTGAAGTGAAAACACTGTTTTTGTTTCACGGTTTCATTTTCACAATTCTCGATTTTATTGTCACTTTAAAGAGTTTCTCTTGCTCGAATAAAATGGATTTACCATTTCATAATGATATATTTCATCAATCTATATCAAGACCAAAAGGATTATCTTATATAAACTTCTATTTACAAATTTTATGACGAAATTTTTGAAAATAAATAATCTAAACCACTGAAAGAAATATGTCCATTTTCTACAAGTGTATTTGCAAAGCCAAAAGACAGAAAAACAGTTAGATATTATCTACTTCATAAAGCATTTTAAAAAAGATTACAAACAACAAATTTTGTAAATAATATAAATTCTGTTGAACTTAATCATTTTTTAAAAGCCATGTAACCAGAATGCAGACAAATAATTAACTTCAGGAATTTAGGCACCCAACACATAGTTCATTGTCATTACAGGTACGGATTCAGTTAAAAACTTTGAGTGAGTAAAATGAGAAATTTTATCAGATATGTCTATTTTTCAAGCCAGAGGTTCAGGTTTGGCACTAAAAAGAATTATTAGTTTACAATTAGCAATTAATTAATATGTTCTGTTGAGAGGATCATAGTACATAGAATTACCTCAAAAAATAAAACGAAAGCAAGCTTATATTAATGTGAAAATTATGCCAAAAATGCATTCTGTGGTCTATAGCTCCTGCATTAATTCCAGGTAGCCAAAAATGTAAAAATCCATATACAACAAGTAATTATAAAGAATTTGTGAAAGAACTTGTAGACACATTGACTAATATTTGGTTTCCTTTTGATATTGATCATCTTCCAAAAACAAACTAAACTTAATGTATCTATTAATGTTTACTAATTTGAAAGTATATATGAAAAATATTAAGTTTATCCATTAAAAATTACAAAATGTAAGAAAAAATCATTTAAATCTTATATATTTTAAAAATAATGGAAATTCACATTGTTGCTTAATTGAAGATTTCTATTGACTTAATTTAGACCAAGTTTCAAAAAAAAAAAAAAAAAAAAAAAAAGAATCAAAATTTATTTGTGATTTGTGTTTACTATATTTCAATAAGGAAGATAAATTAGATAAACATACCAAAAACTGTCTAGTTAACAAACCATTAAAAGTAGAAATGTCAGAAAGAGGTTCATATATCTGTTTTAAAAATTATAAACATTCATAGAAACTTCCATTTGTTATTTATGGTGACTTTGAAAGTTTACTATTGAAGATGGATAATTGTCAACAGAATCCAGAAAATTCATATATAATGAAATATCGAAAACGTGAACCAAGAGGTTTCTATTATCATATTACGTATATAATTGGACATTATAAAAATCCCGTTGTTTATAGCAAATTGATAGAATGTATAAGAAATTGGAAGTATTTATTCTGAAATTTATGAAATGAGAAAAATGAAAAAGTTCGTCATCATGATCATTTAATTGGAAAATATATAAATCGATTATGTAATAATTGCAATTAACAGTTACAACATACAAGTTTTGAACCAATTTATTTACATAATTTATCAGGATGCGATTCACATGTTTGTAAATGAACTTTGTTGTGATAATAAAGATATAGATTTAATACCAAATAATGAGGATAGATATAGTAGATAAAAATAGAAAAGAGAAACCTTGAAAATGAGGTTTATTGACAAGTTTAAATTTATGGCATCTTCACTTGACAAACTCATCAAATCTGTAAAAGGATCAAATGAACAAAAAAAAAGAAAATGATACTCAGAAGAGTTATCAGTGATCAGAAAAGGTATATATCCATATGATTACATGGATTCTTGGACGAAATTTGAAGAAATAGAACTCCTTAAAAAGACGAATTTTACAATAAACTCAATGACTGTCAAAGGAAATTCGTAGTAGATCTAGAATTTCCAAAAGAGTTGCATCATTTACATACAGGTTTACCATTAGCTCCTGATAATAAAATTGTGCCAGGAACTAAAGATAAGTAAATTACTGACTACTCTAAATGATAAATATAAATATGTAGTACACTATAAAAACCTCAAACAGTATTTATCGTTAGGAATGTAAATAACAAAAATGCATAGAATTTTAAAATATAAACAAAGAGACTGGTTGAAAAAATATATAGACTTGAATACTCAAATGAGAACGAGAGCTAAAAATGATTTTTTAAAAAGATTTCTTTAAGCTGATGAATAATTCTGTTTTTGGTAAGAGAATGGAATATATAAGAAAAAGAGTGTATATAAAATTAGTTTCAGATGGTGAAAAGTGTGATAAATTAATAGCTAAACTAAGCTTTCAACTAAGAGCTATATTAAATGAAAATCTTGTTGCCATACATATGAATAAGACAATAATCACATTTAATAAAACCATCTATATTGCAAGGAATATACTCGATTAATCTAAAGAACTGATGTATGGTTTTCACTATAGCAAAATGAAATTAAAAATATGTGTTATCAAGACAGAGACAGTTATATATAAATAGATATTTTTATGAAGACATGAAATCGATAACTAATTATTTTGATACAAGTAATTATCCTGCAAACGATATTTATTGAATTTCTCTAGTAAACAATAAAGTTTTAGGAAGTAGAAAGTTGAATTTAATGGAAAAAAATGCAAGAATTCTGTGGTTTAAGAACAAAAATGTATGCTTCTATAGTTGGTAATAAAATAGAGAAAAATCTAAAGGTATTAAGAAGTGTATTGTTAAAATCAGATTAAGTCTAGAAGATTATAAAAATTGTTTGTTTAACAATACAGAACAATACAGAAAAATTAATATGATTCAAAGTGAAAAACAGGAAATCTACACAGTTGAAATAAACAAACAAACATTGAGTGCTCATGATGACAAAAGATATGTTCTGGCAAATAAAATAGATACATTAAAATATGGACATTACAAATTAATTGACTCACTGTAAATTACATTTAATTCCCTATAACATATTCAACTGATAGCAACAAATGGAATCATTATGTTTTTTTATAAATGAAATTCATTGACATCATTTCTAAACTTGCAGAATTTTAAATACATCTTTATTTACACAATAATCTTAGAACAGCAGGAAAAATATTTTATACTACTTACAAAATTATTACATATCATTATGGTGAAAAGACATTTCTAAGTTTGGAAATTTACTTCAACAGAAGATGATCATCTTATTGATCTATATTTCAATAGTGACAATGAAAATATGAAAACAGAATTTCTAGGTGTATATAAATGAAGATACTTCAATTACTGTTGTTGACAAAAATAATAATTGCTTATGATAAGAATAAAGCAATAAAGTACTTAAACGATTATGTTTACTTGGATATTCCAGATAATCAAAACATGCAAGTGGGTGATATTGCATTTAGAGAAGCATAAATGTTATTTCAGTTAACATGAATCTTGATATAAATGGTGCATTAAGTGATGATTTTTTATGAAAATGCCTAGATGTGGTGTAAAAGATGAATTTGGTAGCTATAGAACTAGCATGTATAAATGGAGTAAGAAAAGTATAAAATGGCATTAGAAAGGTGCTCTTTAAAACGTGTTACTTGTAGCAGAAGCAGCATTTAATTTGTGGCAAAAATATATACATATTCAGTTTAATCATGACAGCAATAATTCTGATATCTTAATTAAAAACAGAATACGAAAACATAGATACGAATTATATAAAATACGATTGTTCGAAATATTTATACAGAAAAGGTAATGCATTAGGACATGCATTTTTTCCAACTTTGAATAATAATCCAGCCGAAATTCATATGGATGATGATGAATTGTGGTATTTGGAAATTTATGAAAATACACCACAGTACCAAACAAATCTATTTGAAGTGTCAGTGCATGAAATTGGCCATACATTAATTTTACGAGACTCAGCTGTCTATGGATCAATTATGTATGCATGCTATAATGGGTAACATTTAGAATTATCTCAAGATGATATTGAAGATATTCAAAGTTTATATGGTAAATTATCCCCAAAACCTACAACACCAAAAATAATAGTAATTGCATCATCTACACTAATTGAACCAGTTCTTTCATTATGTAAAAGTAAACATTTCGAACACTTATTGTTTGCAAATGGAATTTTATATGTTCTTTATAAAAATGGGTGTGGATTGGTAATGATATAAAATCACAGCCGGCCGCGGTGGCCGAGGGGACTAAGGAGCTCTAGTCCCGGTCTGCACGGCCACTATGGTCGGGGATTTGAATCCCCCCTCGGGCATGGATATTTGTGCCATCCTAGTTCGTAAGTAGTTCATAAGTAGTTTATAAGTTAAGGGACTGATGACCCTGTAGTTAAGTCCCATAGACTATACAAACATTTGAACAAAGAAGCAAAGCAAAAGAAAAATAAAATAACAATTAATAACCAATTGGTTAACATTTCAACAAAAAAATTAAAATCTATAAATGGTATATACCATAGACTAAGTCATGAAGTTGTAATATTTGTTGACAACATGATCTATATGATGCATTTACATATGTTACAATTAATACCAAGATATCCAAAACCATTATCTAGTACATGATTGTGTAATGATTATAAAATTAATGGTGTAGTTAACACATATTGTGGTAAAACATTTGTGTTCCATAATGACATATTCTTTGTGAAAATAGATGAATGTAATTTTAAATATAAAGTACATGGTATTATAACCAAAGAGTTTTCTGGATTATCAGCTGGAATAAGTTCAGTATTTAGATACATTAATGGTATGTTGTATTTTTTCAAAGATAATACATTTTATGAATATAATGGATTCACAAAAATGGTAGTGAAAGGTTGTACAACAGAGTTATCACTATTTGGTATAAACTGTGTATTAATTCCAGATATAATAAAAGTACCCAAAACTACAATAAAAAACTTGAAAATTTTTCTGCTAATAAATGGATACTATCAAGAAGTGTAATCGATGTAAAAATGTAAAAGATATTAATGAATTTCATACTGATAAATTTGGAAAAGATGGCCATCACAATATATGCAATCAATATGCTTTTTATTATACTAAGAGGTATTATGATATTAATAAGGATAAAATGTTTGAAAAAGTTACATGTGAATGTGGCAGAAGTGCTGTTAGGTGTAAACTTAAACAACATGAAAAATCACTGATTCACAACAAATTTATGTTATCTTTAAATACCCAACTATTATGTGAAGTATCAAATCCTAGCCATGTAACATATACTTTATCATCCTTTTTTCTTAACACTTTTTCGATAAGATATACATCTGGATATTTTGTTTTCTGTAGTTCCTTTGATTTTTTGCTGTTTGTATGTAATTGGGTCTGAAAATCTAACGTGTTAAATTTCAGACAATTCTGTAGACCAATTAGCAGTATATTCTTTTTCAAATATTCCTTTTTGATTGCTTATCCTAACTATATCACCAACAGAATATTTTGCTTTAGTTGGAAATATGACCATTGCATTAGGTTTATAAATCTTTTCATTAACATCTTTTGGTTTCATCTGTATAGTTCATTCTACTGTGTTATTATATTCATCAACTAATTTTGAGACAATATCTACCCACTAGTAATTGCCTTGAAGGCTATATTTTTTCCACATTTTTTTCATTTAATGTCCTATTAAATCTTTCAACAACAGATGCTTTTAATTCACTAAATGTTGAATAATGGTTAATATTATAGTTTTTATTACTTCTTGAAAATATTTATTGTAGGAAACTTTCCATTATCTGTTTGTAAATTATTTGCTGATCTAATTTTAAATTTTTTTCAAAAGCATCAGTTACATTTTTGCCTGTTTTATCTTTAACTGGAATACCTAAGCAAATTTCCAAAAAACATCAATAACAGTCAATTACTGTTTATAGCTTTTCTTCATTGTTCGAGATTCCTTTCAGATTTCCTGAGTCCATTTAAACAAAATCACCTTGCCATAAATCAATTGCAAATGATACTACTTTTCTTCTATTGTAATTTTTTCTCTTTGGTTTATGTAACTCATTATTTCTTCACAAATATTAGACTGTGGCTTTATTACATCACCTACAATTTTTTTAAAGAAATTTACTCTTTTTAATTTTACATACTTCCATATTTTGTTATACTCCTTAAGGATTGTGGGTTTCTTTAAATTTTTACACTTCAAATAATAAATGTGATCCATTTATATAGAATAAAAATTATTCTTCTAACATAAGTTGAAAAAATACAAATACTTCTACATCTGTTGGAACTGTTTTAATTGTTTCATTTAGTGATATCAGCAGTTTATCTCTCCATAGCATTTTATGTACTTTATCTAGTTGATCAATATATATATTTTGTATCGTGTCATTAGATCTTTTTATCTCTACTGTAAAATTAACAGGGTACATTTCACCATCAATATTGACTCCACACACAATAACTTTCTTACATTTTACATCATTATTTCATTACCAGTCAGAAAAGTAAATTCAATTAATTGTTTATCATAGATTTTATTTTGAAGATCATTTCTTTGATTTATGTATGGTGATAAATCTGACTTTGAGAAATAATCTGAAAAGCTTTTTTCAATTTCCTTTGTTGTGAAGTAATTAGTTAGATCAGTTATTTTTTTCATAAAATTCTGTTTTACTTACATAATTACTGAATTGTGTTAAAATATTGAAGATATTTAAAAATTTGAACTATCTCTAACTGTTTTGGTATTTTTGAATAAGTTTCAGCCAAATAAGAACAATCTATTCCTTTATGTGTACCTCTAGGAAAATATTCTCTTACAAAATCTTGATTGTCCCATGTAAAGTCATCAAATAATACAAGTGAATTGTCTTGGCAATCATCAAATGGCGTAACTTCATCATTGCTACTAATAAACGATGCTACAGAGACACCTGTTGATTCTTCAATTTTATTACATTTTTAAATAAATTCCTGATACTTTGGTTGATCAAAACTTTTAGAATAAACATACAAATGGTTAATTTTATTCCGATTTAACCATCCTGGAGCCAAACTATAGTTATCAATCATTAATGTAATTTTACCACATCCTCTAGGTCTGATAATAGCACATCTAATGGAATTAGGTAAAAGTTTACTATGTTTATTTTTTGTTTCTTTTCTGGAATTCGTATTTTTGGTTCCCAATCTGTTTTCATTTAATTACCAAAAATGAGTAGAATAATTCAACTAAGTGGTAATTCATCAGTACTCAAAAAAAGACCAAGTGTCCTATAAGAGATCGTTTGAAAAGTGTAGCACTGGTTGTATTCTATACAACATTTTAACACCCAATGTTTCAACGAAAAATAATAAATTATACTGTGATGGTGGAACCATAATTATTCCAACTGGTCAATTTACTTTCGAAAGTTTGGAAAAATATATTCATACAAAGATACCTAATATCCATATTAAAGCAGATGAAATTTGAAATAGAGTTACTATTGAAAGTGATGTGGAGCTGTATATGGACATTACAAAAGGTGATAATATAGCACATTTGCTAGGATTTAGTAATCAGACATTTAATGCAAACGAAAAGACTATTGCTAAAGATGTTCCTAAGATTATTCCATTTGAATTAATAAATGTACATTTTAATGTAACACATGTCATGTACGTTAAGCATAATAAATATTTTCATAGTGAAACAAATATTATCTCTTCATTTAAGCCAACTGTTGAATTTGGTGCACCAATAATTTATGAGCCTTACCATCCCTTATTTGTTCCAGTTCATAATAAATTAAGGATTTAGTGATAACTATACCTTGAAAGACGGCTCTCTGCCTCTTTTCATTTATTTCGATGTTTGCTCACCTCCCTTGTTAAATTCTATTTTCAATTTAAAACCAATTGATGCGTTGACTAAAAGATATTCTATGGGGCTCCTAACTTACATTGACATGTTGTTATACTCCCCACCCTGTATTTACCCTGTATGTGAGTGATACGGTTCTGCTGTGTTCTGCACTTGACTTCTTTTGCCGCAGGGCACGCTGCGTGCACATTGCACATGCCTTGTTTCTGCTAGCTAACGCTGGGAGCGCTGCTGTGCTCTCCGTGCCTGCCTCGTTTAGCTACTTTACACTGAGGGCGCTGCTGTGTGAGTAGAGTGTGCATCGTTCGACCTTGTGCAGTCTAGCTAGGCTCTTTGCGCTAGTGCGGTATGTCTGCGCCATGCTCTTTGGAGCTTTGGCGCGTCGATTGATATGAATCGCAGTGGCGTCGCCACTCTCTCTGCAGTTTCGGTATAGGTAAGTTGTTCGTATGGTCAACCACAGCTGGTGGACCACAGCTAGGTCTATGATGCGCCTCATGGTTGTTATAAGTTCCGTGTGTTTTACACGTGTGTGAATTATATTATTCTTGGGAATGTGGTGTATTCCTTTCGTGTATGTTTTCCAGTGTGGATTTGTTCGAGGTCTGTTAGAAAAGGGAAATTATGCCTAGTGAGTATGGTTTGGTGTCCGTTGGGCTATGTGGAACAAAGACCTCTTCTTTGTTCAACGTTTTCCAGTCATTCAGGCTTTGAGATAATGCTACCTCCTGCTATTTCTGAAATAACTTGCCACGTTCTTCTTCCTTTCCGACTTTAAAATCTTGATCTCTAAACTTTGTCGTGAAACAGTAAATTCTATCGGTGTGATTTGTAACTTCGTTAAATGCTCTGTAATGTCCGTTTTGTGTTATTCACTTTGACTGTCCGCGTCCGTTGAATAGTTACTCGTGATATTTATTTTGTTTCTTTTGCAATTTATCGAATTTACCAGTTTTTCAACATCTTGTGCCCACTTGGTGATTAGCATCTTGGTAGATTTTGTGCCCTGTGTTTCTTTTCTCAATGCCACCTCAAAAGATATAATGCTTGTTTACATTATCAGTTCACTTCTGTGTAACGTTTGTGTGAAATTTAACGGCAACTTTCGTGTAGTGGACGTGGAACCGAGTGCACATGTTTGTGAGTATCATAACTCAGCAGATTTGGTTTATCTGCCTGCTTCTGCCTCGTGCTGTACAACACGCCACAGTCTTCAGTGAGAGTAAGTGTTGCAGCTACGCGTTTGTGAATGATTGTTTCACATGTCCTATCAATTCCCCAGTTTCGTATATATTTATACATCCTCACTTTGCTTATCTGCCCCCTCTTGGTGTGTGAACTAAATTAGCAATTAAATTACAGTGGGATGCATTTTTATTGTGTATTTAAAATTGGTGTTGCCCTCATTTACACATAAATGGCAATAAAGCTTCTTTTTTTTAATATTTTTTTTTTTTTTTTTTTTTTTTTTGGTAATTTAACCTCAGATCCGTTTTATTAAACGGTTTCCCCCTGCTTCCCGGAGGGAACCTCATGAATTATACATTTTCCGTTGCGCTAACCTCTTTTAAACGGACGAAAATGATAATCTAATCGATTTCAGTGGTGCTGCTGTGACTGTAATTTTATTATTAATAAATAACAAGATTGAAAGCTATCAATTTCAATCATTCTGAGTGAATGAAAACAGTAAAAATAACCTGAATATTCCCAATAAAAATAAAGAAATTAATAAATAATTTGGTGATGGATGGCTGCATTCTAATCATGCTAAGTTGTACATGAACTTCAGTGTCACTGGAGCTGATGGTGGTGATTATCCAATGTATGATTGAAACTCCAATAAGTTGCTATTAAATAACTATGTGGCAAAACTATTTGACTTTATAACCATAAAAAGGGTAATAATATATTATCTAGAATTGAACATCCATTTATTTCTTCATCAGTTTTGTGCAATTTAACATCATCTATTGTTGATAAAATAATTATGGAAGGAATAATAGTTAATAATAGGAAATTGAGAAAGAAGAAAAATGAAGTACTGTATCCATTGGAAATGTTAGGTGGATTTTTCAAGGATGATAAAGAAGTTATGTGGGAGGGTCATCTTACTGTGATTTTACATGGACTTCAAGTGCAAATGATTGTATTCTTAGATGGGCTAACTACAATAATGATGGTGTAGAAGAGAAGGATACATTACAAAATCAAGGTAAAATCGTACTTGAGAGTATGGAAATTAGAGCACCAGTCATTAAATATGAACCTAATTATGAACTATAACAACGTGAAATTATGTTGAAAAACCCAAAAATTTCGATATCGTTCTATGATCTGCAAACTGTAGAAGTAGCTGGATTAAGCAGTAAGACGAATTTTGAAATATACATCACAAATTATTACAGTTCAGTTGAATTTGATATGCCTTACTTCATATTTGCAGTGTTTCAAACAGATCGTAAAAATAATCAGTTAGCTGACTCTTCAGTATTTGACCATACTAAACTACAGAATATATACCTGAAAAATGGAATAAACGAAGTTTTACCACGAGAAATGTGAAACTTAGATCCACCAAATAACTTTTTGAAATGAAACTTCCTGGCAGATTAAAATTGTGTGCCGGAACCGGGACTCGAACCTGGGACCTTTGCCTTTCGCGGGCAAGCACACTACCGACTGCGCTATCCCGACACGACTCACGATGCTGCCCCACAACTTTACTTCCGCCAGTACCTCGCCTCGTACTTTCCAAACTTCACAGAAGCTCTCCTGCGAACCATGCAAGACTAGCACTCCTGGAAGAAAGGATATGGTGGAGACATGGCTTAGCCACAGCCTAAGGGATGTTTCCAGAATGAAACTTTCACTCTGCAGCGGAGTGTGCGCTGATATGAATCTTCCTGGCAGATTAAAATTGTGTGCCGGAACTGGGACTCGAACCTGGGACCTTTGTCTTTCGCGGGCAAGCGCACTTAGGCTGTGGCTTATCAGTCACGAAATCTCTGTTCAGTCTCCATGACCTGGGTTTGAGTCCATATGCAGAATGAGACAGTTCGACGTGTCATTTGAAGGTCATACATATTCTCAACTAGCTGCTTGTGAGAGACAATTTTAATGTCAATTTGTGTTAAATAATAAGTACGGTAGGTTACTTTGAACAGGAAATCATGAATACGACGAACTTACTACGTGCATTACCTATATGACGTACTAATGAGAGTGGTAACATTTCAGGTATGCCACTCTTGTATTAAATGTCAGCTTACAAGCTTTAAGGACAGTCTTATCTGTGATAATGTGTTCCCTGATATTTGTAGTATCATGGTATTACTTTACACGTTGAGTTACTGAGATAAAGAGCAGCGTTTTCTAGTGGTGACTTGTTGGAATCATTTTCAGTAGTCGAACGACTGTACCGAGGAGCGTGTAGAGTCCCCTCAAGACAGGTACGCTAGTTGGGTTGCATTCGAATCAGGCGAATTGCAATTCAGGTTGTTCGGATACTTTTCAGCAGAACTGTATAAAAGGACCTGTCAACTACCAGGACCACAACGGTACACGATATGCAGGGTGTTTCTAAATGATACCGACAAACTTCGTGGGGTGGTAGAGAGAGGATGGCCTGAGGAACAAATCGATGACTGATGAGCCCGTAGTTAAGTCCCATAAGCTATACAAACATTTGAAACAAATCGATGCAGGAAACCTATGTCCGGAATCGTTTCCCAATGGGACTGCCGAGCGTCAAAATTATAGGTTCCGAAGCCTACCGCTAGGCGCTAGGCCAACACCACCTGGAAGACAAGGCCTCACAACAGGCCGTGCCTACGTCACACTTAGAGGCCCCGGCCGCCAACTGACTGACTGGCCGCTGCGCGGCGGTGGGCGTGCCACAGTGGCCTGCCAGTGAGGTAGCAGCCGGGGCCTCTAAGTGTGACGTAGGCACGGCCTGTTGTAAGGCCTTGTCTTCTAGGTGGTGTTGGCTAGGCCAACCCTCAGGCGGCGAACGCGTCGGTCTATGCACACACAGGTCTGTAATATATGGTTTTTTATATTCGTGGTTTGCGAGTGATTGCAACAATCGCCCATGGAGAAGATGGAGCTGGCGGCTATGTGGGCAGGCCCTGTTCCCTAGGAATGCAATGCTATCTAGCCGTGATGGCTGGTGGTGACGTACTTGGGCTTCTCCGCGTGGTTTATTGTCTCTCAAAACCTCCAACACCATCTCCGATGTTCTACGCTATAGCATAGTATAATGGACGTTCTGGCAGCGGCCTGCTTTCGTAGAACGCCACACAAACTGCATGAGGGGTGGCCTAGCGGCAGGCACCAGCACCCAAACTTTTCACGCTCGGTAGCGCCGTTTTGAGACTTTTCCGGACGTTGGTTCTCTACCTCGTTTTGCTCCTCAAGCCATCCTCTACCACCCACAAAATTGTCGGTATCATTTAGAAACACCCTGTATATTGCTTACTGTTACCAGGACGACCAAGCAACATCATAGAGAGACAGCACTCAACAGTAACCTAGCTAGTGGTATGGCGTGCATTGCACCATGTGTTTCTTGATACAGAGGCACGTGCGCTTTGGTATCTGATAGTCAATGGGAATTTCATGACGCGAGTCTAATTAAAAGATATTCATATTGTGGACCCTCCGCTGAGCACTCAATGTAATGCATTAGATAACGACAAAATCGCCTGGCATCTGGTCCTTCCGTATAAGTGTGGTGTTCGGCGCAAAAAATTATCGCTTTCTTACTTCGAGTCGAGCCACAAGCTATCAAACTGCGGATACTAATCTTTCCGGAGGAGACATTCATCGCCGAACAAAGACCAGTGCATACACGTGGATTCGAGGTCTCACATTGCTGTATCTTTCCCCAAGACAGCGCCAAGAACGTCTTCGACTTTTGGTCATTTCTACAAGAGCGTCATTCTATGATTAAGAACCATCCGAAATATAGACTTTATTATGCTAAATTTTATAGGAAGTGCAATTTGCGATGCACCGCGCAGCTGGGATGTACCGGATATGAGAAGTTAATCTATACATTCGTCAACTTCGAACTAGACTTGACCAGGGCAATGGAGCTTAGTCCACAATCTATCGAGAAGACGTGCCAGACTCCAACAAGAGGGGCAATGGGTATCAGCGGGATGCACTACTAACAATAGCTCAACAGGCAGTCAAAGTGCAATGCAAGAAATCCGGTTAAGTATTATTCTTACTTTAATTTCAACTATGTTTGCATCACTTTCTTTCCTTTAAAGAAGAGATTCAACTTTAATTTCCGTATTTAGAGAAGTACAAATTTTAATTTTTATTATTGGGAATACCTAAAAGAAAAGAAGAAGAGGATGAGAAAAAGGAAATTGGGTAAGGCGACCACTGGCCCGAAGCGTGAAATCCTAACCCGAATCCCGATCCGGCACAAATTTTCACCTTCACCGTGGAAGTTATTTCAATGCCCTGAAACGGCTGAAATGTTTCATTATTTTGAATTCCTAAAATTACGGCCGTTGATGTCAAACAATGGTGTCTGTTCTTTCGGACCTGTGAGAAAAGCACAGACAACATTTCAATAATGTGCGTTTCTTCATAGGAGGTATATAAAACGAAATAACTTGACACAAATTAGCAATCGCGGTGGAGTAGCAAAGCGGGCTAATTCGCCATGCTGCGGAGTGCACGGTTGCTTGCCTTCGGAGGTTCGAGTCCTCCCTCGGGCATGTGTGTGTGTGTGTGTGTGTGTGTGTGTCTGTGTGTGTGTGTGTGTGTGTGTGTGTGTGTGTGTGTTGTCCTTAGCATAAGTTCGTTTAAATAGTTTGTAAGCCTAGCGATTGATATTCGCACTAGTTAAGTCCCATAGATTTACAAACATTTGCACATTTGCATAAAGTACCATCACACAGAAACTTGTGCCACGCTATGACAAGTGCCTACAAAATTTCGGCAGCTATGTAGAAAAGTAGTTTAACAGTTGTAGACTTTTGTACAATAAATATTTTTTTCTGTCCCTGTACACGTTTGTTTTATATAACCAAACGGAACTTACTTTCTGAACGTACCTCGCAGAAATGCAGTCGTAATTATTTTATGAAACACACCGGACTGTATGGATGACCGTCAGTATTAGAAAAGTTGAGATGAAATAGTTGGTAGTCTGTTGGTGCAAATTGCTTTGTTTGAAGTATATTTGCGAGCAACAGTTCCGTAATAATTATCGCTGACGAAGCTAATATAGTGACAAGGCATGCAATCTGTTGCCCGACGGAGATAATTTAACAAAGAGGTAAACAGCAAATGGAAATGGATTGCGAAATGACTGGGAGGCGGGATGCGGCGGTGCCGCTACAGCGCCGCTTGGTGGCATTCGATGGAGGCAGGTAATCAGCGAGCCGATAGCAGATAAATGGCGAAATTTGGCCAGTAATCCTGTTATTAAGCAGGCGCCCCAGGCGCGGCCCAATCAGCGCCGGCAGCTCGCACGTCACACAGCAATTCACTGGACCAGGTATGCAAATCACGCCGCCGCAAAATGCCAGTTCTTCATAGGAAATGCCTGGCAGAAATGTTCTCTACAACCACGTCTGTACTCCAGCAGATACTATGCATGAAGCAATTCCCCTTGTGCGATTATTTTTGCAGACAATGTGAGAAAGAGTAGTATTGTCGATTCCCCAATGTGTACCTCAGAATTGTGCGCCTCGGTTGCACAGTGGTAGAGTGCCAGACTACAAATCCAAAGGTCCCGGGTTCGATCCCCGCCAGGTCCTAGGATTTTTATCTGTCACTTTCCACTTCTTTCACCTCTGGCAGTTTTGCTGATGTGAAAAATACCGAGTAGCACCGTGGTTCGGAACCCACGTTAAACTGTAGGTCCCCCTATAACTGGCTGGGTAAGTCAGTTCGAAGGTCGGAGGAAGGCAACGGCATACCATCTCCAAACAGGACCATGCCTAGGAAAGCACTGTGATGTTCAAACCAATCTTCGGATTGTTGACTGCTTTTTTTTTTTAACTCAGAATTTCTCTCTTTCCTGCTTATAATGTTTTAATAGATTTTTAGATAATTACTGTTCCTTTCTACCGATTTTCAAAAAAGATACTTAGCTTTTCAAGATTACGGTGTATGGGGGTTCTGCTCGCTGCAACATTATTCTCCTGGGGCGTCGTGGTAGAAATAAATACTCGGTATGTACAATGTTTCACTTCTTCTTTAATTTGCAATCAAACTGCTTCTCCACCAAAACATTACAGTTTCAAAACATACACAATGTATCAGAACTTAGCTGGTAGTACTTCCATTTCAAAACAATAGACTGACATAGTTTCCACTGCACTTGACAAACGATTAAAACTCGTACTCCCCCACGCAAGGCGGTGAGGCAAATATATAACATCGGCAATAATGACCTTACATTATGCATTGTTCATAACAATTGAATATACTAATTTACAATTAACAAACACACAAAGAAAACATTTCATGTACACAAAAATAATCACAATATAAAATGAAAACTATACATACAATATTTTTCGATAGCGTAAATCTTTTTAAGTCTTAATCGCGGTACTTCCTGTTTGACAAGAAATTGTGATGTTAAATGTCAATTAATTTGTTAATGAGTACATCATACACGTTCCTAACATATATTGAACTATGAAATATCATAGCAAATCTGAAAATAGGTTCAAAATCTCACGTCAGTCAATATATACAAAAAAACAACAACACAATATTCAAATCTCGACTATTACATTAATTAACACAATTAGCTGGTCAACACAACTTGTTTATGAGCCTAACATATATACAATGCTATTTATTTTAATGTCTTTATGTAGATACAAAAGTTTTTACCATTTTTCTGTCTATTTATTGAAATAACATACAATGACAAAACTATTGTTAATAGAACTGTCTGGAAACGTCTTATACAAATCTCTTAATTAATGAAATCTATAGCTTGTTATAATCACAGTATCACCGAGCACTGTCCTACACTGATTCCTAGGCTGGTTATTTCGTTTGTAACTTCACACGCAACATGTATCACTAATGAACCACACGATTCTGGGTCCGACGCAGACGGTATCGTACGATAACATTGAGATGAGAGGGCCAGCAGTATCATCACATGCTGATGATCATTTCGTGGGATTGGCCTACATATACGAAGGATTTTCAAATGAAAAGTACTAAACGACACTGTGGGTGTACCTGAAGTCTTTATTCAAAAATAATCACTAAAAACCTGAGCACAATTATCCCACTGTTTAACGAGCCGAAGGATTCCCTTTTCCAAGAATTCCTCTGACAGTGACAAGAGCCATTCCTCTACTGTGTCCGTCGCTTTCGTCGTCGTCCGAGTTGAAGCTCTTCCCTTTGAGATTTCTTTTCTTTTTAGCTGACCAAATAGATGTTAGGTACTGTCCGGGCTTAGGGCTGATACCCAAGCTGCTCCCACTTGAATTTATTCTATTCTGACTGACGCGTGGAATCGCGGGGTCATGGAATAGAATCACTCCCTCTGGGGGCAGCCCTGGTCGTTTGCTCTTGATGGACTTAGGTAGGCTACGGAGTGTCACTGTTAATGGCTTTTCCGTGCTCGAGGAATTGGATGAGTATCGGACCCCGCACGTCGAAAACGACGGTGATTCTCACTTTGCGTGCTGACGGCACAGCCTTGAACTTCTTACTGGAAGGTAACGACATATGCTTCGTGTGTCCCTAGATGTCCCACTACGTTATCCCAAAGCGGTATATTCAACTTTCAACCGGTTTGTTTGTTAAGACGTTTCTTACCTTTTTTGAACACCCCTCGTAGGAGGAAGTAATACTTTTTGACTCGTACTGGTACGAGGCGTTTTTAACTTTGTTATGCTTTATCCTTTCGACCCATATTACGCAATCCCAACAGTTTCATGACAAAACTGATGTTCACATCTTATTGGAAATTACTATTGACATAAATAGCTTTAGAGTATAGAAATATACATATGTTTCTATTTTGAGGCAACTACATCTCCAAAACTACGCAAAACACGGAAAACTTAATACTAGTAAATGGAGTACCTGTCTGTGTTGCAACTGGCCATCCCTTTCATTACTGGTTGCTACGTAAAAAAGTTGGTACAGTTTACTGAAACCATCAATTTTCCTTTAGTCGTATATGGCATAGCAAGGGAAAATTACCAATAACCTGTCTTTCTTTAAATCTTGAATCGAACCACTTGATTCTTCATTTCACTACATACGTTAATTTAAACGTTTGTGTTCCAATAGTTGATATTTATGATCAAAGTCTTGTTATATTGCTGCAATTTTGGATGTACGGTACAAATAATGTGGTACTTTTCATACAGGTATTGACAGAAAATACAAAATTATTAATTTAAGCGGCTTCTGGATGTCTATGCGACGTTACAGTATAGTTCCGCTGCACCGCTGAAAGGATGGTATGGGGGGACATATCCATGCAAGGTCATAACACGACTGTAATTTTCACTCCGACATTAAATACGCATCGCAGATAGGCGCCTGAACAATATACTCAGATATCATCATCTGAGAGAGGACGTGCAGTTTGGTTCAAGGAAGGAAGCTTGGAGTTCAACGTCCCGTCGACAACGTGGTCATTCGAGACGGAGCTTACGCTCGGAATGTTTGGGTAAGGATGCGGAAGGAAATCGGCAGTGCCCTTTTCAAAGGAACCATCCCGACATTTGCCTGGAGTGATTTAGTGAAATCACGGGTGGCCGGAGGTGTGTTTGAACCCCGTCCTTCCGAATGCGAGTCCAGTGTGTTACCACTGCGCCACTTCGCTCGGTGCACTTTGGTTCAATTAAGACCGTTGTGGTAATCAGCTAACGGCTCTCATTTCAAAAGGCATGATGGGTTAACCACGAATGAACGCAATTCCAAGGCCGCGTGGAATGGCCGCGTGGTCTAAGGCGTCATGCTACAGACTCGGCGTTGTTTCCGCCGGAGGTTCGAGTCCTCCCTCAGGAATGGGTGTGTATATTGTCTACAGTGTAATTTAGTAAGTCTAGGGACTGATGACCATAGCAGATTGGTCCAATAGGTTCACAAACATTTGAATAGTTCCGAGAAGGAAGCGTTCGACCTAGAGGAAAACTAGAAACTAAGGAACGAGGGATCGTAAGAGGCACTCAGAATCCAGATTCGTTACTGTCTTTAATCTCAAGTGCCACCGGTACTACAGGGTCAGCAACGACTATTATTAGGAAGTTCACAGAACGTTGGCTAAGTCTTCAGCACCCCTTGCGAAATCAAATGTTTCAAATGTTTGTATAGCTTATGGGACTTAACTACGGGGTCATCAGTCCCTAAACTTACAAACTACTTACGAACTAGCTAACATTAAGGACGGCACAAATATCCATGCCCGATGGGGTATTCGAACCCCCGACCGTTGTGGCCGTACAGACCGTGACTGGAGCGCCCAGTCCCCTCGGTCACTGCGGCCGGCCACCCCTTGCGCAGACTGCCAATGACCAGTGTACGCCAAAAGGCTCGTTCAATCTGCAATCTCATTGACTAGAGAAGAATTGTCTTTAGAGAATAGTCTCATTTCTAATTAAGGCTTTGCCAGCGACGACATACCTGGAATCGACCCAGACAGTGGTAGGATACCAACTTGAGTAGCAGCCGACATACAGACTGACAACCAGGAGTGATAGTCCGGGTGATTTTTCGTTTCATAGCAGACCACCTTCAGTTTGCCAATGGCATATTCTGCGCCCCAGTCTGTTACCCTTCATGCTCTTGCATTTCAGTAACTTATGCCCCTTCTCCCTCTCCATTTCCCCTTTTAGCACATGGTAAGAGTTCTACTGCTTGCCATACCCTACTTCAGCTAACAGAATCGCACGATACTCTCCAGTTGAGTAATTTTGGATCATCATGGCATTTTCAGAAATAGCTTACATCAGAGCTTTTCAGTAGTAGCATTTCTGGAATTCACAAATCTTGCAAATCTCTCCCAATATTTTCTGCACTGCGTAAAGTGGCATTATGGGGTGGACCCTACAGTCATCTCGAGATTTCCCCGATCTAAGACGCGAAATGACATAATTTGACATGTAATTTCTCATTCCGCCATCGAACAACTCTATCAAGCAGAATAATTGATTAACGGCCAGAGCCTAGGCACTACCTTATCGCCTTCTTTCATGCATTTTTTTTATTGTGAGGATATGGTTGCCTCTACATGTTCATCATAGCAACAAATTAACGCCCCATTAAAGCAATTGTTGAATTTTTTATTTTATTTTTAGTGTAGTTATAACTCATTTTCATGCTACAGCCTAACACTTGTTGGATAGTATTCCTCCTGACTGCTTGTCATGTTGTGAATATGTTTTGAAGTAGAAGAATGGAAATATGCAGCTGCAGCTGTTACTCAGGCTCAGGAAGTTGTAAATCGTAGAACACCACCAGTATTTCTGCTCGTACTGCCGGCCGCGGTGGCTGAGCGGTCTGCGACGGGCCAGTCACGTTCTGCACGGCCACTACAGTCGGGGGTTCGAATCCCACCACGAGCATGGATATTTGTGTCGTCCTTAGTATTAGCTAGTTCAAATGTACTTTGTAAGTTTAGGGACTGATGACCCCGTAGTTAAGTCCCATAAGCTCTACAAACATTTGAACATTTTTCTGCTCGTGCTCTAATAATAGTAGTAGTTTTGCTAGACATCAAATTTATTTTATAAACTGCAAGTCTTCTTTTTTTCAACATATCAATGCTGGCCATCTTGCTATGAAGTATATGGAATTGTATTACTCACACAGTTGCATAAAAGTAATTATACTCTACTGTCATGAGGGTACACAGACATTTGGATATTTTAGAGCATTGTCCAAAATATAATATACACATACTCCGATGTTAAATGCCTCATCATAAAATGTGAAGAGAAACTTCAAAGATGCAGAGAGGTATGTATTGTGGTAGAAGGATTCTGTAGTGAAGAGTAACCCAAAGTGTAAATTATTTAGCGCAAAAGAATCAGAATAAAGATGTTCCAGTGTCCGGCACAGAGCCACAACGAGAACGGCTGACAGAAGACGGTCAGTCGCCTAGCAGTGTCAGCTGCCTAAATTAAAAGAAGCTCCGGCCACATGACGAAACTGCGCGCTGTTACAAACCCAGAATACATCGACCCTGGTGGCACTGACCCGATCTGAAATGTTCCAACGCCGAATTCAGCAAGGAAACATCCTATTTAAAGGACCTCGTGCAGCTTTTCATCGGTCAAGCACAGCTGAGCGGTAATGTACCGTCCAGTCTGTGCCACACATCGTCATCGTATGAAATGCGGTTGGTCAGCGATAGCGCGCACTGTTGTGCCACTCGCCGCGAAATTTCAGCAACGGTCGACCCTGAGCCCTGAACCGTGGCGAGGCCATCGAGATTGACAGGTCGTGGTGCGCACGCCATGTAAGCAATGTAGTCCTGAGCAGGCTTAATCGCTAGCTGAGTGGCTGGCCGCTATGTGGCAGTGGGCTGTGCCAATGCCACCTAGAGACAAGGCCTCACAACAGCCCCTGCTACGTCACACTGACCAGGCCGCGGCCGCCAGCTGAATGGCTGGCCGCTGGGGCACGCCCCCTGCCTCTTAGCAGACAGCCAGTAAGCTGGCGGCCGCGGCCTGATCAGTGTGACGTAGCACAGGCTGTTGTGAGGCCTTGTCTCTAGGTGGTGCTGGCTGTGCTCCAGCAGCTGGCCAATCACTTCACGATCGCGCCTGCTCAAGACTACCGAGGCCTACGAGAAATACAGGCCCCGGCGCGGACGTCATGCGACGTAAGCATAGCAGTTCTGAGCCGGCCAACCGGCTACACGCTTGGCCGGCCGCTGGGGCACGGCCCATCGCCTCAGAGCTGCCGGCCAACTAGCTAGCCGGTCGGCCGGCTCAGGACTGCTATGCTTACGTCACATGACGTGCGCTTCATGGCCCGTCTTTCTCGTTGGCCTCGAATCGCGGAGTCTGATGTCATCGCTGGCCGGCTCTTCACGCTCCCGCCACAGTCTAACATACCACTCACGAGATTCGAGCGAATTTTCGTTACCCACCGCGATAACAGCGGGCCAAGCGTCCAGCAGGGGACACTAGTCAGTTGGCGGTATCTCGTGTGTTGTAAGTCACGTTATTCGCAGCTTATATTCAATAACGTGATACTCTTTTGAACCAGGAACATTTGTAGTGTAATGAATTGCAGCAACAATCATAAAAAGACATTACATTTGTAATTTTTCAGGATTCCTAAGGAACCTTCGAGGTGTGTAACATAATCATATTTCTGAAATGTTTTCGATTCAATTCGCCTGAAAATTACATAAATTTAATAATGAATCTTAGATCTTGTTAGGAGTACAAAAAAAATTCAAATTTTAGAAGATCTCCTGCAGAAGGATGCACTTTACCTTTATAATAACGTGAAGTTTTGTTCGTTGCACTTCGAACAAAACCAGTCCATGAACGCAGAAAGAAAGAAACTGGTATGGAATGTTATACCAACATTATTCGAAATACTTAATAAGTCGCCGAAATTGTCCCTGAAAAGGAAACTTACACAAAGAAGACAAGACTTGAAAAATTCGAGTTTGTTATGCAAGTAAACGTAACAAGGACTGTTGATCAAATTCCAACGGAAATAAAGTTTTCAAAGTATTTCTGCTGTTATTTGGAAGTATGTCAGATCAAACTGTGTGGGTAAAGTTCAAAAGTTTGTAGAGCTTATGGGACTTAACTACGGGGTCATCAGTCCCTAAACTTACAAACTACTTATGAACTAACTAATACTAAGGACGACACAAATATCCATGCCCGAGGGAGGATTCGAAACCCCGACCGTAGTGGCCGTGCCGATCGTGACTGGAGCGCTCAGTCCCCCCCCTCCCATTTTTTTATTGAAGGAGGAGGGAGTGGTCTTTGGGATTTATATGTTCATTAGTTGATTTTATTAGTTGAATTTCATCAAAATAAAACAGCTTTTTCCTGGCACACATCAAAAATATTGAAAAAGAAGATAAATGTACAGTGCTGTATTCCTCTCAAACTTCTCTATGATTTTCCACTCGCTCATCGCCCAGTTTAGGGTTTCCTCTCCCTTTTTTTTTATTGAAATGATAATGATTGTGTTTCACTTTAACAAAACGCAATTAACCTCCATGCGGTCTTAACTAACGGATATAGCGTGTACATGCAAAACTAAAAACGAAAAACATTAAAGTAAAGAAACTTGTGAGTGGGAAGTGAGTTTCCGGGCGGTCAACTCCAGCGCTTCTGCCGCCAGGCACGTCTTCTCGTTTTATGGTAAGAGGTAACCGTTTCATCTTGTCCATCACATTCCTCTTCATCGTTATCAAATCAGTTTCTCATACACGGGACGTTCCAGCTGCTTCGAGGATCTCGTAACGCACTCCCCAGAAAATTAAAAAAAATATGTTGGTACTTCGGGTTCCGTACCAGCGCCATATGTTGTTCTTGTAAATGGTTCCAGAAGTCCAGCACATGTTTCGCGCCGTCGCGAAGCAAATAATACGCCACCTGGGCTCGAAGCCATGTCACTGCGTTCGTTTTGGCTCGTGGGTAATACGTTCTGACTGGAAAAAGGGCAATCTTGGGGTCGATATTTTGTTGTCCAACGCGCAGTAGAAAGCCAGTCATCTTCGTCACTAGCCGCCATACTTCCTCAGAGAGCCCGCACATGAGACGGTGAGTGTCGTCGTCTAGAACCTGGCATACTTGACATAACGGAGAGTTCACCATATTGATGGCATGCAGGCGGGATCCAGTTACTTGTTTACCGTTAACCACCATGTACCATGTTGTTCTCGTTTCCGTGTCAAGTGTGGCATGATGAACTGTCCGCCATACCACCGGCCAGTGGATCGTGGGGTGCCGTGTTTCCACAGGGTTGGCGGGGCACTTACTCGTAAGTATCGGGTAGATGTCGCGTGCTGTCGCTGTTCTGTTGTTCGGTAGCTCCGTCATAACATAGCTATATTCAAGGAAAAACTCTCTGATATGTTGAAACGGTGGAGAAATGTTCTGCATCATCACATGCGCTTGTCGGGAAGCTGTTGCCAGTTCGTCTATCAAGATTCCGGACAGACTCTGGTGTTGTCTTCTCCATGTTTTCAATGTCGCGCTAATATAGAGCGCAACTGTTCGATCGTAAACATGAACAAGCCCGAGGCCACTCCTACAAGTTGGTAGTGTCAGAGCCTCACATCGGATCTTGAAGAGGGCTCCCATACTGACGAAGTATCCAAATGCTGCCAGTATGCGTCGGGCGATCGTCTTTGGCATCGGTAAATCTGTGCATAGTGTGGAATGCGTGACGCCAAGTATATATTTATATAAGCGACACGTTGAATCATATTTAATGTTCGCAGTGCGTTCGCTCTGACACCATTTCGTCTGGCTATGAGCAACCTCTTCAAGTTGAGCGCCGCCGTGCGTCGTACATCATTCGTGAAGACGATTCCCAGATACTTGATTCTGTCCAGTAACGGGAATGGTGCAACGCAGTCGACAGGTAGTCCTGTGCCTATATTCAAGGCGACGGATTTGGCCACACTCATGCGGCTACCCGTAGCGGCACCATATCGATTTATCCAGTCCAAAGCCGCGTTAACGTCGTTGATCTTCCTCACCACCAATATAAGGTCATCGGCATATGCTTTGCAGTGAAAGTATAACCACGCATCGTAATGCCTGTCAGGCGTTGTCGGAGGCCGCTGAGAAGTGGTTCAAGTGCCATGGCATATATGATCGTGGACAAAGTACATCCTTGTCGAATTGATCTCTTAATAGTAAGGGGTCCTACCAAAGGACCGTTAACAAGCACTTTAGAAGTGGCCTCGTGTAACAGTCGCATCACTATGATTTTGTATGGCTGTGGGAAACTCATTTGTGTCATCAGTTTCTTAATGTAGGTGTGGCTGACCCTATCGAAGGCACGATCGAAGTCTATGGAAATCAGAGCACCACGGAGACGACATGCTTTCGCCAGTGCGATCGAATCGCGGTATTCACTGAGTGCCTTCTGAATGTTGTTGTCGCCGCCGAGTGATGTCTGGTCAGATGACACCACGCGATGCGAGTGAAGATCTTAAAATCACAATTAAGTAGTGTTAGGGGGCGATATTCTCTGATTCTTGTGCTGTGTGATGTTTTAGGTATGGGGATGATGAGGCCCTCTACAAAGGCTGGCGGAAGTGGCACTTCAGGAGACATGAGTTCGCTACAAATTTCCGTCCAAGAGGGTGCAATCAATTGTTGGAAAACCCGAAAAATTCCAAAGGTATTCAGTCAGGCCCTGGCGACTTATTGAGTGCGCCCTTGCCTATGGCATCGACCAGTTCGTCCTCAGTGATTTCTGCCTGCAATATCGCCTGCGTCTCTTGATCTGGCGTCCCGAACAGCGTGGTAGTGACTTCATGGAGGTCCTGCCGCTCTAGTTCTTCTTCGGTGTATAGTCTGGTATAATAATCACCGAAGGCATGTGCTATGTCATTTTGTGTCGGGAGATGGAAGCCATCTTCTGTGTCAGTGCCATGTATTAGGCCTCTGCGACGTCGCTTATGTTCATGAATAACATGGTGCATCGATCGATGTTCGCCCGCGACACGGTCCATTGTCCTCGCGCGGACAGCTGCACCTTCCAGATGAGAGCGCATAAGAGCTATGATTTTAGCCTTTGCTCGTTGAACCATCATTTGTCGCTCCAGTGAAGGGAACTGATATGTGCATTCTCTTAATATCGTGAAATAAAAGTTTAAAGTTTGCCATTTCCACCGTGATCGTTCGCGCCCCAACGCAATGAGTGCCCGCCGTATCGCCGGTTTTGTACATTCTAACCACCATCTTAATGCCGTGGGAAAAGACCGTACGCAATCATTCTAAACTTCTTCGATAACTTGATGACACTCCGGAGCTTTAAGATGGTCCACGTTCATCTTCCATATGCCATGGCGTCGCCACACTTGTTGCCTTTGGAGGCCGATCGTGCAGATATAAACCGAGTGGTCAGTGAAGGCCGCTGGCCATAGTTCTGCGTCATGGGTGTCATGTCGGAGGCAGCGCGTAACGTAGACGCGATCTATGCGGCTGCCGGAATGGCTGGTTACATACGTGTACCCGGTTCGATCCCCATGTACATATTCCCACGTATCTACCATTCGAAGTTCTTGTATCAAAGTTCTCAATTCTGGGCATGGGCTATAACGTGGGAACTGGTCCTTCGGCGACAGCACAAAATTGAAATCTCCGCCAAGGATGCATTGAGCGTGTCGACCAAGAAATAGCGGAGCTATTTCTTCCGCAAAGAAGTGGGATCGTTATCTTCGTTTATCAATGCCGGACGGTGCGTAGATGTTGATAAAGCGCACTTCAAGTACGGTTATGGCCATTCCTCGTGCCGATGGTAAGTAGATGACGTCTTCCGCTAATATAACTTCCTTAAGGAGCATCGCTACTCCACTACAAGTTTCTAAAGCTGGTGACAGTAAACTGTTGTAGCCATAGAAAGTCGGGAATTCGTCGACGTATACTTCTTGTAAAAGAGCGATATCTATATCTGCTGCTCGCAGCATATCCTTCAGGAGGGTAGTCTTGATTTGCGATCTTATATTATTGGTGTTGATAGATGCGATGCAGTAGGCTTGTTGCCGTCTTACTCGTTGTTGGGCGTGCATATTACACGAGCATCGTTGCTGGTGGTGCGGTCTCAGTGGTGTCAGTGAAGCGGCAAACTTCAGTTATGATGGAACTCCGTGGGTGGTGTCACTGCAGACGCGGTGCTCGCGGTTAACTGAGACTGGATTTCTTCAATGTCGTCGGGTTCGTCTGTCCAAGAGGGGCCCTTTGTCTGGAACTTTGCAACCACAGCCGGTGACACCTTATTTTCTTTTATCGGGGCAAGTTGTGGGACTTCCTGTGGGACGTCAGAGGTGATCTCGCTGGTGTGTCCTGGGCTATCACGTTCAGCGTTATGTTGTTGTTCGTCGTCAGAGGCCCCAGTACTCTCCATCGTGGTGTCGTCATCATCTACCTGGTCAGTACGTAGAAAGCTATCCTCCGATGGTGTGTTACATCAATTCCTTCGTCGTTTTGGGGATATCTGCTTGCGTTGTCGTACATCCGTGTCCGCGACCTGTGTGGAGGTCTGGTCGTCTGTAGCATTGGGGACAAAAGCGACCGTTGGTGGCACCAGCCGATCGATGTCCATAGACGTCTCCGTAGTAGCAATTTCGGTCACCTGTTGTGATTGTTCCGAAGCGGTTTCCTCGACTGCCATCTTGGTATCTACTTGTGTCATCTCTAATGCCGAATCATCCACCACTTGATACTCAGTATCGTGCGACGGAAGCGCTTGTCGTATAGCGGCAGAGTAGGTAAGATGCATAGTAGAAACGGTCGTGGGTGGTGGTGCAGTTTCGGCAGCCGGAATTTGTGTGATCCTCCTTTGGATGCATTGAGAACGTAGATGACCCTCCTTGCCGCACTCCGAGCAGGTCTTGGGCTGACCGTCGTAAATAATTATGGCTCTGCAACCTACGATAGTGAAGTACGACGGAACGTGCTTTGTAAGATCAATCCGCACTTATCGCACCCCATTCAGAACGGGGTATTTCGTAAATGTGGTCCACTTTTCGGGAACATGGCTGATAACACGACCATATGGTTGTAAAGCGTTGACCACTACATGTTCCGGAACCTCGAAGGGCAATTCAAAGACTCTTATAGTGCGGATTCCCGCGTGGTCGATCGAAACTGTTCCAACATTGCCGTCGGCATGTTTAAATCGTATTCCATCGGCATGGTCACGTACAAGTTTGTCGTTGCTCAATTTCAGATGTACCACACTGCTCGTGATAGAGAAAAGAATGCCAATCACGTACTGTGCATCTAGTTTTAGGTCTTCTTCTATGAAACGTTAGATTTCACATGCTTTGGGTCGTACGTATCCAGGCGCGAAAGTGATCTTGATAATTGCCTTTCTATATGAGTGTTCCACTGCGCGTCAATTAGTGGGTACTCGCGAGAACCACAACGGTAAACAGCCGACCGCGCGCCCGCGAACTCCCCGATGAGACGTAAAGACGTCTACCGCATCGCTCCGCTGCCTAAAGCAGACTTCCCCTCGACCACCGCGGCCGTCGTGGGGAAAGTTTTTTATTTATTTTTTTTTTTAATCTATCGGACCAAACTGCGTGGTCATCAGTCCGTAGCTTACAAACTACTTAAATCTAGGTAAACTAACCTACGGACAAACACATACACCCATGCCCCAGGAAGGACTCGAACCTCCACGGCGAGCAACCGCGCGCTCCGCAGCGAGGTGCTTTAGACCGCTCGGCTACTCCACCGCGGCGTGGGGAAAGTACCAGACCTCCAGGCACTAATAGAAAGTACTGCATCTCAAACCATTCTAGGTACTGGAGATAAGTTCAGCTGCAGTATTTAAAAGGGGAAATATGGTGTTCAGGAAAGATAGATTGAATAAAATTGGTGGTGGCGTATTTGTTGCTGTCACAGGCAGTTTATCCTGTAGCGAAATTGAAGTAGATTGCTCCTGTGCGTTGGTATGAGTAGAGGTTATATCTGACAACCAAAATAAATTAATAATTGTTTCTTCTTATCGACCCACTGAGTCAGACGATTCGATTGCAGAAATGTTCAAAGAAAGCTTGGACCAAATTTCAAAAATGTACCCAAAGCATACAATTTCAGTTGGTGGCGACTTTAACTTCCCCTCGATATGTTGGCAAAAATACATTTTCAAAATCGCAGGCAAGCATAAAACATCGTCCGAAATTGTACTAAACGCATTCTCAGAAAATTATCTCATGCAATTTGTTCATTAGACCACTAGAATAGTAAATAGTTGTGAGAACATACTTGACCTCCTAGCAACAAATACTCCAGAGCTAATAAAGAGCATCAAAACAGACACAGGGATTAGTGAACACAGAGTTGTCATAGTGAGACAGATATCGGACTTTACAAATTCATCGAAATTAAAAGAAAATTATATATATTCACCAAAGCAGATAAAAATGCGATTAACGTTTTCCTGAGAGAATTTCCAATATTGCGAAACTAACAATGTAAGTGTAGATCAGATGTGGCTTACATTCAAAGAAATAATATCGACAACCATTGACAGATTCATACGAAACAAATTAACAACGGAGGGGGTTGACTCGCCGAGGTACACAAAACAGGATAGATCACTGTTACAAAAGCAAAGCAAAAGCATGCCAAATTTAAACGCTCAAAAAATCTCCGATGTTTAACAGAAACTAGAAATTTAGCTCGAACTTCAATGCAAGACGCTTACAGTAGTTACCACAACAAAACACTGTAACGTATTTTGGTACAGGATCCTAAGAAACCAGACTTGCTTAATAAAGCTTTCCGAAATTCTTTCAGTAGAGAAGACGAAGCAAATACTCCATAATTCGTATCAAGAACATCTTCCAGCATGCGTAATTTAGAATTAGGTACCCCTGGAGTATTAATACAACTTAATCATTTAACAAAAGTAAGTATCCAGCCTCGACTGTATACCAATTAGATTTCTTTGGGAGTATGCTGATGCCATAGCCCCAAACCTAACTATCATATACAACCGCTCGCTCAGCGAACATTCCGTATCCAAAGACTGGAAAGTTCCACAGGTCACTCCAATATTCAAGAAAGGCAATAGGAGTTATCTGCAAAATTACACGCCTATATCACTGACGTCGGTTTATAGCAGGGTTTTAGACCATATACTTTCCTCAAATATTATGAACTACCTCGAAGAGAACGACCTATTGTCCCAAAGTTAACAAGGATTCAGAAAGAATCGCTCTTGTGAAACACAGGTAGCTCTTTACTCACATGATGTGATGAGTGCTATCGATAAGGGATGTCAATTAGATTCCGTATTTATAGATTTCCGGAATGCTTTTTACAATGTACCTCACAAATGTCTTCTAATCAAATTTCGTACTTATGGAATATCGCCACAGTTGCGCGATTGGATTCGTGATTTCCTGTTAGAGCGAACACATTACGTTGTAACTGACGGTAAGTCATCAAGTACAACAGAAGTGATATCTGGCGTTCCACAGGGAAGTGTTATATGGCCCCTTCTGTTCCTTATTTTTATAAACGGTTTAGGAGACAATCTGAGTAGGTCTCTTAAACTGTTCGAGGATGATGCTGTCATTTGGCGGTTAGTAAAGTCACCAGAAGATTAAAAGCAACTGCAAAATGATTTAGACAAGATATCTGCGTGGTGCAAAAATTGGCAATTAATCCTTCATAATGATAAATGTGTGGTCATCCATATCGCCACAAAAAGAAACCCGTTCAACTTCAGTAACACGATCAATCAGTCAAACTTTAAGGCCGTCAATTCTACTACATACCCAGGAGTAACAACTAAGAATCACTTAAATTGGAAAGAAAATATAGAAAATATTGTAGGGAAGGAGAACCAAAGACTACGTTTCATTGGCAGAATACTTAGGAGATGCAACAGTTCTATTAAAGAAAGTGCCTACACTATACTGTACGTACGGTCGGGTGTTCGAATCCCCCCTCGGGCATGGATATTTGTGCCGTCCTAGTTCGTAAGTAGTTCATAAGTAGTTTGTAAGTTTAGGGACTGATGACCCCGTAGTTAAGTCCCATAAGCTTAACAAACATTTGAACATTTTATACTGTACGTCCTACTTTGGAGTATTGCTGCGCATTGTGGGATCCACACCAGATGGGACTGACGGACGATGTAGAGAAAATCCAGAGAAGGGCAGCTCGTTTTGTATTATCTAGATATAGGTTAGAGAGTGGCACGGAAATGATCCACGAGTTGGGGTGGAAATCTTTAAAAGGAAGGCGTTATTTGTTGCGGCGACATCTATTTGCGAAATATATTTCACCAACTCTCTTTTCAGTTTGCGAATATATATTGTTAGCACCCACCTACATAGGGAGACATGATCATCAAAATAAAATAAGAGAAATCAGATCAAAAACGGAAAGATTTAGATGTTCCTTTTTGTAACGAGTTATTAGAGAATGGAACTATAGACAAATACCATAAAATTTGTTCGATGAACCCTGTGCCATGCAATTCAATGTGACTTGCAGAGTATCCATGTAGATGTAGATAATACAGACGAAATCCGTAGTTTTGCTAACGACTGCCCTTATAATTAAATCACAGAACGAAACGAAAAGAACGTTTTGTGTCGTACCCGTTTACTTACGGAGCTACTCGGCCACGCTTTTTATGCTTGAAACTCTGTGTGTTGATGTAGGCACACAAACTGCAAAAGTATTCGGATTCGCACGTATTTCTGCGTCAGTGGGTTGTAACTTTCGCCATCTCATTTTTAGTTTCACTGGTGTCTATTTCATATTTCAGCATCATCCCTTCCGTTTGATATCAGACTAAAACCCTCGAGTCAAAAATAAAACAATCATATCGAAAATAAGCAAAAAATAAAAGTGTCTATCGTACGATGTATATGACGCTAACAGGCGGCTCCCTTCCTCACCGCATGCAGGGCTAGTGTCGTCCCAGCTGTCAGACGGTTACAGATTATATACCAGTGAGGGTCGCGACTGCTGTTAGACTGTGCTGCCGACTAGAGCCGCACGAGACAGGACGCCGCCGCCAGAGATGTGATATGGAGCCGTTCGCACGACCGGCGTCAAACGCTACCGCCCTCGCGTCTACAGAAGGCACACCGACGTCTGCGTCACGCCATCGTTCAACAGAGCTGGGCCGCAGTACACACTCTGCGGTTCTCTGACATCAGACCTGTAACACGCCGCTTTGACGCACTCCACACAACGCCTGATGCAGCGCAGGCACCGCTAGCCAGCGACAACCGCCACATGACCGGACACGCTCGTAATACTGTATGCACAAGAAGACACAACAAAAACCCAATCTCGCAGGTATTAATAGTAAATAAAGACAATTTCTTTGTTAAAAAGCAACGTCGCTGTTTCTCTCCTAACAAAATGTTCCCGATATATCTTTACATATGAATAAATAATGGAGTTTTGCAACGGTTAAATTCTTCTTTGGTCGATGCAACTGCCTTGTCAGTTGAGTACAAGTAGAAAGAAGTAGAAAGAAACATACAGGCCGCGTGGGAGTATCCCTGTGGTCTAAGGCATCATACTACCGACTGGGCGGCCGCTCCCACCGGAGGTTCGAGTCCTTCCTTGGGCATAGGCGTGTGTGAGTGAGTGAGTGTGTGTGTATGTGTGTGTGTGTGTGTGTGTGTGTGTGTGTGTCGTCCTTAGCGTAAGTTAGTTTAAATAGTTTGTAACTTTAGGGATTGATGGCTGTACCAGTTTGGTTCAATAGGTTTAGAAACATTTGAACATTTGAATGTGAGACAGAAAATGAAGGCACACACGCAATCAAACTCTCCACATGCTCATAGTGCATGTGGGGCTAAGCATGCCGTCCTTCAGCCAAAACTTCAATGCCTTGAGGCCCCAGCACCAGGACGTGAACGCAACAGTGTGACACCATTCTCCATGTGGGAAGTGGGTAATAGCTTGTGATGTAGTTGCTGGAAAAATTGCGATTCCACGATAAAGGTCAACACGAAGGAAGATTAAGGTTTAATGATCTGTTGACGATGTGGTTATTAAAGATTGAGCACTAGCTCGCATTTCATTTACCTATTTAGTTTTTAATCTCAGCATTTGTCTGAAGTGATTTACAGATATCATAGAAAATCTAAATCTGGATGGCTGGAAGTGGGTTTCAACTGCTTCCCTCCCAAAAGGAAGTATAGTAAACTATCCACTGCGCCACCTTACTCAGTGTGGAAACGACTGGTAGGGGTGAGCAGGAGATGTGAAATCCACAAATGCTGCTACTGCATACTGCTGATGTCAGCGATTTCTGCCATAACACACCCTGCTCACCTGCTGACTTATTACATTTGTAACTAGTGGATATTATAGTCCTAGGACACTAAGTTCCTTAATTTTGTGAACTGCAAACGTTTTATTTTCTGAACATTTTCTGAACGGCTGTCTGCCGTCTTACCTAGGTTTTTAACTTAGTAATTTATCTAAAGGACACTAGACGGGTCTATTTTTTTTTTTTTTTTTTTTTTTTTTTTTTTTTAATTTTATTTTTTTTTTTTGCTAAACTAGTTACTGCAATATTGAGTTACTATCGCGGGGATTTTATTATACTAATAATTTATCACTGTGTCTATCACTGTGGCCATATGAACGGTTTCTCCGGGAAGCCACTGTCCCTGTGAGAATGTGTACTTGCTTTATTCTGTATGTGCATGTATGAGCATCTTCTGGCATGGCTGTCTGAGTGTATGTAAGAGTATTTTCGTCGTCGGCTGATGGCTGCTCGCTTTTTTATGTTTCTCTGGCTTCGTATCGATAGGTAGTCGTTACCAACTTCTACTTTTGATGCTACCAAAGAGGTTCCTGCACCCTTTGGTTACAAATTGAGTTGGCAATGTCCAGTAGTGAGCGTCCATAGGCCTTGCGAGTCTAGGCTCTCCCCACCACCTATGTTTCTAGCGGTTTTACCGATTCCCAGTGATGGTGGGCGACGTGCTGGCCGACTCTTCATTCTGTGGTTTCACTTCGCCCTGGTAAGATGTTCTGATTTTCTTTCCTCCCTTGAGATGGTAGCGAATCGTTGTCTAGTTTGTTCAAGTTAGACTTCGGAACTTAGGTACATTTTTCGGAATAAATTTCTCCAATAATACGGAAGTCTATTCAATTTCATTTCGTTGATTTTGCGAATTAAACGCGGTGAATATGGAACTAATTCGTTTTGATAATGGCTGAGAATCGGTAATATTTGTGAGATTAGCTGGCTGTATAAGAACTTGGATTAACTTCTTTCTAGCTCTGTGGGATGCAACTAATGTGCGGGAATATTTTTTCTGTATAGTGCATGTGAAATATTCTTTTCCGTTTCCTCCTTCCAAGAGTGATATGTACTCCACATGGTGTGTTCTTAGAACGAAGCCTTCTATTACCCCTTTGGACTATCTTTGGAGTGGTGTGGACTATCTTTGGAGTGGTGTGGACTATCTTTGGAGTGGTGTGGACTATCTTTGGAGTGGTGTGGACTATCTTTGGAGTGGTGTGGGCTATCTTTGGATTGGTGTAGACTATCTATGGATTAGTGTGTACTATCTATGGATTGGTGTGTACTATCTATGGATTGGTGTGTAATATCTTTGGATTGGTTTGTACTATCTTTGGATTGGTGTGGACTATCTTTGGATTGGTTTGGACTATCTTTGGATTGGTGTGGACTATCTTGGGATTGGTGTGGACTATCTTTGGATTGGTGTGGACTGTCTTTGGATTATTGTGGACTGTCTTTGGATTGGTGTGGACTGTCTTTGAATTGGTGTGGACTGTCTTTGGATTGGTGTGGACTGTCTTTGGATTGGTGTGGACTGTCTTTGGATTGGTGTGGACTGTCTTTGGAGTGGTGTGGACTGTCTTTGGATTGGTGTGGACTTTCCTGGGGATGAAGTGGACTGTCTTTGGATTGGTGTGGACTGTCTTTGGTTTTGTGTGGACTGTCCTGAGGACGAAGTGGACTGTCGTTGGATTGGTGTGGACTGTCTTTGGATTGGTGTGGACTGTCTTTGGATTGGTGCGGACTGTCTTTTGATTGGTGTGGACTGTCTTTGGATTGGTGTGGACTGTCTTTGGATTGGTGTGGACTGTCTTTGGTTTGGTGTGGACTGTCTTTGGATTGGTGTGGACTGTCCTTGGGTTGGAGTGGACTGTCCTTACATTGTTGTGTACTATCTTTGGACTGGTATGGACTATTTTTGGAAGGGTGTATAATATCTTTTGAGATGTTCAAATCAAATGTTTGTATAGTCTATGGGACTTAACTACGGGGTCATCAGTCCCTAAACTTACAAACTACTTATGAACTACTTACGAACTAGGACGGCACAAATATCCAAGCCCGAGGAGGGATTCGAACCGCCGACCGTAGTGTCCGTGCAAGCCATGACTGGAGCACCTCTTTTGAGATGTGTGGAATATCTTTAGAGATGTGTAGAATATCACTGGTGTGGTGTGGGATATCTTTGGATTGGTGTGAAATATCTTTGCAATGGCGTGTAATATCTTTGCAGCATTGTGGAATATCTTTTAAGCAAAGTGAATATCTTTGAGTGGAGTGCAATATCTTTGGTGGGGCATTGAATATCTTTGAAGAGGTGTTCAATATCTTTGGAGAGGCGTGGAATATCATTAGATTAGTGTGCAATATCTATGGAGTGGGGTGCAATATCTTTGGAGTGGGGTGCAATGTTTTGAGTGGTGTGCAAAATCTTTGAGGTAGTGTGGTATATCCTTGGAGTGGCATGGAATGTCTTTGGGGTAGTGTGGAATATACTCGGAGCTGTGTGTAATATCATTGGAGCAGTGTGGAATATCTTTGGAGTGGTGTGGAATTTCTTTGAGTGGTATGGAATATCTTTGGAGCTATTTCGTATATCTTTGGAGCGGTGTGAAATATCTTTGAAGGAGTGTGAGAAAATCATTGGAGTGGTGTGAAATATCTTTGGTGTGGTGTGGCATATCTTTGGAGTGGTGTGGATTGCCTTTGGAGTGGTGAGGATTGCCTTTGGAGTGGTGTGGTGTGGATTGAGGGGTGTGGATCATCTTTTGAGGGGTGGGGATCATCTTTGGGTCTGTGTGGAACATCTTTGGTGGTGTGGAAAATCTTTGGATTGGGGTGGAATATTTTTGGAGTGGTGTGGAGTATCTATGGAGTGTTGTGGAATATCTATGGAGTGGTGTGGAATTTCTTTGAAGTGGCGTGGAATATCTTTAGAGTGCTGTGGACCTTCTTTGGAGTGGTGTGGAAAATCTTTGGAGTTGTGTGGAAAATCTTTCGAGTGCTGTGGAAAATCTTTCAAGTGGTGTGGAAAATCTTTGGAGTGGTGTGGTATGTCTTTGGCGTGATAGGGGATATATTTGGAGTGATGTGGAATATCTTTGACCTGGTGTGGTCAAGTAATTACGACAAGAGACGGAGATATTCGTATAGGCGAGGTGTCGTAAAGAATTTGCCAGTATTGGTCGGCTCCTATTAGAAGGAACGTCCGTGTGTTCTTGCATGGGATCCGCCAGTGATAGATTACATGCGTGTTGCATAATTGTGGCGTCTCGTGGTGCAGGATGGCTGATAAAGGAGTGCGAACTCTCAAAGACGTCGATACTAACGTGTTTATTATTCCACATACGTCTTAGATTCAGATGGACGCATTGGCGTGTTTCAGATGTGGTAGCTGTGGACTCAAAAGTGTCGACCTTTAGGATACGAGTGTCAGTCACTTGTAAATTCATATTGGCAATCAAGAATCTGTTAACAGAGGAGGACTGACTGCCAGCGTCAAGAATACATCGTATAAGTTTTCCCACGCCTGTGAGTCCTGTAATATAAACACAAGCTGTCTGTAGGTGCGTGAAACTGTTGCGTCCTGTGTTTACATTACCCACTGAACTACAATTCGTTTGCACTACACAAGATGTAGATTCTCTGCGGTCACAAGTAGATCTGTGATGGGTGCTTTTACAAAAAGAGCACAGAGCCACGCATTTCCTCGCGCAAAAATGTTCAAATATTTGTAGAGCTTAAGGGACTTAACTGCGGGGTCATCAGTGCCTAAACTTACAAACTACTTATGAACTACTTATAGACGCCACAAACATCCATGCCGGAGGGGGGATTCGAACCCCCGACGGGGAACAGCCACGCGCATCATAGCGTAGCGCCTCAATGCACTGCGGCTTTCCACGCGCAATTTTTGACAGTATGTCCTTGCTTGAGGCAAAGGAAACAGCGGTTACATGACTTCAGTACCATTAGGCGCTCCTGTACCTCTAATAAGGTTTGGCAGTCCTGAACCCAATGACCTCGCTGAGCGCAGAACACGCAATACGGTTCTGGCTTCCGCTTATTGTTGCGTATAGAGCGAGTTTGTTTCGACTGTACGTTAAGAGCCGAAGCTGATGGCAGCACGTTTGAAATTAGTTCTACTTCTCCACGGATCTTCTGAGAAATAAGCGCTCCGTCTATTTCTTCCGCTAAAAACTCCATTAACTTTAAAACGTCTCCTTCAGAGAATTTGTCTCTTTTTGCGATCCAGCGGCGACAGATTGCTTCTGAGAAGGCGCGCAATATCTTCGGAACTAACACTCTGCCAAAGGCATTGACGTCTTCTCCCAATGATTTTAATGCCATTATTCTTCGGTTACATTCTATGATTGTTAAGATATTCTGGAGAAGCGAACTGAATAGGCGTAATCGCATCTAAATAATCTAGGTGTGCCTGAACGATTTTGTTACAATCTCCGTACCGTTCCCGCAAAATTTTCTTTGTATCCTCGTAAGTGGAAGCGGTTACGGCGATATCGTCGACGAGCATTTTCGGTTCACCTTCGAGATAGTCTCGCAGAAAGACGTGCTTATTAACAGTGGACAAGGAGGGGGAGCTATCCACTGAACTCTCAAATTGTTCCAGAAATCTCAGCCAACTTTCCAAGTCTCCTGAAAAGGGCTCTAATTTAATGGACAGAATTTGACTGTCGTAGTAACTGCATTGGCCGGAACAATAGCGTAATTAGCGCTTAAAGTTGACATTGATTCAGAGTGTTTTCTTTCAATACCGTCGGCCGCGATTATAAGGGCGCGCTTTCCTTTGTCAATATAGTCTTCATATGCAATTACATCATTATTGTAATCCTACAGTGACAGAAGGTCGTGTATTTCGTCGTCCAACTGCATAACGATTGATAATGTTTACTCCAGACAAGCCTTATAGTGAAACTTCCTGGCAGATTAAAATTGTGTGCCGGAACCGGGACTCGATCCTGGGACCTTTGCCTTTCGTGGGCAAGCGCACTACCGACTGTGCTATCTCGACACGACTCACGATGCCGCTTCACAACTTTACTTCCGCCAGTACCTCGCCTCCTACTTTCCAAACTTCACAGAAGCTCTCCTGCGAACCATGCAAGACTAGCACTCCTGGAAGAAAGGATATGGTGAAGACATGGCTTAGCCTCAGCCTAAGGGATGTTTCCAGAATAAAACGTCTCACTCTGCAGAGGAGTGTGCGCTGATATGAAACTTCCTGGCAGATTAAAATTGTGTGCCGGAACCGGGACTCGAACCTGGGACCTTTGCCTTTCGCGGGCAAGCGCACTACCGACAGTGCTATCTCGACACGACTCACGATGGCGCCCCACAACTTTACTTCCGCCAGTACCTCGCCTCCTACTTTCCAAACGTCACAGAAGCTCTCCTGCGAACCATGCAAGACTAGCACTCCTGGAAGAAAGGATATGGTGAAGACATGGCTTAGCCTCAGCCTAAGGGATGTTTCCAGAATAAAACGTCTCACTCTGCAGAGGAGTGTGCGCTGATATGAAACTTCCTGGCAGATTAAAATTGTGTGCCGGAACCGGGACTCGAACCTGGGACCTTTGCCTTTCGCGGGCAAGCGCACTACCGACAGTGCTATCTCGACACGACTCACGATGGTGCCCCACAACTTTACTTCCGCCAGTACCTCGCCTCCTACTTTCCAAACGTCACAGAACCTCTCCTGCGAACCACGCAAGACCAGCACTCCTGGAAGAAAGGATATGGTGGAGACATGGCCTAGCCACAGCCTTATAGTGTTTAAATTCGGAGAGCGGTGTCTCAGCTGAGAATTCTCCGATCGCTGTGACGAATCGAGTAATTTCGATCTCTGATGTGTTCGATTTCTTTTCAAAATGTGTAACTTTTCTGTCGACATATTAGGAGTACTGTCGGAACTTAATCTTCCGACAAAACACTAGTTGTGCACAAATAAATTTTATTTCAGCACTGAGTAAACAAAGTAGACAGCTGCAAGTGACTGAAGCGGTGCGCAAACAACCAAAGATAATGACAGACGCGAGCTACTCCCCGTCTACAATAATTTAAAATCAACAGTCAATATTCCACAGCATTGTTAACAGCAGTAACTGTGGCAGCTGCAGTTTTACGTGAAAGGTAGATCAAGGCGAATTACGTAGTAAGCGTGAAAGTCTGTTTCCGCGAGCATGGAACTGCAGCGTAATGATGCGTATCATACCTCAGTATAACAACTTAGCTGCTCCTCCGTATTAGCAAAGGCGAAAGTGTAGCGTGTAGAAATCTTCCCACTTGCGGCAACGGCGATTTCTTCGCTCCTTTTCCGGGTTTCGGCAACAAAAAATGTTCGAGACTAGCTCCAAGTAAATAAGTACGCGCGCTGTTTTTGGTTACACTTCAACAACAATCTTTTATTTACACCAAAGAGAAAAAAATACAATGAGTCATACTAATATATCATCTAATAATTAATGCGCTGCGACAGCAAGGACAACATGCACACGCCCGTGGGAGGTCCAACCTCTGGTGGGAGTGGCCGCACAATCCATGACATCGGCCATCCTCACGCTACACTGTGCATTATCTGACAGCAAATTAAGCAAGACTATTTTAAACAATGTTTAGTCTTTAGATTTTTTTTCCTCTTCGTATGTGGCGGAGTTTTCAACCCCCACAATACATAACTCAGGCCGGCCGCGTTTTTTTTTTCTTTTTTTTTTTTTTTGTGGTTTTAGGGCGCACAACTGCTATGGTCATTAGCGCCCAGGCAAGAACATAGATTCGCCATGATCTCAAAAAAAAAAAAAAAAAAAAAAAAAAAATAATAATAATTGGTGACTGTCAGAACATCAACAAGAGGCTAAAAACGAAAGATAAAATACAATTAAAAGGGTTAAATATCCTTCGATAAGTTGGACAAGTTGATAAAACGCAAAACTATAGCAGCTGCTCGTGTCTAATCAGCTAAAATTTCCTCCAGAGTAGACGGAAAGTAAAGGGCTACACGGAGATGATTAAAATTAACACAAGTCAGTAAAACATGTCGCACTGTCAGCAGTTCACCGCAGGAGCACAGCGGTGCAGGGTCGGCGGATAGCAAGTGACGGTGGCTGACCGATCTGCAACCGGGCCAGGATGACCTCCTCCCGCCGAGAGGAGGTCCTCCAAGCGGTCGGGATCGGTTTTACAGTTCTCAATTTATTGTTGTACATTGAAAACCACGCTCTGTGCCATTGCGACACGATACTCCGGCGAAGAGCCTGTTGAACATCGTCCGATGGGACGCAAAAGGTAGCCATGCGAGGCAAAAGAGCTGCGGCCTTGGCTGCAATGTCGGCGGTCTCATTCCCTGGCACACCCATGTGGCCAGGGACCCACAGGAAAGAAACGTGACAGCTATCATCTGCTAGCAACTGGAGGGAGCGTTGGATCCGATATACGGGAGGATGGTTCGAGAAAGGGTCCTTAAGACTCTGCAGGGCACTAAGGGAGTCCGAACATATGGCATAGAAAGGTTGGCGGTGGCGGCAGGTGTACAAAACGGCCTGGTGGAGGGCAAAAACCTCAGCCATGAAATTCGAGCATCGGTCAGGGAGCTTGTATTGGAACCGGTTGTCCCCGACAACGAAGGCAGATCCGACACCGACAGTGCTCTTGGAACCATCAGTGTAAATAAAGATGGCATTATCGAACCGCGAACGGAGTTCGACAAGCCTCGAGCGGTATACCAAATCCGGAGTGCTCTCCTTGGGGAACGAACTAAGTTCAAGGTGAGTGTGAACCTGGGCCTGATGCCACGGTGGCAATGGGCTTTCGCTCAACCGAAAGGTGGAAGGAAGGGTAAAATCGAGCCGCTGTAGTAGGCGGCGAAACCGAACTCCAGGTGGAAGCAAGGCAATCGCAGACAACTGATATTGGCGATCGAGTGAGTCGTCAAAAAATAATCGGTAAGATGGATGGTTGGGCATCGACCGCAAGCGGCATGCGTACCGACACAAGAGTATGTCACGCCGAGTGGTCAAGGGTAATACAGCAGCCTCGATATACAGACTTTCAACAGGGCTGGTATAAAATGCACCGGTCGCAAGACGTAATCCCCGATGGTGGATAGAGTTGAGACGGCGGAGAATCGACGGCCGTGCAGAAGAGTATACAAGGCTTCCGTAGTCGAGCTTCGACTGAACAATGGCCTGGTAAAGGTGAAGCAGGACGGTACGATCCGCTCCCCATGACGTGCCACTGAGGACACGAAGAACATTAAGGGATCGGACACAACGGGCAGCCAGGTAGGACACGTGTGTGGACCAGCAAAGTTTACGATCCAACATGAGTCCCAAGAATTTCGTAGTCTCCACAAAAGGGAGAGCAACAGGGCCGAGATGTGGAGAAGGTGGAAGAAATTCCTTGTATCTCCAGAAGTTTATACACACCGTTTTCTCAGTAGAGAATTGGAAGCCGTTTGCGATGCTCCAGGAATATAGACGGTCAAGACAGCGTTGAAGAGAACGCTCCAAGAGACACGTCCGCTGGGCGCTGCAATAAATTGCGAAATCGTCAACAAAAAGAGATCCGGAGACGTCGGCTGAAAGGCAATCTACGATCGGATTGATTGCAATGGCAAAGAGAGCCACACTCAAGACGGAGCCCTGCGGTACCCCATTCTCCTGGCAAAAGGTATCTGACAAAACAGAGCCCACCCGTACCCGGAACTTGCGATCCGCCAAAAACGCTTGAATGAAAAGAGGGAGGCGGCCACGAAGGCCTCATGTGTGCAATGTGCGGAGAATGCCCGCTCTCCAACAGGTATCGTATGCCTTCTCCAAGTCGAAGAACACTGCTACTGTTTGACGCTTCTTTAGAAAGTTATTCATAATGAAGGTCGACAACGTAATGAGGTGATCAGCAGCAGAGCGGTGTCGACGAAAACCGCATTGGATATTAGTCAGGAGGCGGCGAGATTCGAGGAGCCAGACCAACCGAGCGTTAACCATGCATTCCATCACCTTACAGACGCAGCTCCTCAGAGATATGGGGCGATAACTGGAAGGAAGGTGTTTGTCCTTCAACCGTGGAGGAAGTATAACGGTTAATAGAACTAGTAAAAGCAATCCAGCAAGCTTTCTTGCTGTCGTTTATGATACGACGACATTGCGCTCTCATACGTTTATAATGTATGCAATTCTCCAAAGTTGGGTGGCGGCGGAAGGTGCGTAAAGCACGGCGCCGGGCTCTAAGCGCGTCGCGGCAGGCTGCAGTCCACCAAGGGACCGGCACACGACGTGGAGAAGATGATGTACGAGGTATGGAATGTTCGGCAGCGGTGAGAATAACCTCTGTGAGGTAGTCGACCTGACTGTCACAGCTGGGAAAATTCTGATCGTGAAAAACAGCCATGGAAGAATAAAGCCCCCAGTCGGCTTTAGAAATGTTCCAACTGGTGGGACGAGGAGATGGGGAATGATGCAGGAAGTGGATGATACAAGGGAAATGGTCACTCGAGTACGTGTCAGAAAGTGCATACCACTCAAACCGACCGGCAAGCTGAGGAGTGCATATCGCAAGGTCTATGTGGGAGTAAGTATGAGTTATGTCAGAAAGGAAGGTCGGTGCACCTGTGTTGAGGCAGACAAGATTGAGGTGTTGGAGATGGTCCACCAAAAGGGAGCCTCTCGGACAAGGCGCAGGAGAGCCCCATAGGGGATGGTGGGCATTGAAGTCGCCTACCAACACAAAAGGTGAAGGGAGCTGGTCGACGAGGTGTAGCACATCTGCCCTAGTAAGGGCAGATGACGATGGCGAATAGATATTACAGAGGGAAAAGGTAAATGTGGATAGAGTGATGTGGACGGCAACTGCCTGTAGGTGAGTATGCAATGTAATGGGATGGTAATAGACGTCGTCTCGAATGAACATCAGAACCCCTCCATGGGCTGGGGTACCTTCCACGGGTGGCAGGTCGAAACGCACAGAGGTGTAGTGGGGAAAGTCTGCACGATCACTTGGACGCAACTTAGTTTCTTGTAGACAGACTAGGAGTGGGCAGTGCAACCGAAGGAGTAGTTTTAACTCCTCTCGATTGGAACGAATGCCGCGAATATTCCATTGAAGGAGCGCCATGATAAAAAATGAGATAAGAAATGAGGATAAAAACGAACAAGCAAGCGGGGTCACCTCGACGGCCGCTGAGTACCGGATTTCGAGGGAGCACTGCTATCGCTGTCTAGGGGCAAAGGGTCGTGGTTCATAGGTTCGACCGACGCACTTGCCACCTCCTTGAGTTGATCAGGAGGGGCAGTTTCCACCGCCGGTAAAGGGCCGGATGCCCGGCAGACGGAGCGTCCCGGTGAAACAGAAGACTGCCGAGGCCGGCAACTGTTGGACGGCGTGACGGATGCGTCACGCCTCGGCGGGGAAGGTGAGGAACTCTTTTTCTTGTTGGCTCTTCTGGAAGATTGACGGTGAGAAGAGGCAGTTGACGGTTGGGAAGCCTGAGAACGCAGAAAATCCTTACGGACGGGTTCCTTTTTCAAAGTCCGGGCATCCTGTTTAGGTGCCCGCAGTTTACTAGAGGTTGACGAAGACTGTACTTTGGAACCAGCAGGGGGAAGCGGGGACGTGGAACGGGCAATCTTCGGGCTGGCGGATCGCACAACTGTGTCAGCGAAGGTAAAATCACAGGTCTGGGTACTTGAATCCTTAGTAGAGCGAGTGGAGGTGAGGACCTTACTGTATGTGCCCGCTGGGAGGACAGCAGGCTTTCGACTCGCCAACAACTTTCGAGCGGCAGATGTCGATACCTTTTCCGTAACCCGAATTTGCTGGATGACCTTTTCATCCTTGTATACAGGGCAGTCGCGAGAGGAAGCCGCATGGTCACCGTTGCAGTTAAGGCAGTGAGGGGACGGAGTTGGGCAATCCCCCTCATGGGCGTCCCTACCATAAGTGACACATTTTGCTGCATTTGGGCAAGATTCACGGGTATGGTTGTACCTGTGGCATTGGAAACAGCGCGTTGGGTTTCGAATATAAGGGCGGACAGAGATAACTTCGTACCCTGCTTTGACCTTCGACGGGATTTCAACTCTGTCGAACGTCAGAAACACAGTACGAGTCGGTTCAGCTGGTTATCTACCTTTTTCAAAACCCTATGCACGGCTGTGACACCCTGATCGGACATGTAGGTTTGTATGTCTTCGTCCGACAACCCGTCAATGGATCTCGTGAAGACTACCCCCGTGACGAGTTGAGAGTGCGATGCGCTTCTACCTTGACAGGAAACGTGTGTAACAAGTTTCTGAGCTTGGAAGGCACTGTCAACTTCCAGCAACAATGTGCCATTGCGCTGACGCGAACAGGTTTTAACAGGGCCAGCAATTGCATCTACACCTTTCTGGATGACGAAAGGATTTACAGACGTGAAATCTTTTCCATCGGTGCGAGAGACAACAAGAAATCTCGGTAGATTAGGCAGAGTCTTCTTTTGCTGAGGCGAATCTATCTTTCGTTTCTCGGTCAACGTCACTGAAGAAGAGAAGGAAGTCATCGCGGAAGTGTCCCCCGTGATTACCGGCGTCTCCGATGGCGCGCTCCTTCCTAGTGGGGGCCCTCTCCGAGGGCTTACCCGCCTTAGGTGATTGTTCACACCTCAGGTCACACCTCCCGAGAACTGACGGAGGGACCAATCGGCATGTTCGGAAGGTACCAGCTCGGGTAATCACCCCTCCCTGGGCCTGGCCTTTACCAGGGGGTACGTACGTGCCCTACTTGTCTACCTGGGGCGGGGAATTACGCGTTACCCCCGTCACCTGCTGCGCATGATAATGCGTGGGTCGGCCTTCAGACACGCACAGGGAGGAAAGAAGAAGAATAGAGAAGGTGAAGAGGAAGGAAAGAAGTGTCTCAAACGCCGAGGCGGAGACTAATGAGGAGAAGAAGGCTAGGAGAGTACAAGGAGAGAGAGACAGAAACAAAGGGTAAGAAAGGAAGGAACCAAGGAATAAGAGAAACAACAACAAGAAACCATCTTAACTCACGAAATACGCCCGTCTCCGGGCGGGGCCCCGTGCGCGCCACACACGTACCCACAAAAGAACTGTGGCCCCCCTGGGGGGCCGGCCGCGGTGGCCGAGGGGACTGAGGCGCTCCAGTCACGGTCTGCACGGTCGGGGGTTCGAATCTCCCCCTCGGGCATGGATATTTGTGACGTCCTCAGTGTTAGTTAGTTCGTAAGTAGTTTGAAAGTTTAGGGACTGATGACCCCGTAGATAACTCAGGGTAGTAAAGGTTTATGGCTCGTTGTCTCTGTTCATAGGGATGAGTTAGGTATGTCAGCTTCTATGCCCTAAACAGCTAACCAAGCTGTTTCAACAAGATCAATAAATATATTTAAACAAACATAAATTAAACCTCTGAATAACCAACACAATGGACTCTAAGATAAAGAAGTGATTCACTCAGGAAGTAATTCATTATAAATGAATGCTATTACTTATTTTGGGCATGAAAATTCGGTGGTTGTCCTACTTTATACATCGGTAAATAATAGAATATTTTCCCAATTAATGTTCATCACTCATCACTCGTAAATTAGTGCAGTCCAACAAACATTGCAGTTCCAAATTAATCCGCGATTAATTCTTATAAAACACAGTTTGTCATCACACGAGTACACGATTGCTGAATTATCACAGTTCCACAACCCTACTACCGTGCATAGCTTATCACTTGTCACCAGAGACTACGTTCTTCAGTCACAGTCCTGCACATTTTCTAAGTCCACACATGCCTATCTCTTAAAATCACAAGTTCGTAACGGGGCTTCAGACCACCCAGCGTCACAACCTTTCACCACCGCGTTACGAGTCCCTTCCCAAGCGTCCGAAAGCGTGCTCTACCTGCTCCCAGAATTGTATCCTTCCGCGCATCCTAACGCCTCATCTTTAAAATACAATTTCCCTTCCAAAATATTATACATTTGTATATCATAGAATTAAATGCTTTGACCACCTCCCTACAATTGTTGTTTACATTTAACAAACAAATGTATATTTAACACTACTAAAAACGGTTGAGACTGAAGCTCGTTGCTCAAGTAGTGTCTCACTGTTCAAATATACTGCCGCCGTCTAACTGTAGTTACACAATTAGCATTTAATTTATCATGGCTTTTTATACAAATATATTCCGTTCTTGTCCACAATTACTTATAATTGTTTATATATAAATTATCTGCTGCATATCTACAATTTTTAGTCGGCCATGAAATATTTAAGTGGCAGTCAACATCACAAAAAACAATCGTTACTTTTGTGTCTCGTTTCCGCCGGGTGTCGTGGGTGTCGGTGACGGAGTAGAGAGAGACCGACACAGGAAAATAGGATGCACGCGTGTGCAGGTACGGAGGTGACCAGCCAGTGGGAGAGCAGAAACTAGAAACACTAAGCTAGATTAGTATAAGAGATAAATTTCAAAGGAATTATACATTACTTAACTTGGAGAGCAACAGACTAGTAGAATGTTGATACATAGTTTAGATAGAGGCCTGCCTACTGATGATTCCTAGTGCCTATCCGATAGCCAAGTCTTAACTGGTGCCTATCTGATTCTCTAGTGGCCACGAGCGGGATAGCAGCAGAGGGCGCTCGTGGCCAACGTCGTAAGAATGCCGCGCCGTGCGTGCATGGCGGCGCGCGACGAAAAGTACGTGGCGCGCACTTCATACTTGTGCGTCATCACAGTTACCAAGAATAATATTAAATATAATAAAATAGTTATATAGGCCTAATGTAATGCACTTTGCATTTTGCACTTTCATGTTTCGTGTTTCTGTGGTGGAATATATGTTCTGTCACAATATTATTACCTCAACGAAAAGCAGAACAAGAGAGTAAAACAAAGTTTATTGAAAGAATACGGAAATAACGTGGTACGTCTTTTAAGGTAGGTATCGTGGTACAATGTTGCCCATTTGCTTCTTAAATTGTTATTGATAAACACTACGTATAAATAATTGTAAATATAAGTTTTATAATAATATTATTATAGTACTGAGGTTTATCGGCTTTTTATCTGTAAGGAATATTGAAATTGTAATTATGGCGTTTGATTATCCCAAGTCTCCTGAATCCATTCATATAATTATATTTGCCGTATGATCATTTCCTAATTTTATATGTATTTTTAGAATAATGTTGATGGCTATATTGCATTTAATTTGCAATCTGTAATAGCCGCCCTCGCTCAGCCAAGAACGTTTCCGATTTCTGAGCAGATTAGGAAAACCGTGACTACCTGTATTCCATTCACTAGATCCAAACAGGCTGGGGAACCCAACATCCTTGCAAATTCGCCTTTCACATGGAAACAATCAGCTTCCTCCTGTATCTGTAATGTCACACACCTCCATTTGATATGATACATTCGCCTGCCAAATTATCATGTCAAGTAGCACCAAAATATTTCAACATTTTCTCTTAAATTAACAAAAACGTTAAAATTATTACCAACTACTGTGCCAGAACAAAGTGTATAAAACTGTAATGGTGTATGAACCAGCGTACTATTTGCGCGTCACGTATAGGATTTAAATCTAAAGTTACGTAAATTACAAATTTTATGGCATATTAATTAAATGCCCAGATAAGAATATGTTCCTTTGGTGCGAAGCACACTAATTTCACTCGGCAAGTATCACTTTAACACGCCCTTGCACCTCATCGTTCCGACGATCTAGTTCCACCGTCCGCTGCACTGTACCAACTCTCCGCCACCGTCGTACCTTGACGGTTGCCAATATATAGAAACCAATGCGAATCCCCAAGGTTCCAGCTTTGAACGCCTTACCCTAGTGGAATCGATACACACTCTTGAACAGCAATGCAATAAAATATCAACATACAAAATATTCTTGCTTTTACCATCAGGCTTTCCATGTTTCCACAACAAAACATGTCCACACTATAGAAATTTTTGTTTTTGCAACACTACTCTCCCCCATTACCGACTGATGAAATTTAAATAAAAACTCAAAGCAACAAACCAATACTTCCGTTGAATAGCTTTCCCTGTTAAATTATACCCTAATTACAACACATTTTAATACCCAAATATTAAACACAAATTCAATTTCCATGTCAACCAAATTATATAAACCACTCATGTCACTAAGATCCTTCTTATAATTATCAATACGCTGCAATTCTCAAATTATTACATCTCTTTTACTGATAAATTAACCTGACCTCATCGCACCAAAATTTGTGCGACGACACTCTTTAAAATAATACCACAATTCTGGCAACCATCCTTATAATTTTAAACCACTAGTTATAGAAACATTTAATAAATCATTTTCATCAACATTATCCCATCCAACTGCCTACCTCCATGCACCAAAATGCGCCCACATAATACCTTTTTTGTTCTTCTCACCATAGCAAATTATTTTAGACAACATAAAATTATTATATAGTAAACATAAATACACTGAAATAAGCATCCACAGCAAAGATTTCACTTATCCTTCTTCTCTACATACAGTCTCAATTCGGTTACATTTCTCAGTCCTAATATTTTTCCAGAGACTCGGTATTTTGGCCTATAGGCGTTCGAACGAGGACAGTCGCCCACAACAAAAGGTCCATAGTAAAGTTCAAAGAGCTTCTTAATTTCACCACTGACCTCACTCGAACGCTCCTTCGTCCTCACAAGTGCCCTGTCCCCTACTCTATACTTTACCGGCTTATATCGACCGTCATGCCGTCTTTTTCGCTCTTTAGCCAATTTCTCCATCCTGGCCTTTACCGCTGCCTCCCGTTCTGCCGCCGTTTCCATCTGGCAAGGAGGAAACTCAACAATTTCAGGGTCCATAGCGAACATTGTGTCCAGTAGCCTGAAACAAGCCGGCTGAAATGGGAAACACTTCTTCAGAACATACTAATGAACATGAATATGCGAATATGAATTTCCCATCTCTAATCTTTCAAGGTGTAATGTTTTTACTATTATTATTTTCTGAACATGATTGTATTTCAATCTATTGCGGTACAGGCCCTTGGTATGGGCCTAACTGCTTTTTGAGTAAGGGCTTCAGTCTGTTATGTATCAGTATCCCGAAAATTTTGTTGTCTGCAATAAGTACGGTGATTGATCTTTAGTCTGTTATTGAATCAAAACCTATAATCCTTCGTTGAAGTTACGTGAACGCAACCTTCAGAAGTAACCCATTATACTTGCTCGTAAGTCTTATGCCTGTGACATCTCTCATCAAATCATAGAAGAGCAAATCCATCCAGAACAGCTGTCTTATTCTTCGGTAAGGTTTCTACTGTCGTTTCAGTTTCTTGTCGCTGAAATGGCTTGAGAAGTTTTCATTATCTTAGAAACTTAATTCACTATTAACTTCTACATCTACATAAATACTCTGGCAGAGGGTTCATCGAACCGTTTTTATGATATTTCTCTACAGTTCCATTCTCTAACAGCTAGTGGAAAAAAGGAACACCTAAATCTTTCCGTTTTCGATCTGACTTCTCTCATTTTATTTTGCTGATCATGTCTTCCTATGTAGGTGGGTGAAGGACAAAATTTGTTTGCATTCGGAAGAGAAAGTTGGTAAAAAAAGTTTCGCAAATAGATCTCGTCGCAACGAGTAACACCTTTATTTTCATTATTTCGATCCTAACTCGTGCATCATATCAGTATCACTCTCTCCCCTATCTTGCGATAATACAAAACAAGCTGTCCTTCTCTGTACTTTCCCGAAATCATCTGTCACTCACACTTTGTGTGGATGCCACAAGCCGGCCGCGGTGGCAGCGGTCTGAGGCGCGCCAGTCACGTCCAGCACGGCCACTACGGTCGGGGGTTCGAATCCCCCTCGGGCATGGATATTTGTGCCGTCCTTAGTATTAGCTAGTTCATAAGTAGTTTGTAAGCTTAGGGACTGATGACCCCGTAGTTAAGTCCCATAAGCTCTACAAACATTTAAACATTCTTTTTGGATCCCACAATGCGCAACAATACTCCAAATAGGACGCATAAGTGTTGTATAGGCAGTTTCTTTACTAGAGCTTTTTCATCTTCTAAGTGTTCTGCCAATGAAACGTAGTCTTTGGTTCGCTTTCCCTAACATATTTTCTGTGTGTGCCTTCCAATTTCAGTTGTTTGTAATTGTTACTCCTAGATATCTAGGTGAATTTTTGGCCTGTAGTTCTGACTGACTTATCGTTTAAATGAAGTTTAACGGGCTTCTTTTAGTGGTCATATGGATGACTTCACACTTCTCATTATTAAGGATCAATTGCCGTTTATAGCACCATCCAGATATCTAAATCATTCCAGTTGCTTTTGATCCTCTGGTGACTTTACTAACCGATAGGTAACAGCATCATACGCGAACAGTCTAACGGAGCTACTCAGATTGTCTCCTAAATCGTTTATAAAAATAAGGAACAGTAGGGGCCCTATAACGCTTCCTTGGGGAACGCCAGATATCATTCAGTTCTACTCCATGAGTTCCCCTCAATTACAATATACTGTGTCCTTTCTGACAGGACATCACGAATCCAGTCGCACAATTGTCGCGATATTCCGTAAGCACGCAGTATGATTAGAAGACGCTTGTGAGGTACAGTGTTGAAAGCTTTCCGGAAATCTAGGAATACGGAATCTATTTGTCATCCCTTGTCAATAGCATTAATCAAATCATGTTTCACAAGAATGATACTTTCTGAATCCGCGTTGACTTGGGAAAATAGATCGTTTTCTTCCAGGTAGTTCATAATACTTGAGGAAAGTATATGTTCTAAAATCCTGCTGCTAACCGACGTCAATAATATAGGTCTGTAATTTTGCGGATCACTCCTATTGCCTTACTTAAATATTGGAGTAACCTGTGCAACTTTCCAGTCTTTTCGTACAGAACGTTCGCTGAGCGAGCGGTTGTATATGATAACTAGGTACGGGGCTATTGCATCGGCATACTCTGAAAGGAAAGTAATTGGTATACAATTGGGACCTGGAGACTTACTTTTCAAAATTACTAATAATTTCCGGACTATTATGCCGTGGGCTTATCGATTTATTATGGAAACCCAACTTTCGTCCCCGACTGCGGAGGACATTTTCAACGGGGAACTTGGCAATTTTTAATGCCCGATGTACACCCTGACTCGCTACTGACTGATGCCGAACCCGTTTACGAGGGCTCGCGCGCAGAGGTGTGACGTTCTTGATATGCGCGCAATTCATCGTTGCCGATTGCCGTCGTCCGTTAATATCGTCTCATGGTGGAAGACTGTTACGTTTCTCCTTCAAAACCGGAATCCAGATTTCATTTAGTTTTACGCCCTTCTCCATCCTATTGAAATTATTCGGTGTTTTACAATTTCTATAGCCTTTCGGTAGTCTTTCGTAGTATCCATTTGTGGCTGCTGAAACCTGGGTCTTATCAAATTGAACAAGGTGGCCCCCTGGTTGAAAAACATGTTCAGCGATAGCTGATCTGTCAATCTCTCCTCTTCTACAGTTCCCCTTGTGCTCATCTAGTCATTATTGTTCAAATGTTCAAATTTTCAAATGTTTGTACAGCTTATGGGACTTAACTACGGGGTCATCAGTCCCTAAACTTACAAACTACTTATGAACTACTTACGAACTACGACGGCACAAATATCCATGCCCGAGGGGGGATTCGAACCCCCGACCGTAGTGGCCGTGCAGACCGTGACTGAAGCGCCTCAGTCCCCTCGACCACCGCGGCCGGCTAGTCATTTTTGACTGTTCTTATTGTGGTACCCACGTATAAGTCTCCACAGCTACACGGAATCCTATAAATTCCTTCTTTTTCCAGCGGTTTGCGATCATCCTTCGCCGATTTCAGGTGATCCTGTATCTTCCGAGTACGTTTGCAAATAACGGCAACATTCCGTTTCGTCCAAATTTTACCGATGCGGTCGGTGACGTCCTTAATAAAAGGCAGGAATACTTTGGATTTCACAGGAACCCTTTCATAGTTTTCAATTTTACGTGTCGGTCTCACCGCTCTCCTTATCCAAATGTTCAAATCTTTGTAGAACTTATGGGACTTAACTACGGGGTCATCAGTCCCTAAGCTTACAAACTACTTATGAACTAGCTAAGACTAAGGACGACACAAATATCCTTGCCCGAGGAGGGGTCGAACCCCCGACTGTAGTGGTCGTGCAGACCGTGACTGGAGCGCCTCAGTCCCCTCGGCCACCGCGGCTTTGATATAGGAATCTGAGAGAAGGAGAGAGATTGGCAGATCAGCTGTTGCTGAATGTGTTTTTCAACCAGGGGGCCACGTTATTAAATTTGATAAGACTCAGGTTTTAGCAAACACAAATGGATACCACGAAAGACTGTACAGAGAGGCTATAGAAATTGTAAAACACCCCAATAATTTCAATAGGATGGAGGAGGGCGTGGAACCAAATGAAATCTGGATACCGTGGACGAATTCCCATTCTTAAGTAAATAATTACTCAGGTGTTTCAATTCCGCGTCGAGTAATTCCGGTTCGCAAATGTCCCTTGCTCTGTCCACCAACGTCTTTATAATGCACTGCTTTTGCTGTGGGTGGTGGTTTGAATCCCGGTGCAGATAATGGTCTGTGTGTGTGGGCTTCCGATAAACTGTATGGTCCAATCTGCCATTCCCCTTTTTTAAAACTGACACGTCAAGAAAATTCAATTTTCCGTCTGCCTCCTTCTCCGTGGTAAATTGGATTCTAGAATTAATCCCGTTGAGGTGTTGAAGAAAAAGGTCTAGTTCCTCTCTACCATGCCTCCACACAACAAACGTATCGTCTACATAGCGGAACCAAATAGCAGGTTTTTTATTTGCTGTTTTCAATGCCCGTTCCTCGAATTTTTCCATTTAGAAATTTGCTATAACAGGGCGTAATACCCATAGCTACACCATCTGTTTGTTCATAGAAATCATAGTTCCATTTGAAATATGTAGTCGTGAGGCAATATTTGAACAGTTCTGCAATGTCGGGTGGAAAGAGGAGATGCAGCTGTTGCAGCACCTCATTAACTGGAACCATAGTAAACAGGGATACCACGTCAAAACTAACTAATATGTCCTCTGGATTGACCAATATATCATTCAATTTACTTATAAAATGTCTCGAATTCTTTATATAGGAATCTGAGAGAAGGAGAGATATTGACAGATCAGCTGTTGCTGAATGTGTTTTTCAACCAGGGGAGCGCCGTTATTAAATTTGATAAGGCTCAAGTTTTAGCAGCCACAAATGGATACCACGAAAGACTGTATAGAGAGGATATAGAAATTGTAAAACACCCCAATAATTTCAATAGGATGGAGGAGGGCGTGAAACTAAATGAAATCTGGATTCCGGTTTTTAAGAAGAAATGTTAGTCTTCCACCATGGGACGATATTAACGGACGACGGCAATCGGCAACGACGAATTGCGTGCGCATCTCTGCACGCGAGCCCTCGTGTACGGAGTTTGGCTTCAGTCAGTAGCGAGCAAGGGTGTGCATCGGACATTCAAAATTGCGACGATCCCCCTTGAAAATGTCCTCCGCAGTTGGGGACGAAACGTTCTGTTTCCATAATTAATCCATAAGACCACGGCATAATAGCCCGGAAATTTTTAGTAACTTTGACCTTTCTGGCCGTAAAATTTGGCATGCTTTTTTTCCGGAGTGATCTAACCTGTTTTGTATACCACGTTGGGTCAGACTCCTCTTTTGTTACTTTGTTAGAAATAAGTCTTTCAATGGTTGTCGATATTTTTCTTTGAATGTAGCCACATTTGGTTTACACCAACATTGTTGGTTTCGAAAGTCTGGAGATTCTCACTCATGCAAGCGTTAATGGAATTTATCTGCTTTTTTGAATAGATATATTTTTCGTTTATTTCTGGTAAATTAGGGAAGTCCGATATTCATTCTCGCTACAACAACTCTGTGTTCACTTATCTCTGTGTCTGTTTTGATACTTTTTATTGGCTGCGGATTATTAGTTGCTTAGAGGTCAAGTATATTTTCACAAACTTTTGCTATTCTAGTGGATTCATGAACTAATTGTTCGAGATAATTTTCGGAGAATGCGTTCAGTACGATTTCGGTCGATGTTTTATGCTTCCTTCCGGTTTTGAACATGTATTTCTGCCGACATATCGAGGGTAAGTTAAAGTCGCCTCCAATTAAAACTATATGCTGGGGGGGGGGGGGACGTGTTTGAAATTTGGTCCAAGCTTTCTTTCAGCATTTCTGCAATCGAATATTCTGAGTCAGGGGGTCGGTAAAAAGAACCAATTATTAATTTATTGTTATTGTCAGGTATAACCTCCACCCACCAATTCACAGGAACTTTTCACTTCAATTACGCTACAAGATAAACCGCTTGTGACAGCAATAAACACGTCATCACCTATTTTATTCAATCTATCCTTTCTGAACACCATTGCCGCGGTGGAGTAGCCCAGCGGTCTAAAGCACCTCGCTGCGAAGCGCGCGGTTGCTCGCCGTGGAGGTTCGAGTCCTCCCTGGGGCATGGGTGTGTGTGTTTGTCCGTAGGTTAGTTTACGTAGGTTTAAGTAGTTTGTAAGCTACGGACTGATGACCACGCAGTTTGGTCCGATAGATTTACAGACATTTGAACATTTTTGAACACCATTTGCCCCTTAGTAAAAATTTCAGATGCACTTGTCACCTGCCTTAGCCACATTTCGGTACCTATAATGATTTGAGATTCAGAACTTTCTATTGTTCTATTGGCGCTTGGAGCTCTGCTACTTTCCAGGTAGGAATGATCAACAGAATAAAATACGAGAAGTCAGAGCTCGAACGGAGAGATTTAGGTGTTCTTTCTTCCCGCGCGCTATTCGAAAATGGAATGGGAGATAAATAGTATAAAGGTGGTTCGATGAACGCTCTGCCAGGCACTTAAATGTGATTTGCAGAGTACTACTTACTTACTTTCCGTGTCCGGAACTAGACTTCTAACTTCCAAAAATTAGCAGCCAATATGGCTTTGTCGTTAGCCTCCCATAAGTTTTCCATTGTGCAGGGCTTTACTAAATATGGACAGATAAGCAGGTGTTGAGGATCCTGTACAGCACCACAAAGACACAGAGTGTTCTCATTCTCTTTTAGGAAGCCCCATCGCTGCATGTTTGTCTTGCACTTTGGCACTTCTACCCTCATACGGTTCAGGGTTGTCCAGACTGTGTATGGCATGTCTCCACCAGCTGCCAGTTCTTCTTTTGCTGCTTCATACGGGCTTCTCAAATCCATTTCCCACCTTGCAATACGTCGTCTGTACGTCGACACATTTACCAAATAAAGTTATAGCTCGTGAGCCCCCAGACAAAATGAATATTTGTCGCGAATTGTTTTCACACCACGTGGCTGTCTCAAACACCGTTTATGTTCATGCCTATGCGACGACACGTGTTACATTAACAAACCACAGTCACTTTAATTCAATGCGATGCACACCTTGTTCCACCGGCTAAATATTCACAAACACACAGTAGCACTCGATTTAACTTGGTACAGTCTACGACGAGCAACCACACGTGGCGATTGCCACAGACAAATCTCAAGTCACCACCTCGAGATCCACATGCCGACTGTTGCAGAGCGACGCCTGCCCGGCCAGCTACCCCACGTGGTCCCGTGTCGTCACTTCCTGCCCTCGCGCGCATGCCAAAAGCTCAACTGCCGGGGTTTTTTCCCCTACGTCATCAACTTCCCCATGTGAGCTGTTCTAACCGATTTGCCAACGTACAGCGCTCAGCCAATACATTTCTAAAACTTTACTTAAAATAAAAAATAATTACACTACACATAAAATAAATTGTCTTCTTAGGTTTTTATATTGGTATAAACATAATTTGTACTATTTATCATAATCGTGCAATTTCTTATGTCATAGATAAGTGATTTAACTGAATACTTCAAGATAAAATACACAAGATTAATTGAAAATAAAATGAGAAATAGTTAATATATTATTTTTATAAACAAACATTGCCATGCTAGTTGTGTAACTGTCTTGTAATCATTGGTAATTTATTACTTTTCATTGTCAATTAAACATATTACGCCAGATGTGATTATATCAGCTAATGTATTGTTTATTTATCAACAGGCTATTTTGTAATGAGGGCCTTAAAGGTTCCTAACTGCATCGGATTACTTCAAATGCAAGTAGTATTAGAATATTTTATTTCACGCTGTGCACTGCACTGTGCCTGGCACTCGCCATTGTCCCTCTCTCCCCTCACCGGAAACGAACTGGAAAATCCTAAGCTGGAACAAGCCACCAACGTCGGCCTGCTCGCTGGCCTCCCGTCAGCTACAAGCACACAGCAAATCTCAACGTGGAGAATTTCTACCTATGGCCTAACTATAAATGTTGTCACCCAACTGTGTTCATACATTGCTACCATAATTAATAAGGTTAAAATTGTGTAACATTTAGTGCATTGGCATGGTCAATGTTTGCAGTGAACTTCATACTGTTTAATTATCAAATGCTATTAATTACCAATATTTCTATTGGGCGGTAATCTTACAAGTATTTTGAAAATAAAATTAATATTGCGGTTGCAAAGTTCAAATTTTTCTTTACTCACAGACACTATGAACAATCATATAATGTGTGGATAAGTGGACTTTAACTTCAAGATAATGCAATATCATAAATTTATTCGTGTTTACATTCACGGAATGTATGACATTAACTGTGAATGGGTGAAGTTGAGAACGTGCACCCAGCCGGGTTTCGAACCAGATTCTCCAGCTTATTACGCAGTTGCGCTGACCGCCACACCATTAAGGACACAGCGATCACCATATATAAACGGATTACCTAAGTATGCTTGTCGTCAGATATAAATTCTTAACTGTACATTTTGTGTCCCAGCCTAGTGCCTGCCTAGTGCCTATCCGATAGCCAAGTCTTCACTGGTGCCTATCTGATTCCGAAGTGTTAACTGGTTCCTATCTCAGTCCCAAGTAAACGATGTCGTTCAGTGGTGGCCACGAGCGGAGTTCTAGCAGAGAGCGCTCGTGGCTGACGTCGTAAGAACGCCGCGCCGTGCGTGGCGCCGCGCGGCGAAAGTAGGTGGCGCGCACTTTGTACTTGTGCGACACCACAGTACACTGGCCACTGTAACTCAAACTCGTAATTTTGTAAACTGATTCCCGTAAAAGTAAGGGCTTAGGGGTGCTTCCGCGGTGAAGAAAGGATCATTGCCCGTCATCTGCATATTGTGTAAGTTATATATATGTGTGTGATATCTGTTATTTTGGACATGTCCGAAAGAACAGACACCACAATCGTGTTTGCGGTGCGAAATGTCAAGACGAAATGCTTCGCGATGAGATCATTCAAAATTGACAGATAATAGATTGTCAGAAATCCTTAAGCATCGCGATCCAACGCTTTGTAATATGCTAAAAGTTAAAGAAGGAAGTGAGTTGTAAGATACGGCCGAGCACGATTTTTGTTTGCCAGTCGTAGCTGCTCTTCTTTAAACAAAATCAGAAAGAAAGAAGAAGAAGGGGTCGAATCCCACAGACACAGACTTGAAGAACGAACGCCCTGTTCAGTGCTCGAAAAGGGACGCTGCACAGGCAGCACTAGCGAGTTCGTTCAATCTCGCGTAAGCAACGCTGCATGATGATATTTAACTGTTTTATATAAACTTTATGAAACGGTTAATTAAGTCACCTTATGGTCACAACACGCTTTTTTTCTTTCTTTTTTTTAAGAAAAGCGGAAATGCGATAAAAAATTCAAATAATTTGAAAGACCGCTAAAACACTCTATTTGCGTCAGGGATACCTGTGACATAAGCTGAAATTTTGCTGTGCCTGCTGCCGTAGAATTCTGTAACACTGCCGGTCGCGTTGGCCGAGGGGACTGAGGCGCTCCAGTCACGGTCTGCACGGCCACTACGGTCGGGGGTTCGAATCCCCCCTGGGGCATGCATATTTGTGCCGTCCTTAGTATTAGCTAGTTCATAAGTACTTTGTAAGTTTAGGGACTGATGACCCCGTAGTTAAGTCCCATAAGCTATACAAACATTTGAACATTTGAATTTTCTCTAACACTTATACATTGTTTAGGCATTCAAGTTTCTTAAAAATGTACTACAAATATTGCGTAATACCGCACTGTACAAATACATCTATAAAGACGCCATAAGAATTGTTTTTGCGTGTTACAAAGGATGAGAAGATCCGTGAAGTGTGGTTGAAAGTCGCTCGTATCCATATAAGATAGCGGTCAGTTCGTGTAGTAATTTGTGTGAGGTTCATTTTGAGGTAAGTAAAAACTCCCATGATGATTATTATGCATTTAGTCACTATTAAGTATCATGTTCTGTAACTGTAGGTGGGCATGTGAACGTAAATGGATTAGTGTATACTGTAAAATGTAATGACACATTCGTTACAAAATATATATTGAATATTTAAGGAAAATATTTATATACATAGGACACACATTCGCTAATATGAACTCGCAAAAATATCTAACCAGGCAATCGCTTTAATTTCGAAGCTATAAATGCATTTCATCTTTTCTCGCCACTGATTAGTTACGTAAAATTAATGTTACATTTTACTTCCCATCCGGGCGACTTAGCGTGATTACGTTTACAAATGATGCGGTATCCCGGCAATTACGTGATGCTGGCATTAGTCAATCGCATGACAACGAAAATGTTTTGTCATGAAATTTCCGTTTTATGAGGGTAACCATAGAGCAGAATCAGCATTATTTATTTACTTCATGGTTGTACGAAACACTAATCAAGTCATTCTGTGTGTTTCGGATTTCAAATATTAACTTCTTGGCAAAGGTTTTCTGTCGTTATTAATGGGGCGAACATAATCGCGTGAAGCCGTATGGGGGCAAAGTAAAATTTTACCATAAATTAACATGCTTTGGCTAAGCAAAGTGTGTGTTTTCACCCTATGTGCGATACCGATATGCTGCGAGGATGCCATGGGTATATTCTAGAATTTATTCAAAAATGTTCAAATGTTTGTAGAGTTCATGGGACTTAACTACGGGGTCATCAGTCCCTAAACTTACAAACTGCTTATGAAGAAGCTTATGATAAAGACGGCACAAACATCCGTGCCCGAGGGGGGAGTCGAACCCCAGACGGGGAACGGCCTCGCGCGTCGTAGCATAGCGCTTCAATGCGCTCGGCCGCTCCGCCGCGGCTAGACTTTAGTCCATATTGTATAACTATACGTAATGGATATAGCTATATTTCACAGTTTTTGGTTTTAAACTTGCTACCAATATCAGAGCAAGTAAAAATAAATTACTCCATAAATGCATGTTGTATTACATAATTTTAAGACATTGAGGTCACTTAGTTGACACGAATAAGTACTTTTTCTCAAATTGCATAAAAACATCTCTAGCAATTATTAGCTATAAAATAGAGGTTTTACTTACAATGCAGTGTTCACATTTCTTATTTCCGCAATTGTTTTTAAGGAAGCAGATACTTTTGGAAGGTTTCCATTATGTGTCTTCTCAAAATTGTCTTCCTTTCTTATGCATAAATTGTAAATGCTTTTTTAGATTACAAAAAACTAAACCTTACATATTGAAAGTAAGGGAAAATCTGGTACCATTCTCTGACATGCTACATTTATTGGTTCCTTTTTCGTAACTTCGTGTAACGTCACCAGTACTTCAGGCAATAATATGGCGTTTTAAATGACTTGATCTAATCTTCTAATCTTGAAATTTAATTATTTTTTAACTTTAACTACATAAAAATAACAGATGTTTTGAAAGAATAATGATCGAAAAACTATTTGTATGTTATAATCATTCAGAATAACAACAATTCCAACCATATTTTTAACACAAGAAAATAGCATATTTATCCGCTTCAGCCAATGTCAAAGCGGAGTCTTGCATCAACTATTAAGTTAGCCACAATTAGAAAAACTGCTTTTTCAAACAGTATCAAAATCACTTTTGTCACACACTTGGACCTACACAGCCGAGCTGCAAGCAAAAGAATAGGAAGACATCCACTGCTTCCCCGAGATCGACCTCCAGATAGGAACACATCGAAATTTACATGATTTCAAACTCCACTACTCCGTCTTTTCCTGCTAAAAATTCAGATAAGCAGCGCGTAGGAGACAAACTCACAGGCGATCGAACCACATCCGCCCACATACACAGTCAAAGCAAGTGCCGAATAAGATAAATTTGCTCACCCACAGAAAAATTCTAAAAACGCTGCAGCGCTTAAAATCAAAGAGCGAAAACATTTCGTATAACTTGCAGTAACGAAAAAATTCAGAGAGCACAATGCAAGTCACGGCTCACGTTTTAAATAAGGGACAAGGTAATAGCGTTTCAAGTAGACACAGGAGCGTCAGTCACGTTGCTAAAACATAGAATATGCTAAAATACTGGCAAACCTAATTCGAAACAATCTAGTGTCCATCTCACCGCCCACAACGGTGATAGTAGGAACATAATACTTGCCAGCAGTTTGTTGAAGAATGAGCCCTAAGATATTCGGCATGGACGCTTTTGATTTATTTGGTTTACTGATACATGACAACATACATGCATTTAACACAAAATTTCCTCATGCCGCCATCCAGAACGTATGTGACAAGTGTGCTCGTTTATTCGGGGGGGCTAGGATATGTAAAGGATTTCAAAGCCCTTATAACACGGCATGTGCATGCTCACCTTTAATTTAACCTTCTGCGCCCAGTACCGCATGCACTACGTAACGAAATTAAAACACAACTTCATCGTCTTGAATCAGTTGGTGTTCTGAAACAAATCACTGTCTGTGGACATCTCCAGCAACCAAACGGGAAGATTCGTCTTTGTGTGGGTGCTATGTTACGGAATACACAGCCGCTCTCAACGCCGGAGGTTCAAGTCCTCACTCGGGCATGGATGTGTGTGTGTTGCGCTTAGCACAAGTTAGTTAGTTTAAGTAGTTTTTAAGTCTAGGGACCGATGGCCTAAGCAGTTTAGTCCAGTAGGTTTACAAACATTTTAACATTTGATGTTGAATATCAAACGCACCGTCAATGCGCAAACAGTCTTTGGCACATTTCCACTTCCAAGAGTTGAGGAAATCGTGGATCACTCGTAGGAGAGCAATTCTTCTCTAAGACAGTCTTAGCTGACCTGCAAATGCCTTTGGGCAAAGAAACTAAGAAAATGTTTGTATTCAATACTCACGTCGACTTTTTCGAATACCAACGCCTGCCCTTCTGCAGCGCTTCCGTATCGGCGATATTTCAAAAATTATTGGAACAAGGCATGTCCAAAGTGCCTTCGTGTTTCAACTGACTTGTCAGCATAATAGTCTCCGGACAAACGCCAGAACCTCTCTAGAATTTAGAATACCTTTTCAAAGTGTTGACTGAAACAGACCTTAAATGTAACTTGCAAAATTGATCATTCTTCAACATAAGAACTGAAATTTCAGGATACATAGTCGACACCAACAGCGTTCGTCCTTCTACCGAACATTTTCACGCGTTTTAGAAACTACATTTGCCCATGAATATTCATGAACTGCGAAACGTTCTCCGCAAATTAATCTACTACATAAAATTTATTCCTAACACTGCGCATTTTGCCACCCCCTCCAACTTAAAAATGTGCCATTTCAATAGACCAAAGAATGTGAACAAGCAATTCAAAGGTTCAAAATTGTGTTGCTTCGTCAACCGTTTCTTATGCATTACGACCCGGCGAACTAATTCAAATTTTTGTAGAGCTTATGGGACTTAACTACGGGGGTCATCAGTCCCTAAACTTACAAACTACTTATCAACTAACTAAGACTAAGGACGGCACAAATATTCATGCCCGAGGGGGGATTCGAACCCCCGACTGTAGCGGCCGTGCAGACCGTGACTGGAGCGCCTCAGTCCCCTCGGCCACCGCGGCCGGCCCCGGCGAACTCCAGTGCTTGCTACATATGAATCATCCCATGGAATCGGGGCCATTTTGTGCCATAAAACTGGCATGTCTTAACGTTCCATACCTTTTGCTTCGAAAATTTTTAAAAAAAATGTTCAAATGTGTGTGAGGTCTTATGAGACCAAACTTCGTGGTCATCAGTCACTAGACATACACACGAATTACTTGACTAACTTAAACTAACTTACGCTAAGGACAACACAAACACCCATGCCTGAGGGAGGATTCGAACCTCCGACCGTAGCGGCCGTGCAGACCGTGACTGGCTCGCCGCAGACCGCTCGGCCACTGCGGCCGGCTCAAAAATTTTGAATTCAGCAAAAAGAAACTTCAGTCGGCTGGAGACGAAAGCACTAAAATTGTACATGTTGTGACAAAATTTAATTACTTACTGTAGAATAGAAAAATTTTATTATTCACAATTCATAAGCCTTTGACTCCACTTTTTCATTCCTCAAAACAAATCCCTGGCGTCACAAAGCAAACACTGCAACGTTGGCCGCTTCCTCTCTCGAATTATCAGTATAAAATTCTGATTCGCTCAACGGCTCAACAAGTGAATGCCAGTGCACTCCAGTGACCATCGGCTCTGATAAATCGTTCGAGACAACATAAAATTCTTGCCTACATACTATTTTTTTTTTTTTTTTATTTGCAAGCAGTGGATTCATTTCCTACTGATGTCAGGTGGTTCACGCAAGCCACTGAACAGGGAAAATGATTCTCTTCTACGGTACATACTTGACTGATGGGATAGTTAAATATTATACAGTTTAGTGTTTTCTTGAGATTGACTTGTGCTGTTATCAGCCACATTTAATTTTATGTAATGCATTTCCTCATATTTTAATACCTGTTTATGAATAACAATTGTCTACGAACGAAACTAATAGATGTTTAAACATATAATAAACAGCTATTTTTTAACATGTACTTTATAAAGTATTTGACAGCTGTTAACAGTCACCTAACCAAAACATTGGCAAATGATTGAGATTATTGAAACATTACATTCACAAAAGCTAGTCATGCTCTCATAGACGAATTTCTGATCCTGTATTCCGCAGATACTGTGTACATCAGAAAAGTTTAACTCTTCACAGCGATGTGATTCTGATTCACACTCGTAATGAGCAGACACGAGGGATAATGCACGCCTCACTTGAACAGCAAGTGTTCAATCTACACGTGGGTTACTGTGGAACCGTACGCACGGAACGGCTCATGCGTCTGCATTGCTCGTGGCACAGAGTAACATAAAACATATACAGAGGAGAAGCCCCCCCTAAACAACTCTCCTACGCACCCCTCGTAGTTCTGTAAGATGCTAGCAGGTGTCAGGCGGTTCCCTGGCTTAGGGTGCTGCTCGCACGTCAGAGGGTAGCTTGGAGGGGAGGCTGAGGGGAGAGCTCGTGCCGCCTGCCTCGAGGCCACGGCTATGTCCTACTTGCCGGCGTTTGAGGGAGGTGATGGTGGGGACAGCTGCTATCTGCCGCCTGCTCTGGCCAGTTTTAAAGGATTGTTTTGGCCGCAGCGCCATCATGGGACATCTTACGGAACTGCTTCAGAACCCCTGAGCGTGGGACCGGGCCCTTACGGAGGTTTCCCGTCTGTATATATTTGTAAGTGCTCGTGGCTTGGATTAGCCAAACAGAAGAAACGCCTGCCTGCGTACTGTCGCGCATGCGCAGACAATCAGGCCGGTCCGTGTCAAGAAATCTTCTCAAGGTCACAATCTGATACACTACGGCAACACGACTTTGCTGATCCATCTTGTCAGACTCGATAGTAAATTATTATCGATACTTATAGCAAGTATTCTTTTCTAATTCTAATGCGTTCGACCAATGCCGCCAGCACTATGAAGTCACTTACGAGAGTTCGACAGTATTTTTACTAGAAGGCTTGCCACAACAATCATGTCTGACAACGGACCGCCCTTTCCTTACAACGAATTTGCACTATTCTGCAAAAATAATGGAATTCAACAAGTCGGGGCAGCCCCTTTCTCGGCACAACCCAACGGGTTGTTCGAAGGAAGGAAGGACAATTGGGGTTTAAAGTCCAGTTGACATCGTTCGAGCCGGCCGCGGTGGCCGCGGGGACTGAGGCGCTTCAGTCACAGTCTGCACGGCCACTACGGTCGGGGTTTCGAATCCCCCCTCGGGCATGGATATTTGTCCCGTCCTAGTTCGTAAGTAGTTCATAAGTAGTTTGTAAGTTTAGGGACTGATGACCCCGTAGTTAAGTCCCATAAGCTTTACAAACGCCGGCCGCGGTGGCCGAGGAGACTGAGGCGCTTCAGTCACGGTCTACACGGCCGCTGCGGTCGGGGGTTCGAATCCCCCCTCGGGCATGGATATTTGTGCCGTCCTTAGTTGTACGTAGTTCATAAGTAGTTTGCAAGTTTAGGGACTGATGACCCCGTAGTTAAGTCCCTTAAGCTTAACAAACATTTGAACATTTGCTTTACAAACATTTGACCATTTCACATCGTTCGAACACTCAAGACGCGAATGTCAAAACTGACACTCACATATTCACGTGAGGATGTACTGCTTCTGTTTCTCAGTTCATATCACAATTTACATGCTCATGACATTGCAGCTTACGTTGAGGACGTCATCGAACTTCACTGAATTTGCTTCGACAACACCACTCTGCTCCTGCTTCAAACTTCACGACGAAGTTTCGTCAGAATGACAGAATTCAGTACAGATCCACATCTACAGTCATACCCCGCAAGCCACATAACAGTGTGTTGCGGAGGGTACTTTGCGTAGCATTGTCACTTCTCCCTAAAAATTAAATGTTCAAATGTATGTAGAGCTTATGGGATTTAACTACGGGGTCATCAGTCCCTAAACTTACAAACTACTTATGAAATATCTTATACCAAAGACAGCACAATCATTCATGCCCGAGGGGGGATTCGAACCCCGGACCGCAGCGGCCGTGCAGACAGTGACTGGCACGCCGCAGACCTCTCGGCCACTGTGGCCGGCTCACTTCTCCCTCTTCCAGTCGCGAATGTTTCGCGGGTAAAATGAGTGTCCGTATGCCTCTGTGTAGGCCCTAATCTCTCTGACCTTATTGTTGTGGTCGCTTTGCGAGATATACGTACGAGGAAGCAATATACTGGTTGACTACTCATGAAACGTTTGGTCTCGGAACTTGGACAAAAGCGGATACCGCGATACAGAACGCCTCTCTTGCAGCATCTGCAACAGTAGCTTCCTAACCATCTCTTACTAAATGAGCCCGTAACGAAGCGTGTTTCTCTCTGTTGGATCTTCTCCGTTTGTTTGTAAATCTATTGGACTCAACTGCGTAGTTATTAGTCCGTAGCTTGCAAACTACATAAACTAAGGGAAATTAACCTAAGGACAACACAAACACCCATACCCGAGGGGGGACTCGGACCCCCAATGGCGAACGGCCGCGCGCATCGCAGCACGGCGTCCCAGTGCGCACGGCTAATCCGCCGTAGCGGATCTTCTCTAAGTCTTCTATGAAGCCTTCCTGGTACGTATCCCACAATGGTTAGCAATAAGCATGCGGCAGCCGAACGAGAGTTTTGTAACCCACTTCTTTTTTCGACGGACTGCACTTTCTGAGGATTCTCCCCATGAATCATAGTCTGACAGCTGGCCAACACACGACAGTTTTATATGGCCGTACCATTTCAAATCGCCCCTTATGTCTACTCGCAAATATTTTATGGCAGTAACTGTTTCTCGTGTGTGTCCTGCTAATGCATAATTATATAATAAAGGATCCTACTTTCTATTTAAACCCCGCACTTTAAAATTGTTTATGTTGAGACTCCATTGGCATTCCCTACACCATGCGTCAATACGCTGCAGATCATTCTGCGTTTCGCTACCCTTTTCCAGTTTTGCGATTTCTCTATGAACAACAGCATCGTGCGCGAGAAGCTTCATTGAACTTCCGATGTTACCTAAGAGGTCATTTATATGTACAGTGAAAAGCAACGGTCCTATAACTCCCCCCTGCGGCACGCCTGAGATCACTTTAAGGGTACGGCCATAGTGGGCCGCTCCACGCTTCCTGCTCGTCGGCGGCAGGGAGGCGGTTGGAAAACCCAGTGGGTGATCCCATTGGGGTGGCCATAGTGCACCCTCGCTCACATCGTTTTCACTAACGCGGGCAAAAAAGAATTTATGTTTCTTTTTCCGCTCTCAGCTCGCGGGTGCCGAGGTTTCAACGCTGTGCGCTGCGCGTCGCGTTTAATGGGAGCTAATAAAGACGCGTTTATCTCAAAAGTGTTGAATGAAAGGCCGTTAATTCACTGTAGCTGAATTTTATTGAACTTTTGCAGACTCGCACAACCGGTTTTGCAATGTCTTTAATTGCATCTAATTGTTCATATAGGTTATTTAGCTCAGAATATGAAATGGTTACTTCTTTGCTAAAGGTTGCACGTGAAATTGGCTTTTTTGTGAGCCAATAACACGAGGCTACTTCATTCAGAATTACTTTGCTGCCATTCCGTGTCAATTTACCTGAGCGGTATAAAATATTGGTATGTGACTGGGAACCTTGACAGTGAAATAATTGTAACTACTGTCCTATTATAATCTCAAAATACATACACTGTGACAGACGGTACACTGTCAGTTGCAATGTAATTTCAAGGAAAAATAGTCTTGGTTGCAAGGTGGTGTTATTAATTACCAATGACACGTTCTGCCCTCACAGCAGGCCATCATCTTATCTGCATGATAAACGTTACATGAGAATCACCACAACACTTAAAGTAGGGAAATAGGGGCTGTTGGAGTAATTCGCGTAACGTTTGTCATGCAAATAATGTGATGATACCCTGCTGTGAGTGCGAAACGCGTCATTGGTAATTAATAACACCGCTTTGCAACCAAGACGGTTTTCCGTGAAATAAAACTTTAACTGGTTTATGTATCAGCCACACCATTGACTATAGAAAACCTTACATAGTTACATTCTATGTATATTGAGATTATAGGACAGCAGCTACAACTTTTTCCCTGTCATGATCCAATGGTTACTACTACATGCCATCAACTAGTAAGTCCAGTTTTGGCATATTATGCAATTTGCGATCAAAACTTTTTTTTTTTTTGTCGTCATCATCCATGGATGGTGCCAAGTTATAACAGCAGTTTCATTATAGCGCCACTGATTTACTTGCATTAAACTCAACTAGAGAGAAGATACACTTAAGCTGCACATACGAATTGCGTATTCCAACTTAACAGTTTTGTAAACATATTTAATGTCCCCCCGCTGTTGTTATTTGTGGAGAAAGTCTGTCAAAAATTCTTCTGGTAATTTTAGTCTTCCCATTTCTATTGCATGTCGGAAGGGACATTCAATAAAAACACTAGCATTCTCTTTTCCTTAGAACCCTACAGTCCCCATTCTGAACTTGCAATTTTCCGTTATTGACAGCTAGCAATCCAATATTTGTAACTATAATACATAGAACCAGATTTACTGTCCTTTTTTTTTATCCGAACTTGTATGCTACCATTATTTTAAAACCAGTTAGAGAACTGGCATCTGTCCCAGATAAACTTTGCTATTTTTAAAGTCATTTTCTGTTGGCTCGGGCATGTGCTTTATTACGAAGGTTGACTGACTGAGCTGCAGGCTAGAGGCTCAGTAGTTGTGCACATGGCGCGCCGAAGGAAAGCACGCGACGCAAGCGCCCTCAAATTTCAACACCCTGTTCGCTGTACTGCAGCGATGTATCGTTTCTTTTCAGCTTTAAAAACAATTTCACAATGTTGGCTACATTTCGTACGCAGTAATGTATAATCTAAAGTTAACCAAACGAAAAGTAGCCAGCGACTATATTTTTCACTGCAAAAGCTTCAAATGTTATGCGATAGGTTAACTGGAAATTAAGTATCGTAATAACTATGGCGAATACCGGAAAAACAGACACTCCGTTATGAAGGTGTTATGTTAGCCTGTAAGATGTGCAAAACTCAGTGATGTACGGTAATTAGTTTCCTCAGAATCCAGTGAGAAGTATCCTACGTCAAGGAAAACGCACAGAACCGGAAGAGGTGGTTTTTATTTTTTTACAGGAGAAGGAGAATTTTTATCGAAAAACTGATATCAGAGTGCGATGTAGCTTTGTTTCGTACACATACAGTATTTTTTTCAGCAAGAAAATGGAAAATTAATTTTGGTCGCGTATCGGTATCAGCCGGCGCGCGGTTGGCTGCGCACTGTGGCCACCACCAGCTGTCATCGCGCCGTTGCAGCGCGCGCGGTCCGACCGCTGCGAGTTAAGCGGCCGAGCAGCTAGCGGGGAGCCGTTCACTATGGCCGTACCCTAACGTCTCTCCGTTGAGAGTGGCATGCTGCGTTCTGTTAGGTAGAAACGCCTCAGTCCAGTCTCATTGTTGATTTGGTATTCCATATGCTCGCACTTTGTTCACCAGGCGACTGTGCGGAACGGTATCGAACGCTTTGTGGTAGTCAAGAAACACAGTGTCTACCTCGGACCCTGTATCAAGTGCCCTCTGGATATCATGGATGAATAGCGAGAGTTGTGTTTCACATGATCGTTGCTTTCGGAAACCATGTTGATTCCTACAATTTTCGGTCTCCAGAAATGACATAATATTCGTACATAAAATGTATTCCAAAATTGTGTAACTAACTGATGTCGTGGATATAAGCCTGTAGTTTTGCTCATCTAATCGACGACCCTTCTTGTAAACGAAAATGATCTGCACCCTTTTCTAGTCCTTAGGGACACTTAGTTTCTCTAGAGCCCTTCGGCACGACGCTGCTAGAAAGAGGGAAAGTTCCTTCGCATTCTCTGTCTAAATCAGAATTGGTATTCCATCAGGTCCAGTGGACTTTCAGTTGCTTTTCTGCCCCTCTGACACTTATTTCAATACCTGCCATGTTATCATTCGTTTGGTGGTTTAGAGGAAGTAATACAGTGCAATCTTGCTCTGTGAAACAGCGTTGAAAGAAAACATTTAGTATTTCGGCCTTTTGTTTATCATACTATGTTTCCACATCATTGTGCTCACAGTGTCTGGGTATCTAAATTAGACCCGTTTACTGAAGCTCTTCCTACCTTTCTTGATATTTCTATTTAAAGCTGTATTCACTGATGCTATAATGGTCTTGTGATCGCTGATTTCCCGATCTCCGCCACCTGAACCGAAAAATTCGAATCTATTTGTCATCAGCAAGTCTAACACTTTATCTTCTCAAAACCGTTCCCTATACAGCTGTTCGAGGTAATTTTCGGATACAGCACTTAGAACAGTGTTGCTCGGATCTCTGTCTCTGACACCTGTCTTAAGCATGTTTGTTTCCCAGTCCATATCTGGTAAGTTAAAATCTCCACATAAAACTATAACCTGACTACGAAACCTACGGGGAACATTTTCTAAGCTTTCCCTCAGATTTTCTGCTTCTTCTGCTGCAGGTACAGGTGCTTTATAAAAACTTCCGAGCCGGCCGCGGTGGCCGAGGGGACTAAGGCACTCCAGTCACGGTCTGCACGGCCACTACGGTCGGGGATTCAAATCCCCCCCCCCCCCTCGGGCATGGATATTTGTGCCGTCTTAGTTCGTAAGTAGTTCATAAGTTAAGAGTAAATCTAGCAAACGTAACGAAGTGACGACCACGGCGGACAGAGCCCTCACATCGACGTCATCTCAGACGCCGCCGCAATCGGTTCCACTGCGCGGCCGCGGCGCGGGGCGCGGACCGCGGAGGGGTCGCTCCGCGGGCCGAGGGTATTTAAATGGCCCGCTACCGGGCTAGAACCGGCTACTAGGGTGGCAGAGTACGTGTGGAGTGCACATGTGGGTGCCTTAGATTAGAGAAATTCTTCAAATGTTCAAATGTTTGTAGAGTCTATGGGACTTAACTACGAGGTCATCAGTCCCTAAACTTACAAACTACTTATGAACTAATCAAAATATCCACGGGTGTACTGCCGGTCTATAGTGTCCAACAGGCACAATATTTCGGCGATCATACATGTCGCCATCATCAGGTGAACTGACGGACTGAGCTCCTGGAAACGCGCCGGCACGGAGATCCGCACGCTACGGCTGCTCGAAGGGAACTGGGTTCTAGCCGGCAAGGATGGGGGCCCTCCACGCCCACACCAACGTGGTGACCATCACAAAAGTTCTACTGTCACCTCCGTAATTAAGTTAGTTTGCTAAGGTGGATCACGGGATGTGGGAACCGCGATGTTATCCGTACGTGTAACATCGTGGTTCCCACATCCCGTGATCCACCTTAGCAAACTAACTTAATTACGGAGGTGACAGTAGAACTTTTGTGATGGTCACCACGTTGGTGTGGGCGTGGAGGGGCCCCATCCTTGCCGGCTAGAACCCAGTTCCCTTCGAGCAGCCGTAGCGTGCGGATCTCCGTGCCGGCGCGTTTCCAGGAGCTCAGTCCGTCAGTTCACCTGATGATGGCGACATGTATGATCGCCGAAATATTGTGCCTGTTGGACACTATAGACCGGCAGTACACCCGTGGATATTTTGATTAGTTCATAAGTAGTTTGTAAGTTTAGGGACTGATGACCTCGTAGTTAAGTCCCATAGACTCTACAAACATTTGAACATTTGAAGAATTTCTCTAATCTAAGGCACCCACATGTGCACTCCACACGTACTCTGCCACCCTAGTAGCCGCTTCCTGCGTATGGTGCACGCCTGACGTATTCAGTTCGATCCTACATTTCTCCACCCAATAGCGGAGATCGAGAATTTTGCATCCAAGGTCGCCACAGAATCGCCTGCGCCTATGGTTTTAAGCCTTCCACATTCGCTCCAAACCAGAGGACCGCGATCTGTTCCGGTAACGATGCCACAAATCGAAATCTCCGCTTCTACCCCGCGAGCGAGGCTAGCTGTCTTCACCAAATCCGCCAGAGGCCTGAGGATGACCTCTGAACCCAAGAGGCAGGAGTCACTGGGCCGATATGAGCAATGATCTCAAGCCGGGTTCATCCATTGCTCCCTATCGACGCTGGCAGAGCCTTCTCCACATTAGTATGAGTCTTCCAGGCAAGCAAACAGATTATTCTTTCCCTACCTTCCCGCTATTTCCCTAAGAGGCTCCATCACCCGCTCAACATTGGAGATCCCAATAACTTATAACCCCACCCTCTGCGTCTGTCCGTGTCTATTAAAAGGACTGGCCACCGTCGCAGCAGGCTCATAGGTATTATCAGCAGCAAACAACACCCGGAACCTATTGCTAAGGCCTCCAGACTAGAGATTCGTGTCCCCTGCACACGTCGCCAATCACCGTCAGGCAACTTTCGACTAGTAGGAATCGGTAACCATAACGGCATCATGGACCGGAGACGCAGCAGTACGTACCAGAGGTACCCCAGCAATCGACTCAGGTGCCCGGGTAACACTGCAGCCCAAATATGTTCAAATGTTTGTAGAACTTATGGGACTTAACTACGGGGTCATCAGTCCCTAAGCTTACAAACTACTTATGAACTAGCTAAGACTAAGGACGGCACAAATATCCATGCCCTAGGGGGGATTCGAACCCCCTACCGCAGCGGCCGTGCAACCGTGACTGGAGCGCCTCAGTCCCGTCGGCCACCGCGGCCGGCACTGCAGCCCAGAGCAGCTGCTATATGACTGTTGACTGTGGCCAACACAACCCACAACTGCTTACAGACAGCGGCGAACTCCTCCCGAAACCGAACACAACAGGCGCAGTCCCTACCCATCTCTGTAAAGTTACTTATAATTACGTCATGAACCAAACCAAGTGAGAATATAGCCCTCGAAAACAGAAAATTCTACGAAAATTTATCTGACGTTTTCAGAAACAGAAAGCAGTAAAGAAATTTAAGAAATACACTAGTAATGAAAATGCGCAAAAATTAAATCACGCAACTACTGTTATGGAGGTGTGACACTGGAGGCAGCTGCCACTAGATGCTGACACAAGCTCCATTTATGGGAGTCTGACATTGTACTGAGCTGACGGAGTACATTATACAATCCGCGGCAGCGCAGGGACGCAACAGCGGAATCAAAATTAAATAAGGAACGCGAATTGAGTGACAGTGCAGTGGAGGTGAGAGCTGACTGTTAAAGATTTCTTCCCTGCACGACCGGCGGCCACGGACACGCCTCGGAGACCAGCCTCTGCGCCTCCACTGTTTTCTGCTTTGCGGGCATCAGCGCTGGATGTGTGTCCGTCTTCCTCCCTTTTTAGAAGGATGTGAGTTTTCCCCGCACTCATGGGTATCCGCGGTGGAGGGTATTACTTAAGTAGCCACATAGCGCTGTTGTATGTTATCACAACTGGTTTGGGAATGACATTTATGTGGCGCAGTACGTTGTGCAGGTTCCGTCTCTAATTTATTCTGTACTAGCTGAAAACCCGGCGTTTCCCGGGTATTTATTTATTTATTCCTGCTATTTTTCAGGTATTTTATTCATTTGTATAAGGGCTGTACGTCTGTAAAATCTCTTGGGAATCCAATTAGTAGTAAATTTTGTGTCCCAACTTCGTCGTCGCTTTTGTATCCCATCCTCGTCGCCACTTTTGTATCCCATCCTCGTCGCCACTTTTGTGTCCCAACTTCGTCGTCGCTTTTGTGTCCCAGCCTCGTCGTAGGTGTCGGTGGCCGAGTGGAACGAGACCGACACAGGAACAAAGACAGCACGCTGGTGCAGGTACGGAGGGGAGCAGCCAGAAACTATAAACACTCGAGTAAATTAGAAAGAGATATATATTGCACAGAATGTAACAATACTTAACTTTTACATAGTACTGCAGAATGTTGATACATAGTTGTTAGAGGCCTGCCTAGTGCCTGTACGATAGCAAAGTCTTCACTGGTGCCTATCTGATTACGTAGGTCCTAAATGGTTGCTATCTCAGTCCGAAGTGGCAAGTGACTTTCCGTCGTGGCCACGAGCGGGGTTGCAGCAGAGGGCGCTCGTGGCTGTCGTCGTGAGAACGCCGCGCCGTGCGTGCATGGCGGCGCGCGGCGAAAGTAGGTGGCGCGCACTTTTTACTTGTGCGACACCACAGTAAACTAGTAATAGATTAAAACTTGATGCGTGATGGGGCGGTTTCTCATGAACGTTTCTGTTTATGTGCTCATATCTCATGAACTACATGTCGTACTGTGATACAATTTAGATGGTACACTCAACTATATGCGTGTATACTGTTTGTAAAATTTCCTGCGGCTACAATTTTTAGTGTGGAAATTAATAATTGTAACGTCATACTGAATGCTGTAGTTTTAGTCCATGAACAGCGGAATGTTATTGTTTGTGAGCTCATATCTCATGAACTACATGTCGTACTGTGATACAATTTAGAAGGTACATTCAACTATATGTTTGTATACTGTCTGTAACATTTTCCTGTGGCTACAATTTGTAGTGTGGACATTATAAATTTTAACGTCATACCAAATCCCGCAGTTTTACTCCATAAACAGTGGAAAAGTAGTAAGCGAGAAACTTTTTTCCTTTCATCATATTGCTTTGGTTGTCAGCGTGAAAAAGTTTAATAAAGGTTCGAAAGTATGTTGAAAGTTTGTTGGAAGTCGCTAAGTACTCTCATTCTCATATAGCGTATTTATAAAATCTCACAGTTTTATAGCTATCGGCAGGGAACCGCTATGGTGTTCAACGGGGAACTTCGGAAAACAATTACACACAGACTATTCGTTTGCGTTGTGTAGTTTTCGTTGCAGAGCAAAATATTAACACACACACGTAGAATTTTATATACACCGATAACTTTCCATCCCAATATACTCCACCCTTTTATCATTATCAATCCTCAAGCAACAATGCAACCAATAAACCATTTTCAAAGAGTAATTATTGTTCCGCATTTCACGTTATATTCTTCAAATTACTAAGTATCTATCAGATCGCTATAAAACCGTAACTGTACAAATATTTAAGTTCTGCGTCTCGTCGTTTGGACGTGATAAGCGTACACCGAACAGACATTCACGTTAATATATATATAGATAAATAGCTAACCGATCGCCATAAAACCGAGCCTAAAACCTTCCCCGGGTAGACATTAGTAACTGTACAAATTTTTAGCTCTTTACGTCTTGTCGTTCAGACGTGATAAACGTACATCGAACAGACATTCACATTTATAGATATATATAGAAGATAATCCCCTCTTCAACACTCGCGGGTAATTCTGTGGCTGGAACATTCGATATTAGAATTTCGACTTCTTGGCTATCATGTTCCATATTTTCTGTGACCCGGTTTGCCACAACTGATGTTGGCTTGATGGGAAGAACCTATTCAAGTTCAATCATACCAGAACATAGATACGGACAACGTATTCTTCCTTTTCTTCGTTTATAAGTCAGATTCTCAGCCCTCTGGACACTTGTGTCCTATGACGACTATTTGCCTTGAGGGGGTCTGGATAACTAAAGATGAGCAGGTTTTCGAGTGCCAGTCATAAATCATTAACGCGCGAAAGACTTAAATCATCACATAAGAAAGTACGTGTCTCTTTTAACGTCATTTATGCCATTGTAAAGGTTTTCACGTCTCCTTAGTGAGAAAATGTGTTTAATCCTACTGACCTCTGATTCAAACACACATACGTTGCATATTTCTAGATCGGCATAGGTGATGAGGAAATTGACAATTGCAACATCTGATAAGATACATTTACAAGAGACTCATATTGTTTCCTTAATTATCATTTTATTCAGTATTTACTTTAACCAAAAAAATGTTCAAATGTTTGTAAATCTATCTGACCAAACTGTGTGGTCATCAGTCCGTAGCTTACAAACTACTTAAACCTAGGTAAACTAACCTAAGGACAAACACAGACACCCATGCCCCAGGGAGGACTCGAACCTCCACGGCAAGCAACCGCGCGCTCCGCAGCGAGACGCTTTAGACCGCTCGGCTACTCCACCGCGGCCAATCTCCATTAACAAACATAATGTGTAAATTCTGTACCTATAAATTTCGTTATTTAACTATGAGAAAAAAATGTTGAAAAGTTTGTAATCCTAAGGAACCAACCTACTGAGGTTATAGATCACAAGACTTACAAACTACTTCAACTAACTTATTCTAATAACAACACACGTACTCATGCCCGAGGGACGATTCGAACCTCCGACGTGAAGAGACCGCGCTTTCCGTGGTAAGGCGCCTTACACCGGACGGCCATTCCCGCGCGGTTATTACAAATATTATCAAAATGATGCGCTTATGATTGACACTCATAGTACCGTAGTACTGAAAAGCTTTACTTTCGCCGGCCGCGGTGGCCGAGGGGACTGAGGCGCTCCAGTCATGGTCTGCACGGGCACTACGGTCGGGGGTTCGAATCCCCCCTCGGGCATGGATATTTGTGCCGTCCTTAGAATTAGTTAGTTCATTAGTAGTTTGTAAGTTTAGGGACTGATGACCCCGTAGTTAAGTCCCATAAGCTTAACAAACATTTGAACATTTTTGCTTTACTTTCACGGATGACACATTATAACACTAGTATTTTACACGTAAAAATGCTTTTTTAACTTCGGATAACCAGTTTCCTGCAATTTTGTTACAACAAATCAGGCCTAAAACAAAAAGCTGTCGATAGGATCTAAATTTACTTATGCTCTGAAACATCTGTTATTCATATCACGTACTCTATATATGTTTGTTAGAAAATAACTCCATTATTTCTGATTGTTTCATTTTGGATCAATTCGTGCACACCTAACTAACGAGGTTTCCCCGTGCCCCTCCATACTGCAACAACATCAGCAAGCCTACACCAAAGGAAATTGAACCTTGGCAGTGTTTGATAACGATTTCGTACGTATGCAGGCTATGTGGAAAGCTGAAAGTTTTGTTATCGATATAAATATACTGAAAATGCAGGTAAAATGATCAAATACGAGGAAAAAGAGAATTAATACATAAATGTTTGCACAATTAGCTTTTACCGGAGGTTATCGAAAGCAGTGTGAACACATAAGAAGCGCCGCTTCTTTATTCACTATGAAAGTCGAGTACATCAGTTGACTTTGAATGAAATACTGGTTACTTTTCTAGAGTTCATTTTTTCTCTTAAAACTGCTTAGCCGCGATGGAGTAGCCGAGCGGTCTAAAGCACCTTGCTGCAGAGCGTGCGGTTGCTCGCCGTGGAGGTTCGAGTCCTCCCTGGGGCATGGGTGTGTGTGTTTGTCCGTAGGTTAGTTTACCTAGGTTTAAGTAGTTTGTAAGCTACGGACTGATGACCACGCAGTTTGGTCCGATAGATATAAGAAAAATGCTTACTGTGATTATTATTATTTTTTTTTTACCAGTTGCGATTTCAGAGTAGGTATCAAATAGACTTCATAATACCTTTTATTATAAATACTCCTTCGAAGCATTCAAGTATTTTCTATGGAATACAATGCTTGTAGAGTGAGAGGTAGTACTTCCACTGTTACTTATGTTTACGAGCTAAGCACCGTCAATATTTCTGTTCAACACGGTGGCTGCCATTGACTGGCTACAAGTTGCTTACAAGGAAGCGTATCGTTATCATAAGCAATCTATCTTATTCATTCCTCAGACAAGTACATCGTATACAGCTTTCAATAGCTACTGTGATTAAGATTCGCACAGTGAGCGCCGCTAAAATTGTACCAGGAACTCTTGAAGTCGTTCTTACGCGTTACTAAATAAAGGATATTCTGCGAAACTACAGCTATTGATCCTGAAGTCCGTAATACGGTTCATTACTCGGATATCGTCGATCCCGCAAGTAATTCGTGTCTGACTCGGGCGGAGTCAGTAGCATGCAAATTCCGATTCGTTATTCTCAGACACGTTTCGTTAGATCTGAAATTTGTTCTCGCTGTGCCACCGAGCACAGACTCGTACAAATTTCAGACACCTATTACAGCGGCTTACCCGCGTTTTTTAATTGACTGTGATGTAACTTCTGTGACTGGAGAGTAATTATACTCTTGAAGACAGAAAAGACACACCACGAAGGATTTATGCAAAATACTGACAAATTACTATTCACACACGTATCCACAAAAAAAGCATAATTATGAACTTCGGCGGCCGATCGATGAATGTGTGACGCTGCAGGGTAGTTTCACCTCGTAGCTGGCCAGGGTCGTTAATAGGGCATACAGAAATAAAAAGGCATAAATTCTTTGCGAATTTTATTGTGTGTGCTCATTTGGACAGTAACTACACTTTAGAGGTAGTTGTATCAGGAATTTATTCAGATATCGGAATTTAAGAGAGAACGAGTAGATCGACTTAGTGAAATCAAATTGCGTATTTTTCGAATCACTCGACATTTGAATAGGAGCGACACCACTATTCGAATATGTTGGGAGGAATGGGAGAATCATGGCCGACACAGCGCCATGAATCGAACGGTATAGTTAAAGAGACGTCAGAACGTGATGACGTGATGAACGATAGATTTTTGATAATGATTGGCATTTTGGAGCGCTAAATAGCTAGGTCATCAGTGCCCTCCGATCAATCGTCAAGGGCGCACTAAGAACGGTGGAATACCAACCTGACGGTGGAATAACAACCTGACTGTCGCCCGCCATATAGCCTAACAATCATCGTCTAGACTCCCATTTTGGCTCTTAAACAGCCGCGCGGGCGTAGCCGAGCGGTCTGGAGGGCAATACAGAAAGCACGTGTGGTAATGCAGCCAGGTGTCGGAAGAATCAAATCAAAATTCCGTATCCAGAAAGGCCCGTACAGGTCCTGCAAAATGCAGTCGTGCATTATCCTGCTGAAATGTAGGGTTTCGCAGGGATCGAATGAAGCGGTCGTAACACATCTGAAATGTAACGGCCACTTTTCAAAGTGCCGTCGATGCGAACAAGAGGTGAACGAGACGTGTAACCAATGGCACCCCATACCATCACGCCGGGTAATAGGCCAGTGTGGTGATGACAAATACACGCTTCTAATGTTAAATTTTTGTAGAACTTATGGGACTTAACTACGGGGTCATCAGTCCCTAAGCTTACAAACTGCTTATGAACTAGCTAACACTAAGGACAGCACAAATATCCATGCCCGAGGGGGAATTCGAAGCCCCGACCGTAGTGGCCGTGCAGACCGTGACTGGAGCGCCTCAGTCCCCTCGGCCACCGCGGGCGGCAATACACGCTTCTAATGTGCGTTCACCGCGATGTCGGCAAACACGGATGCGACCATCATGATGCTGTAAACAGAAGTTGGATTCATCCGAAAAATGACGTTTTGCCATTCGTGTATCCACGTTCGTCGTTGCGTACACCATCGCAGGCGCTCCTGTCTGTGATGCAGCGTCAAAGGTAACTGCAGCCATGGTTTCCAAGCTGATAGTCCACGCTGCTGCAAACGTCGTCGAACTGTTCGGACAGATGGTTGTTGTCTTGAAAACTGTCGACTCAGGCATCGAGACGTGGCTGCACGATCCGTTACAGCCATGCGGATACGATGCCTGTCATCTCCACTGCTTGTGATACGAGAGCGTTGGGATCCAGCACGGCGTTCCGTATTGCCCTCCTGAGCTCACCGATTCTATATTCTGGTAACAGCCATTGAATCGCGACCAACGCGAGCAGTAATGTCGCGATAGGCTACAATCTGACCTTTATCAAAGTCGTAAACGTGATGGTACGCTTTTCTCCTCCTTACACGATGCATCTCAACAACGTTTTACCATGCAACGCCGGTCAACTGCTGTTTGCGTATGAGAAATCGGTTGGAAACGTTCCTCATGTCGGCACATTGTAGGTGTCGCCACTGGCCCCCACCTTGTGTGAATGCTCTGAAAAGCTTAATCATTTGCATATCACAGCATCTTCTTCCTGTCAATTAAATTTCTCGTCTGTGGCACGTCATCTTCGTGGTGTAGCAATTTTAGTGGCCAGGAGTGTACAACTACCACGCCAAAAGCGACTGCAAAACTCAACACTCACTTGAGTAATACAGTATCAATAAAGAGACTACAGATGGAGCTTAACATTCATGGAGCGACACTAGTTGCTAAACTGTTAATGGCGAAAGCCATCGCAAAGCTGAGTAGTAATTGCTGCCACGATTATAATATCTGAACACTTACTGATATGAAGTATACAATACAGTCTAATGATCAATCGTTACATTTCTTTCTGCAAACAACCGGGTTTATATGTAGAAAACCCCAAAAGAAGCTTACAATGCGGTATGTCTGCATCCTTCGTTGAAGCTTGGGGAAGGTTCTGTCATGATATGCGTATCAATTTCGTAGTACATAACTGTTCATAATATTGCATTCATTTGTCGATTAATTATGAATGAATATCTCACAAGCCTTTACAACAAACTGCTTACTATGACTAACGTATTCCAGACAAACATTGTCGTATTCGAACATCACGCTGCGGTGGAGTGGCCGAACGCTCTAAGGCGCCTTGTCGCGAGCGCACGGTTTCTCGCCATCGGAGATTGCAGTCGCCCCTCGGCCATGGTTGTGTATGTTGTCCTTAGCGTAAGTTAGTTTAAGTAGATTGTAAGCCTAGGGACTCCGCACAATAAACTTAGTTTCGGTGCGGGCAGTGGCGGGTTGGACCAAGACTGTTTTGGCTTCCCTGAGAAAATCAAAGCCTAGGGACTGATAACCGCAACAGTTAAGTCCCTTACATTTACAAACGTCTGACCATTTTCGAAAATCATGATATGTCCACACTCAGCTAAAGAGGTTCAGACGTGTTTTATAAAGCATCAGATAATTATCAAACATCACTACTGGATCGCAATATCGGCATGTCTCCATATAATGGAACTGTTACGGTGAGTTTTAGAACACAGAGTTGAGACCAGATTTCCAGCCGCAATATCGTTCATGTAATAGGCGGATGTTTTGGTACAAGAATGTTTAACATTCTGTCATACGTTACAAATCTGTTCCTCGAAGAGTTGCAGCAATTCACAAAGCCAAAAGTGGGCGAACTCCTTATCTTATACTCTTATACAGGGTGTTTCACTAAGTGTGTTTGCCTCTGTAACTTATAAAATAATAGGTGACGGGAAATTTTAGTGCGGTAGGTCAACACAAGAAATGTTACACTTTCTGCGGAGCTATGAACATAGTTTATTGTATCATTTTCCAAAGAGTTACAGAGCAAAGATATATTTTTTTAATGGAACAATAGTTTTTCTATCGTGCATTGGATTCGTTGTAACCAGATGCGTCCAAATCAATTTAAACTACATTCCTATCACTGTTAGTTTGGGAGCTACAACCCTTCAAAGTTTCAGGGGCAGATACCACACGCTGTACATAATACATGGCTGTATGGTGGGTGATAGATGTTATGGCGGTGGGAAGTTGATTTACATGAGATGTTCAAATGTGTGTCCATGTTCCTCAATGCATAATGGAGTGCGCCGTCGAAAGGATCTGCGGACGAGATGTAACATCGCCGGTGTGACGGAGCGACATTCGTCCTCGATGCGCCGTTTTAGATCATCTGGGGATGTGGGCTCAGTGACATAAACACGATCCTTTAGATATCCCCACAAAAAGAAATCTATTGGTGTTAAATCGGGCGACCTTGCGGGCCATGAATGAGGCCCATGGCGACCCAACCATCTTCCTTCAAACCTGTTGTTTAGTTCTTCCACAACAGCACGCGCAGAATGGGCTGGGTGACCATCGTGCTGCATCCACATATGGACTCTCGTGTGTAGACACCTAAACTGTCGGCTATAAAATGGCGATATAACTCACCTTTTAGTGTACCTGGGAAGTAGTGTGGACCGATGATTTCATCCCCAAGGATTCCACACCACACGTAATAGACCACCTACGTTGACGGTCGACAGGTCGTACCCACTGAGGATTGTCTGCGGCCCAGTAGTGCATGTTATGGCGATTCACTGCACCATAATTTGTGAACGTGGACTCATCAGAGAACATAACACTTTGTAAAGACTCTATCGTGAAAGTACGCATGGCCCACTCACAGAATGTCACTCTTGCACGGAAATCGTTTCCATGCAGCTCCTGGGTCAGTGACAGGTGGTACGGGTGAAACCTGTGGCCGTGTACTATACGCCACACAGATGTGAGACTGACACCAGCGACTGCAGCAACGGCTCTTAGGATGACATGAGGATCGTGGTGTAGTGCAGCTATAACAAACACCTCCGTCTCCTCACTTCTTGCAGGTCTTCGTCTGTTACTGCGGCGCATTACCAAGCTGCCTGTTTCCCGAAGTCGTTGTTCAGCACGTAAGAACAAAATGGCTGCCGGGGCTCTTCGCCTAGGATATCTCACGGCATACGACGTGACTGCTTCAGTGGCTTCGTGTCGGCACTCGCCGAGCCTCCTCAACATGTCAACGTACTCGTTGTTCGTGTATGCCATCGTCATCCGATGTCAGTAACTGTGGTATATTGAGTATTGAGCCCCTGTTGTTTGTGTGGCTCCAACTGTCGGGTATACGGCCGTGTGCGATGACAGTCGGTAGTCTAACAGCGCATCGAGGAAGCTTCTCGCTCTGTGACACCGGCGACGTTACAACTCGGCCGCACCACATTTAGAAGGCGCATTGCATTATGCGCAGCGTTTGTGGTATCTGCCCCTGAAACTTTGAAGGGTTGTAGCTTCCAAACTAACAGTGATAGGAATGTAGTTTAAATTGATTTGGACGCAGCTGGTTTCAACGAATCCAATGCACGATAGAAAGAACTATTGTTCCATTTAAAACATTATATCTTTGTGCTGTAACTCTTTGGAAAACTCTTTGGAAAACTCCTAATTTAGTATTTGACGTTAACAAATTTATCTTTGCCGGCCGCGGTGGCCGAGGGGACTGAGGCGCTCCAGTCACGGTCTGTACGGCCACTACGGTCGGGGGTTCGAATCCCCCCTCGGGCATGGATATTTGTGCCGTCCTTAGTCTTAGCTAGTTCATAAGTAGTTTGTAAGCTTAGGGACTGATGACCCTGTAGTTAAGTCCCATAAGTTCTACAAACATTTGAATATTTTTTGGAAAATGATACAATAAACTATGTTCATAGCTCCGCAGAAAGTGTAACATTTCTTGTGTTGACCTACCGCATTAAAATTTCCGGTCACCTATTATTTTATAAGTTACAGAGGCAAACACACTTAGTGAAACACCCTGTATATTAAAAGAGTCTACGAAAACTAAGTCAGTTGGCCAGACCAAACTACCCAGCCGATATCCTTCAGTTTTGTTTTACACGAAAGGTATTCATCCACAGATTTGTCATCAAGTATCAGAATTTACATAACTCTCTCCTTCCTTTTTCTACATTCAAACGCGATTTCCTTCTGTATAATACTTATGGGGATGTCCTGGCTGTAAACTAAAGTCAGTCGGTCAGGCCGTTCTATCCGACCGATTTCCTTCATTTTTGCTGTAAACTAAAAGTATTCATTCGCAGGTTTGTCATCAAGTGTCAGAGTTAACTTAAGTGTGTCGCAGTATCCTTCTGTCCTTGCACTGAATATTTTAATCGGTTTGTTGTACGATATCTTCGGTTATAATTAAGGTCCGCAGTTCTTTCTAACAACACTCAGCGGATCACGCTCTTTCACTTGCGCTTTAAAACACTTGCTTTGATTGATAATGAAGAAAGCTATGCGTGAACATTCAACTTTACTTCCATTTTCCCAACTTTAATGTTATTCCACAAATGGTGCGAAGCATTCGCACGGGTTCTCTAGATAATTAATGAAAAAAAAATCAAATGTTTGTAAATCTATGGGACCAAACTGCGTGGTCATCAGTCCGTAGCTTACAAACTACTTAAACATAGGTAAACTAACCTACGGATAAACACACACACCCATGCCCCAGGGAGGACTCGAACCTCCACGGCGAGCAACCGCGCTCTCCGCAGCGAGGTGCTTTAGACCGCTCGGCTACACCGCGGCAGTTAATTAATGAATATTTTTTCTATATTAGGTATTTATATTTATTTGTCCAAACCCTGTTTGATTCCATTTTAAGAAAACTATTCTGTGAAAAATGATTTTTGACATCATACAGTCCGATATCTTCCACCAATAAATGCTGTAGCAAGGAAAAGAAGGGAACCCACTGGAAAGTGCTCCTGTCGGATCACAAAAGGAAAATCCGTTCCTCTTTGAAAGACCCTGACAAATAAGTGGGGAACCAGCTGTCTCAGCCCTCATTCAGGTTTCCTCAGCAATTATATGGCATATGAAAATATTGCGCTTTTTTTTTTATTTTGCTGAAAGGGAATAGCGGCAAGTGACACTGGTAGAGAGAAGGGACAGTGAGATGGAAAAAGAAATGGAAAGCGCACAGTCATGGTTGGATAGAGACAGTGGCAGTATATAAATGGATGGAGGTAGAGATAGTGGTAGCAAAAGAGGGAGGTAACAGTGGAAATCGGTGGGTTCAGGAGGGCAATACGGAACGCCGTGCTGGATCCCAACGGCATCGTATCACTAGCAGTCGAGATGACAGGTATCTTATCCGCATGGCTGTAACGGATAGTAAGCCACGTGTCGATCCCAGAGTGAGCATATGGGAACGTTTGCAAGACAACAACCATCTGCACGAACAGTTGCAGCAGCATGGACTATCAGCTCGGAGACCATAGCTGCGGTTACCCTTGACGCTGAATCACAGACAGGAGCGCCTGCGATGGTGTACGCAACGACGAACCTGGGTGCACGAATGGCATATCGTCTTTTTTTTTCAGACGAATCCAGGTTCTGTTTGCAGCATCATGATGGTCTCACCCGTGTTTGGCGACATCGCGGTGAACTCACATTGGAAGCGTGTATTCGTCATCGCCATACTGGCATAATGGTATGAGGTGCCATTGGTTACACGTCTCGGTTACTTCTTGTTCGCATCGACGGTACTTTGAACAGTAGACGTTACATTTCAGATGTGTTACTACCTGTGCCTCAACCCATCATTCGATCCCTGCGAAACCCAACATTTCAGAAGGATAATGCACCACCGCACGTTTCAGGTCCTGAACGGGCCTTTCTGGATACGGAAAATGATTTCTCAGGATCTATGCACCCAAACTGCATGAAAATGTAATCACATAACAGTTGTAGTATAATATATTTGTGCAATGAATACCCGTTTATCATCTGCATTTCTTCTTGGTGTAGCAATTTTAATGACTAGCAGTGTATTTCTAAACAATGGCAGCGTAACAAACAGCAGGAACATTTGTTATAAGAGCTGTTTTCTTATGAATGGATGTTTTTTTTTTTTTTTTTTTCTAGAACTTCTCTCTGCGGTTCCATTGTGACATCCAAGTCTACATTCTTCAAAAAATTTTCAAGCTCTAAGAAAAGTGTAACACCTACATGTACCTTTTAGGCACAATTTTATAAAAATAAAGAATTATTGTTTCGCAATAATGTCGTGTGTATTAGAACATCATTTTAACAATATAAAAGGAAAAAATTAGAGCATCGGCGCAGTACGGTTGTGTAATCGCACAGGTTGGAAAACTGAGATACACAAAACTAAGTTATTCACCATGTTTTTCGACGACACGAAGTACGATAAATAGAAATATATGCACGGCAACTAACTTTTGAAACAGTATTTGACGCTCACCACAGAGAACTGTCGTTATTTATAGTGTATTAGCTTTAACCCGCGGCTCCGCTCGCTTGTTGGTTGATTATGATAGATAAGCTATATTTCAGTAGTGTGCTACTTATTTATTCTTATATTTCCTTATTCGTATGCTTATCCTTACACAGCAAGAGCTGAAGACATTGTAGCACACATAGACCAAAGATATGGTCTGTGGCATCACGTTTCGCTGTATGTAACCTCATCGCTGGCCTTCAGCCCGATTTTTTTTTTTTTTTTTTTTTTTTTATAATTTGACGAATTTCAACCACCATATCTTTTACCCCCTGATAGCTATCGGCATGGAACTGCTATGGTGTACAACGGGAGACTTGAGTTCTCAATACACTCCACCCTTTTATCATTATCAACCCTCAAGCAACAATGCAACAAAAAAAACATTTTCAAAGAGTACTTATTGTTCCGCATTTCGCATTATATTCTTTAGATTACTAAATATTTATCACTTCGCTATAAAACCTCGCCTAAAACCTTCCTCAGAAATAAATTAGTAACTGTACAAATATTTAAGGCTCTGCGTCTTGTCGTTCGGGCGTGATAAGCGTACGCCGACCACACATTATATATATATATATATATATATATATATATATATATATATATATATATATATATATATATATATATATATAAACAGCTATCCAATCACCATAAAATCGTGCCTAAAGCCTTGCCCGGGTAGATATTAGTAACTGTACAAATTTGTAGCTCTTTATGTCTTGTGGTTCAGACGTGATAAACGTACACCGAACAGACATTCACATTTATAGATATAGATTCGTTTTCTTCGCGCTTTTATAGTAAAAAGTGTTGTTCGTGTACACAATAGAGAGAGTTTTCATTTAAATGTGATTGGGAGTGAATAATTAACTATACTTTTACTGGAAGTTACAGTAATTTTTACAACCAGTTTTCTTAAAGAGGACCCACCCGCAGGCGGCAGGCAGTTTGGCTGAAGTGAAATGAAAAACTACCATACAAAGAGGAACATGAAGGTCTCAGATGAGGAGAGGACAATTCATGGAAGAGAATTTGAGAACCAACAGCTCTTTAGTCGGAGATGAATGCTTACTTGTGGTCATTACGCGGAGCGCAACCTCGGAAAGGACGAGAAGGGGGAAGGAAAAAGTCTGCTGCATTAAGGTCCGACGCACACTGCACGCAGCAGAGGCAAAGCAGACGGGGCAGCCGTTTGTAAGGCTCGCCGAAGCGCAGAGCAGGGCTTTTGCTCGGGCAACCCTCTCTCCCGCTTTCCGCACAGCGCAGGTTTTCTGTGCCACCGTTGCATCTCTTGAAGGTAGTGAAAATTCAAGTCATTCGATTTCCCCAGAGAAGTTCTTCTCTGACAGCAAATCAAAACAACATCCGTCTTCGTACCTAGTTTCTCTATAAACCATTAACTTATCAAAAAAAAGTATGTTTCAAACGTTTGTATAGCTTATGGGACTTAACTACGGGGTCATCAGTCCCTAAACTTACAAGCTACTTATGATCTAGCTTACACTAAGGACGGCACAAATATCCATGCCCGAGGGGGGATTCGAGCCCCCGACCGTAGTGGCCGTGTAGACCGTAACTGGCGCGCCTCAGCCCCCTCGACCACCGCGGCAGGCAACCCCGTAGTTAAGTCCCATAAGCTATACAAACATTTGAACATTTTGAAACAAGAGAAACGTTGTCTGCATAAAATCACGTACGGTGCATCGCGGAGGACACTTCGACACTGTGAAACCGATCTCTATGAAATGTACATTTTCATGGAGACGGTTCTTATATTCCACTTCTGCAATAAACTTCGATACCGTTCCTACAATGATCATGAAAGTTGGCAGATATAGCCCATGAAGTTTTTCATAGACAGAAGGAACAAGGAAATGAACTGAGAGAGCCAGAGGAGACAGCGAGAGGGCCTAAGGAGGAGATGGACCGAGAGATTGGGAGGAGGATACGAATATGGGCAGGGGAGAGGAGCAGGTTGAAAGATGGGGCGAGAGGGGCTTGATGAAATGATGGACAGGAGAAAGGAGCAGATGAACAAAGAGAGGTGGGGAAGCCGGTGCCGCGGTAGAGTCGCCGAGCATCTGCTGGCGTGGTAGCTCAGCGTTCGGTCAGTCGGTTGCCCGCCCTCAGTAACAAAAACACTAAGTTAACGATGCTACGATGAATCTAGATCAAAGTGAACCAACGTCTGCGATAGACCGATCAAACTGGAAAAAAAAAGAAAAAAACGGTCTGAGGCACCTTGCTGAGGAGCCCGCCATTGTTCACCCCTTCGGGGGCTTGAGTCCTCGCTGCGGCATGGGTGTGTGTGTTGTCCTTGGGTTAGTTTAACTTAATTTAAGTAGTTTGTAAGCCTAGCAGTTAAGTCGCAAGGAGAGGGACAAGGAGTAAGGGATTTATACATCTACATACATCTACATACATACTCCGTAATTCACCGTAAGGTGCGTGGCGGAGGGTACACTGTACCACTACTAGGTATTTTCTTTCCTATTCCACTTCCAAATTGAACAAGGAAAAAAAGAATGCCTATATGCCTCCGTACGAGCCCTAATTTCTCTTATCTTGTCTTTGTGATCTTTACGAGAAATGTAAGTAGGCGGCAGCAAGATCGTACTACACTCAGCTTCAAATTCCGGTCCTTTAAATTTACTTAACAGAAATTCACGAAAAGAACTTCGTCTTTCTTCCAGCGATCAAAAATGTTCAAATGTTTGTATAGTCTATGGGACTTAAATACGGGGTCATCAGTCCCTAAACTTACAAACTACTTATGAACTAGGACGGCACAAATATCCATGCCCGGGGGGGGGGGGGATTCGAACCCCCGACCGTAGTGCTTCCAGCGATCCCCAAATGAGTTTCTGGAGCATTTCCGTGACACTCGCGCATTAGTCGAACCTACCGGTAACAAATCTAGCTGCTCGCCTCTGAACCGCCTCTATGTCTTCCTATAAAGTGATCTTCTGCGGGTCCTAAACACTTGAGCAATACCCTAGACGTGGTCTACAAGCATTTTATACGCGGTCTCCTTTACAGGTGAAGTACATCTTCCCAAAATTCTACCAATAAAACGCAGTCGGCTGTCCGCCTTACTCACATCTGTCCTTACATGCTCGTTCCATTTCATATCGCTCTGCAATGTTACGCCTAGATATTTGAACGACGCGACAGCATCAAAAAGCTCACTACTAATGCTGTATTTGAACATTATGGGATTGCTTTTTCTACTCATGCGCATCACCTTACATTTTTCTACATTGAGAGCTAGCTGCCATTCTTTGCACCAACTAGAAATTTTGTCTAAGTCATCCTGTATGCTATTACAGTCAGTTACAGACGACACCCTCCCATACACCACAGCATCATCAGCAAACAGCCGCAAATTACAACTTACTCTGTCCATCAGATCATTTATATAGATAGAAAATAATAGCGGTCCTATCACACTCCCCTGGGGCACGCCTGACGATACACTCGTCTCTGATGAACACTCGCCGTCGAGAACAACGTACTGCGTTATATTACTTAGGAAGTCTTCCAGCCAGTCACAAATCTGTGAACCTATTCCATAAGCTCGTATCTTCGTTAGCAGTCTGCAGTGTGGCACCGCGTCGAACACCTTTTTGAAGTCGAGAAAAACACAATCCGCCTTTTGCCCTTCATCCATGGCTCGCAAGATGTCATGTGAGAAAAGGGCAAGCTGAGTTTCACATGAACGATGTTTCCTAAACCCGTGCTGATTCATGGAAAGAAGTTTTTCCGTTTCAAGGAAAATTACTATATTCGAACTGAGAATATGCTCTAAAATTCTACATGAAACTGACGTCAACGATATTGGCCTGTAATTGTGTGAATCGGTTCTCTTTCCTTTCTTATAAACGGGAGTCACCTGCGCTTTTTTCCAATCACTAGGAACTTTGCGCTGAATTAAAGATTCGCGATAAATGCAAGCTAAGTAGGGGGCCAATGCCGCTGAATAGTCTTTGTAAAACCGAACTGGTATTCCATCCGGACCAGCAGACTTTTTCGTATTTAGCTCCCTCAGCTGTTTCTCTACACCGGAAATACCTATTGCTATGTCCCGCATTTCGGAATTAGTACGTTGATCAAATGATGGTACATTTGTGCGGTCCTCCTACGTGAAGAATTTCTTAAAGGTTAAATTTAGAACTTCAGCTTTCCGTTTGCTTTCTTCTATTATTCCCCCGGAATGATCAACGAGTGACTGGACAGTGGGCTTTGATCCGCTTATCGATTTTACATAGGACCAGAATTTTTTCTGGTTCTCGGAAAGATCTTTTGCTAAGATATGACTGTGATAATTATTGTATGCTTCGCGCATCGATCTTTTTATAAACGCACGAATCTCTACTAACTTTTGCCTGTCATCATTTGCGTGTTCTTTTTTGAATCGAGAGTGCAACAGCCTTTGCTTTCTCAGCAGCTTTCTAATATTATTATTATACGACTGTGGATTTTTTCCATCCTTAATCGTCTTTACTGGCACATATTTCTCTAACCCTTTATTAACAATGCACTTAAATTTAGTCCACAATTCCTCTACATCCATAGTCCCGGAATTAAACGATGCCCATTCATTTTCTAAGTGCGATAAAGGAGGAAGAAGAGGGAGGGGGGTTATATTTATGGACAGTAGATAGATAGTGAAGGATGAGGTGAGGGACATAGAAGACAGGAAAGGAGAACAAAGAGAGGAGGAGGAAGAAATTTACAGCGAGAGGAGGGAAAAGAAGATGGGCCGGACGCGGTGGCCGATGGGACTGAGGCGCTGCAGTCACGGTCTGCACGGCCACTACGGTCGGGGTTTCGAATCCCCCCTCGGGCATGGATATTTGTGCCGTCCTTAGTACTAGTTAGTTAATAAGTAGTTTATAAGTTTAGGGACTGATGACCCCGTAGTTATGTTCCATAAGCTATACAAACATTTGAACATTTTGAAAAGAAGATGGAAGTGCAGTATATAGGAAGGAAGGAAGATTCGTGTTTAACTCCCCTTCGACAGAGTGGTCATTAGAGGTGGAGCTTACGCTCGGATTGTTTGGGTAAGTATGGGGAATTAAATCGGCAGTACCCTTTGAAAGGAACCATCCCGGCATTTGCCGGAGATATTAATCGATACATAATTTATGTTATCTAAGCTTTCATGTTGTAAAGATGAAAGGAAGTAAACAGGGAAAAGAGCTATATGGAAACTTCTCCGAATACGAAAAAGATTTAATTCCAGAAATCGTTTTGGGGCGATATAATAAAACATTAGAAAGGAAACATTGGATAACGTTACGCCGGCCGCAGTGGCCGAGGAGACTGAGGCGCTCCAGTCACGGTCTGCACAGCCACTACGGTCGGGGGTTCGAATCCCCCCTCGGGCATGGATATTTGTGCCGTCCTAGTTCGTAAGTAGTTCATAAGTAGTTTGTAAGTTTAGGGACTGATGACCCCGTAGTTAAGTCCCATAGACTATACAAACATTTGAACATTTGATAACGTTACTACTGCATACCGGCGTGGAAAGAAGATTCTGTTGATTTTAATTTGCACATTATCGAAAAAGGTAGTGACTGTAAAATTTTGAAACAATGAAATATTAACAAAAGGACCACGAAAGCACTTGTACATCAAATTTTATTATTTTGCAGATTCTCTTTACAATTATTACGATACATTTCAACGTTAAGTAATCTCCGCATATTCGAAAAGAATAATGCGAAATAGTTATGTTGCCCAAGAGTATCCTAGAATGCTCTGAAAACTTACAGTATGTTTAAGTAATGCAATCGAACTTACGCGAAGGACAGCACACACACTCATGCCCGAGGTAAAACTCGACCCTCCGGTGGGAGCTACCACGAGGTCCCTAACACGACAGCTAGACCTACACGGCCATTTCCACGCGGCAATTCAGATTAGATTCTAATTTTATGCGCTGCTATATCCTTCATCGGAATGCGAAAATTTTACACATTTGAGCTTCAAAACAAGAGGAACGGTACTCGACACCAAATTACAGTTTTATACCGAGTTTGATAAAATTTTCCGCACTTGACTTGAGAAACAAGAGAAATATCACTGTCTACATAAGATTTCGTACAGTGCATGGTGGAGGAAAACTTAGTGTAGACGGTTTGACCGATCACCGTTAATTTCGTAAGTATTGTAATTTTTCATATACAGGGGAAGGTGGGAATGTACTGAGAGAGGGTGGGGGGAAACAGGATGATATTGGCAGAGAGCTGGGGAGGTAACGACAGAGGCACGAAGATGGATAGAAGGATAGAGGGAAGTAAGAGTAGGAAGAGTAGGAGGAGGCAGAGGTAAGTTGGTAGAGGTAGAGAGGGAACAGTGCTTGGACTAAGTGAATACCAGGATAAAAAATACCCGAGCTAATACGGTGAGAAGCCTAAGAAAACAAAGCGACAAGAAACAGGGATAAAGATGGGGGGGGGGGGGACGTGATGGGAGGAAAGATTAAGGAGTATTGCATATATATATACAATTCCCCATTCATATTTAGCAAATGCGGTGTGTGTGTGTGTGTGTGTGTGTGTGTGTGTGTGTGTGTGTGCGTGCGTATGTGTGTAACCCTTGTCACGATGTTTTTCCACAATACACACCGTAATTAATCAACTGATCTTAATTAAATTTGGCACAGTGTGAATGGTTTGGCCCAACTTAAAATATAATAAAGCTTTTATCTCGATGCATAACCTTGAAACACGTCCAATGAATGTGTGGTCGTGTTCCATTTTGAGTTATTCATTAACCTAAAGTGTTTCTGCACCATTAATATTGTCTATTAGTATGTTAATTATTTTTATTCTGTTTATTAGTGATCAGTGCCCCACGTTTATATGTTTCACCCGTGTGATTGAACTTAAGCGTTCATGTGAATGTGGAAGGTTGTTTTTAATATTGACTGACTACTGCGCAATGGCTTAAAGTCGCCGTGTCGCGCGTTAGACCTCGTTTCCTTTAATTAAGAACGCATGGCTTCGTTTGTCGTCTGCACTGGCGTCTGCTGGGTGGCCATAGACAAGCTTACTTGGCAAGATGGGGAGGTGACCGTGTTGTTAGTGTGGTACCAACCTAATCTTGGATGAAAGAGGTGACAAAAGACGTCTCAGGGAGCCATTGAAGACGGTATTATTTTCCTCAGGTAGAGAGGGGTGGTAGACACTATGCTCCGAACGCGCTCTGTATGGGTTTTTAGCACGCTCTACATCCGGTGTGTGGTGGGGAAGGTTTTGGCGTGGCCTTAGGGCTTCACTCTTGCTGCGACCGTGGAAGTAAGTACTGCGTCGAATCATGCTGAAGGGAAGGCCTGCTGTTAGAACTTTGCTTTCCTTGTGATCAGGCAGTCTTTGATTTTCAGTGATAATTTTCTTGAGTAATTCTTTTGATATGCGAGGCGAAGTGTTTCTTGATTTACAGAACTCGAATGCTTCAGTGTAAATTTAGTATTTGCATTTTCATTCCGGTCACGATTTTGTGTCCGGTTCTTCTCAAGTTAGAATACTCATGTGTGGCCTTCAAACTTTGTGTAAACTTACATATAGTGTTCAATTTTTCTTGTTGTTTTTTTAACTAACGTTTTCGCGGCGCGTCTGTATCCGTGAGTATGCTAAATATTTCTCAGATTTTCTAGTTTGATTCCGTCTTTCCTGTCTTGTATGACAGATTGCACCACGTGATTTCATAACGGTCATTCCTTCGGCCTTCAGCCATGCTTTTATTATTACTAGCTGCCTTCTATATCAATTCTCGCGTGTGCTTTACTTGCTTATTCTAAATTAATTTCTTTTGTAAATTCTATTCGTCGTGGTCGCACACCACATGGTACTTAAGAATAGGATTCCGCTGCCTCCCCGAACATGAGTTTATCTGGTGCATAGTGATTTTTAAATTTGTGGTTCAAGACACCCGCCATCTCGTCAAAAACGCTGCCGGGCGTTTCGGTTTCGTTTGTCGCTGCTGTCAAGTGATCCTGAGTGAGTAAAGTGTCGCAGGCATTATGCGCATGTCTGGCTTTGAATGAATGAATGAATGGATGTGCTTCCATCTATCCCTTGTGTGTTTGCAATTCTCCTACCACGTTACCTCCATATTTTTAAAGGGCAGAAACAATCTTATTACAGGCAGTAACTTTATGATTTAATTCACTGTTGTGCAAGGTGTGTGCTTAATTTTGTCTTCCCACATTTATTTGATTGTTCATTTTATTGAATAGATGATGATTTAAAGTATCAAACCTCTGCTTTATAATTTCATGCTCCCCGTTACATGTTTAATTATCTGTTCATTTATTTTTAACATTAATTTTGTTTTTGTTAAAACGTTGGCTGCTCCTGTAAGGAGTGAGCAGTTAGATAAATTTCCGTTGCGCAAGTACTGTGGCCACTCAAAAAGTAATTTAGAGCAGCAGTGAGCGTTTTAACTTGCATTTGCAGATCTCAACTGCCCGAGATGTTGCTTAAATAATTTAACAGGCTACTTTCGACCTCAGTAATTTTATTGCAGTATAATTTTGTTCTAGTACCCAAAACATAAAGCCACTGTATAAATTGATATCTGGGCTAGCGGTAACGCGTAGCTGGCCGCGGTGCCTGTGGGGACTGAGGCGCTCCAGTCACGGTCTGCACGGCCACTACGGTCGGGGTTCCGATTCCCCCCTCAGGCATGGATATTTGTGCCGTCCTTAGTGTTAGCTAGTTCGTAAGTAGTTTGTAAATTTAGGGACTGATGACCCCGTAGTTAAGTCCCATAAGCTATACAAACATTTGAACATTTGAATTTGGTAACGCGTATGGCTGACGAGCAGTTGTCGACCGCGGTGAAATAGCCATGCGCATTGAGGCATCACTGCCTAGAAGACAAGCCCTCACAACTAGGTATTTCAATCCAGCAAAGTGGAATTCCACAATCCAGCAGGACCTAGCATAATTTTAGGAACTGCGGGATCCCGCAACAGCATTCGGATTCGCAAGCGGATTCTCAAGCATAAAATTGCTAAATTCTTTCAAATTTACGAGCTTAAATTCACTTCGCAGTGCGTTGTCTTACATTCGTAATGCGTTCCTCGATGTGAATTGACGTGATGTTGCCGTTCAGTCGTTTGTCTTATTTTGAATTGAACGCACGTGGAGTGTGTAAACTGAATGACGTCAGTTCAGTGGTGGCAGCGGGGAGTGGAGGAAGTGAGAGTGCGTGTATGCTGCTCGCGCGCTGCTCGCTGCCAGCCGGCATGACGCAGCGAAGATGAATCAAACACACAAGAATCCTACCGACCCATTTAACTTGCAGTCTGCACCATCGCAGGTCGCGGCGCTGTGTCCTACTATACTCACCATGTGATACTAAAAGGTTTAGGCCGTGTTCATAGCCTGCAGATGCTCCGCGGCGGAGGAATCGCGGCGGTTTGTCAGTGTGCTGTTTCTCATAAGGCAGCGTGGGCCCTGTTTATAGGCGCGGCTGTGACGGCGGCCCCTCCGCTCTTACCCACCGCGGCGTCAAAATACCAGCGGCTGCACTTCTAAGCACGGCGGCTGATAGGGCTGTTCGGTGCGCCATACGTCTGGCAGCCAGGTGGGAAAAGGGTACTCAAGGTCACTGCAGCTGAAACACTTGATGTGTGACGGACGAGCGGTGCCTCCGCAAAATCACAGCGGATGCTCCGCTGCGAAGCAACCGCAGGATGTAAACACGGCCTTACACACAGTACAAAGAGTAGCTCACGTTGTGCGTCAGCTGCTACATCACGCCAGCGAGTTGCCATTGGACTCTGCAAACGTGTGTTTTGGTTCTGAAGTCGATCCGCAACACAAAGTAAGTATAATGCCTGTTTACTTGTCGTCGAATTACTGTTTCTAATCTTATTTCGAAAGAATTTTATGCTGTTATAGTGTTTTTATAAATAAGTAGCCCAGATCCAAAAAGCGCTTGCATGATAAGCAAAACTGAGATAATCTCAAAAACTCGTCCCATCTAACCTCTTAAAGACTTCATTTTTTTTTCAAAATTAAGTAGAAAATAGTTAATTACTCTGTAACCAATAGTCAACACGGATTCAGAAAGTATCACTATTGCGAAACAAAACTTGCCCTATATTCACATGAAGTGTTAAGTGCCATCGAAAAGGGATCTCAAATCGATTCCATATATCTGGATTTCCGGAAGGCTTTTGACACTGTACCCCACAAGCGGTTTCTTATGAAATTGCGTGCTTATGGAATATCTCCCCAATTGTGCGATTGGATTCACGATTTCCTATCAGAAAGGACACAGTTCTTTGTAATTGACGGTAAGTCATCGAGTAAAACGGAAGTGATATCTGGCGTTCCACAGGGAAGCGTTATAGGTCCCCTATTCTTCATCGTGTTTATAATCGATTTAGGCGACAATCTGAATAGCTCCCTTAGACTTTTCGCGGATGATGCTGTCGTTTATCGGTTAGTGAAGTCAACAGAGGATCAAAAGCAACTGTAATGCGATTTAGACAAAGTTTCTACATGGTACGAAAATTGGCAATTGACACTAAATAAAGAAAAGTGTGAAATAATACACATGACCACTAAAAGAAATCCGCTGAACTTCAATTACGCGATAAATCAGTCAAACCTTAAGGACGTAAATTCTACCAAATACCTAGGAGTTACAATTACGAACAACATTGACTTGAGAGAACACACAGAGAATATTGTGGGGAAGGCGAACCAAAGGTTACGTTTCATTGGTAGAACGCTTCGAAGATGCACCAGCTCCACCAAAGATACTGTCTACATCACACTTGTGCGTCCACTCCTGGAGTACTATTGCCCCTTGTGGGACCCTCACCAGGTGGGACTGACGGAAGACATTGAGAAGGTTCAGAGAAGGGCAGCTCGTTTTGTTTTATCATGTTACGGGGGGGGGGGGGGGAAGCGTCACGGAAATGTTGCGCGAATTGGGATGGAAATCATTAAAAGAAAAACGATATTCATTGCGGCGTGATCTGTTTGCGAAGTTTCAATCACCGACTTTTACTTCTGAATGTGAAAATATTTTGCTTGTACCCACCTACTTAGGGAGTCATGACCATCCCAATAAAATAAGAGAAATCAGATCGAAAACGGAAAGATTTAGGTGTTCATTCTTCCCGCGCGCTATTAGAGAATGGAACGGTAGAGAAAAGTTATGAAAGTGGTTAATGAACCCTCTGCCAGGCACTTAAATGTGATTTGCAGAGTATCTATGTAGATGTAGATGTAATAATTGTGAAATCTGTGATTCTTTTGTACCTTAAAATAGAAAGTTAAATATTGAGTCAGCGGTTTTTGCAACTGATTTATGCAGTTAGGTGGTTTTGAAAACGTAGCGCAGCAGACGTTCTGTTGAAAAACCCGGTATTTGGTGACAGAAAAGACAGCAGCTGATTGAAACATCAAGTTGGTGGATGACTTTAAAGATTAATTTCGATGCTCCTCAGTGGGCATACTGTTGCAATATGTTGTCAAAACACATATGTCTAGCCATAAGGCTGTAACGAAGAATATTTATAGACTTACAAAAATATATACAACCATTGCGGGATCCCGCGATATCCCGCTGGATTGAAGGCAATCCAGCAAAAAATCCCTCTGGATAGAAAACAATGCTGGATCGAAATCCCTATTCATAACTGGCCGTGCCCACGTCATACCTAGAGGCTGCAATCGCCAGCTGACTGGCTGGCTGCTGGAGCACGCCTACCGCCTCGTAGTGGCTGGCCAGTCAGCTTGGGTTCGGAGCCTCTCGGTGTGACGTAGGCGCGACCAGTTGTGAGGCCTTGTCTTGTATGTGGTGTTTTCTGAGGCGCCCAGCCGCACTGTGCGCGGCCATTCGTCTTCAGAGGTTCGAGTCCTCCTCTGGGCATAGTTGTTTGTGTTGTTCTTAGGATAAGTTAAAGTAGTTTGTAAGTTTAGGGACCGATAATCATAGTAGTTAGGTCCCATAACTTTACAAACATTTGAGCAGTTGGCTTTCAGCGGTGTTAGCGTGCGGACTTGAGCCATGCGCCGCTTAGTGCTCCGCTTTGTGTTTGTTTACTTCCGCGTCATGGTATTTGTGTATACTGAATCCCACATCAACGCACGAAATGACGCAGTCTTACTGCCGTGCGACGATCAAAGTAACGTTTCAAGCCGAACATCCACGACCAAGAGCTTTAGAAGTCGAACAGTTCATTTGAGAAAATCTTCGTTTGAACCCACAGGACGTAATCGGAAAATATTTTTCCATCGCAGGAAGCGTCGTTTACATTAAGATGACGACGGAGCTGCTGTGCACTGAAGTTGCTCAAAGACATGCCACCGGACTGAAATTCAAGCACTCTGATGGATACATTGGGCCTCGCGGAATGGGCGCGTGGTCTAAGGCATCATGCTAGGGACTGGTAAGGCGTTCCCGCCGAAAGTTCAAGTCCTCCTTCGGCCATGGGTGCATGTGTTGTCTATACTGAAAGTTACTTTAAGTAGTTTGTAAGTCTAGGGACTGATGACCATAACTGTTTGGTCCAGTAAGTTCGCAAACATTTTGACACATAGGTGCGGTAACAGTCGACCATGTATGATTCGGTTTAAGCACTCAGCGGGTGTTTAAGCTCCCGTTTGACATCAAGAAACGATAATTGCCGCTTTCCAACAGTACGGCAACGTCGTGAGTTACGTGGTAGAAAAGTGGCTAAGACTTACGACGTATCATAAGTTAAATGATGTCCGTAAGATACAGATTCAGTTGACGAAACACGTTCTACCGTACTCGATGACTGGCGATGCACAGGCCATAGTCATGTTCGATGGCCAGCCACGAACATGCGCAGGTTGTGGCCAAGAACGCCATGTCCGGTCCGAATGTATGCGCCGACGTTTTGTACAGACCACAGTATGTGTGGTGGCCTCACGAACGGCGGTCACGTCTCTACCTTCCACTTACGCCACAGCAGCACGGAACAAAGACATGTCACTCCAGGATACACCTCAATCCACGGCCCTTCTGTCCGCGGTAGCAAAAAGTAACGAGGAAACACGAACAGCACCGCTTCGAGTGCCCTCACCAGAACCACCACACAATAGACCGTGGCAAATGACTCTGCAGGCATCATGGACATTGACCCAGGCGTCCTGCCGACGTCTACTTTCCTTCAGATGGGTATGGGTATAGATGATGGGCGTCCATATTCTGATTCAGAACAAAACATCCGGAAACAGCGGTCACTCCGAAAGTGTAAGTAACGTCATCAAACACCCTACGATGACGTCTCCATCAAACGACCTCTCCAGATAACGACTGAATGTCTGAACGTGACCTCCAATTTTCCGACTAGCAGTATGGTACAGCAACCCCGAACACTCTTACTGCGACACACTCTCAACCAAGAACGGTTATACGTCCTAGGCCGACAACTTATTTCTTCACCTGCGCAAATCCAAGGCCTTTTTATTGTCGAGGGTTTACCAGAAAGATGCTTTGCCCGTCTTAAATGTTACGGCCATCGTCCGATGTCTTGGCGCTGATTTGTCGGTCAATGTCCACCGCTCAGCAGCTGTCATCGGAAGACGATTGCTATAGGCAATCAGGGCAAGTCTAGCAGATCACCTGCTACTATCTCTCAACATCATTCAACGTGCACAATATGTGAACATCAATCATGTCGCCCGCATACACCACGTTGCTCAGATGCTCCCGGTCCTAACTCTCCTGGCTCGGCGTATGTTGCCTGCATTGGGCTCCTACGTCAGGTCAAGAATGAAATTCAAAGTGCAATATGACTTTCTTGCACTACCAACAGAACGCCGTGGGATGGACTAATACACGTGCCGACCAATGTCACGGGACTCTACGTCAGTTCCCAACTAAATATCTGTCGGCGTTTCTCGCAGACTCTCATCGGACTCCTAATTAGTGCCTTTTCTCTGGACTATTTAGCAGCCCCAGTTACGATATCGACCATTCCAGTCGCTTTCTACCCGAGGTTTCTTCCTGGACCTCAGTTAAGTATATCAATCATTGCCACTTGCTCGTGTCTCTCACACGAAAACGGTGTACGATATGTTAAAACAGTATTGTCAGCACAACCCCGTCGATTTAAGTATCCGCAGTATGTGTGGCGACATATGGAAAGCCGTACACATACGCTTTCTCGAACCAGACTTCTAATCAGCGTGGTATCTCACGGTGAACGGCACACTTGTAAACCGGCATAAACTGCATCGGATCCATCTAGCCGATTCGCCCCTTTGCATTCACTGTGGAATGGACGACACAGACGCACGCCGGTTCCACTGTGGTCAATAAATTGATGCCTGGAGAGTGGCTCGGCGTGTTTTGGCGTTCCTTACTCGCCAAAAACCAGTTCAGATCGACATAAACACGCTCTTACTCCTGATGGAGACTTCTACCTCGTATCCAAACGGTCCGATGTCTTTTTAACTCTTGCAAGGAGAGAGAGCATGGATATTTGAACTTTCTCAATGGGATGGAAGGGTGTGCCGCGGTGGAATGGCCGAGCGGTCAAGGCGTCTTGCTACGGAGCGCGCGGTTGCCTCCCGTCGGAGGTTCGAGTTCTCTCTCGGTCATGTGTGTGTGTGTGTGTGTGTGTGTGTGTGTGTGTGTGTGTGTGTGTGTGTGTGTGTGCGTGCGCGCGTGTGTATTTGTTGTCCTTAGGTTATTTTAAATTATTGTAATCAGTTTGTAAGCCTAGGGACTGATAACCAGAGTAGTGAAGTCCCATAGATTTACAAACATTTGAACTTTGATGAATGAGTAAATAAAGAGGGGAGAACGAGGAGGAGAGGAAGAGAAGCATGAGATGATTGGTACATCTGAAGGAGCGATGAATAGAAAGAGGCGGGAGGAACACATGGACTAACAGAATTTTGGAATAAATAAAGACCCGAGCAACGCCGGCTTTTCAGCTAGCTGATACAGAGAGAGGCCTCAGAGGACAAATAGTAACGGATGAAAATCAAATGTTTGTGAATCTAAGGCACCGGTCATCGGTCATCGGTCCTTATACTTATAAACCACTTAAACTAACTTAGCAGCGGCGGAGCAGCCGAGCGGTTTGAAGCGCTATGCTCCGATACGCGAGGCCGCTCCCCGTCGGGGATTCGAATCCCCCCTCGGGCATGGATGTTTGGGCTGTATTTAGTATAAGGTAGTTCATAAGTAGTTTCTAAGTTTAGGGACTGATGACCCCGCAGTTAAATCCCATAAGCTTAACAAACATTTGAATTTTTAACTAACTTACGCTAAGAGCAATATACACACGCATGCCCGAGGGAAGACTCGAAATTCCGACGTAGAGCGGTCGTGCAATCCGTAGCATAGCGCCTTCAGGAACTGAGAGATAGATATAGAGATAGAAAAGATGGGCAGAGAGAAAATGGAATGGAATGTAGGACTTACATTCAATTCCCAACCTTATTTCCTATTTATAAACTGCGAAGCATTGCCAGAACATATATACAGGGTGTTTCACTAAGTGTGTTTGCTTCTGTAACATAAAATAATAGGTGACGGGAAATTTTAATGCGGTAGGTCAACACAAGAAATGTTACACTTTCTGCGGAGCTATGAACATAGTTTACTGTATCATTTTCCAAAGAGTTACAGCACAAAGATATAATTTTTTAAATGGAACAATAGTTTTTTCTATCGTGCATTGGAATCGTTGAAACCAGCTGCGTCCAAATAAATTTAAACTACATTCCCATCACTGCTAATTTTGGAACTACAACCCTTCAAAGTTTCAGGTGTGTGTGTGTGTGTGTGTGTGTGTGTGTGTGTGTGTGTGTGTGTGGTGTGTAATGATATATTTGAAGGAATGGAATCATAAAACTTTTATCCATTTAAAAGTTGGCCACTGTACGTAATAAGAGCTTAATTCTGGGAGGAGGCATCCAGATAAGAATTTACTGTTATAAAAAAAGCTTAATTTTAGCAATAAAACAAGCAAAAAGGTCCGTGTGAACAACCGTCTACTCCCTGCTGCAAAACCTTGTTTCCTGGGCCACATTGAGAACTAACTTGGTTCAAATTACTCTAATAACAGGAAGTTAACGATACAGTGACCAATATACATAGCACCTCACACGAAATTACACACAGACATTAATAAACAAACCACCACAATTAAAGTTATTTCAAAAAGGTGGCTAAGAAAACATTTATGGCGCAACGGAACTTAAACATAAAAAATTACATCTGAGCTTGTTCTCAGCACTGGTGAAAAACAATATTAAATAATAAGGGGTAAGGTGCTTAAAAACTACCATTTATAGGCAAGTCAAAATTATACTGAACATAACTTGTTTATTCAGGTCGAAAGCAAGCAAAATGGGGAACCAATTTTGTTAATACAATAAAAATGCATCCCACTGAAATAATGTACTTAAGTTAACCTATCTTACACAGTAGATGCACAGCATTGAATTTAATATAAATTACACACTGGAATAAGAGAAAACGACAATGGTTCGCAAAGTACCCTCGAAACACACGTGACGAGTATGGATGAAGATGTTAAAGCTGGCTCCCCCAAGGTTCCACCTTAAGGCCCTTACTGTATCTTGTGTATCTCACTGATCTATCACCAGTAACATTACAGCGTGGCATGTTCGTTTTGTTTACAGACGACAGAAACATTTTAATAAATAGTGCCGCGAGACACAACGTAAACAGACTGCCGGCGTGGGGCAAGGGATAGCGTCACCAACTGCGGTGCTGAAGGTCGCCAGTTCAATCCCGCCCACTGACAAAAATTTCTTTCTTTCTAATTGACAATTCCAGAATATTCTACATCCTTCTTATGTTCACTTGTAAATTCTACTTGTTTCTTATGTTAACTGTTCTTCTAATTTCTGGTACATTCTGTCTGTGTATAAATAGCAGAGCACTCTGACCGAGAGGCAGTTGGTGCTGAGTGTATGTTAAGTTCGCAATAAACCTGCTTTCAGTATAAGTGCTGTGTTCAGCTGTTAAGCCTACTTCCATTTCAACGCGACATTGTTTGGTGGAGGCACCGAGTACCTGTGCAACAGCTGCATCACCGTGTCTCCGATTAAGCAACGTATAAGCCGTCGCTTACACGGACTAGAACCGGAATACAAGGGATATACCGAGTACATCCTTCCGAAAGTTCGTATCATCAGAAGAACAATGGACACGAAATCAGCGGTAGGCCAGCTGCACATCAGACACCCGTCGGTGTTCTCTGGAGACGCTGGACAGGATCCCAACAGATGGCTAAAAGGGTTCGACCGAGTAGCCATGTACAACAGGTGGGATCATACAATGTGCTTGGCCAACGTTTATTTCTACCTGGACCGAACAGCTCAGCAATGGTTTGAGAACAACGAAGACAAGCTGATGACTGGGAGACGTTCCAGACGGAACTTAAGAAGATTTTTGGAGATCTACAGCGACAAATCCGCTCGGCGGAAGAACAACTGAAGAACCGGGCCCAACGACATGGTGAGTCGACACAGTCGTACATACAGAATGTTTTGGCCTTGGGTAACATAGTCAATCCGAATATGACTGAGGCCGACAAAATCACGCACCTGATGAAGGGTATTGCAGAAGACAGTACCAAGCTCGTCTGAAAAAAGACGTCGCTACGACGGAAGAGTTCATTAAGTGGTGCCAGCGTATTGAAGAGATGCGACTGAGGAGGGTTGGACGAAAGAAGTATGACAGACTCCCGAACGTAGTCCCTATGGCCATTGTGGAAAACCAGCATGACTTCGCTTCTCTCAAACGACAAATTGTGAGAGAAGAATTACAAAAATTTATGGCAGCCGGGACTGTTATACCGAGCGAGCATCAGATTATGGCCATGGATGTAAGCCCTGTAAGTCACAAGGGAGCCGACGACGCTGAGGAACAGCGATTTCAGACATTAGCTCCTGTCTGCCCCGTCAGTCGCACCCGACGTGAAGAATGGCGTTGTCCTGCTATGACTTACGCCGCAGCCGCCAAACGGCAGCCTATGAACCGGCCGACGCGGCCACAACCAACTCCCCCGGTAACTATGACGCCCCGTAGAAGAACATACGTTTGAAGGACAGAAGACAACACGCCATTGTGTTTCCACTGTGAGCGCCCTGGACATGTCGTACGCTACTGCAGAGAGAGAAGGTGAGTGTTCGTCGATTAATTTGGCTCAAAACGTCAGCCATCAGAGCAGTTCTATCCCAGGCAGTCACCTGCTGATGAGTTCAGTCGACCTATGGGAAGAAGCCCATCGCTGTACCCTAGACGAGGTCGCTCCCCGACGCGCCGCAGCCATTCAATGACGCCGTACAGAGGTACCAGTCGCTGCCCTAGCCGCCGCACCCAGGAAAACTAAGCGAGGCAACCATCTACGGAGGTGAGGTCGCCGCAGATGAAAATCCTCCTTGGACGACAGTCACTAAGATGTCGGGAAATCTCATCGACGTCATAATCGACGGCAACCTGCCCGGGCACTTGTTGATTCAGGAGCATCTTTCTCTGTATTGTCGGATAATTACCGCCGCACACTAAAGAAGACAATGTTCTGTAATACAGGGGCAACTGTGCTGAAGGTCGCGAGTGGAAAGTACGTGCGGCCAGCAGAAACTTATGTCGCAACATTAACCATCAACAACAGGACCCAGCCGTTTGAATTTGTCGTGTTAACAGAATGTAGTCACAATGTCATCCTCGGATGGGACTTCCTTCAGGCATCCCAAGCTGTCATTGACTGTGGCAGATCTGAGCTGCACATTAAAGAAGTGGTTACACATAATACAGAATTTTCTGGGAAGTTATTTGCCGTTGACAATGTGACGATCCCGCCGTTGACGATGAGAAGAGTTGCAGTCACAAACACAGATGAGCGATTAAACTTTGAAGTGTTTGATGATAGTAAAACGTTTATCAGGCTCACCAAGGAAATTTACATACCAGCGGCTATCATAAGCATTACCGGAGTTCGAGGAGAGATTTGGATCACTAATTGTCACGATCAGTCGCAACGTATCCCTAAAGGAATGTGTATCGGGACAGCTGAACCAATCCAGGGCGGTGAGCTCAACGTCATCAATGAAGACCCATGCCCTGCTGTTAGTACAGACAACACGCTGGAGGAAGCAAACGTGGAACTGCCAATAGGGCCTGGACTGACCAAGGAACAACGCCAGCGGGTGTTAGGTATACTACGCCAATTTTCGGGTGCATTCACACCTCAGCAGGGGAAAAGTCAGACGAAACAGCCCACGATAAAGCACCGTATAAATACTGGGGATCACCCGCCAATTAGCCAGCGTTCGTATAGAGTGTCGCCAGCTGAAAGACGGATAATTCGGGAGGAAGTGTAGAAGATGTTGCACGATGACATTATTCAACCTTCGGAGAGTCCTTGGTCGTCTCCGGTGGTCCTTGTAAAGAAGAAGGATAGCACGTGGCGATTCTGTGTCGACTATCGGCGGCTGAACAACATCACAAAGAAGGACGTCTACCCACTGTCGCGCATTGACGACACCTTATACTGTTTGAAAGGAGCTACAAACTTCTCAACTATGGACATGCAGACAGGTTACTGGCAAATCAAGGTTGACGAAGCTGACAGGGAGAAGGCAGCATTTATTACACCTGACGGCTTCTATGAATTCAAAGTAATGCCATTTGGATTATGTAATGCTCCGGCCACATTCGAACGCATGATGGACAACTTGCTTCGACACCTTAAGTGGACGACGTGTCTTTGCTATATAGATGACATTGTCGTTTTCTCGAGAAACATTTGAAGAACCTCTGAGTCGCCTGTCAACTGTGTTGAAGTGTGTTCAGGATGCAGGACTCTGCCTCAATCCAAAGAAGTGCCTCTTCGTCGCCAAAGAGATAAAAATCCTGAGGCACCTAGTCAATGGAGATGGTGTCCGTCCTGATCCAGATAAAGTAAGGGCAGTCACAGAATTTCCAAATCATCAGCACGTTCTTGATGTGAGAAGTTTTCTCGGGCTGTGCTCATAATACCGACGTTTCATGAAAGGATTTTGTAACAAGGCACGCCCATTACAAGAACTTCTGCAGGGAGAGGCCAAGTTTTACTGGGATGAGACAAAAGAAAGAGCTTTCCAGGCACTTAAGGAGGCTCTAACTTCCGCACCAGTGATAGCCTTGAACGACGAGTATGCGGAAACGAAAATTCACACAGACGCCAGTGGTTAGGGGATTGGTGCAGTGCTTCTACAAGTTCAGGAAGGCGCTGAAAAAGTGATAGCCTATGCATCAAGAGTACACTCAAAGTCCAAGATAAACTACTCTACAACTGAGAAAGAATGTCTCGCAGTTATCTGGGCTATCAACAAGTTCCGGCAGTATTTATTCAGCAAACCATTCACCGTCGTGACAGACAATCATTCTTTGTGTTGGCTGACTAGCTTGAAGGATCCATCAGGGCGACTATCAAGATGGGCACTAAGACTCCAAGAGTACGACGTTACAATGGTATTCAAGAACGGGCGCAAACACAAGGATGCCGACTGCCTTTCGAGGAATCCATTAGTGGAACACAACAGCATGAATGAAATTTCAGCCCTCACTGAATTAGATGACGTTACAGCTGAACAGAGGGAAGATCCAACACTATTAAAAACGATAGAGGCTTTGGAGAAAAGAGAACCGACCAACGGAGAGTTCCAACTTATAAACGGGACATTGTTAAGAGCAGCTATGATCCACAGGGGCCCAAATGGCTACTGGTTGTTCCAGCTCATCTCCAGCCAGCTATTCTCAAATATTTCTACGATGCTCCAATATCCGGTCATCTTGGATTCGTGAAGACCCTAGATAGAATCACAACGCAGGTATTACAGGAAAGGTATCTACCGATCTGTCAAACACTGTGTGAGTCATTGCAAAGAGTGCCAGCGATGGAAGCATGTGCCGCAATTACCTCCAGGACATCTCGTACCGATTCCGCCGGCAGCAGTTCCATTCCACCGAGTTGGGATCGATATATTTTAGCGATGTTCCCGAAGTCGACAACCGGTAACCGATGGATAATAGTCTGCACTGACTACCTCACAAGCTACGCTGTCATCAAACCTGTGCAGACTGCAGATGCTCCAGAGATCGCAAAATTCCTTGTAGAAGACATTATTCTGAAGCATGGAGCACCAAGTTTGATGATATCGGATCGTGGAAAAGTATTCCAGTCAAAACTAGTATCAGACATTGTCCACACAATGACGACTGCATACCATCCTCAGACAAATGGTATTACAGAACTTTATAACAAGACGTTAGCCGATGTGCTGTCAACGTACGTCGATGTTAGCAGAAGGATTGGGATTCAATTCTGCCAGTCGTGACATTTGCTTACAAAACCGCAAGACAAGACACCATAGGCTTCACGCCGTTTTTCCTGCTCCATGGCCGTAAAGCTGAGATGACAATGGATACGCTGTTTCCGTTCCAAGCGGACGGCACTCAGGATGACTATGTTAAACAGCTCATCACCAGGGACGAAGAAGCAAGACAGCTGGCTCGCATACGGACACTGGACGCCCAGGAGAAGGACCGTAGTGGTATAACGACAAGCACCGTCCTGTTGTGTACAGCCCAGGAGATCTGGTATGGATTTTTACCCCTGTACGGAAGGTTGGGCTATCAGAAAAGTTATTGAATCGATACTTTGGCCCGTGTCGTGTCATACGCCGCCTTTCAGACGTCACATACGAAGTTGAGGATTATGAGCCGTCGTCGAAACGTCAAAAACGAAGAGAGATTGTTCACGTCCTGCATATGAAGCCTTACTACGATCCTGAAGAGCAGGTAGACGACAATGGCTTCTTTTTCAAGGACTCTAAGGACGGTAATGTTACTGATGAAGCCACGACAGGATCGTCTGTCGTGGATAATCGTGGAGAAGCGAAGGATTCTCTTGAACTGCCATACAGAGGACCCATGACAAGGTCAAGATCCAGGACATTGCAGCTAGCTCGACAGGGAACATAACAGCGGGTCGCTGTTTCTCCAGGAGAGGGAGCAATGCCGCGAGAGACAACGAACACCGACTGCCGGCGTGGTGCAGGGGGTAGCGTCACCGACTGCAGTGCTGAAGGTCGCCGGTTCAATCCCGCCCAACGGCAAAAATTTCTTTCTTTCTAATTAACAAATGCAGAATGTTCTGCAGCCTTCTTATGTTCACTTGTAAATTCTACTTGTTTCTTATGTTAAATGTTTTTCTAATTTCTGATACATTCTGTCTGTGTATAAATAGCAGAACACTCTGCTCTCGAGGCAGATGGTGCTGCGTGTATGTTAAGTTCGCAATAAACCTGCTTTCAGTATAAGTGCGCCGCGGTGGAGTAGCCGAGCGGTCTAAGGCACCTCGCTGCGGAGCGCGCGGTTGCTCACCGTCGGAGGTTCGAGTCCTCCCTGGGGCATGGGTGTATGTGTTTGTCCTTAGGTTAGTTTAACTTGGTTTAAGTAGTTTGTAAGTTACGGACTGATGACCACGCAGTTTGGTCCGATAGATTTACAAACATTTGAACAGTATAAGTGCTGTATTCAGTTGTTAAGCTTACTTCCATTTCAACGGGACATTGTGTGGTGGAGGCGCCGGGTACATGTGCAACAGCTGCATCACCGTGGCTCCGATTAGGAAACGTAGAAGCCGTCGCTTACACGGACTAGAACCGGAATACAAGGGATATACCGAGTACATCCTTCCGAAAGTCCGTATCAACAGAAGTACCATGGACACGAAATCAGCGGTAGGCCAGCTGCACATCAGACACCCGTCGGTGTTCTCTGGAGACCCTGGACAAGATTCCAACACTTTCATTAGACCTACAAAAACTTAACATATGGATTTTAGATCATTTAAAGGTTTCCATTTTCATTAAATCTCTGTCTGTTCTTGTTGGAACATCATCACACTGAATTAAAAATTACAGTTTTATGTTTGTTCGACAAGTATATTTTACTTCGTCAACCGCCGTGGCAGAGTTTAAGCAGTTTGTACGCGTAGGGACTGATGACCAAAGTTGTTAAATCCCTTAGATTTACAAACATTGTTTCTACTTCTTCAACCGGTTTCCGACTTACAAGGCCATCTACAGAATTTACAATAAAACCGCTCAACTAAGTAAAATAAACTTGTGGAACATACACAAAATTGAGATTCTTAAATAAGTAAAAGGTTTCTTGCTAGTTGTTGTGGTCTTCAGATCGCAAACTGGTTTGATGCAGCTCTCTACGATATCCTGTCTTGTGCAAACCTCTTCATCTCAGAATAAGAACGGCAACCAATATCTTTTTGAATCTGCTTACTGTTTTCGTCCCTCGGTCTCCCTCTACGATTTTTACCCTACACACTACCCTCTAGTGCTAAGATGGCCATTCCTTGATGTCTCAAACTGTGTCCCCAATTCTATTGAGCACAACCTCTTTAGTTACGTGATGTACCCATCTAATCTTCATCATTTGTGTGTAGCACCACATTTCAAAAGCTTCTATCACCTCGTTGTCTGAACTCCTTATCGTCCACGTTCCACTCCAGATAAATGCTTTCAGAAACGATTTCTTAACAATTGAACTAATATTGGATAACAACAAATTATGCTTCGTCAGAAACACTTTTCTTCCCATGGCCATTTTAGGTTTTATGGCTTCTTTACTTTCGCTATCATAAGTTATTTTGATACCCAAATAAAATTCATGTACTACTTTTATTGTCTCATTACCTAATCTAATTCCTTCAGCATCGCCTGATTTTATGGCACTACAATCCATTACCCTCGTTTTACTCTTCTTAATGTTCATCTTATATCCTCCATTCAAGACACTGTCCATTCTGTTTAACGTTTCTTCTAGGTCCTTTGCTCCGTCTGACAGAATGACAATGTCATCTGCAAACCGCAAAGGTTTTATTTCTTCTCCCTGAACTTTAATTCCTTCTCATTTCTCCTTGCATTCCTTTACAGCTTGCTCAATGTACATATTGAATGACATTGCAAATGTCAGGGTGTTGCAACTGCCTCATACATCTTGCATACTTGGTGGTACAATCCCCTCTTGACTGGTTCTCCTAACGATATCAGCAGTTCAGGCGGAATATCATCTACTTGATGGGCTTTATTTCTACTCAAATCTTTAGTGCTCTGTCGCCGCGGCGGATCGGCCGAGCGCGTTGAGGCGATATGCTACGTTGCGCGAGGCCGTTCCTCGTCGGGGATTCGAATTCCCCCTCGGGCATGGATGTTTGTGCCGTCTTTAATATAAGCTAGTTCATATGTAGTTTGTAAGTTTCGGGACTGATGACCCCGCAGTTACAAACATTTGAACATTTTTAGTGCTCTGACGAATTTTATTCGCAGTATCGTATCTTCTATCTTATCTTTCATTTCCTGCCTTCAATTTTATTTCCTTTGTATGGGCCCTCTGTATATTCCTTCCATCTATCAGCTTTCCCTTCTTTGCTTAACCCGCGATCACTCGCGTTGTTAGAAAAAATCTAACATTTACGATTTTACTTGAATATTCCATCACATTTCAAAGCTAATGAACTGACCATCTAGAAATGCATTCTTACATATCTCGTGATTCAATTAATCTGTGACTCGACTATCAAATTTCAACAATAGCTTGTTAGTTGTGGCATTATTTTAAGTGGTGCGCAGTGTTAGATTTTTTCTAACACGGGACTCTTTACGTAACAATTACTTCTCCTTCCGTGGAAATCCGCCTTGCTTCACTTTTAGTCTGTTTTTTGTACTTGTAACATGCGGCTGTGTTCGTTTGTTTTCGCCTGAAACTGTTCAGCACATGTTACGTCTTTTATGAGCAAAGTAGATATTCTTATTGAGTTTTATTTACTGAATGAAGCAATTGTTTATGCAGAGTACATGACCTTCTCTGTCGGATATGGAAGTATATAAAACTGAGAAACAGTGTAAGGGGCCAGCGGTTTCTTCTTGAAGCACAATATTCTGATTTCGAACGGTCGACAACATCTACACCTAATTTTTTGAGATTGTGGGGTGTAATTTCTTCAAGTTTGTTCACTTCGCCACTGTCAGCGTCTACAGAATCGTCGCTGTGCATGGTGGATAACATCAGAACTTTTTTTTTCTGTTTATTTTTTGAGACGTATGAACAAATGAAGCAGTTGTTGCTTGATTTTTCTCCAAATGCTCCTCTTTAGTTGCCTACATTTTACGTCCAGATATTCCGCTGGAATTTCTCTTTTATTCTTCCGTAGAGTATCTACTAATGTGAATCTATCGTTGGCATACATTTTGTTACCCAGTGGTATAGATGTGAAATAATTGTCCATCGTCACGTTTCTGCCTGTTTTGTTAATCGGTCTAATCAATGGTAACACCACATGCTCTGCATAATTTGCTACTTGATATGACCCAGTAGGCTGTTTGCCTGCGTGTACTTCCATACGTAGCGTATAAAAGGTTCTGGCATCACAAAGCGCATGTACCTTGATGCAGGGTTGTTTGTCATATACTGCCTGAATTTGAAACTTCCGCGGACTGGTTCTAACATCTCGTCTATCGTTGTCAGTGCGTCGGTACTATAGCTCTTCTTGCAAACATCCACGAATTCGTCAAATGACATGTTCCATACCATGTTTGTACTAATTTATAATGCTTTGGTAATAACAAAGAAATGATTTATTGTATAAACGTGTCTTTTCTGGCACAAAGAGATGAAAAGGTGCGAGGTATCATTGTTAGAAAAAATCTAACACGGGAGTTACCGCGTGACAACAATATACGCGAGCGGCCGCGGGTCAATACATGTTTTCAAATGTTCAAATGTTTGTATAGCTTATGGGACTTAACTACGGGTCATCAGTCCCTAAACTTACAAACTACTTATGAACTAGCTAATCCTAAGGATGGCACAAATATCCATGTCCGAGGGGGGATTCGAACCCCCGACCGTAGTGACCGTGCAGACCGTGACTGAAGCGCCTCAGTCCCCTCGGCCACCGCGGCCGGCTACATGTTTTCCAATTGAGTTCTTCATATTCATACCGCTGTTTATGTTGTCTCTAAATGCCTCTTTTATTTTCTTGTAAGAGGTATCTAGGTTTACCCTAGTTATACATTCTTCTACGGCCTTGCATTTCTCCTCTAGCCAGTCCTGCCTTACCAGTCTGCACTTCCTGTCATCCTCATATTTCATAAGTCTGTCTCCTGTGTTACCCAAGGACTTCTATTACGTCTTGTAGCCTTGTTATTCTGCCTATATGATCCTCTGCGCCCGTCACTATTCTATCGCTCAGAGCTATCCTACCTTCTGCTACTGTATAACGGCTAAGACTCCCTCTGAAACTCAATACCACCTCTGGTTCCTTCAATTTGTACAGATTTCATCTCCTCAATTTTCAAACTTTTTGCAGTTTAAGTTTTAATCTACAGTTCGTAACCAATAAGTTATGGTCAGAGTATATATCTGCCCCTGGATATATCTTACAGTATAAAACCTGGTTTCTAAATCTTTGTCGTGGCATTATAAAGACAATATGGTACCTACTAGTGTTCCTGGTCTCTTCCACATACGTAACCTTCTTTCGTTATGATTAAACCAAGTGTCTCTGATGATTAAATTGTGCTCTGCGCAAAATTCTATCAGGCGATCTCCTCTTTCATTCTTTTTTCCACAGTCCATATTCGCCTACTACTTGTCTTTCTCTTCCCTTTCCTACTACCGAGTTCTAATCTCACATCACAATCAAGGTTCCCTCTCCTTTAACTGCCTGAATAATTTCATTTATCTCCTCTTACATTACTTCTATCTCCTCATCATCAGCAGAGCTAGTTGGCATATAAACCTGTTCTACTGTGGTCGGTGTTGACTTTGTGTCTATCTTTCCTACGATAATGCGTTCACTACGCTGTTCATAGTAACTTATCCGCATTCCTATTTTCTTATTCATTATCAGACCTACTACTGAGTTACCACCAACTGATTTTGTATTCATAACCCTGTACTCAACTGTCCAAAAATCCTATTCATCCTGCCACCGAACTTCACTAATTCCCACCATATCTAACTTTAACCTATGCAATTCGCTTTTCAAATCTTCAAACTTACCTCCCAGATTAAGGGATAGAACATTCCACTCTCCTATCCGTAGAATACCTCTTTTGTTTTTATTGATGACAACATCCTCCTGAGTAGTCCCCGCCCGCATATCCGAATGGGGGACTATTTTAACTCCGGAATATTTTGCCCAAGAAAACGCCATCAGCTTATATTCACACAGTATAGCTGAATGTAGCAGGGGTTAAATATAGGGAGCGAAGAGTTATATTCAACCTATACAATTCCAGACAGCAGTTATTAGAGTTGAGGGGCAAGAAAGGGGCACAGATGTTTGGAAGGGAGTGAGGCTGGGTTGTAGCCTATCCCCAATGTTGTTTAATCTGTACATTGAGCAAGCAGTGAAGGAATTCATGGAGAAATTTGGAGAGGGAATTAAAGAAATCTTGAACGACAGCAACCAGTCGCATTTAAATTCAAGAACGTCCTGCAGAGGGCTCTTTAAGGAACTGAAGGTACTAATTACCGCTAACCAATATATTTATTCCTTAAGCGTTTCGCTCTCTGACCGAGCGCGCGGAGCCGCGGCGCCCGGCTTTATTAAAACTATGCCCGAGAGGGGATTCGAACCCCAGACGGGGAACGGCCTCGTAGCATAGCACCTCAATGCGCTCGGCCGCTCCGCCGCGGCGACCACTAGACCATAGCACCACTAGCGATTAAAACGCCTCGGAATAGTCTAAGTACGACTTACCTCCACGTCACAAAAACTATTTCACCTTCTGTGTTCCATGAAATATTGTCACAAATGTCAAGGCTCTCCATGCATCAGAATAGCATGTCGGCAATAGACATATCGGACATATTCTTGCGTTCTACCTTACAGCCTGCGACGTGAAGTTAAGTCGTACTTAGACTATTCCGACGCGCTTTAATAGCTAGTGGTGCGGTGGTCTACAGTAATGGTGGTGCGTTTATACAGTATTTGGTGCAGGTGGTGAAGACAGAAGTTAATGCAGGAACATGGAAAGTAATCAGAATAAAAAACCGGAGCGTCCGTTGAAACGATACTGGAGAGAAGAAAAAACTTCCAGTTCAGAAAGTGAAGAATACTATGTGCCAGTTAAACTACGGAATAAAGAACAGCTTGTCAAATTATGACGACTGATTCAGTTAAAGGAAGAATGGAAAAAAGGAAAATCATCAAGTGAGAATGAATGAGAAAATGACGATGAGGATGACCAAGTGTGGGGCACGAAGTCAAACATCAGTCTACTTGATTAGCATACTGAACTGAAGAAGATGGCTGAAGCCAAGAAGGAAAGTGCAATGGAGAGGCAACTTACGGAATTAGAGAAAATTTTGGAGAGTGTGACAGAAAATTGGCTCTGATGGGTGTAGCAGAATTGGCAAAAGGCATTCAGTATGAAGATCCAATAAAAACGAGTTGGAAACCACCACAGCATGTTTTAAATATGGCAGAAGCAAGACATGAGCTTGTTCGTAAGAAACTAAGAATTGTGGTTGAAGGGGATGATGTTCCACCACCCATAAAAAGCTTCAGAGCAATGAAATTTCCTCGTGGTATTCTGGCAGGATTTGAAAAGAAAGACATCATTAAACCACTCCCATTCAGGTCCAAGGAATACCCACAGTGCTGTCTGGTCGTGATATGATTGATATTGCATTCACTGGCAGTAGGAAAACTTTGATATTTGTGTTGCCTCTCATAATGTTCTGCCTGGAATAAAAGACTCGCCTTCCCTTTGTCAAAAATGAGGGACCTTACGGCTTTATAATATGCCCATCAAGTGAGTTGGTAAAGCAAACACGTGATACCTTAACACACTACTGCTCTTCACTACAACAGCACGGTGCACCTGAAATAAGATGCTGTCTTGCTGCAGGTGGAGTACCAGTCGCAGAATCTATAGAGATCATTAGCAAGGGCGTACATATCATGGTGGCCACTCCGGGTTGTCTCATGGATATTCTAGACAAAAACAGGGTACGACCACAAGTGTGCAGGTATTTGTGCATGGATGAAGCAGATAGGATAATTGACAAGGGATTTGAAGAAGATGTCAGAACAATTTTCTCCTTTCTTAAGGGTCAAAGGCAAACACTGCTGTTCTCAGCCACAATGCCAAAGAAAATATAGAATTTTGCCAGGACACCACTTGTGAAGCCAGTTACAATTAATGTGGGTCGAGTAGGTGAGCTTCAGTAAATGTCACTCAGTAAGTTGAATATGTGAAACAAGAAGCAAAGATTGTTTATCTTCTGGAATGCCTCCAGACTCCTGATATTTGCCGAAAAGAAACAAGATGTAGATGCCATACATGAGTATTTGCTGCTAAAGGGAGTAGAAACGGTGGCCATTCATGGCGGAAGAGATCATGAAGAACGATCTCGTTCTGTGAATGCATTTCTAAAGGGGCAGAGAGATGTTCCGATTGCTACTGATGCTGCATCAACGGGCTTAGATTTTGCTGAAGTTCAACATGTCATTAATTATGACATGCCAGATGATGTAGAGAATTATGTTAATCGTATTGGGAGAAGAAGCCGTTCTGGAGACAGGGATTGCTACAACATTTATCAATAAAGCAAATGATGAATCGGTGCTTTTGATTTGAAGCATTTGCTATTGAAGCAAAGCAGAAAGTTTCACCATTTCTTGCTGCTCTCCAGTCTGAAAATGAGAAATACCTTTAGCTTGGTGATGAACGCGGCTGTAGCTACTGTGGTGGCCTTGGACACAGAATCACTGACTGTCCAAGGCTGGAAGCTATCCAGAACAAGCATCCAACAATCGAAGAAGAGATTATCTTGCATTATCGTGTAAGCAATGCTGCAGATTATTAGATAATTACTGTACATTTGTACTCATATTTTCTGATTGCTAGTTAATAAAATATTTGTTTTATCATATCTGAAAAAAAATTAAAAAGAAAAAAGCAAATAAAAAACTGGTTAAGACTTCTGCTTAGTAACCATGGAAGTCTGGTTCGATTCCCAGCCGCATCACAAACTTTAATTCAATACTACACCTTTAACTTTAATGTCTTTCACGTTTTCGAGACGTAAAACAGTCTTAGGGATTCTAAATTTATAATGATAATGATAATGAAATTTGTCATTAAAATATACCCCCTTTTTTGCAAACCAACAGCTCAGTTCAAGGATTCATTGTCACTTAATTTTTGTCCAGAAGAGGGCGCACTATTCAGCAGTACGCATTTGCATAACATTCAAGCAGCCATAAAATGTTGATCTCATAATAAATTTCAGTTTGAGAAGAAACTAAATAATTTCTTGGTAGCCAATTTCTTCTACTCCATTGATGAATTTCTTTGTAGAACCGATTAAAGTGTGTATGTAATTAATAATATCACATAATGTGAATATTGTGTACAGTCTGAATTTTGTACGAATCTCATGTAGTAAGGTGATCATTGTAAATAAGTGTTGTAAAATGACCTTTTATATTAGCTTCATGTCTTGATGTGTGGCTGTAATAACCTAAGAATTATCTTATACACCTAAGTATTAAGAAAGTTTATTATTTGATAACAAGTATTTAATTCCTTTTAAACGTAAATGTTCCTAAGATTTTTGACTGATTTCGCATTCGCAAGACGAATTTCATCAGTGGTCTGTGGAACCTACACTAGCATATGTGTTATTATATTGTACTAGCTTAAACCCGCGGCTCAGCTCGCGTGTGGGTTGATTATGATAGATAATGCGCGAAACGTCAACTCGATTTTTTTAAACAAATGTACTCGTATTAAAAGAAATTTTTCTTTTACTGCTTTACTTATTTATTCTTATATTTCCTTATTCGTATGCTTATTATTACAGAGAAACAGCTGACGACATTGTAGCACGCATAGACCAAAGATATGGTCTGTGGTATCACGTTTCGCTGTATGTAACCTCCTTGCTATAGAGTCGCAAATGTCATCGCTGTCCTTCAGTCCGATTTTTTTTTTATTATTTGACGACTTTCAACCACCATATCTTCCACCCCCTTATAGCTAACTGCATGGAACTGCTATGGTGTACAACGGGAGACTTAGGACAAGAATTACACACAGATCATTCGTTTCCGTTCTGTAGTTTTCGCTGCAGAGCGAAATATTAACTAACACACACACGTGTACACACACACACACACACACACACACACACACACACACACGTAGAATTTTATATACACCGATAACTTTAAATTCTAATATACTCCACCATTTTATCATGATCAACCCTCAAGCAACAATGCAAACAATAAAACCAATTTCAAAGAGTAAATACAATTTTCAAAGCGTAATTATTGTTTCGCATTTCGCGTTATATTCTTCAAATTACTAAATATCTATCAGATCGCTATAAAACCGTGCCTAAAACCTTCCTCAGGTCTAAATTAGTAACTGTACAAATATTTAAGTCTCTGCGTCTTGCCGTTCAGACGTGATAATGGTACACCGAACAGACGTTCACACACACACACACACACACATATATATATATATATATATATATATATATATATATATATATATAGAGAGAGAGAGAGAGAGAGAGAGAGAGAGAGAGAGAGAGAGAGAGAAATAAATAGGTATATGATCGCCATAAAACCGTGCCTAAAGCCTTCCTCGGATAGACATTAGTAACTGTACAAATTTTTAGCTCTTTATGTCTTGTGGTTCAGACGTGATAAACGTACACCGAACAGACATTCACATTTATAGATATAGATTTATTGTATAATATTGTTTTTGTCACGTTTTACACCCAAGAGTATTTCCACACTATAGATCATTTGAAACGAAATGTACATTTAATCTAATCTCCCGGCCACTTTCCTTGTTTTATTTTCATTGTTTCGTTCTTGACTCAGTGTTTTCGTTAGAGAGGGCGCCGAGCCCTCTGAGCGAGCACGCTAAGTTATCACGTCTGCAACCCTCTGACCGAGCACACTGAGCCACCGCGCCCGTCAAGTTTAGCACCACCGTCTAACATGTTCGAGCAACACACACTAATTCGCGCCCGTTACGCTACGCCCAACAGCTGCGACAGTAATCCGTAATTTTAGTGCCATCGATAGCAGGTATTATCTGCCAACATGGCATTTGATTATAATTAATTATCCTAAGAACGACGTGTTTTGACAATGTTCAGTGCGCCGTTGCTTTGAAATGACAACGTTTGAAGGTTCAAATGTTCTTTAAGCTTAAGGGATTTAACTGCGGGGTCATCAGTCCCTAAACTTACAAACTACTTACGAACTACCTTATACTAAAGACGAAAGAAACATCCATGCCCGAGGGGGGATTCGAACCGCCATCGGGTAACGGCCTCGCGCATCGGAGCTTAGCTCCTCATTGCGCTTGGCTACTTCGCCGCGGCGAGAACACTTGAGTTATAACAAGAAAATCATCAAATACACATAGCAGCATAACGTATGCAAAAGAGTTTCGGGCGAGGGATGTGAAGTGACTGATTTCCGCTGCCGCGGTGGAGTAGCCGAGCGGTCTAAAGCGCCTCGCTGCGGAGCGCGCGGTTGCTCGCCGTGGAGGTTCGAGTCCTCCCTGGGGCATGGGTGTGTGTGTTTGTCCGTAGGTTAGTTTACCTAGGTTTAAGTAGTTTGTAAGCTACGGACTGACGACCACGCAGTTTGGTCCGATAGATTTACAAACATTTATTTAAAAATAAATAAATGATTTCCGCTACGTTTCTTCCAGGCTCTAGTCATTCGTAACTAGTACAGGCAAAGAAAATAAACTGAGAACAAATTACCAAAGCAGGTTAGTTGATAGTATTTCAACGGAAAAAGATAATGAGAATGTGGGAGAGATATTTAAATAATAGTTTAAAGAGGTAAAAGTTTAAAAAAAGAGTGTGTTTTTTCAAAGCTAAACTCAAATATCAACTAATTTTGGCTGTTTGTTAAAATAAGGTCTGAAAGAATATTACTTTTTGGATGCATAGATATTATCAGAATAGTAGAGTCGTAATGGTATCGTCCATAATTTATTATTATTAATTTTGTCACAAATGAACTACGGACAAATCTAAAGAGGGCCACAAAACACGACAGTGCGTGGTTTTTTTTTCTCTCTCTAAGTGACTGTAGTACAGAGGTAGAGAGAAATTATGCCTTATGAATGACACGTTTTTGTTATTCATCTAGTCATGTTTCAGCACTTACGTGTCATCTTCAGTGCGTTAATGCCTTTAATTTCGGAAAACTGATTTTACATGACACAGTTTGTGAGTGGGTTGTATGACCATATGACTAAATTATTTACATTTGTTAATATGAAATGCAAAAAATGTCTTCCAACGCCAATTTTTAAGACGAAACAAAGCTTTTAAGTTTATCATTAAGCTCTCCATTCACTATTCGTCTAGAGAAATTTGATTGTATAGCGAATTTCTGTAGGAATTAAATGGAATTTTAATGCCTTGTTTTGTTTATATGCCTTACATGAATTTAGTGGCAGAAACCTTGGGGCTTTAATTGTGCAGTAATATTCTTTGCAAAAATGTTCAAATGTTTGTAAATCCGTTGGGCCAAACTGCTATGGTCATCAGTGGCTAGACTGACAAACTACTTATACTAACTTACACCAAGAACAACACACACACACACACACACACACACACACACACACACACTCGTGTATGTCAGGAGGAGGACTCGAACGGCCGCCCAGTTCATAGCATGACGCCTTTGACCACGCGGCCACTCCGCGCGGCTATGCTTTACAGCACAATCATCCATGCCCGAGGGGGGATTCGAAACTCCGACGGAGAACGGCCTCAATGCGCTAGGCCGCTCCACCGCGGCTTTACAGCTTGTCATCTGCAACAACAAAACGTTTTTATCTTTCTGTTTAATGTTATTTCGATTGTATTTCACAATATAAGAACATGTGTCCCTTTAGCGCCTTACTTACGTTTATTTTTCTGCTGTGGATTTGTTTTATTTTGTTTTGACGTTTTATCACGTTTGTCTTTCTGTTATTTTTACTTCCTGCCGTTTGCACTATTTTCTGTCAAGGCGCACTGTTTATGACGCCATTTGTCGTACTGTGGTGGCTGTATTGTTTTCATTTGTTTTGTAACGTGTTTGTGATGTGGCGCGCCAGTGTGAAGTGGTTTTGACGTTTGTGATTTTTTGTTTGGGGGTGGGGTGTGAGCGAGAGACAGCGACGGGCAGAGAAACATATTGGGTGTCTGTAGGGCGATCACGTGTGATTTAGGGGTGGCAATTATTTCTATAGTTCTTTTATTTCGTCACAGAGAATTTTGTTGCACATTGATGTACATTCATTTAATACCTTATTTTCTTGACTATTGATTTCTGCATGTGATTACAAACAAAATACACTTACATCTCTTCGAAATAATCACCATTGGCTATAACATACTTCTCACATAGATGGTAACGCTGTTATGAAATGTCAGAAAATGCTTCATCTTGATTCGTTCGAACCACCGTGGCCATATGAGGCAATGCGAAGCTTAAGACTTTAAATGGCATTTTAAGACTGCAAAAGAAAAAAAGTCTGCCGGCGCCAAATACTGAGATTAATAACGGTGTTGAAGACCATCACATTGCGTTAGAACGTTGAGGAAACAGACGTAGTGGCTATTCAACAACGTATGGTCACGGTTCCTGAAGCCGTTCCAGAAGACGTGTATACTGAAAGTTTCCAACAGCCTTACAACCTATATCAGAAGTGTGTTGGGTCTAAAAATGATAGCTTTGAAGGCCAATAAAGCTATTTTGTTTGTAACTCTTGTTTCCTTTATTTTCTTCAACCATTCATCAAACGTTTCAAGCACATCTAGCTTATCGAAATATATTTCAGGAATGAAGAGAAGCAGGGCTAGATAATAACTTACAGTCAAAGGCAGCAACTACATCTACATCTACATACATACTCCGCATTTCACCATAAGGTACGTGGCGGAGGGTATACTGTACCACTACTAGGCATTTCCTTTCCTATTCCACTCCCAAATTGAACGAGGAAAAAAAGAATGCCTATATGCCTCCGTACGAGCCCTAATTTCTCTTATCTTGTCTTTGTGATCTTTACGCGAAATGTAAAGTAGGCGGCAGCAAGATCGTACTGCACACAGCTTCAAATTCCGGCCCTCTAAATTTACTTAACAGACATTCACGAAAAGAACGTCGTCTTTCTTCCAGCGATCCCCAATTGAGTTGCCGGAGCATTTCCGTGACACTCGCGCATTGGTCGAACCTACCGGTAACGAATCTAGCTGCTCGCCTCTGAACCGCCTCTATGTCTTCCTTCAAACCGATCTGCTGCGGGTCCCAAATACTTGAGCAATACTCAAGACATGGTCATACAAGCGTTTTATATGTGGTCTCCTTTACAGGTGAAGTACATCTTCCCAAAATTCTTCCAATAAACCGAAGTCGGCTGTTCGCCTTACTCACAACTGTCCTTACATGTTCGTTCTATTTCATATCGCTCTGCAATGTTACGCCTAGATATTTGAACGACGCGACAGCATCAAGAAGCTCACTACTAATGCTGTATTCGAACATTATAGGTTTGTTTTTTCTACTCATGCGCATCACCTTACATTTTTCTACATTGAGAGCTAGCTGCCATTCTTCGCACCAACTAGAAATTTTGTGTAAGTCATCATGTATGCTATTACAGTCAGTTACAGACGACACCCTCCCATACACCACAGCATCATCAGCAAACAGCCGCAAATTACAACTTACTCTGTCCATCAGATCATTTATATAGATAGAAAATAATAGCGGTCCTATCACACTCCCCTGGGGCACGCCTGACGATACACTCGTCTCTGATGAATCACAATCACTCAGACAGATAAGGTTCAGAGAGAAAATCCGGATAATTTTCTTTATTTCATCGACGTAAATGAAGCAAATGATTACAGGTTGAAAACAAACAATTATTAATGTTGTAAATTATGTTGAGATCATCACTTTTGATGTGCAACCTCAATAACTGTACCGTAGCATATAATGGAGTAATATTAAAGCTGGCCGCAGTGGCCGAGGGGACTGAGGCGCTCCAGTCACGGTCTGCACGGCCACTACGGTCGGGGTTCGAATCCCCCCTTGGGCATGGATATTTGTGCCGTCCTTAGTATTAGCTAGTTCATAAGTAGTTTGTAAGTTTAGGGACTGATGACCCCGTAGTTGAGTCAAATAGGCGATACAAACATTTGAACATCAGTTAATATTAAGTATGTGAAGTGTTTCACTTTGTCCAATTCGAAGTTAGATGACAAAAATATTAAGAAGGCCATTTATATCATATGTATAACATGTCATCCAAGAATCAATTGTAAACACGGTGTAGTAACGTATTTAAAGCACAACAAAAGTGACGACCTCAACATATGCCACAACTTCTATAATTTTATCGTATGTTAGAATGAAATAATATTAAGTATGTTACGTGTTTCACTGTGCATAATTCTAAATTAGAAGGCATATATCAGACAGCATAAACCTACATCAGAGATGAATATGAAAATGCCCGCCTCCGTAGCTCAGCGGTAGCGTCGCTGCCTGCCACGCAGGGGGCCGGGTTCGATTCCCGGCAGGGGACTGGTTGTTGAGTGTTGTCCTAATCCTCAACATCATTGGCATGTAAGTCGCCCACGCGGCCTCAAATCAAAAAACTTACACTAGGGCGGCCGAACAAACCCGCAAGGCTTCTCCCTGCCAAGAAGGCCATACGCTCAGTATGACAATTTCAACTACTGACTTGAGCAAAGAACAAGAGTTTTGTGTGTTGTATCTTTATTTAACGTGTTTGGAACCTAAGCACTAGCGTTTCTTGCCGACGCCTGTCAAATGTTTACCTGAAGGTGGCCTAATAAGCATAAAACTAGTTCGTAAATAAACAAAACTTTGTAGTACAAAAACAGAATGTTTGTTTTCCAGCTCAAATATGGAATTGTTCTACCGAGAAGTAACGGAAGAATCCATTTTACATGAAGCAAATTATTTGACACTACTGCATAATTGTTTTCATTCGCGATCATATCGCAGCTTGTAAGTACCGGATGTTGCATTTTTGAAGGAACTATTCAAGTATCCGCCTTTAGTGATTGAGGAATTCCACAGGAAACAAAAGCTATAAGTTCTGTGTGCTCCCAAAAACAAAAAATCGCACTGACGTGTTTTACGGCCCACTTTAGATTTGTAGTTTTATACGTTTTTGCAAACATTTTGTACCAAAATAATAATCTAAACAATAATTAATTAATTAATAAGAATGTCTGAAACCCTTTTAGGGAAAAAAGTTTTAGTAGTGCCGGGTTTCGAACCACCTACCTTGCGCGACACAGTCGAGCACCTTGCCCACTACGCTACGGCTACAATTCGAAACATGAGTTCTTTAATCTCACACTATTGATGGCCGTTGTTAACTGATGTTAATATGGCATTTGTAGACATTAGATTATCATTTATCGTGCGAAGAACGATGTGTTTTTGTTAATTCCTCATTGTGCCGTTGCTTTGAAATGACAACGTGTAAGTTACAATATGAAAATCATCAAATACGCGAGGAATGTCACGTGACATCGGGAACACCTGGTTTTCGTTAATTCAATGGAGGGTGTCAAATCTCCGTTATTTTTGCAAATATGTTTCAAACGATACGAGATATGAAAAAAAAAACAAAAAAAAAAAACACACGGGAGCTAAATTGTAGAGAATTTTCTCCTCTACCAATTAGGTTATTCAATTTTCGTGCCAGATGAACGTTTAGGGTTTAACGTCCCGTCGACAGCTTGACATTAGAGACGGAGCTAACGCTCGGAGTTTTTGGGTTAGGATGAGGAAGGAAATCGGCCGTGCCCTTTGAAAGGAACCATCGCGGCATATTCCTGGAGTGATTTAGGGAAATCACGGAAAACCTAAATCTGGATGGCCGGAGGTGGATTTGAACCACCATCCTCCCGAATGCGAGTCCAGTGCGTTACCACTGCGCCACCTCGCTCGGTATGAACGGTTCGTTTGCAATTACAATTATATTACAAACGGCTCTTTTTGGTTTTACTACCGTATTTTTCGTCCGAAAAATTTGAAAAGGGGGAGATTCTGGTCTCTGGCGGCCTACACTCATGTCTGTAAAATTTGGTGCTGATCGGTTGAACGGTTCGTCTTAAAAACGGGGAACACGTTACGGACGTACAGACAGACATCCCAAAATCGCCGTTATTTTTGCAAATATCTTTGAAACGCTACGAGATATGAAAAAAAAAAAAAAAAAAAAAAAAAAAAAAAAAAAAAAAAAAAAAAAAAAAAAAACATAAGAGAGCAAAGTTGTAGAGAATTTTCTCCTCTACAAATTCGGTTATTCAATTTTCGTGTCAGATGAATGGTTAAGCCGTTATTTTCATTTAAATTTCGAGCTGTCAAAAGACGATCGCAAAGGCCCACTTTTAGTGTTACTACCGTAACCTAAAGTGGGCCAATAGGACCTACAGTTCCTTTACCATTATGTCACTTTGCTCCATCTTTGGTTAACACACTGCAAACTTAGCGTTGATTACAGTTTTGTTACGTCGACATTGTTCTGAGAGTTGCGATATTATTCTACTGGAGGTGGTGTGAATAGGCAACTCTAAGAAAGGGTTTGCAGCGTTGATTGTGACAAACAGACGTATTGTTCGCGGAGGCGACCGCGGGCCGCTAGCCCTAGGCCAAGCCGCGCGCGGCACAAGGGGACGCGGCTAATTGAATCAGCCAGGAGCCAAGCTGGCAGCTATAGTTACGTAAGAGGATTACTGGCCAGCTCGTTAGCGCCGGCTATCTGTCTCGCACCCTTCGAGTGTTGTTCACTCGACCTGCGCTCGAGTCGGCGCACGGTGCTTGCGACGATCATCCAGTCTCCACAGTTTCATATAGTTCGTCTCGTAGAACGTCATCACTATTCCAGTGTTCATCCATCATTAAACGAAAAAAAATCGCACTGACGTGTTTTACGGCCCACTTTACATTTGTAGTTTTATAAGTTTTTGCAAACTTTATGGACCAAAATAATAATCTAAATAATAAAAAATTAATTAATAAGAGTGTCTGAGACCCTCTTAGGAAAAGAAAATGTGGTAGTGACGGGTTCCGAACCACCCACCTTTGGCATCATAGTCTAACGCCTTGCCCACTACGCTACAGCTATCAATCGGAAAAAGAATCCTATAATCTCATACTATTGATGGCCGTTGTTAACTGATGCTAATATGGCATTTGTAGACACTAGATTATCATTTATCGTACGAAGAACGATCTGTTTTTGTTAATTCTTCAGTGCGCCATTGCTTTGAAATGACAACGTGTAAGTTACAATAAGAAAATCATCAAATACGCGCAAGATTGTGTATGCCACAGAGAGGTCTGCGCTAGGAATGTCACGTGACATCTCCTAACGGCTGGTTTTCGTCAATTCAATGGAGGGTGTCAAACCTCCGTTATTTTTGCAAATATGTCTCAAATGATACGAGGTATGAAAAAAACATAAGGGAGCTAAGTTGTAGAGAATTTTCTCCTCTACCAATTAGGTTATTCAATTTTTGTGTCAGATGAATAGTTAAGCCGTTATTTTCATTTAAATTTCGATCTGTCAAAAGACGATAGCGTTAGACTATGATGCCAAAGGTGGGTGGTTCGAACCCGTCACTACCTATTTTTTTTCCTAAAAGGGTCTCAGACACTCTTATCAATTAATTTTTTATTATTTAGATTATTATTTTGGTCCAAAATGTTTGCAAAAACTTATAAAACTACAAATCTAAAGTGGGCCAAAAGAGGTGAATTTTGTGGCGCATCAGAGAGTATCTTACCACCGTTCTTACTAAGGGTTTTTCATTATTTCCGTCAACTATACTAGGCAAACCCCAGAGCTAATTTATTATCTATCCTCGTCAAATTCTAGTTTGTGTACTGTTCTAATAGTCTGATTACCGACAACTACCCGTGTGTGCTCATGCGACCGCTTACGGGAAGCGTTTCATGCATCAGCAGCGGATTCAATACGACTGGGGGATAAACGACGGGTATCCGGTGTGCCGGCTGGATTGCATGTGGTCTTTAGGCAGTTTCCTACATTCCGTTGGTGAATACCGGGTAGGATCCAATTTCCTCACTCGCATACACACTACGGCGTTACCCATCGTAGGGGAACTTCAATGCGGGTATATAAGCACCGACATCCACGGTGTTTCTGTAAGAGCATCCAAAAATTGGAAAGGACATAGAGGCTGCTCCAATGAGCAATTTCAAGTAGTGAACCAGTGATCGGCGGACCCAGCTTAAGGAGATCATAGGAATACAATCACATTACTGTGGACTTAGATTTAACTGTAAATCTACATCTACATCCATACTCCGCAAGCCACCCGACGGTGTGTGGCGGAGGGTACCTTGAGTATCACTCTCGGTTCTCCCTCCTATTCCAGTCTCGTATACTTCGCGGAAAGAAAGATTGTCGGTATGCCTCTGTATGGCCTCTAATCTCTCCGATTTTATCCTTATGATCTCTTCGCGAGATATACGTAGGAGGGGACAATATACTGCTTGACTCCTCGGTAAAGGTATGTTCTCCAAACTCCGACAAAAGACCATACCGAACTACTGAGCGTCTCTCTTGCAGAGTCTTCCAATGGAGTTTATCGATTATCTCCGCTTTCACGATTACTAAATGATCCTGTAATGAAGCGCGCTGCTCTCCGTTGGATTTTACTACTTCCTCTACCAACCCATCCTGGTACGGATCCCACACCGGTGAGCAGTATTCAAGCAGTGTGCGAACAAGTGTAGTGTAACCCACTTCCTTTGTTTTCGGACTGCATTTCCTTAGGATTCTTCCAATGGATCTCAGTCTGGCAGCTAATTTACCGACGATTAATTTTATATGGTCGTTCCATTTAATGCCTATTCCCAGACAATTTATAGAATTAACTGCTTCCAGTTGCTGACCTGCTATAGTGTAGCTGAATGACAAAGGATCTTTCTTTCTAGGTATTCGTAGCACATTACACTTGTCTACATTGAGATACGATTGCCATTTCCTGCACCATGCGTCAATTCGCTGCCGATCCTTCTGCATTTCAATACAATTTTCCATTATTACAACCTCTCTATATACTACAGCATCATACACAAAAAGCCTCAGGGAACTTCCTATGTTATCCACAAGGTGATTTATATATATCGTGAATAGCAACGGTCCTACGACAATCCCCTGTGGCACCTCTGACATCACTCTTACTTCGAAAGACTTCTCTCCATTGAGAATGACATGCTGCGTTCTGTTCCCTAGGAACTCCTAAATCAAATCACACAATTGGTCTGATAGACCATATACTCTTACTTTGTGCATTAAACGACCATGGAGAACTGTATAAAACGCCCTGCGAAAGTCAAGAAACACGGCATCTACCTGAGAACCCGTGTCTATGGCCCTCTGAGTCTCGTGGATAAATAGCGCGAGTTGGGTTTCACACGATCGCCTTTTTCGAAACCCATGATGATTCCTAGAGAGCAGATTCCTATTCTCGAGAAATGTCATTATACTCGAACATAATACATGTTCCAAAATTCTACAACTGACCGACGTTAGAGATATAGGCCTATAGTTTTGCACATCTGTTGGACGTCCCTTATTGAAAACGGGATGACCTGCGCCATTTTCCAATCTTATGGAACGCTGCGCTCTTCTAGAGACTTATGGCACACCACTGCAAGAAGGGGGCAAGTTCCTCCGCGTACTCTGTGTAAAATCGAACTGGTAGCCCATCAGGTCCTGCGACCTTTCCTCTTTTGTACGATTTTAATTGTTTTTCTATCCCTCTGTCAATTATTTCGATATCGGCCATTTTGTAATCTGTACGGCAATCTAGAGAAGGAACTTCAGTGCATTCTTCCTCTGTGAAACAACTTTGGAAAAAGACATTTAGTAATTCAGCCTTTAGAGTGCCATCCTCTGTTTCATTGCCATTTTCGGCAGAGAGTGTCTGGACGTTTTGTTTTGATCCACCTATCGCTTTGACATAGACCAAAATTTCTTAGGATTTTCAGCCAAGTCAGGACATAGAAATTTACTTTCGAATTCCTTGTTCGCCTCTCGCATAGCCCTCCTCACGCTACATTTCGCTTCGTGTAATTTTTGTTTGTCTGCAACGTTTGGCTATGTTTATGTTTGCAGTGAAGTTCCCTTTCCTTCCGTATCAGTTTTCTAACTCGGTTGTTGAACCACGGTGGCTCCTTTCCATCTCTTACGATCTTGCTTGGCACATACATATAGAATGCATATTGTACGATGGTTTTGAACTTTGTGCACTGTTCCCCAACTCTGTCTGTACTTGAGGTAAACTTTTGTATTGAGCCGAAAACTACTCTGAAATGTGCTTTTTGACATTTTTCCTAAACAGAAAAATCTTCATAAATTTTTAATACTTGTATTTACTGCTGAAATCATCGACGCTGTAACCGCTTTATGATCTCTGATTCCCTGTCCTGCGCTAACTGTTTCGAATAGTTCAGGTCTGTTCGTTAACAGAAGATCCAACAGGTTATCGTCACGAGTCTGTTCTCTTGTTTAACTGCTCAAGGTAGTTTTCAGATAAGGCACTTCGAACAATTTCACTGGATTCTTGTCCCTGCCACACCGCGGCAGAATGTCCGAGCTCATTCAGACGGTATACTCCGATGCGCGAAGCCGTTCCCCGTCGGGGGTTAGAATCCTGGGGGCATGGATGTTTGTGTTGTCCTCAGTATAAGGTAGTTTATAAGTTTTTTTGTAAGTTTAGGGACTGATGACCCCGCAATCAAGTCCCATATGCTTAACAAACATTTGAACATTTTTCAATCTTGTCCCTGCCACCCGTTATAAACGTTAGGTTTTCCCAGTCTATATCCGGTAAATTAAAATCTCCTCTCGACACTATAACATTATCGGGAAATCTACTCGAAATATTTTCCAAATTTTCCTTCAGGTGTTCTGCCACAACAGTTGCTGAGCCATGGGGCCCATAGAAACATTCAATTGCCATGTTCAAGCATGGTTTAACCGTGACCTTCACCCAAATTATGCCACATTTCGAATCCTCGTCAATTTCCCTAGATACTATTGCACTTCGCAATAAACACGCCTCTCCCTTCACTTTCCAACCTGTCTCTGCGGTATACATTCTAATATGAGTATTTCATTACTGTTTACATCTGATTTCAGGAAACTTTACGTCCCTCGTACTATGTGGGCATTGTGACCATTTATTGAGAGTTTTTCTAAGACCGTTGATAAAACTCTTCTGGGTATTGGACCGCATCGTCAATATATCATATATTTCACCGACGTTTCGGCCACTATTGCAAGCGGCCATCTTCTGGGTGTTACGTTTACTGCTGGATGAGGGAAACCTTGTGTCTTAAATATTAAATGTTGCCAGTTATGATTGGTGGTTTCAGAGCTCTTATCATTGGTGTTCGCTTTATTTCTTCCTATTGGTGGAAAAGGAAGTCCAGGATTGGTGATTACATTAATGTTTGCCAATGGTTGAAACTCATTCGCCAGTTTCAACCAATGGCAAACATTAATGTAATCACCAATCCTGGACTTCCTTTTCCACCAATAGGAAGAAAAAAAGCGAACACCAATGATAAGAGCTCTGAAACCACGAATCATAACTGGCAACATTTAATATTTAACACACCAGCTTTCCCTCATCCAGCAGTAAACGTAACACCCAGAAGATGGCCGCTTGCAATAGTGGCCGAAACGTCGGTGAAATATTTGATATATTGACGATGCGGTCCAATACCCAGAAGAGTTTTATCAACAATGACAACGGCCGCGGAAGCCTTCGTTTACATTGACATTTTTCTAGAACCCTTATATTGACGCTCCTGCAGTTAACTAATACAACACTGACATTATCATTTCCGGTTGCGTTTTGCGTACTGCTACCTTGTCGCGGTTCACCAGGCGCACTGTCGGGCCTAGGGAGGGAATTGTCTAACCCAAGCCACTCCAACTCGAGCACTCGGTGCTTGCGCGCCCCGGTGCTTTCCCCTACCACTCGTCTCTCGCCGCGTAGCAGACAGTGTGTGACAGAGACAGCGCTCGCCCCCGGGACTTCTTGGATGCGCTGAATATCCCTTGAATCCTATCAAATACGACACTGTTACTCTATTGCGAACGTTTATCATGAGCACAAAAATTTGGATTCATGTGTGCCATTTTTATTTCTCTATGGGATGATTCTTTACGTCTGATGGGAAAGCACAATGCTAATACGCCAGTCTACCATAAATACCAAAGCACCGACACAGCTCCGTCACTACTAAAATAAACATTCCGTTACACACGAAGGGATTGTCGGACTAGACAGTAGGAAACTGATTACTAAATTAAAAGCACAATTGCCACAAACTGAAGAGGTAAGCCTTGTTTATTCTAAAAGAGAAACCAAAATATAGCTTTTTTTATAATTAGACTTATTACGGATCGTGCGGCCTCTCGTGTCGAAAGTTCGAGTCCTCCATCGAGCATGCGTGGTTGTGTTGTCCTTAGTATAAGTACGCTTAAGGTTTTGGTAAGTCTGGGGACCGATGACGACAGAAGTTTTGTCCCATAGGATTTTTGTTGTTGTGGTCTTCAGTCCGAAGACTGGTTTGATGCAGCTCTCCACGCTAACCTGTCCTGTGCAAGTCTCTTCATATGCGAATACTTTCGGCAAACTACATCCGTTTGAATCTGCTTACTGTATTTGTCCCTCGGTCTCCCTCTACGATTTTTACCCCACACACTTCCTTCTAATGCTGAGTTGACGATTCCTTGATGTCTCAGGATGTGTCCCACCAATCTATCCCTTCTCTTAGTCAGAATACGCCAGAAATTCCTTTTCTCCCCAATTCTGTTGAGCATCTCCTCATTAGTTACGTGATCTACCCATCTAATTTTCATTATTCGTCTGTAGCACCACATTTCAAAAGTTTCTATTATCTTTTTGTCTGAACTCCTTGTTGTCCACGCTTCCCTTCCATACAATGATACACTCCAGACAAATGCCTTCAGAAAGCACTTCCTAACATTTAAAATAATATTAGATTTTAACAAGTTTCGCTTCTTCAGAAACGCTTTTCTTCCCATAGCCATTCTGCATTTTATATCTTCTTTACTTCGGCCATCAGAAGTTATCTGGCTACCCAAATAACAAAACTCATCTACTACTTTTATTGTCGCATTACCTAATCTAATTCCTTCAGCATCGCCTGATTTTCTGCCATTACCTTCCATTACCCTCGTTTTACTCTTGTTAATGTTTATCTTACATCTTCCTTTCAAGACACTGTCCATTCCATTCAATTGCTCATCCAGATCCTTTGCAGTCTCCGACAAAATTACTATGTCATCGGCAAACCGCGAACTTTCTATTTCTTCTCCCTGAACTTTAATTCCCTCTCCATATTTCTCCTTGCATTCCTTCACTGCTTGATCAATGTACAGATTGAACAACTATGGCGAAAGGCTACAACCCAGTCTTACTACCTTCCCAACCTCTGCGTCCCTTTCATGCTCTTCGACTCTAATAACCGCTGTTTGGTTTTTGTGTAAGTTGAGTATAACTCTTCGCTCCCTATGTTTTACCCCTGCTACCTTCAGAATTTGAAACAGTGTATTCCAGTCGACACTGTTAAAAGCTTTCGCCGAATCTACAAACGCTAAAAACGTACGTTTGCCTTTCCTTAGCCTATCTTCTAAGATAAGTCGTAATGTGAGTATTGCCTCCCGTGTTCCAATATTTCTCCTAAAGCCAAACTGATCTTCTCCAAGGTCGGATTCCACCAGTTTTTTCATTCGTCTGTAAAGTATTCCTGTCAGTATTTTGCAACAATGACTTATTAAACTGATAGTTCTGTAATTTTCACATTTGTCTGCACTTGCTTTCTTTGGAAATGGAATTACTATATTCTTCTTGAAGTCGGCGGGTATTTCCCCTGTCTCGTACTAGGTGGAACAATTTCTTCATGACTGGCTCTCCCAACGATATCAGCAGTTCAGACGGGATGTCATCTATTCCAGGGGCCTTGTTTCTATTCAAATCTTTTAGTGCTCTGTCAAATTCTTCTCGCAGTATAATATCTCCTGTCTCAACTTCCTCTACATCATCTTCATTTCTAGAATACTGCTTTCAAGTTTATTTCCTTTGTACAGACCTTCTACATATTCCTTCCACCTTTCAGCTTTCCCATCTTTGCTTAGTACTGGTTTTCCATCCGAGTTCTTGATATTCATACCGCTACTATTCTTGTCTCCCAATGTCTCTTTTATTTTCCTGTAGGCGGTATCTATCTTTCCCCTATTGATACATTCTTCTACGGCCTTGCATTTCTCCTCAAGCCACTCCTGCTTAGCCAGTCTGCACTTCCTGTCAAACTCATTTTTCAGACTCTGTACTCCCTTTTCCCTTCTTCATTTGCTGAATTTTTATATTTTCTCCTCTCATCAATTAAGTTCAGTATATCCTGCGTTATCCAGGGATTTCTATTAGGCCTTTCCCCAGTTTCAGCCAATCCTTGCCTAATGCTCCCGTTGAAACCCTCCATCACCTCTGGTTCCTTCAATTTGTCCAGGTTCCATCTCCTAACTTTTCTACCTTACTGTAGTCTCTTGAGTTTTAATCTGCAGTTCATAACCAATATGTTATGGTTAGTCTATATCTGCCCCTGCACATGTCTTACAATTTAAAACCTGGTTCCTAAAGCTATTCCTTACCATTATGAAGTCAATCTGGTACCTTCCAGTGTTTACTGGTCTCTTCCACGTATACAGCCTTCTTTCATGATGTTTAAACCAAGTGTTGGTGATCATTAAATTGTGCTCTGCACAGAATTCTACAAAGCGATTTCCTCTTTCATTCCTTTTACCCAGTCCGTATACACCTACTACATTTCCTTCTCTCTCCTTTCCTACGACCGAGTTCCAGTCCCCCATCACAATCAAGTTTTCATCCCCATAGTATTACAAACATTTAAACATCTGGATCGCTGACCTCGCTTTCAAGAAAGAAATCGCGGGTTATTTACACTATTTAAAAATCGTTGCAGGGTAAAAGTAAATTAATTCGTACTATGTGTGACGGTATTGGAAGTTCCAAATTGCAGGTTTTGCTTCCTAAAAGTCAGATTCAAGGAAGAAATTTGGCAAATTTTCCCTCTCAAAATCCTTTAAATTAAGTACTTAAGTCGACATTAGTGAGTACATGAAAGAGTTGTTACGTTCATTGCATAAAAATTTTGAAGAGAGGTTTGAATAAATAAAATGAACCTGCACTCAAAAGTTTTTATAGTGCCTTTTTCGGTGCACGCAGAGGATTCCCCATTGTGTCTCCAACTTGAACTGGTCAAACTACAGTACGATTCAATTCTGACAGACCGCTACTACAATAACAACAGTGATTTCAATTCCTTTGTATAAAAGCGTTCATCAATTCGCGTAGAATCATGCCCTTGTCCTAAAATGCGTTGCAATGTTCTGAACAACGTTCATTCGTGAACAAATGTTTTCAGTTATGAATATTAACAAAACAAAGACAAGCTCGAGTTTAATGCATCGTTTCTGTATTTCGAATTGCAATTGCCAAAACCGTTTTGCGCCTATTATGAGAAAATTAGTGGCTTGAAAGCAATGCCAAATATCAACAAAGAACGTTGAAAATTTGTGCAACACAAGGAGCGCAATAAAACAAAAATTGGCATTGTTATTATTGTTCGATTTACTTATTCACAAACAAGACTCTTGCCTCTGTAAGCGCTTCGACAATACGTTCCTCTCCTAGCAGTCCCTGTGTCTGCCTCGCCGCGGTGGAGTAGCCGAGCGGTCTAAAGCGTCTCGCTGCGGAGCGCACGGTTGCTCTCCGTGGAGGTTCGAGTCCTCCCTGGGCCATGGGTGTGTGTGTTGTCCTTAGGTTAGTTTACCTAGGTTTAAGTAGTTTGTAAGCTACGGACTGATGACCAAGCAGTTTGGTCCGATAGAATTACAAACATTTGAACATTTTTTTGTGCCTGCCTCGCTTGCGTGCCCCACAATACCGGCGCTGAAGCAGAGCAGCGGTGCTTCCGGTGGCCGCCGGTGCTCACGAAGCACCCGAGCAGGAGAGGCCTGCTCTAACATAAAAAAATCCGCATGTGCACTCCACACGTACTCCGCTATCCTTGTAGCCGCTTCCTGCGTGTAGTGCACGCCTGACCTATTCAGGGCGACCCTAGATTTCTCCACCTAATAGCCGAGGTCGAGAAATTTGCACCCCAGATCTCCGAAGAATCATCTGAGTCTCTGGTTTAAGCCTTACACTCGGCTCCAAACCAGAGGACCGCGATCGATTCTGGGAACTACGCTACAAATAGTTAGCTAAGATTCCACCCCGCGAGCGAGGCTTTCAGCCTTCAACTCCACCAACACTAGTTAGTCGGGCGGTAATGGCCGTGCGCTCTAAGGCGCAATGCTGCGGAGTTCGCGGCTGCTCCCCGTCGGCGATTCGAGTCCTCCCTCGGGGATGGGTGTGAGTGTTTTTCTTAGCATAAAATAGTTTAAGTAGCTTATAACTCTAGGGACTGATGACCACTGCAGTTTGGTCTCAGCTTCACAAACATCTGAACATTTTGATTTGGAAAAGTTAGATAAACAAAGCCGTACGGTGATGGCCGTGCGGTCTAACGCGCCTTGCCATGGATTGCGCGGTCGCTCCTCTTTGGAAGTTCGAGTCCTCCATCGTGCATGGTTGAGTCTGTGTGCTGTTCTTAGCATCAGTTTGTAAGTCTAGGGACCGATGACTTCAGCCGTTTGATCCCTTAGCGTTACACACATTTGAACATTTTTAAGCAAACATAACCTGAATCATGACCTCCTAATAATCAGGATCGTCTCCTTTGTATTCTAACAGGAAATGAAGAATGTACATTTAAATAAACTGCATATTACACGTAAACATGTACACATGAGAGATGTAAATCTGCAAAACAGTATTGCGAGACAAAGCGGTAGCCGCACGGGAATTACCGTGTAGTTTGGCGTGCCACATTATGGATCGCGCGGCCGCTCTCGCTCGGGAATGGGTGCGTGTGTTGTCGTTAGTATAAGTTAGTTTGTAAGTCTAGGGAGCGATGACCAAAAAAGTTTGGTCCCTTAGGTTAACAAACATTTGATTTGAACAAAGCAGTAGACAAGTTTAATTTCCCTAAGTCGTTTTATCCAACCCCTGATCCCTACCTCAAATAGTTCAGTGGACGAGGATGACCTCTGAACCCCGACGGCAGCAGTCATTGGTACCAACATGGGCAACAATTTGCAATCGGGTTCACCCTCCGCCGCGAGGGATGCGAACGCCTTTGAACCCGCTACACCCCTTGCGGAGAGGGTGGCTCAACCGCGTCCGGTACACGCAAACATATTTCGACAGCAGGGAAGCATGTAACACCTGAGGTGTTCCATGCTTTGCACCAGACTTCCGACAGCCGCAACACTCCGAGGCAGCAGCCTGAAGACGGCTGACCGCTGCCAGCAGCACGCTCATCTGTTCGCGAACAGCGACCAGCTCCTCCTGCGTCCTTACACAGCAGTCACACATCCTATCCATCCCAACAAATCAGTAATCCCCCCTCCCCCTGGGGCATGGATGTTTGTGTCGTCTTTAGTATAAGGTAGTTCATAAGTAGTTTGTAAGTTTAGGGACTGATGACCCCGCAGTTAAGTCCCTTAAGCTTAACGAACATTTTTGAACGAAATTGACTGGCAAATTAAATTTCACATAAATTAAATTATGATACTTTGCGCTGTGAATTATGTGACAGTGGCGGCAGCTGGCACTAATAACTAGCTGTAGTAACGGTCTTTGACTTGTTTTGAAATACAAAAAAATGTTCAAATGTTTGTAAATCTATGGGACTTAACTGCTTGGTTGTTAGTCCCTAGCTTATAAACTATTTAAACTAAGTTAAACTAACCTAAGGACAACACACCCACCCATGCCCGAAGAGGGACTCGAACCCCCGACGGCGAACGGCCGCGCGCACCGCAGCACTGCGCCCCAGGACGATCGGATATTCCGCCGCGGCTTGAAATACGCAAGTCACAGAAGAACACTATACACCACAGTATTTATCAAATACGCATTAATAAGCTATTAAAACAGTATCACAAGCGAAATCTGCGAAGTACGCGCGAATAAACCCCTTAAAACAGAATAACTAACGAAAATGACGAAATTAACTGGCAAATTAAATTTCACACAAATTAAATTATGATAAATAGCGCTGTGAACGATGTGACAGTGGAGGCAGTTGGCGCTAGATCATCACTGACACAACGAACGTACCATTTGCAACTGTTTCTTACAAAATTTAGTGAAATTTACGGACATCAATCTCATTGCAAGAATGACAACAGCGAACAAGATTCTGACTCACCCTCAAAAATATCCATTATATTTCTAACCATATCACGGAAAGCTACAATTCTGGCAATTTCATGTCCCTTTCCCATGGGGTCTTTTACACCAGTGACTTTAGATTTCGCCATAGGAAATATTCAAGTGGATTCAGGTCAGGTGAGCTCGCAGGCCATGGAATTAGGGCATGATGCATGTCAGTCAGTTCGCACCAGTACCACCCCATCGAAATGTACTCAACTTCTCTCATCACTGAGTGATCAATAGGTACGTAGCTCATTCATAGCACGTTTTGTGAGGGGACAATGTAAATACAACACTAACAAGAGTTAGTCGGGCGGTAATGGCCGTGCGCTCTAAGGCGCAATGCTGCTGAGTTCGCGGTTGCTCCCCGTCGGCGATTAGAGTCCTCCCTCGGGGATGGGTGCATAAAATAGTTTAAGTAGCTTATCACTCTAAGGACTGATGAGCACTGCAGTTTGGTCTCAGCTTCACGAACATCTGAACATTTTGATTTGGAGAAGTTAGGTAAACAAAGCCGTGCGGTGATGGCCGTGCGGTCTAACGCACCTTGCCATGGATTGCGCAGTCACTCCTCTTTGGAAGTTCGAGTCCTCCATTGTGCATGGTTGAGTCTGTGCGCTGTTCTTAGCATCAGTTTGTAAGTCTAGGGACCGATAACTTCAGTCGTTTGAACACTTAGCGTTACACACATTTGAAAATTTTTAAGCAAACAAAACCTGAATCATGACCTCCTAATAATAAGGCTCGTCTCCTTTGTATTCTAACAGGAAATGAAGAATGTACATTTAAATAAACTGCATACTACACGTAAACTTCTACATATGAGAGATGTAAATAATCTGCAAAACAGTAATGTGAGACGAAGCTGTAGCCGCACGGGAATTGCCGTGTGGTTTGGAGTGCCACATTATGGATCGCGCGGCCGCTCTCGTCGGATGCACGAGTCCTCGCTCGGGCATGGGTGCGTATGTTGTCGTTAGTATAAGTTAGTTTGCAAGTCTAGGGACCGATGACCACAGAAGTTTTGTCCCTTAGGATTATAAACATTTGATTTGAACAAAGCGGTAGACAAGTTTAATCTCCCTAAGTCGTTCTCTCCAACCCCAGATCCCTTCAAAGTGTTCAAATGTTTGTATAGCTTATGGGAAATAACTACAGGGTCATCAGTCCCTAAACTTACAAACTACTTATGGACTAATACTAAGGACGACACAAATATCCATGCCCGAGGGGGGATTCAAAACCCCGACCGTAGTGACCGTGCAGACCGTGACTGAAGCGCCTCAGTCCCCTCGGCCACCGCAGCCGGCCCCAGTTTCCTACCTCAAATAGTACAGTGGACGATTTTCTATGTTTTGTTACCGTTTTGCACGCTTGTACGATAAAAAACACGCTGTATTTGCAAAGGGGGGTTTGTGGGGCATTCTTGTCTTTCCAAAGTGCCTGCACTAAATGTAGATCGCGAACTGTAGCGACGTTATTACTAAATGCTCTTCATTACTGCCAAAGGGCAAACGGTAGCAGAAATCCACTGGAGAATTACGAATGTGTATATCATTCATTGAAAACCACCTTTTTGGAGTCCTGCGCCAAGTTCCGTTCTCGTAGCGATCTGGGAGGCCAGACTCATTACTTCTCCAACTGAAGTGGGATACACTAGAGCAATGCGCTATCCTCATTCACTCTCCTCATGCAGTTATAAAAACTTCGGTATTTTAAATGAATCCATAAGGGTTGGCGATTCCTGTCAGTTGAGACAGTGTAGCAGACTGCTACGAAGCCGGTGTTTTAGTATACATGTTTTTTCACCTTTTGTATGGTTGGATAATTGCCTCACAGCTATTTATTCTGACTGCCATACCGAGTATGTACTCTACAGTTCTTGAACTGAAACTTTCTGATCGACCGCTGTAGAACACTTTCTTACGCTTTTACACAGAATTTATGGAGACAGACTGGGTGCACTGCTTCTGCCCTGTGAGTGAATAGGGGATTAATGACCTTAGCTGTTTGGTCTCTTTAAAAAGTCAATTGGCAGCAGATGTCTACAGATTTATTGGCTGTTTGGCTGCGTTGACTCCTCAGTAGTGAGGTCTAGAAACAACCATCTCATCAGTTCAAGGGTATAAAACGCGTTGATATCATCAATGAAGCCTATCGCATCCACAGATTCTCCTTTAATGATTAATCCACAAAGACCCATCATGCAGCTTGGTGTAGATTTTTCGTGATTTCTGTAAAGCTCTTGTCCCCGGTACTTAACCATGCAAACTTGTAGTCTGTTTCTAATGAAACTGATGCCAAAGGGAAGCTAAACATTATGTAATCATTCAGCTCCTTACCGAATGTCTGACTCACTGGTTCCACGAGCTGATCCGTAACCCGTTCGAACACAGTTGATTTCAGTAAGGTCTTTATGGGATACAGTCTCAGAATTAGAAATTACTGATAGAATTTGCATTGAATTGAAACCAGAATTATTATTTATAATAGAACCCAACTTAAATTGTAGTAGAGCATACTACGTCAAGTGACGATATATCGCAAGTTCGTCTACCTTTTGGTACCATAAAAGATGATGAATGATTTGTTTTGAAGAAGTAAGGGCTGGAAGAGGAGGAATTTATGTGATTTGTTTTATTACTTTATGCAATGTTCGGTTTCCAATATTTATTTGGTCGTTAATTAACTTTTTATGGTGTGATAATGTTTTTTGTATGTGGAGGTTTTCTTGGAAAAGAAGGTGTCTATCGCTATTGATTTGTATTATTTTCATATCTTTTTCTACAGCTTTTGCCTTTTTTTCTGTTTTTTTTTTCCTTCCTTTCTAAGGTAGTTTGTCGCATAATTCTAGGCTCTGACGTGTTCTTTGCATCTAGTGTCAAATTTTCTGCTAGTCTATCCAATCTATGTGTCTCTGCAATTGAGCTGATAGGTATCAAATTGTTATTTATCTATTTTTTTATTTTAGTTTGCGGGCGTGTTTTTTGATTGGGTTGCTTGTTTAGTAGGTAAAGTTTATGCTCTGTTTCTTGAAAATGTAACCTATTTTCCGTGTGAATATGTTGTGGTAGGTCACTTTATACTACTACGGTAGAGTGTACTGTTTGCCTGTGTGTCGTATTTTTGTTTTGTTTTGGGTTGTTTCTTCAACTGTGTCTTTTTTTCTGTTTACTTTGTATACAAGAGTTTCTTCGTGGGCATTTTAGAGCTATACTTACTAGATCTTTTTGGTAAATGGAAGTGTTTAGGGGAACCTTATTGAATTTGTTTAGCATGCACTTGACTGCAGCTTGTTAGTGACTCTGCGGGTGGTTTAAAATGGTAAGTAAAATTACGTCCTAGGTGGTGAGTTTCCTAAATACGTCAAAAGTTTCTTTGTGTTTTTATTTTGTTATGGTTACGTCTAGAAAGCTGAGCGTGTCTTTTTGTTCTTTTTCTATTGCAAACTTAATGTTTTGTGTATATTATTTATATCTTTTTGTAGATATTGCATTTTGTTTTTAGGTTCATCCACCATATATATTATGTCATCCGTGTATAGGTATCTAATCACATACCTAGCCCCCTCCGAAATATGATATCCTCGGAGCATGTCTCTCATATAAAAAATATAACTCCCAAACTTTCCGTCTTCTCCCAACCTTACTGTTGCCCCACATCACACTCTACATCCAACTACAAACACTACTTGAAATACTCCCCCCCCCCCCCCACTTTACTTACGCCTAACATCCTGCTCCTCACTTGTGCCCCATATATAAAATCACACTATTTAAAACTATACACCTTCTGTCCAGTCATCTTTGCCTCCCCCTCCCACCCCCACGAACACTCGCTAAGGGAGTTTGAGTTTCATTAGTACCACTTTACAGGCACTATTCAGTCATATTTGTTCTGCCACTCACCTCCCACTAAACACTCAACACACAGATATGTTATTTTTGTCACTACTACATTTCGCTTGCGTGAAAAATACGCTATAACATAATTATAATACAGTCTCAAAAAATCAGAATAGAAACTAAATTAATTTAAAAGGACAACTGTGGTGTTGGCACCAAAACCTTACACACTCGGTCACATTCAAAACAAGCAAACACGTCTGATATAGTTGTTAAGATGAGTGCTTGCAAGAAGTATGGAAATCCGGGTTCGAGTCCCGCAATGGGACAAATTTTCATATGTCACAAACAAATTGTACATAAATTATTTGGTCATATTCGCAATCTACATCTACATATTTACTCTGACAATCGCATTTAAGTGCACGGCAGAAAGTTTTATCGTACCACTTTCATGACATTTCTCTACCGTGGCTACGTCAGGCATTCTAGTAATATTTTTAAACGTTTGCTACACAATATTCAGGATACTACGTAATAAATGCAAGACACACAATAAATAAATTCTCTACAATAAAAGAATCGAAACCTGATCGAAAACGTAAAAATTTAGGAGTTTCTTTTTCCCACGCGCTATTATAGAATGGAGCGGTAGAGAATGCCACTAAGACCTGTGTAAAATATAAGTTATATAAATTATCCATAGTGCTTCAGTGAAGAACAAGTTGGCGGTGAAAATATTTTTGCAGAAGGACGAATCTGCTGCACAACATGCAACAATCGAAAACAAAGATCGGTAGAGGAATGCAGTAAACGGTATATTTATTGTGAAAGCTGTAAGAAGTTTATACAGCAGTTTGAAATAATAGTTGCAAAAGCTGCTAACAGATGGCGCTGTACGCTGTACAGCTCATATCAGCATACATAAGTGAAATAATCGTATGAAAACACTAACAAGAGTATTGACATCACAATGTTTTCAAAATGTTCACCATTAGCACTAAAGAGGTGGCTAGGGTTGCCAAATTGAACTCGAGGCAGGCCCCGAGGCAAGACGTGCCTCCCTCCCCCTTGGCCAATGACTCACCCCCCCCCCCCAACTGCGACCAACTCCCCCCCTCCCAACCAGGATTAAACGGAAAAAAAACCTAATCATCTCCTCCCTCGCAGCAAGTATCCCCCCCCCAAATCATCTCCTCCCTCCCAGCAAGTATCCCCCCCTTCCGGTGGAACATTGCTAGGGGTGGCCTTCACATGCCACAGCTGACCGGCCAGGCCGCCAGTTGCTGTGGATCAACAATCGGCACACTTCAGTCGGCGTGGCAGCAGAAGTGGCGGCAGCATCAAAGCTGCTCACATCAACAGCTGCGCCTTCGAAGAGTTGCCGCTTGCGGCTCCGCGCACTGTGAAGGATCGCGCGCCACCAAGAAGAGCTTCTCACTGGCTCCATGTGAGGGGGCACAGTTACCGTCTGCTCCCTGTTACGACCACTTGTTGCCGCGTAAAGAAGTAAACTTGAGGGCATAAAATGATTAAACGTAATAGTGCTGTCCTTTCTATGAGAGATAAATACGAGATTATTACTGTACAGTTCGATTATTCGAATAAACCAGTTTTCCGAACACCCACGTTCCCCAATTAGTTCGGATAATCGACGGTCTAATCTATTATCAATTGAACACTATACACCGAAGTACAGGATATCAACAACGATCGCGAATTGTATAGTGAATTGATCGACAGTGCTATACTACGTACGGCGAGAGTTGAGCTCTGACAGCTAGCAGCGCAGTTGCCAGGTCCGACAGGGAAGTGCAGTGGCCAGTGACTGGTGCTTCGTTCTCCATTATGTTGTACTTACGCGAAAATTACTTCACTGTCGTGACATAAGTAAATAACAGTGCACTGCGGGAGATTTGGACAATGACATGATATCTTAAGAACCTGTCATTACTTTTTACAATACAAATTGATCCATTTACGTTTACTCATCCACCTACCGTGCCCAATGTGTAATTAAAAAATACTTCATACATTTTGGTGAGGCGATCCTCGGCAGCAATAAATTTTGAAAAATGCATATTTGTACACTTTGCTGACCAAATTTGTTCCGCTAACTAGTTTCTGTGATTACACCATTTCAAAGTGTAAAATATGGGGCAAGTTACATTATATACATTTTAGTAGCTCCAACTGCACAAAAGATCTAATTTCTAGTGTAGTGCTGTGCAGTGTGTTTTAACGGTGTCTTAATTTTTATTAGGTATTTGAGTCAATTGGATAATATTAGATGTTTTTTACAGCTTGAGTTACCAAAATGTATATACTGTAACTTGCCCCATAATTTATTCTTTGAAAATGGTGTTATCACCGAAACTAGTTTGCGGAACAAATTTGGTCAGCAAAGACGTGCCTGAACTCGGTCGCCTTCGTTCACCGCGGGAAGTATAGCCATCCACAAGACACTCAAACAGTTGATTTTTTTTTTTTTTTTCTGATTGTACATTTGACTAATTGGGAGCAGACTTCGTCAAACAGATTTTTGTGTATCATTACGGTCACAAGCTTTACAAACACAACAAAATTAACTTCTATTACTATATATGATCACCAATCACTTACTAATGCCGCCATTACTAGTTTACCACTAATCGAACCTACACCGAAGCAAATAAAAATAACAGTAGTAAAATATTACAGTTATAGGCACATGCCTTATTATCCATATTTTACTGATGATCTCGCTGCATTCAGAGGAGTCTTGTTTTTAAGAGCCACGTTGTAGAAATCTTCACGCCTCATTTTCAAATTCATCTGAACACATATCTCGGCTTTCACAAGTTCAACGGACATTCTGTTTCTAGCATCCAACCATAATGCACTCATTACACTAAACACTCGTTCAACGTGCGTGTTACTGACAGGAATTGCGAGGACGTGCTGCATTATATTGAACAAGTTTGGTGCATCTGCTTTTTCAAAAAACTCGCTCCACACTTTACAACAATTAGTTTCCTTCCTATCTAGATTTGATACTACAGACTTCAAAACAGAAAACTCCTGATACAGTTCGTTTCCATCAAAACTAATTTTCAATTTCTTTCCCACTTTGGCCAAGTCTTTAAAAGAAAATAGTTTTGGTTGACATAAGTCTAGCACTGATACAACTTCATACATATTGTCATTCCCACTAAAGCTGTACCATTTACCAAGATAGTTTAATAACCTGTCGTAAACAAGTGTGCACTCTTTTACTACAATATTCTTTTCTTCTTCTGTAAGGAGTTCTAAAGACATTTTAACTTCAAATCCATAAAACTTATCCTCCTTATGACCTTCTATTTGTTTTTTCACTTCTAACATAATCTCATGAACATCTGTGGAAAGTGTGTCCTCTTTTTCTAAAAGTCTAATTGCTTTACAAAAACAGGCAAAGTTGCTTTAAAAAAATTGAGAAAGCACTCCGGTATTGTCAGCGAATACTCGTTTATTTCGTGTTGTTGTGAACTAATAAACTTCCAAATTAGGGGATGGGTTTTTTCCTCACCCCGTATTACATAATACATCTTTAAAACTCGCCACATCTTAGCAAGACGGTCCACAGCTGACTCCAAAGACAACCATCGCACTACAGTGTGTCGCAGTATTTCGCTGTAATCATGATGAGCAAACTCGCAAAATGTTTTTAGTTCCTCCTAATTTTTTGATGATGATGAAAAGTCCGAATCTTTTTTAAGAACTAGAGTTTCTACATCATATTTTAGAAGCTTCAATCCAAACTTAGCACAGTTATGTAAAATATGGCAACAACAATTGGCTTTGATTAAGTTTACATTTTTTCTTTCAATTTAGTGAAGACAGAATTGTGTTTCCCGAAATTAACTGATGCATTGTCAGCTGAATACGAAACTACATTATTTAGTGTCAAACCATTTTCCAATAAAATGGATTTTAATTTGTTTGAGATGGCTTCTGCAGATTCGTTAACATCTTCGTAGAAATCAGGGACTTCATTACATTTTCCCTTATCTTTGGAGAAGTATGTTACAACTATCGGATGTTTTCTATTGCCCTTGTTTGAAGCGTCTGAACCTAATGAAAACGGAACATTTTGCTTTAATTCGCTTAGTAGCTTCTCTTTAGCATAAGGCAAAAGCACATTTTTTACTAATGCCTCGCTTTTTGTTCGGCCGCATCTTACTTTCGTTGCCACTGAGGAATCTCTAAAAACATAATAAGGATATAGCTTACTACCACAATCTTGAGAATTGTAAGAATGGTGGTGTTTCACATCATGGTAAGGCAAAGTTAATTCCGTTGCAATGACTTTGTCGTCTTCTGCAGAAAATTGTTTCGGCAAGAGTTTAAGAAGCGACTGATTCTTCTTTTGTGTGGTAATATTCGCTTTGTGTCTTTCTGATTGTAAAAGTTTATTCACAGCTTTCACTCCGTCGTACTTAACAGTAAATGAGATACTGCATATTCTGCCCTTACACATACAATCATCAGTATCGAATTTTTGTAGCCACTCTTTATAATTTTCTTCCTGCAACCATTCTTCACGGAACGAACTTAGATAGGCCTATCGCCTCTTCATTTCACTGTTATTACTCACTAATCTGAGTTAATGTAAGGTTGTCTGTTCACACACGATCCGAGTATTCCAAAAATTGCCTGTAAACTGAAAACAAACAATGAATAAACGAACACAAATAATAGACGTCGCCAGTGGACACGTTGCCGCAACAGTATTCGCTTAATAATACGCTAGCCGATTACTACCGACGCAACAATGAAGAGTTTTCAGAGGGAGGCGTCTTGCCACGGTGCGCGAGGCTGCTCCCACCAGAGGCTCGAATCCCCCCTAGGGCATGGATGTTGTGTTCGTCCTTAGTTTAAGCCCGGAGATGAGAGTCATTGGCCCGGAGAATTCATTCCAAACGCCGGCACTCCGGCGGCGCCCGGAGATCTGGCAAGCCTAAAGGTGGCGCAAACGAAGAATGAAATTCGCCATCACATTTCGTAGTGACTCAACCGAAATAGATTCACATGCCACAGAGATCGCCGATTCAAGCTCGTCCAGCGTGGCGGGATGCTTCGGGTAGACCATGTCTTTCACTGTGCCAAATGTTCAAATGTTTGTATAGTGTATGGGACTTAACTACGGGGTCATCAGTCCCTAAACTTACAAACTAGTTATGAACTACTTACGAACTAGGACGGCACAAATATCCATGCCCGAGGGGGGATTCGAACCCCCGACCGTAGTGGCCGTGCAGACCGTGACCGGAGTGCCTCAGTCCCCTCGGCCACCGCGGCCGGCTTCACTGTGCCCCACAAAAAAAGTCACGGGGAGTCAAATCCGGCGAATATGGAGGCCAATCTATGCCTGCACCAGTAAATTTTGGATATTCCAAAGCAATGACTCGATTCCCGAAGTTTTCCTCAAGAAAGTGAAACACTTGTTCGGTTAGATGTGGTCGGGCTCCATCTTGCATAAACCATTCAGTACCTGGTCGATCCTCTAATGCGTGCTGTGTGGTGACAAATTGTTACAAAATTGCAACGTAACGTGCAACAGTGACCGTTTCTCGAATAAAAAAGGGCCAATAATGCCTCTGCTGCATACTGTAGCCCACACAGTAACTTTATGAGAACACAGTGGTTTCCATTCACACCAATATGGCTTTTCGGAACCCCAAAATCGCCAGTTTTGCTTATTCACGTAGCCATTCAGGTGGAAGTGTGCTTCATCTGTAAACCAGATGCAGCCAACATCAAATCCTTCACTATCAAGTATTGGAAGCATCGGATTAGCAAAGGCAACCCTTTGTTGCACAGCTCGTACGGGTATGGCCTGGTACGTTTGAATTTTGAATGGAAAAATTTGTAGGCTCTATCTCAGTATTTTCTGAGTGCTGGAACGCTTCAAACCAGTCTCAGATGCAATTCTACGGACGGATGACATTGGATTTCGCTGAATAATTCCAGAAACTGTGGCGATATTTTCAGGCGTAACTGCGGTTTTCTTGCGGCCAACATGCCCCACTAGATCATCAGTTACGCTGCCTGTTCGTTGAAATTTTGCGAAGAGCGTACAAATGGTTTTCGCATCGGGTCCTTTTGGAACACTAAATCGTGCTTGAAAACTTCGCCTTGTTGCCGTAGTACTCTCTTCTAACCTGTGGTACTCTAGCACCAGAAAAACGCGTTGCTCACTGGAGTACATGGTTTTAATCTTTTCCTTCGGTACGCTAACCTTCTTTCACGTTTCAATAGTGGAACTGATCGTTCTGGGCTTCGATCACTATTTATAGTAGGCATTACGTATGGCGATTACAGCGCCATGTGTTAGCAGCTTTTGTAACTATTATTTCAAACTGCTGTATAAACTTCTTACAGCTTTCACAATAAACATACCGTTTACTGCATTCCTCTGTGGATCTTTGTTTTCGAGATATTTAATTTTGAAATCAGGGAGTCCCTTTCTGGACACCCTGTATCTTCTGCGTACTGTATATAGCAACCGCTTGTACGAGGCGTGATTTTTAAGTAAATACCGTTTTGAAATTAAAAAAAAAGACGTGCTAAGATATCTCAATAATTCTATATTAAATGAAATCCTGGACCTTAATCTACTTTTCTACATAATTTCCGTCAATGTTGAGGCACTTGTCATAACGTTGTACCAGTTTTTGAATACCCCCTCATAGAAGTCTTCCGCCTGACTTGTTAACCACTGCATCACAACTGTTTTGACTTTGTCATCGTCTTGCTCGGTCACAATTCCATACAAAACACCACGAGAAACATTAGGAAAGTCATCCCGCAAGGAGTAAATCGTAAAGCGTTTGTTTTCGTCACCTTATTGTCCACTTCCTACACCAAATTTTCATTACAGGCTGAAGGGCGCCCACTCCGTTGTTCATCATGCACATTTGTGCGGCCATCTTTAAATGTTCTCACCCACTTTCTTACCATTCCATCTCTTATAATGGTTTCTCCGTAAACTGCCCAGATCCCACAATGAATATCGATCACTTTTAGGCTGTTATCACTAAGAACTCTTATAGCAGCCAGTGCGTCACATTCGGGTGGACTCACGATTAATCTGAGGCATCTTAAACACTCAGTACACAACGTAAAAAAGGAAGAATCAGACTCCAATGGCGTCAGTGCGTAGACAAGAGACGTAGGTACCCAGTGCGCATATAATTATTGAGATATCTCAGCACGTCTTTTTTTAAAATTTCAAAACGGTACTTACTTAAAAAACACGCCTTGTAGCTCGCTTCTGATGTCCTTCGTATATCCCGGATGGTCGTAATTCCCAGGCATTGCAATGTTTCATACTTTTTTAGTGGACTGAGCTCTCCGTCAAGTCCTTTTTCAATGTCCATTATCCCAGAGTTTACCATGTTCATGACACTGCCTCCATACTGTTTAATCCAGTCGAAAATTTTTCGCACTTCCTCATTTGCTCGCACTATATCTAATGAGTCGTCTGCATAAGCTTAGCAGATGAGTGTTACCCCACAGATCCTTGTCTCTTAGTATTCTATGCAGCCCGTGGTTAAAGAGTTGCCCCAAATAGAACCATTAATAGCGGGTAAAATTGCCTTGCCGATTTCTGTATCGATACAGAACCTGTGTCTCGACTATTTACTATCAATCTGGAGACTATGTCTGATAATATCTTCATAATATTCTCTATGTAAACTGGTGGAATCTCAGTATTGATATTAACTGGTCATGATTAATTCTGTCAAAGGATTACTTGAAGTCAACAGATGTCAAAGCTGCTCTAGCCCGGCATGTGTTTACCAATGCCGTCTCTGTATTCGATAAGCGGTGTTTGTTCGGGAGGGAAATAGTTTGTGATTTCTAGCCCCATGAACCACAGACATTTCCGAGTGGGGGTGGGTTGCGTGCCTCAATGATACAGATAGCTGAAACGTAGGTGCTATCACAGTGGAGGGGTATCTGCGGAGAGGCCAGACAATCGTGTGGTTCCTGAAGAGCGGCAGCTGCCTGTTCAGTAGTATCTATGGCAAAATTCTACATGATTGACTGAGCTGGCCTTAACATCAGCTAACGTGGAGTTGCTTCATAGTTATTGCGTACGGCTGAATGCATGGAGAAACTACAGTCGCTACTTTTCACGAGGACATACAGCTCTACTGTATGAATATATGATGATGGCATCCTCTCGGGAAAAATACTCCGGAGATAAAATAGTCCCCCATTCGGATCTCGGGGCGGGACTATTCAGGATGATGTGGTGATCAGGAAGACAACACTCGCATTCTACGAACGGCTGTGGAATGTTAGATCCCTTAATCGGGTAGAAGGTTAGAAAATTTGGAAGGGGAAATCGATAGGTTTAAGTTATATATGTAGTCGGCACTAATGAAGTTCGATGGAAAGATGAACAACCTGTCTAGTCAGGTGAAAACAGGATCACAAATACAAAATCAGATTGGGCGTATTACAGGAGTAGGATTAATAATGAATAAGAAAATAGGAATGTGAGTAAACTACTATGAACAGCACAGTGATCGCATTATCGTAGTCAATATAGATACGAAGCCAACACCGATCACATTAATACAAGTTTCTATGCCAATTATCTCTGATGAGGTGATCGAAGAAATGTACGCGGAAGTACAGAAAATCATTCAAATAGTTACGGGAGAGGAAAACTTAATTGTGATGGGGATCTGTAATATTCGATAATAGGAAAAGAAAGAGAAATAAACATAGTTAGTTAATATGGACTACGGAAAAGAATGAAAAAGGATGCCGCCAGAACATAAATTAATCATGAAAAACACTTCGTTTAAGAATCATGAAATACTGTGGTACCCATGGAAGAGACCAGGAGACATTAGAAGGTACCAGAGTGTAAGACGTAAATTTCGGAACCAGGTTTTAAACTGCAAGGCATAATCAGGGGCAGATATAGAATCTCACCATGTCTTATTGGTAATGAACTGTACACTAAAACTAAAGAAACTGCAGGATAAACATGGAGGTGAGACCTGGATAAATTGAAGGAACCTGAGGTTCTTAAGAGTGTCAGAGGAAGATTTAGGCAACAATTGACGGAAACGAGGGAAAGTAAAACGGTAGAAAAATGGGTAGCTATGAGAGACAAAACAGTGAAAGCAGCAGAAGACCAAATTGGTAGAAAGACAACACCTACAAAAATCCTTGTCCATCACAGGATATACTCAATTTAATTGATGAAAGAACAAAAGCCGGCCGCGGTGGCCGAGGGGACTGAGGCGCTTCAGTCACGGTCTGCACGGCCACTATGGTCGGGGGTCCGATCCCCCCTCGGGCATGGATATTTGTGCCGTCCTAGTTCGTAAGTAGTTCATAAGTAGTTTGTAAGTTTAGGGACTGATGACCCCGTAGTTAAGTCCCATAAGCTTAACAAACATTTGAACATTTTTGAAAGAACAAAATATAAACAAGCAATAAATGAAGCAGGTAAAATGTATTACGGACGACTAAAAATTAGACTGACAGGAAGTGCCAAATGGATAAGCAGGAGTGGTTAGAGGGCACATGCAAGTCTGTAGATCAATGTATAACTAGCGGGAAGATAGACACCGCCTACAGGAAAGTACAAGAAACATTTGGAGACAAGGAAAGTTTTGTATCCCATCCTCGTCGCCACTTTTGTGTCCCAGCTTCGTCGCCGCTTTTGTGTCTCGTTCCGTCGTAGGTGTCCGTGGCTGAGTGGAGACCGACACATGAATAAAAGTAGCACGCTGGTGTAGGTACGGAGGGGAGCAGCCAGAAACTAGAAACACTGGAGTAAATTAGAACGATATATATATTGCACAGAATTTATACAATACTTAACTTTTACATAGCTCAGTACTGCAGAATGCTGATACATAGTTGAGCTAGAGGCCTCCCTAGTGCCTGTACGATAGCCAAGTCTTCACTGGTGCCTATCTGATTCCGAAGGTATTAACTGGTTCCTATCTCAGTCCCAAGTGAACGATGTCGTTCAGTGGTGGCCACGAGCGGAGTTGTAACAGAGGGCACTCGTGGCTGACGTCGTAAGAACGCCGCGCCGTGCGTGCATGGCGGCGCGCGGCGAAAGAAGGTGGCGCGCACTTTGGACTTGTGCGACACCACACCCCTCCCCCCAAACCGCCGCGCCGTCGTGGCGTAGGGCTGAGGGCCACGGCGACGGCACTGGGAGGAGGGCCTGGGCGGGGGCGTTACTGGTGGGACGGGCGTCGTAGCCGAGGCTGGGATCGAGACGCCGTCCGCGCCCCGGCATCCGCCTTGCGATCCTCCAGGAAACCCGCTGAAACCTGGGGAAGGGCGCACACCCCCGTCCAGAGGGAGCAGGTCATCTTCGTCTGAGGTGCGTGGCCCAAGCTGCGGGGGGGGGGGGGGGGACGCACGGTCCCGGAGTCCCTCTCGGTGACGCTGTCATCTGCGGCGGCGACAGCGGCGACGACGACTGCGTCGGAGGTGCATCGACGTCCATAGGGATCTCGTAGTCCGGGGACGAACGATGTGGCTGTGCTCCCTGGCGGTGAACTGGGTCTGGAATCAAGAAACCCGAGACAGGATCGCGCGGTCTGTGCAAGCGCAATTGATTTGCGTGGCGCCGCAGCTCCGACCCTGTGGAAGAACGTACAACATACATATTGCGACCGAGCACGCGCTGAATGATGCCTGGCAACCATGTCTTCTTGTTACCAGCAAACACCCTGTACAGCACCGGCGTAGAAACCTGAAAACGCGTAGCGCCATACGAACCGACTCGGTGCGTGGGAGGCTGCAGCAGATGAAGGAGTGTGCGGTGACGGCGGCCGTGTAGCAGCTCGGCAGGAGACGGGCCGTGACGTGGCATGCACCGATACGTAGACAGGAAAATTTGAAGAGCTTGCTGCCTGGAGTTCTGACCTTTCATCTTGTCCATGTGAGACTTGAATGTTCGAACGAAACGTTCTGCTTCACCATTGGACTGAGGGTGAAAAGGTGCAGTGGTAATATGCTGAATGCCATTCACACGACAAAACTGTTGAAATTCCGCACTAACAAACTGAGGTCCATTGTCACTGACGTTAGTTTCAGGCAAACCTTCGATGCAAAACACTGATGTTAAGGCACTGATTGTACTAGACGCCGTCGTCGAGTTCATGGCAATCACAAAAGGAAACTTGCTGAAAGCGTCTACAACGATTAACCAGCGCGTATTCCAGAAAGGTCCGGCAAAGTCAATGTGTAAACGTTGCCATGGTCCCTTGGGGCGTGGCCAGTCTGAGAAACGTTGCGAAGGAGCCGCCTGATGCTCCGCACAAACAGTACACTGTGATGTCATGCTCTCTATCTGAGCGTCCATACCAACCCAGGTACAATGACGTATGGCCAATTGCTTTGTCCTAACAATACCCCAATGTCCTTGATGCAGGAGGCGTAACACTTCTCGTTGCAGGGAACGAGGAACAATCACTCGTGTTTGGTCGTTGTCCGTATGTAACAACAGAACACCCTGACTCAAAGACAACGCATGACGTTGTGCAAAATAACGTTGAACCAGAGGTCGATCAATGTCTTTGGCTCTGGCAGGCCACCCAGAGCGAACAAAACGTGCTACCACACTTGGGTCTGCATCCGCAGATGTTTCCTGTGCAACCCGACGAGAGTTTAAAGGAAAGTCTGCGACAGCGGAAGCATCTCTGGAGTCTATTTGACAACATGCAATTTCAGAAGAATCAAACGACACATCCTGGCCATCCGGAAGTCGGGAACGTGTGTCCGCGTTGGCATGTTTAGTGGTAGGTCGGTACAAAATCTCGTACTGATAATTAGACAATATCAAGGACCATCTCTGAAGCTTTTGTGCCGTTCGTGGCGGAATTGGCTTTGTGAGTGAGAACAACGACGTGAGAGGCTTGTGGTCCGTCAACAAATATAATTTTCTGCCATAGAGATAATGATGAAACTTTGTGACGCCATAAATGATTGCTAAGGCCTCCTTTTCTATCTGACTGTAATTCTGTTGCGTTGGCGTCAGAAGCTTGGACGCAAAGGCAATAGGTCGATCGTGAGATCCAATACGATGTGACAAAACTGAACCCACACCGTACGACGAGGCATCAACTGCTAGCACTACAGGCTTCTGTGGGTCAAAGGGAATCAAACATGCATCACTGAGTAGTGCAGACTTTAAGTTGTCAAAGGCAACCTGGCAATCTTTGGACCAAACAAAAGGAACATTTTTCCTACGTAAGCGATGCAGTGGAGCTGCAATCTGAGACGGATTGGGAATAAATCTGAAATAATAGTTAAGCTTTCCCATTACTGGTTGCAATTCGTGCACATTCTTAGGAGGAGGCAAGTCTTTGATTGCTCTAAGATGTGACTGTAAGGGATGGATTCCTTGCGCATTAATCACATGGCCTAGGTACTCTATTTCAGTTTGAAAAAACGAACACTTTGCTTTATTGCAACGTAGACCTGCTGCAGTCAAAACTTTGAAAAGGCACTCCAGGTTTGCTAAATGTTCTTCTGTACGTCCGGATACCACAATATCATCTAAGTAGTTCGAGCAACACGGTACAGAAACTGTCATCTGTTCCAAAAAGCGCTGAAAAATAGCGGGGGCGGAAGAACTGCCAAAGGGTAGGCGTTGAAATTGAAAAAGGCCCATGTGAGTATTAATGACGAAAAACTTTTTTGACTCGTCATCATGCGGAATTTGCAAGTATGCCTCTGCTAAATCAATCTTAGAAAAGAAGCGAGACTGTCCTAATTTGTCCATCAGTTCCTCAGGTCTGGGCAGGGGATAAGTGTCCACAATTGTTTGACTGTTCACTGTTGATTTAAAGTCCGCACAGAGACGAAGTTTTCCTGACGGCTTGGGTATAATTACTATAGGCGAGGCCCACTGACTCGCAGAAACAGTAGAAATCACACCACTATCTTGCCAACGTTTAAGTTCATCGGCAACTGTATCACGCATTGCGATAGGCACTGGTCTAGCTCTACGAAATTTTGGAACTGCAGATTCTTTTTAAGTTACATGTGCCACGAAGTCTTTAGCACAACCTAGTTCCGGCGAAAACAAGTCACTATATTTGTCACACAATGCATTTATTTTGTCCTGAGGCACTACTGACGAAATTTGAAGCACATCTCTTTGAATTGATAAGCCAAACAAGTCGAATGCATCGAGTCCAAAAATGTTCTGCGTAGATTTGGCCTGAAGAACTTCAAAAGCAACTGTCTTTGTTACACCTTGAAAAGAGGCAGGCAGGCTACACGTTCCTAGCACGGGAATATTTTGACCTGTATACGCTGTTAGCACTTGATTAGACGGAGACAATTTCGGCGAACCCAGAAGTTCATAAGTGTCTTTATTAATTAATGTAACAGCGGAACCAGTATCAAGCTGAAATTTCACAGTCTCATTTTCTATGGAGAGATTTACAAAAAGTTTGTGCTTCTGGCGCACGACAGGTGCGCGAATGTGGGCAACGTCTGCTACGCCTTGTTTGATGCGCTTGCGCATGCGCGGTCTGCGTGCGGTAGGAAGCGGCGCAGTATGGGCACACATGGGATTAATATCACTGTCACTAGATGGCACTACCGCCGGATCGGCATCCGCGCAATGCGAGGCTACTGCACTAAAATTACTTTGAGTATCTACAACTAGTCTACTGTCACTATCTACACTGTACTGGGCACTATTACAATGAGAAGTTGTAGAAGGCACTAGGTTCACTACAGGATTGCACTGTACATTGTCACTTTGCTTGTCCCAAATCCTTTTCCCTTGCACAGATGTAAGCGCTCGTCGGCGCTTGCGGCGTGGCTCAATACATAGTTTTGCAATAGGTGCAGAAGAATTTCAGCGTCATCATCGTTCTAACTACGTTGCTAGTGCGGTATTTGTTTCGTGTTTCGCAGTTATTATTTCTTATGCTTGTGTGCTATCGTCTTCGGCTGTCGTCTGCCGCCGCGACGTGCCGCTGTCGCCGACTGCCGATCAGGGCCTCACCGCCCGGTCGCTCCGGACTGCAGTATTCGTCGTGTCGCCGCACCGTCGGCGTCCGACGCCTCCGGTGTTTTCGCCGCCGCCCCGCCGCCCCGGAAGGTGCTCCTCCGGCCCACGCCGGGTTCGCCGCCGCCCAGCGCGCTCTTCCCGGCCGCCATCCCGTCGGAGCGCGTCCCACCGCCGCCGCCGCCGCGCCGCGCCGCTCCCGCCCCCACCTGGGCCGCCGGGAGGGACGTCCGCCGCCGCCGCCGCCGCTGATCTACAGCAGTGTTCTACAGCTAAGGTGACTGTACGACTCTATCATGTCGACCCTGCCCCCTACTACTGTATCCTCGACCATCATTTTTACTTCGCCCTCCCATGCCCCCACCACCATTTCCTGGAGCACATCCTCCCCTGTTCTTCCTGCCACAATTCCCTCCCTCCTCACCCTCACCACTCCCTCCACCGTCGCCTTCTCCTCTGCCCCCACACAAGCTGCTGCCCTCGTCCCACACTCTCCTGCCCCTTCCTCCGTTCCCCCGCTCGATTCCTTCCCTCCCCTCCCTGACTCCCGCGGTGACCGTGCCGCGGTTCGCACCCGGCAGACCGCAGTCGACTCCTGCCCTCTCCCACCCGACGACGCAGCCGCAGGGCCGGCTCCGCGCCATCTTCCAGTCTCCCCTGTCCCCACTCCTGCCTCCCAAGCTCTCCTAAAACCAAAGAAGACAAAACGAGCATCCACAGATGCCACCTCCTCGGTGACGAAAAAGCCCGCCGACCCTCTCGCCACTGGCCCACCGGTCCCGATGGAAGCCGCCCCTCTCCCCCCTACCCAGCCTGCACCACCTCCCCCGCCACCCCTCCTCCCCTCTCAACCATCTGCTCTCCACACTTTCGTCCTCAATAACCCTGACCCCCAACTCCTAGACTGCCGTGCCCTCACTCTCCTCTTTCGGCAGTATGCCCCTTCTGCCCCCATCTCCCAAATCATCCCACGGAGGGACTTTGTCCTCCTCAAATCACCTGACCCCGACCTCCACACACAGCTCCTCCACAAGATCCCCCGCGTCCACTTTGGACCCCGTGCCACCCTTGTCCCCCTCCCCCCTCCAGCCTCCAATCGCCAATCCCATCCTCCCCGTCGTCCTCCCACGCTCACTGCTGTGATCACCAAATTGAACCCGGGGATCACAGAGGAAGAGGTGCTGGAGGAACTCCAGCGGGATCCCCGCCTATCCATCCGCTCAGCTCGTCGAATTAACAATGCGACAGGCCCCACCTACCTCATGCGCGTCTTCACAGAAGACGCGCCATCCATCAACCACCTCCTCCGCAATGGGGCCCTCATTTATAACCGCCTGCACCAGGTGGAACCTTCCCTAGCACCTCCCCAGTCATACCGCTGCTCCCGTTGCCTCACATATAATAATCACCTGACCGGAAATTGCCGTCTCCCTCCTGTATGCCCTCACTGCAAAGGCCAACACTTCCAAACCTCCTGCCCTAATCTCGCCGCCACCCCATCCTGTAACACCTGCGGTGGGGCACACCCCACCTACTCTTACAAATGTAAGTCCCGCCCCCCTCCCACCAAGGAAGAACTCACCGTCCCTGTCCGTCCCACTGATCCCCCAATCCCCGCTAATAACTCCTTATGCCCTCCCCCCACAGCAGAGGACATCATCCGGTTCCTGACTATTGTCCTCCAAAATATCCACCCTTTCCAGCGCCCTCACACCCTCCACCAAGTCTCCCTGGCCGCTCGCTCCCTCTTCAACCTTGATTTTAAGGCTACAACCTCCCAAAATCACATCCACTTCACCTTCTCCCGAACCGACCGTCCTCACACCCTAGTTTAGTCCCCACACCCGCTCCCTTTTCCTCTCCCTCTCCCCACCTTTCAACCTCATTATGGCGCAGCAACGATTTAACATCCTGTACTCCAATATTCGCTCCCTTCCCACCAATAAGCTCCTCCTGATGAACACCTTAAACCAACACCGCGTGGATGCCTTTCTCCTCAACGAAACCTTCCTCCTCCCTCACATACATGTCAGTACCACACCCTATATCCTACACCGTCACGACTCTCCCCATTCCCCTGCACGAGGTGGAGTGGCTTTCGGCCATCTCCGACACCACCCAGTTCGGCCACATCCCCTCCTCAACATCCCTTGTGAACATCTCATCCACACCCTCTTCCTCCCTTCCTTCACTGTCACCTGTGCTACTATTTATATCCGCTCCCATGTTCCCATCCCTTATGACTTCCTTGCTCACATTGATAGCACCTTCACAACCTTCGTGGTCGCTGCTGACCTCAATATCCACTCCCGCTCTCCTGCCGAACTCCGTCAGTGGCATCAGTTCATTCCTACCATCAATGGCGACATTGTCCCACTCCCACGCCACACCCGACCCTGTAGCAACACCACCCCTGATGTCGTCATTGTCTCTCCCAATCTCCTTGGGCGCATCACAGCTGACGTTCTTGACCCCATAGGCAGTGATCACGACCCTGTTCTCCTTACCCTCACACAAATGTCCATCGCCCACAGAATCCTCGCCCACCTCCACCTCCTAAACTCGTCCATGACTACTCCCGAGCAGACTGGGATGCCTTTCGCCTCTCCATCACCCATCAGGTCGAAAGCCACCATCTCCCCCTACACTCTCCCGATGATATCGACCAAGCTGCCTCCTTCCTTCAGCAGACCCTGTCTGATGCTATCCATTCGCACATCCCTACCAAAGCTGTCCAGCCGCACCGTCCCACACTCCCTCCACAGGCTGTCCTTCTTCTGCGGGAATCCCGCCGCCTGTACCGCTCCTTCCTGCGAACCCGTGACCGGGATACACTCCTCCACCACCGGCAACTCCAGCGACATGTGCGCAGCCTCCTGACTGCCAAAAAACGCCGGGACTGGCATCAGACAGTGACACGGCTTAATGCCCACCTCCCAATCAACTCGTCTCGGTATTGGAACGCCTTCCACCGCCTCACTGGATCGAAACCTATGCCCACATACCCTCTCCTCCACCTTGACCAGCCCCTTCCTGATAATGCCAGTAAGGCTAACCATTTTGCCTCTTTCGTCTCTGATGTATTCTCCATCCCTGAAAATCCTAACTTTGATTATTCCTTGTTTCCAGATGTCCATGAAAAAACCGATGTCTCCATCCCACCCCTGGCTCCTGGCTTCCATTACCTTGACCACATCCCCCCATCGGACATTAACACCCCCATCACTGCACACGACATACAATTGATATTGCGCACCAAACGCAACACAGCTCCCGGCCACGATCGCATTACATACCGCCACCTCAAAGAATGCCCCTCCCTTTCCTCACCACTCTTGCTTCCCTCTATACCACCATCCTCTACACTGGCTGCTACCCCCGCCTGTGGAAAATCTCCCGAGTCCTCATGTTCCTAAAACCCAACAAACCCCCCTCTGATGTCTCCTCCTACCGCCCGATTTGCCTCACCCCAGTGTTCAGCAAGGTCTTCGAATCCATTCTGTCCCGTCGCATCCATCACCACCTCCACCTCCACCGCCTTCTCCCAGACACCTAATGTGGCTTTCGTCCTTCCTTCTCCACTGACGACCAACTCCTTCGACTTACGCAACTCCTTTCCCTCCAGCTAAATTCCTGTCGTGCCGCCATCTTTGTGTCCTTAGACCTCGAACGGGCCTACGATCGGGTCTGGCACTCTGGCCTGCTCTTCAAACTCCAAAGCTATGTTCTTCCCATAAACCTCGTCCGGGTCATTGCCTCCTTCCTCTCCGACCGCCCCACCTATGTTTCCGTCCACAACACCGACTCCCGTCTTTTTTATCCCTCTGCTGGTGTGCCCCAAGGCTCTGTCCTTTCTCCCCTCCTGTACCTCCTGTATACCTCGGATATGCCTAAGCCTGCCCCTCCCGTACACCTTTTCCAATATGCTGACGACACCGCTTTCCTTGCCTTAGCTCCCACCCTTGCCCGTTCCAACCGCCTGCTCCAAGAACACCTTGACCTCATTGCCGCTTGGTGCAACCAGTGGCTCCTGTCTATAAATCCTACCAAAACCCAGGCGATCATCGTAGGTCGTACAACCCCTTCCTTCCGTCCCCTAGATTTTTATCTGACCCTCCATAACCGTCCCATTCGTCTCACCCCTACCCTAAAGTACCTGGGCCTCACTATTGATCGCACCCTCTCCTGGACTCCCCATCTACGTGCTATCCAAGAAAAAGCCCGCTCCCGCCTCCGCCTCCTCAAACACCTTGTTGGCCGAACATGGGGCCTCAACCCTTCTACCATCCTCTATACCTACAAATCCCTCATCCGCCCAGTCCTCTGTGTCGCCCATCCCGCCTGGATCTCCGCTCCCCCATCCTTCTAGAAATCTCTGGAGATACTGGAACTCCATGCCCTCCGCCTCTCCTTCCGTATCCCACTTTATCCCCCTTCCCCCACGCGGATCCTCTATGATCTCATTACTTTCCCCAGACTCGTTCTCTTTATTGAAAATCTCCGCCTCCGTTACATATCCCGCAAATCAGATCCGCCTAATCCTCTAGTCCATCCCCTCCTCTCTGCACCAGGTACATTGCCGCGCCTCCACCACTGTATTCCCCCTGCTCTCCACTTGTCCACCCTCCGGATCCTTTCCCGTGGCAACTTCCGTACCCTCCCCCTCTCGGATGATGTCCTCCGACCTGACTTCTACCCTTCATACCAGCTTTGATCCTTCTCCTTGCTCCCTCTCCCCCTTCTCTCCCTGAGGGCCCCGACTATCCCTCCCTTCCTGTCCCTTCTCCCCTCCTCCGTCCCTCCGGATCCTCCTCTTACCGCCCTCCCCTATCCTTCTTCCCCGTGGCTTCCTGGGACATCACCCCCCCCCCCCGTCCCTTCCCAACCGGCTCTGTGGCTCCTCCCCACCCTCTCCCTATCCTTTCATCCCTTTTCCCCCCACACCCCATCTTAAATGCTCTCAGTGCCCCACCTCCTTTGTGCTTCGACAAGTGTGGTGTGTTTTAATTACATTGTTTTATTTTACACAGTGGACGGCCAACCCGCAGCCGACACCGTCAGTTTTAACTTGTGTATCTCTTCGAGTGTGTGTTGTGTTTTTTGTTTTAACTCCAAATAGCGGACGGTCTCACCATGGCCGCCGCCCTATGCTCATTTTAATTGTGTGTGTGCCACTGACATTCGAGCAACTGTTTTTATTCACCACTTTCGTCGTTCCAAGTGTTTTATGTCACCACTGTTTTCCTCCATTTTATGTACTTTGTTTTATCTCCATTTTAAATCTCCGTTTTATGTCTGTATTATCTCCAAAATTTTATCTCCTTTATGTTTTTTATGTTCTCCGCTGTCATTCTTCATTTCTGTAGGCCGAAGAGCGCCAGTGAGCGCTGCCGGCCCGCCCCTTTTTTGTGATTAGTAATCACAATAAAGAAAAAAAAAGCAGAAGAATTTCCTTGCAATTGAGAACCAAGTAAAGCACTGTTCAATTCCACAGCGTCTATGACATTGACTGTATGCACTGCTCTCGCACGTTGCGAAGCACTGTTTCTAACGTTACTGTTCTTTGAGTTTTTAATTTGCATACACACTGTCCGTACATGTCCTATTTTGCCACATTGATAACAAGTTGCGTTGCGACTCGGGCACTGAGCACGCTTGTGGCGAGATACACACTGGGAGCAAGATTTACGAACATTTTTCTGAAGTGAGCGTTGGCGCCCGTTATTCAAATTACTGTGTCTAACACTACGGAGCGACCTTTGCGTCGCACTATTACACTGGCTACTGTTCACTGTCTGTTCAGCACGGCCTGTACTATTGTAAGAATCACTAGTGCTACACTGAGAACTACGGCTAGGAAAGCGTCCGTTGCGGCGCACTGAATTAACACTGTGGCTTTGCATTTCTACATCTGCTATGTCAAAAGTATCATGAGCTTCAATAAGCTGCAGTACACTGTCTAATGAGGGGTCAGACTGTTTCAGAATTGCTGTCCTAATTCTGGGGTCCTGAATGTTCTGCGTAATTGCATCTCGCAACATAACGTCACTATAAGAAAGTCCACAAGAGCAAGTAAATTTACATTTGCGGGTTAAGCCCTTCAATTCCGTAATCCACTCTTGGTGTGACTGCTGCGGTAATTTTTTGAGTCTGAAAAATCGGTACCGTGCCACAGCTACAAGAACTTTTCTATCATAATGCGCATTCAGTGCATCTACTATTTGTTCAAAGTCCACATCACGAGGAGATGCTTGCGGGAAAAGTTTCTGCAGTAACACGAAAATCTTGGTGCCAACTACGGCGAGAAAGAAATGTTTAACTGTCTGACCTGTTATTTGATGAGCTGCGACGAGTTCTTGAAATTGTGCGAAATAGTCGCTCCATTCTTCCTCACGTTCGTTGTACTGGCGAAACGTAGGAAGCGTTGCGGCGGCAGGTGTGGGCTGCTGAAGCGACGGCTGTTGTTGTTGGTTAGCTGCTTGCGCTGTCAGCTGGGCCACCGCCTGCAGTAGTTGCGTAGTTTGCGCCGTCTGTAACTGAATAATTTCCATTAAGTTTGGGTTCGAGGTAGTGGCCATGCTGACCGATTAGGCGCCGCGCATACAAGTAACTTATAACAAAACACAAATGCAATATGAAAGAAGACGCTCTGCAACAAAAAAGTCCACAAAACACGTAACTGAAAACGTTCCCCCAAAAATCTTAGAATAAGGGTGGGTGGGCGGGAGCAATTTCTGCTTGCTCCGACTGCTGCTGTCTGGCTGCTGCAAGCGGGCTGGTCAAAGGTTCGTCTATCCCATCCTCGTCGCCACTTTTGTATCCCATCCTCGTCGCCACTTTTGTGTCCCAGCCTCGTCGCCACTTTTGTGTCTCGTTCCGTCGTAGGTGTCGGGCCGGCCGCGGTGGCCGAGGTGACTAAGGCGCTCCAGTCACGGTCAGCACGGCCACTACGGTCGGGGGTTCGAATCCCCCCTCGGGCATGGATATTTGTGCCGTCCTAGTTCGTAAGTAGTTCATAAGTAGTTTGTAAGTTTAGGGACTGATGACCCCGTAGTTAAGTCCCATAGACTTTACAAACATTTGATTTTTGATTTTGTAGGTGTCGGTGGCTGAGTGGAATGAGACCGACACAGGAATAAAGATAGCACGCTGGTGCAGGTACGGAGGGGAGCAGCCAGAAACTAGAAACACTAGAGTAAATTAGAACGAGATATATATTGCACAGAATTTATACAATACTTAACTTTTACATAGCTCAGTACTGCAGAATGCTGATACATAGTTGAGCTAGAGGCCTGCCTAGTGCCTGTACGATAGCCAAGTCTTCACTGGTGCCTATCTGATTCCGAAGGTCTTAACTGGTTCCTATCTCAGTCCCAAGTGAACGATGTCGTTCAGTGGTGGCCACGAGCGGAGTTGTAACAGAGGGCGCTCGTGGCTGACGTCGTAAGAACGCCGCGCCGTGCGTGCATGGCGGCGCGCGGCGAAAGTAGGTGGCGCGCACTTTGGACTTGTGCGACACCACAGAAAGGATCTGTATGAATAGCATGATATCAGATGGAAAACCAGTTATAAGCAAGGAAGGGAAAGTTGAAAGGTGGAAAGAGTATATTGTCACGTAGTTGACAGGGATCGGATGTCCTCGTACGAATTTCCCCTGAGTTGAAGGATCCCTATATGGCTTCATTCGAAGAACATGGACCGTATCTCTAATTTTTCGTCGTCTTGACTGTGGGTCGAAATTCTCGACTTCGTATGTAATGTCAGATAGTCGTCTCACAACTCTATATGGCCCAATGTAACGTCTGAGTAGCTTCCCGGATAGACCAACTTTCCGGATATTTTATTTATTTATTTATTGATTGATTTATTTAGCCTGATCAGATTAGGGCCATCAGGCCCTCTCTTACATCGGACCAGGGTTTTACACATACAATATTTCTTTACATGTGAGTTACCTATAACATAATAATGATTATTACAGATGAACAGTTAATAACATTATTTATACAGGTTGATTACATGTAAAAGGATGTAAATAAAGGTAATAACTTAACTCTACATATGTAATAACTTAACTCTAAATAGGATTAATACTAACAGTACCACTGAGACACCTTCTGCTGCTGCTGCTGGTGTAATAATAGAAGTAACAACATTTATATTAGCAGATACAATATTTACTTTTGAATATATCGAGACTGGTTAACGCATGGCGAATTCTGACAGAAGCTGTACCTGGCGAGAGCAATGGCAGTTGAAGAATATCTGGGAGGAGGAATGGATGTGACGTACCTGGACCGTAGGGTAATAAAGACTGACGTCATTATTGCTTTAGTAGATAATCCATTAACTGTCGTTTGAAGCTGGCAGTGTTATTCAGTTCTCTGATATACTGAGGTAGATTGTTCCAGAGCCTGGTTCCTGCTACTGAAAAGGATTTTGAGAAACCGGCTGAGTGATGGATAGGGACAGAAAGGGTTTTGCTCTGACAGGAACGAGTAGTTCTTTTATGTTGATCAGATAAGAGTGTTAAGGTCGAGGAAAGATATGAGGGACAGTGTACGTTGATAAGAGAGTAGAGGAAACAGAGTGTATGAAAAACTCTGCGCTTGTCAGCACGGAGCCAGGATAGTTGCTTATAAGATGGTGAAATGTGATCAAAGAGACGGATGTTACATATATATCGAACGCAGGCATTCATGATTAGTTCCAGACGTCGTGAGCTTTCCCAAGAGAGACCTTGCAAGATAACATCACCGTAATCAATAATTGGAATTACAAGCGTTTGTATAAGTTTCTTTTTAAGATCGAGAGGAAAAAACTTCTTATATCTCTGTAGGGCATGAAGAGATGCTGATGCCTTCCTACACACTGCGGCTGTGTGCTCAGCCCAATTTAGTTTGTCGTCTATTATCACTCCCAGACTTTTTGCCGAGGGCGAAAAATAGATAGGTGTGTCATTTAATATTAATGGTGGTTGAGATTCGCGGTATTTGTGGTTGATGAGTCTAGGATGACCTACCAGAATCGCTTGTGTTTTACTTGGATTGAGCTTTAATCCTATATTCTGTGCCCACTTTGATAGTGCACATAGGTCAGAATTAAAATTCTCGATTGCTGCCTTCAGGTTTTTTGGTTTTGCACTTAAATACAACTGGAGGTCATCAGCATACATGTGGTATTTACAAAAGGACAAGACCGATGATACGTCATTTACATACAATGAAAAGAGAAGTGGACCTAGCACCGAACCCTGTGGTACACCTGATAGAACTTTTCTCCACTGTGACTTTTCGGTGCCGGACATGACGCACTGAAGACGCGATGTCAAGTATGAGCGAATCCATTGCACCACGCCTTGAGAGAAATTTAGACTGCTAAGTTTAGCAAGTAAAATATCAAAGTCCACAGTGTCGAAAGCTTTGCTAAAGTCTAAGAAGCACATAATAGTCGCCTCTTGTCTATCCATTGCCTGCTTAAGATCGTCTGTTACTTTTATCAAAGCAGATGTTGTGCTGCGATATTTGCGAAAACCTGATTGGTGTTCGTCAAGAAGTTTATTAGTAGTCAAGTAGCTGGTTAGCTGATCATGTACTATATATTCTAGGGCTTTGGACAGTGCCGGAAGAATGCAGATAGGTCGGTAATCAGAGGGTGCTGTGGCAATGTCCTTTTTTGGCAGTGGCTTAACTAGTCCACGTTTCCACGCATCAGGAAAAACACTTGTGGCTAAGGACTGATTAAATATATCTGTTATGATGGGCAGCAGTGGATCAATAATCAGCTTTATCATTTGGATAGTGATACCATCATCCCCGGTAGATGCTGATGTAATACGCATAATTGCTTTTTTGACTGTATTTCCAGTAACATGCTTAAAACAAAACTTATCATGGTTAGCGTTGTTGATCCTCGTGATATGGTCAATAAGTGTTTGTTTCGTTTGGTGATCGATTGAAGTGGTAGGCGTTGTGAAATAATGATTTAGTTCCTCAATGGAGACAGTGGGTTCGGCTGCAGTTTTTATTTTCCCAATACCAAGACCGCGCAGGTTTTTCCAGAGGACAGCCGGTCTATTTATGTTGTCGGTTAATGAATGGGCGTATCTGAGTTTAGCATTTCTCACAGCCTGGCTGACTCTGTTACGTTTCTGCTTGTACGAGGTGTGATTTTCAGATGTAGGGTGCAGTTTGTATGTCCGATGTGCAGTGTCTCTGAGATTCATGAGCTGTTTTAGTTCATCAGTTAGCCATGGTGCGGGTTTCCTTCTCACTTTTTTGGTTTTGATGGGCGCATATTTATCATACAGCTGGTTAAGTTTATTTGTAATTTTGTGAAGTTTCTCGTTTACATCCGGGAAGGTGTCAGAGGTTGGCTCGAAAATTATTTCTAGTGCATCAGCTGTCAGTTCAGGTAAGTTGATGCGTCTTAAGTCACGGTATGCAGTTAACAGTGGTTTCTTCCTAGGGCATTCTAGCGAGTACGTCATGAAAATTACATCATGGGCAGACATACCAGGCGCAGATGTTTGTGACGTTCGAATTACTCTGTCTGGAAACCTTGTTGCAAATATATCTATTAAAGTGTGACTATCAGCTGTGTGATGGGTGGGTGCAAGCTGAAGTAAGGTTAGATTCGAAGATGTAAGCATACGCTTGAACTTCATACAGGACGGACTGTTGAACAGAAAATTTATGTTAGTGTCACCTGCTATAATTATGTGCTCATAGGTTGATTCGAGGTCTGAGAGGGCAGTTTCGAAGCAGTCCAACGCACCTACCTTCGGAGGTTTATAGAGGACGCATATTAGACACTTTTCTTTGAGAGGTTTTATCTCTATGAACATGTATTCCACTTGTTCAGTTTCATCGTTATTTGACGTGTGCAACACGGTAGGAGATAATTCAGAGCGAATGTAAGCTCCAACGCCGCCTCCGCGTTTGTGCAATCGGTCGTGTCTTAGGAAGACATAGCCGTCTAAATTTACGGAACTGGTGGTAATGCTTGGTTTGAGCCAGGTCTCCGATAGAAGAATTATATGAAGACACAAGTCTTGAAATATATGGCGGAACTCAACTAAATGAGCTTGTAGTGATTGAACATTTGCGTGTGCCACGTGGAGCTGTGTACGCTCAGTTGTAGCGCGCGCGATGATACCGCTAGTCGGTAGGGCAACGGCAGTGGGCTGTGGGGTGGCGGCGTCCTTTTCTGCGAACGCAGGACACATTGGAATGTGGCGTGGCTGGGTGGCTAGCGGTCCGGGGGGTCGGGGGAGGAGTGTAGGACAGCAGAGAGAGAAAGCGGAAGCAGGTCAGGTGGGTTCAGAGACAGGGGAGGGACAGGGAGGCGCTGCAGCCAAGGTCAGCACGGCCTGTTTCCGCCGAGCGGCAGCGAGGCGCCGAGGGGGGGGGGGGAGGGGGGGAGAATCTCGCCAAGCAAAGACAAAATAATCTGCACGGAACAACACTAAGTAAGGATAACAATATCGACAGTGGAGCGAAACAATTGCCAATGATGCGTGAGACCAACGCTATATAAAAGTGAATTTAAACCTAATATGGTACCGTAATTAATAATGTAGGTATGGGATTAATAGTAAAACAGCACTATCCGAAAGTGAACCAGTAAGTGTCACTAAAAATATAATGATAATTTGCTAGAAGAAAGAGAAAAAAAAAGTGTAACAACAAATCACACCAATCAAATAATGATAATTTGCTAAAAATAATAAAGAGAAAGCTAACTAATGTAGTATAATAGATATTAATGTACATAAGATTTTCTTTACAAAATCGATATAAAGTGTAGCAAAAGAACAAAAAAATAGGAAAGAAAAAAAATAGTAAGCTACACGTAGAAGTAGTGGCGGCAAGTGTTCAAGTGTTTTTATCTCCTAGAGCAGAGGCTTTCGAGTTCATTTGCATTTGTAATTGATATTTTGCCATTGTTCGTCTTCACCATTATTCTGCCGTCACTTGTCCATACATTGTGTAGGCCAAATGTTGCGATTGCACTATTCAAAATTTTTAACCGCTCGGAAGTGAGATCTTCACGTATCGTCAGACCTGATTTTACCAGTTTCTTCTTGGCTCTAAAGATTTCGGATCTCTTCCTGTACGAAACAAACTTCACTATTATGGGCCTATGTTTTATGGATTCCCCTGTCTTACGTCCTACTCTGTGACTTCTGTCGATGTCGTTAAGAGTCACCTGCACCCCTAGCTTTTCTGTGGCCAGTTTCACTACGATTTCATCGGTGTTTTCACTACTATTTTCTGGAATCCCGAACAGTCGTAGGTTGTTACGTCTCTGATATTGTTCGAGCTCATCCGTTCTCTCGATTAGCTTCTGCTCGAGAGATCGTGCTCTGTCTGCGGTGTCCTCTAGGTTCTTTTTCAGAGCGCATATCTCGCTGGCATTTCTGTCTAGCGTCTGCTGTATTTTGAGCGTCACTGAGGCAGTGACGGCGTCGGTGATGGTCTGGAGCACGGTGGCGAGCGCGCCCTCCGCCTGCAGCGCGGCACTTACCTCGGCCCTGACGAGTGCGGCGATGTCGGCGGTGGCGGGCGGCGCGGCCGCGGTCGCCGGCACCGGCTCGCCTGCTGCCCCCTCGCCGGACTGGCCGTTGGCGGTGCTGCGCGTTGTTCGACGACTTTCCATTTTCAATGCAGTTACACGATTACAGGCACTCCGAATAGTACAGCGATTCAACACTTGGCACTTAACACACGTTTTGTGACTATTTCAAACAGCCAAACTGCTTAGTAACACCTCCAAATACCAGATAAACTTGCGAGCCTAACTAGCGTGCGTCACTCACTGGCGGCCATCTTGAATTTTCGGAGTGAAGGTCCACTCGAGGTCGCCTGGCTGGAACAGAACAGGGCGATGGCCCGAGTCATACCTCCGGCAATCCTTTTGTTGAGACTGTAGTGTGCGGAGTCGAGCCAACTGCCAAGATTCTTCAGCCCTAGTTAACAACTGGCCAACGTAATCGTCGCCCACGTCATCAGGATGAAATGGAAACACAGTGACCATCGTCGTCGTTGCTTCACATCCATACACCAAGAAGAACGGCGTGAATCCTGTGGTATCTTGCTTGGCAGTGTTGTAGGAAAACGTCACGAACGGTAGCACCTCATTCCAGTGGCTTTGCTCGATATTGACGTACATAGACAGCATGTCAGCCAAAGTTTTATTAAGGCGTTCAGTGAGCTCATTCGTTTGAGGATGGTAAGCAGTCGTCAGGTGATGCGTAACGTTGCACAGATTGTTTATCTCTGCCACAAGTTTTGATTGAAAAGCTTTTCCTCGATCCGTGATTATTGATCTTGGGGCTCCGTGATTCAATATGATGTCCTCCACGATGAATTTGGCTATCTCCATTGCTTCACCAGCTTCACAGCTTTTGTAGTGGCATATCGAGTCAAATAATCGGTGCAAACAATAATCCACTTATTGCCGCTAGTAGATGTCTGAAACCGTCCGAGGAGGTCTATCCCAACACGTTGAAACGGCGCTTCTGCTGGTGGGATTGGTATGAGGCGTCCAGGGGGCTTCTGAGGAACTGCCTTCCTCCTCTGGCACTCTCGGCAGTGTGATACATAGTGACGAACAGTCCTAAACAACCCTGGCCAAAAATCTCTTGCGGATTCTTTCATAAGTCTTGATAAATCCCAAATGACCTGCCTCAGGCGCGTCTTGAAATTTCTGTAGAATATCTAAGCGCATGTGTTTTAGGATCACTGGCAGCCACCTCTTTCCAAAGGGGTCAAAGTTCTTCTTGCAAAGTAACCCATCAATTAACTTAAAATCTCCTTTCACCTCCTCTGATCGATTTAAGGCACGCATGATTTGAAATAACTTGGCGTCCTTCTTCTGTTCATCAGGAAGGTCATGGAGTACAGCGAGGCAGTCACTATCCCTATCGTCTTCTTGATGGAGCGGGTTCCTTGAGAGGCAGTCAGTATCTTGGTGTTTCCTTCCACTTTTGTACACTATGGTAATGTCATATTCCTGAAGACGTAGTGCCCACCTGGTGAGTCTTCCTGATGGGTCCTTAAGGTCTGTCAACCAACAAAGTGAATGATGGTCTGTCACAACTGTAAATGGTTTCCCATAGAGATAGTGTCGAAATTTGCAAATGGCCCAAACTACAGCAAGACATTCACGTTCAGTCGTTGAGTAATTTTTCTCGGCTCTTGTAAGTGTCCTGGAAGCATACGCTATTATTGTCTCCTTTCCATTCTGAATTTGCACCAGAACAGCACCAACTCCATACCCACTGTCATCGGTATGCAATTATGTGGGTGCTCCCTCGTCATATAGATCAAGTACAGGGTAAGTTGTAAGAGCTTCTCGCAGAATGTTGAAAGAATCTTCTTGTGGTTCACCCCAGGTGAATTTTGCATCAGCTTTTAGTAACTCTTGGAGTGGCCTGGCCTTGACACAGAAGTCTTTGATAAAACGTCGGTAATAGGAATATAATCCTAGGAAGCTCCTTACATCACTGGTATTTCTAGGAATGGGAAATTCCGTTATAGACCTCACCTTCTCTGGATCTGGCCGCACACCTTCGTTGGATACAAGACGTCCAAGTATTTGGATTTCTTTAGCTCCAAACATGCACTTTCTTGCATTAAGTTTTAGGCCACCTTGCCTAAGAGACTCAAGTACTGTCCTCAATATCTTGATGTGTTCAGTAAAAGTCTCCGAGAATACTATGATGTCGTCTAAGTAGCAGAGACACATTGTCCATTTGAGGTGACGCAGAAGCGAGGAGACTGAGGCGCTCCAGTCACGGTCGGCTCGGCCACTACGGTCGGGGGTTCGAATACCCCCTCGGGCATGGATATTTGTGCCGTCCTAGTTTGTAAGTAGTTCATAAGTAGTTTGTAAGTTTGGGGACTGATGACCCCGTAGTTAAGTCCCATAGACTTTACAAACATTTAAACATTTGACGCAGAAGATTATCCATCATCCGTTCGAAAGTTGTTGGTGCATTGCACAAACCGAATGGCATTACCTTAAACTCATATAAGCCTTCTAGTGTGATGAATGCGGTTTTCTCACGATCAGCCTCGTCTACTTCTATTTGCCAGTATCCTGAGTGCAGGTCCATGGTAGAAAAATACCTTTCCCCTCTCAGACAGTCCAGCGTATCGTCGATTCGGGGAAGAGGGTAAACGTCCTTTATAATTATCTTATTGAGTTTCCTGTAATCGACACAGAACCGCCAACTTCCGTCTTTATTCCTAACGAGAACGACCGGCGATGACCATGGACTCTGAGATGACTGAATAATGTCGTCCTCCATCATTTTCTTTACTTCCTCGCGGATTATACGACGTTCCCTGGCTGAAACGCTATATGCTCTTTGACTGATTGGCTGATGATCGCCGGTGTTAATTCGGTGTTTCACCTGCAGCTTGTTTAATTTTCTCTTCACCCGCGGTTCAAAACATTCAGAGAACTCTTGTAGAACATCGAATAGCTTCTTCTGCCGTTCCTTTCTTAGATCAGGCGACAGTCAAGCAGACTGTGGTAGTACTAATGTTGCCTGTGAACTCATTGTCAGAGGTATCCATGACGCACAGGTGCTCTCCAGTTAACGGTTCAGCATTGGCTATACACATGCTGCTTGGAAGGATTTGTGGCTCTTGGCAGCAGTTAACCACCCATAGTTCCCCAATTCCATTCCTAAATGAAACAATAGAGGCTGGAATAACGAAGTCTTTCTCAAGTGATATGTTTCTGTTACATTCCACTATGAGGTCCATGGGCTGATGTGAAGCATGGCATTCAACAGTTACCTTTAAAGTGCTGGCTGCAGGAACAATCACTTCATCTAACACATATAACCTCCACACACTGGGGTTTTTGTCTTCTTCCCCACAAGCTATTTCGTCTAACATTATCTCTGAACGACCACAATCTACAATTGCTTGTGAAGCCTTCAAAAAGTCCCAGGCGAGAATGACGTCGTGACTGCACTCTTGTAAAACAATGAACTGAAATGACTGGGTATGGTCATCTATACTGACTCGAATAATGCATCTTCCTATAGGTTGTACATACTTTCCATTCGCCACCTTCAGATGAGTGACTTTGACGTCGGCGAACATGGTCTTCTGCAAATGGCGGCGGTACTTCTCAGAAATAACTGAAAATGATACTCCAGAGTCCACAAGAGCTCGGACTGGTCGGCCATCTATGAGCACCTCGATGTAGTTCCCCGTCATTTTCATAGTGATCGACGGCGGAAGATTTTCCTCTTCGGCGGCCTCACCCCCAACGAAGGTCGCGCCCTTTAGTTTTCCAGGCTACGGCGGCTAGGTGATCGGCTGGAGCTTTTAAATGGCGACGGACATCTAGTTCGGCGTGTCGGTGAGCGTCCTCTCCAGCTGCTAGCTCGCGGCGATGGTGACCTAAGACGGCTCTGGAAACCGTCCTCTACTATCTCGTTGTCCAGGGGTTGGCGTCGGCTCATTTCAATTTGTTGTCTGCTGTCACGGGCATCATTAAATATATGCCGCCTTTCCCGGCAGTAGCGCACCACATGTCCCGGTCGCCCGCAGTGGAAACATACTGGCTGGTTATCCTCGGTTATCCAGACATCAGCCTTCCTTGGAGTATACACGGGTTTCTCACGCTGCGTTGTGGGTGCGTACATTCGCCTTGGCGTCGGCTGCTTTGCTCGTTTTGGCGGTACTGGGCGTCGAGAGATTGGAGCCAACGTCTGTTGTTCTTCCTCTCTTATGATCTCCTGAAGTGTATCGGCTTGTGGTTCGACATACACTCCCAGTGCCTTCTGAACTTCTTCTCGCACTATTTGGCGTGTGGTATCTGTAAGATCTGTGGCTTCCTCCATTCCAGCCATCGATACGACGTTCGGTAGTCGTCGATACATCTTGCGTCCAATACGTTTCTGATGCATCGCCTCGATGCGTTGGCACCATGTTATGAAGTCTCCTGCTGTAGAAATCTCCTTCAGTAGAAGTCCCTGGTACATTTCTTTGGCTAGCCCCTTCATGAGATGGGCGACTTTCTCTTCTTCCTTCATGCCAGGGTCGACTATTTTACAGAGCTCTAAGACATCTTGAATGTACGATTTCGTCGTCTCTGTAGGACGCTGGGCTCTGCATTTCAATTTCTCCTCAGCCTGAGATTTCTGTCGTTGTGCGTCTCCGAAGTACTTCTGCAATTCTGTCTCGAATGTCTACCAGCTGGTCAACTTGTCCTCGTTGTTCTCATATCCTGTTTCGCGGTTCCATCAGGTAGAAGAATACACTAGAGATACATTAGCGAGACTTACAGTGTCGTCCCATTTGTTGAACTTAGTGATGCGGTCGTATTCCTTTAGCCACTTGTGTGGGTCCCGTCCATCATCTCCCGATAACAAGGCAGGATGTCTCACGTGTTGGCACACAGTTGCTGTCATGTCGGGCCCGTCTTCTTGTTCTCCTCCTTCTCTTTCTTCTTCCTCTTCCCGATCGGATAAACTCCTTTCGGTGGAATATGGATCGAATTCAGGCTTCTCGCCCTCGCAGACGGCGGCTCTCTCGTGGTCTGATAGGCGACACTGTGTCGTTAAAGATTCGTCGGGTCGGGTACCCGGCCCCTCCGGCAGAATAATGTCACGTAGCTGACAGGGATCGGATGTCCTCGTACGTACAGACACACTGGATTGAATTCAACGAAGCTTTATTCACTAGTTCACTCGCATACAAGAGCACGGAGCAGACTGCCTCCGGCTGGAAGATTTACACCTTATATATACACAAAAAACTTCTAGAAAACTCTAGAACATGGTTTATAGATAAATCAAGAAGATACTAGAACATAGTAGAACTGAAATTGAACTGAATGTTGAAATTAAAATTTTTATATACAGTGAGTCTCGAACTCTCTGCACTAGAGTCCACTGCTCCATCCTCCGGGCATTTTTCTTTATCTGTCGGTAGTTCTCTTCGTTGCGGACGCTGATCGTTTTTGTTCGTTCTTGTTCGGTGTGTTGTTGGCTCAGATTTTTTATTACAGACGGCGTTGAGCCCTCTGATCGGGCGCGCTGAGTCACGGCGCCCGGCTAAAATGTTCAAATGTTTGTAAATCTATCGGACCAAACTGCGTGGTCATTAGTTCGTAGCTTACAAACTACTTAAACCTAGGTAAACTAATCTAAGGACAAACACACACATGCCGCGGTGGACTAGCCGAGCGGTCTAAAGCGTCTCGCTGCGGAGCGCACGGTTGCTCGCCGTGGAGGTTCGAGTCCTCCCTGGGGCATGGGTGTGTGTGTTTGTCCGTAGGTTAGTTTACCTAGTTTAAGTAGTTTGTAAGCTACAGACTGATGACCACGCATTTTGGTCCGACAGATTTACAAACATTTGAAACAAACACACACACACCCATACCCCAGGGAGGACTCGAACCTCCACGGCGAGCAACCGCACGCTCCGCAGCGAGACGCTTTAGATCGCTCGGCTACTCCACCGCGGCGTCTATGCGGCCGCTTTGCTGTTGGTGTTCTTCTGTGACAATATAAAGGGGCTCTACAGAAGAAACAATACTTCGAGACAATACTGTAGGTAGGTAAGAAGAAGTAGATAAAGATGAAATAGGAGATACTATACTGAGAGAAGTATTTGACTGAGCACTGAAGGAACCCAAGTCGAAACAAGGACCATGGAGTAGACGACATATCCTCAGAACTACTGAAGTGTCTGGGGAATCAGGCATGACAAAACTACTTTACCTAATGTCCTGGATGCATGAAACAGACGAAATACCCTCAGGCTTCAGGAAGAATTTCGTAATTCAATTCCAAAGAAAGAAGGCTCAGACTGATGTGGAAAAAAATCTTCAAATGTTTGTTAAGCTTATGGGACTTAACTGCGGTGTCATCAGTCCCTAAACTTACAAACTACCTATAAAGTAACTTATACTAAAGACGACACCAACATCCATGCCCGGGGAACGGCCTTGCGCGTCGGAGCATAGCGCCTCAATGCGCTCGGCCACTCCGCCGCCGCGAGTGGTGTGAAATTTACAGAACTATCACTTTAATAATTCACGCTAGCGAAATTCTAACATGAATAACTTACAGATGAATCCAAAAACTGGTAGAAGCCGACATCGCTTTAGATTTCGGAGTAATGAAGGAACACGAGAGGCACACTCGCCTTACGACTTACCTTAAACGATAGATTAAGAAAAGGCAAACCTACATTTCTGGCTTTTGTAGATTTTGAGAAATCTTTTGATAATGTTGACTGGAATACGTTCTTTCAAATTCTGAAGTCAGCAGAGATAAAACGTAGGGAACGGAATGTCATATTAAGCTTGTACAAAAAGCACATAGTAGTTAAAGAGTCGAAAGGCATGAAAGGGAAGCATTGGTAGGTTAGAGAGTACGACAGGGTTGTATACTGTCACCAGTGTCTTTATTATGAACAAATAGTGAAGGAATGCAAGAAAAAATTTAGAGAAGGAATTAAAGTTCAAGGTGAAAAAATAAAAACTTTGCGGTTTGCCGATAACGTTGTAGTTCTGTTAGAGACAGCAAAGGACCTGGTAGAACACTTAAACGGAATGGACAGTGTATTGAAAGTAGTGTATATGATGAACATTGATAACGACAAAAAAAGGTTAATGGAATGTCATTTAAGAAAATCAGGTGATGATGAAAGAATTAGATTATATAAAGAAACAAAGGCAGGAGATGAGTTTTGTTACTTGGTCATAAAATAAGATACGATGGTTGCAGTAAACGTGATATAAAATGTAGAATGACGATGGAAAGACTAGCGTTTCTAAAAAAGATAAATTTGTTCAAAAATGTTCAAATGTTTGTTAAGCTTATGGGACTTAACTACGGGGTCATCAGTCCCTAAACTTACAAACTACTTATGAACTACTTACGAACTAGGACGGCACAAATATCCATGCCCGAGGGGGAATTCGAACCCCCGACCGTAGTGGCCGTGCTGACCGTGACTGGAGCGCCTCAGTCACCTCGGCCACCGCGGCCGGCAAAGATAAATTTGTTAACGTCAAATACTAAATTAGGAGTTAGGAAGTCTCTTCTGAAGACATTTGTGTGGAGTGTTGCATTGTATGGTAGTGAAACATGGACGATAACGTAGTTCAGACAAGAATAAGACAGAACTTTATGAAATGTGGTGCCACAGACGAATGCTGAGAATTAGGTGCGTAGATCGCGTAACTTATAAGGAGGTAGTGAACGAAATGGGGGAGAAATGGAATTTGTGGCGTATCTTGACTGGAAGAAGGGATGGATAGGGTACACATTATTAAACATCAAGGAATCGAGGATTTAGCAGTGGAGGGAAGAGTGTGGGGTAAAAATCGCAGAGGTGGATTACCGTTCTTGTGACGAGATCAAGAGGCTTGCTTAGGATAAAGTAAAGTGGAGAGCTCCATCGAACCAGTCTGGACTGAAGATCACTACAAACAAAAACCTACTATTTTGTGTCGTGTTGCAATCAGCAGTCCAAGATCGTATAGTCGCTATTGAGCATTGTGAAAGGTCGGTATTGATCCAGTCATCGGCTCCTTGCCTTTTCTTTATGGGGTAAGGTAGCCTTCAACAAAGGTTGGCGCTACATTTACGTTGGGTTGGATAATCTCGTGGTTTTTTTACCCATCGTGGCGTCGTCAGTTACTTGTTGATTCCGTAGAATTATCTAACTAAGCCGTCCGGTCCTAGCGATTTGTTGGGCGCCCCTTTTTTAAGTGCTTCTGATATTTCACTTTTGTAATCTCTTCCAAAGTATAACACGAAAATCAGGCGGAAAGAAGGTCGTGATGACTAAACATTAAGCACAAGTTGGAAACAATTTTAATCGTTAGGCATCCCAAATAAGACTTGGACCTAAGTTCGGAGGACTGAGCCGCGGTGGAGTAGCCGAGCGGTCTAAAGCGTCTCGCTGCGGAGCGCGCGGTTGCTCGCCATGGAGGTTCGAGTCCTCCCTGGAGCATGGGTGTGTGTGTTTGTCCTTAGGTTAGTTTACTTAGGTTTAAGTAGTTTGTAAGCTACGGACTGATGACCACGCAGTTTGGTCCGATAGATTTACAGACATATGAACATTTTTTTTCAGAGGACTGAAAGATAACGAAGGCTTTTTTTATTTTTATTTTTTTTATTTTTTATTTTTTTTATTTTTTTTTTACCTTTAACTTGCAAACGATGCATCTTACATCAATTTTTCCGAATACTAAAATGAAAGAGCATAAAATATTGCGTAAGACTTACTTAATAATCAGTAAAAATCGGTTCTTCTGTTTAGCCACAATTGATTGTCAAAAATGGGCGTTTGTACCAACTTCTTGAAAAAGTCAGTTATGCTCATGTTCCAATGCCTGTAATTCCAAATGTAAGACGCGCGGAATGGCCCCGTGGTCTACGGTGTCATGTTAGGAACTGGGCGGTCGTTCCAGTCGGAGGTTCAGATCCTTCCTCGGACCTTTAACTACTCCCGTTATCAGTCCCTAGGTTTACAGATCACTTAAACTAACATTAACTAACCGAAGCACAAACACACACACACTTATTCCCGTGGGAGGACTGGAACCTCCGCAGCGAGGCGCCTCAGAACGCTCGGCCACTCTACCACCGCCCTCGGACCTTAGTGTGTGTGTCTTGTTCTTAATGTAAGTTTGTTATGTCCTGCGATCTGCAAGAAAAACAACAACTCCTAAAAATGATAACTGTTTATTAAACAAAAAGCCTTCTGGGCGTACAATAACAAAACGCAAAGAAAAAGATGGCCAGTCACATAGGGACAAAACAACAAGTACAATAGTGAAAGCTTCACACAGACAACAACTATTACAAGTGGCGCTAGGCCCAAAACAAAACAAATACTACTACACGAAAGCTACTTTGAATGCTGGATCTAGCGTAGGAACAGCCGGTGGCTGAGTATGCACTGAAGCCGGCATCGGCGGAGGGCTACAACCGGTTACTCCGTTGTTATTGGCTGGGCACTGTCACATGGCTGACCGTAATGTAGTGGCACAGTACAGCGCCGTTTCTTCTGCAGTTGGCCGTTGTTGCTGTTTATGTTTTACGTGTGAGCGCCTACGAAAGGGAGCTAAGCAGCCCGCCTTGGCTGCAAAGTTGGTTCAAATTCAAATGGTTGTATAGCTTATGGCACTTAACTACGGGGTCATCAGTTCCTAAACTTACAAACTACTTATGAACTAGCTAACACTAAGGACGGCGCAAATATCCATGCCCGAGGGGGGATTCGAACCCCCGACCGTAGTGGCCGTGCAGACCGTGACTGACGCGCCTCAGTCCCCTTGGCCACCGCGACCGGCCAGTAAAGTTGGTATAATTAGTTCGTCATTCTAGGGACTGTTGACCATAGCTGTAAGTCCAGTAGGTTTACAAAGATTTGAAGATTTTCTGAACGCTAAATATCAAGCATCAAAGTTGTATAGCACCAAATTTTGCATAAAAGGAGTACCTAAATTTTAAAATTTTCTCCCTCCTAGGGATAGATACTAGTGAAACCATCAAAGTAATCTTAGCTGTATAATCCTGCGGAAACTTTCGTGCGAAGTCAAATTACTTTTCAGCCCCAAATCATACACAGTCGTCCAATTATTCGAATGTCAGGACAGTTTTGTCATGTACCTACCTACCATATTAATTAACACTGTATAACAATAAATTATTCAAATAGGTAATTTTCAATTTTTTGCGTTAAGAATGTTCAAATGTTTCTAAACTAAGGGACCAAACTGCTGCGGTCATCGGTCCCTAGACTTACAAACTACTTAAAGTAATTTACATTAAGGACAACACAAACACCCAGGCTCAAGGAAAAACTCGAACCTCCGACCCAAGCGGTCACTTGAGGTCTCCTACCCCTCCATTGCGGACTCCTATGACCATAAACACATGTAATTAACACAAATTCCATGCGCGATTGGCCGTGTGGTCTGAGGTGCCACGTTACGGATCGCACGGCCGCTTGCGTCGGACGTTTCTAGCCTTCCCTTGAGCCTTGGTGTGTGTGTGTTGTCCTTGCGTAAATTACTTTGAGTTATTTAAGTATTTTGTACGTCTAGGGACCGATGACATCAGCAGTTTGGCCCCTTAGGTTTAGAAACGTTTAACTATTTTGACGCATAAAATTATAAATTACCTATTTGAATATCTTAATTATTATACAGAGGTATTTAGGTACGTCACAAAATTGTCCTTGAATTTGGATAATTGGATGATGTGTTTTAGGGTTCAGAAGTAATTTGACTTCGTACAAACGTATTCCAAGGAATTTAGCCCTATAATTAATTTCATGTTTTTATTGGTATCTATGCATAGGAGGAAACAAATTTTAAAATTAATCAACTCTTCTTACACAGAATTTAATGCTCTACAACTTGCATTTAGAGAACCCGTTTACGAGTTAAAGACATTCGACCATTAACATAACTCACTTTTCCATGAAGATGGTAAACATGCCCATATTTGACTATCAATTGTGGTTAAAAAGCTGAATCGGTTTATACTTGTAAGTAGGTCATTCTACATAAAATGTTATGCTCTCTCATTTTGGTATGTGCAAAAATTTCTGTACGGGGCATCGTCTTCATGTTATACGCAAAAAATTGGAAAACGTCAAAAATGTAGTTCTTTTTCGGTCCTCAAATCTTATGCACAAGCGAAAATCCGTCTAATTTGCCTGCGCTAAAACATTTGCCCATCCGCAAGGGTCAGTCGAGCCTGCGTCAATTGCATGATCTCGTACCCCTGTCAGTTCTCTTTGGGTATCATGGAATAATCCTTGTAATCTGCCCAGAAATTGTGATGCTGTGACCTTTTTTATGTCATCTGATGAGCATCCTCAGTATAAAGGGAATCAACGTTTGACGATACCGACCTCTTCGTGTATCGAGTGATGCATTGATAGTGATTCACTGGTAATACCATCCGATAACCTGAGCCGTTTGGGTACTCCTCCATCTTTTTTGCGTGAGCTTTATTCTGGACACTTTGATACGATTGTCTTCAGTCTGTCGGACTACAGTCAGAGCTTGAAAGGTCATTTCACTAAGCAACTTGTAATATTATTCCAACGTGTTCCTGTGCAACTATATTTTATCTCGACTACACATAACAAGGTCACACCAAAGTGTCAATTTTACATATTACAACCACTAATGTCGGCCGCGGTTGCCGAGGGGACTTAGGCGCTCCAGTCACGGTCTGCACGGCCGCTACGGTCGGGGGTTCGAATCCCCCCTTGGGCATGGATATTTGTGCCGTCCTTAGTATTAGCTAGTTCGTAAGTAGTTTGTAAGTTTAGGGACTGATGACCTCGTAGTTGAGTCCTATAAGCTATACAAACATTTGATTTGAACAACCACTAATGAATATTAACGGATTTGGAGGCTTCCTTGTAGTGTGTTTACCGTCAATGAATTTTCCGTGATGGTGTGGGAACCCATCGCAAACCCCCAATCAAGAGATCCAGGGTATTTGATTTTAGGATAACATTCCCCTAGGTGAATTGCTTTCTGTTTATTGTTGTCGAGGTTCTTATAAATTTGAAAGGATGAAGGATAGGCAATGGGAAGATAGGGTGTTGTGAGACACACTTCGTCTGGTTCATCGACTAATACCCGTCAGTCTTGGGAGAGAACCTGCCAGTAGCTACACTACCGCCGGCATAGCCCTTAGTGTCATCTGACCACGCAAACCTCTACACCGGCACGGACAGAGCTACTTTAAATCGGTGTCTCCTGGTAAGACCTCGCGATCTTAGTTTTTAGTAATTTTTTCCACTTTGTAGAATTTTCATGATCTAACCCTGTAGTGCATTGTAGTACCCTGTAACCGCCTGCATTAAACAAATCTCTGACCACTGAGTACAACGAACCGTAAATTGATTTTTCGCAATAATTCAATTCCTGAGACATATATTGTCTCATTATATCAAAAATATTGAATGTAAGGAGAGGCGTTGAAATGAAATTTGAGCTGTGGCCAGGATTCGAATCCGGGACCTCCTGCTTACTAGTCAGACGCTTTAACCGCTGATCTACCACAACCTTTTGGAAAATTCGGCTATATGGACTCCTTCCACAGCACATACTTTCATCCTGCCTCAGTGTCCCACTGTGAAATACATATCAAATTTCCAAGGCTCGACTATATTGGAATAGCGACCCAGGAAGTAACGTGAATCCCTAAGGCTGTGGTAGTTGGGTGGTTAAAGCGTCTGCCTAGTAAGCAGGAGTTCCATGGTTAGAATCCCGGCCACAACACGAAGTTTAATCCAACGCCTCTCCTGATATTCAAGTTCTTTTATATAAGGAGACAATATATGTGTCAGGGAATTGAAATATTTTTGGTATTTATACGACCTCTGCTTGAGGTACAAAGGGGGCTTGCTCCCATTCGCGTTTTTTGCTGTGGTGATATTCCGATATAGGAGATACTTGATAGTTTGATACGCATTTCATCGGGGAACATTGAGGCAGCCGGCCGCGGTGGCCGAGGAGACTGAGGCGCTCCAGTCACGGTCTGCACGGCCATTACGGTCGGGGGTTCGAATCCCCCCTCGGGCATGGATGTTTGTGCCGTCCTTAGTATTAGCTAGTTTGTAAGTGGTATGTAAGTTTAGGGACTGATGACCCCGTAGTTAAGTCCCATAGACTTTACAAACATTTGAACATTTGAACATTGAGGCAGAATTAGTGTGTTCTGGAGGGAGACGTACGTTAAGGTAGTCAATGTAGCCGTATTATTAATAAGGCTGTGGTAGCTCTGTGGTTAAAGCATCTGCCTAGTGAGCAAGAGGTCTCGGGTTCGAATCCTGGCCACAGTACAAAGTATAATTGAACGCCTCTCCTTATATCCAAGATTTTTTCACACTTTGCACAATTTTTTGACTCCACCCAGTATTGCGTCCTAGATCCGTGAAACCTTCCGCTTTTCCTTCTTTCTTTTGCAGAACGAACCGTTGAACAGCGTGTCTATGTAACTACATTTCACGAGAAGTGAATTTTATTAAGATTTTGTGGACTTTGTCGCCCATCGCCGTAATTTGGTGTTTTATGATAAATTGTATTCCGCGACCGTATCTTTCGCCACGTGTTCCGCAATCACGTGCGTTTGATACCGTCGATCGATTCTCTGTCCTTGAACTACAGAGGCCTGCCACCAGCGGAAGGAAGCTTATTTTTTACTGTCCGCGAGTGATGCAATTCCGCTTGCATTTCCAAGTTTGCTGCTTAGTGAGTACACGCTTGGCTTTGCGTTTGAAGTGTGTGTGAATGTGTCCCATTACTTCCCTTCACCCCCTTGAAAGTAATTGATCTTGACACACATACTACCATTGGCAGGCGGGCAATATTTGGGCCATTTGATCTACAATTTGCTATACTTTTGTTTTCCTTGTGATATGTGTGCATTTAATTGTCTAAAAAAATTGGTCTCTCTCATTACTGGTGCATTGAATAATAAATTACATTTTTGAGACTAGAATCCTTTAACGTAAGTCAGTCTCCCTCCACCATTTAATTTATAATTGATGTTATTAGTAATACTTAGTATTTTGTCAGATTTAATTTTGGCTGCTTCCGTCTGGAGTGTGCAGTAAGTCTTTTACGTTGCAATTTTGCATTTAAATTCTTACCCTACTTAAAAGCTTGCTCATCCTTTTATCTAAAGTACACCTACCCACAACTGATTCCTACTTTCATCAGATAGCATCTTCCGCTCCCCTCAGGAGCCACTCAGTACTGACAAGTACATTTAGATTGACTGCAGAGATGTTTTACTTGGCGATGCTACCCAGGATTCGTCACTTAGCGACGTTAAACTCTAATCTTCCTTCCTTCCTCCCTTAGTCACTTAGCGAGCAGGAGTTATCTTTTACTTTGCGATCCTGACTAGAATTCGTCATTGCTCAAATTACCTGATATCTTTTTAAAACCATTCCGGCAGTTGCCTGGAGTGATTTAAGAAAATCACGGAAAACGTACATCTGGATGACCGGAGGTGCATTTTAACCACGATCCTCCCGAATGCGAGCCAAGTGTGTTATCTACTGCTCCACCTCGCTCGGTCTCTTCCTGACCTCTTGTGTCATGCAGGATCTGCATCTAATCTGTCACATCTTGAGGTGATCTAAGAAAGGGCTTGTTATCAATTGGTGATAAATGATCAGTAGCTTGCTGTGTCCCCTCACATTCCATATCAGTAGTCTGGTGTCGTCGAAACTTTGTAGTTCGCGTGCGACGTTGATTTAATCGACAATGTTCTCAGATGGCGTGGAATGTGCTACCTCTTAGACAAGTCTGAGTTTTGTACGATATTTCGACGAACTACTTGTGCGTGAGTGTTTTAACATCCGACGAAATGGGAATCTTTTGTGCTGTGAGTGCAGTTCGACTCGTGTCTACTCCTTTAGTACATAAACTTTTCCTCCGATCTTCCAGCAGACGCCCCTGGAATTGTCAGCGGTGTTTTCTGTATTCCTTCTGTAAATGTCTCTTGAATCATGTGTTTCCTCACAGTTGCCACTACATTCTGCAGACTGATGCGGGATTGTATCGGTGTTCCCTGGATTATCGTTCTATATGTGAGCGTCAAGGTTGTAGTCGAACACCTTGGCTTGTGGTTCGCCTCTAGGCAAATACGCTATTCTTGTTTCGTGGCATTCGGATGTAACACGGCACTCTGAGCAATTTACCGACTGTCCTTTTCATATCACGATTGTTCTGCTTCTACCGATGTACAGTTACAACGACACATTTTTTGTCAGTTAAGTTTGCACCTGTCGGACGCCGTTAAACATTGGGTAGGTTGTGACGCTGTCATTTTTCTCCAATATTATTTATCACTGTGCCGTATTGTCCTAACACATCTATCATCATCCGTTCTGTTAACTCAAAGGGTACTTGAAAGATCCGTATGCTGTGAATACCTAAACCCACATGATCCACGTACAGTACATCTGTGTGTCCGTCTGAGTGTCGGTATTTTAGGCCTCGGTTTACATCATACAGTATTTGTTCACACGCTGCATCGTTCACTAGTTGACGTAGACGACACTTCTCATTATCAATATATGTGTACCAATGAGTTTGCTGTAATGAATGCGAAGAACGTTTCCCAAAAAGCATTCGATTCCATAGGCACATTAGAGAACGTGAATTTGAGCGTAGTTTTTTTCTGAAAGAGTGGCATTCCATTGTGTCCGTCGAAATCAGTTGACATATATAAGGACGTTTACGATAAACACTGCCTCGACCGGGAGCGCGCACAGCTTGAACGTAAGTAACGTCAACGAAGCCGCAGACTGGAAGGAAGGAAGGGAGCTTAGGTTACAATTTTCCGTCGACAGCGTGGACATTAGAGACACGCTCAGATATTTCAGTAAGAATGGGAAGGAAAATCGGCCGTGCCCTTTCAAAGGAACCATCGCTGGATTTGCCTGGAGTGATTTAGGGAACTCACGGAAACCAAAATCTGGATGGCCGGAGGTGGATTGGAAGTACCGTTCTTCCGAATGAAAGTCCTGTATGTCATCACTGCGCCACATCGTTTGGACCAATAGGCAGAGTGTACCGAACGACTAGACTCCTCTCGCACGCCTGACGGACCGACACTAATTTCCATATTCCACACGTAGTCTATATTTCTTGTATAGTGCTCGCAAAGTATCTGTGATTCCCACACTGAATCATACAATTATTTATTGTGCACTTTGCTTTGTCTTGAAATATAAGATTCAGTGATTGCATGTAAAAATTTAATCAATGCGATGTCCGTTAGTCATAGTGGTTAAATCGTTTCACACGATAAAAACTGGAAGTTTTAAATCTAAGAAACTTGGAAACTTGCAATTATTCACAATCCTTGCACAAAACCTTGTTATGTTTTGATGTACGTATACTGCTTCAACCGAAAGTGCCGACTGGCGCTCAATCGTATTGCAATTTTTTATCTAATTTGCAGACTTCGAAAACCCTCTCGTCAGAAGACATGGAGTATTACTCTTTTAGCGAAAAAATAATTTCCCATAAGGCCGTTGCCTACATCAGTAAGATATTTTCTACTAGTTCACAAATACCTTTTAGCTAAAAACGAACACTATTTTAGAGATTCAAAGTTGGTGTAATCGGTATAGGAGACTGAAACATATCTACATCTACATCTACATCGATACTCTGCAAATCACATTTAAGTGCCTGGCAGAGGGTTCATTAACCACCTTCATAACTTTTCTCTACCGTTCCATTCTCTAATAGCGCGCGGGAAGAAAGAACACCTAAATCGTTCCGTTTTCGATCTGATTTCTCTTATTTTATTGGGATGGTCATGTCTCCCTAAGTAGGTGGGTGCTAGCAAAATATTTTCACATTCAGAACTAAAAGTCGGTGATTGAAACTTCACAAACAGATCACGCCGCAATGAATAACGTCTTTCTTTTAATGATTTCCACCCCAATTCGTGCAACATTTCCGTGACGCTTTCCCCCCCGTAACGTGATAAAACAAAACGAGCTGCCCTTCTCTGAACCTTCTCAATATCTTCCGTCAGTCCCACCTGGTGAGGGTCCCACAAGGGGCAACAGTACTCCAAGAGAGGACGCACAAGTGTGATGTAGGCAGTCTCTTTGGTGGAGCTGGTGCATCGTCTAAGCGTTCTGCCAATGAAATGTAACCTTTGGTTCGCCTTCCCCACAATATTTTCTGTGTGTTCTCTCCAGTCAAAGTTGTTCGTAATTGTAACTCCTAGGTATTTGGTAGAATTTACGACCTTAAGGTTTGACTGACTTATCGCGTAATTGAAGTTCAGCGGATTTCTTTTAGTGGTCATGTGTATTACTTCACACTTTTCTTTATTTAGTGTCAATTGCCAATTTTCGCACCAAGTAGAAATTTTGTCTAAATCGCTTTGCAGTTGCTTTTGATCCTCTGTTGACTTCACTAACCGATAAACGACAGCATCATCCGCGAACAGTCTAAGGGAGCTATTCAGATTATTTCCTAAATCGTTTATAAACACGAGGAAGAGTAGGGGACCAATAACGCTTCCCTGTGGAACGCCAGATATCACTTCTGTTTTACTCGATGACTTACCGTCAATTACAACGAACTGTGTCCTTTCTGATAGGAAATCGTGAATCCAATCGCACAATTGGGGAGATATTCCATAAGCACGCAATTTCATTAGAAGCCGCTTGTGGGGTACAGTATCAAAAGCCTTCCGGAAATCCAGAAATATGGAATCGATTTGAGATCCCTTGTCGATGGCACTTAACACTTCATGTGAATAAAGGGCAAGCTGTGTTTCGCAAGAGCGATACTTTCTGAATCCGTGCTGACTATTGGTTAATAGGTCGTTCTCTTCGAGGTAGTACATAATATTCGAACAAAGTATATGTTCCAAAATCCTACTGCAAATCGACGTCAATGAGATAGGCCTGTAATTTTGGGGATCACTCCTATTGCCTTTCTTGAATATTGGAGTAATTTGGGCAACTTTCCAGTCTTTGGGTACGGATCTTTCGCTGAGTGATCTGTTGTAAATTATAGCTAAGTACGGAGCTATTTCATCAGCATACTCTGAGAGGAATCTAGTTGGTATACAATCTGTCCCGGAAGATTTATTTTTGTTTAGTGACTTAAGTTGTTTTACTACTCCAGGAACATCTACTTCTAAGTTTCGCATGCTGGCAGCTGTTCTTGGATTGAATACTGGAGTGTTCACTTCGTCTTCTTTGGTGAAAGAATTTCGGAAAGCTGTGTTTAGTAATTCTGCCTTAGCAGTACTGTCGTCGGTAGTATTACCATTGCTATCGCGTAGTGAAGGTATTGTTTGTGTTTTGCCGCTAGTGTACTTCACATATGACCAGAATTTCTTTGGATTTTCTGCAAGATTACGAGACAGGATTTCGTTGTGGAAACAACTATAAGATTCTCGCATTGAAGTCCGCGCTAGGTTGCGAGTTTCAGTAAAAGATTGCCAGTCTTGCGGATTCTGTGTCTTTTTAAATTTTGCATGCGTTTTCCTTTGTTTCTGCAACAGTGATCTGACCTGTTTTGTGTACCACGGGGGGTCAGCCCCCTCTTTTATTAATTTATTTGGTATAAATCTCTCGATTGCTACTGATATTATGTCTTTGAATGTAAGCCACAACTGATCTACACTCGCATTTTTAGTTTTGAAGGACTGGAGACTATCACTCAGGAAAGCGTGAAGCGAATTTTTATCTGCTTTATTGAATAGATATATTTTTCGTTTATTTTTGGTGCATTTGGGAATTTCGATATTCAGTCTCGCTACTACAACTCGATGTTCGCTAATCCCTGTATCTGTTTTGATGTTCTTTACTATCTCGGGATTATTTGTTGCTAGGAGATCAAGAGTATTTTCGCAACCACGTACTATTATAGTGGGTTCATGAACTAACTGTTCGAAGTAGTTCTCAGAAAAAGCATTCAGAACTAGTTCGGACGATGTTTTATATTTGCCCCCGGTTTTGAACACGTAATTATGCCAACATATCGAGGGTAAATTAAAGTCGCCACCGATTATAACAGTATGCTTCGGATACCTATTTGAAATATGATTCAAGCTTTCTTTGAACATTTCTGCAACCGCATCGTCTGAGTCAGGGGGCCGATAAAAAGATCCAATTATTAATTTATTTCGGTGGTCAGGTATAACCTCTACCCAGACCAATTCACAGGAAGTATCTGCCTCAATTTCGTTGCAGGATAAACCGTTTGTAACAGCAATAAACACGCCACCCCCTGTTTTATTTATTCTATCCTTTCTGAAGACCATTTGGCCCTTTGAAAAAATTTCGGCCGAATTTATCTCAGGCGTCAGCCAACTTTCAGAACCTATAACGATTTGTGCCTCACTAGACAATAGACATTACCCAACTGCAACTAACTAAGTCTTGGCTTGTAGAACAATGTGATTGAGGTAGGTACGCTATAGAAAGGCTCGAACACTTTAATTCTGAGAATAATCAATCAAATGTGTTTAAGATTTCTGCCTTTGAAATCGTGACACTACAACGAAGGGTTAAAGCGCCCAGATTACAAACAGTTACGATATAACAATTAAGAGCTGCTTCAATATTGTATTGAAGTAGTTTGTAGAAGATATTTTTATTGCTTAGTTTGAAACACGTCCACTGAATGTGTGGTCGTGTTCCATTTATGAGTTACTCATTAACATGTACTATTAATATTGTCTATTAGTATGTTAATTATATTTATTCTGTTTATTAATTATTTTTATTCTGTTTATTAATTATTATTATTCTGTTTATATATGTTTCCACCCGTGTAATTGAACTTGTGTGTTCATGTGAATGTGGAAAGTTGCTTTTAATACTGACTGCTGCGCAATGGCTTACAGTCACCACGTCGCGCTTTAGTCCTCGTTTACTTTCAGAACGTATGGCTCCGTTTTTCTTCTGCGCTGGCGTCTGCTGGGTGGCCAGAGACAAGCTTACTTGGCAAGATGGCGAGGTGGCCGTGTTCTTAGTATGGTGCCAACCTAATCTTGGACGAAAGAGGTGACAAGAGAACCTGCTGGGAGCCGTTGAAGAGGGTATTGAATTCTTCGGGTAGAGAGGGTTGGTAGATACTATGCTCTGAACGCGCTCTGTGTGGGTTTTTAGCGCGCTCTACAACCGGTGTGTGGTGGGGAAGGTTTTGGCGTGGCTCTAGGGCTTCACTCTAGCTGCAACCATGGAACTAAGTACATTGTCGAATCGTGCTGAGGGGAAGGCATGCTGTTAGAACTTAGCTTTCTTTGTGATCAGGCAGTCTTGGTTTATCAATGATAGTTTTCTTGAGTAATTCTTTCGCTATGCAAGGCGAAGTGTTTCTTAATTTACAGAACTCGAGTAATTCGGTGTAAATTTAGTATTTGCATTTTCATTCTGGTGATGATTTTGTGTCCGGTTTTTCTCAAGTCAGAATACTCGTGTGTGGCCTTCAGCCTTTGTGTAAACTTAGTATGTTTGAATTTCCTTGCTGTTTTTTAACTACGTTTTCATGTCTTGTCTGTATAGGCGAGTATGCTAAATATTTCTCAGTTTTTCTAGCTTCATTCCGTTCTTTCCTGTCTTCCATGACCGATTGCACCACGTGCTTTCATAATGGTCATTACTTTGGCCTTTAGCCATGCTTTTTGTAAATTCTATTCGCCACGGTAGCACACCATGTGGTACTTAAGAATAGGATGCTGCTGTCTCCCTGAACATGAGTTCGTTTGGTGCATAGTGATTTTTAAATTTGTGCTTCAAGACACCCATCATTTGTCAATAATGTAGCTGCTGCTTTGTTTGTCACTGCTATCAAGTGATCCTGAGTAAGTGTCACAAGCATTATGCACGTGCCTGGCTTTGATTGAATGAATGTACTTTCACCTATCCATTGTGTGTTTGCAATTTCCCTGCTATGTTACCTCCATATTTATAAAGGGCAGAAACAATTTATTATGGGCAGTAACTTTATGATTTAATTCACTATTGTACAAGGTGTGTGGTTAATTTGGTTTTCCCATATTTACTTGTTTGTTCATTTTATTGAATAGATGATGATTTAAAGTATCAAACCTCTGCTTTATAATTTCATGCTTCCTGTCCCATGTTTAATTATCTGTTCATTTATTTTTAACATTAATTTTGTGTTTGTTAAAACATTGGCTGCTCCCTTAAGGAGTGAACAGTTAGATAAATTTCCGTTGCGTAAGTACTGTGGCCACTCGTAAAGTAATTTATAGCAGCAGTGAGCGTTTTAACTTGCATTTGCAGATCTCAACTGCCCGAGATCGTGCTTAGAAAACAAACAGGCCACTTTCAATTTTTGTTTGTGTCTTGCTATATGAGCAGAAAAAGAAAACTTGTCCTTCTCTCTCACTATTTTTAAGTTCTGCTTTCGCCTGATTGAAAACCAAAATTAAGTACCGAGATGAGCAATCGTTTGCCTTGTCTGATTGCTACCAGATCCTCCAAGTTTTGCCATCACTGAGCGTGTATATGTGCCATGGAATCGTATCTGTTGCTGTGGCGATAAGAAGGCGCCTTTCTAGCTCTCGCTTGCTGCCCTCCGCCTTATATTACCTTTCCAACCGTTCTTAAGGCGCCTCGCGGTCCTACTTCGCTTACCTGAAAGCTTCTATAGGGAACGTGTTCTTGCTATTCAAGAAATATGATCCCCCTTCCATTCAGGATATTATTCCTTTACAACTTCACTCAAAAGATGTTTTACTACCCTTCACAACCCTACCTGCCTGTCGAGCGTTAAGAAACGGTGTACCTCGTGTTCATTTACCATCGTTAGGAGCGTGAAAAGGCTTTTCTTTGCAAGCAGCCGAGTTAACATCTAACGAGAGGAAAAAAAGATTGTAAAACTAAAGACTTAACTACTTTTGGTCATCAGTCCCTAGGCTTACAAACTACTGAAACTAACTTACACTAAGGTTAGCACACAAATCCATGCCCGAGTGAGGACTCGAACCTCCGACGGCGAGCAGCGGTGAGCTCCGCAACAAGGCGCTTTCGGACGTTCGGCTTACGAGGGACAACTTTTAACTCGAATGCTCGGAAACGTATGAAATAATGCTTAGAATAATACTGTATCACTAGAATAATTGTAGTGTGTGTCATTCCATGCAAAACATTCCATTCTGCTACAAGTGACTTGTAACAGACAGAAAGTATTATGATACAGCCGCGGTGAAGTTGCCGAGCGCTCCAAGGCTCCTTGCTGCGGAGCGCGTAGTTGGAGGTTCAAGTCCTCCCTCGGGCATAGGTTTGTGTGTCGTCCTTAGCATCAATTAGTTTAAGTAGATTGTAAGGCTAGGGACTGATAACCGCAGCAGTTAAGTCCCTTAGATGTACGAACATTTTAATTTTTTTAACAAGATACATTTACCATAGAAGGTAAATTATTCGTAATTGCATGACGTCAGTGTGTGAGTACCCTCTCTAATGAACGAAATTTTTTATTTGACACTGGGACGCTTACTGGAGCACAGTGTGATTAGCCACGGCGGAGTGGCGAAAAGCGTTGAGATGCTATGCTCCGATGCGCGAGGCGGTTCCCCGTCGGGGGTTCGAATCCCCCCTCGGGCATGGATGTTTGTGTCGTTGTGCCGTCTTTAGTATAAGGTAGTTCATAAGTAGTTTGTAAGTTTATGGACTGATGACCCCGCAGTTAAATCCCTTCAGCTTCATTTGAACTGTGTGATTAAAGCGAGGTCCCACACACAACAAGAAAAGATAATGTGTGGAATGAGCTTTTTATAAATGTAGGTAAAAGTGGGTAAATAAATAATATACGACAATGATGGCTGGAAACGCATCTAAGAAGTAACACGAAACCTGTACTCATGCTTTGCAAGAAAGGATACGTCCAGTTTTAAAGCCGAGAGCAAATTAGATATCAACATCTTTCAACACTCAGATATAGTTTCTATGCCATAAAGAAAAAAAAAAAAGGTGGGGAAGCAAGAGGGGTTGATGTACCATTAAAGTATAAATACACTGGGTTAATTAAATGTGGGGCTTTATTCCATATTTTTAATTATTCTTCTTACTGGCAGAAACACATTTACTGAACATATCATGAAGCAAACTTGTACGAACAGTAGCTGCTTAGGAGCTAACAAGGAGCCACAGATATTATAAGCTTTCAGAATAAATGAAAGTAAAATTTGAGCTCAGTCACATACATTATTAAACACTCATAGCAAGCTAAATTGGCATTTTACTAAGTCTGGTTAAAAACACTATGGATTCTCAGAACAAGAAAAGTGGCATATTAACCTCAATTATGAGTTCTACTGAGTTAATTTACTCCGTCAATTACAATTTACAGGTCTCCTAATGAAAGGTAGCTGCAGTTTATTGCATTTTATGTCACACATGGGGACAGGATTGTAGCAAAATGTTCACAGCAACATGGCCAAACGCTATTACATCTAATATACGCATGTAATTGCCTAGTGGCGTGCGATGAGCAAATTTAAATACATATGACACGAAAACTGGTATCACTGTTTGGACCTTGGGCTGGCTGGTGTGACAGAGAAAATCAGACTACATTAGCTTGTTACTACATTCTGTTATTTAAAATCATGGTGCTCCTGTTGCTTTATCACACAGAGGAATAATAAAACGGACAGTAAACAAACACACGTGCACAGTCACCCATCAGCGTAACACAAAGAAATGCGCCTCAAAATCGCTCAAAATTTGAAACCAAAAATCCCAGCAAATTAACAATAGATGAAAGCTATAACTGAAAGAAGAAAGACTTGAAAACAACTTGAGATTGCATAACCTGTGAAACATTACAAGTTTTTCTGTGCACCCATTTATCAACAAATTAACTTATTAAAATATTTTCTACCACCATATCTATACCTTTCCAAATAAACCTATCCCTTGACTGTTATGTTGACTCACAATTTGTTAATTCCCCGTATTTCTTACCAAATAGCAGAAAATTGGCGTAGCAAGCACCACCAACGTCCTGAGGCTTCCAACGACTACACTAAAGATGGCCACAGGCCTCTCCAACCGTTGCTGAAATTCAACCTACCCAGGAAGACGCGCGCTGATTGGCCGAAACAGGAGCGGCCAGAGGGCAACTTCCATTCAGGGTTTCGCAAGATTTACTTGTCCAAGATCGACCAGAGGTATAGCTCATAAACTGTTTGCACTACTCACCAACTGTATAAGCAGTCTTTGCTGGTGAAAAGCAGAAAGCCTGTGAACTACTCCCACCACCATATCTCTATTCACTATATCCCATTACCTACGCAGATATACACAAACACTCTCTCACATACGCTGTGGAGGGATACCAGTAGTGTGACAAGAGTAATTAGGGGAAAATAACGTAGGCACACATTTGCCATCTCTACTTTTATGTCTTTGCCTTGGCAAAATGGCCGTAAAACCACTGAATTATTCTCAGATCACCTAAATATCCAAAATGCAGATGCAAATACTGGTTCAAGGGTCAGGACTAGAGCAAATTAATAATAAAACTGGCAATAATATGGGGTAGAGTAATGTGACTATACGCTAGTAATGTCTCAAGTGTATCACTAAATTTTCAATCAAGCGTGCTTGAAGTTATTAAAATAGCACAAAAAACACGCAACACCACTGATTGTGCCTATAATAGTCTTAATAGTGTAGATGCAAAAGTTCAGTGATTTGGTTAAAAAAAATGTTCAAATGTTTGTAAAGCTTATGGGACTTAACTACGGGGTCATCAGTCCCTAAACTTACAAACTACTTATGAACTACTTACGAACTAGGACGGCACAAATATCCATCCCCGATGGGGGATTCGAACCCACGACCGTAGTGGCCGTGCAGACCGTGACTGAAGCGCCTCAGTCCCCTCGGCCACCGCGGCCGGCCATTTGGTTAAAGCATGATGGAAAAGAATAATGTACACACCTCACTGAAGTCATGCTTTTACATTCAAAATTACTCTCGCCTTCACGTACTCCAATATATAAAGCCACAAGAATTACGTTTCCAGATAAAGGTATGGATATGTCAATCTTCTGCTTTGGTGGAAAAAAGAAATTGTAAAAGAGTGAAGACTGAATAATAATAACAGTCATGAATCTGTTTCACTTCGTATTAATCACTACATCGAAATCCCGCACCTGCATTTTGAGGCCTAATATAAACACTGTTAGATGTCTAGGATGTACGAAGAGTGTTCAAATGAAAAGGCTCGAAACTTTTTCACAACCAACCGGTTGAAATTTGAATATGCCGCTTTGGGATAACGTACTGCGACATCTAGGGACGCAAATCATGCGTCGTCACTTCTCCCTAAAAATGCCAAGACTGTGTCCTGAGCAGGCAAGTTGTTGCTCTCCGTCTTTTTCGACGTGCGAGGTTCGATACACATCGCATTCCTCGACCACGGGAAAACGATTAATAGTGACGTGTACTTTGAGACACTCAGTAGCCTACGCAAGTCCATCAAAAGCAAACGGCCAGGGCTGCTGAACGGAGGGAGTGATTCTGCTTAATGACATCGCGCGTCTACAGGTCTTCAGGGTCACACAAAGTCTACTGGCCAAGTTCAAGTTCAACTTGAGTATCCGCCCTACAGCCCGGACATGTCGCCCTGTAGATTAGATTAATACTTGTTCCATAGATCATAAATACGTCATTTCGCAATGATGTGGAACGTGTCAGTTTAATAAATTGTGTCTGCACAAGACACACGATATTTTAAAGATCTTTTTTTCTTTCTTTTTTTAAGAAATTACTAAGTTTTATCTAAAAATACATCTGAAGTGTAGAAGGAGTTGTCATTCAGATATTCTTTTAATTTCTTTTTAAATACTAGTTTGCTATCTGTCAGACTTTTAATGCTTAAGATCCCTAGATCCTTAAATAAATGTCTGCAAGATGATCTTGGGTGGGCTCCATGTAAGAATGGTCCCTCTAAAATGCGTGTTTGCTTCATTTCGTGAACATGACGTGAAATACATAACAACGAATTGAACAATGGTCTTCTGAAGCATATGCACGTAACCTGGAAGAATACTGTAATAATGAATATTCTGAAAAACGTGCTGATCCTGGTAGTTTCGTATATTAAGAAAGTCCTAGATTTCTGTGGCAAGTGTAGTTCTTTAATGAAACGAAAGGGAAGTGTATTCATTGCAACAAATTACCTTGTTTATTTTTTCTATCATTATTCACTATTTATAGAATATATTGAAAGTCATAAATTAGAATCAATGCCTCTACTAAAATGTTTGTCTTTGACATGGTTGCTATAGACGTAATTAACGTAGATGGTATTACCTTTCCTCTAGTTTAGATATAATTTAGATCATGTTACTTTGCTCTGCGCTAAAATAAAGAGCAAATTTTGTACTTCAAAACGTGATTACGTTTCCTTTCAGCTAAAATCACAAACGGAATAAATGTGGTAATAATGAATTCCACATAAATCTAGTACTTATAAACTACCTTATACTAAAGACGGCACAAACATCTATTCCCGAAGGGGGATTCCAACCCCCGACGGGAAACGGCCTCGAGCATCGGAGCATAGCACCTCAATGCGCTCGACCACTCCGCCGCGGCGCAATTCGTTGGTATGTATTTCATGGAATGTTCTCGAAATAGAACAAATACAAATTTCAGAGAAAGCGCTGTTACCTTTGAACAACGCGGAATATTGCAGAATATTTGTGTTCAGTTAACTAGAGTGTGCGAAAATCTTTTAGGAAGCGAGAGGGAAAAAATTGTCATTGGTTAGTATATATTTTACAGGGGGGGGGAGGAGGGGAGATGCTGTATGGTCGTTTGTTCATGTTCGTTTTGGGTCGTTCGTTGTGAATTTTACTCAGTTTTTATTACAGACGGCGTTGAACCAACACCGTCTGAATAGAAGGCCTGTGCACTGCCCTGCCACGCCACGTCATGCAGAGTAGATCGGGATCGCGGAATTCATTGGCGGCTGGTGGGGCACAGCCCACTGCCTCATATCGGCCAGCCAGTGAGCTACGCGATCGCGACCTACTCTGCGTGACGTGTCACAGGATCACCCAGGCCTTCTCTTCAGACAGTGTTGGTTGAACCCTCTTTCTTTTTCTCTCTTTTCATTGGTTCTTCGGTTTGATCGGTTCTTTGTGGATGTTGGTTTGTTTTGTTCTATTTTGATCGCTTCGTCGATCATTCAGTTTTCTCGTTACAGAGGGCGTCGAGCTATCATGCCGGCAACCCTCTGACGGAGCGTGCTGAGCCACCGCCCCCTAGCAAGTTTCGAACCACATTCCAACATGTTCTCACATCACAACTAATTCCTCGCTCATTACGCTATGGCGAACAGCTGCGACAGTAATCCGTAATTCTCGTACCGTCGATGGCAGGTATTAACTAACTAACTAACATTGGATTATAATTCGTCGTCCTAAGAACGACGTGTTTTTGATAATTTTCAGTGCGCCATTACTTTGAAACGACAACACTTGAGTTATAATAAGAAAATCATCAAGTAAAGTAAGGAGAATGGTATACGCAAAAGAGATTTTCGGGCGTGGGATGTCACTTAACTGATATACGAACGTCAAATGTAGTATGCTGTGTTCCATCCAGGCTATAGTTACTCGTCCGAACACCAAATGTACGCTACGTTCGTTCCAGGCTATAGTACAGGAAAATAAAATAAACTTTGAACAAATACCAAGGCAAGACAGGTGATAAAATTTTAACGGAAAAATATAATGAAAATGTGGATGAGATATTAAAATGATAGTTTAAAGAGGTAAAAGATCAAAAAAGAGTATGTTTGTCAAAGCTAAACTCAAATATATAAATTTGGCCGTTTGTTAAATAGGTCGAAAAGAGTATTACGTGTTGAGTGATTAGATATTATCACAATGGTAGAGTCGTAATCGTATCACTATAAATTTTTATTATTTACATTATTATTTTTGTCCGAAATGTTTGCAAAAAATTATAAAAATACAAATCTAAAGTAGGCCCTAAAACACGTCAGTGCGATTTTTTTATATTAAATTGCAAATGACAAGATTAAATCAAATAAAACACAGTGAAATAATATTAACAAAAAGTGAAGGGAGTTCTGTTACATTATTTACCGGAGACTTAATTTTAGAGTAAGTATCATTTCTTTAAAAAAAAGTAATAATAATAGCTAATAATAAAAATAAAAAATAAATAAAAAATTGGACGAACCGATTTTTATACATAATTAAAATCACATGCCACTAGTTGCCTTTATATATAACAAAATTATAAAAGCGGCCCATTTACTGCCCACATAATTATGTGCTCTTGCATAAAAGTTAACAAAAAATGCCTAATGGGCTGATATGGACGGAGGAAATTTACATCACAGGCACTCATACATTTCAGACGCCACCTTTGCAATAACTTTCCACGCTGCGGAGAAGACAAGGCCGGAATCAGCGGCTGCTGGGACGGGATGGAGACTATGTAATTCTTGAGTTAGTACTCGCGCACAGAAATTAACAAAACTCACGTGTATACGTTAAAGAACGAGGAGAAACACGCGCGTCTTTATTTGAGCCCATTCGGTTACGGTTTTACCCAACACAAAACAAGCACGTGGTTTCAGACTAACACCACGCACATCACTGATAAGGGAATAAAAATTCAGAAATTACACGATTTTAAAATAAAATAAATCGATTTGGTCAACTTGATACTTGTTACCGTTGAAAGCGAAAGGAACAGAATAATATAAACTAGAACGACTATTGCGATATTCAAGAGCCACATGGCTGCAAAACAACACGAGAAGAAATAATTCTATTAGTTGAGAAGTACAGGAAAGAAATGCTACCTACAGCTAATCGTTCTACACAGAAAGATGGAAAAAAGGCCGCGGCGGAGTGTCCGAGCGCATTGAGGCGCTATGCTCCGATGCGCGAGGCCGTTCCCCGTAGGGGGTTCGCTCTCGGGCATGGATGTTAGTGTCGTCTTTAGTTTAAGTTAATTTATAAGTAGTTTGTAAGTTTAGGGACTGATGACCCCGCATTTGAGTCCCATAAGTTTAACAATTATTTGAACATTTGAAAGACGAGAATATTTAGATGAGAAAACGGTTACATACAGCTTGAAGAAAAACAATAATTTAAAAAATTAATAATCCGGAGCGGGTAGATCACGCGTATTACTGATTTTAAGAAGTGGAGAGTGTTGCACTAGTAATAGCTTGAAGGGCAGAAACGATTTCAGCTAGCAGTGGCTTGGTTCTGACGGTTGCACACATGGTGAACACCTCACACACAAAAAAAGTAAAATGAAAAATTTAAAGCAACACGAACATAACATCGCCACAACTCAGAGAAGACCGGAAAAATAGAGTAAGAATGTTTAAACCTGGGAAACAGTTAAACTACCACACAAAAGATCACCGACTTCAGAAATACTTTCACACATTCTGTTAAATCTTGCTAAAATCACCCTAAAATTAATTTTGAAAGCAATGCGAAACACTGCAGTGGTATTTCAGTAACCTATCACAAATTCGTGGAGACAAAGATCTTACCGCAATGACTTAAAGACGGATCCACAACGACGTCTTACCTAAGCCAGAGCAGCCAGCAGAATGCCCAAAGATGGCCTTAGTGAAGCAGGAAGCGTCGCATGACTAGTGCTGAGGAAAGGACGAAGAGACTACCCTAACTGCAGTCTATCAAGTCGACACATTAGGATCGCACGGTCCTAATATCTGAACCCTTCACTTAGGCAGAGCAGTTGGTAGCGATAGCGGTTTCGTTCAATGTTATCACAACCAGGGTTGGAGTGAGATGAACGGCGGCGCGCTAGGTAGCAGACACCTCAAGGCGGAAGCATCTAAAGTTTATGATCACATGTATCACGCATACAGTAGCGGTGGTGTATAACATAGTATTACATGTCCTGGAGCATTGGGGGACATCAACATATTAAGCAAGATTAATAGAAACAGACTAAATAAAATATGGATATACACAATAAAAATACATAATATTTTAAATATTATTCTCAGGCCTCAGTCATGATGGAAGGTGTGATGTTTGATATCAGGCTTACTCTAGATGCAAAGACGTAGTATATAATTTAATAAAATACACGAAATACTGAAAACAGCCGTCTTTCAAGTGGGATAGCTGTGCTCAGGCCTCTAGTGATTACTTTTGAATAAAGACCTTTTCATTTGAAGACACCTCGTATGTGTTTTGCGCTGTTGCGTGGCGGTTGCCCAGAAAGTAATACACGATATTTTTGTTCAACAGTTATTTATTCCACACAATGAGAATTACACAAATGAAAATATGTTTTCTCTACACACCCTATTTTTGCACTTAGTATCCACTCAATTCTATGGCCTTCCTCCAGAGCGAAACAAGGCCGTATATGCCCTGTCGGTACCAATCATTCTTGTGGTCAGAGATCCATTTCTTCACTGTTTGAATCACCTCCTGGTTGACAGACGTAGCGCCACAAACGATAGCTAGGCAGAGCTAAAGGCGGGAGCAAAATGAATTCTGATATTCGTTGCCTCGTCAGCGAATCAAACCCGAGCAGCGGGCGTGTCGTGACGTCACGGCTCGCTGACAGCGCCCACGTCAGTATTGACAGCTGACCTAGGCTGGCATTGTATCAATCTGAGAACTGTATTTCTCGATAATTAACAGATTATGGTTTTCACCATTGTTTCCTGAGTGTCATAGGCGCTCACATGTACCATGTCTATTCCTGGCAAGTACACTGAATGCCTACTATTTCTGCGCATCCTACAGTAATGTGTCGGTCCTCGCGAATTATAACATAAGCTCGCTGCAACAAGTAAGGTTTAACAGCCGAGTGCTGCAAATCTTGGAGATCCGCCGAACCAACTTGTGATGGCCTCGCCTTCTGTGTCCAGCGACTAGCTGTATTTACGTCGACGACAAAAGCACTATAGATTTTGCTCAAACGTTTGTGCATATTCCTTGCAGTTTCTCACTCTCCTGTAAGAAATTCAATGACAGCACGTTCCTTGTAACGTACACCACTTAGAGAAGACATTTTGTAACGGTCCTACAGCTTTGATAGCCGTTGGAAGAGCCAGAAATATTGTGCGCCCACTCAGAAAACGTGCAATAATTCATACGTAACGTTTCAAATTCGCAAAATTGTTCTAGTTTAAGAAAAAAATGTGATGCATTACTTTCTGGGCAACCCTCGGCATTACTTTAAGCAGATGATTATTAGCACTGTTGAATGAAAATGTAATGATACACTGACATCATTGAACTACATTTCCCATACACATCCCATGTAGATGTAGATAATATCCTTCCTATAGTATAGATACTCTGATACTTTGTTTCTCTCTAAGTCTATTGAAGTTTCACCCGTGGTAGAATGCAACATTTTGCATGGAAATCGCAACCACTCTTTTATTTATTTATTTATTATTACGATAGAGTGTTATTCGAAGCATAATTTCGTGCGATTCCGAGCTTTCAAGATCAAAAATGTCCCTTGTTTGTACGGTAGTTAAGATTCCCGTTTAATTTTTTTTATTTTATTTCATTTTTTTTTTTTTTACTTTTTTTTCCTGAATCACTTCAGATGATGATTTTGTGTGGCATTTTTGTCCGTTAGACCCCAGCTGAGATCGTTTTCGGCCTGCCTGGTGCAAGTCTTTCGGCGACGCAACATGGGCGACTTGCGCATCGATGAAATGATGATGAGGAAGACACAACACCCAGTCCCCGAGTAGAGAAAATCTCCAATCTCGACCGGGAATCGAACCTGGGCCCCTGCGTGGCAATCTACCAAGCTGTCCAGTAGACTACGGAGGCGGACAGCACTTCAGACGAACGAGTCAAAAAATGTTCAAATGTTTGTAGAACTTATGGGACTTAACTACGGGGTCATCAGTCCCTAAGCTTACAAACTACATATGAACTAGCTAAGACTAAGGACGGCACAAATATCCATTCCCGAGGGGGGATTCGAACCTCCGACCGTAGTGGCCGTGCAGACCGTGACTGGAGCGCCTCAGTCCTCTCGGCCACCGCGACCTGCGATGAACGAGTCCCTTATCGATTCCGCGTCCTATTTCGTGAATCATAATCCTTCAATCGAATTAAATATCTGTATAAATTGTTCTCCGATTTCCCAGAACTTAAGACTAAGTTTTTTCTCAGCTTAGAGTGTCTTAATTATATTCCAGTCTAGTTTCTCTTTCGAATTGCTACTTCATTTAAGAGAACGATATAAAAGTTTCGACTTTCTTTTCTAATTTAATCCGTTTGTACCTTACCATGGGTGCAGGTTTCCGCTCTGGCAAAACACTACAGCGTATCTTGTATCGAAACGATCATCTTATGCACGTAAATCAAAGCCTTTGTTGAAACTGCTTAGTTCAGGGTTGTAGAATACGAGAAACAACGCAGGAGTTTGTCGTATGTCGATGGAAGAAGCAAAATAACTGACTTAAATGGCAAAATGTGAAGTTCGATAAAAAAAATGGGTGAGATCAGCATGAGTAAAATATGTTACCATTTAGACGAAGCTCTATTCCTCTTTGCTGAGACTGGTGTGATGCCTCTTATACACACAAAAGAAGATTTTCATAACCCATGTAAGGCGAAAACACATTCCTCCTGGAACTACGTAATTTAGCAGAGAATCCTAAGAAATTCTGCTCGTATGTAAAGTACACTAGCGGTAAATAACAAACAATACTTTTCACTACGCGATAATAATGGTGATGCTACTGATGTCGGTTCCGCTAAAGCAGAATTGCTTGAACAGCTTTTCGAAATTCCTTCACGAAAGAAGACGAAGCAAATACTCCAGAATTCTTCTCAAAAACAGCTTCCAGAGTGCGTAATTTAGAAGTAGATACCCAAGGTGTATTAAAAAAACTTAAATCACTTAACGAAAGTAAGTCTCCCGGTCCTGATTGTATACCAATTAGGTTGGATTCAGAGTATGCTGATGCAATAGCCTCATACCTAGTTATCATATATATAAACGCTCACTCAGCGAACGTTCCGTACCCAGAGACTGAAAAGTTTCACACGTCACTCCAATAATCAAGAAAGCAATAGGAGTGATCCGCAAAATTTCAGGCTTGTATCATTGACGTCGTTTTGCAGCTGGCTTTTAGAACATATACTTTCCTCAAATATTATGAACTTCCTCGAAGAGAACGTCCTATTATCCCATAGTCAACATGGATTCAGAAAGTATCATTAAACACAGCTAGCTCTTTACTCACATAATGTGATGAGTGCTATCGGCAAGGGATGTCAATTAGATTCCATATTTCTATATTTCCGAAAGACTTCTGACACTGTACCTCACAAGCGTCTTCTAAGTAAATTGCGTTCTTGTGCAATACCGTCACAGTTGTGTGATTGGCTTCGTGATTTCCTGTCAGAAAGCGCAAAGTGCATTGTAATCGACGGTAAGTCATCGAGTAGAACAGAAGCGATATCTGGCGTTCCCCACGGAAGTGCTATATGGTCCCTACTGTGCCTTATTTTTAAATCTATTTAGGAGACAATCTGAGTAGCTCTCTTTGATTGTTCGCGGATGATGCTGTCATTTATTAGTTAGTAAAGTCACAAGAAGATTAAAAGCAACTGAAAAATGGTTTAGATACGATATCAGGATGGTGCAAAAATGGCAATTGACTCTTAATAATGAAGCCTTTCGACCACTAAAATAAATCCGCTAAACTCCATTTACAGGATAAATCAGTCAAAACTACAGGCCGTAAATTCAACTAAGTACCAAGGAGTAACAATTACGAACAACTTAAATTGGAAAGAACACACTGAAAAAATGTAGAGAAAGCGAACCCAGACTACGTTTCGTTCGTAGAACACTGAGAAGATGCAACAGTTCTACTAAAGAAACTGCTTACACCATATTTTTGCGTCCTGTTTTGGAGTACTGCTCCACATTGTGGGATACTCACCAAGTGGCACTGACAGACGATTTAGAGAAAGTTCAGAGAAGGGCGGATCGTTTTTTACTATCGAGATATAGGGATGGTGGGGGGGGGGGAGAGTGTCACGGAAATGATGCACGAGTTGGGGTGGAAATCATTATTGTATCACTTTCTCCTTATTAGTGTAAAGGATATCCTCCGTAAATAAATGAAACTGACAAAATTTCTGTCTGTACTTGGTTTTTCCACTTCCGTTTTATGGTGAGATGGATAGTGTCAGGGTCTTGCTCTCTCTTGTGATCTCTCTTATTATTCCTATGATGAAGCTTTCTAATGTCACGGTTTTCATGTAGAAAAGGCTGTAGTGGTTCTTATCCATCTCTTCGCTAACTTGTTATGCTAGTCCACTAGGTGAACAGGACAAGTCATCTGCTATTATTCGTTTTTGGACATTAAAATGCAGTTTCCTGCTTCAATTAATTATTTTACCCAGACGCGTTTCGACTTCTTTTTCCTTCAAGAAATCATCAATGTGTTCGTTTATCTTTAAATTACATTTTTTATGTAGTATTAACAAATTATATAATTTACGTCACTGGAATTCCCAACAAGTGCGCCTCTATTTCTTGTATTTTTGTAGGGTAAATGTTCAAATGTTTGTAGAGCTTAAGGGATTTAACTACATCTACATCTACATAGATACTCTGCAAATCACATTCAAGTGCCTGTCAGAGGGCTTTCATAACTTTACCGTTCCATTTTCTAATAGCGCGCGGGAAGAAAGAACACCTAAATCGTTCCATTTTCGATCTGATTTCTCTTATTTTATTAGGATGGTCATGTCTCCTTAAGTAGGTGGGTGCTAGCAAAATATTTTCACATTCAGAAGTAAAAGTCGGTGATTGAAACTTCGCAAACAGATCGCGCCGCAATGAATAACGTCTTTCTTTTAATGATTTCCACCCCAATTCGTGCAACATTTCCGTGCCGCTTTCCCCCCGTAACGTGATAAAACAAAACGAGCTGCCCTTCTCTGAACCTTCTGAATGTTCAAAATGTTCAAATGTTTGTATAGTCTATGGGACTTAACTACGGGGTCATCAGTCCCTAAACTTACAAACTACTTATGAACTAGCTAATCCTAAGGACGGCACAAATATCCATGCCCGAGGGGGGATTCGAACCCCCGACCGTAATGGCCGTGAAGACCGTGACTGGAGCGCCTTAGTATCCTTTTTTTTTTTTTTTTTTTTTTTTTTGTTAAAAAATTTTGTCTCTCTATACCGAAGGTCCCCTCGGCCACCGCGGCCGGCCTTCTGAATGAGTTCCGTCAGTCACACCTGGTGAGGGTCCCACAAGGGGCAACAGTACTCCAGCAGAGGACGCACAAGTGTGATGTAGGCAGTCTCTTTGGTAGAGCTGGTGCAACTTCGAAGCGTTCTGAAAATGAAACGTAACCTTTGGTTCGCCTTCCCCACAATATTTTCTATGTGTTCTCTCCAGTCAAACTACAAACTACTTATTAATTAGCTTATACTAAATACGACACAAATATCCATGCCCGAGGGGGGATTCAAACCCCCGACGGCGGACGGCCGCGCGCATCGCAACACGGCGCTCCAGCACGCGCGGCTAATCCCCCGCTGCTTTGTAGGGTAATTATGACCCACTATAATTTTCTCACATTTTATGCATGCGGATTATAATACAGCTGCAATGTGGATTCCATTGTCCAAATCTCAGATAAAATTTACGTTGTGAATTGATAGTTTCAAGATTGGATCCAAGTCTTGCCTCGTGAATTTCTCATTTTTTCCCCAAAAGTATTCTCGTAGGTCTCCGTACACAAGCACATGGCATATCTCTGTCTAACATGTTCAGCAGAAGTATTCTGAGCCGTACCCACCGTGAGTCCTTGTCAGTAATGGGACTAATTGCCATGGCATAGTTCCACCTGTTGGATGTGATCTCTTAGCTAGGGAAAAGGGGACTGATAACACAGCAGTTTAGTCTCCTTCAAAAACCCGACACGAACATTAACAACAAGTTATTCTCTAGGATTGCCGGCCACAGTGGCCGAGGGGACTGAGGCGCTCCAGTCACGTTCTGCACGGCCACTATGGTCGGGGGTTCGAATCCCCCCTCGGGCATGGATATTTGTGCCGTCCTTAGGATTAGCTAGTTCATAAGTAGTTTGTAAGTTTAGGGACTGATGACCCCGCAGTTAAGTCCCATAAGCTATACAAACATTTGAACATTCTCTAGGATTCTGGTCGAGAAATTTCCACCGGTTATCGGTTCCTATTAGCGAATCTCTCTAAAAATATGTCTGTTTTCATTTTCCTACCAAATCGTGAATACCGTGGCTGGCTGTTGCTTTCTTGGAAATTTCCCCAGTTCTCTCTTCTGTCTCCCTGTGGGTCATTTCCTCATTGTCGATCAGCCTTGTAACCATCTAAACGTTCGTTATTGTTGTCATTTTCCCTTTCCTGATTCCGATTTTGCGGCTATTTGAAATAACATTGGTCAAAACAATTAGAGAATAAGTTGAGATATCTAAGTTATGAAGTATTGTCATCATCAAAATGAACTAAAATGGTTCGACGTGTTTCTGTCGGTTCTACGGAGTGGAAACAATAACATTGTATAGTGTAATGAGCAGGTAGTGAAATGCAACAACAACGTGACTTATCCGAAGCCATGGCATTGAGAGCCATAGGAAGGTTGGAAGCGAGACAGACACAGCGGGAGTTGGCTGCAGCTATTGGAGTGTCCTAAAGTGTAGTTTCCAGGACCTGACCGCGATTTCAGAAACAGGAAACGTTAAAAGAAGCCAAGGCCAAGTTCGTCCACAGGTAACAGCAGCAAGAGATGGCCGTTATCTCCGGTTTACAGCCCGTCGAGACAGGAGGCTGAGTGCACCTCATTTGCAAAGATCCTTCCAGGTCACAACAGGACGCAAAATATCAAAACAAACAAGCCGAAATCCAAAATTTGGAGAATATTACCGTATTTACTGCATCCTGTTCATGTGTTACCTCAATTATTGGTATGACACTATTTGTTGTACAGAACTAAAAACAATAATTTATAGAAACCCTTTTCAGAGAACCGCTTTATACTTCTTTGGTAAACGTAATTAACAATATTATATGTTAATTTCCACCTAATAAGACCTATCATCGCCTGCAAAACGTACCAATACTTCCATTTTGAATGTTGAGTGGAAGGTTATTCTCATATACACTAACCACATTACGACTATTTACCTAATAGCCGATATTTTAACATTTTCATGGATGACAGCGGCGGTGTGTCCAGGCAAAAAAGCAATGAGTCCTTGGTAGGTCGCTGGAGGATGTTGGTACCACATCTGCACATTCAAGTCACCCAATTCCCATAAGTTACGAGCAGGGAGTAATGACTTTTTAAGCCACGTTGAATATCATCCCAGGTGTATTACATTGGGTTCAGATTAGTCCAGTTGGCAGGAGATGGGGCAGCACATCAGTTTCAACTCGTCACAGAGTCCCTCGAACCACGCTCTTATGCTTACCGAACTTTAGCTTTTTGAAAAATGCTACTACTTTTGGGAAACATTATCGTAATGAAGGGGTGTACGTGGTCTACTACCAGTGTCCAATTCATCTTGGCCGTAATGGTGCCTTGTATGTTTCCCAATTAACCCATCAGTGATCAAGTGAATGTTCCCCAGAGTATAACTTAAGTCACCGCTAGGTTGTCTCCGTTTCGCAGCACAAGTGACAAGGGGCTGTTAAGGACCACTGGACGAAGATGGATGCGTACCTTCTCACCGGTATCATGATGAAGATATTGAGATTCATCTGACCATTTAACGCTCTGGCACTGCCCGAATGTCTAGTGATTACGGTCACGTGCCAATTCAGAAGTAGTTGCCGATGTCGTGGTGTTAACATTGGCACATGACTGGTCCGTCCACTGCGGAGGCCCATCGTTATGAGTGTCTGTTACTCTGTGTGTTCAGATACACTCGTACTCTTCTAAGCATTAAAGTTTGTCGTTAGTTCCACCACAGTATGCTGCTTGTCCTGTGTAATATTTCTGGCTTACAGCCATCATATTCAGATTTGAGAATCGCTCCCGTACAGCAGGTTAGAACCAGTAGCCGACAGATGGTACAGGTAGTGTGAGAAGCAAAACAGGTGCTACCAGTAGGTTCGGTTCCCGTGGGAAAGAATGTAGAAAAGATCCCCGGGTTGCTTGTACGTCACACTGATTGGCTGATGTATACGGCGTTCGCCCGCCAAAACACGATCATGTTTTAATTAATATTTAATAAACTCTTTTGGAACCCATGTAAAATTCTAAGTAGGGAACCATTCAAAGGTAAGCTATGTCCCCGTATAATGAAATGTATAAGAATCAACAGTTAACGAGAACAAAATAGTAAAGAAAAAGGCAGACGACGCGCGTCGGCCATGCTTCGGCGCCAGCCAGAAGAGGAGACGCCTACGCGGGTCGCGCTGCCGAAGTTCGGTTCAGATCCGCTGCTCAGACTGTCAACACGTAATAGTGGAGATCGGCCAACCGGAATGTTAACACGTAGCACTTCAGTTCGGAAATATTGTACGAAGGTCACAGCAGACCAATTTAATAGCTATTTAGCGCAGAGACAAGGAAAAATATAGTTCATTAGGTGAAGTTTGCTAATTGCCTGCGATTATGACTAATAAATTAGTTGTAATCCCATCATCTTTAGTTAACACTTAATAGACAAACAGTTCCTAGCTATCCACTACAATTTAAGCCTCAAGAACAAGAACCAGCGACCTGCGTGATGTTTTTTGCACTGGGACAAATACTAAAGAAGACGACAGGTTGGTGTAATACTTCTTAGAACTGGCTCCTGTTAGTCACGGCAGTACAGTAACCAGACGCCTCACGCGATCCGCAATCTTGTTACAACCGATAACGGCTTCACGGTGTCCATAGTAATATGGAAGAGGTTCTTTTAAATGAAATTTAAGAAGAGCATGGGTAGGGCTGTTTGCCTATGGTGAAAGTAGAGAGAGATCCAACAGCTAGCTCTCGCACTCCTAATATCAAGTCAATGTTAAACCCACCCCAACCAAATCTATTCATTTTTTCTTTTACCCGCCGTACCTGTTTGATCAGTGTACCACTTCCGTCACGAGTATTGAATTGTGGATGCCCAACCCCTGGATGTTTTGACGTGGTTTCGCTTTGGTTTTGCCACTTGTTGAAGACACTCCTCAGCAGTCCTCTACCCGACAAGTCGTACAGTCCCGAAATTCTCGCGCCGCTGCTTCGGGCAATCACACTCTGCCCTCGGTCAACTCAGATAGATCACGCGGTTCTTCATTCTGCACAAGGACAACACGTTCACTGAAACTACATGCACAATGCCTGTGTCCATCAGTTATTCCTTGTCAGAAGAGGCTGCAATACCTTGACGGGCTTTCATAGATAGTAGGTTGGTTGTAATAACGTAATGGCTAAACAGTGTTTTAGGCAAGGAAGTGGACCCACAACCTATGGGACTCCTTTTGCGATTTCTCACCAAAATCTTCTGATTCATTCAGTACAACGTTTTTCATTATATTTGTTAAATATGATTCAAATCAACAGTGAGTAACTCCGTCTAATTCATAAATATTTGAGTTTTATATATTGGAATAAAGTTATGCCTACCATACTTTATCAATCTACCAAATAATGTAAAATCACTGGCACATAATTATCTGCCTCTCCTCCTTAAGCAAAGTTGTTATTGGCCCACTTTAGGTTACGGTAGTAACAGTAAAAGTAGGCCTTTGCGATCGCCTTTTGACAGCCCGAAATTTAAATGAAAATAACGGCTTAACCGTTTATCTGACACGAAAATTGAATAACCGAATTTGTAGAGTAGAAAATTCTCTATAACTTTGCTTCCTTATGTTGTTTTTTTCATATATTCCATCGTTTCCGAGATATTTGCAGAAATAACAGCGATTTCACGATGTCTGTCTGTCTGTCCGTAACGTGTTCCCACTTTTTAAGTCGAACCGTTCATCCGATCGGCACCAAATTTTACAGACATAATTGTTGGCAGCCAGAGACCAGGACCTCCCTTTTTCATATGTTTCAGATAAAAAATCCGTTAGTAACACTAAAAAAGCCGTTTGTAATGTAACTTTAATTGCGAATAAACCGTTCATCTGAAACGAATCTTGAATAACGAAATTTGTAGAGATGAAAGTAGTCTACAACTTTGCTCTCTTATTATTTTTTTCATAACTCGCACTGTTACAGAGATATTTGCAAAAATAACGGCGATTTGACACCATCCCTTGGTTTTACATAAGGCAGGCGTTCGGAGATGCCACGTAACATTCCTTGCCTAGAACTCTTTCTGGCATTCGCTATCTTGCTTGCTGTATTTTTTGATTGCCTTATTATAACTTACGCATTGTCGTTCTTAGTACGATCATTATAATCTAGTGTCTAGAGTTAACAACTGCCATAAATGGTACCAGAATTAAGAATCACTTTTGTGACTATGTGCCGTAGTGTAGTGTGCAGCGCTTAAGGTTGCTATGCAGATTGTTGGCAGTTCGAAACCCGCCATTACCATTTTTTTCGCTTTGTCTCCTAAAAGGGTTTCCAGCGCTCTTATTAATTAAGTCAAGCTATCTTCTGTGATGTTTAGGGTTCTGCAGATGTAAGAGTGCTCCCTCTAAAATGTGTGTTCCATTTCGTGAACATGTCGTGAAATATGTAGCAACGAATTCAAAACTGTTCTTCTGAAGCATTTGCACAACAACTGGGAGGATATTTGACGCTGTGATTATGAATATTCTAAACAACGTGCAAATACTGGTAGTTTCATACATAAATGGAAAAAGTTTGTATATCTTATGGGACTTAATTACGGGGTCATCAGTCCCTAAACTTACAAACTACTTATGAACTAGCTAACGCTAAGGACGGCACAAATACCCAAGCCCGAGGGGGTTCGAACCCCCGACCGTAGTGGCCGTGCAGACTGTGACTGACGCGCCTCAGTCCCCTCGGCCACCGCGGCCGGCTACATAAATGGAGTCCTAGATTCCTGTGGCAACTGTCGTTCCTTATATTATCCTTCCTTAATGAAACGGGAGGGAAGTGTGTACATTGCAACAAATTACCTGTATTTTCCTAAGCAATTATTCACTATTAATGGAATATGTTGAAAGTCATTAATTGGAATAAATGCGTCTACTAAAATATTCATCTTTGGCATGGTTGCTATAGATACTTTTGACGTACACTGTATTACCTTTTATGTAGTTCAGATATGACTTTGTTCATGTTACTTTGTTCTGCGCTAAAACAAAGAGCAAATATTCTGTTTCAAACCGTGACTAAGTTTTCTTTTACAGCTAAAATAACAAACAGTATAAGTGTGGCAATACCGAATTCCACAAAGCTCTAGTACTTAATCTAAATACAATACCATTGTGTCATTTTCAACAGTCATAAAAGTATCTCTCCAGTTTGTGTACATGTGGTAAAGAAGTCTATCCTCGAAGTCTTTGCAGGTTTTCTGCCGGATAATAAAATCAGACCGATTCAATATTTCGACGGTACAACTGTCCGTCACCTTCCGGAAGTGTCGCTGTTGCTGAGTCCCGCTGAATACTTGTGCAAGATCGAAGTACCGCGTCCTATATAGGCGTCGGTCGCGTGCACGGCGCATGCGCCGGCCGTCACAGTTGCTACCTCCTAGACAGGGCTGTGGCGCCGCCCCTAGTGGAACAGGGCACATCGATCGATACATCGCACCTTAGGTTAATCAGTCCCAGGTGATGGAATCCGGGTCGAACATTGCAATTTGGTATTATTTAATAGTGGATTCCATGCTCTACTAAGAGGAAACCCCATGTCTCTATTTATTAAATTGTCCGTCAACCTGATTTCAATGGCTCTTCTGTAAACACTGTTCCAGAAACCGGTTGTAATGGTTACTATGCGGGTCTCATCATATATCATCTCGTGTCCTTCCGTTAAACAGTGTTCTGCTACCACCGATTTATCCTGCTGCAATAGTCTTGTGTGGCGCCAATGTTCCACGCATCTATCTTGTACAGTTCGAAGCGTACGGCCGATGTATGCCTTGCCACACTCATGCGGTATTTTGTAAACACCGGGTTTCTTGACTCCAAGGTCATCTTTGACGGAGCCAAGCAATGCTCTAATCTTGGACGGCGGACGGAAAACAGTCTTTATGTTAAAACTTTTTAAAAGTCTTCCAATTTTAAAAGAAACGCTTCCGGCGTAAGGAATGTACGCTAGAGCCCTATACTCCTCCTCAAGCACTTCTGGAGATGGTCCAAACTCCATAGCATGGCGGATCTGTTTCTCAGAGTAGTCATTTTCCTTAAAACAGTCGTCAGATGTTCCAGTTTCGATGGTAAACTGTCTGCATCTGAAATTGCGTATGTTCTGCATACTAGAGTTCTAAGGACGCCGTTGCGTTGGTATGGTGGATGGCAACTACTGCAAATACCTGTCAGTATGTGTCGGCTTTCGGTGAACACTATATCCAAGGGTGCCATCATCTTTTTGTAAACCATTACATCCAAAAATAGAAGTTTCCTGTCACTTTTTACCTCCATAGTAAGATTGATGTTTGGGTGAAGGCAGTCAAAATGATCCAAAAATCGATTGGGCTTATCGTGTCCATGAGGTCAGATGAAAAAGGTATCGTCAACGTATCTCCAAAACACGTTGGTTGCAACGCTGAAGTTCTCAGTGCCCTGTCTTTTTTTTTCCTTTATTGTAATTTCACACCAGCACAAACATGCCAGTATGCTGGCAGCAGCATGAAGTGCTGCTCTTCAGCCAAAAGAAACAGTAAAACATGAGTGTGAAGACAGATAACATGAAATGGAATTAAAACAATGGTGAATTGAAATATAGATATGAAGCAAACTTGAAGTACTTTCAGTCTTGACAGATAGATAAAAACACATATAGTCAGTTAAAACAAGGAGCCACAGTGACATTAAAAACATGCATTATGACATCAAAACAGGACGGCGAGCACTCGGAGACACAGTGTAACGTACCCGTCGCCGTTTTTAATTTTATTTTATATATTCTCGTGTCTGGACTGTGTATTTTACCGTTCTGTCTGACACTGTGCCCGATAACTTGTACACTGAAGGTGCCTACTGCAAGCTATTGCGATGCAATATGGCTCCCACACGTTTGTATGTGGAATGACTTGTCTACGCAGGCTTTATCCAGTTTGAGTACATATATGGGTTGCCGCCACGTGCGAAATAAGCACGCCCAACATCTGTAATGAAATTGAAAAGTCATAAGATTGACCCGCGCAACGGATAACATTACAAACGCATCTGACCTAATTAATCGGAACCAATATACGTACTCAAATGGAACGGATACGTTACTTTGTTATTTATGCTTCAGTGCACCATTGCAGGCCACAGGAAAGACGTTAAGAATGGAATTATTAGTGCTGAATAGGGTCATATGAACATTTAGAAATTGCTTCGACACGCAAAACTACTTATGAACTACTTACGAACTAGGACGGCACAAATATCCATGCCCGAGGGGGGATTCGAACCCCCGACCGTAGTGGCCGTGCAGACCGTGACTGAAGCGCCTCAGTCTCCTCGGCCACAGCGGCCGCGCTTCGACACGCATGTTGGATAAAATCGTTATTTATTTAACCACTAATTCTTTAAGATAAACACTATGTGACATTAATTTAAATGCTAATTTTTAGTACGAAAAAGAATTTAAGTGCAACATTTTGTTGTTATCATCTGAATGGGCCTCCTAGCAAGTTTCCAAAAAGGACAGGTTAATTTCGTCACTCGCAAGGATATGGAAGCAAGGAGTTTCCTCTGATTCCCCGCTATGATTTACCACATTCACACAAGGCATACAAAGAAGAATTACTGTGTGAGCCATCAAATTTGAATCCGCCCGGCCGTTGCGCGCCAGGGGCAGCATAGTGGTGTGAACGGACACAAAATATTACCCGTGAATGGGATTTGCATTACCGACCTTCTGATCATTGCTAGAACATGACAGGGAATCACAAAACATTACAATGCCCCGTCTAAGTGGTGAACATACGTGATCAGTGTGCCCCCCCCCCCCCCCCCCCCACAAAAACCAAGTTACTGAAATTTAAATTAAAATAATTACCACCACGCTGAATAATTACTACAACACTATTGCATGAGCAGGGAAAGCAATTGCAACAGACCCTCTGTTACCAGACTTACTATGTACTGACCACCACGTGGCACAACGTACACCCTGATCACATTGCACGAAGTAAACTTTCATTATTCAGAGATTAATTCCACACATTTATGCATTAAGCAAATCTAAAACACACGAGAAAACAATTATAACTAATAAATGATCACCATTGCAGCAACTGGACTCACAAACTACAATTTATCTATTTCGCGGCAAAGTCCTAGATAGAAGGAAAATCACTGTAAATTTGAATATTGACCCTCCAAACGAATGTGTACCGGAAACAAATACAAAATCACGTTCAACGAACTGATACTCCCCATGATAATGTAACCAATAACTGACTTAGCAGCAACTTTAACCCACGACAAAGCACACACCCTCTCGGTCTGATTCTACCACTTGAAGTCACTAAAAAAGGTTTAAATTGACACCTATTGATTGCGTCCCCTAACTGGTGGTGAAAGCATCACCATGAGCAACATTGCTGAATATTCTCACCAAATCGTTACCAAAACCTCCGCGACACCAGCGAGCAGCTCTCCTCACGTCCGCACTCCACCAGGCCAGGAACCGATCTCTTTCTTTTCCTAGGCGCCACCCGGGCCAACCGTCCCCTCTTCAAATTCGCGAGGGCGGAGCGCCCCGATTGGCTGGACAACGAGGGTCCGTTACTCCACCGCCTTCGCAACCCCTGGCTTGACCAGATCGACCCTCTACTTCAACCCTCAAACAAAATCTTTGCTGCAAGGCAGTCCTTGCCACAACTACATAGCCACAACCAAAGATTACAATATTGCCCATGTTACCAACACCGAAAGAAATATTAATGCATTCCACTCGCACTCCATAGTACACAAGGATGGGGAAAAGAGGAGAGTGACTTATAACAGGAAAGATATAAAATGTACATCTTCGCCATCTCTGTTTCTACAATTGCTCTTTCAGTTTTCAACACCTGCCACAAAGTGTTGCAAGCCATTCCCAAGTGAATCAATTCCAATTTCATTCATTAAGTTGACATAATGAGACATCAGAGCAATGAAACGAAATGACAGTCTCGTTTCAACACTATTAAAAACAAACGATGCGACACATGTCTGTAAACGGTGGACGTAGATAAAACACACTGTAGCACTGGACACACAACACTGAATGAGGCACTGTTAAAACTGATGTCGCAGGACCCCACGGGGTAGAGAGGGGTAGGGTGGAAAGCACAGTGGAGGGGGAGGAAACAGGGTGGAGTGGAGGCGTAGGGACTCCAGGACAGGAATAGGAGAGGGAGAGGGATTAGGAGGGGGAGGGGCTCAGGGTTGGTAGGACGGGTATATGTCAGGACGGAGGGCGTCATCGGGGAGGGGGAGTTGGCGGAAGTTACTCTGGGAAAGGATGTGGAGAGTTTGGAGGTGGAATGAGGGAGAGACGCAGCAGTAAAGGCGTGGCAGAGACCCGGGATTGGTGAGGATGGAGTACACCAGGGGATTGTGGGAGTCTTATCTTGCGGTTAGTGTATAGGATCCTGATGTGTTCGAGCAATTGAGGAGATGGGGAAATGGGATAAGGTCATATAGGATACGCGTGCAGGGGGGGAGCCGGATACAGTAGGCGAGGCGGAGAGCATGGAGATCAAGGATGTGGCGGGTTTTGTAATAGGAAGGGGGAGCGTAAATCTAGGCGGGATGGAAACTGAAGAGGACAGGGCACATGAGGGAGCGGTAAGTGCAGAGGATGGTGGAGGGGCTGATACCCCACGTCCGGCCGCTAAGAAGTTTGAGGAGATTGAGGCGGAAGAGAGCTTTCTGGCAGACAGTGACGTAGGAGGGGCGGTGGGGAAGGAAGGAAGCAATGAGGCGGATATAATTTACTGGAAGGGCATGGAACTGGAAACTGAAAAGGAGACCGGCAGCAGCGACGACGGGGCGCGGAATCCTCGGCACGTTCCAGGCGGCGAGCAGCGGCAGGAAGCAAAAGGACGACCAGATTGATACCTCGAAGCGTCCGTGGCGGGCGGCGGCGGCGGCAGCGGCAGACAGCACGAGCACGAGTAGGGGCAGAGGTCCCCCGGCGACAGGACTCGACGACAGCAGACTTTGTGTGCTGGTACTCACGAATTTATGTGGCACTAAAAAAAATGCTGTGACTTCTTGTGGGAATGCTATATGATAGCTTGAAGTAGAAATGAACCATTCAAAATACGCTACACATTTTACACTGAATCACTAATTCCGTCTAAGCTGCTCACATAATTCACGATCAACATCACTGCACCTACTGTTCACATTGTAGGTATTTAAGAGAATATATCCACTAATACCTACACTGTCGAATATCTCCTGCTATCCACCACAAACATATGTTGTTTGTATCCTATGCTTATGTCAGTTCCCTGTCCTCAAAGTCCTCCATAAATAATTGACGTGGTATCCCTCTTTACATGGGTACCACTGGAATAATCCTTGAGCCTAATTAGTGAAAATCTGGATGAAGAGGTGGTGAAACTCTGCCGTCATGTACTGCCGTCCACGTATTTTTCTTTTGGTAGCAACTTCTTTGAGCAAAAGGACGGAGTGGCTATGGGCAGCCCTTTATCACCCATAGTCGCCATATATCGTTGTGCCCTGTTCCAGTAGGGGCGGCGCCACCAGCCCTGTCTAGGAGATAGTGCTGTGCACGCGACTGACGCCTATATGGGACGCGGTACTTCGATCTTGCACCAGTATTCAGCGGGACTCAGCAGCAGCGAAAGTTCCTGAAGATGACGGACAGTTGTACCGTCGAAATATTGAATCGGTTTGATTTTATTATCCGGCAGAAAACCTGCAAAGACTTCGAAGATTTGTCACGCCGGGAAGCCTACGAAGTTACAAAGACGTCTATGTTTGCAATTTGTTGGTATGTATTTCATGATATGTTCACAAAATTGAACAAATGCGCTTTTCAGAGAAAGCGCTGTTACCTTTGAAAAACTCAGAATCTTGCAGGACATAGTTGTGTTCAAATTAAAAAGAGTGTGCGAAAACCTTTTAGGATACAAGATGAAAATAAAGGCCAGTGGCGGGTTTATATTTATTTATTTATATTTTTTGTTCTTCAGGTAGATCGATGCTTTGCGGTCATTTGTTCATCTACGTTCTGCGTTGTTCGTTGAAAATTTTGCTTAGTTTTTTTAATTGCAGATGTTGTCAAGCACTCTTTCTTTTTCTCTCTTTTAATTGGTTCTTCGGTTTGATTGGTCCTTTGCAGACGTTGGTTTATTTTGTCTCATTTTGATCGTTTCGTCGTTGTCTCTGTTTTCGTTATAGAGGGCGTCGAGCACTTTGACCGAGCACGCTGAGCTACCACGCCGGCAACCCTCTTACCTAGCGCTCTGAGCCACCGCGCCTGGCAAGTTTCGGACCACCATCTATGATGTTCGTGCGTCACAAACTAAATCGCTGCCCATTACGCAACGCCGAACAGTTTCGAGAGTAATCCGCAACTCTCAGTATAGTATCTCCTATATCATCCTCATCTACTTCTTCTCCCCTTCCTTCAATATTGCCGCTAAGTTCATTTCCTTCATAGAGCCTCTCTATATACTCTTTCCACCTTTCAGCTTTACCTTCTTTGCTGAGAACTGGTTTTCCATCAGTGTCCTTGATATTCATAGAACTGTTTTTCTTATCTCCAAATATCTCTATTATTTTTCTGTAGGCAGTATCTATTTTCCCCCTATTTATACATTCTCCTACATCCTTGCATTTGCCTTCTAGCCACTCCTGCTTAGCCATTTTGCACTTCCTGTCAATCTCATTTCTTAGTCGTCTGTACTCCATTTTGCCTGTTTCATTTACTGCATTTTTATATTTTCCCCTTTCATCGATTAAATTTAATATGTCCTGTGATATCCAAGGATTTTTTGTAGGTATTCCCTTCCTACCTATTTTGTCTTCTGCTGTCTTCACTATTTCATCTCTGAATTCCATCCATTCCTCCTCTACTGTTTTATTTCCCCCCGTTTCTGTCAATTGTTGCCTAAAGCTCCCTCGGAAATTCTCAAGAACTTCAGGTTCCTTCAGTTTATCCAGGTCCCACCTCCTTTTCCTCCTACCTTTCTGCATTTTTTTCAGTTTCAGCCTACAATTCATGACTAATAAGTTATGGTCAGAGTTTATATCTGCCCGGGGTATGTCTTACAGTTTAAAACCTGGTTCAGAAATCTATGTCTTACCATTATAAAATCTATCTGGTATCTCCCGGTGTCTCCCGGTCTCTTCCACGTATACAACCTTGTTTTGTGATTCTGAAATCAGGTATTTGTTATAACTAAATTATGTTCCGTGCAAAATTCTACCAGGCGGCTTCCTCTTTCATTCCTTTTGCCCATACCATATTCACCTACTATCTTCCCTACCCTTCCCTGTCCTACTACCGAATTCCAGTCTCCCATAACAATTAGGTTTTCCTCTCCCTTAATTTTCTGAATAATTTCCTTGTCTCCTCATACATTTCTTCGATTTCCTCATCATCGGCAGAGCTAGTTGGTATATAAACCTGTACTACTGTGGTCGGTGTTGGCTTCGTATCAACCTTGACTACTATAATGCGATCACCGCGTTGCTCATAGTAGTTTACCCGCATTCCTATTTCCTTATTCATTATCAGACCTACTCCTGTAATACCCCCAAATAATTTTGTATTTATAATCCTGTACTCACCTGACTAGAAATCCTGTTCCTCTTTCCACCGAACTTCACTAATCCCCACTATATCTAACTTCGACCTATCCATTTCTCTTTTTAAATTTTCTAGCTTCCCTACCTGATTAAGGGATCTAACATTCCACGCTCCGATCCGTAGAATGCCAGTGCTGTGTTTCCTGATTACCACATCCTCCTGAGTAGTCCCCGCCCGGAAATCCGAATGGAGGACTGTTTTACCTCCGGAATATTTTATCCGAGAGGATGCCATCATCAAATGTTCATACAGTAGAGCTGCATGTTCTCGAGAAAGTTTACGGCTGCAGTTTCCCCTTGCTTTCAGCCGTTCGCAGTAGCTGTGTGGCAAAGGCACATTAGCTGATGTTACAAGGTCAGCTCAGTCAATCATCCAGACTGTTGCCCCTGTAACTACTGAAAAGGCTGCTGCCCCTCTTCAGGAATCACATGTTTGTCTGGCCTCTCCACAGATACCACTCCGCTGTGGTTGCACCTACGGTACGGCTATCTGTATCGTTGAAGCACGCAAGCCACCCTAACTTGGCAATGTCTGTGGTTCATGGGAGTGGAACGTGATCTACCCATCAAATTTCCATCATTCGTCTGTAGCACCACATTTCAAAAGCTTCTATCATCTTTTTATCTGATCTCCTTATCGTCCACGTTTCACTCCCATACAATGCCACATTCCAGACAAATGCTTTCAGAAAGGACTTCCTAACATTTAAATTAAAATTAGATGTCAACAAGTTACGCTTCTTTAGAAACGCTTTTCTTCCCATAGCCATTCTGCATTTTATATCTTCTTTACTTCGGCCATCAGAAGTTCTCTTGCTACCCAAATAAAATTCATCTACTACTTTCATTGTCTCATTACCTAATCTAATTCCTTCAGCATCGCCTGATTTTCTGCCATTGCATTCCATTAGCTTCGTTTTACTCCTGTTAATGTTCATCTTATATCTTCCTTTCAAGGCGCAGTCCATCCCATTCAATTGCTCTTCCAGATCTTTTGTGGTCTATGACAGAATTACTATCTCATCGGCAAACCGATATGTTTTTATTTCTTCTCCCTGCACTTTAATGCCCTCTCCTAATTTCTCCTTTCATTCCTTCACTGCCTGCTCAATGTCCAGATTGAACAACATTGGGGAAAGGCTACAACCCTGTTTTACTTCCTTCCCAAACTCTGCGTCCTTTTCTTGCCCTTCGACTCTAATAACCGTTGAATGGTTTTGGATAGGTTGAATATAACTCTTCGCTCCCTATATTTTACCCCTGATACCTTCAGAATTTGGAAGAGTCTATTCCAGTCGACATTGTCAAAAGCTTTCTCCAAATCGACAGACGCTAAAAACGTAGGTTTCCCTTTCCTTAGCCCATCTCCTAAGATAAGTCGTAATGTGAGTATTGCCTCCCGTGTTCCTATATTTCTCCTAAATCCAAACTGATCTTTCCCGAGGTCGGATTCCACACGTTTTTCCTTTCGTCTGTAAATAATTCCTGTCAGTATTTTGCAACAATGACTTATTAAACTGATAGTTCTGTAATTTTCACATTTGCCTGCACTTGCTTTCTTTGGAATTGGTATTGCAATATTCTTCTTGAAGTCGGAGGGTATTTCCCCTGTCTCATACATCTTGCATATCAGGTGATACAATTTTTTCACGACTGGCTCTCCTAACGACATCAGCAGTTCAGACGTAATATCATCTACTCCAGGGGCCTTTTCGACTCAAGTCCTTCAGCGCTTTGTCAAATCCTTCTCGAAGTATCATATCTCCTATTTCATCTTCAACCACTTCGTCTTCCATTTCTAGAATACTGCCTTCGAGTTTATTTCCTTTGTACAGTCCCTCTATATATTCCTTCCACAGTTCTGCTTTCCCCTCCTTGCTTAGTACTGGTTTTCCGTCTGAGTTCATGATATTCATACAGCTGCTTTTCTTGTCTCCAAATATCTCTTTTATTTTCCTGTAGGCGGTATCTATATTTATCTTTATCTTTATCTGCTAGCATGACATTTTTAGACATTATATTTTAATTTATTGGCTTAACAACGACGTGTTTTGATAATTCTCAATACGTCATTGCTTTGAAATGAGAACACATGAGTTATAATAAGAAAATCATCAAATACAGGAAGAAAGATGGCGTACACAAAAATGAATTTCGTGCAAGGTTTCGGGCGAGGGATGTCATATGACATTTCCGGTTGCCAAATATTGAGCACTTTCATAAATCCAACGAGACATATGCACTACGGTGGTTATTATTTCGTGTATATTTTACTGTTTTAATTTTGCACCAGCCATCCATTTTATAACTGTTATCTACCACCACTTGATTTTCTATGTAACTATCATACAGTACACCTACCAGATTTTATGTGGAGCACTATAATAAGCAGTTTAATGTCAATGAGACCAGGTGATGACACCATGGTGTCGAAACCGGTGGTCATGAATAAATAAAATAAAAATTGCGACCTTGGCATCTATCCTATTTACACAATACTATCATTCCCTAAGATGAGTTATTAAGTGAAAATGAAAATGTGGGGGAGATATTAAAATTATAGTTTAAAGAGGTGAAAGTTCAAAAAAGAGTATATTTGTCAAAGCTAAACTCAAATATCAAATAATTTTAGGTGTTTGTTAAAATATGGTCAGAAAGAATATTACATATTGGGTGCATATATACTATCACAATAGTAGAGTCGTAATCAAATCGTCCATCAATTTTTATTATTTTTATTCTTATTATTTGTGTTCGAAATGTTTGCAAAAAGCTATAAAACTACAGACGAATCTAAAATAGGCCATAAAACACGCCAGTACGATTTTTTCTTTCGTACAACTGAGAGTGGCCATAATACTCTTGCGACTTGTTTGGGTGTGCCTCGCCTTGTAAAGACAGAAAGACGAATGTAGATATGGTGTCTGTTCTTTCGGACATTTCCGACAAAAGACACACAATTGTCTGACATTAATAGCTGTAAATTACGAATTAGAAATAGTCAAACATCTCGACTGTTTCAGGTCGTTGACTTACATTCCTCGGCGAAGTTGAAAATTTGAGCCGGATAGGGTCTCGAAACCGGATATGGCCAGCGGTCGTCTTCAACCATTAGGCTATCTGGACACGATCCCGTCCTTCCAAAATTCCCAATTAGCTCACACTACAACTAAGTGGCCCCGTCCATTGTTCCACTGCCTTCAAACCTTATCTATAGTCCCACAAGCGATCGATCTCATTTGTTAAGCAGCACGGAAACTGTCATTTACCTGTTTGAGGCGTAGATAGATTTATGGATATAGTATCCGTTCGGACGTGTCCAAACGCGCAGGCACCGTATCCAAAATTCTATGTTTACCTCAAACAAGAAAATGATGATTTCTGTGAACAGCCAAGTCCTGTCCTTTGTGGGATTACAGATCAGGGTGCAGGCAAGTGGAACAGTGGACAGGGTGCACTATGGTAGTGCCGGCCGCGGTGGCCGAGGAGACTTAGGCGCTCCAGTCACGGTCTACACGGCCACTACGGTCGGGGGTTCGAATCCCCCCTCGGGCATGGATATTTGTGCTGTCCTTAGTCTTAGCAAGTTCATAAGTAGTTTGTAAGCTTAGGGACTGATGACCCCGTAGTTAAGTCCCATAAGTTCTACAAACATTTGAACATTTGAACACTATGGTAGTAGTGTACTATAAGATGAAAATTTGGACAGGACAAGAAGCGCTTCCGACTGCCTAACGGTTAAGGCAACTGCTAGCCCAAGCCGGGAGAGGCTTGTTCGACTCCCGGCCCAGCACAAATTTTGAGCCGGCCGCGGTGGCCAAGGAGACTGAGGCGCTTCAGTCACGGTCTGCACGGCCACTACGGTCGGGGGTTCGAATCCCCCCTCGGGCATGGATATTTGTGCCGTCCTAGTTCGTAAGTAGTTCATAAGTAGTTTGTAAGTTTAGGGACTGATGACTCCGTAGTTAAGTCCCATAAGCTTTACAAACATTTGGACATTTTTGAACAAATTTTGAACTTCGCTTTTGAATTTAATTCATGGCTCTGAAACAGATGAGGTGTTTCAATATTCTTGATTTTCAAAGGGAGATGATCCTATTTCTTATTTCCAGCATCCCATTTTCTGTAGGGTTATTATCAAGTTCAGATTAATATCTAGGTATCACGATTGTGTTGTATGTGCCATTCGAACAAGAACGTAAATAAGCGACAGAAATATCTGCATCTGGGGGCATTACGTTTTTCGAAGAGACTTTTCCTGTGTGGTGGTCTCTGTTAGTGGTATGGGAATGTTGTGAGAGAAACTTGTGAGTAATGAGGTCTGTCGCGGCGGATGGCAGACGCAGCGGGAGGAAAGGCGAGGTGCGCAGGTGGAGCGCGGGGATCGGCTGCCCTCTGAGAGGCGGCGCCGGCCCTCAAGTGGTGGCAAAGCCGCTTTGCGACGGCCGCCTTCCTCAGTACACGTCTCTGAAAGCCGCTTCTCAGAACACGCTGCAGCCACATTCCTCGCGTTGCTCTGTCGCGTTTCCAGCATTTTACGTATCAAAGCATTTCTTTACCGCCACGATACCTACTCCAAGGTACGTATTCGGATGTCTGTAGTCTCGTGTTGTGCTGCGCCCTTTTCTTTTGTTATTCATAACTGAAAAGTTCTTTTAGTTTCCCAACGTTGGCGTTTTCACCACCTTATATTGCTTTATTTAGTTCACAGAGATACATTTAAGAGATGCCGGCCGCGGTGGCCGAGGGGACTGAGGCGCTTCAGTCACGGTCTGCACGGCCACTACGGTCGGGGGTTCGAATCCCCCCTCGGGCATGGATATTTGTGCTGTCCTAGTTCGTAAGTAGTTCATAAGTAGTTTGTAAGTTTAGGTACTGATGACCCCGTAGTTAAGTCCCATAAGATATACAAACATTTGAATTTCTTTAAGAGATTGTGTCTTTTCGTAGTCTATTTTTATATCCTTTAGTACACATTTATTACGGAACTGATCACATGTCTCCCTAAAACTAAAAATGAAGTTTTGTTTTAGATTTAAGTGCTTGATAAATCTTTCTTCAAATCACACCTAACTAAGTTGACTTGCACTCTGCTGAGACTTACATATCCAAACGCTGGGGCGCGCGGCAATTGCCGAATGGTCTGAGGCGTCGTGTCAAGGATGGTGTAGGTTGCTTCCGTCAGAGGATCGAGTCCTCCAGAGGCATGGATCTGTCTTTTGCATTTAGAGTAAGTTAGTTTCAGTAGTTTGTAATTCTAGGGACGGATTACACCAGCTGTTTTGCCCCTTAGATATTTAAAAAAAATGAATGTTTTTCCAAACGCTCGACACTACTTCCATCCTCAACACCTTCATGCGGCCAAACGGTCTCAACTTCGTCTTTGTTCAGTGTATCTCCACGGCGTCTTAATGATTAAAATCCGAGGAACTGGAGGATAAGGTTTATTCATGAACTTACGGTTGTTTTAACACTTTCAGCCCCACATTATGTAATCAGGTTTGGAAAAATTAAAATTCATTGTTCAAATGTTCGTATGGTCTATGGGACTTAACTACGGGGTCATCAGTCCCTAAGCTTACAAAGTACTTATGAACTAGAAAAGACTAAGGACGGCACAAATATCCATGCCCGAGGGGGGATTCGACCCCCGACCGTAATGGCCGTGCAGACCGTGACTGGCGCGCCGCAGAGCGCTTGGCCACCGCGGCCGGCGAATTTCAGTGTTTTCTGTATTAATAGAGCGCAGTAAACATCGGAATATATGTTTCAAAACTATGGTAGAATTATTGATTTTTTATGTGATGTATTTCGTGCACAACACAGACGTTTATATCGAAATATTTTATTACTTGGGTGATATTTGTTGATAGTTAACACTGCGAGATCAATGATACTAGAATAATCTTCGCCACAGCACCAAAGACAAGAAAATTCACTGCTGGAATAAAATGAAAGGAACCACACTCACGCCCACAATCTCAGCCACTTACAGACGGCAACGCAACACAACCTCCAAGATGGACAGATTAATGCCTCAGACGTGCCTACACGCCCTACCATGCGGCAAAGTGTCGTAATTGAAGCATGTTGCTCTTCAACAAAAATGCAACTAAGAATTGATGCTCAAAATACGGTATAACTCAATTTTAATACGTTGTTGTCCAGGAACAACATTAGGAATAAAAGGGTGAATGCAGTGTTTTTCAACCTGTGGGTCTCGAACCCCATGGGGGTCGTAAAGCTTTACTCGGAAGGGGGGGGGGGGGTTCCGTCACAGGAGGAAGTATTTACACCATTAAATGTTCAAATGTTTGGAAAGCTTATGGGACTTAACTACGGGATCATCAGTCCCTAAACTTACAAACTATTTATGAACTACCTACAACTAAGGACGGCACAAATATCCATGCCCGAGGGGGGGATTCGAACCCCCGACCGTAGGGGCCGTGCAGACCGTGACTGGAGCGCCTCAGTCCCCTCGGCCACCGCGGCCGGCCACCATTAAATAACCAGGAGTTCAGAAACACATAGACGTATGCCTAAGTGAAACATATTTCATTTAAAAATTACGGAGTTCCTTGTGTAACATTCATTATTGTTTTATAAAGCAGTGTGTTAATGATGAATACGTGCGAACTCTGAAAACTGTTTTCAGGAGCCAATCGATAGTTAAAAGAGCATTATACAATAATTAACTCTGAAAAATTCGGAAAAAAGTACTACATGTTTACAAATTGTCTAAACATTTGGACCTTCCTTAATGAGTATAAGTCGCTTCTTAGTCTTGCCTCAAATGCGAAACAGTCGATAAACAAAATGTATTTTTATGTTGGAAATATGTAAAAATAAGATAATGTGTTCCCTTCCGAAAATTACACAAAAAATTCGTTCAACAATTTAAAAGAAAGTTGAAACAAAAGAAAGAAGATTGTATTTGTATCCTTTGAGATAAATTTTTGTTACGGTTTGTGAGAAGGGGGCGGATCCCGGAATATTTTTATTGGGAAGGGGGTCGCATATTCGGAAAGGTTGCAAAAACTGTCTTAAGGTATCCACCTTGGAATGTAACTAAAAGTTAGGAAACCGTTAGTGTGTTGTTTAAATAAAGTATTTCTACATCTGCTGCTGTGTGTTCTTTCGACATGAAGTTCTTTTTGGCTGTGGGTATCCAACCCGTAAACTTTTGTGGACATATAATAAACTACAATACCACCATACAACTATTAATTTATCGGAAACAGCTAAACCTTTAAACATTCTTTAAAGAAAGCTTTTGACAATGTCAGATGGAAAACAAGCCTTAAAGTTCTGGCAGTAGCAGGAGTAAACTTCAGGGAGCAAATATTTTGTAAATCTAGTACTGAAACCATGTGGCAATTATAAGATGAAGCGGAGCGCGCAGTTGGTCCCAGTCAGAGGTTCGAATACTTCCTCGAGTGTGTGTGTGTGTGTGTGTGTGTGTGTGTGTGTGTGTGTGTGTGTGTGTGTGTGTGTCTTTTATCCTTAGGTTAGTTTAAGTAATTTTGTAAGCATAGGGACTGATAACCACAGTAGTTAAGTCCCAAACATTCACAAACATTTAAATATTTGAGCAGTTATAAGAATCGAGATGCATGAAGGAGAGGTAATGCCGAAGAAGGGAGTGAACAAGGTTGCAACTTTCTCCGTGTTGTTCTATCCGTACATTATACAAGCAGTTAAGAAAACCGAAGAATAAATTAAAGTTCAGGGAGAAGAAATAAAGACTTTGAGGTATGCCTATGCGATTAGAGGAAGAAAAGGACTAGGAAGAGCAGTTGTAAAGAGTGGATACTATCTTAAAATGAGGATATAAGACCAATATTAACAAAATCTAAAACTAAAATAACGGAATGTAGTTAAAAGTTAAGCAGGCGATTCTTATCAGGAAACGAGACAGTAAAAGTAGCAGATGAGTTTTGTTATATGTGCAGCAAAATAACTGACGACGGACGAAGTAGAAAAGCAGGAAATGTAGAATGATAATGGCAAGAAAAACATTTCATAAGACGAGGAATTTGTGAACATCGAATATATATTTGAGTGCTACGAAGTCATTTACTAAGGTATTTGCCTGGAGAGCAGACTTATATAGCAATACGTTATAGGTAATAAATAGTTCAGACATCAAAATAATTTACGCTTTTTAAATTTATTACTGAGGAATCATACTGAAGATGAGATCATGTAACCAATGAAAAGATGGTGAACAGAGTTAGGGAGAAAACAAAATTGTAAGTTATGGCATAACGTGAGTAAAATACGTGATCCGTTGCTACGACACATTCTGAGACGTCAACTGTACTGTAGGGACGTGTGAGGGTTAGAAACTACAGGTGGGGACCAAGAGTACAATAAGCAGATTGAAAAAGAGGTAGGTATCAGAAATTAATAAGAAATTAAAAGGTTTGTACGGGATACACAGTTGTAGCGTAGAGAGCTAAATCAAATCAATCTTCGTACTGACGACCTCAACAAATGATGGCGTTTCAGATTTTTAATTTTAATAAAATACGAAACTTACAAGAATATCATTTTTCGACATGGTCTCCTTGCTTTTCAATGCACTTCGTCCATTGCTCTACAAGCTTCCTTGTGCCCTCATAAAAGAAGGTTTTCGGTTGAGCTGCGTGCCAGGAATGCACCGCTTCCTTCACTGCATCGTCCGAGTCATATAGACGGCCCCTTAATGCTTGTTTGAGTGCACCAGACAAATGATAGAAGGGGCAAGATCGGGACTATATGTAGGATGATCCAGTACTTCGAATTTGAGTTTCTGGAGCGTTTCAGCAGTGTGGACAGCAGTATGCAGACGGGCATTGTCGTACAACAACGCAACACCTTCTGACAGCAATTCTCGGCGTTTGCTTCGAATTGCAGGCTTTAGCCTGTCAGTAAGCATCTCACTGTAACGTACACTGTTTATTGTTGTGCCCCTTTCACCATAATGTTCCAGTACGGGACCTCGTGCATCCCAAAAATCCGTAAGCATCAGTTTTCCTGCGGACGGTTGGGTCTTGAACTTTTTCTTGCACGGCGAATTTGGATGTTTCCATTCCATGCTCTGCCGTTTACTCTCCGGCTCGTAATGATGGATCCATGTGTCGTCACCACTAATGATTCTGTCTAAGTAGTTGTCTCCTTCGTTAACATAGCGATCCAAATGTTTATTGCAGATGTCGAGGCGCATTTGCTTATGCAACTGTGTGAGTTGTTTTGGGACTCATCGTGCACCAACTTTACGAAACCCAAGTCAGTTGTGAATAATTTCGCTGGCGGAACCATGACTAATTTGAAGACGATGAGCCACTTCATCAATAGTTAATCGTCTGTCTAAGAGAATCATTTCACGTCATCGCTCAATGGTTTCTTCATTTGTGGCGGTAAACGGTCGTCCAGCTCCTTCACCGTGCTTAATACTCGTGCGATCATTTCGTAATTTTTCAATCCACTTGTACACACTTCGTTGTGGCAAAACACTGCTCCCGTACTGTACTGAAAGTCTTCTATGAATTTCGGCCCCTCATACACCTCCACCGAGCGAGGTGGCGCAGTGGTAACGCACTGGACTCGTATTCGGGAGGACGGTGGTTCAAATCCACCCCCGGCCATCCAGATTTAGGTTTTCCGTGATTTCCCTAAATCACTCCAGGCATATGCCGGGATGGTTCCTTTCAAAGGGCACGGCCGATATCCTTCCACATCCTTATCCAAAACTCCGAGCGTTAGCTCCGTCTCTAATGACCAAGTTGTCGATGGGACGTTAAACCCTAAGTTTCCGTCCTTCCTTCCATACACATCCAGCCTACAAAAAACGTATCACTGAACGTTGCTTTTCTTTGGTGCAAATAGACAGCGGAGCAGCCATGATTAACAGCACGGCAGCGACAACGAAACTAACGTAGCAGCTTGAAAATTGCAAAGATATAACAACAAATAAACAAAGCATACGTCACCAACGTAAAACGACAGTACTACCAACATAAACAAAAATATAACTAAATTGCGGATAATAGTTGACTTACCCTCGTAGTTTACAGTTTTCAGCAATGTAGAGGAAACTAATAACACAAAGTTAACTAAATTACAAATTATTGTTCAAATGTTTGTAGAGCTTATGGGACTTAACTACGGGGTCATCAGTCCCTAAACTTACAAACTACTTATGAACTACCTAAGACTACAGACGGCACAAATATCCATGCCCGAGGGGGGATTCGAACCCCCGACCGTAGTGGCCGAGCAGACCGTGACTGAAGCGCCTCAGTCCCATCGGCCACCGCGGCCGGCACAAATTATTGAATAAATTTTAGGAAAGAGGTGTGAATTACAAAATGTAAAATTATAAGATGAATAAGATTAGTGATATACATAAATATTGATTTTACAAATTAAAAAGAAGATCTTGAATCAGTGTTACTGCCATCAGTGATGTTTGAGGATAAAAGTCTAGACATGTCCTTCAAGACAATCATCCTCAAACATCAAGTTAATATACATCTAATTTTCTTAACTGCTGTTAACTAACAGCTAAAACGGGTACTATGGCTTTGTCCCTTATACAAGTACTATAAGTGATTCAGCGCTTTGAAGTACTAATAATTTAAAATCTTGAAGTTTTATTGTGTCATTTTGTCGTGGTAGTTGGCGTCAGTTCACTGGCTCTTTCTACGACTAAACGTTATAATTGTTCAGTAATTCATACATTCGGCTAGTTTTGCTAGTATCTTTAGATTCAGATCCTACGTGACATCCGTTGTCATGTGTATTTCCACCTTGCTCGCAGTCCTCTTCATTGTCAGTGTCGGCGCACTAGTCTAGGCCCTGTGGTGGTCCACCCAGTGGCGGATTAACGAAATTTTATGGGTGGGGGCGGTTCACTAGAAATACTACCCAGTGGTCCCCCCCAACCGTTAAGGAGAATAACTTTCATAAACTATTCAAAGCTGTTCTCATACTTTAAATTATCAAAAAGGACAAAAGTATTTTTGAAATATATTTCAATTTCTTGATATGTGTGGCATTCATAGCCTTTTTCTGAGTAGTTTCATTTACATAGTTGTTAATCTGAAACCACAACGTCTGTAGGTTTTGACTACGCAGGGTTTCTATGGGTATTAAAGGCAAATAAACTGAAACTAGAATAAGCAGTTTTGCCCTCAATAGTTTTCCTGGCGAGTTTCAGTGTCAAATAGTTCTTCCTGCTGTTGCAGCCAGGAAGAGAATAAAAGATCAAACTAAAAGAACTAATTGAAGGACAAATGTAAGGTGTGCAACACTGCAACCACTTAATCGCACGGCCTGGCAGAAGTGATCTGTTTCCACCTTTCCCATTTTTCCACCTACAGCTTGATCTCTACCTTCCGATTAACTTCAAAATGTTCAAATATCTTTAAAGCTGTGGTCAGAGCGCTCGGCCGTTCCTCAGCTACTCTGTGGTAAAGACATTAAAGTTAATAGTGAAGCATTGAATTAAAATTTGTGATGCGGCTGGCAATCGAACCCGGGCCTCCATTTTCACTGGGCAGGGGTCTTCCCTTTCCCACTTACCATGGCTTTGTTGTTCAAAGTTGATTATGAATCGCTCACCCTTCCCCGCGACCGTGGTGGACTAGGTCTGTATCACGTACCGGATAGAGCTCGTGTCCTCTTTATTAGCTCCCAGATGACGATATGGACACGTTTCCAGGCGAGCCTTACTGGTCTTCTATTGTCAACTTATACGCCGACCTCGCTGTCAGCTCCGGTTATAATGTCGGTTATTCCAGTTCCTTTCCATTATATCAGATATTTTATTCTCGAGCTCAGATATCTCACCTCAAATTGTCCGTCTTTTACTTACGCAGAACTAAAGCTGTCTATGATGTTCTACAGAGACGTCTACCATCAAATCCGATTGAACAAAAATTTCCCCAGTTTGACTGGCGTTCCATCTGGTACACTGTATCTGCTTCTTTTCTTGATTCTGCTGTACAGTCGGTCTGGTACCTTGCTGTCAAATGCCGGCCTCGGTGGCCGAGGAGACTGAGGCGCTCCAGTCACGGTCTGCACGGCCACTACGGTCGGGGGTTCGAATCCCCCCTCGGGCATGGATATTTGTGCCGTCCTAGTTCGTAAGTAGTTTCTACGTTTAGGGACTGATGACCCCGTAGTTAAGTCCCATAGACTTTACAAACATTTGAACAATTTTTTTGCTGTCAATTGTAAGCATGTATGCCGATATCGCCTTCATCGTATCCACCTCGCCGAGTCACCTCTCTGTCTCAGGTGTGGGGTGGCTGATACTGACGAACATCGTTTTGTTTGTGGTACTGATGCTGACGTTTGGCAACAGATTCGCCGTGTGATAGCTTCCCTCAAGAGAACTATTCCAGAGAGTATTACTCCTCAGTGGGTATTATTTCCGGCCGGAGTGTATTTTCCAAAGGCTAAGAGCAATGCTGTGAATTGGATTCGCGGACATACCATACGCTATCTTTCTGGAGATACTGCGCCGGCCGCGGTGGCCGAGGTGACTAGCCGGGCGCCGTGGCTCAGCGCGCCCGGTCAGAGGGCTGAACGCCCTCTGTAATAAAAAAGCTGAGCCAACAACACACCGAACACAAACGAACAAAAACGATCAGCGTCCGCATCGATGAGAACTACCCATAGAAAAAAAAAAAAAAAAAAGAAAAAAAAAGAAAAAAAAAAAGGTGACTGAGGCGCTCCAGTCACGGTCAGCACGGACACTACGGTCGGGGGTTCGAATCCCCCCTCGGGCATGGATATTTGTGCCGTCCTAGTTTGTAAGTAGTTCATAAGTAGTTTGTAAGTTTAGGGACTGATGACCCCGTAGTTAAGTCCCATAAGCTTGACAAACATTTGAACATTATTTTTTGGACACACTGCAAAATCGAAACTTGATTTTTAGACCTATCTCAACGATCGCCATTATAGAATTGTACGTCACCCTAAATACAGACAATACTGTTCAAACTTCCTTGGGAGTACCTTCAACTGGAATGTGTTCAGTCAATAGAGAGGAATTTTAAATGTTTGAACTGCTGTTCCTACTTGAACTGTTCAACGGAATGCACATTCTACGAGAAGCCGTGACTAGCCTTACTAGCCGCAATGAACCGAGATCTTCTGAACTATACAACGCACATCAAGATCTATTAAAACAAAACAAAAACAAAAAAATAAAATAAAAAACAACATAATAATGAGAATAAAGAGATTTTCTTTGTTTTGTTCTCATCTACTGCACATTTTCTTTCCTTCTCCTTGTTTCGGTTCCCTTACATAGGTAGTTTCTAGGGGTAGTTTTAGTTAGGCGCCAACGCCAGAAGAGGTTGAGGTTCTTTTTTTTATCAGGGTGAAAGTGGCGGTGGAACTATAGTTTCCATTCCTTTTGTAGTCCCTTTTTCCCAATTAAAAAAAAATAGTGTAGTGGGCAGCACGTTTGATTTTAATGCACATGGTCAGTGGTTCGGAAACCGCATCTACCAAAAAATGTTCTCCTTTTTTCCTAAAAGGGTTTCGGACACTCTTATTAATTAAATAGAGCTACGTTCTTTATATTTAGAGTTGTGCGTATGTAAGAATGCTTCTTCTAAGATGCGTGTTTGTTCTGTTTCGTGAACATGCCATGAAATATGTAACAACGAACTGATGAATGGTCTTCTTAAGCATATGCACGTAAACTGGAAGGATACTGTAATAATGAATATTCTGAACAACTTTCTGATATTGGTAGTTTCGTATATATAGGAAGTCGTAGATTTCTGTGGCAAGTGTATTTCCTTAATGAAACGGAAGGGAAGTGTATACATTGCAACAAATTCCTTTGTTTATTTTTTAAGCAATTATTCACTATTTATGTAATATATTGAAAGTCATTAATTAGAATAATGCATCTACTAAAATGTTTGTCTTTGACATTGTTGCTATGGACGCATTTAATGTAGATGGTATTACCTTTCCTGTAGTTCAGATATGACTTCATTCATGTTACTTTGTTCTGTTCTAAAATAAGAGCAAATCGTGATTACGTTCTCTTTTACAGCTAAAATCACAAACAGAATAATGTGGTAATACTGAATTACACATAAATCTAGTACTTAATATACAGGGTGTTTCACTAAGTGTTTTGCCTCTGTAACTTAGAAAATAATAGGTGACGGGAAATTTTAATGCGGTAGGTCAACACAAGAAATGTTACATTTTCTGCGGAGCTATGAACATAGTTTATTGTATCATTTTCCGAAGAGTTACAGCTCAAAGATATAATTTTTAAGTGGAATAATAGTTTTTTCTGTTGTGCATTGGATTCGTTGAAACCAGCTGCGTCCAAATCAATTTAAACTACATTCCTATCACTGTTAGTTTGGGAGCTACAACCCTTCATAGTTTCAGGGGCAGATACCACAAACGCTGCGCATAATTCAATGCGCCTTCTAAATGTGGTGCGGCCGAGTTGTAACATCGCCGGTGTCACGGAGCGAGAAGCTTCCTCGAGGCGCTGTTAGACTGCCGACTGTCGCCGCACTCGGCCGTATACCCTATAATTGGAGCCACACAAACTGACATCGGATGACGATGGCATACACGAACAACGAGTGCGTTGACATGTTGCTGATGCTCGGCGAGTGCCGACATGATGCCACTAAAGCACCCACGGCGTATGCCGTGAGATATCCTAGGCGAAGAGCCCCGGCAGCCATTACGTTCTTACGTGCCGAACAACGACTTCGGGAAACATGCAGCTTGGTAATGCGCCGCAGTAAAAGACGAGCCGTTGCTCTAGTCGCTGGTGTCAGTCTCACATCTGTGTGGCGTTTAGTACACGGCCACATATTTCACCCGTACCGCCTGTCACTGATCCAGGAGATGCATGGGAACGATTTCCGTGCAAGAGTGACATTCTGTGAGTGGGCCATGCGTAATTTCACGCTGGAGTCTTTACAAAGTGTTATGTGTTCTGATGAGTCCACGTTCACGAATTATGGTGCAGTGAATCGCCATAACATGCACTACTGGGCCGCAGACAATCCTCGGTGGGTACGAACTGTCGACCGTCAACGTAGGTGGTCTATTAACGTGTGGTGTGGAATCCTTGGGGATGAAATCATCGGTCCACACTATTTCCCAGGTACACTGACAGGTGAGTTATATCGCGTTTTTATAGCCGACAGTTTGGGTGGTCTCCTTGAACATGTGTGTCTACACGCGAGAGTCCATATGTGGATGCAGCACGATGGTCACCCAGCCCATTCTGCGCGTGCTGTTGTGGAAGAACTAAACAACAGGTTTGCAAGAAGATGGTTGGGGCGCCATGGTCCTCATTCATGGCCCGCAAGGTAGCCCGATTTAACACCAGTAGATTTCTTTTTGTGGGGATATCTAAAGGATCGTGTTTATGTCACTGAGCCCAAATCCCCAGATGATCTAAAACGGCGCATCGAGGACGCATGTCGCTTCGTCACACCGGCGATGTTCCATCTCGTCCGCAGATCCTTTCGACGGCGCATTGCATTATGCATTGAGGAACATGGACACATATTTGAACATCTCATGTAAATCAACTTCCCACCGCCGTAACATCCATCACCCACCACACAGCCATGTATTGTGTACAGCGTGTGGTATCTGCCCCTGAAACTTTGAAGGATTGTAGCTCCCAAACTAACAGTGATAGGAATGTAGTTTAAATTGATTTGGACGCAGCTGGTTTCAACTATTCCAATGCACGATAGAAAAAACTATTGTTCCATTTAAAAATTATATCTTTGTGCTGTAACTCTCTGGAAAATGTTACAATAAACTATGTTCATAGCTCCGCAGAAAGTGTAACATTTCTTGTGTTGACCTACTGCATTAAAATGTCCCGTCACCTATTATTTTATAAGTTACAGAGGCAAACATACTTAGTGAAACACCCTGTATATACAAAGTTAGTAATGTAATTACGTCATTTACAACAGTCATTGTAACAGTATCTCCCCAGTTTATGTACATGTTTACAATTCGTTGGTATGTATTTCATGGCATGTTCTCGAAACAGAACAAATGCTCTTTACAGGGAAAGCGCTGTTACCTTTGAACAACTCGGAATATTGCAGAATATAGTTGTGTTCAGTTAACAAGAGTGTACGAAGACCTTTTAGCTAGTAAGAGGGGAAAAAATTGTCAGTGGTGGTTATATATATATTCTTCAGGGAAATCGATGCTTTGCGGTCGTTTGTTCATGTTCGTTGAGAATTTTACTCAGTTTTTTCTTATTACAGATGGCTTTGAAACAACACCGTCTGAAGAGAAGGCCTGTCCACTGCTTTGCCACGTCACGTCATGCAGAGCAGATCGGGATGGCGTAGCTGCCGGCCGCGGTGGCCGAGGTGACTGAGGCACTCCAGTCACGGTCAGCACGGCTACTACGGTCGGGGGTTCGAATCCCCCCTCGGGCATGGATATTTGTGCCGTCTTTAGTCTTAGCTAGTTCATAAGTAGTTTGTAAGCTTAGGGACTGATGACCCCGTAGTTAAGTCCCATAAGTTGTACAGACATTTGAACATTTTGATGGCGTAGCTCACTGGCTGGGTGATGGGGCACAGCCCACTGCCTTACATCGGCCGGGCTGTGAGCTACGCGATCCCTATCTACTCTGCATGACGTGACGTGACGTGACGTGACGTGCAGTGCACATGCCTTCTCTTCAGACGGTGTTGGTTGAACCCTCTTTCTTTTTTTCTCTCTTTTCATTGGTTCTTCGGTTTGATCGGTTCTTTGTGGACGTTGGTTTGTTTTGTTCTATTTTGATCGCTTCGTCGATCACTCTGTTTTCTCGTCGTCGAGCTACCATGTCGGTAACTCTGACCGAGCGCGCTGAGCGCGCCCTAGCAAGCTTCGAACCTCCGTCTAACATGTTCGAACATCACAAACTAATTCCTCGCCTATTACGCTATGGCAGAACAGCTGCGAGAGTAATCCGTTATTCTCGTACCGTCCATGGCAGGCGTTAACTAACTAACATTAGGTTATAATTCATTGTCCTAAGAACGACGTGTTTTTGATAATTTTCAGTGCGGCATTGCTGTGAAATAGCAATGCTTGAGTTATAATAAGAAAATCGTCAAGTAGAGAAAGCAAAATGGTGTACGCAAAAGAGAATTTCAGGGATGTCACGTGACTTATTTACCAAAGCCAATTGTGCGCTGTGTTCCACCCGCTCGTCCGAACGTCAAATGTACGCTACGTTCGTTCCAGGATATACTCATTCATAACCAGTACAGGCAAAGAAAATAAACTTTGAACAAACTATCAAGGCAAGACAGGTGATAATATTTTAACGGGAAAATATAATGAAAATGTGGGAGAGACATTAAAATGATAGTTGAAAGAAGTAAAAATTCAAAAAAAGAGTATGTTTGTCAAAGCTAAACTCAAATGTCATATAAATTTGGCCGTTTGTTAAAGTACGGTCAGCAACACCATTACGTATTGGGTTAATAGGTATTATCACAATAGTAGTCGTAATCGTATCACTATAATTTATTATTATTTTTGTCGGAAATGTCTGCAAAAAATTATGATACTACAAATCTAAAGTGGGCCATAAAGAACGTCAGTGCGGTTTTTTTTTCTTTTACTTTTGTGAGATTCAACTTTGTTCTTTAATCCCCCAATATTTTGGTGAAATATGGTAACATTATTTTTTACTTTACTTCTGTCAGATTCATGTGAGTTCTGAGCATCTTTAGCGCATGCCTGCCTAAACTATCCGCTGTACCCTGGTCTTAGCCTAAAAAAGAGGTACATTCATGAATTGCAGTGTCCTCCCTTCAACCTAGCCAGTTTACCCTTCCCTTTCCTATTGAGATGTAGGCCATGCCTTGTGAAGTCCCACCTATCTATAGCCTCAACAGGAACCAAACCAATGTCTGACAGAGTGGCCGCCCTACGCAAATGATCTAACTCCATATTGACCATCCTGACAGCGGTTCAGCTGGAGCTGATCATGTCGCACGAAAGCAGGCACCAGACCAACATTTGTGTGGGTCGCTGCAGAGGCTATTTGCGCCAGGTCACACTCAATACTGTAGCCCTGATCCTTACAGATACTGTTTCCCACTCCACCCACTACCACAACATGATCTTGTATAGTGAAATGTTTGCACAGGGAACCTAAATCCTCTACTACCTGGCTAAGACATGCGCTGGGCTTGTTTGCGATCTGGTACCTGTCACCTAATTTTTCGTGCAAAATCTGGCCTGCACCTCTTCCATAGGTGCTACTCAGCAACAGAACTTTCTTCTTAATTTCTCGTTTTTCGAAACTGTTGGTTTCCTAATGAAGTTAGGTTGCATCTTAACTACTCCTTCTTCTACTGGAGCCTCTTCCTTACTCAACTGTGATAGCAGGGAAAATCTATTGGTTGTGGCAATTGCAAAACTGCCAGACACTGTTCTCTTTCTCTGGCCCCTGGTCCCAGCTATCACGTCCCACACATCTGGTACCCTCTTCCCCCTTAACCTCATCAGTTCCTCCCTTGCTCTATCCAAATCAGCCCTCCTGTTCTGCTATTTTCTTATCTCTTGAGCAAACCCTGCAAAAGAATGGAAAAGTCTCGTTTGTTTCCCCAACTCCCAACCGCTACATCCCCAATGAAACAACCTGTCGCAACAGCTGCATGAAACCCCTGAACTAAGTTTCCTACGGCAGCTCACACACTTGGTATTCATAATTGTTTACAAATTAATTACGAGGTTTACTTAATTGATTATATATATATATATATATATATATATATATATATATATATATATATATATATATTACTACAAATATAATTATGTATTAGAGACTGATATGTATGGAAACTATTAGATAATGCACTTAAAACTGAGGTGTCACGCTAAAGACGCACCCTCGGAAATTAGGCCCAAAACCAGTAAGTAAAAAAAAAAAAAAAAAAAAAAAAAAAAACACTAAAACAAGAGGCAAATAAAAGAAAAACGTTTATTGGTGATCACGCCAATGAAAGTATTTAATTAGTTAGAAACGTTATTTTACAATTTATTACTAGCTAAATTCCTTATCTCTTACGAGCGCTCTTCAACCGCACGTCCGACCTTGCGCAGGGCTGTCCAAAGTATTTCGGCAGTATTGATGGCCGACGTGTGTTGCGAATGCAATGAAATCGAGTGAGACGCTAGGTGATGAACACAATCGCAGAATACGCCGGGCTGAACTCTGAAAAAATTCGGACGTGTGTGGACTTTGATTTTGAACAGTAGTCGGAGCTCATCGCATTCTGGCTTGGTTTTATTATTATTATTATTTTTAATAGAACAACGAACGTTAATAGTAATCATTTTAGGAACATTATTCAAATGATTAAATATTCATATAGCTATATTGTTAGCAATATTGGGGGCTCGAGCTAATCATACCAGACGGAGTCTAACGAATTTAGTGGTTCTCGCCGGATATAATCAAACAATGGGCAATAAGTCATTCCCTAAGACGAAGTTAGTTAGTTTAAAGGTCCGTACCGTCACAATTGGGGACTAGTGTCCGGAATTTCTAGATTGCTACACACCTAGGCTCGAAGCTCAGGGAATCTAGGAGTGGAGGAAATTAAAAATTATTTTGATAATATCGTTACGAATCCGTTAGGGATTTTCACAGGTAATTGCAAGCCCTAAAATCTAAAGTTATAATGGAAGTGAAAAATATCACACTGTAGATTTCTTGGCCATATGTAAAAATTATTTCGTTGCAGGCATTTCTGAAGCGGCAGCTTAATGGAAGTGCACAGACGTGGGCAAATCAGGACGCTGCAGATGTTACAGATTTTTCCGCGCTTGAGGCACTTGCATTAAACATTTTGTGTCCCAGCCTCGTCGCCGCTTTTGTGTCTCGTTTCCGTCGTAGGTGTCGGTGGCCGAGTGGAATGAGACCGACACAGGAATAAAGATAGCACGCTGGTGCAGGTACGGAGAGGAGCAGCCAGAAACTAGAAACACTAGAGTAAATTAGAACGAGATATATATTGCACAGAATTTATACAATACTTAACTTTTACATAGCTCAGTACTGCAGAATGCTGATACATAGTTGAGCTAGAGGTCTGTGTGGTGTCGCACAAGTACAAAGTGCGCGCCACCTACTTTCGCCGCGCGCCGCCATGCACGCACGGCGCGGCGTTCTCACGACGACAGCCACGAGCGCCCTCTGCTGCAACCCCGCTCGTGGCCACCACGGAAAGACTCCGGTCACTTCGGACTGAGATAGCAACGAGTAAACACTTCGGACGGAGATAGCAACCAGTTAGGACCTTCGTAAACAGATAGGCACCAGTGAAGACTTTGCTATCGTACAGGCACTAGGCAGGCCTCTAACAACTATGTATCAACATTCTGCAGTACTATGTAAAAGTTAAGTATTGTTACATTCTGTGCAATATATATCTCTTTCTAATTTACTCTAGTGTTTATAGTTTCTGGCTGCTCCCCTCCGTACCTGCACCAGCGTGCTATCTTATTCCTGTGTCGGTCTCATCCACTCGGCCACCGACACCTACGACGAGGCTGGGACACAAAAGCGGCGACGAAGTTGGGACACAAAAGTCTGCCTAGTGCCTGTCCGATAACCAAGTCTTCACTGGTGCCTATCTGATTCCGAAGGTCTTAACTGGTTCCTATCTCAGTCCCAAGTGAACGATGTCGTTCAGTGGTGGCCACAAGCGGAGTTGTAGCAGAGGGCGCTCGTGGCTGACGTCGTAAGAACGCCGCGCCGTGCGTGCATGGCGGCGCGGCGAAAGTAGGTGGCGCGCACTTTGGACTTGTGCGACACCACAAAACAAATACTTGAGTCAAAAGAAACAGACACGTCTGCAAAACGATTTCTTAAACGGATATTATTACCGTAAGGACTGGGGAAAACTGCGGGAGTTTTGCGAGTGGGCATTGAAAACAATAGTGCACCTGGACAAGTCGTTAAGTGCGCTACATGTGATCTGAAAAAATGTTTGTATAGTCTATGGGACTTAACCACGGGGTCATCAGTCCCTAAACTTACAAACTACTTATTAACTACTTACGAACTAGGACGGCACAAATATCCATGCCCGAGGGTGGATTCGAACCCCCGACCGTAGTGGCCGTGCAGACCGTGACTGGAGCGCCTCAGTCTCCTCGGCCACCGCGGCCGGCCGCATGTGATCTCTACGTTAATAACAGTATGCCACACTGGTTACAATGGGATCTGAAACACAGTCCTACAGACTGCGTCGAGAGTTTTCTCGATTACGTGGAACGTATGAACTTTGCAATGCACAATCACAATAGAGGAGGAAATATTTCTGGCGGTAACTTTCAGAATAACGAGAAAGGACAGAAACAATGGCATAACGCAGGGAATAACGGCGAGCAAAATAATACGAATAACGACCAGCGGCAGGGAAACTAAAGATGCTCCAAACCATGGCCCGCGAAGGGGGCGAACGAAGGAAACTAAACAGGGCCTGGAATAAGGTAAAAAACATGAACCACGATTTTAGTAGTAACGAAAGTAATGAAGATTTACGTGTGTTCAATGTTGAGGTAATTTTAGGGAGAGAAGAACTGTGGAATGAGTGGCGCGAGCATAATGTATTAAAGGAAGAACAACGTAGGAGAATACTCGAAACTTCAGGAAAGTAATCAGTTATTATAGGTAGTAAGATTTCTTGTATGGACGAAAGCATAGGTTTGGCAGTACTCGTTCTGGGCAGTCAGGAAGGTGTAAAGGTCACGGTACAATTAGATTCCGACGGTGCCAATATTAGGGAGGTTGGCGTTCAGGTAGTGGAACCTGACGAAGCTGATGAGCGCAATCACGAAGATGGAGTCGTGTGCACGGAGAGTTTGTTTGCAGCAGGAGGCTGGAGGAAACGCGATAGCTGGCACTCTGGTGTCAGACGTAAAAAGCTGCAGCGAATCAGTAGATGTTATTGCTAACTATAGTGAGGCCAGGGAATTCATCATTATAGATGAGGAACAGGAGGTTGCCGTTGACGATATAAATGTGTAAAGCTCAGCAAAGGGGGAAATGAGTTTATGCGTATTGATTACATCTCGAAATCGAAATTTATTATTCATTTGTTTCCACAGGAATGGGCAAGTGAAACGTTCGACGTTGCAATAAAACTAAGTGTTAAGCGAGAGTCAGTCTGAGTTTCGTAGGTATTTAATGAAATAAATGGATTCTTCCGTCACTTCTTGGTTGAACGCTTCTATATGTAAGGTTGAAAACAAATAAACTGTTTCTGTTCTACTAATTTTTTGTTTATTTACTAAATAGTTTTCGTGACGATCTCATCATATGCTACAGTGCCAATAATGTTAACATAGTTTTTAATTCATTAATATTTAATATGTAATGCGTTGCACTCTATTCACTCGCAAATTACAATGTACAAATGTTAAGGAAGCCACTGATTACGTGAACATAATTCTACATGGCAACAGATAATTGTTTACAATTCCAACAAATGTCATATGCAAAGACCGAGTATTCTGTGTGTTGTATCTTTGTTTACCAACCTTGAGAACTTAAGCAATAGCGTCTTTGTCGAAGTCTGTCAACAGTTTACCTGATGATGGCATAATAAGCAGTAAACTAGTTAGTAAATAAACAAAAAATTAGTAGAACAGAAACAGTTTGTTTGTTTTCAACCTTAAATATTTAATGAAATTTTTAAGGATGATTTAAAGCTGGAACCACCCAATCGAACAGTAGTTGGTACATTGTGCATAGATAGATTTAAAGAAATAGGAAGAGGTATATTGGCAGAGACTGAGCTTAGAAAGGAACCAGCCGAGAAACTGCAACCGTTAATTAAAGTGGTAATTAATGGTACAGCGGCGGATTGTCTTTTTGATTCTGGGAGCGATGTATGTTGTGTTTCTCTATCTGTTTTTGAACGTGTGATAAATGATGATACCATCGTATTTCCAGTTAGTACTGTTAAGATGAAAACAGCAACTGGAAGTCGCAGTAAACCTACAAAAAACGAAGTAATTTTTGAATTAGGCATTGATGGCATACTGTATGCACAAAGTTTTTTGTTGTTGATGACTTGTGCACTAACATTCTAGTGGGTTCAGACATCCTGACGGAGGACGTAGGAAATCTTACAGTGACAAGGACCGCGAGTTAAATAATGATGCAAACACAAAATACGTTGTATTTAAATGTATCTGTGATTTCTTGTATGTGTGCAACAGATTTGATATTTTGGGGGTTGTTTTTGTGGTTTTTTGTTATTTGAAAAGTGTGGGGAGTATTTTATTGTGATAATTAATCTGATCGATTCTTGTTGCGCGAGATAGCGCACGAATTGTGGTATGTTTTGCAGAATTGATTTTTGGTGCGCGGAGGTGGGGCTCCGTATTAAAAGGGAATTTCAGTGTTTTGTGGGAAAATGATTAATTTTGTGATATGTATTTATGTAAAGTCAGGGATTTAAATTTGGCAATGTGTGAGTCATTTTGGAAGGGTTAAGTTTCGATAAGCGTAGATACCGTTCTATAGCGTGTGCAGTGTAGTAAATTGGGGTTATTAATTATTGCTAGCACCAACGAGTGCAGGAGAAGTAAAAACGGCAATCGCGCCTCACTTTCAGCGCAGTGACTGTACAGATCGTCCTTTCTAATAAATATCTTTGAGCTGTTGGTATTTTATCTGTCTGAATGGGGTGTGAATTTTGTAGGCTCTTCAGTGGGCAAAAATTTTTGTTATGGGCAAAGTCGCTCATGGGCATAATTGTTCACTTAAAGTACCTGGTCTGGCTGACAAGCTGCATGGAGCAACGTAGCAGTGCTGCTTCACGTTAGAGTTGCTCAGTGACCGGCGGCCAGTGCACACGTGACCAGCAGCAGCTCTACATTGTACGGTAACCGGCTTCTTAATAGAAGCGACTTATTTACATTTCGTGTGTACTTTCTCTTGCAGCTCTTTATACTTTAGTGTGCTCGCGTGTTTGTTTATTAAGAATCGCGTTTATTTGTCAGCTCAGTTACTGAATTTTTTATTTATTAGCTCGCGTATATATTTTTCAGATTCGCCGTTAATAAACAGTTCAGCGTTAGGTCTATACTTTACAAAGCTCACTGTTTATCAAACTACTGAGTCCTCTGACGTACTTACTTGGAAGAAACAAAGGTTTTTAGAATGGCTAGGAACTGTGACTGCTGCGAACGGATGGAGGCAGAGTTGGTGACTCTTCGCTCGCAGCTTCAGGCGGCGTTGGCTTCGCTGGCAACGCTTGAGACTGCGGTGGGTGGGCGCCGCTGTTGTGGGCCGCTCGCGGGGGTACAGCAGACGCCCTGTGCGTCTGTTGTGCCCTCCGATCGGCCTGCGGCTGTGGCCAGCCCGCTCACTGCCCGCGAGGAGGTAGCCCCCCAATCCGTGGTGGATTGGGAGGTCCCCTCAGCGCGTGTCAGGCGGCGTAAGACTTCCCGGGGGACCGAAGTGGAGGTCTCCCCGGTTAGTCTTGCCAACAGATTCGAGGCGCTGTCTGTGGCAGGGGATGTTCCTGATGCGGATGGTGTCGCTTGTCCTGTACTCGCCCCTCTGCCTTCAAGATCCGGGCACTCACAGAGGGTGGGTTTGTTGGTAGTTGGGAGCTCCAACGTTAGGCGGGTAATGGAGCCCCTTAGGAAAATGGCTACTAGGGAGGGGAAGAATTCCAATGTGCACTCCGTGTGCATACCGGGGGGAGTCATTCCGGATGTGGAACGGCTCCTTCCGGATGCCATGAAGAGCACAGGGTGCAGCCAACTGCAGGTGGTGGTTCATGTTGGGACCAATGATGTGTGTCGCTTTGGATCGGAAGAGATCCTCTCTGGTTTTGAGCGTCTATCAGAAGTGGTTAAGACTGCCAGTCTTGCTTGCAAGATGAAAGCGGAGCTCACCATCTGCAGCATTGTCGACAGGACTGACTGCGGACCTTTGGTTCAGAGCCGAGTGGAGGGTCTGAATCAGAGGCTCAGACGGTTCTGCGACCATGTCGGCTGCAGATTCCTCGACTTGCGCCAAAGGGTGGTGGGTTTTCGGGTTCCGCTAAATAGGTCAGGAGTCCACTACACTCAGGAAGCGGCTACATGGGTAGCGGGGGCTGTGTGGCGTGGACTGGGCGGTTTTTTAGGTTAGAGAGCCTCGGGAATACACAAAATGGGTTTCAGTCTCAAAGGGGGCAGGTCAGACACGGGAAGAAAGTAGACATAACCATTGGTGTAACAGTTGTAAATTGTCGTAGCTGTGTTGGGAAAATTCCAGAGCTCCAAGCGCTGATAGAAAGTACTGAGGCACAAATCGTTATAGGTTCTGAAAGCTGGCTGACGCCTGAGATAAATTCGGCCGAAATTTTTTCAAAGGGCCAAATGGTCTTCAGAAAGGATCGAATAAATAAAACAGGGGGTGGCGTGTTTATTGCTGTTACAAACGGTTTATCCTGCAACGAAATTGAGGCAGATACTTCCTGTGAATTGGTCTGGGTAGAGGTTATACCTGACCACCGAAATAAATTAATAATTGGATCTTTTTATCGGCCCCCTGACTCAGACGATGCGGTTGCAGAAATGTTCAAAGAAAGCTTGAATCATATTTCAAATAGGTATCCGAAGCATACTGTTATAATCGGTGGCGACTTTAATTTACCCTCGATATGTTGGCATAATTACGCATTCAAAACCGGGGGCAAATATAAAACATCGTCCGAACTAGTTCTGAATGCTTTTTCTGAGAACTACTTCGAACAGTTAGTTCATGAACCCACTAGAATAGTACGTGGTTGCGAAAATACTCTTGATCTCCTAGCAACAAATAATCCCGAGATAGTAAAGAGCATCAAAACAGATACAGGGATTAGCGAACATCGAGTTGTAGTAGCGAGACTGAATATCGAAATTCCCAAATGCACCAAAAATAAACGAAAAATATATCTATTCAATAAAGCAGATAAAAATTCGCTTCACGCTTTCCTGAGTGATAGTCTCCAGTCCTTCAAAACTAAAAATGCGAGTGTAGATCAGTTGTGGCTTACATTCAAAGACATAATATCAGTAGCAATCGAGAGATTTATACCAAATAAATTAATAAAAGAGGGGGCTGACCCCCGTGGTACACAAAACAGGTCAGATCACTGTTGCAGAAACAAAGAAAAACGCATGCAAAATTAAAAAAGACACAGAATCCGCAAGACTGGCAATCTTTTACTGAAACTCGCAACCTAGCGCGGACTTCAATGCGAGAATCTTATAGTTGTTTCCACAACGAAATCCTGTCTCGTAATCTTGCAGAAAATCTAAAGAAATTCTGGTCATATGTGAAGTACACTAGCGGCAAAACACAAACAATACCTTCACTACGCGATAGCAATGGTAATACTACCGACGACAGTACTGCTAAGGCAGAATTACTAAACACAGCTTTCCGAAATTCTTTCACCAAAGAAGACGAAGTGAACACTCCAGTATTCAATCCAAGAACAGCTGCCAGCATGCGAAACTTAGAAGTAGATGTTCCTGGAGTAGTAAAACAACTTAAGTCACTAAACAAAAATAAATCTTCCGGGACAGATTGTATACCAACTAGATTCCTCTCAGAGTATGCTGATGAAATAGCTCCGTACTTAGCTATAATTTACAACCGATCACTCAGCGAAAGATCCGTACCCAAAGACTGGAAAGTTGCCCAAATTACTCCAATATTCAAGAAAGGCAATAGGAGTGATCCCCAAAATTACAGGCCTATCTCATTGACGTCGATTTGCAGTAGGATTTTGGAACATATACTTTGTTCGAATATTATGTACTACCTCGAAGAGAACGACCTATTAACCAATAGTCAGCACGGATTCAGAAAGTATCGCTCTTGCGAAACACAGCTTGCCCTTTATTCACATGAAGTGTTAAGTGCCATCGACAAGGGATCTCAAATCGATTCCATATTTCTGGATTTCCGGAAGGCTTTTGATACTGTACCCCACAAGCGGCTTCTAATGAAATTGCGTGCTTATGGAATATCTCCGCAATTGTGCGATTGGATTCACGATTTCCTATCAGAAAGGACACAGTTCGTTGTAATTGACGGTAAGTCATCGAGTAAAACAGAAGTGATATCTGGCGTTCCACAGGGAAGCGTTATTGGTCCCCTACTCTTCCTCGTGTTTATAAACGATTTAGGAGATAATCTGAATAGCTCCCTTAGACTGTTCGCGGATGATGCTGTCCTTTATCGGTTAGTGAAGTCAACAGAGGATCAAAAGCAACTGCAAAGCGATTTAGACAAAATTTCTACTTGGTGCGAAAATTGGCAATTGACACTAAATAAAGAAAAGTGTGAAGTAATACACATGACCACTAAAAGAAATCTGCTGAACTTCAATTACGCGATAAATCAGTCAAACCTTAAGGTCGTAAATTCTACCAAATACCTAGGAGTTACAATTACGAACAACTTTGACTGGAGAGAACACATAGAAAATATTGTGGGGAAGGCGAACCAAAGGTTACGTTTCATTGGCAGAACGCTTAGACGATGCACCAGCTCCACCAAAGAGACTGCCTACATCACACTTGTGCGTCCTCTCTTGGAGTACTGTTGCCCCTTGTGGGACCCTCACCAGGTGGGACTGACGGAAGATATTGAGAAGGTTCAGAGAAGGGCAGCTCGTTTTGTTTTATCACGTTACGGGGGGGGAAAGCGTCACGGAAATGTTGCACGAATTGGGGTGGAAATCATTAAAAGAAAGACGTTATTCATTGCGGCGTGATCTGTTTGCGAAGTTTCAATCACCGACTTTTAGTTCTGAATGTGAAAATATTTTGCTAGCACCCACCTACTTAGGGAGACATGACCATCCCAATAAAATAAGAGAAATCAGATCGAAAACGGAACGATTTAGGTGTTCTTTCTTCCCGCGCGCTATTAGAGAATGGAACGGTAGAGAAAAGTTATGAAGGTGGTTAATGAACCCTCTGCCAGGCACTTAAATGTGATTTGCAGAGTATCGATGTAGATGTAGATGTAGAGTCGTAAATGCGTTAACATCTGACTCTGATCCACTGTTCGTCTGCTTCGTCAGTTGGTTATAAAACGGCCATAAAGTGGGTAGTGAAATAATAAGCGAAGTGCTGACCAACACACAATTCGTAGTGACTTTGATTCATTATTAATTTTTTTTTGTACAAATAGTGACATCTGAGAGGGAACTGGAAAAAGGAACTGTTATCTAAACTTCGAAGAGTAAAATATTGTTTTTATTTGTTGTTTTATGTTATGGTTATGGGGTAATTGTCTGTCACACTAGCACACATAAATTGAAACATATATACGCCTTGCAACTGCTGACTTCGACATTGCTCAAAGTGCTACACAAAATTTTATTAATTCTGTTCTTTTTTATTAATAACATATGATTGACGATAGATGATTAGTGAGATATCGTTGTACTAGTGATGTGTGTGGCTTCAGGTCTATTTTTCTCCTCTGAAAAAAGTCCTAAACGGTATTCAGCAAAAAAATGTCAAAACTCATAGCAGTGTGTCAACCAAGAGATCGGCATTTTCTATTGTTATTGTAATCGTTATCATTCTGCTGTAATGTGGTAAACGTCATTGATTACTATTATTATTACCATCATTATTATCATTAATTCAGTTGCAAAAGCGTTCTTTCTCATGTGGCCAGTTGGTCCCGAAAGAATAAGTGGTTTGACGGAAAATAGAAGAAAGCAGGCAAAAATTTGTAATAATTTCTGTTGATTTAACATCGTGACGTCAGATACCAAGCAACAACACCTGCATGTTGTGGGTGGCAACATTCGAAGAATCCATCAGAGACATGGATTCGGATTCTCATCATCATTTATTGGCCCAACAAGGCTGTAACACTGCGAAATCAATAAGCTGGTTAGTAGTCTACAGATTATATGTATATGTTTGCAGATGAAAAACCTCAGAATTGCACATTCCCAACACGTACAGTTTAGTTTCTGTGTTCCTGGCCGTAATTTTAACTATCCTGTCTTTTGAATCCTCAAATGAACAAATTGCTGTGTTGCACAAATAATCAGTTAACTATGTTTCTTCTGGCTTTCGCCGTCCGCGGTGGCCGAGGTGACTGAGGCGCTCCAGTCACGGTCAGCACGGCCACTACGGTCGGGGGTTCGAATCCCCCCCCCCTCGGGCATGGATATTTGTGCCGTCCTATTTCGTAAGTAGTTCATAAGTAGTTTGTAAGTTTAGGGACTGATGACCCCGTAGTTAAGTCCCATAAGCTTTACAAACATTTGAACATTTTTCTGGCTTTCAAGCAAACCAACACATTTCTGTATTCACGTAGAAGACATCAAATATTACTTTTACGGTCGTAAGGCTGCATTTTTAAACACAGTCGCTTTCAAGATGCGAAGTTTTTCGTGACGGATGGGGCAACATTCATTTCCAGTAATGTTTCATGAAAAAATTAGCTTTTGTCGAAATATAACAAAATAATTGTTTTATTCTTTTTTTCGGCGGGAGGGGGGGTTGCAACTGTAATCGTGATGGAAGTTTACATATCTCAGTCTTTGAACTGCCGTATGTTGCAAGCACAATATCAGTAACTTCTCTAATTATTTTTTGAAATTATATCATAATGCAGTAAGGAATCAAAAAATTTGAACGCTGCTTTCTGCCTCATTGGATGAATTAAATACCTAAATCCTAAATCTGACGATGGAAACTATCAGGAGATAGCGCCGCATATTCACCAAAATCCGCGACTCCCCTCTAGACGTCCGTATCAGAATACCGTTAATTTCGCGTCGCTTATCGCTACACAGCTTTTCCTAGTACAGCTAAGAACTGGCAACATTGTTGCTAATATTTGGCGCCGGCCGCGGTGGCCGAGGAGACTGAGGCGCTTCAGTCACGGTCTGCACGGCCACTACGGTCGGGGGTTCGAATCCCCCCTCGGGCATGGATATTTGTGCCGTCCTAGTTCGTAAGTAGTTCATAAGTAGTTTGTAAGTTTAGGGACTGATGACCCCGTAGTTAAGTCCCATAAGCTTTACAAACATTTGAACATTTGAACATTTGGCAACACTGTGACAGTGCAGTTACTTCCACAACTCGTACTGTATTGTCTCGCTAAGTTCACTTGAATTCCTCTTCTACTTTCATGACTCATCCTGTATAATGCTCATGCGACATGAGAGACAGAAATTTAACTTTTGCACTGAAGGGATGCTGTTACTTGGGTAGGTGACTTTCAGGTTATCTTTCGCGATGCTTTAGAGGCTTAGCGTTGAATATGTGAGAGGGTGAGGGCAACAGGCGGCAGCGTGTGGTTGGCTGTGTGGTTCTGCTTGTGTCTTATGATGTAATCTTGGTTGGAGACTGTTAAGTCATGCGATCTGGAAGAAGAATAACAATTCCTCAAATTGTCATCGGTTTATTAACCAAAAACAGCCTTCTGGGCGTACAACAACACAACTTCAAGAAAACAGATAGTCACGCAGTGACAAACAACAACAAGTATAATAGTGGAACAAATAAACAGACAATACTATTACACGTGGCGCTAGGGCAAGGCAAAACAGCTACACTACAGAGAAAACCACGCAGAGTGTGGCGGCAGCTGGATCCGGCGTAAGAGCGGCCGGTGGCTGAGTATGCACTGCCCTCCACACTCCGTCCGTGCGCTTATGAAGCCGGCATCGGCGGAGGGCTACAACCGGTTACTGCGTTGACATTAGCTGGGCACTGACACATGGCGGAGCGTAATGTAATGACGCCGTACAGCGCCGTTTCTTTGCTGTTGACCGATGTTTATGTGATTACATGTGAGCACCTACGAAAGGGAGCGCAGCAGTCCACCTTGGCTGCTGTTATGCGGGCAATCTATACGGTCAGGGATTGCCACAGCATTCCTCCCCCTTACAAAAGTGTTCACAGCCCCACAAATGTCCATGTCGATGGGAGCATCCTGGTCGACCTCCATTGTCTCGTGGTCTTCATGAGGCGGGGGCGGCACCACAGCAGGGGCCACTGCAGCGGCCGGCAGAGTGGGTGGCGGCGGAGGTCTAGCCACGGGGTGGTCGGCGGCAGGCGCTGGCGGCTCCCCTTGGACTGCTTCGTTCACCAGTCGAGGGCGAAGCTGGTTGAGGTGCCGGCGGGCGGTGAACCCGTCGTCCCACAGCAGTGATGCCATCGTCCGGCCACAGAGTTTGGTGATGACCGCAGGTGCCCAACAAGCCCGCGGATGAGAGATCACCCGCGCCCAGACCGCCTGGCCGACGCGAAAACTGTGCGTCGCAGGATGGTCGAAGGCCGGGAAGTCTGAACAAGAACAGATAAGAGAGAGCGGAACGTTCGCCCATGAAGTAACTCCGCAGGACTTTTGCCGGCATGCGGGACGGCGCGGTACGACGCCAGAAACGTTAGTTCGGCTTCTTCCGTCGTATAATGGCACAGCAGTTTATCGAGTTGGGTCTTTCGCACGAAACGTTCTGCCTGACCGTTAGACCCCGGATGAAAGGGGGCGGTATGGACGAGAGAAATTCAATTGGTGGAACAAAATTGCCTGAACTCGGCCGAAGTAAACTGGGGGCCGTTATCGGAAACTATCGTTTTTGGAAGCTCTTCAATGGCAAAGATGCGACGTAGAACTTTGATTGTCTCGGCCGATGTGGTGGCCGCCATGCGTGATACATATGGGAACCCCAGAGTCTATCAGGATGAGCCATTGCGATCCGTGAAAGGGCCCCGTGAAGTCTACATGAAGATGTTCCCAAGGAACAGCTGCCTCAGGCCAAGAAAAGTACTTGCGCGCCGGCCGCTGTGGCCGAGGGGACTGAGGCTTTCCAGTCACGGTCTGCACGGCCACTACGGTCGGGGGTTCGAATCCCCCTCGGGCATGGATATTTGTGCCGTCCTTAGTTGTAAGTAGTTCATAAGTAGTTTGTAAATTTAGGGACTGATGACCTCGTAGTTAAGTCCCATAACTCTACAAACATTTGAACATTTTTTGAAGTACTTGCGCGGGGGTGCTACCTGTCGAGAATGACACGTGGTGCAGTCGGATACGAGGTAGGCAATGTCTTTATGTAACCCGCGCCAATAAAGGTGACGGCGCGCCAGCTGTTTTGTGAGGACGATACCCCAATGACCGGTGTGGAGGAGGTCGAGGACACGACGTTGCAATGCCTGTGGGATGACCACCCGGGGAATGTCCGAGTCACTGTGCATGAGTATCACTCCACTGCGGACGAAAAGACTATGCCTGTGCTCCCAGAAATGCTGGATTACCGGATAGCGGATGCTACGACGACTGTCCGGCCGCCCCGCACTGATTTGGCAGCGGAGGGCTTGCAGTGTTGGATCTTTTGCAGAATACCTTCGGATTGTGTTAGCGTCCACCGGGATGGCAGTAAGACCCGCGTCCACATCCGGCTCTACATGGAAGCAGACCAATGGCGAAGTGTCAAATGCTCGGTCTGTTCCGACTGGAAGGCGGTAAAGAAATCTGCATTCGCGTGGCTGTCAGAAGCGCGATACACAGTGTCGAAGTTGAAAGTTGCTGGGAAAAGAGCCCAACGGTGGAGACGGCGTGCCGTATGGTTGGGGACCGCAGCTCCAGGGTGAAACAGAGATACCAGGGGCTTGTGGTCCGTCTGCAGCGTGAAATGATGATCGTAAACGTAGTCGTAAAATTTCGTCAAGGCGAAGACCAGTGCCAAAGCTTCCTTTCCAATTTGACTATATGTCAGTTGAGCGTCCGTCATTTTTTTGGAGGAGAAGGCTACCGGCCGCTCGTCGCCGTCCACCACTTGTGAAAGGACTGCACCCAACCCATAGTCCGAGGCATCGGCAGCGACGACAAGGGGCAGAGAAGGGTCGTAAGCAGTCAGACATGGGGGTTGAAGGAGCGCTGACTTGAGCCTTGCAAAAGCCTGATCACAAGTTGCATCCCAGGTCCAACGCGCACCTTTTCGCAATAACCTGGTAAGGGGTGCCGATAGATCAGCAGCATTTGGTATAAAACGAGGATAATAATTTATGTACCCAAGGACAGATTGAAATTGTTGCATGTTAGTGGGGGAGGTAAGTTCTGGATCATCTCAACATAATCCTGGGTGGTGTGGTGCTCTTGAGCATCAATCTTCAACCCGAGATAGCTGACCTCCCGCGCAAAAAATTGGCACTTTTCCTTCCGGCAACGCAGGTTAGCCGCGGAGAACACCTGGAAAAGGTGATCCAGTTTGTTAGCGAGGTCCACTGCGGACGAGCCGCCTACAGTGACATCGTCCAGATAGTTTTCAGTGCCTGGGACCAGGTTGGTGTGATGCTCCAAGTAACGTTGAAAAATGGCGGGGGCGCTGGCAATTCCGAACGGAAGTCGGTTATAACGATAAGGACAACACGGTGTATTGATGTCCAGGATCTGCTGTGATTCCTCGTCCAACGGCAACAGCAAATAGCATTGCACAAATCAATTTTAGCAAAGACAGTAGATCCTGAGAGACGCGCTAGGATATCATCAATTGACGGTACAGGATATACATCAATGACTGCCTGCGAGTTGACCGTGACCTTAAAGTCACCACATTTGCGTAAGGCACCAATCGGCTTCTCGACTAAGACGATAGGCGTCGCCCATCGACTGTGTGCAACGGGAGAAAGGACGCCTTCTGCCTGTAGACCTGTCGGTTCCTCCTGGAGACGGGCACGTAAAGCAAACGGGAGCGGGCGATCCTTAAAAAAACGAGGGACAGCAGTGGGATGCAGCTCGATATGGGCTTTGAATCCTGTCACTCCGGGTGTGGAAGATAAAAACAGAGTTTCGTATTTTTTTATCAACGGCGCGAGTACGGCTTCGGAGGAGGGTGTCGAGACTGCCCGCACTTCGTCCTCTACTGACAAACCCAGACAACTAAAGATGTCCAAACCCAAGAGATTTGAGGCACCAGCCGAGCACATTACCAGAAACTGAGCGGTGAAAGCGTAAAAATAAATTTCTAACAAAATGTCAGTTTGGTTTTCAGAAAGGCTTTTCAGCAGAAAATGCTATATATACTTTCACCAATGAAATATTCAATGCTCTGAATAACCGGACATCACCCATTGGAATTTTTTGTGATCTTTCCAAGGCCTTTGATTGTGTAAATCATGTAATTCTTCTAGATAAACTTAAGTAGTGTGGTATGAATGAGACTGTGTACAAATGGTTTAAATCATACCTAACAGGAAGACTGCAGAAAGTTGACATAAGTTATTCAGATAATATGCAAAAAACAGCTGATTCCTCAAACTGGGGAACAATGAAAAATGGGGTTCCACAACGTTTGGTCTTGGGCCCTTTGCTGTTCGTAATATATATTAATGACTTGCCATTCTATATTCATGAAGATGCAGAGCTGGTTCTTTTTGCTGATGATAAAAGTATAGTTGTCATACCTGACAGACAAGAACTAACTGAATATATTGTAAACGACGTGTTTCCGAAAATCATTAGGTGGTTCTCAGCAAATGGACTATCATTAAATTTTGATAAAACACAGTGCATACATTTCCGTACAGTAAATGGAATGACATCATTAATAAATATAGACTTTGATCAGAAATCTGTAGCAAAGGTAGAATATTCAAAATTTATAGGTGTCTTCATTGATGAGGGATTGAACTGGAAAAAACACATTAAAGATCTGCTGAAACGTTTGAGTTCAGCTACTTATGCTATTAGAGTATTTGCAAATTTTGGTGATATACATCCCAGTAAATTAGCTTACTATGTCTATTTTCATTCTCTGCTTTCGTATGACATCATTTTCTGGGATAATTCATCATTGAGTAAAAACGTATTCGTTGCACAAAAGCGTGTAATCAGAATAATTGCTGGAGTCCATCCAAGATCATCCTGCAGACACTTATTTAAAGAGCTATGGATCTTCAAAGTAGCTTCACAGTATATATATTCACTTATGAAATTTGTTATTACCAATCCTACCGAATTCAAAAGCAATAGCAGTGTACATAACTACAACATTAAGAGAAAGAATGATCTTCACTATTCAAGGTTAAATTTAGATTTGGCACAGAAAGGGGTGAATTATACTGCCACAGAAGTCTTTGGTCACCTACCAAACAACATCAAAAGCCTGACAGATAGCAAACTAACATTTAAAAGTAATTATTTCTGAATGGCAACTTCTTCTACACTATAGATCAATTTTTAGATATAAATTAGTAAATCTGAAAAAAAAAAAACAATATTTTTTTTTTATTAAAAAATGTTGTGTCATGTAATATTTAGTTCAAAGTAATACACCTTTCATTAACCTGGCACGTTCCTCATCATTACGATGTGTCGTATTCATGATCTATGGAACAAGTTGTAATCTAATCTACTTTACAAAGACTTTACTGTTTGCGGTACTTTCTGCCAGGTCGGCGTAAAACATTTGGTCTTGACGCGTTCGATTTGTTTGGTTTATCTATCATTAAATCAGTTTTGCAAGGTACGTCTCGTGTGCCAACTGAATCATTACAAGCTTGATGCACTAAGTACAGTGGCATTTTTAGTGACGGCTTAGGTTATGCCAACAACGTTTTCGCTCATGTCTCTTTGAAGGAATCGGCACGGCTTAAATTCCGTCGGGCACGCAGAGTTCCAGTAGCACTTAAGGGACAGGTTGAGAAACAGTTGAACCAGCGGCTAGAACTAGGCATTATAAAACCCATCAGTGGAAGTCAGTGGGCGTCACCATTCGTGATTTTACCTAAACCTTCAGGCAAATTGCGGTTGTGTGCGCATTTTAAGAGTACAGTGAATTCACAGACAATAATAGATACTTACTCTTTGCCATGACTGGAAGTATTGACAGGCTAGGGGCTGTTCGATTTTTTCAAAAATTGACTTAGTTACCATTGGATGAGTATAGTCAACAGTTCTTTGTGATTAACACTCATATGGGACTCTTTCAGTTTCAGCGTTTGCCCTTTGGCAGTGCTTCAGCACCAGCTCTTTTTCAGCATTACTTGGAGCAATTAACTACACAAATACCCTTATGTTCCAAGTATTTGGATGACATAGTCGTCGCAGGACGTACAGCTGACGAACATTTAGCAAACTTAGAACAGTTATTTAAAGTGTTCAAAAATGTTCAAATGTCTGTAAATCTATCGGACCAAACTGCGTGGTCATCAGTCCGTAGCTTACAAACTACTTAAACCTAGGTAAACTAACCTACGGACAAACACACACATACACACCCATGCCCCAGGGAGGACTCGAACCTCCACGGCGAGCAACCGCGCGCTCCGCAGCGAGGTGCTTTAGATCGCTCGGCTACCCCACCGCGGCATTTAAAGTGTTGCAAGCGGCAGGGCTGAAATGTCTCAGAGACAATTGTTCTTTTTTTTTTCAGACATAAATTGAGTACTTAGGACATGTTGAATGCACAGGGCATACACCCCACTCAGCCACGGTGGAGTAGCCGAGCGGTCTAAAGCGTCTCGCTGCGGAGCGCGCGGTTGCTCGCCGTGGACGTTCGAGTCCTCCCTGGGGCATGGGTGGCATGGGTGTGTGTGTGTTGTCCTTAGGTTAGTTTACCTAGGTTTAAGTAGTTTGTAAGCTACGGACTGATGACCACGCAGTTTTGTCCGATAGATTTACAAACAAACACCCCACTCAATCCCATTTGCAAGCGATCAAAGAATTGCCAGACCCACGTAATTTTAAGGAGTTGCAGGCAGTGATCGGAAAGCTCAATTATTACATCAAATTTATCCAAATGCTTCGCAAATTGCGGCTTCACTTCACAGGCTACAACGCAAGAAAGTTCCCTTTGTTTGATCGTCAGATTGCCAACAAGCATTGGACAGATTAAAAGAGGCTCTTGTTAATAACGCGTGCCTTATTCATTTTGATCCGACCAAACCAGTGGTGCTCGCGGTGGATGCTTCGCCCATTTGCATCGGAGCTGTTCTGTCACACCGCATAGGCTATACGGACCAATCCATAGCTTTTGAGTCGAAATTGTTGAATAAAACACAGGAAAGGTATAGTCGGATCGAAAAGGAGGCCCTTGCTATCAGATATGGTGTAACTAAATTTCATAATTATCTCTATGGACGCAAGTTTTTCTTGGTAACAGACCATGAGTCTTTGACGTCACTTTTCCACCCCACTAAGCCCATCCCGCCGCTGACGGCGAACAAGTTGCAACGTTGCGCTCTAGTGTTATCAAACTACAACTATGACATTATTTACCGTTCTACGTAGCATTCCAGGCTGCCGGTCGGTACGGATGATCATTTTCATGCATCGGAAGTTGCGTGCTGTCAGATGCCATAGACGCCGCCACAGTCTCAAACTTTCCACTGAACTTTCGAAAAGTAGCTGCGGGCACAGCAGCGGATGAGGATTTGAACTTAATCCGAAGGCACATTCAGGATGGGTGGCCTAGGAACATTCGGGATATTGCTCTACCAGAAGTGCGTCGCTATTTCCCACATCGACATGCTCTGATAGTTCAACGTGGTGTAATTTTGTTTCCTATTAATTCTAATCATACCAGAGTCGTCGTTCCTCGTTCTCTACGGCAGGAAGTCCTGAAGTTGTTGGACGAAGGTCACTGGGGGTGGTGCGAACCAAACTATCTCGGTGTCATTGTCATTGCCTAGGCATGAACACGCAAATCGCAGCAATGACGTCACTTTGTCAAGATTGCCTGGAGCAGCAAACCGCTCCGCACCAACGTTTTGCCGGCCGCGGTGGCCGAGGAGACTGAGGCGCTCCAGTCACGGTCTGCACGGCCACTACGGTCGGGGGTTCGAATTCCCCCTCGGGCATGGATATTTGTGCCGTCCTAGTTCGTAAGTAGTTCATAAGTAGTTTGTAAGTTTAGGGACTGATAACCTCGTAGTTAAATCCCATAGACTATACAAACATTGGAACTTTTTTTTTTTTTTTTTTGCACCAACGTTTTGCTCCATGGCCCGCCCTACAGGTCCATGGCAACGCATACATGTGGACTATGCCGGACCTTAGTGGAATACTAATGGTTTGTGGTGGACGCTTTCAATGATTATCCGTTTGTAGTCCCGGTGTATTCTACCACATCTTCAAGCACCATCCGTACTCTGACTTCAATTTTGCTGTCTGTAAGGATTGCCGGAAGTGTTGGTCTCCGATAATGGAACTAAATTTCGGGAATTTAGTCAGTTTTGTGCAGCCAATGGGGTGGAGCATGTAACGACCGCGCCATTCCATCGCCAGTCGAATGGCGAAGCGGAGCGACTAGTGCGGACGTTCAAGTCGCAGATGGGCAATCTGAGCGGGTCCTACCCGCGGGACCAGGCGGAGCTGATCTTCTTGTCCACCTACTGGGCAAAGACGCGCAACGGACCATCCCCGGCGAACTTGCTACATTGCCGACGGCATCGCACGCTGCTCCTCCTCCTGCATCCACCTCCACAACGCACTGGTGCATATGAGTCTCCCTATGAGGTGGACGAGGCGGTCCTATTCCGCACTCTCCGTCCCGGACGTCGATGGGATCGAGGAAAGGTCGCCCGCGGTCGGGGTCGGAATATGTTTCTTGTAATTTCTTCTACAGGATCCCTGTTCTGGAGACACCGCAACCAGAATCGTTGTTTGCGTTTCCCGGATCCTGCTGATGGTTTTCTAGTTTGAGTCGGATCGCAGCCTGCACCTCCCTCAGCGGCGACCGGCCGTGCACCCAGCGGCGCCGCCATCAGAAGAGCTGACCATAGACATCGACTTCCCGGCCCCTTCATCGCAACCCCCTCCGCCTTCTCAGAGGCCGGCGCAGGATCTTCCTGTTCCTGATCGGTCGGAGCCGCTTCCAACACCTGCCGACCTGCCAAAGGATGGGTGCCGCCAGTACGCGGGTGAGGACCCATCGCCAGCTGATGTCTCACCACCTCTCTCCCTTCCCCCGTCGCGTCGCGTTGGGGGGAGGAGTGTAGTGGTCTCCAATCTAGAAGGCGTCGAATCGCTGCCATCGCCGCGCACCGGAGATCGGCGCCAGCGACGCCGTAGAGAGGCGCCCTCTGGAGCAGATAAGGGAGGCGCCGGGCAGTCAGAGGAGAGTCGTGTGGCAGACGTCGGGCGCCTGGGCAGTGGTGACCAGCTGTGCAGTCTAGCCGATGCTGCCTGCGCTATCACATACTGGAGCTTGGACTTTATAACTGGACAGTAGGGAAGGAAGTGCATTGCCGCCGCCCCACGGAAACTGTTACAAAGTTTATGTTCGTCTCGTAAATCTCAGTTGTCTTTAAGATATTAGTCATTGATAATTGTTTATTGGTCGCCTCCTTCGGCAATTCAAAGTTAAGAACCTGTTATCAATAAAGTTACTTTATGTGAACTCTCATTAGCCTCAATGTTCTAGTGTCTGGCCGAGCTCTCGCAAGCTCCATATCCCACGCATGTGTCTGTTGGCTACTGCTTGTTGGAAAGCGGGCACAGCAAAACGTCTCATCAAGACGCAAAGTTCGGTATAACTATACTATCTCCAACATATATATATATATATATATTGCACATAATAATGCACTTTTAAGTAGGAACAATAGTGATGTGTTAAAAACAATTAATACAAGACAGATACACAAATAGCGAGGCAGTGCAAGTTGCAGGTGTCGTACAAACACATTATGACTTGTTTAGAATATATTATTTTTGTTTATTTTATTATGTTGTCTTTGTGTAAACTAAATTATTTTCGATTCCATGCTACGTCGGGTTGCTGCACTTCGACGCTCTGCGTACAGGAGTAGTGAGTACGGATTTTCGTTGCGATGGATGATGGCAGCTGTTGGCGTTGATGTACAGGTCTGTGTGTGTGGTTTTTTCCTGAAGACTGAGTGTCTCAGTTCGCTGTCCGTTTTCTGAACAACATACACAATAACATCAAATTCACAATTGAATTAGAAGAATGTGGGTGCTTGCCATTCCTCGATATCTTGATAAAGACGAAAACGGACACTCAGTCTTCAGAAAGGAAACACAAACGGATCTGTAAATCAGCACCAACAGCTGGCATCATCCAGCACAACGAAAACCGTGCTCACAACCCTTGTACGCAGAGTGCATGACATATGTGACAAGCACGGTGGAGTAGCCGAGCGGTCTAAAGCGTCTCGCTACGGAGCGCGTGGTTGCTCGCCGTGGAGGTTCGAGCCCTCCCTGGAGCATGGGCGTATGTGTTGTCCTTAGGTTTAAGTAGATTGTAAGCTACGGACTGATGACCACGCAGTTTGGTCCGACGGATTTCCAAACGTTTGAATTTGAACATATGTGACAAGGAATGTACGTACTGATTTTCAGAACCTGAAATAAACCTGCTGGGAGAATATAAACAATAAAACACAAATCACAAATGCTCTGAAAACGAGAAACAGGCAGAAAGAGGACCTTCCGGAAACAGAGGCCAACAACCGCTTGGTGTTCCTCCAGTATGCTGGGCCGCTAGGAGAACAAGATAAAAACCATCTTCTGGCCTCCGGCAAAAATCAGGAGCATGCTGCACACAATGAAGGACAAATTAGGATAAAGAACACCATTTCTCGCGAATGTCGAAAACAACATACAAGACAGACGCAGCATTACATCACGCAACGCCTCTCTGAACACGAGAGAAATGTTCGCCTCAGACAAACAGAAAAATCCGCAGCTTCGTAGCACAGCCTTAGCGGCAACCTCACTCTGAACACGAGACAAGCGTTCGCTTCAGACAAATAGAAATATCCGCAGCATCGAAGCACAGCCTTAGAGAACATCACATGTTCCAGTTTGAACAAAGTAAGTTGCTGTGTCGAGCGAACGGTTTCTGGGACTCTAAAGAGGCAGTGGAGTACGGGACCACGACAACCTTATCAACCATGATAACGGTTTCCAACTGAGCACCGCATGGGACAGAGTACTGGCAAGAATACGACGGATGGAATGTAGATGCTGCACCGAGGCGCCCCTCGTATGTGCCAGGAGTACTCCGCTCTACCGGCCCCGCCTCCCCCCTCCACGCGCCGCGGTGCCGATTACGTTCACTCCAGACTGGCCAGACCGACGCGGAGGACGCAGAAAATGTTCAAATGTTTGTACAGCTTATGGAACTTAACTACGGGGCCATCAGTCCCTAAACTTACAAACTACTTATCAACTACTTACGAACTAGGACGGCACAAATATCCATGCCCGATGGGGGATTCGAACCCCCGACCGTAGTGGCCGTGCAGACCGTGACTGAAGCGTCTCAGTCCCCTTGGCCACCGCGGCCGGCGGAGGAGGACGCAGAGAAACACTTCGTCCACCGTCTTTATAGAGCCGTACGGGTCATAAACCCGATACTTCGCCTGAATGTGCCCAGAAAGAAACTCGCCGAAACATTGTCGGAGAACGAAGCACTGTCTCGACTTTTAACCCGAGAAGATTTCATTAGTAGCAGCAGTTACTTCAGTGTTTTCAGCATTTTTCAACAATTGCAGGAAAAACAAGAACGTTTGATTTCGGAATTGTGGCAGCGAGGCCAGACGCGGTCGCCCAGGCCGTTTTCTGTTTTCAATGAGGACGGCGGGTACTGCAACACTTACAAAAACTGATTTAGTCGCATTTTAGATACACAGGTTGGACCAGGAAGCTGATCGTCGATCTGTACAGTGTTGTTTAGTGATTGTAAGGGTGTTTACTTGAGGCATCTGCTGTTTTGCCTATTTGTTATCATTTGTTATTTTGTCAGGATAGCGATGCATCTGTGCGCTGTGGGCTCGACTCAACCTGGGAGAAGGACGACAGTAAAACAGCGGTTTAATCGACAATAACATTTATTGAAATATTCTTACAACCAGAATGCCAGAGGAGAGTGTGCACGCCGGCCGCGGTGGCCGAGGGGACTGAGGCTCTCCAGTCACGTTCTGCACGGCCACTACGGTAGGGGGTTCGAATCCCACTCGGGTATGGATATTTGTGCCGTCCTTAGTATTAGCTAGTTCATAAGTAGTTTGTAAGTTTAGGGACTGATGACCCCGTAGTTAAGTCCCATAAGCTCTACAAATATATGAACATATATATGAGAGTGTACACGTACTGTCACGCACCGCGCCGGCGGCTCGCTGACGAAGCCGCTGACTCCGCTCTGCCCCGCTAAAGGCGGGTGCTGAAGCCTCACCTCGTAGCCGGCCGACGATCGTAGAACGGCGCTGTGGCCCGGGCGTTAAACCCCGGTCGCCTACCGCCTCCAGCTGTTCTCCGCCCTTAGACAGATCACGAGAGCGCTCCTAGTACGGCTGCGTCTTTGCATACGTACTGCGCTCTCAGGTCAATGCTGTGCTGCTTGCTACCGCCTTGCTGTGCCCGGTGCTGGTTCGATGCGCGGCAGCACCCTGTTCTGGTCGAGATCCCGCTGCTCGCCGTTCTCGTAGTCTCTAGATTCTACTTCCCGCCAGGGAAGTCGTGTAGACCGCAGCGACCCAGCCGCCGCATTGCAGAACTCGCAACCTGCGCCCAACTCAACTGAAGATTAACATTAGCAGCGACGAGTGGCGTAGTCCGGGCGGCAGATATCTGCCCAGCCGTGGCTGACACTCACTCTCTAGCCGTGGCCGACTCCATAACTCCGACTCTGACTAGCCTGCCTTTTACTCCAATATTTATATGCCGGAGTTGGCCCCGTTGGTTTGCTTTTCATCGATGTAGGCTAGCTGACTTGCTACACGTGATCGAGTCCTATTTTTCGGTCACGTAGACCGTGACTGCTTCTTCCCTTAAGCAATACCGCTGTTCGGAGTCGTTGTGTAACAAGCGCGGCTGCCGACACTCTTGCGACACTTGAAATCTGCTTTGAGCTACTTAATTTTTCTGAGCGCCCGACCCACTCTGCTTCGCGACACTGCCGGCTTACGCCACCGTAACACTTCCCTGTTCGACCGCCGAAATCCACTCACCACTTGTTCGATTTATTACAATACATTAAATGTCTAAACTTTTCCTTGTCCCGTACACTCCTCCACAGTTCATACATTTTGTCGTGGAACCATTCCAACTTGTTTCTGCTCTTGACTAAACTCCAGTCTAAAATTCAAAGTTTCTGGTGTTCTGTCACATTTGTGTAGAGTTAACTGTGTACTACCGTCGCCACTAGCAAATGTTGGCAGCCCATTTAGAATTTTATGAGACCAATCAAATATATCGACAGTGGACGCCAGAGCTGCAGGGAAGTGCCAATTCACCTTTCTCATCTTCAAGGAATCCTACGCAGACGAGATGGTCCACCTGTCCCAGGCTGCCTTCCGCCAAGATACCCTCGAGATAAAGTCCCTACATAGGGCCAGGTCATTGATCTCGCGTTAAGTACGAGGTCTCCACTGCAGCCGACAGACGTCTGGCATCGTGGGACGAGACGGCTGCCCTTCGCGACCGAGACTCCTTCGCGACCCACGCCGCCGGCCGTCCCGCGCTACGCAGCGTCGGCAGGGTCACCGCAAGTCGCACGACTTCACGCCCTCAGACGAAGTCTCCGCGGGTCGAGCGAAATATTCAAATGTTTGTATAGCTTATGGAACTTAACTACGGAGTCATCAGTCCCTAAACTTACAAACTAGTTATCAACTAGCTAACACTAAGGACGGCACAAATATCCATGCCCGAGAGGGGATTCGAACCCCCGACCGTAGTGGCGGTGCAGGCTGTGACTGGAGCGCCGTAGTCCCCTCGGCCACCGCGGCCGGCGCGGGTCGAGCGGCCGCCGTCGGCGCCGAGAAGACGCCACATCCTCGCCAACGCCGCCGGCCTCTCCTGCTTCCGACTTTCCCAGGATGTTTCAAGAACCATTTCTGCTACGACTGCTCAGACACGTTGGCACTGCGACATATGTACATTGAACAGACATGTCAGCGCCATGTGTCGATCTCGGCAGGACCGTTCCCAACATTCCTTCGACTGCCAGGATCCACTTTCCATGTATTTTAACCAAGAACATTCCCCTACGTCTTCGAAGTTGATGATTGCACAGGAGCAATCGTGGACTGGGGCAGCGGCGGCAACTCGCAGGTTGCGGCAGTGTGACAACAGGCGTGGCTACGGACGTTGATGCCAAGCGACCACTACATAGCGAACTTTACAGTTCAAGCACCAGAAAATGCAGAGTGAATCGAAGAAACGTAGAAGTGAGGGTTTGCCGTCTTTTAAAAAGGAATGGTAGTATCAGTATTTCTTTGTTGTGAAAGGCTAAAATGCGAAATGTTCAACTGTTTGTAGAACTTATGGGACTTAACTACGTCGTCATCAGTCCCTAATCTTACAAACTACTGATGAACTAGTTAATACTAAGGACGGCACAAATATTCATCCCCGAGGGGGGATTAGAACCCCCGACCGTAGTGGCTGTGCAAACCGTGACTGGCGCGCCGCAGACCGCTTGGCCACCGCGGCAGGCAATGCGAAATGTTTAATATATGGCCGTATTCTCAAAGGTCAGCGTAAATTTACTATTGAACGCCATGAAAAAATATTTCACAAGAACGAGTATAACTTATTTTCGGATTCTGAGCGGATGGGAAATTGACTGTGCTGAAAAAGAGCGAGCAGACGACACCAGATGAATCCAACTTCAGTTGCTTTTTTTTATGAGAGGTCTACAACTTTATTTTGTCATGTGTTCTACGTAAACGATATAGTATGTTGTGAAGCACTGTTTTATATTTTTCAGGACGACAGCAAGATAGCCCAGTGGTACATGCAAGTTACAAAATTGCGCTTAATATTGCAAGAGCTGGAAAGACTTTTGCTGAAGGTAAGTTTATAAAGGAATGCATCAATGCCTACTGAATGGAAATCAGTTCGGTGCCATCAATCTTTCTCGGCGAACTGTAACTCGTCGCATAATCGCCATGGCAGGTGACGTTTACCGTTAATTAATAAGTGAAGTACAGCAGTTAATTGCATTTTCCATCGCACTTGATGAGTCCACGGATGTTTCTGACACCGCGTAATTAGTGATTTATATCCGTGGCGTAGCCGCTGCTCTGCACGTAACAGAGGATTTCTTAGAAATTATACCTTTAAAAGGCACTTCCACCGGCGCACACATTCTAAAAGCCGTCGAAGAAGCCGTTGATTCCGTTCGGCTGAACTGGGATCGTTTGGTGTCAGTGACGACAGACGGAGTACCTGCCATGAAAGGGGAGCAAACGGAATTTGTTGGAATTGCTCAGAAAGAAGCTACAGGGCACAGAAGAATCATTGTACAGCATTCATTGATATTTTGCACCAAGAAGTATTAAACTTGTTCAAATGTTTGTAAATCTAAGGGACTTAACGACGGTGGCTATTAGTCCCTAGATTTACAAGCTAATTAAACTAACTTAAAGTAACTTATGCTAAGGACAACACAAACACACACGCCCGAGGGAGGACTCGAACTCCCGACGGCGAACGGCCGCGCGCACCGCAGCCAGTCGACTAGTACGCACGGCTATTCTGCAGCGGCCAACACGTACTCTGTGCAAAAGTAGCAAAACTACGGGACATCATTCAAGATATTATTCGTACAGTTAATTATTTGAGATCCCACGGCCTTAAACATCGGCAGTTTCGACATAATTAATCTCAAATTGGGGAAGAGTACAGTGACATACTATGCCACAGTGAAGTCCGCTAGCTTATCCTAGGCAATGTACTAAAAACATTTTTTGAATTGAGGATACCAATAAGTCAGTTTTTAAAGGACAAAGGAAGGCACGACCCCAAATTAGAAAATCCAGAGTGGGTTGCCGACCTTGCATTTATAGTGGACATTAGTTCACATATGAATAAACTGAACACTATTTGCAAGAAGGAAATCAACTAATTTGAGAAATGAGCGAAAAAAGCTTTCACCGGAAAGCTTGCGCTGTGGGAACGACAGCTCACATCAGAGAGCGCGGTGCATTTCCCTACTCTGTGCAAGTAAAGAGCTACACTTAATATTTATCCGTAATTATTGCCATAAAAGAGGAATTTCTTAAGCGATCTGGGAATGTATCAAATGTATCCCAAGCTTTCGGATAGATTTCGAAATCATTTGCTGTTTCTGTAGACGATATTCATCATGATCAGCAAGTGGAACTAACAGATCTACAATGTGATTCTCGTATGAAAGACAAGTTCCTTTTGGCTAGACGACTAGTAGGCTTTTAGCAAGACATTCCATAACAAGTTTCCCCGTCTCCATCGTAAAGCGGCGAAGATCATGTCAGTGTTTGTCTAGACATACGTATGTGAGTGATTTTTTTCTGTAATGAAACTTAATAAGTCACGGTTACGAGCAAACATGAGTAATGCAAATTTGCGTAATTGTTTGCGTTTGTCTGTATGTATAAATTTTGTACCAGACATTAACCGTATTGTAAACACAACCAATGATCATGAATTAAAATGAATCATAGGTAATAGGATTGAAGCCATGATTTATTTTCAGCTATCCTATTAACCCTGTTCCTTGATTTAATAAATCCAGCCAGGAAAAAAAGCATTACGAAAGATGCGGTGAGAGGACAGGAAAGGGTATGACGAGAATGGGAGACTAGAGAAGTGGGTGGCCGGCTTGCCCCTGCGTGCATGCTTCACGCAGTTACCTGCATACGTGTGAGTCCGCTTCACACCAGCGTAATTGGTGTCCGTCAGTGACTTAACCAATAACAGTTCCTGGCAGCTAATACCGTAGGCGTATCTCAACATCTGCACACATTCCACTTCGAAGCTTAGAAGACAATGGCCATTTCTGTATACGCCAATGATGATAACAACAGCTTATGTAACGTACACTATGACTTGCATGCGGAGTTAGAAGCAAACAGAGAGCACTGCAAGGCAGTACTACTCCCGCATCAGATTGGCTGGAACTGGCTTATGTAGACACGCAGCCGGCCCCAGTGTCACTTCGCCTCCGTATCAAAATTACTATCTACGCTACGCCTTATTGGGCGTTACTACGGACCCTCCGGACCCTCTTTTGGTTCAAATGTTTGTAAAGCTTATGGGACTTACCTGCGGGGTCATCAGTCCCTAAACTTACAAACTACTTATGAACTAACTTATGCTAAAGACAGCACAAACATCCATGCCCGGGGGGGGGGAGGATTTGAACCCCCGACGGAGAGCTGCCTCGCGCATCGCACCATAGTGCCTCAATGCGCTCGCCCGCTCCGCCGCGGCCTCTCTGTTGGTGAACTTTAAATATTTCTCAGTGATTCCTGAAGTACACCTTGTGGTCTACAACTTTCCGTGTGGCTTTCCACGATGCTGCTGTGCTGTGATTAATGAGAACTAAAGCTCCGTTAACGCCAGTACTAACTCGGTTTATCAGGTGTTTTCCTAGACCGTTTTGTCAAAATATTATTCCATTACGACATATACTTATTATCTAAACTTGTAAGATTAATTTATGTAAATAAAGTTGTGCTGTGCAAACTTCAGTGTTCTTCATACTCACCAAAACGGATTTAGTTTAAACTATTGCTTTGATCTGCTTCCCACATGAAGATGACGAGTGACCATCAAAATACTTTACTTCGTAACGCAAAGCGACTTACATAAATACTCTCTACTTTCTATTTTAGCTTTACAGCCGCAGAGTAATTTATAGTAGATTGTGGATGAAAAGCCGGCCGCGGTGGCCGAGGGGACTGCGGCGCGTCAGTCACGGTCTACATGGCCACTACGGTCGCGAGTTCGAATCCCCCCTCGGGCATGGATATTTGTGCCGTCCTTAGTGTTAGCTAGTTCATAAGTAGTTTATATGTTTAGGGACTGATGACCCCGTAGTTAAGTCCCATAAGCTATACAAACATTTTGAACATTTTTTTTTGTGGGTGAAAACTGGTAAGAATTACTAAGTAATCCCGCATAACGTTAAGGCATCCTAAATTCCGTCCTTAAGTAATTGAGGGACAAACAAATGTTGGCTCACATATAGACTCGTATTTCTTATTATTTTTTATTATTCATTTTTTTAAAGAGAAAACCCGTTTTTGTTTAAAAATGTTCGAATATTTGTATAGCTTATGGGACTTAACTACGGGGTCATCAGTCCCTAAACTTACAAACTACTTATGAACTACCTAACACTAAGGACGGCACAAATATCCATGCCCGAGGGGGGGGATTCGAATCCCCGACTGTAGTGGCCGTGCAGACCGTGACTGGCGCGCCGCAGTCCCCTCGGTCACCGCGGCCGGCAGTTTTTGTTTAATATCGTGTCAAGACACTCTTAATATGACCTGTGTGGATAGTTTACTGAATTCAGGGTGAGCCGTGTAACAATAGTGGCAACGACAACGAAGGGAAAATAGAGAAAAGTGTCGTAAGGGCGACGAGAAACAAGCGCTGCTGCGAAAAATGTAGTCTCCCAGGCACACAAAATACGGTGACTCGGGGAATACGTAAATACGTGACTAAATGTGGCGACCAGAGGGCTATAAATTTGCATACTTAACTTTGACGCAGAAAAAAAAAAAAAACATTTAATCCGAAATTTTCGCCTCTCCGAGGAGGGGGAGGGGCGATCACCCCGTCCACCCCGCCCCTCTTAATCCACCCTTTACATTCCGACATCGCGCTGCAGTTAAAATTATCTTCTGTGAAGTCGATTTTGTTTGTATTCTTTGAATGTGGCGTGCGATATTTTGTCCGTCAGTTGCTTACACCTTATGGCTTCATATAGTTTCGTGTGTCTCTGAGGTATGTTTATTTCCCGCAGAGTAGGAGCGCATATTCTGGAGTTCCCATCTCCCTACACACAGATGTGTTTTTCACTGAGACTCATGTGACGTAAGTGCCTGAGACAAGGGCCGTGCGCTCTGAAGTTTTTTAATTGAATGTGTTCTTGTGTTTTCTTTCCTGTAAGACTTATGAACAACATTGTGATTCTTGTTCAGAAAACCTTAATCAAGTAATAAACTCAAACTAAATTAATTATGTTAACACAAGTAGTATAAAGATCTTCCGCGCACTCACTGGAGGGAACTGAAGCTGTCACAGAAATGCTTTCCGGCTGTTAGGTCTGTTTGGCAGGCGGGGGTTCTCACAACAGAAAGAATAAAGAAAACAGAGGGAGGCGCTCGGCCACCTTCTACTCCAGTCGCCTACCTGACACCTCACGTCCAGCCCCCTCCCTTTCCTTATACCATACACAAGCGCACTATGGCCGCGGTGGAGTAGCCGAGCGGTCTAAAGCGTCTCGCTGCGGAGCGCGCGGTTGCTCGCCGTGGAGGTTCGAGTCCTCCCTGGGGCATGGGTGTGTGTGTGTGTGTGTGTTTTCCTTAGGTTAGCTTACCTAGGTTTAAGTAGTTTGTAAGCTACGGACTGATGACCACGCAGTTTGGTCCGATAGAATTACAAACATTTGAACATTTAGCGCGCTATGTACTCCATAAGAGCCGGCCGCGGTGGCCGAGGGGACTGCGGCGCTTCAGTCACGGTCTGCACGGCCACTACAGTTGGGGGTTCGAATTCCCCCTCGGGCATGGATATTTGTGCCGTCCTTAGTTGTAGCTAGTTCATAAGTAGTTTGTAAGTTTAGGGACTGATGACCCCGCAGTTAAGTCCCATAAGCACTTATTAGATCTCAGATTACTTCAATCTACCTTACATTTTAGTTTTATAGTATAAAAATCGGTTTTCCACAATTTGCTGATTTTGCTTGTCCCGCATCTCGCAAAATATTGATCCTAGAGAAATTATGAAGTGGAACTTCCTCGTAAAAATTTTATTCAGTTTATTTTTTGTACTCTTGTACGGTTTCGCTAGAGATAATGGTTTTCGAGTTATTTGAGGAAAACCTAAAAATTGTATCTTCTAACGCCCACCACACTCCAGCTCTCGCCCTAGAGATCGGGCCTTTTAGTATATCGTTCATCACGGTCGTTCCTACCACTCTCCAAATATTTGCGACGACACGATTTTCCCCCTACTTTTCCTTCAGTCACTGGCCTAAGGTCATATTTGTGGTAACTGTTGTATTTATTTGTAAGAGTGTCACCTAAAACATTGTTTTGTGCGCAACGTTTTCAGGTTTTATTCTTATGTCCTTAAAGAAATGTCGAATGCATACATGTTTCGTAAATTGGCATAAATATGGCATATTATGGATAAAGTTGCCGAAATCTGTTATTTCCGGCCGCGCGGTAGTACCCGAGGGGTCTGGAGCGCCACGTAGTGGATCGCGAGGCATCCCGCATCGGAGGTTCGAATCCTCCCTCGGGCATGGATGTGTGTGTTGTCCTTAGGTTAATTTAACTTAGTTTAAGTAGTGTATAAGCTACGGACTAATAACCCCGCAGTTAAGTCCCATAGATTTACAAATATTTTTGTTATTTCCAAAAAGGAGTAAATATGACTTTACATGCACAATAAAAATACATTCTTTACTCGATGAATACCCAAATTCGTACATACATTGCTGTAAAATTCACGCTAAGGTTCATGAAAATATATAACTTGTCATTCAAACCTCGGCCGTAGAGACGGTACAGTCACACAGTACCACTAACAATAAGAAGGATTTTACGTTTACCTGGAACAGAGCATAAATCTGTACTGCATCATCACATAAATGAACCCAGTCATCTAAGGATAGTGTGACCGTGTAGAGTAAAAACACAATCTTAGGTTCCCGTAGACGGTCGTAAGTAAGCGTACTACGACAATCTTGCTAGTAGAATTTAGCAGCTGAGACCCTATCCGCGTTACCATTGCGGTAGGTGAAATGCTTTGCTTCCGTATGGCATCAATGGCACACTGCACTGTACATTGCAATTAAAGAGTTTTTTTTTTTTTAAACCTCCGTAATAATCTCCCATTACAACGTGTAATTTTGAAAATTCTCCCACAGGTTTTTACAACATTTTCCCGTAATTTCTAAAGGCATTGCGCCCTGCAACGTTTTTCTGAATCTCAGCGACGCTTCAGAAGCAAGTTTCTAAAGAAAGCGATAAGACGGCCAGAACTCATAAATTTACTTACATGAAAATTCTGTTCATGATGTCACATTGCCAAGTTTCACCAAAATTCACGGTGGATGTGTCACATGAGGGGCAGGTCTTAGCCTCCACTCTTCCCCACATTTCATCACTTCTTTTGACACCCTGCGCAATCAAGGTCTATATTGCGATGACAAGCGTTGAAGTCACGTGATTTTGTTACTGGTAGTCTGTATGACAGAATCGGTACAAAAGGTCCCAGGGAAGACACAAAGAGCGTTAATGGAGCTACCCTTGCTTAGCAAACTTTTCGCAATCCAAAATGACATTTTGCAGTATAGTAGGCAACAGAAAGATTTGCTTGACAATTGTTGTGACCTCATCGCCTTTTGTTGAGTACTCGCCCCGGTCTAGTCGTCAGTAAAGGTACCGGTGCAGGAATTGAAGTCAACTGTAACAACTATTCAGATTAATAATACAAGTTTTATTGACTGAAATTTATAATACTCAACTTTAGAACATATGTCTGTTTCTTCTCTCTTCTTGCTTCTCGTGGCGTCGTCCGTATGATACTAGCTGCGCTGAGACCTAGTGACTGCTTTGTTCGTAGCCGCGTTCTGACTTAGTACTGTCCTATTTCTGACTTCGTAGTTGTCTAGTAACTGTTCGAGTTCAAACTAATAACTGACGGGCTGTCCAGACGTATGTCGGCCTAGATATAGCCGCTTGTAGAGGGCGCGCATCTTCGGATACTCCCTCCAGGATGCGCGGCGCCTGCTTGCGATTGGCTTTCGGTCGATCGCTGCCTTCTCCACGATCGTTCTCTTACGTCTAGTGTGTGGCGCTGACTTTACGCCACAACAACAACCTTTGCATTTATGGTAACAACCGTTCTGTAAGGACAATGTGAGTGTAGAACTTCACTGAACGGCATTGCACCACTTTCTAGTGAGGCGCAACTATAATTTGTAATCTGGTATGTAGGGTGAAACGATTAGGGACCGTTAAATACCATTCGTTGAAATCTCAATATCATCCAAAGCAACAACAGTTGTGTATACGTTTTTTTAGCCTTCCTGTTGTGCGCCATCCTGTGGCCTGATAACACGAAGCGAGGGGGCAGGGTGCGCAGTTTGTATAGACAAAGTGATCTAGGACCCCTCTAAGATACTCCAGATCGGCAACAGCATCGGAGCTACCCACGCACCTTTATGAGCACTTTAAAAATGTCTTTATACTGAGACAACCAACCCCCCTCCCATACCCACTCTGCCATATGGAAAATCCGACAAAATGCAATTTCCTCAGAAAGGTAAAATTTGAAACGAAAACTGCATGACAAATATATTTTAAACATCGCTCTAATACTTCACGAAGTTCATATCAAACAAGTTTGTGTTATTTGTGAACAATGAAATGTTCAAATGTTTGTAAATCTATGGGACGTAAGTACTGTAGTTATCAGTCCCTAAGCCTATAAACTACTTAAAGTAACCTAAGGACAAAACGCACACACACACACACACACACACACACACACACACACACACACACACACACACACACACACACGTATGCCCGAGGAGGACTTGAACCTCCGACCGGGTGTAAGAAGCCTTAGAGCGCTCTGCCGTTCCACCACGGCATTTGTGAGGGATATCGCATTCGCATGATAGCTTTCTGTTGAGTCCAAAATAAGAACAATAATTATACATAATTTTTACATTTGTTCACGTAAACGGCAATTATATAAAAAATAGTTCCTTTAGTTATAAAAACGCACAGAAGTTATGCGGTCTAACTATATTTTTTAACAATCAACTGCAATTTGATAAAAAATACACAACGCAGTAATACGGGATGATGTTCTGTTCGAATTACTTGCAAAACAAAAACCAGAAGTCCTGTTTCCTCACTTATTCATCTTTGTTTCCTTTCCAACCTATGCTGCCAATACCATGCTAATCCTACCATTAACTACGTCTGTCATGTACAGTACCGAAAATAGTTTTGGTAGACCGTCACTTTGTTACCATGATATCACAAAATCGCTAATTTCCGAATACCGCACTAAACATTCCGTACAATAACATTATTTCCGCTATTGGTGCTTGCGTCTCGTCTGTAATAAGAAAGAAGAACAAATTATTAGATAAACATTATTTATAATCGACTACATTTTTATTCGTCGTCATCAACACTAATGGCAACTATCTTGCCACTATACTTTTCGTCATGTCTAGTCTTTGAGAATTTTCGCACAAATGAGTGAGTTGTTTTTCGATACCCGTTAAAATACAGGGTACCTCAATCATTTTGGATCAAACTGGAAAGAGTTATAATGGTTCTACAACCGACTATACTGTGATAAGGAACCGATAGTCGAAAATGTTTATTGTGTTACGTACATACAAATCATACACTGCATAACAACAACGTTTCTCATGGTAATTGATCAAAGCGACGACCACCAGTCTCAGGGCATGTATACCATGTCCGGAGTGAGGACATTCCCCTCGTTGCCCACATCGCTGACTGCCATAAAGAAATCACTTTCAACCGATGGTAATGCATGTCCCAGGATTACGAAATAGGACCTTATTTGCTGCCCGCGGTGTAATGGCCGAGCGCTCTAAGTCGCCTTGTTGCAGAGCGCGCGGTTGCTCTACGTCGGATTTTCGAATCCTCCAACGGATATGAATACGTGTGTGTTGCCCTTAGATCAGTTTAAGTAGTTCGCAGGCCTTGTGACTGATAACCTCATTAGTTAAGTCTCACAGATTTACAAACATTCTGATTTTATTTGCTGCCTCCCCATTTGACTGGTCGACATTATCTAGTATTCCTGCGAGATGTGCTGCCATAATTCTTAGACACTGTACCCCTTATTGTCGTTTCAACACAACGCTGTTCTGCCCACTTCAGTGCTAATGTCCGAGAGTACCTGAATATCTCTGAATATCATGTACTCTTATCGCTAAGGGCAGGTCCTCTCCCATGCCAGCGCGACCGTAGGATCTCGCGAGTTTCGCCGTTTTGTTCTGTAGTTAGGTCGATCCGCTGAGGCACGAAACCCTCACGGAAATGGATGTAGATCTGTTGGTTAGAGTCCAAGCTGGCTGTCTTCTTGTTCAACTGACAGTAAGGATCTTTGAATGAGGGCGACAAAACTTCATGCATTGAAAATGGCCATCGTAAATTTGAACACTTAATGTAAGCTACATTGTAGGGTTGAGAATAACATCTGCTACGAGTCACATTAAAGATCATATTATTTATTTATCACACGACCGGTTTCGGGCTTGTGCCCATCTTCAGGCACTTCAAGCATTCTGAATATAACATGTGTAGCATGTTGGTGGAGTTCACTGTGTGAAAACAAATTATTTGGTGTTAATAATAGCGAAATCAATTGCAGGTAGCGAGATGACATGTAAACAAAAACACTGTTTAATTACATTTAATATTGTATCCAAATCGTGACTGTCCATGTGACTCATCTTTTTACACATGGACAATCGTGATTTGTATACAATATTAAATGTAAGGGCACAGTTTTTCATGTCAACTCGCCACCTGCAATTGATATCGCTGTTATTAATACCAAATATTTTTTTTCAAATAGTGAACTCCACCAACATGCGAAGTATGTAATATTCTGAATGTTTTAAGCACCTGAAGATGGGCCCGAAACCAGTCGTGAATAAATAAATAATGCGATCTTTAATGTGTCTAGAACGGATTTTATTCTTAACCCTGTAGCAGGAACAGTCACGGAGTTCGAATACATCCATCATGGATAAAACATACTAAGAAATTTGCATTTCCGACAGTTGGTTCCCTATCTCACTACAGATGGTTATGGAACCACTGTCGCCTGTTCCAATTTCACCCAAAACGTTTGAGACACCCTGTATACAAGATGAGGATACGGAACAAAAGTAACACACTCCACGAAGAAACGTTACACACTGCACTGCGCCTGCATGGCACAGAGCTTATCAGGACGTAGTGTCTGAAACAAAGTATGATTGAATAAATGTTTTCTAGCATGAAAACTATACATTTCTGGCCATACGTTCATTAGAACTTTTTTGTTTCGCATCCTCTTTTCAATCAATCCCTATCGATGGTACGCAATGGAAAAAAAATTGTCTTTATAATCCGTATAGATTGTATCCAATGGGAAAAAATTAGTCTTTATAATTTTTGCTAGCAATGTATGCAACTTTTTAAATAAATTCAGATGAACTTCTGGTTCGGTATAATGAAATGTTCAAATGTTTGTATAGTCTATGGGACTTAACTACGGGGTCATCAGTCCCTAAACTTACAAACTACTTATGAACTACTTACGAACAAGGACGACACAAATATCCATGCCCGAGGGGGGATTCGAAACCCCCGACCGTAGTGGCCGTGCAGACCGTGACTGGAGAGCCTTAGTCCACTCGGCCACCGCGGCCGGCGGTATGATGAACAAGGCAGATGTCACTGATGCTAAATACAAAGAAAGAGTGCTCATTGTTAACTACTGGGCCAACAAAAAGTCAGTATAAACTTGAAAACTTAATAAATCACGGAATAATGTAGATAGAGAGGTAAAAACTGACACACATGCTTGGAATGACATGGTTTTATTAGAACAAGAAAAATAAAGTTCAAAAATTGTCCAAAGATGGTGCTTCATCTGATCGGAAAAACAATAATTAGCATAACAAATTAAGACAAAGCAAAGATGATGTTCTTTACAGGAAATGCTCAATATGTTCGCCATCATTCCTCAACAATACATGTAGTCGAGGAATAATGTTGTGAACACCACTGTAAAGCATGTCTGGAGTTGTGGTGAGGCATTGGCATCAGATGTTGGCTTTCACAGTGTATGACGCCGGGTACTACGTCCCACTGACACTTCCCTCTTTTTTCCTGTTTCTCGCGAATGGAACACGGGAAGGACTATTGCCGGTAAACATCCGCGTGAGCTGCCAGCGTTTTAATTTTACCGTTATGGTGTTTCCGCGACATGTAACTACGAGCAAGCAACACATTTATTGACACTTCGTTCTAGGAGCGTTCACTGTCCAAATTTTAATAATAAAGTGCTGCGTATTGTAGGTCTCCTCTCTTGAAGCATCCGCAAGGTAGCTCAGTCACATTTCAAGGTGGGCATCGTATGCTTCTTTATCAGTATTGCCGCTCTTTGCTGAATTTTGTTATGAATTTTATCTTGTAAGCTATACTGGTGATAAAAGAAATTCCAAATATAAAGAGTAGATTTATCCACTGCATCATTAGAAGTAGGAATAGCTTCAGGAATAAACAGTGAGAATTTCTTTTTCGATGCTCCGAATAGATACCGTTAATTATGTATTAAGGAACGTAATTGTGGACCTTTGTGTACATTTTGGATCACTCGCGGGTTCTTAGTGTATAAAAAAATGCTTTCCTTCAAATGCACTCATTTATTCAGAATTTTGATTTGTAAGCAGTTGAAGATATGTAGAAAAACTGTTAAAGAATAATAGTTGTTTGTACTTCTTATGGCAAGTTAATAAATGGTGAACCTGGAAAAATTATTATTCCTTGGAAAACCTGTAAAAAAAATCCTCTGCCAGGAACTTAAATGTGATTTGCAGAGTATCCCATGTAGTAGAAATGTTCAAATGTTGGTAGAGCTTATGGGACTTAACTACGGGGTTATCAGTCCCTAAACTTACAAACTACTTATGAACTAGCTTATACTAAAGACGGCACAAACATCCATGCCAGAGGGAGGATTCGAACCCCGATCGCAGCGGCCGTGCAGACCGTGACTGTCTCGCAGCAGACCGCTCGGCCACCGCGGCCGGCGATGTTGTCTTTCAGCATTCCTAGAGATGTCGGTCGATCACGATACACTTGCGACTTCAGGTAACCCCAAAGACAAAATTCGCACAGACTGGGTCTGGGGATCTGGGAGACCAAGCATCCAAGCATGACGAAAGTGGCAGCTGAGCATACTATCATCACCAACCGCCGCGCGCAAGAGATCTTTCACGCGCCTAGCAATACTTTTTTTTTTTTTTTTTTTTTTTTTTTGTAATTAAACCCCATTTCACTCCAATCATGTGTGTCAATTTTTACCTATCTACATTATTCCGTTATTAATTAAGTATTCAATTTTATACTTACTTTTTGGTCACCCGGTAGTTCATATTGAAAGTTACAACAGTTACTGCATCCGCTCATTGACGACTATCACTGGATATGCTCGATTGGCTGAAATGTGAAGTCCCCTGACTACGTTTTATAGGAAACTCGGAGAAAGAAGCCGTAGCTTATATATTTTTTAAGAGCGATGGCAGGAAAGAATGAGGCGGCGTGTAAGTGCTGTGAGAAAACGGCAGCTGCGCGCTGAATTGGCGCTTCACGTGGTCTCGCCGCGCCGGCGCAGCTGTGTGAGTGCGCTCGATTATCGGCAAGTGGCGCGTGCGTGACACATGGCTTTCACTGAGAACAGCCGCAGCCGCGGCCGCGGTCAGCCCCCTCACATTCGCACCGCTGCGCCCCCGCCAGTTCAACCCCATCTCGTAATTCGAGGCTGGAGACTGTGGTGTAATGTTTCTTTCATCAGGGAGGGAAAAATGTAATGGATATTCACTTACATACAAAGATTTGTGTGAAGCAAAGTACTCTTGCCTTCACGAAGATGCCTTACATTTTCAAGGGGAAAAATCTTTGAGTGCAACAGTAAAAAAAATCGCACTGACGTGTCTTACGGCCCACTTTAGATTTGTAGTTTTATAAGTTTTTGCAAACAGTTTTGACCAAAATAATAATCTAAATAATAAAAAATTAATTAATAAGAGTGTCTGAAACCCTTTTAGGAAAAAAAATTAAGGAGCAGCGGGTTTCGAACCATTGACCTCCAGCGTCCCACTCCAAAGCATTGTCCAGTACGCTACAGCTAACAGTTACGAGTTGTATTCACTAATCTTATACTATTGATAGTTGTTGTTAACTGATTGCTAATATGGCATTTATAGACACTAGATTATCATTTATCGTACGAAGCAGGACGAGTTTTTGTTAATTCTTCTGTGCACCATTGCTTTGAAATGACAACGTGTAAGTTACAACAAGAAAATCATCAAATACACAAGATGGCGTATGCCACACAGAGTTCTGGGCGAGGAATGTCACGTGACATCTGCGAACGGCTGGTTTTCGTTAATTCAGTGAAAGGTAACAAAACTCCGTTATTTTTGCAAATATCTCTCAAACGATACGAGATATGAAAAAAACATATGGGAACAAAGCTTTAGAGAACTTTCTCCTCTAAAAATTCGTTTATTCAATTTTCGCTTCAGATGAACGGTTTATTTGCAATTAAAATTACATTACAAACGGCTTTTTTTTTTTTTTTTTTTTTTTGTATTACTAACGTATTTCTTGTCCGAAATATTTCAAAAAGCGAGGTTCTGGTCTCTCGAAGCCGACAATTACGTATGTAAAATTCGGTGCCGATCGGTAGAACGGTTCGACCCAAAAAGTGGGAACACGTTACAGCCAGACAGATATCGTCAAATCTCCGTTATTTTTGCAAATATCTCTGCAACGATACAAGATATGAGAAACACATAATACAGCGAAGTTGTAGAGAATTTTCCCCTCTACCAATTAGGTTATTCAATTTTCGTGTCTGATGAATGGTTCGTTTGCATTTACAATTATATTACAAACGGCTTTTTTTGGTATTACTGCCGTATTTTTTGTCCGAAAAATTTGAAAAAGGGGGCGACCTTTGCAGTGGTGGCAACGAGAGGAGGGCGCTTGTTGCTGACGTCGTAAGAACGCCGCGCCGTGCGTGCATGACGGCGCGCGGCGTAAGTACGTGTCGCGCACTTCAAACTTGTGCGACACCACACTGGTCTCTGGCGGCCTACAATTATGTGTGCAAAATTTGGTGCTGATCGGTTGAACGGTTCGTCTTAAAAACAGGGAACACGTTACGGACAGACAGACAGATGGACAGACTTTTGTGTCCCAGCCTCGTCGCCACTTTTGTGTCTCAGCCTCGTCGCCCGTCGCCGCTTTTTTGTCTCGTTTCCGTCGGAGGTGTCGGTGGCCGAGTAGGAAGACCGACACAGAAATAAAGGTAGCATGTTTGTGCAGGTACGGAGGTGAGCAGCCAGTGGGACAGCAGAAACTAGAAACACTAGAGTAAATTAGAACGAGATATATATTGCACAGAATTTATACAATACTTAACTTTTACATAACTCAGTACTGCAGAATGCTGATACATAGTTGAGCTAGAGGTCTGCTTAGTGCCTATCCGATAGCCAAGTCTTCACTGGTGCCTATCTGATTCCGAAGTGTTAACTGGTCCCTATCTCAGTCCCAAGTGAACGATGTCGTTCAGTGGTGGCTACGAGCGGAGTTGTAGCAGAGGGCGCTCGTGGCTGTCGTCGTAAGTACGCCGCGCCGTGCGTGCATGGCGGCGCGCGGCGAAAGTAGGTGGCGCGCACTTTATACTTGTGCGACACCACACAGACACACAGACATACATCTGGAAATCGCCGTTATTTTTGCAAATATCTCTGAAACGACACGAGATATGAAAAAAACACAAGAGAACAAAGTTGTAGAGAATTTTCTCCTCTACAAATTAAGTTATTCAATTTTCGTGTCATATGCATGGTTAATTCGTTATTTTCATTTAAATTTCGAGCTGTCAGAAGACGATCGCTAAGGCCCACTTTCAGTGTTACTACCGTAACCTAAAGTGGGCCAATTACTTGTGAATTTTAACATTTTATATTTTAACTTGACACGGGTTAAATTGCGCTTGACTAGAGAATTTGGCTCTCTGATCCATTTTATAAAAACTTTTATGTGATTTCGCGTTTCCGACATCTTCGGAAGAAGGCAAAATTTATTTTGCCGAAAACTGGTCAAGGTTTAATAAAAACCAGTTTAATGCTATTTTCTACAAATTGATATTGTTTATAATATCTACATATTTACGTTGGAAATCTCACATAAGTGCCTGGCAGAGAGCTCATCATACCACTTTCATAATATTTCTCTACCGTTCATTTCTCGAATGGTGCGTCGGGAAAACACCTGTCTTTCAGTTTTCAAATGTTCAAATGTTTGTTAAGCTTAAGGGATGCATCAGTGGGGTCATCAGTCCCTAAACTTACAAACTACTTATGAACTACCTTATACTAAAGACGGCACAAACATCCATGCCCGAGGGCGAGGGGGATTCCAACCTCCGACGGGGAGCGGCATCGCGCATCACAGCATAGCGCCTCAGTGACTATGTCTCCCTTTGCTCGTATTCAGAGGAGAAAGTCTATGACTTATACTTCGCAAATAGATCTCACTGCAACGAATGACGCTTTTCTTGTAATGATTTCCACATCAATTCATTCATCATTTCTGTCACACTCTCTCCCGTGTCTCTGTCCTCCGTCAGTCCCACTTGGTGATGATCCTCCAGTGCTCAGCAATACTCCAAAACAGGATGGACGATTGTAGTGTAAGGAGTTTCTTTAGTAGAGCTGTTGCATCTTCTAAATGTTCTGCTAATGAAACACAGACTTTGGTACGCCTTCCCCACGATATTATTTCTGCTCTTCAAAATTAAAATTGTTCGTGATTTGTAATTCCTAAGTATTTCGTTGAATTTACAGGCTCTAGTTTTGATTGATTTATCATGTAAATGTAAGTTAATGGATTTCTTTTAGTTCTCTTATGGACTGCTTCACATTTATCATTGCTTAAGGTCAATTGCCAAGTTTCCAAGTTTGGCACCATGCAGCTATCTTGTCTAAATCTTTTTTCCGTTGCTTTTGATCTCTTGGCAACATTATTAACCGATAAACGACAGCATAATGCGTGAACAATCTAACATAGCCGTCCAGGTTGTTCCCTGAATCATTTATAAAGTCAAGGAACAATAGGAATCCTATTACACTTCCCTGGGGATGCCAGATATCATTTCTGTTTTACTCGATGACTCTCTGTCAGTTACCACTAACTTTGTACTTTTTCACCTGGAGTGTTTCTCACTCAATGTTTCACAAGAATGATAATTTCTGAACACGTGTTGACTATGGGCAACATACTGTTCTATTCGATATACAACACAAGGTTCGAACAAAATATATGTTCCAAAATCCTGCTGAAAATCGACTTGTTTCTCATTCATGCCATCGTAACCCATTCTTCCTTATATATAATAGGATGTGCTTCACCATGGATTTACAGTTAATTGACGATGAAATGTTGTTATAATTATCACGAAAAATATGGCAATGAACAATAGATAGGAATCATGAAAAGCACTGTTGCAACTTCCACTGGTGAATGAAAAAGTATTCCAAGGCGTGATGCTAGTAACAATAGATTGTTTAGCCACCAAACATTGAGAGGGTTATATCCTGAGATTTAAGTTAGATACACTGAATCATAAAGTAGTTAATATGTACACAGTAAAGGTATAAGAACATTTATAATAAATGGGACAATAGTAATTAGTAACACATACATAACAAATTCTTAAAAAATTATTCACCACAGTACGCTCTCTACATCAACCAGTAAAAGAAAATAAAAAAATTGCAGATGAGATTTTTGCCTGTACACTAGACTATGAAATGCTTTAAAAATAGAATTTATTTATCTCAACAACATATTTTAGCATATACTTTCCAATTACAATTCATTATTGTTACTCACCATGACAATGAATATTTATATTCAGTAGTATAAAATCACTCGATTTGTGCCCCCCTTCCTCCCACCAAATTGTTGACATAATAGTTTCACAATAACTTACATCCATAATTGTGCTAAAATTGGGGTATAACTTGTTGAATAAAATTTTCTTGATATTAAGCCTTAATGAGGTGACAAAACAATGTTTTCCCTAAAATTACTTGACCTTACATTGACATACTTCAGTAAATGTGGATTTAACTGCAGCCTGGATGTAATATATATATATATATATATATATATATATATATATATATATATATATATTCATCTGTTTTGCTGAGGGGAGAAGGGAAATCAGATATAAAATCTCAGTTTGAACCTTCATACTAACTATAATGTTCGAGAGGTACCTGTCAGAAGAAACCATTAGAAATAATTTATAATTGTTCCATTTTGAGTGAAAATAAGGAATAATACGTTTTTTTCTTTCAATGCTTTCCCATAATTTGGAAAGGTTTCTTTAAGTATAAAATTATTTGTACCATAGGTATAAATTATATTATAACAATGCGTTTTTCGTTCATTATTTTATGAGTTCATAGCATTAAGAAGTGTATAGGTTCAGTATTTACCAAACTTTACATTTATTTTTGCGTATTTATGTTGGAAAATTGAAGTTTAGCCAGGTGATGACTAGCACATAGTTGGGAGGACCATGACATAAGCAGAATGGAATGTGGGTGTATTGTATTGCTGCTATGGATATAGTAGTTGCTGAAGCGCCGATTCTGTATTGCTGGGCTCCTTAATCAGGTCACAAAATTATGGGGAGATGCTATATGTTGCCATCGATAAATTATTTTCCAAGAATAAATGTAATGTTCATTTGGGCAATCAATAATTTATTGGCAGTGTTGACAATTATTTCTACCTGTAATTGAATTTGTATTTTGTTTCTGTTTCACGTGTATAAGATATTCCCTGTGGGGTACAGAAAAAAAAGCTCTCTACATAATCATGTAGTGTACAAGACATCACGTGAGGCATGTTGTTGTTATTAATCCTTTGATGGTCATGTTTCGACCATACACAACACATCATCATTGCACGGTGTTATCAACTCAAAATTAAGACACATAATTCATTTAATGGTTGGTGGTACTGCAGTTGGTTCTATTCTGTTTGATATAACAAACTAATGTTCACTGTCTAACACTATATCACTGTTGGTTTTTTTTCACAGTAGTGGTATGAAAGGACGAACCTAAACTAATCTAAACCAACCAAACCTAAACTAAACTAACCTAACCCAACCTTCAGTGTTTGTTTATCAAAGTGCACTAAATGCACGATAAACGCTGTTAAATATACTGTGTTATATATTTCAGATTGACTTTCACATTTAAGTGAAATCATTTCTTAAGTGAAATCATTTCGGTATCTGGCTTTGAACAGTAGTCTTTTCATTGTGCTTTTTATCATATAGTGTACGCAAGTTTGATAATTCTGTGTCAATTTTTCAGTAAAAGACACTATTGAACTTTAGTAATTATTATTTCTGAATATTAACTTGCTTTGTGTTATATATTATTTAAAATGTTCAATAAATTTTAAAACTTAATATAATGGTTGAGCAGCTTTTATGGTAGTTCATAAACAAATAGCAGTGCTGAAATTTACGAAATGGTAGGAGAAGGGCTGAAAATTATTACTGAACAGGGACGTCGCATGCCCTAAATATGGCTTTGCATGCAGCAGTCATATGGGGCTAAAAGTTTTATACAATACAAAGTATATTTTAATGCTTTTTTTAAATAATGGTTTAGTACCTTTTCAGAATAATATGTTAGTATATATATTGTCACGTTGCAAACTGTAGGTGGTCCGGAATTCAAAGGCTGATCATTACAGAGCACAACACTTTACACATAGAACATGTTTATTGCTAACACAAGCATACACTCAGTACAGACTGCCTTCTGCTTTGATTGCTTCACTATTTATATGCAAAAACAATTTTCTGGATCTTACAAGTACATCAAAAATAAGAAGCATGTAGTACATTATAGAAATAGTAAATACAAACAATTTTTTTGGTGCCTGTGACAGGATTTGAACTGGGGATAACAACCACAGCGATCGGCAATTCTAGCCACTGCACCATACGTTCTGTCAGAAGACCCATGTCATTCCTCCCTTCCTGAAAGAACAGTGACCTGCTGTTAGGTTCCCTTTGGAGCCAGCTGCAGTGTCATAGATATTGTAATGGGTAATCAGTACAGCAGTTCTGGAGAATCCTTCCATTCCGCTTGGATACCTTCCTTATGCTGACAATGACTGACGCTACACCCTCCTCTCGTCGCTCTTCAGAGGCCGTTTCTGTATACCTGTTCTTTGGAATCCTGGTGAGGCTTCATACAGAGGACGTGAGCAATGACGCTTCGTTTTTGTCGTTTTGAGGACGGCTCATAATCTTCAACTTCGTATGTGACGCCTGAAAGGCGGCGTATGACACGATATGAACCATAGTCTCGCTTCAGTAACTTTTCCGATAGCCCAACATTCTGTACAGCAGTAAAAATTCATACCAGATCTCCGGGGCTGCACATAATAGGTCGGTGCTTGTCGTTTTATTGTTGGCGGTCTTTCTTCTGGGCGTCGAGTGACTGTATGCGAGCTAGCTGTCTTGCTTCTTCTACCTTGGTGATGAGCTGATTCATATAGTCACCCTAAGTGTCGTCTGGTTGGAACGGGGACAGCGTATCCATTGTCGTCTCAGCTTCACCACCATGGAGCAGGAAAAACGGCGTGAAGCTTGTGGTGTTTTCCTTGTTTTATTATTAGCAAATGTCACGACTGGCAGTACTGTATGCCAATCCTTCTGCTCAGCTTCCACGTACATCGACAGTATATCTACTAACCTCTTATTAAAAGGTTCTGTACGATCATTTGTCTTAGGATGATAGGCAGTTGATATTCTGTGGGCAATGTCGCAACGTGACATTACCTCTGATACTAGTTTTGACATGAATACTTTCCCTCGATCACATATCATCAAACGTGGTGCATCATGCTTCAAGATAATTTCTTCCACTAGGAATTTTGCGATCTCTGGAGTTTCTGCAGTCGACACAGGTTTATTGACAGCGTAGCGGGTGAGGTAGTCAGTGCATACGAATATCCATTGCTTACCGGATGTCGGCTTTGGAAACCTACCTAAAAGGTCGATTGCAAACCGGTGCAATGGAGCTCCTGCAGGTGGAATTGGTACCAGATGAACTGGAGGTAATTGCAGCACATGCTTCCGTCGCTGGCACTCGTTACAGTGACTCACATAGTGCTTGACAGGTCGGTAGAGATCTTCCCAGTAATATCTGCGTCTGATTCTGTCTAGGGTCTTTACAAATCACAGATAACCGGATATTGGAGCATCGTGGAAATACTTGAGAATAGCTGGCTGGAGATGAGATGGAACAACCAGAAGCCATTTTGGGCCCATTGGATCCTAGTTACTCTTATACAATGTCCCATTTGTAAGTTGAAACTCTCTTTTGGTCGGTTCTCCTGGATAATGCTGGATCACCTCTCTGTTCAGCTGTAACTTTATCTAACTCAGTGAGGGCTGAAATTGTATCCACACTATTGTGTTTGGGTAATGGATTCCTCGAAAGGCAGTCGTCGTCCTTATGTTTGCGCTCGTTTTTTAATACCACAGTGACATCGTACATGTTGAGGCTTAGCGCCCATCTTGCTATTCGACCTGATGGATCCTTCAAAGTGGTCAGCCAACATAAATAATGGTGGTCTTTCACGACGGTCAATGGTTTAGCTAATAAATACGGCCGGATCTTACTGATAGCCCAGATAACTGCAAGGCACTCCTCAGTTGTAGAATAGTGTATCTCGGACTTTCAGAGAACTCTTGATGCATAGGCTATCACCTTTTCAGCACCTTCCTGAATTTGTACAAACATGGCAACAATCCCATCACCGATAGCGTCTGTGTGAACTAAGGTTTCCGCATTCTGGTCTTATAATGCTAGAACTGGTGCAGAAGTTAGAGCCTTCTTAAGTGCCCGAAAAGCTCTTTCTTTCGTCTCATTCCAGTAAAACTTGGCGTCTCCCTGCAGAAGTTCCTTCAATGTACGTGCCTTATTACAAAAATCTTCTATGAAGCGACGATAGTATGAGCACAACCAAAGGAAACGTCTTACATAAACGTGCTGAGGAGATGGAATTTCTATGACTGCCCATACTTTATCTGGATCAGGACAGACACCATCTCCGTTGACTATCTGCCTCAGGAATTTTAACTCTACGGCGACAAGGAGGCACTTCTTTGGGTTGAGGTGCCGTCAGAACACACTTGACAGGCGACTTACATGCTCCTCAAATATCCTTGAGAAAACGACAATGTCAGCAACTTGCACATCATGCGTTCGAATGTGGCCAGGGCATTAAACAGTCCAAACGGCATGACTTTGAATTCATAGAGGCCATCAGGTGTAATAAAACCAGTCTTATCTCTGTCAGCTTTGTCAACCTCGATTTGTCAGTAACCTGTCTGTTTGTCCATGCTTGATAAGTATGAAGCGTTATGGCTATATTCTATTATAACGACAAATTCAAACGGCTGTGTCCTCTTGTTGATAGTTATTCTTGCGACATATGCTCCGGCTGGCCGAACGTATTTTCCATTTGCGACCTTCAGCACAGTTGCTCTTATATCACATAACATTATCTTATTTAGTTTGTGATGGTAGTCATTCCACAATACAGAGAAGGAAGCTCCTGAATCGACCAGTGCCCGGACAGGATGACTGTCGATGATGACATCAATGGAATTTCTTGGCGACTGTTGTCCATGGAGGATTTTCAGTCATCATCTGCAGTTGACTGCCGTTGAAAGGACTCTCTGATGGTTGGCGTATTGAGGCATAATAATAGTCAAATACTCGTCTTCTCTCCCTACAGTACCGTACGACATGTTCAGGAAGCCCATACTGAAAACACAATGGCGTGTTGCCTTCTGTCCTACAAATATCTGTCCTAATGCAAGGCATCATAGTTGCCGCAGGATTTAGTTGTGACCTCATCGGTCAGTTCCTAGGCTGCTGTTTGGCGGCTGCGGCGTAAGTAAAAATAGGGCGAGGCCATTCTTTATGTTGGGTTCGACTGGCACGGCTGACAGGTGCTAATGTTTGAAATACCTCTTCCTCAGCAGTGTCAGCTCCCTCATGACATACAGGACCGACATCCATGGCCATCATCCGGTGCTCACTTGGTGCAAGAGTCGTTTGAGAGAATCAAAATCGTGCTTGGAATGGCCCATAGGGACTACGTTTGGGAGTCTGTCATACTTCTTTTGTCCAACTCTCCCCTGTTGCATCTCTTCAGTTTTCTGACACCATTGGATAAACTCTTGTGTCGTTGAAACATCTTTTAACATTTGAGCTCGATACATATCTTCTGCAATGCCCTTCATCAGCTGTGAAATTTTATTGGCCTCAATAATATATGGGTTAACTACATGACGCTGGGCCAAAGCATTATCTATAAACGACTGCATTGATTCACCATGTCGTTCGGTCCTGTTCTTCAATTGCTCTTCTGATAACCGGATTTGTTGCTGGTGGTCTGTCTGGAATTTTTCCCAGTTATTGAGCTTGTCCTCGTTGTTTTCATACCACTGCTGCGCCGTCCCACCCATGTAGAAATATATGTTTGCCAAGCACATTATGTGGTCCCGCCTATTATACTTGGCTACTCGGTCGATCCCCTTCAGCCACTTGTTTGGGTCCTCTCCAGCGGCTCCAGAGAACACAGATGGGTGTCTCATGTACAGATGGCTAACTGCTGTTTTCGTATCCATGGGTCCTTTGATGACACGGACCTTCAGATGGAGATAATCTGTATACCCTTTGTATTTGGTTTTTGTCCTTGTAGACAATGGCTCTTATGCTGCCAAATTGCAGCCACTATGATGCAGATGTATTGCAGGATACCTGCGGCCTCCACCAGAAAGTGTCACATTTCAAACTGCAGGAGGTCCAGAATTCGAAGGCTGGTCGTTAGTAGAGCATAACACCTTACAGTTAGAACATGTTTATTGCTAACACAAGGATACACTAAATACAAACTGCCTCCTTCTTGGGGTGATACATAAAAATAATTGTCTGGAACTTACAAGTACATCAAACATCAGAAACATGGCGAAATTTGAACTGGGGACCGCAAATACAGCGATCTGTGATGCTAACCACTGTACCACGCAATCCGTCGGAAGCCCCGCATTGTTATTGACACACATCTTCTGGTGGAACACATGGGGCAGTGCTTAGCATGCTTTAGTTCATTCATCTACTCTTCTTACTGCTGGTGTATATTTATTAATTCGTTTTAAACCTATATTGTAAGTTGATGATTTTGGGTTGGTATCTTCTTTTTATTGGTTGTCTAACAATATTTCTAGCTGGTCTTGGCGCTAATTCTGAATTCGATTTAAGGCAGATTATTGCTCTTTCTGCTTAAAGTTAGCTTGGTTTAATAATTAGAATTTTATCAGTGGCTTATTCTGATCTTACTTTTTTCTCATTTATTAATGCATGCTTTATTTAGGGCTTTATTATTTATGTGCGCATGTTCTATAATTCACAATTTAAGTGAGTCTCGGGATTTTCGTTTCAATGGTTCTATTGTGAATTTCATCCCATTACATATGTTTATTTTAGTGTTTCTAGATTATGTTATGTGGTATGCCTTTTTTGGTTGGATTTTATTCTAGGGATTTTATTGTTGGGCTGTTTGTTTAAGATGAATATTTTTTTCTATTTTTTATACTGGTATAACAGATTCTTATTATTTTCGTTTATTTTATTATTCAACATCTGGTGATAATAATTATTATTCTGTTTATTCTTTTAGTGATGGAAGTTATTTTCATTCTTTTTTCATAGTTGGTTTATTAATTGTTGCTGTTTCTGGTGGTAGATTTTTGTCTTGATTAACTTTTCCTGTAACTTATACCAGTGTTTTACCTTGACATTTAAATTTTTTAACTCGATTTACTATTATTTTGGGTTCATATTTTGGTTATATTATTTCTGATTTTAGTTATTCTTATAGTTTATTTTCTTAAATTTTTTTTATTTTCTTATGTTTACTGATTCTATATGATTTATACCTTTTCTTTCAGCTAGTTAATTTGTATATTTACCTTTACATTTTGGTTATTATGCGCTAAAGTCTTTTGATTCTGGTTGAGGTAAATTATTTGATAGTCAGGGCTTTTATTCATTTTTCTCGTATTTAATTGACTATATTCCATCTTTAAATGGACCAACTTGGTTAGCCATGTGGTCTAACGCACTGCTATCCAAGACGCGGAGGTGTCCCAGCCCTGGTTCAAATCTGCCCGGCAGATTAATGAAAGGTATCGGAGTGCCAGCCAGCCTGGATTTGGTTTTTAGTCTGTTTTCCACATCGCACTAGGTTAATACCAGGCTGGTCCCCAAGTCCCGCCTCAGTTACACGGTTTGCAAACATTTCATAACACTTTAGAGTTTCGCACACTTATAACACTATACAGAGACATTTGGGGTACACATTTCCTCACGAGGGGCATGGGGTGGCGGCAGGAAGGGCATCTGGCCACCCTATAAATATTAACCCATGCCAAATCCGCATTTCACACAGTGCCGACCCTGCATGTATGGGAAAAGGTCCAAAGAGATAGATTCCATCTTTATATGATTCTAATTTTAGCATTTCTTTGTTAAATTTTATTTTTTAAAGTTTATTTTATTTATGATATATTTTTATCTTATATAAATAGCATATAGTTAGACTTTAACACTTAAGATGTTAGGAAAATATATTTTATTTTTAGGTGTTTATAAATATGCATATTTTATTATTACAGTGAAAATGTAATGTTTGTTTAAACTATATAAATATAAGAAATGTTAATGAATTAAACCGCTATTATAAAAAGTTAGCACCGTTAATATTGGCTTTACATTTCCCCTTTTGCAACGGTTTGGATCACTGATATATATTTTATATTCATTGTTATGCCTTTTTTTGGCTTCAATTGATAAATAAGGGCATTTTTCATCCAAGTTTCAAGTCGAAAATGATTTCAATAATTCGATTCTTATTTGAAATTAAGGTTAATACTTTTGGATTGTAAACCAAATGTTATATTTAACTATGACCCTATTTAGCTCACTTAAGAGCTTCTTGATTTCATTCATTATATAGTCCTATTAGTAAGATGATTATAAAGAATATTGTAGTATTGTTCATATAATAATATTTGATGTTTTTATAATGATAACAATTGGTAATATTAATGTGATTTCTACATCAAAAACTAGAAACATTACTGTGTTTAAATGAATTGAATTCAGAATGGTATTCAGGCTGATCTTTCTTAATGAAATCCACATGAAATGGTGATATTTTTCTCGGTCATCAATTGTTTTTATACAATTGTTGCAATTATTATAGTAGTTATTGGTACTAAAAATGTAATGTAAATACTTGTTATTAAGGTTAAGATTATTTTTCTTGATAATTTTAACCTTTTTGATTGGAAGTCAAATATACTATTTATACTACAGAAATAATTATCTTCCTCATCAGTAAATATATATAGAAATAATCATACTACATCTACAAAGTGTCAGTATCATGCCATGGCTTCAAATGCAAAGTGATGATTTCATGAGAATTGATTTATTATGTTTTGTATTAGGCAATTAATACAAATATTGAACCAATAATTACATGTAATCCATAGAATCCTGTTACTACAGTGAATGTTGAGGTATATACTGCATCTGCATTAGTAAAAGGAGCTTCTCAATATTAAAGTATTCATAGTATTGTAAAATAAAATCCTAATATTACTGTAAAGAACAATCATTGTGTTATTTGTCAGTGTTTAGATTCTATAATTCTGTGGTGTGCTCACATAAATGTAACTCCTGAAGGAGAATGCCATAATTTGGAAGGGAATTTGCATTGGATTAAATGGTTGGATTCCTATAGGTGGTCATTTTAATACTAATTCAATTGTTGGTGCTAATCTTATATTAAAAATGCTCAGAAGAATGATATGACAAATATTACTTCTGATGTGATAAATATGATTATTCCTCATCGTAGTCTTGTTGATACAAGCTTTGCATGTGGTCTTTTGAAAGGTTCCTTCTCAAATTACATCTTCTCATGATTGAATTATTGTTCATATGAATATAGTTATTCCAATAATAAGTAAGTTAATAGCAAATGTGTAAAATCGTTTAGTTTATACTAAAAATAAAATTATTGCTCCATTTAAACGTCATGGTCTAAAATCTACTATATGAAATAGGTGATTATTACTATTTGTTAGCATAAGTGTAATAAATTTCTCTTCAATATAATGTTCGTAGGATTGAGAATACATATGCTTGAATTATAGCTACTGCTGATTATATTTTTTTCAATGATGAGAATTAATATAATTCTCATTGTTAATGATGATCATGTATTTACTAATAATTTAATAATAAATGTCCTGCAATTATATTTGCTGCTAATCCTTTTGCTAGTGTACCTGGATGGGTAATATTTCCAAATGTTTCAATTACGACTATAATTGATATTAGTGCAGTTGGTGTTCCTTGAGGTACTAGGTGAGTGAACATATGGTTTGGGTTATTAATTCATACAAATGTTATAGATCTAATTCATATGGATATTGCAATTGTGAATGTTAATGTAATATGTCTAGTTCTTGTAAAAGTATAAGGGAAATGTCCTATGAATTTATTGAAAAATATTATAAGCTAATTTAAATTAATATGAATGTTAATCCTCAGAATGATATTTTTCCTATAAAGTTTTTGAATTCATTGAGAAAAATTTAAATTTAGTTTATTTCATATAGTATTGATTTGTAATGCAATTAATAATAGTCCTAAGACTGATCTCGTTCAGTTAAGTGAGATATTGAATATGATGGATCAAATGTTGAGAAAAATTGTTATAATATTCAATTAACTTTTAAATTTGATTATTATTCTTTTCATTTTATTTGGTTGATAAGAGAAAAAGTTTAATTGATTAAATAAGTTTAATGTAGTTGAAAGTATAATGAATAGTGAAAATTCTAATATTGGTGATATTTCAGGGATTTAGTTTATAAATTTTCAACATCAGAAGTATATGTTAATTTACTATTTTTTTTTGTTTAAGAGACTTTTACTCACTTTCAGTCACCTGAACTTTCAAGGTGTACCAGTTATAGTTAATTTAGATTGAAATTCTAATGTTACATTTTAACTAAATCCTTTTATTATATTCGACAGTCATTTAATAAATAGGTTTACTGAGGTCTTTCGATTACACTTTGTATAAATCTAGTATTTGTTCTGCAGATTTCTGAAATTGTCCAAAGAATAATACTGGACGATTATTAATGAGTATTCCTTGATTTAATCGTCCAGGTTTTGCATCGATTTCAATTCCTGGGGCTGGAATTGCTCATGATTGTAATACATCAGCTGCTCTGGTTAATACTCGTTCTTCTGTATTTATTGGTAACGTTGCTCAGTTATCTACTTCTAGTAATCGAAATTCTTCTGTTTTCACATCGGTTTCAGGACTTATGTAGGTGTCAAATTCTACATTGATGCACTCAGAATACTCATATCTTCAGTATCATTGTGTTCTGATTGTTTTAATTGTAATTAATGATGATTATGTGTTGAAGATTAATGTAACTGGTGGTAGTGCAGTTTAGATGGTTTCGATTGTATGAAGATGTAGTATATTTCGGTTTGTGTAATTTGATAATGATATAGATCACAGTGAGTATACTACAATTATTGTAATTAATAGTGAAACAATTATGGTATGTTCATGAAAGAATGATAATTGTTCTATGAATGGTAAGCTCTTTTTTTGATAAATTTGATCATGTTGCCATATAGTCCCCTAATAAGAGGTCAAACCCTTATTTGCAGAGCTAAAATCTAGTGCATTAAACAGCCATATTAGAATCTATAGATTATAAGTAGTTCTGAATAACTGTGTTCTGCAGGTGGATTATTTTGTAATCATTCTGTTGATCTTATATTTGTTCTAAATAATACAGTTCGGGTTTTAATTATTGTTCCTCATATAATTGAAATGAATATAATGATTCCCACAAATGAAATGACATTTCATGATGTTTATGCTTAAGGATAATCTGAATATTGTCATGGTATTTGTGCTAATCCTAAGAAGTGTCGTGGGAAGAACATTAAATTTACTCTGATAAATAAAATGGTAAATTCAATTTTTAATCATTTGTTATTTACTGTTATTCCTGTAAAACAGGTTATCATTGGATAATTCCCCCTATGATTTCAAATACTGCCCCAATAGACAGTACATAATGGAAGTGTGATACTACATAGTATGTACCCTGTAATACAATATATAGTGATGAATTTCCAAGAACTAGTCCTGTTAATCCTCTTATTATAAAAACGAAAATGAATCCTAATGCTTATAATAAAAGTATATTAGATATGAATTTAGTCCTAGATAGGGTTACTATTCATCAAAATACTTTAATTGCTGTTGGTACAGCAATAAGGAGGCTTGTGTATCAACATCTATTCAAACTGTGGATATATGATTGGCACATGGAATAAATCCTATTTATCCAGTTGATAATATTGCGTAAATTATACCAATGCTTCCAAATGATTCAGTCTTTCCTCTCTCTTGACAAACAATGTGCGAGATGATACCAAATCGTGGTTGGGTCAAAATGTATGATCATCCACAGTTAATGATTATTGATCTAAATATTCATCCCAGATGTCTAATCGACGAATATAATATAATCTGCCATAATGATGTTCAATTCAATCATCCTATTGTCCCAATAATGATTTGTACTATAATTACTATAAATGAAAAGTTCGTTATTTTAATGCAATAGGATAATATTAGTATTGGGGAGATTGTTTTTCGTGTTATTAGGATTAAGTAGTTGATTCATCTTCTTAATGATATTACTTCTGGTAATCAAAAGTGTAATGGAACTGCTCATAATTTTATTATTATTATTGACATAATCATTATTAATGGAAAGTATTCTTCTGTCTTATCATAATGTATGTTTCATTTCGATTATTAGAATTGAAATTAATAACATCATTGATGTCAGTCATTGAATAAAAAAGTATTTAGATGCCAATTCATGAATTATTAAATTTTTAAGATCTGTTAATATTGGAATAATGGAAAGTAAGTTGATCTCTATTCCTATTTAAATTCCTAATCAGGAATTTGAAGAAATGGAGAAGATCATTCCTATCATAATTGGTGATAGGAACAGAAGATTTACACATTTATTGTACATTAAAAAGAGAAGGATTAATACCTTAATAAATGTGGTATGATTCCAATAGCTTAATTAGTTTACAATTCTATTTACACATTAAGGTGTAAGATGCATGTCAATTTTTTATATTAAAACTGATAGTATAGTTCTATGTTATGTAATGAGAGTAATAATGTTAACTTCATTTATCCTAATAAGATAATCCATTATTCAGACATCACGTTTTGGCTTTATTATTTTATGTCTATAGTAAAAAGTTTTTTTTAATTATAACGTGGCATACTTGCTTTTATTTCAAATAAATGTTGCTTAAAATCGAATTTTTCCGTAATTAACTCTACGATTTAATATAAATTATTTATTGAATAAATCACACCTAATTGAATATCTCATTATAATTTTTTATTAATTAATATTAATTGATTATTTACAAATATACATCTAATACTTAAGCACAAGAAATGATTATATAATAAAATATTTAATGAAATGTAATAAAAAAATTTATATTGTTAATTACACATAATCAATATAATTTAGATATTCACTTTATTATAATAGTAAATTAACTACATATATTAGTTTTATAATATTTTATCCAATTAAATTAATTATATTTAATATAATGCAACTATTTGTAAAATAATCAAACAATTATAAGTCTATATAACTAATTATAATGTTAAAATACCTATTGTATTCAGTTAAATAATTCATATTATTTAATCTTTCTTTATTAACTATGAAAAGAATGATTATATCATAAATAAAGATAATATAACACATTTATTGGTATACAGGTTTCATACTTATCTCTATAATATATAATATAGAAGTTGTTATTGTACACCTTGACAAGTAATATTCTAATATTCTTATACTTTTAATACCGTTTTTCATTTTTCTATTTTCTATATGCAATTACTATGTTCATATCTTATTTATAAGTAGTGACATAGATGTATTGGAAATAGAGGTCTGCACCTCGCTTGGTTGCTCGCTTGAACCACATGATATATTTCGTTCTATGATAGTCCGACAGGTGTCGATACTGCAGCTTGCGGCAAGGCGTGTGGCTGCGCTCGACTTCCTGCATGCTCGTTCGAGCGGCTCGCCCAGCCCGACTGTCCACGCTGCCCGCTCGCCGCTCGGTCGTCCAACGCAGAGCCACTCGAGTCCAAGGAGACTGTCGGGAGCAAAGTAGACGCTACAGAATAAATCCTGACTGCGAAATTTGGAATTGTTTCCTTTTCCGGGTGCTTCAAAAGTTGTTCTCTTGATCCAGTTGAACTAGCTATTCAGTTTTGCATTTTGTACTTTCCAATACACGTTATTATACGTGATTATCATAAATTTTATGTGCTAAGATCTTTTACTAAATGAGTTTTTCATTATCTTTCTTACTTTCTTGTTATTATTTTGTGGACTGTTAGTTCCTGTTTAGTGGTACGTGTTACTTCCCGTCTTAACGAGCAAATGATTGTATTTTATATCCATTACTCTTATCACTCTCACATCCTGGAATACTTTGACTGTCTTTTATATTGGTATTAAATACACGATATTGATGTACACCCATTAGGTTAGATTTGTGCATCTCTCTCTCTCTCTCTCTGTTGCACCCCGTTAATATATATGCCTGTAGTATTTTGGCACTGTGCGTGGTTGCTGCGCTTCTACCTTTTCTGAGTGAGTCCTTAAAAGGAATTTTTCCAATTGCAACATTCAAATATTCCCCATTGCCACTGTCGTCTTTCTTATCTACATAAAAAAGAATGCATGCAAGCCTTTGTGCAAAATATAGGATCCGCGCTTTCTTCCATCGTCAGGGTCATATGCCGGTCTAATCCTCATTTATCATGTACCTGTTTTAAATTGTCTTATTCCAACTGACTTTACACAGCTGTACGAATTTATGGTACTCCTGCTCTTTCAGTGATATATGTGTTATATTTATTTAGGACCGTCTGAAGAATGTCACCCAGGTGCACCAGCCAAAAGAAGGAAGTGCTTGTTTTTGAAATGGCTGGACTGTGAAATGCGCGAGTCGCAATCTACCAATTAGGTGGACTTTTATTTAGTACGAATTGATGGTGATGACGACGATCTGCTTGAATGGTAGAAACGCAACAGTACTCTCTTTCCTAAGCTAGCTGTATTGGCAAATAGTATTTTGTGTGCCCGCCTCAAATGCACGTAGTGAACGCACTTTCAGTGCGGCAGGGAACCTGCTCTCTGATAGAAGAACTCGACTTGATTTGCAAAGTGTCGATGATATTTTAACAATTCATTGCAATTACAATGCCACTATCGAATAGTTTGAGGATAATGTTACTGTTCGATGTATACTTTGTTGTACGGTAACTTTCACTTTTGTACATTGCAATAAAAACGTTGTTCGTTGCATAGTTTCTCTTTAGATCCTTTACATTACTTTCAAATGTTGTAGTTAGTGAAAACAACCTTTTTGTAGCTTTTGCGGTATAATGATGAAGTGGTTGCATGCTACTATGCAGGAATACACGTCTACAGCATAACTGATTTTAGTTCCTTTGGTTAGTGGGGGTGCGTCAGACACAACCCACACCACAGAGCCGCTGCCGTAGCGACTGACAAGGAAACCTACCCAAGTGTCACTCTCCAGTTTTTATGAAATTTGGATTTGTTATAATATATGAAAAACTGTGGGACCCATATTTTTATTTATTTATTTATTTTAAGTGGTGGAATAACATATTTAAGGGGTGAAACGGTCCCTCCAAAATTGGGGCTAAAATATAAAAATTGTGATAACTTAGAGTTTAATGATGTGATTCTAATGATTTTTTGATAAGAGATCAGCCTAGGTACATTGCAATTGTTTTGATTTAATCAAAGTTGAATCTATGAAATTTGTCTCTTATCAAAACACACTTTTATACCAAAAATCATTAAAATAGCTTCACTAATCTCGAAGTTATCGCCATTTTTCTATTTTTGCCCCAATTTTGAAGGGACCATTTCACCCCTTAAATATGTATTTCCGTAGCTATAAAATTACGTGTCCCATAGTTTTTCATGTATTATAAAATATGCAAATTTCATAAAAATCGCAGAGCGACTTGGGTAGGTTTCCTTATGAGTACAGCGGCAGCACTTCACTGTGTGGCCTCTGACCGCCCCACCCCCCATAGCCTCGTTCGAGTTTCAACATGCTCGCTGCAAGCGTACACACTCGCCGCACCACCACCATGCATTGTGCACTCGACTGAATACGAGTGAGCAAAACCGGCGAATTACAGACCCCTAATTGGAAAGTGTATCTAGTAAGTATATTCAAGATATTGTGACAGTAGAGTGAATCATTTATGCTGATAATTTTCTGTGCAATACAGGATGTCTTGAATAATTTATTTTGATATTTATTATTTTTAATATAATATTTTTATTAATTTGTTACCTTTTTATATTTTATTGAAATTGTTATTGAATTTTACCTGTAATTACAACAAGTAAATTTAACTTTTTGTACCTTTTTCATGGCGGTTTACTAAAAAATTTTAATTTAGAGTAATTACTATCAATTTAGGTTGATCTATAAAAGATTGTTATTTAATATTTCAGAAATAATATTAATTTATTTTTGAAATGATATGTTATTAGTTTCTTAAGAATAAGTTTAATTTAAAAATTTAAGTTTTGAGTTGAAACTATTAATTTATTTACTCATAAGTGATAACCTTTAAAAGTAATAACCGATAATTTATTAATTATTAAAATGCTATAGTAAGCCTAAGATAAGCTACTTTTTTATTATATATTAGTTCATTATTTTTGTTTAGATTTTATATTTACTTTGCGTTTTATATTAAGCTGTTTAATTTAATTTCACAGTGTCTCTAATAATGATGTGATTAGTACATCTATTTTGTTTATATATTTTGTTAATCTATTGTAAATAATTAAGCAATATTAATTTCCATCTGTTTATCAAAAACATGTGTTGATGATAGAATTTTGAAATCTTGCCTGCTCACTGACTATTTAAAGAGCTACAGTATTATGACCATGCAAAGGGTTCATAATCATTAATTTCATAATGAATGGTTTTATTCGAAATTTTTAGAATTTAACTTTTAAATTAAAAGTGTTAAATAATTCTTTAGGGCGAGAAGACCCTATAGAGCTTTACATTTATTAATTTTTATATAGTTAATCTTTCAATGTCAATTTTTATTTTTTTATTTATGTTTAATTCATCTATAATTAGTAATTAAAAGAATAAGTTACCTTAGGGGTAACAGCTTAATCATTTTAATAGTGTTTATTGTCACCTCAGTGTTGGATTAAGTTTAATTATGGGTGTAGTGGCTTAATAATTATGTCTTTTTAAACTTTGAATTCTGATTTCAAAGTGGCATGAGCCAGGTCAGTTTCTATCCTAATAATTATTATATTCTATTTGTATGGAAGGACCATATAATGGAATTTTTTTGAGTTTATGAATTAAAATTAATTATTTAATTTTTTGATAAATTAATGTGTTGAACTAATAATTCATTTATTTAGGTTTTTTCTACAAGTAGCATTGATATTATGTGATCTTTTTATATTTATTATAATTTTTTTGTTAATTGTCTGTGTTTAAATCAGAGTGGCTTTGAAACTTCCTGTCAGATTAAAATTGCATGCCGGAACCAGGACTCTAAATTGGGATCTTTGCCTTTCTCGGGCAAGCGCTCTACCGACTGAGCTATACCGACATGACTCACGATGCCGCCTCACAATTTTACTTCCGCCAGTACCTCGCCTCCTACATTCCAAACTTCACAGAAGTTCTCTTGTGAAACTTGCAACACTAGCACTCCTGGAAGAAAGGCTATGATGGAGACATAGCTTAGCCACAGCCTAAGGGATGTTTCTCAGGTTCGAATCCTAGTTCTGGCATACAAGTTTAATCTGCCATGAAGTTTCATATCAGCGCACGCTCCGCTGCAGAGTGAAAGTTTCATTCTAGAGTGGCTTTTTTTACTTTAATGGAGTGTAGGTTATTAGGTTACATCAGGTTTGATTTGTAAAAAAAAAGAAAGGTTCCGGTACAGTAATGGACCTGGAGGGGGGGCTCCAGGAGGGTTTGGGGGCGTGCTGCAACCCAACAGGCCCCCTGGATACACCACTGATGCGAATACTATATTTGTACCTTTAAAAGGGATGAGTAAAATTCCCATGTGCACCAAGAAGCTTATGTTGAATTTTAATTGGTTAGTTATCTGGTTAATTAATTAATGAAGTTATATGTATATCTTAGTTTATGATTTGTTACAAAAAAGGCATTCCATTAAGGTAAACATTCGTTAATTTGTACTATAAGACATAAAAGGTGAATAAGTTTTAACTTACAGTTTACAAAATTGTCCGGTGCTTTCAAAAGTATTCGTTTTATGTCCCTCCTCTCTCTCTTTCCTTGCTTTTTATGTCATAGCGGTGTGACGTCCATGAAGCAGCCAAGATTGCACATAATTGGAAGGGTCAAAACGAGTCAGTGACGTGCCATTCATCTTCAGAAAAAAGTAATGAAGACACAGTTTTTGTTAGCAGAGAGGCTATTCCGTTAGTGATGGTTCACTTGGAAAAACCCTCCTTCACATTCACTAGATGACACTGGAATTGTGTTGATGGTAACTGTCAATGGAAGCAGGTATGTGGGATATCTATATCCCCAAAAGTATTGTGTTTAATGCCTTTGGGCCAAGTGTTTGTGTCAAGTATGCAAGCTGAATTGGCCAAAGCTGCATCTTCCCCCCTCAGCAGTCTCTTTTCAATGTCTTGTGAAAGGCTGTGATAAAACTCAGTACAACTAATGGGCTATTTTTAGTTTTTTCATACAGTTTTATTCCCATAAAACTTTTGTTATTAACAGATGTCACAGCCTGTTCATAAAAAGTTCCTGGACTACCTTTCTGAGCAATAAATGTGATAACTAAAATCTGAAGCTCTTTATTTGCCCAAAATAAGGCTACATTTTGGTTTTGTAGTTCCTCACTAATTTTTTAAATATCTTGAAGAGCATCACATATCAACCCCAAATCTGAAACAAAACACATCAATCTCAGTTTCCTGAGCAGTCCTTCATACTTGCATTGTCTGAAGCATCACATGTTGGGTCTTGCTTAGCTGCTACAAAATGTTCTGAATGAACCTCATCCTTCTCTCAAACTGCTGAAACTGTACGAAAACTGGACGCTAACCATCTTGTGTCTAACACGCTTCCAAATTTCAACAGTTGAACACCAAGTTCATCTCCAAATAAATGCAACTCTAGGCTGTTCTTTGGCAAGGCGTGGTAGACGACATACAGTTTTTTGATATATTCTTTAAATCGATTAATATTTGTCATTTTCTTCATTACATCACTTATACAAAGTTCAGGCCTATGATTACAACAATGCCAAACAACAATAGGTGGAAATCTCTCTTTAAAAAGAGCATCAACTCCAAATTTTCGCCCAATCCTCACTGCAGCTCCATCACACACTACAGAAATCAGTCTACTTTTTAAAATTATTTCATCTAATTTGTAGTTTTGACACACTAAATCACAACATCAAAAATGCCAAGAGATGCCACAGTTTCAAGTTCGACTAGGTACAAAACTAAATTTAGAGGTGATACCACACTCAGTTTTGTAAGACCAACTGTGATGTATAATATTTGAGTTGATTTTTTGCTTAAAGTAAGCTGTCACACTGTAGGAATGGCAGAAACCTCATTAGCGGCTTCCGTGTGTTTTGGTACAACAGATTTGTCTACCGTCATTGCTGTCTTTAGTTGCCAGGTTGAGGAAATAGCAGCTGGATGTACCAGCAGGTGCGTGTCAGCTGGATGTATTGTAGCAGTGGCAAGTCTGTGTTCCATAAGAACCTGCCGCCGGCGTGACCCGAGGGGCCTTTGCCCACAACCCTGTGTCTGACAGCTCCAACGCAATGATCAGAGGTACTGGTATGGCGTACCAGTGAGTACCATCACAAGTCAAGCACTGGGTTATATTAACATTTGTAAGGGTTGAAATAAAGTATGTTTTTTCGCTATTCCTAAGCCTTCTACTGATTATTAATTAATTTGTAGGAAACAACATATTCCTTTTATCTCAACATCTCCTCTAATTGAAATTTTTGATTACTGTGTTCTTTGGATTTAATTTGATAATTTCTTTATTCGTTTACATTACTTTTCCTTTTATAACTTATATATGTTCTTTCACTTATGGTTTTTTGTTTTTTCATTGTTATTCTAAGTTAAGAGTTTACACATTAATGACTGCTGGTTGATCCTCTAATTGAAATTATTCATTACTGTTAAAAGCGGCTTGTTAATTTCAAATAACTGATCCTGACAGGGCACTGCCAGATAAAAGACGTTTGTTAAATTTCAAATAACGAATCCTAGCTGGAAACCGCCAGATAAAAGAGCTGCAGTTATTTAAAACTAACAAGTCCTAGCAAAAGGGATCCAAGATAAGAGATTTGCGCAATGGAATACATGAGGTTTCCTCTGGGAAGCAGAGGGAAACCATAATAATAAAACGGATCTGAGGTTAAATTACAAACAAGGCGAAATACAACTAAGCTGGTTTATTGCCAGTTCACATGGAAATGGGGGCAACACCGATTTTAAATACACAATAAAAGTGCATCCCACTGTAATTTACTAAGTACTAATTATATTCACATACCAAGAGGGGTCAGATAAGAAAAAACGAGGCTGTAAAACATAAGAAACAGGAAGATTAGTAGGACATGGGACACAATCATTCACAAGCACGCAGCTGCGACACTCTCACAGAAGACTACGACATGCACAACCAGGCAGATAAGCCGAATCTACCAAGTTACGATATTCATAACCACGTGCACTCTGTTCCACTTCCAATACCTGGAAGGGGGCACTAAATTTCACACAAACCTTACACATGAGTGAACTGATAAGAAGCCAGAAGGAGGCCGAAAGATTACGGAAAGGTAGCATTATTTCAACGCCTGAAGGGCTGGAAAACATTGAACAATGAATAGGTCTTTGTTCCGTATGCCGTAACGGACACCAAACTAAACCTCACTAGTCATCATTTACCATTTTAATAGAAATCATAGTTACACCAGAAAACATACACGAGAGGAATACGCCACATTCTTGAGAATAACATAATTCACACACGCCTAAAGAACACGTAACTTATTACTACTACAAAGAGTAGCATGGACCTAGCTGTGGCTCACCATTTAGACCATACTAACATCTTACCTAAGCCGAAACCAGAGAGAGAGTGACAACGCCACTCCGATACGTACGAATCCTCGCGCCAAAGCTCCCAAAGAGCAAGGCGGAGACATACCGTACTCGCGCAAAGAGTCTAGCTGCCTGCGCGAGGTCGATCGGTGCATAATAGCAGCGCCCCTAGTGGGAGGTGGCTGAAGGAGGCAGGCGTGGAGCACAAACCAACGCTCCCAGCGTTAGCTAGTGGCAACAAGGCGTAAGTGAACGACGCACAGCAGAGCTCCCTGTGGGGAAATGAGGCAAGCGCAGAACGCAGTAGAAGCGTATCACTCACACACAGGGTAAACACAGGGTGGGGAGCATAACTATATGTCAATGCAAGTTAATACTTTAACTTATAGTCAATAAATCAATAAGTTTTTAAATTGAAATAGGATCTAACAAGTGCAAAGCCTCTATAACTTCAAAGGGAGGTGAGCAAACATTGATATAAATGAAAAGAGGCAGAGAGCCGTCTTTCATCACCCCCTCGTTCATTAGAAATTTAGAGTGAGGCATTTCACATAATATGCTACAATCTGAATGATAATTTTCTCTAAAAATTAATCACCAAGCTAATTCACTTGGAGGGGTAGTAACATGAGAGCATATTACAAAGCCTGAGTGGCACATAAAATAGTCCAATAAACAATTAAAATCATCTTAGAACTAAGCCTAAAAACTCAGTGGGAATGCAGGCATGGCTGTTGAGATCACTCAGTGGAGGAAACAATTCATAAACAATCATAAACACATAAAAAACAATAAGATGCATAATACAATTAAAACAAATTAATAACACACAAATCAATGCAGATCATGACACACAAAAACTGTAGAGTTTAAGGAATGCAAGAAAATTTGTCATTGCCTGTGTCGCAAATGTTATTATGGAAGCACTTTTATGTGCATGTCTATTGTATTTACATGTGTTACATCACTTTGCCAACACACAACCTAGGGTTATCGTCGGGGAGGGAACTTTGTACTGAAGGACTGCGAGCAGCTGTCCGCACACAGTTTTTTAGCTTTTACTATTTGATAGCTGTCTTTTTCCATGGCAGCACTTGTCCCTGAGTCATGGTACTCAGTGTGGAGGGATTACACTGAACTATAGTCGGCCGTTGGCAGCAACTAGAGTAATAGTCAAATGGTATACAGAATCACTTGCAGTCTCGTTGATATGCAGGGCGGAAGCAGATGTACAACTCACTGATGTCTAGCAGAGGATTGGTCAATCTGTTGACCCATTCGGTACAACATAGTTGTCCTTTTTTATCGGGGTTGACCCAGGCGGCGGCAGGAGTGTGCTGGACTGCACCCCATGGCACCCAGAGCGCTGTTTGAGCGGGCGCCCGCACAACCATTTTGAAGCTGTTGATGATCCCCGGCATGGCGCAGCTCCGTGATGTCAGGCCAGGCCCAAGGTTAGCAGCTTGTCCACCTCTCAGCTGGCCGCAGTCACTGACTCTCGCCCGGGTGGTGATCTAGGACAGCAGATCCCCATGGTGTGGCACGTGCAGGGCGGCGGCTGGCGTTACGTCACCAGTCCCCTGAATGCTCGCTCAATGGCACCTGGGCCCACCTTGTACGGAGTGGAGTGGCACTATCGCTGGTGCTGCATCTCGCCGTAGACCATGCTAGGACGTAGTCCCTGCATTCCTTTCACAGAATGATTAGTTACTTAACCTAACTTACATCTAATCACACCGTTGCACATGAGTGTCCGAGAACTTCAGTTCGTGGTAATCACTGTTCTCAAATGGTTTTTTACAGAATTTTGTACTTGCCGAACATGGGGCAAGAATTACACAAGAATTAAGAAAGAAATTATACACACAAATCAAATATAAACAAATTTACTGGGCATACCTGGTAGCTTTACAATAAAGGTAGCCATATTTTTTACAGAACATAAAATAAATCACAAGCTAAAAATTTATTACAAGTCACTTATTCATACAATTGATAGAATGGTTTAGCATGGTACACAGTCAAAAAAAAAGTAGCATTGGTAGCAAGCAGCACATAAATTTTCAACTGACAGAACAGTTTGGTGACATGAATGAGCAAAGCATAAGGCGCAGCATTTGCAGCAAGCAGCGCGGCACAGTACGAGGTGTTACAGTATGCACTAAGCTACTACTAAAGGGCCCGTCTGCACTATGGCATAGCGCGGTGTGGTACCTTTATCACACAAACCCATTCTAACACGGTCCCTCTGACCTGTTATTATTTGCCTGTAGTTTTCGCTTGAAATGTTCCACATGAAAGCACTAAAATTATGTATTCTTATATGGTAACTAAAGTAAACATGAGTATACTGGACATACTTCCTGAAATAAGAGAATTATTTAAACAAAATATTCATATTGTGCAAGGAAAACAAAACACCATTAAACACTATAGTAGTTAAACCAAACATGAGCATACTGAACATGCTTGCTGAAATAATAGAATTACATACAGACAAAAATATTCATATCCTGCAAGAACACAAAACACCAATCAATACATTATTAAGTATAAATACTCTGAACATGCTTGCTGAAATCAGGTAATTATGTACACAAAAATATTTATATCCTGCAAGAAAACAAACATCATTCAATACCACATTAATTAAACTAAACATAAACATACTTTGATCATTAAGCACTATATCTAAAGAGAGGGGTTGTGTATTAGTAATTTTACTCATCATGGGGAATGTATTGTCAGTGGTTCACTATTCTGTAACCAGCTTATTCTAGTGGAGTGGGCTGTGACACATCCTATCCCGGTGGTCCTCTTGGCATCCTTTTATATTCCTTTGGATCCCTTCATTTATTTTGCAACTGTTAACTTCTCATTGATACTCAGACCCAGTCTGCTCTGAAAACTTGAAGACAGCTGTTAGTTATGTTGTGATTACACACAAAATTTAACCTTCCCTAAGTGGCGAGTTGTGTAGAACCCTTTTTCATGGTTGGCACGCACCCATAAACACCTACATTCTCAACGAACAATAAAAACCAAATATAAACAATATATTAGTACCCCAGGACACAACAACCACAGCGTATCTTGACGCACAAAACTATTTCTATGAATCATGGCGTTGGTCCCTAGTATAGAGACTTATGTAGCCTTACAGGGAAACTGTCGTTGCGAGAAGCTCAAGGCCCATGATTTGCGGTACACGTCAAACCAACACAGAGTAGCCTCCCACCCTCGGGACAATAAGGTGGCACATACATTATGGAATGTACTGAACTATTTATCAACAACAGGGTAAAAGACCACTAAACAGCATAACGTAAATTATATAGTACTTAATTTTCACCCATCCGCAATTTGGTATAGCGGACTACTTCATGTGATCGTTTTGTTCACCAGTAATTTTAGGCATACCGAGGTACCACTTCTGGTTTGCTCGGCCACATACACCTGTGGTGCAACACACAACAGCTGACTGGCTGTCACTACTCCACTGATATTCACAATGGTTGTAACAAGTGGATGGATTTGAGACACACAACACTGAGGTTATTCTTACAAATACCCTGACACACAAGAAAATACACACAGATTACCCCCAAAATACACTCAAAGTACACAAAAATACACACAAAATACACTTGTGAGAAAATTACACAAATTCATCACAATTTATACAAAAACTAAACAAAGACATAATCCACCCGCTATTGGCGGTAGAAACGGAGACTCGAGGCATGGTGCAACCCACGAGACTTCTTTGCACGAACTGCCTAGTTCTACAGCATTGTCATGAGCAATTCTCCTGACGGGGTACGGACCAACAAAGAGGGGAAAGAACTGCCTTGTGAGTCCTTTACGTTTGCTCGACAGTCGTCATGAACGAACCAAGACTAATTGTCCCACTTCGAACATTCTTATGACACGACTGACCTTGTCATGCAGTCGCCTTCTCTCAGCGGCACTCGTAATATTGGCAAGTGCTCGCTCTACGACATCCCTGTGTCTCAACTTCACCGGTGGCTCAAGAGGCACCGTTTCTATTAATTTATCCTCAGGATACTTGTTCTTGAGCACCAGTATAGGAGGCATATAGGTGGAATTGTTATGGAGTTCATTCAGAACGTCCTGAAACCCTGGTATATATCGGTCGCAGGCCCTATGACGTCGGTGGCAGTACAGGTGGCACAGCTTTCCCAATTCTTTCATTACCCACTCACTCGGGTTTGAAACGGGGTGATTCACCGATATAAAAACTGGCCTCATGCGTCTCCTCGGCAGCATCGCTTTCCAGACAGGAGACCTAAACTGGGGACTGTTGTTTGCAATGACTTTCTCCACAGGACCCACCTGACGTAGAAAGTTAATGACAAACGCCCGAGTAACTGCGCGACTCGTTGCTCTTTTTAGAGATAATAAAGTCACAAATTTTGAGGTTAGCTCCACTGCCACAAAGATGTAACAATTTCCATTCATTGTGCGTGGTAGCGGACCGAATATATCGACCACAGCTAACTCTTTCAGCCGAGAAAGAATAATAGGGAAGAGCGGTGCATGGTGAGATACAGTCGGTGGCTTAGCTTTCTGACGAGCCTTACAAGTGGCCAGAACCTTCCGGATCCTCTTTTCCATATTAAGGAAGTAACAGGTATCACGGAATTTCTGGTAGCGCTTGTTGGGACCATAGTGCATGTAGCTGCGGTGTGTATACCAGATGAGCTTGTCAACCCACTCATCTGCAATACACACAACCCAGTTTGACTGAGCTGGCTCGCTACGACGGAACAAGACGTTATTCCTAATTAGGTAATATTGTCTGATCGACGGATAGTTCTGGTCGCGCCACTTAACTTTCACGTCTTTCAGAAGCTCATCTTTGTCTTGTTCCGGCGCTATGTCCTTAAGGGAGGCAGTAACGAAATTCTCGCAAGCGACACCACGAAGATAGAGAACACTGAAGTTGTTTTCATTCAGTTCATCATTGGTTCCCTGCTTCAAGCCGACCGGAGAACGAGAAAGAGCGTCAGACACTATGTTCTCTTTCCCAGGTATGTATATCACGGTGAAACCAAATTCTTGGAGAAACAACGCCCACCTGGCCAATCTCCCGTGCGTCAACTTATCCGTCATTAGAAATTCTAATGCACGGTGGTCAGTATATACCTTGGTTGTCCTCCCAAACAAATACCCCCTGAATTTAGTGAAACCGAAGACAACATCAAGGGCCTCAAGCTCAGTAACGGCGTAATTACGTTCGCACTTATTCAGCACACGTTTCTCAAATGCTATCTTCCTATGGTGTACCACACCATTCACCTCAAATTCTTGGAATAGTTCAGCTGATACCCCAATTTTAGAGCTGTCAGATCCCAGACAAAAATCTTTCGTCAAATCTGGGTGGGATAACAACGGTGCTGCTAGCAATGCGCGTTTTATGCTGTCAAACTCTTCCTGCGTTTTTGTGTTCCACTTCTAGACTGCATTCTTACTTGTCAGTGCACAAAGAGTTGGAGTGGCAATGCTATCTATTGACAAAAATCTTTTGTAGAAATTCGTCAGTCCTAAATAAGCCCTATCTTGTTTCTTAGTCGTCGGGACGGGAAACTCTCTAGTTGACTTTAATTTTTCGGGGTCCGGTAGAATTCCGTTCCCTGTAATGATATGGCCTAAGAAACTGACTTGTCTACGGCCAAACTCTTGACTTTTTTTAGGTTAATCGTCACTCCGTATTGTAGAAATACGCGCAACAACTGTTCTAATACATCTTGTTTCTTAGTCGTCGGGACGGGAAACTCTCTAGTTGACTTTAATTTTTCGGGGTCCGGTAGAATTCCGTTCCCTGTAATGATATGGCCTAAGAAACTGACTTGTCTACGGCCAAACTCTTGACTTTTTTTAGGTTAATCGTCACTCCGTATTGTAGAAATACGCGCAACAACTGTTCTAATACATCGTTGTGATCGTCCCATGACTTCTCAGGAATCAGTACATCGTCCACGTATGTGGTAACCCTTTCTCGTAACACGTCAGGCAAGATACTGTTGAACCCCCTAATGAAAGCAGCTGAGCTGACATTTAGGCCAAAAGGTAATTTTTTGAACTGGTAACAAGTACCAAAGCACAATAAGGCAGTGTACGGCCTGCAACTCGGGTCTAGTTCTATCTGCCAGTAACTGGCACGCAAATCGATGGAAGAGAGTACAAGCACACCGTAAAAACGCTGTAACAGCTCATCAAGTGTCTGCGAACGGTCAGTTTCCGGCTCAATCACTGTGTTGATATGCCGTGAATCGAGGACAAGCCTAATTGATTTGTCCCGCTTCGGGACAACCAACAGAGGATTATTATAGGAGCTTGTGGCTCGCTCAATAACGCCTTCCGCCAACATGCTTTTAATCTCTTCCTCAACCTGCTCCTTGTATACCCACTGTATCGGATACGGCCACACAAAGAACCTCTTGTGTTCCCGCACTTTAAATTTATATAAAAATCCTTTATAGCCCCTGGGGACTCCGAAAACACTGATGAGTACGTGTGCAGAATATCGAACAGTTTGGACTTGGCAGTACACGGCGCGTCGTCTACAATGTCGACCTTGTGATTGTTTTCATCTAACACCTGGTTCTCCTTCTCCATTCCGCAAAAGAGTACAACTTGCTTTTCCCCATAGGGTTCTAACGGTCCGAGGGCGGTAGTCGGGCAATAGTCACTCAGAAATTGGCAATACAGGTCAGCCGAGTTTACCCTCGCAGTACAGTCATCGAATTTCAATCCGATAGTGTTTGTACCCTTGTGTAAATGTACTATACCATTACTAAAGTCAAACAAGGCTTTATGGTTAATTAAAAATTCTACACCAAGGAGCACATCAAGTGCCAAATGAGGGAACGACAATAAAATTCTCTCGGAACTCGTGACCTTGACAGAAAAATGTGAGTTCTGTCTGCTTCCTTACTTCGACACTTCGCCCAACGAGTGCACCCTCCACTTCACTTCGCTGCAAGGGCAAGACCGGCCAAGTGCCGACTGCTTTGCATCGTTCAAAAGCTTGTTCACTAATGACAGAAACAACACTGCCTGTGTCGAACACGCATTCCAAATCTATATAAACGACATTAATATGCACTATAGGTTGTGCTGCAGGCTCTCCTACTGAGGGTTCTTCATCTAAGAGAACCTCGCGAATATCCTTCATGTCTTTTACCCTGTTCTTTGCAGATTCCGTTCCGAGCATGTTGATCGCTGTGCAATCAACCTCGGAAAATTGTCATTGACTAGTGCTGGGCTGGGGTTCTGGCGGTTTCTTATGACATGGATCAGCTGACCGCACCTCAACTTGTTCAGGGGGCGTGGCTCCCTGTTGCCACTGGCCCTTGTTGCGGCGGTAGCGCTTTTCGCCATTCCCAAACCACTCATTTTTACCAAACTAGCGTTTCTGCCACTTATTCCGACCATCATTCGAATATGGTTGGTTTTCATGGGAGGGGCCTGGTTGGTTGTTACTGTCGTTGCCGTGTGTCTGATCGCTTTTCTCCGACCTGTTTGAACTGCTACTCGACTTCTTGGAGGAAGTATTTTGATTTCGACGAGGCTCGAACTCGTCATCGAGTTCAAGGTTCTTCAAGTAGGCCTGAAACAGTTCTATGTCATCCTCACAGTTATCAGCAAGGGCGGCATTTCGTAAACTGCAAGACAGCTTCGACAAGCAGATTTTAATCAGCTCGCGCGAAGTGTAGGGAGCATCCAAAAACTGGTTCTGTAAAACCATGCCTTGGAAGTACTCATTCGGACTAAGGCAGATCGAGTTATTAAAATGCGGCATCATTAAGATGCTGCTTTTGATTCTATCCTGCTGCCGTTCTGACCAGTAGACAGAGAGGAAATGGTCACAGAAATCTTGATAGTACCGGCAGTACCTAAGTACAGATCTCATGCGCGTACCGGGTTCCCCTTCAAGATATCCGGACACATATTCCATCCTGTGCCCGTCTGACCATCTCGGAGGCAAGGAATGTTCAAATTGTTCCCACCAAGCTCGTGGATGGATCTCATTCGCCGAGTTACGAAAGACTTGAAACTTCCGCACCGACAAGAAATGGTTATGGTCGAACGTCTGTCCGTGTTCCGGACTAGTTACAGCTGCGCGCCTCATCAGCACGGGAATTGTGCTGCGCGCCATTCGAGGGTCTTCCTCCTCAAATGCGGAATCATCCCCGTGTTCCGAACTGCATCGATTGCTAGCGCACACAACACGAGCCACGTGCGCTACAGGGGGAGGGGAGGGGCGGTCAACGGCTTCTTCTAAGCGTGTTACACGCTCACGGAGTTCTTCCGTCACATCGCGCCTCCTCTTATTTATTTCCCCTTGCTGCTGCTGGAATTGAGGCCGGCCCTGAACTTCTTCAGATTCGACAGCGCCGACTGGAGCCGTCCTGTCCGACGTCTCTTCTGAACGCTGCGACATATGTTCAACTGCGGTGGCTAATTTCGCCAGCCGCGACCCTGCTTCGTCAACACGCGTATTTGTTTCGGCTATGGAATCGGCATTCGTGTTTACTCGCGTGTCGACGTTACCAACACGCGAGACTACATCGCGGATTACCCCTACATTTTCGCGAATGCGCGAAGCGTTCTCCGAAATAGCGGACATCGCTATTTCATGTTTTTCCTGCACTTGACGGACTAATTCATCACGCGCATTGCTAATTGCATTGAAGTATTTTGTTCCACACATTCCTTTTGCTCTCTCATACGGGTCTCCATGTTAGCGACTTGGTCTTTCTGACTTTCCATGACAGAGTGTAGCCTTGCTACGATATCAGCTAATGCTGGTTCCTCAATGGCGGACACAGGCTTCGCCATGTTGGCAGAGGCACTGGGCGAATTTGTACATTCCGCCATGTTGTTCGATAGCGCGTCTTGCACGCCGCCTTCCTGGCTACCGGATGCAGTCATGTTCGAATTTGGCGCGCTTTGTAAAGAATCTTCAACCTTGCTGCCTGTTGCCTTAAGGTTGGCAATGGCTTCTCGCTCTAAAGACGGGTCTGATCGTGACGATTTTTCCCTGTCTTCACTGCGGTTCATACGCCTATTGCGAGTTAACACCGTTGAGTTCGAATTATTTTGCATGATTCTAATTACCAGAACAACAAAATTTCCACACAAGAACGCAAAACGCACGGCCTATTACAAAATTCCGCGTGAACTTAAACACGTATACTACAATTTCACACGTTTTTCGAACAGAACGACAAATTTTTAACAACACAAAACATATAAAATTCGACAGCCTATCGAATACCATGAGGCAAAACACGGGTATAATGTTTCGCACGGTTGTCGGACAAATTGAGAACTTTTTAACAATAAAAAACATAAATACAGCACAGCCTAACGAATACCACGTGGCAGAACACGGGTACAAAGTTTCACACACAAGCCTACACTGTGGTGTTGTTCCTATAATTTTACACAAATAAATTCCCATCCAAAAATACCTAATATTCTACGATCTTTCGTTCCGCACATAATTCTGAAAAAAAAAAAAAACAATATTGCGCTGCAAAAACGGATCTGAGGTTAAATTACAAACAAGGGAAAATTTAACTAAGCTGGTTTATTGCCAGTTAACGTGGAAATGGGGGCAACGCCGATTTTAAATACACAATAAAAGTGCATCCCACAGTAATTTACTAAGTACTAATTTTGTTCACACACCAAGAGGGGTCAGATAAGCAAAAACGAGGCTGTAAAACATATAAGAAAAAGGAAGATTGGTAGGACATGGGACACAATCATTCACAAGCGCGTAGCTGCGACACTTACTCTCACAGAAGACTGCGACATGAAATACAGCACAATGCACAACCAGGCAGATAAGCCGAATCTGCCAAGTTACGATATTCATAACCACGTGCACTCTGTTCCACTTCCAATACTCGGAAGGGGGCACTAAATTTCACACAAACCGTACACACGAGTGAACTGATAAGAAGCCAGAAGGACGCGGAAAGATTACGGAAATAGTAAGAGGTAGCATTATTTCAACGCCTGAAGGGCTGGAAAGAATTGAACAAAGAATAGGTCTTTGTTCCACATGCCGTAACGGACACCAAAGTAAAACTCACTAGTCATCATTTACCATTTTAACAGAAATCATAGTCACACCAGAAAACATACACGAGAGGAATACGCCACATTCCTGAGAATAACATAATTCACACACGCCTAAAGCACACGTAACTTATTACTACTACAAAGAGTAGCATGGACCTAGCTGTGGCTCACCATTTAGACCATACTAACATCTTACCTAAGCCGAAACCGGAGAGAGAGTGACAACGCCACTCCGATACGTACGAATCCTCGCGCCAAAGCTCCCAAAGAGCAAGGCGGAGACATACCGTACTCGCGCAAAGAGTCTAGCTGCCTGCGCGAGGTCGATCGGTGCATAATAGCAGCGCCCCTAGTGGGAGGTGGCTGAAGGAGGCAGGCGTGGAGCACAAACCAACGCTCCCAGCGTTAGCTAGTGGCAACAAGGCGTAAGTGAACGACGCACAGCAGAGCTCCCTGTGGCGAAATGAGGCAAGCGCAGAACGCAGTAGAAGCGTATCACTCACACACAGGGTAAATACAGGGTGGGGAGCATAACTACATGTCAATGCAAGTTAATACTTTAACTTATAGTCAATAAATCAATAAGTTTTTAAATTGAAAATAGATTCTAACAAGTGCAAAGCCTCTATAACTTCAAAAGGGAGGTGAGCAAACATAGAAATAAATGAAAAGAGGCAGAGAGCCGTCTTTCACTGTGTTTTCTGTGTTCTGTTGCTCAAAATATTTCTTAAGAGGTTAGATTGGCGTTCATTTTGTTGTCATTAATTACATTAATCAGGGGTTTTCTTATGTTTGATTTTGTCAATTTTCAGTTTTATTGTTGATTTTTTTTTCTTTTCCTTTATCTTTTTTTGGTTCTTGTTTGGCGGAATCTAACTGGACTCCATGTGATTTTGCTAAGGTGAGTATGAGTTAGTATCCGGTTTCAATATTGAGTATTGAGTACAGGTAACATGGACTTCGCTGGGAGGTTGTTTGCTGTCGAGAATGTTGAGATCCCACCGTTAACAATGAGAAGAGTTCCAGTCAGCAGGCGAAATGACCTTCTGAACTGTGAAGTGCTGGTCGATCGGAAAAAGGCAAATAACGAAGGGAATCTACATACCAGTGGCTGTCACAACAATTATAAGTGATAGGGTGACCTTTGGATCACAAATTTTCAGGTGCAATCACAACTCATTCCTAAAAGAATGTGTATTGGAACAGCTGTACCAGTCCAGGACAGTCAGCTCAATATCATTGACGAAATCTCATGCTCTGGTGTTACTGACGAACACACACTAGAGAAAACGACTATGGATTTGTAGGTCCAGTCTAACCCACGAACAACGTCAGTAGGTTTTAACCATACTACACCAATTTTAAACTGTATACCAGGCTAAGCAGTAGAACAGCCTGATTAAACGGTCCACAATAATACACTGTACCAATACTGAGGATCATCCGCCAATTGGTCAGCATTCGTACATAGTTTTGCCAGTTAAAAGACGAATAATTCGGTAAGAAGTGGAGAAGATGTTGCACGATAACATTACTCAACCTTTGGAGAGTCCCTGGTCGTCTCTGGTGGTCCTCGTGAAGAAGAAAGATGGCACGTAGCGTTTCTGTGTCGACTATAGGTGGCTGAACAAAAACCCATTGCTGCGCATTGACGACACCTTAGACTGCTTGAAAGAGTTACATACTTATCAAGCATGGACATGCAAACAGGCGACTGGAAAATCTAAGTCGACGAAACTGACAGGGAGAAGACTACTTTAGTTACACCTGATGGCCTCGACATCTAAATTGGACGACATGTCTTTGTTCTAAAGGTGACAATGTCGTTTTCTCGAGGACATTTGCGGAACACCTAATCCGCCTGTAAACTGTGTTTACATTGCAGGACTCCGCCTAAACCCAAGGAAGTGATCCTCATCGTCACCAAAGAGATAAAAATCCTGGGGCACCTAGTCAATGGAGGGGGTATGCAACCTGATCCAGATAAAGTAACGGCTGTCACAGAATGTATAACTCCTCAGCACATTCGTGATGTGAATCGTTTTCGGGGTGTGCTCTTCCATTACAGGAACTTCTGTGGGGAGACGCCAAGTTTTACTGGGATGAGACGAAAGAAAACCTTTGCTGCGCACTTAAGGAGGCTCTAACTTCTGCACCAGTTCTAACCTTATACGACGAGAATGTGGACACCAAACTTCACACTGATGCTATAGGTTATGTGATTGTTGTAGTGCTGATACAACTTCAGAAAGGTGCTTAAAAGGCGATAACCTATGCATCAACAGTTCTCTCAAAGTCCGATAGAAACTACTCTACAACCGAGAAGAAATGTCTCGCCGTTATCTGTGCTAACAACATGTTCCGGCCGTATTTATTCTGTAAATCATTCACCGTCGTGACTGAACACTATACTCTATGTTGGCTGACTAGTTGGAAGGATCCATCAGATCGACTAGTAAGATGGACACTAAGACTCAAAGAGTACGATGTCACAGTGGTTTCGAGGAATCCATTTGCCGATGGCAACAGCATCGATGAAATTTCACCCCTCACTGAGTTAGGTGACATTACAACTGATGAGAGAGAAGATCCACTATTATTACAAACCATAGACGCCTTGAAGAAAGGAGAACCGTCCAAAGGAGAGATTCAACTTATAAACTGGACATTGTGTAAGAGCAACTAAGATCCAATGGGCCCCAAATGGCTACTGATTGTTGCAGCTCATCTCCAGCTAGCTATTCTGAAGTATTACCACTATTCTCCAGTATCTGGTCATCTGAGATTCGTGAAGACCCTAGACAGAATCATACGCAGGTATTACTGGCGAGGTCTATACCTATATGCAAAGCACTGTGTGAGTAACTGTAAGGCGTGCCAGCGACGGAAGCGTGTGCCGCAATTACCTCATGGGCATCTGGTACCAATTCCACCTGCAGCAGCTCCATTCCACCGTATTGAAGTCGACAACTGGTAACAGATGAATAAAAGTCTGCACAGACTACCTCATCCGCCACGCTGTCACCAAACCTGTGCCGACTGCAGAAGCTCCAGAGTTAGCAAAATTCCTAGTAGAAGTCATTGTTTTGAAGCATGGTGCACCATGTGTTCTGATATCTTATCGAGGAAAAGTATTCATGTTAAAACTAGTATCAGGGGTAATGTCACGTTGCAAAATTGTGCATAGATTAACAGCTGCCTACCATCCTCAGATAAATGGTCTTACAGAACGTTTTAGCAAGACGTTAGTTGATATGCTGTCGATGTACGTCGATGTTGAGCAGAAGGATTGGGATACAATACTGCCAGTCGTAACATTTGCTTATAATAAATCAAGGTAAGACACCACAAGCTTGACACGTTTTCCTTCTCCATGGCTGTTCCCGTTCCAACCGGACGACCATCAGTATGATATGTGAAACAGTTCATCACCAGGGTCGAAGAAGCAAGACAGCTGGCTCGCATACAGGTACTGTACGCCCAGAGAAAGGACTGTCAGCGGTATAACGAAAATCACCGACCTGTTGTGTACAATCCAGGAAATCTAGTATGGATTTTTACCGCTGTGCGTAAAGTTGGGCTATCGTAAAAGTTACTGAAGCAATAGTTTCGTCCGTATTGTGTCACGCGTCGCCTCTCAGACATCACATAAAAAGGCGAGGATTATGAGCCGTCCTCAATACGACAAAAACGAAGCGACATTGTTCACGTCCTCCATATGAAGCCTTACCACGATCCCAAAGAACAGATAAATAGAAATTGCTTCATGTTCAAGGACTCTGAAGACCGTTATGATAATGATGAAGCCACGACATCGTCATCGTCACCGTAAGTATGGCGTGTAGGCAGACTGGAAGAATTCTCCGAAACTGCCATACGGAGAATACTGCAGCTGGTTCAAAAGGGAACCTAACAGCGGGTCGCTGTTCTTTCAGGAAGGGGAGCAATACCACGAGTCTTCCGACTCGTGGTGCTGTGGTTAGCGTCGCAGATCGCTTTGCTGGCGGTCCCCGGTTCAAATCCCGCCTCCCGCGTCGGAGGTTCGAATCCTCCCTCCGGCATGGATGTGAGTGTTGTCCTTAGGTTACTTTAACTTACTTTAAGTAGTTTGTAAGCTAGGGGATAATAACCCAGCAATTACGTCGCATAGATTTACAAACATTTGAACAAATCCTGCCACTGGCAGAAAAAATTTATTTCTTTGTATTTACTATTTCTAGAATGTTCAACATGTTTCTTTTGTATGGTGTACTTCTAAATTCCAGGAAATTTTTTATGTGTGTAAATAGTGAAGCACTCCGAGCCGAAGGCAGTCTGTAGTGAGTGTACGCTTGTGTTAGAAATAAACCTGTTACAAGTGTAAAGTGTTGTGCTCTAATGACGACCAGCCTTCGAATTCACACATATATATATATATATATATATATATATATATATATATATATATATATATAACAGACACCATTTTTTATCCTTCAGGCATTCTGAATAACGTGAACATATTTTCTCGTTTTGGCCCTTTTGGGTGGGTCAGTCCAGGTTTCAGGCTGTCTGTCCCGATGGCCCAGCCAGAACGAAACTGTCCCGCTTTTTCAAAAAGATCAAACGGTAATTGATTAGACGTATCCGCTACCTGCCTATATTCATTACATTTGAAACGCTTTGGTGTGGGCGGCACGGCGGGCGGCGTGGAAAAAAGAGCGAGTAACACGCAAGAGCGAGACAGATGCTGCCGCGCAACTCAGCCTACAATCACATCGCGCGTTTGCCAACTGGATGTGAAGCAATATTGTTTAGTTTTTGTTTGTATTCGCATTTTCTGACACACCTATACAATCAAACAGCTAATTCATTGTTTTCGTGTTTCTGTGTTTGCAATATTAGAAAAGTGCCTACATACAAATGTGCCTCTAACGTAACTTTGAAACTTAAGTATGCATTTATACAACAAAAGAGTGGTAAATAAGATGTTACGTGTGAAAAGTGTCATAGTGATTTTAGTGTTTCTCGAGGTGGTGCCAGTGATAATGAGAAACATTTAAAATCGGCGAAATATAGACTTTCCGATCATGCTGCGGTTTCCAGCTCGCCAATGATTGCCTTTTACAAAGAACCGAATTTCCGACTTTGAAGGATTCGGATATAGCTTTAGCGTAAGGTGCATGGGCGTATCATATGGTTTGAGAAAATATGACAGTGACTAATTCAAACCTGTTTTGAGAAAACATTAACGTGTTCGTACAAAAACCCAGGCTAGAGTTGTAAATATGCTGGCACTTACGGTGATGGATGAATTGAAACATCATTTTTGTGAAGCCCACTACATATCTTCAAATCATGGCTCAGTAAAATTATTCGCGGTTTTCATTTTTATTTTTATTTTATTTTATTATTTTTTTATGAAGGTGTGAAAGTCAAGAACATTGTGGTAAAACGCTGGATATTTTTGTCGATTATTTGAAGGAAGTATTATCATGCAGTGAATTAAATAAGAAAATTGTGACATTTTGTGAAGATAATACTAATTTCAATTTTGAAAGAAACAATAGAAAAGTTATTGATAACGTTTACGAAAATAAAACCTATCCATCGGAAGACAACTCATTGGAATTGGATATGGGCCCAAATAGTTTACAACACTATCAAGACAGCTTCATATTGTCTCCCTGTGGGCTTCAAATGTTTCATTGTGCAAATGTACTCATTTTATACATCTACTGAGTTCTAGATGAAGCTATCAAAAATGTTCAAATATTTGTAAAGCTATGGGACCAAACTACAATGGTAATGAATCCCTAGACTTACAAACTACTTAAACTAACTTATGCTAAGGACAACACACAGCCATGACCATCGGAGGACTCGAAACATCGACGGGAAGCAGCCACACACTCGGGAGCAAAGCGCCTTAGGAGCACTTAAATATTTCTATGATTCGAACGACATGGAGTTTCAGAAATTGCAGCACTACAGCAAAACCAGGTGGCTCGCGTTAATGCCGGTGCTTCAATAAATTACAAAAATAATTCAACCCTTAAAAAACTACTTTTCGAGCTTCGATAAAGGACAACAAGTTTTAAAAACATTTTTCGAAAATTTCACCTCTGAATTATGGATATACTTTTTGCATGCACAAGCATCAACTTTCCATCAAACGATGCTAAAAATTGAGGCGCAGTGCATATCTGCTGTGGAATCTAAGTGTCTCCAGGACAATGTGACACCAAAAGATAGTTCGCTTTTTCTTCCTCATACCTACCATAAGGAAATGAGAAAATTACAAGAAACTGACGGTGTATAAACTGCAACGGATGAATTTTATAAGACTAGGAAAGAATACTTGGGTGAGTGGTGTCAGGCTGATACGTACTTAAAATATCTTTAACTGTCTTGACCACAATTGCACTTTATTAAGGCCTTACGCATTTCGACATACATCATTCTCAAAGACTATAAAAAGTCAATGGTATTAATATTCCATCCAACACTTTGATAAAACAACAAATAAGTAACACTAACTTTATACATAAAAGATGTTTACAATTCACCCCCAGAACATGTCTGTGGGATGGTCAAGTGCATACTGAAGTCTGAATAACAGTCAGTTACTAAGTGGAAAATCAGCCAGATGGTGATACTGACTTTCTGCTTCCCTCTCTCTCCACACGCGCACACTCTCTCCCTCCCTCTGTTTGTTTGTTTCTTCCTTTCTAGTACAGTTTTGAATAACTTATTGCTGTACAAAAATTATTTTCTGTTAAATTATACAATTGTAAATGGATGCTGTAAAATAATTTAGTACTGTATAAAAATGTTTTCTCTTAGACTTTACAAATTCATATGAGTGCTATACAAAACATTTTCTGTTACACTATAGTTGGACATCTTCAGACAAATGTCTAAAGCAGACATTAAAGACTGAGAAGTGTTTGAATGGGCAACTTTGAGAAACGTTTCTACTTGGGAAGCACTACAGAATATGTCGGATTTGCTAAATACACAACCGACCAAGATATTCTATGAGTTTTCGCTTATTTTCAACTATATCACAGTTGAAAAAATATCAACCATTTTTGTTATGCAGAATTTGTTGTAACAATTTTTATTTGATGAAACATTTAAAGCAAAATTTTTGAATTTCATTTTATCTAAGTAGTTTGATTATTATTCATATAATATTTTTCACTTTCAATTTAACTAAGTAGTTTGATTATTATTCCTAAGAAAGAAGAAAGTTGAGTAAGGTGTAATAATCGTCATCTGTAGTGTAATGCGATGCAACTAATTTTAATTGTTGCCCTCACAGTGAGAAAAGGTGGTAAATCAGGGTTGTATATAGAGTCGCGTATTCCTCTGTGCAGTTAAAATGTAACTGAATTTTCTCAATCAGAAGCTGTCGAAATTCATGAGCAAGAAGTACATTTTAGGTTAACATTGTCCACATTAGAGCCAAAGAAGTTCACAGAATCAGTTTTATATTTAAGATGCATAATTTAAGATTCAGTTTGTGAGATTTTCAATAACAGAAAACAGTACTTTGTCAGAGCCATTAGTATTGATTGTTGGAATAACAGAACAATGCAGAGTCATTTAAAGTAACATTTGTTAATGTTAAGAACAATTTATAGAATAACAATTCAGTGTTTGCTAAAGGAGCAGGCGGCATTTTAGTAACATATTTTTGGAAAAAGCTACTTTGTATTGCCGTTTCTCTTAATATAATGATTCAGCTGGCAACCCAAATACCACGCACCTGTGACATCCGAAAAGCCATTAGCTCGCATTATTTACGAGTTAAACTCTCTGTTCTGAAACGTTTACTAGTAAAGATATATGTTTTCTTTCGAGCCACATTCTGAGTAATCTTAAAAGTTATGTACTGCTGTGTTCTGGCCGGGGTAAATCCAGATTTAAGTTAACTGTTGTTGCTATCTTGGCAGGGGCAAGCCAGATAAAAGGTAACTGTTTTAGCCTGGGACAAGGAAAACTTGATACAACTAGCTGTTGAAGCTGTCTATATTTTGCAAAATTAAAACCACACTATATTTACTGTAGAAAAACCCCTTGAGAAGTGAGACTACCTGCTCTGGACACTATTTTGAAGGTAGTGAAACCTTTAAATTTACGCAACGGGTTTCTGTATTATGAAATCGCATAGCACAGAAATGACCCTAATAACAAACAGTGTAATACTATTAACAAAAGGCAAGGGAGTTCTGTTAAATTATCTACCAGAGACTGGATTTTAAAATAAATGACATTTACTCTAAAATTAACACGGAAATTGGCGGAACCAATTTTTATGTACAATGAAAAGCACATGCCACTGTTTGTTGTATATACAGGAAGCCTATAAAAGCAACGAAAATAATTTTCATAGAATATATGACTTCAACTGCTATTGGGCAAAGCTGAAAATGTGTACCCAGCCGGGATTCGAACCCGGGTCTCCTGCTTTCTAGGCAGTTGCGCTGACCCCTACACCACTGGGGACACAGTGATCACAGCACCTGCAAGGACTACCCATGCACGCCCCCCGTCAGATACAAATTCCCAGCTTCGCCCTGCCCATAGTACTCAAACTCGTAGTTTAACTAATTCCCGTAAGAGTAAGGGCTACAAACTTGCCCACCCCTCCCCACTAAATAATGTTTTCAAGAAGGAACCCATATCCGGAAAGGCTCGGCTGGGACACTGGGGAGCGTAAGTCTGACAAGGGGAACACCAAGTATGGTACCAACGAATTTTCATGAGTCGCAGGTATATTGTGCGGGAACTCCTCCAGACCACCAAGCTAAAACGATTTGTTCCAATGCGCCTTAGTTTCAACGAAAATAGCGATCAGAGTCCAGCGCATAACAGCTATATCTGTACGGAGTCATCAGGAGTACGTGAGCCAGTGTGCCGTAATTAGACAGGCGCTAGCCTATAGCGCTTACGACCCGAGTTCAAATCCAGGTTGGAACCAATTTTTCTTACACTTGTTCTACGATTGATTGTGCATAACTATATGTTTTAATAGCCACTCTTATGTTAATGCTTGAGTAATTGGTCGTGATAATAGCTTATGTTAATTGCTCAATATGTTATGTAAGGCTACGATTCTTTTATTTTATTCGTTACTTCGAAGCATAGTTTTACGGCGACTGAAAGAACAGTAAACCGTCTGTAGTTATCAGCTGTAACATTTGTGCAGCTTTTGCTAACTGCGTTAACAGTCCCCGGCCCCACTGTTGTTACACCGTCGAATGCAGTGTGCGCCCACATGACGCGTCCCAGCGGATTATTATGCTGCGGCCAGGCGGCTAGTCATTCGTAGCGTATCGTTCACATGTAACTGTAATTACCTGATATAACTTTATCTTTGCAATAAGAAATTAGGAATATAATTATACACAGTCAATCGCCGGACAAGTGTAAATTAAAAAAAAATCCGAGCAGGATTTGAAGTCGGGTCGTATGCGCGACAGGCTAGCGCCTTGCTAATTACACTACGCTGGCTCAAGTGCTCCTGGTGACTCAGTACAGGTATAGCTGTTACGCGCTGGACTTTGATCGCGATTTTCGTGGAAACCAAGGCGCATTGGAACAAATCCTTTTAGCTTGGTGGTCTGGAGGAGTTCCCGCACAATATACCTGCGTCTCATCAAAATTCATTGGTACCATACTTGATGTTCCCCTTGTGAGAAGGAACTGTTGTGATCCGATCCGTTTTGGTGTCTGCATACTGAAGGTATGCAACCCTTCACATATCTGTAAATTGCAGATGGGCATCCTGATACGTAACATTCCTGATCCCTCGCTGCAGTATTCATCCACAGAGCCCTTGTGCCTGTCCTCATGCGCACATTGTGTTGTTAGCCAGTGAAGTAATGGTGTTGATAGTGGTGCAACATGTATCAATTCACAGCTGCGGAAATGACGGACGTGGTGTTTGCATATGGCAAAGCGGATTGCAATGGGGGAGCTGCTGCATGATTGTATACACAACGTTTTCAAAACAGGCATATCCCACATCATTCCACGTTCACGGCTATCGAAAGGCCCTTACATAAAACGGAATGTTTCATGTAGGTATTTTCTGCCTGAGGTTCGTCCATTCTACAATAAATTGGGAACACCTTGTGCTTGGTACCTCTAAATAATATCCCCCGTCTACTGTTTGCACTCTGATAGGTGCCGAAAAGTGATGCGAATCATCCGCGAAGCACCGGCCAGGTGGCGCAGGCACTGCACATGGATAAATGTGCCGTGTGGCGTGTTGTCCTGGGTCCTTACCAATCGCAGAAAGTCCAGGAGTTGTGGGAGGAGGATTTCCCACGATGGATACAGTTTGAACAATATTGTATTTACAATAATGCCTATTCCTGCCACAGTTCTCGATTTTTGTGCTAGTCACGGACGTATGCACGTTTGCTATAGACGGAATGGTGAACGTGCACAACATGCATGTTTGGGTGGATTAAAATCAGCATACCCCAGTGCTTCACAATCACTAACAGAGGTTCGATATTAACGTCTGGGTCGGGATAATTGGTGAGCATATCGTTTGGCCATAGCTACTGCCAAACTGACTGACAGGACCAATCTAACAATGTTCAAATATTTTTTAAGCTTATGGGACTTAAATGCGGGTCATCAGTCCCTAAACTTACAAACCACTTTTAAACTACCTTATACTAAAGACAACACAAACATATATGCCCGAGAGATTCGAACCCCCAACGGGGAACGGCCTCGCCCATCAGAGCATAGCGACTCAATGCTCTCGGCCACTCCGCCACCGCCCTAACATATCTTCGAGATGTTTTGCCTGCCCTTATTTGACGCAGTGTCACTAAATGTTAGGATGGAAATGTTACGGCAATATGATGGAGCTCCAGTACACTCTGATGGCGCTGTGCGAAACCACCTCAACGTCGCATATCCTAATCGATGAATTTGTAGAGGTGGACCAGTTCAGTGTCCACGCTCACGTGCGTGCGTCTCAGCACCATCGATGTGAGCTCTGCAGTAACGTAGGAGGTACGCAGTTCGAAGCCCTTTTGTATTGTAGACAAAGTGATATGATACTCATGTTGGGTTTATTGAGGTAATGAGCAATGCACACCCATCTTAGACTTCATGCGCAGGATTTTATTAGGATCAGGACGTCCATCCGCAACAGGTATCTGAAGGGTTTCATACGTTCAGTATACAGGCACCAAAACGAATCGGAACACAACTGTTCGTTCTCAGACTTGAATGATCCCCAGTGCCCAAGCCGAACGTATCCCGTACAACATGCTAAGCGTTGTTGTTGTTTTGAAGCACCCTGTATAATAAAATAATAAAAATGGTTCATTTATTGCCCACATGATAATTACGTGCCCTTGCATATATGTTAACAAAAATACTTAACGGGGTGATTTGTATCACAGGCACTGACACATTCAGACGCCACGCTTTGCAGTAACTTACCACGATGCGGAGAGAACAAGGCGAACGCTGCGACTGCCGCAGAAGGGTGGAAGCATGCAATATATATATATTACTTTTCTACATGCTCGGTTAGATTTGAGACTTGATTTGAGGCGCTGCTTTCGTGGATGGGGAGGTATGCTAGCCAGACTGGGTGTGCTCTTTAGTTTCCCACATCCCACTACGTGAATACCGGCCTGTTAGCGGAATTCCACCTCATTTATTCGATTCACAAATTTTTAGATAAACGATTGTTCACTTTCACATATGTAACACTATATATAGAGCCAATCTTCTACATACTACGAGGGGTGTTCGTTTGAAAAGGTACGAAACGACACTGTGGGTATATTGGAAATCATTATTCAAAAGTAATCAAAGTAATCACCAGAGGCCTTAAGAACAAGTAACCCACTGTTTCACGAGCCGAAGTATTTCCTGTTCCCAGAATTCCTCTGACTGTGACAAAATCCAGTCCTCTACTATGTCCTTGAGTTCGCCGTCCGACTTGAAACGCTTTCCTTTGAGATTTTTTTTCTTTTTTGGCTGGCCAAACAAATGGAAGTCACAGGGTAACATGTCAGGGCTGTAGGGCGAATGCTCACGCTGCTCCCACTTGAACTTGGCCAGTACACTTCGTGTAACCCTGGAGACGCGTAGACGCGCGTTCTTATGGAGAAGAATGGCTCCCTCAATGAGCAGTGCAGGCCGCTTGGTATTGATGGACTCGTGTAGGCTACGGAGCGTCTCACACTACACGACACTTATATTGGTTTTACCGTGCTCGAGGAATTCAATTCAATGAGATTTCCTGGCAGATTAAAATTGTGTGCCGGAACCGGAACCCGAACGTGGGACCTTTGCCTTTCGCGGGCAAGTTCTGAGGCGGCATCGTGGGTCGTGTCGGGATACCTCAGTCGGTAGAGCGCTTGCCCGCGAAAGGCAAAGGTCTGAGGTTCGGGTCCCGGTTCCGGCACACAATTTTAATCTACCAGGATGTTTCATATCAGCGCACACTCCGCTGCAGAGTGAAAGTTTCATTCTGGCAATCCAATGAGTATTGGACCTCTGATGTCGAAAAAGACAGTGACCATTACCTTGCCTGCTGAGGGCACGGCCTTGAATATTTCAGGGGGAAGTGACGACGCATGTTTCTCGTCGCTAGAAGTTACACGCTACTTTATCCTAAAGTGGCATATTCAAATTTCAACCAGTCTGATTCTTAAGAAGTTTCGTAACACGTTAAGACGTTTGAACACCTCTCGTACAATGAAAGAAACCTATTCTACTTCCAAATTATGGACTGTGCTTTTCCGCCTCAAACCACAGACATCAGTCTTCTCTACCGGTCCCTCTCCTGTTATTTCTCTTTTTCACTTTTCTGTCTCCGACAAGTAAACCAACGGAAGTGTCACTCTGCGATGTTTCTGAAATTTGGATATGTTACAATACATAAAAACTAAGGGACAGATTTCTTTCTTTTTTGTGGCGGTAAAACATATTTAATGGGTGAAACGGTCCCTTCAAAATGGGGGCTAAAATCATAATATTGCGATAACTTAGAGATTAGTGAAGGAATTTTAGTGATTTTTGTTATAAAAGTATCTTTTGGTAAAAGTGGAAAATATATTTTAACGAGTATGATGTATGCATAAATGCACAAAAATAATTTAATCGTCAAATCAGCAATTTATAAAATAATGTAATCTAATATATAAAGCAGAGTGTCCGTATATTTGTACGTGTTGCATACAAATCTACAGTTTTGTTCCAATTTTTATCAAATTTTGTACACGTAAGCTTCAATCCATAAGAACGGTCGCCGTAAGTGTAAGAATCACATACGATATATAGTTCACGAGATGCGACGTTATAAACAATGAGATGCGCGAAAAACTGTTGCATTTAGCGACAATGATGCTCATTTTCACCTAAACCACTGGACTGATTTAAACCAAATTTGGTACACACATTCCTTATCGTGAGGTAATAATTGCTACAGGGATAAGAATCGCATACGACACATGGTTCAGAAGATATGAAGTCATAAACAATAGAAATCGCAAGAAACTGCCACATAATCCGGCGACGCTTTCAAAATACGCTGTATGAGAATGAGAGTACTTAGCGACTTGGAACAAATTTTAATCATAACTTCAAACCTTTATTAAACTTTTTCTCGCTGAAAACCATACCAAAATGATGAAAGAAAAAAGTTTGTCGCTTACTACTTTTTCGCTGTTCATGGAGTAAAACTACGGCATTCGGTATGACGTTAAAATTTATTATTTGTACACCACAAATTTTAGCCGCAGGAAATTTTACATGCAGTATACACACATATACATGAATGTACCGTCTAAATTGTATCACATTCTGACACGTAGTTCATGAGATATGAGCACATAAACAGTAACGTTCTGCTGTTCATGGACTGAAACTACGGCTTTCGGTATGACGTATGACAATTTATAATTTCTACACTACAAATGGTAACCGCAGTAAATTTTACAGACATTACACACTTATATAGTTGAGTGTACCTTCTAAATTGTGTCACAGTACGACACTTAGTTCATGATATATGAGCACATAAACAATAACGTTCATGGAAAAGCGCCCCTTCCCGCACGAAGTTATAATCTATTACTTCTTTACTACTAACTGCATTCCCAAGAGATTTTACAGACATACAGCCCTTATACAAATGAACATATACCTGAAAAATGGCAGGAATACATAAATAAATACCCGGGCATCGCCGGGTTTTCAGCTAGTGATAAATAAAATAAACACACCCAAAAATGAAATTAGAACCACAAATACATTGATAATAAACTAGACTCAACAAAAAAATCTTTCATGTAACTCTACGTACGCGTTCGAACAATGAATCGTGTTCTGACACAAGAAAAGAAAATTGTGAGAGGCAAGAGGACTCACCGTAATCAAGCAGCGGGAAAAGGTGTAAATCTGGCCGTGCGACCTCCATGCGCTATCTCACTGGCGACGCTAACCGGCGGGGAAAATCAATAAACATTTTAACATGTTTTATTCATTTTTATTCGCCATTATTTGAAAAGTAGTTTTTACAGTATTTTGAAAGTAAATGAGTTTGGAGAACATGGTTTCCTATTAGGAAAGTCAGCGAACAAGTATATGTTTCAGAATGAAAATATCAGTCAAGTTTGCGGGCATGACTGTTATTTTCTTTCTGAAATTTTGAAAGTCGCATGTCGTGTTCCTGTATATCCCAGCATTTATTCGAATTTTCATCCACTTAGCTGGATCAGCCATATTTAATTTTAAGAATCTGATTTTAGATTCGGATTCAGCGACTTTAAATACCGGTATATTAAAGAGATGAAACAACAACAAAATCGATAAATGAAAATTAATTTCTGTAGCAAAAAATTTGTTCCTTTCGGATTAGTTGGGCCCTTAATTTTCACTCCACCTTCAATATAACTAAGCCGAGTTTCATCTGTTATTAGAAGATACTTTCATACCAAAAATCATTAAAATCGCTTCACTAATTTCTGCGTTATCACAATTGTTCCATTTTAGCCCCCAATTTTGAAGGACCGTATCATCCCTTAAATACGTTTACCGCCGCTGAAAAAACGTACGCGTCTCTTAAGTTTTCATTTATTATAACATACCCAACTTTCAGAAAATTCGGAGAGTGACACTTCAATAGGTTTACTTATGAGAAGCAAGTGTAAATTTTACAATTTTGTTTGCCAGAGGGCGTTCAGTCATACATTTTCCCCTTCCAACATTCCCATTGTAACTTGACTGAACCAAAGTTTCGCCAGAATATTGTGTTCCTATTGGTACTTCCCGCCACCTAAAATGTTTGACCTTGTAGACTATGCAGATCACGTAGCAATGAAAGTAAAATGGCGAGTTTCATTGGCTGAACAAACCCGAATGTGTCAGATTACGTGATAAATTTTGTGCTGATTGATATGTGGTGGCTGATTCTGGTTTGGGGAAATTCACATGCCCTATTAAATCGCATTTAACGCATAGCTATTTTCCGCTATGTGTGAAGGAACTATTTCTGCGGATAGGCTCTATTGCTAAGCCAACGTCAACTCCGGAGAAAAATCGGAGGTACGTTACTTACTATCGTCATCTCCAGCAACGCCTCAGATTCGGGATGGCGCTGGTTAGAATCACTCGTGCTTTCTCCTTCGACCAGTCACCAACATGTGGGAGGCATTGTTTTAAATAACGACATGACAGCTTCTGCAACATGGGATGTTGATAGATATTTTTAATTAATGAACAATATAATTTTTAGTAAGACAATGGAAATTTTAATAAAACAATTTCAAAAATTTATGAGAACGAACTAGGGGGGGGGGGGGGCGTTATGGCATAAAGAAATTTATAGACAGGCCAAATTTTAAACAGTTCACAATATTGAATAAATAACTTTTTTGTGAAAATGCCACTTTCCGATAAAGTTCACAAAGCCTGTCTAAGTATGGCATGTATAGTACAAATTAGACCTGCCTAACTAAACATGTAGTGTTATTATCATGAGGCATCGAAAAGTCATTTTGCAGATTCAAAGTTACCTTTTTTGGACAGTCATAACTTTTTCTGGATATATATATATATATATATATATATATATATATATATATATATATATACTCTGCAAGCCACATTTAAGTGCATGGTAGGCGGTTCATCGAAGTGCTTTTGTGATGTTTCTCTACGGTTCCATTCTCTAATAGCTTGCGGGAAAAAGGAACGCCCAAATCTTTCTCTTATTTTATTTTCATGATCATGTCTTCCTTTGTTGTTGGGTGCTAACAAAACATAGATTGGTGGGGTGTCTGTTCATTTGCTACGGTGAGCGCGACCGTTCCACGCTAGAGGTTCGAGTCCTTCCTTGGGCATTTGTGTGTGTGTGTGTGTGTGTATGTGTTTATCCTTAGGTTAGTTTACTTAGTACAAGTAGTGTGTAAGCCTTCTCTGATGAGCTGGAAGTTAAGTCCCATCGATTTACAAATATCTGAACTTGTGGAAATTTGAGACGGATGGTAGGCGAGCGCGGGTTGCCAAGTGGATACGGCGACAGTTGACCCAAAGCGAGATACCCGAACTCGAATCTCGTCCCGGCACAATCTTTTACTGGTCGCCATTCACTAATTTCAATGACCCAATATTTGCTAGATTCCCTGTTCTTTTGGTTTGAAATCGAAGGGCAATTGAACGGAGATTTCAGTAGCCCACGTCTGTCTGCTCGCTATCGGTAGCAATGGATATTTAAAGGACTCCAATGAACGGAAAGTTAATGTCCAGAACTAAAGTCATTTCTTTCCTTCCTCAACCTTCTTTCTTCCTCTCCTTTATTAAAATTTTTGGCTGTTGGCTAATAGCCATATGTACCGCAATGAAGAAATCGGCACACCTAGACATGCAGCCGATAATCCTTATGGTATTGTTCTATAGAACTAGAAGGTTATTGGCCTTATGAAAAACGAGATGAGTGGTCCACCAATTGTAGATCTAAATTATATGCACATCACACATTGGGAGGTGCCACCCAGAGGCGTGCAAAGAGTGTGCTTTGCGTGGCATTGAGGGTACTCACGATTAAAGACTAAGTTCACTGCCTGTAAGGTGGTGTTCATGGTGCTGCACCATGCAGCTCATTAGTATTCAATCACGTGGCCATCAGCTTTTCACTGTACTGCAGTCTAAAGTTGGCCTGTTGTCTGTTGATAATAAAGGGCTCATGTATGAGGAGGTACTAATAGTAGCCACATGATGAGACTGATGTATGACTGAGAATGAATGAGAGTTTAATTCGTTGTAGGGTATTACAAATCCTTCCCGTGAGTATCAGCGACGAAACAGATTAGCCACATTTCACTGCTCTGTGTTTTACAACACTTCACATCTCAAAAAGTCACAGTGATGCAGTGTTTGCTCAGAATGTCTCTATCACACCGACGTCTTTTGTGATTGTTATGAATGCAACATCATCTATTCTGAGCGATCTATTATTATGATTCGTGCCAGCTCCTTAAATTTGAGTGGACTGACTAGACATCCAGTTTCTTAGACGTCTTGATAGTAAGAAATGCATAAACCCACATACAAATCGAATGTTAGAGTGTACATATATTTGTACCATTGTAACAGTAAACTGTCATATGAATATAATTCAAGTATACTTTGCCATTAGTTAAGTTCCAATTGTCAAATGTAATTGAATAATTTGCTAGATTCCCTGTTCTTTTGGTTTGAAATCGAAGGACAATTGAACGGAGATTTCAGTAGCCCACGTCTGTCTGCTCGCTATCGGTATCAATGGATATTTAAAGGACTCCAATGAACGGAAAGTTAATGTCCAGAACTTTTAAAAACTTCAAACGCTCCTTGTCCACTACAGTTATGTGAGACATTTTCGGTATTATTTTATTGATAGTCTCTTTCTCCTATTTCTCCTAGTCTCTATCAAGGCAGTTCCCTGAATGTTTGAGATGTTGTCCGTTGCAATCTGTGTGCATAATAATTGATCGCATGTCCTGAAAGTAGTCCACATGCATTTTCAGAGATATACAGACAGAAAATCACTTCTACTCTTTACTGTTCTATTCACCAATTCATCTGAGGCACTCTGCTCTTTCTAAAGCGTTGAGATACGAGACCGATGCAGACACATATGTTTTAAGGATGAATCCTATGTCTGCATTATATGTATGCTCAACTTCAAGCCCATAGAGTTCATATCTTATCTCCTGAAACAGGAATTCTGAGGCATATGTCTAAGACTCGAGCCCAGTGTAGCAGTAAAATCATTTCCCTAAATGCTCCATTCAAACATATGAGATTCTTGCATGGGATTGTTAACGCATCTTGTTACTGGATAAGAAACCTAATTTTATCAGTTTTGTTAAATGTCATTCAAGAATAAGGTTTATTCCTGGCGAATAATCTACTCATAATTTTCTTATTTGGTGGTTATGTTAAGTGATGTCGTGCTGTTTCAAACACACTGATTTTAAAAAAACATGTAGTCTGCACGTGTTACCACCTTGTGGCTCATCTGTCTTACATATATACATACAAAGAATCCCTCACCACAAACGTAAACAAGTTTATTATTCTGGTTCACATTACATTGCTTCAGATAGTCCAATGTGGAACAATTACTGGAAGATATATAGCGTTGGTGGGGGTCTTAAAAATCTTGTACCATCATCTGAGGGGAAGAATCCAGAATTCAGCAAGCTATAAAGGAAAGCAAGGAGAAATTTGAGCCGGCCGCGGTGGCCGAGGGGACTGAAGCGCTCCAGTCACGGGCTGCACGGCTACTACGGTCGGGGGTTCAAATCCCCCCTCGGGCATGGATATTTGTGCCGTCCTTAGTGTTAGCTAGTTCATAAGTAGTTTGTAAGTTTAGGGACGTTGACCCCGTAGTTAAGTCCCATAAGCTATACAAACATTTGAACATTTTGATTTGAGAAATTTGAAGAAGGAATTAAAGTTCAGGGCGAAGAAATAAAAACAATGCGTTTCTCCGATGACATTGTAATTCTCTCAGAGACAGCAAAGGGCCTGTAACAGCAATTGAACGGAATGAACAGCGTGTTGTAAGGAGCGTAGAAGATGATAATTAACAAGAGCAAAACAAGTGTCTTCGAAAATCAGGCGATGCTGAAGGAACTAGATTAGGTGGAATTAGATAGGGTGGTAGATGAGTTTTGTCACTTGGGCAGTAAAATAACATATGATGGAGTGCAAAGGATATAAAATGCAGAATGGCAATGGGATGAAATGCGTTTTTTAAAAAGTGAAATTTGCTAACGTCGAATATTAATTTAAGTGCAAGGAAGTCTTCTCTGAAGTCATTTGTATGGAGTGTTTCCTTATACAGGAGTGAAACTTGGACGATAAATAGTGTAGACATGAAAAGGATAGAGGCTTTTGAAATGTAGCGCTACAGAAGAATGCTTAAAATTAGGTGGGTAGATCGTGTAACTAATGAAAAGGTACTGAACAGAATTGGGGAGAAAAGGAAGTTTTGGCATGCCTTGACTAAAAGAAGTAATAGATTGGTAGGACACATTCTTAGACATGAAGGAATCGTAAATTTAGCATTGAAGGGAAGTGTGTGGGGGAAAAATCGCAGAGAGAGAACAAGAGACGAATATAGTCAGCAGATTCAGGTGGATGTGGGTTGCTCTTCTTATGAGGAGATGAAGAGGCTTGCTCATGATAGAGTAGGGTGGAGAGCTACATTAAATCAGTCTCCGGACTGAAGACCAAACAACAACATTGTACATAAATAGTCCCAAGTGCTCAAGCAACATTTCAATTCTCAATCCTGCATTCTCCTGATTTCCACAGTTTCGGTAGCATTTTCCACATAACCAGACTTAGGAATCTGGAAATGTTGATTTTTTTTACGAAATTAAGCAGATCTTATCATACAATGTATTTTAAGCTGTCTATCACATGGAACAGCTAGGGAGCTTTATTTATGTACGAAAAGCCCTAGTCTTTCCTTGTACAGTTTGAAGTATAATCCTTTCCCGATGGTAGCTGCTTCCATCTTCTTGCCTCCACTACCTGATTCTGGGCATTTTTAGTGTGTTTCACTGTCTTGGAAAAAGCTGCAGCACTGCCAGTCAGAGAACTCGCCGTTGATAGCCTGGCGAGAGCTGGAATGAGGAATGGGAGTGCTCGTGGTGCTTTAATCAGTCTTTTCACCTCTTACGCCTGAGAGCGCTTTTAGCTAGGTACATAGCAACCAGGATTCTGTCTCTACGAGAAACACGTCCGGTACCGAGCTCTTCTGCATTTCCTGTGTATAGTATCTTCTGGAATTTCCTTCTCCTTTGCTGTTCTTTCTGAAAAAAAGTTTTAGTATTCGTTCCTCGTGCCTTGATAACTGTAAATATCGCAGTTTATCAGTAAGTCAAGTACGATTTCTCACAGGCAGTCTTATAATATGCACCAAATCATAAACATTAAACTTTTTCTTGCTCGGATCCACCATTTTCTTACAACAATGTGGTGTATTCAGGAAGCCAATGTCACGAATATCAATAGGTGTCGTTTCTATTGGTCTGATTATACTGTACAATTATTTCTTGAAGAACATCGAGCAGTTTGTGTGAAACACAAAGCTTGTCATGCAACCACATTTTGAGTTTTTACTGTTCTGTTTAATTATTTCGCAATACTCTCCTTCAGATGAGTGAATGCTGAGTAGTGATGTATTCCATACCATTCCAATATAGTTTTGAAATAGCTATTGTAAAACGCGTTCCCATGATACGTTTAACTATCAGGAAAGACATTCATTCCCATCTACAGCAAGGATCTTAGCCGCGGTGGGGGGGGGGGGGGAGATCAAGCCCTCTACTCCGAAATTATGTTATACCTGCTTTACAAGTTATAATATGTGTCATAATTTACACTTTTTACTCTCTGATCCCCCTTCAAAAAGAAAAAAAAGAAAAAATCTTACGACGGCCTTGTCTACAGAAACTGGTAAAACACCCACGCAACATCCTTCCCTGTTTTTATTTTCATGGACAATGCCCAGGAAAATTTGGAATACGTGTTAATAACCATCAAACTGTATGTGAAGCTGTTATTCGCACGTGAATGTTGTCTCATATCTGCAAGTTCAGCCTGTCATAAATCATTCACACATGAACATGCTGAAGGGGGAATGTTTTGTGTGCAGGTCTATGATGTTTCCAAACCACTGTCTCCATTCTTATTCTATGATATATCTCTGTCTAAGCTCAGAAGTTACTGAAAACCTTATTTGAATGAGAATTATTGCCAGTGACAGCTGATGCCATGAACAGTCCTAGCTGATCTATTAGCTCTTTAGGATCATATATATACACCGAGGAATTTTGTGCTGAACGTTGATACCCTCCCCGCTTCTATTCTCACCACCTAATATAGCTTTTAAAATGTGTTTTTTTTTTTTTTTTTCTTTTTTGTCCTCCTTAGGCTTTTGGTGCATCTTTTGCTTTTTATGTAAATACGTCAAATGTAATATTTAATAGTACATATGCAGCTCTATTGGTGCATAATTTGATATTCTTGTAGGTTGTAGGAAAATAATGTCCAGTACACACAGCATTCCTTAAAATTCCTTCTCAGTGACCCGTATTGTGTTACTGATTGAACTTACAGGCCACATGCCCTCTACGTATGGTTTTTCTATGCTAACACTGTATATTTTGTCTATCACAGTATCGTCGTATCGGTTAACGAAATTGATAATGGTGTCGATGTCATCGCGTGTTTTCGCCGAAAGTAGTTTGAGTGATGCAGCAACCCGCTTAAAAATTACTCTTAGTGACTGTGCCAACTCCAACTGTCCTAACGTTTGCAGTCATTATTTCTTTCGAAATGCCTTCCGCACCTGGAATGACTTTATGCTTGGTCTTCATATCGACGAATACTAATCACTTTACTATGAGGTGTACACCATATATTTATGAACTTGCATCTCAATTTCAATAACATCAACCTGCATTAACTCCATCATTTAATATACTGATGATTTTCAGAATATTCCTATAATACATCGCTAGGTCCTACACACATTCTCAATTTCACATTGAAGATTCTGAATTTTTGCATTCATGTACAAACGCATGTTTTGCATGAATTTCACAGATGATCACCTCACATGCCTGCAATTTGTCCCCGGTGTAGCGTATACTGATAAAAGCATTTCTTGACCTAGTATATACACGGAATCTCTGGGAAGTTTCATCCAGTTTCCTCGTTTTTCCATCAATCTTTACATGCCATCATAAATCCAGTGAATGAAATATAAGTAAATGTGTTTCAAATTAAGAATATCTTAACTAGTATGTTTACGTATCATCTGCCATTACAAGCGACAAATTATTCGTGGGTTTTTTTTTTTTTTATGAAAATGCTACTTTTTTTTCTCAGACGCCTTTCGTCTTTTTCTATTTCAAGGCACCTTCAGTGGGTTTTACGAATTACTGTCTTTTTTATTTTTTTATGTAGTATTTGTGGATTAAAAATAGTTGTGATGATTCTGGCTTTCGCAGCCCCTATTTTACTTCATGTTAGGCGCGGTATAGCTGGAGAGTTACCGTAGTTTCCCATAACGTCAGCAGTGGTATGGGGAAACTGCCGGTGGAAAGAGGTTGCATGACGTCCCTTCCGGGGGAACGTGCGCCAGTTTGATAAAAGATGTGATCTGAGTGGTTGCCACCATGATAGGTAGTGATTGCAGGTGCCAATCTTTCTAAATTATTATTTTATAAATTGTAATTTTTCCAGGATGTTTTAGTATAAGAAACCACTCAATAACAGCCTACCTTCTGACTTCTTCTGAATTGTGGAAAGTATTAATTTTTATTAACAAAACAATAACTAAATGTGTGAGCACGCCTCAAGAAAAGTCTTTACCGCCAAAAGTGCACATAGAAGCATCTCGCTTCTGGTAAATTAGCTCACTCCTATTTCGGTCACCGCGTCGGTCAGATCGTGCCGAAGCGTGGAATAAGTTTAACGCATTTGGCCGCACGATCAACATCAGAGAAGTGTGTCATAATAACCCATTTTACTTAACTAAAGTTTCATTGTGTCTGTGTAATTTTGTGAATGATAAATCTATTGTATACGTGTGCAGTGGATTGTAAACCTCGCTTTAAATTTACAGCCTCACTTCAACTCAACTGATCTGCGATCTGAGCGTCAACATCTGCGCTGGGACGACACCTGAGAAGACGTCAGGATAGTGAAAAACTTCATAGAAGAGTTTATGCCTTCTATTCTGGCGTGATAGAAGACAACTACGTCCCTCACGTGTTCTGCATTGCTAGTAAAAATAGCGACAGGTGCACGTAGGTCGTAGTAACACGATTGAGGAAAAGGGGACCGAAAAGGAAGGAAGTGTTGTTTAAGGTGAAAATTGTAAAATTTTAAAAGTGACGACGCTACATAACAACTGTGACGTACTAGCTGACATTAACTTTGTTCCACCAAGCACACCCACTTCTTTTTCCACCACCCCAGTAAAGTCGTACATGGTACTTGTGTTGTGGGGAACAATCCTTAAAGATCGACGATCTTAGGTTTAAACTTGTGTTGAAAAAGTTTGACTAAATTTATAGTGAGAACTGTGAACTCATGTTAATGTGAACGGTTAGAAACGTTTTTCTATTAGTAGGAACTGTGATTATTAACTTTGTTTCCTACGAGAACAACATATATAAGAGTTTGAAAGGGCTCTTTAAATGATAAAACTGTCAAGAACTGCGTTAAAAAAAGACGTGGATGCGCGGTACAGGGATTACGTCTCTGCAAATCACATTTAAGTGCCTGGCAGAGGGTTCATCGAACCACCATTATACTATTTATCTCCCATTCAGTTCTCGAATAGCGCACGAGAAGAAAGAACACCTGAATATCTCCGTTCGAGCTCTGATTTCTCGTATTTTATTCTGATGATCTTTTCTACCTATGTAAGTGGGAGTCAACAATATATTTTTGCATGCGGAGGAGAATGTTGGTGATTTGAGTTTCGTAAGTAGACCACGCCGCAGTGATAACCGCCGTCGTTGTAATCATTCCCATCCCAAATCCTGTATCATTTCCGTAACGCGTCTCCCTTGTATCGTGACAATACAAAACGAGCTACCCTTCTTTGGACTCTTTCGATGTCCTCCGTCAAACCCACCTGATAAGGATCCCACACTGGGCAGCAATACTCCAAAAAAGGACAGATAAGCGTAGTGTATGCAGTTTCTTTAATAGTTCTGTTGCATCTTTTACGGGATCTGCCAATAAAAAGCAGTCTCTGGTTCGCCTTTCTCACGACATTATCTACGTGTTCATTCCAGTTTTCGTCTTCAGTAATAGTAATTCCAAGGTCTTTTGTGGAGTTTATGGCCTTCACTATTGATTGATTTATCTTGTAAACAAAGTTTAACCGATTTCTTTTCCTTCTCATTTGGACGACCTCACACTTCTCCTTATTTAGAATCAACTGCCAATTTTTACACCATAGTGATATCTTATTTTGATCGTTCTGCAACTGGTTTTGATCTTTAGATGATTTTAATAAACGGTAAATGACAGCGTCATCTGCAGACAACGTAAGAGAGCTGCTTAGAATTTCGCCCAAATCGTTGATGTAAATAAGGAACAGCAGAGGACCAATAACACTACCCTGTGGAACGCCCGATATCACTCTGTTTTAGTCGATGCCTTACCATCGATTACTACAAACTGTGTCCTCTCTGACAGGAAATCTCCTATCTTGTCGCAAATTTGGGGCGATATACCGTAACCACACAATCTGATTAAAAGCCGTTTGTGAGGTACGGTATCAAAAGCCTTCTGGAAATCAAGAAATACGGAATCAGTTTGAGAACCCTTGTCGATAGCACTCATCACTTCGTGTGAGTAAAGAGCTAGTTGTGTTTCGCATGTGTTTTCTAAATCCGTGTTGACCTTGGGTCAATAGATCATTCTGATCGAGATAATTCATAATATTTGAATGCAGGATATGCTCCAAAACCCTGCTGCAAATTGACGTCAATGAAATAGGCCTGTAGTTTAGTGGGTTACTCCTACTGCCTTTCTGAATATAGGTGTGACCTGTGCAACTTTCCAAACTTTCCAATCTTTTGGTACAGATTCCTCTTTTAGAGAGCGGCTGTATATGGCTGTTAATCATAATCAGTTAGAAATCTAAGGGGTATACAGTCGTGAGTGACATCAAGGCGCATCATATCGACGCACTGTACAAGCAACGGTTGGAAGCAAGCATCGTGCCACAGCAGCAGCAGACAACACGTTTTTGGGATCATTTGACGGCAGATCGTAGAAACGACGGCGGGACCGCACATTCCAGCAATCAAGCGTCACAAGTTTGGCAGCACCCAGCAGACCCTGAACTTCGCTGCGGCAGAACAAGTTGCAGTATTAGAGTGAGAGTTATTTTCACTTTGGTTTTTGTAACATTAACTGGTAATAATGGGAGGAAAATTAATTTAGAGAAAATTATAGTTGAGTCTTTCAAAAATATTTTTATAAAGTTTCTAAATTTTATCAAGTCCAAAATGGCTAGTGATGGGGATAAAGGTACTTGCTCAGAAATAGAGAGGGGAATATTGATAATATGAGTGTTGATACTACAAATCAGCCCTTAGAGGTGCCAGCGGAGACTGTTAATTCTAAAATATCAGATCCAATGTTAGATGCAAGGGAATCAAATTAGGAAACTGAGAATATTGTTGATGCAAGTGTACATTTTTTTTTTAAATAGTGAAACTAATTATGCAAATACTATTTTGAGTAACAATTAAGATCGTGTGATTGTGAATGTAGATGACTATGCATTAGAATCTGAGGCCAGTATTTTGAGTGAAACAATATAAGAAATGCGTATATTAAGTCTAAGCACAAGTCCAGCTGACTCCTTCCTGCTAATTAAGGAAAATATTCAGAGCAAAGGTGTTGAACAAGATTCGAATCAATTAACGTTGTCAATGATGAATGATGACTTATGCAGTCATTTACTAAACTTGAGTCAGATATGAAAGCAGGACAAACTAAATTAGAAAAAAATGAAAGCAGGGCAAACTGAATTAGAAGCAATTCAAGCTAAACTAGCAGCAGAAAAAGCAGGCCAAAACGAGCTTAGGCAGAAATTCAATAGAGAATTAGAGAATAGATTTTCGGGTTTTCAAATTATTGTACACAATTTTGTAAAAGAATGGAGAAGTGAAATTGATGACAAGCGAACAGATTTAGAGCAAAAGGTACATAAGCCGCAAAATCGACCTCCAAGTTAAGGAGATCGAGCAAAAATAAGAACAGGTTAATTGTCTAGATGATTTGTAAACTAAACCACATAAGGTATGTAAAGAAGTGCATCAACAACAACAGGCTAAATTAGTTATAGCTATAGAAAATCAAAGCAAAATAAATGTTATGCTGTATACTGTAGAATCCAAATGTAAAAACAATACTAATGAGATTCATAGGAAATTTTGAATAATCAAGGAGAAGGTAGAGCAGATTCCAGACATTGAAACAATAGTGACTAGTAAAATTACTAGAGTACAACCAACATTGAAAGATTTTGTTACAAAGACAGTGAAAAGTTCAATTATTCACATTGGCGAGTCGAGAAATAATATTAACACACAGAAATTTCATCATTTTTCAGTTACATGTAGCATACAACCTGTCGCATCCATTCGACAGTTCGACAATTTTTCAAAATGTTCAAATGTTTGTAGAGCTTACGGGACTTAACTGCGGGGTCATCAGTCCCTAAACTTACAAACTACTTATGAACTAGCTTATACTAAAGACGGCACAAACATCCATGCCAGAGGGGGATTCGAAGCCCTGACCGCAGCGCCCGTGCAGACCGTGACTGGAAAGCCGTAAACCGCTCGGCCACTGCGGCCGGCCAATATTTTCGATGCGTCATGGACAGAACAGCAAAAAAATACGATTTGTCTCCAGCCGATTTGAGGCAGATGTTATTTCGTGGGTAACAACTGTGAAATTAACACATACAAAACATATGACGAATTCGAACAGGCATTCTTGAACCAATACCGGTCTAGTAGTAAACAAAACAATGTTAGAATGGAAATAATAGAAGGTAGGAATTTTGTCAGTAGTGGTTGCGGGATCTACATAGAATTTTTACAACATTACTGGCAGAAAAATATGCCTGCTCGATCCATTAAAAAGGTCTGATCTTGTCACCATTATTATTGTAAAGTTTCCAAGGTCAGTGCAAGAAAAGTTTATTAATTTTGGATTGTGGTTGGCTGGGATTGTTTGGTTGGGATAGGGGGACTAAACTGCTAATGTTGACAAAGATAATATAGATAATCTTAAGGGGGTTAGGACGTCAAGCGGGCCGCCTTGAAGCAGGAGAGGCACGACAGGACATTTTAATTTCCACTGTCTATACTTTTACAAATAAATTCATAAAACCTTGTCACCATGATCGGGAAGGATTCAGGATTCACACTCATAGCAGTGGGAGATCTAAAACATAACAAAACAATTTTTATTTACTTGTGAAATTTCATTATTTTTCCACTTACTATCGGCTGCATTTGTTGCTATACGTACACTTTTCTTCATAAGTAAGAGAGATTTTTCAATGAGTTTTACACAGCATACAAACCATGCTTACAGGTGTATGAAACTATAGAATTTTTCAAATTTATGAAAAACTGAGTGAGCTGTTACATTTTAAATTTTATGTTTAGAAAAAACTAAAATTTTGTAGTTAACAAAAATTATTTTTACCACAGTTTTTAATTTATTTTCAAAATTCTAGAGTTTTATACACCTGTCAGTGTGGTTTGTATGTTGTGCAAAATTCATTGAAGACTCTCTCTTACTTATGAAGAAAAGTGTACCTATAGCGACAAACGCAGCCAATAGTATGTGATAAAATTATGAAATTTCACTTGTAAATGAAAATTGCTTCGTTATGTTTTAGAACTCCCACTGCTATGAGTGTGAATCCTGCATTCTTTCCGGACACACAGACAAAGTTTTATGATTTTTCTTTTTTTTTAAGTATACACAGTGGAAATTAAAACGCCTTGTTCCTCTCCTACGTCACGTCCGCCCGCTTTCGAACAGTTAAACTTATTAGATGAGAATCGACAAGGATGCGAGGGTTGGCGGCGAAGTAAGCGTTGTTCAGTTAGGCGCGATGACGGTGACAGTGGTCGGAGCGCGGGTGGTAGAATGAAGCGCACAGCAGATGTGAGGAAGACAGAGCGCCACGGCGTAGCCTGAGTCCCTACATAAGAGAAACAGGCGCGTGGTAAGATGCATGAGCTTAGGGGGTTACCGGGGTGGTAACAGAGAGTATCAGAATCCTGAACATGCGCCTGAAAGAAACAGAGAAGAGTCGGAAAAATCCAGTGAACAGTAAACCTCAGATGTATTTGCACTTATTGCAAGGCCACTTGCTTAACGAACACCAGGTGCTCGGGTTACTGGCAGTGTTACTTCCTTTTCGTTTCATACTGTCAGTCCTCCTCTTCTTTCCTATCCTCTTGTTTCTATCATCTTTATTTTCTTCCCTTTCCTTAGGTTGTATGAAACCATAGAGGGTAACAGTTAAGAGAGGCCGCGGTGGAGTAGTCGAGCTGTCTAAGGTGCCTCGCTGCGGAGCGTTCGGTTTTTCGCCGTCGGAGGTTCGAGTCCTCCCTGGGGCATGGGTGTGTGTGTTGTCCTTAGGTTAGTTCACCTTAGTTTAAGTAGTTTGTAAGCTACGGACTGATGATCACGCAGTTTGGTCCGATAAATTTACAGATATTTGAACAGTTAAGAGAGTAATTTTTTTTCTTAAAACCATAAATGAGGCTAATTTAAGAAAGACTATGATGAGATGGCATACTAAACAATAGTATATGCTGAATGCTACAGACTGTTTTTCAAGGACATGACAGAGCAAATTAATTTTTCAAGGACATGACAGAGCAAATGACAAAATATTATTATGACACTTACAAACCAACATGTGACAGCAGCACATCGATAGTGAATATAAGGCCACTGGATGTTGACGTTGTTAATAAAATCTAACAAAACACAGAACTTATGATACACATTAAACGCTGATTAGGACAAAGATTTATGATATATTTCCAAAGTCATGTGCGAGTTGAAAATTACAGGAATAGGTGCAAATGGTACAGAAACGCATTTATAATACCTCTAGAATAATATTGCAAGTGATGAGGAGAAGTGAAACGATGTAAGTGCTTTAAATGGTATGTCGCAAACACCTGTAGTGAAAATAAAATACATGGTACTCTGATTCATGGTGGTGTAGGCGCGAAAACATGGATTACGTTTGGACTGAGTAATTGTACGTAGGAGGAGTGATTTAGGAATATATACGGACGATGAGGTTACTGCCCGCACACAAGTTAGGTAACAGGCATACTCTCCAGTCTCTAACAATATCCCTAAGTACTAACACCACCAACTGAATCGTTGCCGTACTAATTAATTAACTGTTGTTACACACTACAAACACTTATCCTTTAGTACAGCTTAGTCAAGAAACGTAACATCGACATGAGAAGCAATTTACAGCTTATGATTAAAAAAACCTTTTACTCGAGAACACAAGAATTATATGACATTTGAAAACATTGAGATTTGTGTACCATGATAAAATAAGTGTATTTTCTTCTGTTGAGGAAGAAATGGTAGCTATACATGAAAAAAGGTAAGTTGAATGATCTCTGTCCAATGAAGACACAGAGTGGCTCGCAGTTGAGAACTTTTTCACTGAATTTACGTAACGTATTATTGGAATATTTATTGAATTCAGAGAATTCTTTTAATGACAGTGAATCGCATTTGCAAGAGACAATCGATTGACATTTATACCACCTGATTATGAAATATTGGTATCCCATTTATATGGCACAATTGTATGACGTAAAATGGTAATTTATTATTATTATTATTATTGCTGTAAGAATACGGACTGCAAGAAATACAGTAGTAGGACATTTATAAATAATGGTCACGGCCTATATTGTTTACAAACACGAGCAGCAAAAACTTTATTTATACCAAAATCAATGGAATGGCTTGTGCAGACACTAAAGAGCCAATGTAGCGTACAGCAAACACACGGCAGATGGCCATTTCTGAAAGTAATGTGCAACATGAGAAACTAGGCAGTCGGCAGCATCAGCTGTGCGCTCCGCTACACTGACCCGCTTAGACTCAACTAACCGGCTTAAATGCCCAATAAATGTCTCATGTTAGTTATGTGTGAAAATTTATAATATATTTTTACTTTATTTCTAGCTGATAATTACTGTTTATGGCAGTTTTTGTATTTATTCGTGTACCAACGCACAAGAGACTGTAACGAGTGAAGACAAGAGACTGGAGCGAAAGAAGCATATACACACAGGCTCTCATTTTGGACATGGCAAAGGCAGCTGTGATGAATTTCGCCGCAGCTGTTACGACGGAATCTCATTCGTCGCTTCCGCAGCAATATAAGACGCCCTGCAGTGTAGTGAGTAAAATGTATTCCTTCGTCTTCAAGACAGTGTTAAACAAAAGATTAAAATAAAATAGAGTGTGATGAGTGCATCACTGCTCCTGTCTGGGTGTAAGTAATAAATATTGAAGTCATACAATCTGCAACGGCAACGGCAGTTACAGAAATGACTTGGTGATGGTTAAAGGTCAATTTATGGCACTCATCGAACATAGTGCCACAAATTTCAAGATGGGTCTCCTTGTTGTTCATACACCCCGGTAGATGAACTTTCTGGGACTCGACCTCTTCGATGCCTTGAGGCTGGAAGTCCATGATACCACCAGTAGCATCCAAATGGGATCTGACAATTGTTACTTCCAGACTCTTCACACAAAGTATCATTCCGTTTTCGAACCTTCTGCTGCTGTGTCAAAGGGCTTAAGGCACACATCACGCTCCTTCCGACGGCTGTAAACTGGTTCTTCATGTCCTAGCCTGTACCATTCGCTCTTCACGACAAATTACAGTCGGAGCTCCACCGTTTACGGTAAGCAGGCATCTTGACGTCTGTCTCTAACAGTTTGTGAGCAACACCCATAGCCTTAGTCGACAAACCGGAGCCGGCCGCCGTGGCCGAGGGGACTAAGGCGCTCCAGTCACGGTCTGCATTGCCACTACGGTCGGGGGTTCGAATCCCCCCTCGGGCATGGATATTAATGGCGTCCTAGTTCGTAAGTAGTTCATAAGTAGTTTGTAAGTTTACGGACTGATGACCCCGTAGTTAAGTCCCATAGACTATTCAAACATTTGAACATTTTGACAAACCGGATGGGTCCCTCCATGTGTGTGGTAATTTCAATAAAACTATCAATGACAAGTCGACTGTTGAGACTTATCATTTCCCCAAGGTCGGCGAGATCCTCACTCGCCTCAATGGTGGCAAAATCTTCACGAAAATAAACCTTAAGAATGCATATTTACAGCTTCCTTTAGATGAGTTGTCTCGTAACTTGCTGGTCATCAGCACCCCTTTTGGTCTCTTCCGCTATAAAAGGGTCCCTTTTGGGATCACAAGTGCATCAGCGATCTTCCAGAGGTTACCGCCAACTATCTGGATGACATCATCATTGCAGGACGATCTGCACAGCACCAGGCTGAAAACATTGACACCCTTTTTTTCTGTTCTCCAAGCAGAAAATCTTCATTGCAATTTGGAAATATATCAATTTTTTGTCTCTCAAGTGGCATATGTAGACCACATCCTCAGTGTCATGAGTGGCTGCAGCCTCCAGATTTGTGATGAGTCCGGGAATCGAACACGGGCCTCCATGCTCACTAGTCAGACGTCTTAACCACTACACCACGTGCAATTGAGGCGCCTCGAAATAGACTAAGTAGACTTCCCTCCACGTCACAAACTAATTCGGCTTATGTGCTCCATGAAAACATGTAGTCTACAATGTTTCCAATTCTCCATTAGAGACCAGCGACAGGCAGAATACGTTTGCTCGGCGATTGTGTTTCTCGTGCTGGCTTACCAGTGGCGGATATCGCGGTTTGAAAGGCGCGACACGAAGCCTGCCACCGTGATAACTCAGAAGAGAAAAACCTAGCACAGACCAGTACTCTTAATCGCAGCTCTTTACCTATAATCTGTGCCGACTACTACCGAAACATAGTAAATAAAGAGTTTGGATAATTATTTGAGAGGGGCTCCTGTTCAGTAGCTGTCGTAGGTAGTCTTGTTTTTCTGCCTCATGTGAACTGCGTCGTACGAAACGATTTCCTATTCTAGCATCACCAGACGCTATTAATATTTTGAGCATGATACATTTAAATATTATATACATCAATAAGATTTTCCTTGTGAATTATGTCATTGATACAATCACTGACACATAAATTCACAAGTGTAAAGATAGCATTACAGTAATTACAAAACGCGAACTTCACAAACAAATATTATATCTTGCGAACATACGGTTTCCGATCAGGCAAATAAATCTTTCTAAGTGAATGAAATATATGACCTACCATCTGCGAAATGTTACGCATCTCAACAATTTTAATGTTAGTTCGATTCCAGCTACTAAGTGAAAGGAGAAGCATTTGTGGTGAGAGTGAGAAAATCAAATGAATATGTAATTCATTCTATAAAAACGTAAGGGACTAAAAGTATCGTTACATCGTAACAATTAAAGTGTAACTGCTGATGATGTTTGTAAATAAAAATGAAAAGCGTCTGATGAATTAGCTCTGCTGTTTGCACACTCCCAGAAACAGACAGGTGGGGAGAAACAGAAAGAGCTTACGCTGAGCGTGCGCGAGATAGGATTTCTATATAGTATCTCGCAATTGACGTAGTTAGTTCGTAGTTTTATTCTGAAGAACTTTATGGGCTATCACAACAGTCAAACAATAATTTTCGACGTGTAACGTTAAAAATACGGTATTGTGTTACAAAACATATCTCACTGAACAAGGATCATTTTCCTTTTACTTTAGAGGCTATGGGAAATGCTAAATAACGTCTTTAAGATAGACGATGTGCATGTGAACTGGTTACCCGATGTAATTGTTTATCCGTTATTGCTAGAATGTCACACAGAGAGGGATGTTTGGCTATGTAACTGCAGATGACCTCTGTAGAAGACCACAATAATATGGCTTTGAAGAGGTGGACTGCTTTGGAATCGGCTGGGGAAAAGACTTTCCCTCCAGAATAATGCACCAGTTAACGAGAAAAGTAAGAAGAGAAATTTGGGTTTAACATCCCGTCGACAGCATGGTCGTTAGAGACGGAAGTTCAGCAGATGGAACTTCTTTTTTTTCAGGTTTTATAGCAGTCCACCTTCAAAATGTTCAAATGTTTGTTACGCTTAAGGGACTTAACTAAGGCTCACCAGTCCCTATACTTACAAAGTACTTATGAATTACCTTATATTAAAGACAACACAAACATCCATGCCCGAGGGGGGATTCGAACCCCCGACGGGGAACGGCCTCGCGCATCGCAGCATAGCGCCTCAATACGCTCAGCCACTCCCCTGCGGCAGTCCACTTTCTGCAAGGCCCAGTTAACGTGGACAACTGCAGAGGAGCACTGTAGTGAGAGACTTACTCATTTACTCATTTGCAATGTTCAAATGTTTGTAGAGTCTATGGGACTTAACCACGGGGTCATCAGTCCCTAAACATACAAACTACTTATGAACTAGCTTACACTAAGGACGGCTCAAATATCCATGCCCGAGGGGGGATTCCAACCCCAACCGTAGTGGCCGTGCAGACCATGACTGGCGCGCCGCAGTCCCCTGGCCACCGCGGCCGTCTTACTCAGTTGGCATTTGATATCAATGTAGGGGATTTCATAACCGCATTTCTTATGGGAGAAATGATTTATGATTCATACCGAAATATTTTCGTATTTCATCAGCCTAACTTCTAATTTTGTTGCCTTACCAACGTTCAAAATTTTCAAGTTAACGAGCTAAAGTTGACATCGCTTAACTGTGACTCAGTCTGGTATGAAATGAATGGGATAGTATGTTGTGACCTTGTCGCCTTTTGTTTAGTACACGCTCCGGTCTAGTTGTCAATAAAGGTACTGGTGCAGGAACCTTTGACGTCTAAAACATAGATATAGTTAGTATTACAAGATATTTATTGACTGCAATTTCCAATACTCAACTTTAGAATATATGTCTGTTTCTTCTCTCTTCTTGCTTCTCGCGGCGTCTTCCGTATGATACTAGCTGCGCTGTGACCTAGTTACTGCTAAGTTCGTAGCCGCGTTCTGACTTAGTACTGTCCTAGTTCTGTCGTCGTAGCTGCCTGAGTTCTGAATAGTAACTGCCGAGTGCTCACTAGTAACTGACTGGCGTCCAGACGTATGTCGGCCTAGATATAGCCGCTTGTAGAGGGCGCGCATCTTCGGTTACTCGTCCAGGATGCGCGGCGCCTGCTTGCGATTGGCTTTCGGTCGATCGCTGCCCTCTCCACGATCGTTCTCATACGTCTGGCGTGTGGCGCTGACTTTACGCCACAACATAGTAAATAAAAGTATTCTAACTGAGATAGAAATTACTGAGTCCAATCAATACATAATATTTTGTTTCCCTTTGTTCTAGATAAACATAAAAGTGAAATGGCCTACCAGATCTGGATCGTGCCATACGTAGTAAGTAGCGTCAGCAGGCGCAACATGCTCGCTCGTTACTCGTAAGCGCGGCCGCTGCTGGTGAGTGGCGCAGCGAGCAGGTCGACCCAGGCGCTCGCGAGCCAGGCGATTCGGTCAGACTCGTAGCTGGAGGGAAATCGGCCAAGTGAGGTGTGCCGTCTCTTGGAGTATGGCATATGAGAAGACGTAATACTACTACTAATAATAATAAATACGTTAAACTGTGTGTTATAAAAGAAAACTATTGAGAAAATATTCCTTCTGTGTAAAAATACGGCGGTAATAACTGTTACAAAAGACATTGAAGAAATGGTCATGAACGAAGGCAGAGATAAACAAAAGAACAATACCGGTACACTAGATTACAAACATGGCAATCTTTTGTCTGGTTGTCTTCTAGTCTAGTAGTACTGATGTCGATCTGCTCAGGGATCGAATGTTCAAATGTTTGTATAGCTTATGGGACTTAACTACGGGGTCATCAGCCCCTAAACTTACAAACTACTTATGAAATAGCTAACACTAAGGACGGCACAAATATTCATGCCCGAGGGGGGATTCGAACCCCCGACCGTAGTAGCCGTGCAGACCGTGACTGGAGCGCCTCAGTTCCCTCGGCCACCGCGGCCGGCTATTTAGTTTTAGAAGGAAATATATTTATCTATGTTTATATTTTTTATTAATAAATAATAGTACCCTTTACCGCATATTATTGTAATTGCAGTATTTGCTGGCGAGATTAGCGGCGTCAGTACATCTTTTCAATCCACTGTCGCTGAATGCCACCAATACATTTTCACTTAAATAGGACTACAAGAACGCTAACATCTAAAGGACAGTAGTTCATTGTTCGCCTTTTACAAAACTAAACGTCGCAAGGTGGACTGCAAAATCATTTACAACTACAATAGGAACATTGTGTGTATGACGTCTGGTGTATGTGTGTGTGTTATTTGCATACAAATCTACAGTTTTATATTAATTTTAAAGAAATCCTGTATATCTGACCTTCAAAACAAGCGGCAGACCACTGTATACATAAAATTTTATATGGTTGCGCGGCAGAAGGTACTTTACAACCGATTTCGACATTGTTTGACCAGTTACTATGGATGTATGCATGTATGTATGTATGTTTTCATGGAGCGGAGTTTTATACTTCACATGCCACCGTATGCTGCATGGTTGAGGGTACATGTTAATATCCCTTTCTTAATCTGCTTTATTATATTGTCCACTTGTGAATTGGATAAAGGAGCCATTACTTTTTATGAGGCTCCACAATAAAAGAATTCGATAAGAAATAGCAATTCGTGGCAAAATAAGGAAGGAACATCTACGAGCGCTCTCAGATAACGTAAGTCAGAGCTCTGCCACCTTTGAAGCACTATAAATAGATATACAGTGCTGTTTGCCACCTGGATGATGTGGCAAGTGACAGGGTGCGTACCTGCCACCAGACACGCATCCCGCCCGAACAACAGCATGGCGTGTCACGTGTGAGCTAATGACAGTTTACCAAAGTTTCTGCTTTAGTCATGTGGTTTTCTCTGTACCCAGTAGAATGAGAAACGATTGTAGCCATGCTCATTATTCATTTCTGTTAATCAAGTGACAAATATTGATGTATTTCCAGTCACAATAAGAAAGTTTGTAAAGCATCAGAGAGATAAAGTAATTGGCATTTATTTAATTTTTTTCTCGAAGAGAACACATACATAGAATAAAACAATTTAGGCAGCGCTTCCGTAGTTCGCTGGTAAACTGCAGAATGACAAATGTAAAAATCATAAGTTCGAACCCTGGTCATTCCTAAGATTTTATCCATCACTTATGACGTCTTTCATTTCTGGTAATGAAACTACCTGACAGATGAAACTTGTCTGCCGGAATCTGGATTCGATCCTGGTGCCTTTGCCTTTCGCAGGCAAGCGCTCTACAGTCTGAGCTATCCCGGCACGCTACACGGGCCGTTCTCGCATCTTTACTTCTGCTAGTACTTCGCCTCCTGCTTTCCAAACTTCACAGAAGTTCTCCTGCGAACCTAGCAGAACTAGCACTCCTGGAACAAAGAATACGGTGAAGACAGTGCTTAGCGACAGACTAATGGATGTTTTCAGAATGAAATTTTCACTCTGCGATGGAGTGTGAGCTGTTATGAAAAGGCAAAGGTCCCAAGTTCGAATCCCATATCGGTCACACAATTTTAATCTGCCAGGAAGTTTCATATCAGGGCACTCTCAGCTGCAGAGTGAAAATTTCATTCTGGATTTCTGGTAATGTTCGTAAACTTAGAAAATTCTAAGGCACGACATGGTTAGGAATCGGAATTTCACTGTAGGTCCTCATGTAAATGGATGGTAAAGTCAGTTAGAAGGTTAGAAAGGCTCTAACAGGAACATGTTTGGTAAAGCACAACGTTATTCAAATAATCTTCGGGTTGATAACTGGTTTATTTAACTTTGAACTACATTAGATGATTCCTTGTGCGTGATGTAATATAAAATCCTTTGTTATGAAAAGACAGTGCTCCAGTTGGGCTACGAAAGAAACTACAGAATGTGTCTGTGATGATAAGTTTGAACTATCACATCGACTTTATTTTCGTCGCAAAGAATCTAAAACTTGTGTCGGCGACAGTAACCTACCCAAAGAACATTCCGTAGACCTTCTTGCCGTAGGTAAAGTGTAGTTAAATGTACGCCTTTCATTAGTTAATTATCTGCGAGCAGTCTCATTCTGTGTTTTCTGAGAGGAAAAGCAATCTTCTTTCGGTAAAGATTTACATACCGGAGGGTGTAATTTGTACGTCCAACGTTCTGGAAATCTAGCGTTAATCGTGTTACAAACTTTTGAACTAATATAGTCACATTAAAGAACTCACTGAAACTGAGTGCAGATTCCAAATTATCATCATACAGTCATATATAAGGAAATTTAGCACTGCTCACCACAATATTATTAATCTACTAGAGCAGACCCCTATATAGAAAATGATGTAGTCTTTAATAGCAGGCTGAGAATGATGTAGTCTTTAATAGCAGGCTCCTTAATAAACTTTCATTCAGTGGAGATGATGCCTCATCAGGAAACTGCATAATCAACTAAGTGCGTCACTAATTAGGCGTAATTGAATTTGTGATAATGAGATGGTTTAAACCATGTACTCAGAAATCTGATAGACATGATTAATGTCCACTATTAAATAAAATCATACCTATTATAAGAAGTCCTAAACCGACAAAGTGACCACTAAAAGTAAACGCTGTTGAAAAAATTTAGAGGGCTGGTATTTGAAACTGACTGCAGAACGATTCTGCTGCCACCAACTTACATTTTGCATAAAGACAGCACAGGTAAAATAAGAGACATTAGGGCTCGTAGAAAGACTTACGGGCATTCGTTTTTCCCTCGTTCTATTTGGGATTGGGATATAAAAGACAATGACTAGTAGTGGGTCGAGGTACCCTCCGCCACGCACCTTACGGTGAATTACGGAGTATGTACATATCTGAATGTAGATATAGATGAGTGCGTGGAAGAAATTTACTACAAAGACCGAAAAATGTTTTAGTCAATACTTCTGTTTTGGATCTCTTACTCGTAAATCATATCCGTTACGAGCGCGCAATTTGCGCATCTGTAACATTCTCAAACAAACTGAACGCTTAAATATAATAATTACTGCAAGTTTAAAGCGTAACTTTTTATGAAGTAAGTAATACGAAGATAAATCTTCAGCACTTATATTTAAAATGGCTATAAAAATAAACAACAGAAAACTCTGATATATTAACTTGGGAACCGCGTGCATCTAACATAATATGACACAAATTTCTTATTAAATTGGTACTTTAAAGTTATCCCAACACGAACTACCGTGGCTTGTTCCGGTCCTGTCCTGTAGAACGTACTTTCCGTCTGCTAACACTCGCAGAACATCCTTTTTCGTCATTGAAAGAAACGGCACTGCGAATTCCTATGAGCGTTTCGAGCCTGCGAGTCTCACGAGCGCTTCGAGTTTACGAGCGCTACGGGTGTACGAGTCTCACGAGCGCAGTGGAAGTAAGGAGCAGGCTGGCCGCGGCTGACCAACAATGTCTGAAGACAAGGCCAGCGCGCTGCCATGCCACGTCACGCAGAGTAGGTCGCGATCGCGTAGCTCAATGGCTGGCCGGTGCGAGGCGGTGGGCTGTGCCCCATCGGCCAGCCAGTGAGCTACGCGATCGCGACCTACTCTGCGTGACGTGGCACGGCAGCGCGCAGGCCTTCACTTCAGACTGTGTTGGCTGACTCGTCATGACCCATTACCCCCCCCCCTCCCCGGCTGAGAGTCTGGCGCAAGGCGGGGTCGAGCTACGAGCGAGCCTGAAGGCTGAGATGATCGGCTCTAGTTCATTTGGATGATTATAACGTCCAAATAGAATTTTCTGTTACTGTACTTACAAAACGTCTGTTATATTTCTGAATTTATGCCATGAAAGTCAATAAATTTCATCAGATCACGTGTTCGAAAAAGCTCTTATTGGCTGAAGCTCTCCTAATCGCACAAAACACGAGGAAGAAGAATCTATATGTAAGTTGTAGCAGTGTTAGCGAAAGTTACTTGATTCTCCTTCCTTTTTCGGCCTACAATTAAGTTTTGTGATGGAAAATGCATTCACATATTTTATATAAGAATGGATAAGAATTTTGTGATGTCTTGCAGTGAAAAACATTCCAAGAGTTGATACGAGTGTGGTATATCTTATGTTTTGGATAACAACCCAGATTTTACGTGAAAGATGAAAGCTAAGTTTTAAACTAAAATATATGTTTATTGAAACCCAACTGCTCCTTGTTAGTCTGAACACACTGATTCTAGTCTAAAGAGAGAAAACTTATACATGTGTAAATATGGTATGCGTCTTACAAGGAGAAGGCCTCAGACACGACCAACGGATTCGCCTCTCTGAATTGTAAGTCCGGCGAAATGCACAATCTGACATGAGGTGGAAATGTCTAGAGGAATTGCTGTCTCTTGTCGAGCAGCTACTAAGCTGTATGGGCTTGTGGTCTCGTTGTAAGCCCCGCGAAGTTTGATTGTAAGGTCGCGATAACGAATCCACTCTCACCTATTTTTTTTCTTATTATTCTTGTAACAGCATTTCGCTGACTCCTTGTGTTACCAGTCGATAGAAACCTTCAACACTTCCTAACCCATCAATAATAGCGAAAACTTACACTAACAGTTCTATAGAAGAGCTCGTCGTTGCGTCAAGAACACATCTGTTGACTCTCGGAAGTCCCCTCGCCAACAGAAGCCAGCGGCTACTGGCTGCGGACCAAAGACACCGGCCGCCACCCATCAGCCGCCAACCGACAGCAGCACTTTGAGACTATTTGTCAAATGTTATTTCTTTAGTTGAGGTTCTACTACTTACATTCAATTTACGTATTGGATTTTGGATCTAAAATCCTTTGTTTTTGTGACTGCTATTGCTCAAACCACGTGGAAAAATTATTCTATTGTTGCAAGAAACAAGGATCTGACACGAAAGCTTTACCATATTCAAAAAGCTTCGATAAGAGACACACTTGCGAACTACGACCATTTATCTCTCATGTGGCATTTTCATTCACTATTCAAGGTCCAGGGAGGTGTAGGTGTACTGCATGCTGTGACTAAAAGCAACAAAAATAAAAGTTCTATTATTGCATTTTTCTTGAACGTCATCAATTCGCTCTTTTAGCAGTGCGCCTCGGTTGCACAGTGATAGAGTGCCGGACTACAAATCCAAAAGTCGCGAGTTCGATCCCCGCCAGGTCCTGGGATTTCTATCTCTCACTTTCCACTTCTTTCATATCTGACAGTATTGCTCATGTGAAAAATACGGAGTAGGACCGTCATTCGGAACCCACGTTAAACTGTAGGTCCCCTATAACTGGCTTGGTAAGTCAGTTCGAAAATCGGATGAAGGCAACGGCATACCACCTCCAAATAGGACCATGCCAAGTGGTGTTCAAACCAATCTTCGGATTGTTGACTGCTTTACCTTCTTTTTTACCTTTCGCTATAGTAACTAGTAACGAGTGTAGATTCAAAATAAATTAAGAACTGAGAAGTAACATCATTTATAAACTTGACCAGAATACAAGAGGACATAATATCTTGTTTGTTGTGTCTTGTAATTACTGTGTCACTGCTAACTCCACACAAGATGTGTGTTTATAGCAATTGGTATTGGTGCTAACAACTGAGATACGGTTCAGTTGCACTTTAGGAAAAAGCAGTCGATAAAATTGCATCAGATATTACTAGCGGACGGTAACACTTTCTACTGATTTCACAAATAAAACACCCAATACTTATTTTTGGAAGACATATATCTCTCTCAATTGTTTCGTTAATATGCCCTAAAATATTTGTCTTTTGAACACCGAATCGAAAAACCACAAAAACGTTCTTTCCTGGCACGTGAGAGAATACTGGATAAACTATAAGTCTTTTGATGGAGAAGTATTCTTCAATATCCCCGATGTACAGATACTTGTAGCTACTGTCACAAAAAAAAAAAAAAAAAAAAAAAAAAAAAAAAAAAAAAACTAAAAAAATTATCTCCAGACAGATCGGAACCAAGGCCAACCCAAAGCCTACTTTATATATTACGATGTTACAACATAGCTAGTGGCAATCTATATACGCAATACCTTCCTTACTGATCTATTTGTCGCTAGGAAAGATACATCACCATGTAAGACACCAGATGAGCTACAATTTCTACGTGGTTCGACATTTCTAGACCCAAAAATATGAACTAATATCCTTATGTCACGTCATCTATACCTATATATAAAAATGAATGTTTGTATATCCTCTATGTGTTCATAAACCATTCATTCGATTGCAATGAAACTTTGTTGAACTGTTCACCGTATGCCCACGAAGGTTTCTGACCCAAGAACAAAACAGCCCGACACAGAGCTCAGAAGATATGTTATAAATAATGAGCGGCCACCGTGTGAGAATACCCGGATTTATGCGTCAATTATTGGAAAATTGGAGTAGTTAGGGACCTGCAGCAAAGTATGCATGTAATTTCGGACGTTTATGAAGCGTTTTGTAACTGACACCCCCCCCCCCCCCCACACACACACACAAAATGATGAAACGAAAAGAAGTCTACCGCTCACAACAGTTTCGCTGTATATGCTATAAAACTGTCGCATCAGGCATGACCTTGTATCAAGTAAAGTTAGCATTACAGATTTTCATGTTACTATTTATTTTAGTCTGTAAGTCTAACCTTAATTTTCTTGCATCCAAAATTAAGCAATTCGTTTTCTTAATCTCTATCTATATAAAAGCAAAAGGACACTCGCTCACTCACTGACTAAACACAAAATCTCGAAAACTACTACACCTATGAAGCTGAAATTTGTCAGTAATGTAGTTTATAGGTAGCAAACGTCAGCTAAGAAAGTATTTTGCGATAGGCGCATGGCGGAGCATACTTCTACAGACTCACTAAATCTACAATTTCATTCCGATCTTCACGAAATTTCGCACGCTTGACCTTCAAACCAAGAGGAAGGTCATCGTCTACCTTAAGTTTCATACGGTGCATGGGGGAGGGTACTTCACAACATAAAAGTGGGTCCCTAAATACCTTGGTCGTGCCATAACTTGAGAACGGCTCGACCGATTTCACAGATCAATTTTTCTTTTTATTATTATTCTCAGAACAAGGGTTGTATGAAATAAAACTGGAATATTTGAGAATAATAAAGTGCGTTTTCAATGTGACCCCGCGTATCTATTGCATAGAAATCTATAGTTTTGTTCCGATATTGATGAAATTTTGCACACTCTACCTTAAAAACAAAAGGAATATCACTGTCTGTAAAATTTCGTTCGATGCACGGTTGGGGGGATTTAACTTACGGAATTTTACAAAATGCATAGTTTTGCTCCAATCTTTATGAATTTTTGCATACATGACATTTAAACCAAGAGAAAGATTACTGGTTACGTAAATGTTTGTATGTTACATGACAGAGGGTACATTGCAGAAAACTTTGCCGAAAGAGGGAAAGTTGGAAACGAACAGAGAGATGGGAGAGAAAGAGGTGGATGCCGAGAGAGGGGGGAAGGAGAGGTGGACTACGAGAGTGGAGGATAGATAAAGACCCGGGCAACGCACTGTTTACAGCTAGTCAGTGATAAATTAGATTACTCAATGGAAATTTCACGAAACATCAAGTGAAGTTATGAGCCTAATTCTGTGCCATCCAAGAAGTAACTCGTCGCTAAGAGACTTGCCGAACTCATTCTGCCCTGTTGCCAAGTTTCGGTCATGCTATCAGCAGGAAGAGTACGAGCTGACAAGTCGAGAGCTCTGGAAATGACCACAGGTCGCGCGGCTGCCGAGGGCCAGTATATGGTAATGAGTCTTACTCTATATCTGTAACTAGCTTTAAGAAATAGAGGAAAGTCACGAATAATGACACCCAGATGCAGCGGCCGCTAACATCATAAATCAACTGTCACAATTATTTGACTTTTTCTGTCTTAAACACACTGAAATCCAAAGCCTTTTTTACCAGATGCGATTCACATTTTCGAGAATATCCAGTGATTATTCTGTAAACAATATGAGTATACAACAGTTTATATTTATATGGCTTCTCAATGGCACAATACTCGAAGAGAAGCACACAAATTCAGAGACAGCTACAGAGCACTGTTTTCAGAAAGTGAACATCCAAGAGAAACTTCATAAGCTACAAATAACATAGAGTTCCGAAGCAAGAAGGGCTTCTGTTGTCAGAACGAAGAATAAGTGGCAAATCACACGGACAGTAATCTATAGAATAATTTATCTTTAAGCCAAGAGACTTTTCATATGTCGTTGATGGATAACGCCTAATTATTTATTACTTCGGTTCTTAACACAAGATAAATATTAATTTGAGGTGTACAATCATTGAGGTGTCCATTTTCAGTCCCACAATCCAAAAAATGGATCGTATGATAGTTGCTTTTTTTCAGAAAATTATTTCAAAATTTAATTTGCTTTCTGATTAAATAGTCTTATCGGCACCATTTCCTTATTAACTGTCTTGTGATGGCGGCTTGTTATGTCAAATTTATGTGAATCGGGTGCAGATTGCAAATAATATTCAATATGTACTATATATTTCAAAAGAGAATTGCGCTTTGGGTCTAACTGAAATATGAAAGCAGTGGCTGCTGCTGAAAACGTTTGTATTGTGCGATTGTTTCTTGGCAAATCAGGTCATAAAAGGAATTTCTCGTTTCAAGAAAGATCCCTCTGGTATCAATGATCTTAACCCTTTAGGAAGTCTCGATAAGTGATTAAAAGCGAATTGCATCCATTTTGGACAGCATTTAAACTTGCATTATGCAAATAGATAGCGAGATAATAATATGTTCAACAATCTGAGCGTTGTACTAATTTTCTATGCCGTACTTCATTGCCGGTGCAGTGTTATTAACTGACTCCCTGATGGTATCATCCTTGAAAGAAGCCTCTATCCTGCCACACGAGAATACTTACTAAGGCATAATACGACGGCGCAGATGGGCAGTACTGGTATTTGCAGAAACAATCCATACCCTGCTGGTTAAAGTCGCTGAATTATTATCACTACGTCGCATTGTAACTCAGACTTTTTCTGCTTGCCCAAGAGTTACTTACTAGTGGGTGAGTAGTATCCATACCCTGGAAACCCACACGTAACACAGACAACAATATACCAGTAAATGACGGTGAAGTCCCTTATACTTGCCTCTTTCTGTCAGCATCTTTCTTTTATGATTTCCTTTTTCCTTCTTTCGCAGTAGACTTTTACCCCTTTATGGAATTGATAAACAATCGTTACAGTCTATCACAACATAGTTCACACTCCCTTACTCCCTTCCTAGCCAAACGCAACAACAACTGCAGATGTTTCATGAAGTATGAGATTGTATGGAGTTTCATACCAATCCAACCTACATCTTATCGTCAGCTCGTTTGGGTGGTTATTCTTCTGTTACTCTGAAGACGAATACGCAAGTAAATACTAATACTTTACTGTGGCGAATATCTAACGTTTCCATTCTTCTAGCTTCACCATTGAATACGCAGTGACATTTGACGTAACTGCACTTATGACTGCTAAAATTATAGAAGTAGCTCGCAATCTCTCATATGACGATTACATACTCAAGTGTTTCGTAGGATTCCCTTGGTTGAATTCGTTGCTGTCGTGTCCAATTAAAACAGAAGAAGAGGAAAAAACATCTGGCTTTAATCACATTATCAAATGTGTGATCTGAGTGTATAGTTATAGTTACAGCGGTACACACATTGTTGAGATGTTAGTATCGCTTTAGAATAGGTTAAGTAAGAATTTAGCTGTTGTAATTAATTATTCCATGTTTAATTTGACATACTGCAGTCCATTTAAAGCATGTTTATCTCACCGTCAGACGTTTCTGCATAGTGCTAGACATTTAAATTTGTAGAGCTGCGACTTTTCCCAACCTACTACAAGGGTGTAAACGTGGCATGTTATCTGGTAATGAATACTAAATATATGCAAAATTACGAACCGTTTGATATGTCACAAAGTATTTCAGTATTAAAATTTAAAAAGCTCATAAAATTAATCGTCAGTTATACCACATGGAACTAATTACCCGCAGCAATTAAATGACGTAATTAATCCTACACCATGATTCACACGAAACTGAGATAAAATGCCGCTATCACAACGCAACGACTCGGTAAAGGAAGCAATTGAGAACCTTTAATCAGAGAACAAGAACAATTTTCACAAATCATATCATTATCTACGAAATATCGATTCCCATAATACACTTTTTTTTTTGGGGGGGGGGGGGATTTGGAACTGCCGCGGTGGAGTAGCCGAGCGGTCTAAAGCGTCTCGCTGCGGAGCGCGCGGTTGCTCGCCGTGGAGGTTCGAGTCCTCCCTGGGGCATGGGTGTGTGTGTTGTCCTTAGGTTAGTTTACCTAGGTTTAAGTAGTTTGTAAGCTACGGACTGATGACCACGCAGTTTGGTCCGATAGATTTACAAACATTTGAACATTTGATTTGGAACTGACAACGTGCCCATCGGACATTTCTACAACTGATTATTAGTATTTACCTTGTATATCATCCGAATAAGTAAATAATATAGCGATATAAAATTCTTTCAATATTAGTAAACTGATTGACTGATGAAAGATTAATTATTACATACATTATTGTCTGCCTAACGTGGAACTTATTCCACGTTCTGACAACAGAAGGCCTCCTTGCTTCGGAACTTTATGTTATTTGTAGCTGTAGTCACATTCCGGCGCGCTCGATTTGTCAGCTGGTATTCTTCTCAATGGTAGCATGACCGAAACTTGGCAACACCACGGAATAAGTTTGGCAAGTCTGTTACCGACAAGTTCAATGTCCACTGAATGATCTGACTAGTTTATTACTTGAATTGTCTCGCATATTCAGATGACATCGATCTGCTAAGTGAATCAAAGCACGAGTTGAAAGGAATGTACCAAAAAATGGACAGCTCTACTCAGAAGGTTGAGCTCAAAGCAAATCAAGATAAAACAGAATTCATGCAATTAGGAAGAAGACTAGAGCAAGAAGAATTTCTGGAGATAAATGTCATGAGATTCAAGAGAGTACACCAATTCAAATACTTGGGATCTTGGTTTACCACGGACAACAAAATAGAAATGGATATCAAGGAAAGAATAGCAGTGAGAATGAAATGCATCATTCCCTCAAAGAGACGCTCGGCAATAAATCAGTTTCAGTAAACACAGATGAAAATCTATAACACGGTGATATACCCATCGGTAATGTACGGTTCAGAAACATGGAGCATGACGAAACAAGACAAGGAAAAACTATTAATATTTCAATGAAAAGTAATGAGGAAGAGAAGGGGACCAATTTTATATATCGGAGAATGGATGAGGACGACGAATGACGAAATCTACCTTCTGATACAACAGTCAAATATCTTACACAAGATGAAGAGCAAGAGAGTACAGTGGGTGGGCCATGTAGCCCGTAAGCCAGAAGGAAGACAGGCGAAGATGGCACTAGAACGGAAACCAAACACCAAACGCCCCATTAGACGACCAAGGCAGCACTGGATGGACGACCTGGCGAAGGTCCTGGCAGCTCTGGGGATTGAAGACACCTGGAGGAACCGGGCACAAAACAGGAGGGAATGGAGGCAGTTTGTAGAAACAGCGCATGGTCTGCATGGCCTGTGATCTTTGGATTGTTGTTGTTGTGGTTTGGTGTGACATAAGGCTATTATTTCAGGGTTTTGAGTCTAGAAAAGTCGTTGCACTTATAAATTGCAACTAAACTGGTGTCTAACGTGGTGATTTATCTGTTCTAGAGAAAAATAGATCAGGAAGGGAAGTATTGCTACATAGCTTGCTGCTAGCTGTGATATAACGTGGTAGTCTCTGAAGTAGATATGGGGTTGGTCCTGGTTCCAGTCACGCAGGGACAGTAGCTACAAGTATCCCTATATCAGAGATATTTAAGAATACTTCACCACCAAAAGATTTATAGTTTATCCAGTATTTTCTCACATTATCTGAAACAGGTTCAGTGTGTCAGTTTCATACCTTTAGAAAACAAGTGGTACTCATTGGAATATGTCATCAAAGCTTGTTTGAAGTGCATTATGATCCACAAAGAAATTTTATTGATGGTTGTTCGATCAGCTGTTCCAAACAGACTATTGGGCGTTTTGCTTGTGAAATCTTTAGCTAGTGTTATCGTCTTCTAGTGATATCTGATGCAGTCTTATCAAAATGTTCTAATGTTTGTAAAGCTTATGGGACCTAACTGCGAAGTCATCAGTCCCTAAACTTACAAACTACTTATGAACTAATACTAAACACAGCATAAATATCCATGCCCGAGGGGGGATTCGAACTCCCGACGGGGAACGGCCTCGCGCATCGGAGCATAGCGCCTCAATGCACTTGGCCACTACGCAACGGCAGCGGTTTTATCTGTTGTTTTTTCCTACAATAAGACTGAACGGTATCTTGGTTGTTTGCTATGGACACAAATCTCGTGCGGAGTTAGTAGTGCAAACACTATTTCTGAGACACCACAATCAAGATATTATGTTCACCTGTATTCTAATCAAGTTTATAAATCATGTCAGCGTTCAGTTATTAATTTATTTTTAATCTATAGTCGTCACTAGTAACTATGGGTTGAAGCTGATTGCTGCTCGTGGTGCTCCTGCTAAGGTAGTTGGAATTAAAGTTCTACTACTGGACTGAACGTCAGCATTCCATAAGCACTAAACTAAAGATATACAGATAAATCGAGACTTAATAAAGGGTTCTTTTCAGAACCCACTCTGGTAATAATTTCAGTGAACATCGAAGGCTTGACATCACCAAAACAACAATACACAGAAAAGTGTTGTTTTATGGATTCAGGAAACTCATAAGGATAACCATCAGAATCGACCATTTGTACCAGGTCTGAAGTTAGTTGACAATACCACATCCTAAACACAGTAGTGTCGTTTTTGTCAAACCAGAAATTCAAGTTGAGTGTCAACTGTACAATCAACCACAACATCGAGGTAATCTTTAGAATTCAGCAACTATGTAATCACCTCCCCTATAAGCCTCCTTCAGAAAGTTTCTCCTTCCCCCCACCTAAAAAATTTCAATTCAGAGAAGGCAACTGTAGTATTAGGAGTTTTGAATACTCACAGCCAGGTGTGGGGATACACACATGAAGATGAAAACGGAGAAGTTGTTCTTTCTTGGTCTGAAAGTAAGCACCTCTCTCTCATCCATGACAGCAAACTACCTGCATCCTTCTGGTAGATGCCAACGAGGATTTAATCCAGATCTCTTCGTAAGCGAGAGTATAGCACAACAATGCCGTAAACCTGTGGTCTCGCCGATCCACAAAATACAATTTAGACCAGTAATGTGTCAGCTACTTCCTGTTATCAGACCTCAAGAAGCACGCTTCAGGTGACGATACAACTTTAGAAAGGCTAATTGGTCAAAGTTTTCCAAAATGTTTGATCAGAAAGTTCAGACTATCCCAGACATACCTGAAGAATATGAACATTTCTGCTCTCGGACATGTATTCCTTTTTTTTCTGACTTTTTTTAGGACAAAACGAACCACATTTAGTAAGATACACAAATATAACTCGAAATATGCTTTTTGCATGACCATTCTATACAAAGAACCATTTAAAGACAAAGCCAGAACGTTATTGTACGACTCTTCTGACCCTAACCACGTCCTTTTGTACACCCTAACAGCCCTATACACCTGATAATCCAGATACATGCTACACGACAGCCGGCCGCGGTGGCCGAAGGGACTGAGGCGCTCTAGTCACGGTCTGCACGGCCACTACGGTCGGAGGTTCGAATCCCCCCTCGGGCATGGATATTTGTGCCGTCCTTAGTTGTAGGTAGTTCATAAGTAGTTTGTAAGTTTAGGGACTGATAGCCCCGTAGTTAAGTCCCTTAAGCTTAAAAAACATTTGAATCTACACGACAAGTTCCAAATTTTGACACCAAGCTCGAACTGCCAACCACAGGCCAATCCCTTACGGTTCAAGTAGCCAGCACACACTAAATACTTCGTCATTTACAGTCAGATGCTAAAATACAGATCAATAATAATAAAATACAGGCAGATGCGTACGTGTTTCACCAGTCTTCTTACACAACAGAACCAGGGCCATTCGTCGCACGTTCTCCTCCAAACAACAAGTAAAGTTCGTGTGTATAATTTATACGCTCGAAACGTAAAGTTTATATCAGCGCTCCATCTAGACTGTGTCACATCCTGCATCGCGAAAATTGCACAGAGCTACGAAAAAAAACACAACAGACGCGTTCTATACCTTTTTAAGTAAATAGACTCACAGATCAAAGAAATACACATCACAACCTTCGATTGATTTTCTATTAAGACAGCAGAATGTTCGTCGAATTATGGTGTAGTGTAATACTGCAGCTGGAGAACTATTTACATCCAAATACATCACGAGGTTGTACGACTCCTGCAACTAACCACGTCGTTTAAGAGGAAAACGCGTCGATTTATCAGACATTTAGACACCACACAGATAAGTGCAACATGCAAAAGCTTGATGTATCTTACCACTCGATCCTTTGAATGTTAGATCAGGGTATAGAGGATGAAGAGCTGATAAAATAGAATATAAACGCCTCTAGTTAGGGTCAGGACTATACTAACGACAGAATCGAACAATCATCGACTGTGTTTTCCAGATAGAAGGCGATGCAGGCGTTAACGACCACACAGCATACCTGTGAGAACCCGATAAAAACACACAATGGAGACACAGAACACTTATTTCATACTAGCTGAAACCCGCGGCTCCGCTCGCGTGTAGGTTGATTATGATAGATAAGCTATATTTCAGTAGTGTGCTATTTATTTATTCTTATATTTCCTTATTCGTAAGATTATCCTTACAGAGAAAGAGCTGAAGACATTGTAGCACGCATAGACCAAAGATATGGTCTGTGGCATCATGTTTCGCTGTACGTACCCTCCTTGCTGTAGAGTCACAAACGTAATCGCTGGCCTTCACTAAAAAATTTTTATAATTTGACGACTTTCAACCACCATATCTTCCACCCCCTTATAGCTATCGGCATGGAACTGCTATGGTGTACAAAGGGAGACTTAAGTTCCCAATATACTCCACCCTTTTATCATTATCAACCCTAAAGCAACAATTCAACCAATAAAACCATTTTCAAAGTGTAATTATTTTTACGCATTTCGCGTTATATTCTTCAAATTACTAACTATCTATCAGATCGCTATAAAAGCGTGCCTAAAACCTTCCTCAGATGTAAATTAGTGACTATACAAATATTTAAGTCTCTGCATCTTGTGGTTCAGACGTGATAAATGTACACCGAACAGACATTCACATTTATAGATATAGATATCGTATACACCAACCCACCCTACAGAATATATCCATAGTAACAACAGTCCACAGTGTTATTAGCCATCAAGACCAATTTTGTTTAACCTTGTAGAATACATACAACATCGTATTTTAGGTAATCATATCTTCGACTACAGGAGCATCAGCGCACATCAATAACACTGCAGAAGCAGTATAAGGTATCTTACGATGCCAACAGGCAACTCGCAAGAGTCATCTACACACACCACCAAAGGGTAAAGGGTCTGTCAACAGAATATTCTTAGACTGCTTACATTCACAACCAAAATCACGAAAAATTGTTCAGAGGCACGAAAAACTTAAAATGCAACAGATCTACCTCCATCTTTTTTTAGGGTAAATCAAGCTACTGACCCAAAAAATCCACATCACAGCAAACGGCTCATGTCCTAGTATGACTCCGATCATTCTCCAAATTACGCTTTTGAGTGATATTTCGAGGCGAAAGACCAAATAACCCCTATATGGGTGAGAGGTACAACGCATCCTTCGATTCCAGATGTATACTTCAAGACGTGTTATATAGAGACAGATTGATCACATGACAGATGTTTTAGGGTAAATCAAGCCACTTATCATAAAATTCACGCCACAACCAGCGGATCTTGTGCCAGCAAGATGATCCCTAAATGATGCTTTTGATTGGTATTTCCAGGTGGAGGACTAAATAACCCACATACGGGCGTGTCATGTGTCCACAGTGGACTTTGCACACACGCGCAGTCAGCGCGTCGTGGGCGAAATGCGGTGTCAAATTACCGAAACGTGCGCGGCGCGATGCGTCTTCTCGCCAGCGGCGGCGCGAGACACTGCGGAAAACAATTTCCACGGAAGTGGGCCGTCGGATTTCACACATTGCATGTACCACATAGTCTCAAAACTAACAACACTGTTAGGGGAGCTGTTACAAACATTACACGAGTTGGGGGATTTTTTAGCAATCTGTTACAAACAATAATTTCTGCGAGCTGAGAAATATTAGCATTTTGTTATAAACATGAGCCTCGGGAAAATTAACATTTTATTGTAAACATTTATGCGAGCCAGGGAATATTAAAGGCTCCGTCAAACAGGGAGCGGGCAGCCCGCGCGGGCAGAGCGCGCTGTTGCCCGCCGCGTTCCGCAGCAGTCATACAGAGCGCGGGCAGCGCTCGGCGTTGCAGCTGTTGATTGGCGCTTGTAGTGCGTGAGTCAGCCGCGGAGCGTATAAACGTGAGCAGAAGTTCAGATGAAGACGAATTTCTACTTCTCCTCACCGTTGCGTCAAAGAAGCGAAGAAAATGGGTACATGAAATTAATACGAAACGAGAAGAATATGGTAAATTTCATCGTCTTTGTAAAGAACTGTGGTCGTGTGAATACATTTTTTTTCCTTTTCTTTTTTTTTCTAATGTCTCGCGAAAAATTTGAAACGGTACACAATCTGATTGAGTCACGTATTATAAAAATTCAATCAAACTGGAGTAAGCATATTGGATCGCTGGAAAGATTGTCAATTTGCTTGAGGTAAGCATGTTATTTATTACACGTTTCATTCATTTTAATGTTTCATTTATTGTTTATTGTAACTACATAAGTTGACTTTTATGAGTCATATTACAACTAATATCACGATTGTAGTTTGAGCTGTAAATAAATTACCGCCAAAATCCGAACCTACCCTAATATCATTACATTTCTAAAGAGACAAACAAATGCAATCCTGCATTAATAGTATTACATCTCTAAAAAATAAAAATAAATAAATAAAAAATAAAAACTTAACGTCCGTATACAGACCGAAAATGTCTCTTTCAGGATTTTCTATAATTGAAAATGACTGTGCGCCCACTCATATACTTGTTTCACTGATGAAAATTCTCCTTCCTTGTTTGTGCCTTCTTAGACGCATTTCTGTGTTCTGGGTCACGTGTGTCACACATGAATGGCTTTGGACGGCCCGAATCGATCACTTTGTATTTCTTCCGCTCCCGCTTGCCCGCCGCTTTCTCTGTAGAAAATGACAGCCTGCCCGCTGCACGCGGCGGGCAGCGCGTGCGACCGCTCCCTGTTTGACCGAAGCAGTAAGATCGACTGCAACACAGTGCCCGCGCGGGCTGCCCGCTCTCTGTTTGACAGGGTCTTAACATTTTATTGATCAATTAATTTAGCAGTTTGACTCTGAACACCCTTCAACTGACTTTTTTGATGACTCAGTAATCTGGCATCCTTCTACACTTGTGTAATATGATACCCTCGTGACGTCATCAGTCTGGGCTCATATCACTACCATTCCACTGCTCCCGTGATGGAGTCTACTCTATGAGCTAAGATTTGTAACACTGGAGAAAGTCGCTGGTACACTGACCCCGTGAGTGCCACTTGTATCCGGAGTAGACTTTCCATCAACGACTGAAGAAATATCACTAAGGTAGCCATTACGGCCGAAAATGAAAGTTTTACCCTTGTCGCCATTACTGTAGCGTCCTGCGCTCTGCAGGAAATAAACTAACGATCAAGTGGAATACAATTTATTAAACTCAATAAGCCTTCCTGGCGTGCGCCCAAAACCAAACCAGTAATCACAAAACAACTGCAGACAAAGTAACAAAACAAGTATAGATGGCGAAAGCCTCACACTAAACTAATAACACAATTACTAGTAGCGCTAGGCCAAATAGAAACAAGGACTACTACAAGATAGCTAAACCTACGGTGAGTGCAGACGGGTCTGAGAGCAGGCATAGGAGCGGCCAATCACGGTCTCATCTGCGGTAGCACTGACATCCTAACTTTTCTTTTATGATGTGTGTGCGTTGCAGCGAAGGACCAGCACCAAAGGTATGGGACACCATTTATTTGTGTCACTTCAGGGGGACTTTTGGGGCCTACTAGAGTCCTTAAGTTATCCCCTGATTCAGTGGTTCATTATTCATTATCTGATTTCCCGAAACTTATGACAGGGCTGCGGGTCGATTGTTCCCAAGTCTTCTAAGTGTCAGTTTGTTCCTCGTTGGTTGTCGAGTTTGATGTGAAGTTTCCTGGACCTCTCTCGCAGTAATTCGTTCAACATTGGCATGTGCAGTTTCCAATGCATATGTACTTGCGGTGGGTGGGGATAACCACTCTCAATGATGTACTGCCAGTGATCTATTTAGCTTGTAGCTTTTGTCGGTAAGGCGGATTCTCGAACGAATTGAGAGTTGAGTGAAAAATAAGGGGAAGATTTCCTTGGTCATCCCGGTCACTTTGTTGCGGAGATGGGAGATGCGATGATGTTATATGAGGCCACGCTCCATAGCCACCCCAAGATAGTGTACCGACGGGCTCCAGGGGATTTTCCTGTAGTAGAATCGCAAGGTTTGCATGATATCCCGTCTCTTCTTGGTAAAGTACACTGCCACCGTCTTCTCTGGATTGATTTTCATTTTGTTGAACCGGCACCATCACACTAAACTGTCCGTGTTGACCTGAAGCCTACTGATGATCATTTCGTAGCGACGGACTTTGTTAAAGAAGGCTAGATCTTCCGTGAATTGAGCAAGTTTGGCAGTTGGTAGTTTCGGCATATCGTTTACGTATAAGGCGAACAGTAAGGGGAAGAGCACTGAACCCTGCGGGACAACTGTCTGAAAAGCTCAGGAAACAAAATGTTCAAATTTTTGTAGAGCTTACGGGACTTAACTACGGGGTCATCAGTCCCTAAACTTACAAACTACCTATGAACTAGCTAATACTAAGGACGGCACAAATATCCATGCCCGAGGGGTGATTCGAACCCCCTATCGTAGTGGCCGTGCAGACTGTGACTGGCGCGCCGCAGAGCGCTCGGCCACCGCGGCCGGCTTTCAGGAAACAGATCGATAGCCATCAACCCATGGCTGGATGCTGTGATTTGTTAGGAAACTGGCCAATAATTTGATGCAGCACAGAGGAATTGGGGTTTGGCGCCGCAACTTCTTTAATAAGTTCTCAATCGACACAGTGACGTAAACTTTTTCTATATCCACAAACACATCGGCTGTCGATTGCGTTAGGTTGAAACCGGCGGCGATATATTCCGTCGGAGGACCTGCACTTCAGCCAACACCTTCTTTAGAAAGCCATATTGCTCCGGTCGAATGACGTCGTCTCTAACGAGTGATTCATCGATCTTCCTCTTTATAACTCGTTCGAACACTTAGTGAAAAAAAGCAGTCTGACAGGTCGATAGTTCTGCGACTTCGTCACGTCTTTCCGTGGTTTAGGTAGGGGTACCACTTCTGCTCGTTTCCAAGTATCCAGAAACTACCGGGTCAACAAGCAACCTTTGTAGATACAATTGCGAAGAACCAGCGCCTTTCGAGAGAGGTGTTTAAGGTGCACAATCGTAATGACGTCACGTCACGGTGATTTATTGGGCCTCCAAATGAGTGCACGAACTTCACTAGGAGTAACTAACGTTGGCACCGTATTATCTTCTTCATCCAAAAGAGGTTCTGTAAGTCGTTGTGTCGTCCATTCATATTCCCTCTCAGCCACTGTGAGGTCCTCCTGGAGCAAAGTCATCTGGTGCTCGTATGTGTGAACGAAAACCGCCGCCTTAGCTTTTGGGTCGTGTACGAAGCCTTGCGGAGTGCTCAAAGGTTGTCTGGGGCTCCTCCTGTGTAGGATACTCTTCACGAGTTACCATTCATCTCCTGGCTGTAACAGGAAGGTCTCCATTTTATCCTCCCACCTCTCGGAACGCCACTCTAGAAGTCGTCGTTTGAATTGTCTTTCCAAAAGACGTATCTCGGATCCCTCGAAGTGTAACAGCGTCGTCGGTAGAAGTTCTTCAGATGTTTAAGGTCAGCCAGGAGGGGCGGCAGGTCTTCCTGTTTTCGGACGGCAGTATAAGTCAGGGTTGTGGCTCTTCTCTCCGCTTCTCGGATTTTCGCAGTGAGGTAGTCGACGGCCCTATTGATGTTTTCCTTTCCGTCCGTTGGCACCATTGGATTCGTGAAATTGTCAAGGTCATGTTGAAATTGACGCCACCTGTGTCTCCTTTCGTAGGTGGCCTGGTAGATCTTTCATATCCCCTCTGAGGTTTCCGTGAACCGGTTTGTGGTCGAAAGATGTATCAACTTTCGTGACTAACCCGGGATCCACAACCAGACCTTTGATGACCGAAATATCGAAGACGTCGGTCGTGCCGCGGCGGAAATGCGGAACGTACGTAGGTACTGTGGGGCCTCAGACGACTACTTGGAGGTCCTCTTCCATGTCGCTCAGAAGTTGCCCATTTCTATTGCGTTGTTGAGACTTCCCTTCTGGGCTTTTTGTATTAAGATCGCCGCCGAGGTATACTTTATCGTAGGAGCAGAAAATGTTGTCTGCGTCCTGCTGCAATAATTCTTCCTGAGGGCGCTGGTACGCCGCCAGGTAGGTAATCTTGTCGATCTGTGTGAACACTGAGACCACAGTGGCTTGCAGCTGATTTAGTGGTGGGAGTGGTTCATCCTTGTTCACCAACGTCGGATTTAGAAAGATTGCTGTTCCACCATCTCGGCTGGGTCGGTCATGACGGTAGCAAATCATGTTAGCTAGACGAAAAATGTGGGTGGCCTTGAATTTAGTCTCCATAACAAGTAAGATGTCAACTTTATATGTTTTCACGAACTCGTGAATCTCGAGCTTTTTGTTTTTAAGGCCGTTTGCATTCCATATGCAGATGCTGAGATTTCATAAAGGTTCATCCGCCATCTTCCTTAGATAAATAACAGACCCATAGTTTGGTCGTAAGGTCGGGTGCTGCCATGATTTTTTTTCCAATGGAGATAATTCTGTGAGTAGTATCTACAGAGAAGAAGTTCTTCAGGAATTTTTCCTCCATGTCCATAGGAATGGTTTGGCGATGGCACTTATTCCCTCCCAGCTGCTGCGTCGGCGAAGGACCTTCCATCACGTACGTGCGAGGGTCTAGGTTGTTGCTCTTGTCCAGACTGTGTTGTACTCGGTCCCGCCATGACCGCCTGAACTCCTGATGAAGCGTCAGTTTCCGTCCCGCTGCTTTCGGTGGTAAACTTTCGTAGTTCCGCAAGGCCTTCTGATACTCGATGCAGTCCCTCCAGGAGGCTGGATGCGCTCCCTTGCAACCAGCGCACCGTGCCGGTTATGTATCTTTTAGGTGACAGTCCTTCCTTTCATGGTTGCCCCCACAACGGGCGCAACATGCTGGCATACAGCAGTAATTCAACGTATGATCCCATCTGAGATAGCGTTTACATTGTGGCAGCCCCAGCTGATTTTCGTAGTCTTCAATCACCACCTACGTAAGCAAGATATAATTATCGAACCTGGTAGATGTTTTCCCACTTTTGATCCTAGAGAAATAAGGTAGTGTATGTCGCTGTCGGTCGAAGTCGTTTAGAGTTCGGGTCAGGTTTCTCATACTGTTGAACCATGTTAACCTGGAAAACTTGGGGTTCCAAATCGCTATATCTCCTCCTCTTCTGCTTCTGGTGGTAGACCCTTGATGCCGACGTTTTTCCCTTTTCTCCACCTGCTGGTGCGTGAAGAAGGGAATACTCTTGGCTTTGCAGAATTTGAAGAAGGTGTGATAGTCGGTCATGTTGTCAGCTTGGTATTTTATGTGGTAGCCGCGAAATGACGCCCCAAGTTGGCCAGAGATAAGATTTTTAATCTCATAACTGAGCTTGATGTACATCTTCGCTTTTAGAAAAACTGGGGGGACTATCGAAAAAAATGTTCAGATGTTTGTAGAGCTTATGGGACTTAACTACGGGGTCGTCAGTCCCTAAACTTACAAACTACTTATGAACTAGCTAATACTAAAGACGGCACAAACATCCATCATGCCCGAGGGGGGATTCAAACCTCTGACTGTAGTGGCCGTGCAGAACGTGACTGGAGCGCCGCAGATCGCTCGGCCACTGCGGCCGGCTGGGGACTTTCGCCTCCACACTTGGTTTAGTGGCTGATTTCTTGGGTGGCGATCCTCCTGTCTCGAGATCGGCGAGGGAGTCGTATTGGTTGGACACTTAAAATTGTAGCCTCTTTTTTTTCTCCTCCTCTCGTTCTCGCTGGTCGCCATGCTCGTCAACTGAGCCGGAGTGGGTGCCGCTGCTGCTCCCAGCTGATTCGCCTCCTGCCTCCTCTTCACTGCTGGCATATTCGTCATCCTTTGGCACTCGCCGAATGTCCTGGACGTCTGGTTTTCGGCATCGCTGCCTCTCCCTCATTTGCTCGTCGCGCTGTCGTTGCTTCTCGTCCTGGTCCTCTCTCTCGGTGACTGCTGGTGCCTCGTGTTTCCCCAGGTAGTGGTGGGTGCGTTCTGATTACGTATCTGACGCCGCCTGCTCTGCCCTTTGCCTACAAGCCGCGGGCTTGTCCTGCCGCGGCCTGGGACCTGGACCTGATATTCCCTGTACTAACTCCTAATACCGGTTTTTCCTGTTGTCTTGTCTATGTTCAATAAATAACAACAACTTTAGGTACTACACTCTCCCGAATCGCCCGCTTAAGTGCAGAAAACGACGTGATCGCGCAGTATAAGCACACCATTCCCGATGACAACGTCCTCACTCCGCTGGTGTGATTTTAAGCCGGAACCGCGTACCGCCTCATACTTCTTGGGGATTTCTATGGTGAGCGACACACTTTCAATAATAAAAACTGTCACACATTCAAATAAAGAAGATCACTCCCAGGCTCTTCGTGGCACAACAGGAATTTTTGCATATTAATTCATGCCAAGCTTCCAAAAGAAACTCACGGTTTATTGCCCATTTAAATTTGACATCTTAAATGCATAGATACTACCAGAAAATAGACATATAAATATATCACAATTACAACGGAAAAATATAACAGTTCAAAAGCATAAGCCCACATCAACTTCCTACTGCCTCTACTGGAACAGAGCTCTTGGTTATATAGCAGAAGGCTTACAACTCTTTGTTCAAAGTTATCAAAGAGGTTAATGTGTATTTTGCATATATAATTTATCTTTGGCATGTCAGACAGTTCCTCTTTGACATGTCAACAGCAAATCATTGTAAACAAAACGAAATATCTGAATATACATAACATACACTACATTGTCCCTCTACTGTTATATTAGAAGCTTCTTACAACCGTTACGTATTTCTGTGGATATATTTCAAATAAATAACTTATAATAAACATTTTGAAAAGTAGCCTATGTCCTAACCAAGACATAAGAAATCTCTCTATGAAATTTCATCTAAATCAGTGCTGCAGTGTTAGCGTGATGCGGTAACAAACATACAAACTTTCGTATTTATAATATGTATATATATGATTTACAGGACAAAAAAATGTTGTACAGTGTATTTAAACATATTTGAAGTGATTCTAATACAAAATATTGGAATGAAGTTACAAATAACTTGCAAATATGTGTACATAATTACTAAAATGTTTTACATATTACTACAAAGAAAAACAATTGGAAGACCCAAAAGAAATGTAATAATCTCGTAAGTAAATATTACATAATAATTATTGTAGTGCTTCGACTTTAAGGAATTGCATATAATATAAGTATAGATCAAAGTCGAAATTTATTCCTACAGTGATAGGTATAGTCACAAATGGGGTGGGCTATGTACCATAACATACCCCCTTGAATTACTTTAGCCTTATTGCTATCCTCCTTTTTCTACAAGAGATCATCCTCAACTTTACCAAACTCAAAACCACTTCAAAAGTGCCATAAGCTATACAAACATTTGAACATTTTGTACAAGGTTCAAAGCCTCACATCTGTCAGCTTTAACTACAATTTCCTCAAATAGTTTCCTTAAACCTAAGTCCTTTTCTGCACATGATTTAGTCCCTTCAAAACTACTGTTAAAAAAATCTTGTAAAACACTTTCTTCCAATTCTACACTGTTATCTCCTTTATTCTGAAAACTATTGTCATTACCTATAACATTGCCCCAAAACTACTAAACTCAATTTTGTTAATGTGGCAAGTTCTACTCCTACTTTCTTCATTTTTTCTTTTGTTGTGTTGGTAACGAATTTTAGCCTGGTTTTGAAATCTGTTTCCCACCCCATGACAGGCTATTCTAGCTGTGCTAATTAGTTTAAAGGTATGGATTCGTTATTTTCCATTCTATTGCCTTGTTATTCCTACACACAGGCAAACAGTTCTGATTGTCTGGACACCGTCACATGCGGCTTCTCACGAAGTAGTGCTGTACTACAGCGCCGTCTTGCAGGAAGCAATGGGGTTTATCGCTGCGGTGTGGGCTACTTACGAAACTCCAATCGCCAGCATTCTCTTACTAATGCGAAAATATATTGTTGACTCCCACTTACATAGGGAACGATCATCAGAATAAAATACGAGAAATCACAGCTCGAACTGAGAGATTCAGGTGTTCTTTCTAAATAAAATGTTTAAATGTTTGTATAGCTTATGGGACTTGACTACGGGGTCATCAGTCCCTAAACTTACAAACTACTTATCAACTGGCTTATCGTAAGGACGGCACAAATATCCATGCCAGAGGGGGAATTCGAACCCCCGACCGTAGTGGTCGTGCGGACCGTGACTGGAGCGCCTCAGTCCCCTCAGCCACCGCGGCCAGCGTGTTCTTTCTTTCCGCGCGCTGTTCGAGAGTGGAATGGAAGATACATAGTATTAAGGTGACTCTCCCAGGCACGTAAATTTGATTTTCAGAGTATCCCCTGTAGATGTAGATGAAGTCGTTGTCATCGTCGTTGTTTTGGTTGCTGTTTACGCTCTGAATGGTTGTCGGTGTGAGCGCCTTGGGGGAAGCTAAGCAACCCACCTTGGCTGCATGTTGTATTGCCCATATAACAGGTAGCGGGCCGCTATAACAGAACTAGTGTTGTCAGTAGACTTCGAAGGGAATCCTGAACAACAGCGCCTAGAAGACAAGGCCTCACAACAGGCCGCGCCACGTCACACCGAGAGGCCGCAAACGCTAGCTGGCTGACCGGCCGCTAGGAGGCGGTGGGCTGTGCTCCAGCGGCCAGCCAGTCAGCTAGCGATCCCAACCTCTCGGTGTGACGTGGCGCGGCCTGTTGTGAAGCCTTGTCTTCTAGGTGGTGTTGATCCTGACTTTGACTTAAATATGTCCACATTTTTAATGTGTAAATCATTCGTAACACGGAGTACAGCTTCAACACTTATAATGATATGCTTCGTGCATTATTTGGTGTATCTCTGTAAAGATTTTCTTGATTTTCACGCAAAATGCAGACATGTTGATACACTAACTCTGCTATTTCGAAATTCGCGAACTCTGTGACACATCGTTGTACTTAATACAGCACTCAGCAATAACTAACTGATACACAATAATGAAACTTCCAGCAGTTAGACATTCAACTAAGGCGTATGCATGGATGCCAGTCGCATTTCACTCCCACACTCCAATGCCGCGAAATTACGAATGTTCTAGAATTTTTTTTATTACACTTCTCACACAAATACAGGCGACGACGTGCAAACTGAATAAATAAGTCGCGTAGAGAAGGTCACGTGGTCTTAGGCACCTTGCCACGGATTGCATAGCAGCTTCCCATCGGAGGTTCGAGTCCTCTATCGGGCATGGGTGTGTGCGTGTTGTTCTTAGCATAAGTTAAAATAGTTTGTGAGTCTAGGGACCAATTACCTCTGCAGTTTGGTCCCTTAGCTTTACAAACAGTTGAATAAATAAATTGTGATATGGTTATATTATTATTATTATTATTATGTATTATACTGTGCAATCCCTTCCACAGCACACTCTGACCAACCTTTTTTGTATCAGCTCGAGGGTATTGTGATAGATCCCTGTCAACGGTTGAGATGTTTATTGCAAAATCTATAAGATTCTGCGCTATAATTTTACTTTTCAATTGTAGTTTTTAAATATGGCGAAAATGAGAAAATGAAAAGAACTTCCATTATTCACGTGGTCAGCGATGACTTACTGGTGAAGACCCGTGTGAAAGGCGGAAGGCGGAAGGCCCTGCTCCGAACCCAGTACCTTGTATTTCCTAGTGAGTTCGCACATGTTCTACAGACACCAAAATTTAACCTTAAATTGAATTACGAAAGATCATCACAAATTGAATTATGTAAATAAATAAAGAAAAAGTATTATGATAAGCAAATGGAATTTTTTATTACTATTACTATTATTATTATATCTTCTAAAGTGTAATTTTGTTACAACAGCAGACACTGAACGATTTTTTCCTCACCACTTTTTTCAATGAGGGACAGGGCTTTGGGGAGTGGAGGGAGAATATTTCTTAAGTTTACCTGTCAATTAAACTCACCTGAACCTGACATTCAAACTGGAACAGCAATTCCCACAGTGGAATTTCAAGAGGGGTGGGGAGATGGGGTATTAAGTAGTCCTGTCAGTCATTCTTCACTGATATTATAATGCAGATATTTATTTATGTACGCTGTCTATGCAACTGAATAATTGAAGTTTATTTTGCCATATACATTTCGCCTTTATTTGTAAGGCACTTCAGTGGCAATTTTTGGTGGATGCTAGTCTGCGTGTGCTGCTGTTTGGTGACTTTAGGTTGTTTTGTTTCCGGCTTTTATTCCATTGTCGTTTCCTTTTTTGCACTTCACCACTAGATACATGCCACAAACAAAATGGCATGTGCCTAGTGGTGAAGTGTTAAAACGAAAAAGCAATGGAAGAAAAGTTGGAAAGAAAACAACCTAAAGTCACCAAACTGCAGCATATATAGACTAGCATCCACCAAAAGTTACCGCTGAAGATGCGTTACAAATAAAGGCGAAATGCATATAGCAAAATAAACTTCAATTATTCAGTTTCATAGACAGCTTACATAAGTAAATATCTGCATTATAATATAAAAAAGCAACTTTGGAAAGAAAGGACAAAAGAACTAAGAATGATCCTTAACTGAACCTGCGAATAAAGTGATGGAGAAACCCCCTTATCCATTTACTAACGCACTGACAAGTTACTCGATGCCACAAAGTAATCATTTCATTTGACAATGCAGAAGCAACTTAGTACTGCATATTGGATTGTTGAGTAAGATAATGTGATGTGATTTTATCTGTCGAGCATCACCAAACTTCTGTTTCCGGTTTTTGTTATTAGACTTTTACTGTCGCTCTGAACACAATACAAAGAAGTAAATGTGTGTTTTATACGTGACAAGAAACTATTCCATTCTTCAAGATGCACAAATAACAAATATAGATAGAAGAACTATAATGAGTGAAAAAAAACAAGAATAACAACAATAACTATAATAAACTAAGATGATTGAAATATATTATAGAATAAGGTTGGTCATCATCATCATCATCATTAGATACTGATTATGCCTTTTAGCGTTCAGTCTAGATCATAGTGCCCTTAATAAAATTCCTCCATGATACTTTATTCAATGCTAATAATGTTGCTTCATCTGATGTTAAGCCTATTACTTCAAAATCATACTTGACTGAATCATACTTTGCCCTTGGTCTACCTCGGCTCCTCTTACCCTCTACTGCTGAACCCAAGAGTCTCTTAGGTAATCTTGCTTCTCCCATGCGTATAACATGATCCCAACATCTCAGCCTGTACGCTCTAATTGCTTCATCTGTGGTGTTCATTTCCAGTTTTTCTTTGATTTCCTCAATATAGACACACTCCTGCTATTCTTCCCATATGTTAGTACCTGCAACCATCCTTGCTACTTTAATATCTGCAATAAGGTTGGACACTAAATATAAAAATAAATAAACATTGGACGATAGTTCAGTGGGAGCAACACTTTTTTTTTTCAACTAACTCCGTCCTTATCATGTTTTTTCATCACTTCTCTTTGGTCCTTACTGAGAACTGAAGACCATTCAGAGACAACTTTTGGATGTAAACAAGATCCTTCGATAACACCGTGAGTTTGACATTCTGTCGACGGGTTTGTTTGCGATGGCTAATAAACTGGCGCAATGATTTATATCTTTAAAAAATCATGTCATTTACAATTACTTTTGACAATGGATGACATATTGTCATTAGAAATTCCACAGTTGTATCATTTTTAATAAGTGTTTAACAGAATCATTTACAAATTTTCGAAAATAATAACTTGTTTCGATGACGTAATGATCACTACAAGACCTATAAACATAAATTTTAATACCTATCTACCTAAGTAAATAATATATATTATAAATTAATCTTTATGAATTATAATTTTTGAAAAGTGTAACTTTTTTTGTAAATCGATTATGATGTGCTATAAATAAGACGAATACGGCTATATTAGATTGTTAACAATATTCAGTGGAATCCAGGCGTTTCTAAAACGCTGTTATGTGCCTACTGAGTAGCAGATCGCTCCGTGAAATCAAAATGCTTCATGGCGTTACGAAAAGGACTTGATTTAGCCTAATTTATAATGAATCCCAGATATTCGCAATGTCATAATTCTGTATTGATGAGTAGGATTTACCGATTACGAAATTAAAGACATGTCCCAGGAGAATCATAACATTTATACGAAATTATTGGGGTCATTCATAGGATACGATTCCACCCATCGGCTTTGACCCGAGGCATCTAAGTGTTGTGTAGTAGGCAAGCTACTTTTGACGAGCTAGACTGATGATGTCTATTCTTATTGTAAAAGTGCTTTGATATTTTCACGAAAATGTAAAAATTTTAAAGGATGTGGTTAGGCAGGAACCTAAGAGTACAGCTTAAATTGTTGCGAGTGAACAAGCAACGACGTCACTGTGATGCTCGCGTATTCGAAATGTACCGATAGTAGGCAGCAACTGCTATATGCATCGCTTCTTCCATATTACCAGTAAAATTTTAACGAGCCCCATGACTTAATTAAAAACACTAATCAACTGAATCATTGATTATTTTTAGTTGCTACGAATGAAATACGGGTTTTCAGACATGTTAATGACGTCATGGATCACAGCAGCCGAATGGAATCGCGTCGTGAAATGAAATGATCGTATGCCACATTTGGCCGGGAGGTGCCGTCTGAGATTGTTCGGCCGCCTAGTGCAAGTCTTTCTAGTAGACGCCACTTCGACGACTTGTGTGTCGATGATGGTGAGGACAACACAACACCCAGTCCCCTGCCGGGAATCGAACCCGTGTCCCCTGCGTGGTAGTCAGCGACGCTGTGGACTGAGCTAACGGAGCAGACGTAGTAAAATTATGCCAATTATTGTATGTACACAGATAGTAATAAAAGTTATTTAAGTACACATTAATAAAATTTAACTTAAAAATTGAAATCTGATAAAACTATCAGATAAGGGTATGCAAGACAATTGTCAACTACATTCTAGAAAAGTAACTGAACATCATGTAGCCAAGTTACTACAGTGTTTGTTAGATCTAAAGAAATAAAAAAAAACTACTTGCGCTGTGCCTGTACACTTAGTTATGGTAAACCTGCATAAATTTATTGACATCTACCAAAGGCCTTATCTGTTACGCCCTAATCTACCGCTGCTGCTGTACAATCTGACCATAGTTGCTGAAAGTAGAGGAAATTGCTCCAAAACGTATAGATGGAAGTCACCAAACTCTTCTGCTAAATCAGACTGTTAAGTCCAAGTATTGTCTTCGCAATTCTCCGTTTAAGTCCGAGACTCATTCTCCGTCAATATCTAAGTCGAGAATGTGCTACACCAGGATATGAGATAGAAATCCATCCGTGTCATTCCAAACGTAAGAGACTTATCAGTACAGAGTACCTGAGTACAGAGGGCCAGAGAACAGAGCGAAGTCAACTGCATATGGCGGAACCCAAAAGTAGTTACTTATTTTAGGTAACTAGTACGTATTAAGTGATTAAATGTGTTTACTACTGCCTGAAAAATCAAAATACATATGTACATACTAACCAGATTTCTGTCTTCTTTCTTTCCGTAAGTGTTGATTGCTTTATTTATAATACGAGTGGTACCATTTAGAAGATCCGCTTATAAATGATAGTACTTTGGACATTTCCACTTCTTTTACATTACAGAAAGTTTATTTTCGAAACTTAAACATGTGTTTCATACAGTGGACTACACATTATTAGTTTACGTTGAAATAATGTAGATTACATTTAAGTAAAATCAGAATAATACAGCGAACGGTACAATTTATGAGTCTTTGACCTACATACCAGATGCACGAAATTAGAACTTAATTTATTTGCGCCATATTTTACTGTTGTAGGCACTAACTATTTGACAATATGTTTTGCGATTATTCAGTTTCGCTTTGGCTAGTTGTATTACTAGTTTAGAGTTGATCAATGTACACTGCTGACCATTACATTTGTAGCACCAGGACGGGTAATAAATAACCATTTTATGTACTGTGCTCATGCAGTAAAGTAGCGAAACACATGATTAAATTTTTTAGGTATTATCGAATCGCAGGCAGTCTGGCAATTAGTACGCCCAACTGCCACCTGTAACAACGTCAGCGGCTTTAACTTCGCTGGCCATCGAGTTTAACTCGTATGCTATAACAGGTACGTCATTTAGTACCGCTTAAACTCTCTGCCAAACTTCGTCACTCTCAGTCAATGGTAAAAGACGACGTGCTAGTTTCGTAGCAACTGATTGCTAGGTATTTTGAGGTTGAGAATTCTAGAGAATGTGCTACCCAGGGCAACTGTATAAGATTGTCGAAGTAGATTAGCCGCGGTGGGGTGGCCGAGCGCATTGACGCGCTATGCTCCGATGCGCGAGGCCGTTCCCCGTCGGGGGTTCGAATCCTCCCTCTGGCATGGATGTTTGTGTTGTCTTTAGCGTTAGTTAGTTTATAAGTAGTTTGTAAGTTCAGGGACTGATGACCCCGCAGGTAAGTCCTATAAGCTTAACAAACATTTGAAGTAGGTTAGGACACCATAGACAATACACGTTGATCTAGCGACGATACAGATTCTCATTTCTCTCCTACAACGCTAGACTAAGTCGGCTTATGGTTTCAAATAGACAGATAACGTTCGGTGACAGTGTTGAGTGCAGTAAAGTACGAAAATGAAGTAGTGAAATAAAAGCAGTAATAAATGAAAAGTGAATAACAAGCGAAGTAATGTTTTCTCTCAACCGAAAGTACTTTTTTTCTACATTATAAAATCAGGATATGCTTGTTTACTGTTAAATTAATAATAATAATAATAATAATAAAATTATATTAGAAGTTATGAGTCCCAACTGACTTTTCGAGGATCATTTCGCAAACACTCAACTTGCAACAATAATGTTATACTTCATAACGTAATGGGAGAGATAGGAAACTTTTTTAAAAGGGCAAACTATTTTGACAGATGTAAGGAAGACCTTTATAAAAGATTAGCAAAAGTATTCAGTTATTTTCCGCAACAAACAGAAATAAAATCAGTCCACAAATTGTTTGGTATTATTGCAATGTTAGAAACGCATAATAAATTGTTAGATTTCAATTTTTTACGTTTCCATTTTGTGTTGTTAGGTTCCTATTTTTACAATACTATTTTATCTTGTGTTTACGAACAGGTTCGTTCGTTTAAATGGCCTGTATTGCAAGATACCATCTGCCATGTGCCATACGTTCTCTTAAACTTCTTTATGATAAAATATATGTATGTGTCTAATATGGTGATCTGGCAAAATATATGACTGCATTCAAAAGATAATTTTTTCAGTTTGCCGAAATTTTACCACTTTTTTTCATTAGCGTCCGATTATGGCCCACTTTAGGTTACGGTAGTAACACTAAAAGTGGGCCTTTGCCATCGACTTTTGAAAGCTCGAAATTTAAGTGAAAATAATGGCTTGAACGTTCATCTGAGACCAAAATTGAATAACCTAATTTGTAGAGGAGAAAATTCTCTACAATTTTTCTCTGTTGTGTTTTTTCATATCTCGTATCGTTTCAAAGATAATTGCAAAAATAACGGAGATTTGACACCCTCTATTGAATTAACGAAAACCAGCCGTTCGGAGATGTCACGTGACATTCCTCGCCCAGAACTCTCTCTGGCAAACGCCATCTTGCGTTGCGTATTTGATGATTTTCTTATTGTAACTTGTACGTTGTCATCTCTAAAGAATGGCGCACTAAAGAATTAACAAAAACGTGTCGTTCTTCGTACGATAAATGATAATCTTGTGTCTAAAAATGTCATATAAGTACAAGAATAAAAGTCGCATACTCCAGTTGGAACCCGTGATGTAGTTGATAGCGCGTTGGACTGTAATGTTCATGGTCAGTCGTTCGGAACCCGCCACTACCAAAAATATTTCTTTTTCTCCTTGTCTCCTAAAAGGGTTTCAGGCATCCTTCTTAATTAAATAGCGCTACGTTCTTCAATGTTTAGAGTCGTGCATATGTAAAAATGTTCCCTCTAAATTGCGTGTTTCTGCTATTTCGTGAACATGCCGTGAAATACGTAACAACGAACTGAACAATGGTCTTCTGAAGCATATGCACGTAAACTAGAGGATACTGTAATAATGAACATTCTGAACAACGTGCTGATACAGGTAGTTTCGTATATATAAAGGAAGTTCTAGATTTCTATGGCAAGTGTAGTTCCTTAATGAAACGAAAGGGAAGTGTATACTTTGCAACAAATTACCTTCTTTTTTTCTAAGCGTATATTCACTATTTATGGAATATATTTAAAGTCATTAATTAGAATCGTTACATCTACTAAAATGTTTCACATGGTTGCTATGGACGGTTTTACTGTAGATGTTATTACCTTTCCTGTAGTTCAGATATAAATTCGTTCATGTACTCTGTAAAATAAATAGCAAATATTCTATTTCAAACCGTGGTTACGTTTTCTTTTACATCTAAATTACAAACGGGATAAGTGTGGTAATACTGAATTCCACATAACTCTAGTACTTAATATATGTACAAAAGTTATTCGTTATATTTACAACAGTCATTTTAACAGTTTTTGTACATGTGATGAAGAAGTCTATGTTTACAGTTCGTTGTTATGTATTTCATGGCATGTTCTCGAAACAGAACAAATACACTTTTCAGAGAAAGCGCTGTTACCTTCGAACAACTCTGAATCTTGCAGAATATAGTTGTGTTCAGTTAACCTTATATCGTTTGCTCATATTCGTTCTGGGTTGTTCGTTGAGAAATTTACTCTATTACAGATGGCGTTGAACCAACACAGTCTACAGAGATCGCCTGTGCACTTCCGTGCCACGTCACGTCACGCGGAGTAGGTCGCGATCGCATAGCTCACTGGCTCACTGGCTGGCTGAGGGGGCACAGCCCCCCGTCTCACAACGGCCAGCCAGTGAGCTACGTTCGTTCCAGGTTATAGTCATTCGTAACCAGTACAGGGAAAGAAAATAAACTTTGAACTACCATGGCAAGACAGGTGATAATATTTTAACCGAAAAATATAATGAAAATGTGGGAGAGATATTCGAATGTTCAAATATTTGTAGAGCTTATGGGACTTAACTACGGGGTCATCAGTCCCTAAACTTACAAACTACTTATGAACTAGCTTATACTAAAGACGGCACAAACATCCATGCCCGAGGGGTGATTCGAAACCCCGACCGCAGCGGCCGTGCATACCGTGACTGGCACGCCGCAGACCGCTCGGACACTGCGGCCGGCGGGAGAAATATTAAAAGATAGTTCGAAGAGGTAAAAGTTCAAAGAAGAGTATGTTTGTCAAAGCTAATCTCAAATATCAGACAATTTTGGCTGTTTGTTAAAATACGGTCAGAAAGAATATTGCGTTTTGGGTGCATAGATATTACCACAATACTAGAGTCGTAATCATATCACCATATTTTTTTATTATTTAGATTATTATTTTGATCCGTAATGTTTACAAAAACTTATAAAACTACAAATCTAAAGTGGGCCGTAAAACACGTCAGTGCGATTTTTTTCCCTGAAAGCTGTTCCAAGACAAAGATATAATTATGAATATTGAACGTTTGAATCTTGAGTTCATACAAAATCCCGTTGAAAAAAATGCTCATTACTTTTTTTTCTGGAATTTTCCAATGTTGTGGGAAACTATTCCAAATTTTTCTTCCATACCAACCTTGTCCTGACAATGATGAACATAACATAATAGATCCAGCGAATTCTATCAAGCCGTTCTCAAGTAATGATGTTTCATACATGCGGGAATTTATTTTCATTTATATAAAAAATATATTGCAGATAAGTTTCAACTCACTGTAGAGACGATTGCTAAGCCGCAGACAAGCACATGCAAAAGACAAGTTTTCTTTTGTTTGGCCACACCGTTCACCAGTCCAAGAGGCTCCAGTCGGAGTGCGGTAGCCGGAGACGGTAGCCATGTGTTCGTCAGTTGTGCCTGTATGATTGTATGTCTGCCTATTTCTAATGAAGGCGTGGCTGCAGCTGAAAGATACGTTGTGTGAGTGTGAGTGTCATTTCTCTGCGGCAGTGAGCCGCAACCTGTCCGCATCATATTTATATAAGTACAAATCAGTTCCCGTATTCTCCGCAGTAGGAGAAGCTGTGACTGATATTCCACAAACAATTTGTTAACAGTTCCATCCGAGTGTAAATTTTTCACTGTTCAACATCAAAATTTAACATCGTGGAGGCGCCGTGCTGCAGTTATCAAATCACCATTATATGTAGATGATTAACGTATCAGTGCACTCGCGCGAAGTTTGCAGGAATAAACCATCTACATTCTGTATAATCGAGGGCAGGCCCGCACACAGGAATAGTTTTCGGGGAGAGGGAGGGGGAAAATGGGAAAGCTAATTTACCTATATACCTATATAATTCCGGTAACACTAGCCTTTTACTATGGGATATACAGGGTGTTTCACTAAGTGTGTTTGCCTCTGTAACTTATAAAATAATAGGTGACGGGAAATTTTAATGCGGTAGGTCAACACAAGAAATGTTATACTTTCTGCGGAGCTATGAACATAGTTTATTGTATCATTTTCCAAAGAGTTACAGCACAAAGATATAATTTTTGTTTAATGGAACAATAGTTTTTTTCTATCATGCATTGCATTCGTTGAAACCAGCTGCGTCCAAATCAATTTAAACTACATTCCTATCACTGTTAGTTTGGGAGCTACAACCCTTCAAAGTTTCAGGGGCAGGTACCACACGCTGTACATAATACGTGGCTGTGTGGTGGGTGATGGATGTTATGGCGGTGGGAAGTTGATTTACATGAGATGTTCAAATGTGTGTCCATGTTCCTCAATGCATAATGCAATGCGCCGGCGAAAGGATCTGCGGACGAGATGTAACATCGCCGGTGTGACGGAGCGACATGTGTCCTCGATGCGCCGTTTTAGATCATCTGGGGATGTGGGCTCAGTGACATAAACACGATCCTTTAGATATCCCCACAAAAAGAAATCTACTGGTGTTAAACCGGGCGACCTTGCGGGCCATGAATAAGGACCATGGCGTCCCAACCCCAACACACAGCCATGTATTATGTACAACGTGTGGTATCTGCCCCTGAAACTTTGAAGGGTTATAGCTCCCAAACTAACAGTGATAGGAATGTAGTTTAAATTGATTTGGACGCAGCTGGTTTCAACGAATCCAATGCACGATAGAAAAAACTATTGTTCCATTTAAAAAATTATGTCTTTGTGCTGTAACTCTTTGAAAAATGATACAACAAACTATGTTCATAGCTCCGCAGAAAGTGTAACATTTCTTGTGTTGACCTACCGCATTAAAATTTCCCGTCACCTATTATTTTATAAGTTACAGAGGCAAACACACTTAGTGAAACACCCTGTATACAGGGTGAATCACCTAACACTTGCACCACAAATATTGCGGAAACGGGAAGTGCGATTGATGTGCGGTTTTCACAGAATGGATTGGTAGTCATTGACTCTTATTTTTAGCCAACAAACAGATTGTAAAAATACCTAGAAAATGTATTTTTGATGCAAACATAGAGTTTCTTAAATAGAACAATGGTTGTTTCTATCATGCACTGGACTTTTTGACACAAGCTGTGTACAATTAATTTTGAATAACATTTTTATCACGTTTAGTTTGGCAGCTACAACCGTTAAAATTTTTGGGGTCGGAGGCTTTGACAGCGTAGCTGACTGGCCGAGTGGCTAGCCCCTGGGGCACGGCGCACTGTCTCATGACCACCAGCCAGTCAGCTACGCTGACGTAGCCTCCGCCCCTAACACTTTGAATGGTTGTAGCCGCCAAACTAAACGTGATAAAAATGTCATTCAAAATTCTTTTTACACAGCTGGTGCCAAAAATTCCAGTACATGATAGAAACAATCATTGTTTCATTTGAAAAATTGTATGTTTGCATAAAAAATACACTGACTAGGTATTTTTACAATCTGTTTATTGGCTAACAATACGAGTCGTTGACAACCAACCCATTCTGTGAAAACCGCACATCAATTGCACTTTCCGTTTCCGCAATATTTGCGATGAAAGTGTTAGCTGATTCGCCCTGTATATATAAATCCCATAGTAAAAGGCTAGTGTTTCCGACATTATATAGATATATAGGTAAATTAGCTTTCCCATCCCACCTCCCTCTTCCCGAAAACTAATCCTGTGTGCAGGTCTGGCCTCAGTTATACAATGTAGATGGTTTACTCATACAAACTTCGTGCTGATGCACTGATACGTTAATCATATACATATAATGGTGATTTGATGACTGCAGAACGATGTTAAATTTTGATGTTGAACAGTGAAAAATTTACAATCGCATGGAATTGTTAACAAATTGTTTGTGGAATACGAGTCACAGCTTCTGCTACTGCTGAAAGCGGTATGTGACTGACGGTTTGGGAATTTGCAGCTGTGGCGAGCGACCCTGAAGGCGTGTGAACCAGGCCAGTGGATCATTAGGGGCGCGGCGTCCTGACGTCATCGCCGGAGCACGTCCTCTGCACTCAGCGTCAGCCCTTCTGCGGCTCTTGGTACGTTCACCACGCTGCAAAGAGAGGACGCCGCAAGTTAACTAATTTGTTTTTCGTGCTCGCGAGATTGCAGTAAGAGCAGAGAGTTACAGTCACACGGAAAGAGACGTAAATGAGAGGTGGAAAAGTAACAAAGCAGTCTGCGTCGGTGCTTTTGCCATTCAGTACCGCACAGTATAGTAAAGGATACCACTTAAAAGATATCTCGTATTCTGTCGCTGTTATCCGATGATCAGTGAAAGTTAACGCCCCGGGAAATTTCCACTCTTTAAGGGTAGGCTATCAAATGTTTGTATAGTCTATGGGACTTAACTACGGGGTCATCAGTTCCTAAACTTACAAACTACTTATAAACTACATAAACTACATACGAACATCCATGCCCAAGGGGGGATTCGAACCCCCGACCGTAGTGGCCGTGCAGACCGTGACTGGAGCGCCTTAGTCCCCTCGGCCACCGCGGCCGACGGTAGGCTATCAACTTACTGGATATCCATAGTGACGCTACATTCAGGAGGAGACTAATGATTCTTGTGTTACCACTAGCGCCGCTTTCCGTTCTGTAGAGATTGTTTCAGGAGGAACAACGGATCTTTTAGGGAGTGGTAGTGTAAACGAATTGCAATAAAAATGCCATTTAAGATGTGCCCATTTTTACTGAGTACAGAGATACAGCTATTAATCAGTAAGCCAGACCAACTTACAGCAAAGACAAATGAGAAGATTTTCACTGACTCTTGGGTTATTTGAATTAAAAACAGAATATTTTGTATGTTCTACAATTTATTTGTATTTATTGAGCCGGGCTTCGACTTGCAATGCCATCTTTATGTTCTACCAAAAAGCGAATGTCATCATTCTCTTTTGCATTAAGTTTGTTTTGATTACACACTAACAACTGTATCTGTGTACTCAATAAAAATTGGACGCAAGTCATATGGAATTTTACTGCAATTCGTTTATACAACCTTCTAAAACATTTACTATTCCTCCTGAAACACATTCATATTCAAATTATCTTTTTCTTGTACAACAGTGAACCTCTCTCTCTCTCTCTTTCTCTCTCTCTCTGTTGTATTTTTAACATATCCAACAGCTCGTTTAATCCCTGCCTTTCTTACTTAGCTGTCCATATTCCTTTATATGTCGTTACCTTTCTGATGTCAGTTATTCTTTTCTACATCATTTAACTCTAGTTTACATTACTCTCGTACCATTATAACAATTCTTACTGATATATTACAACTCTGTTTCAGAATGGCTATATTTATAACAAATACGGGTTACCTGGCAAATTTATAAAACAATTACATAGTCCTAAAAATAAAGGAGGAGTTGGTGAAAGGTTTAGAGTACAATCAGTGTATAATTAATTTTATTCACCCTTAACATAAATTTTAATCGTTGTTAATAGATTTCGTGTATATTTAACATTATTAAATTAGTTTTTTTAAGTACAGTCTAACTATATGTAAAGAAACTGCAGCGTGGGATTGACCGTGTGCTCTGTGTCTCCTCGTGTGTTGCATGGCTGCTCCCCGTAGGAGGTTCGAGTCCTCCATCTAGCATGGGTGTTTGTGTGTTGTCCTTAATTTAAGTTAAAGTCTAGGGATTGATGACAGTTTGGTCCCACCACGTTACAAACATTTGAACATTTTGTAAAGGAACTTCGAAACTGTTCCTGATTAGGTGTATTAGACAACCTGAACCCATGATGCTTATCAGGTGACATAAATTCGTACAGAAATAAATAAATTTCTCTAGGACCGAGCGTCCTGTTCCGGGGATTTCTAAGAGAAGTGTACTGCAGTGGAGACATACACTCTCACTCAAATGTTTACAAACGCCCTGAAAGTGAGATAAAAAGGAAAAAAGTTAGTTACCAGATTCGAATACGAATTAGCTATATTCTTTCGCCAGTGACATGCTCAATCCACGATTTGAAAACTGAAATCGTCCAAAACATAACTTTGTCTCGTTATGCTGTTCAGATTCCAATCACTGCATGACGCTAATAGTACATTGTAGTGGCATAATTTGATCTTTTCTTTTATATGCAAAGAACAGTATAGAGTGCAACAATTTTATTCAACTAGTTTCGGTCCTGCTTTTAAACCATCTTCAGGAATTGTAACTGAAATATATCATAGTTACATTTAGAGGACCTTCAAACAATATACGATAGTGTCAAAATTAACCTAAGTCAAAAAAGAGAAATAAAATAAAACCATGTTATACCCATCGTTGTCATGGATCTGGCTGGTAACTGGGAGCCTCCCAGTGCGTCACTGCTGGCTGGAGCAAGGTTTACCACTCTTAAATAGCTGAGGCTCCGCCCCTTTGCCGGCTCCACCCATCTTTGATAGCCAATGAAAAGACTACATACATGAATTTAGCCAAAAACATAAAATTATAATTAGCCACACATTTTTTTGTCAGTGTCTGAGATAAAATAATTATATTCATCTTTCTGATATTTAAAATAAAGATTAAAACATTAAAATACTGACATGAATTGCACATATTCTTATCAATATTTTCAAAGATATTCTGTAAATGGTTCTGCAGTGTTGTATGCAAATTTACATGCAGTAAAAGATTAACTATAAAATTTATTTAAGATACATAGAAGAAGAATTCAGGATATGATACCTTGCAAAATCTATTTGGTTCTTTTCTCATTTAAATTTGTGTAAAACTATCGTTTTCTTGGTATATACAAAGATCGGTTGATTTTACTTTTTACAATGCTATTCTAATAAAGTTAAAGCATAGAGAATCTATTTTACATACATATGAAAAGTCCTTGATCTATTTTACAATGCTTTAGCTTGTCATTAAAACACATACTGTGTTGTAACATTGTGAAACATTAGGAATGAAATGTCAAAAACAGGACGGGTTACAATTCAAATGGCATCATGGAATAAAACACATAACTGTTTGTTAACAGTAAAAAAGAAAAAGTTAAGATGTTTACTCTAGTTAAGGGTAAATCTGTTTGTATAGTACCTTATGTGGTCACTTTGGTTTAAAAAACATGTTATATTATAATATTAAGAAAGATAATATTGATATATCAAATACATAGAAAGTTACGATTTAAATGGCATCTGACAATGATAGTAATATATAAATAAAATTGATAGTTGTCAGTTAACAGTAAAAAAGATAAAATTAAGGCATACAATGTGTCTGAGAATAAATTGTAAATGATTGTACATTACATTTGTGCATGATGTACCTGGCAGTCAACTGTAAGGATCGAAAAACAGTATAAAGTGGGTATAACATGTGTACATGTTTGTCATGGACTAAAACAGACTTCAGAGGAGTAAACAATTGAAGTATCTCTTCGAATAAATCGAAGTAATTTTTTCCCCTGAAATCAATCTGTTCATTTAAGAGATGAACAGAATTTTTCTGTTTTGCGTATATGTTACAGGCCAAACCCAATTTTAGGATGAACTAGTTTCGCCTAGGCCAAATCAGTTCTCCCTACATGCGATTGGACAAACCAGTTTAGCCTAGGCCAAAATAGTTCATTCTGTTACCGATAGGACCAACCAGTGTAGCCTAGGCCAAACTAGTTCATCCTGTTAACGATAGGAGAAATCAGTTTAGCCTAGGTCGAATCGGTTTATCGTAGTTGGAATTTACATTCTTTAGGACAAACAGGTACGTCCTAGTCTGAACTAATTTCGCTTACTTTGTACCTTTTATAAGCTTTTCAAAGCAAACTGAATAAAGGAATATAAATAGAATAGTCAATGTGATTTATAAAAGTTATTTATTAACGAATCAGTGATTTCACATCTATATCAACTTACAGATATCACTTTATCTGAAATTTGCTTATTTACTTATTTTTGTACGGTTTACTCTGGTGGCACTTAGAATTGCACAGTACTTTGTTTTTCTTACAAATGAATTTGTTTGTTGTACAGTCTTTCATGCAGCTGCATTTCACGAAGCCTTGCCCTGATCCAACAATGTTTTGTGGCTGCAGACCTTAAAGATATTTCAATATTCTGCTTAATATCTCCAACATCTAAGAACTTCTGAATGCAGCCGTCGAAATCAGTCCTAAAAAAATATAAAAAAGTAAAAACAAATGTTTTAATATTCTTTTTTTTACAGAAAAGTATGGGAAATCGTAATAAAATTATACCTGCAATAATGTTTTTCAAGTACGCCATGTTTGGTGCCAACTTTGTCAAGACCCTCATCACTCATTTGAAGTATTACTCCAGTTACGTTTCGAAGGTCACCTCTGCCTTTGTCTACATCTGAAATAGGTATAGTTACGTTGTCTTCAATGTTAGCTGGTGGATGGGATTTGTCAATTGAAGCTTCCATTCTTTTTGCTTGTTTTTGTAAATTTTCTGTCGCCTTCCTTCTAGCATTTTCAATGTCGTTTGTGTCAATTTTCACAATGTCAACATCGTCACTGTATTCGTATTGTTCAGTTTTGCTGCCATCTTCGATTGCCTTCTTTAGGTCATCTTCATCCTGAATATCATTAATGATTTCTTGAGGCAACGAGGAAATGAACAGTCCTACTCTAGGTTCGCTTCCGAACATTGTTTTGTAAGGTGATTGTTTTATGCCAGAGTGGTATGCTCAATTTTTCATGAATTGGACATACCTTAATCCTTCCGAAAACTGCGTCATATTGTTGTCCTTCAACCAAGAACTTAACATATTTTCAATGTCTTGGTTGGCACGTTCAACAGAACCCTGACTTTGACTGTGCCTTGGTTTTCCATGCACAATTTTCAGTTCTGACCAAAGATTTGCGAGTTTTCTCATAACATTATTGACAAATTGTCTGCCATTATCAGATTGAAGAATGCACGGCGCCCCTACAGTTACGAATATGTCATTCAAGTGATAAGCCACTTCTTCAGCCCTCTTTGATGTTAACGCACGAAGGAGAACAAATTTTGTGAGATGGTCTTTGTAGACTAGAATAAATTTAAAATTCTCGTCTGGTTGTGTTTGTAAATCAATCAAATCGACTTGGCATCTGCTATTCATTTCCGAATGAAGAATTGGCTTTGAAACTAGCCCTCTTCCCTTTTTTGTCTTCTTTTGTTGACAAATATCACACATTGGTAAATAGAGGCCTATTATTTACTTTGTGATATTGGCATATTTTTTGATGTCTCGGCTAACATCCTATCTTGACTACCATGACCAACAGCTACTTGAGCTGTGTCAATCACATCATATAGTTCATCAGCTGGAAGATAGTATTTTATATTCCATTCACACCGTGTAATGAGTTTCTTCACATCACCAATTTTCAAAACAGCAAATCGTTGCAGTTCTTTTCTCTAACGATGTTCTTTTTTCCAAGTTTTCCGCGTCTTCTACTTGTTTAAGAAAATCCGCATATACGTCTGCTGATAACACATTCACTACGTTTACATGCAACACATTTTCCGGAAGACGAAAACCGATTTCCGTAAACCGTTTTTCGCTGTCGTGTTTACATGGCGTAGCCTGAATCGGATTTCCTAGTTCACTTAACATGGCGGCTGAAAAACAGCTGATTCAGGTCCTGATTTAGTCAGTACACTCGCTATTTTTCAAAACCGATTCTGGAAGTCCGCTTTCCAAAAGCGGTTCTCCAGTTCCACAATCGATTTTCATACCCATGTAAACGCAACCGATTTTGAAGCGTTCTTGGCTTATCAGATTGTGTTTTCTTGTTAAGAATTTTCGGCACATATGGAAAGAGTGACATTTTCTAATGTGAAATAAAAGTATAAATATTAGAGTGAACATAAATCTGTGTATTTAAATAAAGAAAAATAGCGATTGTACTGACTAAATCAGGAACTGAATCAGCTGTTTTTCAGCCGCCATGTTAAGTGGATTAGGAAATCCGATTCAGGCTATGCCATGTAAACACGACGGCGAAAAACGGTTTACGAAAATCGGTTTTCGTCTTCCGGAAGATTTGTTGCATGTAAACGTAGTGAGAGAGAGTTCTGGGCGAGTAATGTCACGTGACATCTATTATTCTCGCATGCTTTCGGAATGCTACCTGCGCTGGACAATCAGGAGTCGCGTTTGGCGTGTGACCTTGCAGCAGCAAGGCGGGAACTTGAAGAGAACACACCAGACAGAACGCACTGCCACACGCCCGCCAGCGAAGTGCAGTCTTTCTCAAACGATTATGAAGTAACTCTTCGGTAAAAAAAATATGAGTCCCACACAACTTATAGATATATTATTTTACTTCATGATGAACTGAATATTATTTTGTTAATGGTCATGGTTCTGGTGATATTTACGGATTTAGTACAGTACTACAAGAAAACCGAAAATTTTACATTGAAAAATAGAGGTCGCTATGAATTTGCGTTTGGTACATGTTAGCTCATATGTTGCTGCGGATGAAATGTAGTTGAAATATTCAATTATTCTTTGAAGTTGGAAGGATGTTGCTATCTATCACCAATCTCGAGATAATGGGTTGTATGTACAGCTCTTGTTCCCGATCTCGCGCGTCAGCGAAGAAAACGGGACGAAATTTTCATATAAACACTTATAACTCATAAATTATTGGAGGTAAGCAAGATTTTATCAAATGATAGTACGCAAAGAGGAGTTTATTTTGTCGCGCTATTAATTTACGAAACTTGTATATGAAGCACGTTATTTGAGCAGCTACAGATTGTATTCATTGAAGTAATAGACTTTTAATGAGTCACAAATACCTGGTAAAACTACATTTGCTTTGTCTTTATTTTTAAAACGTACGTGAGCAACTTATTTGTTTAATTTTATACCGCTTATGGTTATTTTCATATACGACTAACATGTCTTGCCCTCAGTATTACTAAATACAGTTAAACATTATGTGGTCACTTCAAATGCATAAAAACGTTATTGAGAGGAATATTTGTAAACTCTATTGTTTTGACAAAAGAAGCGTATTTTAACATTACAACGAAAGTGTCTGCATATTAACGAAATCTCATCACTGAACTTTTACTCTGGAAAAAAGGAAAAAAAGTAGTGCTGAGAAAATAAATAGCTTCTTGTTTTGAAATTACAATGGAATTCGATATCCCAGTATGTTTTTAAATGATATAGAACAAACTGATGAGATGATTTTATATGTATACGTTCAAAATTCTGAGAGATATAAGGAAAACTATTTAGAGTACATATGATATATTTTAGTTAGTGTCCCAATACAGAGTGATGTGGTTTTATTTATTTATTTATTTTTTATCACAAACGTCATTCAGCTTGTCAAAAGAATTCAATTTAGACCATGGTGGCTGGTTTACAGGATTGCAGTAATTAAACGTTTTTATATTTCTAAGTTTGAGAAACAAAAATAGATTTTTTCGCCTGTTTTCACAGTTTTCACCATTAAAATATACTAGGGTATCGTATTCTATGAAAGTTTCAATATAACTACACACTTATGTGCCCTACCAGACTTTTCTTCTTCTTTTGACAAACGTATTATTCACATCCTGTGCCTAACAACTTCCCTTGTTCCGATGTTAAAATCCGCTTCTTTTGCCAAAACATAGCAGAACTAACAAATATTATTCTCACTAACATTTTTATGTACATAAAATAGCAACAGAACACTGAGTGTTCCGATTTGTAAGGGGACTAAACAGCAGGGTGATCAGTCGTCCAGAATATTGAAACTAATAATACTGAGGGCAAATTAATTTGTATTTCATGAAAATGCCCATTCTAAAATTAAATGAGTAACTTCTTCACTTACATAGAAAAACAGCAATTTTCGTTTCACCAGCTATTGATGGCCTTTGAAAAGCCCACTACTTCATTCATTAAAATCTGTGCTTTGTTAAATATTGCGGTTCATGTCAAAGTTTCGTAAATTGATCATATGAAAAAATAATCTCCGGTTTGTGTGTTATCGTTTGATAAAATCTTGCTTCGATACGTCCAATCATTTAAGAGATATAAGGGATTTTATGAAAATTGCTTTCCGTTTCCTTCGCTGACGCGCGTGATACGGAACAAATGCCTAACATGCAACCCATTATCTCGAGATTGGTGATAAATAGCGACATCCTTCCAACTTCAAAGACTATTTCAATATTTTAGCTACATTTCATCCGCAGCAACATATGACCTAACTTGAACCAAACGCAAATTCATAGCGACCTCTATTTTTCAATGCAAAATTTTCGGATTTCTTGCAGTACTATACTGAATCCGTTAATATCACAACAACTATAATCACAAACAATATAGTAGATACATCTTCATGAAGCTGAAGAATGCAGCTATAAGATGTGCGAGAATGAATTTTTTTATCGAATAGTTTTTTCACAATCGTTTGATAAATAAAGCAGCTCGGCCGTGTTGCGCGCCTTGGCGTCCACCCAGCGAAGCCGGCCTGCACGCTTCTGCGCCCAATCTTGCACCGTGTGAGAGAGACGCAGTGTTTTTCAGCCGCATTCGTACTGTGCAGCCGACTGACGTGCGCGCCATCCAGGAAACTTCTGGCGAACCATGCTCCGTGTGAGAGTGGCTTTAGGACAACATAATGTGCATGGACTAAGGCCCAATATTTAAATGATTTCGAGAAAATTGCAGTAGTAGTTTCACGCGTCGAACATGTAATCATGTCCAGAATGAAACTTTCACTCTGCAGCGGAGTGTGCGCTGATATGAAACTTCCTGGCAGATTAAAATTGTGTGCCGGAACCGGGACTCGAACCTGGGACCTTTGCCTTTCGCGGGCAAGCGCTCTACCACTGAGCTACCCCGACACGACTCACGACACCGCCTCACAACTTTACTTCCGCCAGTACCTCGCCTCCTACTTTCCAAACTTCTCAGAAGTTCTCCTGCGAAACTTGCAAGACTAGCACTCCTGGAAGAAAGGATATAGTGGAGACATGGCTTAGCCACAGCCTAAGGGATGTTTCCAGAATGAAACTTTCACTCTGCAGCGGAGTGTGCGCTGATATGAAACTTCCTGGCAGATTAAAATTGTGTGCCGGAACCGGGACTCGAACCTGGGACCTTTGCCTTTCGCGGGCAAGCGCTCTACCACTGAGCTACCCCGACACGACTCACGACACCGCCTCACAACTTTACTTCCGCCAGTACCTCGCCTCCTACTTTCAAAACTTCTCAGAAGTTCTCCTGCGAAACTTGCAAGACTAGCACTCCTGGAAGAAAGGATATAGTGGAGACATGGCTTAGCCACAGCCTAAGGGATGTTTCCAGAATGAAACTTTCACTCTGCAGCGGAGTGTGCGCTGATATGAAACTTCCTGGCAGATTAAAATTGTGTGCCGGAACCGGGACTCGAACCTGGGACCTTTGCCTTTCGCGGGCAAGCGCTCTACCACTGAGCTACCCCGACACGACTCACGACACCACCTCACAACTTTACTTCCGCCAGTACCTCGCCTCCTACTTTCCAAACTTCTCAGAAGTTCTCCTGCGAAACTTGCAAGACTAGCACTCCTGGAAGAAAGGATATAGTGGAGACATGGCTTAGCCACAGCCTAAGGGATGTTTCCAGAATGAAACTTTCACTCTGCAGCGGAGTGTGCGCTGATATGAAACTTCCTGGCAGATTAAAATTGTGTGCCGGAACCGGGACTCGAACCTGGGACCTTTGCCTTTCGCGGGCAAGCGCTCTACCACTGAGCTACCCCGACACGACTCACGACACCGCCTCACAACTTTACTTCCGCCAGTACCTCGCCTCCTACTTTCCAAACTTCTCAGAAGTTCTCCTGCGAAACTTGCAAGACTAGCACTCCTGGAAGAAAGGATATAGTGGAGACATGGCTTAGCCACAGCCTAAGGGATGTTTCCAGAATGAAACTTTCACTCTGCAGCGGAGTGTGCGCTGATATGAAACTTCCTGGCAGATTAAAATTTTAATATATTCGGCGCTCGGCTGCCGAGGTGGACGGACGCGCGGCGGCAGCGCTAGAAGTGCTGGAGTAAACAACGGCTGCGTGGCTGCTACGAAGGTCAGTAGAGCGCTTTGCCTACTATTGCGTCTTTACGTGATTTAAAATGACAAAATGAACGAGACTGAATGTGCAAGAATAGATACGATTAGATTTACCTTTGATTGGAACTGTACAAGACCGAAAGCGTTCGAGATAAAAAGATGGTTGTCAGAAGAGGTTAAGATCACAGGAGAGGAAGTTATTGGAGTACATCTTTCCTTTGTGACCAATTCTGTCTTTTTAAAATTGAATTCTTCTGAATTGTGTTGCTCTATTGTTGACAAGTGTGGTGGTAAAATGAAATTTCGCCACTCGGACGGAACCGTTAGTGAAGTTATTGTTTCTCATGTCGGGATAGGCATCCGTACAGTGAGAATTTTCGAGCTGCCATTCGAGGTTCCAGCTGCAGCAATAAATGCTGCGCTTCAGCCTTATGGTAGGGTTCTCTCGAATATTGCTGAAAAGTGGTCAGAGGAACATATGTTTCCTGTTCTGAATGGAATTAGACAAATTAAGATTGAACTTTTGAGGCATATACCTTCTTATTTGAATATCTGCGGACATCGCGCTCTCGTAATTTACGATGGCCAGCCGCGGACTTGTTCGTTATGTAATGCCACCGGGCACGTTAGAAATCAGTGCACAAGAAGGCGAGTCCTTCAATTACCGAATAACGAGGCGGTTGTCTCAGGGCAAGCCGTAAGCATGAAAGTGACGTACGCTGCCGCGGCCGTCAACCGGGCCCCGTCTCCACCGAGTATGGCCGAGCAGGCGGCACCTGCCGACGCGTGCGCGGAAACCGGAAGGAACGCAGAGTTGGGCAAAGGAGGCGAGCCGATACCGGCCAACGATGACGTCACTGAGAGCGCAACACGCATGCTTTGTGAAACCGACAACTTTTCAAACGAGAGACAAGCTTCCCATACGACACCTGATGTAGACGTGACGAAAAATGTAACAACAGTCGCACACGACGATGCCATTAATTTACAGGGGCCTACAATGGATGAATGTCCGACGACAGACACACTAAAAGTGACAAAGGAAGACCATGCGGATGACAAGGTACCACAGGAAGAAACAGACAACTCCAGTCTACCGGACAAAGGTAGACAAAAACAAGAAGGATCCGAAGCACCACCCACTTCACGTGTCGAAGGAAAAGAAGCAACAGTCGACTGCGAAATAAACGGAGTTAAAAAATCTTCTGCTAAGAAGAAAGGCGAGGTAGCTTCTCGGCGATCTTCCATGGAATCGCCAGAAAGTTCACCAAAGAATTCACCGGAGAGCTCGCCAAAATCATCAAACAAGAAAAAGAGGAGAATCGCACATCAAGCTGCAGAGATCTTGGCTCCTCCTTTAAGAGAGCGGCTGAGACAGATACAGGAGCCTGACAAGAGGAAAGAAGACACAAAAACGCAAAGAGTAGTTGCATGCTCTGATCGGAAAAAGAAACAGGAAAAGGTTGCTACATCGCACGGATCATGTGAACAATTGCATGAAAAGACGAAACCGGATATAGACGATGACACTCGACATGGACATGCGCACGGACATGACACCAAGGAAACAACAATTATCTGGGCGGATGACAAGGAAGATGAGACTGATGCAATGGAAACGAAAGGGGCCTTTGAGGAAGAATGTTTTTATTAAAATTTGTGCATGAACTTATAGAAGAAAGAAAAAAAAGAAGAATGAAAAACGAGGAAAAAAAAATTTAACTAGGAAAAAATTATTATCAGAGGATCCAATTACGTGTCTTCTATTACACGTCTTGTAGCGTTACAAAGTGGAACATACATATAATGTGACCACTATAAACATAAACAAAATTCAGAGTCAACCAAAGGTGGCTGCACTGAAAGACTTCCTGTATCAGTCAGATACAGACATCGCTTTCTTGCAGGAAGTTAACATAAAGAACTTGTATATTTCTGGGTATAAGGAGGTGTTAAATGTAGCTCCAGAAGAATCGTGTGGGACAGCGATCCTTGCTAAAGAAGGGATTGAGATAACGAATGTGTGTCTTTTAGAATCAGGGAGGGGAATCAGCTGTAAAATTTTTAACACCACTTTTATAAACATTTACGCGCCATCAGGCAACAATGCACGACAAGAGAGAGCGGCCTTTTTCAGGAGTGACATTTTATTTCTACTCAAAGAGAACCCGGCAGAAGTTTTAATAGGGGGAGATTTTAATTGTGTTTTGAATAAAAAGGACCAGCGACCAAACTTTAATTTTTCTCGAGAACTGAAGGCATTGGTCGAAAACTTGAAGTGGTTTGACGCGTGGGAAATTAAATATCCTACGATGGTTAGATTTACGTACATCACTAGTACTGCACAGAGTAGAATAGACAGGATATATGTCACCCCCAATCTAGAGACCAAAGTAATGAGGTGATACCAGCTGCCTTCTCTGATCACTTAGCAGTGAAATGCAGTATCAAATTAACAAGACAAAAGACTTACTGGGGTCGCCCACTATGGAAATTGAACATCAATACCCTCTCAGAAGATGCTCTGGCTTTAAAGATACAAGCAACTTGGGGAGCTGTTTTAAGAACGCGTAACAAGTATAGAACAAATATCGAATGGTGGACGATGGCCGCCAAGAGAAAGTTAAGAGCAGCGTTGATATCTCACGCAAAGGAAAGAGCAATTTGGTCAAGGCACACAATGGAATTCTATTACTGTTGTCTAAGGGACCTTTACGACCAACCAATATCTCAAGAGGCCATTATAAATATTAAAAAAATTAAAGCCAAAATGATAAGTATCAAGAGGAAACATCTGGAAGGATTGCAAATAAAATCACACACTAGAACGACAGTAGAGGAAGAAAATACCTTCATCTATCACTTGATACAACACACAAAGAACAGAAGAAGAAATTTTATTGCCAACCTCAGAACGGAAGGTAACAGAGTACTAACAGGCCAAAAAGATATTTTAAATGAAGCACATAGATTTTATCAGCAGTTGTATTCTGGAAATGCTACTGATAACAACTCCGTGCAAGAGCTTTTACAGAGCTCTGAAATGGAAGGTATAGTTTCAGAGGAAGACAATAGAGGTCTTACGTTAGACATTACAAATGAGGAGGTCCTTGACATCATTACATCTTCGCCTTCGAGGAAGTCTCCAGGCCCAGACGGCTTGCCGGTGGAATTTTATAGAACATTTTGGGAACTAATAGGTAACGAATTCACGGAAGTCGTTAATGACGTCTTGAGAGGCGTGGATATTCCTCCTGTATTTAAGGAAAGTGTAACTGTATTACTAACAAAGGGAAGGAGCACGGACATAAAAGATATTAATAATATGAGGCCGATCACCTTAATGAATTCAGATTATAAAGTAGTTGCACGTGTAATTAAAGAAATAATGAAACCCATTTTAGAAAAAGTTATTGGAAGCTACCAGACTTGTCTCCCCAGACGTACCATTTTTAAATCTGTATGTGAATATCGCGACATAATTGCTCTTTTCGCAACATCGTCAGCTAATGGCGGCATTGCCTTCATTGATTTTGCTAAAGCATTTGATAGAGTGAACCACGAATACCTCTTCAAAACTCTGAAACACATCGGCTTAAAGGACAACAACTTAACGGTTTTAATGAACATCGTCAGGGGTATAAAAACCAAAATCTCGATAAATGGCCAATATACTAACGAGGTATTGATATTAAGTGGAGTTCCTCAGGGAAGTCCCTTGTCTATGTTGTTTTACGTAATTTCTCTGGAACCTCTCCTACGGCGTTTGAATGCAACCCTAGAAGGCATAACAGTAGCCGGACTCAAGACAGTTACAAACGCATACGCTGACGATGTGGGAGTTTTAGTGAGGAGCAATGAAGACTGTGCAAAACTAACGGAAACGTTAATGCTTTATAGCAGAGCAACTGGAGCGAGGATCAATGAGACGAAAAGTTCTTTTTTAAATTTAAAGGGACTTGAAAATGTGCAGCTACCGTGGGCACACACAGTGGAACACCACAAGACCCTAGGAATAACGTTCTACATTTGCCCGTTAAGAACAACGGCCGCAAATTGGAAACAGGTCCTAGGAAAAATAAGAGGCAGCTTAATAATGGACGAAACAAGAGACTTAAATATAAAGCAGAGAATTAAGCTAATAAATTGTGCAGTTCTATCAAAAGCGGCATACGTCGCTCAGATTGTACCTACACCTCCTGCAACTGCGAGAACTATAATGAGCACTATCTGCAGATATGTATGGAAAGGGCATATATTCAGAGTAGCGGTAGGAACAACCACCATGAGACCAGAAAAAGGAGGCCTCGGGCTGACAGACATTCGGAAAAAAAGCACGGCCCTCTTCATTAAAAGGACACTCAACCTTATAGAGACGCAACCGAACAGCATAACTGCTGCTCTGTTCAACCTTCTGAAACCTGGCAGCCTGCAGCCACCAGTAGATGTTAGTGAAATAAGCTACAAACTGAAGCACATTCGGTCTTTTTACGTAGAGCTAAGCTACTTGACATGTATTCTAAGGGATAAACACAAGAGGACAAGCAAATATATAGTAGATAAGTTGAAATCAACCGATAACCAAAATAAGATGGAGCTGATATACCCTAACAAAAACTGGGGGAAAATTTGGGCGAATATAAATAACCGAATGCTGACAACAGATGTGCAAGCATCATGGTATAGAGTTATAAATAATGTCGTTAGTACGAACGAAAAACTTTATTCAATAGGACTAAGCGCGACCAACGAATGCCCAAAATGCAAACATTTGGACTCATTAAGCCATCGCTTCATTTGTAACGGATACAAAAATATATGGAAAGACGTTATATTTCAAGTCGCTTTCATCAAACGGAGCGATGGAAGGGAATTAACAATAAACAATTTACTCTTCCCAGAAGATGTTTCTTTCCCATCACAAAAGAACAACGTAATATTATGGCTATTCGGAAATTTTGTAAATTATGTAGTCAACAAAAAAGGAACCGACAATGTACCAGAATATCGAGAATATATAAAAGAAGAATACTTCAAAATATACAAGAAAAAAGACCATAAAAAGAATTTTGGAAACATGTTGAAAATTTTGTTTCAGAAACAAGGTATAGGTTAATATCTACACATAATTAAATAGACAGAACAAGGTAGAATGCCAAAGTAGGGGAGTGCTGTTGAGGGTGAAGTACGGTGGGGACTTCGTGTGCCCCGGGGCCGCTACGGTAGCCGTGAAGGCCTCAACAGAACCCCGAAAAAGCATTTCTGCCGAAGAAGAAAGAAGAGGTAAAGTGACGAAGATAATTTTTCTTAATTATTTTACTTTTCTTTCCTTTTGAAAAACATCATTAGTTTCGTATTATTCAAGTAAACTATTTAATAAAGCAAGGTATTCGGATAAGGAATTTTACGTTTGTCTTTAAAATGCAGAAAGGCATATTTCTTTCAGTTAAAACACAAGTATGTAAAATAAAAATATAAAGTACCAAGAACGGTACTTCAAATATGAACTGCGAAGAAACGGATATTTTCGTTTGAAAGGCATATGAAGCCGACGCCAAAGAAGGCGATTTTGGAGAGCGTAAGGTGGGGCTGAAGGGGAGGAAGGAGGCCCTAAAAAAAAAAAAAAAAAAAAAGATAAAAAAAAAAAACAAAGAAAAAAAAAGTAAGCGTGGAGGTCCGGGTTCGATTCCCGGCCGCACCACAAATAAAAAAAAATAAAAAAAAAAGTAAGCATAAAAAAAAAAAAAAAAAAAAAAAGTGGTAGAGCGCTTGCCCGCGAAAGGCAAAGGTCCCAGGTTCGAGTCCCGGTTCCGGCACACAATTTTAATCTGCCAGGAAGTTTCATATCAGCGCACACTCCGCTGCAGAGTGAAAGTTTCATTCTGGAAACATCCCTTAGGCTGTGGCTAAGCCATGTCTCCACTATATCCTTTCTTCCAGGAGTGCTAGTCTTGCAAGTTTCGCAGGAGAACTTCTGAGAAGTTTGGAAAGTAGGAGGCGAGGTACTGGCGGAAGTAAAGTTGTGAGGCGGTGTCGTGAGTCGTGTCGGGGTAGCGCAGTGGTAGAGCGCTTGCCCGCGAAAGCCAAAGGTCCCAGGTTCGAGTCCCGGTTCCGGCACACAATTTTTATCTGCCAGGAAGTTTCATGTAATCATGTGTTGCAGCTATAAAAGCCATAAGAAAGAGGAAGCAGTGGTCCAGTGGATCTTAGCCTAAATAGTTGCGCTTGAGACACTGCGCTATCTGCACGTGGTCAAGAGCTCTGCTAAGCCGCGTGTTTGTTTACGTTCTGTGTTCGTGCGTAATTGACATTAAATTCTTTTCGGAAGTGCACTGTTGATGGTTGCGCGTAATCGCTTGTGTCGTATTAGTAGTATTTGTATCTAGCGGTTTGTCCGCTAGTTTAGTGTAAAAATGGCAAGGCTATTTCCACGAAAATCTACATTCAGGTTCGAGTTTGCCACGTCAACACGTTATGTACAACCAAGTACCAAGTTCCACAGAAATTCATTACTGGATAGTGGATGTGATTGCTATTACGACGGATCAAGTACACACAGTGTGCTACGATACCGAGGAGGATTTTTTGTTTTTTGCTCCCTTACTATTGGAAAAGATCATGTTGAGTTTGGTGGGAAAGCAGCGTTTTGTCACCAGGACAACACTGTAAGTACTGTTCTAATTTCAAATGCTGACGTAGAGCATTCTAGCGTCCGAGTGTTTAACTTACCCCCAGAAGTGGAGAACTCGTATTTGCAAGATTTACTGTCTAAATATGATGATGTTATGCAGATTCGTAGCGAACGCTGGTCTAGCCATCACAGGCTACAGTGTCACAGTGGTGTACGATCAGTTGACATGCACATGCTTAAGCATAATATCCCATCCCATATTGTAGTTTGTGATTATAAGGCACATGGCCGAACACCCACATGCCATATCTGTAATCAGAGCGGGCAGGATTACCATAATCGCATGGTTGTACTTTAAAGGACGTTACAGCAGCGCAAAAGGTTAAAGCTCACAGATGTTGTTGCTAATAATCCAGTAATTGAAAGTTCCAGTAGTGACCCTAAAATAGAAGAAGAGCAAATAGTTATAGCTCAAGAATATCCTGTTTTAGTAGGAAAGGGTCACAAGTGCAGCCATCTGCAAAAAGTGACGTCACGGCGAATAAAAAGCACAGAAATTGCTATGCTGCTGAAGATGCAATGGGAAACGTGACTATGAAAAAAGTACTGCAGGATATTGGAACTGAGGCAAAGATTTTCAGAGTTGCAGCAGAACCTTTCGTAGCTGATCCACTACAGCAAGTTGACGGAGCACTTGAAAATATTCCGCAGCGCATCCAGGAATCAAAAAGAAACGGACACGTCTCTGTGTCTTACAGAAAATAAATACATTGAGGAATTCAGGCCAACGAGAAAGAGAGGCCGCTGCACGCACGTCACTTCAAATCATAATGTGAGGCCTGTGGATTGGCTGGCCTCTGTGTGACAGTGGGCTGTGCCCCAGCGGCCGGCCAATCCGCTAGCGATCGCGTCGCTCAGGCCTTACTTGATCACGTGACGTGACGTGCGCGCCGCGGCCTGTCTTTCTCGTTGGCCTCGTTGAGGAACGACGTGACGACACTCAAGGCACGCCTCTGGGCAAGGATGGTAAATGATGTTCAAATGTTTGTAAATCTATCGGACCAAACTGCGTGATTATCAGTCCGTAGCTTACAAACTACTTAAACCTAGGTAAACTAACCTAAGGACAACACACACACCCATGCCCCAGGGAGGACTCGAACCTCCACGGCGAGCAACCGCGCGCTCCGCAGCGAGACGCTTTAGACCGCTCGGCTACTCCACCGCGGCAAGGATGGTAAATGAAAGATGACAACAGCCGACGACGTGGAAACACAACAGAACGATTGCATACAGACCGCACCACGAGCAAAATAAACATCTCACTCTGTCTAGCGAGGTGGAGGAACAACATGAGCCGGCCGCGGTGGCCGAAGGGACTGCGGCGCGTCAGTCACGGTCTGCACGGCCACTACGGTCGGGGGTTCGAATCCCCCCTCGGGCATGGATATTTGTGCCGTCCTTAGTGTTAGCTAGTTCATAAGTAGTTTGTAAGTTTAGGGACTGATGACCCCGCAGTTAAGTCCCATAAGCTTTACAAACATTTGAACATTTTTGAACAACATGAACAAGAAAGACAACACAACACGGAAGCATCGCAACCACCAAAGTCTCACACCAACGTACACATCAAACGGCATATGGACTTGATAGATGAAAAATAAGCTGTCTCTGATATATCCAGTTCTACTGGTTTCCCGCAGACGGTGAAGTCGCAGCCGGCCGCGGTGGCCGAGGTGACTGAGGCGCTTCAGTCACGGTCAGCACGGCCACTACGGTCGAGGGTTCGAATCCCCCCCCCCTCGGGCATGGATATTTGTGCCGTCTTTAGTCTTAGCTAGTTCATTAAGTAGTTTGTAAGCTTAGGGACTGATGACCCCGTAGTTAAGTCCCATAAGTTGTACAAACATTTGAACATTTTTGGTGAAGTCGCAAAGGCTCAAACACCTGAATTGGCAGGAAGGATATAGCTTGATATCTGCGAGGATCCTCCGACGTCACCGGCTGTGGATGTTTTCCACAGTGGGCGTCGCAGCAACTAAGTAAAGACAAACGTCAATGCAGTTCGTAAAAAAACTAAAGGGAGGTATCCAAATAGGAGCAAGAGACAGACATAATGACCGACACAAAAATGGACTGGTATGAAGACAAGCAACAATAATGACGACGAATCCCGTCCTCTCCAATACTTTACGATAAATGTCACATGCATATACGATAACGACAATAAATATTAATACAATCAGTTCCGAAGTTAAACTTTGTGCCTTTAGGCAATTTATTTATGAGTCAGGTACTGACATTGCGCTTTTTCAAGAGGTAGCAATGCAGAAATTAAATATTCCTGGGTTTACTGAAATAGTTAATTACTCTGCAGAATCAAATGTGGGAACTGATGTTTTAATCAGGGAAGGAATTCCTTTTACCAACACCGAGAGGTTAGTTTCAGGAAAAGTACTAAGTATCAGCATTTATGGTATTGCGGTTACCAATTTGTATGCTCCTTCAGGAACCTCACATATAGCTGATAGAGTACGGTTTTTTAGAGAAGTGGTAATTTATTTATTAAGGAACGATTCTTCTCTCCTTGTCTTGGTGGTGATTTTAATTATGTTTTATCCCACAAAGATCAGGTTTCCAATTTCAACTATTCAGATGACTGAAAACGGCTTGTCTCTGACTTGAAAAACAAAGACTGTTGGGAAATTAAATACCCAACGCTGGTGAGATTCACATACATTATGGGACACTCCTGTAGCAGAGTAGACAGGATGTATATGTCTGAAAATCTTGAAAATAGCTTATTGAAACTGGAAACCGTTCGTTCGTTCTTGTCAGACTACAGTAGTGTTATACTATGTATAAATTTACAACCGCAACCCACGCAATTCTTCCGAAACCAACTGAACCTCAACGTTTCATTATTAGATGAAGCAGACCTAGAGAAGGCAGCGAGCAGAGCATGGAAGCAGTGTGTTCGAACAATTTCTAATTATCCCAGCACCATAGAGTGGTGGACGAAGAAAGTTAAACCAAAACTGCTAAAAGTACTGATGTCCTTTAGTATTCAAAGAGCAGAGGAACTTAAAAAGACCATGGAAATCTACTATTCTGTTTTATACGAACTTAATGACAGGGCGCACGCCACAACACAAATATCGGACATCAGAAAGATTAAAGGAAAATTAATTAGTATTAAACGCCAGCAGTCAGAAGCCTTCAATATAAGACCAAAAGTAAAATCCGTTATTGAAGAACATACAGTGACACTGTCACCTGGTGACAACCAAAACGTCAGTGGGCGCAAAGGCAAGTGTTTGTTTACAAGTATGCACAATGTTTGTTGTGATGGAACAAGGCAGCACAAGGTCACGCACGTCATCGGGAGCCTGGCAATGAGTGAGACCCAAGATGGGGCAGTGGTCAAAGGAGGCGCGGTGGTGGGAGGTAGCTTGGAAGAGTTTGTTACAGCCGAGGCGCTGAAGTAGTAGCCGCGCCCACTGCAGGTGCGTGCGAGGGAGGCACTGTAGCACGAGCACAAGATGGCGGCGTGTGAAATCTGTTTGCGCAGTTGCTAGGGAGACCACACACGGGTGGTGGCGTTCGAGTTAGAGAAGATAAAATTCCAGACACGCGCTCCATCGATCGAGCACGTGAGCGTGAAACAGGAGAAGATGGCAGCACAGGTGGAGGAGGAGCAATATGGGAGGCAGTTGCTAGAGTGGGACGAAGTACTGTTAGAGCGCCCGAGCAAAGCGTTGGCATAGCAAAAAGTTTTGTTTACAAACGTCCACATAGGAGTGACGTGTAGACATAGAACTGTCTTATAAAGTGGTAACACTGAGCGCAGGCGCGATGTCACAAATAACACTCAAGGAGGGACCAAAAGTTCTGATCCTGAAGCAGTTATCCTTCGGAAGTTCTCTAAGAGTTGCAATGTCTTGCTTGATAGAGGCCAGTTGAGTCTCTTCATCAGTGAGGCAGTGGACAATGTCCTCTGTTTCATGCTGCAAGCGAAGCACATGTTCGTGTTCACTAGACCACTTTGACAGGAGAGTTTCGAACTTGTCACAATTATTAATGCACTCACAGACAATATCATTGCTCATGACAGAAGAGCCAGAGCTTGACGGATCACACGAAAAAAGCGTGTTCGGTGGCTGATAAAAACACCAAGCGGTGTGTCATATCAGGAGGAAGTTCGTGGTGAAATAAAACCTCAATACCCACAATAGGTTCCAGAATGTCGATCACCAGAAAGTTACACTTGAGTGCACAGCTCAGTGACAGGTGAATAATGAAGGTCGTTGAACTAATACATGGGAGTTGCATGGTGTTGACAGCCTGAAGTACAGCATGATGTGGGTGAAGGGGGCCAGTAGCCATGGAAGTAGGTAACAAAGAGACATCGGCACTGGTGTCAATGACAAAATGGGCTCTAGTAACGCAGTCATGTAAATATAGGCGACCATCAGAAGGTGAGGCGTCGCGAACAGAATGAAGCACATGTTGGTTCCTGTTCTTGTGAGAGCAGGAGGTGGCGCCTAGATCCTCCTGCACTCTGTGTTTGGGTGAAGGCACGGTGGCCAACACTTCTTCGCCGCATCACCGAAACGACTAGGATAATAACAGTACGAGTAACGAGTTACCTATTTCTGTGGGATGCGGATGAGTGGAGGAAGCCCTCGTCAGAGTCAGATGGGCTGTTAGCTGGCAGCGCCGGCGATCAAGGCGGAAAAAGTGAAGCTGAGACTCATTCAGCGTGAACTTGACGATTCTGGCCCAGCTGCCTGCAGGTGGCTTCTGTAGCGCACGGGCAACCACGCCCAGAAGCAAGCAGATACTTCAAGGACCGATAATCGGAGTTGAATCAGGGCTGATATGCCTCATGGAGACAGGCGTCGTACAGCCTGTCGGTGACGCGGATGCGTCCACTCATAAGCTGAAAAATGTTGTAGGTGTGGGCTGTCTGTACAGTGAAAGGGAATTGCTTGACCAGACGGCCATGAGGGTGGAGTCAAGCATTCCATGTTCACTGAACAGCAATCGGAGGTGGTGACACGGTTGTGAAGGCTCCTTTTCTCCTAAATGCTCTTCATGTATAATGAGTCTGATCCTCTCATCAGGAGTATAGGTGACCCTACATCTACATCTACAGATGAAATACATCTTCCCAAAATTCTCCCAATAAACTAAAGTCGGCCGTCTGCCTTACCCACAACTGTCCTTACATGTTCGTTCAATTTCATATCGCTCTGCAATGTTACACCCAGATATTTGAACGACGCGACTGCATCAAGAAATTCACAACTAATGCTGTATTCGAACATTGTGGGATTGTTTTTCCTACTCATGCGCATCACCTTACATTTTTCTACATTGAGAGCTAGCTGCCATTCTTCACACTAACTAGAAATTTTGTCTAAGTCATCCTACATGCTATTACAGTCAATTAAAGACGACACCCTCCCATACACCACAGCATCATCAGCAAACAGCCGCAAATTACTAGTTACTCTGTCCATCAGATCATTTGTATAGATAGAAAATAATAGCTGTCCTATCACACTCCCCTGAGGCACGCCTGACGATACACTCGTCTCTGATGAACACGCCCTCGAGAACAACGTACTGCGTCCTATTACTCCGGAAGTCTTCCAGCCAGTCACAAATCTGTGAACCTATCCCATATGCTCGTATCGTAGTTAGCAGCCTACAGTGTGACACCCGGTCAACCGCCTTTTTGAAATAGAGAAAAACACGATCTGCCTCTTGCCCTTCATCCATGGCTCGCAAGATGTCATGTGAGAAAAGGGCTGAGTTTCACATGAACGATGCTTCCTAAACCAGTGCTGATTCATAGAAAGAAACTTTTCCGTCTCATGGAAATTTACTATATTCGAACTGAGAATATGCTCCAAAATTCTACCAGAAACTGATGTCAACTATATTGACCTGTAATTATGTGGGCCAATTATCTTTCCTTTCTTATAAACGGTAGTCGCCTGCGCTTCTTCCAGTTACTAGGAACTTTGAGCTGAATTAAAGATTCGCGATAAATGCAAGCTAAGTAAGGGGCCAATGCCGCAGAATACTCTTTGTAAAACCGAACTGGTATTCCATCCGGACCAAGAGACTTTTTTGTATATAGCTCTCTCAGCTGCTTCTCTACACCGGAAATATCTATTATTATGTCCTCCACTTCGGAGTTAGTACGTTTATAATATGAAGGAACATTTGTACGGTCCGCGTGCGTGAACGATTTCTTAAAGGTTAAATTTAGAACTTCAGCTTTCTGTTTGCTTTTTTCTATTACTGCCCCAGAATGATGATGTGCTTGGATAGTGGGCTTTGACCTGCTTATCGATTTTACATAGGACCAGAATTTTCGGGTTCTGGGAAAGATATTTTGCTAAGGTATGTTTGTGGTAATTATTGTATGCTTCGCGCATCGATCTTTTAATAGACGCACTAATGTTGAAACGTGTCCATAAAAAATTATTTTTATAAGAAAATGTCTAATATTATGCCTCCTGTTTTGTATCGAGTAACTTGCTTGCAAGAAAATGTATAATATCGCTTCTACTGTATGTATCGATATGTGTAAAGTTTCATCTCTGGCAAAGATCATGTATTGCATAGCATTGTAGCTCGCACTGAGAGAGAGAGTAGCACTAGTGGTTCAGCTCGCTTAGAGAGCGGTTGGGTTGTGTGTATGGCTCCGATGTAGAGCAGAGGCTGCTTTGCCAGCAAGTCAGAAGTTGTATTATGTAGGTAATGTAATGCTGTTTATCAATAATAAGTAACTTAACCCTGTTTCATATTTCATTTACGCAGTTAGAAAATTAACCCACTTCCTTCATTTGATAATTACTTGATTTAGTGGAGTGTTGATTTGAATAACATTATTGAACATATTTCATTATTGGTGCGATAGTAAGAGAATAGTTGATTTGGATTTCAATAATAACTGATCGACATTAACTCTCACAGTCAAGCATTAAGAAAGTGATTTGTGGTTTTTCTTATATCTTTCTCGCAGTCAAAATTTTTGAGTATAGTCAGTGTCTGTTTCAAAAGGTTACATGTCACAGTTGTTTACTTAAAAGATCCGTTGCGCACAAAATCAATTTAATGCACTGTTTCTTGTACATTAAGATCAGGGCCATAATTAAACCAAATAGCTGAGTTAATGAACAATTTATTGTCTGATTTAACGAAAGGTTCAACATTACAAAACACGCGTACAGTTTTTATCTGGCGCCCTTTCTGCCAGGATAGTTCACAAACAGGATCGTGACGTAGTTAGATACGTAGTCTTATTTCAGTTAGTTTGTCTTTTCCACTAACCAACTTACCTTTTGGCTCTTGATTTAATTTTTGTAGCACCATCCTCTGTTGTAGCAACAGTAGCATAGTAATTGTTTCTGTAGTCTGTTACTTACCATTCTTGAGATTGTGTAGTATTGTTTATAGTAGATGAATTGAATATACAAATAATTGCATTACTACTGAACAAGCCTCTCTTTTATATTGCCTGATGTTTGTTGTAATGAAAGTTCTAGTACCGCGGAACTCGTGTGATAATTAACGGTTTGCGTAATCTCGATTGTGATTGTATGTTGCACTAGCCCGATTCAACCTATTGTTCTCTCATAATTACTGTGTGTAATTTTCAAAAAAAAATTAGCAGTAGGTGAAAATAAATATTATTGGTCACTTTACTGCAAAATTCTGTTAACTATGTCGAAGAATAGGAGAGTCCGCGCTGATGCTAAAACTACTTCCGAAAATGAGACCTTGAATGAAGCAAGGAGAGAAACTGAATTTTTACAAGAGTCTTCTCACTGCACTGATACAAATACGACAGTAAATACCGTGTCTGAAAACGCGGAACAGATTAGTTCGGGAACAGACAATGTGGATAATGACAAAGTACAGGATTTGACAATACAGAATTCCGATTCTTGTAATGTGGTTGCGGAAAATAATGCATCGGTTCCGCCTAGCTCTGCTACAAAAAATACTTGTGCGACGGCTATGGAAAACGTATTACCAAATGATTTCATGCAAATTTTATTGTCACAGCTCTCTAAATTAAATGAGAATAGTCAATTACAATCTCAGAAATTAAATGAAAAACTTGAGAATAGTCAATTACAATCCCAGAAATTAAATGAAAAACTTGAGGAACAATCTCAGAAATTAAATGAAAAACTTGAGAAAATTGAACAAACGTGCGATTCGAGGTTTGTGAGTATTCAAAGTAGTTTTAATAAGATAAACGAGGACAACAATCGGTTCAGGGAACAACTGCTCAATACTTTCAAACGTGAATCTCAGCAAATAAGACAAGATATTCGCGACGAGATTAACCCGGTAGTGGAAAGCCTTGCGTCACGAGTCGAAAATATGGAAACTACTGAACTCGCTCAATTGAAGCAACAGAGTAATCTAGTTGTTGAAAAGTTGCAGAACTTCCAGTCAGTCACGACGGAACAGATCAATAAAATAAATAAACAGTTTGAAGATATTACTGTTAAGATTACCCAAATTAGTGATAACACTGACAAAAGTTCGGATGTAACGCATCCTACCCCGTTTAATGAAACTAATGAATATCTCGCCCTTGACCGTTTCAAACAAGATCAAATGACCATTAATCAGCAATACAAGGCTGAGGTCAGAAAATTAGATGATCGCGTGGCGCGAATAGAGAGGAAATTTGACCACACTTGTGGAAATCCATACGAAGATGTGGAAGAAAATTTGAACGAAAATGACAATGATGATTCGAGCCAAGTAGGTCGCTTGGTACGTGAACGAAGTGTACCTCATAGTAACAACAATGAAGACGCAGTGCGTAGTTTACGCTCACTTACGCCGCACGGGCGAAAGGAAGCGTTTGACTACAAGCATTTCCTGACTGTACGTAAATTCAAGACATTTAAAAACTCTCCGAATGACTTGCACCCTAAAGAGTGGTTGCAGCAATTCGATTATTGTCTTCCCCCGAATTGGCCACTTGAGCACAGATTAGAATTTATATGTGGTTATCTGGAAGGCGAGCCAGCCACCAGAATGAGAGCTATTGCACAAGAGTGCTATAGCGAGAATCACTTCCGACGCTCATTTCTATCCGCATACTGGTCGGAAGCGGCACAAGACCGCGTTAAAAACAGTATTGCGACTTTCAAAACTTTTGAGCGATCAAATTTCTCGAGCCCTGTGGAATATTTCCAAAACTTAGTATACAAAAATCAATTTTTATCGGCACCTTACTGCCCTGCGGAATTAATCAGAATTTGTTTGAACAAATTGCCTCTACACTTGCGTCAAATTGCCATTGCGGCACGATGCAAGAATGATATTGAAGCCTTTAGAAATCTCTTACAAGACTTAGAAGAAGAAGACGAGGAAAATTCCTCGCGTAGTCGATATTTTGAAACAAACAGATATGATCGCCGGTCGCAACAAAGCCCGCCGCGTACTAAACGTTATTCAGAGCACGACGATAAACCAAAAAATAACTCTTTCACTAATGAATCTTACAAACAAAGTCGCGACAATGAGAACGGTGAGTTTCATGATCGTGACATTAACCGTGGAAGTTTTCGTGGCCGCAACCGAGGTGGTGGTTTTGGTCGCGTAGGACGCTACAATAATTACTATCATAACAGCAATACTTCGAATGATACTAATTGGCGTGATAGACGCAATACTGATAGTGATCGCGAGACTGAAAATCACAACAATAACGCTGAGAAGCGTAGTCGGGAGGGCACACGCGATAATTCTCGTGATCGCCTTCCACGATACGAAAACACAAATCGGGCCCAAAGCAGATCGCATACCCCAGAAAGACAAGAGCAAAGCATTGAAATTCAGTAATTTTGCTGGGGTAGAGAGTCCATTAATCTGTTTTGGACACACCAAGTGGCGATTGGTGCCCCGTTCTCGAGCTGAGTGTCACTATTCTTCCGCTTTTCCTTAGTGCGCTCTATCTACCTCTTTTTCTCACTGTTACTTTTCTCTAACTCTGAATACTTATGCTCTGTGCTACGCTGGGATATTGTCATACGAAACTTTGATTATCTTGCAATTTGCATATAACGAACTCTGTGGCTGTGCAAGACAAATAAAATTAATGGAAATTTTTGATTGTGTAATCTAATCAAGTTCCTATGTTTCAGAAAATATTAGATTTTTCTTCTGTGTTACTAATTGCATAACTTACGAAGTTCTGAGCAAGTGAAGAAGATTTTGAGTTGACATGAGCATTTGGTAAGCCAAGAACATTATGGAGGATGATGAGTAAGGCAATACACAATATGTCATGGTGGTCTTTAAAATGCATTATTGTTTATGGATAAATGATGGTAAGGAAGGTATTGGTAACAGTCAAAGATGTTTGATAAATGTAATTATGTGGACGAGATTATGCAATGATTATGAAGCAATTATGAGGAGAATCGCTATGTTGCTAATGATGACGAGATTATACAATGATTATGAAGCAATTATGAGGAGAATCGCTATGTTGCTAATGATGCTATGTTCTGTTCTTTTCTTATGTGCTTACTCGCACTGCCCTTTTGTGTTTTCTCTTTGTGCTTATGTGCACCATTTTGTATATTGATGCATTGTGCCTTCAATGGCATGTGTGATTGGTGAGATTCATATCCTTCTGATGATCTGTAATTATTTGTAATTATGTGTAATGAATATTTCTAATTATGCTTGCAGCTATGCGTATTGCTCTTGTAATCAAAGCTTACCGCTATGCTCACTAATTATATACCTAAGCCCTACCACTATGCTAATTAATTTTATAATGAAGCTCAATGACAATGTATGGTTATGCTTATACGTTCCACACAGCCATCTATCTTGCAAACTTGCAGCTATGCCATAAACTGCGCCTAGTTAAGTCTAGAAAGATAATGCACAGAAATATTTTGCTTTTGCTTACTACTATCTTCCAAATTTTATTGATGATCTTGTTGATGAAAATCTGCAGCTATGCCTAACGAATATTACGTCTGTGTTTATGTTATTGGATGATTTACTGTAATGTACATCTAGTACTGTGCCAAAATTTGCACTAATTGTTTTGTTTGACCCTACTGTTGACCCAGACAGACACAGACATGACCTGTTGACTTGAACCTCTTTTGATATTCTCACGAAACTACCCTGATGTATTATACCTTAAGGCAATGAAATATGTAGCTCAGTTGAGACAAAAGCCTGGCCATGGCAACTTATGTAATTTAAGTGTTATAATTTGTGGTAATGTAATCACCATCATAGTGATATATATTAATTTAAAGAGATATGAACTAATGGTAATTGGAATGTCAATTTAAGTTATATCATGCCAAATTGATGACAAGCACCCTCAATGTATTTCATACGATTATGTGTTTGTAAAGCAATATGTACATAGTATGTAAAGCCTTGTGCTTATATGAAATGACACTAATGTTGTAGATACTCTAAAATAAGAATTAAATTACTCATTAGTATTCAAATGTATCCGTCTTCAAGACACTACTTGTAATGTAAAAATATGGTTTAATACCATGACCCCATTTGTACCACTTGAATTTGTGGGAAAATATTTCTGTAGATATGTTCTAATCAATGACTTTTCTTTCAGTCTAAACTGAAATATCATGACTATGTTACTAATTTGTGTGTAAAATGCTTTATTTCATGTACTTTGGACACGCATGGGAAGTGGCGATTTCGCACACGAGATTCCAGAATGCACACAGAACAATGGACGAGTTACTATACACCACTGATTTTGGGCCTTTTAATGAAGATGTTTGTTGGATGATGTTTGGCCACACAGTACTGTCCATTGCAGCCTTGGCCACCCACCACCAGTTTGCTCTAATTTTGGCTATGCTGATGCAGTCTGCTAATAGCTCTGTTGGTTGGAGCACACTTGGTTGTCGAATTGCATGGAGGAATACATCAGAACCTTTTCCCCATGACTTCCACTTCAATGCAACCAGCCAGCCCGCCTACAGTGTGGTGTAATCTTACAGTGTTTTGTGTTCGTGTGCAGACCTAAAATGAATGTTAGGAGCTAATGTGCTATTCGTGTGCATATACTATTCAGTGCCTCCCATTGCAAACGTTGTCCACAGGTTCATTACCAGTGTTTAGGTATATTTCATGGTTCTTTCACAGTCAGTGACCAAAATAAAATTGTGCTCTTGATAGATACATATACTTAGTCTGAAATGTCATTGTGCCTATTCGATTGACAAACGTTATATTGAAATCCTATTGTGCTGAAGCAGTAACATTATTTTGTACATGATCAGAAGCCTATGTAGTCAAAAATTCTACATGTATGTTCTAGCATCCATGAAAGTATAGCATTTTAAATGCATCACAGAATACAAAACTGACACTTTATCTTATACTAAGTGCACTAAAAATTTACATAGACTACATTGTGCACAAGATACAAATGTTCATTTTATGTTCCCAAAATACTGATCTCTTGTACAAAATGTAAACCCATGGAACTTACACTACTGTGTGTATTACTTGTAATTACCACATTTTCTTTAACGAATGATGACATTAGTTAAAATATCTTTTGTAAAACTTTGTATATGTTCATGTTTATTATTGTATATTTTTTTTCCATTTGTGTATTACTTCTAGCTATCTCATTTTCTCCACTATATCATTTGTCAAACTATGTTTTCTGAAATTCTATATATATACTTATGTTTACCATTATGTATAATTGTCATATATTCCACTTATTGCTGATATTCTGTAAATTTTGACATTTGCTTATGCCTGTCACACCCTGTACCTCTCCATGCATGACTTTTGATGGTACTGTTCTGTAAAATGGCATGTATTTATGACTGTCACATTTTTTTTTTAAAATTTTCTATGTACTCCATCTGTTGTTTTGATCTTGTTATATTTTGGATGTCATTAATGGATTTTTGGACTTGAAATTCAGTAATTTTGCTGGCTAGGCAATGCCATTGGCATCACCCACCCTACAAAATGTTAATAGGTAGGAGGGGGGTGATGAAACGTGTCCATAAAAAATTATTTTTATAAGAAAATGTCTAATATTATGCCTCCTGTTTTGTATCGAGTAACTTGCTTGCAAGAAAATGTATAATATCGCTTCTACTGTATGTATCGATATGTGTAAAGTTTCATCTCTGGCAAAGATCATGTATTGCATAGCATTGTAGCTCGCACTGAGAGAGAGAGTAGCACTAGTGGTTCAGCTCGCTTAGAGAGCGGTTGGGTTGTGTGTATGGCTCCGATGTAGAGCAGAGGCTGCTTTGCCAGCAAGTCAGAAGTTGTATTATGTAGGTAATGTAATGCTGTTTATCAATAATAAGTAACTTAACCCTGTTTCATATTTCATTTACGTAGTTAGAAAATTAACCCACTTCCTTCATTTGATAATTACTTGATTTAGTGGAGTGTTGATTTGAATAACATTATTGAACATATTTCATTATTGGTGCGATAGTAAGAGAATAGTTGATTTGGATTTCAATAATAACTGATCGACATTAACTCTCACAGTCAAGCATTAAGAAAGTGATTTGTGGTTTTTCTTATATCTTTCTCGCAGTCAAAATTTTTGAGTATAGTCAGTGTCTGTTTCAAAAGGTTACATGTCACAGTTGTTTACTTAAAAGATCCGTTGCGCACAAAATCAATTTAATGCACTGTTTCTTGTACATTAAGATCAGGGCCATAATTAAACCAAATAGCTGAGTTAATGAACAATTTATTGTCTGATTTAACGAAAGGTTCAACATTACAAAACACGCGTACAGTTGTCTCTGATGAACACGCCCTCGAGAACAACGTACTGCGTCCTATTACTCCGGAAGTCTTCCAGCCAGTCACAAATCTGTGAACCTATCCCATATGCTCGTATCGTAGTTAGCAGCCTACAGTGTGACACCCGGTCAACCGCCTTTTTGAAATAGAGAAAAACACGATCTGCCTCTTGCCCTTCATCCATGGCTCGCAAGATGTCATGTGAGAAAAGGGCTGAGTTTCACATGAACGATGCTTCCTAAACCAGTGCTGATTCATAGAAAGAAACTTTTCCGTCTCATGGAAATTTACTATATTCGAACTGAGAATATGCTCCAAAATTCTACCAGAAACTGATGTCAACTATATTGACCTGTAATTATGTGGGCCAATTATCTTTCCTTTCTTATAAACGGTAGTCGCCTGCGCTTCTTCCAGTTACTAGGAACTTTGAGCTGAATTAAAGATTCGCGATAAATGCAAGCTAAGTAAGGGGCCAATGCCGCAGAATACTCTTTGTAAAACCGAACTGGTATTCCATCCGGACCAAGAGACTTTTTTGTATATAGCTCTCTCAGCTGCTTCTCTACACCGGAAATATCTATTATTATGTCCTCCACTTCGGAGTTAGTACGTTTATAATATGAAGGAACATTTGTACGGTCCGCGTGCGTGAACGATTTCTTAAAGGTTAAATTTAGAACTTCAGCTTTCTGTTTGCTTTTTTCTATTACTGCCCCAGAATGATGATGTGCTTGGATAGTGGGCTTTGACCTGCTTATCGATTTTACATAGGACCAGAATTTTCGGGTTCTGGGAAAGATATTTTGCTAAGGTATGTTTGTGGTAATTATTGTATGCTTCGCGCATCGATCTTTTAATAGACGCACTAATGTCTACTAACTTTTTCCTGTCATCATTTGCGTGTTCGTTTTTAAACCGACAGTGCGACAGTCTTTGCTTTCTCAGTATCTTTCTAACATTATTATTATACAACGGTCTGGTTCAGACCCTCCACTCGGCTCCAAACCAAAGGACCCCGATCAAACCTGGGAACAATGCTACAGTTCTGCATCGCGTGGGAGTAGCCCAGCGATCTGGAGCACCACGTTGCGGATCGCGGGGCCTTCCGCGTCGTAGGTTCGAATCCTACGTCGGGCATGGATGTTTGTGTTGTCTTTAATGTAAGTTGATTCATAAGTGGTTTGTAAGTTTAGGGACTGATGACCCCTCAGTTAAGTCCCAAAAGCTTCACAAACATTTGAACATTGACTGTTCTGCTTTCACCCTGCGTGCGAGAGCAGCAGCCTTCACCAATTCCGCCAGCCGCCTGTAGGAACTGAGGATGTCATCAGAACCCAAGGGACAAGCGTCATTGATGCTGACGTGAGCCACGACTTGCAGTCAACCGCACCCCGTACACCTGATAGCCGCCGACAAGGCTGCCTCAACTTCTCGGATGAGGCACCCCGGCAAACACACCAAGTGCACTTTGGACTTCTTTCCAGATCTCGATGCTATCTGCCTAAGTGGCTCCATCATGCGCCTAACATTGGAACTCTCAATAACTAATAATCCCCTCCCCCCAATGCACCTGCTCGGACCCTGCCGAAGGAGTGGCCACATGTCCGAGAGGGCGAGTTGGCGTGGCCAGATGGCCAGCGTCCACATGGCTCTTCCGGCTCCAGCGATGCGAACGTCGTTCAACCAGCCACTCCCCTTGCGGAGAGGGCAACTCGACCACGTCCGATACACCTGAAGGTGCCTCGACAGCAGGGACAGAGGGCGAAGCGTGAGACACCTGAAGTGTCCCTTTCGACGTACCCCACCGCCGCTGAACCCCGAGACAGCAGCCTGAAGACGGCTGACCGTAGCCAACAGTACGCTCAGCTGTTCGCGAAATGTGGCCAACTCCTCCTGCATCTTCACACAGCAGGCATACATCCTATCCATCCTAACGATACAATTGACTGTAAAGAGTAGAAAAATAATAAAATTTTAACTAGTCTTGTACTTTAATAAAGGCGGCTGGCAGCTGACCTCTCCAGGATGGTCTTCTTGGTGGCGGTATAGTGATTGGCGTTTGAGGGAGATATCACGAGGTCACATATGAGGTCGATGTGTTCATGAAGGTGAGTGATCAGACAAGGTAGCGAGCAGCGTTATCAACCAAATAGTGGTCGAAGATTTGCTCGACAAGAGAGAACTAAGTTCTGGGAGCCTTGAAAGAGAAAGGCGGCAGCTTGGGCAGTCGACCAGTAGGCGGAGACGGCGGTGGATCAGGTGCAAAAGGTGGATCCTTGCCGACAGCAGGGTTGATGAACATTTTCTGAGGCGGGGTTTGAATCACGAGCGGCGCAACAGGTGTCCCCGTCCCCGTGGGACCATTATGTTGAGTGGATGAGCGGTAGCACTGTCAGGAGCAATGTCGCAGTTGTCTGGCGCGGTAGAGGCACCAGTGTGTGCCGTGAAAACAGGCGACTGCACGAACGACACCGGCCGTTAGAGTCCATATGTGTCAGCCGTGTAACTGAGCAGTAATGTCTGTTGTGATCGTGGCACAGCATCACCTGATGTGGAACACGGTTGCACATAGGAAGCGCTGACACTATGAACAGAGTTTGGGTGTGTTGCACTGCTAGGTCAGTGGCTAGGGGCAACAAAGCCCTTGTTGAACACAGTTGAAAACGACGGTTGCACAACACTAGCGGCTACAGGACTGTCCTCAAAGTTCATTGCACTGACGGAGAAAGGTGCGTCCAGGGCGTCCAGGGCACAACACACGTAGTTCTCGGACATGAGAACATGTTCTGAGAAAGTCTATGTCACGAAGATAAGGATGTAATGCTCGACGACGTAAGAAGAGCAGATCCTTATGTCGTAAGGAAAGCTGCATGATGAAATCCTGGCGGTGGTCGAAGAGGCGAGGTCATTGTAGCTGGCGGGCGGTGAACAAAGAACCGTCGCATTTCAGCGAAAAATCGGCGCGAAAGTCCCGAATTTCACTTGCACTCACGAAGATATCAAAAACGGCGAACACGCGGTCACCATTATGGGAATAAGAGGGGTTGTGGCCCAGGTAAGCGCCATACACAGAGAACGTATAACCTTTATTGTTCTCTCGGTGAGTTACAAGTCGCAACTGCCTAAATATGGCGGCAGGTACCTGTGCCGGAAATCTGCCCCAAAGATCATGGTCACAAAGATGAGCATACATGTGTTAGTATAGACCACACAAGTTTATTTACGGCACCACAAATCCTTTCATCATATATGCATACTGAAAACTGTACTGGATCAGTATAAAAATATTAACTTCAGTACTTTATTTCGCATCTGTTTGTGATCATTAGAATACAAAGAAGTTGCGGATGAGGTATAATTTCCTGTATAACTGAAAGTAGTAGTTCGTATTTTGCATAGTACTTACTGAATTCTCAGTTTATTCCATACAACAGTTGCTAATTCATAATTAATTACTTTCATCCATAAAAAGAAGCTTTATTTTTCAGTATATAGAATTCTATGGTTTGAAAATGGTTGTATATAATTGTATAAATCTTGCTCCTAGGATCGGTGCAATTGTAACGTAAGAGAATTATGGTATAAAAAAAATTTCTTTCTTAAGAAACAATCTAGTGTAACAGTGTTAATAATAACTACTTAAATAAAAGAGGAATTTCATCATTTTTGATTGTTGTGGGCTGCTGCTGGAAGAGCTTTCGGACAACAAACTCATTTTGGCACTATTATGTAGTGAACTTGGAGTAAACTGCACGCTGTATTAATTCCATGCTTCAGTCTCCACATTTCTGTAAGATACAAATCATTAACTCCTATGTCACGGAGGCATCAACTTCAAATATTTTTATACATTCATGGGTAGTTTCTGAGAAATACTTCAGGCAGTCTATGGCTATAAGTTTTATTTCTAAGTATGGAAGAGATTTAGGCACTGCAATGTTTAATTGTTGATACATGTTTATTGTAGGTAATTTACAAATTGGGTCGTAAGGAAGTTTGAGAGATATTCAGTAACTTCTAGTAGTTTACTTTCATTGGAATTCGAATTAAGACGTATTAATCTAGCCATGAGTGAATCACTTCTTTCATATCTGATCTCAGCACTTGAAGGATTTTCTCTGAAAGTGGCTTCATCTACTTACATGTTTTTTTTACGTTCCATGGGAATCTGCAGGAGTCGATGTATTGCCAAACCTTTCACACTGAATGCGGCTATTCCTGTTGCAGCACTGATGGCCACTTTTTTTTATTTAAAGCCTTTGAATCCAGCATTTCAGCGTTTTTTTATTATTATTAAAAATCCCTTTCCAGTGCCACGAGATCCACTCACAATATAACGTAGTACGTCAGCGTTATTATCAGCATTGTCCATTTTTTGTGATCATGTCGAAACTATCTTTTGATCAATATTAAGCTTTGTGATAATATATTTTCTAGGCTCAAATCAGGCTGCTCATCTTCCAGCACATATGTTTCAAAATTGCTCTGAACTTGATACATTTAGCTTGAAATTGTTCTTAAGTAAGAAAAATGCGATTTTAAAGTGTTGACGTAAAGTAAAGATTAAAATAGTTTTTTTGCTCAATGATTGCATAATACTGGACTGCAATTTTGCTGACTAAGTTTTAGAAAATTTTGGTTAGTTGTACCACATAAATCTTCACAGCAGTACCAATTTTGACCTTTTCCATGTTTTCTTACATCCCCTAAGACAGCTTCTCCAGAATCGTCAGTTTCAATTTCTTTATCTTTAGTTACACTTCGTGTGGGTAATATGGCTCTTCTCTGTTCTGATTTCCCAGAAAAGGATCTAATTTGTCCTGTAATGTAGTATCTGAAGCACATGCGTTCAATGTTTCTAAGGATGTTGTATAGCAACAAGAGTTCTGAACCAACCCTCTCCGGGGGGCACCACCTTGACGAAGCACTGTCCGTGCGGGTGGAGAGGCTTGCGTATCCGTGTGAAGCTGAGGGGTATACCGAAGGCCTCAGCTGATGGATCAGACCAAGCGTATCCCACAACGTCCCGCCTTCCTTATCCTCTCCCAGACCTTTTCCAATTCCTTTCCCAACGCAAGATGTGATGCGATCCGTGCTGAGGGATGCGTGGCACATGGGTGGATGTGTCTCGAACGGCGCTTCAGGGATACCGGGCGACTTCCCTGAGTAAGTAGCCTTCCACCGCGTAGGGTTATCGTGGTGTGGACCATATAAATCCCCAAATCTCGTGGGACTAAGATGAACACAGAGAAAGAAAGTATTTTAAAAGAATCTGAGGGGCAATCTGAGACCTCAGATACTCAGACATCGGGATCAGGACCGATGGAGTGCACTCCTACTTCTGAATCAGGGTCTAGACCTGAGCAAGAAGTGGGAACTGTAACGGAGAAGTTGGACCAGATTAGGATTAAGGCTTTGTCTGGGACTCAGACGAGGAAACTTCTCAAGGAAAAGAACCAAAAGGAAGGAAAAGAATGGCTTCCTAAGCATAAGTGGAGGGAATCAAAAGGGCTTGAGCTCAAGACCCACAAAAAGAAACTGCCTCAGGTCGAAGGGGATACACAGACCACCTCAAAGACAGGTGGCAAGAGGGTTAGGGAGGAATCTAAGACTCCCTCCTCTCTGAAAAAGCGTGATCCTAAAAGGCTGAGGCAGGAAATAGGGAAACAGGCCTATAGTACTGCAGTCTCGGTCTTTAGAATGGCGGTTGTCCAAGAAGGATACCCACTGGTGAGCATCACCTCACAGCAGGAGGAGCTCGTGCAGATGGCCCTCTTTGAAGAGATTGGGTAGGACGCTGGTCCAGGAACCAAATTCAGGAGGGTCTATCTAGATCGCGGTGCCCTCATTTTTGTCTGCGAGGGGGAGCACTCAGCAGAATGGCTTAAGGACAAGGTGCCCATGATATCCCCATTGGAGGATGCGAAGCTGCTGGTCAAGACAGCAACCGAACTCCTGAAGACCGCAAAGGTATCAATATGGGTACCAAAGATCCTTAAGGATGTCCATCCAAAGACTGTTCGAGAAAATAAGGGTCCAGAACCCAAAAGTCTTGACAGAGGATTGGAGGGTAATTAACCAAAAGGTCATTGCAGAAGGACAACCCTGGTGGTGGAGGTCGGAGAGAAGTCCCTGAAGGCAATGCGAGAGCAAGGCCTGAAACTGTTTTTAGGGGTCTCGCAGGTCGCCGTCAGGGTAATCATAGACCTTAAAGGCAAAAATGGCAGCAAGATGGGGACTGGAAGTGCTGCAGATAAAACTGAAACACAGTAAAGGGGCCAATGCTGCCCCTGGAGGTAAGCTGATTTATGCAAGAAATCTAAAAAACTCCAGAACATGCATTTATGTTAGAAATGGAATACCTTTCATACCAATGATGGAGTTTTGTTCCAGGGACCTGGTGACCATCAAGATGCAGCAACGTGAGAAAGGTATAACGAGGGAAATTGTTTGGGCCTCAGCATACCTTCCTTCTTACGAAGACAGCTCTCCTCCTTCTTTGGAAGTGAGGAGACTGAAGGAAGCCTGCCATCGGCAAGGCGACGAACTGGTGGTGGGATGTGATGCTAATGCCCACAATCTATCGCGGGGCAGCAAGGACACCAACAGTAGAGGTGAGCACCTTCTTGAATTTCTCCTATCTAACAATTTGGAGATCCTGAAGAGGGGTGATGAACCTACATTCAGGAATAGTAGAAGGGAAGAAGTAATTGACATAACTTTTGGTTCCATGATGATTCGAAGTTACATCAAACAGTGGCATGTGGACCTTGAGCCATCCTCATCAGATCACATGTATATTAAATTCAAGGTTGAAATGGGAACCAGACAGACCATGGCCTATAGGAATCCCAGGAAAACAGGCTGGGAGATATATAGGAGAGACCTTGACTTCAGCCTATCGGAAATTAAAACTTCGATAAGGAATCCAGCAGAGTTTGAGTAAGTAGCAGAGGCAGTAACCTCTGCTATAGTGACCTCATACCAGGACAACTGCTCAATCACCAAGAAGTGCACAAATAGGAGTGTGCCTTGGTGGAATAATAACCTGGAAATGCAAAGGAAACAGGTACGAAGACTGTTTAACCTTGCGAGGCGCAAAGGACAATGGGCAAAGTATCGTGAGGCCCTTGTCAATTACAACCTTGCCATCAGACGGGCAAAAGAGGCATCCTGGAAGGTATTCTGTGAGGAAGTGGAGGGCACAGTTGCTCAAGCGAGACTTCATAAAATCCTCACTAGGGTACCAACTAATCCAGGAGGAAGGAGGATGGGGAGTATACAAATACAGCACATGAAGCGCTGGAAGTGCTCCTCAAGACTCACTTTTCTCAATATACTCTGGGGGATAACTCAGACCAGAATGCGATTCCAGAGAGACAACGGTTCTCAGGTATTCGCAGGTATTTGGCCAAGGAGTGTGTCGATTTCAGTAAGGTCCGATGGGCGTTGGGAACATTTCAACCGTTCAAGGCACCTGGCCCGATGGAAACTTTCCAGCTCTCCTGCAACAAGCGGGAGAAAATCTTATTAGATTCCTATGCAGGCTATTCAGGGTTAGCCTAGCAGCAGGAATCATTCCCAATGCCTGGAGGGCAGTGAAGGTTGTCTTCATTCCAAAACCAGGAAGAATTGATCATACCAAGGCCAAGGATATGAGACCAATCAGCCTGTCCTCCTTCATTCTTTAGACATTGTAAAAGCTGGTTAATGTGCATGTTGGAGAAAGGAGGTTAAGTAGGACTTCTCTACATTCAAACCAACATGCGTATCAACCAGGTAAATCATGTGAGACAGCCCTCCACCAACTCGTTGGGAAGGTGGAGAAAGCACTACACTTTCAGGAAATAGCCCTCTGTATCTTCCTGGACATCGAGGGGGCTTTTAGCAACACGACCTTCGATTACATGGTTAGGGCAGCAGAGGTGCATGACCTAGGGACCACGTTATGTAGATGGACTAGGGCCATGCTCAGTGGAAGAAAGGTAGAGGCTTCCATGATGAATGAAAAAATGGTAATCAACACCACTAGGGGTGACCACAAGGAGGAATTTTTTCCCCTTTATTGTGGAATCTAGTGGTGAATGATCTCATTGGAGAATTAAACTCTAGGCAGTACTTTTGCCAAGGATACGCAGATGATCTTGTCATAGTAATACTTGGCAAATTTGCTGACACAGTCAAGAATATGGCACAAGGTGCATTGGACATTGTGCAAGACTGGTGCAGAAAACAGGATCTGGGGGTTAGTCCTAAGAATACTGTTGTTGTACCATTCACAAAGAAGCATATACAACACTCAAGTTAGAATCTAAAGCTTTTCAATGAAGCACTACCTGTGAAGGGGGCAGTGAAATATCTAGGGGTTCCCCTAGATGAGAAACTGACATGGACCCCTCACATTAGGAATATTTGCACCAAGGCAAAAGGTACTCTTGTAAGTACCAGGAGAGCTTGTGGCAAAAATTGGGACCTGAGCCCCAAGGGTATGCACTGGATATACACCACAATGATTAGACCCAGGATCACCTATGGGGCGGTCGTGTGGTGGAAGAACGTAGAACAGCAGGTTGCTGCTAAGGAGCTTGGTAAGGTGCAGAGATTAGCCTGCTTAGCCATAACAGGCGGAATTAGCAGCACACCAACTGCTGGGATGGAAACCATGCTGGATATGCCCCCATTACACCTTTGGGTCAAGATGGAGGCAGCGGCTGGTGCATACAGACTCAAAACTGGCAACAACTGGAACTCTTTGGGATATCCAGAATCACACACTAGAATAGTGAGTGAAGTAAATATAGGAAAGGTTGGGGAAATGCCAGCCGACTATATTATAACCCCATACTGCTTCAACAAGCCTTTCAATATAACAATTGGAAGTAGGGAGCAGTGGGAGAAAATAGTTCGACACCGTATGGGGGATTTTGTCTGGTTCACTGACGGGTCAAAATCAGACCAAGGCGTTGGGGCCGCAGTATATGGAGTCCAGCCAAGACTAGAGGGCGTCTTCTCTCTAGGGAAACTGGCCTCAGTAATCCAGACCGAAATCACTGCCATCAGGGCACGTGTAGAGGAGAATTTGCGTAGGTGCTACAAAGATCGTAGCATCAATATCTATTCAGACTGCCAGGCAGCCCTGAGAACACTGGCAGCTCCTGCAACAAGGTCTAAAATTGTTGCTGAATGTCACAGGGTTCTTGTGGAGCTAGAGGAAAGCAATAGAGTAAACCTAATGTGTGTCCCTGGCCACTCGGGGATCAGTGGCAACGTACATGCCGACAGATTAGTCAGGATGGGGGCAGAGACTCCATTTATTGGACCGGAACCTGTCCTGACAATCACCAAGGCAATGATCAAATTGGAGCTACGTAACTGGCTCAGAAGACAGCACGTAGAATATTGGACCAAACTCTACCAACAAAAACATGGCAAGGTAATGATGCCAAAGCCATGTTTTAAAAGAAGCTCTGCAATCCTGGGCCTGAACAGGAGAGAGATTAGACTCATGGTTGGATTGCTGACAGGCCATGGGAATTTCAAAAAACACCTACATACAATGGGAATAACAGACAAGGACCCTAAATGTAGGATCTGTGATGACGGTGATGAAACTGCATCACATCTAATCTTCGAATGCATTGCATTGGAGAGTAAAAGGCACAGAACATTTGGGACAACCAGACCCGAAGAAATTGTGTCTAATAAAGAACTGGTAAAGGGACACCTTGCACTGTTCAAGGGCATTGGTTGGCTTTACTAGATATACAGGGAGCGATACCGCACAATAAACTTAGTTTCGATGTGGGCAGTGGCGGGTTGGACCAAGACTGTTTTGGCTTCCCTGAAAAAATCGAATCAAATCAAAAATCTGAACCAACCGTCTGTGTTAGTGTCATGAGGGTCAAATACCGTTATCCCCACCCCCACCCCTGCGCCCTTGACCTCTCGCCTCGACACTAATCAATGGACATCACCAACCTCGAACAGTAGCACAGTTCCTGGGAGGAAATGATGGTTGACATCGAACATGTACTTGCACCTAGTAGGACAATGATGCTCTTAAGAACGAATGACAGATAACAAGTAACAGCACTTTGGAGAAAACCATTACCAGGAATGATGACTGATAACATCAAACATTGTACTTGCACTTAACACAAGACTCTCGCAAACACCCAGAGAACCGCCGCCACAGCTAGTCACTTGTGCAGTCTCCGCCCCCACCACAGCCGCCCCTACCGCCGCCCAAACCGCCCCTTCCCTTTCCCTGGCCATCCACCACCATTCCCAATTATTTTTTATTCCTAACTTTCATATCAAATTAAATACGAAATCTTATGTTTTTGCATTAACAATTTTCCAGAAGGAACATTCCATTTTTCTCGGAATTACTGTTCGTAAGTAGTGTTAACAACAATTGTTTATAAACAATTACCAGTAAAGTCAAGGGACTTGTATGTGCAGTAAACGCAACGTGTCCGACGGTAGATTTATTTGGGGGGGGGGGGACGGAAACGTGATGAGGGCGTCAAGTAGGGACATTGAATTAAGAGTCCTGGGTTCGGAACCTAGTCAGAACCAAACATAATCTAATTTCTTTTTTGGAACGACAATAAATTTATAATTTTCACCACTAAGTGTCATTGCATTTAAATACAATTGAAGGACTCGATAAAAAAACCTACGTACATTTATTGACAATTATTTAGAAATAATTGAACCCAAAGTCAAACATTTGGGACTATTCAAAAAATGAAATGTTCCGTTTTTCGGAACTCGTTAGCCACCTTAGGTCTCTAGGCAAAACAATTGTATACTACATCTTGCTACACTCTGTTAGGTTATCTAATTTGCATATAAACTGAGGCAACCTATGTTTCCATTAACGATTTCCGGAAGAGCATTTCGTTTTCTCGGAATCTGTATATGCAGTTTAGGTAACGTAATATATCGAACCTTAATTACAACTCGTATAGAATGGAATTTTTCAAATGTACAAATATTTGTAAAGCTTATGGGACTTAACTGCGGGGTCATCAGTCCCTGAACTTACAAACTACTTATGAACTAACTTATACTAAAGACAACACAAACATCCATGACCGAGGGAGGATTCCAACCTCCGACGCGGGATGCCGCGCGATCTGCAACGTGGCGCGCCAGACCGCTCGGCTACTCCCGCGCGGCGGAATTTCGCAGATAAATATAGACATCTACATATACATCTATATAGATACTCTGCAAATCACATGCAAGTGCCTGACAGAGGGTTCATTAACCACTTTCACAACCTTTCTCTAATAGCGCGCGGGAAGAAAGAACACCTTAATCGTTCCGTTTTCGATCTGATTTCTCTTATTTTATTGGGATGGTCTTGTCTCCCTATGGAGGTGGGCGCTAGAAAAATATTTTCACATTCAGAAGTAAAAGTCGGTGATTCAAATTTCGCAAATAGATATCGCCGCAACGAATAACGCCGTTCTTTTATTGATTTTCACCTCCAATCGTGCAACATTTCCGTGACGCTTTCCTCCCTGTAATGTGATAAAACAAAACGAGCTGCTCTTCTCTGAACTTTCTCAATATCTTCTGTCAGCCCCATATGGTGAGGGTCCCACACTGGGCAACAGTACTCCAGGAGAGGACGCACAAGTGTGATGTAGGCAGTCTCTTTGGTGGAGCTGTTGCATCTTCGAAGCGTTCTGTCAATGAAACGTTATCTTTGGTTCGCCTTCCCCACAATACTTTTTCTGTGTTTTCTCCAGTCTACGTTGTTCGTAATTGTAACTCCTAGGTATCTGGTAGAATTTACAACCTTAAGGTTTCACTGATTTATCGTGTAGTTGAAATTCAGCGGATTTCATTTAGTGGTCATGTGTATTAGTTCACACTTTTCATTATTTAGTGTCAACTGCCAATTTTCCCACCATGTAGAAATTTTGTCTAGATCTCTTTGCAGTTACTTTTGATCCTCTGTTGACTTCACTAACCGATAAACGACAGCATCATCCGCGAACAGTCTAAGAGAGCTATTCAGATTGTCTCCTAAATCGTTTATAAACACAGGAAAGGGTACACCAGATATCACTTCTGTTTTACTCGATGTCTTGCCGTCAATTACTATGATCGGTGTCTTTGCTGATAGAAAAACGTGAATCCAATCGCACAATTGGGGCGATATTCCGTAAGCACGCAATTTCATTATAAGCCGCATGTGATGTACAGTGTTAAAAACCTTCCGGAAATCCAGAAATATGGAATCGATTTGAGATTCCTTGTCGATGGCACTTAACACTTCATGTGAATAAAGGGCAAGCTGTGTTTCGCAAGAGCGATACTTTCTGCACCCATGTTGGCTATTGGTTAATAGGTCGTTCTCTTCGAGGTAGTTCATAATGTTCGAACAAAGTATATGTTCCAAAATTCTACTGCAAATCGACGTCAATGAGATGGGTCTGTAATTTTGGGGATCACTCCTGTTGCCTTTCTTGAATATTGGAGTGACGTGGGCAACTTTCCAGTCTTTGCGTACGGACCTTCCGCTGAGTGATCGGTTGTGTTTCATAGCCAAGTATGGAGCTATTGCATCAGCATACTCAGAGGTATCTAGTTGGTATACAATCTGGTCCCGAACATTTGTTTTTGTTTAGTGACTTAAGTTGTTTTTCTACTCCAGGAACATCTACTTCTAAATTTCGCATTCTGGCAGCTGTTCGTAGTTCGATTTCTGGAGGGTTCACTTCGTCTTCTCTGGTGAAAGAATTTCGGGAAGCTGTATTTAGCAAATCTGCTTTAGCGGTACTATCATCTGTAGTATTACCATTGCTGTCGTATAGTGAAGGTATTGTTTGTGTTTTGCCGCTAGTGTCTTCACATATGACCAGAATTTCTTTGGATTTTCTGAGAGCTTACGAGACAGGATTTCGGTGTGGAAACTGTTATAAACTTCTCGCTTTGAAGTCCGCGCTAGATTGCGAGTTTCAGTAAAAGATTGCCAATCTTGGGGATTCTGTTTCTGTTTAAAATTTGCATGCGTTTTTCTTTGGTTCTGCAACAGTGATCTGGCCTGTTTTGTGTACCACGGGGGGTCAGCCCCCTCTTTTATTAATTTATTTGGTATAACTCTCTCGATTTCTACTGACATTACGTCTTTGAAAGTAAGCCACAGCTGATCTACACTCGCATTTTTAGTTTTGAAAGACTGAAGACCCTCAGGAAAGCTTGAAGCGAATTTTTATCTGCTTTTTTGAATAGATATATTTTTCGTTTATTTTTGGTGCATTTGGGAATTTCGACATTGTCTCGCTACTACAACTCGATGTTCACTAATCCCTGTATCTGTTTTGATGCTCTTTACTAGCTCCGGATTATTTGTTGCTAGGAGATCAAGGGTATTTTCGCAACATTTTATTATTCTAGTGGGTTCATGAACTAACTGTTCGAAGTAGTTTTCAGAAAAATCATTCAGAACTAGTTCGGACGATGTTTTATATTTGCCTCCGGTTTTGAATATGTATTTATGCCAACATATCGAGGGTAAATGAAAGTCGCCACCGACTATAACAGTATGCTTCGGGTACCTGTTTAAAATGTGATTCAAGCTTTCTTTGAACATTTCGGCAATTGCATCTTCTGAGTCAGGGGGACGATAAAAAGATCCAATTATTAATTTATTCCGTTTGCCAGGTATAACGTCTATCTATACCAACTCAATTTCGCTGCAGGATAGGGATGGAATAAAGAAAGTCGTTGTAATGCTACGGGTGTGTGTACTGTAAGTGTTGTATAACATAAAATTAATGTATGCTACCTCTTGACACACTCTGTTAGATATTGTAATACAATTACAACTTATATGATATGCCAAATTTGTATGTAAGACATAATAAAGAAGTTCATCTGTCACAGGTATATGCACAAGTGTTAAAAAATCGCGCGTTAGATAATAAACGATATGTAACGGTAGCGAACGCCACAAGTCAAAAAGCGAACTTTTGTGTCCATCTAAACAAACACTCTTTCGATGTCCAGATGTATAACAAAACAACAACAGCAAGAAGACATTCTTTACCTTAAACAATTTATCTCGATACATGTGATAGACACCAAGGAAACGGGTAATATGTAATCACAAGCAACGAACGACCTAGAGGAGAACATCGTTTTAAAAATAAAAACGCCTAACAGTAACGTGAATACATTCTCGATCTCCATTGGGATCACATCAAGACACCTGACATCAGTGCAACTAAACACCGGTACAAGGCTGTTAGTATCCTCCGATCGTAAATTGATCATCAAGATCATCCATAAATACAAATTCACATAAAGCACATGACCATCGGACATACGAGACGAAAAATGGTCGATACGATCCTTCCTTTGAGAAACGTACACACATTCTCCATTAGTGCAAACTGTTCCAAATAGAGTGTTCGAACGAACATAGACTTAAAACCTTATTTCTCACACCACACACCAGGGTGTTGAGTTCCATTTACGAAAGTAAAAACAAATGTGCTAACCAAACATACAGACGATCATATTCTAAACCGCCGTTCATCTCACTATCGCTGTAATAAAGTTCATGCACTAATCACACATGGAATAAACCCACACAACTGAATTCGATTTCACCTTGTACCCAATCATAATATTAGTAGACACTGCAAAACATTATTTTCGAAATTTTCCAAGTTTTTACACCATTTAAAATGTCATAGGTCTCTCGCCTATACGTTATATCACGAGTACATCAGAGGCGAAGTACCCGAAAAAATACTTTTCGAAATTTTCCAAGACCTTACAACATATTAGTGGCACAGGTCAAACTTGCAAATACCGATGGTCAAGCACTCCACAAGACGGATAACATCGTTCTTTCTCTATGGTCATCGGTATCTTCTGTTTCATCCTCCAACTAGTAATCCGACAGGTATGTTTTAGAACTCCCATAGGCATTGCCATGTCTTCCTGTAATCCACCTCTTTTATGGCTTTAATAACCAGTTCTGCACTTTCCAACAATTCTTCTAGACGAGAGCATTCCGATAGTTTAATTTTACCTCTTATTTCCTACATAACACAAATGCTAAAGCAGTACACATCCTTTTGTGTGTACACTCTCTGCTCTTCTAGACCGCACTTCCGCAGAATTTCTGTGTAGAGTTTGAAGTTTACAATTTTTGCAAATGAGCGGTCATTATAGGAAGTTATAGCTTCTTTGATGCTAACTGTACAACAACCAATCCAACGCATTTAGATGCAATGTAAACAATGCTTTTTAAGATGATCAAGGTGGTGAATGAGCTCTCCACAAACACCATCAAGCTTCACATAATTCGAAGTCCTGTGTAAAAAGAACGCAAGCGATGATAGATGCTCCAGCCAACTAAATAATATGTGACTGTGTTTAAACAATAAGTCAGTTGCGCTATCACATAGAGCAAAATAAGAACTATCTCAAATTAGACCAGTTCGCTACACCAGATAACGTATAACCACAGAAACATGCACATAAGGCGTTATCTTAGGGGTGTAATTCTTTAACAGGGAGTGGCTTAAGTCTGTGCCATGGATTTACTCTTTTTATTAGGATCTGGGGAAAGACGTTGTTTGTAGGTAACAGACCTACTCCGGCGCTGTCTGCATCTGACCGTACTGTGGAGAATAACGACCTAGACTGCGAGAAATATGTTGCACCTGCTTTAATATAACTCTTCTGTATAAAATTTATGTCGTATTTGCTGGAACCATTATTACGAACCTCCAGGTAGACAAATGAAACTAAAAGCTGAGAAAATAATTTATAAGCTGTTCTTAGTCTTTAGTGTCTGGGAGATTTACTAACACACCAGTCAATTTTCGGGTATTCTTATTACCCCAGTAAACAAATTGCAAAGCATTATTAAACATTGCATAACAACTGTTATCTAAGGCATTTGTTAACCAAGACAACATGAATGGGAATGACACACTGCACAGGGGTACACTTTGCAAATACTGTCGGTTCTCATTTGAAACAATCAGTCTGGCATAGGATCAAAAACATGATCCATTCGGTAACTGTATATTGTAGCCTCCAGCCTGGTAATACCATGTTCTCGACCCAACGAAGAAGCAAAAGACCCCACAAACGGCTGTCTGGTTCAAAAATGTTCAAATGTTTGTATAGTCTATGGGACTTAACTACGGGGTCATCAGTCCCTAAACTTACAAACTACTTATGAACTACTTACGAACTAGGACGGCTCAAATATCCATGCCCGAGGGGGGATTCGAACCCCCGACCGTAGTGGCCGTGCAGACCGTGACTGGAGCGCCTTAGACTCCGCGGCCATCGCGGACACTTTATAAAATCGATAAGGTGATTACCCGTAATTTTGTTGACACCAGGACTTGTGATTTGACAAATAAATTTATTATATGTATTTACTCGGCAGTGAAACGTCAACCACGTTAAACAATCGATTTCAACTGTCTCGTCATTGTCCACAATTACGTTGCTGTTCCCTGAATAGCCTCCTTCCATATGAAAGTCAGGGGTGGATGCTTGGTACTCGTACATTTCCACTTTGTTAAAAATCCCTTCGAAATATTGTGTGATGCCCAAATCCAGGAGATAGAAGTCACCTACATGAACGTGTTGTAGTATAGATGGGAGCTCCACCATTACAACATCTAGTTTAACATTGGCTAGTTCCATTTTATAAGGTATAGCCAAAGGATTTTCATATTTCCTCGAGATGTTCTCCAGTGCTTCCTTACCGCGTTTCTCCAGTATTCCTCGTACTGTAACAACAGTGCCACCAAGTAGGAGAAAGGGTAACTTCGCCTTATCTCCATGGCTTGCAGTGACGAATTTGTCGAATTTACTATGCAGGTATATGTTAAAATATCCTCACATTTCCTTATTTAACATTACCTCTCCACACACACACTCCAATGGTTGCAACTAGCCAACTATAAGTCACTAAACTATAGGAGATTTATAAAATCCTATTGATTCTCCACCAAAGAATAATAATTTACCACCGCAAGCCTCTCCGCTGAGCTACATAAATGGCAGAATTCGTAAAGTAAACACCACTAACACACGATCAGACAGGCAATGCTTCGACGAAAGATCAGGTAACGTACACAGTGTAAAGTTTTTACAACCAGATGAACGTAATCCATAAACGATTTCTTTAGAGCTGTTCAGAGTATTTCAAACACGCTTTACTTAAATTATATGCCATCTAGCCTGCAGCATTCTCTGTAAGCTCTTGTAACAACAACCATTTCCAAACCAGTGACAGGACTACACCTACAGTCAACACTAACCTACAGCAAACGGATGTAGCCATTCCAGCATTTTTTTTTTACTCAAGTTCTAACCCAACTAGCTTGTGACAATCTGCCCAACAACTGTAGTGATGGTGGATCCCTCCCAAACATCCAAACGATTGATCCTGCAACTTTTTGCATTGCATACTCCACCAGACAGTATTTATGAAACGTTTCCTATCTGTCACTAGACCACATAATTCGTGCGTTTAGCAATCAGTCATACACAAAGAACTATTGTATTACCCCTTCTAACAAATTATTACTCTCGATAAACATCCGTAACACAGTCAATTACTTCGTACAAATGATTAGCACACACGCACAGAACAGATAACAAGGAAAGATCCAGAGCAACACTAAGTTCTTTTTCTTATATACCGGTACTGGATGGATCACCTAACACTTGCACCGCCAATATTTCGGAAACGGAAAGTGCGATTGATGTGCGGTTTTCACAGCATGGATTGGTAGTCAAGGACTCGTATTGTTGGCCAATAAACAGATTGTAAAAATACCTAGAAAGTGTATGTTTTATGCAAACATACAATTTTTCAAATAGAATAATGGTTGTTTCTATCATGCACTGGAATTTTTGACACCAGCTGTGTGCAAAGAATTTTGAATAACATTTTTATCACGTTTAGTTTGGCAGCTACAACCATTCAAAGGTTTGGGGGCGGAGGCTATGACAGCGTAGCTGACTGGCAAGTGGTTATGAGACAGTGGGCCGTGCCCCAGGGGCTGGCCACTCGGCCAGTAAGCTACGTTATCGCAGCCTCCGCCCCCGAAACTTTGAACGGTAGTAGCTGCCAAACTAAACGTGATAAAAATGTCATTCAAAATTCTTTGTTCACAGGTGGTGTCGAAAATTCCAGTGCATGATAGAAACAACCATTGTTCTATTTAAAAACTGTATGTTTGCATAAAAATATACTTTCTAACTAATATTGGCTAAAAATACGAGTCCCTGACTACCAATCCATTCTGTGAGAACCGCACATCAATAGCACTTTCCGTTTCCGCAATATTTGCGGTGCAAGTATTAGGTGATTCACCCTGTATATCTGATCATTACAACCAGCAACACAAAATAGTCTAAACCACTTATAACTAATACAACACCCAAAAAATATTATCTAATGTCAAGAGTAATCTATTAGAGACTAAACATACAATTATACACACTTCCCAAGGAAGGTAACTAGCCCGCTTGAAGTCACCTAACTATAGGATATTTATAAAACCCTAAAATTCTACCACTGTACGTAACAAGAGCTTTGATATATCTCTAAAATTAGCAAATGAGGTCCGTATGAACTATTGGTTACTCCCTGCTACAAAGTCTTGTTCCCAGGCCCAAACTGAGAACTGACTCGTTTCAAATTACTTCAATAACAGGAAGTTAATACTACAGTGGTCAGTATACATAGCAGTTCACACGTTATTACACACATACATTAATAAGCAAGCCACCACAATTAAAGTTATCTTAGAAAGGTGGATAAGAAAACATTTATGGCGCAACGGAATTTAGACATAAGAAACGTTGCAGCTTATCTTGTTCTCAGCACTTGTGAAGAACAATATTAAATAAAAGAGGGAAGATGCTCTAAAACTACAATTTATAGGTAACTTATGGATTATGCCGAGCTTCAACTTGTTTATTCAGATAGAAAACAAGCAAAATGGGAAAAATTTTGTTAATACAATAAAAATGCATCTCTTACATGGATTAATGCGGACGGTGCCCAGCCTAAATTACACATGATTTAATGGGGGAAGGATTCGCAAACAACACTCATTCTCTCACACACACGCAATGCCACAGCGAAACTCACCAAAATCAGCATGTTGAGACGAGGCGGAAGCAGGCGCCGCTATCATAGGCGAAATTCAGAAAGTCGGAGGTAGCACAAAACACAATATACCAAAACACTTTGAAGCTGGCTCTAGTCTGTCGTGCCTGTTTTGAGGTGGTGCGCGTGAATAGCCAAGTTAAATTACGTCTAATTAGACCGCAAGCAATCACGCTAACGCCGACACACGGCTACGTTACATGAACGCACTCCACTGGTGGTGAAGTGGTTGAAAATAGGATTCATTATACAAAATCACGGTGAATTCTTAAGGTTCAGTCTGTTAGAAATCGATCTAGGTACTGGTTTTATATAAGAAGTGGCGTGAATTCAGGCGACTAGCTGCAAACCCCGGAAGTCGGAGCTCGGACCCACGTGGTTCCAAAAACCGATAAAATTGAATAAATTCAGTTTCCGAAAAATAAGAAAATTAACTACAGCATGCAACCCATAGAAATGCTTAGAATTATATAAGGAAGCGAATGAAATACAGCTAGACGAGATAGGGGGCGTTTACAGAGTGTCAGAAAAATCACAAAAATGAAATAATTCCAAAGGCGGAAAAATAAAATTAAGAATTACAGCATGCAGCCCATAGAAATGTTTAGAATTACATAAGGAAGCTATTGAAGGAGGTTGTACAAGGCTCAGAGAGAATTACTGACAAAGACAGAGGGCGTACTACAAGTCGGAGAAGAAACGACCAAATTAAAGTAGGCGGGGATATAAGATCGCGAAATATTAGTGGAAATCTGAAGGATGCACGCATAGTTACTTGCCCGATGGGCATGGAACAAACAAGAGTGCAAGCTGAAGGCTTTGTTCTATGAACCAACCACGTGTAACACACATCACTCACGGAAGGAAAAGATGAGAAAATTTTTACATGCACTGTACAAAAATGAACATATCACTATTAGAAATCAGGCCCCACAAAGCTAGAAAGTATTTACACAGAGTTCATACACCGCAACATAATCGCAAAAAGTTTTAACATATCGGGCCATTATCAAACTGCAACTAGAATCACACACACCGCATTTATCTATTGGAAATCACTGAATTGAAAAACGAGAACACATTTCCGCACACTATCGGAGAAAATATTCCAAAAAAATTATTCTAAGTTAAACTTGCTAGTCAATGACACGCTACCATCTCCAAAAACAAGAGCAGAACCAACCTTTCCTCACCAGACGACCAGCCCAGAATGACCAGACCGAGCGGCCACAAGACGCGACAAGCCAGAAAATCCAAGAAACATGGGTGGTGGGGACGGACAGTGTGACTCGTGCTGGAGGGAAGGCTCACCAACTAGCTCACAACCAAAGGGTGTGGAAACCTCTTTGGTATTATCAGCAGCTATCGACACTGAGCCAGAGAGAACGATGCAAAGCGATCTATCACTCCCCGCATTCAGACAGCCATAGATTCTCGCACCCACATAAAAGAAAAACAACTGCACATTCTCATAGGGACAGTTGCATAGCGGAGAAGCCATACGTATGCCACATTAATTAATATAATAATAAATTATTAACATAACAAAATAAGAAAAACCTAGCAATATTAACTAATATTTAACCACATGAAATAAAAATGCTATTCCTCAAGCTTTGAAAAGAGTGGGGTTCAAGTTTTAACAAAATGATAATCTAGTGACATTAAATAAATTTTAACTTTACAGAAATTTACAAGAAATTTATGGAAGACGACAGACGGTCGTCTTTCAACCCGTTGATTTTAGACCAAAGAACAATAATTTACACAGCAATCATTACAGGTATGCTAACGAGAGGCACCATTCGTAACGCAAAAATCACTAAAAGACGAGATAAAAACGCCACAACCCTAATAGATAACCATACTACTAAGTATCAATATGTACTTCCACAAATGTGGAACACCTCTGTCTTGCAACGAATCATACGACTAACTGGTTCGAAATTGGTATTTCGCGCAATCCAGGTTACATTATCCGCACCAGGTTACAAATACACGAGAGCTAATTTTTTCGAAAATTGCAAATGTTTGTAAATCTATCAGATTCATCTGCTGGGTTATTAGTCTGTAGCTTACAAACTACTTAAACTAAGGTAAACTAACCTAAGGACACCACAAACACCCATGCCCAAGTGGGGACTCAAACCCCCCAATGCGCATGGCTGATCCGCCGCGACAATTGAATTACGTTGGTTGTATCAACAGCCTTAAGAATAAAAAACGATCGAATTGCCAAAGCTATACCATCACTCTTAACTCTGACTACTGTTGAGTTTACTCGTCTTGCTGCCTGCCGCTCCCTGGTTGCTGATGATGAGTTTAGTCGCGGATCTGGCTTTTCCCTGAGCGCTGTTGACGTGTTAAGTCGCACTGCGGCTTTGCTGCCCCATGTCTCCTTACCCTTTCACAGTTTTGGCCACTAGCTTGTCGACCGATTCTTCGTCTGTTGTGAACCTAGTCTTTACACCATAGAACACAGTTCATCAGAATTTATATCAGTGTTCTTCGCATCCTGTATTTTACAAAGAAAATGGCAAGAGATTTTGCGTGTACTGATGAAGAAATCATGGACGTTCTTACGAGAAGTGACAGGGAAGATAAACTATTTGATTTTACGATTGTGATACCTCTTCCACAGAATCTGAAAACTGTAGTAACAAACCGTCCGCCGCAGCGGATTAGCCGCGCGTGCTGGAGCGCTGTGTTGCGGTGCGCGCGGCAGTCCGCAGTCGGGGGTTCGAACCCCCCCTCGGGCATGGATGTTTGTCTCGTCTTTAGAATAAAGTAGTTTGTAAGTTTAGGGACTGATGACCCCACAGTTAAACATTGGAATTGAATAAACCGTTCCCGACAGCAGGGGTGACAATGCAGTCTCATGTTTCAGCAACAGACTTTAGTTGTTCTGAATTGAAAGAATCAGAAAGTGATAGTAAAATGTCTGCGATGAAATCACGTCTCAGCGATAAATTAGTCTGGAAAGAGAATTATTTTCGACCAGTAAATCACACATTTGGTGATGCGCTATCGGGACATGTGCATCAAATAGGGAATGAGCCAAGTATTCTGTCAGTTTTCATGGTATTCTTTACAGAAGAACTGATGAAATGTATAGCTGACGAAACGAATCGGTTGTATTTATTCAATAAGGAGAATACCCCAGAATCAGTGTATTCTCGACTATCAAAGTGGAAAGATACTGGATAGAAGAAATGTATTGTTTCACAGCTGTTTGTCTTATGATGCCTCACGTGAAAAGAACTGAAAATTAGCGACTACTGGACCAGATATATTCTTCTAAATACTGCAATTTTTAGTTAACTCATGTCAAGGGACCGCTTTTCGTTACTGCTGAGAACGTTACACTTCTGGAGGAGACAGATTATTCCAAAGTAGGAACATTATCGATAAAGTGAGACAAGCTTTCCGTCTTGCATTTAATCCACATCACAGACTCTGCGTTAATGAAAGTTTGTTATTATTCAAAGGACGCTTATTTTTCAAAAAATTCATTCCTTCCAAACGGAGTAAATTGGGAATAAAGACATTTGTTTTATGTGATTGTAAGACTGGCTATAGCTTAGATTTCATTGTTTATACAGGGACACCAACATAAACTGATTTCCATAATTTAGGGAAAAGTGATGAGCTTGTGGCTACACTTATGAAGTCCTATTTAGAACGTGGATATACCTTGATCGTCGATAATTGGTACACAAGTCCAGACCAGTTTTCTTGGCTTCACAGTCGTGCGACGAACTCCTGTGGTACCGTCCGTAAGAACAGACGCAACATGCCTGAACTTCACAAGAAACTGAAGCAAGGAGATATTCATTTTATGTGTACTAATCAGTAGTGCAGCCACGGAAAGGGGGGGGGGGGAAATAATGGGGCTGAAGCCCCCTCCCCCAGCACCTTCCAAAGACTTTTAATAAAAAACTGAAATAAAAAACACAAAGACCGGAACCGACATTTGAAATAGTATACATGTAATAAATCAAAACGTAACAGTTATTTTCCAAGCACAAGTTAACGCGACAGTGGGTCGCCAACGTGATGCCTGCACTGAGAACGTGTGCTGCTGTTGCTGTAAGCGGTTTTAATACCGCCGCGACCAGCTTTGATGCTGCCGCTATTAATACTGTTGAAGTTACGAGCCGATTGCTCATATGCGGCGACCCGCTGCTTAACAGCTCAGCGGCCCCACCGAGTGGAATCTTACGAAGGCCGCCAAAAACTACAAACAACAATATTGTTATTTTAGTTCAATTTTTACACATAGAGTCTCATGTTAATTAAACAGTTATTACATCGGAAAGCTTCTTATATTTCTGATAGCAAATGATAAGAAACCTTTACCATTAACAAATTCAGTAAGGAGTCGGCTTTAGTTTTAAAAAATTAACCCCCCCCCCTTCCCAGAACCAAATTCTGGATGTGACACAAGTACTAATACAATGCTTGCTATAAAATGGAGCGACAAAAGGGAAGTGTCGATGTTGCCCACATGTAACACCACAGAAATGGTTGAAATGAGAAAGACCGACAGACATTCTGGAGAGAAAATTAAGAAACCCCAAAGCATTGCAGATTATAACTTGAATATGGGAGCAGTTGACAGTGCTGATATAATGCTTAGCTCTGTTGAATGTGTATGGAAAACAATGAAGCGGTTTGAGTTCTTTTTCCATGTTCTCGATCTGTGTATTTTAAATTCTCATGTCTTACATAGGTCACTAACAGGTCTTCATACGTCGGTAGCAGAGTTTCGTCTGTCGATGATCAGGAAACTCACGTAAACGTATGCATCAGAGCGCAGAAAAGCTGGCAGGGGAAATTGTTGTGATGATAATCCTTTAAGGTTTGTTGGAAGGCATTTTCCAAACATTATAACAAGTGACCAATCCAAGAAAAGTACGCTAACACGTCGATGTATTGTATGCTGGAAACAGAAAGTGCGTCGAGAAAGCAGGTTCGAATATAAAACTTTCAAGGTACCATTGTACATCGTACCCTGCTTTGAAAATTACCACACCAAAATGAATTACTAAACGTAACAAAGAATAAATACACCAGTGCTATCAGGAAAAAAAACATTGAAATATATATATATATATATATATATATATATATATATATATATATATAGTTCATTCGTTTTTAACGTTTTTTTCTGATAGCACTGGTGTATTCGTTCTTTGTTGCGATTGGTAATTCATTTTTGTGTGGTAATTTTCAAAGCAGGGTACGATGTAAATTCGCCAGTGCCGGTCCAGTCACCGGATTAAAAACAAGGATGGGAAATATATTCAGATGGTGTGAATATTAGTAATGTTCAACGACTGTCATAATAATACTGAGATATAGTCGATTGAATGACTTGATGCAGCAAATTTAAACTAAATTTACTCGGTATGGAAAAGAGGTACATAAATGAAAATTTGTATTTGAGAATCTTTTATTGTTAGGTTACTACATACCAAGTTTCACTTTCGTCGTACTTTCAGTCCTTGATATATAAGAAGCCGAACGTAGATATTTTTGTCTGGCGCCGATTTTTCAAATGTTTGTAAATCTATCGGACCAAACTACGTGGTCATCAGTCCGTAGCTTACAAACTACTTAAACCTAGGTAAACTAACCTAAGGACAAACACACACACCCATGCCCCAGGGAGGACTCGAACCTCCACGGCGAGCAACCGCGCGCTCCGCAGCGAGACGCTTTAGACCGCTCGGCTACTCCACCGCGGCGCGCCGATTTTTATAGCGAATTCGTTTAATATTATCGCGAGTCTTCCGACAGCACATATGGTGCAGTGATTAGCACCACAGATCGCTGTGCTTGCTGTCCCCAGTTCAAACCCCTCCACGGGCAGAAGAAAATTTATTTCTTTGTATTTACTATTTCTAGAATGTTCTTCATATACAAAGGGTATACTGATCACCTCCATCCGAAGGTCCGTGTCATCAAACGTACCATGGATGCCAAAACACCGGTAAGTCAGCTGCACATCAGAGACCTATCCGTGTTCTTGGGAGACAGGACCCAAATAAATGGCTGAAAGGATTCGAACGAGTCTCCAAGTATAACAGGTGGGTTCACATTATGTGCTTGGGAAACGTATATTTCTATCTGGGCAGGATGGCCCAGCAGTGGTTTGAAAATAATGAGGACAAGCTTGATAGTTGGTAAAAATTCCAGACAGGACTTAGGAAGACTTTTGGAGACCACCAGCGGCAAGTCCGATTATAAGAAGAGCAATTGAAGAACAGGGCCCAGCGACATGGTGAGTATCTTCAGAGTGTTTTGGCCCTATGTCACTCTTAACCTGTATATGATGGAGGAAGTTTCACACCTTATGAAGGGCATTGCGGAAGACATGTATGAAGCTCTTCTGTTAAAAGACGTTTCGACGACACAAGAATTTATCCAATGATGCCAGAAAATTGAAGAGATGCAACACAGGCGGGTTGGATGACACAAGTATGACAGACTCCCGAATGTAGCCCCTATGGTCATCGTGGAAGACCAGCATGAATTTGCTTCTCTCATATGACAAATTTTGAGAGAAGAATTACCACAGTTTATGGCAGCCAGGACTGTAGGTCCAAGCGATGAGCAGATTATAATCAAATGTCACGACTGGCAGTATTGTATCACAGTCCTTCTGCTCATCATCGACGTACATCGACAGCATATCTGCTAACGTCTTTTATGTCATGAGGGAGCCGACGCTGCTTAGGAAGAGGTATTTGAAACATTAGCGCCTGTCAGCCCTGCCAGTAGCGCCCGACGCGAAGTATGGCCGCGCCCTTGTATCACTTACGCTGCAGCCGCCAAACGGCAGCTTAGGAACCGACCGACGCGACCACAACCAAATCCTCCGGCAACTGTGAAGACCTAGCAGGAGAGATATCTGGAGGACAGGAGAAAACATGCCATTGTGTTATCACTGTGGCCTTCCCGGACATGTCGTAGGATAATGTAGTGAGAGAAGACGAGTATTTGACAATTATTATGCCGCAAGACGCCAACCATCGGAGCAGTCCTTTCAATGGCAATCAACTGCAGATGATTACTGTCGACCAATGGGACGAAGCCCATCGCCGTATCCTGGATGTGGTCGATTTCCAACACACCACCGCCGTTCACCGTCGCCTTAAAGAGCTACCAGCCGCTCGCCTAGCCGTCGTGTTCAGGAAAACTAGGCCAGGCGGCCATCTGCAGAGGTGGGGCCGCCGCAGATGAAAATCCTCCATGGACGACAGTCGCTAAGATGTCGGGAAATCTCATTGACGTCATCATCGACGGCCAACCTGTCCTGACACTCGTCGATTCAGGAGCTTCCTTCTCTGTTTTGTTGAATGACTACCGCCGCAAACTAAAGAAGATAACGTTAGGTGGTACAAGAGAAACTGTGCTGAAGGTCGCAAATGGAAAATATTTGCAAGTTCCAGAAAATTATTTCCATATATAAATAATGGAGCACTCCAAGCAGGAGTCAGTGTGTTCTGTGTGTTCGCGTGTTGTAAGTGTAAAGTGTTGTGCTCTATTACCTTCGAAGTCCGGACCACCTGCAGTTTGCAACGTGACAATATTTTCGGCTCAATATGGCTCGTAAATTTTTTACTTTATTATTCTTTAGATAACGAATATAGTTGTACAAGATAGCCAATTTTAATATATTTTAACAAATTGTTAACCGAGAAATAACAGTGAAATTCCCCAGAAATTCACAAGACTCTGAGCAACGTCGTGCTTGAAGTCAAACAAGTGACTATATCACATCCACTATAACATCGACGATTGTTAAACTTCACCACTGTTCATAGTGAATGTATGAAAATATTCATATAGAATTACTTCGAAATCTACGAGGCGCGTCCAGGAAGTAAGTTCCGTTTGGTTATATAAAACGAACGGGTACAGATACAGAAAAAATATTGATTGTACAAAAATCTACAACTGTTAAACTACTTTTCTACATAGCTTCCGAAATTTTGTAGGCAATTGTCATAGCATGGCACAAGGTTTTGTGTGCCTTTTTCATAGAATGTTGCCGCCTGTGGTAACATGTTCTTTCAGCTCGTCATCATCGTTGAAGTGTTGTCCACCAAGGACAGATTTTTAGGTTTAAGAAAAGGATTACTGTCAAAAGATTTGTTTTCACGGTAATGCCTGACCTTACACACTGAATGTGACCAAACAATTATTACGGAAATTTCAATGGGACCTATTTGATCATTCTCCATACAGCTGAGACCTCTCTCCTAGCGACTTTCATCTCTTGTTACACCTAAAATCTGTCCTTGGTGGTAAACACTTCAACGATGATAAAGGGCTGTTACCACATGGTTGAATACACAGGCGGCAACCTTCTGTGAAGGATGCATGCAAAAACTTGTGGCACGCTATGACACGTACCTACAAAATTTCGGCAGTTGTGTGGAAAAGTAGTTTAAGAGTTGTAGAATTTTGTGCAATAAAATTTCTTCTGTATCTGTGTACAATTTCATTTTATTACCAAACGGAACTTACTTTCTGGACGCGCCTCGTATTTTAATCGATCGGGAAAATGCTCCAAAATTTATTTATTTGACGTGGTGTGACCCATAACCCGTTTCCATGCACCTACTGTCTGTTCAGTAATTCATCTGCAGTAATTCTTCTGCCACGGAGGAAATATGCAGGTAGCGTACATTGTGTGTCGGTGATCACACTGAGAAGGTAACACAGGCGCGACCGCCCTGGCTACCGAAATATTCAGCAGCGGGCAAGCTCGGCCGAGTGACGGACTGCGTGGGTTGCGGCACGCCGTCGGAAAGCAGAGTAGCGCAGGTGCGGGGGTTAGGCGCGCGCGACCTGACCGACCGGCAGCAGCTAAAGGGTTAATGCACCTTCTACCCAATAAAGACCATCTTTTACTAGCCTCTACACGTCATAGAGAAACAGCCGAGTACAATCGTATTACTGACAAATATGCAACACTAGCTTATATGCCTGTGCTTCGCAACGGTTGTTAAAGAAGGGCCTGTGCGTATCATGGCTTTTTAGGGTTCCGGACTGTGGTGTCGCACAAGTCTAAAGTGCGCGCCACCTACTTTCGCCGCGCGCCACCATGCACGCACGGCGCGGCGTTCTTACGACGTCAGCCACGAGCGCCCTCTGCTACAACTCCGCTCGTGGCCACCACTGAACGACATCGTTCACTTGGAACTGAGATAGGAACCAGTTAACACTTCGGAATCACATAGGCACTAGGCAGGCCTCTAGCTCAACTATGTATCAGCATTCTGCAGTACTGAGCTATGTAAAAGTTAAGTATTACTAAGTCTCTAAGAAATATATCTCGTTCTAATTTACTCTAGTGTTTCTAGTTTCTGCTGTCCCACTGGCTGGTCACCTCCATACCGCACAAGCGTGCATCCTTTATTCCTGTGTCGGTCTCTTCCTACTCGGCCACCGACACCAAAGACAAAAGCGGCGACAAGGCTGGGACACAAAACGGACCTCAGTCAGTTTTAAACATAAACTATATTTAAACCCGGCGTTGCCCGGGTGCTTACTTATCCTGCATTCTCGTAGTCACCTCCCCTTCCCTCCTGTCTCTGCATCCATCTCTTTCTCTCCCATCTCTCTGTTCGTTTCCACCTTTCTCTCTCGGCAAAGTTTTTTACAAGGCTACCCTCTGTCATGTACCATACCAATATTTATGTAACCAGTGACCTTCCTCTTATTTTGAAGGTCATGCGTGCAAAAATTAATCGAGATCTAAGCAAAACTATGCATTTTGTTAAAGTCCGCAAGTTAAGTACCCTCCATCATGCAACAACCGAAATTTTATACAGACAGTGACATTCCTCTTGTCTTTAAGCTCAGATATGCAAATTTTTTTCAGTATCGGAAAAAACTATAAATTTGTATGCAATAAAAACAGGATCACATTGAAAAACGCATTTCGTTGTTCTCAAATTTTCCAGTTTTAATTCATACAACCCTTTTTCTGAGAATAACGAAAACAAACCCAAAAATATCTGTGAAATCGGTAGAGCTGTTCTCAAGTTATGGCGCGACCAAGGTATTCAGGGATACAATTTTATGTTGCAAGATACCCTCCCCCATTCACCGTATGAAACTTCAGGTAAACGCTGGCCTTCCTCTTGTATTGAACGTCACGCGTGCAAAATTTCGTTAAGATCGCAATGAAACTGTAGGAAAAGTATCCTCCCCCTTGCAACTTAATTCTGTCCTATCGCAAAATACTTTCTTAGCTGACGTCTTCTACCTATAAACTACATACCGGCAAAATTTCAGCTTCATAGGTGCATTAGTTTTAGAGATTTCGTGTATAGTCAGTGAGTGAGTGAGTGCGTGATTGACCTTTCGCTTTTATATATATGCAGAATACCTCCTGAATTATGTGTCCTACAAAAAAATTATTTACCAGATTCGTAAAACTGACTACGAAATGTGTTGTTAATGGAGTTGGTAGTAAATACGTAGTAAATTACAATCTCCTGCATATTAGAGCAAATGTTCATGCATTTCATTGTCTTTGACGTCATAGAACCTGAACTATATCTCGTAATACGAAATTATTTCGAAGGTACATCCAGTGGTGTATATGTAAAATGTCTGCAAAATACGTCGCGAACAGAGATAGTAGGAAAGACGCAATAAATCAAAACGTCATGCCTTATGAGGAGGTCTTTCATTATCCTAATTGTTTATAACTCAATATCTCATGAACTGCATGTCGTACTGCGACAAAATTTTGAACGTACATTCAGTGGTGTGTGTATACTGTCTGTAAGATTTCTCATGAATGCAATTAATAGTGAACGAGTAAGAAATTGTAGTGTCATGCCAAACGCCGTAATTTTACTGCATGAACACCGAAAATGTAGTAAGCGAGAAACTTTTTTCCTTTCATAATTTTGCTATGGTTGTCAGCGAGAAAAAGTTTTCCAAAGGTTTGAAATTATGTTTTGCCGAAACGTTGCCAGATAACGAGGCACTGACTCGGCTGTCAACCCGAGAAGATTTCCTCAATTATTATTAACATTACTTACGAACAGCAGGACTGTTGCTCACTGACGATTTCTGAGAGAAAATGGAATGTTCTTTTTGGAAACTTCTTAATGCAAAATCATAAGATATCGCATTTAATTTTATATGCAAATCAGGAATTTAAAAAATCGGGAGTGATGGTGGATGGCCGAGGGCTGGGGGGGAGGGGCGGTTGGAGCGGTAGAGGGAGGCGGTGGTGGGAGCGGAGGCAGCACAAGTGACTAGTTGTGGTGGCGGTTCTCAGAAGAGCAAGTTGTTTGTGAGACTCTTGTGTTAAGTGTAAGTACATGCTTGATGTTATCAGTCATTATGCCGGCCGCGGTGGCCGAGGGGACTGAGGCGCTCCAGTCACGGTCTGCACGGCCACTACGGTCGGGGGTTCGAATCCTCCCTCGGGCATGGATATTTGTGCCGTCCTAGTTCGTAAGTAGTTCATAAGTAGTTTGTAAGTTTAGGAACTGATGACCCCATAGTTAAGTCCCATAAACTATACAAAAATCAGTCATTATTCCTAGTAATTGCATTGTCCAAATTGCTGTTACTTGTTACCTGTCATTCGTCCTTAAGAGCGTCATTGTCCTACTACGTGCAAGTACATGTTCGATGTCAATACTCCTTTTCTTCCAGGAAATACGCTATTTTTCTAGGGTGGTGGCGTCCTTTAGCGGTTGATCCAGTGGCCGAGGGTGGAGGAGTGGAAGGTAACGCTACCTGACCCTCATGACACTAACGTAGACTGTTTATTCTCATTGTCTCCGAACACTCGTTGCTATACTACTAACGATATTTTAAATATTTCTCTCAATTTATCAGTCGTTCTCATAAAATTCCAGAAAAAGTGTCTAGCTGGACTATATTCAGCGATTGCAGACTATCGAGTTTTGTTATTAATGAAGTCAACTGACGTTACATGCAATCCGCCCAACTTTTCACTCTAGAAAGTGCTTTAGTTGACCGTATGACAACACGGAAGAATCCATCAGTGCACTGATTGCACCTACAGTTTAATGTGAAATTCGTACCACATGTAATTTCTGATGACTCATCACATCTTACAAAGATGACGATTAGGTTCAAATAAAAACTTCAAAAAATTCACCCCATCAGGAATCTAACCTGCGATATTGTCTCTGTGAAGGACCACTAACAACACGTCAACAACAAACCCAAATTAGCAGTTACTCCATAATCAAGCGAAAATGCGTTCGAAAACTGGATTTGTATAACGCACGTTTGAATTTTTCCTTTCATTATTGGCTAAAAACGAAATTTGACTGTAGTATGTCTGCTAAAAGTACCTTACAGTTTTGATGATCGGTGAGTGAGCGACAGAAGTAGCGACTTTCTACTGCCAATATTTCGTAAACTATAAGGTGGTCACGGAAAACTCAGGCTTCTAGCTTTATCCACAAGGAGGATGCAGGGGGAACGAAAATGCCGTGAACGGCTTCTAGTTAAGGATGATACAGCTGTGTCTGCTCGACTTGGCGGGGTCTCTGCCGTGGGCGTAGATGGAGTAAGGCTTCTAAGCTGTACAAGTGCCGCCAACCAAAGGGTTTTGTGAGCACATACTTTCTTCATCCACTCCCATGAACCACAGACATTGCCGAGGTGGGGTAGCTTGCGTGCCTCAACGATACAGATAGCCGTACCGTAGGTGCAACCACAGCGGAGGGGTATCTGTGGAGAGGCCAGACAAACGTGTGGTTCCTGAAGAGGGGCAGCAGCCTTTTCAGTAGTTACAGGGGCAACAGTCTGGATGATTGACTGAGCTGGCCTTGTAACATCAGCTTATGCGGCTTTGCCACACAGCTACTGCGAACGGCTGAAAGCAAGGGGAAACTACAGCCGTTATTTTTCCCGAGGACATGCAGCTCTACTGTATGAACATATGATGATGGCATCCTCTCGGGTAAAATATTCCGGAGGTAAAATAGTCCCCCATTCGGATCTCCGGGCGGGGACTACTCAAGAGGATGTGATCATCAGGAAAGACAATACTGGCATTCTACGGGTCGGAGCGTGGAATGTTAGATCCCTTAATCGAGTAGGAAAATTAGAAAATTTAAAAAGGGAAATGGATAGGTTGAAGTTAGATATAGTGGGGATTAGTGAAGTTCGGTGGCAGGATGAACAGAATTTCTGGTCAGGTGACTACAGGATTATAAATACAAAATCAGTTGGGGGTATCACAGGAGTAGGATTGATAATGAATAAGAAAATAGGAATGCGGGTAAACTACTATGACCAGCACAGCGATCGCATTATCATTGTCAAGATAGATACGAAGCCAACACCGACAACAGTAGTACAGGTTTATATGCCAACTAGCTCTGCCGATGATGAGGAAATCGAAGAAATATATGAGGAGCTAAAGGAAATTATTCAGACAATTAAGGGAGAGGAAAACTTAATTGTTATGGGAGACTGAGACTGGAATTCGGTAGTAGGGCAAGGAAGGGAAGGGAAGATAGTAGGTGAATATGGTCTGGGCAAAAGGAATGAAAGAGGAAGCCGCCTGGTAGAATTTTGCACGGAACATAATTTAGTTATAACAAACACCTGGTTTAAGAATCACAAAAGAAGGTTGTATACGTGGAAGAGACCAGGAGACACCGGGAGATACCAGATAGATTTTATAATGGTAAGACATAGATTTCGGAACCAGGTTTTGAAGTGTAGGACATACCCAGGGGCAGACATAGACTCTGACCATAACTTGTTGGTTATGAACTGTAGGCTGAAACTGAAGAAACTACAGAAAGGTAGGAAAATAAGGAGATGGAACCTGGATAAATTGAAGGAACCTGAAGTTCTTAAGAATTTCAGAGGGAGCTTCAGGCAACAATTGACAGAAACAGGGGAAAATAAAACAGTTGAGGAGGAATGGGTAAAATTGAGAGATGAAATAGTGAAGGCAGCACAGGACGAAATAGGTAGGAAGGCAAGACGTACAAAAAATCCTTGGATATCACAGGAGATACTAAATTTAATCGATGAAAGGAGAAAATATAAAAATGCAGTAAATGAAACAGGCAAAATGGAGTACAGACGACTAAGAAATGAGATTGACAGGAAGTGCAAAATGGCTAAGCAGGAATGGCTAGAAGGCAAATGCAAGGATGTAGAAGAATGTATAAATAGGGGAAAAATAGATACAGCCTACCGGAAAATAAAAGAAACATTTGGCGATAAGAAAAACAGCTCTATGAATATCAAGGACACTGATGGAAAACCAGTTCTCAGCAAAGAAGGGAAAGCTGAAAGGTGGAAAGAGTATATAGAGGGGCTCTACAAAGGAAATGAACTTCGAGACACTATTGTAGGAAGGGAAGAGGATGTAGATGATGATGAAATAGGAGATATTATACTGAGAGATGAATTTGACAGAGCACTGAAAGATCTAAGTCGAAACAAGGCCCCTGGAGTAGATGATATCCCGTCAGAGCTACTGAAGTCTCTGGGAGAACCAGCCATGACAAAATTGTTTCACATTGTGTGTAAGATGTATGAGACAGGTGAAGTACCCTCAGACTTTAAGAAAAATGTAATAATCCCCATTCCAAAGAAAGCGGGTGCAGATAGGTGTGAAAACTATAGAACCATCAGTTTAATAAGTCATGGTTACGAAATATTAACACGAATTATATACAGAAGGATGGAAAAGCTGGTAGAAGCCGACCTCGGCGAAGATCAGTTTGGGTTCAGGAGAAATGTAGGAACACGGGAGGCAATACTCACTTTACGGCTTATCCTAGAAGATAGATTAAGAAAAGGCAAACCAACATTTCTAGCTTTTGTAGATTTGGAGAAGGCTTTTGACAATGTTGATTGGAATAAACTCTTTAGTGTTCTGAAGCAAGCAGGAGTAAAATATAGGGAGCGTAAGGTTATTTACAACTTGTACAAAAACCAGACAGCGGTTGTCAGAGTTGAAGGGCATGAAAGGGATGCAGTGGTTGGAAAGGGAGTAAGACAGGGTTGTAGCCTTTCCCCAATGTTGTTCAATTTGTACATTGAGCAAGCTATAAAGGAAAGCAAGGAGAAATTTGGAGAAGGAATTAAAGTTCAGGGTGAAGAATTGAAAACATTGCGTTTTGCCGACGACATAGTAATTCTGTCAGATACAGCAAAGGACCTGGAAGAGCAATTGAACGGAATGGACAGTGTGCTGAAAGGTGCATATAAGATGAACATTAACAAGAGTAAAACTAGGGTAATGGAGTGCAGTGTAAGAAAATCAGGTGATGCTGAAGGAATTAGATTAGGTAACGAAACAATAAAGGAAGTAGATGAGTTTTGTTACTTGGGCAGTAAAATAACAAATGATGGTCGCAGTACAGAGGATATAAAATGCAGAATGGCAATGGGTAGAAAGGCGTTTTTGAAAAAGAGAAATTTGTTAACATCTAATATTGATTTAAGCCTAAGGAAGTCCTTTCTGAAGGCATTTGTATGGAGTGTTGCCTTGTATGGGAGTGAAACATGGACGATAAGCAGTGTGGACAGAAAGAGGATAGAGGCTTTTGAAATGTGGTGCTACAGAAGAGTGCTGAAGATTAGGTGGGTGGATCGCGTAACTAATGAGGAGGTACTGAACCGAATTGGGGAGAAAAGAAATTTCTGGCATACCTTGACTAAAAGAAGGGATAGATTGGTAGGACACATTCTTAGACATCAAGGAATTGTGAATTTAGCATTGGAGGGAAGTGTGTGGGGTAAAAATCGCAGAGGGAGACCAAGAGACGCGTATAATAAGCAGATTCAAGTGGATGTGGGTTGTCGTTCTTATGAGGAGATGAAAAGGCTTGCTCAGGATAGAGTAGGGTGGAGAGCTGCATCAAACCAGTCTCTGGACTGAAGACCACAACAACAACACTTTCTTCAGAAGGACATTCACAAAACAACTTGGGTATCAGCAGATGCAAGGACAAAAACCAAATAAACCATGTTCTAGTAGATCAGAGGCGTAAATGCAGTACAATAAATATGAAAACCAAAAGAAGAGCCAAGGCAGACACAAATCACTATCTAGTTGTAACAGACGTACGCCAAAGAATTGCTACCCAAAAGCCGAGGAGTGGAAAAAGTATACAAGACTATACCATTGACACAGACAGCCTGAAAAAGAATGGCAAAGAGAAGGAGGTTGCCATTAAGCTACAAAACAAATTTGTTATTCTAATAATAGAGAGTAACCTCGACATTGAAGTCCACTGGGAAATGGAAAACATATGTGAACGATGCGGTCTCTGTAAGCGTGCGGGGAAAAAAATAAGAAAGAGAAAAACCATTGCTTCAGATGAATGTGAACAATATTGGCAGGCTGAAAACTGCAGGTGGTCCGAAATTCGAAGGTTGGTCGTTAACAGAGCACAACACTTTATACTTAGAACAGATTTATTACTAACACGAGCGTACACTCAGTACAGACTGCCTCCTGCTTGGATTGCTCCACTGTTTAAACATAGACAGAATTTTCTAGAATTTACAAATAGATCAAACATAAAAAACATGTAGATCATTCTAGAAATAGTAAATACAAAAATATAATTTTTTCAGCCAGTGGCAGGATTTGAACTCGTGAGCGGCAGCACAGCCATCTGCGACACTAACCACTGAATCACGGTTTTCCTCAAAAGACTCGTGACTTTGCTCCACTTTCTGAAAGAACAGCGACACGCTGTTAGGTTCCCTTTGGAGCCAGCTGCAGTGCCCTGGATCTTGTCATGGGTCCTCTGTATGGCAGTTCTGGAGAATCCTTCCATTCTGCCTGCACACCTCCCTTACGGTGACGATGACCCGCGCCAAACCCTCCGGTCGTGGCTTCATCATTATCATAACGGTCTTCCGAGTCCTTGGACAAGAAGCTGTTTCGTTTCTATCAATCTGTTCTTTGTGATCGTGAAGAGGCTTCATAGGAAGAACGTGAAAAATGTGTCTTCGTGATTGTCGTTTTGAGGACGGCTCATAGTCCTTGACTTCGTATGTGACGTCTGACAGGCGGCGTATGAAACGATACGGTACCAAGTATCGCTACAGTAACTTTTCCGAGAGAAGAACTTTCTGTATAGGAGTAAAAACCCATACCAGATCTCTTGGGCTGTATACAACAGGTCAGTGCCTGTCGTTATACCGCTGAAGGTCCTTCTCCTGGGCGTCCAGTGCCCATATGCGAGCCAGTTCTCCTGCTTCTTCGACTCTGGTGATGAGCTGTTCTACATAGTCATGCTGTATTATAAGCAAATGCCATGACTGACAGTATTGTATCCCAGTCCTTCTATTCAACATCGACGTAAAATCGACAGCTTATCTGGTAACGTCTGTAAGACCATATGTCTGAGAATGTTATTCAGTTTTTATTCTGTGGGCAATGTCACAACGTAACATTACCTCTGATACTATTTTTGACATGATATCATCACACGTGGTGCACCATGCTTCAAAATAGTGTCTTCTACTAGGAATTTTGCGATCTCAGGAGCTTCTGCTGTCGGCACAGGTTTCTTGACAGCGTAGCGGGTGAGGTAGTAAGTGCAGACTATTATCCATCGGTTACCGGTTGTCGACTTTGGGAAGCTACCTAAAAGGTCGATTCCAATCCGGTGGAATGAAGCTGCTGCAGGTGGAATTGGTACCAGATGCCCTGCAGCTAATTGCGGCACATGCTTCTGTCTCTGGCACTTCTTACAGAAACTCACATAGTGCTTGACAGATTGGTAGAGACCGTGCCAGTAATTCCTGCGTCTGATTCTGTCTAGGGTCTTCACGAATTCCAGGTGACCGAATATTGGAGAACCATGAAAATACTTGAGAATAGCTGGTCGGAAATGAGCTGGTACAACCAGTAGCCATTTGGGGCCCAGTGGATCGTAGTTGCTCTTATACAATGTCCCGTTTATAAATTGAAACTTCCCTGTGGTCGGTTCTCCTTTCTCCAAGGCCTCTATGGTTTGTAATAATGCCTTGTGTCCTTGTGTTTGCGCCCGTTTTACAATACCACTGTGACATCGTACTCTTGGAGTCTTAGTCCCCATCTTGCTAGTCGACCTGATGAATCCTTCAAACTGGTTAGCCAACATAAAGAATGGTGGTCTGTCACGACTGTGAATGGTTTACCAAATAAATACTGACAGAACTTGTTGATAGCACAGATAACGCCTTCTCTGTTGTAGAGTAGTTTATTTCGGACTTCGAGAGTACTCTTGATGTATAGGATATCACCTTTTCAGCACCTTCCTGAATATGTACAAGCACTTCACCAATCCCATAACCGCTAGTGTTAGTGTGATGTTCGGTTTCCGCATTCTCGTCGTATAAGGTTAGAACTGGTGCGGAAGTTAGAGCCTCCTTAAGAGGCTCATCCCAGTAAAACTTCACGTCTCCCTGCAGAAGTTCTTGCAATGGATGTGCCTTATTACAAAAACTTTTTATGAAATGACGGAAGTATGAGCACAGCCCGAGAAAACTTCTCACATCACGAATGTCTGAGGAGTTGGAAATTATGTGACTGTCCTTACTTTATCTGGATCAGGACGATCACCTTCTCCGTTCTCTAGGTGCCCCAGGATTTTTTTTTCTCTTTGGCGCCGAAGAGGCACTTCTTTGGGTTGAGGCGGAGTCCTGCAATCTGAGCACACTTTAACACAGTTGACAGGCGGCTTAGATGTTCCGCAAATATAGTTGGTAAAGCGACAACGTCATCTAGGTAATAAAGATATGTCGTAAATTTAAGATGCCGAAGCAATTTGACCATCATGCGTTCGAATGTGTCTGGGCCATTAACGTTGTCCAAACAGCATGACTTCGAATTCATAGAGGCCGTCAGGTGTAATAAAAACTCCCTGTTAGCTTTGTCAACCTCGATTTGCCAGTAACCTGTCTGCATGACCATGGTTGACAATTATGCAGCTCCTTTCAAACAAATCTAAGGTGTCGACAATGCGCGGCAATGGAAAGACTCTTTCTTTGTGATTTTGTTCAGCTGCCAACAGTCTACATAGGAGCGCCACGTGCCATTCTTCTTCTTCATGAGGGCCACCGGAGACGACCAGGGACTCTCTAAAGGTTGAATTATGTCATCGTACAATATCTTCTCTACTTCCTTCCGATTTATCCGTCTTTCAATTGGTGACACTCTGTACGAACGCTGGCTAATTTATGGATGATCTTCGGTATTGATATGGTGTTTAATCGGGGGGTCGTTTCACATGGAATTACTCCACCGTGGCCCAGAATACACCTGTAAAGTGGTGTAGTATGGTTATTACCAGCTGACGTTGTTCCTGCCTCAGATCGGGCCCTATATGCAATTCCATTATAGTTTCCTCTAGTGCGTTGTCGGCAGTAAAAGCAGAGTATGAGACTCCGTCGATGACATTGAGCTCACCGTCCTGGACTGCTTCAGCTGTTCCAATACGCTTTCCTTTAGGAATGATTTGTGACAGCTCGTAAAAATTAGTGATCCAAAGTTCTCCTCTAACCTCGATCACCTGTAATAGTTATGATTAGAGCTGGTATGTAGATTTCCTTCGTTAAATTGATTAGCTTTTTGCGATCGAGAAGCACTTCACAGTTCAGAAGGTCACCACTGCTGCTAACTGAAACTCTTCTCATTGTTAACGGCCGGCCGCGGTGACCGAGGAGACTGAGGCGCTTCAGTCACGGTCTGCAAGGCCACTACGGTCGGGGGTTCGAATCCCCCTCGGGCATGGATGTTTGTGCCGTCTTTAGTATAAGGTAGTTCATAAGTAGTTTGTAAGTTTAGGGACTGATGACCCCGTAGTTAAGTCCCATAAGCTTAACAAACATTTGAACATTGTTAACGGCAGGATCTCAAAATTCTCGACAGCCCAGGCAGGTTGACCGTTGATGATGATATCTATGAGATTTCCCGACATCTTAGCGACTGTCGTCCATGGAGGATTTTCATCTGTGGCGGCCTCACCTCCGTAGATGGTCGCCTCACCTAGTTTTCCTGAACATGGCGGCTAGGCGAGGAACTGGTATCTCTATAAGGTGACGGCGAACGGCTGCTGCATGTTGGAGAGCGACCACGTCCAGTATACGGCGACGGACTTTGCGCCATAGGTCGACAGCAATCGTCTACACTCGACTGCCGTTGAAAGGACTGCTCCGATGGTTGGCGTCTTGCGGCATTAAATTGTCAAATACTAGTCTTCTCTTCCTACAGTATCCTACGACACGTCCAGGAAGCCCACAGTGAAAACACAGTGGCGTGTTGTCTTCTGTCCTCCAAATATCTGTCCTCCTCCGAGGCGTCATAGTTGCCAGAGGAGTTCGTTGTGACCGCGTCGGTCGGTACCTCGGCTGCCGTTTGGCGACTGCGGCAAGAGCGAGGCCAATCTTCACGTCGAGTGTGACTGACGTGACTGACAGGCTGCAAATGTTTGAAATATCTCTTTCTCAGCAGCGTCAGCTCCCTCATGACGTACAGGACTAACATCCGTGGCCATAATCTGGTGCTTAGTCCAACAGTCCCTACTGCCATGAAATGTTGTAATTGTTCTTTCACAATTTGTCGTATGAGAGAAGCAAAGTCGTACTATTCTTCCATGAAGGCCATCTCTTAAATTTTACGGCACCAGTGGATAAAAAATGTCTGTAAATCTATCGGACCAAACTGCGTGGTCATCAGTCCGTAGCTTACAAACTACTTAAACCTAGGTAAACTAACCTACGGACAAACACACACACCCATGCCCCAGGGAGGACTCGAACCTCCACGGCGAGCAACCGCGCGCTCCGCAGTGAGCTGCTTTAGACCGCTCGGCTACTCCACCACGCCACCATTGGATAAGCCCTAGTTTAGTGAAACCGTATTTCAACAGAAGAGTTTCATACATGTCTTCCGCAATGCCCTACATCAGTTGTGAAATTTTATCAAAATGTACAAATGTATGTAGAGCTTATGGTACTTAAGTGCGAGGCCATCAGTGCCTAAACTTACAAACTACTTATGAACTAGCTAATACTAAGGACGGCACTAATATCCATGCCCGAGGGGGGATTCGAACCCCCAACCGTAATGGCCGTGCAGAACGTGACTGGCGCGCCGCACTCCGATCGGCCACCGCGGCCGGCGAAATTTTATCGGCCTCCGTCATATCCGTGTTAAGTGCGTGACATAGGTCCAAAACACTATACATAAGACTGCGTTGACTCACTATGTCGCTGGGCCCTGTTCTTGAGTTGCTCTTCCAATAAACGAACTGGCCGCTGGTGGTCTCCAAACGTCTTCATAAGTTCCGTCTGAAATTTGTGCCAGCTATCGAACTGGTCCTCGTTGTTTTCAAACCACTGCTGGGCTGTCCCACCTAGGTAGAAATATACGTTCGTCAAGCACATCATGTGATCCCACCTATTATACTTGACGACTCGATCAAATCTTTTCAGCCTTTTGTTTGGGTCCTGTCCAGCGTCTTCCAAGAACACCGATGGGTTTCTGATGTGCAGCTTGCTTACCGCTATTTCGTATCCACGGGTCTTTTGATGACACGGACCTTCGAACAGAGGTAGTCAGTATACCCTCTGTATTCTGGTTCTTGTCCGTGTAGGCGACGGCTCTTACGCCGCCTAATCGGAGCCACGGTGATGCAGGTGTTTTGCGGGATACCGGCGTCTCCACCAAAAACGGTCACGTTGAAAACTGCAGGTGGTCCGGAATTCGAAGGCTGGTCATTAATTGACCACAACACTTTACACAGGTTTACTGCTAACAAGCGTACACTCAGTACAGACTGCCTCCTGCTCGAAATTCTCCACTATATATAGATAAAAAGAATTTTTCTGGAATTTACAAGTAGATGAAACATAAGAAATATTTAGAACATTCTATAAATAGTAAATACAAAGATATAATTTTTAATCCAGTGGCGGGATTTGAACCCGTGACCGCCAGCACAGCCAGCTGTGACGCTAACCACAGCACCACGCGTTTCTTCAAAAGACTAGTGGCTTTGCTCCCCTTCCTGAAGGAACAGTGACCTGCTGTTAGGTTCCGTTTGGAGCCACCTGCAGTGTCCTGGATCTTGTCATGGGTCTTCCGTATGGCAGTTCCGGAGAATCCTTCCATTCTGCCTTCACGCTTTCCTTAGGGTAATGATGACCGGCGCCAATATCTACATCTATATACATACTCCACAATCCACCCACAGGTGCGTGACGGAGGTTATTCTGTACCATTACTAGTTACTCCTATACAAAACGAGGGAAAAATCAATGATTGTATGCATCCGTACGAGCCCTAATCTCTCTACTCTTATCTTTGTGATCTTTACGCGAAATGTAGCTTGGCGGCAGTAGAATCGTTCTGCAGTCCGCCTTAGATTCCGGCCCTCTTAATTTCTTGAACAGTGTTTCTCGAAAAGATCGTCGCCTTCCCTCCAACGACTCCCATTTGAGTTCCCAAAGCATTTCAGTAAGAGTCGCGCATTGATCGCATCTACCAGTTACAAGCCTAGCCGCCCGCCTCTGAACTACCTCTTTGCCCTGCTTTAAACCGATCTGGTGGGGATCCGAAATACTCGAGCAATTCTCAAGACTGGGTCGTACAAGCTTTCTATATGCGGTCTCCTTTACAGACGACTCACACCTTTCCAAAATTCTCCCAATAAATGAAAGTCGACCATTCGCCTTCGTCACGACTGTCCTTATATGCTCGTTCCATTTCATATTGCTGTGCATCATTACGCCTAGATATTTAATTGACGCGACTCTGTCATTCGAACATTAATACTAGATGCCATTCTTCACATCACCTAGAAATTTGGTCCAAGTCATAGTGAATCCTATGACAGTTATTCAATGACGACACCCTCCTGTACACCACAGCATCATCAACAAACAGCCGCAGATTATAACTCACTCCGTCCGTCAGATCATGTATATAGATAGAAGATAATAGCGGCCCTATCACAATTCCCTGGGGCACCCCTGAGGATACACTAGTCTCTGATGAACACTCGCCATCGAGGACAACGTACTGGATTTTATTAATTAAGGAGTCTTCGAGCCACTCACATATTTGGGTACCTATTCCATAAGCTCGTACCTTCGTTAGCAGTCTGCAGTGCGGTACCTTGTCAAACGCCTTTCGAAAATCGAGAAATGTGCAGTCTTCATTATGCCATTCATCCATAGCACGCAAGATTTCATGAGAGAAAAGGGCAAGCTGAGTTTTGCACGATCGATGTTTCCTAAAGCCGTGCTAATTCATTCTACAGCAAACTGATGTTAATGGTCTAGGTCTGTAATTTCGTGGGTCCGTTCTATTGCCTTTCTTATACACTGAAGTTACCTGTACCTTTTTCCAGTCCCAAGGTACTTTGGGATGAATCAAACATTTGCGATAAATGCCAGCTAAGTAAGGGGCCAATGCCACTGAGTACTGTTTGTAAAACCGGATTGGTACCCCATCTGGACCTGGCGACTTGTTTGTTTTCAATTCTTTCAGCTGCTTCTTTACACCAGCATCTCCTGTGACTATGTCCTCCATTTGGGAGTGAGTGCGACCATCAAATGAAGGTATGTTTGGATGTTCCTCCTGTGTGAATGATTTTTAAATGTTAAATTTAGATATTCAACCTTCATTTTGCTGCCTTCTGTCACCATTTTAGAATGATCAACGAGTTACTGCGTAGAGACCTTTGATCCGCTTACCGATTTTACATAGGACCAGAATTTTTTTCTGGTTTTCAGCAAGATATTTTGCTGACGTATGGCGTGGTAGTTATTGTATGCTTCGCGCACTGCTCTTTTTATAGACGCGCGAATCTCTAGTAACTTTTGTCTGATTTAATTTGTTTGACCTTTTTTGAACCGAGAGGGCAACTGCCTTTACTTTCTCAATATTTTTCGAATATTAATCACGATGGCTCTTTCCCAACCTTAATCCACTTTGTCGGCACATATTTCTCCAGAGCTTTATTTACAGTGCATTTAAATTTTGCCCATAATTCATCTACGTCCACCCTACCGGAACTAAACGAAGTCCATTCATTTCGTAAGTGGGACGCTAACAATTGATTATCTGCTCTTTCTAGCACAAACACTCTCCTAGGCTTCTTGACCGATTTATTAACTTTGCTGTCGCTATGACGATATCATGATCACTAACCCTTGTCTCTACAGTGACATTATTGACAAGGTCTGCCCTGTTCGTAGCTATAATGTCCAAAATATTTCCATTGCGTGTGGGCTGACGATTTATCTGCTCAAAGTAGTCTTCGGAAAACGTGCTCAATTACAGTACACGGGACTGCTTGTCTGTACCGCCTATAGTGAAATCACAAGCGTTCCAATCTACACTCGACAAGTTGAAGTCGTCCACAACAAAAATAAACGGTCCGGGTACTTTCACGCTACTGATCGTTAACCTTTTTTAAATAACTCTAGCCCTTTGACGGTGGAACCGGGTGGCCGGTAAAAACACTTAACTATTAATATCGCTTAAACATGTTACATGTGTGCAGATAACCTCACATTCACTCTGACTACTGGAGCTCAGTAGAAGGAATATTTTTGTGGACTGCAATGAACATAAAATCGTACCTGATCTATCTTTGCGATATACGTCCCATTCTTCGCTAAATATTTCGGAGCTTTAGCTAACTCTCAGTCCCGAGGATTATCCGAGTACGGCAACTTTCATGCGATGGAGTAAACTCGGGAACTTTGTTTCTAATACTTTGAAAATTTACAGCTAATATTTTGACAGCTGAAGAGTCCTTTTGAATGCAACCTGATTTCACTGACAGTATATCGATAGACGAATCTTCATCATAATTTAAAAAAAAAAAACATGTGCACTCCACAAGTACTCTGCTGCTATAGTAGCCGCTTCCTATGTGTAGTGCCTCCCCGATCTATCAAGGGGTCCCTATACTTCCCCATCCGATAAAGCAGGTCAGAAATCTGCAGCCATGACTTTAACTTTCACTTTCGTTGAATTAAAAGAGCAGAGGAGGATAAAAGTGCAGTGACTGCAAGAGATTTTTACAGATCAGTCAGGTTTTTCAGAAAAGGATATGATATTTATTTTGAGGTGCTTGAGAAGCTGCTAAATGCTGAAGATAGAAGAACAGAAAGGGAGCAATAACATGAATATCAGAGTACAGATTCATTTGTTGAAAGTGAAAGAGAATACTAAAAACCGTCAAAGATCCAGAGAGATATGGCATAACAGATGGATTGTTTAAATAGGGAGGAATTAAAATGGCAAAACAAATACACAAACTTGATACGAACATCTGGAACGAAAAAAGAATGCCAGATGAGTGGACAGATGCTATCATAATACCAAGCCATAAAAAGGGCGACAAACAACAATGCAAAAACTTTAATTAGCACCGCTTATAAATTGTTGTTCACGATTCTCCAGAAAAAAATAGAACCATATTTAAGTAGTGGGAGAAAATGCAGAAATTTGTAATAACGAAGAAGATTATAAATCTTGTGAAAGTTACACTGAACTGCTCGAAAAGGGCTGTGAAATTGGATGTAGAGTATTCCAAGGCGTTACATATAAAAACCGGAGTCAGGCAACGAGATGGAATATCACCCCTTCTGTCCAACATTGTAGTACAGGAAGCACTGGATACAGCAAGTGAAGCAGAAGAGGGAATTAAAATAGGAACAAAAATAAATGGACTAGCCTTTGCTTGATGACGTAGGAACAATCGGTGAAAATCTGAATTATCTTAAAACACTGGCAAAATATCTCTTTAAGAAAGTAAAGGAAAGTAGATTAGAAGTAAATGATGAGAAAACAAAATTCATGTGGATAATAAGAAACTGCAGAAGCAAAAGGCAGAAAACTCTGCAGATTAATAACCACAGTTTAAAGAAGTAGATCATTTTAAATATCTGGGGGTAGTAATAAATGATAAAAATTATGAGAAACAAGAAATGGAAGCGAGGAGGCTCAAAGCTGCATCCAAAGCATCATACTCATTCAACAAACTACCATCACGCAATTCTTTTTCCAGACGAACGAAAATAAGAATGTATAAACCATAATGAGACCAGTTTACTATATGGGGCAGAAATATGGACAATAGATAAACTTAAAGAGAGAAAATAAAATCCTGGAAAAGATATCTGGAGCAAATTGTGAAGGAGAAGAACAGCGAAGAAGAAAGAACAGGTAGTTGGATAAAGGACCTGATGTTGTAGCAGAAGCCAAGGCAAGAAGACTAAAAAGAGCCAAGAATGTTTTTAAAAGGGAGCAGAAATCTATACTGAGAGAAGTTTTGGAGGATAAGCCAGAAGGAAGGAGAACTTCCAGGTAGGCTAAACATGAGATGGAGAGACCGGGAGACCAAGGATCTCCAGGTACTGGAACCAACGGAAGATGATGCCTAGGTCAGAATACTGTGGAAGAGACTCCATGACAAGGACCGAACCCAACTGCGGTTTGTAGAGCCCATTCATATCACAACATTTGAGCTTATGTAGAAGTATTCAATGATTTACACAATCAAAAGCTTTTAAGAGATCAAAAACTCCCAGTAGATACTGTCCGGTTGTTCAAAGCATTTAATATTTGGTCAGAAACCGTATATAGCAATATGTGTTGAAGAGCCTTTCTGAAAATCAAAATAACATATTTTAGTATTTTACTTTTACAAAATTTTGAAGTTACTGTTGAATACATTACGTTTTCAACAATTTTGAAGAGAGTGGTCAGAAATGAGATTAGGCAATAATTGTTGTAATCAAACCGAATCCTCTTTTTAATGTAATGGCTTTATGATGGCATATTTCAGTCTATGAGGGATAGTACTCTGCTTCAGAGAGCTATTATAATGCAGCTAAGAATCATACTTATCTATTGCGAACACGTTTTAGTACTCTGCTAGAAATGCCCTCAGTTCCATGCGAGCTTTTACTTTTTAGAGGAATTTATTATTTTTCTCATTTCGAAGGGGGAAGTGGATGCGATTTCAGTTGTAACAAATTGCATAAATATAGCCTCTTCCAAAAGCAGCCTTGCCTCTTCTAATGGACTTCTGGATACTATTTTTTCCACAACATTTAAAAAATGATCATTAAAAATATTCTCAACTTTCTGACTTTTTATTAGTAAATTTTTCATTGAGTATGATTGTAATAGAGACTTCCTGTGTTTCTAGTTGCCCCATTTCCCTTTCAATAATATTCCAAATTATTTTAATTTACTGCCAGCCATACCAATCTCAAGCATGATTTATTTGCCTGCAGCTGAACTTTTCCATTACTTTTCTTGATGTAGCACAGTAGTTTTTATTCATTTTGACTGATTCTGGGTCATTAATCTTTCTTGCTGTTAGATACAATTCTCTTTTCAAGTTACAATATATTCTTATTCCTTTGGTGAGACATTCTTTTTCACATGGTATTATATTTAGCTATTTTCTTGAAAAAAAAAAACAGTTTTGTAATTTACTTACAAATGTACCAAGAAATAAGTTACATTTTTTATTATCATTGGGTTCCTTGTACTCCTCATTCCAGTCTAACTTATGTAGGCTTTACCTGAAATTTGTAATTGTTGAATCATTTGTAGGACTGTTTTGAATTACTATATGGAGCTACCTTATATACTGTTGCTAGCTGTGCGCCATGATCAAAAGGTCACTCTCGACAGGATAAGTGTTTATGTTGTTAAATGTATCTTGGTCCATTAAAAAGTTACCTATTAGTGTGCTACTATCCTTTACTGCCCAAATAGGAATATCAGTAATGGATGTCAAATTAAACTGAAGAAGAGGCATTGAATTAATTCGAATTAAATCAAATTGAAATAATTGAGTGATGCATACATACATACTCCGCATTTCCAGTCAGTCTTCTTATTCCCCTATTTCAGAGAACCAACATTAAAATCCCCATAGATAATAATTTTTTTCTCCTTGTCTGACAGATTGTGCAACAAGAAATTAAAGTTTTTCAGAAATTGCTGAAAATTTCCTGATGGAGACCTATACGCAGTTACAATTTATAAAAATTTCATTATTTAGTTGTAGCTAACAGGAACATACTTATTTTTATATCATCCGGGCCAACAGAAAGACGTGACAGTGTATCGGCATTAGCATGTTTTGACGTCGTCGGCCGGTAGATGATTTCATAACTGTAGGAAGACAATATAAGTAGCCAACGTTGCAGCTTCTGTGCTGTGCGACTAGGTATGGGCATGGCAGGGTAGAACAAGGACTGAAGCGGCTTGTGATCAGTTACCAGGTAACTCTTGAGACCATACAGATATTGGTGGAATCTGGTAACGCCGTAGATGATTGCTAATGCCTCTTTCTCAATTTGCGAATAAATGACCTGGACGTTTTTCAACAATTTCGAAGAAAAAGCTATAGGTCTGTCTGAAGAGCCAGTGCGATGCGAGAGGAGACCTCCAATGACGTAGGCTGACGCGTCAGTGACTAACAAAACAGGTTTGTCAGGATCAAAAAGTACGAGATAACGATCACTCAGTAAAGCGTCCTTTAACTTTTGGACAACAATGTCACACTCCTTTGACCAAACAAATTTAACATTTTCCGCCGTAGGCGATGCAGCGATGTCGCTAGTTGCGCTACATTAGGAATAAATTTTATAAAATACGAGATTTTTGCCCAGAAAAGATCACAATTCTGTACTGTTTGTGGGAACCGTGAGCTCACGAATAGCTTGCAAATGTGACTGCAATGGTGAACACCCTGCGAATTGATGAAATGTCCTAAATATTCAATTTCAATTTGAAATAAAACACATTTGTCCTTGTTACATTTGAGACCAGCTTCCGATAGGAATGTGAAACGTGTGCGTTAATTGTTGAAATGCTCTTCAGCTGTGTGGCCAGAAACAACAATATCGTCTTGGTAATTTGGACAACAAGGCACTTTTTTCATTAGTTGTTCCAGGTATCTTTGAAAGATTGCCGGAGCAGAGGCACTGCCGAACGGTAACCTGAGAAACTTGAAGAGGCCCAAGTGAGTATTGATAACCAGAAATTTCCCTGATTGCTGTCAAGCGAAAGTTGCAGATATTCATCCGAAGATCAATTCTGGAAATATACTTACCAGCCCCTAATCCGTCCATAAGCTCGTGAGGTGAGGCAACGGAAATGTGTCGATTACTGTCGAGGATTCATAGTTCGCTTAAAATCTACACAAATTCTGGGTTTGTCAGATGGTTGTTTGACAATCACTAAAGGAGAAGCCCACTGGCTTGCTGAAATGGGCGCAATAACACCTTGCCTATGCCACATTGTGAGTGCCTGTGCAACTTGATGACGTAATGCAAAAGGTACAGAGCGTGAACCACGAAAACGTGGCAGCGCATTGTCTTTTAATGTCACATGCGCGGAAAAATTAGTTGCCTGTCCAAGTCCGCCGGAAAAGAGGTCAGGAAATTCGGCACACGGGTTAGGTGTACATTCACTTGGGTCGAATGATGTCATCGACAGAACATTCCTGATGATGCTAAGACCAAACCAATCAAAAAGCTCCAAACAAAAAATATTTTCACTGTCATGGGATTCAAGAACCAAAAGAGAAACTGTCTCGCACGTCATGTGCGTAAATTTTGCAAGTGCTTCTGCCATGGAGCAGTCTTAAGCGACATACACAGACTTTGAACATGTCCTTATTTGCCACAAGAAAAACAAATTGCATTACGTGAAGGGCAATGACTTCGTCTATATTTAGAAATACACTTGGGACATGACTTAACATTAGCTTGCTTGCCGAGAGTCTGGCGCTGTGGCTGTTTATAGGAAATAAGGCGCACCTGCGCGTGGCTTGCGCACTGGTCAACTAGTTTACCTGGCCGCGACAGAACACTTCCCTTGTCTTGCACTACAGCACATCTTGAAAATTACTTGCTTAAAAGTCACACGTGTCCTGATACTCAATAACTTGAAGCACTTGTTCAAGAGAAGGATCAGAAGCATTGTAGTAATGCTGGTTCGCAATCTACGAAAATCTCCCGTCGACGTTAGTGTCATGAGGGTCAAGTACCGTTACCCCCACCCCTCCACCCCTGCCCGATGTGCAGGCCGCCACCTCCAATGGCTTGATCTCTAGTGTGGTAAATTATTGCAGATCTTTTAACATAGTAAATTCTGTAAGTTCGTCATTGCAGGCGCAGTTACCATTTCTCCTATCTGGCGGCAGAGTTGTGACAGCACGAGGAATACTGGAGATAATCGGCAAGGAAGCACTGGAGAACATCTCGATGAAATATGCTAATCCTGTGGCTATACCTTATGAGGTGTGGCTAGCTGATGTTAAACTAGATGTTGTAATGGAGGAGCTCACATATGTACTACAACAGTTTCGTGTACGTGACTTGTATTCCTGGATTTGGACATTCCACAAGATTTCGCAGGGATTTTTATCAAACTGGACATGTGCGACTACCTAGTATCCACCTGTGACTTTCGCTTGGAAGGAAGCTGTATAAGGAACAGCATCGTGATTGTGGACAATGATGGGACAGCTGGAATCGATTTTAACGTGGTTGACGTCGAATTGCCTAGTAAAAAATATATAATAAATTTATTTGTCAAATCAGGAGTTCTGGTGTCAATAAAATTACCGGTAATCACCTTATCGATTTTATACAGTGTCGTGAAGGGCGTTTGCTGGAGACTTTTACTTCTTTGTTTGGTCGAGAACATGGCATTCCTAGACTGGAGGCTACAGTATACAATTACGGAATAGATCGTGGTTTTGACTCTCTACAATACTGTTTGAATGTTTTAAACGAGAATAGCCAATATTTACAAAGTGCACCCCTGTACAATGTGTCAACTCCATCCATGTGGCCTCTGCTAATAAATTCCTTAGAGAACAGTTGTTGTGTTGTGTTTAATCGTGTTTTGCAAATTGTTTACTGGGTTAATAAGAACACGGAAAACTGACTGGTGTGCGTGTAAATCTAGCGAACTCCTCTGTCCGATAGGACGTTTGCAGTCTATGTAATGTACTTAAGAATTAGTTGCACGGTAATCAGAAAACGTGTAGAAATATGATGTTCGATGTATGTCTATCTGTCGTAGGCCTGTTGCGTTTTCCTGCATTGTGATGACAAGTAGAAACAATCTCTCTTTGGGGCGCAATAGAAGCGTTTGCGATCATTACGTTGCAGGTACGCACAGTTGTTCTGTAACAAAAAAAAGTGTAGGCACAACATGGTCGATGCCTGTTTATCTGTCGATGAGCTGACGCTCTTCTCACATTGTGTGCTATCGTTTGTGAGGCCTAAGGTGCACCACTTCCGTCGTTGAGTTGTTGGTTTAAACGTTTTTGTTTGTGTAATACTATTCCGAGGGAGGATGATGGCACAGACAGCCTCGTTGATGATTGTTTTGGCCTCTAGATGGTCTACTAAATTGCATTGTGTTTGTTATTAATAGGATGGATCATCTATCATCGTCTGTACTTGACATAGGACTTCGAAATACGCGTGGTTTGTTGGTGTTTTACGGTGATGGCGATAAATTTTTCTTTTAACGATCAGATGTTGCGGTGTGTAGGTTAGCATCCAAGTTTATAGAGTAGACATCTTCGTTTGCTGAAGACAACTTGTAATTATCGATTTAAGAAAAAAAAAGTTCAAATGATTGTAGTTCTATGGGACCAAACTGCGTTGGTCATCAGTCCCGAGTCTTACAAACTACTAAAACTAAGTCAAACTAACATAAAGACAACACACACATCCACGCCTGAGGGAGGATTCGAACCTCCGACACGGGAAGCCGCGCGATCCGCAACGTGGCACTCCAGACCGCTCGGCTACTCCAGCGCAGCCATGGATTTTAATTTAAAAAGATCTGAGTTCGGTATAGTGCACTGAAAAAAAGAAAAGGAGCTTGATTTGTGTTTGAAGTAACAATTTTTGTCTCTCTCTGTCTATATTTTGGGTGAAGGACTCGTCGATTTTGCTCTACAGATATGAAAATCTGTGGTGTGTTGAATCAAGCTATCGGACAGCTAAAGTATTACAATTATGTCCTTTCGGTCAGGGGGAGATGTTTGCATAGTGACTCATCAGTTTGCGGTCCCTTGGTTGATGTATCTGTGTCATTTCTAAAAATGTTCAAATGTTTGTTAAGCTTATGGTACTTAACTACGGGGTCATCAATCCCTAAACTTACAAACTACTTATGAACTACCTTATACTAAAGACGGCACAAATATCCATGCCCGAGGGGGGATTCGAACCCCCGACCGTAGTGGCCGTGCAGACCGTGACTGAAGCGCCTCAGTCTCCTCGGCCACCGCGGCCGGCTGTGTCATTTCTAAGAAGGGTGTTGTTAGGTTAGTGCTTTCTAAAAAAAAGAAAAGAAAATCTAAGTGCAGACGGTCGGAAATCGGTAAACTGCTGATCTTAAATTATTTCATGTATTTTTTATTGTTTATTGTGAATCTCCAAGGAACTACCGTTGTACAATTGGGTTTAGTTTTGTTTAAACATAGAGAAAGAACAGACTGTTCAATTATCGGTATTGGCAGGTTTGACCAGTGTCAGTTAAATGTTATAAAGACTTGGAGATTTCGAGAAGAATCGTTTGCAGTGTCTAATATTGTCAAACGGTATAGTCGTTAGAGAGAGAAAGATATTCCCTTTCTGATGTTTAATTTCAGAAAGATGGGTATACGCAGTAAGATGTGTACTACTTTAGCATTTGCGTTATAAAAGGAAAGATGAGGTAAAATTAAACAATCCGAATTCTCTCGTCTAGAAGAATTGTCGGAAGGCACGGAATTGGATATTAAAACCATAAAAGAGGTAAATTACAGGAACACATGGCGACACGTACTGCAGTTCTTAAACTTACCTTTCCTGTACCTGTTGAAATACTGGTTGGGAGGAGGAAATAGAAGACATCTATACATCGATCTAAGGAAATATCGTTTTGGAATAGGGTTTCGTTTAGTTTGAACATGGAGAAATCACGGACTGCTCATTTTCAAAAATAAATGTAACCTTTAAATTCCGTACAGAAATTCCGTGGAAGTGTGGTCTAGAAGAGCAGGCTGTGTGTTGATTCGTTCTCTGCCTTTCTGTCTGAGACCAATAAGTCTGTTAACATTGTTTGAAGATCTATATTTAGACGCATTCCTGACATTTATCACAATGGCATGCTGCAGGTATAACAGCGATTATCTGACAGATTGGGCTCTCGTCGCCTGTGGCGGATGGTCGGTAAAATGCTGTGTGTAAGCTGCAGTGTTCGAAATCTAGTTTCTATGCAGACGTTGTGCTTGGATCGTAAGATGTCCTTGCCGATTTTCGCTATTTCCGTCAATAAATTCGAAATTTTTTTTTTTTTTTTTTTTTTTTTTTTTTTTTTTTTTTTTTTTTTTTTTTTTTTTTTAATAAACGTTATGCCTTCTGCTGCTATTGTTGAGTAACACATCTGGACATTGAAAGAGTGTTTGTTAAGGTGGATACACGACTTCGTTCGGTTACCCTTATATTCCGTTTATTATGAAATGCGCACTATTTTTTTTTTATTATTGTTATTTTAACACGTTACGTTCGTCGGCTGTAGTCTAAACAAAGAGTGTGTTTGGTGGTATTGTCACATACCTGTGACAGATGAAATTCTTTATTATGCCTTACATGTAAATTTTGCAAACCATACGAGTTGTAATTGTATTACAATACCTAACAGAGTGTATCAAGATGTAGTGTACAGTTATTTTGCTTAGAGACCTAAGGTGGCGAATGAGTTTCGAAAACGGAGCATTTGTTTTTGGGGTAGTGCCAAATGTTTGAATCTGGTTAGAATTGTTTTTAAGTAATCTGGACATTGAAAGAGTGTTTGTTAAGACGAACACACAAAAGTTCGTTTTTTGATTTGCAGCGTTCGTTACCGTTACATCCAATTTATTATCTAACTCGTGCTATTTTATTTATTTTGATTTATTCATTGATTTTAAACAAGTGTGTCGGCTATTCCGTACGTAGTCTAAACGAAGAGCGTGGAGTGAGAATACTTGAAATAATAAAACGTTATGATATTTTATTTAAACATTTAGCATATGTTTATCGATAGGACTGTGAATATTGTTTTATGTAGCTTGCCGAGAGAACACTGTGTGTGTGTGTGTGTGTGTGTGTGTTTGTGATCACAATGGAGATCTAGCTGTTTTCACGTTACTGTTAGGCGTTTTCAATTTTAAAACGAAGTTCACCTCTAGATCGTTCGTTGCTTGTGATTACCGTTTCCGTTGTCTCTATCGCACCTATCAAGGGAATGTCTTCTGCTGTTGTTGTTGTCTTACACATCTGGACAGCGAAAGTGTTTGTTGAGATGGACACACAAGTTCGTTTTTGTTTTGTGGCGATCGTTACTGTTACATCCCGTTTATTAACTGACGCATACTATTTAAAAAAAATAATAAAATAAAAATTAACCTGATCTGTCATCTGTTACAAACATCGTCTATGCGAAGAGATACATTTATCTTGTCTAGACACCTTAGGTGGAGATCGACTTCCGAAAGACGGAACAGTTTTTTGGATAGTCCTAAAAGTTTTGACTTTGGTTAGAATTGTTTTTAAATAATTGTCGATGAATGTACAGTCTTAGACAAAAAAATTGATCGCCGACCGGCCGACGCAGAGGCTAAGTCCGAGTCGGTCGCGCAGTATGGACAATAAATTCGATCGCCCCTCAGAATTTTAAGTCCGGCGATATGCACGATCTGGCAAGACTGTAGAATGCGGTACTATCAGGAGGAAGTGTTACTTCCTTCTCAACGCAGCTCTGTACTGTATTAGTGCATGGTCTCATGGTAGTACAGTCTGCTGGCGGCCGCGCTGGCGCTAGGAAGTGTGCTGTCCGCTGCGCCTGCTCGCCTCCGCGTGGGTAAGTCTTCGCGCTTGCTGCAGCTTGGTGCTGTAATTGTATAAGTTTTTGAGGAATTATGAGTAGATGTCAGTGATGGCACAACCTACAAGGAAAGATACGTTGAAATTAACGTTTGATAACCGATACGCGCGACCGAGGTCTTTCGAAATCGAGAACTGGCTGGAACAAGATGTGAAGTTATCAGCAAACGATCTTATTGGTATCCATATTTCGATCGTAACCTGTGTAGTTTTCGTGAAATTGAGTAGTGCCGAGCTATGTGAGAAAGTTGTTGAGTCTTGTGGAGGCAAGTTAAAATTTAAATATTCTGATGGGAGTGTTGGAGATGTTACGGTTTCCCATGCAGGATTTGGCATTCGGACTATCCGAATATTTGAGCTTCCGTTTGAAATAACTGAAGAGCAGATAAATGCAGTAATATCACCGTTCGGGACAGTGCTTTCTAACGTTGCAGAGAGGTGGTCGAGCGCCCACAAGTTTCCTGTTCTCAATGGTGTACGCCAACTTAAAGTTGAGTTACGACAGCATATCCCGTCATACATTAATGTGTGTGGGTACAGAGGTATTGTCATCTATGACGACCAACCGCGTACTTGTTCTTTATGTAACAAGCCAGGACATGTTCGCATTAACTGTATACAGAGGCGCGTGGCACAACTGCCGGCAGGCGAGCCCGCCAGACCCCAGACTGTGACGTCACTGCCCGTCACTTACGCGGCCGCAGCTCGCGCGCAGCCGTCTGCCTATCCGAGCCCGGAAATGACTGCAGCTACCGCCGATGCTGAGACTGACATATCTATGGATGTAAGTACTATTGTGCCGGAAGACGTACCTGAGCCCCAACCACCTACGGCAGTTGCTGCAACTCTGCCGACGCAGGTGACTGAAATTTCTATGGATATACGTGCTATCGTACCTAAAGATTCCTCTGAGCCCCTACCACCTCCGATAGCTACTGCCGCTCTGCCGACACAGGTGAGTGCAACCGAAACGGTGGCAAACCCCCCGGCAACTGAGGAAGAAGAACCTGTGAATGAACCGGACATAAGCATCGTAAATGAAGAACGCCCGTCGAAGAGGAATTCCCCCAGACGGACTAGGAAACGGAGGTTGGCACGCCAAGGTGCAAACGAGACCGCCCCCCCCTTTGCGTCAGAAGGCGAAGGAAATAGGAAGCAGCCTCCGCCAGAAGGACGTCACCGAAATTAAAGAGGCTCCGGCTAAGGAACAAAACCACATTCCCGTGCCGGGAAAACAAGACACAGAAGGAACGACTTACAAGACCACTGAAGAACGAATGAAAGGAAGTCTGTCTTCGGAAGCTCCCCACGACCTTCCGCAGGCACCCAAAACTAACTGGGCGGACGACGACGACACCGACACGGCGGATGAGGATATGCATGATGACTCAGGAAGCGAAGCAGTAAGCACACCACCCTCAGACCAGGATGACAAATTAAATGACGATGTTGCAATGAAAGATGAATCCTCTCTTCAGAGACGAATCCCAGACCCCTTTGACACTGACGAATATTATTGAGATGTTTTGAAAACGTGACTTTCATATGAAGAATTTGAAGTTTTGTTTTAGAAGATCGATAACTTAAAAAGAAACATGCCTGACCGCCAAGCATACAAAATTGCCACAATCAACCTGAATAAGATACAAAGCTCGTTCAAATTACAAAATTTAAAGGATTTTATATATGCCTCTGACAGTGACATCATTTTATTACAAGAAGTGACAGAAATTGCTCTTCACCACATAACTGGATTCAACGCAATAGTAAACCCTGGTAATAGTACAGAAATGGGCACAGCTATACTTGTAAAAGAGGGCATCATCATAGAAGACATTGTCAAGCTACCAAACAGTAAAGGAATAGCGGGTACCATACATAAGACACGTCTGATAAATGTCTATGCTCCCTCAGGTTCAAGCAATAGGCAAAACCGGGCAAAGTTTTTTAAAGAAGACATTGTTCCCCTGTTTGGAACCCGGTACGACCATATTATTATGGGAGGGGATTTTAATTGCGTTCTCCATCCCAAAGATCAAACTCCCAATTTTAACAAGTCAACTGAACTAGAACGCATAGTTACTGATTTACGACTAACGGACTCCTGGGAGCATATGCACGGTGCAGCCCCTGGTTTTACACACGTGACCAACCACTCGGCGAGTAGACTTGACAGGATATATGTCTCGCAAATTTTAAAAGACCACGTATTACAGTCCGAAGTATGGCCTACAGCATTTTCGGATCATGCTGCGTACATATGCACACTTAATATGGAAAAACAGGGGACTTTTCGAGGGAGAGGTACCTGGAAACTAAATGTATCCCACCTGAACGACCATGTTTGTCAGGAGGCATTCGAAACCCTGTGGCGAGAATGCGAACGCAAATTCACCTCTTACAACTCTGGTATAACCTGGTGGCTACATTACGCCAAACCCAAAATACGAAAGTTTTTCATCAATTATGCGAAAGAAAAAAGCTTTTGGTACAAATCAACAATGGAGTTTTACTTTCAGTGTCTAAGGGATCTGCACACGTCAGATGCAACAATTGTTGGGAATTACGAACGAATTAAAAGGATCAAAGCAAAAATTCTGGCACTTCGGCGCAAACAATTAGAAGGATACCAAATAAGGTCGCGGGTCCAGAATGTAGCACCACAAGAGGGCACTTCCATATATCACGTGATACGTGAATCCAAAAGAGCATCGCGCAAAATATTAACTGAACTAATAACTGCTGACGGAAGAAAGCTGACGAAGCACTCTGAAATCAAAGAGGCACTACTACAACATTTTACCTCCTTATTGTCCAGCCAACCGATTGACGAACAGCTTCAGGACGAATTATGGACCAACCTGCAAGGCAGAGTAACCCACGCGGAAGCGCTCAGTCTTAATTCAGAAGTTACTGAAGACGACGTTCTCGAAGCCATCAATGACAGTAAGAAAAACAAGTCGCCGGGACAGGATGGAATCCCAGCTGAATTTTATCAGCAGTTCAGGGAATTTATAACACCTAAATTCACAGTCATATGTAATGAACTTTTAAACCCTGACGTTGTTGTTCCGACAGAATTCCGGGAAGGTATGGTAGTTTTAGTGCCTAAGACCTCAAATTCCAAAACCGTCGGCCACCTGCGCCCAATCACGCTACTAAACAGCGACTACAAAATCTTTGGTCGCATTATAGCGCGAAGATTGCGTAACACCATGACCAGCGTCATCGGCGCATACCAAACAAGTGTAGGCAAGGACAGAAAAATTCTGCAGACACTCTGTGGTTACAGGGACCTCATTTCAACGGCCGATGTCTGCAAAATCAAGTGTGCCATAGTGTCGCTGGATTTTGACAAGGCGTTTGATAGAGTTAATCACCAGTTTTTGCTTCGAACTATGGATGCAATGGGATTCCCATCACGGTTCATTGCCGTCATACGCAACACACTGATGAATAACTCAGCCAGGGTTGTAATCAACGGACAGGTCAGCCGTCCGATTCAAGTCACCAGTTCCATCAGGCAAGGGTGTCCGATGTCAATGGCACTTTTTGCGATCGCCATTGAACCCCTTCTCGCCTCTCTTACAAAGAATCTACGGGGTCTGTATATAAGAGGAGAAAAGATTGTGTGTCATGCATACGCTGATGACGTTGGTTTCGTAGTTACGGATGGTAATGAGGTACAAACCGCACTACAAATAGTAGCAAAATATGAACAGGCAACTGGTGCGAAACTAAACAGAGTGAAGTCCGGGATATTCGATATTGGTCGTGGACTAGCCTCGCAGACACAAGGACAGTTACCTACTGTTTCATCCATGAAATGTCTCGGAATTGATTTTAAAAGAACTATACAAAGCACTGTTGCTGTGAATTACAGAAAAATACTTCACAGAATCCGTGCCAGTGTCCAAGAGCACAGTATCAGGAAACTAGATGAACTCCAAAAAGTATCTGTGGCTAATATATACATTACTTCGAAAGTTAACTATGTTGCACAAGTGCTACCCTTGCCGGCAACGATGGCTAAATGTATTACATCGGCACTAGGACATTTCGTGAGCCGAGGCCGCATATTTAAGGTCACTTATGATACTTTGATGCTTCCGACGTCTTGTGGCGGTTTAAATCTCACAGATGTGAGAATAAAGGCGCGGGCCTTATACATATCCAACATGTATAAGCACTGGAAACAGCCAAATGGTAGCCTCGCTGGATATTTGCTGCATGAAACTGCCCCTGAAGATCTCCATGCACCAATCAATGTTGGACATATACCCAACGGCCTGTACCACCTCAAATATTTTTTAGTGGAGTATAGCTACCTACATTCCAGAATCCCCGAAAAGGACATCGTTAAAGTAAAACATCTTTACAACAACCTGATGAAAAACAAGGCAAGGAACAATATAGAACAAAAATATCCGTTCAACAATTGGAATGCCATCTGGGAGAACATACACAGTAGACACCTGCCAACTTATGTGAAGTCGAGCTGGTATTTCGCTGTCAACAGAAAACTGGCCACAAACTCCCGACTTCATGCTATTCATTTGTCGGAGACACCGATGTGTGCATACTGCAATATAGAGGACGATGATGAACACAAGTTGTTGTGTGCTAAGGTCACAGACATATGGCACTACATCAGACAGAAGATAGCGAGCATCTGTAGGACCTCGCCCAATGTCATCACGCCGGCTCGATTTTTATACCCAGAAGAAATACCTTACCCCAGAACAAGGAGGAACGCTATCAACTGGCTAAAAGGCCAAACGATACATTACCTCCTAACCAGAGAATCACCCTCCAGGGAGGATTTCACGGCATTTCTCACACTTGAGCACCATACGTTAATACGTACCACAAAATATAAAGAAAACTTTGCAAACTTTCTAATTAAAACGATAATGTAAACAAACGATAGAAAGGAAAATTATTTACACAGGAAAGGCGATATCTGAAGAACATATTTGTGATTAACAGCCTTTAGACATTACGTAAATGCATATTTGATGAAGTAAAAGACAGTAGAGAAAAACGTAATTCAAAAGAATAACGATACTAAAAATTACAAGTTCAGTTTTTGTTTGTTTACTTTGCTTTCAACATTCAAGAAACCTTTGAAGAAACTGGATAATATCTATTTAATTATCCAATTTTCCATTTAGCAGAGGTAAAAATTATTTAGTTTTGAGACGAAAAATAGTCTCACCTTCACACAGCTGAAGGAAGATTTTTTCCCCTTGTATCCTATTACACTGTTTTGGAGGAAACCTAAAAAAAAAAAAAAAAAAAAAAAAAAAAAAAACTAGTTAAACTAAATAAATTTAAAAAAATCATAAAGTGGAATGAAAGATGAAGTACATATACAGTTTTCTCAGCAAAAACGAAAAAAAAAAAAAAATCGGTTAAGACGTCTGCCTAGGAAAAAAAAAAAAAAAAAAAAAAAAAAAAAACATGGTAAAAGTCGCGTTTACGTGCCTGTATGTAAGCAGTCGTGAGATCGAGTCTAACAACCTCCGATTATTATTTTTTTTTTTAAACCGCATATCGGTTGTCTTTGTTATCAGTGTGGAAGAAACTCAAATTTAACAGCGAAAACTCCCAGAAATAGTTACACGAAAGAGTTCGCTGCTGCATCAAAACTGAACTGTTTACTCTCGGGAGTAGTGGGGCCCCGGCTACGGCTACGCGCCAGGGCCACATCGCGGCTGGCGCCTGTGGACTCAGTGACAGCGGCGCGCCGCTCTGTGTCTATTAACCGGCTGTTATATCCTCACTTCAAGTTCTAGAACTTATTTACCGCTGCGTATTGAATTACTCTGATATATATATATATATATATATATATATATATATACGTCGTAAGGTGGAATCGGTATAAAGGGTCATAGGAGTGACTATTACCACATTTTTCTTATTTTTCTTGAACGTTATCAGGCCGCTCAATCAGGATTCCTACTCACGACTGTTATTAGTGACGAGTTATGATGCTCTCATCTTAAGAGAAAAATAATGACTGAGTACTAAAAGATTTTTATACTCAGCAAAGTGCAACCACAAAGCCAGGGTGCGCCCAAATTTTGCAAACAACTGAGACACCATTTAGTTGCACTCTAAGGACAAACGACCAAAAATAGTACATCTTGTGTTAGTACTACACCATAATAATTCCCGTTGATGTCACACACAAAACATCGAATAGTGTGCTTCGGGAGTCACCCATTCCTCACCTACTCTTTAGATCACATGTTCTCAAATGTTTATCTTCTCTGCCCCTCCTCGAATAATCTTCGACAAAAATTATTTCCAGACGAAAATACACGTCGAACATCGATTGGCGTCATAATTAGCTTGGAATCAGTTCGATTCTACAGGGACAAATTTGGTAAACTACCAGAACGTTGTCAGACTTTCCCATAATGTGAGAGAATATAGCAAGTAACCACAAGAGGTTTCTTGTAGTTTTCGATGTGGATTCGTGCAACTCCTGTCACGAAAACAGCTAAAAAAATTCCCCCTCCAATGAGACCCGAACCATGACCAAATCCACCTCTCTGTGGCAGCCTACTACATTACCTCAGAGCTAGCGAGGAGCTATGCACGCCAGCTCTTTCCTACTGCCACATACATCACTAGAACATATAACTCGCAACGTAAGAGACGAGATTAGTTGGAATTTCACCGTGTAAACAATTTTCTGGACCCAAAAGCATGAAATAATAGTCTTCTTTTGCCTCTCGAATGAGAAACCAGTCAGATTATTCAATCGAAATTACAGTAAACATCAAGTGAATTTATGGGCATAGTTCTGTGCCAACCAGGAAGTAAGACCTCGGTACCAGCGTTGACAGACTCACACTGCGATGTTGCCAAGCTTTAGTCATACTACCAACAGGAAGAATAAGAGCCCAGGTGATTGCCAAGCGAGCTCGACAGAGACTTAGCTCGCGCCTCGCGCGCCTGCTGGGGATCCGAACACCTACAGTATATTGATAGAGCTGAAGCATTGAATTAAAATTTGTGGTGCGGCCGGGAATCGAACCCGGACCTCCATGCTTACTAGGCAGACGTCTTAACCGTTAGACTACCACACCACTAACGATTAAGGCGCCTCGGAATAGTCTATGTACGATTTCCCTCCACAACACAAACTTTAATTCAGCTTCTTTGTTCCAAAGATAATTGCCACTGCTGCCAAGGCTCTCCATGCAGCGGAATAGCACCTCAGCAATGGACATGGTGGAACAATCCTGTTATGGTGATATAAATATCAATTAAATACAATGAAAGAATCCCTGAGACGGATTTTCGTCTCAAATATGTCAAAGACATTATTGATAGAGCTGAAGCATTGAATTAAAATTTGTGGTGCGGCCGGGAATCGAACCCGGACCTCCATGCTTACTAGGCAGACGTCTTAACCGTGTTTTTTTTTTTTTTTTTTTTTTTTTTTTAAAGTGAAAAACTGAAATAATGTTATTGTGACGAAGATATTAAAGATTGCTATTCAGAAATCAGAACGCCACAATAAAACATGCCGCCTGTGTACCCGCCCAGCTCTCATTGGACAGTTGTCAGCCAATTACAACGCTTCCAGATCACTCTAGCGCCCCCAGTGATATGAAAATGAACTACCAGTATGTTTCCAGTTTTTATATATAGCTTTCACCCCCGTGGATACTAATATCACTGTATACTGTATGATAATTGAGTCAATATGTTTCTGGAACTTCAATTATTATGCATAAATTATTTGCACTTCGCCCTTGAAAGTAAAATTTTTCCGGTACCGGGAATCGAACCCGAGCCTCCTGGGTGAAAGCCAGGTATCCTAGCCACTTTTTTTTTTATTTATTTTTTTTTTTTTATACGGGCCTCCTTACCACCCCTTCAGCCCGGCCTTACGCTCACCATGTATCGCCTTCCTCGGCGTAGGCTTCAATGCCTTCAAGGGAAAGAAATTGGCCTTCTGCCACATATAGTCTCTTTCAATGTTCCAAATTAATTTTTTTTTTTTTCTTCTTTTTTGAGCGACGTGATTGCGTATCTTCTTCGGCGTGGTGGCAACCCCAAAGTTCGTCTTCTCGAATGTTGCAAGAGTTCCCGTGTCGTTTTTCTTTCTTCAGTATTCCCTATCGTGATTGCTTTTTGTCTTCTCTTAACTTCGGGCTTCACTTGCCAAAATTCGCGCAATACTTCCGTTGCTCAGGGCTCGTGGCCCCTTCTCCATTCCATCAGCAACTTACATAATAAATAAATAAAAAAAAAGGATGCCTCGATTACCAGCAGGCCATAATAATAGAGAAATAAAGTTCGTAACAAATAAATGTTCTAGATGTCGGAATGGAAATGACTTCTCGATGCCTGCGGTGGCACATCTTCACTTGTCATCAATTTGAACTAAAATCATTGTATTCAAAGGTGAGCAACTGTTCATTAGAGTACCGGACTGTAGTACTCATCAAAGTTTCTCATTCGCATTCCGTGTCTGTTATACTTAGTGCGCAGTGGGAGCTTGCTCGCCTACCGCAGAGCAATTAGTAAGAAGTTCTGGAAGCGTTTCTTGTATGTTCGATATCTCTGAATCCTTTGATGTTCACTAGAGATGTAGAACAAAAAGTCTTCAAAAGCAGGTGTGGCATACCTTATTGCGTAGTACACAAATTGACCCATGAGCCAGGTATAACTATTATGTTTTGTTCCGGGATAATGGTTCCATTCAGGGAAGAGTACGTCATTTACGGATACTGTGGCCTCAGATGTCCTTGTCATCAGCGCCAATTTTTTCCGTGTCCAGTTCCATATTCGTATTTTCTCCCCGCAGATAAGTAAATGCGCTACCGACTCAACGACTTGACAACGGTCACATAACGGGGTAGTTCGAAGGTTAATTTTGTGCAGTCTTTCCGCTGTTGGTATGGTTCCGTTAACGACATCATACCAAGCAGCGCTCACCCTGGTAGGTAGGTTTACGTTTGAAATGTTGTTCCAAATATTTTTCCAGTCCTTATTTGGATATTTCCCTTCGACAGGACTCCGTGGACGCCGTGCATTGAGTAGCTCGTAGATCTTTTTTGTTGTGGTTCTTCTCTGGTCGGCGGAAATGTAACTTATTTCCAAGAAATATTGTCGCACGTAATGGAGTTCAGCACTGATGTGTCCAACATTGCATGGTGCAGTGCAATCGGCCGGCCTCAAAGTTCGAAAGAGAACTTGCGTGATCCCTGGCTCCCTCGCTTCGATGATCTTAGAGGTTCGGTTCATGAACATAGCCTGGCATAGCGTCTGAACATGTTTGACGCCTAGGCCTCCTCTGTGTCTGTCTAACGTAGTGGTGTTGAAGGACACTTTGAAGATATTCGTCTTCCACACGAACCAACACGCTACCGCTTGTATTTTGTGTGCAATAACTCGCGGAATTGGGAACACTGCAGCTATATGATGAATTTTGCTCAGTATATATACATTAATAAACTGCGCTCGTTGAAGGCGATCCAGTGCCCGAACATTGTTTTCCCTGAGCATTCCACGAATGGCGTTCAGCTTGTTTGACCAGTTGACTGAAATCATTTCGTTTGGGTTTGGCATGAGGTACATCCCGAGCTGAAATCGTCCAGTTGTTTCCTCAATCCATAACGTGTCTACTTTACTGCCAATAGGGCTCAAATGCATTATGCGAGACTTCTGCAGGTTAATTTGTGCTCCAGAAGAGCTCATGTACTACCATGCGCAAAAATATCCGAACGACCTGAATTGCGTTTCGCCTGATGTGCATGCAACCCAACTAACGTACGTGTTTTGCGGGTGATGTAATCGCTCCGCGGTATAGTCGTTCGACTATTCAAAATGGATCCACTACAGACAACTGCTCTTTATGGCAATCATTCCAGATGTAAATTAACACCACGATTTTGCAACTAAAAGGAAACACGTAATTAATTTCTTAACGTTTATTAAATCCAATTTATTACAATGACATATCTTAAGTATTATCACACTTATTACAGTCTGATATTACAAAATCCGTCACATAAAACATTAATTAACCCTTCAACAACATTTAATATTGTTACAAACAACAGATTCTACTATAGTATCGGAACTCCTAAGGTCCTGTAGAAATTTGAAGTACTTTTGTTCTCTAAATCGTTTTACACAATTGCGAAATGTCGTTCCACTGGCCAGCGGATTTTTATTAACCGATTGTTGAACTTACCAGATAATAAAAACTCAATTAACAGCAGAAAACGCACTATGGAAACTTCAATATTCACTGCGTATCACCAACATTTTCTCCGTATTCAGACCTGAACAAATATTTGTACAAATCTTTGAACTTGAATTAATATGACAAACTACCTTGTTCTAGAATCAAACCAACCACCTGTAGCCGTAGCTAACCAAGCAATGCATTCTTGTCTAATAGATACTCGATTATGCCTAAGTTTGTCACAGCTGACGAAGCATAAAGATGTGTGAAGTATTAGAGATTTCCTCCAAATATCAAAACGCACAAATCAAATCACATAAAATGGCAATTCTTAAAATAGTTTTATTTATATATTTGTTTCTGAAGCAGGAAGTTAATAATCACCGTTATGTCCCTAATCACAAGTGCCCAGACTCAGTTTTGTGTGGGACTTATATAGGAGGCTGCTCCTGTTGGAGGTTCGAGTCCTTCCTCGGTCAGGGGTGTGTGTTTTGTCCGTAGATTAGTTTAAGTTAGTTTAAGTAGTTCTAAGCCTAGGGACTGATAACCACAGTACTTTCGTCCCATAGATTTACAAACATTTGAGTTTGAGTTACATATCCGGTATCTAAATGGAAGATAACCAAGTGAAGACAGATGTTAGTAGTTGAAGTATTTCACCAGCAGCAGGATGTTTGAATCTGTAATAAAGATATAATTACGTTATGCGTCACCAGGAATCGAACCCCTAACCTACGGATGTCCTTTCTAAGCACGAATGGACGTTGAATCTCAAATGTTAACTCAATAGGGATAACGATGCGTGCGTGTCTGACTAGTAACAACGGCACCTGTCGATGTCATAATAATAATAATAAAAATAATTTCGTGAGGCTCAGTGTCCTGGTGCAAGTTATTCAACTGTGCGCCACTTCAGAGACTTGCATGTCCCTAACCTGCCCCAATTATCAAACCGTGAAAGGCGACCTTCATTTTAACGTGGAATCCAAATCACGTGTACATTATGACGACTCTTCACATTGTTGAGACGTGGATGCTGGATTAAAAAACAGATTGAAAAGAAATCGGTGATCCGTCTAGGTTTCGAACCAGCGACCCTTTTGTTATCATTCAAGCGCTTTACCCCAAGACCACCTCAACCCCATAATTCGCGCTCATAATGCACGAACAGACATTCAAAATAATATTTATACAAGTAGTCCAGTGTGCTCTATCTAGGGCGCCAAAGAAAATTATGAATATTTTGTGCTGGACCTGGATTCGAATCCATATAGGTGCCTTTCGTGGAGACCTAGAGGAGTCGGCAGTCACGGAGAAAGGAACGAAATGATACAACTATGTGATTCTGAGAGGGTCGAGTGCGGCAAAAGAGTAGATTCGAATTAGAATCCCAGTACAGCACCATAATTTTTAACGTCTGAAGTTATATGCAGTTCGAGACACGTGACCTTAAAGGACTATTGGTTTATAAAATAAAATAAAGGTTTGTAGTATAAGCATTCTAGCGACAGAGTTACTGATTGCCATGTATTCTGCCTGTTGCTGGCAACGATAAATCGGCTCTGTCCGAGTTGATAGCGAAATAATGCGGCTTAATACGAATTGTTATCTGTGGTGCAACTTGACGTTCTTCACTTGGTGTTACCAGAGGTGAAGTAGACATCATCGTACCACTTAAAAATATACACCTATAGGGCGGATACTAAACTACAACGGATCCACCGGACCTTTAGGCAATCTAACGGAAACTGCGCTTATCATATCGACTAGACGCACTTAAGACAATTTGGTGCTCAATGAAATGATGAACTATAAGGAAGGTTCTGACACAGAAAATATACTAGTCTCATGTTAAGGCTTTTTACTAATTTTTGGAAGCGGTTGCACAACCGTAAAGAAAATGTATTTCTGCACTAATTGACTTCAACTTGGTTCGGCGACAGCTTTAACTCGAAAAAAAAAATTGGTTTCTACACGCACGGAATCAGTAAACCACCTGAGCGTTGTAAGTAACATTCAGATTATATGAGAGAGTGCCGTACTGGAAATAGCTAAACACCTTTTGACTGAGTAGTTTTGTTAAGAATTCCCTATTGATTTTCAATATGAATACCTGTAGCTCTGTCAGAGAAGAGTTAGAAATGTTTGCTCTCACCACGATTAGCATCGAGATGCCGACAGCATGTTCGTTTCACAGCCGACAACGTTACCCCAAGGCTAGAGAAGACTTCCGGCTCTTGGTTCTTAATTACTGGTCGATTAGTTAGGAGACCAGATCAAGCGTAACGTAAAAGACGAGATTGGTTGCAATTTTCGCGTGGAACGAATTTCCTGGACTCAAAAATATGAATTAATAAGTTTATGTCACATCTTAAGTGAAAATCACTCAGATAATTGAATGTAAATGACGTGAAAAATCAAGTGAATTTATCAGCTTAATTCTGTGCTAACCAGGAAGTAACTCGCCACTCAGAGAGTTGCCAAATGTACTCTGCAATGTTGCCAATTCTCCATTAGACTAGCGACAGGCAGAAGACGTTTGCTCGGCGTCTGTGTTCCTCGCGCTGCCTTAGCGCTGACGGAGATAGCGGCTTCGAAGGCGCGGCGCGCAGCCTGCTACTGTGTTGACTGGGAAGAGAGATACCCAGCGTAGAAGAATAAGTCTTATTCGCATCACCAGACGCCATTAACATTTTCTGCACTATACATTTTAATGTTATATACCTGAATACTATTTTCTTTATGAATTTTTTCGTTGGCACCACCTCTAACACAACTGCACAAATGTAAAGATAGAATTACCCTGATTACAAAATGCAAACTTCACAAACATATTTCGTAAGTTTCGAGCATATAGTTTCCAATCAGACAAACCGTGCAAATAAATCTTTCCTAATGACTGAAAAATATGACTTATCATCTGCGAAAAAATTAAGCATCTGTACCATTTCAATGATAATTCGATTCAAGCTTATAAGTGAAAGGAGAAGCATTTATGATAAGAATGTGAAACAAGGAAAAAAAGTCGCGAAAGTAATGTTTAGAATATGTAATTCATTCTATAAAATCGAAAGGGACAATAAGTATGGTCTACTCGTAAATATTACAGTGAAACTGCTGGTGATGCTGTTTAAATAAAAGTGAAAAGCATCTGATAAATGAACTCTCTAGTTTCCAGTCTCCCAGAAACAGAGAGGTACGAAAGAAACAGGAAGAGGTTACCCTAAGAGTGCGTGAGATGGGATTTCTGTATAGTATCTCGTAGTTGGTATAGTTTGTTCGTAGTTCAAATCTGACGTCCATTGCGGACAATAATTATTGATAAGCAATTGTTAAAATACGCTGATATGTTGAAAACATCGCACTTTCGGTGACTAACTCACTGGAAGACGATCATTTTCATTTTGTTTTAGAGACTATGAGAAGTTTTATTACCGCCTTAAAACGCCTTAAAATAGTTCCTGTGTTTATCAAATGGTCACCCGATGCAATTATTTATCGGCTTTTACTTCAGTGTCACGCAGAGACCGACGTTTAGCTCTGTAACTATTGCTGACTTCTTTAAAATACCACAATAATCTGGCCTTGAAGAGGTGGACTGTTTTTGAAATCACCTGGGAAAGACTTTCCCTCCAGAGGACTGCACCATTTCACGCGAAAACAAGAAGGAAGATTAGCGTTTAACGTCCCGAGACGGGGGATTTCTTTTCCCCAGCTTTTACAGCAGTCCACCTTCTGCAATGCCCGATTACAATGAACGTCTGTAGTTCACTATAGTTAAAGGGTTAATTAATCATTTGGTATTTAATATCTGTGTAGGGGCGATTTTATAATCAGAGGATTTAGTGTCATTCCGAAACATTTTATTAATTTCACCATCCTTACTTCTTCTAATTTTGTTGCCTTGCCAACATTCGAAATTTTCATGTTAACTGGGTAAACCTGGCTACGCTTCACTGTGGCTCAGTTTGGTAAGAAATGAATGGGACAGTAAACAAAAGTATTCTTGCTAACATAGACGAACCGAGAAAATACATTAACCTAATCAGTACATAATATTTTGTTCCCCTTTTCCTACTGAAACATTGAAATGACTTACCAAATCTTGAGTGTGCCATATATAGTAGGCTATTATGCTATGTTTAAAATCCGGTTCGGATTGTTTTCAATCTGGATGATTGTAATGTTGAAATAGAATTTTCCGTCGTTGTTCTTTCAAAGTATTTGTTATTATTTTGAAATTGTAGCACGAATATAATTAAATTTCAAGTTTAGGTCTCGTGATCAAAAACGCTCTGTTATTGGCTTAAGCTCTGGTGATTTCACACAACACGAGGAAGAAGAAGCCATATGCCTGTTAGAGCAGTGTTAGCGAAGGTTACTAAATTTTTCCTTACTTTTTCTGTGTACAATTAAGTTTTTTGTGTTGGAAAACACATTTCTAACTTTTTTGTAAGAAGGGAGAAAATTATGTGAAGTCTGATAGTGAAGAAACCTTCCGAAAGTAGAAGCGTTTAAGGTATCTTAGTTTCTCGACAACAATCCAGATCTTTACATACCGTATGTAAGAGAGGTGGAAGTTGCATTTAAAGTAAAATATACGTATATTTGTTTGTGTCAACGACTGAATCTAGTCCAAAGATACAAACTATTACACACCATAAACGTGGAAGTTGCATTTAAAGTAAAATATACGTATATTTGTTTGTGTCAACAGACTGAATCTAGTCCAAAGATACAAACTATTACACACCATAAACGTGTGTAAATATGTATTGCGTCTTAGATTAAGTCTTCGTTTTTCCACCTAATGCTTTTCACTTTTAAATTAACTCTGTTATAAAAGCCACTACAAAAATTACATGGTAAGTGCGCTACTACGTAGTTACATTTCGGATTCAGATTAATTCATGTGTATATGCAATTTAATATTGCACGCTAGTCACTTTCCACAAATTACTATGCATTTTCTCGTGCTGTTTGGTTACGAAGAAATTTGTCAGGTTAAATCGGAACTTGTTAGGGTAAAGAAGAATGAAATTAAAAGGATAACTATCTTGGCTTACGTGCCAAAATAATTATATTCCAAGATAAAATGTCGAAGTTTTGAATTGACTTAATCAACTCCACATAAGCTTGGTAGCGATGCGGTCCCAGTATCGTTTACAAATTTTTAATTCCTGGTTCAAATCCAACCTAAAAAAGTTTCTAATGTTTGTAATTCTATGGGTCTTAACTGCTTTGGTTATTAGTGTCTAGGCTTGCAAACTACTTAAACTAAGTTAAACTAACCAAAACACAACACACACACACACACACACACACACACACACACACACACTCATGCCCAAGGCAGGACTCGAACCTCCGCAGCAAGGCCCCTTAGACAGCTCGCCCACTCCACAGCGGCAAAATAAAACCCTCTCCTGTTTTTTCTCTCTCTTTTTTTTTATATCGGAAGAACGTGATACTGTGGAATATAATGAAATTATTGACGAAGTAAGTAATTATTTCAGATTTTACTAAATATAGTTGCTTTCACTATATGCCTTTTTGAGACAAAGTGTTGATGTCTTTATCATATACTGAGACACTGCCTCACCGACGTAAATATTGAAAAGACAACCAGCATGAAATACTTACTTTTACCAACTACGTTCGTAAACGACTTAAAATACAAAACGCTGGCATGTTATAGCGTGAAAAACTGATTGACAAATGTAAAATCAGTTCACTGATGTGTACACAATAATACTATACACCTTTGCGGCTGCAGAGCATGATTCTTAATACCGGTTGTGAACTAATAGAAAAATTACTTACATCAAAGTAATCCTCCCAAAATTAAACGCACCAAGTGACCCCTATTTGATTAGGATCTCTACGAGCGAGTATAAACAACATTTTATGCCTTTATGATTGCTTGGAACATGCAAAATCAAATTTTTTCGATTTTTATAGATTTATTTGTACAGTTCGGCACTACGCAATATTCGTAGACCTTTTCCCAAAACACGAATGCACAGACAATATATCACTATTAGTGAATGTTACAACAGTAGGAGCACACTATGTGGGTTGAGTTTACAGGCATCACATGACTCAAAAGAAGCGTTTTAGCTGGGTTTCAAATTATATTTGAATTACATTTCCGGTTGTTTTTAAAGAATACTGCAATTGACGAGGAAAACAAGTCATGATATGAAATGTTCAAATATTTGTAAATCTTTGGGACTGAGCTACCGTGGTTATCAGTCCCTAGGCTTACAAACTACTTAAATTAACTTAAAGTAATGTAAGGACAACACCACACAGACACACACACACACACACACACACACACACACACACACACACACATGCCCGAAGAGCAACCGCGCGCTCCGCAGCAAGGCGCCTTAGAGCGCTCGGCCATTCCACCGCAGCTCATGTTATGAGCATAAGATGACATGATCACCCATTTAAGATGATTTCCAGAGAACAGTGTTATACCCTGTTGCCCTTGAGAAAAGCATTTGCTTTCTGCATTCTGTCTACCATTCTCCATTCTCTCTCTCTCTCTCTCTCTCTCTCTCTCTCTCTCTCTCACACGATCTGCCTCTGTCTCTTCGTCCCCTTCTACCCCCTCCAGCTCCTCCTCTTCCCTCTGTCCATCCCGCAATCCTGTCTGTCCTATACTTCCTTTCATTCTGTCTTCCATGTCTTCTTCCTTTCTCTCTCTAACCTTCTCATCTTCCTTTCTGCCTCTCTTTACCTCGTCGTAGATTCTGGGAATTAAGGAAATAAAAACGTAAGGACTTAATAGGATTATGTGATAAGAAGGTGACGAGAAAGCTACTCTTACAGATAAAGAAAGCGAAATAACGAATGCAAGAAGCAATGTTATTTACAGACATTATTACTAAGATGTTTTGATTTCCACTGCTGACCAGATCGTAGAACTAGATATTGTGTCATTGTAGTTTAGCGTTATACGAGTGTTACTGCAAATAAACCGTTTAACCGAAACGTCTATAGAATGTGATTTCGCGAAACCTTACTACTTTTATGTGTCATTTCTACCATGAAACCGGATCGGTACACAGACCAGAAGTAGGTATTATTTTAAAACTTCGATTCAGTAATCATAATTGAAGATTTCAGTGCTCGATAGAAAGGCAACATCACTCTTAACGGCAACGTGTAGAAATGACTTTTAATTTCGTATCATGTAAGTTTCTGTTGCCTTCAGGTATAATTAATATTAAATTCGGTATTTGACTTTTCGTTTTCAACTATTTGAATTATGACTGCACTTCTTAAGAAAGTGTGATATCTCACGTATGACATTATGCCAGTCAGTCAGACGAGCGTATTAGAGTGGAAGGATGGCGTAGTGAGTAAGCCGGTAAGTTGGTAATCTGTCATAAATCGATTCAAATCCCGTCATGCCTAGTAATTTTAATTCGTTGTAAACAAAGTATTCTCTTTTGAAGAGCCAACTTAAATGTAGCGTTCGAAGTATTCACAACGCATTATACATGTTTGCATACGCCTTCCGATACTCGGTCGAGGAAAGCAAGGACAAAAAATACACCAAAGTTTTAGCATTAGCTCTGCCTTCGGTTGATAATCGTTTTGCATTTTTATCTGTACCGTACTTTATGGTTTATATTTCAGCTGATGATTTCCATAGCTACAGAAACACAACTTATAATACTTCTAACGGCAAAATACTTATGCTATCAGGCGAAAAGATTAATCTGGCCCAGACCTCATCCTACCCTGACAACGATCTTTTCTTATTTAGGAAAATATGTTATGTCGGGCCCGGTGGTCTCGCTGTAAAGCGTACGACTGGAAACCGAAGGGTCGCGAGTTCGATACGCGGTCGGACATCGTTTTTTTTTTTTTTTTTTTTAGTCAGCGTTTTAACCCGGCCGTCACCTCTCAACGATGTGAGGAGTCGCCAGAAACGACACGTGGTTCGGGTTCCACGTTAAGTTGTAGGGCCCCTTTCGCCGGTTCGATAACTGGGGTAGGCTAGGGACGCGTAAGTCCCCGAAGTGGCGTCTAATCGAAAGACTTGCACCAGGCCAATGAGCCTCACGAAATTTTAGCACGTTTTATGACAAAATGAAATTTCCTTCACGAAATTTCTTAACAGCGTGAATCAACAGCGTGTGAATCAATTACCGTGTTTATTTCTCTGGTTAGAAAGTAAATTTACCAAGAGGTAAGGACGAGAGAAAGGTCTCGTAATGGAAGGTCAGGCAATTTTATTTCAGTGAGTACAAATATCAAGTAAAACAATGAAGCTGCAGTTGAGGTCAAGCATATACAGAAGTGTAAGCCAAGGTACAAGTAACTTCTCGAATCCATATGCATTGCATACACGCGCAATAAGTTTTGTAGTGTTGTTATGGATCCAAATAATTCAATGCCGTACTTCCCGGTAATGAAGAGCAGAGGTTAACAGTCTTCACTACATTATACTGCTCCAGCAGACGCGACTGACAAGGAGAGGCTCTGACAAGTCTATATTTTTAAATGGCGCGATCATGTCCACTTCACTTCCGGTAACACCAAGTGAAAAACATCAAGTTGCACTGTAGTTAACAATCCGTATTAAACCGAATTATTTAGCTATCTACCTGCACAGAACCGATTTATCGTTGCCAGTAACAGGCAGAATACACGGAAATCAGTAACTCTGTCTCTAGAAAGATTTTCTTATATTACAAAACTTTATTTTATTTTTTATCCAATGGTCCTTTAAGGTCACGTGTCTCGTACAGCATTTTAACTTCAAACGTTAAAAATTATGGTGCTGGACTGGAATTCTAATTCGGATCTGCTCTTTTGCCGCACTCGACCCTCTCGGAATCATATAGTTGAATCATTTCGTTGCTTTCTCCGAGACTGACGACTCCACTAGGTCTCCACGAAAGGCAAGTATATGGATTCGAATCCAGGTCCAGCACAAAATATTCATAATTTTATTTGACGTCCTACATAGAGCACACTAGACTACTAGTAAAAAAAATATTTTGAATGTCTCTTCGTGAATGATCAACGCGAACCATTGTGTTGAGGTGGTCTTACGTGGTTTGCATTCCAGGTTAAACTGTAGGTCGCCTTTCCCGGTAGGATAATTAGGGGAGGTTAGGGAGATGCAAGTCTCTGAAGTGGCGCTCAGTTGAATGACTTGCACCATGACACTGAGCCACACGACATTATTATTATTTTTATTATAACGACGATAGGTGCCGTTGTTACTAGTCAGACAAGCAAGCATCGTAATCCCTATTGAGTTAACATTTGAGATTCAACGTCCATTCGTGCTTAGAAAGGACATCCGTAGGTTTGTGGTTCGATTTCCGGTGACGCATAGCGTAATTATATTCTGATTACAGATTCAAACATCCCGCTGCTGGTGAAATAATTCGACTACTAATATCTGACTTCACTTAGTTATCTTTCATTTTGATACCGGGTACGTAACTCATATCAAATGTTTGTAAATCATTGGGAGCAAACTACTCTGGTCATCAGTCCCTAGGCTTAGAACTACTTAAACTAATCTAAGGACAAAACACACACCCCTGACCGATGAAGGACTCGAACCTCTGACAGGACCAACCTCCTATGTAAGTCCCACACAAGTCTGGGCACTTGTGATTAGGGACATAACGGTGATTATTAACTTCCTGCTTCAGTAACAAATAAATAAATAACACTATTTTAAGAATTGGCATTTTATGTGATTTGATTTGTGCGTTCTGATATTTGTGAGGAAATCGCTAATACTTCACACATCTTTATGCTTCGTCAGCTGTGACAAACTTAGGCATAATCGAGTATCTATAAGACATGAATGCATTGCTTGGTTAGCTACGGCTACAGGTGGTTGGTTTGATTCCAGAACAAGGTAGTTTGTCATATCAATTCAAGTTCAAAGATTTGTAATATATTTGTTCAGGTATGAACACGGAGAAAATGTTGGTGATACGCGGTGAATATTGAAGTTTCCATAGTGCGTTTTCTGCTGTTAATTGAGTTTTTATTATCTGGTAAGTTCAATAATCGGTTAATAAAAATCCGCTGGCCAGTGGAACGACATTTCGCAATTGTGTAAAACGATTTAGAGAACAAAAGTACTTCAAATTTCTACAGGACTTTAGGAGTTCCGATACTATATTAGAATCTGTTGTTTGTAACAATATTAAATGTTGTTGAAGGGTTAATTAATGTTTTATGTGACGGATTTTGTTATATCAGACTGTAATAAGTGTGATAATACTTAAGATATGTCATTGTAGTAAATTGGATTTAATAAACGTTAAGAAATTAATTACGTGTTTCCTTTTATTTGCAAAATCGTGGTGTTAATTTACATCTGGAATGATTGCCATAAAGAGCAGTTGTCTGTAGTGGATCCATTTTGAATAGTCGAACGACTATACCGCGGAGCGATTACACCACCCGCAAAACACGTATGTTAGTTGGGTTGCATGCACATCAGGCGAAACGCAATTCAGGTCGTTCGGATATTTTTGCGCATGGTAGTACATTGTCAGAATCCTACGCAGGTCGTTCATTTCTTCATTAGTGTTGATGACCACACTGACGTCGTCTGCATACGCATGACATACCGTTTTCACATTGAATAATGTGATTCCCGTTAAACCTTCATACAATTTTCGGAGGAATGGTTCCACGGCTATGGCATATAACGTCATGGAAAGTGGACAACCCTGACGTACTGATTGCTTAATTGGAATAGGTCCAGTTAATTGACCATTAATTTTGATCCTCGAATGGGTGCCACATATGCATTTCCGGATGATCTGTATAAACCTGTCATTAAAACCCATGGCTGTCATTGTAGACAATAAAAAATCATGATTGATTCTGTCAAATGCTTTGTTAAAATCTAAAAATACTAAAGCAAGTTGGCATTTACAGATCCATGTTAAGTTAATGAGCTCTCTATACGAGCAAAGAACGTCGAGCATAGATCTACCTATTGGGACACTTGATTGATAAGGTCCTATTATTTTGGACAGGATCGGCTTCAATCTCGCATTTAAAATGCGCGTAAAAATTTTAAAGTCTGCATTGAGCAGCGTCAGAGGACGAAAATCTTTTAACTTGTCGCGTCGTGTCGTTTTCGGAATAAGTACTACCATTCCTTCAGTGAATGCAGGAGGGAGCAGTGTATCCGTCAGCAGTTCGTTGTAGACCTCCGTCATCTCCGCACCAATGACGTCCCACACACAGGCATAAAATTCAACGGGGAGGCCATCTGAACCAGCTGATTTCCCTCGCGGTGCAGCCTTAATAGTACCTTCGATTTCATCTGGAGTTATCCTGTCCAAGATCTCCCTATTGTCGTCCAAGGTCACCGTGGCGGGAAGTGTCGACAGTAGGTCCTCTCGAGCAGCCGAGTCGATGTTTTGTGCGTCGTACAATTCGGTGTAGTACGTCTCCACGTGATGTTTGATTGTAAGCTGATCCTTGTACACCGTACCATCATCACCCGTCAAACAACTAATTATCTTCTGTTGTCCCCGCCTCATCTCCCGCACAATGTGAAACAGGGAAGTGTCTTCGTGAGGAAGGCAATCCATAGTCCGCGACCGTATCTTGCTACCATCTAAGGACCTCCTTGCCAAGGCAGTTATATTCGCCTTGATGCGTTTTATTTCCAGAATATTTGAAGCTAGAGAAGAAGGTCTGCTATACAGATCGCGTAAGCAGTGGAAGTAGTATTCGGATTTACGCTTGTTCCAATACGATCGGTCCCTGGAGTACTGGATAAGACTTTTCCTTAGCTGTGGCTTCGCATGTTGAACCCACCAAGTGATTCGGTCCCTGTAACGTGACTTCAATCGAAGACACTTGGCCCACGTCTCTTTGATCGCTTCCTTCAATCCGTCTTCTAGCAGTAAGGATGTGTTTAACTGCCAGGTACCGCGCCCACGAAAGGTTTGTTGTTTCGTGTGTTGGAACGTGATATGATACGCAACATGGTTCGAAAAGTTCACTGGCCAGTACTCACAATCTATTACATTATCCAGGGATTCCCTGCTGACGTAAACGCGGTCCAAACGACTTGCTGAAACACTAGTAGCGTAAGTATAGCGCACAACTTGCGGGTGGAAATATGCCCAGGTATCTTCCAAGCCTAGTTCATTAACAAATACCGCCAGTTCGCCACATGCATTAAAATTTGGCGCCTGATCCTCTTTGCGCAACACACAATTGTAGTCGCCTCCTATGATGATATTTGTCCGAACGTTCAATAATAGTTTCACAACATCACTTTTAAAAAAGATACCTCTGCTACGTTTCCCAATCGACCCCGAAGGTGCATAGACGTTGACGATTAATAAATCATTTAGATGGACGCTGATTCCTCTTCCAGTGTCTAAAATGTTGGCGCCTACGCACGGGATACCCTCTTTGTATAAAATTGCAGTGCCAGCCTCATTACCGATGTTGAGAATTGTTTCGTATCCGGTGATCTTATTGACTTTCTCCGTCACCACTTCCTGCAAGAGCGCAATATCCACGTCAGCCGCGTGCAGATAGTCTTTAAGGCACTGAATCTTCACTTGGGAGTCTATCCTATTAATATTGATAGTTGCTAGTCTATAAGATTGCATTTAAGCTTTTCATAAATAGTATGTCGTTATCATTCCCGTCGCTAAATGGTGTCGTTTGTGTTCGACCACATACTGGTAGGAACAGTAATCCATCAAACGCAGTAGAACCATATTACACAGTTGTTTTTTCGTATTATGAGTGACATACGTGAGGCAGTTGTTAAAAATTCTATATCTATGTCCATAATTTGAACTGGTGATCGGATGTTCGTCACGTTCGACTCTTACGTATGATGAAACGTTCCCGTGCACATCTGCGGCCTATACCGTACCCCAAGGAGGGTCAGTCTCCCGTCCTTCCGGACCACCATCCTGCAACAGCGATGCATTTGCCGCCTCGGGAGGTGGCGGGTCATCTACGCACATTCGTTCTTGCGGCGATCTGTCGGGCATTGGGGGCGTGGCGTTGCCTCCAGCCTCCCTCAACTGACTCAAAGTCTTACTGATCTTAGGCTTCAGTTTTTCGGCAACTTCAGAAGCTCCTTCACGGGCAATTCTAATTTTTTTGCTCTTATGTTGGGACGACAGGCAGGTCAAGGTATCGTTGTCTGCTGGCAAACCCACAGGTAGTTTTTCTGTAATGCCGGCTTCATCCGCAACGGTGCGCGGCGAGACAGGGTCCGTACTTGCTAAACCCACAGGTGTTGTTTGGGTGATGTCGGATTCATTCACCTGTTCGTGGGAAGAAATCGCGACAGGCCTCTGCATGGGGGCGGTCAGAGCGGTGTCAAGATGCGCGGCGTCATCTGGAGCATCCTCAACGTCCTCGTGCCACTCTACTCTCGGTGTAGTTAGCGTCACCGGCAGACGGGTCACAGACGGTGTTTCTGTGTCAGGACGATTGTCAGTGGCGCGAGCAGGCGCGACCGCAGCCTGCACCTGCGCGGGCGCGTCGGCAGCTACGGCCGCATACGTCACCGGCTGCACAGTGTCAGTCCTGTCAACAAGCGCGGCCCGCGGCAGCTGCGCCGGCGCGTTGCGCGGGCACTCGGCCCGCAGGTGGCCGGAGGCGTTGCAGCGCGAGCACGTGCGCGGCTGGCCCTCGTACACAACGAGCGCCTTAAAACCCATGACGTTAACATAAGACGGGATGTGCGAATTTAAATCAATCCTCACAGTCCTGACACCGTTGAAGACATTGAAATACTTGTTGTTCGTCCACCGGTCGTTAGTTACAGTGTACACAGTACCAAACTTAGAGAGCACTTGTTGTATGCACACATTTTCAATTTCAAATGGCAAGTTGTGAACTTTGACCGCCCGCAAGCCCAAACCAGCATATGATATGCTAACAGGACTCACCTCTCCCGACAGCGCTTTGTACGTAGCTTCGCCGTGAGTTTCTTCCATGATACGGTCGCACACAGCATGGCGAGTGAACTTGACTTGGAAAGTATTACCGATGAAGTCATACTGCATTCCATACACGTCGCCATCTTGTAGACGGAACTGATCGTGAACCCATATATCAAAATCGTACACTTTAGGACGAGATACATCGTTTCTAAAACTGAACTGGAGTGTTAATTTACGGACTTTCGATTCCATGTTTACTACAAGAAAGCGCACGCAAATAGCACGAGCCGCCGCGAGAGCTGCACGCGAAAGCGTCCGACCGCGAGCACGGCCGGCTCGAGACTGAACCGTTAGACTACCACACCACTAACGATTAAGGCGCCTCGGAATAGTCTATGTACGATGTGAACATTTCTGGGAAGGCTTGGTAACATGGAGTTCAAAATGAGAAGAGCTTCTGTTATCCAAACATATAATTAGGGACAGTAATGTATAGATTAATTTATCTTTAAGCCAAACTGTCATTGTATTTAATTGATATTTATATCACCATAACAGGATTGTTCCACCATGTCCATTGCTGAGGTGCTATTCCGCTGCATGGAGAGCCTTGGCAGTAGTGGCAATTATCTTTGGAACAAAGAAGCTGAATTAAAGTTTGTGTTGTGGAGGGAAATCGTACATAGACTATTCCGAGGCGCCTTAATCGTTAGTGGTGTGGTAGTCTAACGGTTAAGACGTCTGCCTAGTAAGCATGGAGGTCCGGGTTCGATTCCCGGCCGCACCACAAATTTTAATTCAATGCTTCAGCTCTATCAATAATGTCTTTGACATATTTGAGACGAAAATCCGTCTCAGGGATTCTTTCATTGTATTTAATTAACCTACAGTATATGTCAATGATCCCTGCTCGCAATTCCGTAACTAGCTTTAATGAGTCGATCGTTGTCACTTATAAAATTATACACATGGACTGACCGCTAATATAGTAATAAGTGTCTCAATTATTTGCGTTTGTTTTTAAGATGTGAACATTTCTGGGAAGGCTTGGTAACATGGAGTTCAAAATGAGAAGAGCTTCTGTTATCCAAACATATAATTAGGGACAGTAATGTATAGATTAATTTATCTTTAAGCCAAACTGTCATCCAGTTTACAAATATTGCAAAAATGAAACTTATTTCCTGTTGGTTAGAGTCCCATTATAACCCTAAAAGATTCGAACAGCAGATATATTGAAAACATTTTGACTGTGCAGAACATTCAGGGCAGAAAGAACCACATATTTAAAATAACTATGGGTTAACGAAGCCGAGAATAGTGCTGATATTGTATGCAGCAGTTGCACAGTGTGTGTGTGGTGTTTTTTTTTTCCGTAATATTATGACACAACAGTCACAACAGTATTATTACTTACTGAAAGTGTTCAACAAGAGTGCATCACTTCTTGTTCACGTCCACTTCCTGCTCTTCATCACCCACACACTGTAGATGTCTAATAAATTATGAAACAAAATACAGGTTTATATATACATTAATGGAGTTGTTGATGTCGTTTTTCCCGACAGTATTCTGCTATTGTTCTGAAGATGAATACTCAACGTAAATACTTATATTCATTTGGATGAATATTTGAGGTGTCCATTTCAGTTCCACAAACCAAAAAATGGTGGAACTAAACGAATAAAAAGCGTCTATATGCCAAAAAATAAAAATGAAATAACAGTTAATGGAAGTTTACAAACTCCATCGGAAGAACATGAAAAATACTTTCTTCACCTACAATCCACTGCAATACAAATGTATGGATTTCACAGAAATGCATTACTTAGGCCCTACTTTTGTTTTGGTCCATGTCACTGTCACTAAAGAATGGATAAAACATGCGAATATTTCATTACTATTACAGATCCTGGAACTCCGTCTATTATTACCGAGTTGACAATCACTTTCCGTGTGATATTCGTTATTTAAGACTGATTAAAGGGGCTTTACGACAAACATTTATTAATCGAATCCTTTAAACTTCTCGGTAGTTGCAGGAAAGTGAATTCAGGTAGACAGCGGTAATATTGAAAATCTGTGCCGCAGTGGGACTGGAATCCTGCTTTCTTTTCCCTAGTAGAGCTATTCTTTGCGTTCGTTGAATAGTTTTTGTTCTTTGTTGACTGGTAAGCTTGATCTCAGTTTCCCTCCCTTAAAAAAGACAACTAAAAATTGCACATGCGGTCGCTCCTCTGGACGAGCGAGCTGGAAGAATCGCCTTGGCTATTTATGCAAATAATATTCAATATGCTTCAAGTTTTTCAAATCATGTTGTCATTGGGTCTCACATAGGTATGACAGCAGTGGAGATAGCTCGAAACGTATGAATGGTGCCAGTACTTTTGTGCAAATCACCTCACAAAAGAGATTTTCCGTTTCAAGAAAGATCTTTCCGGTGTTCATGATTTTACACATGAAGGAAGACTCTTATAACTCACGTAAGTCATGGACTATGATGAGTTGACCATCGTGCGACGTTGTCACTGGTCAGACAGGATTCAAAAGTTGGGAGCAGGAGTATTACACACTCACTTTCAAAGCGACAAAATCCTAATTATTGCGTTTTTGCATAGACGTCATTAGTTCACTCTTTATGTATAATGCAGTTATTAGTGACTTATTCTGTAGCCTTTATGTTATCTTCTTAAAAGGCTGGTAGCCCTATCAAAATAGGGTTAAAATTCTGATTTACAGAGGGACTGGAACCATGACCCAAAGCAGCCCTCGCTTAAGTAGACACGTCATCTCAGAGCTACTGACGCGCTGCTACGTCTCAATTCCTGCTTATTCCACTGGTGGCTACAGCTAATCGCCAATTTCTGCATGGTATGACCTCCTTGCATTTGTAATAGAAAGTAATGCGCCGATGTCGCACCGTTAAAGAAAGTAACTGAGACTATTCAACCAAACAGACAAGTAAATATTAAGTGAATGTATCAAGTTTCTGTGCCATCCCGGAAGTAACTCGGCGATCACGCCAGTGCCAAAGAGTTCTCAAACTTGCACTGCGCTCAAAACAGAGGCTTTCCGAAATTGCAATACGTTCAACTAGCTGAGCGTTGAGCTCATCTTCCATAGAGTGCTTCTGAGTCGGACAGGCAGACAGACCTTGTAGAGATTATCCTTGCGCTACTGGTTCTTGACGCTCAACTACGTCAGATTTTAGGATTTATTTTCTGCCCGTGAAAGAGTTTCTCAGCAGTGGGTGAAAAAGCATCTACATTCTGGTACCCCACACACATAACCAGACAAATAATATGCCAGTCAACAGCAGTGAAATACAATATGCCCGTGTCTTTCTGGCAGCGACTATATTTTCCTTTCTTCTGTTTTCTACTTTGCAATAGTCTGTTACCTCGTTTTGGAAGTGAAAAACGAGTTTTGCAGTCCACCGCAACATAATTCACAACCTTCCCTGACAATGAGAATTGCAACCGGAGATGTTAAATAAAATATGACACTGTATCCAAATTCATACCTACCTGCTTCTCGTTGTCAGCTTTTTTGGAGAGGCTATTGTACTTTTATTCTGAAAAAATAAACCCCTCCATTCTTACAGATCCACCAGTCAAAGTGCAGTTCAAAGACTGACATAAATTCGTTTCTGACAGATAAACAATATTATAGTGGTAACTGGCAAGTGTGGCGAATTCTATAAATCATCTGACGATTGCGAACTCAGGTGTATCGTAGGATTCTTGTGTAATGGCTGGCATTTCAATTGCGTAGCAGACGGTAATATGCCTAAGCAATTATTTGCAGAATTCATTATTTACCATACGATTTAACTTTGTCTCTTCTTACTCCTATTCAGACAGGTGTATCGTATATTGGAATGGAGCAGACAAACGAGTGTTTTCTTTCAAATGTTAAGGGTTCTTGGTTCCATTCTCTGCATGTTCTTGATGGTCTGCTGGTCATAAGAAGAGAAGACTCCACCGACACCTACGATGTCAGCGCTAGATTAACCCCACCAGGACTACCACATTGTAAAGCCGGTAGACAGCGTGACGCCGTGTCGCTCTCTAAGCACCCCTACTGTTCTGATATAGAAATTCTACTGTCCAGCATTAGCGATGGTTACAATATAACTGCTGCTGATGTTTTTCCGCGAAACGTGAGAAGCGCCTTACAGATTAGAATTTTTGTTTCAGAATGGCTACATTCTTGACTTAGTTCTAAATAAATTCCAGGCAGTTCCACACTAACGAACATTTTCAGCTATCAAATTAAACGCATAGGAATTATCCAAGTGTAACTGCGGGATCTGATTTAAGTAATATTCAATTTTTGGATGAATATGGCTCGGAAGGCAACGTCAATTTTATTACAGTTCAACTCCTGTGTCTGAATGATCTGACAATTGCGTTAATTATGTAAAGCGTTGTGGCAACTGTGAGTCTGTAATGAATGAACACATGCGCAGCCATAATCACCGATGAAAGGAGGGGGCGGTTGTACTTCCCTTCTTATGTCCCCACGTCTATATATAAAAATGTTAGGCCTATAGCCGTTAATCTCCGAAATTTCTTGACCCATTCCTTTGGAATTCTGACTCAATGTCGCATTCTAGCTCAGAATGTTTTTTAGCTACACATTTCTTGAATATATTATATGTTGTTATTGTGGTCTTCAGTCCTCAGACTGATTTGATGCAGCTCTCCATGCTACCCTGTCCTGTGCAAGTATCTTCATCTAAGAATATGTTCGGCAACCTACATCCTTTTGAATATGTTTGCTATATTCGTCCCTCGGTCTCCCTCTACGATTTTTACCCCACACGCTTTATTGTAATGTTAAGTTGACAATTCCTTGATGTCTCAGAATGTGTCCAACCAATTTATCCCTTCTCTTAGTCAGGATATGCCACAAACTCCTTTTCGCCCTGATTCGGTTAAGCACCTCCTCATTAGTTACGTGATCTACCCATCTAATTTTCTATAGCACCACATTTCAAAATCTTCTATCATCTTTTTATCTGAACTCCTTATCGTCCACGTTTCACTCCCATACAATGCCACACTCCAGACAAATGCTTTCAGAAAGGACTTCCTAACATTTAAATTAATATTGGATGTTAACTAGTTTCGCTTCTTTAGAAACGCTTTTCTTCCCATTCTGCATTTTATATCTTCTTTACTTCGGCCATCAGAAGTTATCTTGCTACCCAAATAACAAACTTCATCTACTTCTTTTATTGTCTCATTACCTAATCTAATTCCTTCAGCATCGCCTGATTTTCTGACATTGCATTCCATTACCTTCGTTACACTCTTGCTAATGTTGATATTATGTCTTCCTTTCAAGACACTGTCCATCCCATCCAATTGCTCTTCCAGATCTTTTGCGGTCTCTGACAAAATTACTATGTCATCAGCAAACCGCAATGTTTTTATTTCTTCTCCGTGCACTTTAATGCCTTCTCCAAATTTCTCCTTCCATTCCTTCACTGCCTGCTCAATCTACAGATTGAACAACATTGGGGAAAGGCTACAAACCTGTCTTACTCCCTTCAGAACCTTTGCCTCCCTTTCTTGCCCCTCGACTATAACAATCGCTGCCTGGTTTTTGTATAGGCTGAATATAACTCTTCGCTCCCTATATTTTACCCCTGATACCTTCAGAATTTGGAAGAGTGTATTCCAGTCGACATTGTCCTTAGCCGATCTTCTAAGATAAGTCGTAATGTGAGTGTTGCCTCCCGTGTTCCTACATTTCTCCTAAATCCAAATATATAACCTATAAATGCGTTACTTTTGCGATTTTCAGTATAAGCCTTTTTCCAATTATAAAGTTTATATAAATTATTATATAACACATATTGAAAAATTTGGTATATTAAAATATGCACATATTTTATTAGAACGTTGTGTCAACATTTCAAAGCTTTGGGTCAAGAACTTTCGGAAATATACGGTTTTGAACATAACACTAAACATGGCTCTAGGTTAGAAAGAGTTCTAAGAGGAAATAGAAATGACGACAAGACGAACAGGAAGATCGTAATGATGAGGTGTAGGAGGTGTAGGAGGAGGTGCAGATGCACAGAGAGAGGGGGGAGGCTCGGATAGACAAAGAGAGAGGGGAGAAGATGGACAAGGAGTGTGGGAGGGGGGGGAGGATATGGACAGCCGGCCGCGGTGGCCGAGGGGACTGAGGCGCTGCAGTCACAGTCTGCCCGGCCACTACGGTCGGGGGTTCGAATCCCCCCTCGGGCATGGATATTTGTGCCGTCCTTAGCATTAGCTAGTTCATAAGTGGTTTGTAGGTTTAGGGACTGATGACCCCGTAGTTAAGTCCCATAAGCTACACAAACATTTGAACATTTGGATATGGACAGAGAGAGGTGGGAGGAAATTATGGACAAAGAGAGGGGAACGAGGAGAGGTGCAGAGAGAGGGGACAGAGACAAGGGGAGCGGAGAATGTAGGACGTATATCCAATTCCTACCACAAGGCAGTAGGAAATTACGTATAAAAGAAATGTATGGTTCCTCTTAACATTATTTTCCATTTAATCTGCAACAAGCCAGAGCAACGCGTGGACGGGTAAAACTAGTGCCATAGTAGATGAAGTAACATATCGTTCAGTCACAAGAAGAATTTGATGTTCGCAATTCCATAAATAAAGGGTTGTGAGGAATAGTTACGTAGGAAGGAAAGTCCTGGAGTTTATTATGTTTACGATCCGGATTACTATTACGGAAAGGCATCATATCAGACTTCGCAACCCAAGCATGTTGATTTTATCACTTCACACTGACACTAGGGCTGTGATGCGAGAGAAGGAAATTTATTATATGCTTTTCATTAAATGTTATTACTTGTGTACCACTATCGAGTGCAGGAAAGCTCCTCATTTTCGCGTATGTTGCATGAATTTTGGTCTCACCTAGGTTGTCTTTCTGTGCGGGGTAAGAAGAGACTCATCGGAATAGAGTCTGATTTTGAGTACGAGAAACCTGTGTCGGCACATTGCGTTCAGAGCCAAGACGACGTATTCCTGTTTGTGTCTTGGCGTGTGCTGGAGCGGGGCACTGTTTAAAGATGCACTTGTTGCGAGTCTCTACACCCGGAACGCACCTCCTTTCCCAGCTATTTTACAAACTGAAAACGTTTTCCATTATTTCATTTTATGTAATTTAGAGGAAATTGTTTGGGTAATCTTGAATTTTGTAGCTTTAGAAGTCATAAATACATTCCTTATTGATGTTTTATGCATTCTTATTGTTGCTTTTCTTTTACATACTCGCACACACGCACACAAGCACGCGTGCACACACAAACACACACACACACACACACACACACACACACACAAACACACACACACACACACACTGCATGACTTTTTGAGAAGTGACTATTCCTATAGCCTAGCCATGCAGCATCATTTCGTAATATTTCTCTAAGGCGTCTTGGAACTCACTGTACTAACTGCCTTGATAATTTTTATTGTGGTTTACTTGTCACCATGTATGTTCTATATTTTCCCTACGGTCGCCTGCGTTTCTTGATCCAAGTGGCAACGTCCTCGTTACTTCCGCCCACATATTCTCAATAGAATTAAGGTCCGGTGACCGTGAAACGAACTCAATCAGCTTTATGCAATCTTGGCTGCGAAACCATTCTTGAACGGCGCAGCTTTCATGGATGGGGCTGTGGCCCTGTAAATAAATAGGTATCAAGTTATTTCATCTATTTATATTTGAAGAACATATTTGTAATTCACGCACTGTATTAATGTTTTGTATACGGTGTCTAACAAGTCGGGTTCAAATATCGCTTAGAGGCCTTTGTCAGTTAAACATTTCCGTGTCCAAAATGTCAGATTTAGCATGGCTGGCTGAATCATACCAAACGATGCAGTTTATTGCTGATAAGAAGAACATCGAGGCAGTTGCCCAACCAGAAGGAACGTCCACTGAATACCAGGCTTCTAACTGAAGTAAAATGCGTGCCATCTATACCACTAACGTGATCCGTATATTTCACAACTAACAGAAGTGCAGCGGCTATAGTCGGAAGTTATCATGCCGACAGTACAGGTCATAATCTGCATAAATATATGAGTAGGTTCTTATCTGTCGTTTGCAAATAATTGAGATAAACGCCGTTTTAATTAGGAAACGTGTATTTCGATGCTGCTTTGGTGATCATTTGCAACTAAGTGATGACCAAACTAACATGCATACGTATTTACTCCACGTTTCGTAAAAATGGCGTTTATCTCAGTTATTCGCAAACGACAGATGTCCGCCTTTGATAAAAAGCTACTCATATCATCGTACAGCAAGACCGCAGGTAGTATACAATTTGTGCAAACGCCAGTCAGCTTTTGAGAGAGCCGAATGGCATGAAAGGGGCACAGTAGTTGGGAAGGGAGTAACACAGGCTTGTAGCTTTTTCCCCATTGTTGTTCAGTTTTTTCATTGAGCAGGCTGTGAAGGAGAGAAAGGAGAAATTTGGAGAAAGGATTAAAGTTCAGGGACAAGAAGTAAAGACTTTGCGATTTGCCGATGACGTAGTAATTGTGTCAGAGCCTGCAATGGACCTAGAAGAGCAGTTGTATGGAATGGACAGTGTCTTGAAAAGAGAGTATAAAATAAATATTAAAAACCGCAAAAAAAGAAATTTAGTCTAAGAAAATCAGGTGATTTGTAAGGTAATAGATTAGAAAACGAGACATTAAAAGTGGTAGATGAGTTTTGTTGGTTGTGTGTGTGTGTGGGGGGTGGGGGGGGGGGGAGGGGGAGGTTGGAGGGCTGGGTTGTGGTTTGGAGGCACTAGACTACTCAGGTCATCAATCCCTATTTCGGATAATGATGGAAAGTAAATCAGGTGTGCCCTTTGAAAGGAAGCATCCTGACTTTCGCCTCGAGTGATTTAGGGAAATCATGGAAAACCTAAATCAGGATGGCCGGCGATGGAGTTGAACCACCATCCTCCCGAATGCGGGTCCAGTGTGCTAACCACTGCCCTACCTCGCTCCGCTGAGTTTTGTTATTTGGATTGTAAAATAACTTCTGATGCCCTGAGTAGTGAAGACATAAAATGTAGAATGCAATGGGAGGAAAAGTATTTCTGAAGAAAAGAAATTTGTCCGAAATGTGGCCTTGTACAACAGTGAAGCGTGGACGATAAAGCAGTTCAGACAAGAAGAGGATAGCTTTCGAAGTTTCTTGCAACAGGAGAATGTACTGAACAGAATTGGGGAAAAAAGAAATTTCTGGCATATCTTGTCTAAAAGACGGGAACGATTGGTAGGGCACAATCTGAGACACCAACGAATCGTCAATTTAGTATTGGAGGGGAGCGTGTGGGGTAAAAATCGCAGGGGTAGAGGACTAGATGGATACAGCAAGCAGATTCAAAGGGATGTGGGCTGTCTTTCTTAATCAGAGACGAAGAGTTTTGCGCAAGATAGGATAGCGTGGAGGTGGAGAACTGCATCAAACCAGTCTACGGACTGAAGACTACAACCACAACTGCACACCAAATCATTAAGTAGTGTATCTCGTGTAAGATTATTCAAAAATAGTCATTTTAGACACAGTAATTTCATTTCATTACAGCAGACTTACTTCAAATGTGTAGTCCGTTTGTTACGGAATGACTTGCAGCATCTTCTTAGGCATTATCGTTTGCTGTAACAGAAAAGAATTAGGAACAGAATTCGTCGAACAGGTAACTGAAACACCAATTCTTGGAGTGCTGTACACATTTCATGGAATATGCAGGTGATACACGAAAACATAGTTTATTTAAATTCCAAAAATTTTTATTACTGTATTCAATTTGGACGTTAACCACGCATATCTCATCATTGGTGTGAAAGCAGGCACGTTAAACAGATGCAGAACAGAATGTTGTATTTTGATAGAAACTCCAAATTCAAATGTTCAAATTTTTGTAGAGCTTATGGGACTTAACCTATCAGTCATAAGTCCTTAAACTTACAAACTACTTATGAACTAGCTTCCACTAAAGACGGCACAAAGATCCATGCCCGACGGAGAATTCGAACCCCAGACGGGGAACAGCCTCGCGCATCGTATCATTGAGACTCTCCTGGATATATTTTCTCTATTAGGCTTAAACAAGTTGCTTGCTTTATACATTTTTAGTGAAACCTTCGCCGGCCGCGGTGGCCGAGGGGATTGAGGCGCTTCAGTCACGATCTGCACGGCCACTACGGTCGGGGGTTCGAATCCCCCCTCGGGCATGGATATTTGTGCTGTCCTTAGATGTAGGTAGTTCATAAGTAGTTTGTAAGTTTAGGGACTGATGACCTTTTAGTTAAGTCACTTAAGCTTAACAAACATTTGAACATTTGAAGTGAAACCTTCAATCTGCCTGCAAAAAGAAACATCACAGACTCAGCAAAGTGGAGTACCTGTTCGCGGTATAATTTTACACTGCAAGAGCCTATTATTTCTTCTCTCTACAAAGTTTTGATGGAAAAGTGCCTGATCAGTCTGGACTCAAGCGAATGTTATCCACGCAGGTGAGATTGTAACTACCTACCACAAATAAAATTCATGTTTGAAGAAAGTTTGTTTATTAATGCAACTACTACAAAAGCACTTTTTAAATGATTTTCCATGGCATATTATAACGATGTGCTGTACACGTCCGCATGATAACCGCAAACCATAGCCACAGCACCACTACCTCTATCTCAGAACAACATTCACGTTAATGCTATAGGAGATGCGCAAAAACAATATCTATTCCGTCGGAAAAGCCGGTAACCACGTACTGATTTTCGGGTTTAATGGTCACCTTAGGAGGTATAAAAAAACTCTGAACAGTTTGATATTCTATGTTCGCAACAATACTGCCCACATAACTCCCATCGACGTCGTTACAGGTAACGACCGCACAAGGGATGTTGAAAATTATAAATAGTGCCAGCATTGTATAAATTCATATACATTATGATTATGTGATGCTAATACTAGAATGAATATTAAATATTGGTTTAAGTGTTGCAAATATACACCTTATCAGATATGCAGACGACACAAAAAGAATAATAGACGGATTATAAGAAAGAAAAGGGTTCAAGAGAAAGTACAGACGTTTGGAAAATCCATAGTAATGAGACCTACAAAAATATGGAAAAAAATATCAGTCGGAGTGGTTAAGTGAGGGTAAACTTTTGTTGGACATATGTATTGAACGAATGATAAAATACTAAAGAAACAAATATACGTATACTTCTGAAAGAATAAATCAACATTAGCATGACCAAAGAAGTAAATAAATACTTAGAAAGAAACAACATCAAATAACCTGAAGTAACCACAATAAAGAATGTAATAAAGTTAGAAACTATTGAAATAAGGCGAAATAAGAAATTGGAAACGACCTGAAAAAAAAAGTAAAATACAACATGGGAGATTATGACGGATAAATTACTCTATACATTACTGTCCCTAATTATATGTTTGGATAACAGAAGCTCTTCTTATTTTGAACTCCTGTTACGAAGCCTTCCCAGAAATGTTCACATCTTAAAAACAATGCTGCATTGAATTCTCTTCGCAAGCTTGCCTCTCTTCGTTCGTTTGTGCCACTGACAGCTACATCAAGAAAGATATTTTCTGAGTCTATAATTGTAAGGAAAACAGACGCTTACATCTAATGTTTTCAGTATTATCAATGAAATGCTCGAAGAAGTGTGAAACAGCACTGGTGAATGACGTTTCTTGTTACTGCGCTTAAGACAGAATACGAAAATAATTGAGACACTTATTACTATATTAGCGGTCAGTCCATGTGTATATTTTTATAAGTGACAACGATCGACTCATTAAAGCTAGTTACGGAATTGCGAGCAGGGATCATTGACATATACTGTAGGTGTTCGGATCCCCAGCAGGCGCGCGAGGCGCGAGCTAAGTCTCTGTCGAGCTCGCTTGGCAATCACCTGGGCTCTTATTCTTCCTGTTGATAGTATGACTAAAGCTTGGCAACATCTCAGTGTAAGTCTGTCAACGCTGGCACAAAGGTCTTACTTCCTGGTTGGCACAGAACTATGCTCATAAATTCACTTGATGTTTACTGTAATTTCGATTGAATAATCTGACTGGTTTCTCATTCGAGAGGCAAAAGAAGGCTATTATTTCATGCTTTTGGGTCCAGAAAATTGTTTACACGGTGAAATTCCAACTAATCTCGTCTCTTACGTTTGCGAGTTATATGTTCTAGTGATGTATGTGGCAGTAGGAAAGAACTGGCGTGCATAGCTCCTCGCTAGCTCTGAGAACCGGGCGCCGTGGCTCAGCGCGCCCGGTCAGGGGGCTCAACGCCCTCTGTAATAAAAAAGCTGAGCCAAGAACACTTCGAACATCAACGAACGAATACGATCAGGGTCCGCAATGAACCAAACTACGCATTGAGCAAAAAAAAAAAAAAAAAAAAAAAAAAAAAAAAAAAAAAAAAAAAAGAGGTAATGTAGTAGGCTGCCACAGAGAGGTGGATTTGGTCATGGTTCGGGTCTCATTGGAGGGGGAATTTTTTTAGCTGTTTTCGTGACAGGAGTTGCACGAATCCACATCGAAAACTACAAGAAACCTCTTGTGGTTACTTGCTATATTCTCTCACATTATGGGAAAGTCTGACAACGTTCTGGTAGTTTACCAAATTTGTCCCTGTAGAATCGAACTGATTCCAAGCTAATTATGACGCCAATCGATGTTCGACGTGTATTTTCGTCTGGAAATAATTTTTGTCGAAGATTATTCGAGGAGGGGCAGAGAAGATAAACATTTGAGAACATGTGATCTAAAGAGTAGGTGAGGAATGGGTGACTCCCGAAGCACACTATTCGATGTTTTGTGTGTGACATCAACGGGAATTATTATGGTGTAGTACTAACACAAGATGTACTCTTTTTGGTCGTTTGTCCTTAGAGTGCAACTAAATGGTGTCTCAGTTGTTTGCAAAATTTGGGCGCACCCTGGCTTTGTGGTTGCACTTTGCTGAGTATAAAAATCTTTTAGTACTCAGTCATTATTTTTCTCTTAAGATGAGAGCATCATAACTCGTCACTAGTAACAGTCGTGAGTAGGAATCCTGATTGAGCGGCCTGATAACGTTCAAGAAAAATAAGAAAAATGTGGTAATAGTTAGTTCGCCGGCGGCAGTGGTCGTGAGCGGTTCAGTGCTGAGCGCCGCGGCCGATTGCGCTTTCGCTTGGTGAGTGTTTCGCTATTGCAGCTTGTAGCTGTAACTTATTCGTGGATTGAAGTCTCTGAAAGATGAGTCCGTGATGTCTGAGCCGTTTCGTATTGATACGTTGAAGTTCACGTTGGATCGTAGCCGTCCGAGACCGAATTCTTTTGAATTTGAAACGTTCCTTGAAGAAACAGTGAAGTTGAATTTTGACGACATTATAGGGATCTATATGTCTATCGTAAACAGTGACGTTTTTGTAAAGTTGAAAAGTGCGGAACTATGTGAAAAGTTAGTTCAGTCATGTGGAGGAACTTTAAAGTTCAAACATCGCGATGGACACATTGGCGATGTCGAAGTTACCCATGCAGGATCTCGAATTAGGACCGTACGAATATTCGAACTGCATTTCGAGGTTTCGGCCGAGGAAATAAATGCAGTGGTGTCTATATACGGGAAAGTACTTAGCAATGTAGCTGAGAAATGGTCGACCTCTCATAAATTTCCCGTACTGAATGGTATCCGTCAACTTAAGGTCGACCTTCACAAGCACATTACATCGTACATAAATGTTTGCGGGTACCGCGCCATAGTGTCATACGACGGGCAGCCCCGCACCTGCGCCGCTTGCGGTAAACAGGGACACGTGCGCGCCGAGTGCCTGCAGCGGCGCGTGGCTCAGCTGCCGGCCGGCGAGCCCGCCAGGCCAGCCGTGATGACGTCGCTGCCTGTGACGTATGCGTCGCTGCCAGCGGCAGACAGCTCGTCACACTCGCCACGGAACTGAACCACTCACCCACCGTCATTGACAAAGACGTCCCGATGCCAAGCCCTGAAATTGCCGAAGTTGTCTCTGCTACATCACAGTCCACTGATTTGTCGGCACAACCACGAACACCCCAGGTTGACAAAGAGGTTCCGATGGAAATCCCAGACACTGTGGCGGTTGTATCTGCTACATCGCAGTTAACCGATTTGCCGACACAACCACCACGGGAACAGAACAGCACCAACGCCGAGGACACACCTACTGATGACACAACTACGGAAAATGAACTGACAAGTTCTGTAGAACCTACGACATCCCCAAAGAAAAAACGTACCTCTCGGACTCATAAAAAGCGAAGGATTGCACATGAAGGTGCAGCAGAAACTGCCCCCAAACTGCGAGAAAAAGCCAGACAAATCGCTAGTACGTTACCTGACAACGCGGGAAACCACTTCACCGCTTCCTTACCAGCCTTTGTACCAACTGCCACCAATGCCGAGATCCTATCGGAAGCCAGTCAACGCGGTAGTGATGGGGAACCGCAAACGACTGCTGTGGATAATAATACAAAATTTCCGTCCACCGACTGGTCACAGGATCCAATGGAAGATGTCGATATGAGTGAACCAGGCATCGTTCAAGGTGAAGCATCGCCAAATACCACTGATCATGACAAGGCCAGCGGCTACGAAACTGACACGTACTGAAATGTTTGATAGTGACGTCTTTTCCCGATACCGGTTATTTACTCAATTATGAACACTTTTCAGGCCTATCGAATTGCTACCTTAAACATAACTAGTATACGAACTTCAGTTAAGTTGGAATGTTTAAAAGACTTTTTATATGCTGCAGATGTAGACATTGCTATGCTCCAAGAAGTGACTGACATTGCCTTAGACAATATACATGGGTATAACGCTCACAGCAATGCCGGTAACGGCATCGCTTTGGGGACTGCAATTTTAGCGAAAGAGGGCATAATTGTCCACAGCATCGAAAAACTGACCAATGGTAGAGGAATAGCTTGTACCTTTCATAACGTTAGGCTAATTAACGTGTATGCCCCGTCAGGAAGCACAAATCGACGCAATAGAGCGGTGTTTTACAAACATGAAATCTTACCTCTGTTTGGACCCCGTCAAGACTGCATTATTCTAGCGGGTGACTTTAACTGTGTCCTGAGCCCAAAGGACCAGGTCCCTAATTTCAACACCTCTCCTGAATTGGACTATCTTGTTAAAGAACTTCACCTGACTGATACGTGGGAATACACACACGGTGATGCACCAGGCTTCACATTCATTACGCGAACTTCAGCGAGTAGATTAGATCGGATGTACGTATCGAATACTATGCACGACCGTATTTTGCACGCCGAAATATGGCCAACCAGCTTCACCGACCACGCTGCTTATATAAGTACAATCAACATGAAACGACAAGGGACCTACCGTGCACGAGGGTATTGGAAATTAAACGTCACCCACCTGCACGATGCGGGATGTCGTGAAAGATTCCACGAAACATGGGAGGCATGCGAACGACGTCTCCCGTCGTACAATTCCGCTCTTAGCTGGTGGATGTCCTGTGCCAAACCTCAACTGAGGAGAATGCTGATTGACTACTCCAGGGAGAAAGCTTATTGGTACAAGAGGACATCTGAATTTTATTTCCAATGTTTGCGGGAATTATACACGCTTGACGGATCAGTCATTGACAATTATATCCAAATAAAGAGAATTAAATCCAAAATTTTGTCTCTGAAGCGAAAGCAATTAAACGGCTATCAAGTAAGGGCACGTATACAGAATGCTCTCAAAGGTGAAGAATCGTCCATCTTCCACGTTATCCGGGAACAGAAGAGAGGTCAACAAAAAATAATCACTGAAATCAAAAGACCAGATGGAACCAGTCTTACTAAACAAAATGAAATTAAAACTGAAATTCATGAATATTTCACAAGTCTCATGTCCGGCGGTGCGGTTAGCGCTGAGGCGCAGGGAGATTTGTTCCGACACCTGCGAGGACGGCTCAGCACTGAGGCGTCTGACAGCCTGGTCGCTGAGATCGACGAAGACGACTTGGACACTGCCGTCCTACACAGTCCCAAAAACAAATCACCGGGACCCGATGGCCTGCCGGCCGAGTTCTACCAGGTTTTCTATAGGCAGCTGAAACCCAAACTACTCCTCATTTACAAAGAACTAATGAATTCCGACAGTGACATCCCAGAGGATTTTCTTGCCGGATTCGTTGCACTTATCCCGAAAAATCCACGTTCTGCGCAAATTGAGAATTTAAGACCAATAACACTGCTTAACAGTGATTATAAGATAATGACCCGCATTTTAGCCCGACGGCTCAAACTGATAATGAATGAGGTAACTGGTCCGTACCAGACTAGTGTTGGCAAGGACAGGTCAATTTTACAAACAGTGTGCGGATATCGCGACATAATATCAACGGCGGATGTTCTCAACATTAATTGCGCACTAATGACTCTAGATTTTCAAAAGGCGTTTGACAAGGTCAATCATGATTACCTCCTCCAAACGATGTCTAGAATGGGCTTTCCACACCGCTTTGTAAACCTCATCGCCATGATTTTAAAACACAGCACATCCAAAATTATGGTGAATGGCCAGTTCACCAGGAGTATTCACTTCAAGAGTTCAGTGAGGCAAGGATCTCCCATGTCCACGGCTTTGTTCGCCATTGCTATCGAACCTTTGCTCGCAACACTGTACCAGCAACTACAAGGACTACGCATAAACGAACACAAAATTGTCTGTAACGCCTACGCAGATGACGTAGGTGTCATAGTCACCAACAATGAAGACATAGAACGGACGTTGGAGGTTATACACAAGTACGAACTGGCATCAGGTGCAACATTAAACAGAACTAAATCCAGTATAATGAATTTAGGCCAAGGTCTATTGGTCCAGAACGTACACCTACCAGTGGTCGACCAGCGGACAATTTTGGGAATTACTTATCGGCGCCACATAAAAGAAACGATAGCAGTTAACTATAGGAACCTTCTTAACAGCGTGAGAGCCAGAATTAGACAACACAGTATGCGACACATTGACGAAATCCAAAAGACAACCCTTGTCAATATCTACATCGCTTCCAAGATCAATTATGTCGCACAAGTTTTACCCATGCCAGGTGCCATTGCTGCGAGGATAATGTCAGCTTTCGGCCACTTCATCAGTCGTGGGAATCTCTTTAAAGTCAGATTCGACACGTTAACTCTATCAGCTGCAAATGGGGGGCTCAACCTTACTGATATCTTCATGAAATCCAAAGCATTATTTACAAGCAATATGCTCAAGCTCTGGAAGATGACACCTAACTCATTCACCGCCAACTTACTAACGGAAATTGCTCCTACAGATTTCACCCCACCCATTGACGTTCGGCACGTTCCCATAGAACTTTATCATTTTCAACAATTTCTAGTTGAACTTAGTTATCTTCCCACAACGATCATAGTCCAGCAGACGGCCAAAGCGAAAACGATATATGACATATTGATGAAAACGAAACCCGGAAATGTGGTGGAACAAAAATACCCTGGTTATGACTGGAAGGCCATCTGGAGCAACATCAGTAGCCGATTTCTATCGACCACTGTCAGAGCTACGTGGTATAAAGCCGTCAACAGGAAACTACCGACCAATTCTAAGTTGCACCGCATCCACCTCGCAGACTCACCCAACTGTCCGACCTGCAATTTAGTTGACACTGAAGAGCATCGACTGGTTTGCGCTGACGTCGACGAAATCTGGCAAATCACTCGACAACTCATAGCCAAGGTCACCCGAACGGCTCCACATACCGTTACACCGAAGGACCTTCTAAACCCCAGCGACGTGCCTTACCCAGCCACGAAAAGAAATGCCGTTAACTGGATAAAAGGGCACGCTTTACACTACATACTGGCAGAAGAAACGAAAAGCAAATATAGTTTCCACTTGTACCTCCATACACAGCACCAGAAGCTTATGAAAAGAAAGAACTACAAGAAGCTCTTCGCTAACTTTCTGCGATACACAATTCAGTGATTTCTCTACAACTCGTGCCACGTACGCACTCTACATGACGACGTTATTATGCCACGATTTCTGCGTTTTCCCGATGCTTGTTCACAGAAGAATGTTGTTTCACATTTCGAGTCAAAGAGAAGATTTACTGTTTTTGGATACAAGAAGAACATATTCTTTCATTTATTTATCTGCTGTTGAGAATTCAGCAAGAACAGATTATTTTCAGTATGGCAGCATTTTTCTGCTGCTCCATTTCCCAGGAAGATCGTTTTCGTTTACAATCATATAATGATGTATTTATTTCCTTTCATCTACTTCGAAGAAAGCAACAGAAGCTCGCCGAAGAAGGCACAATTTGGAGAGCGTAAGGAAGGGCTGTGAGGGGAGAAGGGAGGCCCTAAAAAAAAAAAAAAAAAAAATAAAAAAAATAAAAAAAAAAAAAATGAGGTAATGTAGTAGGCTGCCACAGAGAGGTGGATTTGGTCATGGTTCGGGTCTCATTGGAGGGGGAATTTTTTTAGCTGTTTTCGTGACAGGAGTTGCACGAATCCACATCGAAAACTACAAGAAACCTCTTGTGGTTACTTGCTATATTCTCTCACATTATGGGAAAGTCTGACAACGTTCTGGTAGTTTACCAAATTTGTCCCTGTAGAATCGAACTGATTCCAAGCTAATTATGACGCCAATCGATGTTCGACGTGTATTTTCGTCTGGAAATAATTTTTGTCGAAGATTATTCGAGGAGGGGCAGAGAAGATAAACATTTGAGAACATGTGATCTAAAGAGTAGGTGAGGAATGGGTGACTCCCGAAGCACACTATTCGATGTTTTGTGTGTGACATCAACGGGAATTATTATGGTGTAGTACTAACACAAGATGTACTCTTTTTGGTCGTTTGTCCTTAGAGTGCAACTAAATGGTGTCTCAGTTGTTTGCAAAATTTGGGCGCACCCTGGCTTTGTGGTTGCACTTTGCTGAGTATAAAAATCTTTTAGTACTCAGTCATTATTTTTCTCTTAAGATGAGAGCATCATAACTCGTCACTAGTAACAGTCGTGAGTAGGAATCCTGATTGAGCGGCCTGATAACGTTCAAGAAAAATAAGAAAAATGTGGTAATAGTTAGTTCGCCGGCGGCAGTGGTCGTGAGCGGTTCAGTGCTGAGCGCCGCGGCCGATTGCGCTTTCGCTTGGTGAGTGTTTCGCTATTGCAGCTTGTAGCTGTAACTTATTCGTGGATTGAAGTCTCTGAAAGATGAGTCCGTGATGTCTGAGCCGTTTCGTATTGATACGTTGAAGTTCACGTTGGATCGTAGCCGTCCGAGACCGAATTCTTTTGAATTTGAAACGTTCCTTGAAGAAACAGTGAAGTTGAATTTTGACGACATTATAGGGATCTATATGTCTATCGTAAACAGTGACGTTTTTGTAAAGTTGAAAAGTGCGGAACTATGTGAAAAGTTAGTTCAGTCATGTGGAGGAACTTTAAAGTTCAAACATCGCGATGGACACATTGGCGATGTCGAAGTTACCCATGCAGGATCTCGAATTAGGACCGTACGAATATTCGAACTGCATTTCGAGGTTTCGGCCGAGGAAATAAATGCAGTGGTGTCTATATACGGGAAAGTACTTAGCAATGTAGCTGAGAAATGGTCGACCTCTCATAAATTTCCCGTACTGAATGGTATCCGTCAACTTAAGGTCGACCTTCACAAGCACATTACATCGTACATAAATGTTTGCGGGTACCGCGCCATAGTGTCATACGACGGGCAGCCCCGCACCTGCGCCGCTTGCGGTAAACAGGGACACGTGCGCGCCGAGTGCCTGCAGCGGCGCGTGGCTCAGCTGCCGGCCGGCGAGCCCGCCAGGCCAGCCGTGATGACGTCGCTGCCTGTGACGTATGCGTCGCTGCCAGCGGCAGACAGCTCGTCACACTCGCCACGGAACTGAACCACTCACCCACCGTCATTGACAAAGACGTCCCGATGCCAAGCCCTGAAATTGCCGAAGTTGTCTCTGCTACATCACAGTCCACTGATTTGTCGGCACAACCACGAACACCCCAGGTTGACAAAGAGGTTCCGATGGAAATCCCAGACACTGTGGCGGTTGTATCTGCTACATCGCAGTTAACCGATTTGCCGACACAACCACCACGGGAACAGAACAGCACCAACGCCGAGGACACACCTACTGATGACACAACTACGGAAAATGAACTGACAAGTTCTGTAGAACCTACGACATCCCCAAAGAAAAAACGTACCTCTCGGACTCATAAAAAGCGAAGGATTGCACATGAAGGTGCAGCAGAAACTGCCCCCAAACTGCGAGAAAAAGCCAGACAAATCGCTAGTACGTTACCTGACAACGCGGGAAACCACTTCACCGCTTCCTTACCAGCCTTTGTACCAACTGCCACCAATGCCGAGATCCTATCGGAAGCCAGTCAACGCGGTAGTGATGGGGAACCGCAAACGACTGCTGTGGATAATAATACAAAATTTCCGTCCACCGACTGGTCACAGGATCCAATGGAAGATGTCGATATGAGTGAACCAGGCATCGTTCAAGGTGAAGCATCGCCAAATACCACTGATCATGACAAGGCCAGCGGCTACGAAACTGACACGTACTGAAATGTTTGATAGTGACGTCTTTTCCCGATACCGGTTATTTACTCAATTATGAACACTTTTCAGGCCTATCGAATTGCTACCTTAAACATAACTAGTATACGAACTTCAGTTAAGTTGGAATGTTTAAAAGACTTTTTATATGCTGCAGATGTAGACATTGCTATGCTCCAAGAAGTGACTGACATTGCCTTAGACAATATACATGGGTATAACGCTCACAGCAATGCCGGTAACGGCATCGCTTTGGGGACTGCAATTTTAGCGAAAGAGGGCATAATTGTCCACAGCATCGAAAAACTGACCAATGGTAGAGGAATAGCTTGTACCTTTCATAACGTTAGGCTAATTAACGTGTATGCCCCGTCAGGAAGCACAAATCGACGCAATAGAGCGGTGTTTTACAAACATGAAATCTTACCTCTGTTTGGACCCCGTCAAGACTGCATTATTCTAGCGGGTGACTTTAACTGTGTCCTGAGCCCAAAGGACCAGGTCCCTAATTTCAACACCTCTCCTGAATTGGACTATCTTGTTAAAGAACTTCACCTGACTGATACGTGGGAATACACACACGGTGATGCACCAGGCTTCACATTCATTACGCGAACTTCAGCGAGTAGATTAGATCGGATGTACGTATCGAATACTATGCACGACCGTATTTTGCACGCCGAAATATGGCCAACCAGCTTCACCGACCACGCTGCTTATATAAGTACAATCAACATGAAACGACAAGGGACCTACCGTGCACGAGGGTATTGGAAATTAAACGTCACCCACCTGCACGATGCGGGATGTCGTGAAAGATTCCACGAAACATGGGAGGCATGCGAACGACGTCTCCCGTCGTACAATTCCGCTCTTAGCTGGTGGATGTCCTGTGCCAAACCTCAACTGAGGAGAATGCTGATTGACTACTCCAGGGAGAAAGCTTATTGGTACAAGAGGACATCTGAATTTTATTTCCAATGTTTGCGGGAATTATACACGCTTGACGGATCAGTCATTGACAATTATATCCAAATAAAGAGAATTAAATCCAAAATTTTGTCTCTGAAGCGAAAGCAATTAAACGGCTATCAAGTAAGGGCACGTATACAGAATGCTCTCAAAGGTGAAGAATCGTCCATCTTCCACGTTATCCGGGAACAGAAGAGAGGTCAACAAAAAATAATCACTGAAATCAAAAGACCAGATGGAACCAGTCTTACTAAACAAAATGAAATTAAAACTGAAATTCATGAATATTTCACAAGTCTCATGTCCGGCGGTGCGGTTAGCGCTGAGGCGCAGGGAGATTTGTTCCGACACCTGCGAGGACGGCTCAGCACTGAGGCGTCTGACAGCCTGGTCGCTGAGATCGACGAAGACGACTTGGACACTGCCGTCCTACACAGTCCCAAAAACAAATCACCGGGACCCGATGGCCTGCCGGCCGAGTTCTACCAGGTTTTCTATAGGCAGCTGAAACCCAAACTACTCCTCATTTACAAAGAACTAATGAATTCCGACAGTGACATCCCAGAGGATTTTCTTGCCGGATTCGTTGCACTTATCCCGAAAAATCCACGTTCTGCGCAAATTGAGAATTTAAGACCAATAACACTGCTTAACAGTGATTATAAGATAATGACCCGCATTTTAGCCCGACGGCTCAAACTGATAATGAATGAGGTAACTGGTCCGTACCAGACTAGTGTTGGCAAGGACAGGTCAATTTTACAAACAGTGTGCGGATATCGCGACATAATATCAACGGCGGATGTTCTCAACATTAATTGCGCACTAATGACTCTAGATTTTCAAAAGGCGTTTGACAAGGTCAATCATGATTACCTCCTCCAAACGATGTCTAGAATGGGCTTTCCACACCGCTTTGTAAACCTCATCGCCATGATTTTAAAACACAGCACATCCAAAATTATGGTGAATGGCCAGTTCACCAGGAGTATTCACTTCAAGAGTTCAGTGAGGCAAGGATCTCCCATGTCCACGGCTTTGTTCGCCATTGCTATCGAACCTTTGCTCGCAACACTGTACCAGCAACTACAAGGACTACGCATAAACGAACACAAAATTGTCTGTAACGCCTACGCAGATGACGTAGGTGTCATAGTCACCAACAATGAAGACATAGAACGGACGTTGGAGGTTATACACAAGTACGAACTGGCATCAGGTGCAACATTAAACAGAACTAAATCCAGTATAATGAATTTAGGCCAAGGTCTATTGGTCCAGAACGTACACCTACCAGTGGTCGACCAGCGGACAATTTTGGGAATTACTTATCGGCGCCACATAAAAGAAACGATAGCAGTTAACTATAGGAACCTTCTTAACAGCGTGAGAGCCAGAATTAGACAACACAGTATGCGACACATTGACGAAATCCAAAAGACAACCCTTGTCAATATCTACATCGCTTCCAAGATCAATTATGTCGCACAAGTTTTACCCATGCCAGGTGCCATTGCTGCGAGGATAATGTCAGCTTTCGGCCACTTCATCAGTCGTGGGAATCTCTTTAAAGTCAGATTCGACACGTTAACTCTATCAGCTGCAAATGGGGGGCTCAACCTTACTGATATCTTCATGAAATCCAAAGCATTATTTACAAGCAATATGCTCAAGCTCTGGAAGATGACACCTAACTCATTCACCGCCAACTTACTAACGGAAATTGCTCCTACAGATTTCACCCCACCCATTGACGTTCGGCACGTTCCCATAGAACTTTATCATTTTCAACAATTTCTAGTTGAACTTAGTTATCTTCCCACAACGATCATAGTCCAGCAGACGGCCAAAGCGAAAACGATATATGACATATTGATGAAAACGAAACCCGGAAATGTGGTGGAACAAAAATACCCTGGTTATGACTGGAAGGCCATCTGGAGCAACATCAGTAGCCGATTTCTATCGACCACTGTCAGAGCTACGTGGTATAAAGCCGTCAACAGGAAACTACCGACCAATTCTAAGTTGCACCGCATCCACCTCGCAGACTCACCCAACTGTCCGACCTGCAATTTAGTTGACACTGAAGAGCATCGACTGGTTTGCGCTGACGTCGACGAAATCTGGCAAATCACTCGACAACTCATAGCCAAGGTCACCCGAACGGCTCCACATACCGTTACACCGAAGGACCTTCTAAACCCCAGCGACGTGCCTTACCCAGCCACGAAAAGAAATGCCGTTAACTGGATAAAAGGGCACGCTTTACACTACATACTGGCAGAAGAAACGAAAAGCAAATATAGTTTCCACTTGTACCTCCATACACAGCACCAGAAGCTTATGAAAAGAAAGAACTACAAGAAGCTCTTCGCTAACTTTCTGCGATACACAATTCAGTGATTTCTCTACAACTCGTGCCACGTACGCACTCTACATGACGACGTTATTATGCCACGATTTCTGCGTTTTCCCGATGCTTGTTCACAGAAGAATGTTGTTTCACATTTCGAGTCAAAGAGAAGATTTACTGTTTTTGGATACAAGAAGAACATATTCTTTCATTTATTTATCTGCTGTTGAGAATTCAGCAAGAACAGATTATTTTCAGTATGGCAGCATTTTTCTGCTGCTCCATTTCCCAGGAAGATCGTTTTCGTTTACAATCATATAATGATGTATTTATTTCCTTTCATCTACTTCGAAGAAAGCAACAGAAGCTCGCCGAAGAAGGCACAATTTGGAGAGCGTAAGGAAGGGCTGTGAGGGGAGAAGGGAGGCCCTAAAAAAAAAAAAAAAAAAAAATAAAAAAAATAAAAAAAAAAAAAATGAGGTAATGTAGTAGGCTGCCACAGAGAGGTGGATTTGGTCATGGTTCGGGTCTCATTGGAGGGGGAATTTTTTTAGCTGTTTTCGTGACAGGAGTTGCACGAATCCACATCGAAAACTACAAGAAACCTCTTGTGGTTACTTGCTATATTCTCTCACATTATGGGAAAGTCTGACAACGTTCTGGTAGTTTACCAAATTTGTCCCTGTAGAATCGAACTGATTCCAAGCTAATTATGACGCCAATCGATGTTCGACGTGTATTTTCGTCTGGAAATAATTTTTGTCGAAGATTATTCGAGGAGGGGCAGAGAAGATAAACATTTGAGAACATGTGATCTAAAGAGTAGGTGAGGAATGGGTGACTCCCGAAGCACACTATTCGATGTTTTGTGTGTGACATCAACGGGAATTATTATGGTGTAGTACTAACACAAGATGTACTCTTTTTGGTCGTTTGTCCTTAGAGTGCAACTAAATGGTGTCTCAGTTGTTTGCAAAATTTGGGCGCACCCTGGCTTTGTGGTTGCACTTTGCTGAGTATAAAAATCTTTTAGTACTCAGTCATTATTTTTCTCTTAAGATGAGAGCATCATAACTCGTCACTAGTAACAGTCGTGAGTAGGAATCCTGATTGAGCGGCCTGATAACGTTCAAGAAAAATAAGAAAAATGTGGTAATAGTCACTCCTATGACCCTTTATACCGATTCCACCTTACGACGTTTATATATATATATATATATATATATATATATATATATATATATATATATCAGAGTAATTCAATACGCAGCGGTAAATAAGTTCTAGAACTTGAAGTGAGGATATAACAGCCGGTTAATAGACACAGAGCGGCGCGCCGATGTCACTGAGTTCGCAGGCGCCAGCCGCGATGCGGCCCTGGCGCGTAGCCGTATCCGGGGCCCCACTACTCCCGAGAGTAAACAGTTCAGTTTTGATGCAGCAGCAAACTCTTTCGTGTAACTATTTCTGGGAGTTTTCGCTGTTAAATTTGAGTTTCTTCCACACTGATAACAAAGACAACCGATATGCGGTTTAAAAAAAAAAAAAATAATAATCAGAGGTTGTTAGACTCGATCTCACGACTGCTTACATACAGGCTCGTAAACGCGACTTTTACCATGAGACCACGCACTCATACAGTACAGAGCTGCGTTGAGAAGGAAGTAACACTTCCTCCTGATAGTACCGCATTCTACAGTGTTGCCAGATCGTGCATATCGCCGGACTTAGAATTCTGAGGGGCGATCGAATTTATTCTCCATACTGCGCGACCGACTCTGACTTAGCCTCTGCGTCGGCCGGCCGGCGATCCATTTTTTTGTCTAAGACTGTACGTTGATTATACAAAACTTAGAGTAAACACACCCATAGCATTACACCGCATTTCTTTATGCTGTGTCCATAATTACCTGCAAAATTGCGTTCCATACAAGTTGCAATTAAGGTTCGATGTATTACGTTACTTAAACTGTGTGTTCCGAGAAAACGAGATGTTCTTCCGGAAGTTGTTACTGCAAAAACAGAGATTGCCACATTTTATGTGTAAATTAGGGAAGAAGCAAGATGTAGTATACAATTGTTTTGCCCGAGATCTAAGATGGCGAACGACTTCTGAAATTCTAACACCATGTTTCGAACCCAGGACTCTTGATTTAATGTCCCTACCTGACCCAAGTGGCGGGAGAGGGAGATGGCGGTTGCCCTTAAGTTGCTGTTTACGCAATTAATTTGATATCCAAATCAGGGGTGGGGGTAACCGTACCTGACCCTAATGACACTAACTTCGACGGGCGATTCTCGTTGATGTCGAACCGGCATAACTATATCACTATCAGAATACTTTAAGATTTGTTCACGGATGCGCGAGTCTGACACATTACTCGTAATCACATCTCGTATCCTTAAATTGGAATAGTACTTTCCACAGTCACAACGAAATTTACTCTTCCTAGTTAAACCTTGTAGTTCAGTTACCCACTGTCTATGAGACTGTCCTGCCTGCCGACGACAATTTTAGAACTGAAATCTAGCTGCTGCTACATACAATGTTTGTTCATAATGGTTAGTAATCGCCTGCACTAATCCCTCAAACTGCACTTGTTCCGGGCGAGTTATGGGAAGAGTTTGACACAGAGCTGATGAATTTTCCCTCCTACTTGAGACAAGAAATAAGGAAGCAACACAGTACCTTCTATTTGATGCACCGCTACGTTGCTCTGGAATTGTGCTAAGTATTCTGCCCAGTCCTCTATTTTTTCGTCATATTGCTGAAAGTCTGTACGGCAGGCGGTTAGTGGATGCTTTGCAGTGGCGGCTGCTGCAGAAGCTTGTTTTTGGCCTTCGATGAAAGACATCATGATATTTGTCACTTGTTGAAATGACTGCATCTGAAACTGAATAATAGTGTTAGATAATTCGGCGATGGAGATGGCGGCTGATGCACAAGCGACGGATTCGATGCAGCATTGTGGGCGGTTATAGTGTTAGTCACAGGAGGTGGTGCAGCCAAGCAAAATGAAAAACAAGAAATGAATTAGCTACGTGTATGCCACCTGTAACAAAAATTTCCACAGGCACACAATAACAAATTTCTTGCAAACTTGGGCCTGAAAGTGAAACGCAACAGGTTAAAAAAAATCCTGGTCGGCAGTTTTATATCTCTGGGACCGTGATGAGCAAGGATGTGAACGTGGGTCTGTGTGTGTTGTTGTTGTGGTCTTCAGTCCGGAGACTGGTTTGATGCAGCTCTCCACAACACCCTATCCTGAGCAAGCCTCTTCATCTCCACATAAGAACGGCAACCTACATCTGTCTGAATCTGCTTACTATATCCATCTCTTTGGTCTTCCTCTGTGGGATTTTTACCCCACACACTTCCCTCCAACGCTAAATTCACAATTCCTTGATGTCTAAGAATGTGTCATACTAATCTATCCCTTCTTTTAGTCAAGGTATGCCAGAAATTTCTTTTCTCCCCAATTCTGTTCAGTACCTCCTCATTAGTTATGCGATCCACCCACCTAATCATCAGCATTCTTCTGTAGCACCACATTTCAAAAGACTCAATCCTCTTCCTGTCCGCACTGTTTATCGTCCATGTCTCACTCCCATACAAGGCAACACTCCATAGAAATGCCTTCAGAAAGGACTTCCTTAGGCTTAAATCAATATTCGATGTTAACAAATTTCTCTTTTTCAAGAACGCTTTTCTGCCCATTGCCATTCTGCATTTTATATCCTCTGTACTGCGACCGTCATTTGTTATTTTACTGCCCAAGTAACAAAACTCATCTACCTCCTTTATTGCTTCGTTTCCCAATCTAATTCCTTCAGCATCATCTGATTTTCTTACACTGCACTCCATTATCCTAGTTTTGCTCTTGTTAATGTTCATCTTATATGCACCTTTCAGCACACTGTCCATTCCGTTCAACTGCTCTTCCAGGTCGTTTGCTGTCTCTGACAGAATTACTATGTCGTCGGCAAAACTCAATGTTTTTAATTCTTCACCCTGAACTTTAATTCCTTCACCAAAATTCTTCTTGCTTTCCTTTATAGCTTGCTCAATGTACAAATTGAATAACATTGGAGAAAGGCTACAACCCTTACTCCCTTTCCAACCACTGCATCCCTTTCCTGCCCTTCAACTCTGACAACCGCTGTCTGGTTTTTGTACAAGTTGTAAATAACCTTACGCTACCCAAAATTTTTCACTCCTGCTTGCTTCAGAACACTAAAGAGTTTATTCCAATCAACATTGTCAAAAGCCTTCTCCAAATCTACAAAAGCTAGAAATGTAGGTTTGCCTTTTCTTAATCTATCTTCTAGGAAAAGCCGTAAACTGAGTATTGCCTCCCGTGTTCCTACATTTCTCCTGAACCCAAAGTGATCTTCCCCGAGGTCGGCTTCTACCAGCTTTTCCATCCTTCTGTATATAATTCGTGTTAATATTTCGTAACCATGACATATTAAACTGATGATTCTGTAGTTTTCACACCTGTCTGCACCTGCTTTCTTTGGGATGGGGATTATAACATTTTTCTTAAAGTCTGAGGGTACTTCGCCTGTCTCATACATCTTACACACCAGGTGAAACAGTTTTGTCATGGCTGGTTCTCCCAAAGACTTCAGTAGCTCTGATGGAATATCACCTACTCCAGGGGCCTTGTTTCGACTTAGGTCTTTCAGGGCTCTGTCAAATTCTTCTCTCATATGTTCATCTTCGTCTACATCCTCTTCCCTTCCTACAATATTGTCTCGAAGTTCATTTCCTTTGTAGAGCCCCTCTATATACTCTTTCCACCACCTTTCAGCTTTCCCTTCTTTGCTGAGAACTGGTTTTCCATCAGTGTCCTTGATATTCATAGAGCTGTTTTTCTTATCTCCAAATGTTTCTTTTATTTTCCTGTAGGCTGTATCTATTTTTCCCCTATTTATACATTCTTCTACATTCTTGCATTTGCCTTCTAGCCACTCCTGCTTAGCCATTTTGCACTTCCTGTCAATCTCATTTCTTAGTCGTCTGTACTCCATTTTGCTGTGTTTCATTTACTGCATTTTTATATTTTCTCATTTCATCGATTAAATTTAGTATCTCCTGTGATATCCAAGGATATTTTTTGTAGGTCTTGCCTTCCTACCTATTTTGTCGTCTGCTACCTTCACTATTTCTTCTCTCAATTTTACCCATTCCTCCTCTACTGTTTGATTTTCCTCTGTTTCTGTCAATTGTTGCCTAAAGCTCCCTCTGAAATTCTTAAGAACCTCAGGTTCCTTCAATTTATCCAGGTCCCATCTCCTTATTTTCCTACCTTTTTGTAGTTTCTGTAGTTTCAGCCTACAGTTCATAAACAACAAGTTATGGTCAGAGTCTATATCTACCCCTAGGTATGTCTTACACTTTAAAACCTGGTTCCGAAATCTATGTCTTACCATTATAAAATCTATCTGGTATCTCCCGGTGTCTCCTGGTCTCTTCCACGTATACAACCTTCTTTTGTGATTCTTAAACCAGGTGTTTGTTATAACTAAATTATGTTCTGTGCAAAATTCTACCAGGCGGCTTCCTCTTTCATTCCTTTTGCCCAGACCATATTCACCTACTATCTTCCCTTCCCTTCCTTGCCCTACTACCGAATTCCAGTCTCAGTCTCCCATAACAATTAAGTTTTCCTCTCCCTTAATTGTCTGAATAATTTCCTTTAGCTCCTCATATATTTCTTCGATTTCCTCATCATCGGCAGAGCTAGTCGGCATATAAACCTGTACTACTGTTGTCGGTGTTGGCTTCATATCTATCTTGACAATAATAATGCGATCACTGTGCTGGTCATAGTAGTTTACCCGCATTCCTATTTTCTTATTCATTATCAATCCTACTCCTGTGATACCCCGAATCGATTTTGTATTTATAATCCTGTACTCACCTGATCAGAAATCCTGTTCATCCTGCCCCCGAACTTCACTAATCCCCACTATATCTAACTTCAACCTATCCATTTCCCTTTTTAAATTTTCTAATTTTTCTACTCGATTAAGGGATCTAACAGTCCACGCTCCGACCCGTAGCATGCCAGTATTGTCTTTCCTGATGATCACATCCTCCTGAGTAGTCCCCGCCCGGAGATCCGAATGGGGGACTATTTTACCTCCGGAATATTTTACCCGGGAGGAAGCCATCATCATATGTTCATACAGTAGAGCTGCATGTCCTCGGGAAAAATAACGGCTGTAGTTTCCCCTTGCTTTCAGCCGTTCTCAGTAACTGTGTGGCAAAGCCACATTAGCTGATGTTACAAGGCCAGCTCAGTCAATCATCCAGACTGTTGCCCCTGTAACTACTGAAAAGGCTGCTGCCCCTCTTCAGGAACCACACGTTTGTCTGGCCTCTCCACAGATACTCCTCCGCTGTGGTTGCACCTACGGTACGGCTATCTGTATCGTTGAGGCACGCAAGCCACCCCACATCGGCAATGTCTGCGTGGGTCTGTAACTAAAAAGAATTGATTAGCCCACATATACTTTTATTACAGATTAAAAGAATACCGAACTTTGCCGTGCTTGTGATGGTACAAAGTCTTCTTAACAGTTCACAGTTTGCAATGTAATAATAACTGTTCTGCTAGGCAACAGAAAATTGTTCCAGCTATGTCCTAAGTAGATGCTGGCTCTCATCTGATGAGCTTCCTGGAACTGTCCTAACTCGTGGATCTGCTTCGTACTCTCCATGAATGCTGTAGTGCGCCGGCATATCTAGGCGGATATATCCGCGGATATCCGTAGTATTTTTTACTTTCGGATAAAATTGTGAGCGACGCGGATATCCGCGTGTTATATGCGGATAAAGAGCGAGGTATCTGCCCAGTGCGTCTATCGAAATGTTTGTTGAAAACTTCAAGCATGTGGAGATTCTTGGAATCCTTGAAGGGCCCAGGTAGAGCAGAAGTCAGTTGTCCTCATCCCCTGGCCACATCGGACGTAGCTGTACCCGAGCACAGACAAAAATATTTACTCCGTGACCCGAGGGACCTGCACTTAATCCGTTTATGCGACCCTGTCTTATTTGCGGTCTGTCAAGTGCTTTCTGGGTGGCAAACTAGCCCACTACCCTAGAATTTTAGAATTATCTATATATATCATTTCGATATTTATAAAAAATATCGATTTTATTGAAATAAGATTATCGATATTTCGATATATCCGGGGAAATCTTTACATAGAATGCTAAATTAATAATTTCAATCATAACCACAGAAATTATCAACATAAAATTAAAAATTGACATATATATTAGAAATTTAAACATTAATCAATAAAAAAGCACAATGTATAATCAGTAAAAGAAACACAATGTAGAGTAAGATATTTATTAGAAAAAAATTAATTGATCCAGTAGTCATCAGTAACAGACATTAGGAGACCTGTTTGCTTTATATGTTCACCAATTATTCTACTTCTGTTGTCTTGCACCACTAAATTGATCAATGAAGCCACTCTTTCTGACGAAACAGAAGAAGCTTGGCATATCAGGTACTTCTGCGCAATGTCTGATAAAATGGGCGTAAAGTGTCGAATGTCAGCCCAGAACTTCAGAGGATCACTGTTACGCTCTAAATATCGTTGATCAAGGTACTGCTTCAGCTCATTTGGCACAGTCTTGGCTTGAAATTTGCTGTGAAACTGAACTTTGGGTCAACAGTTTTTCATGCCGCGACCAAATGGAAGTCTTCCTCGGGCTTTCTTGTTCAATATCTAAAGCGCAATGCTCAAGAGAGATTTGTCCTTTTCGCCTATGTTGGGAACGAATTTCTTTGCTAATATGAGCTGCTGCAGCTGACACTGCAAGTGGAGATTCAAAATGAATTCTGTTAAACCGGGGATCCAAAATTGTTGCCACAGAGAGAAAAATATTTTTTCCAAGGGAACTAATCTTTCCAGAATTCCTTTGAATAGACTTTTTTTTACTGACACTCCCAAATCAGTCAAAGGAGTTGTGTGCTCCACTTCTTGCCGAAGCAGGTTTGCGATGGGAATACCCAAGCTTGCAGTAACGTAACGAAAACTTGGCCTCTGCCTGCGACGTTTGACAACAATTACGCCTAAAGGTCGGAATTCGTATTTCTACCAACAAACTCTTTTCCTTCATTGTGTGAGAGTGATACCAATAGTTAGTTTTATTTTACAATGAAATAAGCATTACATTTGTCCATTAACATTTCTGTAACCCCCTTTCATAAAATCAAACTGATCAGTACGGTGCAGTGAGCACAGCTCAGGAGTAAAGAGGTTGCCAGCACCGAACCGTCTCCTCTCCACGGATTCTATGCCTCCTTGCTTCCTATCAACACCCAACGGCCATTAAAGAATCTAATCTAATTTTTAAAAAAGGGTGGCTTTTAAAAATATCGCTTTCGATATTAAAAATTTAATATTTATATATCGATATATCGGAAAATAAAATATCGTCGATAAATATCGATAAAATTCCAAAAAATCTCGATATTGTTATATATCGATATTTTTCCCATCCCTACACTACCCAACAGAGATGCAATGCCAAATTACCGCTGCCTTCAGTTAGCGCTTTGTAGTGACCGAGTGACATCGTATATCGTAGTAAACACAGGGACAGTTCCTTCTTAAAATGAACACATCAGTGGAACTATATTGTGTAAAGAGAAAAGAGGTGATTTGACATTAGTGAAGGAAAGCAAATTGAAATCGTTAATTTGGAAAAAAATTGGATACGTATTTGATGGCAACGAAAAGATCAACGATATAGTGGCCTGTTTTGCGTGTAAAAAAGTATACTCTTACACTGTTTCATCACAACCGAATGAACGGTACAGCCGCACATAAAATAGAAACAAACACAAACAAACATTCATGTTTATGTATTAGATAAATGGTGACGGAAGTAATACAGATTGACAATAGCATTTTATAGCAACTTTCATATTCAGATACGGTGTACAGTGAAAGTAACGTATTTAGGAAGGTGCACAATATTAGATTTTTTAGCTGGCCATAGCTGCAGCCGACATTGTCTCTTTTTGCTGAGAGTTACCAATTAGAAGTAGATGGCTGTTTTAACACTTGAAACGACATGCTTTGTTTTGTGTCACATAACCTCTTGTGCGCTAATATGGAGAAAATAAAGTGTCCCTTTTGTAAAACTCCGAAAGAACCGTTTCTTTTTTTAATGTAAACACAGTAAAATCTCCTCTATGCCGAACAGTTTTAACCACTGAAATTTAAGAAGATGCCTGTATTAAACAGCTGATGTAGTGCTCCGACCACACGGGCTCTGAAGCGCTACTGTGTGTGTCCGGAGCGCAATGTTTTCCTGCCGGCCGCGATGACCGAGGTGACTGAGGCGCATCAGTCACGGTCAGCACGGCCACTACGGTCGGGGGTTCGAGTCCCCCCTCGGGCATGGATATTTGTGCCGTCTTTAGTCTTAGCTAGTTCATAAGTAGTTTGAAGCTTAGGAACTGATGACCCCGTAGTTAAGTCACATAAGTTGTACAAACATTTGAATGTTTTCCTGTTTCGAACAGCTGTTTTGGAGTTGGTATCGAACAGTTACCGTGATTCGAGAAGTCAAAAGTATTTGTCGCGGAAATGACATTCTAACAACAATTATATTGTTACATACCATGGTTTTAAATACTGCTATCTATTACTATTACCCATTCACAACTTTTAGAGCCGCAAATGCGGATAACCAACTTGCGGATGAGGATAAAGTGCCGCGGATGCGGTTGCGGATATGGACCTTGTGGATGTGGTGCGGATAACACTTTTCTTATACTTTTAGCTGCTAAGGAACACAGAGCATTTTTTTTTTTTTTTTTTTTTTTTTTTTTTTTTTTTTTTTAAGTTACGCTTTTTTGCCGCGCGAAGAACAGCTTATAACAGCGGTTTGTACAGCCCTGCCCGCTTAGCGCGCAACTCGGCGAATCACTCACGCAGCGCCACGTAACGGAATTATGTAGAGTTCACAGTCACCAATATTAAGCACCTAAAGTCTGGTTTACAATGTAGTGAATGGAAGCGAACACGAACGAATGAGGATTTTCAGAAAATTCACTACCATTCGCTTGTATATGGGTTGAATCGTTTATACTAGAGGGAACGAAAGAGAACACGAGGTAGCAAACATTGCCTGCGAACGGTGTGTTATTGGTTTTCAGTTTTTGGATGTAATATTCGGCATACAGCATGCAACTATACCCTGTTAGAGCCACAGCGCGAAACTTTGCTATTCAGTGAGTATTATTGTGCATGGCGAGCGCACTATTTTTGACGGAGTATGCAAAATGGCGAAGGGAAGAAAGAATTTATGTGTCTCAATTTTTATGGAAGCGAGACACGCATTGAGATCGTGCACTTTACACGGAATCCATCTCCCCTTAGCACCGGTCCAAAATTTTCCTTGTATCTCGGCTGCAATTTTTCTCTGGCTTCTCATTAGCATTGAGCAGATTTTTATAAAGAGAACACTAATTACCGGCGTCGAGCATTACCCAATGTGGTGACACGGCTGGCGCTAGCACTATGTGTATCAGGTCTACTGGTCTAGTGGCGCCGGGCGCCATAGCTCAGTGTCAGGGCTAGCTCAGCACACCCAGTCAAGGGGCTAAACGCCCTCTGCAATAAAAAAGGCCAAATATTCATCGAACGAACAGAAACAACAACTGCAAAGCATAGATCTACCCGAATAACTAGAAAAAAATAAAGAAAAGAAAATAGAGGGTCGTGAGTTCGAAACCCGGTCACATCTCAAATTTAAAAGAAAAAACAAAATAAATAAATAAATAAGTGGCAAAGTGCGCGCTTCGTGAACCAGAGAGCGCGAGATCAAATCCCGTTCACACAACAAATTTTTTCACTACGATTTTTAACCGACCATTCACCGCTCAAAGATGGTGGAGTGGCTACGAAAGAAATGTAGTTCGGATTACACATTAAACTGCAGGTCTCTATTTTCCGATCAGGTAACTGGAAAAGGTTAGGGACACCTAAGCAGCTGCAGTGCCGTCCACTTGAAAGACTGCAAGAGGCCTACCAGGTACACCGGATAGAATTTTCTTTTGCTCATCCTTCTTAGTTTGTTTGCTCTGGTGAACACCTGGCTTTAAAGATACAAACATTTTTTGAATAACTTGATACCGACAGTACAATTCTTGCACACGAAATTCTGATAAAAGTGTTTAGCAGAGAAAATAAATTCATGACAGTGTTTGAAGTCATAGATGACTTCCGTCAATGTGGACTTGTAATTTGTTGAAATGAAATGTGTCCAGCAGTACCACATTTTATAACAGTCCCTGTAGGCCATTCCTTAAAACAATTTTTGAATTTTTTGCATTGGACTATCAGTGAAATAGTTCTTTGTTTATTCCATGCAGTCGTCACAAAAATGCGAAGTGTCTAATGAATGACAAAAACAAATATTTTTCTTGCACCAGGCACACCGGACAAAGGGAAAATTGATGCATTCAGGCACTTCGCAGTAAGGTTTTATTTAGACAGAACTGGGACGAAGTCAGAAATGGTCCCAGCCGTTGTTCTCTATATTGTGCTGCATACCAGGCATACTTGATCAAATTCGTAAAGCGTGGCGAAGAAAACTGGTAATGACCAAATGACTAGAGCTTAAGAATACTGTCCCGCTGATAAACCTGAAATAAGAGAGAGGTATAGGAAATAATGTTGTCTGATAATTTCCTAAAAAATGCTTTCCAATGTCGAAAAAATTCTTTATCGAGAGGTTGAATCACACTAGTAGTTCCAGGCGGAATCCACATTACATCCACAGATTTTTCGCCGTCCTCCACAAAAACAAGGCGTCATTATGTCCAGATCATGAATCCAACAAAAGCAATGAATTAGTTTCTGCAACTGGTAGGAATACGTTTCGAACAAAATGTTGAAAATTATTCTTTCCCATTTTTCCAGATTTTGATACGTCAATTACAAAAATTTTGCAATTAAACAGTCAATTTTTTTATTTTTGCTTCTAATTTGCTTTGAGGTTCTTGAAGACAGATATGCAGCTGCGGAAACAGTAAACCACTCATACTTATCACTGGCATTATCGTATATGAATGTGTCATTGCATTCATTGATTGGGCAATTGACTCCGTCTTTTTATCACTCCGAAATGATAAAGTGCGGTGTGCGCGCAGTTCTTTCACGAAACCTGACTGATCAGCGTTATAAACAGCTGTTGCAGGGATAACAGCAAGTTTCGTCTTTATGTAACTTATGAACTTCTCTATGGCATTGTCGATCACTGGTAGCTGCTCTACACGTTTACGTGACGTAAACTTCGCAGTTTTGCGACTTCCTATTCTGTACAGTTTCTTGAACCTTTGTAGCCAGGTCGACGAAGCCTGGAAGTTAGCAATGTTCGTGTCAGATGCTATTCGGAGGGCCCAATCTCGAAGATCTCCATCGGTAACGGTGCATTGCCTCTCACGAGCAGTTCTAAATCTTTCGAACAGTTTTTCTTGCAGTTGTTTTCGAGTTTCCGTTTGGCGCATATTTCTTACTTCATGTAATTCTTTCTTACATTTATAAAGTTCACTCTCAGATTTTACGAAACGAAAACGCCTTTGCACACTGCTTAGCTTCAAGCGTTTTTTCCCTCCTTCTTTTAACCAATATTTCACTGCCTTTTCTTTGTCGCTGAAAGCTGATGTAGTATGAGTTCTTTTTAGGCTTGGAAGGTATTCTTCAGAACTGTTACTGGCACAACTGACATCGTCCGAGTTACAGTTCGTGGAATCGTCACAGTATTTCCTATTTCTTCTAACGTTTCCACAATTTCAAACGAAATGTCGATATCATTCGAATGAATGTCAAAGAAATCAATGAACAAATGACACATATGTACGTCCTCAGGAGAAGTAGGTGATTTCGGCTGGCCGGCCGCGGTGGCCGAGGGGACTGAGGCTCTCTAGTCACGGTCTGCACGGCCACTACGATCGGGGGTTCGAATCCCCCCTCGGGCATGGATATTTGTGCCGTCCTTAGTTGTAGGTAGTTCGTAAGTAGTTTGTAAGTTTAGGGACTGATGACCCCGTAGTTAAGTCCCTTAAGCTTAACAAACATTTGAACATTTGATTTCTGCTGGAAACCACGTTCTTCGTATTTCATCTTTGCTAAATTGAGAACGTTAATTGGATTCCACATTACTGTGAAAGTGGAAGAAGAAAAAAAAACACTATAAGCAGGCATGCCTGACGAAAGCACAATAAATATTAATTCAGCTTTATCTTTATTGTCAATACTTACCAATATTGCAAAATTCAACTTATAATAGTTAATAGACGAACGATAACCTGAAACGTCCTTTACAAATTACGATAGGGTTGTGCCGTGTTTCCTGTTTATAATATACCGCCGAACTCGACTGTGTGTGTCTGTGTGTGTGTGCGCGCGCGCCTAGTTGCGCGGCGCCAGTAGGGGTGTACATTTCTACTTCCATCTGGCGCACTACGAACTTGGCAATTTTCAGCTATTTTTTAAAAATACTTGCAGTGCCTCTTAGCAGCTAAATTTTTGATAGCGCATTTCTTTCGTTGTCTTCTACCTGTGTAAAAAATTTCAGGGAAGGTTTCGACATGTCTTATTGGACTGTTCCCTTGTAAGTATGAAGCGTATTCGCATTCTGTTGCGGCGACTTGTGTGGGCCACCGGCGCTGCGATGCCACAACACTTCTGTATGTTGCTCTACACACAACTTCTTTTGTTTCTAAATTTTTCACACACTGATAACTTTTAATGTATATCGCTATTCCTCATTTCACCTTATTTTCTCTACGTACATGTGCTGACAGTATATATATATATATATATATATATATATATATATATATATATATATAATCAGTGAGTATATACACATAATCACTAGAAAGTTACAATACAATTACAAAAATATTTTCTATCGTGGCAATTAATGTTATATGATTCGGAAATACGTACCAATATATATGTACAGACCAATGAGGCATTTAAATTTGCCATTTAAAGGTACAGATGTTAATGTACATGTCATGTAATGCCATATAATGTTAAACATCAAATGTGACCAAAATATGTGTTACGGAACGTGCTTCCATGAGTTACGCTAGAGGGCATCACTTGTGACAGGTGTCTGGCAGCTATGCCAGAGTCGACATAACAACAGAAATGCAACAAAATACAAAAAAATTAATAAATGAAGGGCAATGAAATCCACTGGCTAATTAAAATATAAAAGCTCCATGGCATGACACCATGTGAGCACCATGAAAGATTAGAAGTCTTGAATAAAATACATTTTGCCTACTTGAGGGCAATTTACTAGGTCAACAGAAAGTGGCTCAGTCTGCGTCATTTTAAAAGAAATATCCAAATACAAGAGTGAACCCCACATAAACGACAGGAATGAGTCATCTTGAAAACATCATCAGAAAACAAAAAGAAAATAAGGAACAAACCTTAAGGTAGCTCACCTCATTTTGTTTTGAAAACAAATAATACTAAATTGGATTTCAGGAACGTGACAAAGGAATCCTGCCACAAGGTCATTTTGCCAAAATATATTTTCTGGAAACACCCCTTAGGCTGTGGCTAAGCCATGTCTCCACCATATCCTTTCTTCCAGGAGTGCTAGTCTTGTATGTTTCACAGGAGAGCTTCTGTGAAGTTTGGAAAGTAGGAGGCGAGGAACTGGCGGAAGTAAAGTTGTGAGGCGGCATCGTGAGTCGTGTTGGGATAGCTTAGTCGGTAGAGCGCTTGCCCGTGAAAGGCAAAGGTCCCAGGTTCGAGTCCCGGTTCCAGCACACAATTTTAATCTGCCAGGAAGTTTCATATCAGCGCACACTCCGCTGCAGAGTGAAACTTTCATACGTGTCTTCATTCTCATAATGAAGAAATTGCAAGTTGTTTTCAATGTCTAGCAGTCAACAACTATTATGGCACAAATGGGCACCAACCACTGTGGTATCATACCGAATCGTATCTTATTTTAAATTTTCTTTATGTTTGCCCAATATAAAAATTGTCACACGTTCCACATTTAATCTTATATACCCCACCAAATTTTTCAACACTACGGCGGAGGAATTTTTCCAATTTATTGCGTGTGTTAAACCCTATTATGACTTGTTTTCTAATTTAATTTTTTATTTTAATGATCTTGCCTATGTAAGTGATAGTGGCGTATTTATCATCGCATTTTTCCATTTTTAATATGCGTATTTCATGACCCTGTGTGAGTATCTTTTCGCCCATTTTCTTAATATCATATTCTTTGAACTCAGTAGTTATTCCTGATTGTACTTTAGTGACCTCCACATCCGTGACCTCGTGATCAATAGTAAATTTCTATAACCTGTGAAACATAGAACGAAAACATGCTTTCTTTAGGGTTGGAGGAAAATTATGAGGGGGGGGGGTTGGAAAATGAGTTTTCCCTGTCGACTGTGGTCAGAGTTGAGTATGAAAGGAAAAAAATAGACTCAGACATTAAGGATAAGACATAGCTTTATTTTTCCACATTATTTCCTAGTACATTCAGACCTTGTTCATACCGCTTTTTAAGCTTCAAAAAGACGTCCAGGAAAAAAATCAGGGCGCTGCATACGCCAGAAGCGTTGAACGGCTTGTTTGACGTCAGCATTGCTTCCAAAGTGTATTCCGCCGAGAGTCTTCTTCAAAGCTGGAAACAGATGGAAGTAACTTGGTGGGAGATCAGTATGGTGTAGGCGCTCCCAACCAAGAGTTGCAATATGATTTTGCATTGGCGTCGCCGAGTGTGGTCTCGCATTGTCATCCTTCAGCAGAGCGCCAGATCTGAGAAGGCCAGGCCGCTGTTTCAGAAATGACTCTTTCAGTTTCGACAGGGTGACAGAGTATTGCACACCATTGATGGTTGCATCCTCCAAAAAGTCCAGCAACAAAACTCCTTGGGCGTCCCAGAAAACGGTGGGTAGCACTTTACCTGCAGACGGAGTGCTTTTGGATTTATTTTGGACAGATGATGACGGATGTTTCCACTCCATGGATGCGGCCTTCGATTCGGGCGTGTGTGGTGGACCCACGTTTCATCCCCCATCACAATCCGAAACAGAAAGTCATTGCCATATTCATGGTCGACCTCTACCCAATGTCTCGCACGTGCGCGTTCACCTGATGTGCCGTCTTTTGCTCACAGCCGTTCAACGCTTCTTCCGTGTGCAAAGCCCTGATTTTTTTTCCTGGACGGCTTTTTGAAGCTTATAAAGCGGTTTTTCAAATGATAAATGTACTTGGATATCGCGCAGAAAAATAAAAATATGTCTTATTCTATTTTCTTTTCCTTTCATAAATATGTCCCATTCTATTTTTTTTTTTTTTTTTTTTTTTTTTTTTTTCCATTCACACACAAATCTGCTCACAGTCGACAGGGGAAACTTATTTTCCTACTCCCCCTTTTAGAACTTGTATCGATAATAATATATGTTGTAGCTGGTTTATGGAAGATATCATATTCAAATTTTTGGCATTTTCTGCTTATTCTTGAGACCAAAAAATTAAAAGACACTTCAGCTTCAAATTCCAAGGTGACCTTAATCTTATGGTGCAAATTATTAAATATGTGTTGGAGTTGGTCAGTTCCTCACTACTTCCGTTATACTATGATAATATCGTCAACATAACGCTTGTAAAGTACTATTTTCTTAATAATTTCATTTTGCATTGCAAAAAGCTTTTGTCCCGGACTATTAATAAATGTTTCCGCAAGAATACTGGAGAGATTGGAACCCATTGATAGACCATCGTCTTCGCAATATATGCACCCATTAAAAACAGAGAAATTAAAAGAAAGGGAATGTTCTGCAAGGCTGACAAGCTCTTGTACAAATGCTGGTCCCACTTTATCACATATGATAAGATTATTGCGAATTGTCCCTAAGGTTTCAACGATAAGTTTGTTAGTATTCTTGTATAGAATGGCGATATCTAAAGACATTAAAAAACAATTACAGGAAATTCTGAGGTCTTTAATGCACTGAATGAGCTCATAGCTGTTTTTTAGAGAGTAACTATTCTCAAAAACATATAGTTCCTTAATTTTGCTTTGGCAGAAACAGTTAATAAAATAATTGGGGCTCGGAGAAGACTAACTAAAGGACGTATCAGTTTGTTTTCTTTATACAACTCCACCTATGATCGCAAAAAAAAGCAATTTTGGGCTCATCATGAGTTCATTATTTTTGTCTCTTTTAGTACTGAACAACAAATCAGAACGGTAAAAATGGAATAATGCGATGTTAAATATGCCACCATAGCATAGCAATAAATATCAGTAATGAATTTAGAAAACATAAGGTCATAATAGGATTGAACAAATCTGATCAATTGGGAAAATTTCTCTGCCACAGTGTCGAAAAACCTGTTTAAAAATTTTCTTATGGTGAGGTATATAAGATTAAATGTGGAACATGTGGTAATCTTTATTTTGGGCAAACAGGAATGGAATTCAAATTATGATACAGGTAGCACAGCCATCGCACTAGTGGTAGCACACTAGCAAAAGCTTATAAAGGTAATAGCGTAAACTCCGTGGTATTTACATGTGTCTGTCAGGCGACGCTGTTAGCAGTGCCATCTGTTGGTTCGAGTTGTACCCTATGCTTGCTTTGAAACCTGTGATTCCATACTTTATTTCAATGCGTACCAAAATTACATTGCAAGGTTTACATTTGTTACGGCATTTAACCCTTCAACGCATGACTTTTTATTTGAAGCTATTAAAACTACCACGGTTAATGTATTGTGCGTATATACTGAGAAAAATATTGAAAAAAATCTTTATAATTATTATGTACTGCGAGCAACAAAAAATTCATAGCCGGTCAGCTATATAGTAGATCACTGGCAGCTCCTGCAACAAGGTCTAAAATTGTTGCAGAATGTCACAGGGTTCTGGTGGAGCTAGGGGAAAGCAATAGAGTAAACCTATTGTGGGTCCCTGGCCACTCGGGGATCAGTGGCAACGAACATGCCGACAGATTAGCCAGGATGGGGGCAGAGTCTCCATTTATTGAACCGGAACTTGGCCTGACAATCACCAAGGCAATGATCAAATTGGAGCTACGTAACTGGCTCAGAAGGCAACACGTAGAATATTGGACCAAAGTCCATCAACAAAAACATGGCAAGGTAATGATGCCAAAGCCATGTTTTAAAAGAAGCTCTGCAATCCTGGGCCTGAACAGCAGAGAGATTAGACACATGGTTGGATTGCTGACAGGCCATGGGAATTTCAAAAAACACCTACATACAATGGGAATAACAGAAGAGGACCCTAAATGTAGGATCTGTGATGACGGGGATGAAACTGCATCACATCTAATCTTCGAATGCATTGCATTGGAGAGTAAAAGGCACAGAACATTTGGGACAACCAGACCCGAAGAATTTGTGTCTAATAAAGAACTGGTAAAGGGACTCCTTGCACTTTTCAAGGGCATTGGTTGGCTTTACTAGATATACAGGGAGCGATACCGCACAATAAACTTGGTTTCGGTGCGGGCAGTGGCGGGCTGGACCAACACTGTTTTGGCTTCCCTGGAAAAATCAAATCAAATCAAATCAGCTTTATAGTACTTCCATGATCTACCCATTGCAGTAAAAGTCACTATTATGCGTCCCATCTTTCCAGAAAGTAGCTCATAATGCAACAGTAGTATGTGATTGACAACTTTTACATGGCAAAGAAGGAATACTAAAGTAAACAAATGCACATGTTGGGAGTAATGCAATGGAACTAACTGTCGAACTGATTCTGTAGCACTCTGCAATCTATAATTTCTAGGGTGAGCTACTAGCGTATGTAACACTATGTATACATGCATCTACAAATGAATTTGTGGTAAAATTTTGATCAGTTTGAGAGATAATAGAAAAATAAGGTATGTACCTGATCAGTTACTCCATGCATTGAAGGGTTAAGACATTATGTTAGATGACCTTTTTTCCAAGGTTTAGGGCAGAAGAAACTAAATTAATTGTCTATGCCATGAACTGTGCAACATGTCGGCGCTTCATGATGTCAAGCGAAAATCTAAGAAAAAAAATTTATAAGTCAAAAAATCAACATTTTACAAATTAAAAAAAAAAAGTTTTCGATTTTTGAAAATTTTGATACCTCTCATTTCAGACCAATGAAGATTTTTATATTCAATGAAATGAAACGTACCTAGCAAAAAACGATCGCACTTATTCATTCAGTTGGCAAGACTCAGCGCTACGAGTAGCACCTCTGAAGATGTCCAGCGCAGCTCTGGACGAAACGCCAGGAGCAAAAATGTTTCTTCGACCACGACCATACAACCCGGAAATTCAACAGAAACGATCGCACTTATTGTAGCTGCATAGATGGGCAAATGATACCTAATGTAATGTGTACAGTTTATTTGGATGGAATTGGAACTGAAACTAACACAATATATGACGTAAGTTTTAACCATATACATGAAGGCATTTTCCATGAGCAGTTAGGGAGCAGAATGGTAGGCAGTACATCAGGCCAAATAGTGGAAATGACAACGAAATTGAAAGACATTATTTTAAATTTCTGTTTAGCCTTGTGTTTCATAACGTATAATTTTTGCTTAAATGCAAATAGCTGACAGTGAACGTATTGTGCTGGTGTTTATAAAGCCTCATCTACGCTTTAAATGAAGGGATTCAGATGAAACTAGCTGTTATATATTGTTGTTATAATACATTAACCAACATTTTAAGACTATATACAATGAATAAATTACATTTACTCTCGGCTTTAAAAAATACTATTTCTTAAATCTTTCTCCACGAAGTAGTCGGGGCATAATACATAGCTTTCATTCAAATGCTCTAGGCCCTTCTTTCTCAAAAGTTTACCAAAGTCAGCTCTTTGCTTACGAATAACCCACTGCCTGTATCTGTAAAAAAGTTCTAAAGAGAGGGTAAAACAAATCGTTAAAGACACTGTTTATTGAAAGTAAACGATGTCAGTAAGCCTAATAGTAGTGAAGCGTGGCGGTAATCATCGCCGCTAACAAGAAAATTATACATGTAGGCAGTGGTGACTAAATGACAAAATCTATGATATCTGTATTTGTATAAAAATAGAATTTTATTACACTGTTACAAGTTGCATTTGATTTGCACCGTTACACATGGCGTCTTCGGCCTCTGTTCCTGGAGGGTACACACTCCCCAGTGACCGAATCCATTGTCTCGTCGCGTAAGCGCGTGAGGAAGCTGCGGACGCGTGTCTACATCTACATCTACATGGGATACTCTGCAAATCACATTTAAGTGCCTGTCAGAGGGTTCATCGAACCATAATTATACTATTTATCTCCCATTCCATTCTCCAATAGCGCGCGCGAAGAAAGAACACCTAAATCTCTCTGTTGGAGCTCTGATTTCTCGTATTTTATTCTGATGATCGTTTCTACCTATGTAAGTGGGAGTCAACAATATATTTTCTCATTCGGAGGAGAATGATGGTGATTGGAGTTTCGCAAGTAGCCCACGCCGCAGCGATAAGAGCCGTTGTTGGAATGATTCCCATCCCAGCTCCTGAATCATTTCCGTAAAGCTGTCTCCTCTTTATCGTGACAATACGAAACTAGCTGCCCTTCTTTGGACTCTTTCGATGTCCTCCGTCAAACCCACCTGATAAGGATCCCACACTGGGCTGCAATACTCCAAAAATGGACGGACAAGCGTAATGTGTGCAGTTTCTTTTGTAGTTCTGTTGTATGTTTTAAGGGTTCTGTCAATAAAACGCAGTCTCTGGTTCGCCTTTCCCACGATATTATCTACGTGTTCTTTCCAATTTAAGTCTGAAGTAATAGTAATTCCTAGGTATTTTGTGGAGTTTACGACCTTCACATTTGATTGATTTATCTTGTAAACAAAGTTCAACGGATTTCTTTTCGTACTCATGTGGACGACTTCACACTTCTCATTATTTAGAGTCAATTGCCAATTTTTACACCATAGTGATATCTTATTCAGATCGTTCTGCAGTTGGTTTTATTACTAGACGGTAAATGACGGCGTCATCTGCAAACAACCTCAGAGAGCTACTTAGATTTTCCCCTAAATCGTTTATGTAAATAAGGAACAGCAGAGGACCAATAACACTACCCTGTGGAACGCCCGATATCACCTCTGTTTTATTCGATGCCTTACCATCGATTACTACGCAAATTTGGGGCGATATACCATAACCACGCAATTTGATTAAAAGTCGTTTGTGAGGTACGGTGTCAAATGCTTTCTGGAAATCAAGAAATACGGAATCGATTTGCGAACCTTTGTCGATAGCTCCCATCACTTCGTGCGAATAAAGAGCATGAACGATATTTTCTAAATCCGTGTTGACCTTGGGTCAATAGATCGTTCTGTTCGAGATAATTCATAATATTTGAATACATGATATGTTCCAAAACCCTGCTGCAAATTGACGTCCGCTAAAAGCACGGTCGCGAAGCGATGAGCGCGTTAGGAGCGGGCGGCGTATTAAGCCCTTTCTATACGATACGTGCAACACGCACAAAAAACTCGTTGTCAGCCGCAGCGCTTCTTGCGATAGACCGTCGAACTACAAAGAAGCGTTCAAACGGTGCGCGTTTGTCGAATCGTCTGCTTCACGTGTCTACTTCGTTTGTTGTCAAATTACAGCAAATGAATCACCAAGTTAAGATCACTTTTCCAAACTGTAACATATATTATTATTATTGTGATGATTAAAACATTTATTTGTGTTGTAGACTGCTATTGTGAAACTGTATTTGTTTTCGTGCAGTTCATGGGTAACTACGGCGCTCACATGTGTTAACGTCCTCATTATAAAATGCGACTACATACTTCCAACCCCAGCGGTCTGAGGCACCTATGTATATGATGAACAAGCTCAGTTGTCTATGTATAGACCTTTAACTGTGTAAAGCTTCAAATAATGCTCACCAAAAACAAAGATTCATCTATTAACTACAGGATGTTTCAGGAAAAATAGCAAATATTTTAGAAGATGGTAATAAAGACTATTTGCAATTAAAATTTCATATAACGTGAAACTTCCTGGCAGATTAAAATTGTGTGCCGGAACCGGGACTCGAACCTGGGACCTTTGCCTTTCGCGGGCAAGCGCTCTACCGACTTGCCCGCGAAAGGCAAAGGTCCCAGGTTCGAGTCCCGGTTCCGGCACACAATTTTAATCCGCCAGGAAGTTTCATATCAGCGCACACTCCGCTGCAGAGTGAAAGTTTCATTCTTCATATAACGTGTTTCCAGTTTTTTTGGGTACAGAGATACAGCTCTTGGTATTGTAAGATTACCGCCCAATAGAAATACTGGTAATTAATAGCATTTGATAATTAAACAGTATGAAGTTCACTACAAACATTGACCATGCCAATGCACTAAATGTTACACAATTTTAATCTTATTAATTATGGTAGCAATGTATGTACACAGTTGGGTGACAACATTTATAGCTAGGCCATAGGTAGAAATTCTCCACGTTGAGATTTACTGTGTGCTTGTAGTTGACGGGGGGCCAGCGAGCAGGCCGACGTTGGTGGCTTGTTCCAGCTTAGGATTTTCCAGTTCGTTTCTGGTGAGGGGAGAGAGGGACAATGGCGAGTGCCAGGCACAGTGCAGTGCACAGCGTGAAATAAAATATTCTAATACTACTGGCATTTGAAGTAATACGATGCAGTTAGGAACCTTTAAGGCCCTCATTACAAAATAGCCTGTTGACAAATAAACAATAAATTAGCTGATATAGTCACATCTGACGTAATATGTTTAATTGACAATGAAAAGTAATAAATTATCAATGAATACAAGACAGTTACACAAATAGCATGGCAATGTTTGTTTATAAAAATAATATATTAACTATTTCTCATTTTATTTTCAATTAATCTTGTGTATTTTATCTTGAAGTATTCAGTTAAATCACTTATCTGTGACATAAGAAATTGCACGATTATGATAAATAGTACAAAATATGTTTACACCAATATAAAAACCTAAGAAGACAATTTATTTAATGTGTAGTGTAATTATTTTTTATTTTAAGTAAAGTTTTAGAAATGTATTGGCTGAGCGCTGTACGTTGGAAAATCGGTTAGAACAGCTCACATGGGGAAGTTGATGACGTAGGTGAAAAAACCCCGGCAGTTGAGCTTTTGGCGCACACGCGCACAAGGGCAGGAAGTGACGACTCGGGAGCACGTGGGGTGGCTGGCCGGGTGGTGTCGCGCTGATCAGTCGGCATGTGGACCTCGAGGTGGAGGTTATAGATTTGTGTGTGACATTCGCCACGTGTGGTTGCTCGTCGTAGACTGCACCAAGTTAAATCGAGTGCTACTGTGTGATTGTGAATATTTAGCCGGTGGAACAAGGTGTGCATCGCATTGAATTAAAGTGACTGTGATTTGTTAATGTAACACGGGTCGTCTCATACGCATGAACATAAACGGTATTTGAGACAGCCACATGATGTGAAAACAATTTGCGACAAATATTCATTTTGTCTGCGGGCTCACGAGCTATAACTTTATTTGATAAATGTGTCGACGTACAGACATATCAGCCACAGGGATCTAATATTGTGAAATAAACAACATAAAGTGAACTTTCACGTGTTTCAAAAATAGTAGTTAGTTCACCCATTTCTCTCATGAACTTGATTTTATTATGAATTTGTTTTGTTAATCATATTCAGGGAAGGAAAGCTGCATGTGATATCATCCCCTAGAAAACGAGTCAAACAGTCACAATCACAGTTCCAGTGTTTTTGCATGTTTAGATATTTGGTTCGCAGCTGGTGGTTGTGAGTTTTAAAAATTAAACATTCTCTATTTTAAACTCTCACCCCGACCTTCACGCTCGCAGTATGTACAACAAAATTTAAGCACATGCAAATTTGGATATTTTGACTGATTTTTTCGTTGGTTCTTGGTAGATCACTATATTGATTTTTATATAAACAACCGGTTTTCGACGTACGTACTTTAAAGTCTGAATATGTCCTAGTAATCCGAAAACCGGGTAACTAAGTGGAAATGAACGTGTAGAACATAAACAAAATTCTACTTTGAAGTCAATGTGATGTCGTACTAACAAGAACCGAAGGATAAATCAGTGAAATGTCTTCATTTACATTTGCTCTAAGTCCGTTTGGTTTTCATATTAACAGCTATATCTCTGTACTCAATCAAAATTTTACACATGTTATATGAAAGTTTTAATGTAATTCCTCTATAGTATCACCTCCTAAAAAACTTACAACTGAGTTGAACAACTATGTTCATCTGAGCAGGAGACAAGTATGCATTCTCAAACAAATTCGCGATTTGGCTTCGTTTGTCTGCTGGGTTCCCCATTCGGTCGTCTGCGCATGCACGAAGCACTTCCATACGCGTGAGAATAGGATCCATCCCATTCCTTCTACTAGCGATCGTATGCATGCATCTTGTGCAAGTGGACGCGTCTACACTGTACCCGGCTGGCGTGACTGGTGCAGCATGGGTAATCTCGTAAGCTCTCACTTCCCGTGTAGAAAAGGCTTAATCAATTTCGCGTGCGCGCGTGGGGAACCCGCGAATAGCTCGACCCACGTGGTGGCGCGGCAGAATATCACACGACGGTCCGCAAACGTCCTGACAGTCCGACCAATTGACTCTCTCTGACTTTCCGCCTTGATTCCTGCGAGCACGCGCGTTTTTGCACCGTTGCCACTATGCCGAGGTAATGGTAAATTGCGGGGGTGCCGGAGAATTCGCGGAAACGCCAGCTAGCGCTGCGGCTGCCCTGCGGCATGCCACTCGCGCATTTCTCGGCGTGGCTGCCACAATAGAGTCCTGTGAAGTTGGCACCCCTTTTTTGGAAAATGTACATTTTTTCAGAGTTCTAGACAGATATGCAATAGTTCTGGAGTCCTCTGTACAAAATTTAAGTAGTTCTGCAAAATTTCGCCGAAAAATACGAATAATTTCCACAAAATTTAGTTTTTTCAAAATATTTTTCTGCCTATTAGTACAAACATAGTTCTGATCACAGTTCTAAATAGCACTCAAAGAGTTCTACAAGAAATCCTAATGACATTTTTCTGTGCAGATTATACTTCATGAGATAATTGCAATAATGGGGAATCCATTTACACGCTACTGTGAAGTTGGCACCCCTTTTCTCAAAAATGTGCATTTTTTTCAGAGTTCTAGGCAGATATGCAATGGTTCTGGAGTTCTCTGTACAAAAATTAGATAGTTCTGCACAAATTCGCGAAAAAATTACAAAAAATTATAACAAATTTTAGTTTTTTCCAAATAATTATTTGCCTATAAGCGTAAACATAGTTCTGATCACAGCTCTAAATACCTCTGAAAGAGTTCTGCAGAAAATCCTAATGATATTTTTTTGCCCTGATAATAGTTCATGAGCTAATTGCGTAAATGAGGGACATAAACTACACAAAATTGCACCAGAGTCGTGTGAAGTTGGCACCCCTTTTATGTGGAATATACATTTTTTTCAGAGTTCTGGGTAATTCTTCTATAGTTCTAGAGTTCTCTGTACAAAATTTAAATAGTTCTGCAGAATTTCGTGAAATATCGCAATTCTGAATAGTGGGAGAGCTGTCAAGTTGGCACCCCCTTTTTTCAAAAATGTAAATTTTTTTAGAGTTCTACACAGATATGCAATAGTTCTGGAGTTCTCTGTACAAAATGTAAATAGTTCTACAAAATTTCGCCGAAAAAATAGTAAAAATTACCACAAACTTTACTTTTTTTTAGTTTTTTTTTTTCAAAATAATTATTTGCCTATTAGCACAAACATAGTTCTGATCACAGTTCTAAATAGCTCTTAAAGAGTTCTACAGGAAATGCTAATGACATTTTTAGGGAACCTGAGGAAAGATTTTGGAGTGCTTCGCTGTTTGTAGTTAGCTATTACAGCTGTATGTAGCATGTACACTCCCTCTTCCAACCATTTCCTACATCTATAAAGTATGCCGACGAATGATGTAACTCTTCTGAGTCTCACAGTGTTAAACATAAGTTGACACCCAGTTTTAGTTTACAACTCATGCTGCTAGGAGGTGCTTGGGACCACTGTCGCACATTTCAGTAAAGAGATTCCTCTATTATCTTTATAAGCTATTTGACACTAGGTGCCTATTTGCATCATAACAATCATCATCTGCTTGACATTGAAAACAACTTGCAATTTTTTTTTATTGTGAGAATAAAGGGGTATTTTAAGATATTTTGGAAGATTTGGGAATTTTTTTGCATAGATACACCTTCCAGGATCAACTACTTAACGAACAATTTAGTGGGTCAAAGGACCGGTTTTTCCAGATTTTCGTGGGTTCGTTCTTTAATAATTAGTGTGTTCAGGATTTTTCTTTTCTTTTGGCAAAATGTCGTTGTGGCAGTATTCCTTTAACACCCTCCTGAAATCTACTTTTGTTGTGTCATTTGGTTTTAAAACGAAATAAAGAGCTGCTATCCTTGGTGTTTCTTCTTTTATTTTCTTTTTCTTTTTCGATGGTGTTTTTGAAATGAATTGCTCCTATTGCTTATGGGAATTAACTTTTTTGTTTTAAAATGGCGTGGATTAAGCTATTTTCTGTTGAACTAATATGTTGCCCTCAATTAGGCAAGTAGGTCATTAAATTTTAATTATAAGTATACACACAATCCTACTTGCAATAGAAGATAACAGACATAGATTTATTGTGCTTGATTTTGGAAAAAATGGCAGAATATCATATGGAGATACTCTTTGGAACACTTAATTTTTAGATTACAATGTAATTCTGTACAGTGCCCTTTCCTAGAGACTAAGTAGAAGACTACACGTAAACTGTCTATGCATTTTTATGTAGTTGATGGTGCATTTCATTTGAGGACTGATCTGCTTAAACCATCCAAAGCAAGTGATTTGGTCTGTGTAGGGGGGGAAAATCTACAACTATGTACTACACAGAGCTTAGCGCATAATTGAGCATGTCTTTAGAATGTTATTAACACTATTTCGGATTTTCCACACAGCTATTAAATTTCTAAGTCAGCCTTATTGAAAATGATAAAAGCAACAAATGCTTTGCTTAGCTATTTAATGACTACCATTGTTAAAACTTATGCTCCATATGTCTCTCTTGATATCAAATACCAATAATATGAAATATTCCATAATGGCTTAACATTAGAGGATTGAAATATGCTATGTTTTCAAAGGACTGCCGCTGGGAGTATTCAACTTAAAGGTTGAGTGGTCTGCGGCATGCCAGTCACGGTTTGCACGGTCGCTGGGGTCGGGGGTTCAAATGCCCCTCAGGCATGGATGTTTGTGCTGTCTTTAGTATAAGCTAGTTCATAAGTAGTTTGTAAGTTTAGGGACTGATGACCCCAGAAGCTCTACAAACATATGAATTTTTTTCAACTTGAAGTTGAGCATGTGAGAGAAGACTTCATGAACTACTTTACAAGTGAAGGTCTGGTTCCCTGGCAACCTAATTTTGTACATTAACAGTATGAAAAATATGTAAAAGAAACGGGTTTGTAAATCTCATCAAACAATTCGATTCGATTAGATTAGCTGTTGGTTCCTTATATCCTTATTGAGGCGATCCTGTGGATGTGGAACATGTCAGTTTTTAATTATTTATTTTTACAGGCTGAAGTAATAATATTAGTAGTATGAGTACATACAGAATATCATTTGGTTCTATTAAACAAATTATTTTATGAATTAGAAGGAATTGGCCACTAGTAAGTCTTTCAGGCTTTTCTTAAACTGATGTTTACTTGTAGCTAAATTTCTTATGGTTGGTAGCAAATTATGGAACATGTGTATTCCTGAGTTTTGAAGTAAAGTTAGTTAAGTACTTTTAAGACGTTGTATAGATCGTTTTTGTTCCTAGTATTGTATGTATGAAATGGGCTGTTTGTTGTAAAAGGGGATAAATTGCAGTATGTAAAACAAATCTCATTACAGAATAACTATACTGGGAGACAGTAGTTAGTATCACCGGTTCTTTGATGAGGTTTCCACAGAATTTCTGTGTATTTACTCCAGAAATAATACATTAACACTCTTTTGGTCTCTGGAACTTTTGTTTGACTTGCAGATTTACCCCAAAATATTATACCATATGACATTATGGAATGAAAGTAAGCAAAGAATGCCAGCTTTTTATAAATTTTTATGCCGCCTGTGTCTGCTAACACTCTAATTGCAAATATGGATCTGTTAAGGCATTTCTGCACTTCTGTGGTGTGCTCCTTCCAACTATATTTATTATCAAGTTGTAATCCCAGGAATGTAATATTGTCAACTTCTTCTATCTGCTCTTCTTCATACTTTATGCATATGTTGGATGGAAACTTCCTACATGTTTTGAACCACATGTAGTGAGCATTTTGAAAGTGTAATGTCAATGAGTTGGCTTTAAATCATGTATTAATGTCAATGAAAATACCATTAGCAGACCTTTCTAGAACTATGCTCAATATACTATTTATTGCGATACTTGTGTCATCTGAAAACAAAAAGATCTTTGCTGCTGGCAGTGTAAATGATGAAAGGTTATTAATGACACAAGAAAAAGCAATGGCCCTAAAATTGATTCTTCTGGGACAGCACATGTAATTTCCTTCGAATCTGGTGATGACTGATGGTTTAATTGAATAGTCCCTTCCACTGACACTCTTTGTTTCTTGTTAGCGAGGTATGGCTTCACCCATTTTGCAGCATTGCCTGTGGCACCATAGAACTCTAAATCACTTGAAAGGATATTGTGGTTCACACAATCAAATGCCTTTGACCAATCACAGAAAATTGCTGCTGCTTGTAATTTATTATCTAATTAATTGAGTACATTTTAACTGTAGGTGTAAATATCCTACTCATCAGAACCCTTCAGATATCCAAACTGTTTTTTGGACAATCCATTATTTGTGGGGGGTGGTTGAGAAGCTAGCTATACATTATCTTTTCTAAAATTTTTAAGAATGCTTGAAAAAGTGTAATCAATATGTAATTCAATTGTATCTCTTTATCCCCTTTCTGGAATAGAAGTTTAATATCTGCATATTTTATATAATCAGGAAACGTCTGAGTTACAGAAAGGTTACACACATAACATAAAACTATACTAAATTCACTAAATTAACTTTGTTGATATTTCATTATATTATGGAAGTTATTTCTTGTGATTAAGTGAATGACATTCTTGTACATGAAATTATTTGTAAAAGCTTGTTAAATAGATTTTCCATAGGCCTATTATGCCCATCAGTTACTAATGTATCATCTACCCTTAATACTATCTCATACTGTTCCTTTCTGGATCCACCAGTCTCCTGTTTCACTATATTCCAAACTGGATTTATTTTTTGCATTTGTTTAGAAGTCTGAATTACTTCATATTTTACAGTATTCTTTGTATATAGCTAAATCATCAGCATAGGAGCTATTCTTGACTGACAGATACATGCTCACCAACTCCTGATTTGAAACTGATTTGTCTTTTGTTTTCTTTTCTCTTCTGTAGTTAGTTCTTAAAGTATTTATCTTCTTTACAACAGTATCTTTCGTTACTGTTGGACCTAAATGTTTGTATTTCGTGAGAAGTATGTCACAGGTAGCGTTCTTAGATGTATCATGATACTCCTTGCAAATAACATCCCAGAAACAAGGATCCCTGTCGCAAACCGTGACTGGCACACCACAGACCGCTCGAGCTTTAAGTTGAATACTCCCAGCGGCAGTCCTTTGAAAACATAGCATATTTCAATCCTCTAATGGTAAGCCATTATGGAATATTTCATATTATTAAGATGTCGCGGTGTACGTTTGTCGGACCAGACAACATTTTGAAAAGAAATGCATCAAAAGTCAAGACGCTCACGTTATGCAGACTGACTCTAAACTGAAAAATGCGTGTGATAGCCTCCTTATTGCTGGTACACATACTCATGCGCGTATACGCTTGAACGTTTGCACAAGAATGCGTGATCGAAATTCTACCAAGAGGCTTGTACCATCCTGATGCTGAAGGACATTTATCCTAGAAATTTCAAGCATGCTTGTGCAATGTCGCTTCCGTTAGTGTGCTTGTCATGCATATTGTAACTACTTCGAAAAACTTACGGTTATCCGCCTTGAAAATGGCAGGGTGGTCTCCTGCCGAAATATCGGCCGTCGTCGATTTTGGTACCTGGCAGCATACCCGTAAGTTTTTCGAAGTTGTTTTTTGCCAGGAGAAATTAAGGAATCACATATTGTAACGAAATTATGCCTTAAATGCTACGGATATTGTGTATTTCCCCCGCGCACTAGACTTCCACATTCATTTCAGTTCTTCATTATATGAAAAACCATTTCGAGCACACAGGTCCCTCTTTACATTTACATTACGTTAGTTACGTAATAATTCTACTTTCTGTTCTTTTCTTTAAAGAATTAGAATCACATTCTTTAGTTATATTGCATAAATGAAGGATTTGAAATGTACAAGATTAGCTTCATTAGGAAGTTATTTGCTATGCAGTTGGTATCACTGGAAAAATTGGCGCCATGTAGAAAGCAAATGAATGTAAATATTATTGTTATTGTGATGAATATGTCAGAGGAAAATATTGGGTTTTATTCCTTTTTGTGCGTGAAAGCGATTTCAAGAAGGCAATTGTGATGTAACTGTTGAACAGCTGTACTGCTGGGCAGTAATTCCTTCCGGCAAGGAAAAGGACAAGCCTAATTACTTCGATGTTGTTTGTGCTGTTACCCAGTGCTACATGTTTCGATGGATGTTCCCTACGACGAAATAGACGCTCTTATTTCCGAAAACAACTCTTTGGTTTCCAAAATAAAGGTATCTATGACTGTTTGACATTAAGTGTAAATGTTTTCTCGAACCATTCAATTTGTAGACATGGTATTAGTTTTTGTCATAATTTTCTGTTATACAACATTTGCCATTGACGAGTAAAATATTAGTGTGGATTGGATAGATAGTGAAGACTGTGGCTTACTGCTTTTTTTGTCTTAAAACATATGCTTGTAAGTATGATTTGAATTTGAGTGACATGTTGAACAGCGTGTTTTCTTCAGATTGTATGTGAACCAAGCGATACTAATGGAATACGGTATTCTGGGTCTGTAACTTTTGTTTTCTGAAGCTGTTTTGATGTGAAACAAACTGCCAGTGAGGTCCTAGATAGAATGTTATACCGGTAAGACTGAAAATTTCACCAAGTACATTATAGGTCAATGTACCATTCCAATGCAAGATCTCTGTACATTTCCCTACATTGTATACAAATGTTTCACGCCATGCCTTGTGTATCCCATAGAAAATGAGAGGCCACTTCTATTTGCATGTAGTCTGTTGTAATGGTGACCTGTTCGACTATATTATTGTATCATATTTGTATGAGCAATAAGAATGAATTCTAACATTTCTACTTGGTAAAGAACAATGTAGTCATGAAATAGACCTATATGTCGACAAATACTAATGTTGAATTAAAAATCATTGTATTATGCATGTCAGTCACGAATAAAGAATTGCAGAGTAAACTGTTTGCTGATGTGTTGTCTTTATGGACTTGATCAGCTGTGATTCTGAAATTTACCTCCTTGATATTATTAATATTGATTCATTCATTCATACCATTTTTGCCTTTATGGACTGTGTTTGAACTCGAATATCTCATGATGACGCAATTTTCACTTCTTTTCATTCTTCCTCTTCTCCTGTTTCCTTTCTTCTGTTCACAATGATCCTGTCTTCTTCTTCTCACATACCATAAGTTTTACATTCTTAATTTTGTTTCCGAGTTCTTTTCTGTCTGCTATCATTTGCTTGTTGATTTCCAACTGCCTTAAGTCTTCTTCTATTTCGTGATACCAATTTGTTTTCTGGCTTGAACTGCTTACTACACCAAAGATTCTCTTTGTAAGTCTGGTCTTGCCCATTTTCTGTATGTGCCCATAGAAAGTTAATCTACGTTTTCTGATCATGTCTGTGAGCCTGTCAGTGTACTGGTACAATTCTTTAGTAGGTCTTTTCATCCATATGCCATCTCTGTGTATTGGTCCAAATATTTTCCTGAGAATTTTACATTCTATTTTCTCTCTCTCTGTGATGCCCGATGCTCCAATTGCGGTCGTTTCTGACATACAGTGCTTCTGGTAATATGAGTGTTTTGTAGTGTCTAAGTTTAGCCAATCTTGATACACTTTTCTTATTATAATGTGACCATGTGAGTTTGTATGCTTTCTGGAGTTTTTCGATGCATTCTCTGTTAGATCCTCCCATTTCTATATATTCTCTTAAGTATTTAAATTTTTCCATTCTTTTTATGGATCCATACATCGTATGCATTGTGTGTACATTGTTGGTCTGTCGTTCAATGTATTGCATCTTTGGGTCAAATCTAGTCTCCGATATCGCTTTGACCAATGACGTCATGTTTTACGTCATTCTGTCCCATGCGTGGTTTCAATACCGGTCCTCACTGTTTACGTGTCTGATATTTTTGAAGACCCCCTAACTTTCACTTTAAAAAAAGTTATCTGTAGCGTAGCCTTAAGAAGGTTAGGTATAGGTTAAACAAGATATTTTTTTCTTTAGCACATGAGGGAGCGAGTTGTATGTACGACATAAATATATCATTTCAGGCCATACAACTTCCAGTGCAAGCTTTCTTTAAAATTACCTAATTATTAAATGTATTTTGAAGACATATCATTAAGTAAATTTGACCTATCTAGGTGAAATGTAACTACCGATACTGTGTTGTGGTAAACATGTGTTCGTAGTATCTCTCAATTATATATGATGTCATTGGTCAAAGCAGTATTGGGGGCTAGAGGCTTCCTGTGCCTCTTGTGTGTTATTGCTGAGTATGCCTAAATCATCTGCAAATGCTAGACATTTTATGATGGTTTTTGTTTCACGTGTTCTTCCCAGCTGTATTCCTTTTATCTATTTCTCCCGCTGCTTAACAATTTCATCTAGGACCATGTTGAACAGGACTGGGGAGAGCCCGTCTCCTTGCCGGGCACCTGTATGTATCTGGAATGGTTCCGAAATTTCTCCCATGAACTGCCCGTCAACTTTGACCTATGATGTCATCACAGCGCGATGGTTTTGGGGTGGGTGTGTGTTTGTAGAAGGCGTAAGTGCTTATGTCGTGGTTCAGTTAAAGATAATAGTTTGTTTACAAACAAAACAGCCTGGGAATTTTGACCTTGGCCTCTCAATATATATATTCTTAAATATTGTTTGTTGTTAATAGTATTTCATTATTCCAAAGAGCTAGCAGCTTTCATTCAGTTAATAGGCTACTCGACAGTAATCAAATCTGCATTTCGATGACACCTCCTTGACCCTTGTGCAAATAGGTGTGTAGTAGTCTGCTGCATATACATTTGTAGTAAGCTGCTACAAGAATTCAAAGAGCTTAGTAGTAATCCATGCATTTTCAAGCTAAACTGAAAAGTTTTCTCATGACTCACTTATTCTATTCTGTTTAGGAAGTCCTGGAAGAAATAAAAATTAAAATAATTTTGTGTTATATTGTGCCTTCTTTAATTCATGCTTAAACCTATCATGTGCTTATGGTTGCTTTACTGTTAACTTAATCAATTACTACTCCTTTCTAACAATCAGATGTTCTGACTCATTCTGTGACCATGGAGGTTCATCCTCAGTTTGGTCCTGCAGAACATGATAAATAAATAAAAAATATTTCACTTAAAATTTCTGGGCTGGTAGGCTGTGGTCGATGGATAAAACTCTCCCCTAACGTTTCGTCTTCAGCTGCGGAAGCCGAAATATTAGGGTCGAGTTTTATCCATCGACCACGGCCTACCAGCCCGGAAATTTTAAGTGAAATTGACGCCGGCTGTGAAAGCCTACATTATGGGGGGTGGGGGGGGGCGGCAATACTTGAGAAGATGCTTAAATGTTTGCTGTTTCTCGTAGCCACAGCTTAAATGTTTATTATTTTTCAAGTAATCTTTTGTAAAGAATAGATTTTTTTAAGCTATCTGACTGGACTCCATTGGAATGGATTATCATCACTGTCTTTCATCTGATTTTGTAATTGGCTTTTCTAGAGAGCTAAATAGTAAAAGAAAAGAAAAAAAATATCATTTTCACAGCAGTGAAACACTTTTTTTTCTATAGGTGATATATATGTGGTATCTGTTCTTTCGGACATGTCCAAAAGAAAAGATGACAATTTTGATCTTTCAGTTATTATCTATTCATATTCAAGGAATGTATGACATTAACTGCAAATAGGTAAAGTTAAAAATGTGCACCCAGCCGGGATTTGAATCTGGGTCTCTTCTTTCTAAGCAGTTGTGCTGACCCATAGTCCACTGAAGACATAACGATCACCACATCTGCATAGAATTCCTCAAGTACACCTCCCGTCAGGCTCAAATTCCCAACTCTACCCTGCCCACTAGAAATCAAAATAATAGTTTTGTAAATTGATTCCTGTTGGAGTAAGGGCCTAGGAGTGCCTCCACATTGAAGAAAGGATCATTGCCCAACACCTTCAACCCATCATGTGCAGTCTCCCATCCTTCATCAAAGACACCAACCACTTCCTCGATCGCCTGAAATCCTTACCCAGCCTGTTACCTCCTGAAACCATCCTTGTAACCATTGATGCCACTTCCTTATACACAATATCCCATATGCCCAGGGCCTCGCTGCGATGGAGTATTTCCTTTCATGCCAACCAACCACTTCCCTACCTAAAACCTCCTTCCTTAATACCCTAGCCAGCTTCATCCTAACCCACAACTTCTTCACCTTTGAGGGCCAGACATACCAACAACTAAAGGGAACAGCCATGGGAACCAGGATGGCCCCCTTGTACGCAAACTTATTTATGGGACGCTTAGAGGAAGCCTTCCTGGAAACCCAAGTCTGTCAACCCAAAGTTTGGTACAGATTCATTGATGACATCTTCATGATATAAACCAACAGTGAAGTTGAACTCCAGAATTTCCTCTCCAACCTCAACTCATTTGGTCCCATCAAATTCACCTGGTCCTATTCCAAATCCCATGCCACTTTCCTTGATGTCGACCTCCATCTGTCCAATGGCCAACTTCACACATCCGTCCACATCAAACCAACCAACAAACAACAATACCTCCATTATGACATCTGCCATCCATTCCACATCAAACGTTCCCTTCTCTACAGCTTAGGTCTTCATGGCAGAAGAGTCTGCTCCAGTCCAGAATCCCTGAACCAGTACACCAATAACCTAATAACAGCTTTCACATCCTGCAGCTATCCTCCTGATCTGGTTCAGAAGCAAATTACCAGAGCCACCTCCTCATCTCCCCAAATCCAAAACCTTCCACCGAAGAATCCCAGAAGTGCCCCTATTGTCACCGGATACTTTCCGGGACTGGAGCGGACTCTGAATGTGGCTCTCCAGCAGGGATACGACTTCCTTAAATCCTGCCCCGAAATGAGATCCATCCTTAATGACATCCTTCCCACTTCACCAAGAGTGTCTTTCCGCCACCCTCCTAACCTTTGTGACCTCCTAGTCCATCCCTATCAAATCCCCAAACCACCTTCCCTACCCTCTGGCTCCTACCCATGCAACTGTCCCCGTTGTAAAACCTGCCCTATGCACCCTTCCACCACCACTTACTCCAGTCCAGTAACCCCGAAGGTGTACACGATCAAGGGCAGAGCCACTTGCGATAGCACCCACGTGATTTACCAGCTGACATGCCTGCACTGTGAAGTGTTCTATGTGGGAATGACCAGCAACAAGCTGTCCATTCGCATGAACGGTCACAGGCAGATAGTGTTTGTTGGTAATGAAGATCACCCTGTGGCTAAACATGCCTTGTTGCACGGCCAGCACATCTTGGTGCAGTGTTACACTGTCCGGGTTATCTGGATACTTCCCACTGACACCAACCTTTCAGAACTCCAGAGATGGGAACTTGTCCTTCAGCTTATTCTCTCCTCCCGTTCCCCACTTGGTCTCAACCTCCGGTAAATTCAAATTCCTGCCCACCACCTTTAGCATCTTTGCCTCGGTTCTGCGGACAGAGCCTCTGCCTCAAGTGGTATCTCTGTCCAACTTCTTTGCTTTTTACAAATGTCTGTCTAGGTGTGTTTGCGTTTGGATATGTGTGAGTGTGTGTGTATTTGTTTACCTTCTTATTTGTCCCCTAAGGTAAGTCCTTCCACTCCTGGGATTGGAATGACTCCTTTTCCACTTCCTTAAAACCCATATCCTTTCCTTTCTCCTCCCCTTTTTTCCTCTTTTTCCTGAAGAAGCTGCCAGTGGTGGCGAAAGCTTGTATGTGTGTTTGTGTGTGATTTTTTATATATATATATATATATATATATATATATATATATATATATATATATATATATATATATATCTGTGTGTGTGTGTGTGTGTGGTGTCTGATCTTTCAAACATTTCCATGATGCTTGTGTGGTCACTAGATGCTGCTCTCTGTTGGATCTTCTCTATGTCTTCTGTTAACCCTACCTGGTACGGATTTGACACTGTTTGGCAAAACTCAAGTGCTGCCCAAATGAGACTTTTGTAACCTACCTTCTCTGTTGATGAACTACAGTTTCTGAGGATTCTTCCACTGAATCTGTGACTGTCATCTGCCTTACCCACAACTGATTTAGTATGGTTGTTCCATTTCAAATCGTCCCTTATGTCTACTCCCAGATATTTTATGGAAGAAAATACTTCCAGTGTTTGTCCTGCTATTGTGTAATTATCTTTCTTTTTATGTAAAAACCTTTATACTTGTTTATGTTGAGACTCAGTTGCCATTCCCTGCACCGGACTTCTCAAAAAAACTACAGCATCATCTGCAAAAAGCCTCATTGAACTTCCGATGTTATCTACGAGGTCATTTATATAATTTAAGAAAAGGAATGGTCCTATAGCACTCCCCTGGGGCACACCCGATACCACATTAACATCTCAAGACTTATCTCCATTGATAATGATATGCTGCAGTCTGTAAGCTAGAAACGCCTCAATCCAGTGTCACGGTTGGTCTGATATTCCATATGCTCACACTTTGTTCAAAACGCGATGGAGCGGAAAAAGTATCAAATGCCTTGTGAAAGTCAACAAATGCAGCATGTACCTGGGATCCTGGATCGACTGCACTCTAGATATTGTGGATGAATAGTATGAGTTGCTTTGGGAAACCATTTGGTTCCTACAAAGGAGATTTTCAGTCTCCAGAAATGACATAATATTCGAACATAAAATGTGTTCCAAAATTCTGCAATTGACCAATGTCAGAGGTACAGGCCTATAGTTTTGAGTACCTGATCAATGACACTTCTTGCCACTTGATCTCAGCTTCTGGGTTAAACTGCCACTCCGCTCCAAACCAGATGTCTAGAATCAGTTCTGGGAATGCTGCTACAAATTGGTAGCTCTGATTCCACTCCACAGACAAAACTACTTGTTTTCATCAAATCAGCCAACTGTATGCATTACTGAGGATGGCCTGTGAACCCTGGAGGCAGATATCATTGATGCTGATAGGTGCCATAATTTGCAGTCTGATGCACCCAGTGCTCCCATTCACTGCTTGCAAAGCCTCCTCCACTTCTTGGAAAAGACCCTGTGTTGAGCAGAATGGACATTGATTGCCTTTCTGCAGGAGCTGTAAACTATCTACCACATTGATAGTCCAATGTGTAACATCTAGTCAATATTTATTTGAGAATATCTTATTTGATTGTCTCCACTGTCACTAACGTGAATACTTTTAACAGCATGAGGGGTATCAAATGCATCACCACAGCTCGAGCTTTCTAAACATCTGAAGGAAATGGAAACTTAAATTGCATCACTCTAAAACAGAAGTAGGCCCTAGGTCATCTAATTGTAACAACTTCAGATATTTCAAGATAAGGCGAGCTGTGTATGTTGGCAGTTTACTAGACTGCAACATGATGACTCCCGTTGTATCAGACATCTTCAGGTCCTATTGGTGTATTATATTGATGGGATTATTAATACACTTTTAGCACCCTTCCTTGTAATGCTGCTGTGGAATGTCTTTTTCCTATGGGGAAAATGTATTTTGACTCCCAAACATGTCTAACAGTCATAAGAGAATTTTAATATTGTCGCATTGAAATGGAAGCAGGCTTGACTTCGAAGGCAAAGTTGTCGACTGAACACAGCACTTATACAGAAAGCAGCACTGACTGCCTCTCAGCCAGAGTGCTCTGCTATTTATACAGGCATGCCAAGTCTGTAATTATCGCGATTTCTAGGCAAAATTTACGGTGTTACAGGAGCCTCTGCTAAAATTACGGATTTCGATATTTGATTTACTTTAGTAGTTTGCAACAGATTTTTGTTGAGTTCACTTTATGAACCACTATAGTTTCAGAAATAATGCAATACCATACCAAAATCCTTTCTTCCAGGAGTGCTAGTCTTGCGTGTTTGCAAGAGAGCTTCTGTGAAGTTTGGAAAGTAGGAGGCGAGGTACTGGCGGAAGTAAAGTTGTGAGGCGGCATCGTGAGTCGTGTCGGGGTAGCTCAGTCGGTAGAGCGCTTGCCCGCGAAAGGCAAAGGTCCCAGGTTCGAGTCCCGGTTCCGGCACACAATTTTAATCTGCCAGGAAGTTTCATATCAGCGCACACTCCGCTGCAGAGTGAAAGTTTCATTCTGGAAACATCCCTTAGGCTGTGGCTAAGCCATGTCTCCACCATATCCTTTCTTCCAGGAGTGCTAGTCTTGCGTGTTTGCAAGAGAGCTTCTGTGAAGTTTGGAAAGTAGGAGGCGAGGTACTGGCGGAAGTAAAGTTGTGAGGCGGCATCGTGAGTCGTGTCGGGGTAGCTCAGTGGGTAGAGCGCTTGCCCGCGAAAGGCAAAGGTCCCGGGTTCGAGTCCCGGTTCCGGCACACAATTTTAATCTGCCAGGAAGTTTCATATCAGCGCACACACCGCTGCAGAGTGAAAGTTTCATTCTGGAAACATCCCTTAGGCTGTGGCTAAGCCATGTCTCCACCATATCCTTTCTTCCAGGAGTGCTAGTCTTGCGTGTTTGCAAGAGAGCTTCTGTGAAGTTTGGAAAGTAGGAGGCGAGGTACTGGCGGAAGTAAAGTTGTGAGGCGGCATCGTGAGTCGTGTCGGGGTAGCTCAGTCGGTAGAGCGCTTGCCCGCGAAAGGCAAAGGTCCCAGGTTCGAGTCCCGGTTCCGGCACACAATTTTAATCTGCCAGGAAGTTTCATATCAGCGCACACTCCGCTGCAGAGTGAAAGTTTCATTCTGGAAACATCCCTTAGGCTGTGGCTAAGCCATGTCTCCACCATATCCATTCTTCCAGGAGTGCTAGTCTTGCGTGTTTGCAAGAGAGCTTCTGTGAAGTTTGGAAAGTAGGAGGCGAGGTACTGGCGGAAGTAAAGTTGTGAGGCGGCATCGTGAGTCGTGTCGGGGTAGCTCAGTCGGTAGAGCGCTTGCCCGCGAAAGGCAAAGGTCCCAGGTTCGAGTCCCGGTTCCGGCACACAATTTTAATCTGCCAGGAAGTTTCATATCAGCGCACACTCCGCTGCAGAGTGAAAGTTTCATTCTGGAAACATCCCTTAGGCTGTGGCTAAGCCATGTCTCCACCATATCCTTTCTTCCAGGAGTGCTAGTCTTGCGTGTTTGCAAGAGAGCTTCTGTGAAGTTTGGAAAGTAGGAGGCGAGGTACTGGCGGAAGTAAAGTTGTGAGGCGGCATCGTGAGTCGTGTCGGGGTAGCTCAGTCGGTAGAGCGCTTGCCCGCGAAAGGCAAAGGTCCCAGGTTCGAGTCCCGGTTCCGGCACACAATTTTAATCTGCCAGGAAGTTTCATATCAGCGCACACTCCGCTGCAGAGTGAAAGTTTCATTCTGGAAACATCCCTTAGGCTGTGGCTAAGCCATGTCTCCACCATATCCTTTCTTCCAGGAGTGCTAGTCTTGCGTGTTTGCAAGAGAGCTTCTGTGAAGTTTGGAAAGTAGGAGGCGAGGTACTGGCGGAAGTAAAGTTGTGAGGCGGCATCGTGAGTCGTGTCGGGGTAGCTCAGTCGGTAGAGCGCTTGCCCGCGAAAGGCAAAGGTCCCAGGTTCGAGTCCCGGTTCCGGCACACAATTTTAATCTGCCAGGAAGTTTCATATCAGCGCACACTCCGCTGCAGAGTGAAAGTTTCATTCTGGAAACATCCCTTAGGCTGTGGCTAAGCCATGTCTCCACCATATCCATTCTTCCAGGAGTGCTAGTCTTGCGTGTTTGCAAGAGAGCTTCTGTGAAGTTTGGAAAGTAGGAGGCGAGGTACTGGCGGAAGTAAAGTTGTGAGGCGGCATCGTGAGTCGTGTCGGGGTAGCTCAGTCGGTAGAGCGCTTGCCCGCGAAAGGCAAAGGTCCCAGGTTCGAGTCCCGGTTCCGGCACACAATTTTAATCTGCCAGGAAGTTTCATATCAGCGCACACTCCGCTGCAGAGTGAAAGTTTCATTCTGGAAACATCCCTTAGGCTGTGGCTAAGCCATGTCTCCACCATATCCTTTCTTCCAGGAGTGCTAGTCTTGCGTGTTTGCAAGAGAGCTTCTGTGAAGTTTGGAAAGTAGGAGGCGAGGTACTGGCGGAAGTAAAGTTGTGAGGCGGCATCGTGAGTCGTGTCGGGGTAGCTCAGTCGGTAGAGCGCTTGCCCGCGAAAGGCAAAGGTCCCAGGTTCGAGTCCCGGTTCCGGCACACAATTTTAATCTGCCAGGAAGTTTCATATCAGCGCACACTCCGCTGCAGAGTGAAAGTTTCATTCTGGAAACATCCCTTAGGCTGTGGCTAAGCCATGTCTCCACCATATCCTTTCTTCCAGGAGTGCTAGTCTTGCGTGTTTGCAAGAGAGCTTCTGTGAAGTTTGGAAAGTAGGAGGCGAGGTACTGGCGGAAGTAAAGTTGTGAGGCGGCATCGTGAGTCGTGTCGGGGTAGCTCAGTCGGTAGAGCGCTTGCCCGCGAAAGGCAAAGGTCCCAGGTTCGAGTCCCGGTTCCGGCACACAATTTTAATCTGCCAGGAAGTTTCATATCAGCGCACACTCCGCTGCAGAGTGAAAGTTTCATTCTCAATACCATACCGTTTTGTCATCAGTTTTGCAGAAACAGTGTAATATGCACAAACACTGAAGTGAACCTCGGTAACTTCAGTACTGCGGACGCGTAAACATGTAGTTGCGTACTAATGTTCATGCTGTTATATCATTAATGAGTGTAGATCACTTATTTAGTAGTTCTTAAATTAACCCACACAAGTTTTTAGTTTCTTTCGGACATACGTAAAGAAATGTAAAGGTCATTGTAATTGTTTCTTGTAAAGTCACATATACTGCTTGTGGTATATTTACTTTTTAGTAGGTGCCCTCTCACATCTTAATTATTTTTATACAATTAAGCATCAAATGGAGTTTTTACTGTAAATTTTTGAAAGAAATACCGGGTTAGGGCTCTCGTACACCCCACCCCCTCCTGCCTAAGCCTTATCCCATTACGGATAGCTTCTTTTGAAACTTGGCATCTCTGTTTATACACAGACAGAATGTACCAGAAATTAGAAGAATAGTTAATATAAGAAACATGTAGAAATTACAAGCGAACATAAGAAACATGTAGAACATTCTGGAAATGTTAATTACAAAGAAATCGGTGATGCTATCCCTTGCGCCACGCCAGCAGTCGGTTAATGTAGGGTCTTGCGGTATTGCTGCCTCTCCTGAAAAAACAGCGACCCGCTGTTAGGTTCCCTTTGGAGCCAGCTGCAATATTCTGGATCTTGATCTTGTCATGAGTACTCTGTATGGCAGTCCTGGAGAATCTTTCCTTTCTGCACGATTACCGACGACAGACATTCCTGTTGTGGCTTCATCAGGAACATTACCGTCCTTAGAGTCCTTTAACAAGAAGCCATTTTCGCCTATCTGCTCTTCAGGGTCGTAGTAAGGCTTCATGCAGAGGACATGAACAATGTCTCTTCTTTTTTTGTCATTTTGACAACGGCTCATAATCCTCAACTTCGTATGTGATGTCTGACTGGCGGAATATGACACAATACGGACCAAAGTATCACTTCAATAACTTTTCTGGTAGTTCAATGTTTTGTACAGGGGTAAAAATCCATACCCGATTTCCTGGGCTGTACACAATACGTCGGTGCTTGTTGTAATACTGCTGACGGCCCTTCTCCTGGGTGTCCAGTGTCCATATGTGAGCCAGCTGTCTTGCTTCTTTGACCCTGTTGATGAGCTGTTTCACATAGTCATCCTAAGTGTCATCCTTGTCTTGCGGTATTATAAGCAAATGTCACGACTGACAGTATTGTATCCCAATCCTTCTGCTCAACATCAACATACATCAAGAGCATATCTGCTAACGTCTTATTAAAACGTTCTGTAAGACTATTTGTCTGAGGATGGTAAGCAGTTGTCATTCTGTGGACAGTGTCACAATGTGACAGTAACTCTGATACTAGTTTTGACTGGAATACTTTTCCACAATCAGTTATCATGACACGTAGTGCTCCATTCTCCAAACTAATGTCTTCTACAAGGAATTTTGCAATCTCTGGAGCTGATTTTGTTCAGCTGCTGATAGTCAACACAGAATTGCCACGTGCCATCCTTCTTCTTTACGAGGGCCACCGGAGATGACCAAGGACTCTCTGATGGCTGAATAATATCATCGTGCAACGTCTTCTCCACTTCCTCCTCAATTATCTGTCTTTCAGCTGGCGACACTCTATACAAACGCTGGCTCGACCACCGCTAATAATGATAGCTGCTGGTATGTAAATTTCTTTTGTAAGCCTAATAAACTTGTTACTGTCAAGAAGCACTTTACAGTTTAACCCCTCATCTGTGTTTGTGACTGGAATTCTTCTCATTGTCAACAGCGGGGTCGTCACTTTGTCAATGGCAAATAACTTCCCAGAAATTTCTGTATTACGTGTACCTTTCGGAACAACTTCCTCAATTTGCAGCTCAGATCTTCCACAGTCAATGACAGCTTGGGATGCTTGAAGGAAGTCCCATCTGAGGATGACATTATGACTACATTCTTTTAAAACGACAAATTCGAAGGGCTGTATCCTGTTGTTGATGGTTATTCTTGCGGCACAAGTTCCTGTTGACTGAACGTACTTTCCATTTGCAACCTTCAGCACTGTTGCCCCCGTATCACAGAACAGTCTTCTTTAGTGTGCGATGGTCATTATCTGACAATACAAAAAAAAAAAAGAAAAAAAAAAAAAAAAAAAAAAAAAAAAAAAAAAAAAAAAAAAAAAAAAAAAAGTTCCTGAATCAACCACTGCCTGGACTGGTTGGTCATCAATAATGAGGTCGATGAGATTTCCGGACATCTTAGCGACTGTTGTCCATGGAGGATATTCACCTGCGGCGGCCTCACCTCTGTAGATGGTCGCCTCACTTAGTTTTCCTGGGCGCGGTGGCTGGGGGAGCGACTGATACCTCTGCACGGCAACGGCGAACGGCCGTGGCACGTCGACTGAACTCATCAGCAGGTGACTGCCTGGGATAGAACTGCTTTGATGGCTGACGTCTTGCAGCAAAATAATTGTCGAATACTCGCCTTCTCTCTCTGCAGTGGTGTACGACATGTCCAGGGCGCCCACAGTGGAAACACAGTGGTTTGTTGTCATCTGCCCTCCAGACGTCTGTTCTTCTGCAGGGCGTCATAGTTGCCGGGGGAATTGGTTGTGACCACGTTGGTTGCTTCATAGGCTACTGTTCTGCGGCTGCAGCATAAGTCATAGTAGGCCGATGCCATTCTTCACGTCGGGTGTGACTGGCGGGCCAGACAGGAGCTAGTGTCAGAAATACCTCTTCCTCAGTGGCGTCGGCTCCCTAGTGATCTACAGGGCTTACATCCGTGGCCATAATCTGATGATCGCTCGGTCTAATAGTCCTGGCTGCCATAAATTGTTGTAATTCTTCTCTCACAATTTGTTGTATGAGAGAAGCGAAGTCATGCTGGTCTTCTGCAACGGCCATAGATTTTTTCGGCCTCAGTCATGTTCGGATTGACTTTGTTACACAGGGTCAAAACATTCTGTATGTATGATTGTGTTGGCTCACCATGTCGTTGGGCCTGGTTCTTCAGTTGTTCTTCCGCCAATCAGATTTGTCACTGGCGGTCTCCAAATGTCTTCTTAAGTTCCGTCTGGAACGTTTCCCAGTCATTCAGCTTCTCTTCGTTGTTTTCAAACCATTGCTGGGCTGTTCTGTCCAGGTAGAAATAAACATTGTCCAAGCACATTGTATGATCCCATATTTTACTCTTGGCGACTCAGTCAAACCCTATTAGTCATTTGTTGGGGTGCTGTCCACCGTCTCCAGAGAACACCGACTGGTGTCTGATGTGTAGCTGCCTTACCGCTGATTTCGTGTCCATGGTTCTTCTGATGATATGGACTTTCGGAAGGATGTACTCGGTATATCCCTTGTATTCCGGTTATAGTCCGTGTGAGCAACGGCTTCTACATTTCCTAATCGGAGCCACGGTGATGCAGCTGTTGCACAGGATACCCGGTGCCTCCACCAAATAGTGTCGCATTGAAATGGAAGCAGGATTGACTTTGAAGGCAAGGTTGTCGACTGAACACAGCACTTATACTGAAAGCAGGTTTATTGCGAACTGGACCATACATGCAGCACTGACTGCCTCTCAGGCAGAGTGCTCTGCTATTTATACACAGAATGTACCAGAAATTAGAATAATAGTTAATAAGAAACATGTAGAAATTACAAGTGAACACAAGAAACATGTAGAACATTCTGGAAATGTTAATTACAAAGAAATATATTTTTGCTAGTGGACGGGATTGAACCGGAGACCTTCAGCACCACAATTGGTGTCGCTATCCCTTGTGCCATGTCAGCAGTCGGTTAACATGGGGTCTCGCGGCAATATGTTAATGTTTCTTAAAGGCAATATGCACCTTATTTCAAATAATATTCAATGAAGTTATATATTTTGAGTCTCATAAATTGTATTTATTAATTTTATATTGCTTTATTATTATTATTAAAAACTAAGCTTTATGTATTACTAGGTCACTATGTTCTGGCAACTGGCTGCAAGCATAAACAAATGACATAACCTTCATGATGTACAAGAAGAATAATCATCTCACAGAACATAATACTTTTCTGCCAAAAGAGACGACTCTAGTGAAAGCAGTTTTGCAACTTTACAATATGGTATGTGATTAGTCCTCACTTTTTTGCACTCGCAGCCGAGTGCCAGGATAGGGTGCCCGAGTAACACTAGTTTTTATTTATACTCCAAGTCCTACTTACAGTTGCACAACCAAAACATGTTTTTTTTATATCAGATAGGATAATATGCTTTATTTAATTGCTCACTTCAATAATACAACAACTGCAAATATATCAATTTGGAGACATAAGGCGAGTTTTCGGGGATGCACAGTACTTTTATGAGTTAACAATTAATGTTAACTTCTGTTAAATTGTCTGTAAAGTAACACTTTAACATTTAACGAAGTTAACATTTTGTAGTAACGGATTAATGATTGACGAAGCTAAATTTTTGATTAACAGTGCCCAGCTCTGGTCCCAGTGTCCACTTTGCTTCACAGATGTCGCATGTATTGCAGCGGTTTCCGATCAGCGATGTCTTCTTTTGTCAGTACTTGCCTGATTTAATGTTGTTCAGATACAGCAACTATACGAATCAGTTCTGTTTTCAGTTTATTATAGGCGTTCTCTGTAGGTAGATCTGTAATGATATCTTGCACTTCTGATGCATAACGTTGGACTAGTTGACTTACAATAAGCACAAATGTTGATGTGTACACTGTGATACCGGTGTAACAAAAACAAGCCTCCCGCTGTGCAAACTACACTTCAGGTTATGTGGCCAAATCAGCAGTAGACGAACGGCCAGTTCTGAAACAGGGAGCTGCTCCATTTTTGCAGTTCCGTAAATCCAGTATTTTCAGCATAATCACATTGGGGTCACCACTGGTGGGACTATTATTACACTTTTAGCTCCCATACTTGAAATGATATTCAGTTAGGTACACCAAAAATACAATGAGAACAACTTTTTTGCATAATACTGGCGAGCCAGGAAAGAATTAGTTGCCAGGAGAGACTAACAAACTCTACAATAATGAAACATTTAAACACACAGAACATACAAAGTGGAAAAAAATAACAATTAAAAAATATACAAAATGCATATAAAACAGAGAGAACCACAATGCTTTTGGTGGCACATACGAAACTCAGTGATTGCCGCGATTCAGTTACTCACATCGTGACTCCACAGACAGTATATCAATTCACTACTCATCATAACAGCTTCACTGGGTGGCACAAACGATGTTTATGTGTGCAGCTATGACAAATGCCGTGTACGTAGCTGTCGCTACAATATGATGTACATTCTGGAATTTTATGCTGTCGGAAGTAAAACTCTTTGCCAAAATAGGAAACACTGGATCCTCTTTCATGTATTTGATTGAAGAGCAGTGGAATCAAGGTCTCTGTTAATCAGAACAGCAGAGAGATGTACTAGAGTTAATCTATTAGTAAACCTTTGTGAGTTCACAATAATTTTTACTAATTAATAAGTGTTTGATTCTTTTATTAACTTGTACACAATGTTACCATTTTCATAAATGGTGGTAGAACTCATCAACAAGTATTATTCATGAACCGTATTTTCATTTGAGAAAATAAATTTAACAAACTGCATCTCAGATGTATATATAATTAGGAAAACTTGTTGGCCATTACATATTTTAGCATATCAAAAAATACGTACCTTGAAACAGATGTATCACCCCATGGCATTTTACCCCAATACCACTGAGACTGCATGAAAGTTCATCACACCCTGTTCACTTAGAGGGAGTCAGAGTCCTCAATTGAAATGGGGCAGTAAATGCACCTGCAGAAAGGTTCAGATGCTTAATAATCAAAGCCTTCAACAAAATTTAGAAGGCAGCTTGTGCCATAGTATGAGTGTCACCATGCCATCAAAGGTGAGCATGTGTGTTTGCAGGAGTTATCGGACACATCATCTGTCACAAACATTGATGCCCTCAGGTGCTCATGACCAAGTATTTATATATAATTAAGGAGAGTATAAGGGTGACACAGCATCAGTTCCTGAACTCAAGTAACTTCTTCACTGAATAAAGACACTTTTAGGAGACCATCTCGATGGTTTGAGGGAAGGTGGATCGTGGTGTAACCAAGAGTTGAAGTGATATAATCATCCAAGAGACATAATCCAGACTGTTGGTGACCATTGCCAGACCGGATCGTGGTGTTTGATGTTACCAAGTGATTACTGAGAGTTTTAGTTGTTTTTTGAATGTACTAATATTGTTGTTTTCTATTTGGGAACTGGGCATATTATTTTATGTGATATTGCCGCGAGAGACCGCGAACACCGACTGCCGGCGTGGCGCAGGGGATAGCGTCACGGACTGTGGTGCAGAAGGTCGCAGGTTCAATCCCGCCCACCAGCAAAAATTTATTTCTTTGCAGTTCACAATTCCAGAAGGTTCTACGTCTTTCTTATATTCACTTGTAAATTCTACTTGTTTCTTATGTTAACTGTTCTTTTAATTTCTGGTAAATTCTGTCTGTGTATAAATAGCAGTGCACTCTGCCTGAGAGGCAGTCAGTGCTGCGTGTATATTGAGTTCGTAATAAACGTGCTTTCAGTATAAGTGCTGTTTTTAGTTGCCTTCGAAGTCAAGCCTGTTTCCATTTCAACGCAACATTGTTTGGTGGAGGCGCCGGGTACACTGTGCAACAGCTGCATCACCGTGGCTCCAATTAGGCAACGTAAAAGCCGTCGCTTACACGGACTGGAACCGGAATACAAGGGATACACCGAGTACATCCTTCCAAAAGTCCGTATTATCAGAAGAACGATGGAGACTAAACCAGCAATAAGCCAGCTACACATCAGACACCCGTCGATGTTCTCTGGAGATGCTGGACAGGACCCCAACAAATGGCTAAAAGGGTTCGACCGAGTCGCCAAGTACAACAGGTGGGATCATACGATGTGCTTGGCCAACATTTATTTCTACCTGGACGGAACAGCCCAGCAATGGTTCGAAAACAACAAAGACAAATTGAATGACTGGGAGACTTTCCAGGAGGAACTTAAGAAGACGTTTGGAGACTGCCAGCGACAAATCCGCTCGGCGGAAGAACAACTGAAGAACCGGGCCCAACGACATGGTGAGCCGACACAATCGTACATACATAGTGTTTTGGCCCTGTGTAACATAGTCAATCCGAACATGACTGAGGCGGACAAAATCACGCACCTGATGAAGGGAATTGCAGAAGATATGTACCAAGCTCTTCTGATAAAGACATCGCTACGACAGAAGAGTTCATCAAGTGGTGCCAGCGTATTGAAGAGATGCAACAAAGGAGGGTTGGACGCAAGAAGTATGACAGACTCCCAAATGTAGTCCCTATAGCCATTGTGGAAGACCAACATGACTTCGCTTATCTCATACGACAAATCGTGAGAGAAGAATTGCAACAGTGCATGGCAGCCGGGACTATTAGACCAGCCATGGATGTGAGCCCTGTAAGTCACGAGGGAGCCGACGCCACTGAGGACGAGGTATTTCAAACATTAGCTCCTGTCTGCCCCGTCAATCGCACCCGACGTGAAGAATGGCGTCGCCCTCCTATGACTTACGCTGCAGCTGCCAAACGGCAGCCCATGAACCGACCGACGCGACCACAGCCAACTCCCCCGGTAACTATGACGCCCGCAAAAGAACAGACGTCTGGAGGACAGAAGACAACACACCACTGTGTTTCCACTGTGGACGCCCTGGACATGTCGTACGCTACTGCAGAGAGAGAAGGCGAGTATTCGATGATTATTTTGCCGCAAGACGTCAGCCGTCGGAGCAGTTCTATCCAAGGCAGTCACCTGCTGATGAATTCAGTCGACCTATGGGAAGAAGCCCATCGCCATACTCTAGACGAGGTCGCTCCCCGACGCGCCACAGCCGTTCACCGTCGCCATACAGAGGTACCAGCCGCTCCCCTAGCCGCCACGCCCAGGAAAACTAAGTGAGGCGACCATCTACGGAGGTGAGGCCGCCGCAGATGAAAATCCTCCATGGACGACAGTCGCTAAGATGTCGGGAAATCTCATCGACGTCATAATCGACGGCCAACCTGTCCAAGCACTTGTTGATTCAGGAGCGTCTTTTTCTGTATTGTTGGATAATTACCGCCACACACTAAAGAAGACAATGTTCTGTGATACGGGGGCAACAGTGCTGAAGGTCGCGAATGGAAAGTACGTCCATCCAGCAGGAACTTGTGTCGCAAGAATAACCATCAACAACAGGACGCAGTTGTTTGAATTTGTCGTGTTAACAGAATGTAGTCACAATGTCATCCTCGGATGGGACTTCCTTCAGGCATCCCAAACTATCATTGACTGTGGAAGATCTGAGCTACAAATTGAAGAAGTTGTTCTGCCGGATACATGTAATACAGAATTTTCTGGGAAGCTATTCATCATTGACAATGTGACGATACCGCCGTTGACAATGAGAAGAGTTGCAGTCACAAACACAGATGACTGGTTAAACTGTGAAGTTCTTGTTGATAGCAAAAAGTTTATCAGGCTCACAAAAGAAATTTACATACCAGCGGCTATCATAAGCATTATTGGTGGTCAAGGAGAGATTTGGATCACAAATTGTCACAAGCAGTCACAACTTATCCCCAAGGGAATGTGTATCGGGACAGCTGAACCAATCCAGGACGGTGAGCTCAATGTCATCAACGAAGACCCATGCCCTGCTGTTAGTACAGACAACACACTGAAGGAAACAAACGTGGAACTGCCAATAGGGCTTGGACTGACCAAGGAACAACGCCAGCGGGTGTTAGGTATACTACGCCAATTTTCGGGTGCATTCACACCTCAGCAGGGGAAACGTCAGACGCAACGGCCCTCGATAAAGCACCGTTTCAATACCGGGGATCATCCGCCAATTAGCCAGTGTTCGTATAGACTGTCGCCAGCTGAAAGACGGATAATTCGGGAGGAAGTGGAGAAGATGTTGCAAGATGACATTATTCAACCTTCGGAGAGTCCTTGGTCGTCTCCGGTGGTCCTCGTAAAGAAGAAGGATGGCACGTGGCGATTCTGTGTTGACTATTGGCGGCTGAACAGAATCACAAAGAAAGATGTCTACCCACTGCCGCGTATTGATGACACCTTAGACTGCTTGAAAGGAGCTACATACTTCTCAACTATGGACATGCAGACAGGTTACTGGCAAATCGAGGTTGACGAAGCTGACAGGGAGAAGACGGCTTTTATTACACCTGACGGCCTCTATGAATTTAAAGTAATGCCATTTGGATTATGTAATGCTCCAGCCACATTCGAACGCATGATGGACAACTTGCTTCGACACCTTAAGTGGACGACGTGTCTCTGCTATTTAGATGACATTGTCGTTTTCTCGAAAACATTTGAAGAACATCTGAGTCGCCTGTCAACTGTGTTGAAGTGTGTTCAGGCTGCAGGTCTCCGTCTCAATCCAAAGAAGTGCCTCTTCGTCGCCAAAGAGAAAAAAATCCTGGGGCACCTAGTCAACGGAGATGGTGTCCGTCCTGATCCAGATAAAGTAAGGGTAGTCACAGAATTTCCAACTCCTCAGCACATTCGCAATGTGAGAAGTTTTCTCGGGCTGTGCTCATACTACCGACGTTTCATAAAAGGATTTTGTAACAAGGCACGTCCATTACAAGAACTTCTGCAGGGAGACGCCAAATTTTACTGGGATGAGACAAAAGAAAGAGCTTTCCGAGCACTTAAAGAGGCTCTAACTTCCGCACCAGTGCTAGCCTTGTACGACGAGAATGCAGAAACGGAACTTCACACAGACGCCAGTGGTTATGGGATGGGTGCAGTGCTTGTACAAGTTCAGGAAGGTGCTGAAAAAGTGATAGCCTATGCTTCAAGAGTTCTCTCAAAGTCCGAGATAAACTACTCTACAACTACTACTCAAAACTAGTATCAGAAGTAATGTCACGGTGCAACATTGTCCACAGAATGACAACTGCATACCATCCTCAGACAAATGGTCTTACGGAACGTTTTAACAAGACGTTAGCCGACATGCTGTCGATGTACGTCGATGGCAGAAGGATTGGGATACAATTCTGCCAGTTGTGACATTTGCTTACAATACCGCAAGACAAGACATCACAGGCTTAACTCCGTTTTTCCTGCTCCATGGCCGTGAAGCTGAGACAACAATGGATACGCTGTTCCCGTTCCAACCGGACGACACTCAGGATGACTATGTTAAACAGCTCATCACCAGGGTCGAAGAAGCAAGACGGCTGGCTCTCATACGGACACTGGACACCCAGGAGAAGGACCGTCAGTGGTATAACGACAAGCACCAACCTGTTGTGTACAGCCCAGGAGATCTGGTATGTAATTTTACCCCTGTATGGAAGCTTGGACTGTCAGAAAAGTTATTGAAGCGATACTTTGGTCCGTATCGTGTCATACGCCGCCTGTCAGACGTCACATACGAAGTTGAGGATTATGAGCCGTCGTCGAAACGTCAAAAACGAAGAGACATTGTTCACGTCCTGCGCATGAAGCCTTACTACGATCCTGAAGAGCAAGTAGACGACAATGGCTTCTTGTTCAAGGACTTTAAGGATGGTGATGTTCCTGATGAAGCCACGACAGGTACGTCTGTCGTCGATAATCATGGAGAAGGGAAGGATTCTCTTGAACTGTCATACAGAGGACCCATGACACGATCAAGATCCAGGACATTGCAGTTGGCTCCACAGGGATCATAACAGCGGGTCGCTGTTTCTCCAGGAGAGGGGGCAATGCCACGAGAGACCACGAACACCAACTGCCAGCGTGACGCAGGGGATAGCGTCACGGACTGCGGTGCAGAAGGTCGCAGGTTCAATCCCGCCCACCGGCAAGAATTTATTTCTTTGCAGTTCACAATTCCAGAAGGTTCTACGTCTTTCTTATGTTCACTTGTAAATTCTACTTGTTTCTTATGTTAACTGTTCTTTTAATTTCTGGTAAATTCTGTCTGTGTATAAATAGCAGAGCACTCTGCCTGAGAGGCAGTCAGTGCTGCATGTATGTTGAGTTCGTAATAAACGTGCTTTCAGTATAAGTGCTGTGTTTAGTTGCCTTCGAAGTCAAGCCTGTTTCCATTTCAACGCGACAATATTAATGTAGTTTCTGAAACATGGAAGGTAGTTACTGGTATTTTAATTTCCTTCCTTTATCCTGAGAAGGGCTGTAATGCTCAAGTTGCCATCACCAGTTGCATGGGTACAACCTAAGAATGAATGAGCAACCTCCCCCAAAGGGCTCACCATTCTTTGGTGAGCATGGGCTTTGTTTCCACGGGGCCTCTGCTTTTCCAGGGCTACTTCTCTTTCTATGCTGCATGTTTATCCTGCTATTCTTTTCCCATCCCTTGGGGAGGAAATACAGTGTGTTCTGTAGCTTTGATACCCAGCTGAGGAGGTCACCCAGCTTGTGGCAGGGGAAACAGGTGTCATTCAGGCATCCAATTCTTGGTATTCTGTGGTTTTCTTTTATTTGTCTTCCTCTTTCTATTCAGCATTTGGCCAAGTGGCCAGTGAAGATATCCATCCACCTCTTTGCTGGCCTTCCTACATGTCTTCAATCTCTGGGTTGGTATTTCAGGATTATTTAGGGGATCCACCAGTCTTCATTGGTTGTACGGTTATTAACAATTTTGGGAGATCTATCACCTAATTATTATGCTGACTAAATAGCTTTACTGTCATTAATACAATGTAACAAGCAAGTGGATGAAGTTAAGTCAGTTCTGAAGTTGAAAAACTATCTGAACATTACCGGCTGGTTTTAGATAACATAGAGTGCTATATTGCTGATGATTAATTTACCTTCTATGTTCCTCAGCTGTGTTCAAGAAACTAATGAAAAGATGGTATTTAGTATGCTCCTTGTAATGCAAATTAAGTATAACTTTTCATGATTGGTTAAGTTACTTTATCATCTAGTCACTCACCTATGTGAGTGCTGCATGGCAGCAGAAGGTATTTCCTCCTTTTTCTTTTCAGAATTGTTGATCTCTAATAGGGGACCCTTTTAAAAGAAAGTTACTGATGTTAGAAAACATTATGCTTTGTACTGCCTAAGTTTTGCTTATGTTTCTGACCTCACAATAGAAATATTTATTTTGTTTCAGGAAAAATACAGCCATGTTGTTACTGAACAGCAGGAATTTAACCTGAAATTAAATGATTTCTTATGTTTGCTGGACAGATTAAAGGTCCACAAAAGAACCCATAAAAAGGAAGAACTAGCTAAAGAATACCTTGAATTAGAGTTAGGGGTTATGTGCAATGTTTTGTGGCTCTACTGGACTTATGACAAATTCCATAGACTGTATGATTCTGTTCTTTTGACCAAAACTGATGAACATTTGAAGATGGTATTGATGTCTAGTAAGTATTATAGCATTAATGTTTTTCACAATTTAGTAATAATAATCATTGTGAGAATGGTACTGTTAAGTAAAGGGACTAGTAGAAATATTGCAAGCACCTGGTATTCAATGTCCTCTGCAGTATATTGCTGGGGGGTAGTGATGCAAATTTCAGTACCTCTACTAGAACTGGTATGCATGGTGCCAGTGTCGAACGAGTTGTCAGTGCCGCAACTCTTGCTAATTCATTGTAATCAATTAAAAACTTTTATGCTTCACGTAATGACAAAAATGAACTACATATAGATGTAATTTTTTTCAATATTTACATGCAAAATAAATCATTTTCCATCTACATACAAGAACTGCATTTTTTTTTTTCACTTTATTCAGTAGTCCTCCATAACATTGAAAGAGGAGAGATTGAGTCAATAATTAAATCACTGAGAACCCTTATGGATAATGAAGGGATATCTAGGAGAATATTGTTCTGCATCTGTTAGCTCTGTATTTATCCATATTTGTAACTTTTCCTTTCAGAATGGTCAGTTTCCTGGCAGATTGAAGCCACTTTATAAAAAGGGATAATGAAGAAAATTTTAGACCTATTGCTATGCCATAAGTTTTTGCTAAAGTTATTGAAAAGGGCTATTTATTTAAGGTTAATTGGTCATTTCAGTTCTCATAATTTGCTGTCAAATGTACAGTTCGGTTCCGGTTAAGTGGTTTAACAACCGAAAAACCTATATTTTCTTTTCTTTCTAAGGCACTTTATAGATTAAATACTGTGAATGCTTGGCATTTTCTATGATTTAATAAAAGCATTTGATTGTGTTGATTACAAGATATTATTGCAGAAGTTGGGACATTATCAAGTAAGGGGATTTACTCAGAATTGGTTCACCTCTTACTTCTTTAATAACAGTCAGCAGTATTAAAACTGACTGGGACTTGCACTCCCAGTGGGGCACAGTGAAGTGTGGGTGTGTGTGGGGAGGGGAGGGGGTCAGGGTTCTGTTCTGTGGTCATTGTTGTTTCTCATTTATATAAATGATATGCCTTCTAGCATAACAGGTAATTCTAAGATATTTTTATTTGCTGATGACACTAGCGTGATTGTCAAGGATATAGTGGGAAATATTGATGCAGTATCAAATAATGCAGTTAAAGAAATATGTCAATGGCTTGTAGAAAATAAATTGATGATAATTCACAGTAAGACTGAGTTTTTACAGTTTCTAGCATACGTTTCAACAAAAACTTGCAGTAAATTACACAGAATGAGCGCTTGTAAGTGAGACAGATCCATTTAAATTTCTAAGTGTTCAGATAGTAAGCCGTTCTTTAAAGCCCATGTTCAGGAACTTGTTCAAAACATAATAGCTGCATTGTTTACAATTTGAAGTATGTGATAGTTCAACACAAAACATAGCTTGTGTACTTCTTGTCAATCCCTGGTTAGTAGCCTCTCAATATCCCGAAGAGTTAGCAGCTTTCACTCAGTTAATATTAGACAATAATTGAATCTTCATTTAGATCCACCTCTTTGACCCTTGTGCAGAAAGGTGTACAGTATTCTGCCGCATCCATTTTTAATAAACTGCCACAAGAATTCAAAATTCTTTGAAGTAGTCCTTGGACTTACACGACTAAACTGAAAAGTTTCCTCATTGCTCACTCTTCCTATTCTGTTGAGCAATTCCTAGAAAAATAAAAATAAAATAAGCTAATTTCTGTGTTATGTTATAGGTTATTTTTACTTACGATTAGGCCTGCAGTGTGCATAGGATTGCTATGCATTCCACTTTATGAATTATTACCCTTTTGTTATAATTTGATGTACTGACTCGTCCCATGAGCATGGCGACTTGCTTTTCAGTTTGGTCCTGCAGAACATGATAAATATAAATATAAGTGCTCACTCAGTAGACAGCATGTTTCAGTAAATTCTAATCCGTCAGTGTCTCTGCAGATTGACAGTTTTTACACACTTTCATAAAGACTACTGCATATTCTAAGTATCAGTGTGATGTGGACTACATTTCTTACCTTGAGATACAGCATAAACCTATTTAGATTGCTGTCCCACCTTCTTACAATGTCAACAAATACAGAAAATTGTGGTAAAAGGGTTGGGAGCAGCTGCTCGACCAGGAAGCCACATGCTTACAGTGTGGATTAGTTCCGCGTTCTTCTTGAGCAGCTGCACTTGGTGTTGCTCTTTTATCTTTGTCTGCTGTTGTTCTTACTGTGTTCCTCAATATTGTGAAAGTTTCAGAATCTTTTTATCCTTGTTTAAGAGATTTTCACATCCAAGAGTTAGCCTCACCTCCACTTTATTGACATAATAGTCACATGGGGAGTGCCATCAAATGCTTTTAGAGAAAACAATAAGGGGCAAAAAGAAGCAAGCTGAGCACAAAATTGAAGGAATCTAAACATTGAGAAATAGAATCACCATCAGTGTATAAGCAAAACTTGAGTAGCCAGTATAACAAAGGCAAGCATGCGCCTGATGTGAATGTTTGCAACCAAAAGCTCAAGTGGCCAAGGAAAGTGTTCTCACATTTCTCATTGACACCGCCAGGGGCTTTTGCCAACTCATAAGGTGCCTGAGAAACCTTGAAACTGTGATAGTCCAATTCCTGTTTGTTCATCGTGATATTGACAACCAAATCCGGAGACAGTAATAAAGGAACCATCAGAGACTTGAATTTGAACTTATTCTTGAATAATGCAATTTACTCAAATTTGAACTGAATAAAAATTGTTGAAATGCCTACCTGAATGTCCACCCATTAGGACAGGGTCACTTCACTCAAGCCAGGTATGTGGGCCATGTGCGACAATGAAGTTTGACCTGTATTGGCTTTACTTGGATGTCTTGGAAGTACAGTAGGGCATCAATTATCCGAATACCGGTCACCCAGAAGACTGGTCATCCGGACGTCTGTTGGTTAAATTGTAAACACCCAGCACGAGTTTTCAAAGTTCGAAATTTCCCACATGTGAGGTTTCAATATATTCAATTTCTGTGCATGATGTTTTAACCTTCGCCATGTGTAGTGCTCGTTGCAGTTCAGGATTTAGCTGCTCGGAGTGCCCAAATCTCCGTGTCACAACAAAGGATCACTATTTTGTCAGTCAATAATCTTAGGTTTGCTTGCTAAGTTGTGCTATTTGTGATTATGTTTTGATATTATTGTACTGTACTTGCTGATAAATTAACCTGTTGTATGTGATGCCGACCAAATGCAAATGTGTAGCTTTGTCAATTGCAGAAAAACTTAAAATAGCAGAAGAGTTAGATTGTGGTGTAAATGGGGCCAGTTTAGTGTGGCAGTACAATGTTGGCACATCTACAATTTCAGACATTAAAAAGCAGTGAAAACTACAAAAAAACTATGCTTCCAAACTAAACAGTGAAGAAGGGAGTACAAAAAGAAAATCAATGAAATCAGCAGAGAATCAGGAGCTGGACTAGGCAGTGTATACTTGATTTATGCAAATTAGAAGTTAAGGACAACCAATTGATGGACTGATCATTTGTGAAAAAGCACTGCAACTAAACCAAATGTTGAATTGTGATCCTAATTTCAAAGCTACAACTGGCTGGCTTCAACACTTTAAGTCCAGGCACGGAGTAAGGGAGCTAGTAGACATACAAGGTAAGAGACTGTCAGCTGATGTAGCATCTGCCGAGAATTTTAAAAAGACATTTAATGAATTTTGTGAAGCTGGTGGTTATTTATAATATGGATGAAACAGGTCTCAAATGGAAAAAGCTGCCAACCAAGTCTCTTGTTTCCAAAAGGGAAACAGTAACATCAGGGTACAAAGCAAGCAAAGCCCGTATTACAGCCATGGTTTGTGCTGACTCTACTGACTATCACAGGCTACCGCTGCTCATTATTGGGAAAGCAAAGCAGCCTAGATATTTTAGGGTCATAAGCAAGCTCCCTGTTGTATACAAAAATAAAAAATCCTGGATGGAACAGACATTTTTCACAACTGGTATGAGAATGTTTCTGTTATGGCCTAAGGGCCGTTCATATCGCGCGCGCCGTCATTGGGTTCCGTGGCAGGCGCGGGCCTGGCCGTGGTAGTTCCAGGCCGTGCCACAGGAGGGCACGGTCGGCCTAACAGCTGACGCGAGCCGCGCGCCGTCTGCTGGCGGGCCCCGTCGAACGGCCGACGTGACAGCCGGGGCCATTCGCCTAGTGTACGCCGAACGACACCAAGTGTACCTGGACGAAAGTGTTCACTTCAGTGGCGACGAGGATATTGGTTGCGTGGTCTTCCTGCCGCAGTCATGGCAGAACAGCTTAGCGCGTTGCTCACGAATCTTCAGTCGTTACCGGAAGTTTTGGCTCAACAGAATGCTTCTCTCACGGCGGCTATTGACACATTGACGAGGGCTGTGACACAACAGGTCGGGTTGCGGTCTTCGGTGCCCGTTCCTCCGTTTCCTCCATTTGACGACTTTGCCGAGGATTGGTCCGACTACGAACAGCGTTTACGCCAACACTTCGTAGCCTTCCAGGTGTGTGATGAAGGTAAGCAAAAGGCTTATTTCCTTTCGTGGCTCTCGCCTCGTCTTTTTCGTTTGCTGGGCGATTTAGCGCCGCTTCAGACGCAGGCATCCCTGTCCTTTCAGGATATCTGTTCTCTTTTTGCGGCGTATTTTCGCCGCCACTCTCACGTGGTGTCGGCCCGCATATCTTTCTACCGTTCGCGGAAACAGCCGGGTCAGTCGTACCGCGCGTGGGCCACGGAACTGCAGGGGCTAGCCCGTCGTTGTCTGTTTCGGTCCGAACCGCACGGTGATTCGTATGCGGACTCTATGGTCCGCGATGTTTTGGTTTGTTTTGCTCCCGACCTGGACGTTCGCAAGCAGGCTCTCCAGTCTGACGATCCCTCATTAGCGGAGGTTTTGCGTATTGCGTGCGCATTTGAAGTTTCGGAGGCCGTGGGGAGTCAACTTTCCGCTTGGGGGGAGGTATCCTCAGTTGACGAGGCGCCGGTTTCTTCGGTGGCTGTTGTTGCGTCGCCCTCCCCTCCCTCCCTTCGGACGCCGCGGCGCTCGCCTGCGTCGTATGGGCGGGGGGAAAGGCGGCGCGCGTCGCCCGCTTCAGAGAGCGAGCCGATGTCATGTCTTTCGTGCGGGGCGTCCCATTCTCGGGAATCGTGCCCGCACAGGCGGGCCACCTGTAATCGTTGTGGCAAGTTCGGACACCTCGCCCGAGTGTGCCGCTCCTCGGCTAAGGGCCGCAAAAGGACCTCTTCCCCTCGCGATTTCGGCGCAGCGCCCATGGATATTAATAAGGTTGTTCCCGTCGGCGTTCAGCCGCCGAAGTTGTTTATAGACCTCCGCATTCTGAGGAAAACGGTTACGCTTCAAGTGGACACAGGCGCGACGACATCGCTTCTAAGTGCTGCAACTCACCACGCTTTAGGCTCCCCCACTTTAAGTCCGGCGCCTCGCGCGTTGGTTGGCTACGGCGGCCACCCTATTCCACTATTGGGGTCGTTTGTCGCCGAAGCTACATATCAGAACGTTAGCCGCGCGGTACCGTTTGTGGTAGTAAACAGTGCAACGGCTACGAACATTTTCGGCCTCGACGCTTTCCACGCTTTTGGCTTTTCTATTACCGAATCTGTCTGCTTGGTTTCCGATCAAATTCCGTACGAGAGTCTCAAGCAGCTTCGCGCGGAGTTCTCGTCCCTGTTTGCGCCGGGTCTTGGGTGTGCTACGAATTTTCGGGCCACTATTACACTTAAAAATACGGCTCGCCCCGTCTTCTGTCGGGCTCGGCCTCTCCCGATCGCCCTCCGTGGCGCTGTTAAATCGGAATTAGATCGCCTGACGGCGGAAGGTATATTGCGTCCTGTCACAGCAAGCGAGTGGGCCTCCCCTCTAGTTGTCATACGTAAGCCCTCGGGGGCCCTTCGTTTATGTGGCGACTTTAAGAAAACGGTAAATTCTCAATCCGTCATTGATTCTTTTCCCATGCCTCGCCCAGCGGAATTGATAGATCGGTTGTCCGGGGGCCAGTATTTTTCGAAAATAGACCTGGCAGAGGCTTACCTCCAGTTGCCTTTAGACGATGCCTCCAAACAGGCGCTGGTGATTTCTACGCCTTTTGGCCTATATCAATATCAGAGATTGCCATTCGGGGTGGCCAGTGCCCCTGCAATCTTTCAGCGTTTTTTGGAGCAGTTGCTAGCGCCGGTCCCCTGTTGCGTGAACTACATGGATGATATTGTGGTGACGGGATCCACAGCTGCTGACCATATTGCCAACCTCCGTTCATTGTTTTCCGTTCTGGAGGGGGCTGGCCTCCGCTGTAATTTCCAGAAATCTTCTTTCTTCCAACCGACTATCGAGTACTTGGGCTACGAGGTATCCAGGTCGGGGGTACGCCCCGTGGCCGAGCACGTGCGGGCGGTCGCAGAGCTTCCCCGTCCTTCTTCCGTTCACGAACTCCAAGTATTCCTGGGCAAGATCGCCTATTATCATCGCTTCCTCCCGCAGGCAGCCACAGTGGCTTACCCCTGCATCAACTGCTGCGTAAAGGCGTCCAGTTCCACTGGTCTCCTGCGTGCGAACGAGCCTTTCAGTCACTGAAAGAGGCCCTCCTGGAGGCTCCGTGTCTCACTGCATACACCCCGGGGGTCCCACTTGTGGTGGCAGCGGACGCCTCCCAGCATGGTGTGGGGGCGGTGCTGGCACATCGGTTTCCCGATGGGTCAGAGCACCCATTGGCGTTTGCATCTAAAACTCTTACGGATGCGCAGCGCCGGTATTCGCAGGTGGACAAGGAGGCCCTAGCCATCGTTTTTGCTTTAAAAAAATTTTACGTTTATCTCTATGGGTCGAAGTTCACGCTTTACACGGACCACCGCCCGTTAGTGTCGTTGTTCCACCCGTCAGCGGCTCTTCCGGACAAGGCAGCCCACCGTCTTCAACGCTGGGCCTTGTACCTCTCTCGTTTCAATTATGAGATACAGTACCGTTCGACGTCTCATCACGCCAATGCCGATGCCCTATCACGCCTCCCGGTAGGCCCTGATCCAGTCTTCGATGCTGAAGAGCTTTTGTGTTTTGCAGTTGACGAGTCGGCTAAAGATGTAGTCTCCGGTTTTCCTATCAATAGCTCACGGATCGCGGAGGCTACTGCTGCTGACCCGGTCCTCCGGGTCGTCCTTAAACGGGTGAGGCAAGGTTGGTCAGAGCGTCCTCCGGGCCGGGCATCAGACCCTCTCCGCAATTATTATGCTATTCGGCACCGCCTTAGCACCTACGAGGGTGTCTTACTTCTGTCCACGGAAGACGGCTCCCATCGAGTGGTGGTTCCTGGGTCCTTGCGCCGCCAGATTCTCGGTCTTCTCCATCGGGACCACTGGGGTGTCTCTCGCACGAAGATGCTGGCTCGCCGACATGTATATTGGCCGGGTATAGATGGGGACATCACTCGCCTCATTGCGGGATGCTCTTCGTGTGCATCCCAACAAGCGGCTCCGCGCTCATCTCTCTCTCCATGGCCCACTCCGTCTGCACCTTGGGAACGGCTCCATGTCGATTTTGCGGGGCCCTTCTTAGATAGCTACTGGCTTTGCGTCCTTGACGCATACTCCAACTTCCCATTTGTTGTTCGCCTGACCTCCACGTCTGCGGAAGTTACCACACGTTCCCTGTTAAAGATATTTTCTATTGAGGGTCTCCCGGCCGCACTGGTGACGGATAACGGGCCACAGTTTACTTCACAACACTTTCACGATTTTTGTTCTACCCATGGGATCCAACATGTCCTGGCCCCACCTTTCCACCCGCAGTCCAATGGGGCGGCGGAGAGGTTCGTCCGCACTTTCAAGACGCAAATGCGCAAGTATGTGGCACATCTTTCAGTGGAGGAGGCCCTCCTTCGATTCCTGACATCTTATCGGTCCACTCCGGCAGGTCAGCAGAGCCCCTCAGAGCTCCTTCACGGCCGCCCTCATAGGACACTGTTATCCCTCGTGCATCCAGGCCCTCCCGCACCTCTTCTTCGTTCTCGGTCACGTTTTCCCCCAGGCTCGGCTGTCTGGGCTCGAGGCTACGGCCGCCATCCCCGTTGGGTCCCGGCCGTGGTCGTTCGGGAACGTGGCCGACGTCTCTGTGAGGTCCGTTCTCCTACCGGGGTCCTCACCCGCCACCATGATCAGCTGCGGGTCCGCCACCCTCCTCAAGCACCTACAGTCCCTTCCTCCTCATCGAGGTCCAGCCCCCCACTGTTGCGGGTGCCATCAGGGGACGGTTCTCTCCCGACTTCCGCTTTGCGGGCATTGGCTGGGGGGCAAGGGGATTTCCCGTCACCGTCGGGGTCCGGGGCCCGCTCCCCCGCCGCAGTCCCAGCGGCCAGCTACAAGGAGTGGACAGCTCCGGTCGCCGGCGGAGGGGGCACCTTGCAGCCTGCCGACGGAGGCCCCGAGTTTCCAATGGAGGAGCCACAGGAGGGAGGAATGGAGGACCTGCCGCCATCGCCAGTGCTGGGAGCGGCAAGACAGCGCTCGCGTGGGCGAACCCCTCGTCGCTCGAAGGGGTTCCGCCCGTATGAGGTGGTTCCGGCTAGGGAGTGGATGGAGCCGCCAGACAAGCGGATGGAGGTGGAAGAGTCCCAGCAGCCAGACCTCTGCACCGCCGTTCAGGGGTCCGGCTCCTCACCCCAAGGGGGGAGGGATGTTATGGCCTAAGGGCCGTTCATATCGCGCGCGCCGTCATTGGGTTCCGTGGCAGGCGCGGGCCTGGCCATGGTAGTTCCAGGCCGTGCCACAGGAGGGCACGGTCGGCCTAACAGCTGACGCGAGCCGCGCGCCGTCTGCTGGCGGGCCCCGTCGAACGGCCGACGTGACAGCCGGGGCCATTCGCCTAGTGTACGCCGAACGACACCAAGTGTACCTGGACGAAAGTGTTCACTTCAGTTTCTATTCCACAAGTGAAAACAAAAACACAACAAAAGACAGGTTCAACCAGTAAAGTGCTCTCGCTCATAGATAATGCACCAATTCACATGATGGCAAGTTCAATGTGTTTTTTCTACCACCAAATGTGACGTCAGTCTTACTACTAATGGATTAGGATGCGGAAGAAACATTTAAATGTTTCTACAGAAAGCAATTACTTCAAATGCTGCTTCTAAATATGGAGAATAGTGAAGAATCTGTGTTAAGCAGTTACAAGAAAATGAATTTGAAAGACACCGTCTTCATGGCAGCGGATGCTTGGGCCTCTGTAGAAGGCACTACACTTGAAAATGCATGGAATAAGCTGTGTCCTAAAACACGAGATCCGCAAGAAAAGGGTTATACTGAACCAGATGACCCTCAAGAGCCACAAGAAAGTTATGATATGGATGAAATAAGAGAAATCATCAAAGAAGCACCAGGCTTTGAGGAGTGTGATAATGCTAATATAGACGATTAGCTATTTTATTATTCTTATTACAGTACAAATAAGGGAGTCCAAATCAGTTATCCAGATTTTCAGTTATCTAGGCACTGCCGTGCATGAATTAGTCCGGATAATCAATGCTGTAATGTACCCAGCACAGTGTGACATTTCATTTAGTACTGCTGCACATCATTTTTCGGCTGACACTCCTCTCGTTAGTTCAGCAGAACTGTGATGTCAGTGCTGTTTACTCTTCAGCAGAAGGAACATGAAAGGTCCACTGGCTGTTTATTCAAAAAGAGGCAGCCTAGTGGCCTGTCATCACAAGACTTCAAAAATAAATGGAATGACAAAAGAGAGACATAAGAGTTCTCCATTTCTATTATGCAATCACGAAATTGATGAACATTACAAATTTGGTGTGAACTGATTTACTAGTCCATGCAGAAAGAATTTAAAGATTGAAATGACGATGAAGCAGGCATCTGCCCTGCAGGATCTCACATTTTAAGTGTAGTTGGCTGCACAGTACCTATAGTAAAATATTACAAGGTCAGAAATAATGTATTTCTGATTTACACATTTAAAAAATAGAGTGACATTGTAGAAGGAACAAATTTTGACAAAAATACATTCCAGTTCTGCAAGCTCATTGTAGTTAAAATTATGAGAGTTGTAGCATTTATTTTTGCCTTTAAAGAATACTGTCTGTAATGACCATGTTCTTGACTATAACATCTTCCTTCTTATTTGAAACAATGATAATTTTTGGGAAAAAATAATAAATAAATAAATGAAATAAATAATAATTAGAAAAATTTGAAAATACTGCCAGCCTTACAACTAATTTTGAGCTCTATTGTAGACTGTTTGCCATTTCAGTTGACAGTTTTCCTGTGTATGTGCAGATGAAACTGATCAATCTGCATTGCAGTTCTCATTTTAAAGACGAACTGTTTCAGATTAAAACTGTCCAGGACTTTACATTGTTTACCTAAAGTAGAATTTTTCTATAATGAGGTTACAACAATGCTACAATTTTTCTATCAGCATATGTGTATGAAAAACCCTTTATTACTTTTAAACTAAATAAGTTATATTTACATGTAACCTGCGTGTGAAAATCTGTGAAATGTCTGGATCTGCATGTATGCTGACAATCTGCACCAGATACAAATTATGTCAGCAGTATGTCTTCATTGTTCCAAGAATAATTAAATAATACAGAAAATTTGTTTCTTTTGTGATCTATGATGTTGAGGAATTTGATATGTGAAACCAAGTCATATGTACTGTAACTGCATTGCCATTTAAATGCAGTGCGTTCAGCCCCCTCCCCCCTTTCCTTACACCAGACAGTGTGGTGTGGTGGTGGGGTAAGTGTGCAGCCAGGTTGTGTGTTATCACAGCCTGTGAGCCAAATTCTTGCCTGCTCCTGCATTGAAATTCATTATATTTATGCTATGGTTCACACATAAGTACCAAAAATATTTAATCAGTACTGTGCAAGTAGATGTATTTTTTCTTCTTTTTTTTCATAGAACCATCTTTTCATAAGCTTTTTGCATTAAATTATTGAGAAGACCTTAAAACTCTGTGCTGTTTGAGGTATGTGAGCAAAGTAATTACATTGATTGATTTATTTTATTTTATTTATTATTTTATTTTATTTTATTTATTTGTCTTCCTAAGTTTCTACTTTTTCAAACAACAATATTACCTTCTTCAAAGTAGTTCTGTTCAGCAGATACATCTTGGTGTAGTCATACCTAGCCTTTGTAGCCATTCTGAAATGCTTCAACTTACAATGCTTCAACATGCCAATCACATTCTTTTGAATGTTTTCCAGTGTCCCAAAATGACACCCTTTTAAAACATTTATTTTTATAATTTTAGGAAAAGAAAAAGTCACAAGGACTTTAATCAGGTAAACAGGGAGCTGTGGAACAACAAGAATGCCTTTTAAGATCAAACATTTTGTCATGAAAGTGGTTGTGTACTATAGGACATTGTCTCGGTTCAGCAACACGTCTCACTCGATTCAACCCTCTCTCAGCCTCTCAAGAATATCTTTGTAAAATACTTAGTTGACAGTTTGTTCTGGAGGAACTAATTCTTTATGCACGACACCCATACTGTCAGAAAAGCAAACTGGCGTTCGTTTATTTGTTTTGAAGTTGAAGCTCTTCCTCATTGAGGTTCACTGTCACTGTGCTCTTGGCCTTCCAATAATGATTTGTGTCAGCGAAAAACTTTTGCTCTTGACAAAGAATATTCTCACTAGGCCTGTTTCAAATATTTGAAGGTCACACTTGCAGATTTCCCAACTTTCACACAAAGCTTGATGGCATAATGTTACTGCAAAACACTGTTCAATTTTTGAAATGCATAAAAAAAATTAAAAAATTGTGGCATCTGTTCTTATGGACATGTCCAGAAGAACACTTGCCCGGACTACTCAAGCACTAGTAATAGGATAGGGTACTTGCTTGAGTATCCATGTAGTTGTGTTAAACCCAGATGGTACTGGGGTTAGCATAACTGCGTAGTAAGCATGAGACCTGAGTTCAAATTCTGGTCCCGGCACAAATTTGATATGTTAATGTCATATAATTACAACACCTACCAGCAGCGGAAAAATAAATACCCCAACTAACCATTGATGGTGCTTTCAAATATAGTTTGATGACTACGAAGCTGAAACTGTGACGACGTTTCGGATGAGATAAACACACCTGTCTGCACAAGGAAAAAAACAGAACATCTGCAGTGTTTTTGTGTCTCACTACTTCTCTCACATACCTTGTATGTTGCACACTGGCAAATAATCATGTAGACATCTATGTCTGCATGTTTATTGGCCATTTACCTTCTTAATCTGAAACAGCTGTGAGGTCTGGGTTCAGTTTTTCATAAACTGTCTAAAATGTGTTTTGTTATACACTTAGATATTCATGTAATTTTAAATAATGAAGGATATGAATGAATTGAGTTTAATCATACATTGCCTTTTTTTCCAGGCTTAGAAATGCTTGGTGAGATTAAAGTGTGGCCTGATGCTCATGGGAGAAATACTTTTATTACCAGTTACATGGAACTTGTTCTGGAGAAGATATTGTCGTTACCGTTCATTCATGCCAGACAGGTACTTCAACTGTGCATACTAAGTGTTCTGTATATTTTGAAATTTGAACCAGGAGATGATATATTGGAAAAATGCATTAACTTGGTTACTACATCATCGAACATATCAAAAAAAATTTCAGAAGAAGCCCTTTGTTTATTGACATCTGATTCCAAGGAGACAAACATAAATGGGAGAGTTAACAAGAAGAAAGCGCATATTTCACAATTTGAATTTCACCAGTGCACTGCTTGTCACAAGAATGCCTGTACAGTCATAAGTGAGACATTAACTGTTTTACGGAACTTGTGTTGTACTAAACTGAAAAACAGAGAGAATGCTATGGCCATCTTAACTTTGCCTTCAGAAAATATGACTTGTTTCCAATACATCAATTTATATATCAGAGGTGGGCATGATTGGATCTTAGGTAGCTTTATTATCATTAGTCACTGATTAAGATATTTAAAATGTTTCTCATATAATTATATTTTGTTATGATGTTGTTTGCACCTGTAAAAATGTGTGAGGCTGATTTCCTCTACACTTATTGCTAAATATATTCTGAGGTGATGTGATGCAAATGCAGATCAGAATTAGCAGATCACAATATGAGGACATCACAATATAAGCTGTAGTGTATAGTGTTACCACCTCGTCCTGTAGATCTTTCCCTCGGTGTTTGTTTACCTATTGTGTATGGTAACAATAGTGACATTCTAGCCATCAGGATACACTAATGAAAATGAGGTTTATGGTAGTTGATTAAAGAACTGAAAAATAAAACTTGAAATACTTACTGACTTTAGTATTCCTTCTCGAAATGGGCCAGTTTGACTGTTGCATCATTAAAACGAAAATAATAAGCTTATCTTGTGTTAGAAAATGAAAGTTAACTATTAGTGTGTTAAAAGGTTTAACTTGAAACATAACTTGCAATCCAAATCCAAAACTAATGGTGGCTCAATGAGGAATAGGTATCTGTTTTGTGAATTTTCAAGAGATAGAACTAAACAAACAAAAGTACAAGGAAAGAAACTGAAGAAGGGTATGTATATAGAAGTGTAAATCCCATTATATTAGGTTTTTATAACTATTTTTATAATTACTTTCATTTATTCTGATCTGTTAATTTTTAAAATATATGATTGGTTTTTGCAAGAGCGCTGATAAATTCGATCTTGTGTGCTCTTGACATCAAACATCATACCAATAATTTATTTAACCCTTGTTCATTTGTCTTTTGTTTCAGTTGTCATTGTTATTGCCAATATTTATAAAAAATTGTTATTCACATAAAAAAGTATTATAAATTGTTAATCTACTTTATAGTTGTTATTGCAATAAGTCAGTTTCACGATCAGGTGCTAAGAAAATTCCTTCAGTGTTTTTAATTGATCATATTGCCTTCAGTCTTCAAATACACTATCAGTTTTTATTACATTTGTTGTATCCACTTTACAGTTTCTCTCTCTCTCTCTCTCACACACACACACACACACACACACACACACACACACACACACACACACACACAGAGTTTTAATTTTAAAGTTGTTTACTTTGGTTTTTCATAATAGAAATTACAACTTTAAGAAGTTTCCTACTAAACATTTTGTTTCAGCATTTGCATTTATCTCCCTGGGTGAACTGAAGCAGAGTTCAGTTCAGTTATGGGCTATTACTCAGTTGAATTTGGACGACACCCAAAAAGCAGCATTTCACATCCTGCACGGTTACTATTTACAGAGCAGTGGATTTTACTCATCTGCCCATAAGCAATATGTCAAGTCAGTAGAAAGTGCCTGGATGGTGATTGCTCTCAAACGTCTCTGTTCCAATTACAGTTTTCTCATAACGGAAATTAAAGACTTGATTGGATGCAGTAGCTCAGGGTTCTTAGATTGTTACATTCAACTGTTGAAAACAACAAAAAGTGTGAGTTACTGGTTTGTTATGTTATTGTAATTGTAATGAAAATTATAGTAATGCTTGAAGATTATAAATATGTTGCTAATGAAGAGAGCCTTGGTATTTTTCTTAAAAGTAGATGTGCGTCTAACTCTCAGATTAATATTTTTGTTTTTCAGGCTCTGTATGAAAATCAGTTAATTTCAGTAAAACATAACATGAACTTGGAATTCACAGTTATAAATTATTTATATGCAGATCCAAAGTACTCTGAGTACTCCATACAGTATGATATTGCCAGGACCTATGCAAAGTGTGAGGTAAGTTTATAATTCTGGCAAATAATCATTAAGTATACAAAAACCTTTAAATTTCAGTTACCATTGAGGGTTATACAATGCTGTAAATAATTTTTGAGTTTCTATTTTTATTATTATTTATTATTACAATTAATGAAGTAAGGACTGTATTTAGTTTCTATAATTTTCATCATCACACTTTACATTTTCTGTTATATGCTGTCAAGTTGTCTTAGTCTCTTGGTAAAGAATAATCTAGAGTAGGTATTTGTCATAACCTCTGAAGACTATACTGCAATCAACTGTGAATGTTCTTGCGGTGAAGCACAAAGTACGTTCAGAAATGAATCAATGGTTTTGTTATTGAAGGGAACAATGAGGCATTCATTCACTTGAATACCTCATTTTTCTTTTTGTTGCTTAGTTGTTGGAAGTGAGAAGGATTTTGCAGAGTATATAATATTTTCCTATTCCCATCTAATTTCTGAAGAGTGTCAATCACAAGCGTAATATATCAAAATCAGTCTACAGATAACTTTGGAGATTGACCAAAAGAGCATTTCTGTCTTCATTATTTATGATATAATGAGAGATCTTAAAAACATTGATTGAAATGTTGTGAACACATTTTTTCAAAAGAGCGACTTCCATCTGCAATGAATATTGCTAATGGATACTTGTGCCGTGCTATCTGACTATAAAGTTCAGATCCTTGTCTTGGAAGAAATTGTAACCATAAGAATTTGGATTCAAAGAGAAGAGGGGAAGTAATGTAAATTTATTGATCACCTGACTGGGCCATGTCCTGTATTAAATCCAAAACTGCAATATCTCATGGAGTGAAATCATACAATGTTAATAATGAACTGTCCATTGGATGAGGATACCATTTGAGAAACTTACACTGCTGATCAGCACTATGTTTAACATCCTCCTTTCCTGTACTGATCTATACAGAGATAAAACTGATAATGTGCTGCTTTAGCATTCACAGATTTTCCACACTATTGAGATACTTAATGAACACCTAATTACTGATTCTGGGAAAGCAGTGTCAAAACATCTTTACTATATTCAGATTGAAATTACTTGGTAGTTGTTACAAGACTCATTGGAGCTGGTTTCCTCCAATTGAAGCTCTCTCTCTCACCCAAACCTTTTGCCATGGTCACACTGCCTTAATAATTACTCTGCTTGCAATTCCTTGTCTGATGTTCTTTCTTGGTGGGTCTACCCCTTTTATTTCACATTCAATCATAAATGGTAACTACAGCACTAGCAACACACACACAGCAATGCTAACTAAATTGTGGTATATACCATTCATACAGGGCATGCTACAGGGACTACCGTATGCCGTGACAGTGGAACATTGTATGTTTCAGAGTGCAGGAATCTTGGGTTAATTGCCCAGTTCACAAGGACGGTACAAACCTCTATTAAAAAAAAAGAAAGAAAAAAGAAAAAAAAAAAAAAAAACACCCCTCAATCTCAAGGTGTGCTACATGCCGAGGAGATGCATAGCTGTTGAGGTAGAACAATCACTAGTGGTCAACCTCTGGGGAATGAGACATACCTCAGTTGCATTAGGGTACCCAGGCAAGTGGGGCTCTGCCTGGATGGATTTATAGTTCCCTAGCTGCTTGTGGGACCAAAATGTAATGAACAAAGAATAGCATTGGTGGACGCAAAACCACTGTCTCAAAGCATGGCAGTTCTGATTATGATGCAGCAACATATGACCCCCACTCGTTCCCTTCCCTGGCCACACCATGGGAGAAATGAAGAGTTAGGGCTCAAAGAGAGCAATATGTCCCAAGATATTTAGTATGTACCAGGTCAGATGGGGAATCATTCACGGCTACAAAGCCTTCTTCTTTGTAGAACACCTAGAAGACAAGTTCGGAGAGGTAAAGGGACTGCCGAAGTTGCATTCAGGATTGGTACTGGCACAGTCACAGGCATTGCTCACCTGTGATAAGCTGGGTAATGTTCCTGTTATGATCATTCCACACAAGAGCGTGAATATGGTCCAGGGAATCATATTCTCCTTTTGCAATCTGATGATGAATTATGCAAAAACTTGGAGCAGCAAAGAGTGCACTTCATCTTCCGTGTCTATAAGTAGAAGTCTGCATCTGCTCCACATTCACAAGGCCCATATCTGCAACCGCATTTGTGGTACATTATCTGCATCCACAAGTTTGTTATCCGCATCCGCAGATATTAAAGTTGTGAATGGGTAATAGTAATAGATATCAGTGTTTAAAACCATGGTATGTAATGATATAATTATTATTAGAGTGTCATTTCTGTGACAACTTAACTTCTTTTGAGTTCTCGAATGCACAAAGAGGTTATGTGACACAAAGCAAAGCAAAGCATGTCATTTCAAATGTTAAAACTGTCATCTACTTCTAATTAGTAACTGTCAGCAAAAAGCAACAATGTTGGCTGCAGCTATAGCCAGCATATATAGTCTAACATTGTTTACCTTCCTAAATACATTACTTTCACTGCACACCATTTCTGATTATGAAAGTTGCTATAAAATGCTATTGTCAATATTTATTACTTCCTTCACCATTTGTCTAATTCATAAACGTGAATGTTTGTTTGTATGTTTCTTTGTATTTTATGCACAGCTGTATGGTTCATTTGGTTGCGATGAAACAGTGTAAGAATATACTTTTTTAGACAAAAAACATGCCCCTATTCATTGATCTTTTCCTTGCGAACAAATATGTTCCCATCCTTTTTTTTTCCAAATTGGCCATTTCAGTTTGTTTTTCTTCATTAATCTCAAATCACCTCTTTTCACTTCACACGATACAGTATCCATTGATGTCATGTTCATTTTAAGAAACAACTGTCACTGTATGCACTACGGTATATTTTGTCACTCGGTCACTAAAAATAACTATTTGGGCATGGCACCTCTGGTGGGCAGTGGGCCGGTTTGCCACCCAGAAAGCAGTTGACAGACCACATATAAAACATGGCTGCGTAAACGGATTAGGCACAGGTCCCTCGGGTACAGCTATGTCCTCTGTGGCCAGGGGATGAGGACAACACACTTCGCTCTACCTGTGCCCTGCGAGGATTCCAAGACTGACCACTGGCTTGAAGTTTTCAGCTAACATTTCGACAGATGAACTGGGCACATACCTCACTCTTTATCCACATATAACACGTGGATATCCGCATCGCTCACAATTTTATCCCCAAAGTAAGAAATACTGCAGATATCTGCGGATACCTACATCCATGCAGACCTCTATCTATAGGGCTCTGAAGAACAACACGGCTGCCACCAGTGCCTTCATCCTCGCCTTTGAGGGCTATTCATTGCCTGAGAAGGTCAAGGTGGTGATCTAATGGTGCAATGTAAAGCCCTATGTTCCTCCTCATACAGAACTTCCTCGCGCTGTGTTCTTTTCATGTTCGAGTTGACCTACCTCAGCACACCTCATTATCAAGAAAACGGTGTCCCACAGGGTTCTGTTCTTAGTGTCTGTTTATTTTTAGTCACAATTAATGGTCTTGCTGCAGCTGTGGGAACATCAGTTATTACCTCCTTGTATGCCGATTACTTCTGCATGTATTTTAGTTCCAGTAGCATCAGTGTTGCTGAATGGTGGTTGCAGATAGCTATTTGAAAGACACAGTTGTGGGCCTTTGCCCATAGTTTCCAGTTTTCCGCCTCAAAAACCCGGCTAATGCATTTCTGTTGACATCGAGCGGTAAACTGGGAACCCGAACTGTATTTGCCTGACAACCTGCTACATGACGAAGACACACAGTTTTTTAGACATGCTGTTTGATGGTCATCTCACTTGGGTACTGCACCTCCGCCAGCTGAAACAAAAGTGCTGGCGACACCTAAACTTCCTGCACTGTCTTTGTCACACTGTTTGGGGAGCTGCACGCCCAATGCTAATGCTCTTGCAGCTCTATAAGACCCTCATTTAGTCGCACCTTGATGATGGGTGTATAGTACACTACTGGCCATTAAAATTACTACACCAAGAAGAAATGCAGATGATAAACAGGTATTCAATGGACAAATATATTACACTAGAACTGACATGTGTTTACATTTTCACGCAATTTGGCTGCATAGGTCCTGAGAAATCAGTACCCAGAACAACCACCTCTGGCCGTAATAACGGCATTGATACGCCTGGGCATCAAGTAAAACAGAGCCTGGATAGCATGTACAGGTATAGATGCCCATGCAGCTTCAACACGATACCACAGTTCATCAAGAGTAGTCACTGGTGTATTGTGACGAGCCAGTTACTTGGCCACCATTGATCAGACGTTTTCAATTGGTGAGAGATCTGGAGAATGTGCTGGCCAGGGCGACAGTCGAACATTTTTCGTATCCAGAAAGGCCTGTACAGGACCTTCAACATGCGGTTGTGATCGAATGAAGGGTAGAGCCACGCATCTGAAATGTAACGGCCACTGTTCAAAGTGCTGTTGATGTGAACAAGAGGTGACCAAGGTGTGTAACCAATCGTACCCCATACCATCACGCCGGGTGATACGTCAGTATGGCGATGACAAATACACGTTTCCAATGTGCATTCACAGCAACGTCACCAAACACAGATGCGACATCATTATGCTGTAAACAGAACCTGGATTCATCCGAAAAAAAAAAAAAATAATAATGACGTTTTGCCATTTGTACACCCAGATTTGTCATTGCGTACACCATCAGTGGCGCTCCTGTCTGTGATGCAGCATCAAGGGTAACCGCAGCCATGGTCTCCGAGCTGATAGTCCATGCTGCTGCAAATGTCATCGAACTGTTCATGCAGGTGGTTGTTGTCTTGTAAACGCCCTCATCTGTTGATTCTGGGATCCAGATGTGGCTGCACAATCTTTTACAGCCATGCGGATAAGATGCCTGTCATCTTGACTGCTAGTGATACGAGGCTGTTGGGATCCAGCACGGCATTTCATATTGCCCTCCTGAACCCACCAATTCCATATTCTGCTAACAGTCATTGGATCGCGTCCAACGCGAGCAGCAATGTCGCGATACGATAAACCGCAATCATGATAGACTACAATCCAATCTTTATCAAAGTCGGAAACGTGATGGTATGCATTTCTCCTCCTTACACGAGGCATCACAACAACGTTTTACCTGGCAACGCCGGTGAACTGCTGTTTGTATATGAGAAATCGGTTGGAAACCTTCCTCATGTCAGCACATTGTAGGTGTCGCCACCGGCGCCAACCTTTTGTGAATGCTCTGAGAAGCTAATCATTTGCATATCACAGCATATTCTTCCTGTTGGTTAATTTTCACGTCTGTAGTATGTCATCTTCGTGGTGTAGCTATTTTAATGGCCAGGAGTGTGTATGATGTAGTTTCGCCCTCATCATTGCAGTCTTCGGTCCCAATTCTACATTGTGGTGTCCATTTGGCGACAGGGGCTTTTCACATGAGCCGTGTGAGAAGCCTCGTTGTTGAAGCTGGGGTCCTTCCTCTGTGGTTCCGCCGGCAACACTTGCTAGCTTCTTATGTTGCCCATGTTCAATCTTCACACTACCACCCGAATCGCTGGCTCCTTTTTCTAGAAGCTGCAATCGCTTTTCTTCCATGACAGCCCAGATTGTGTTACGCGACTGCAGTCCATGTTTGTTCCCTTCTTTCATCCCTTGAATCCCATACACTCCTTACCACTTTCCAATATTCCTTTCAAACCCCTCCTTGGTCCATTCCTGATTTGCACCTTTGTCTGGATTTGTCCCGTGCTTCAAAGGACTGAGTTTCCCCAGCACATATCCCTCGCCAGTTCCTGCAACTCCTCACTTCATTCCTTGGCGCTGAAGCCATTTACATTGATGGTTTCCTAGCAGACAGGCGTGCTGGCTATGCGTATCTCCATGGTAACCATGTGGAACAGTATTCATCACCTCGTGAGAGTAGTGTCTTTACTGCAGAGCTGGTCACCATCCTCAAGGCTTGTCACCATTTTAAAGGCTCTAGAACATGTCTGAGCCTGCCCCTGGGGGTCATTTGTCATATGTAGTGACTCCCTGAATGGCTTGCAGGCAATTAACCAGTGGTTCCCCCACCACCCATTAGTGCAGTTTATTCAGGATAATGTTTCCTCTCGTGGCAGATCTGGCCATTCTGCAGTCTTTGTGTGGCTCCCAGTCCATGTCAGCATACCGGGGAATGAACATGTCGATCGGTTGGCCAAGCAGACCACTATGGCATCACCTCTAGATTCTGGTGTCATGGAATCTGATCTCAAGTTGGTGTTGCACCGGAAGGGTGTGTGAGGTTTGGGGCACCAAATGGTCTACCACGAGTGTGCAGCATAAGCTTCGTGCATTTGTGTTATCCACAGCTCTGTGGAAATCTTCACTATGGCCCATACGTCGTGAACCAGTTGGCCTCTGCCGCCTCCGCATAGACATACATGGTTGACCCACGGCTATCTCTTTCGCCGTGAGGCCCGATCCCTGTGTCTGTGTAGTGTAGTGCAGTGCTGACAGTAGTCCACGTTCTGATTGACTGTCCACTTTTAGGCAACTTGCAGCAGTCTTTTAATCTACCAGGCTCTCTAACCTTAGTTTTAGGTGGCGGTAGCTAACTCTGTTTTATGTTTTATTTGTGCAGTTGGTTTATACATTTCCATCTAGTGCTGGGCGTTATAGCCTGACCTCTCTGGTCCCCACCTATCCACTACTTTTAAGTCTTTTTAAGACTTTTCTGTAGAAAACCTAGTGATTTTTAGTGTGTGCAGCATGGCTGGCTCATCCTGTATTATCTTTGCGATCAGCCAGCCTTGATATTCTGCTGTCCAGTTTCACCTCAGTTCCTGATTGGTTTTTAAAAATTGTGTTTCTTTCTTTTGTGTTGTCAGTGAATTGTTCATTGTCAGTCTGCCCCTCTTTTGTGAGTTTCTATTCTCGGTGTTTTATTTTTTAGCTTCTGACAGTAAATTATTCGCTAGGAGCAGGGGGCTGATGACCTAGCTGTTTAGTCCCCTCAAAATACCAACAACAATAATAATAAGTGGTTTCCATAACTGGTGGCTGACACCAGACAGCAGTTAGAGAGAAGCGTATGGCAGAAGGCCATCCACTCCACAAGAGACTGCATCTCACAAATGTGTGTATTTTTTACAGAGACTGGAATGGAAGAGAATGAAGCAACTGCTTATTGCACTTTAGAACCATTCAGCAGTAGCACACATGACCAATCGCACATATTCACTATTGTCTCGCATGGTGGCATTGGAACAACAACATATTCTGACTGGCACCAGGAGGGTGGCGTCATTTTTTGAATCGGCAGTTGTTATTGGTTCTGGCTGGCTCAGTCCTGCGATGTGGACAGGCTGTCACACATAGCCACGGCAGCAATTGCTCTGGGAAAACACTTGTAAAACTTAACTGACGGTTTGAAGTAAAAATTTTGAATCAATTTCCTGAACTATTTTCAGTTTGGTTGCTCATCCTTATGCTATGTACAGGAATAACATGATAGCAAAATTTAAAACCTCTAATAAGTGATGCAAGAGAAAAAACAATGTAAATTGATCGATAATGTTGAATTTGGTCTTGGATAATAAAAAATTGAATGTTGAGCATGTTGAAAAACTTCCTGCAACTGTTCTATAGTATAAGTTATGCATGACACACATTCATTCCAGTTGCTCTATTAAAATAATAAATTAACAGTACCAGACTGAAATGGCAAATACTATACATAAATATTTTGTGTTATCAAAATTGAGTTTACTGCTTTATTGGCATTACACCTACATCTATATCTACATACATACTCCGCAATCCACCGTAAGGTGCGTGTTGGATGGTACACTGTACCACTACTAGGCATTTCCTTTCCTATTGCACTCCCAAATAGAATGTGGGGGAAAAAAGAATGCTGATATGCCTTCGTACGAGCCCTAATTTCTCTTATATTGTCTTTGTGACCACTGCACTAATTGTAAGTAGGTGGCATCAAGATCGAACTACACTCAGCTTCAAATTTCGGCCCTTTAAATTTCCTCAACAGAAATTCATGAAAAGAACATCATCTTTCCTCCAGTGATCCCTATTTGAGTTACCAGAGCATATCAGTGACACTTGTGCATTGGTTGAACCTACCAGTAACAAACCTAGCTGCTCACCTCTGAACTGCTTCTACGTCTTCCTTTAAAGTGATCTGTTGCAGGTCTCAAACACTTGAGCAATACTTAAGACATGATCGCACAAGCATTTTATATGCGGTCTTCTTTACAGATGAAGTACATCATCCCAAAATTTTCCCAATAAACCGAAGTCGGCTGTTCGCCTTACTCACAACTGTCCTTACATGTTCGTTCAATTTCATATCGCTCTGCAATGTTAGCCTAGATATTTGAATGATGCTACTGCATCAAGAAGCTCACTATAATGGTGTGATCAAACATTATGGGATTTTTTTCCTATTCATGTGCATCACCTTAAGTTTTTCTACATTGACAGCTAGCTGCCATTCTTCATACCAACTAGAAATTTTGGCTAAGTCATCCTGTATGCTAATGCAGTTAGTTAAAGATGACACCCTTCCATACACCACAACATCATCAGCAAACAGCCGCAAATTACAAGTTACTCTGTCCATCAGATCATTTATATAGATAGAAAATAATAGCGGTCCTATCACACTCCCCTGGGGCACGCCTGACGATACACTCGTCTCTGAACACTCGCCATCAAGAACAATATACTGAGTTCTATTACTTAGGAAGTCTTCCAGCCAGTCACAAATCTGTGAATCTATTCCATAAGCTCGTATTTTTGTTAGCAGTCTGCAGTTTGGCACCACATCAAATGCCTTTTTCAAGTTGAGAAAAACACAATCCGCCTGTTGCCCTTCATTCATGAGTGACATGGTCCATTAAGAGGAATTTTAGTCGTTGACTGAATTGAGAGACTTTGTTTGGGTAGGATGTTGTTATCCCTGGGATTGACTGTAAAGGATTTAGGATACTACTGAAATAATTCTCTTTTTAAAGTTTAATGATTCGGTATGTCACCTCTGGGTGGCCCAAATGATTTTCCAGCAAAGAGGCTGGCCCGCTGCACATGTACTTTTAGATTTGGCATCGGTTGTCAGTCATCAGTGATGTACTCCTCAGTACTGAATCAGACAAGCCTTGGGCCATTGCCCCTTCTGTCACGTCCCAAACTTGGTTATTGCAAGGGATTGAGTGACACAGTTCGTTACAAGGGATTTTAGCCGTTGACCAAATTGAGAGGGAGACTTTGTTTGGCAAAGATTTTATTATCCCTGGGATTGACTATAAAGGATTTAGGATACTACTGAAATAAACCTCTTTTTAAAGTTTAACAAAGTCTTATTATAACAAGCAAACTGACTGGATGAGGTATCTTCCACTAAGTGGCCAAGTTTTATACAGAGTCAATGTCTGTCTAACACCATTCCATCCGACTTAACAAACAAGAACCTGTCAGTATTACCAACATGACTAAAGAACAGAGTCCCCTGTTTAATATATCAAAGCCCATGAAGTCCCGCAGCAACTGCTGCCTATCTCTCCTGGCTGCCTTCCTGGAGTTTCTACTTCTGCTTCCAAGTGACTATGCCCAACAACTGAACTCTGACTGGCTTGCTCCTAAATTTTGTACACATTTTCCCCTTCGACCCCTCACGTACCTAGCAGAAGCGGCATCGAAGACCACTTGCCTTCTCATTGGCTGTAATAGTGCACTAGCATTCAGTCGTTCTTCAGAGGCTGGGAGTAAGGACAGAGGTGCCTCTCTTAATATGGTCGCACACTGTGTCCTGAGCCTCTCATTGGCTCCTTAGGATGGAGTGCTGTCCTCACCAGAAGCCCTCTCTCTTTCCTCTTATCATCCCACACTCTCTGTCTTACTATTGTAATCACTGACTGTGCTGACCCTGTTATCCAGTGCACACTGAGTCGCCTTTGTGCTGCCTAATCTTGTTTGTCCTTCAGCTGGCCTGCAGCCGATGTCTAGCTGGGGCCGATAGCTGCCTTGTGGCATCTCCTGCCTCGCTACAGAACCTTTTTACTTCCCATTATTTGTTCTCCCATTTTTAATTAATTAATTAAGACTTGGCTTTTGGCTTGGATATGACACTTCTGAATTATGAGCTCGAATGTTGGCTCTGTTGCACTGTGGCTGATGGAGTATGAAATGCAAGAAGGTGCTCACACACTGTTTTGTCTATTGGCTGGGTATTGACACAGCCACAGAACAGTTGGTTTGGACGTGCACACAGTGTTCTAGCCAGCAAGCAGCTCCCCATCATACATTTGCCCCATGGCCTACAGCTGACCTCTCCTGGGATAGCATTTACGTGGATTTGGCTGGCCCTTTCTGTGAGTCAGTGTGGTTAGTGGTGGTAGACGCATTGTCCAATTATCCTTACGTCATTCTTATGTGCTCCATTTCCGCCATAGATGTGATCAGAGCTCCTAGGCAGATCTTTGCTATTGTAGGTCTTCCTCGGATGCTAGTCTCTGATAATGGCCTCAGTTCCTGTCAGTGGTTTTCCAAAACTTCTGCACCAATAATGGCATTTCCCACCTCACTTCTGTCCCCTTCAACCCCCAAGCTATTGGGGAGGTGGAGCATATAGTGCGTAAATTTAAATTGCATTTTTGTAAGTGCTTGGAGAAGTCATCTGCAGAGATTGTGCTCCCCTCGTTTCTCATCACTTATCGGACCGCATCAATACACAGTACGAGCTTGGCGGCAGTCCCAACAGCTGCCAGCCCCGGTCACTGCTGTGCTTCCTGTGCCTGGTGCCACAGCCCGCGGTGCCTGCACATTCTTGGAAATACGCACCAGGCAACCCTGTCTAGTAGCGCTCCTTTGGTCGCCTCCCAGGGTGGACACCAGTGGTAGTATAGTAAGCGCACGGTCAGCAACTGCTCATGGTGGACGCTGACAGAGTGATGCTCTCCCGCCATTTCAACCATCTATGCCCTCAGTGGGGCTCCACACCATCCCATCTGGACCTCCAGCCAGTGCTTGTGGGGTGCCTTCTGTCAGATTCAGTGGGTGAGAGCCAAATACCTCTGGCATCACAGTGGCACCGGACATCTACCACTGGTGGCATATGCCCAGCAGCCCCAGCCTCACTCTCATTCCCTCCTGCCCCCACCAACAATACCTTACCTCTGGCACCAATTCATGAAGAGGTGCATGGAAGGGGTGGTACTAATGGTCGTCCACACTGAAAATGGTTGCACAATGACAATGTTGAAATGCAGCCTGTGTCTCCACTGGTTGACACTACTGTTCGTCCCCTTCCTCCTGCCTGCTCGGGTCCTCCTACAGCAGCATCTGGGGCATCTCCCGCAGCTGTGGTGGTGGGAGCACCAGCGGCAGAGGCATCTTCTCTGAGCATCGAGATGTGACCAGACTTTCTGACCTCGTCTTTGATGCTTACGGAGTACCCTGCCCCAACCTGTTCACCAGGTCCTGGGCACTTCCGACCCTTCGTGTGGGCTCGGGTTCCTGGAAGAGTGGAGAGATGTTGGAGTGTGTCACTGCAGATCGCTGCCTTTGTGACTGCAGTATATCAAATACGTGCCACACCCGTATCAGCCACAGGATGGCACCATCTTTGTGGACAGGCAGCGCTGTTACCTTCCTGCAAGCACACATTGTGCCAGGCCTTGACTTCAGTAGTGGGACAGCTCTCACCAATTGGCACTCTCCCCTCAGGGGCTCACCATTAATTTGCTGAGTACGGGCTTGGCGAACCCAGGGTCCTGAGCCATGGTGGGCTGTGTCACACCAACAGTCCACTACACCGTAAGCTCTGTGCATGCTTCAACGACCATCGTTTGGTGCGACGGTGGAACGTTGTATGTTTCAGAGCCCGGGGATCTTGGCTTTAATCGCCCGGGTTGTGAGGATATATGACAAGCTGGGTGATGTTCCCATTACAATAACACCTCACAAGAGTTTAAACCTGGTCCAAGGCATTATATTTCATAAAGATCTCCTGTTGCAATCTGATGACAAACTAAGAGCAAACCTAGAGCAGCGAGGTGTTCACTTTCTCTGAAGCATTTATAGGGGTTTGAAACAGAACAGGATCGCCACCGGTGCCTTCATCTTGCTTTCAAAGGCGATTCATTGCCTGAAGTCAAAGTGATGATCTACCAGTGCGACGTTAAGCCCTATATTCCTCCCCCTATGTGTTGTTTAAAGTGCTGGAGGTTTGGGCACATGTCTTTCCGGTGTGATGCCAATCCAACCTGCCGGGAATGCGGAAATGTGCCCCTCCTCCAGTCTGCATCAACTGCAGCCAGCATCATGTGCCCTTCTCGCCACATTGCACAGTTCTGCACAAAGAGAGGAAAATCATGGAATATTAGACATTGGACAGGCTGACATACTGAGAGGCTAAATGTAAGTACCTGAAGTTCCACCCTGTAACCATGATAACCTCCTATGCTACAGCCACTTCATCGTTCACACCCCAACCTGTTCAGCCAGTTGCAGTGGGCCACTATGCCCTACCATCTGCACCCCCGCTCCCCCCAGATGGTTGGGGGCACCTCATCCTGTGTTGCTCCCAAAACTCCAACTTTGGAAGCAATTCACCCTCAAACACCAGGGACATCGGTCCCCACCCCCGATCCAGAGAAGGAGCAGCCTCCACCTGCTCTTCTTACAAGGAAGGGATCACTTGCTTCCCATCCTTCCTCGGCTTCCACTGCTGAAAAAGCGGCCCCCTGCTAGTGGCAAACAGTGCCAATGAAGGCCTGTCATAGGGTGTCGAGGTCATCCTTAGTCCCGGAGATTGAATCAGCGAAGCCCACTAGATGTGAGAAGCTGAAGGAGCAGCGAGAGACACAAAAGAAGAAAAAGAAAACTAGTGAAAAGAAAGAGACCACTGTAGTTCCTACACTACCGCCCCATACCTCTGCCTCAGAAGATGAGGTGGAGATTCTAGTGTCTCCTGCGTACCTAAATCCTGACGGTCTCTCTCAAATTATAGACATTGATCCAACAGCCTCAACAGCAGTGAAAGCAACTGATCCTGAGGTATAAAAGCCGTCATTAGTACCTCATGTCTTCCCAGACCATCCTACAGTGGAATTGTGGCAGATTCTTCCGACACCTGGCTGAATTAAGACAACTTTTAAGCACCACATCTGTTTGTGCATTGCCCTCTAGGAGACCTGGTTCCCGGCAATGCAGGCCCCTGCCCTTCTTGGGTACAGGGGATACTACAAAAGTAACAGCGTTTATTGTAGGGTGTCACGTGGAGTCTGTGTGTACATCCTTAACTCTGTTTATAGTGAATCCGTACCTCGTCAAACTTCTTTAGAAGCTATGGCTGTCAGAGTAAGGATACCACATATATCTCCCACCAGATGATGTTGTACCACCAAACATATTAGCTGCACTGATATACCAACTCCCACCACCGTTTCTATTATTGGGCGATTTTAACTCCTATAACTCCTTGTGGGGTGTCACAATAGCCAGTGACCATGGCAGAGATGTCGAGAACTTAATATCCCAGCTCGATCTCTGCCTCTTAAACACCGGTGCCCCCATGCACTTCAGTGTGGCGCACGCACTTTTTCGGCTATTGACTTGTGAGTTTGCAACGCTGGCCTCTTACCATCTTTCAACTGGAGGAAGCACGACGATTTATATGGTAGTGCCACTTTCCTATCTTTCTGTCACTACCCCTTCATCAAGGTGTGCTATGTGCCGAGGAGATGCTTGGCTGTTGAGGTTGAACAGTTGCTAGCGAGCAACGTCTGAGGAACCTGCCGCACCTCAGTTGTATAAGGCTTATCCAGGCAAGTGAGGCTTTGCCTGGGTGGACCTTTGTATCCCTAGCCGCTCGTGGGAACAGGATGAAATGAGCAAATAACTGCGTTGCCGGACATAGAACCGGCGTCTCTAATCGGGGAAAGACTGATTTCAATGCCACGTCATACAATCCTAAATCGTTTCCAGTCCTGGCCATGCCATGGGAGGAATGTAGGACGCTCAACTGATTGGAGCCGTACTCGCCCCGGTACTTTGTCTGTGCCCATAGTATTGTGAATCATTCCAGTTGACCAAACCGCAATTCTTCGTCAAACAGATTTAAGGTGAGTTTGGCAAGTTAGCATCTTTCTCAAAGATGAGAAGTGGGGCTGTTTTGATACAAATGGCATCCTCAGCACAGTCAAAGGCATTACTTGCCCGCAACAAGCTGGGTGATGTTCCTGTGAGTATCACAAGACACTCAACATGTTCCAGGGCCTGATATACCATCATGATCTCCTGTCCCAAACTGATGATGAGATGCAAGTAAACCTAAGGCGCCGAGGTGTTCACCTTGTCCGGCGTGTGTGTAGGGGCTGAAAGGTAACAGTGTTGCCACCGGTGCTTTCATCCTGGCCTTCGAAGGCGATACATTGCCTGAGAAGGTTAAGGTAATGATATACCGGTGTGACATAAAACCACATGTCCCTCCTCCTTTGCGGTGTTTCAGGTGCTGGAAATTTGGACACATGTCCTCCAGGTGCACTTCCAGCCCTACCTGCAGGGAATGTGGGCATCCAGCACATCCGGACAACCCCTGTACTTCGCCTTCCCTTTGTGTGAATTGTGGGCAACACCATCTGCCATGCTCGTCAACTTGCACTGTTTTCCATCGGGAACGGAAGATAATGGATATAAAGACCCTGGACCGGCTTACTTACTCTGAGACACGGAAGAAATATGAGCTGCTCCATCCTGTTCATATGGCAACATCTTTTGCCACAGTAACATCAACACCAGTTACTGGTACTTTAGGAATGACATCATCATCAGTGCTCTATCCGTCTGTGGGCCCTACGGGCCATCAACCATCCACTGCCCCCTTGACAGGTGGGGGCTCCCATTCCCCAGTTGTCCCCCCCAACACCAACTATGGGGGCAACTTCACCCCCACCATCGGGGACATATGTCCCCACCCCCCAGCCGGAGATGCAGCAGGCTTCCCCGGCTCCTCTCACCAGGAAGGGGTCCCTAGGGACACTACCTTCCAAGGCTTCTAAGACTGGTCCAGAGAATCCCAGCCTGAGGCTGAAGGATCCCCTTGCTCCTGAACGTTGGGCCTCCTGATATGCATCGGGACTCGAAACCACGTCCTTGAAGCCCTGCCAGCCCAACAAACCAAAAGGACAGCGAGAGGCAAAAAACCTAAGAAACAGAACAAGAAGTAATCTCTCGTGGCCGCAACGCCACTGCTACCCTCATGTGCTTCAGAAGATGAGGTAGAGATCCTCACGTCCCCCAGAGGATTTCGCCATAGGTAGCACGCCAGAACCCATGGTCCTCGATCCTGTGGATTCTGAGGAGACGGCAGTAGGTGCCCCTCCGGAATAAGCTGCTTCCGCCCCACATTATGGCTACTCAGATCATTGCGAAAGAAATCTTACAGTGGCTTTGCGGTAGTTTTTTCCAGCATCTGGCTGAGCTGCCATTTCCCAGTGCTCTGTTTAGCCCTACAGGAAACTTGGTTTCCTGTCAGGAAGACCCCTGCCCTTCAAGCCTACAGGGGCTATTTTAAAAATCGTTCTGCCATTGACAGAGTCTCTGGTTGAGTTTGCATTTACATCCTAGCCTCTGTCCCTAGTGCTGCTGTGCCTCTTCATTCACCTCCAGAGACAGTCGCCGTTAGGCTCTGGGCATTGCAAGATTTTACTCAGGTGGCTGATAGTTACCGACCAATCAGCGTCACCAACGTTCCTTGCAAGCTCCTCGAACATATGGTGAGTCGGAGGCTTATGTGAATCCTCGAGGACCGAGGACTCTTGGCCCCACAACAAGATTGTTTCTGCCATGGCTGCTCCGCTATCGATAATCTCGTGTCACTAGAGTGTGCCATCCGTACAGTCTTTACTCGCAGCGAACATCTGGTTGCCGTCTTCTTTGACCTGCGGAAGGCGTACGAGATCACCCAGCACCACCATATACTCTCTACATTGTACGACAGGGGCTTACAGGGTCCACTTCCTGTATTCGTACAGAACTTCCTCGCTTTGTGTTCTTTTCGTGTTCGTGTTGGTACTTGTTTCAGCTCACCTCATTATCAAGAAAATGGTGTACCACAGGGTTCCGTTCTTAGTGTCACTCTATTTTTAGTTACCATTAATGGTCTTGCAGCAGCTGTGGGCTCATCAATATCCACATCCTTGTATGCCAATGATTTCTGCATTTATTTTAGTTCCACCAGCATCGGCGGTGCTGAATGGCAGTTGCAGTTAGCCATTCGAAAGTTGCAGCCATGGGTGTTTGCCCACAGTCTTCAGTTCTCTGCATCGAAAACCTGCGTAATGCATTTCTGTCAATGTCAGGCAGTGCACCCGGAACCCAAACTTTATTTAGCTGGTGACCTGCTACGCGTTGAAGACATGCACAGATTTTTAGGAATGTTGTTTGATCACCATCTTACTTGGGTGCCGCATCTCCAGCAGCTCAAACAAAAGTGCTGGCGTCATCCTGCATTATCTAAGCCACATCATTTGGGGAGCAGCACGCCCAACGCTCCTTCAGCTCTACAAGGACTCATTCAGTCGCTTCTCGACTATGGATGCATAGTTTATGATTTGGCTGCACCTTCAGCACTGCAGGCATTGGACCCAATTAAACATTGTGGTGTCTGTCTGGCGACATGGGCTTTTTTCACAAGCCCTGTGACAAGCCTCCTAGTCGAAGCTGGGGTCCTGGGTCCTCCCACTGTGGTTCCGCAGACAACACCTGCTAGCATCTTATGCTGCCGATGTCAGGCGTTGCCCCACCACACGAACCGCTGCCTCCTTTTTCCGGATGCTGCATTCCCTATCCCCCCAGGATAGCCTAGGTCGGGTTACCTGATTTCAGTCCGTGTCTGTTCCCTCCTTTCGTCCTTTGAATCCCATCCACTCCCTGACACATTCCAATATTCTTTTCAAACCCATCCTTGGTCCATCCCTCGCTTGTAGCTTTATCTGGATCTGTCCTGTGCGTCGAAGGACTCAGTTTCTCCAACACAACTCCATCGCCAGTTCCTGCAACTCCCTGATTCATTGTGTGGTGTCTAAGCCATTTATACTGATGGTTCCCTAGCAGGTGGTCGTGCTGGGTTTGCATGTCTCCATGGCGAGCGTGTCGAAAAGCATTAATTACCCCATGAAAGTAGTGTCTTGACTGCAGAGCTGGTCACCATCCTCAAAGCTCTAGAACATCTCCAAGCTTGCCCCAGGGGGTCATTTGTCATCTGTAGTGACTCCCTGAGTGGTTTGCAGGCAATTGACCTGTTCTTTCCTCACCACCCATTAGTGCAGTCCATTCAAGACCATGTTTTCTCTCTTGGCAAATCTGACTGTTCTGTGGTCTTTCTGTGACCCCTGACCACATCGGCATACTGTGGCATGAATATGCCAATCGGTTGGCTAAGTAGGCAATACTATGTCACACTTACCTGTTGGCATCATAGAATCAGACCTCAAGTTGATGTCACACCGAAAGGTGCGTGAGGCTTGGAGTGCTGAATGGTCTATCACGAGTGCAATGAATAAGCTTCGAGCAGTGAAGCTATCCACGACACTGTGGAAATCTTCACCGTGGCCCATACGGCAAGAGTCAGTTGTCCTCTGCCGCCTCCTTATTGGGCATGCCTGGCTGACCCACGGCCATCTCCTTCACCACGAGGCCCCACCTGTGTGACAGTGTGGAGCAGCTCTAACAGTAGTCCATCTTCTGATGGAGTGTCCAATTTTAGCCAACTTGCGGCAGTCTTTTAACCTGGCAGACGTGCTATCCTTAGTTTTAGGCTATGATGCTTCCATGGCTAATTCCGTTTTACGTTTTATTCGCGCAGCTGGTTTTTACAATTCCATCTAGTGGTGGGTGCTGTAGCCTGATATCTCAGGTCCCCACCTATCCAGGACTTTTAAAGACTTTTAAGACTCTTATGCAAAATGCTTAGGGATTTTTAGTGTGTGCAGAATGGCAGAATGGTTTCATCTTTTGGATAAGCCAGCCATGATATGCTGCTGTCTTGGTTTTAACTTTGTTCCTGACTTGGTCTTTTACCAACATGTCCTTCTTTTGTGTTTTCAATGAACTGTCATTGTCAGTCTGTCCCTTTTATGAGTTTTCATTCTCGATGTTTATTTTTAGTTCTGAGAGTGAACTATTATTTAGGAACAGGGAACAGATGACCTAGATGTTTAGTCCCCTCAAAACAACAACAACAACAACATCTTTACATGGAGCTGTCTGTACGGATCACAGCGCCATCTCCAAGGATTTTTCTGAGTACTACACTCGTGCTGCTGCATCCCAAAATTATCTGCCTGCCTTTCGCGCAAACCTCCTTCATTTACCACACGTATCCTGAGGTGTACAACGCTCTGTTTAGTGAGTGGGAGTTTCTCGGTGCCCTTGCCCACTGCCCTGACACTGCCCCAGGGCCTGACAGAATCCACAATCAGATGTTAAAGCATCTATCCGATGCTTCTAAGAGACATGTTCTAGCCTGTTTAATCGTATCTGGTGTGTTGGTGTCTTCGTGTCACAGCGGCGAGAAAGTACCATCGTTAGGTGCTTAAGCCAGGTAAAGACTCGCTAGATGTGGAGAGTTATTGGCTGATTATCCTCTGTAAACTTCTAGAACGCATGGTAAGCCGGCAGTTGTGTTGGGTGCTTGAATCCCGGGGCCTGCTGGCTCCCTGCCTAGGTGGCACTCGGTCTTGGATAACCTGGTCCATCTTGAGTCTGCCATCTGAATAGCCTTTTCTTGACATCAGCAACTGGTTGCCATCTTTTTTGATTTGTCAAAGGCATACGACACGACCTGGTGACACCACATCCTTACCAACTTACATGGGTGGGGACTTCAGGGCTCACTCCCACTTTTTATCCAAACTTTTTAGCTGTCCGTACCTTTCGAGTTCAAGTTGGTGCATCCTGTAGCTCCTCTTATGTTCAGGAGAGTGGGGTCCCTCACGGCTCAGTTGTAAGTGTTCCATTGTTTTTAGTGGCCATTAACGGCTTAGCAACCACAGTTGGGTCGTCAGTATCCCCTTCGTTGTATGCTGACGACTTCTACATATATTTTAGTTCTTTTAGCATGTGTGTTTCTGAATGCCAGCTGCAGGGTGCCATACACAAGGCGCAGGCATGGGCCCTCTCCCATGGGTTTCAGTTCTTGGCTGCCAAGACTTGCGTCGTGCACTTCTGTTGGCGTCAAGTGGTCCACACACATCCAGAGCTTTATATTAACAACCAACTACTCAATGTAATGGAAACTCACCATTTCTTAGGACTGGAATTTGACGATCAGCTAATGTGGATACCATGCTACATTCTTTCCAGGCTATAGTCACTTATAACCAGTACAGACAAATAAAATAAACTTAGAAGAAATTATTAAAGCAAGGCAGGCAATAATATTTTAATGGAAAAAATATTGAAAATTTGTTAGAGTTGTATCGTCCATAATTTATTATTATTTTTGTACAAAACATTTGCAAAAAATCATAAAACTACAGGCAAATCTAAAGTGGGTCGTAAAACACAACAGTGTTTATTTTATTTTTTATTTTTATTTTACTTATTTATTTATTTATTTTTTTGTGCACAAGTAGATTTTATTTCTCTAGATTAATATCTGCCTAAAGAAGTGTAAGCTTACCTGACATGTTATGCCTGTGGAGAGTGATCTGAATATGTGTAAAACTACACCTTCTATGAGGTTATTGAGCCAAGATCACAATTAATATCATTTTATTTATTTGTCGTGACCAGTTTTGAAAATAAATATTATCGTTTTCAGAAGCTTGTATGCCTTTACAACATATTCACTGCAATAATTATATATTTCTGGTTACGAATGAAATAATAGTTTACAAAATATTTAATAAGCCTTTGGAGACTTCGTAAAATAAGAGTTACTCATCAAAATATAAAATGAATAATAGTACATAGTCAAACTGTTAAAATACATGTCATCAAAGTGGATTATCATATCTAATTAAAAGATGAAATATGTTGAGTGCTTCTCATATAAGTATAGGTAGGCCACGTTTAGTAAAGGTGGAATGGCAGCACATGAAGGCATCGATTGAACACCACCTGAAAAATGCTTGAACTGATCTGGGGAACACCTTGTTTGAAGTCAGAAATGTAGGGTGTATCAGAAAGAGAATAAAGTGCAAGAGATTAAGATGACTATGCGAATTTCCTACATGGAGGCCAGAAATATATTTAAGGCCATGCAGCTGCTTGTATTTCATACCTCTTTCACTGCTGCTCTTCAGAAACTGGTCACCACAGTAGATGCCTCAACACAAACTGAGGCTGTCAGTGTGAGTACAAATACTTGCACATGTCAGTATACATGTAAGACACAGTGTTGTAAGGCAGCTTTACAAACTGGTGTTTTCATGGATAATTGCCCACTTTTAGTGGATCTTTCCTCTCGGAAAGGTATTTTAGATATAATGTTGGAAGTGCCTTGTCTGACCGTAGTAACACTAGAAGTACCAGACTTTTCCATATCCCTAGCAGTACCAGGTGGGTTATTTTTTATCCATAGTAGCAAACTACCATTTTATTGGTATTATGCTGGCATCTTGGGTTTCACTATGTTGGTATTACATACAAGAAGACTCTTGGATGCGAGAAAAATATAATTTGTTCTCTAACAGTCAGAAGAAAATTTTAAGGAGTAAATGTTGTTCTATTTGAATTTTACAGAAGAAATTCCGCAGTCTTCCATCAAGCATAATTGAAACAAGTAAATATAATAATTTTACAATGTTTATCTATATAAAAGGATTAAAACAGGCTCAAAACATTTAGTTTATATGACTACGATAGTATTTTTACTTTTCCCCCCTTTCTTCAGATTTAAGGCAAGTGCCGAGTATTTGTGAACATCTAACATTTTTTTGTTGTTATTGCAACCGAGGGACGAAAATATAACAAAAAACAATTGCAGTCTGGTACTGAAAGTGTTCGGAAATATTTAGGAACAAATAGTTTACAGCATTTTCTAAGCTTGGGTGGGGGGAATCCTGGGTTTGAAAATTGGCCAACACCACCACCGAGTGCTTTCAACAGGAGGTTGGCTCCCCTCTGCAATTTGTAGGTGGCAGCAAATGAATCTGCTACTCTGACAAAACATTCTCATCTTTCCATCTTAGATGTACATAACTTACAAATTGTGTGAACACTGACCATTGGAAGGTCAAGAATGTTGTAAAATATATGTACAGGTCATTTGAAGGTGTCAGCTCGGACACTATAATGTCTTGTCATTTGGTCAACTACATTGACTCCATCATTGGTTTCATTATAGAACTTCACAGTTTGACTTGACATCCATTAGGCTCGTTATTTAGAATAAAGAGATCCATAAACCGGACACCTAAATAACCAAATACAGACGGACATGCAGTGGACTGTGTGCTTCTTGGTCCAAAAACTTACGTATAATGGTACATGCTTACAGAAAATCTTTTTTTTTTCCCCTGTTTATTTGATGCATCTGAAATACTTGATCAGCTGGTTCCACTGTAACAAAATAGTTGTTCTCCTTTGCATTTGTCTCATTACCGGATTCGTCACTTGATTGTGTCGGTGAAATTTAGTTAGTAGAGAATCTCGGTATATGTCTTGCCATCGTAGCGTCAATGACATGAACTCTCAAAAATAAACCACAAGCTGACGTCACTGCTACCTTTATTGCCTCAACCCATTCGGCTTGTCCAGCGACAAAGATACTCAGAGAGGAAACTTCTGTAAGGGTGACACGCCTCACAACTGCGGTCATGTCATAGAACTATTAGTAGTGCCTCAGATAGGCGTGAGATTATTCTGGGGCTCTCCAGTATCACTTCATAGGTGTGAATGTCGCCAGTCCACAGAAAACCGAAAGCTGCACATTCTTTTTGGCCGAAAGTGTCATAATGTACGCCAACATCTTGTGAATAACTTTGAGGCATGCCCTGAAATTATTTCATGTCCAAAAACTGGTGTAATTGACGTCAAATTGTGTTAAACTTTGTATGGGTCAAAAATGACCCACATGGTACTACTCATATAACAGATAAAATTTTCATACTTCTACATGGATTAGGGGGATGAAATTTTGGTGAGTTGTACAACTCCATAAATGATTAAAAGTAACAAGAAAGTTTGGTGCTATGGTGAATATGGATGGGATAGGACACTCAAAACCCCAATGGGTCAAAAATTACCCACGTGGTACTTCTAGTGTTAAAGAAGAAAATAGTGTTCCACAAGGGAGTGTTTTAAGCATGATGGCATTTGCCATAGCCATCAACAGGATTACATCCGCCGTACGACTGCCTGTACAGTGTTATTTGTTCATGGACGACTTCTGCATCTTCTGTGCGTCCTCCTCCATTGCAACGACTGCTTGTCAATTGCATTTGATGATCATGCAGGGGGGAGGAATGGTTTAACACCACTGGTTTTAAGTTTTTTGTTTCTAATATGCCTGTTTTAAAACTAGGGGACACTGTTCTCTCCTTTAAGAACAAAGTGAAATATCTTGGCCTCACTTATGATGAAAGACTAACTAGGCTATCCCATCTTAAAGATCTAAAAGTAAGATGCCTCAAGGCTTTAAACCCTTTTAAATTTGTTATCCATAGGTCCTGGGGAGCAAACAGGACATGGATGCTCAAATTTTATAAGGCATTTGTGCGACCCCGCCTTGAATATGGATGCCAGGTTTATGGATTTGCAAGGCCATCCTACCTGAAAATGCTGGATGCATTTCGTCATGAAGGTATCAGGCTATCAACGCCTGTATACCACACGAGTCCAGTTGTTAGCCTATGTGCAGAGGCTACTGAGCATCTACTTACTATTCACCACCATCTCCTCATGGTACATCAAGCATATTGGTTTATGGCTGTTCCTAATTCACTAGCGCCCTTCACTGTTGCACAGCACCCTTTTGAATGTTTATTTCGTAACTGTCTGCATGCAACCAGGCAATTTGAGTCCAGAGCAACAAAAATCCTTGTTACTGCAACTGCAGGACATTAAGGTCGAACGCCAGAGGTGGAATAAGAGTTCTCCCTGGCTACTTAATAGGACAAGATTGCTTTTAGATCTGACTGCTTTTAAGAAGACTTACACTTCTGACAATTTTTATAAAACTAGATTTCTTGAGATTTTAAACCACCATTCAGATTCTATTACCATTTATACAGATGGATCCAAGCAAGATAACTGTATTGCCTGCTCTGTTGTGTTCCCTGATATTGTTCTTCGGATAGAGCTCCCAGAACAGTTTCCTGTTTATTACCTAGAACTGTTCACTGTCCTGAGGGGACTGGAGCAGATTAAACGACATTGTGATACAAAATTCCTCATCTGCTCAGATTCTCAAAGTGCTCTTCTTGCTGTTGATCGAATGTTCCTTTCTGATTGTATGGTGTGAGAAATTCAGGATTTTCTTTCGGCATTGCAAAGACAAGGGAAATAAATACTTTCCTGATGGGGCCAAGGCACATACAGATCTGGGGAGGGCTGCCAAGGAGGCCTGGGTCTCTCACAGGAATGCACTGTATTTTAACTGACAATGAAGTAACTATGGATCATGTTTTAAGATTCTCTACTATGACTGGACTTCTTCCCTAAATTTTGGTTGTGAGATTTTAATATGTGGCAGAGTGGCTCAGTCACCCTTTATTTTTATGTAGTCAGCAAGCCACAATCATCTGCCAACCTTTTAACTATGTCTGTAATCACATTTTACCCTGACTTGTTCTGTCTCATTTTAGAATATCTTTCATCATTATTACAACATTAGGTTGTACATTTGTGTGTTCTCATATCATAGTCACCATGACGGAGTGGCTGAGTGCATTGAGACACTATGTCCCATGCGCGAGGCCATTCCCCGTCGGAGGTTTGAATCCTCCCTCAGGCATGGATGTTTGTGTTGTCTTTAGTATAAGTTAGTTTATAAATAGTTTGTAAGTTTAGGACTGATGATCCCGCAGTTAAGTCTCATAAGCTTAACAAACATTTGAACATAACTTAGTCTATTTGATAGTCGAACGATTGTTTCAGGTAAGAGCATTGATGACCTAGCTATTTAGTGCCCTAAATAACCAATCATCATCATTTATCGTCTTAATGTAACTGCAGAGCCATTACCATCACAAATTGTATATATGCTATCTCTTTACACACACACTCTCTCTCTCTCTCTCTCTCTCTCTCTCTCTCTCTCTCTCTCTCTCTCTCTCTCTCTCTCTCTCTCTGCTTCAGTAGTAATAAATGTATCAATGTTGTCTATTTGTGATCCACTGCCACCTGGTGGACATCTACAACAATACACCAATGAAATCTTTATTTGCTCTCAGTCTGCTTTATACTTCCATGAGAAGCAGTCAACATACTGTATCTTTGAATTAGATATGATGATACACTTTAGTGATAGGTATTTTAACAATTTGACCATTTACTATTATTCAGTTTATGTTTTGACAAGTAACACTTTATTTTACAAAGTCTCCAAAGGTATGTTACATATTGTGTAAACTAGTATTTCATTTGTATACAAAAATATGTCATAGACTGTAATCAGAAATGCGTAATTTTTGCAACCTTCTGAAGGTAATGTTATTTATCATCGAAACTGGTCACGACAAATAAATAAAATTATATATGTGATCTTGGCTCAATAACCTCACAGAAGGTGTATTTTTTGAGTGTAACCATATATAATTTCATACACTTTATTGTGTTTCAGCTCAGTAGCTATTAAACTTACCAACTTTTGATTGGTTCTGATGTTTTTTCGGTTGATTGCAATAAGTTTTTTATTTTATTTTATTTATTTTTTCTTTCCTTCAGAATTATCTGTCTGCATCAGAAGAGTACATGTCATTGCTTGGAAGTATCTTCTCAAAAGATTGTAATGCCAGTGGTTTCTCACAAAAGCAAGATGTTTTTACAAATATTCGTTTAATCATCCATGATGCAGTATTAGTGCATCTGAAGAGTTCACAGCTGGAGACTGCCTACTTACTATGCAAACTATGTACAGATCAGAAATTAATGCCTGCCACAACAGTAGAGTCTGCAGAAGATTTCATACGAGGAATGAAAGATGACGTCATTGCAATGATGCTGACAGCAGAAGTCTACATGGAGATGGGGGAAATTACTGAAGCCAAAGACATCTTGATGAGGTAAAAAGAATGCAACTTTAGATTTAACAGCTGTCCACTGTCACATTTATTTTTATTTTGCATTAATATTAGGATGTTTTACCTGTTCTTGTTGGCATGTGACAGTTGTTTTATTCGGCTTCAGCTACAAAGGCGGCCCAGTTTTCAGCCATTATGCACATCCCCCTCCATTACCTCTGAAGTAAACACTCTTAGTCCTAAGCACGCTATTGTCCGTTCCACGTACACTTGTCAAATGACACGGCTGTCACGTCGGCCGTTTGACGGGGCCCGCCAGCAGACAGCGCGCAGCTCGCGGCAGCTGTTAGGCCGACCATGCCCTCCTGTGGCATGGCCGGGAACTACCACAGCCGGGCCCGCGCCTGCCACGGAACACCATACAGCCGCGCGCGATATGAATGGCCCTTAGGCCATAACATCCCTCCCCCCTTGGGGTGAGGAGCTGGACCCCTGAACAGCGGTGCAGAGGTCTGGCTGCTGGGACTCTTCCACCTCCATCCGATCGTCTGGCGGCTCCATCCACTCCCTAGCTGGAACCACCTCGTACGGGCGGAACCCCTTTGAGCGACGAGGGGTTCGCCCACGCGAGCGCTGTCTTGCTGCTCCCAGCACTGGCGATGGCGGTGGGTCCTCCCTTCCTCCCTCCTGTGGCTCCTCCATTGGAAACTCGGGGCCTCCGTCGTCAGGCTGCAGGCTGCCGGCGACCGGAGCTGTCCACTCCTTGTAGCTGGCCGCTGGGACTGCGGCGGGGGAGCGGGCCCCGGACCCCGACGGTGAAGGGCAATCCCCTTGCCCCCCAGCCAATGCCCGTGGAATGAAAGTCGGTAGAGAACTGTCCCCCGACGGCACCCGCAACAGAGGGGGTCTGGACCTGGACGAGGAGGAAGGGACCATAGGTGCTTGAGGAGGGTGGCGGACCCGCAGCTGATCGTGGTGGCGGGTGAGGACCTCGGTAGGAGAACGGACCTCACTGAGACGTCGGCCACGCTCCCGAACGATCACGGCCGGGACCTAACGAGGATGGCGGCCGTAGCCTCGAGCCCAGACAGCCGAGCCTGGGGGAAAACATGGCCGAGGATGAAGAAGAGGTGTAGGAGGGCCTGGATGCACGAGGGATAACAGCGTCCTATGAGGGCGGCCGTGAAGGAGCTCTGAGGGGCTCTGCTGACCTGCCGGAGTGGACCGATAAGATGTCAGGAATCGAAGGAGGGCATCCTCCACTGAAAGACGTGTCACATACTTGCGCATTTGCATCTTGAAAGTGCGGACGAACCTCTCTGCTGCCCCATTAGACTGTGGGTGGAACGGTGGGGCCAGGACATGTTGGATCCCATGGGTAGAACAAAAATCGCGAAAGTGTTGTGAAGTAAACTGTGGCCCGTTATCTGTCACCAGTGCGGCCGGGAGACCCTCAATAGAAAATATCTTTAACAGGGAACGTGTGGTAACTTCCGCGGATGTGGAGGTCAGGCGAACAACAAACGGGAAGTTGGAGTATGTGTCAAGGATGCAAAGCCAGTAGCTATCTAAGAAGGGCCCTGCAAAATCGACATGGAATCGTTCCCAAGTTGCAGACGGAGTGGACCATGGAGAGAGAGATGAGCGAGGAGCCACTTGTTGGGATGCACAAGAAGAGCATCCTGCAATGAGGCGAGTGATGTCCCCATCTATACCCGGCCAGTATACATGTCGGCGGGCCAGCATCTTCGTGCAAGAGACGCCCCAGTGGTCCCGATGGAGAAGACCGAGAATCCGGCGGCGCAACCACACTGGAACCACCACTCGATGGGAGCCGTCTTCCATGGACAGAAGTAAAACACCCTCGTAGGTGCTAAGGCGGTGCCGAATAGCATAATAATTGCGGAAAGGGTCTGATGCCCGACCCGGAGGACGCTCCGACCAGCCTTGCCTCACCCGTTTAAGGACGACCCGGAGTACCGGGTCAGCAGCGGTAGCCTCTGAGATCTGTGAGCTATTGATAGGAAAACCGGAGACAACATCTTTAGCCGACTCGTCAACTGCAAAACACAAAAGCTCTTCAGCATCAAAGACTGGATCAGGGCCTACCGGGAGGCGCGATAGGGCGTCGGCATTGGCGTGATGAGACGTCAAGCAGTACTGCATCTCGTAATGGAAATGAGAGAGGTACAAGGCCCAGCATTGAAGACGATGGGCTGCCTTGTCCGGAAGAGCCGCTGACGGGTGGAACAACGACACTAATGCGCGGTGGTCCGTGTAAAGCGTGAACTTTGACCCATAGAGATAAACGTAAAATTTTTTTAAAGCAAAAACAATGGCTAGGGCCTCCTTGTCCACCTGGGAATACCGGCGTTGCGCATCCGTAAGAGTTTTAGATGCAAACGCCAACGGGTGCTCTGACCCATTGGGAAACCGATGTGCCAGCACCGCCCCCACACCATGCTGGGAGGCGTCCGCTGCCACCACAAGTGGGACCCCCGGGGTGTATGCAGTGAGGCATGGAGCCTCCAGGAGGGCCCTTTTCAGTGACTGAAAAGCTCGCTCGCACGCAGGAGACCAGTGGAACGGGACACCTTTACGTAGCAGTTGATGTAGGGGGTGAGCCACTGTGGCTGCCTGCGGGAGGAAGCGATGATAATAGGCGATTGTCGAATGACACGGCTATCACGTCGGCCGTTTGACGGGGCCCGCCAGCAGACGGCGCGCAGCTCGCGTCAGCTGTTGGGCCGACCATGCCCTCCTGTGGCACGGCCGGGAACTACCACGGCCGGGCCCGCGCCTGCCACAGAACACCATACAGGCGCGTGCGATATGAATGGCCCTTAGGCCGTAACAACCTCAATGTCAGCCAATAATGTTCATTCTGTAGGTGCATGGCTGGCCACAGCTTGTGCACAGTAAACCATCTGACGCAGCTTGATACACAAGAATGTGTTATTAATTAAGGTGTTGGATTTCTTGCTCAGTCTCAAATTTTGTGATCCACATTTGTCTGCTATAGGCTAGCTTTGTGCAGGAATTTAATACTCTTTGCTTTCTTGGCCACACTTCTTAGAATTGCACTACTTGTGTTCATATTCACTTTGTCTCATCACAGTTGACTCATAGCTACCAGATTTGCAGATTGGTGACACCTCCATTTTCAAAATTGTTGGACTCTGTGAACCATGTAGAGGTACAAATTAAATGACATGATTCCGATATTTTTAGATGTTACAAACATCAGTATACTATTCATTAGGTACAAATTTTCACATGTGGCTTCAGTCTGTGTATGTACATTTAGGATTAAGATTTAGGCTTTCATTGGTGCCTTCAAGATGTCTCCTGTAAACAGTCTTGTTGCTGAAGGAGTTCAGATGCTACCAACATTTGCTTACTTCTGCAGTCACCATTCAACAATTTTCCAATCAAAATTAAAAGGTTGCTTGAAATTTCCACTACCAGTCACAAATATGATGTAGGTGTTAAAAAATATTTATTAGCAACATGTTTCAATGCTGTGCATCATCATCAGCTTTTGTGCCATACAAAATCTATTATTACAGGTGTACATTAATATACATTGACAAAATCTTTGTGACAATGAACATTCATATTTAAAATCTCTCTTCTTCTGTTGTCTGAGTGCATAGCAATTATACTTCTGGGCTTGCTAGCCCCACAACACAGCTCTTTTCCATACGATTTTACCACCATCACAAAAAAGACACAGTAATCATCCAACATGCCAATTTTTCTTTAGTGGCATCAAACCTCTGACACCTGCCCTCAGTTGGGAATAAAAGTTGAGCTCCACCTAAGACATGCTGCTAAGGCCTCTGCCTAACCTCCTTGAAATGTGAACTCAAAGTCTTTGTCTTAATTTGTTATGCTAATTATTGCTTTTCTGATCAGATGAAGCACCATAGGTCAGACATTTTTTTAACTTTTTTTGTTCTAATAAAACCCCGTGCCATTCCAAGCATGTGTGTCAATTTTTACCTCTCTATCTACATTATTCCGTGATTTATTAAGTTTTTAAATTTATACTGACTTTTTGATCACCCGGTACATCACCATTGGCATATTCTGTCACCAATCAGGAACAAGACAAGTATTTTGAGCAGATAGTCAGTGTAGCTATGGGGAGTCCTTTATCCCCCATAGTCGCTAACCTTTTTATGGAGAACTATGGTTGCTACAGACCTTGGTTAAAAGAGAGCATATTCTATTTTAGATGCTGAGAACTTACCATTGGAACTGCAATATCCTAAGGTTGTGTTCAGTCATAACGGATATATGGACTGATTGATTCAATGTTCGTTTGAGTTCGGGCCACCACCTAAATCAATTGAAGACACTTACAGATCTTTGGCTTTTCTACCTTATTCTGGGAATGTGTCTGTCAAGATATATAGAATATTAAACTCAGCTTCAAAGACCTGACTTTGATAATTATGAAGCAAAGCAAGCAGAGGTGAGGTTGTGGCTCCATCAACAAAGTCAAACATCCTACAGTGAAGGTATCAACAAACTGTTCTCTCATTGGGAGAAATGTGTTCATCCTCAAGGTGACAATATTGAGAAATACAGGATGCACACAGAAGTGGCAAGAAAAAATCCAAGGAGTCTCCAACCCATCTGGACACCATCTTTAAGTGAGAAAAGTTGCTGCTCTCACCGTCACTGATAGAAACTATGAGTGACTGAACCTTTATATGTAGTGAATTTCCACCCAAGTAAATTGCACATGATTTGCTCGTAGTGGCTGCCCACTGTTATGATAGAAGTTTCAGCACCTCCAGTGGTAAATCCTGTTGAAAAACAATATATCACTAAAGATTTTGACTCGTGGCTGTTTGATTCAGACGGCAATGTTTCTTCATATATTACAACAAAGGATTACATTTGTTACTCAGCAGGTATCCACTTTCTCAATTATACTGTCTGTTAGTCGTATTTCAACAGATTATTTTAACCCTTTTGACTGCTGTGGACGTCTATAGACGCAGCTCTGCACCCATCCCCTGGTGCTGTGGACGTCCCCGGGATTTTCTGTCTGTGCTGTTGACATGTTCAGACACACCGAGGCCCCACTTCCTTGGTGCTGTGGACGTTTCCAGATGCTGAGCTGTATTTCCACACCGTTTATTCAGTAGCTGTTCAGATTTTCGGCCACATATTTCAAACGTTCTTCTGCACTTACTGCTGTGGTCCTTTGTTGTTGATTACTGTTTCACATTTTGTGTTTTTGTCTAAGTACAAAAAATTAGAAATCTCTTGGACCAGCAGTCATTCCCTGTTCACAAGGAGCTATTCGCCTTTCCGCCCTTCTACTCCAGTAGCTGTTCAGTGGTCTGGCTGTACAGTTTCAGAGTGCATATTCATTTGTTGCTGTGTTCCCTTTTTGCAGAATTCGACTTCAAGTCCCATGTTTTCATCATAATAAGTCGAAAATTGAGGTTTTGTTGGGCACCTGTTTTTTCTGGCATCTTTGCGTAACGTTTGCTGGCTGAATATGGCTCACAAAATTATTTTCTTTATTTTTCTTAAGAAAATGTGTAGTTGTAGTAGATGGCCAAATTTCATTTATTTTAACAAAATATTGCCTGAAATGTAATAGCTCAAATTCACCAGAAATTCACACTCCATCTGCGCAATTTTATGCATGAAGTCAAACAAGTGCTTATATCTAATCAACTATTACTTAGATGGTTGCCAAACTTCAGCAACCTTCATAGAGGACATATGCGAATGTTCATATAAAATGTCTTCAAAATCCGTTATGGTCGAGTGGGAAAATGTTTCGAAAATAGTGACCTTGAAATGGTTCAGAAAAGAGCATACTTTAGTGACTATCCTTGAATCACAACTTTGATGAATTGAGTGCAGGACACAAATGTCAACTAGATGTTCGCCATACTCGTAGTCCCTCAGATATAAGATGCCGAACTTGAGAGAATTTGTTGGGCACCGATTTTTTTCTGTCGAATTAGCCTAACTTTTTCTGGCTGGATGTGGCTCACAAAATTATTTTCTGTATTATTCTTAAGAGAATGGGTGTAGTTGTAGAAGGTGGGCAAATTTCCTTTATTTTAACAGATTACTGCACCACCAATAATAGCAGTAACTCACCAGAAATCTCGCTCAATCTGTGCAACTTTGCACATGAAGTCAAACAAGTGACTATATCTGATCCAATATTATTTCAATGATTGCCAAACTCTTTAAATATTCATAGACAACATGTGTAAATGTACATAAAAAATTAAGAAAGAAAAAAAAAGAAAATCTTTGAAATCTGTGATGATCGAGTGGCAAAATGTTTCGAAATCAGGCCATTTGACGTGAAATGGCCAATAAGCAGTCTCAATGTGCATAATGTCTGTGTAGTAATACATCTGCAGATTCAAAGCCACGGAAAAACTGTCCAGAAACAGTGTGTGTCTGGGATCACACTCGGAAGGCGGGACAGCTGCTGACCACCCTTGGCTCGTGATCTACACCAATGGTTCTCTGGTTGATGGCTGCTTAGGATTTGCTTATCTTCATGGCGACCGTGTGGAACAGCACTCTCTGCCGAATGGCTGCAGTATTTACACTGCAGAGCTGGTGGCCATTCACAGAGCTCTCGTGCATATCCGGTCTTGCTCAGGCGAGTCTTTTATTATTTGCAGTGACTCCCTGAGCAGCCTTAGAGCACTGGACCAGTGTTACCCGCGGTCTCCCCTGGTGTTGGCCATACAGGAGATGCTTCGTGCTGTTCAACTGTCCGGGCGATCAGTGGTGTTCATCTGGTCTCCGGGTCATGTGGGTATCCTGGGCAATGAACGTGTTGACTAGCTTGCCAAGCAGGCTGTCGGTGCGTCCATTCTCGAGATCAGCCTCCCGGCCTCAGATCTCCGTTCATTGTTGAGCCAACAGGTACATCGGCTTTGGGATGCTGAGTGGCATAGGCTGAGCATGGCCAATAAACTCCGGGTAGTCAAGGACACCACAGCAGTGTGCCGCTCCTTCATGCGGACCTCTCGCAGGGATTCAGTGGTGCTGTGTCGGCTCCGCATTGGGCATACGTGGCTCACCCATGGACATCTCCTTCGTGCTGACGACTCGCCCCAATGTCGGGGTGGCTCCCATCTGACAATAGTCCACATCTTGTTGGACTGTCCCATTTTAGCTGCCTTGCGGCAGAGTCTTAACCTCCCTGATGTTTGATGTTTTATCAGTTGTTTTAGGTGACAATGCTACAATGGCAGATTCCGTTGTACGTTTTATTTGAGCAGGGTTTTTTTTTTATCATTCTCTCTAACTGGAGATTTCCTTGTGCTGCCTTGGTTGACTTTTCCTTTTTTATTCTTATGGTTGGTCAACCACAGACATCGGTTTCTGTGTTGTAAGGTGTCTTTTTGTAATCATCTATTTTCCTTTTTGATGGTGTTTAATGGACTCGGTGGGACTCCCCTTTCACTTTGCAACCTAAAACTCTGGGCGCATTTCTTTCACATCCACGGTTTTACTTTTGATACTTGGAGATTGAATGGGGGACTGATGACCACTCCAAATCCTGTCTGCTCACCGACTCAGTTTCCCGCTGGGGTTGGTTTCCCAACCCTCTGCTGAATTGCTCGGCTTAACAGGGGCACCACGTGTAGGTAGGAATTTGGAGAATTGTGGTGACAGAGGCTTCAAAAACTCTCTTGCTGAGTTCTTGTAATTGCTTATCCCCCCCCCCCCCCCCAGTTTGTGCCAGAGTCTCCCGGTGTTTGCAGAGCCCCCCCCCCCCCCCCTCCCTCCAGGTCATTTCCTGGGCCTATCCCTACTGAAATCTCAGAGCGTTAGCTCCATCTCTAATGGCCAAGCTGTCGATGGGACGTTAAATCCTAAGCTTCCTCATACGAAACAACATGTTTTAAAGAACCAGAGACACATGGGTTTAATTCTCAATATTGATGAACAATGCTACACAATTTGATTGTTTCATATAAAATACTACTCACAAAACAAATTTTCTTTATTTACTTGAAAGAACAATACTTTGTCAGTATTTTGGAACAAAAAATAATAATTTTTTTACTAATTAGTAAGTGAAATAACAATTTTAAACAACTTTCGCAAATGTTTTACTGTGTACCGTGTATAGTACACACTGAACCAGCTGTCATGTTTTATATTTATTACTTGCTGAGTGACTTATAAAACATAAATATCTTAATTAAATACAAGTACAAACATTAACATATACTAAATTTTGTTCACTGAATATTAAGTCCACCAAAATTGATTGGAAAACGAATATGCCGGTGGTAGGAGAGTCTCTTAGTTGCCATAGGCAACGCAGGTGGCAAAATCATTGCAATGTCCTTATGTGAAACACAGACTATGTCTTCTGCAACTGGGAATACAATACCAGTAATTTGTTTTGCTTTTCCGAAGGTGTGAGACTCGATACTCATTACCACAAACTACTGACTTCAAGGCTTTAGCTACAAAATATACATTGTTTTGGAATTTCACAAAATGTAGTCGTCAAACATAACGTCCCACTTCGAGTTAAAAAGATCTAATGATACACTTATTATCTCTGTTTCAGTGGATGGCCTTCATCTTTATCACTTTCAATTGAAATTGTTTTACTTACACACTACTATTTTTTTATTGTTGACTCTCTTCATTTCTCTTTTCTCCTTTATTCCAGCTCTGTACTTTTCCTCCAAGTCTTCTCTTCAATAGCTGCTCGCTTAGGAGGAGTCATACATCCATCTGAGGCCAATGGTCCTGTTTCACTGTGTACCACACACAAGTGTTTCACTGTGTACCACACACAAGTGTTTCACTGTGTACCAAAGTCACCATAAACTAAAAAGTTAGTCACAACTCTTAACCTACGTACCTACCAAATCTACAACTTTTCAATATATAGCTAAAGATGTGTACCTTATCACAAAACATAATATTTATTTTAGCTGTATGTTATGTAGAAAATATTAAACTTACAAAGAGACGTTAACTGTAACTTCTGACCACCAAAAACCAATAATAAGAAACAAGAATAATCAACCAAACTGTCCACTATTACAGTCAAAGATGTATTTTATCATAATAAACATACAGGGATACCAACAAGTAGAAATAGTTACTAAAACCAATTGAGATGGAATGTATCACTGTGTACTGTGTTTCACTGTGTACTACTCTCCCCTACTTCAAACTTATGTAGCATTGTTCATCAATATTGGGAATTAAACCCATGTGTCTGTGGTTCCTTAAAACATGTTGTTTCGTATGAGACCGGTTTCGAATCTTTACTAGGAACCGGTATTTTTAAAAGAAGTGTCGAATATACCCTATTTTCACCTTCTCACAAAAATCGTCATGTTTACTTATGACAATTTTGTAGAACATTGGAAAATAGTAGGAGGCTGACATTTTTGTGCCATTTCCCTGTGCTGCCAACCTATTAAGTATTAAGTTTCATGTTCAGCATACTTTAGCAGATATAAGAATCCAAAGTTTAACACTTTTTTCGTATCGTGATTTACGCGTTCAAATTTAATTCAAATTATCTGGCATTGTTAGCCAGCATTGGATGATTAAATGCACTTTTTTTGCAGTTAAAATAATTGTCTTTCTATTCAGCCCAGTTATGAAAGTTTTATTGAATATAGTTTTTTTCAAAATAATGTCGAAAATACCGCATTTTTTTATCATTTTCTAGAATCTTCAAATTTGCAATTAATTGATTCCGTATTGGAAATCGGTAAATAAACAAAACTATATGTCTGACAGCCTTGTATTGTTAGGTTACCACATGCCAAGTTTCATGTTCGCCATAGTCTTAGTCCCCGAGATATAAGACGCCAAACTTGGAAGTTTTTTTTGTGCCGATTTTTTTTTTTTTTTTTTTTTTTTTTTTTTTTTAGCAACTTTGACTGACTTTTTCTGTCTGTATATGCCACGTAAATTTATTGTCATCATTATTCCCATGAGAACGCATACAGTTGTACAAGATGGCGAAATGTAATTTCTTTCAACGAAATATTGCCCGAGCTATAACAGCTCAAAGTCATCAGAAATTCACGGTCGCGCATGGCGTCAAACAACCAACTATATCTTGGCCACTAATGCTTCAACGAGAGTTAAAATTTAGCAATGTCCATAGGGGACATGCACAAATGTTTATATAAAATCTTAACAAAATCCGCGATGGTCGAGAATTGAGTGCTAGATTAGTTGACATGGAATGACCCAGCTGGTTGATGTGACAGAATTGTTTAAAACAAATCTCGAGGTTTATGTTAGGTGGAGAGGCGAAGAAAATGAAGTAGAGAGCTGAAATGCTGGTTTTTGTGTTCGGATGATCTGCATCATAGCCCAAGGTCTATCTTCATTTGGGAGCACCAGTATGGTTGTGAATTTGTGATGCCAAAGAATGTGAAAGCTGAAATAGTTGGCTCACATTATGGAACGGTCTGTAGCGATGCCCAGGGTCTATTTTAGGGTGGGAGGCAACAGTGTAGTTGTGAGTTTTTGAAGCAAACAAATGTGAAAACTGTAATAGATATCTGAGGTGATAGAATGTTTTGAAGCGCAGCCCAATGCCTTTAGGTTGGGAGGCAACAGTTTGGTTGTGAGTTGGCGAATGCTTGCTTTAATTGCTTAGCCAGTTCAGCGTTGATTAGAAATGAGTCAGCGTGTTCAGTTGGAATTTCTATATGTTTTTAAGGGCGATAAGCAGTTAATAAAATTGATGGAAAGTGGATTCATCATGAAAGAGAGTATGTGTGAGGTAATGGTTAATGAAACTTGTGTGCAAGAAGACGTTGTGTGACAGTTTCATTTGAAAGTGTCATCTAACAAGCAATAATGATTACAAGAATCAGTGTTAATACAAAAAAGTTCCTGGTTTGCAGGTAGCAAACTACCATCTTAACGACACATTCATTGTTATTTGAGTAACAAATACACTTCCTACGAGTAAAAAAACTTGCTCTTGATGGGTTGTTGATTGAAAAAGAGTACTGCAGCGATGTTTCAATTTCTGTTGTTTAGAGAAAAATGAAGTACGCAGTGGCAAATATGTAGTAGTAGAAACTGATTAATGTGTGTTTGGCAGAAGAAATATTGCAGTCGCAATAAACCACCATGGCAATGGGTATATGGCACTGTTGATTAATGGACCAGGAAGTTCTTTTCGCATTTTGTGAACCAAAAGTTCAAAGGAACCACTTTTGGAAATGATCAATGATAATATATTACCTGGGACAACAGTAGTGACTGATTATTGCAGTTCTTACAAGTGACACATTCGCCTGAGCCCAGGCATGTAGCTGTCCTTGGCCACGGGCGAGGTGTGAACTGAGCTTTCCTATTGGTTAAACAATTTCTATGTTTCGGAGATACCTGTCATTGCCAACATTTTCTCCACAATTAAGATACTTTTCACTACAAATTAATGAAAGTGTCAGAGATACCGTGAAATATTGTTACTTATGATATAAACCTTTTTCCTGTCATTTTTATGCATATTACACGTATTTAGAGCACATATTTCGATTTAAACGGTAGGGGGTCCATTACGTAACTTTTACTGAATATTCTTATAGGAACTCAATATCTGCCCTTCCAGCTTAACAAAAAATGAAACACAAATTTCTATAACAAGTTGTTTCATGAATTCATCCATATAAACATAACCTTTCGAGAGTGTGTGTATTGAGGTGCTGAAAGAGTCTACTGTCATCTCTAATACTAGTGGCGTAACAGGTAATAGAGGAGCGTAAATTAAGGCAGACAGTGTTGAATTCAAAGCTACCTCTCTTCCTATTTTTTACTGTGTGTACCAAGTCTCTGAAAAGAGAAAAACGGTAAAATTTCGGATATTTTGCAAGCAAATTATTAAATCTTGTATGGGAATAATAACATAGCTGGCCAGGCCTTACTACATATCTGTTTTGTTGTACCTTAATTCAGGTATTTTTACTCAACTACCCATAGTCCACGAAATGCATGATATACCTGAGAAATTATGAAACTGCAAAAGTAATTTCTAATACAATTATTATTATTATTATTATTATTATTATTGTTATTATTATATTATTATTGCTGTAATAGCAAAAAGTCGAGAAATAATTCCATAAGAGAACCCTGGGGCATCTAGATAGATCTGTTTACGTTCAGATTTCCCTCGCCCTACAACAGTCAGGTGTTCTCTGAAAAGGTTACAGTGGCATTGCGATATGAGTGTAGTTATCAGTTGTTATTTCCTTACCTGAAGTTCTTTTACTTATATTCCAGTTTCGTATTGAATGTTGCATAAAAAGGGTAAAGCAGTCAACAATCCGAAGATTGGTTTGAACATCACAGTGCTTTACTAGGCATGGTCCTGTTTGGAGGTGGTATGCCGTTGCCTTCCTCCGACCTTCGAACCGACTTACCCAGCCAGTTATAGGGGGACCTACAGTTTAATGTGGGTTCCGAACCACGGTGCAACTCGGTATTTTTCACATGAGCAATACTTCCAGAGGTGAAATAAGTGAAAAGTGACAGATAAAAATCCTAGGACCTGGCGGGGATCGAACCCGCGACCTTTGGATTTGTAGTCTGACACTCTACCACTGTGCAACCGAGGCACTGATACTTAAAAGTTGTTTTAGATCTATTCATTGCGTTGTACGATGAAGATGGAAAGAACTTGAAATAGCAACAGTTCACCAAGTTGAGTGTGATGCTGAGATTCTCTACGACGACTCCACAGAGTGTTATAGTTTTACCCCTGACACATTTGTAAGAATAAACCACCATATAGATGTGAGTATGATTAAAGAATTTGCGAAGACTATCTATGGGCTGATTATGGATAACCCCATACTACCATTACATGGGATTACACCCTAGACTTAATTTCTGCCTGCTAAAGAATAATAAGTTCCATTATTTCATAGCAAAAATCCATTATTGCATTTTTCTGTAAACGACTCAGTTTCTTTTGCTATGAGAAGGTGATCCGTAAGTGTTATAACTAATCACACCATCGTTCACTCTCATTCCTACCCCAGACACTCGCTATATATGTATCAGAATTAAGAAACGTCGAGATTCTTTTTTCCTGAGAATCCTATGTGAGACTCATGTGTATTACAATGGCTCAACCATAGGCTAAATTCCAACTGGCGACCTCCGTCTGGGTGTGAACCAAGCTTTACATTCCTCAGGCAATTTTTTCATAATCAGCATTGCGTTGACTATGTTTTGTTGAGTAAAAATTCCTGAATTAAAGTACAACAAAACAGATATGTAATAAAGCCTGGCCAGCTATATCACTATTCTCATAAAAGATTTCATAATTTGTGTGCTAAATATCGGACATTTCATCGTATTTTGTTACTTATTGTTCGGTATAGGCTTCAAGAATGCATTCCAAATAGCATCAACTATATACGGATGGGTTCATGGCCAGTTATCTGATAATGTTCTGGCAACCTTAGCCCACATGTTTTCCATGGGGTTCAGATAAGCAGACCATGGTGACCAATGTAGGACAACGAGGCCTGTGTTAGATAGCAGTTTTTGAACGATAGCCGATTTAAGGACACTGAATGATCTTCCTGCAGCATTCATTCTCCTTTGCCGTACAGCATTCGTATTGAAGACTGCAAAACATTATTAATTATGACAGTACTGCATGCCATCAAGGTTTCTCCTCACTCCTGTGGAATACTCCTACTCATCTCACAGAAATCCATCCCCAAACAGGAAACCGATAGCCGCCCACTTCTCTTTGTCGCTAGATATTTTTTGCAATGTCTTGTCGATCGCGGCCAGTATACCACCCTTGGACGGTCATTGCTCGTGGAAATCACCTTATCATTGGTAAAAAGAACGTTTATCCATGCCATGTACGAATGAAACTCTTGCAAATGCCAGTTAGTGTTAGAATTTTCCTCACTGAGTATCTGTTTTGTAGTGCATCCTTTTGCGTGCAGTCCAGATTCCCTCAGCCTTAGACGAACTGTGCTGCTGTCGACACAACTGCTTCGCGTTCAAAAAGGGAACCTCTCTGGAATTAACGTGCAAGCTCTTCATCCTGCTGGTGTGTGCTCAGTCTCTTCCTGCCTGATTGTGAGCCAGAACTTCTGCCGGTAGTGCCTCGTTCGACGTAATTTTTTCATAATATCTTTGCAGCAGTAGGTGGCACACCATACCTCCTGCCAGCCTCTCTAAGTGATAAATGGCCTTCTTCAATCAGAGCAACAACTCTGTCTCCCACAGACAGCTCCCAGTGAGCCACTGCAACTGCCGCGACGTGTTTGCTGCTGGTGCTCTTACGCTAACGCCCCAGGAGGAACTAACTACATTGCCACCAAAAAGAACCCCAGTGGTGACAGACTAGATGGCACATCTCTGCTCGTAAGCATATGTCATATTTTCCTCTTGTCACTTTTCCAGTTGAAAGACGTTCAAGTGCCGGTAGATGGTCTGAATTGCATTTATTTTTCATTTTCTTTCTGCCTTCATACATGAATTGTAATCAAAGAGGAATATTTTTCGTTATATCAAATTCATCTCTCTCTTCCCCTGCACTGATTACACCTGCATCCGCTCTAAAATGTGTAAAACATTAATTATTGATTCACCTTCAATTTTCTGTTTCTTATCTCTTACTCTTTCTTTCCATGCTCCTGCGCTCTAAGGAGCCTTGCTGTGGAGGTTCGAGTCCTCCCTTGTTTATGGGTGTGCATGTTGTCCTTAGCAAAAGTTATAGTAGACTGTAAGTCTAGACCGATTATAACAGCAGTTTGGTCCCATAGCATTACAAACATATGAACAGTTTCTCTCTCTTTTACTCCGGTCTCGCTTTCCTTTTGTTCCATTCTTCCAAAAAGACTAAAGAAATCAAGCAGTTTAAGTTGAAATTCTAGTTCCTCTCTCTACTTCACCTCTCTTTTACTTTTCCCCTCGATCATTCCTCCCGACAACTATGAAACTGTTTACATTTAAACCATTGCATTCATCGCCCATCTTTTGATTTTTATTCCTTTTGCTTTCCTATAATATGGGACATTTACGTCTCGGAAATTTCGTGTCAAGATGAGAATTCGCAGGGGCCAATAAAGTCGATCCTCTACAGAATTCTTGAGTCGAGCGATATGCATGATCTGGCAACACTGTAGAATGCGGAAGTATCTGGAGGAAGTGTAGTCCACTACTCGAAAAGGAAACATGGTCTCATGGTAAATGTCGCGCCGTTTATACACAACCTCACGAGTTCGCATTCACCTTCCAACATTTTTTTAATAACAGTATTTCGGCTGTCTACGTTATCAAATTGAGGGAACATCAAATGTATTTCGCCTCGCAGCCTAACCCACCAGTGTTTACTGCTGGGAGTTCAAATGTTTAAATGTTTGTAAATCTCTGGGACTTAAATACCTTGGTTATCAGCCCCTAGGCTTACAAACTACTTAAACTAACGCCGTGATGGAGTAGCCGAGCGGTCTGAAGCATCTTGCTGCGGAGCACGTGGTTGCTCGCCATGGAGGGTCAAGTCCTCCCTGGGGCATGGATGTGTCTGCTGTCCTTAGGTTAGTTTAGTTTAAGTAGTTTGTAAGCTACGGACTGATGACCAAGCAGTTTGGTCCGATAGATTTACAAACATTTGAACAAACAACTTAAACTAACTTATGCTAAGGACAATGCAAACTCCAGTGCCCGAGAGAGGACTCGAACCTCCGACGGCGAACGGCCACGCACACCGCAGCTGGGCGCGTTAGTGCGCACGGCTATTCTGCCGCGGCTCGTTTACATATCGCAAAATAAAATTGACGTGATTCGGAACTGGAATTAAAAAACGGTTTTTCTAGAGTGGAGAATGGAGATCAAGGCACTTGATCGGTTAACGTACACTGAGGCGAAGAGGAAGTACAAGCGGCTTCACCCTGTACGAATGATAGCATCTTTTACTGCTGCTGCTATCTCTTCACCACTGACCATGGGTACGACACCGTCTAAGGTATCACCTCCTCCTGTAGGCCCTAATGGCCATCAATCTTCCGCTGACTCCTCAATTAGTGGGGGGCCCATCTTTACCACCTGCTCAAACACCTTCTGTGGGGACAACTCCTCTCCAAGAATCAGGAACACCACCCCTCACCCCCAAGCCAGAGAAGGAACAGCCTCATCTGGCTCCTCTTGGTCAGAAGGAGTCCATTGGGACAATCCCTTCTGAGGCTTCTCAGAGTGCTCCAGAGGATCCTGGCCAATGGCTAAAGGATCCACAAACTGCCGGTCGAAGGGCTTCTTGCTCTTCTTCTGTCCCTGTTGCCAATTCCGAGAAGCCCTTCAAACCAAAGGGCCAGCAAGATGGAAGAAAAAAGAATCTTTGGGGGCTCTTAAGCCACGAACACCTCCATATTCTGCTACAGAAGATGTGGAGATCCTTACATCACCTGAGGATCTCACACTGAGTCCATGGATCCGATGATACTAGGCACAGCAGATACCAAACAGTTAGCGGCAACTCTCCTGGTGGAATAATCAGCTCCTAATTTCCTTTCATCATCATGGCCTTCCAACTTGGAGACAATGTAATTTTACAGTGGAATTGTGGCGTCTTTTTTCACCACCTTGCTGAGCTGCGCTAGTTATTGTGTTGTCACCCTGCATGTTGTTTAGCCCTGCAGGAAACACGATTTCCTGTCCAGTGGACCCCCTGCCCTTGGTGGCTATTGGGGCTACTTCAAGAACGCGTCCATATATGACAGGGTGTCTGGTGGCGTCTGTCTGTATGTACTTGCCACTGTCCCCAGTGCCTCTCCACACCACTCAAGAGGCAGTGTTTGTCAGAATCTGGTTAGTGCAGGAATTAACCATCTGCAGCTTATGTCTTTCCCCGGATGAGGTCCTTTCTCTAACTGTCCTTACTGCTTTGGTCACCAAACTTCCCTCACCATTCCTCCTTTTGGGGGACTTAAGTGCTCACCACCCATTGTGGGGTGGAACGCAGACCACAGCCCGTGGTAGGGATGTTTAGACGCTTTTTGCAGGGCAAGACCTCTGCCTCCTGAATACTGGTGCCCCCACGCATTTTTGCATGGTGCGAGACACATACTCAGCCATAGACCTCTCTATTTGCAGCCCGAGCCTTTAACCACATCTGAATTGGAGAGCCCATGATAACCTATGTGGAAGTGAACATTTCTCTATTTTGCTTTCACTCCTTCAGTATCACCCTGCCGCACACTTGCCACAATGGTCTATTCATAGGGCAGACTGGCCATCATACACGTCAACAGGTGACCTACAGTATTGTCTCTGACACTGAGGGAGCTGTTCCGCAAACCACCGGTTCCCATCAGCATAAATCTGTGCCCTGGTGGACTCCGGAGATTGCTGAGGCCATCCGGGACTGACAGCGTGCACTCCAGCGCCACTGACGCCACCCTTGCATTAAACACCTTATTTCATTTAAATGTATCCAGGCCCAAGCCCGCCGGTTGATCAAGCAGAGTAAGCAGGTCTCATGGGAAAGGTACATAGTCACCATCAGTTCTCACGCCTCACCTTCGCAAGTATGGTCCCAAGTAAGGCGAAATTTTGGGTACTGCCTACTGACAGGAATACCCAGTCTCCAAATTCAGGGTAGTGTATGCACAGACTCAGCCACTATCGCTGAGTACATGGCGGACCATTATGCCCATACCTTTGCTATTTAAAGCTTACAGTGCGGCCTTTTGTGCCCTCAAAGAGCAGGTCGAACAATGACAATTATCATTTCGCACTCGCTGCCTGGAACCCTACAATGCCCTATTCAGTGAGTAAGAATTCCAGACTGCCCTCGCTACATGCCCCAATACCTCTCCAGGATCCAATAGGATTCACAACCAGTTCATTCGTCACCTTTCAGCAGAGTCCCAACGCCAACTCCTCGCCCTGTATAACCATCTGTGGGCAGAGGGAGTTTTTCTGTCACCATGGCGGGAAAGGACCGTCATTCCAGTATTGAAACCTGGAGCTGACCCATTGGTGACTGACAATTACCACCCGATAAGCCTCACCAACGTTCTTTTCAAGCTCTTTGAACATATGGTTTGTCGACGGCTACTGTGGGTTTTTGAGGATAGGGGACTCTTGGCCCCACATAAGGGGCTTTCCGTCAGGGCCGCGCTGCCATCAACAACTTACTATCACTGGAGCCTGCGATCCAAACAGTGTTTTCTGGGTGGGAACATCTTACTGTGGTCTTTTTTTTTTACCTTCGGAAGGCGTATGACACCACCTGGCGCCACCATATTCTCGCTACATTGTACAACTGGGGCATACAGGGCCAACTTCCCATCTTTCTTCAAATTTTCTTTCCCACCGCTCTTTTTTGGGTTAGGATAGGTTCCTTTTTAGTACACATTACATTTAAGAGAACGGTGCCCCTCAGTCTCCCACTATTTTTTGCTTCCGTGGTGGGATTGTTAGTATTTTCTTCCTCATTTGCCGACGACTTTTGTTTGTATTTTAGCTCGGTTAGTATTGGTGGTGCAGAACGGCGACTGCAGGGATCCATCGAAAAAGCCCAATCATGGGCCTCCGCCCATGTTTTCCAGTTCTCTGCTCCGAAAACCTGGGTGATGACCTTGTCCACATTGTAGAAACACATCGCTTCATGCTGTTCGACTCCTGGCTCATGTGTGTGTCACACCTCTGACAGCTGCGACAAATGTGTTGGTGTTATTTGAACATTCTTCGGTGCATGGGCCACACTGTCTGGGGAACCGCCTGTCCATTTCTTCTGCAACTACATAAGGCCCTAATCCAATCACGTCTGGATTCCAGCAGCATGGTGTACGATTCTGCAGCTCCTTCTGCGCTGCAGGTCTTGTACCCAGTTCACCACACTGGCGTTTGTTTAGCCACAGGGTCTTTGCGCACGATTCCAGTGACAAGTCTTCTTGCTGAAGCTGGGATTCCTCCCCTGCAATCCGCCGGCAGCAGCTACTGGGTTCTGGCATTGCTCGTATTTATGCCTCACCTGACCACCCGAATCACGGGCTTCTCTTGCCAGCTGTTGTCCTCCCTTCCACACGACAATGGCCAAGATCGCGTATCCTGATTGCGGTCAGAGTTTGTTCCCTTCTTTCATCACTTGAATCCCTTCCTACCCCTCCTACTTCCCACTACCCTTCCCATACTCCTCCTTTTTTCCATTCCTCGCCTGCAGTTTCGGTTAGACTTGTCCAGTGACTCAAAAGCGTCTGTTTCACCATTGACCCTCTATCGCCAGTTTCAGGCACTAATTGACTCATTCCTTGGTGTGGAATTTGTATACACGGTTGGTTCCCTTGTAGACGGCCGTGCTGGGTATGCATATGTTCATTGTGATCGCGTCAAGCAGCATTCTTTGCTGTGTGGTAGTAGTGGTTTCATAGCTGAGCCGGTGGCTATCTCTCGAGCTCTACAACATTTCTGAGTCTGCCCCGAGGAGTCTATAGTTATCTGTAGTGACTCCATGAGCGGCTTACAAGCCCTTCTTCCAAAGCACCATTTGGTGCAGTCTATCCAAGACGCCATCTTCACCCTTGGTGCATTGGGCCGTTCAGTGGTTTTTGTTTGGACCCTTGGCGATATTGGTACCCTGGGCAATGAACGAGTCTGTCGCCTGGCCGAGCAGGCCACCAGGAAACGGCCCTTGGAGATTGGTCTCCAGGACAGAGACCTCCGACTGCAAATGGCGCGCAAGATCCTTGGGTTGGGTGGACTTGAACGAGCCAAATAAGTTACGTTTTGGCAAGTCCTCTACAGCTGTGTGGAGGTCCTCCCTGTGGGCCTCTCGCAAGGAGTCTGCTGTTCTCTGCAGACTACGTATTGGCAATATGTGGTTAATGCACGGCTACCTTTTACGACGTGAGGACCCGCCAAATTGCTGTTGTGGCGCTGTGTAGATAGTGGACATCATCTTATTGGGCTACCCACTTTTAGCCGCATTGTGGCAGTCTTTTACCCTGCCTTCTGAGCTTCAATTGATTTTAGCTGACGACGCCTTCTACGGCTATTTTAGCTTTTATTCGCACAGCCGGTTTTTATCATATGATTTAATGGTGGTACCTAAGCCTGATATTTCAGGATCCCATCACTCAAAAAGTTTTAATCTATTGTTCCTTTTGTATTGTCGGTCATATTTTTGAGTGGTAGTTTTAGTATGGGCAATGCGGCTGGCTCATCCATTATTGTCTCTGTGATCAGTCTGCCACAGTATTCTGCTGTACTGTTATGAGTTAATATTTAGGTCTGGGCCTTTAGTATTTTATTGTTTTATGCTTCTTTTATTGCATAGTGTAGTGGTTAAGGTCATTCTTTCCACTTTGTGGGTTACCTCTGTAGGTGTTAAACGATTATTTTATTCGTGTAACCTACGCTGAGTTGCCTTTGTTTGGAACGAGGGATTGATAACCTCCTAGGTTAGCCCCCTTTAAATATCAACAGCAACAATTAGTTTATATTTTCAGTACGCCTAAGACAGAAATAAGTGAATAATTGCGACAGTTACTGATTTATGATGTTAGCGGTCGGTGCATTGATGCATTATTATTCGTGACTACGCTCTATTGCTTAAAGCTAGTTACAGAAATATGAGTAAGACTCATTGCCATATACTTTTAGATGTTCCGGTCCTCGAAAGCCGCGCTAGTTGTCGTTGCCTTCCAGTCCGCTCGCCGATCTCGTCACTTGGTATTCTTCCTGCTGAGAGCATGACCAAATCTTGGCAACATCGCGGAATAAGTTTGGCAACTCTGTTACCGACGAGTTACATCCTGGTTGGCATTAGGCTCATGAATTCACTTGATTTTTGTGTAATTTCCATCTGATTAATTTTTTACTCGTGGAGTGAAATGAGTTATAAATGCAGATAGGTCGTTACGTCCAGAAATTAAAAATAGTGTGCTCTTTTACATGGCAAAGTATAGTGCAGAAAGATCGAAAGGTGCTCAACAGCTTTTCACTGTCTGTGCGGTAACGTCGTCGTTTGAGAAATAGAAGTGGTGTTGGAGAATGGTTCTGATCCCACTGAAGTTCAAATTTCTAACTTTTTCTGTGACAGCAGCTACTAGTACCAATATTTAGGGCATACTTAAGAATACTTCGGCATCGAAAGTCTTCTAATTATTTCCAGTATTCTCTCTCATTATCTGAAACAGACTGATAATGCACAGGTAGTTTACCAATTCCATACATGTAGAAACCAATTAATACTTCCTGGAATATATCGGCAAACCTTGTTTGAAGTGCATTTTCTCCAGGAAACAAATTTTCTTCGTGATTGTTTAAGTGCTCAAAAGATAAATATTTGAGGGCACATTATCGAAGAATAAGTGAGAGTGGGACTATATCCAAAGCGGATTATTGGATTTTTGTTTTTAAAATCAATGGAAACTGTTATTGTGTAGTAGAACTTATGATGCAGTTTTGTAGGTCGTTATTCCCACTGTCCGACTGAACTATACCTCTTTTGTGTGCACCAAATGCCGTCTGTGATCACACCCCTAGTTTCGATTTGTTAGTGCATAACACTGTATCTGAGATTACATTCCGTCATCTGGAAAGATATCGTAGTCCTCATACGCAAGATATGTTCACTTGTAGTTTTGTAATTTTGTTAGTGTTGAGTCACCATTACTGCATTTCTGTTGAACGTCATCAATTCGTTCATTGTGCATTCCTAACCACCATTGTTACTAATAGCGAATTAAGATGCCTTTTTGCTAACGTCTGAAGAATAAATTAGTCACCACTTTAATGTTTGGCACTTTTAGTTTGAGCAAGCAGTATACCTATACCGACTTCTTGACCTGGACAATGAATGAAAATGTCAATACAATTCATCACGTGCGTCTATTATCGATACTTGTTGAATGTGGTAAATCTTTCATGCAGAATCGATCTATGTTGAAACAAGATAATCATTTTCCTTCGTGTTTAGCCCACAAGCAGTCGTGCATGATAGTACAAAGGTTTCGAGATCCAAAACATAACTGGTATATAAATACTAGAACTTCAAGTAAGGAAATACAGTTGCCACGGTTCCTCGCCGACGGAGGTTAGTGTTCTCCCTCAGGCATGGATGTTTGTGTTGTCTTTAGTAGAAGTTAGTTCAAGTAGTTCGTAAACCTAGGGACTAAAAACCACTTTACTGCCATAGATGTGCAAACATTTGAATTTGAAATACAGTTGTTGACCCTTTCAGTCCCACATTACGAAGTCAGCTTTGGAAAAATTAAAATGCAGTGTCTTCTGTATTAATACCTTGCAGTAAACATCAAAATATGAGTCTTAAAACTTTTGGTCGACCTATTGATTTTTTATGTGATGTATTTAGTACACAGCACAGACGTTTGTATCGAAATATTTTGTTACTTGGACGTTACTTTGTTGATGGTTAACAAAAAATGTTCAAATGTTTGTAGAGCTTATGGGACGTAACTATGGGATCATCAGTCCCTAAACTAACAAACTGCCGGCCGCGGTGGCCGAGGAGACTGAGTCGCTTCAGTCACGGTCTGCACGGCCACTACGGTCGGGGGTTCGAATCCCCCCTCGGGCATGGATATTTGTGCCGTCTTTAGTATAAGGTAGTTCATAAGTAGTTTGTAAGTTTAGGGACTGATGACCCCGTAGTTAAGTCCCATAAGCTTAACAAACATTTGATTTTTGAACTAACAAACTACTTATGAACTAGCTAATACTAAAGACGGCACAAACAACCATGCCCGAGGGGGATTCGAACCCCCAACGGGGAACGGCCTGGCGCATCGTAGCATAGCGCCTCAATGCGCTCGGCCGCTCCGCCGCGGCTGATAGTTAACTGACAGATCAATAATGCTAGCATAATCTTCGCCACAGCACCAAAGACAAGAATAATAGAAACCACACTCACGCTCACACTCTCAGCCACGTACAGACGTCAACGCAACACAACCTCCAAGACGGACGGATTAATGCCTCAGAAGTGGCTACACGCCGTACCAAGCCGTAAAATGTCGTTCTAGAAGAATGTTGTTCGTCAGCAGAAATGCAGCCGCGGTGGAGTAGCCGAGCGGTCTAAAGCACCTCGCTGCGGAGCGCGCGGTTGCTCGCCGTGGAGGTTCGAGTCCTCCCTGGGGCATGGGTGTGTGTTTGTCCTTAGGTTAGTTTGTAAGCTACGGGCTGATGACCACGCAGTTTGGTCCGATAGATTTACAAAACATTTGAACATTTTGAACAGAAACGCAACTTTAAGGGTTGATGCACAAAATACGGTATAAATTAACTTTTAATACGATGTTGTGCTGGAACAACACTGGGAACGAAAGGGTTAAATAGACTCACAGCGCCAGGGCCGGCGGAAGGGGAAAATATCACCCGGACAAAGAATCCATATGGCGCCCCCTACTAGAGTTGTGGCGATTCGTCAATGAGTCGTTCATTTGAACGAATACAAATAAAGAATCGTAAGAATCGAATCGTGATTCGGACGAATCGTCGTTCAAAAGAATCGTCTGTCTCGTGACGATTCTTAAGTTCCAACGATTCACGATTCGAAGGCGATTGCCGAATCTTGCCGAATCGTGCCGAAGAGGGGGGGACGATTCGTCGTTCAAAAGAATCGCCTGTCTTACGATTCATGACTCGAAAGCAAGTGGCGAATCGTGCCGAATGATTACGAAAGCCAGAAAGCGTGTGAACAAAGGAAGCACAGAACGAAGATCGTGAGCTGTTAATTATTAGCCTATTCACGAATCACACATAACACAAACAAAACGCAGCGAAATACACAGCTGCCAATACATACGAATATACGTCTTTTATAAAGTTTACATATTATGTATTTAAACGAGCAATCCTTACACATTTATATTTCGCGTATCCCGGAAATGGCTGTAACATTTAGATTATATTTTGTGTTTAGAGAGGTTTAAGCTTTTCGAGTTCATCTACGTAGTTATATTTTTTGTACAAAATTAATTGTACAAAAATATTCTTTTTATATAAAAACGCGATTTTAAATGTTTTTAAAGCCATCTCAAAAATCTTATTTGCCATTTTGGTTTTTACATTATCAGCTTTCCTGAAAGAAACCGATTTTAGAAAAAAGAAACATTTTAATAAACGTGAATTTCTTGTATCTCGAAAGAAATTTAATATTTAGAAACGGATTTTTATTTTTAATGTTTATTTCGTGTTTCCTTCAACTAATTGATTTTACATAAGTATCTTATAATGATTAGATACCTTATAATTACCATAGATTCAATTATATTTATATTTAAATTGCCGAAGTATTCAAACAGAACGAAAAAAAAGTTATAAGGTTACTGCAGCATTCGAAATAATTGTCCTACGTTCACTAAACCTGCAACGCTAGTGAATGAGCTATGATGACAGCAGAAATAGTTGGTAGTGTAATATTTATTTAGAACCTTCACTAAATTTCAGACTATTTTCTCGAGAATTTTTGAGAGCTGAATCGAATGGCTTTGCCTCATTATTATTTTAAGTCTGAACTTTACGCATCAAAAATATTAAAAAATCCTATACCCATATTGTCACCTTTTCGGCATTTTGTAAGAATTATGCCGTCGCAGACCAGAAACAATCGTGAACGAATCGTAGTAACAGATGCAAAAGGTTAAGATTCCAACATCCATAACACTGACATGTATTGCCATCTATGAGCAAGATGTAGAAGTAAGAATCGCGCCAATGCAGACTAAAGAATCGCGAAAGAATCGTGAACAAATCGTAGGAATCGATTCACAATGTGGGATTGAATCGCAAGAATCGATTCATAAAAAAGAATCGTGTTGCCCAACTCTACCCCCTACAACCCATTGGTATTACTGATTTCAAATTTGCAGTGCTACCTTACAGATAGCTGATTTTAAAGGATAGTTCCTTGAACTCTATAACTATAATTATAAGAATCAATTATCAAACTGAGTAAGATCGTAACTTTTGTCTGTTAAATACACAGTAAGTTTTGGTTAACTATATACGAAACAATTATTTACACTTGAGCATGCAGAATACTCTACGTCACTGATTAGAAATTTACAGAACGATTCAAGAAACAACGATTTATATAAAATTAAGATTGGTGATGCGATACAGCATCTATTTACACATATATACATAAACAACCTTGTTAACTGCAAAAGAGAACACAATATGAACAAAAGAATATACAGCGTTGTACAAAGATTTGGTAATACAAATAATACAACCAGTAATATAGTTTTATATCTTCATACAGTTTTGTGACTGCGTAGTCTTTCCCGGCGTAATGATTGATAATATTCTTTTCGGGTTTCCTGCCGGATAAATACGTCATCTTGACAGTTTTAATGCAAATTGTCCTTCGAGTTGTTTACAAAGCTAAGTAAAGTTAACTTTTCGTGAGTTTTTCTCTGCAAAGTCTTTAATTGAAGTTGGTTAATACACATCTAACGAGTAAAAGTCTTATCGCTTTGGTAGATGTATCATATCAGTGTTGGTATAGAATGTAATTATTGCTACTTATATCAATGGGGAAGGAACTTTCTTTGAGCCTGGAGTTCGTCGCCTATCTGAGAGGCCGCCACCATACCCACCCCAGCCTGCTACGTGTGTAAACACCTCTTCTCTATTGAACGTAATAAAACGAAAATACGTTACGTAATGTAGGCCTACTTACCTGTACTGTGTTATCTTTTGGAATATTTGTTGATTTCTTGCTGTTTTCCTCATTCTCTGGTTCTACCGTTTCATTTCCATTATTTTCTGTTTCAGAAGTACGAAAGAATTTCTTTAATGCTGCTGCCTTTTTATCATTTTCAGCCGCTAATTGTGCTCTTCTTTTTCTGTATACATTACCAGAAGGCTTCTTTTTTCCGACATGTTGATAAAGAACACATTAACGCAACGATTCTTCTATTAAGAGTCGAAATTCAGGAGACAAAAGAACAACACGCACACTACATGTACATGACTTCTGATTGATAATTTTCTTTCACGAGACAATTGACAGTATAGACAGGAGAAATTTCTTTTTGGTTGCCTATAACTCAATATTGTTTGTGTGTATTGTTAGAGCGGCCGACATAGCTTTGTCGCAATTGTCGGCACCACGGCGGTTGTAATTGTCATAGCGTGTTATTGTTGCTCAAAACTCCCAACTCTCAACAATAGCCTTTAGCTTTGTCAGCAGATAATTTTTTTATAGACAAATAAGGTGAAGGGATGAAGGAATTTCCTTTATAGGAGATACAAGAAGAAACCGAGGTTGTTATAAAGTGAGGCCTATGACTTGAGGTAATAACCAATGTTGCTACACAATTTATGAAAAATTAATTTTTAGTTCACTGTTTACAATAATATAAATTTATCAAAGATTTTGGCGCCCCCCAAACTCCCCTAAAATTTGGCGCCCCATCCGCCGGTACTGCACAGCGCCATGTCGCGCCGCAATCACTTGGTCGAAAGGCGGATGACGTGTGATGGCCGTTGCCGTGTGTCGGTAGCCGGTGGCCGTTGTCGGCGAAGAATCAAGGGAGCGTAAACGGTTGTCACTTTGATGCAGTCAAGAGTTCTTTTGTGCAGTTAATTCTGGAAGATTTCGCTGTTGCTGGTGGCTTAGGAAGTAGCTGAGGTTTTATCAGACTGATAAAACATCGTGCGAAATTGTACTCGGCGCATTCTCTGAGAGTTACTTCGAACAATTAGTTCATGAGCCAACTACAATTGTAAATGGATGTCAAAATACACTTGATCTCTTAGCAACAAATAATCCTGAGCTCATAACGAGCATAAAAAAGGATACAGGTATTAGTGAACACAGAGGTGTCGTAGCGAGATTGAATATCGAAAGTCCCCAAGTTACCAAAAATAAACGAAAAGTATATTTGTTCAGGAAAGCAGATAGAAATAAAATACATGTCTTCTTAAAAGACAGCTTCCACTCGATTCTAACACTAAACGTAGGTGTAGACCAGATGTGGCTCAAATTCAAAGAAGTGGTATCGACAGCAACAGTTTTATACCAAATAAATTAATAAAAGAAGGAGGTGATCCCCCTTGATACACAAAACAGATCAAGACACTGATGCAAAAGCCAAGGGAAAGGCATGCTAAATTTAAACGAACACAAAATCCCCAGGATTGGCGATCCTACACAGAAGCTCGATATTTAGCGAGGATCTCAATGCGAGATGCCTCCAATATTTATCACGACGAAACTCTTTCTCGAAATTTGACTGAAAACCCAAAGAGATTTTGGTCATATGTTAAATATACTAGGGGCAAAACACTAAACAATACTCTCACTACGTGATAGTAATGGCGATCCTGCCGATGACAGCGCTACAAGAGTTACTAAACATAGCTTTTAGAAACTCATTCACCAAAGAAGACGAAACCAATATTCCAGATTTCGAATTACGAACAGAGTCCGTAATGAGTAACGTAGAAGTAGATATCATCGGAGTAGTGCAGCAACTAAAATCACTTAACAAGAACAAGTCTTCTGGTCCGGACTGTATACCCATTAGATTTCTATCTGATTATACTGAAGCGATAGCCCCTTACTTAACAGCCATATACAACCGCTCTCTCAAAGAAGGATCTGTACCAAAAGATTGGAAAGTTGCACAGGTCACACATATATTCAAGAAAGGCAGTAGGAGTAACCCACCAAACTACAGACCTCTTTCATTGACGTCAGTTTGCAGCAGGGTTTTGGAACATATCATGTATTCAAATATTATGAATTACCTCGAACAGAATTATCTATTGACCCAAGGTCAACACGGATTTAGAAAATATCGTTCTTGCGAAACACAACTAGCTCTTTACTCACACGAAGTGATGAGTGCTATCGACAAGGGATCTCAAATTGATTCCGTATTCCTTGATTTCCTGAAGGCTTTTGACACCGTACCTCACAAACGGCTATTAATCAAATTACGTGGTTATGGTATATCGCCCCAAATTTGCGATTGGATAGGGGATTTCCTGTCAGAGACGACAATGTTCGTAGTAATCGACGGTAATTCATCGACTAAAACAGAAGAGATATCGGGCGTTCCATGGGGTAGTGTTATTTGTCCTCTGCTGTTCCTTATTTACATAAACGATTTAGGGGAAAATCTAAGTAGTTCTCTTAGGTTGTTTGCAGATGACGCCGTCATTTACCGTCTAGTAAAATCATCTGAACCCCCCAGGGGGCCCACAGTTCTTTTGTGGGTACGTGTGTGGCGCGCACGGGGCCCCGAGCCGGAGCAGCCTTTCTTCTGCCCCAGGCTGCTTCACTGTCCCTCCCGGTTTATGCCTTCGCCCGGAGACGGGCATATTTCGTGAGCTACTGTGGTTCTTGTTGTGGTTTTTCTTCCTTCGTTCCTTCCCTTCTTACCCTTTGTTTTCTGTCTTTCTCTCCTTGTACTCTCCTAGCCTTCTCCTCATTAGTCTCCGCTTCGGCGTTTGAGACACTTCTTCCTTCTTTCTCTTCATTTCCTATCCTCTTCTTCTTTCCTCCCTGTGCGTGTCTGAAGGCCGACCCACGCATTATCGTGCGTAGCAGGTGACGGGGTAACGCGTAATTCCCCGCCCCGGGTAGACAAGTAGGGCACGTACGTACCCCCTGGTAAAGGCCAGGCCCAGGGAGGGGTGATTACCCGAGCTGGTACCTTCCGAACGTGCCGATTGGTCCCTCCGTCAGTTCTCGGGAGGTGTGACCTGAGGTGTGAACAATCACCTAAGGCGGGTAAGCCCTCGGAGAGGGCCCCCACTAGGAAGGAGCGCGCCATCGGAGACGCCGGTAATCACGGGGGACACTTCCGCGATGACTTCCTTATCTTCTTTCGTGACGTTGACTCACAAACGTAAGTTGGACTCGCCTCAGCCTAAAAAGACTCTGCCTAATGTGCCTAAATTTCTGGTTGTCTCTCGCACCGACGGAAAGGATTTCAATTCTGTCAATCCTTTCGTTATACAGAAAGGTGTAGATGCAATTGCTGGCCCTGTTAAAACCTGTTCACGTCAGCGCAATGGCACATTGTTGCTGGAAGTGGACAGTGCCTTCCAAGCCCAAAAACTTATACGTACTACGTTGTTGCACACGTTTCCCGTTAAGGTAGAAGCACACCGCACACTCAACTCGTCAAGGGGGGTAGTTTTTACGAGATCCCTTGACGGGCTGTCTGATGAAGACATCCAATCGTATATGTCCGATCAGGGTGTGACAGCCGTCCACAGGGTGATGAAAAAGGTCGATACCCAATTGACACCGACTCGTACTGTGTTTTTGACGTTCGACAGAGTTGACCTCCCGTCGAAGGTCAAAGCAGGGTATGAAGTCATCTCCGTCCGACCTTATGTACCTAACCCAACGCGCTGTTTTCAGTGCCACAGGTACAACCATACCCGTGAACATTGCCCAAATGCAGCAAAGTGTGTCACTTGTGGTAGGGACGCCCATGAGGGGGATTGCCCACCTCCGTCCCCTCACTGCCTAAACTGCAACGGTGACCATGCGGCTTCCTCTCGCGACTGTCCTGTATACAAGGATGAGAAGGTAATCCAGCAAATCCGGGTTACGGAGAAGGTATCAACATCTGCCGCTCGTAAGTTGTTGGCGAGTCGAAGGCCCACTGTCCTCCCAGCGGGTACATACAGTAAGGTACTCACCTCACCTCGACCTACCAAAGATTCCAGTACCCAGACATGTGATTTCACTTTCGCTGACACAGTTGTGCGATCCGCCAGCCCGAAGATTGCCCGTTCCACGTCCCCGCTTCCTCCTGCTGCTTCTAAGGTACAGTCTTCGTCAACATCTAGTAAACCGCGGGCACCTAAACAAGATGCCCGGACCTTGAAAAAGGAACCCGTCCGCGAGGATTTTCTGCGTTCTCAGGCTTCCCAACCGTCAACTGCCTCTTCCCGCCGTCACTCTTCCAGAAGAGCTGACAAGAAAAAGAGTTCCTCTCCTTCCCCGCCGAGGCGTGACCCATCTGTCGCGCCGTCCAACAGTTGCCGGCCTCGGCCGTCTTCTGTTTCACCGGGACGCTCCGTTTGCCGGGCGCCCGGCCCTTTACCGGCGGTGGAAACTGCCCCTCCTGATCAACTCAGGGAGGTGGCAGGCGCGTCGGTCGAACCTATGGACCACGACCCTTTGCCCCTGGACAGCGATAGCAGTGCTCCCTCGAAATCCGGTCCTCAGCGGCCGTCGAGGTGACCCCGCTCGCTACTTGGTTTTTATCCTTATTTCTTCTCTCATTTTTATCATGGCGCTCCTTCAATGGAACATTCGCGGCATTCGTTCTAATCGGGAGGAGTTAAAATTACTCCTTCGATTGCACTGCCCGCTTCTAGTCTGCCTCCAGGAAACTAAGTTGCGTCCACGTGATCGTGCAGACTTTCCACACTACACCTCTGTGCGGTTCGACCTGCCACCTGTGGAAGGTGTCCCAGCCCATGGAGGGGTTCTGATGCTCCTTCGAGACGACGTCTATTTCCATCCCATTTCCTTGCACACTCACCTACAGGCAGTTGCCGTCCGCATCACCTTATCCACATTTACCTTCTCCCTCTGTAATATATATTCGCCATCGTCATCTGCCCTTACTAGGGCAGATTTGCTGAACCTTGTTGACCAGCTCCCTTCACCTTTCGTGTTGGTAGGCGACTTTAATGCCCACCACCCCCTATGGGGCTCTCCGGCACCTTGTCCGAGAGGCTCCCTTTTGGTGGACATTCTCCACCACCTCGATCTTGTCTGCCTCAACACCGGTGCACCGACCTTCCTTTCTGACACAACACACACTTATTCCCATATAGACCTCGCAATATGCACTCCTCAGCTTGCCGGTCGGTTTGAGTGGTATGCACTTTCTGACACGTACTCGAGTGACCATTTCCCTTGTATCATCCACTTCCTACATCATTCCCCATCTCCACGTCCCACCAGTTGGAACATTTCTAAAGCCGACTGGGGGCTTTATTCTTCCATGGCTGTTTTTCACAATCAGAATTTTCCCAACTGTGACAGTCAGGTCGAATACCTCACAGAGGTTATCCTCACTGCTGCTGAACGTTCCATACCTCGTACATCCTCTTCTCCACGTCGTGTCCAGGTCCCTTGGTGGACTGCAGCCTGCCGCGACGCGCTTCGAGCCCGGCGCCGTGCTTTACGCACCTTCCGCCGCCACCCAACTTTGGAGAATTGCATCAATTACAAACGTATGAGAGCGCAGTGTCGTCGTATCATAAACGACAGCAAGAAAGCTTGCTGGACAGCTTTTACTAGTTCTTTTAACCGTTTTACTCCCTCCACGGTTGTCTGGGGTGGCCTACGCCGTTTGTCCGGCATCAAGGTCCACTCCCCGATTCCTGGCCTGATCGTGGAGAATGCGGTCCTCGTGGACCCAGCTGATGTTTCAAACGCATTGGGTCGTTTCTTTGCGGAGGTTTCGAGCTCTGCCCATTACCACCCTGCCTTTCTCCCTCGCAAACAGGTAGAGGAGGCACGGCCGCCTTCTTTCCGTTCTTTTAATCGGGAAAATTATAACTTCGCCTTCACCATGCAGGAGCTAGATCGTGCTCTCGCCCTGTCCCGGTCTTCTGCTCCCGGGCCCGATTCCATTCACATTGAAATGCTGAAGAACCTCTCTCCTGCGAGCAAGTGCTTTCTTCTTAGTACCTACAATCGCATATGGACTGAAGGTCATGTTCCCACAAGTTGGCGTGAAGCCATTGTTGTCCCCATCCCCAAACCAGGGAAGGACAAACACCTTCCTTCCAGTTATCGTCCTATTTCTCTGACGAGCTGCGTCTGTAAGGTGATGGAACGCATGGTTAACGCTCGGTTGGTCTGGCTCCTCGAATCTCGCCGCCTCCTGACTAATATCCAATGCGGTTTTCGTCGACACCGCTCTGCTGCTGACCACCTCGTTACGTTGTCGACCTTCATTATGAACAACTTTCTGAAGAAGCGTCAAACAGTAGCCGTGTTCTTCGACTTGGAGAAGGCATACGATACCTGTTGGAGAGCGGGCATTCTCCGCACGTTGCACACATGGGGCCTTCGGGGCCGCCTTCCTCTTTTCATTCAAGCGTTTTTGGCGGATCGCAAGTTCCGGGTGCGGGTGGGCTCTGTTTTGTCAGATACCTTTTGCCAGGAGAATGGGGTACCACAGGGCTCCGTCTTGAGTGTGGCGCTCTTTGCCATTGCAATCAATCCGATCGTGGACTGCCTTTCAGCCGACGTCTCCGGATCTCTTTTTGTTGACGATTTCGCAATTTATTGTAGCGCCCAGCGGACGTGTCTCTTGGAGCGTTCTCTCCAACGCTGTCTTGACCGTCTGTATTTCTGGAGCATCGCAAACGGCTTCCGATTCTCCACTGAGAAAACTGTGTGTATCAATTTCTGGAGATACAAGGAATTTCTTCCACCTTCTCTACGTCTCGGCCCTGTTGCTCTCCCTTTCGTGGAGACTACAAAATTCTTGGGACTCATGTTGGATCGGAAACTTTGCTGGTCCACACACGTGTCCTACCTGGCTGCCCGTTGTGCCCGATCCCTTAACGTTCTTCGTGTCCTCAGTGGCACGTCATGGGGAGCGGATCGTACCGTCCTGCTTCACCTTTACCAGGCCATTGTTCAGTCGAAGCTCGACTATGGAAGCCTTGTATACTCTTCAGCACGGCCGTCTATTCTCCGCCGTCTCAATTCTATCCACCATCGTGGATTACGTTTGGCGACCGGTGCATTTTATACCAGCCCTGTTGAAAGTCTGTATGCCGAGGCTGCTGTATTACCCTTGACCAATCGACGTGACATACTCTTGTGTCGGTACGCATGCCGCCTACGGTCGATGCCCAACCATCCATCTTACAGATTATTTTTTGACGACTCACTCGATCGCCAATATCAGTTGTCTGCGATTGCCTTGCTTCCACCGGGAGTTCGGTTTCGCCGCCTGCTACAGCGGCTCGATTTTACCCTTCCGTCCACCCTTCGGTTGAGCGAAAGCCCATTGCCACCGTGGCATCAGGCCCAGGTTCACACACACCTCGAACTTAGTTCGCTCCCCAAGGAGAGCACTCCGGATTTGGTATTCCGCTCGAGGCTTGTCGAACTCCGTTCGCGGTTCGATAATGCCGTATTTATTTACACTGATGGTTCCAAGAGCACTGCCGGTGTCGGATCTGCCTTCGTCGTCGGGGACAACCGTTTCCAATACAAGCTCCCTGACCGGTGCTCAAACTTCACGGCTGAGCTTTTCGCCCTCCACCAGGCCGTTTTGTATACCTGCCGCCACCGCCACCCTTTCTATGCCATATGCTCTGACTCCCTAAGTGCCCTGCAGAGTCTTAAGGACCCTTTCTCGAACCATCCTCTCGTGTATCGGATCCAACGCTCCCTCCAGTTGCTGGCTGATGACAGCTGTCACGTTTCTTTCCTGTGGGTTCCTGGCCATGTGGGTGTGCCCGGGAATGAGGCCGCCGACACAGCAGCCAAGGCAGCAGCTCTTTTGCCTCGCATGGCTACCTTTTGCGTCCCATCGGACGATGTTCAACGGGCTCTTCGCCGGAGTATCGTGTCGCAATGGCACAGTGTGTGGCTTTCACTGTACAATAATAAATTGCGAACTGTCAAACCGATCCCGACCGCTTGGAGGACATCCTCACGCCCCTCTCGGCGGGAGGAGGTCATCCTGGCTCGGTTGCGGATCGGTCATTGCCGTTTCAGCCACCGTCACTTGCTGTCCGCCGAACCTGCACCGCTATGCTCCTGCGGTGAACTGTTGACAGTGCGACATGTTTTACTGACTTGTGTTAATTTTAATCACCTCCGTGTAGCCCTTCACTTTCCGTCTACTCTGGAGGAAATTTTAGCTGATGACACACGAGCAGCTGCTCGAGTTTTGCGTTTTATCAACTTGGCCAACCTATCCAAGGATATTTAACCCTTTTAATTGTCTTTTATCTTTCGTTTTTAGCCTCTCGCTGATGTTCTGACAGTCACCATTTTTTTTTAGATCATAGCGATTCAATGTTCTTAGCTGGGCGCTAATGACCATAGAAGTTGTGCGCCCTAAAACCACAAAAAAAAAAAAAAAAAAAAAAAAAAAAAAAAAATCATCTGAAGATCAAAACCAACTGCAGAACGATGTGAATAAGATGTCACTATGGTGTAAAATTGGCAATTGACTCTAAATAATGAGAAGTGTGAAGTAGTCCACATGAGTACGAAAAGAAACCCGTTAAACTTTGTTTACAAGATAAATCAATCAAAAGTGAAAGCCGTAAACTCCACAAAATACCTAGGAATTAATATTACTTCAGACTTAAACTGGAAAGAACACGTAGATAATGTCGTGGGAAAGGCGAACCAGAGACTGTGTTTTATTGGTTTTATTGGCAGAACCCTTAAAAGATGCAACAGAACTACAAAAGAAACTGCATACGCTACGCTTGTCCGTCCATTTATGGAGTATTGCTGCCCAGTGTGGGATTCTTATCAGGTGGGTTTGACGGAGGACATCGAAAGAGTCCAGAGAAGGGCAGCTCGTTTCGTATTGTCACGATACAGGGGAGACAGCGTTACGGAAATGATCCAGGATCTGGGATGGGAATCATTACAACAACGGCGCTTATCGCTGCCGCGTGGGCTACTTACGAAACTCCAATCGCCAACATTCTCCCCCGAATGCAAAAATATGTTGTTGACTCCCACTTACATAGGTAGAAATGACCATCAGAATAAAATACGAGAAATTAGAGCGTGAACGGAGAGATTCAAGTGTTCTTTCTTCCCGCGCGCTTGTCGAGAATGGAATGCGAGATAAATAGTACAATTGTGGTTCGATGGACCCCTGCCAGGCACTTAAATGTAATTTGCAGAGTATCCCATGTAGATGTAGATAACATAAGCAGTCAATGAAATGCTGTAAAAAAAAATTTAAAAAATCGCACTGACTTTTTTACGGCCCACTTTAGATTTGTAATTTTATACGTTTTTGCAAGCATTTTGGACCTAAATAATAAAAAAATTATGGTGATAAGATTACGACTCTACTATTGCGGTAATATATATGCTCCCAACACGTAATATTCTTTCTGGCCGTATTTTAACAAACAGCCAAAATTATGTTTGAGTTTAGCTTTGACAAAAATACTCTGTTTTGAACTTTTACGTCTTTGAACTATCATTTTAATATCTCTTACACATTTTCGTTACATTTTTCCGTTAAAATATTATCAACTGTCTTGCCTTGGTAGTTCAAAGTTTATTTTCTTTGCCTGTACTGGTTACGAATGACTATAGGCCGGAACGAACGTAGTGTACATTTGGCGTTCGGACGAGTGACTATAGCCTGGATGGAACACAGCGTCCATTTGGCATTCGTAAATCAGTCACGTGACATCCCTCGCAGGGCCGGCGCAAGGCACGTGCGAAACGTGCGGCCGCACGGGGCGGCACTTTCCGAGGGGCGGCAAATCTGCCGCCCCCCCCCCCCTTTTTCTGTAATACAAACTCAACATTCATTCCCAAGAGGGGATTCGAAACCAAACCTCGGAAGGAGCGGCTTCGGGAACCGCGGCATGGCGTCTCGACTACCTGCCGGCCGTCCCTGTTGAACAAGGGGAAGGAGGAGGGCTGATTTCTCCCTCGCCACTGTGGCAGCAACGTCGTGTTTACGCCGGAGGAACAGAGAGGAGGCAGCAGCCTGACGTACACGCCTGTGTTCTTATGAGTGGAGCGCTGCCAGCGTGTTACGCGCCGTGCGTTTACTCACAACTCATTTTGCAGGAGACGAAGTCTAATTTGGAAATTCGAATGCAATGTTCGATACTGCGGTTACATGTTAAGCCTGAAGCAATTTTGCTAAGCCCTTCAATGGCAGTTGAGTGTGTTTTTTTTTTTTTTTCTTCCCGCGCTATGGGGAAAAAATTGTTGAACATTACTACACTCAAACATTTTCAACACCTACAATGGCTAGAAGTATTCCGAATAAGTAAATACGCTGTTAGTAATTACAAGGGATAAAGACATTGATAGTAAGCCTGGCATAAGTTGGGTTTCAACATGTTTTTGAAAATATTTGCTATCTGTTTCTGAGTGATAGTCGGACGTTTTGGTTTTTGATCCCTGAATCACCTGTCTTTGCCTGCATGAATAATAACAATTAAACTCTGACCAACACTTTTGTGTGACAATACTACTCACACACTATCACTTTGGCAACATTTATTTACTATATAATGCATGTGAATCCATGTTTCGCCTAAGTAAACTACTGGTCGCTTTGATTCTGATAAAAACCTGAGAAAGTATGGTCTTTTAGCAACAATGTCTTCTCGTCGAAGCGAAATAAAACTTTAATTTTGACACCTTGTAAAAAGAAAATCCATAGACAGAACATTGGTTCTAAGGGTTTTCCTTGCTATCTTTGAAGCTCATTTATGTTTGACAAAAGTTGTGCAGTTTTTGCAAAGTTCGTATTTATTTCTATTGTTCCTAATAGTATAAAATTACTGCCTGATAATACATTTATCCATATCATCGGTCACATACTTATTGTGAGCTTCTTGCTTCATCTTCTTGGGCGCTAGTTTAACCGTAGCCCCGCTGTACCTCGTCACGTGACAGTTCCTGGCACTGCCGCGTCACCACTTCGCCTTTCCAGACAATAGGTATTGTTGCGTTCTCTACAACGAAAACTACAGAAATCGTTTCGATAGTTGGCCGAGAGAGTTGAGATTGGTCACAAGCACTTTCATTGCGTTTCGTAAGAACAGAAGAATTGGTGCGTCCGGATTTCTTGCAACTTGGGATGTAATAGGTAAGTGCTTTTCATATAATGTACAATTAGTATTGCGCAAAGACGTTACTCATAAGTTAGAATTTTTCTCCTTCAAGAATGCAGAATAGGAAAATTTATTTTTCTTATGATCTGTTACTTAAAAAAAATAATAAAAATAAAAAAAAAATAATAAAAAAAAATATTGGCAACTCGGCAAATAAGCTCGCGTCACCCCAACCGCTAGAATGAAAATAAAGCGGAGAAAAGTGACGTGATACGGCGGTGACTAATTTGTTACCCCTTATTCCATAATCAGACACGACAGAACTGACAGTTCTTTGAAATGAATAACCACAGCGCAGTGAGCTAATATTTTTCGACTAGCATTCCGGAGTATGTATTTATTGCATTATTATGTTACTCCATCTCTTTACTCTTCCTCTCTCCATTGTCCTCCGCCCCGCTCTTTGGCCGTTTCAACTGTTTTTATTTTCCATATCTTCATAGATTTCTGGCACAGAGTGGTCATTCTCAATGCTTTGAGTTATATTTACATCTACACCGTCGTGCTGAATGTAACTGTCAACATGACGGTTTAGATGTAAGCAAATTAAAAGCTTTGAAACTGGTCACTTAGTGGCCGAAACCTAGGTAGATCTGAAAATTGAAAACAAAAATTGCGAATGATTGCTGACTTTTACTACAGATTTGTAAATTTGTTTAAATAAAAATTCACAAACGTTTTGTAAAATAAAAAAAAATGAAGTGGAGGGGGAGGGCGGCAATTTAGCAGCTCGCACGGGGCGGCACTTGGGCTTGCGCCGGCCCTGATCCCTCGCCCCAAAATCTCTTTTGCGTACGCCATCTTGCTCTCTCTACTTGATGATTTTGTTGTTATAACTCAAGCGTTGTCATTTCAAAGCAATGGCACACTGAAAATTATCAAAAACACGTCGTTCTTAGGACAATGAATTATAATCTAATGTTGGTTAGTTAGTTAACACCTGCCATCGATAGTTCGAGAGTTTTATTTATTTATTAGAGTCACGGATTACTTTCGCAGCTTTTGCCATAGCGTAATAGTCGAGGAATTAGTTTGTGATGTACGAACATGTCACACGGTAATTCGGAACTTGCTAGGGCGCGGTTGCTCAGCGCGCTTGGTCAGTGGGTTGCTGGCATGGTAGCTCGTCGCCCTCTGTAACGAGAGAACTGAGTTATCCGAAACGAACAAAATAGGACAAAACAAACCAACGTCCACAAAGTACCCGTTCAAACCTACGAACCAATCGAAAGAGAGAAAACGAAAGACGGTTCAACTGACATCATCTGAAGAGAAGGCCTGTGCACTGCTGTGCCACGTCACGTCACACAGAGTAGGTCGCGATCACGTAGCTCACTGGCTGGCCGCTGTGAGGCGGTGGGCTGTGGCCATTCAGACAGCCAGTAAGCTACGCGATCGCGAGCTACTCTGCATGACCGGACGTGGCACGGCAGTGCACAGGCCTTCTCTTCAGACGGTGTGGGTTCAACGCCAATAAAAAACTGAGTAAAATTCTCAACGAACAACCCAGCACAAATATGAAAAAACGATCGCAAAGCACCTATTTCACTGAAGAAAAAAAAAACACCGTCAATTTTCGTGTACCACTTTACTTTTCCTCTTGCTTCCTAAAAGGTTTTCGCACACTCTTGTTAACTGAACGCAACTGTATTCTGCAGGATTCTGAGTTGTTCAAAGGTAACAGCACTTTCTATGAAAAGCGCATTTGTTGTATTTCGAGAACATGCCATGAAAAACATAGCAACGAATTGTAAACATAGACTTCTTTAACACATGTACATAAACTGGGGAGATACTGTTGCAACGATTGTTGTAAATGACGTATTGGTAGTACTAACTTTGTTGAGCACTAGATTTATGTGGAATTCAGTATTACCACACTTATTCCGTTTGTGGTTTTAGCTGTAAAAGAAAACGTAATCACGGTTTGAAATAGAATATTTGCTCTTTATTTTAGCGCAGAACAGTCTAACATGAACTACAGAAAAGGTAATACCATCTACGTTAAAAGCGTCCATAGCAACCACGTCAAAGACAAACATTTTAGTAGACGCAATTATTTTAATTGATGACTTTCAATATATGCCATAAATAGTAAATAATTGCTTAGGAAATAAACATGGTAATTTGTTGCAATGTATACACTTCCCTTCCGTTACATTAAGGAACGACATTCGCCAAAGAAATATTGGCCTTCCTTTATATATGAAACTACCAGTATCAGCACGTTGTTCTGAATATTCATTATTACAGTATCCTCCCAGTTTATGTGCATATGCTCCAGAAGACCATTGTTCAATTCGTTGTTACGTATTTGACGGCATGTTCACGAAATAGAACAAACACGCATTTTAGAGGGAGCATTCTTACATATGCACAACTCTAAACATGGAAGAACGTAGCTCTATTTAATTAATAAGAGTGTCAGAAACCCTTTGAGGAAAAAAAAAAAATAGGTAGTGGCGGGTTTCGGAACCACTGACCTTCAGCATCAGAGTCCAAGGTATTGCCCACTACGTTACGGCTAACAATTGTAAGTTGCGTTCTTTAATCTCGTACTATTCATAGCCGTTGTTCACTGATGCTAATACGGTAGTTTTAGACACTAGACTGAAATGACAACGTGTAAGTTACAATACGAAAATCATCAAATACGCAACGCAAGATGGCGTATTCCAGAGAGTTCTGGGCGAGGAATGTCACGTGACAACTCCGAACGGCTGGTTTTCGTGAAATCAATGGACGGTGTCAAATCTCCGTTATTTTTGCAAATATCTCTTAAAGGATACGAGATATGAAAGAAACATAAGGGAACAAAATCGTAAAGAATTTCCTCCTCTACAAATTCGGTTATTCAATTTTCGCGTCAGATGAACGGTTTACTTGCAATTAAAATTACGTTACAAACGATTTTTTTTTTTTTTTTTCTTTTTATTACTAACGTATTTCTTGTCCGAAATATTTGAAAAAGCGAGGTTTCTGGTCTCTTGTAGCCAACAATTATGTCTGTAAAATTTGGTGCCGATTGGTTGAACGATTCTTCCTAAAAAAGTGGGAACACGATACAGACAGACATCGTCAAATCGTCGTTATTTTTGCAAATATCTCTGCAACGATGCAAGATATGGGGAAAAAAACAGAGCGAAGTTGTAGAGAATTTTTCCCCTCTACAAATAAGGATATTCAATTTTTGTAACAGATGAACGGTTCATTTGCAACTGCAATTACTTTACAAACGGCTTTTTTGGTGGATCTAATGTATTTCTTGTCCGAAAAATTTGACAAAGGGAGGTTCTGGTCTCTGGCGGCCTACAATTTTGTCTGTAAAATTTGGTGTTGATCGATTGAACGGTTCGTCTTAAAAAGTGGGTATACGTTACGGACAGACAGACAGACATCCCAAAATCGGCGTTAGTTTTGCAAATATTTCTGAAACTATACGAGATATGAAAAAAAAAAACATAAAATAGCAAAGTTGTAGAGAATTGTCTCCTCTACAAATTCGATTATTCAGTTTTCGTGTCAGATGAATGGTTAAGCCGTCATTTTCATTTAAATTTCGTGCTGTCAAAAGACGATCGCAAAAGCTCACATTTAGTGTTACTACCGTAACCTAAAGTGGGCCAATAAATAAATAAAAATTCTAAGTGAGTGGATTCAAACTAGCGACCTTATGCTCAAAATCCACGAGAGAACAAGCTCATACACTTCACCAGCTCTTCGGCAAGGGAAAAACACGTTCTCTTGAGACCTACCCATTTCACAATGTTACCAGAACGTACATATCGCCCGACTTAGAATTCTGGCCACTTACAAGGGAATGATCATACTTGTCATGTCGAAACCTGTGTTGCTATTTTTACAACTGTGAGTTAACTTTGCAGAACACATCAAAACAGAAATTTTGTAGCACTGAACTATGTAATCTAGCAGGCAGACGCTCACCTCCAAATGACCCATCAGCAGAAGGCAAACACGTGATTTTTAATTCTGCTGTGCGCCCTCTCGCTATTGCCCGTCGGTCTTCGGAAAAAGAATCCAACGAACTATGAAGCAAGATACGTTTGGCACAATCTTCCGCTGCTCCTAGTTCGTCCGCTCCTTCTAGTTCATCCGCTCTTTTTGACTTTTGCTACCGCTACTAAAAGAGCTCTTTTTTATGACAGCTTTTTATATAATGAATCAGTGTTGCCAAAGCATGTGCTATTACCCGTATTTTGGGCAATTTGACATCAAATACTTAGGCAAATAAACCAGTTATTTACACGAATGGGTGATACAATGGTATTCAATTACTTTGCATACAGAGTACTCGCAGAACTTTATTTATAAAATAGATTTCTTGTGGCAGTGAACTATGAAACTACAGCTGAGCTGCCTCTCAGCTCGAAATGAAGGTAACTGGCAGAAGGGAATCACGCGATTCTGCGCGCTCTCGCGTCCTCTCGCTGTTCCCCGTCAGTCTTCGGAAAAGGAGCGGACGAACTAAGAGGCGAGGGATCTGCGAACTAGTTCGCGTAGTTTGCCTGTGGAAGCGCTCTTCCGAACTAGTTCGTTCGCGAACTACACAAGAGTAGTTTCCGCGCTTATAACTGCCTGTTGTACAACCCTGACCTCTCTTGCTACCGAGCGAGGTGGCGCAGTGGTAACACACTGGACTCGCATTCGGGAGGATGGTGGTTCAAATTCACCTCCGGCCGTCCAGATTTAGGTTTTCCGTGATTTCCCTAAATCACTCCAGGCATATGCCGGGATGGTTCCTTTCAAAGGGCACGGCCGCTTTCCTTCCTCATCCTAACCCAAAAACTCCGAGCGTTAGCTCCGTCTCTAATGGACAAGCTGTCGACGGGACGTAAAACCCTAAGCATCCATCCATCCACCCCTCTTGCTACTTTATACCAACGCCATCTAGGGACAATGTGACGTTAGCTACGCACCGCTCTCCTGCCACAGCAGTGAGGGAGTTGATTCGCACAGAGAAAGCGATAGTACGATAATTAATAAATACGATAATAATAAATTAGTTGACAAATGTTGCTGATATGTTATGTACAACATTCTTTCCAAATAGCTATAAAAAAGACACAAATACATATATGGTTTAGAACATGTCAAACTTTTATTTCTTGTAATTACTGCAAAAATGCGAAATATTGATACAATGTTCAAAACATAGGTTTTTTTGTGCACCAAGAACATACAAGCAAAGACGACGTATGACAGCCCTGCGAATCACAGACGTTGTTAGACGTCCGTAGACAAAACTCGGCCGGTGTTAAGAAGGAATCAGGCCTAATATCAGTACATTTCGAGGCGTGCCACGCATATTTAATCACATTTTGAAACCGTGCAAAGGAAAACTGATAATGTACGACTGATTGCAACTCGAGATATTGTCACAGTGATAGACAGGAAACGGCAGTGATTTGCACACAATAATTTTCTCTGTTTGTTTTCTGTAAAATGCCTTCCACTGGCGGAAAAATTCTCTGTCTAACGGTTGAATTATGTTCCTCGTGCCGGGTGGAAACTGAAGTATCTCTACTTACTGGGGTACTTCTCTAGTGTACTTTCCCATTTTGGATAATGAAACGACTGTTCCCCACAGGGGATTTGTGTGTAGAGTACCTGCAACGCAGCAACGTTAGGTTGCATTCAGCAGTGGCCCACTTTTTAAACTTCAAGTGTACAAGTTGTTACCCAGATATTTCTTTTTCTAATGGTAACTAAGTTCCATTGGAAAGCCCTCATTTTCATAGTTAATGAGAATCAAAAATACGAAACAAATGACTGTATTACAGGATCGACATACTTATTTGTATATCATGTGCATAGAAAGTGACATCCCCCTCTGTGGGTTCGGGGATAAGAATAGGCCTGCGGTATTCCTGCCTGTCATAAGAGGCGACTAAAAGGAGTCTTCATACGTTTCGGCTTTCCATCTGTGGTCCCCTTTGTGGGTTTGACCCTCCATTTTTCAAAATTTTTTCAGAAGAGCGAACCATTTGGGGAAGTACACCTTACGTGGTGCAACATGTAATTCTCGTGCCATGCCATCTTATGCACCCATCATGGAATGGACTTGCGACTGCGGCTTCTATTCTGCCATTGGGCACGCCATTTCTTTTACTGTGCGAGTCGCTTCCATTGTGCTCTGATAGCCCAACACTCTTCTTTATGATGGTTCACATAGCGCCAGAAAGCCAGCACGGTAGCCAGTCCGTTGTGGTGGGGTCGTCATGTACCCTCTTGGCTGAAGCCCCCAGACAACACAGGGATCACTCTACCGATGCCAGAGCTGAATACTCCTCATGCAAGTCAAGGAGTAGATGCTTGTCTCTGTGGGGCATCAGGACTCCTGGCAACAGTCATCCTGCCAGGTGACGTTGCTGTGACTGGGTGGCGCCCGTCAGGAGAACCCCTGATCGGAGTGGGTGGCATCGGGGCGGATCACCCGCAATGAAGAGACAAAAATCGGGTGATGTTGGCGGACGTACAACCGCCGTCTCGAAGAAGGAAAAGTTTAATGCATCTATGTACGACCCCCAAATGTTCCCCTCCCTGGCCACACCTTGGGACGGACGTCGGGCCACAAAACAGAGTGAAGATTATGCTCCTAGATATCTCGTGTGCAGCAGGACTGATGGGGACTCATTTACAGCGACCAAGCCTCAGTTCTTTGTGGACCATCTGGAGGACAGGTTTGGGGTAGTGGATTCACTATCTAAAATGCGCAACGGTTCTGTACTCATCCACACAGCATCCTCTGCCCAGTCACGGCACTACTCGTTTGTGACAAGCTGGGCTACGTTGCGGTGACCATTACTCCCCACAAGTCCCTGAATATGGTTCAGGGTGTAATTTTCCATAGGGATTTGTTGCTCCAGACGGACGATGAGCTAAGGGCAAACCTTGAACGACGAGGAGTTCATTTTATCCGGCGCGTCCATAGGGGCCCAAAGGATAATAGGGTCGCAATTGGTGCCTTCATCTTGGCGCCCTCAAAGGGCGATACATTGCCCGAAAAGGTCAAGGTGGTGATCTACCATTGTGACGTGTGGCCTTATATCCCTCCCCTATGAGGTGCTTTCAATGCTGGAAGTTCGGCCACATGTCTTCCCGTTGCACGTCCAGTGCTACATGTAGGGACTGCGGACGTCCAGCACATCCGGGCACCCCATGTACACCGCCTCCCATCTGCGTCAACTGTGGTCAGAACCATCCTCCCTGCTCGTTGCAATGTCCCACACTGCAACGGGAATGGAAAATTACCGAGTATAAAACCCTGGACCGTATATCCTATAATGAGGCGAAGAAAAAATTTGACATCTGCACCCTGTTACTATGAGAAACTCGTTCGCAGCAATAACGTCGTCGCCACTCAACTTGGCAGCGGCGGTATTTCCTACTTCATCTATTTCTGTGGGCCCCCAGGGCCATCAACCTGAGCTTGCCCCCAAGGTGGTTGAGGGCCATCCTTCTACAGCTACCAAGGCGAAAACCTCGGGGTCAGCTACCACCTCTCCGCCGGAGAAAGATCAACCTTCTCTGGCTTTCCTCACAGGGAAGGGATCCCTTGGGACACTCCCTTCCGCCAGTGTCGATATTGACACTAACCAGCAGCAGCGCGCTCGCCGACTGCTGGTCGCATTGCTTCGCGCTCCTCCTCAGTCCCTGTGGCTGAGTCTGAGAAGCACCTAAAGGCCAAAGAAGGGCACAATACAGGAGACCACGGTGGCTTCCGTGCCACCACTCCCCTCCGCCTCCACCTCTACCTCTGAGGATGAGGTGGAGATTCTTGTGTCACCCGAGGACCTCGCTCTCGGGGACACCCTTGACAGAACGGACAGTCTGATTGACAAACCTAGACCAGTGGATGCAAGTGATGCTGAGTTATAGCTCACCGACTGATTCATGTATTCCCAGCACTCAACCAATGTCACCCTCCAGTGGAACTGCGGCAGTTTCTTCCCCCACCTGGCTGAGCTACGGCAGCTTCTGAGCACGACACCTGCTTTCTGCATTGCTCTCCAAGAAACCTGGTTTCCAGGAATGCGGACCCCTGCCCTTCGTGGCTACATGGGATTTTGCTGCAATCGTAGCATATATAACTGGGTCTCGGGTGGAGTGTGTGTGTATGTCCTCACCTCTGTGTATAGTGAACCCGTGCCCCTTCAAACACCATTATAGAAGCAGTGGCTGTCAGGGTGAGGACCATACATGAGTTTACCATCTGCAGTATCTACTTGCCACCACATGGTGACGTATCTCTGAACATTTTGGCTGCACTCGTAGCACAACTACCCCCACCTTTCTTACTGTTGGGCGACTTTAATGCCCACAGTCCCTTGTGGGGAGGTTCTACAATCTCTGGTCATGGCAGGGTTGTCGATGATTTACTAACTCAACTCGACCTCTGCCTCTTAAATACAGGTGCCCCCACACATTTTAGTGTGGCACATGGCATCTGTTCACTGGAGAGCCCATGACGACTTGTGTGGCAGTGACCATTTCCCCGTTTTTTTTTTTGTCACTCCCAACAATGCGAGTCCCCAGCACGCCCACCCATGTGGGCTCTGCACAAGGCTAACTGGGGAGACTATGCTTCTGCTGCCATCATTGGCCCTCCCCCACTTGAGAACATCGATGTGGTGGTCAAGAGCGCCACACATTCTATTATTTCTGCTGCGAACACTACCGTTCCGCGTACATCAGGGTGCCCACAGTGGAAGACAGTGCCGTGGTGGTCGCCAGAGGTCGCTGAGGCCATTAAAGACCGCAGGCGGGCCTTACAGCGATACAAACGGCACCCCTCTCAGGAGCACCTCATCAATTTTAAACGGCTTCGCGCTCGTGCTGGGAGAGGTATGTTTCCACAATTGGGACAGGTACCTCAGCCTCCCAGGTCTGGAGTAAAATCAGGCGGCTACAGCGATTACAGACGCCGGCAGGAATCCCTGGGATATCCACAAATGGAGTCATATGTACGGACCCGGCCACACTTGCAGATATTTTTGCCGAGCATTACGCTCATGCCTTTTCCTCTGCAAATTATCCACCAGCCTTCCGTGCAGTGAAGGAGAGGGTAGAACGCCAGTCTCTCTCCTTTACTAGCCGCCGCTCTGAATCTTACAACACTCATTTTACTGAGTGTGAGCTCCTCTGTGCTCTTCAACAGTGTCCTGACACGGTGCCTGGCCCGGATAGCATCCATAGCCAAATGCTGGAACATCCCTCCGCAGATAGTCGGCATCATATACTTGTGGTCTATAACTGCATTTGGTGTGATGGTGGTTTCCCGTCACAGTGGCAGGAGAGTACCATCATCCCAGTGCTTAAACCCGACAAACATCCTCTTTCCTTGGATAGCTATCGGCTCATTAACCTGACTAACGTTCCATGCAAGCTGTTGGAGCGGATGGTCAGTCGGCGGTTGTGTTGGATTCTTGAGACTCTGGGATTATTGGCTCCATGCCAGGGTGGTTTTCACCATGGTCGATCTACCACCGACAATCTGGTGTACCTTGAGTCTGCAATCCGCACAGCCTTTTCCCGGCACCACCACCTTATTGCCGCCTTCTTCAATATGCACAAAGCATATGATACAACCTGGCGACGACACGTACTCAACACTTTACATGACTGGGGCCTCTGGGGCTCCCTACCGATTTTTATACAGAATTTTTTAGATGTCCGTACCTTTCGTGTTCAAATTGGTGCCTCCCTGAGCACCTCTTATATCCAGAAGAATGGCGTTCCTCAGGGCTCGGTTTTAAGCATTCCATTATTTTTAGTTGCCATCAATGGTCTAGCGACAGCAGTTGGATCGTCGGCCTCCCCTTCTCTTTACGCTGACGATCTTTGTATCTCTTTTAGTTCCTGCAGCACCCAAGTTGCCGAGCATAGGTTGCAGGGTGCTATTTGGAAGGCGCAGTCCTGGGCACTTACTCATGGCTTTTAGTTTTCTGCCACCAAGACCAGAGTGATGCACTTCTGTCGGTGTCGGTCCATTCACTCTCACTCTGAACTTTATCTTAACGACGAACTCCTGACTGTAGTGGACACCTATCGGTTTATAGGACTGGTCTTTGACGCTCGGCTGACGTGGCTCCCTCACATTTGTCAGCTGAAACAGGAGTGCTGGTGCCGTTTCAACCTTCTCCGCCACCTGGGTCATACGACATGGGGTGCTGATCGCTCAACGCTGTTGTGGCTTTACACGGCGCTGTTGCAGTCCCGTCTCGATTTTGGGTGCATTGCATATGGATCAGCAGCACCTTCGGCACTGCTTCTCCTGGACCCCATTCACAACTGTGGGGTCCGCTTCATGACGGGTGCCCTGTGGCCAGTCTACTAGTAGAGGCCGGGGTCCCCCCCGTTATGGGTCCGCCGCCAACAACTGTTGGCAGCGTATGCAGCCTGAGTATATAGTTCAACAGGAGACACGAACTACCGCCTGCTTTTTTTCACTGTGGCCGTTCGTCACCAGCAGCAGCGATCCAGGTCAGGACACAAAATAGCCGTCCGCGTACAGTCCCTCCTGGGGGAGCTTGAGTCCTATCCTCTCCCACCTCCACTTCGGGTCTGTTCACACACACCTCCATGGTGCCTGCCATGGCCATGTCTTTGTTTAGACTTGGCCCATGAGCGCAAGGACTTGCTTTCCCCTGAGGCTCTCTGGCGCCAGTTTTTGGCTGTCGTCGCTGAGCAACCCGGCTACGACATTTTTTATACGGACGGCTCGTTGGTAAAGGGCCGCATTGGCTTTGCTTAAGTCCACGGCTACCACATTGAGCAGCACTCTCTGCTAGAGGGCTGCAATGTTTATACTGCAGAACTGGTGGCCATTGTCTGTGCTCTCGAGCATATGCGTACCTTCTCAGGTGAGTCTTTCCTTCTTTGTAGTGACTCCCTGAGCAGCTTACGTGCCCTGGACCAGGGCTACCCACGTTCGCCATTGGTAATGGCCATCCAAGAGGCTGTTTTTGCCCTTGGTCAGTCTGGTAGGTCTGTGGTGTTTATTTGGTCTCCAGGACACGTTGGCATCCCAGGCAATAAATTTGCCGATGGGCTTGCCAAACAGGCGGTTAATGCCCCTACCTTAGAGATCGGCCTCCCAGCTCCAGATCTCTGATCCATGTTGCGTCGCCAGGTACATCAGCTTTGGGATGCTGAGTGGCGTAGCCTGAGCATGCCCAACAAGCTCCGGGTTGTCAAGGAGATTACGGCTGTGTGGCGCTCCTCAATACGTGGCTCTCGCCGGGACTCAGTGGTTTTGTGTCGCCTCCGCATTGGGCATAAGTGGCTCACCCATGGACATCTCCTTCGGGGTGAGAACCCGCCCCAATGTCGGTGTGGCTCCCGTCTGACTGTTGTCCACATATTGTTGGACTGCCCCATTTTAGCTGCCTTGCGGAGAAATTTTAACCTCCCTGTTGTTTTATCAGAAGTTTTAGGTGACGACACTACAATGGCAGATTCCGTTCTACGTTTTATTCGAGCAGGGGGTTTGTGTCATTCTCTCTAACTGGAGATTTCTTTGTGTTGTCGAGTGGTTGACTTTTCCTTTTTTTATTCTTATGGTCGGTCAACAACAGAAATCGGCTTCTTCGTTGTAAGGTGTCTTTGTGTGATCGTCTCTTTTCAATTTGTATCTTGCCGTTTTTGATGATGTTTTATGGACTCAGTGAGACTCCTCTCCCACTTTGCAACCTTAACCACTGGGCATATTTCTTTCACATCCTCGATTTTACTTTTGACGCTTAGACATGGAATGGGGGACTGATGACCATTGTAGTTTTGTCCCCCTTAAACAACCAAACAACAACAACAACAACAGCAAAGTGACATCATTTAACAGTTGGAGTATGAGGACATAATAGAAGATTTTGCACTTCTGAAATCCCGAAAGAAACTTTTAATACCAACATAAGTCCAATTTGCAAAACAGTAATCACTACTTTCTGATGTGTGTAAGTCTAACCGCAATAACCAATAAATTCCCTAAACAATACATCTTTCTGATGTGTTCATTCAAAAGAAATTTCTTTTTTGTGGTAGGGTCCCATACTCTGTGCACCAGCCATTTGCATAGAAAGAAACATACTTAAAAAATTGTACATTTAGGAGCTAATAAAAGATTTTGTATTCTGGACATCTTTAATTAAATCAATAATCTGTTCAAGTCCCGGTTCCGGCACACAATTTTAGTCTGCCAGGAAGCTTCATATCACCACACACTCAGCTGCAGAGTGAAAGTTTCATTCTGGAAACATTCCTTAGGCCGTGGCTAAGTCATGTCTCCACCATATCCTTTCTTCCAGGAGTGCTAGTCTTGCAAGGTTCGCAGGAGAACTTCTGTAAGTTTCAAAAGTAGGAGGCAAGGTACTGGCGGAAGTAAAGTTGTGAGGACAGGCCGTGAGTCATGTCGGGATAGCTCAGTGGTAGAGCACTTGCCTGCGAAAGGCAAAGGTACTAGGTTCGTGTCCCGGTTCTGGCACACAATTTTAGCCTGCCAGGAAGTTTCATATCAGTGCACACTCTGCTGCAGAGTGAAAGTTTCATTCTGAAAATTACATCATTCTGATATTTTCACTTAGTTTTTTTAAGGGCCCCAAACTGTGCATGTTCAAAGGTCTCTGCATGGCTTAAGATGACACTGGTTACTGTTGTTGTTATTGTTACTTTTTTTAAATTATTGTCTGTCTCCTTTAAAAAGTTGTAGCAGTGTGACATTTCTCAAAACTGTATTTCTTGAAATGACTTGTTCCCTGTGGGATACATAATAATGTAGAGCAGTTTATATGTTTGATATGTGTCCAATAGGTTAGATATATTATAACCCCTTTTATGTTCCTGGAATTAATGTTTTCCTGTAATTTACAACGTTTATTTGTTGGTACTGTCAAATTTCCTATTTAATTCACATTGAAATACTGTAGACTTGTGATAATCCCACATGTGATGGTTTGACATGCTTGGTAGTCCAACACCACCATCAGAGGTCAGCAGTGTGCTTGTATTGCTGCAGACACAGACAGGCACAAACTTGGTTTGAAAACTTTAAGAGGCAATGAGGCATTTGTTTCTTGCAGATGAGTGCAGGAAAGCTATCCGCTGGCGATATAGAAATTTCTCAGTTTATTAAGAATTTAAACTCCAAAATCGATGAATTAGGCCTGTCAACAGAACAGTTATATAATGCTTATGAAACAGACTTAAACTGCCGACAAATACCAACAAAGTTATTTTAATGGAGAAAGAAAGCAGAAGTTTCAGGAAGTAAACATAAAAAAAGTGTGTCGCGTAAATGGTGTGCTCATATCTGCTGAAAACTTTTCATTAAAACTCTCAGCTATGCAGAAATCAAAGTCCCAACGGGCATTTAAAAACATAAAAGTCTAAACTCTCCCAGTAATATACAAAGGACAAAACCGAGCAAACTAAAGAAGTTTATTTATTTATTTATTTATTTTTTACTGGTTTTCAAACCATTTTTTACAAGAGTCAAAGACCACTTAAAGAGTAAAACTCTGCCATTCAAGACCCTGTTGTTACATAATGCTCCAGGGCACCCATACAAGGAAGAATTGAGAGTTAAGACAGCTGATGAGTACATAGAAGCTTTGTATTTGCCAAAACATTAGACTAGACTGATTAGAGCTGATGGATCAAAAATGTTATCAAAACATTGAAAGGACATTACAAAAACTGTCTACTGATTGATATTGTTAACCATCCTGATGTAGACATCACATTGGTTTTGGAAAAAAATAAATAAACAAACATCTTGGATGTCATTATCAGTGCAGCATTGGTATGGTGTCCATGTCAAGCCTTGAACCCTGATAAAATCTTAGGAAAACATGGGGCCAGAAAACCCCCTATCTTCCAAAGGAAAATAGAGATAATAAGTCTGGAGATAATGATGAAATTAACAACGCTGTGCTTACACTGAAATTAACATTGAGCTAGAAGCTGCACAAGAATTGGTAAGATAGGTACTAGACAGTAAACTTGGGTCTGAACTGACAGGAGGAGAGATAATCCAGGAAGTTATGTGCTTATGTTTGCTTATGTTATAGACTATGACCCAACTGTTGCTGCCACAGAAGTGAAAATGCACTACACATGTGATAAGGTTGTAGTGGCTGTCAACACTTTGGTACTTTGATGTGAATGATACACATGCTATTTCTACATATTGTACATATGTATTTGTAAAGCATACATAATCAATTTGTCGAATATGTACATATTTATTTTTATAGCCTTAATAGCCTTAAAATACATATGTAAGTACCCAATATGTATTGTAACACTGGGGATATTAAGGTACATACACTAGATAATATTTAAGCATAACAACTGTATCTCACCTTAGAAGTCTAAATTCAGTTAAGGAAAATTCTGTCTTTGCTAATTTTAAAGATATCTTGTCAAAATTACGGCAACTGTACTAAATTTACAACAATTGTAGAATAAAGCAGCCCAACAAGTTGCGCCTTGTTTAGATACTTGATCTGGATTTGACACCAACTATAGGTGCCTTCATCAGAAGATTAAAATTAAAACTCAAATGAGACATAAAATTATGAGTTATTTGCTCAAGTCCAAAAGATAAATACAGTTAGAACACATGATAGCACAAAGCTAGTAAGTCACATTTACAAAGGAGCGGCTAGCTGGTTTTGGACTGCTTCTTGCTAGCATGTGTTCTAACTTTATCTATCTTTTGGACTACAGCATATCGCTCATTATTTTACGTCTCATGTGAGTTTTAATTTTCTGATGAAGGCACCCATAATTGGTTCCGAAATCTAAACTAAGTGCAACTTGTTCAAAAATGTTCAAATGTTTGTAAATCTATCAGACCAAACTGCGTGGTCATCAGTCCATAGCTTACAAACTACTTGACCTAAGTTAAACTAACCTAAGGACAAACACACACACACACACACACACACACACACACACACACACACACACACACACACACACACACACCAGAGAGGACTCGAACCTCCGACGGCGAGCAACCACACGCTCCACAGTGAAGCACCTGAGACGCAACTTGTTGGACTGCTTTATTCTACAATTATTGTGTCATTGGTAATTAATCATTTTTGATAAACTGACACCTGTAACATGGATTATGGCGAATATATTGTATTTACATTTTTTTCACGCAATTTTCACTTTATGAATTGGTCTTTGTGGGGAGAAAACTGACGTTTTTTATGCAAGTTGACACTGGAATGGCTTTCTCCTTCAAGTTGTGTTCCTAAAGGTTATACAGACAATTTTTGTGACACTTTGTCTTATTCAAATTCATATTTTACATTTCATTGTTTACAGTACATGCTAAGTTGACTCACGGTGTGGTGGCTCATGGAAGCATCATAAAGGCTTTTCCCACTTATGATTGCTTCCATCAGCCACTGCACCAAGCCGTCTCTAATAACCACGCTGTCGATGGTACGTTAAACCCTAAGCTTCCTTCCTTCTGCACCGAGTATCAGTTTAGTTTGCTTAACTAGTAGTTTCTCATGATTAATATGACCAGCTTTAGATAATTTATTCTTACTGTGAAGTGCAGATATTTATGCAAGTGTTTTTTTTATCACTTTATAAACTATGAGGATTATGGTTTATGCATGTATGTTTTTCTGCACATTGGAGGGGACACATTATCTTACAAACTCCAAGAGACCACAACAGTGCCCCTCAGAGGCTCAGCACTAATTTGCTAAGTATGGACTTGGCAAACCCAGGGTCCTGAGCCGTGGCCCTGTTGTGCCAACGGTCCGCTACATCGTAAGCTCTGTGCATCCTTCAACAACCATCGTTTGGCGCAACAGTGGAACGTTATATGTTTCGGAACCCAGGGATCTTGGCTTAATCGCCCAGGTTGTGAGCACAGTACAAACCTCTATTAAAAAAAAAGAAAAACCCTCAATCTCAAGGTGTGCTATGTGCCAAGGAGGTGCATGGCTGTTGAGTTTGAACAGTCACTAGTCAGCAACCTCTGAGGAAGTTGTATAAGTCTTACCCTGGCACGTGGGGCTCTGCCTGGGTGACCTTTAGATCCCTAGCTGCTCGTGGGAACACCATGAAGCGATCCTGAAATGTTGCCAGACGTACAACTGATGTCTCTAAGAGAGGAAGGCCTGATTTAAATGCAGCAACATATGACCCCCACTCGTTACCTTTCCTGGCCACCCCACGGGAGGAACGTAGGGCCCGTAAACAAGGTGAGGCTTAAGCCTCTAAATACCTGGTCTGTAGCAGGGCAGCTGGAGAATCCTTTCAATCAACGAAGCCACTATTTTTTGTGGAGCACATGGAGGATAAGTATGGAGAGGTTGAGGGCACTGCTTGCCTGTGACAAGCTGAGTGATGTTATCATTACAATAACACCTCACAAGAGTTTAAACATGGTCCAAGGCATTATATTCCATAAAGACCTCCTGTTGCAATCTGATGACAAACTAAGTGCAAACCTAGAGTGTCGAGGCGTTCATTTTATCCAGCTTGTTTTTAGGGGCCTGAAGGAGAACAGGGTTTTGAGGGTGATTCACTGCCCGGGAAGGTCGAGATGATGATTTACCAGTGCGGCATAAAGCCCTATGTTCTTCCCCCTATGCACTGTTTTAAGTGCTGGAGGTTTGGACACATGTCTTCTAGGTGTACCGCCAACTCAACCTGTCGGGACTGCGGACGTGTATCACACATAGACCTTCCTCGCACACCACCTTCCATCTGTGTAAACTGTGGAGAACATCATCCACCTTGCTCACCTACCTGCTCAGTTCTGCAAAAAGAGCGAAAGATCATGCAGTATAAAACCCTGGACAGCTTGTCTTATTCAGAGGCTAAATGGAAATACGACAAACTCCACCCAGTCAGCAGCAGAACATCTTACTCAGCTGCCATGATGCCATCTTTACTCCGTCTGTCCAGCCAGTCCTAGTGGGCCCACAGGCCTGCCCGTCAACATCTGCCCCCTTGGTGGTTGGAGGCGCCTCTACTTCTGTTGCCCCCAAAGCCCCTGCTTTTGGAGCAAAAGCCCCCTAACCGATGGGGACATTGGTCCCCACCCCTGAGCCAGAGACGCAACAGCCTGCTCTGGCTCCTCTCGCAAGGAAGGGATCACTTGAATTCATTTCTTCCACGGTTTCTCCCACTGGCACAGTGAATGCCAGTGAGAGGAGGAAAATGCCTCTCACAGCTGGTCGTAGGGCCTCAAGGGCAACCTCAGTCCCGGAGACTGAGTCAGCCAAGTCCTCCCAGCACAAGAAACCGAAGGATCAGCGAGAAAAGAAGAAAAAGAACAAAACGAAAGAATCACAGGTGGCAACGATGCCACCCCCGCCCTTCCTTCTTTCGGGGGATTTCAATGCCCACAACCCCTTACAGGGTGGCACTCAGATATCAGACCGTGGTAGGGACATTGGAGCTCTAACGGAACAGTTGGACTGCTGCCTTCTCAATACTGGTGCCCCCACACATCTCAGTGTAGCATATGGCATGTACTCGGCTATTAACCTGTCTCTCTGCAGCCTGAGCCTTCTGCTGCAACCCAATTGGGGGGTCCATGATGACCTATCTTGTAGCGACCACATCCCGATCCACCTCTCTTCTTCAGTTTCAACCTCCAGATCACTTGCCCTGCTGGTCCCTCTGTAGGACCGACTGGCCTGCTTACACCTTGACTGCTAGGGTCACATCTTCCATCCCGAATGATGTTGATCAGGATGCTCATCCTTTCACTACGGCCATCATTTCCACTGCTGAGGCCACTGTTCTGACCACCACTAGCTCAGTTTGGCACAAGTCGGTACTGTGGTGGTCCCCGGAGATCGTTAGGCACTCCAGTGCCACTGGCGCCATCTTTGTCGAGAGCACGTGATCACTTTTAAGCGGCTCCGGGCACAAGCTCAGAGGCTGATACGGCAGAGATAGCAGGATTGCTGGGAGAGATGTGTCGCTACCATCGGTTCTCGTGCTGCCCCATCTCGGGTGTGGTCACAGCTTCGGTGCCTTTTCAGGTACCAACCACAGGCAGGAATCCCCCAGCTTGAACATTCAGAATACTATATGTATGGACCCAGCTGCCATCGCTGAGCACATGGCAAATCATTATGCCTGTAACTCTGAGACTTCAGCTTACAGTGCGGGCTTCCACACCCACAAAGAACAGGTCGAGTGGTGGCAGTTATCTTTTCGCACATGTCTGTGGGAACTGTATAATGCCCATTCACTGAGTGGGAGTTCCAGAGTTCCCTCACTGCTTGTCCCAATACCACCCCAGGGCCAGATCGAATCCACAAACAGTTCCTGCGCCACCTGTCGAAGGATTTTCAACACCAACTTCTCGCCCTGTTTGATTGCCTCTGGGTTGAAGGTGCTTTCCCGTCTCAATGGCGGGACAGCATCGTCATCCCGGTGATAAAACCTGGCGCTGATCCACAGGTGGCTGGCAGTTACCACCCGATTAGCCTCACCAACGTTCCTTGAAAGCTCCTCGAACATATGGTGAGTCGGCGGCTCATGTGGGTTCTTGAAGACCGTGGACTCCTCACCCCACAACAGGGGGGTCTTCCGCCAAGGCCGTTCTGCTTTAGAGAACTTAGTGCCACTGGAGTTCGGCTATCCACACTGCTTCACCATACGTGAGCACCTGATTGCAGTCCTTTTCGATCTTCGAAAGGCCAATGATACTACCTGGCCCCACCATATTCTGGCTATGCTGCATGGCTGAGGCTTGAGAGGTCCACTTCCGCTGTTCATCCAGAACTTCCTCTCGCTTCGCACTTTTCAGGTTTGGGCAGGTACCCATCTCAGCTCCCCTCACTCAGGAGAATGGAGTCCCACAGGGCTCTGTGCTTAGTGTCCCGTTATTTCTAATTGCCATCAATGGACTTGCTGAGGCAGTAGGATCATTGGTTTCTTCATCACTGTATGCTGATGACTTTTGTTTGTATTACAGTTCCGCTATTATTGGTGTCGCTGAAAGGCAACTGTAGGGAGCCATTCAAAAGGTGCAGTCCTGGGCCTCAGCCCATGGGTTCCAGTTTTCTGCCTCCAAAACTCATGTCATGCACTTTTGTTGCTGTTGAGCTGTGCACCCAGACCCCAAACTGTATCTGGGTGATGAACGTCTCCAGTTGAACAGACACATTGCTTCCTGGGCATGCTGTTTATATGATGCCCGGCTTACGTTGGTCCCACACCTACAACAGCTTCGACAAAAATGCTGGTGGTACTTAAACATACTGCATTGCGTCAACCACACTGCTTGAGGAGCCGCCCGTCCAACCCTCTTCCAACTTTATAAGGCCCTTATCCAGTCACGCCTGGACTACGGGAGCCAGGTGTATGATTCAGCAGCCCCTTCTACACTTCTGGTTTTAGACCCAATCCTAAATGCTGGTTTTCGCTTAGCAACGGGTGCTTTGGGTACGGCCTGGTGATGAGCCTACTCTCTGAGGCTGGGATTCCAGTGGCAACAGTTGTTGGCCTTGTATGTTGCCCACGTCCACATCTCAGTCAATCATCCGAACTGCAGGCTCCTTTTTTCAACTACTGCACTCCCATCCTCTTAAAGATAGCCTCAGTCGGGTCTCCCGATTGCAGTCTGTGTCCATTCCCTTCTCTCCTCACTTGAATCCCTTCTCTTCTCTCCCACTATCCACTACTCTTCCCATACCCTCCTTGGTGTATTCCTCATCTGCAGCTACAGTTGGACTTAACCCGGGATTCGAAAGCTTCGGTTTCACCATCGATTCTCCGTCGCCAGTTCCGGGAACTTCTTGACTTGTTCAATGGCACAGAAGTCATCTACACTGATGTTTCCCTGCTAGATGGCCATGCTGGGTACGCCTATCTCCTTGGTGACCTTTTTGAACAGCGGTCCTTGCCAAGTGGGAGTTGTGTTTTCACTGAAGAGCTGGTCGCTATCTCTAGAGCTCTGGAACATCTCCGAGCCTGCCCCGGGGAGTCGTTTGTCATCTGTAGCAACTCCCTGAGTGGTTTGCAGGCACTTGACCAGTATTTTCCTTAACACCAATTGGTACAGACTATCTAAGACTCTGTATCCACCCTGGTCAAGTCAGGCCAGTCTGTGGCCTTTGTTTGGACCCCTGGCCATATTGGCATAAAAGGGAATGAATGTGTTAATCAGTTGGCCTAGCAGGTCACCACATCTCGACCTTTGCAGATCAGCCTCCAGCTCAGGGATCTCTGCCGGGAGTTGAACTGCAAGGTCCTAGGGCTATGGAACACTGAATGGGCTGACTTGAGTGTACCAAATAAGCTCCGCATTGTTAAACCTTCCACAGCTGTATGGAAGTCCTCCCTAAGGGCCTCTCGTCGGGAATCTGTAACTCACTGTCGACTACGTATTGGCCACACGTGGGTAACACATAGCCACCTCCTTCACCGAGAGGACCCACCAAAGTGCCTTTGTGGTACTTTGCTGACAGTGGTCCACATTCTAATGGACTGTCCGCTTTTAGCTGCCTTGAGGCGCTCCTTTAATCTGCCAACTGCGCTTCAATTAATTTTAGGTGACGATGCCTCAATGGCTGACCGTGTTTTAGGCTTTATTCGCGCAGCTGGCTTTTACCATTCTATTTAGTGGGGGGTTCATTTGCCTGATATCTTGGGCCCCCTACGCTTGCAGAACTTTTAATCTGTTGTCTTTTATTTAGTTTCTGTCTGGCTGGTTCTTAACTGGAGGATTCAGTGTGTGCAGAGTGGCTGGCTCATCCTGTATTATCCTTGTGATCAGCCAGCCACACTCTTCTGCTGTAATATTTTACTTCCGTTGTCTATTTGGTGAACACCTACTGTCTCTTCCATTTTATGTTGTCATTTTACCATCGACTGACACTCTGTCCCCAGCATATACTAAGTATATAGTGCTATGTCATAAATGGACAAGTTTTATGGATGTGAACTCTTAGCTGGAAAACTCAACAACAACAACAACTACTACTACTACTACTACTACTACTACTACAGTACAAGACACAACTGAGTGTAAACGTCACAAAAATACTGATGTATATTTTTGAATTTGAAAACACAAATCAATTTTCTAATATTATAATGCAAAACATGAAAAAACCAAAAATATTCAATTTGAATAGTGTTTCATTATTCAAATAATGAATGACAATTAAAGTGTTGCAAAAAACACTGACTAAGAGGTATTAATTTATGTCAGAAGTTTCTACTTCCTGTAAAGCTACCAGTTCCAGTTACAATTAGCACTAAAAAAATCCCCACATTTTACATCTCCCCCCCTCCCTCTTTTTAAGCCCCTTGAAATTTGCAAAAGAAAGGTACTACTGTACTTCTTTTTGCTACCAAGATAAGTGTATGCCACAGCCCACTTTTTAGACTCTCCAGTTTCTTCAGTGTTTGGTGTCAGTCTTACTTCTTGATGCATTTATTTCCTCAGCCTTCATGATTACAAATGTATACCAATGTATACCATTCATGCTGTCTGTAAGTAGCATGCACATAAAGATATGCTTACATCTTTGGAGTCAGACAATACCTAGGATCATGATTTCTGTGCTAGACAATAATAACAAGTACAGGCAGCCTATCCAGTTAAGCTCTTTTTTTTTTTTTTTACTTGCTTATTCATAGTCTTAAGTTGTAACTAGTTGGCCGCTGTGGTCTTGTATTCCAAAGTGCAGTCCTTGCCAGCTTTGTACCTTCGTCAGTTGCGCGGTTGTGTATGGCTTCAATGGTGAAGGGGAGAGTCTCAGTTGCTTTCCATCTCCTCTCCTTTGTTGCACCACTTGTCTAGATGTCACAGTGTGGTTTGATGGAACTTAGTATTGGATCCCATACCTTACTTAATTAGAAGACAGTGTCGTTGTTGATTAAATTATCAGCCACGGGAACTGCAGTTGCAGTTTATTGGTAGGAGCCAGGACTTCAATTTTCTGATAATTTATTTGATGTTCATTTTCAGTGCAGTGTTCTGCAGTTGCCGACTTGTTTGGTTGCAGTTAGTGGGTGTGCCCTCTGTGTTCTATACTTCAATCTTCCACTGTGTAGATTTCTTGTTCACTACAAGATTTTTCCACGTTGTAAGACAGTCGTCCCAACAGTTGGCTGAGAATCTAGATGTCCTCTTTTACATGCTGCAAACAGCCAATCACCATTTAAAATTGAGGAGCGTTTTCACAAAACTCAACAGCTACAAAATTTGCAAAAATTGCAAATATGCATATTCGTGTACTTATGAGATGCATCCATTTCAGGACACAGAATATGCCATAACTCACTATTTGCCTGTGTAATCTTGACAACAAAACTGTGAAATTTTTCTAAACTCGACATCTACAGAAACCGAGTTTTGCCAGAACTGAACATCTGCCTACTGCTTGTCACAGCTATTGTTTTACTGTTAGGTTTAGTGCTAAGACTTTATTGTTGAAGTTGCTTGTTTTTAAATTTACAGGTTGGCTGCAGTGTTTGTAGGTACAATTCATTCTGTAAGTGACTCTTATTGTTATTGAATCATCTTTAAAAGACTATGACCCCATATTATCACAATTTAAGATCACCAGATGTCTTCCTGCAAGGATAGCTTAAATGAATGTCCTATAAAATAGGAAACACACACTGGCAGAAATAAATATTAACATAAAAATGGAGGTAACAACAGTAGTGTTGATGGTAAAATTTTTTCGTACTTGTTTTAAAGAATAAGGCAACCAGTTTGAGTGTATGTTATTAACAATGTGTGCGAGTTTATTTAATAAAATTTCTTATAACTATATACAAGTCTTTACACTTGGTTATTTTTCATGAGCATAATGTTTTGATGACACTGTATATCAGTGACTTGCAGTCAACATTGATAATTACCACAGGTGTTTTGCAATTTCTGTGGTTATTTGTAAAAAAAGTACCATCTTATAATATTTTAAAGTGGTTCAAAGATTGACAACTAGCTTTAAATGTCCAAAAATGTAAAATCTAAAACTCTGCAAGATAAAACAAACATATTAACATGTTGTTGTTATGGTCTTCAGTCCGGAGACTGGTTTGATGCAGCTCTCCACGCTACTCTATCCTGAGCAAGCCTTTTCATCTCCTCGTAAGAACAGCAACCCACATCCACTTGAATCTGCTTACTATACGCGTCTCTTGGTCTCCCTCTGCGATTTTTACCCCACACTCTTCCCTCCAATGCTAAATTTACGATTCCCCGATGTCTAAGAATGTGTCCTACCAAGCGATCCCTTCTTTTAGTCAGGGTATGCCAAAAATTCCTTCGCTCACCAATTCTGTTCAGTACCTCTTCATTAGTTATGTGATCTACCCACCTAATCTTCAGCATTCTTCTGTAGCACCACATTTCAAAAGCCTCTATTCTCTTCCTGTCAGCACTGCTTATCGTCCATGTTTCACTCCCATACAAGGCAACACTCCACACAAATGCCTTCAGAAAAGACTTCCTTAGGCTTAAATCAATATTCGATGTTAGCAAATTTCTCTTTTTCAAAAATGCTTTTCTTCCCATTGCCATTCTGCACTTTGTATCCTCTGTACTGCGGCCATCACATGTTATTTTACTACCCAAGTAACAAAACTCATCTACCACCTTCATTGTTTCGTTACCTAATCTAATTCCTTCAGCATCGCCTGATTTTCTAAGACCGCATTCCATTATTTTTGTTTTGCTCTTGTTAATGTTCATTTTATATGCTCTCTTCAACACGCTTTCCATTCCATTCAACTGCTCTTCCAGGTCCTTCGCTGTCTCTGACAGAATTACAATGTCATCAGCAAAACACAATGTTTTTATTTCTTCCCCCTGAACTTTAATCCCTATTCCAAATTTTTCCTTGCTTTCCTTCACCACCTGCTCGATGTACAAATTGAATAACATTGGAGAAAGGCTACAACCCTGTCTTACTCCCTTCCCAACTGATGCTTCCCTTTCATGCCCTTCGAGTCTAATAACTGCGGTCTGGCTTTTGTACAAGTTGTAAATAACTCTCCTTTCTCTGTATTTTACCCCAGCTGACTTCAGAATTTGAAAGAGTGTATTCCAGTCAACATTGTCAAAAGCTTTCTCCAAATCTACAAAAGCTAAAAATGTTGGTTTGCCTTTCCTTAATCTGTCTTCTAAGATTAGACGTAAAGTGAGTATTGCCTCCCGGGTTCCTACGTTCCTCCTGAATCCAAACTGATCTTCCCCGAGGTCAGCTTCTACCAGCTTTTCCATTCTCCTGTAGACAATTCGTGTTAAAATTTTGCAACCATGACTTATCAAACTGATGCTTCTGTAATTTTCACACCTGTCTGCGCCTGATTTCTTTGGAATGGGGATTATTACATTTTTCTTAAAGTCTGAGGGCATTTCGCCTGTCTCATACATCCTACACACCAGTTCAAATAGTCTTGTCATGGCTGGCTCTCCCAGAGACTTTAGTAGCTCTGAGGGTATTTCATCTACTCCTGGGGCCTTGTTCCGACCTAGGTCTTTCAAGGCTCTGTCAAATTCATCTCTCAGTATAGTATCTCCTATTTCATCTTGATCGACTTCCTCTTCCCTTCCTACAACATCGTCTCTAAGTTCATTTCCTTTGTAGAGCTGCTCTATGTACTCTTTCCACCTTTCAGCTTTCGCTTCTATGCTGAGAACTGGTTTCCCATCTGAGTTCCTGATATTCGTAGAGTTGCTTTTCTTGCCCCCAAATGTCTCTTTTATTTTCCTGTAGGCAGTATCTACTTTTCCCCTTGCTATACATTCTTCTACAGATTTACACTTGGCTTCTAGCCACTCCTGCTTAGCCATTTTGTACTTCCTGTCAATCTCATTTCTTAGTCGTCTGTACTCCATTTTGCCTGTTTCATTTACTGCATTTTTATATTTTCTCCTTTCATCAATTAAATTTAGTATTTCCTGTGATATCCAAGGATTTTTTGTAGGTCTTGCCTTTCTACCTATTTTGTCCTCCGCTGCCTTCACTATTTCATCTATCAATGCTACCCATTCCTCTTCTACTGTTTTATTTCCCCCTGTTTCTGCCAATTGTTGCCTAAATCTCCCTCTGAAATTCTTAAGAACATCAGTTTCCTTCAATCTATCTAAGTCCCATCTCCTTATTTTCCTACCTTTCTGCAGTTTTTTCAGCTTCAGCCTACAGTTCATGACTAACAAGTTATGGTCAGAGTCTATATCTGCCCCTGGGTATGTCCTGCAGTTTGTAACCTGGTTCCGGTACCTATGTCTTACCATTATAAAATCTATCTGATATCTTCCGGTGTCTCCTGGTCTCTTCCATGTATACAACCTTCTTTTGTGATTCTTAAACCACGTGTTTGTTATGATTAAATCATGTTCCGTGCAAAATTCCACCAGGCGACTTCCTCTTTCATTCCTCCTGCCCAGTCCATATTCACCTATTATTTTTCCTTCTCTTCCTTTTCCAACTACCGAATTCCAGTCTCCCATCACAATTAAGTTTTCCTCTCCCTTAACTGTCTGAATAATTTCCTTTAGCTCCTCATATATTTCTTCGATCTCCTCATCATCGGCAGAGCTAGTTGGCATATAAACCTGTACTACTGTTGTCGGTGTTGGCTTCGTATCTATCTTGACAATGATAATGCGATCACTGTGCTGCTCATAGTAGTTTACCCGCATTCCTATTTTCTTATTCATTATCAGTCCTACTCCTGTGATACCCCCAACTGATTTTGTATTTATAATCCTGTACTCACCTGACCAGAAATCCTGTTCATCCTGCCACCGAACTTCACTAATCCCCACTATATCTAACTTCAACCTATCCATTTCCCTTTTTAAATTTTCTAATTTTCCTACCCGATTAAGGGATCTAACATTCCACACTCCGATCCGTAGAATCCCAGTATTGTCTTTCCTGATGACAACATCCTCCTGAGTAGTCCCCGCCCGGAGATCCGAATGGGGGACTATTTTACCTCTGGAATATTTTACCCGAGAGGATGCCATCATCATATGTTCATACAGTAGAGCTGCATGTCCTCGGGAAAGATAACGGCTGTAGTTTCCCCTTGCTTTCAGCCGTTCGCAGTAGCTGTGTGGCAAAGCCACATTAGCTGATGTTACAAGGCCAGCTCAGTCAATCATCCAGACTGTTGCCCCTGTAACTACTGAAAAGGCTGCTGCCCCTCTTCAGGAACCACACGTTTGTCTGGCCTCTCCACAGATACCCCTCCGCTGTGGTTGCACCTACGGTACGGCTATCTGCATCGTTGAGGCACGCAAGCCACCCCACCTCGGCAATGTCTGTGGTTCATGGGGGTGGCATATTAACATATGACTGCAGTACCAGTCAGCTTTCACAACTATGTAGCTGAATTTTATTGAAAATGTAATGGAATGATCACATAAGCTCCATCACAGGCAAAACAGTTGATAGACTTTAATTCATTGCTAGATTACTTGTGATATGCAATTTATATACAAAGGAGATTGTATACTTATGTGAACTATTTTAGAATATTTCACAAGTGTATGGTGCTTGTACCAAATAGTATTTATGGGAGATAGTGAACTTATACAGAGATAATCAGTACGAATGGTCACAGGTTTGTTTGACCTATTGGAGTGTGTCATGGAGCCACTGAAAGAACATCACAGATACTTGAAGATAGACATAAATTACTCATTAATAACCTACACAAAAAAATTTAGGGCCACTCTAATTGATGATGCTATGACATACTAAAACCTCCTCCATATTGCCCTCATAGGGATCATGAAGAAAAGATTAGACTAATTATAACACTAAACACATGGTTGTTTAAAAATTATTTATGTGCTTCATACATAAATGGAACAAGAAAACCCAGTATTAAATGGTATAATGTTAAGTAACCCTCACGGTGGTGTTTCAAAAATTGATGCAGATTTATCAGGAAAAAGTCCTATTAATGTTTTCCATTGCATCATAAGCATTATGCACACACACTCATTTCAGTGTCTCAGTATGGCTGAGTTTTCAGTAAACGTCTGTAGTGTGGTGTGCATTACTTGACCAGCCTTTGTGTACAAAATCATTTAGTTCGCCTTTCAAGAAACTTGTTCAGAATGCTGAAGCTTTGACAGAGGCATAAGAAATGAAGATTAGAGTTACCCTCCCCTCCTGTACCAAACTCAAACTTAAATGGACCACTCGTTTATGATGTTTTCAGTAACATAAGGTTCCTATGAAAAGTGCAGCTTCAGTGAAGAGAGAGATAAAATAGGGACAAATGTCTTCTGTGCCTACCATTGACATACACCAGATTATATATCTTGCCCTTATTACTGACACACAACAGCTGCAAGAGAGGGGTATTTTTTACTCTGCTTGTGGTTTAGTGGTTACTTTCAGTAATTCATAGCCACCAAAAATCACTTTGCATTCTTTGTTGATTTGATTGAATTAGTGTTTTGAAACTGTACAAAAGTTCCCTCATGTTAATGAAATTATTAAAAACTTAATTATTCTAGAAGTTATTTCATAGGTGAAGCATTTTCAAAAATAATTTTAAAGTATATTAATGGCATAGTTCTGATGTACATAATTTTTTATTTCTAGGTCCATGGAGGTACTAGTTGGCTGTATACTGAACACAATGAGTAGTAGTGACACAGAATGTGATACTCATATACTAAAAGTGCGTCAACTACTTCGTGGATTATTGGCAAAAGTTTATTTACAAATTGCTGAATGTTATGTAAAAAATAATTTAATGGCAGAAGCTTCCAGCTTTCTACAGAGATCAGTGGAACTAAATCCAGGTATTGTTATACAAACAAATTTTTTCCACATGCAAAACAAACACTGCAATGTTATTTTATTCGACAAGTGCAGCATGTACTTCAGTGGGTGATAATGTTTATTCAGGAAAGAAAGGCTCTTGATAAATGCCACAATTCACATTGTGTCCCGTAGATAAAATAAATTTGATTTAATTATTGCTTCACTGTAATATTGAATGGAGACTTCCAGCAGAAATTTCTCATCTTTGAAGCAGCAACAGTTTTGTATAAACCACAGTGCTTTACGAGGCATGGTCCTGTTTGGAGGTGGTATATTAACATGAAATCACAGGGTGACAATCATTGTACTGTATGGGACAAAATGTAAATAACTTACACACTACAGTGTGCACACACTTTATTTAACATGCAAATGTCACTGGATTTAGGTTATGAGATGTTCCATATGCTTGTCTTCCATGGTGCCAAGGAATAGAGAAATTCTGCATAATCCACAGAAGTGTCAGAACATTAATGCTGTTGATGACTTGAATGGTCTTTTTCAGCTCAACAATGCTTTTGAGGTTATTGCTGTACACCATGTTCTTAATCTTTCTTTCTTTCACTTTAGCCATGTTCCCGCACATGCAGGTTCGATTTTGTTAAATTCAGGTTTGGAGTTTGTTAATATTTACGGGACAACTGGATACCCTTCCTGCCACCACCCCATGCCCCCCCCCCCCTCCCAGGAGGAAATGTGTACCTCAAATTTCTGTGTATAGTGTTAGAGGTGTGAAAGTGTAAAGCATTACAGAATGTTTGTGAATCATGTAACTGAGGGGGAACTTGAGATCACCTCTAGGGCATGGATATTTGTGCCGTCCTTAGTATTAGCTAGTTAATAAGTAGTTTGTTCGTTTAGGGACTGATGCCCCGTAGTTAAGTCCCATAAGCTCTACAAACCTTTGAACATTTTGGGGAACTTGGGGTGCCAGCCCAGTATTCACCTAGTGGGCTGTTTAAAACTGCCTAAACACCACATCCGAGCTGGCTGGCACTCCGACCCCCTTCGTTAATCCACCGGGTGGATTCGAACTGGGGTCGGTACGCCTCCTCTTCTCGGAAAGCGGTGCATTAGACCACATGGCTAACAGAGCTACACCATGTTTTTAATATAGCCCCAAAGAAGAAGTTGTGTGTGTTCAGATCTGAAATATATTGAGACCTATGTCAATGGCTTCTGAATGTGGTCCCCAAAGTGCTCCTTCAGGACATCAAACACACTCCTATTTTAATAGGTTCAAGCTCCATCTTGCATGAATCCCATCTTGTTAAAATCAGGGTCAATTTCGATAATGGGGATGAAATCATACAACACTTTTGGTAGTCATCGTGCCATCAAGGAATATTGCACTGATTATTCCATGACTGGAGATTGCACATTGCACACTTCACAGTCACCCACGGAGGGTGAAGAGGCTTTTTGATCAAAAAGCCCTAATTCTCCATCCCCAAAATGTGCCAATTTTGCTTATTGACTAACCCATCCAAATGAAAGTGTGCTTCAATGTTAAACCAAATCATATTCACATCAAAGTCTACGTACTAATTCCCACCATGTCTGCAAGGTCACCCATACAGTTTGAGTGTCCTAATGGAAACTGCTCAGAAGTTACTTACGAGGCGCGTCCAGAAAGTAAGTTCCGTTTGGTAAGAAAATAAAATTGTTCACAGATACAGAAGAAATTATTATTGCACAAAATCTACAACTCTTAAACTACTTTTCCACATAACTGCCGAAATTTTGTAGGCACTTGTCATAGTGTGCCACAAGTTTTTGCATGCATCCTTCACAGAAGGTTGCCACCAGTGTATTCAACCATGTGGTAACAGCTCTTTATCATCGTTGAAGTGTTGACCACCAAGGACAGATTTTAGGTGTAAGAAGAGATGAAAGTCTCTAGGAGAGAGGTTCGAGCTGTATGGAGGATGATCAAACAGGTCCCATTGAAATTTCCGTAATAATTATTTGGTCACATTCGGTGTGTGAGGTCAGGCATTATCATGGGCATGCTATGACAATTGCCTACAAAATTTTGGAAGCTATGTAGAAAAGTAGTGTAACAGTTATAGATTTTTGTACAATCAATATTTTTGCTGTATCTGTACCCGTTCGTTTTATATAACCAAACGGAACTTACTTTCTGGATGCGCCTCGTATATAGATTTTGTTAATGATGGTTCAAAAGACAGACCACAGCTGTATCCATGGACTTATAATCCCTTACTCATGCTTCTGTTTGCCGCAGTATTACAGAATGTGTTCTGAATCAAACAGAAATTCTACACGACACCCAGCACCGATTGTTATGTATATCTTTCTAACAGCTATGGACAGTTTGTTTATAAATATAGGCCTAATATATTCCACATAATTCTCAAATTACACAATGTTTCCTATAATCTGCAACATTATTTCAGAAAATAAAAGGCAAAACCCACAGAATATTGTACAATAAGTGCCGAAACATGTCTGGATGATAAAAATGAAACAAGGTGTCTTGCACAAGGTAGATTTCCTCACCAATCTATTATAGCAAGCATGGAAGAAACAAGAGCTGCACCATCACAAGATTATCCTCCTCAATTATTCTTCAGTCGTCATAATATCACATTCATATAATCTCTGAAGATAAGATCTGATTAGTTACTGTATACACAATAAAAGCACTTATTTTCCTCATGTTCAAGTGGATAAAAACATTAGCATATCCTAGAATTGTGGGTATTCTGTACTGTATTGCTTCATGAGTCTCAAACATGATATACAGTGTAGGACATGCATGCATTAGTAAGTGGACTACACATAGAGTTATTATCTTCAGGAAATGTTTCCTTGTCACTAAGAGCAGTAAATTGAAGTGTATTGTTTTATGTGAGAAAAAGCCCCTGAGGGGCTCAGCATTAATTTGCTGAGTACGGGCTTGGCGAACCTGGGATCCTGAGCTGGGGACTGGTAAGTGCCGCCAGTCCTCTAGACACCGTAAACTCTGGGCATGCTTTAGCGACCGTGTGGCGTGACGGTGGAACATTGTGTGTACTGGGGAATGGGGATCTTGGCTTGACCACCCGGCTCGCGAGGAAGGAATTACCTCTGAAAAAAAAAAAAAAAACTCAATCCCAAGGTGTACTACCTGCTGATGGGATGCATGGCTGTTGAGGTGGAACAGTTACTAGCGAGCGATCTCTTGCGATACTGCCGCACCTCAGTTGTATAAGGCTTACCTAGGCATGCGGAACTCTGTCTAGGCGGACACGTACTTCCCTAGCTACTCGTGGGACCAAGTTGCGAAATCGTAATTTGTCCCTCGAACCTTCCAGTGCGATGGGTGTACCACTGGGGGGTACCAACACCCAGTCAAGAAAGAGGTTTCGGGTGGCTAGTCCCCCAGACCAGTTCAGTAGTAAAAAGAGTTTTGTCCGAAGTAACAGAGCACAGGCTGCTAGCCAGAATGTGTTTATTATTATTAAAAGGAAAGAAGATTTTGCCCTTTTATATCAATAAGGCCTTAGAAGGTCTTGCAGGTTCTTTGAAATCTGTTAAAAGATTGTGGAATGGTACCTTGTTGGTTGAAATGTCAATCTCCCAACAGGCGGACAATCTGTAGAAGGCAAAGTATCTGGGTGAATACGAAATCGATGCAGAACTACACAGTACCCTGAACTACAGTAAGGATGTAGTTTTCTGTAGAGACCTGATGGACATTCCAGTTGAAGAACTCAAAGTGGAATGGGCAACAGAAGGCATAGTGGACATCCAGAATATTAGGAAAAGGGTGGATGGAGAACATGTGTCGTCTGAGAGCTTCATCCTTACTTTTTATACTCCTAAACTCCCTGAGCATGTGAAGGCAGGGTTTTTGCGGTTGAAGGTCCGTCCCTAACCCCATGTGCTGTTTTAAATGCCAGCGCTTTGGCCACACCACACTCAAGGGAGGCCACTTGTGGCAAATGTGGAAAGGCGGTACAAGAGGGCGCTGCTTGTACGGCACCTGACAAATGTGTCAATTGTTCTGGGGAACACCCTGTTTGGAGTCGGGACTGTCAGGTGTATCTTGAGGAAAAGAAAGTATAGGAGATAAAGACAACCAGGCGCATTTCCTACGCTAAGGCCAAAAAGATATTTAAGGCCATGCAGCCACCTGTATTTCCCACCTCGTTCGCTGCTGCCTTACAGAAACCCATCACTACAGTAGATGCCTCGACATAAACTGAGGCTGTCAGTGTCAGTAACAATAGTTGCACATGTCCGTGCACATGTCAGGCAGCTGAAGTTCCCCTGCCTCTTGCTCCTCCAAATACGGCAGAAAAAGCTACAGATACTGCTTTTGCAGACCATGTGGTCTCTGTTGCTACAGAAGTTGTGCTCGTTAAGGAACCGCAGGAAATCATTAAGAAGGCACCTCTCAAAAGAAGAATATTCTGCCAAAGCAGAGTGCTCCCCAAGTCCCCCTTTCCTCCTCATCTTCTCAAAAGAAGAAGCCGAGGAAAGTTATCTCCACGTCCACTTGCAACTCTTTCAGCAGCGTCGTCGGACGTCTTAATGGCAGCGTTGACTGATGAGGAGGAGATTATTATGGACCTCCATGCATCATCGCCTGAACCAAACAGTCCATCTGCTACCCAGCACTCCAAGAGAGCCTCACCATTGCGGCACAAGGGTAGAGAGAAGATAGACCCACACAGGTGACATGGCTCCCATACTGCAGTGGAATTTGGTTGGATTCAGGACGCGTTTGGAGAAACTTTTCACTCCTCACCTGTGCCACTGACCACTACACTGCAAGCAGTTGCTGTTCGTATACTGGCCCATCATGATATCTCTTTACTTACCATCTGGAGAGCATGTTGACAGTAATATCCTGACACAGCTTATTGGAGAACTCCCTCGTCCCTTTCTTCTTTTAGGATATTTTAATGCACATAATGCACTATGGGGCTCTAACAACTACTGCCCCAGGGGACAGGTGGTTGAGACTGTCATACACTCCTCTGATGTTGTCTTACTGAACACAGGCCAGCCTACTCATTTTAGCACTGCTACAGGTTCGTCTTCAGCCGTAGACCTCTCCCTCTGCTTTCCAGCTCTTTTACAGACTGCTCAGTAGAGCGTGGACGATGACCTTCATAGCAGCGACCACTATCCCATTTGGATAGATTTGCCGGTCCCCATAGATTACAGTGGGAAGCAGTTGGCTACTTTCGAGTAGTGTCTTGGTGTCCAAGACTGGGTGGATCATATCACAACAGTGATTCACAATGCTGCTGACGCCGCAATCCTGAAATCAAAGCCAACACTTCAACGACCAGCTGTTCCTCGGCAGAACGAAGTGTCGTTCAGCGATCAGAGACAGAAGAGCAGCATTGCTGTGATTCCATTGGTGCCCTACTGATGCGAATTTTGCCAATTTTCAAGTGGCAAGGGCACGGGCAAGGAAAATTATTAAAGAGAGTAAGCAGAGGTCTTGGCATGAGTTCCTGAACTCCATCAATAGGTCCACGCCTGCAGGTAAAGTATGGGAAGCCATTAGGAGGATTTTGGGATGGAACTCCCAACCGCCATTAGCAGCTGTGCGAGGGCAGGGATGTCGTTTACAATCACCCAGGGACATTGCCCAAGTTATGGCAGAATCCTATGCAGCTGTTACATCCAATTCTCGCCAGAATCCAGTCTTCCATCAATATCGGATGATACAGGAGAAGGTTGGCTCAAACATTGAGGACTAAAACCAACCTTTCTCGATGTGAGAGCTGGAGGCTGCATTGTCTGCAGCTTGTGATTCTGCACCTGGCTGAGAAGAGATACCATACAGACTGCTGAAAAGGTTGGCACCACAGTCTTTTTAATGAAATTTGGATTACGGGGAACTTTCCATGTTCCTGGAAAGAATCCATTTTAATTCCAATTTTAAAACTGGGGAAATATCGCACTGACCCAGGTAGTTATCAGAGCATTAGCCTCACGAGTTGCATTGGTAAGATGTTGGAGTGTATGGTCAACCGGCGCTTAGTATAGGTGCTCAAAAGGAGAGTCTTACTTAGCTGCTCTCTATGCGGGTTCAGGAGGTACCACTCTACACTGGATAACCTCACCCTTGCTTGAAAGTGAGATCCAACAAGCTTTCCTACGGAAGCAACACCTAATTGGTGTTTTCTTTGACCTGGAAAAGGCGTATGATACTACCTGGCGACACCTTGTTGTACAGCAGCTTTACGAGTGGGGTTTTCGTGGACGTTTGCCCACTTTTATCTGATCTTTCCTCTGACAGGTATTTTAGATACAAGGTTGGGAGTGCTTTGTCTGACCGTTTTAAACAAGAAAATGGTGTCCTGCAAGGGAGTGCTTTAAGCGTAATGGCATTCGCCATAGCTATAAAGAGTATTACATCCACCGTGCGACTGCCTGTGCAGTGTTCCTTGTTCATGGTCGACTTCTCCATCTTCTGTGCGTCCTCCTTCATTACAACGGCAGCTCGTCAATTACATTTGATGATCAGGCAGTTGGAAGAATGGTGTACCACCACTGGTTTCAAGTTTTCCTTGGAGAAAACTGTTTGTGTGGATTTTAATCACTCCCGTTCCCTTTTTAATACACCTGTTTTAAAACTAGGAGACCACCGTTCTCACCTTTCAGGACAAGGTCAAACTGTGATGCCTCAAGGCTCTAAGTATCCTAAAATGTCTTAGCCATCGGTCTTGGGGTGCCGACAGGGCACGTCTGCTCCAGTTCTATAAAGCTTTCGTGCAGCCTCGACTGGAATATGGCTGCCAGGTCTATGGATCGGCCAGGCCTTCGTACCTGAAAATACTGGATGAAGTACACCACGAAGGTATCAGGCTGGTGACTGGTGTGTATCGCACAAGTCTAATACTTAGTCTGTGTGCTGGTGAACCCCGCTCTCTATTCGCCGTCTTCTGCTTGTGGCACGCCTGGCGTACAGATCTCTGTCAGCTCCGCACACGTTACTTTCTCTCAGTGTTGCGCAACAGCCCAACCAACGTTTGTTCCACAACTGCCCACAGGCTACAAGACCGTTTGGGATTAGAGCACAAGAGAGCCTCGAGTTGCTGCAGGTGCAGGGCATCAATGTTCAACGCCAGGGGTGGAGTAGGGGTTCTCCCTGGCTCCTTCATAGGCCTACATTGATTTTAGATCTGACTGCTTTTAAGAAGCCTTGTACCTTGGACAGTTTTTATAAAAGTAGATTTTTGGAGATTTTAAACCACCATGCAAATTTTATTCTTATCTATACAGATGGATCCAAGCAGGGAGATCGTCTTGGCTGCTCCGTTGTGTTTCCTGACTCTGTTCTTTGGATAGGGCTCCCAAAACAGTTTTCCGTTTACTATGCAGAACTGTTCACTATTCAGAGGGCACTACAATAGATTAAAAGGCATCAAGCTATGAAATTCCTGATCTGCTCAGACACCCACAGTGCCCTCCTCACTGTTGACCAAATGTATCTGGCAGATCGGATGGTGCAGAACATTCAAGACACTCTCCTTGAATTGCAATGACACCACAAGGAGATAATTTCTGTTGGGTTCCTGGGTACATAGGGATCCAGGGAATGAGCTGGCCGATGCAGCTGCTAAAGAGGCTTGTTCTCTGCCCCCTGCCGTACGCTGTTTCATCCCGCTGAAAGCGGTCACCTCCTTTGTGACAGGCACAACCATGGCGTTGTAGGAGGATCAGTGGTTGGATGTGGTGGACAATAAACTATGCGCAATAAAATCCTGAGTCCGCCCATGGCGTACATCCTTCCGCCCTCGACGAGCTGATGAAGTCGCCCTCACTCGTCTTTGAATAGGACAGTGCCCGCTGACACATGGTTTTCTTTTACGCAGTGAAGAACGGCCGGAGTGTGACAGATGTAGAACACAACTGTCAATACGACATATTTTAACAGAATGTGTTTTATTTGCTGGTACCAGGGCAAATTTGGTTCTCTCACAGGACCTGAAATCTATTTTAGGTGACGATGAGGCATCTGTGGATTGTGTCCTATGATTTTGTACTATGTCTGGAATTCTCCCCAAAATACTGGGTGTGCGATTTTAATATGTGCCAGAGTGGTTCGGTCACCCTTTATTTTTAAGTAGTCGCCGGGCCACATACATCTGTCAATGTTTTATTCTCAGTTTTAGTCCTTTTACAAGTTGTTGTAAGCTATCCCTACAACTGTAGGTGTGCTTTTGTATTTTGCAAGTCCATCTGACATGCGTCATTTTTCTTCCATCCATTCAAGTATGAGCATGGGCGCTGATGACCAGGATGTTGAGTGCCCTATTCACCAATCAATCAACGTGAGAAAAAGAATCTAGATCTGTTACTCTCATAGGATATGGATAGAATAATTTGAGTAGCCTAGTGTAAACATATTTCTTACAACTTATTTTCTGACTTCCCTACAACACAGTGATATTGTTTTTTATTTTCATCTTTTACAAAACACGGGGTACAGTATGGGGTCCCACTGCACACAGAAATGGGTCCTTTGCTGTTCTTAATATACAGGGTTATTTTAGTTAAAGTTAAACTTCCAAAATGCTGTAAAAATAACACCACTGGTCAGAATAACATCAAATTACAATGGAATATTATCGGAGAAGGGGGAAAAACTTATGGCAGAAGAAAAACAAATAGTGTGAAAATTGATCAATAATGGCACTGTAAGCATAATAATTTAATAGTGGTTGACTACAAATGACAAATGAATTGCACAACAGTGCCTAAGATGTAAGTTAGATGGTAAACAAACTGTACTAATCAGTGTGCATAGGTATACAGGTGATACTTTTAATTACTTAAGCCCAACCACCACGGCAAGGTCGTATTACATCAGATAGGAAAAATTGATTTTAATTGCCCTGAGGCTAAAAACTACATAAAAAGCATCAATCAGAAACAAATTGGATTTTGAATTTCCATGTGACTAGCACAAAACATGTTCAATACACAATCCACCATTTTCTGCAACAAATTGAAACTGAGAAACAGCATGTCCCACAATTGGTCAAAGTGTTTGTGGTGTCACGTTCAGAATGTATTGCACAGTGCATGCCTGTAATACAGCTGCATTTGCAATTGCAACACAGAACACAACATTTTTCATCTAGCCCCACAGCCATAAGTCACACGGATTAAGATTAGGTGATCAGGACAGTAAGGCTGTAGGGAAATAGCAGCTGATAATCCTAACATTTTCGAAATGGCGTTTCAGCAGCTGCTTAACTGGATTTGAAATGTGTGGAGGTGTGCCATCTTGCATAAAAATCACCCCATCCACACATTCACACTGTTGGAGAACTGGAATGATGACGATGTGGAAAAGAGACACACAGCGCTTACCAGTAACGATAAAGGTAACAGGAGCGAAGCACCTGGTTCTTTTTTCTTTTCTTTTTTTTCTCAAAAAAATATGGCCCCATGATAAATGATGCTGTAAACCCAAACCACACAGTAACCTTTTAAGGATGAAGCAGTACTGGTTGATTTGCGTGTGGATTTTTTGATGTTCATATTGGACAATTCTGTGTATTGACATATCCTATCAGATGGATGGGGGGGGGGGTTCGTCTGTCCACAAAATCTTCCACGGCCATTCATTGTGTACTTCCATGTGACTAAGAAATTCTAGAGCAAAAGTCTTTCTTGCTGGCAGGTCAACAAGAAGCAACTCATGCACATTGGTAATTTTGAATAGATAGTAAAGAAGGATGTTTTGTAGTGTTTAATGCACCATGCTCACATGTTTGTCCAATGTTCGGGCAATTCACAGTGCAATAAACATGTGTACACCATCAATCTATTCCTCCTGTGTTGCTGTGGTCACTTCTTCCACCAATGTTGAATCAATTAGTTTTCTCCCTCTACCAGGTTGCACACCAAAGGGAACACATTGTTTCGAATTTCCGAATCATTTTCTCTAGGCCTATGACAGTCATCAGACCAACACTTTTTTTCAAACCTTTCAATGTCTGAAACTTCTGCAGAATGACTTGTGCACAGTCATCATTCTTGTAAAACAGCTTTCCAAGCAGTGCATGCTCCTGCATTGAGACAGTCATGGTGAATGTCTCAGATGCAAAATGAGGAAAAGCTGTGTACCCAGTGTGTTTGTATCAACTTCAGTGGGTGGTGTGCATGACAGGTGTTTTCATTTGCATATTCTGATGCATACAGCTCCATTTGTTGATCAATTTTCAAACTATTTATTTTTCTTCTGCCACTTGATTTCCCCCTTTGCCGATAATATTCCGTTGTAATTTGACTTCATTCTGAGCATTGGTGCTATTTTTACAGTGTTTCCTCCCTGTTTGTTAATGACTTGCCAATCTATATTAATGAAGTGCTAGTGCTTTTTGCTGATGATAGGAGTATTGTAACCACACCTGACAAACAAGAATTGACCCATGAAATTGTAAATAATGACATTTCATAAAATAATTAAGTGGTTCTCTACAGTTGGACTCATGTTAAATTTTGATAAAATACAATGTATACAGTTTTGTATAGTAAATGGCATGACCCCATTAATAATCATAGAATTTGAACAGAAGTCTGCAGAATATTCAAAAATTTTATGTGTGTACATTGATTAGAGATTGCATTGATGAACTGTCAAAACGTTTGAGCTCAGTTACTTCCACTATTAAGGTTATTCCTTACTTTCATAATAGAAATCTTAGTAAATTAGTATACTACGCCCATTTTCATTCACTTATTTAGTTCTTTCGTATAACATCATACTTTGGGGTTATTCATCACTGAGTAAAAAGTAATCATTGTCAAAAGTGTGTAATCAGAATAATTATTGGAGCCTATTTAAGATCATCTTGCAGACATTATTCAAATAACTAGGCAACTTCACAGTAGCCTCACTATATGAAATTTGTTATTAATAACCGAATGCAAGAGTAAGAGCAGCATCTATAACTGTGACACCAACATGATCTTCAGTATTCAAGGTTTGCGATGAATTATGCTGCCATAAAAGTCATTGGTTACTCACCCAATAGCTTCAAAAGTGTGACAGATAGGCAACTGCTATTAAAATAGAAATTTAAAGTATTTATGAATGGCAGTTCCTTCTACTTGGTAAACGAATTTTTATTTATAGATTATTAATTTTACAATAAATAAATAAACATTGCATGTCTTCTAGTATTGTGTAAAGATACCTTTTATTAAACTGACATGTTCCACATCATTAGAAAATGTCATATTCATGATCTATGGAAAAGTACTAATCAAATATATGATTTTCATATGGGTGTGACTTTTGCATGACAAAGAAATTGATTGTAAATCATATTATGAGTTACATTATTTTGTCCATTTCCTGTGTGTGTCTAGAAAAATAATCAGGTAACCCAATTGGTCCGAAAAGTTTTTTTGCCATTTTCAGGGAATCAAGAAGCTATTGCGCTGTATAAAAAAATACCAACTGGATCTGCAGGTCATATTGCATACCCAGTGAGTGACTCAGAGGGAAGTGTGAATCTTCTGTCAGAAGATTACAAGAGTACAGCTTTGATATATCTTCTCAAAGGAAGGAGCTACCCATAAATTTTTTGAAGTGGGAATTTTTGGAACGAAACATTTTATCAGTACCTTTCAGTAATCTGATACAAAATCATTGTTTGAATTGTCTGAAATTCTTTGTCCATAATTATAAATTGACAAAACTCAATGAAAATATTGCAGTGTGTTTGTGCATGAGGAGTCTTAAGTTTGTTCCAAGGTTGTGTAATTTCACTGAGATGTTGGATTGATATAAACTGTGAATCATGTATTGGATGAAATACATATTAATGCTCAAATTAAATCCTAATGATGTCATATATAACTTAATCCCGATAGCGATGATGTCCTTCCCGAAGGACGAGAACAGCAGCTTACTTTTTATTCTTGTCTGTAAGAATTCATATAAAGTGTCATATTTTATTTATTTGAATCGCCTGCTCCCATTGCACATCAACTTTAGCTTGTATTGTACATTGCAAAGTGTTTGGATACAGCTGCAAAGTTAACGTTCACACAGAAGATACTGAAGGCTTCCTCATAGTTGGGTTTATATTTCTGGAAGTTTCTTCAATTTTTGAGACATTTATATGTATATATTTCATCTTAAGTGTTGTTTCAATAATAATGATTTATCAGATTAAAATTATAAAACATTCATTTTGAAGTCATTCCAGAAATAAGGGCAGTATTGCAAAACTAATGGCATGATTGTGAAAAAAATCAATTATAAAGATCTTGTGCAGTCATATGGAGGTAATTAATGGCTTCTGAGAAAAATATTAAACCAAAAATAATTCTGTGCTATCTGGGTTAAGTAATGAAATCCCACTTTGAATTGTAATAAGTCCACACAACCAAATTTTGGTCTTTATGTTAGAGAAATATGAAATCTATCTTCTGCTGCATTTTTTTCCTTGTGTGCACGTGTGTGCTTGTGCATTCTCTCTTTTCTGAGAAAGGCTTTGGCCGAAAGCTTTTAGATATGTCAGTGGGAATGTCTTTTCTATATGTTGACTTGCTGCTCAATGATTGTATTTACAGTGTGTTGCAAGCTATTCTCTTGTTTGGTCTTATATGAGGGTTGGAACTTAAATAGTGGCAACTATTTATTTACAACCAATACAAAAGCATTACATGTTTGCACCTTTTACTGTCCAAATTAGTCACCGGCATTGTGTAGAACCTGTTGCCAGTGATGTGGAAGGCATAGTACACTGTTAGCAGAGCCTGTTCTGTTGATAGAGCAAATGGAGTTGTCTACTGCCTGTCGAATGTCTGGAACAGTTCTGAAGCGAATGTCACAAAGTGGTTCCTTCATCTTTGGAATCAAATCAAAGTCACAATGACTTAAGTCCAGGGAGTATGGTAGATGGTACAGTACTTTCCAGTCTCATTGACTAGTCAGAGCAGCCACAGCTTGCACTGTATGTGCCCACTCATTGTTGTGCAAAATGATGGATGGGTTGTGCAGAAAGTGTTGCCGCTTCTTTCACAAAGCTGGTCGTAGGTGATGCTCCAAAAACTAACAGTAATACTGTGCATTGACGGTCTGCCCTGGAGGATTGTAATGTGTTAGGCTAACACCATCACAATCATACGCAAGAATCACCATAATTTTCACCATACTGGGGCTGTGATGCACTTTTGATTTTTGTGGCTATTCATAATGACACCATTCGTTGGATTGGCATTTCAATTTTGGCTTGTATGATGTGGCCCATTATACCCACCATTATACGGCATAAAAAATCCTCTCCTTCATGCTTATGGGGCTCCAAGTGTATCTGAGCAGTGTAGTAACGCATCCATTTTTGCATTTCCGTCACTTCATGTGCAACTCATTGTGATACAATTTTTCGCATGGCCAGTTGTTCCTTCAGGATGTGAAGCACAGTGGTATGCACTAATCCAGATTCATGGACAAACTCACAATTGTCTGACATTGATCACTGTCCACTAACATGGAAACAGTATGCACTTCTTCTTCAGAGACGCTAGGACAACCTGCAATGCATGTCTACCACAGTAACGCTAAAAGAAATTTGCTATTGTGAGAAAATATTGATAATATTGTCATCACTTTAATTCGTCACCATACAGAAATTTAATAGATGCCTAAGCGAGGCAATGACGATAACAGCATAGGTTAATGCCTCGTTGGTTTCATTCACCATGGTGCGGGAATACAGATTAAGCTGCGAGTGCTAAGGGATGAATGCATTTGACTCATATCTGCAATCAGTGTGGCATATGGAAGTCTGGGTTGGTCCTGGAGTCGTGTTCGGGTAGTCTAGTGGTTAAGGCAACCGCTCGTGAAAAGCGGGAAACCCGGGTTCGAGTCCCTGCCTGCCACAAATTTTCATATGTCACCATTTGGTAGAACACCCATACCTTATACAGTGGCGCTAAAAGAAATTCGCTATTGTGAGAAAATATTGATAATATTCTCGTCACTGTAATTCGTCACCATACAGGAACTGATAGTTTTCATAATTTGCACTGAGGGCCAGGGCACCTTACAAGGAGACCACATGGGTATTGGATTTTAGAATTTTTTAATATTTATGATACGTGAAGTTCAGAACTCAAATAACAATCAGCCAGAGCCATTCAACGCAACTCTAAAAATTTCTCGAGAAAATAGACTTTGAAGTTTTGGAAGTGCACATAAGTACTAAAAATTGAAACAGTTATAGCATATGTCAGTATAACTCAAGTGGTAGTGTTCTGGCTTTATAACCATAGGGTCAGTAGTTGGAATCCCACTGACATAGATTTTTTAATTTTTTTCCTTATCTTTGAATACTTACACAATTTTAGTATGTAATGGTAATTTTTACGTAAATGCATGTATTTTTGTTTATAAAAAATACCATTAGGTATAAATGGTGTAAGTATTCGAAAACAACAGAGAAAACCTGTCACGGCAGGATTCGAACCACCAACTCCTTAATTGTGAGACCAGAATGCTACCACCTATGCTACACCGACAGATGATGCAGCTGCTTTACTTGTTGGTACTTGAATGTACTTGCAAAACTTCAAGGTCTATTTTCTTGAGAATTTTTTACAGTTCATTCAAATGACTTTGGCTGATTGTTATTTGAGTTCTGAAAACAATTTACTGTGAATTGGAAGTCTGCCTAACAGATTGTGGCACTCAAATTCAGACTATGTTGTGATTTCGTTGTTATCATTGGTCAGAAGATGTTTTGTGTAGCTCTCCAAGGTATTCTATCCTGCACAAGCTTCTTTATCTCTGAATAACAACAGCAACCCACATCCATTTGAACCTGCTCATTGTATTCGTCTCTTAGTCCCCCTTTTTACTTCTCTCATGCTTCCTCCCAATGCTAACAATGACAGATTTCTTGATATCTCAGAATGTGTCCTACAAATCAATTCCTTTGTTTAGTCTGGAGATCCAAAAAATTTCTTCCTTCCCAATTCTGTTCAGTATCTCGTGAGTAATTGTTCAATCTTCCCATCTAATCATCATTATTCTCCTGTAGCACCAAATTTCAAAAGTTGCCATTATATTTTTGTCTGAATTTCTTTTTGTCCATGTTCCACTGTCATACTAGTCTACACTCCAGATATGACTTCAAGAAACAGAATAATGTATTTGAAGTTTTCAAACAATTTGACTGTTGCAGGCCATTGAAATAATGTCAGTAGTGAAGTTGAAATTTGTGCTGGACCAGGATTCTATCTCGGGTTTCCTACTTTGGACCAGTGGTTGCCTTAACCAATTAGGCTAGCCAAACATGCTTTCCATCCTTCCCAAATTCTCAAATTATCTCACACTATGATTGTAATGTTCCCTCTCCATTACTTCCTCTTGCACACAACTTTGACTGTGTTTCTGCAAGGGTTCAGACACAATTATAGGTATGGGTCTGTTCTTTCAGACATGACCCTTATGGGAATACAGTCAAAGCTCCTCGTCATATTCCTTCAGCATCGCCTGATATAAATTGACTACATCCTGTTACCCTTGTTTTGCTATTATTAAGGTTCAACTGATTATGGATGTGACCACTTGTGTAAAGAGGAAAATCCAGATGTGACATCTTGCAGGAGGTATGTGCACATTATGATGAATTTCAAATGTTTAAGCAGTGCTATTAAGGATGCTGATGCTAAAATATACAGCCCATAGGTGGAGCTATGACTGTGTGTTTTATTGACACTTTTCGATTTCATCATAATCAGAATCCAGGTCTTGGGTCAAAACTGAATTATGCATCATCATATGTGGCCTGTGTATTCTAGCATCACCATCCTCAATAACACTGCGTAAATGTAGTTAAATCCAAGTTTGAATCTCAGTCTGGTACAAATTTTCAAGTGTAGCTGTTGAATTCATTTCATTGTCCCAGTAGCAGCTAATGTCTGGAAATTCTGTTTCGTCATATATGTTCTGGCACTTACAATTGTTTACATAAATTTATATGTTATTGTTGTTGTGGTCTTCAGTCAACAGGCTGGTTTGATGCAGCTCTCCACGCTAACCTGTTTTGTCCAAGTGTCTTCATCTGAGACTACAGTCGGCAACCTACATCCTTTTGAATCTTCTTACTTTATTCATCCCTCGGTCTCCCTCTCAAGTTTTACCCACACACTTCCTTCTATTGCTAAGTTGATGATTCCTTGATGTCTTAAAATGTGTCCTACCAATCTATCCTTTCTCTTAGTCAGGATATGCCAGAAACTCCTTTTCTCCCCAATTTGATTAAGCACCTCATTAGTTACTTGATTTACCCATCTAATTTTCATCATTTGTCTGTACCACCACATTTCAAAAGCTTCTAACATCTTTTTGTCTCAACTCCTTATCATCCATGTTTCACCCCCATACAATGCTACACTCCAGACAAATGCTTTCAGAAAGGACTTCCTAACATTTAAATTAATATTTCATCTCAACAAGTTTCGCTTCTTTAGAAACGCTTTTCTTCTCATAGCCATTGTGCATTTTATATCATTTCTACTTTGCCCATCAGAAGTTATCTTGCTACCCAAATAACAAAACTCATCTACTACTATTATTGTCTCATTACCTAATCTAATTCCTTTAGCATCACCTGATTTTCTGACATTACATTCAATTACCCTTGATTTACTCTTGTTAATGTTCATCTTATATCTTCCTTTCAAGACACTGTCCATTCCATTCAATTGCTCTTCCAGATCCTTTGCAGCCTCTGACATAATTACTATGTCATCGGCAAACCGCAAACTTTTTATTTCTTCTCCTTGAACTTTAATTCCCTCTACAAATTTCTCCTTGCATTCGTTCACTGCTTGCTCAATTTACAGATGGGACAACATTGGGGAAAGGTTAAAACCCTGTCTTACTCCCTTCCCAACCTCTGTGAACCTTTCTTGTCCTTCGACTCTAATAACTGCTGTCTGGTTTTTGCACAAATTGAATAGAATTCTTCACTCCCTATATTTAACCCCTTCTGCCTTCAGAATTTGAAACAGTGTATTCCCGTCGGCATTGCCAAAAGCTACTTCCAAATTTACAAACACTATAAACATAAGTTTGCCTTTCCTCAACCTATCTTCTAAGATAAGTCGTAATGTGAGTATTGCCTTCCTTGTTCCTACATTTCTCCTAAATCCAAACTGATCTACCCCAAGGTCAGGTTCCACAAGTTTTTCTATTCATCTGTAAATAATTTGTGTTAGTATTTTGCAACCATGACTTATTAAACTGATAGTTCTGTAACTTTGACATTTGTCAGCACTTGCCTTCTTTGGAATTGGTATTACAATATTCTTCTTGAAGTCTGAAGGTATTTCTCCTGTGCCGCGGTTGAGTAGCCGAGCGGTCTAAAGCGTCTCGCTGCGGAGCGCACGGTTGCTTGCCATGGAGGTTCGAGTCCTCCCTGGGGCATGGGTGTGTGTGTTGTCCTTAGGTTAGTTTACCTAGGTTTAAGTAATAGGTAAGCTACGGACTGATGACCACGCAGTTTGGTCCGATAGATTTACAAACATTTGAAATTTTAATTTATTTCCCCTGTCTCATACATCTTGCATACCAGGTGGAACAATTTTTTCATGGTTGGCTCTCTTAACGATATCAGCAGTTCAGACAATATCATCTACTCCAGGGGCCTTGTTTGGATTCAAATCCTTCAGTGTTCTGTCAAATTCTTCTCGCAGTATCATATCACCTATCTCATCTGCCTCCACTTCATCTTCCATTTCTAGAATATTGCCTTCAAGTTTATTTCTTTTGTATAGGCCCTCTATATATTCCTTCCACAGTTCAGCTTTCTCCTCTTTGCTTAGTACTGGTTTTCCGTCTGAGTTCTTGATATTCATACAGCTGCTTTTCTTGTCTCCAAATATCTCCTTTATTTTCCTGTAGGTGGTATCTATCTTTTCCCTAGTTATACATTCTTCTACAGTTCTGCATTTGTCCTTCAGCCACTCTTGCTTAGCCAGTCTGCACTTCCTGTCAATCTCATTTTTCAGATGTTTGTACTCCCTTTTTCCTGGTTTACTTGCTGAATTTTTATATTTTCTGCTCTCATCAATTAAGTTCAGTATCTCGTGTGTTATCTAGGGTTTTCTATTAGGCATTGTCCTTCTGCCTATATGATCCTCTGCTGCCTTCACTACCCCATCTCTCAGAGCTACCCATTCTTCTTCTACTGTATTACTTTCCCCCGTTTCAGCCAATCCTTGCTTAATGCTCCCTCTGAAACTCTCAACCATCTCTGGTTCTTTCAATTTGTCCAGGTTCCATCTCCTAATTTTTCTACCTTTCTGCACTCTCTTACATTTAGATGTGCAGTTCATAACCAATAAGTTACGGTCAGAGTCTATATCTGCCCCTGGATATATCTTACAGTGTAAAACCTGGCTTATAAATCTAATCCTTACCATTATAAAGTCAATCTTGTACCTTCCAGTGTCTTCTTGTCTATTCCATGTGTACATACATCTTTCATGATGATTAAACCAAGTGTTGGTGATGATTAAATTGTGCTCTGCGGAAAATTCTACCAGGCGATCTCCTGTTTCATTTCTTTTTCCCAGTCCATATTCACCTACTACATTTACTTCTCTTCCCTTTGCTACTACAGAATTCCAGTCCCCTATCACAATCAAGTTTTTGCCTCCCTTAACTTTCCGAATGATTTCTTTTATATCGTCATATTACTTTCATATCCTCATCATCGGCCATGATAGTTGGCATATAAACTTACAATACTGTGGTCGGTGTTGGCTTCGTGTCTATCTTTGCTACACTAATTCGTTTACTATGCTGTTCATAGTAACTTACTCGCATTCCTATTTCCTTATTCATTGTCAGACCTAGTACTGTGTTACCACCAACAAATTTTGTATTTATAACCCTGTACTCACCTGACCAGAAATCCTATTAATCCTGCCACCGAACTTCACTAATCCCCACCATATCTAACTTTGACCTATCCATTTCTCTTTTCAAATTTTCTAACTTATCTACGTGATTAAGGGTTTGAACAGCCCATGCTCCGACTCATACAATGCCTGTTTTGTTTTTCTTGATGACGACATCCTCGTGAGTAATCCCCACCTGGAGATCCGAATGGGGGGACTATTTTACCTCTGGAATATTTTACCCAAGAAGACAATATCATCATATATTCATACAATAGAGCTGCATGTCCTCAGGAAAAGTAATGACAGTAGATTTCCCTTGCTTTCAGCCATTCGCAGTAACTGCATGGCAAAGCCATGTTAGCTGATGTTACAAGGCCAGTTCAGTCAAGACGGTGTGTTAATCAGCATCCTTCAAATCAATCATTACTTTCTGAGGTCTTTTTACGTCATTATTTCAGGATGTGGTTGTGCAGATCTTGGTATAAGACCTGGATGAGCGATGTTAACATTAAATTGGAATAATTAATTCATGGCAGCAAGTCAGAATGCTAGGTATTTTACATATATGAAACTTAGGATGACAAAAACATTTCTTGCAGAAAATGTTACCAGGGTCCTGCTGTTGATGCCATCATGAACAGTGATGTGGAAGCAACAGGATTATTGTGGTGAATATGGGTCCAAAGAAGGGATTTTACCTAATAGAATGTGCAACGGGGGACTTATTATGACCATACAAATGACAAAAATGTTTGAAATTGGATTTAACAGAAGTATTTCCAAAACAATTTCGTTGTATGTGTCAATATATATATGATCATCATCATTGCATGATCATTGGTAGTCGATTATTTCATAGGGTGTAGAATAAGACATGCTACCAATCACAATTTATTGCAGGTGAATTTGTTTACGGGGACCACACCATGGTTTAGGTCGGAAAAAAAAAAAAAAAATCAAGTTTCGGTTTTCATCATATTTCGGTAGATTAAGTTTCTATTTAATTACTCTGAAAAGGATTTTGCTGGAAAAAAAAATTATTGGCATTTTAATAGCACTTTCCTACCACATGTGTTTATGTGTCATGCCCCCTTTTCTGCATATATTTTAGATCTTTATATCCCCTACATTGCACGTTAAGGATTTTTTTTCTTCCAAGTGTGATGGCTATCCTTGGAATGCAAAGATCAGTATTCTTTTGTTTCTGCTGTTTGTAAACAACATGCTTTCAAACACACGGTTAGTTTTGTTCAAGTGTGATTGTGAGTAGTTGTTATACTTACATTTGCAGTGCTTGTTTACATGCAAATGTTGTAAAATCAATTAACATCAAGAAACACAACTGTGTGGCTAATTTTAGAGGAACAAGTGGACGTATGGAAGTTCATGTAGTACAACAAATATTTCATCACTCCGTAGAAACAAGAAGTGTATGGTACATCAAATATTTGGGCGATGTTGACAGTAAGGTATACAACAATGTGCTGAACTCTAAGTCATGTGGAGATGCCATTATTAGGAAATTAGAATGTGTAGGTCATGTTCATAACATTTGGGAACAAGGCTGAGTAAACTAACTGTTGATATGAGAGGACAAAAATTAGAAGATGGAAAATTGTTGACCGGACAGGGTCAGTTAACTAAAACTGAAGTAGAAAACTTGCAGGTATACTATGAGCAGTCAATTAGGAGAAATAAAGAACATCTGGAGTCAATGAAGAGAGATGTTTGGGCCATATTCTTCCATAAGTCCTCTACTGATAATAAGCCATGTCATGTTTTGTGTCCATCAGAAGAAAATTCATGGTGAAAATACCATAGGGCTCAGGCAACTGGAGAATCTTATTCTCACCAGCCTTGTCTTCCTGTTGCTGTTATTGCAGCAATTAAACCTATTTTCAGCGACTTGGCTCAACCTGACCGAAGGAAATGTCTGCATGGGCAGTCAGTCACAGAATCCAAATGGATATTTCAACAGCATAATTTGGTACCGCCTTCCTAAAACTATATTTGTAGGCATGCATACAATGAAACTAGGAGTTCGTGATGCTATTATTACATTCAATTGTGGTAATATTGGAAAGTGTTGGGTACTGAATAAGCTGGGAATTAATCCTGGTGAAAATATGATCACTGGTCTGCAACATTGCGATAAAATGAGGATAGCCGATGCAGACAGGTCTGCATCTGATATGGCCAAGAAAACAAGACAAACATCCAGGGAGGTGAAAAAGAAGCTGGAAGGGCCATTATATGCAGCAGAACAATTTTAATTAACTGTAAGCAACAAATTTCAAAAGTTTATTCTTTAAAGTCAATTTCCCACAAACTAAAATTTTCAGTACATATGCCCCATTATATCAGAAACTATCATAGATAAATGAATGAAATTTTCAGAGACTCTGAATAACATAAAAAGCCACCTATAGTACTACTTTTATTAATATTCCCCCATTAGAAAGTTCACAAAAAAATTTCTTCAGAAAAAACTTAATACTTTTTTGTTGATAAATTTTAAAAAGTATTTCTTAAAAACTATGAAATTGATTAAGTAGATTTTAGTACAGTTGACTCTATTATCATCATGTAACATACAGTAAAAATATGAAGGTCCTGCATCAAATAGATTTTTTTAATTAGTATGGGTTAGTTAGGCAGGGTGTGGCGGCCTTAAAGACACATGCCATTTTAGGCTTGTGCTCATCTTCAAATGGTGTCTTAATTCTCTAGGCCCCTTTGTTTCATTGAAGACTTACTGTTTGCTCTGATCCCTAGTATCTCCTCTATTGATTTACATGTTTCAACATTCATTATTAAATCGGTTGATGTGTCAGATTTTAATGCTCATCATTTTCAACACTTACACTGCCCTTCGTGAAACGTATTCTAGTTGTCAGCCCTCGCCTTCCTCACACGGCCGACACACGTGAAAGAGCAGGTACAGTGTAGAGTAACACTGGGTAGAGGCACCTCACGGTGTAGTTGGGTAGGTAGAGTGGTGACATGCCTGCTCAGTCTTGAGTTTACAAACATTACATATAATTGGGCCAGAAAATATTTACAAGCAAATTCACGGGGCTCACTGGAGCAATTAACATGCAGGATGTGCCACCACTGGTTGCGGTGTCGCCATTGATAGTGTCATCAACATTCTTGATCACCATTGCACCAGGCAGCTCTTGATCGAGGCCGGAGGGGCGATGAGGTAGATGGACTCCCCCCATGTAGGTCACTGAACATTCACTATTAACTCAGGTGGACTCCATTCAGAGGCCTATTCCGCGAATCCTGACAGAAGGGTCTTGTCCTGCCTCTGCCAAACCACCTGTTCTGCTCTGCTCTTTTGTGGTTATGTGTGTGGTGCGCATGGGGCCCCGAGCCGAAGTAGGCTTCCTTCTCTTCCAGGTAGCATCACTCCCACCCCCCCCCACCTCCCCACCCCCGGTTCATGCCTTTTCTTCTTTTACTGGTCCTTCCCTTCTTTCACTTCTTTATTCTGCTCATTTTCTTGCTCCATTCTTCCTACCTTGCACCCATCTTTTTAATCTCTGCTTCAGCATTTAAGATTCTTTGCCTCCTATCCTTCTCTTTCCTTCCTCTTTCCTCCCTGTGCATGTCTGAAGGCCGACCCATGCGTTTTCATGCATAGCAGGTGACGGGGGTGACACATAATTCCTGACCGGGTAGAAAAGTAGGGCACTTACGTACCCACTGGCAAAGACCAGGCCCAGGGAGGGGTGATTACCCAAGCTGATACCTTCAGACTATGCCGATTGGTTCCTCCATCCACTGGGACTATTTTCCTCCACACAGTCACGTGAGACCAGCTCGAGACTGCCACGTACCACTGTGCACCAACTATTTACGGGGGGCGTAGTGCAACATGATGCCAGTTCTCTGCCGACCGCCTATGAGAACCATAGCTGAGGGATTGCAACCGACGCCTCTGGGGAAGAGTCTCTGCCAGCGATGCCGCGCCTCCAGGACTTCCCGCAATGGAATATGTCGTCTGGCTCCATCCCCTAGCAGTTCTCTCAAGGCTGTCGTCATCTCCCTGGCTTATATCTAATTGGTGAAGAAGATAACTTTTAGTTGCTGTTTGTTGTTTCTGCCTTAGTTTCAGAAGTTTGTTAATTTGTTTTGTTTCCAGAAGTTGACGAGTTTGTCTTGTCAATAAACACAATTTCCGTATCAGACAGTGTCTTTCAGTTATCAACTCTGAGGTGAGATATTGCACTTTATTAATCAAATGGGAAATGCTAAAAATACCTTGCCCACTGCTACTGAAAATGATCAAATGTTTTTAATCCTAAGGGTCCAAACTGCTAAGCTCATCCGTCCCTAGACTTACAAAGTACTTACACTCATTTAGGCAAACAAGAAGAGTGTCTGTCATGTGGGTCACCGATTTTGATCAAATTTTGCATGGACTTACTATATTAGATATAAAGAGACACGTGTTTCAGATTTTTGCTAGACACTCAGTAGTTTTTGAAAAAAAAATCAAGGTCAGTGTTGATGATAGAAAATCGCATTTTCAGTACTGTACATTGAAAGATTGTCTAAAGATGAGTATGTTGTACTAATATACAGTATATGGAATCAAAAGTTAATGATGAAACTTCCTGGCAGATTAAAATTGTCTGTCAGTACTGGGACTCGAACTTGGGACCTTTGTAATAGGCATAGGTCCCAGGTTCGAATCCCGGTTCCGGCAGACAATTTTAATCTGCCAGGAAGTTTCATATCAGCGCGCACTCCGCTGCAGAGTGAAAGTTTCATTCTGAAAAGTTAATGATGTTTGAGTAGCTAGTGTTTTTGTTTTTTTCGTGCTGCAGCTTGGGTACTCATAAACATATGCGCTTTCTGAGTGTCGTTGCCAGTTGAGTGGTACAGGGTTTGGACTGTCAAACTGTGGATCCAGGTTCAAATCTCCATCATGGCAATTTCTTGTTAGATTTTTTTTCGATGTATTTGTAACATTCTCATATTTGTAATACCTTTTTGTACCTTATTTTGAAGTAGAGCTTTGGGAAGTGTGATTAATATTCAGTTAAGTGTATGATCTATTAACAAATGTTTTATTTTTGATACACTACAAAAACAATAAAAGAAAGAAGTAAATAAAATAACACTTCTTAAGTATATTATTACATAATTCCAATTACTGGCTGTCTCTGTGTCCATGCACAACACATATTGTCAAAGATATTTTTTGTGGAAATCAAACCTGATTTATATTGCTGAAGACAGGTGTAAGAAATATTAATTTCATGAGTATAAAATGCAAGGATGTAGAAGAATGTATAAATAGGGGAAAATAGATACAGCCTACAGGAAAATAAAAGAGATATTTGGAGATAAGAAAAACATCTCTATGAATATCAAGAACACAGATTGAAAACCAGTTCTCAGCAAAGAAGGGAAAGGTGAAAGGTGGAAAGAGTATATAGAGAGGCTTTACGAAGGAAATGAACTTAGAGGCGATATTATAGGAAGGAAAGAAGGAGATGAGGATGAAATAGGAGATACTATAATGAGATGAATTTGACAGAGCACTGAAAGACCTAAGTCGAAACAAGGCCCTTGGAGTAGATGACGTTCCTTCAGAGCTACTGAAGTCTCTGGGAGAACCAGCCATGACAAAACTAACTGTTTCACCTGGTGTGTAAGATGTATGAGACAGGGGAAATACCCTCAGACTTTATGAAAAATGTTATAATCGCCATTCCAAAGAAAGCCGGCGCAAACAGGTGTGAAAACTACAGAACTATCAGTTTGATAAGTCATGGTTGCGAAATATTAACACGAATTATTTACAGAAGGATGGAAAAGCTGGTAGAAGCCGACCTCGAGGAAGATCAGAGTGGGTTCAGGAGAAATGTAGGAACACGGGAGGCAGTACTCACTTTATGGCTTATCCTACAAGATAGATTAAGAAAAGGCAAACATACATATCTAGCTTTTGTAGATTTGGAGAAGGCTTTTGACAATGTTGATTGGAATAAACTCTTTCAAGTTCTGAAGCATGCAGGAGTAAAATATAGGGATCGTAAGGTTATTTACAACTTGTACAAAAATCAGACAGCGGCTGTCAAGAGTTGAATGGCATGAAAGTGAGGGCAGTGGTTGGGAAGGAAGTAAGACAGGGTTGTAGCCTTTCTCCAATGTTATTCAATTTGTACATTGAGCAAGCTATAAAGGAATGCAAGGAGAAATTTGGAGAAGGAATTAAAGTTCAGAGTGAAGAATTAAAAACATTGTGTTTTGCCGATGACATAGTAATTCTGTCAGAGACAGCAAAGAACCTGGATGAGCAGTTGAACGGAATTGGCAATGTGCTGAAAGGTGCATATTAGATGAACATTAACTAGAGCAAAACTAGGGTAATGGAGTGCAGTCTTAAGAAAATCAGGCGATACTGAAGGAATTAGATTAGGTAACGAAACAATGAAGGAGGTAGAAGAGTTTTGTTACTTGGGCAGTAAAATAACAAATTATGGTCCCAGTACAGAGGATATAAAATGCAGAATGGCAATGGGAAGAAAAGCATTCTTGAAAAAGAGAAATTTGTTAACATTGAATATTGATTTAAGTATAAGGAAGTCCTTTCTGAAGGCATTTATGTGGAGTGTTGCCTTGTATGGTAGTGAAACATGGACAATAAACAGTGCAGACAGGAAGAGGATAGAGGCTTTTGTAATGTGGTGCTACAGAAGAATGCTGAAGATTAGGTGGGTGTAACTAATGAGGAGGTACTGAACAGAATTGGGGAGAAAAGGAATTTCTGGCATACCTTGACTAAAAGAAGGGATCGATTGGTAGGACACATTCTTAGACATCAAGGAATTGTGACTTTTGTGTTGGAGGAAAGTGTGTGGGGTAAAAACCACAGAAGAAGACCAAGAGATGAATACAGTAAGCAGATTCAGACAGATGCAGCTTGCCGTTTTTATGTGGAGTTTAAGAGGCTTGCTCAGGATAGGTTATTGTGGAGAGCTGCATCAAACCAGTCTCCAGACTGAAGACCACAACAACAATAAATGCATATCTTGAAAAACAGATGTGGAGAACTGTTTATGGACCAAGGCATGAATTTTAACAGCATTTGCTCTATCATGAATTTTTCTGCTCTCACGTTATGTTTATCTCTAACTGACCAAGCTGTTGATGGGAAGTTAAACCTAAGTTTCCTTCCTTCCTTCGTGTTATGTGGCATGATTTAGAAGTCTTGTTATAAAATTCTTGACCTGTCAAAACAAGTAAATGACCCAAGGTTGACAAAAAGGTGCATTTCAGTGGTATCACTTTAAAAGTGCAGGTCGGTTGAGCATCATCATTGACAAAAGTTCTGTTGTAGAGTGTCATGTCGGTTCGGCCATCCCTTGGATCCAGTATCAAGCAAAATTTATTTTTCTGCACATAAGGTTTCAGAATGTGATCCAAATATAATTGATACATTTCCAAATTTTCTCTGTACATTACAAATAAAACAGCTGTGAGCAGATAATACATTTAATTGAATATTAATCATACTTCCTGATGCTCTACTTCAAAATAAGGCAGGAAAAGGTATACCGGGTGATCAAAAAGTATAAATTTGAAAACTTAATAAATCACGGTATAATGTAGATAAAGAGGTAAAAATTGATACACATGCTTGGAATGACACAGGGTTTTATTAGAACCAAAAAAAAAAAAAAAAAAAAAGTTCAGAAAATGTCTGGCAGATGGCACTTCATCTGATCAGAAAAGCAGTAATTAGCATAACAAATTAAGACAAAGCAAAGATGATGTTCTTTACAGGAAATGGTCAATATGTTCACCATCATTCCTCAATAACAGCTGTAGTCGAGGAATAATGTTGTGAACAGCACTGTAAAGCATGTCCGGAGCTATGGTGAGGCATTGGCATAAGATGTTGTCTTTCAACGTCTGTAGAGATGTCGGTCGATCGCGATACACTTGTGACTTCAGGTAACCCCAAAGCCAATAATCGCATGGACTGAGGTCTGCGGACCTGTGAAGCCAAGCATGACGAAGGTGGCGGCTCAGCACATGATCATCACCAAACAATGCGCGCAAGATATCTTTCACATGTCTAGCAATACTTTTTTTTAATTTTAATAATACCCCATGTCATTCCAAGCGTGTGTGTCAATTTTATTCCATGATTTATTAAGTTTTCAAATTTATACTGACTTTTTGATTACCCGGTATTACAAATATAAGAATATTGCAAAATACATTTAAAAAAACTAACAAATTGCCATGATTGAGGTTTTAACCTGGATCCACAGTTTGACAGTTCAAGCCCTGGATCTCTCAACTGGTGACAGTGCTTAGAAAAGTTGTTCATGTTCATGAGTACCCAAGCTACAGGATGAAAACACAAAAATATTATTTAAATGTCATTAACTTTTGATCTCATATACTGTATATTAGTACAAAATGATCAACTTTCACCTTGATCTTTGTGTAAAACTACTGAGTGTCTAGCAAAAAGCCGAAACACATGTCCCTTTATATTCACTATAGAATATCCATGCAAAATTGGATCGTTGTCAGTGACCCACATGTTAGACACTCTCCAGACTCTCTCCTCTCTCTCTCTCTCTCTCTCTCTCTCTCTCTCTCTCTCTCTCTCTCTCTCTCTCTCTCTCTCTCTCTCTCTCACACACGAGGGAGTACTCGAACCTCTTGCAGCAATCTGTGGTGTGGCACCTTAGACCAAGCTGCCATTCTCGTGCTGCACTGCAAGGATATCTATATGGTTTAGTAATAGATATACTTGAAAAATTTTCCAGTACTGTATAACAATGGCACAATGTGTACTGGACATTGTGGAAAACTGGGTTTGAATCCCAGCCATGGCACAAATTTTAATTCAATGCTTCTCCTTCTGTTTAATATCTCTGATATAATTTAATAGTATTAATAGAGTAATTATGTTTGAAGGATTATTAATTAATGACTCGATCAGTCTGAGTTTGCTAACAATTTACTTAGAATTTAATTTGGATTTTGAATCTATGATCAGAAATAAATGATTGTGTTCATAAATCTGTCTTTCTTTGTCATGAAGACTGTTCTGTACAACCCTGGCCTCACCACATGCCTTTAAATGTTTCAAAAAGTAGCTGATTTACAACTGTTTATGATCAGCCTAGCTACAAGAATCATTTCTAATGCTTGGAGGAGTGGGAGGGATGTTTTCATTTTGTAGCCAGAGAGAATTGGTCATATCAAGGCCAGATACATGACCTTCAGTTTGTCTTCTTTCTTATAAAGGTAATAAATACTGCTTAATGAGCACATTTGGGAAAAAGAAGTCACCTTAGTTTCCTCTACATGTAAACCAACATATCATCCAGACAAATCATGTGGAACAGTGTTTTCACCAGCTTTGTATTAAGGTGGAAAAGCTCTACACTTTCGAGAAACTGCCCTCTGCACTTTTCCGAATATCAAGGCGACCTTCTAGCAGTAAAACGTTGGCATCCATGCTTATATCTTGTGAAGACATAGAGACGAGCATATGCAGATGGATTTATACTGTGTTAAGTAGAAGAAAGGTAGAAGTGTTTTGAGAAATGAGAAAATGATAATCAAAAACTGAAGGAGTGTAACTTCCTGGCAGATTAAAATTGTGTGCTGGAACTGGGTCTCGAAACTGGGATCTTTGCCTTTTGCGGGCAAGTAGGAGACGAGGTACTGGCAGAACTGAAGTTGCGGAGCGGTGTTGTGAGTCGTGTCTGGGTAGCTCAGTGGTAGAGCGCTTGCCCACGAAAGGTAAAGGTCCCAGGTTTGAGTCCCGGTTCCGGCACACAATTTTAATCTGCCAGGAAGTTTCATATCAGCGCACACTCCGCTGCAGAGTTTCATTCTGGAAACATCCCTTAAGCTGTGCTAGTGTTGCAAGTTACGCAGGAGAACTGTGAAGTTTGGAAAGTAGGAGACGAGATGTTGTTAGAATTGAAGTTGTGGGGCGGTGTCATGAGTCGTGTCGGGATAGTTCATTGGTAGAGCGCTTGACCGCGAAAGCCAAAGGTCCAAGGTTCGAGTCCCGGTTCTGTCACACAATTTTAATCTACCAGGAAGTTTCATATCAGTGCACACTCTTCTGCAGAGTGAAAGTTTCATTCTGGAACTAAAGGAGTGTCCACAAGGAGGACTTTCGGCCCCACTTCTGAGGAACGTAATGGTGAATGAACTCATTGAAGAGGTTAATTTTGCCAAGGATATCCATATTGTTTAGTAATAGCTACAACTGAAAAATTTGCCAGTACTGTAGAACAATGGCACAATGTGTACTGGACATGGTGTAAAACTGTTCAGAAAACATTATTTAAGTATGATGTGCAGTATCAGTGTTTATCGATGGAACCAATGCATATGTTCTTTAGACATGCATGTGTGAAGGAATGGACACTGCCAATGGGTAGTAGGCAATGTGTGGCATACGGAAGTTTGGGTCAGTCTGGGAGGCAATTGCGAAAAGTGTAACGATTCACATGACCGCCCTTAAAAAGTGGAAATCCGTTTACACCGAAGCGAACACGAGTGAACACAGGCAAATGCACATTCGCCAGGAATTCACCTGTGCGCGCACGCATTGGCTTGTACTTGCGAATAAGCATTTACACCGGAGCGAACAGAAAACTGCACACTGTCGCAAGGCAAGCATACACAGTTTGTCGCATACACTAGTGCTGAAACGGGCAGGATGCGAACTTCCTTTGATGGTTCACCCTGAAACTGACACCCAGCGGATCACAAGTGAAAACTTGCAAATGCGAGCCGAGCGTGACCGAACATCACGCGCATAGCGTTTACAACAGAGCGAATTCTCGTTCGTTGCTGCTTGTTCGCTTGTGTTTCGCTTTGGTGTAAACGGGGCTTTAGAGTCCTGATACAACATCATTTTTATATATGTCTCTAATAAATTGTAGAACTAAAACTTATTCACATTCCCAAATGTGAGCACATTTCTTTTATTTTGCGTGATTTAAGGGTCTGCTCCAAGAAAAATGTATTTGCGCAATTTGTGAGGAATCATATTCAGCATTTGTACTATAATATCAAGTTCCTCAATGAAATCCTGGTAGAGGGGGTAATTCTGGATATGAAATCAAGAACGAACTTTGTATAAAGAATGTATGTTCATAAATAAAAGGTATGCTTATTTGTACTAGAAGAGCCTATGGATCAAACGCCATGTGTTTATACTAAATATAAACAGCTCTAATAAGACTTGTCATAATATACGGGAGTACAGTATGGTGAAATCAAGTAGAAGGAATGAAACTTTGGGTTTAACGCCACGTTGACATTGTGGTCATTAGAATCGGAGCTCATGTTTGGGTATTTGGTGAAGGAAATCAGCTGTACCTTTTCAGAGAAATTGGCATTTGCCTTTAATGCTTTGGGACATCACGGAGAACCAAAATCTGGATGGCTGGAGGTGGATTTTAACCACCGTCCTCTTAAATGCTAGTCCAGTGCATTACCACTGCACCACCTCAGTCATTTGGAATAAGGTAGTGGCTGTTAAAGGACTGGTTAAGGTGCTCAGATTGGACTGCTTACTCATAAAAAGTGGACTTAGCAACACACCCATTCTGTGATGGATACATTCTGGTTATGTCCCCTAACACTTTTGGGTTACAATAGCAGCAGTGATATGTGTACACATGATATAACTAGATACTAGGATTTCTAGAATTAAGGTGAGAATGGTAATTACATGAACAGTGAGGGATATGCCAGCTTATCATGTAGTCACTTCCAGCTGGTTCAATGAACCTAACTTTAATAAGAAGGAAGAATAAACCACAACACCGCCAAAGCACAGCCTGGTTTTTTGACTGGCAAGCCAGAAACAAATGAATGTACTAATTCTGGAATATACAGTGTACAGCCTAGTTCAGAGAGAGCACTCTCTCTAGGAGAGCTGCCCACAGTACTGCAAACATAATTATCTGCAATCAGAATGTGTGCTGATGAGGATTTCCGTAAGTGGTACAAGGATCGTAGGATCTGCATTTACTCAGACAGCCAAAGAACTATAAAAGTTCTCTCTTTATGTACAATGAGATGAAAGGTAATTTCAGTACACCGTGAAGCCCTTGTGAAACCAAGGGAAAGTAACAGGATAAATCTTCTGTGTTTTCCTAGTCACCCAGTAATTTCTGGCAATGAACAACACTGTCCAGGAAAAACACAGTGGCTCCATATAATTGACCTGAAATTGTCCTAACCATCACTAAGCTAACAATAAAATCAAAACTATGTAGTTGGATGAAAAAAAAAATGCAAAGCAAATAATGCCGAAGCCATGTTTTACAGTCCTGCAATCCTGAACTTGAACAGAAGACAAGTGATAGGAGTAAAGACTAGCCATGGGGTCTTAAAAAAAAAAAACTACACACTTTGGGGGCAAAGCCCACACTATGTGATAAGGAGGAAGAAACCGCACCACACATAATCTTCCAGTGCAAAGTGTCGGAGTGTAAAACACAAAGAATATTCGGGCTGCTTATATATATATATATATATATATATATATATTACAACAATGGCTGGTTGTTGCTCACTTACCTGTTTTGAAGTTATACTACAGTCATCAGGCCCATTTATATACTTTTGGAGTAGAAGGTAATTTGGGATGTTCCAGTCTGTTTTTCTGGTGATTGCTGTAGGCCATGGTCTGTACTCTTACAACCTCAAAATTACTATTCATGTAGTTACACAAGGATGTCTTCATCACCACATTCCAGTTTCTGACATAACTAGCCATTAGAAAACATGTTTCCTACCCCTATGAAATATTGCTTCATAATTCACCAGTAGAAATTAAAGTAGGTTCTCATTTCTGATATTGCTGTCACTGTACACCACACTGGTTTGGTAGCACAACCAACCACCAGTTCTTCATTTTGGTGTGAGCAGAAGTCTGTCTCATTACTTGATGGGACAGGAAAAGTACTGTCGTCATATGGAAGGTAAGCTAGGCCAATACTCAGGGGTGGCTCGTTCTAAAGGGCCACAGGGGCCTGGCCCCCACCAGAAAATTTGTGATATACTTTTGCAGTATTATATCAAACAGTTGGAGTGTGACACAATCCCCTTGACATTCTAACTCAATTCACAATGCTGTGATTAAATGGTTTCACTTGCCTCTTGCTGCAGTACAGCTGAGGGCCCACCCGGTGGAGCCCCCTCTCTTCGTTACGTAGCTGTCCCTTAACTGCCCCTGCAGTCGCAGTAATGTCACAGAGTTGTTTTCCTTTCCTCTCCTCGCCCCTCGCCATAGTGCTGCTTGGGGACCGGCAGAGTGAGCCCTGGTGAAGCAGGATGTACCTGTCACGCTCCCACTCCCCACCCCCTCACGCTCCTGTCTGTAGGTTCGTGGTTTGGGGCAGTGACCCTGGGCCCTTAGCACCAATTTAAAAATGTATTCTGGAGCTGTGTCATTGCAACTTGAGTGTTCATAAAACTGAGTATAAAATGAATTAAGTAGACTCTTCAGAACACCCTTTCATTTATTATGGAAGAGAAGCTAGAAATCAAGCCGTTAGGCACACACCAACCAAAAGATTTCTTGATGTCTCAACTTGATGGAAAGAAGAAGAAACTTTCTTCTATACATGGTTCTGCAAAAAGTCTTGGTTAACTGTGAGTGAAGAGAAACAAAAATTGTTTCGTTTCTACTGTGTGTTGTTTGGTGGTGAAGGATTGTGGACAACAGTTGGCTGCAAGAATCTAAAGCATTTAAGTGAATGAATTAAGAAACATGAGGAAAGTGGACTTCACTTAAAAAATGCTGGTAGATATAAAATGTTTGGCACAATTAACATTACTGCTCAGATTGATTCGGTGTATAAAATGTCAATTTAGAAACATAATGAATTAGTTTCAAAGAACGGACACACATTAAACAGAATAGTAGTGTTTATTGTTTGGTGGAACTCATGAGTTAGCACTAAGAGCTCACAATGAAAAACAAGAGTCATCCAACTGTGGCAATTTCTTAGACTTGTTATCTCTTATGGGAGATTTTGAAATTGTATTAGATGATCACTTAAGCAGCTCTAGTAATTCCATGTGTAAATAAATGTCACACATAATACAAAATTAGATTCTGGACTGTATCAAGTTTACATCGAAGAACTGATTAAAGAGATTAACGATGCCACTTTTTTTTCTGTGCAGGCTGACGAAACAGCAGATATTACGTGCAAAAGTCAGTTTGTCATTATACTGCGGTATATTCAGGGGAAGAAACCTGTTGAAAGATTTCTTTCTTTTGAAAACTTTAATGATAGGCTAGCATGTGGGCTTAGTGAGGTTTCAAAAAGACGTCTGGAACCTTTCACTGTTTAAGAACAACTCATTGCTCAGGCATACGATGGCGCCCAGTAATGAGTGGAGTCACAGTGGTGTGCAGACACTAATGCAGAGCACTTTCCCACATGCCAAGTACATTCACTGCTCTGCACATCAAATGAATTTGGTTCTTCAGAATGCTTGCATTAAAAGCATAAAGTCGATAAGGTTGTTCTTTGCAAATATTGCTGGTTTTACGTTTTCTTCCTCTCCCAAGCAAAGTGATTTGTTATAGACAGTCTGCAACAAGAGAATTCCTTCAGTCTCTTTAACTAAATGGAACTTCCAATCCTGCATTGTAAATACTGTCAAAGAAAACAAATTGCACTTATTGCAATGTTTTGAAAAGATTGAAGACGAGGATTCCTGGGATGATGTTACAATAAGAGAAGCATTTGCCTTAAGAAATGTACTTCACCATCCACACTTTTTGTTCCTCCTAAATGTTTATTATGATATCATGAAACACATTGATATTTTCCATAACACAATTCAGATGCTGTTACCATATCCATACACTACATCATTTCAAGTGTGCTGTATCTGAAATACGAGAGAACATTCAACGATTTGGAGTTTCTGATGATGAGTGTATTGCTCCTCCAAGAAAACATTCCAAATGTAGCAGTGAACTGAATCTGACAGCAGATGCCAAAGAAGTGTGTGAGATTATGACAAATCAACCAAAAGGAATATTTAAAAACTCTCATGTGTTTAGCAGCTTCAAAATCATTGATCCAAACAAGTAAGTTTGCTTCTTTTAGAGAACATTTCCCAGCCAATTTGGTCAATACTTTTTCATTAAACTACAGTATGTTTATTTGCCACAGTAAGCTGAAAAATGAACTGTCAGTGATTTATTGCAATGATACATTTAGAGGCTTTACATCAGTTTGTGAACTGTTTACTTTCTTTGTGGAACATTCCTTTGAAGAATTGTTCACTGAAGTGCACAAAACATTAAAAATTGTGCTAACTACGCCATTTCCAACAGCAGAATCAGAGCGCATTTTCAACAGTGTAAAAAGAATCAAAACCTTCCTCAGGAACAGTATGAGTCAGGAAAGGCTGAACTCACTGGCTATTTGTTCCATTCACAAGGAGGAAATCGGTGATATTCCAAACTTCAAGAACAGAGTAATTCATAAGTTTGCCAGTCAGAAGAACAGACATGCATATTTACTGTATAAATTACCTGTTAGAACACAGCCCTCATTAGTTAATGTGCTAGTTAGGTAAACTACACATGAAACTGCTCCTAGCCAAGGTTTTTCCCAGAGTTCTTACTTTGCTCGTAAGGCAAAAGCCAGGCGGTCCCTATTGTCTATCTGGTGCATTCCCAAAGGGGAAGAAGTCGCATATGTCCTCCCGTAGTTCATTTTTATTTTGTGATCATAATGATTACACAGAAGCGCAACTACAATAAATACAAACTTCAGCATGAGAAGAGCTGGTGAACTTCGGTTTGAATCAAAACACCTCCAAGCCCCCAAGTTTTTCAATAAATTATGTCACCACAGCATAAATTCAGACACCCACACAAGTACACGGAAAACCAGCGGAGCTGGTGGACACAGACCAACTACAATATTACACACACATAAACCCCCCTCCCAAAACTAATAATAGTAATAAAATAAAAATGTTTATTGCACATCTGTATAAATTTTTATTAGCTACAGTGTTTCATGGATTATATTGATCATTGCATAATTAGCATATTTAATATCTTTCAAATGTGTTTAAATGATGTTATATAAATGGAGGTTATATAAAGAACTCCTCAGACTGATTCCATTATACTGGGTACTAACTTTTTGTCTGGGCCCCACCGACGAAACTGAGCACGAGCCGCCACTGCCAATACTACTTCCCATGTGCTTTCTTTCTCATGTTGTTTAATCATGATGGTCATTAAGTTCCTGGAACCGAAGTCTGCCATAAGCACAAATGAAATTCTATTCTTGAAATGAATACATATTGTGGTTTTATTGAGATTCCCAGTATACATCAACTCAGTTCCAGGTTCTCCGAGCCCTGATCCACCACATATAAATCAGTAGGATACTAGATCGGGGAGGCAGCTGAGCATTTACTGTGCTGAAGGTTTACCTGCAATATTTGCATCCTCCCACTTAATGACATAATCATTTCCAGTCTCTTTGACTAACATGATAGACTGTTATCATATAATGGCCTGTTATGACTCTCTTTAACCTTCTCAGGAGGTATATCACATGAGAAAGTTTGTTTCATACTTGTTCAGTGTGTTGATTCCACAAGAGTTTGTGATCTATTGTAAATCCTAACAATTTCACACTTTCTATATGCTCCAAGTGTGTGTTTTTGCTGAGGCTGCGTACCATACACTGAGTGTTTTCCTCATTTATTTTCATATTATTGGTGATGAATCATTCTTTAGCATTTTTGAATGGTGCATCAGACTTCAATACTGCTTGGGCTGAATTTTCCCCCTTGGCAATGAGAGTGTTGTCATCTGAAAATTGTAGTGTGCTTAAATCATTAACAAAAATGAGAAAGAGGAGCGGGGATATGCCGAAACCTTGTGGCGCACTGTGTTCCACCTTCTGTTCTTGGGATGTTGCCCCTTGGACTGAAACAATGTGTCTTCTGTCTTCCAGGTAACATTGAAGTTTAGCTAGGACTGAACCTCCCACCCCATAGTGTTTCAATTTTTTTTAGCAAAATTTTGTGGGGGATACAGTCGAATGCTTTGCTTAGATCACATAGTGTCAGTGCCACAAGCTCACTCTCCTCAAATGATTGCTTTACTTTTGTTAATAAGTCTATCACAGCAATAGTACAAGACTTTCCCTTCCAGAAACCATGTTGTGCATCATGGAAGAGATTATTTTATTCAAAATAATGAATAAGAATGGCCCTAAAATGAAGCCCTGAAGAACACCAAAATGTATGTTTCTTATCCTTGATCGCTTTCTCTCTATTATATCTCTATTATCATATTCTATTTCTGTAAACTGCTGTCTTTCTTTTAAATATGTTTGCAGCAATTGCAAGAGTTTTCCAGTGACAACACACATTACAATTTTTGATAAGAGCACATCATGATGTACTCTATGAAAATCTTTTGAGAGGGCAGGAGTACTCCTGCTGCTTGGGACTTTGCATTTATTTTTTCAAGTACATGATAGACAAATTGCACTGCTCCTGACATGGTACTTTGACATCTTCTGAAACAATAGTTCATCATTGTTGTAATGTTCTAGAGGTCTTTTTCAAGGATACAGTTTATTAAATGGACTAATGGTGTCAATAGTTCTAGTTTGTATTTTTTTTAAATAGATATGATGAAATTTCATCTAGTCCTGTTGAGTTTTTGTTCGTGAGGGCATCAATAAGGTGCATAATGTCATCCACACATAGAGCAGGTAGTGTACTGGAGTTTTGCTCGGTAGTGGTCACATAACTATATTGTGTCTCTGGTTTCATGCACACATCATTTTCTACAGTATCTGTAAAGTAGTTATTGAAAATATTGTTAATTAGGAAGGGATCAGAAATGACATCATTATTCACAGTTAATTCTACATTATTAAATTTGTAATCTGGTATAGTGTTTCTGACTTCATTTACAACTGACCAGCAGGTCTCTCAGACATTATCTGAGTTTTGTATCTTTTGGTCAATTCTTTCTGCTTTCATTCTCCTGACTTCTTTGCGCTATTGATGTTTGTACTGCTTATAGAGTTCTTTATGTAATTCGGAGTTATTCAGTCTGTGCAAACATTACATGTTTGCCATTTTTTCTTTCAGATTTTCTGTTTTGATATCTAATGGCACTGGTTTTGACTTTAAATGTGGCTATTTCTGAATATTTACTTTTTTTTAACGAGATGGTATTATTTACATGCACAGTCAGAACTTCTAAGAAAATATTCCATTTATTGTTGACCCCATTAGTGTTTAGAATTGATTCCCAAGATTCCTGTCTTAAGCTATCTCTTAGCTTCTCAATGTTCCTTGCAGATAGTATTCTCTTTTCTTGGTACATTTTCTTTGGTTTGAAGTTGGCATTACATTCTAGAACTAGTGTCTGACCTAAGTGTTCTGAAAAGTGACCATTTAGAATGTGTGCTGTGATGATGTGGTCATAATTTTTTATAACATGATCTATTGACCTACCCTGTGTGTTGACTAGACGATGTAGATATTTTCCCCCTGAGACAGAATATAATCTGTAAAGAGTTTGCTTCCCCGGCAATCATCTAAAGTACTGATGTTCAAATCACCAAGTATGGCGAATTTTACACTCCTACGGCCTGATATTAATTTACTCAAAACATGATCAAGTGATTTCAGGAAGATGTTAAAATGTCCATTATGGGATCTGTATATACCTATAACAAAGAATGGGATATTGCCATATGTGACTTTCAGAATTACAATGTTTAAATCCATATCAACCGAGAACTTGTTTGCCCAGAGCACTTCTTCATTGTGATTTATAAATTTACATTTTCAATAGCACATTGTAACACCTCCACCTTTATATTGTGTTCTACAGATGAATGTTGCCAGGTTATAGCCTTCTAATTTAAAGTAATGAATATTTTATACTGTTTTGTGGTGTTCTGTAACAACTACAACGCTTGGAGACATTTTGTGAGGAATGATTCAACAACATCTATTTTGTTATCTAAACCCTGTACAGTATATTGCAAAAATAATAGATCGTTCTTGTCTGAATTTAAATTTCTTTGAGGCCTGTATCAGTCACATTGTCTGGCATAATGTAGGGTAGCACTGGTGCAGCAATTTATGGTCCTAAAAAATCATCACTCTTGTCTTGCATGGGTACTGCTTCACTAACCTGGCATTCTGTTGAGGATTCTTCCAACAGTTCGCGATTTTTGTCCATTAGAGGGATAGTCTCTGTAGCACAAAACTGCACATCCAACTTACTGTCCACTATTTCTTGGATCCGTGTTATTACATGGTGCTTGCCTAAGCTGTTTAGATGAAGAGCATGGGTTGTATGGCATTCTCTTCCTATGCTGTTTATGTCAACAAAAGCTATGTTTTCAAATTTTGCACATATATTTTGCATCTCCTTATTTGTGATACACACCTCTTTATTTACATATGACCACTCTGGCAGGTCATAACAATGTGAAACAGAAAATAGTATCATGCTTTTGCTTCTCAGGTCGTGCAGTCTTCTTTTGAGCAAGATAACTGGGTCTTTTGTTTCGTTTCCTGACACATTGATTTTACCTGCTAAAAACACGAAAAAGTCTTTATCTGTTGCTGTTGTTTTGACATTGTGATTCATAGAAGTCACTGTCTGAAAATTAGTGCCTGGTTTCACTACGGTAATTATATTGTGGCTGCTTCTATAAGGAAATTCGATGGCCAAGCTACAACCTTGACTCCCTGCAAATAAACTTATTCTTCCTGTTCCTGCTGGTCGGTAGTCTCTTGAAAGTTTTTAAGCAGTGTATGTTGTTCAGTTGTATTAAACTGAATTAGAGGCATTGAATTAAAACTTATGCTGCAGCTGGAATTTGAACCTAGGACCTCCTGCTTACTAAGCAGACACCATAACCATTAGACAACCGAGGCTTAATGATTACTGTGACTGCACAGATAGTCTTAAGGCATGGCCCCCTCCACCACATAAATTTCAACTTTGCCATTTGTTCCCTTACAAATACGTATCAAATTGCCAAGGCTCTCCAACAGTGGAATAACACCCCAGCAAAGAACGTTAATGGGAAATCCTGCCTTATACCTCAGGCACAGGTGATATATAAATATCAAATAAACATTTAATTAGAGCCATTGAATTAAAATTGTCTCTGGCCAATGTTTATTTGATATTCAGTTACAATAATTTGGCCAGTCAATACAACCTTTTAGTCATCTGCCCAGACCTTCAGATTCTGCAACTGTACTTCTTCATACAGAATCTCTGAAGGAGTATCTTTAAAAAGTTTTGCTACCCAAACCAATATATTTTCGGTCCTGAAGAGCTAAGTCACTGTTTGAACCAGCAGGTTAGCATCATCCCAAGGAAATATCTTGGGCACCACCTCCTTGAGCCATTCTACTGTTTCCGTCCCCTCCCATACCACAATAACAACATCCTTGTCCATACAGATTCTCATTAATTTCTGGCATGGACTTACACCATACCCAATCTTTACCTGCACAAGCTCAACCAATCACACCTTTATGCTGTCCACAGGCTGTCCAGCCTGAAAACTGAAACTACAGTGCCATAGACCTGTTTCCATATTTCTTGTCTTGTTTTTCTCTGGATATGTTTGTCTCGAGAAATGGGAATACTTGACTGCTCCTTTTGAAATGTTACAATTCTCTTTCTTGCCTCATTTCATTATCAACCTCATGCTTGCTTTACCTCCTCCTGGTAACTGGATTGATTGAATGACATGGGGAGCTCTGTCACATGAATATATTTGTGCATGGCTGTTGTACACATTTCATTTTGTTACTCAGATAAATTACTCCATGTGTGTTGCTCTGACAGTCTGCAAAGTGAAGCCACACAGCAGTCTCACAAATTGTGAACAGTTAGAATTGGTCCTAACATGCCACTTAAGAAATTACCACCATCAAAGTTAGTTCGAATTACAGAGAAAGACAGTATAACCTTGGAAGGTGCTAGTCAGTGGTGGGACAATACTTCCTCCAGGTCATAACTGTGAGATCCACTTTCTCAGCATGTGGCAGGAAATGTAACTCCCTGCAGACACTAGTTCGTTTGTCAAAATTCATAAGAACATCCCCCCCCCCCAGGGGGTACACAGCTCTTTTGTGGAATCGTATGTGGTGCGCACAGGTCCCCAAGCAAATGCAGCTTTACTTCCTATTTTTCCAGGCTGCATTACTTCTCCCCTCCTCCCCCTCCCTAATTTCACCCTACTCCCCGTCCCTCTCCCCTCTCTAGTTGTTTCACTTTAAGGTGTCCCATGGTACCACTGACGGCTTTTACAATTTTGATCTAATTGCCATTTACACCTCGTTGTGACGTAATGTCAGCGCCACATACCAGACGCAGAAGAACTATCGTGTAGAAGGCAGTGAGTGATCGACCGACAGCCTATCCCATGCTGGCACTGCGCCCTCTACAAGCTCCTGAATGTAGGCCGGCATGTGTCTGGATGCCTGTCAGAACTTGGCTACGAACTAAGCAGTAAGTAGGTCTCAGCACAGTCAGCATCGTACAGAAGACGGCGCATTGAAACAGAGAAGAAACAGACATATGTTCTGAAGTTTAGTATTGTATTCTTAAGCAAATAAAATGTGTAATACTAATCTCTATAGAATTGTTTTAGCTGACCATCAAATCCTGCACCGTACCTTTCCTGACAACTAGACTGGGACGAGTACGGAACAAATGGCAGTGAGGATGATAAAACACCTCTGTTTTTGGCCTAGTTTGGTCCCCCTCAGGGTTTGACCTCCACTACAAAATTTCCGTTCAAAGTGTGAGCCATTAGGGGAAGAACTCCCTACCTAGCTCCTACGGCACAGGTCCCACTCCCTTCCTTTGCCGCTCCTTTCCTGCCATAGCCCCCTATCCCTGGTAGGTCCCCAGCACGTGTAACCACTCCGTGTGGGAAGGGGGGTGGGTCTGTTATGTATCCTTTTGTTTGAGCCTCCTGACAACACAGGGAACACACTACTGGTACCAGAGCTGCAAACACCCCATTTATCCCTAGGACTGGTTACCCATCCTTTCAGGGTATTGGAACTCCCGGTAATTAACATCCTGCCAGGTGGTCCTTGCTGTGTCTGGGTGGTGCCCATGGGACAAGCCCCTGACTCGTGTGGGTGGTACCAGGATGGACGTCCTGTACATGAAACATGTTAAGGTGTCCAGCCACTCTCCTGTGGCCAAACTATCTTAAGACAGGAATAATATCTCTTCAGTTCCCATCCTTTCTTCCACAGCCTTCCCCTTCCTGGCCACACCCTGGGAAGAGGGTCAGGCCTGCAGATTACATGCAAAGCCTATTCCCAAGTACTTGGTGTGTTCCAGGGAAGATGGGGAGACATTTGCTGCAACCAAACCTCTCTTCTTTGTAGAACACATGGAAGACAAGTCGGCTGCACTTCAAGCCTGCTAGCAACTGGGAGACATCCCGGTGAGCATCACACCACACCAGTCCGTTAACATGACATAAGGCGTTATTTTCCAGAGGGACCTCTTTTGACAATCAAACGAGGAACCAGTGGCATATATTGTGGGCTATCAAAGCAATCACCGAAGCCCATATCTAAAGAAACCAGAAATTAAGAACCAGTATTAACAAACATGGTAAAAGAAGCCAGTTTCCATCATGGAGAATTAGCGCATAGAGTGGAGTATGTCTCGTTCCAACAGTGGGAGAACAGAGCTTTCGACACTCGCTGCTACAGCCTTCACTAAGGTGAGGGGAAGGGAGGGGTGGGGTGGGGTAGTGCAGCCAACAGTGTGCCAAGGTTTCCGAATGCCTCATCGCAACACAAGCACAACTGCTTCCGAAATGTGCCGAATGGACATGATTCGCTCTTGGTGAACTCCGCATCAGTTTAAAGCAATGAATAGCATGTTTGTCTGTTTGTTTTGTTTCACAATAGCTATATTGGTGTTATTTATTTCATAGTGTGCAGTGTACTTTGATAGTTCTTAGTGCTAATTCTTCAAAATGGATAGGCAATGTGTAATTAAACAATTTGTTGTATTTCAATCATTTGGATTGTACCCTCCTCTATGCAATTGATCCCCGATGTTAACGATTGCAGAGAGAGAGAGAGAGAGAGAGAGAGAGAGAGAGAGAGAGAGAGAAGATATCATTTTCTGGTACTATGAGGCCCACAGAATTGCTGAAGAAACTCATCACAGGTATGCTACATATTCATTTTTGCTGATTACAGCACCATTTATCATTAAACGAAAAAAAATGTTTCATATGAAAGTTACATATTTTTTCACAAAGAATCTGAATCTGCAATAAAAAGTGGACATTCCTTTAAAAGATTTCAAAGTTGCCTCCCGTCTCCCATCAAAGGTTTCAATAGGGGGTGGGGAGGGGCGGCTGAGTGTAGTGTCATTGGATGTCCCCCTCAATGCTTTAACACTTGCCAGTAACTGTTTCTTCGTTTGTTGCTAATTTCTTGAGATAGTTGGCACGGTCACCATCAATATCTCAGAAACAGCGGAAGATATCGATTTTTTTTTCCTTAGCATCTTTTTCTCGGTACACCTTAGAAAGTGAGATAATAGTGATAGCCCAAGTTACAAACCCAGCATACGCCACTGCAAGGAACTCAGGGCAAACCTGGATTGGCGTGGCGTTAAATTCATTTGTTGTGTTCAGAGAGGCGCCAAGGATATCCGTGTTGACACAGGCGCTTTTATCCTGGCTTTTGAAGGGGATACTCTGCTTGTGAAAGTCAAGGTCATGATCTGCAGATGTGACATGAACCCTTACATACCACTATTTAGGCGCTACTTCCATTGCCTCCGCTTCGGCCATATGTTTTTAAGATGCAACACCAACCGTGTTTGTAGTGACTGTGTCTGTCCTCTCCATATAGGGAACCCTTGCACTCCACCACCTAGCCGTGTAAAATGCCAAGTCCCACGTGCTCCTAGTTCGCCTGATTGCCCAATATATAAAAGGGAGAGAAAAATTTAGGAGTACAAGACTAGGTCGCATGTCATATTCTGAGGCTTGAAGTATGACCGTCTCCACCCGCTATTGTTGACATCAATGTATGCCTCAGCATCACTCCCCCCAACCCCCCATCCCTATCATCTTCCTTTCACCCTCCCCCCACCCCCTGGCAGTAACCACCCTTTCCCCTCAAAGTGCCACCCCTCCCCCTCAAGGAACCACTCCCTTAAACACATCCCTGCTCCCCCGTTTCCAGCTCCCCCTGTCCCTGCACCCCCCATCCCTGCTCCCCCATCCCTTCTCCCCTTCCTCTCCTTCAGCCAGAGAAGAGAACATCTTCTCTGCAACCTGCTGTGAATGGGACTCCCTCAGGGAACCTCTCTCCCCAGCACTCATGACAAGCAGAGTCACAATTGGGAACCGCACACTCAAGGTCTGAAGGCCACTAGTTCCCTCTCTGACTGATGTCACCTCAACCAGCTCCCTTTCTGACAACTACTCTCGTCCTCCAAGGGAGAAGAAAAAGAAAAAGCGGTGCAAATCTTGGGATGAAGTCCCAATGACTTTCCAGGTGGTTGCCCAATCAGAGATAGCTTCAGAACTTATGGACATACGCCAGCTGACAACCACAATTACGGAGATGCAATCCAGCTAGACATCTCCCTATTTATCAAAATGGCTAGTCTCCAGTGGAATATTCGCGGTATCCATTCCAATAGGGCAGAACTGCAGCTTCTTCTGCGAACTTACTCTCCCATGATTATCTGCCTCCAGGAAACAAAACTAAACTCTCCCGATCCCTTTCATGTACCACATTTCATGTCAGTCTGTTCTGACCTCCCTCCCGTAGCCGGAATTCCAGCTCATGCGGGCATCATGATGCTCATCAGAGAGAACATCCATAGCCGTGTCATTTCCTTAGATACCCAGCTCCAAGCTGTAGCTGTCAGACTTTCCCTTCCTGGCTTCACCTACTCACTCTGCAATATCTACACTCCATCATCTCACTTGTCACTCATGCAGATCTCCTACATCTTATAGGGCAGTCCAGTTGCTGATCGGCAACTCCAACACCCACCACCCCCTCTGGGGTTCTCTACGCCCCTGCCAGAGGGGCTCTATCTTGGTGGATATCTTCAATCATCTCAATCTCATCTATATTAATACTGGTGAACCTACATTCCTATTAGACTCCATGCATACCCTCTCCCATCTAGACCTCTTGATCTGTACCCCTCAGCTTTCTCATTGGTTTGAGTGGTCTGTCCTGCAGATACAAACCCCTGTGACCAATTTCCGTGTGTCATTCACCTGCTGACACCCATCCCAACAGGGTGTCCTCGCAACTGGCAGCTTTCTAAAGCTAACGGGCAGCTCTTTTCCTCCTTAGCAACCTTCAGGGGCCATCATTTCCCCAGTATTGACAAACAGGATGACTATCTCACTCACACTATCCTCTTTACTGCTGAATCCTTTGCACCTCCACCTCACAACAACGTACCCCTATTCCTTGGCGGAATGAGGCATTCCGTGAGGCAATCAGAGCTTGGAAATGTGCTCTCCGCAGTTTTAAATGCCACCCCACACTGGAGAATAGCACTCAGTACAATCGATTGCATGGGCAATGTTGCCGCATCATTAGTGAAAGCAAACGAGCCAGCTGACTGTCATTCATCAAGTCTCTTAATAGTTCCACCCACTCTTCCATTGTTTGGTGCAACCTCTGTCGAATTTCTGGGACCTCTGCTTATTTGGCGATCTCTGGCCTTACTGTTACAAATGATGTCATTGTAGACCCCATCGTCATTTCAAACACCATGGGCCGTTTTTTCGCCGAGATTTGCAGCTCTGCACATTATCATCCCAATTTCCTGCCTACAAAATGGGCAGAAGAAGAAAGCACACTATCTCTCTCCACCGAAAACATTGAGTACTACAAAACTGAATTTACACTGAGGGAGCTTCAACATGCACTCTCCTCATCACGGTCCTCCCCCCAGGACCAGATGGCATCCATATACAGATGTTACAACACCTGTTTCCAGAGGGTTTGCATTTTCTCATTTGAACATATAACCCTGTCTGGAGGGATGGGACTTTTCTTGATGGTGGTGTGAAGCCATAGTCATTCCTATACCTAAGCCTGGCAAGGACAAACATCTACCTTCCAGCTACTGTCCAGTCTCCCTCACCAGTTGCATTTCCAAGGTGATGGAGTGTATGATTAATGCTCGGCTGGTATGGTGGCTCGAATCTAGGAATCTCCTCACAAACGCACAGTATGGATTTCATAAGCACCGCTTTGCTGTCGATCATCTCGTCACCCTATCCACTCACATTTTAACAATTTTTTTTACAGAAGTGTCAAACAGTGGCTGTATTTTTTTTACTTGGAAAAGGCGTATAATACCTGTCTGAGGGTGGGCATCCTCCATACTTTGTACACTTGGGGAATCCGGGGTCATATGCCTATTTTTATTCAGCAAGTTTTAAAAGGTCGCATATTTAAAGTGCCTGTAGGTTCAACCCTGTCGAATACCTTTCCTCAAGAGAAAGGTGTCCCACAAGGCTCAGTGCCCAGCATTGTTCTCTTTGCAGTTGCAATCAACCCTATTATGGGTTGTCTCCCACCAGGCGTTTTGGCTTCTCTGTTTGTAGATGACTTTGCGATCTACTGCAGCTCCTAAAGATCATGCTTTTGATTTGATGTGATTTGAGTTTCTCAGGGAAGCCAAAACAGTCTTGGTCCAACCCGCCACTGCCCGCAACGAAACTAAGTTTATTGTGTGGTATCGCTCCCTGTATATCTAGTAAAGCCAACCAATGCCCTTGAACAGTGCAAGGAGTCCCTTCACCAGTTCTTTATTAGACACAATTTCTTTGGGTCTGGTTGTTCCAAATGTTCTGTGCCTTTTACTCTCCAATGCAATGCATTCGAAGATTAGATGTGATACAGTTTCATCACCGTCATCACATATCCTACATTTAGGGTCCTCTTCTGTTATTCCCATTGTATGTAGGTGTTTTTTGAAATTCCCATGGCCTGTCAGCAATCCAACCATGAGTCTAATCTCTCTCCTGTTCAGGCCCAGGATTGCAGAGCTTCTTTTAAAACATGGCTTTGGCTTCATTACCTTGCCATGTTTTTATTGATAGACTTTGGTCCAATATTCTACGTGGTGTCTTCTGAGCCAGTTACGTAGCTCCAATTTGATCATTGCCTTTGTGATTGTCAGGACAGGTTCCGGTCCAATAAATGCAGTATCTGCCCCCATCCTGGCTACTCTGTCGGCATGTTCGTTGCCACTGATCCCCGAGTGGCTAGGGACCCACAATAGGTTTACTCTGTTGCTTTCCCCTAGCTCCACCAGAAACCTGTGACATCCTGCAACAATTTTAGACCTTGTTGCAGGAGCTGCCAGTGATCTCAGGGCTGCCTGGCTGTTTGAATAGATATTGATGCTATGGTCTTTGTAGCACCTACGCAAATTCTCCTCCACACACGCCCTGATGGCAGTGATTTCGGCCTGGAATACTGAGGCCGGTTTCCCTTGAGGCCCCAATGCCTTGGTTTGATTTTAACCCGTCAGTGAACCAGACAATATCCCCCATACGGTATCGACCTATATTCTCCCACTGCTTCCTACTTCCAATTGTTATATTGAAAGGCTTGTTGAAGCAGTATGGGGTTATAATATAGTCGGCTGGCATTTCCCCAACTTTTCCTATATTTACCTCACTCACTATTTTAGTGTGTGATTCTGGATATCCCAAAGAGTTCCAGTTTTTGCCAGTTTTGAGTCTGTATGCACCAGCCGCTGCCTCCATCTTGACCCAAAGGTGTAATGGGGGCATATCCAACATGGTGTCCATCCCAGCAGTTGATGTGCTGCTATTTCCGTCTGTTATGGCTAAGCAGGCTAATCTCTGCACGTTACCAAGCTCCTTAGCAGCAACCTGCTGTTCTACCTTCTTCCACCACACGACCGCCCCATAGGTGATCCTGGGTCTAATCACCGTGGTGTATATCCAGTGCATACCCTTGGGGCTCACGCCCCAAATGATCATGCTTACTCGAGCAGCAACTTCAGCGGAGTCTAGACCATCTCTACTTGTGGAGCACTAATAATGGGTTCCACGTTTCTGCAGACAAGACAGTCTGTATGGACTTTTGACATCGCAAAGTATTTCTCCCACCGTCTCTTCATTCTTCCATTTGTTGAGATAAAAAACTTCTTGGGACTCTCGTTTGGCAGGAAATTTTGTTGGTCCTCCCACGTCTTTTCTTTGTTTACTAGGTGTACCCACTCACTTAATGTTCTCAGACTACTGTGCAGTACTTCATGTGGTGCGGAACGGTCTACTCTCTTCCAACTATACCGCTCTATTGTCCGCTCAAAACTGCACTGCGGGTGTATCATGTACTTCACTGCACTTTCTGTTGCAGTGCCCATTTTTTAACTGTCTCCATCAAAATTTGTGTTTTCCGTCTGAGTTTTCTGATGTTTTAGCTGATGACCAGCACTCTGTTGATCGCCTACTACTTTTTACCCCCACACTAAAATGGAAAAAGAAATTTACCTCAGCCACTGCTTAATCATGACAGTCATATTTCATGATGGGTGCTTATGACCACAGTAGTTTTGTGCCCCTAAACAACAACAACAAGCTGCCTCCTCGAGGGACGAGGCTGTGAGAAATTTGTTGCAAACTGGGTTTCTTCAGTGTAGTTTTTACATAAAGTTGGGAATTCTGTACTTTGATAAACTATGTCCTCTTGGTCTGTTGCCCTCTGACATCAGATGCCTCTTGATATAAATTTAGTCTCACTGATTTTAGCTATACCATTAATTAGGCAGTGGTTATGTAGTTCACTTTTGATGTGTATTCTTGTACACATTCTGTTCTGGATTTTAACTTAACAAATCAAGAATTAAGCTGTGTCATGAATTTCATTTGAGTAGCCTTTCTCCTAGTTGACATCTTATTTAGTTATTATTTTTCATTATGATTGTTTTCGTAATAATTATTGGAATCTCCCAACCTGTAAAATTCAGTGCCAGGGCCATATTCAGACTGCAGGTTTCCATTGTGTTGGGGTAGTCACTGGGTCTTTAAAGGTGTATCAGAGTAGGCAAGGGACTAAATTTGGTATTGACATTATCTACACACATTAGGGTTTCTTCATGATACTCCTGTTCCCTGGCTTAAAGCTAGAAAGAGGTCTTGATTGCACCATCATATTGAAACAACCATTTTTTTTTTTTTTTTCTAATTTTATGTTCAGTGTCTTTTAGTTCCTTCCATTCATTTTTTTTTTTTAATTTTATTTTTTTTATTTTTTAGAAGTTTCCATTTCTTACCTGTATAATGCTCCATCCAGTTGAGGAAGCATCTTCCATCAGTTTCATATTCTATGTTTGGGTGTTTGAGGTTTCACCAAGCACCTTAGCTTTTCTTTTACTCGTTCTCTAGTTTGGTCTCATGAGAATTGCCACACACACACACACACTGCAAGAGGTGCATTTCTCTTTTAGATAGATAATTGGCATAAATCTTAGTACACAAGAAGTTTTAATCTGAGACAACCTCTGTTTCACAAGAGTGGATTTTGTATATAACTAATGAATGTGTTATTCCCTTAAAGCAGTAAATAATAAGTCTGTATTATGAATGATACATTTAAATATTATTCACTCTCAGATTGAATTTTGCACAGCTTGTGGACTAATGCACATTACTCTGAATGCAACATTTCTTGTATTTAACATAATATTAAATCACCTGATTGTTGTTGTTATGGTCTTCAGTCCGGAGACTGGTTTGATGCAGCTCTCCACCCTACTCTATCCTGAGCAAGCCTTTTCATCTCCTCATAAGAACGGCAACCCACATCTATTTGAATCTGCTTACTATACGCATATCTTGGTCTCCCTCTGCGATTTTTACCCCACACACTTCCCTCCAATGCTAAATTTACGATTCCCCGATGTCTAAGAATGTGTCCTACCAAGCGATCCCTTCTTTTAGTCAGGGTATGCCAAAAATTCCTTTTCTCACCAATTCTGTTCAGTACCTCTTCATTAGTTATGCGATCTACCCACCTAATCTTCAGCATTCTTCTGTAGCACCACATTTCAAAAGCCTCTATTCTCTTCCTGTCCGCATCGCTTATCGTCCATGTTTCACTCCCATACAAGGCAACACTCCACACAAATGCCTTCAGAAGAGACTTCCTTACACTTAAATTAATATTCGATGTTACCAAATTTCTCTTTTTCAGAAATGCTTTTCTTCCCATTGCCATTCTGCATTTTGTATCCTCTGTACTACGACCATCGCATGTTATTTTACTACCCAAGTAACAAAACTCATCTACCACCTTCATTGTTTCGTTACCTAATCTAATTCCTTCAGCATCGCCTGATTTTCTAAGACCGCATTCCATTATTTTTGTTTTGCTCTTGTTAATATTCATTTTATACGCTCTCTTCAACACACTGTCCATTCCATTCAACTGCTCTTCCAGGTCCTTTGCTGTCTCTGATAGAATTACAATGTCATCAGAAAAACGCAATGTTTTTGTTTCTTCGCCCTGAATTTTAATCCCTATTCCAAAATTTTCCTTGCTTTCCTTCACCGCTTGCTCGATGTATAAATTGAATAACATTGGAGAAAGGCTACAACCCTGTCTTACTCCCTTCCCAACTGATGCTTCCCTTTCATGCCCTTCGAGTTTAATAACTGCGGTCTGGCTTTTGTACAAGTTGTAAATAACTCTCCTTTCCCTATATTTTACCCCTGCTGACTTCAGAATTTGAAAGAGTGTCTTCCAGTCAACATTGTCAAAAGCTTTCTCCAAATCTACAAAAGCTAAAAATGTAGGTTTGCCTTTCCTTAATCTATCTTCTAAGATAAGACGTAAAGTGAGTATTGCCTCCCGGGTTCCTACGTTCCTCCTGAATCCAAACTGATCTTCCCCGAGGTCAGTTTCTACCAGCTTTTCCATTCTCCTGTAGATAATTCGTGTTAAAATTTTGCAACCATGACTTATCAAACTGATGGTTCTGTAATTTTCACACCTGTCTGCGCCTGATTTCTTTGGAATGGGGATTATTACATTTTTCTTAAAGTCTGAGGGTATTTTGCCTGTCTCATACATCCTACACACCAGTTCAAATAGTCTTGTCATGGCTGGCTTTCCCAGAGACTTTAATAGCTCTGCGGGTATGTCATCTACTCCTGGGGCCTTGTTCCGACCTAGGTCTTTCAAGGCTCTGTCAAATTCATCTCTCAGTATACTATCTCCTATTTCATCTTCATCTACTTCCTCGTCCCTTCCTACAACATCGTCTCTAAGTTCATTTCCTTTGTAGAGCTGCTCTATGTACTCTTTCCACCTTTCAGCTCTTCCTTCTTTGCTGAGAACTGGTTTCCCATCCGAGTTCTTGATATTCGTAGAGCTCCCCTTCCTGTCCCCAAACGTCTCCTTTATTTTTCTGTAGGCGGTATCTACTTTTCCCCTTCTTATACATTCTTCTACGGATTTGCATTTGGCTTCTAGCCACTCCTGCTTAGCCATTTTGCACTTCCTGTCAATCTCATTTTTTAGTCGTTTGTACTCCATTTTGCCTGTTTCATTTACTGCATTTATATATTTTCTCCTTTCATCTATTAAATTTAGTGTTTCCTGTGATAGCCAAGGCTTTTTTGTTGGTCTTGCCTTCCTCCCTATTTTGTCCTCTGCTGCCTTCACTATTTCGTCTCTCAATGCTACCCATTCCTCTTCTACTGTTTTATTTCCCCCTGTTTCTGTCAATTGTTGCCTAAATCTCCCTCTGAAATTCTCCAGAACTTCACTTTCCTTCAATTTATCTAAGTCCCATCTCCTTATTTTCCTACCTTTCTGCAGTTTCTTCAGTTTCAGCCTACAGTTCATGACTAACAAGTTATGGTCAGAGTCTATATCTGCCCCTGGGTATGTCTTGCAGTTTAGGACCTGGTTCCGGAATCTATGTCTTACCATTATAAAATCTATCTGATACCTTCCTGTGTCTCCTGGTCTCTTCCACGTATACAACCTTCTTTTGTGATTCTTAAACCACGTGTTTGTTACGATTAAATCATGTTCCGTGCAAAATTCTACCAGGCGACTTCCTCTTTCATTCCTTTTGCCCAGACCATATTCACCTACTATCTTCCCTTCCCTTCCTTGTCCTACTACCGAATTCCAGTCCCCCATAACAATTAAGTTTTCCTCTCCCTTAATTGTCTGAATAATTTCCTCTAGCTCCTCATATATTTCTTCGATCTCCTCATCATCGGCAGAGCTAGTTGGCATATAAACCTGTACTACTGTTGTCGGTGTTGGCTTCGTATCTATCTTGACAATGATAATGCGATCACTGTGCTGTTCATAGTAGTTTACCCGCATTCCTATTTTCTTATTCATTATCAGTCCTACTCCTGTGATACCCGCAATTGATTTTGTATTTATAATCCTGTACTCACCTGACCAGAAATCCTGTTCATCCTGCCACCGAACTTCACTAATCCCCACTATATCTAACTTCAACCTATCCATTTCCCTTTTTAAATTTTCTAATTTTCCTACCCGATTAAGGGATCTAACATTCCACGCTCCGATCCGTAGAATGCCAGTATTGTCTTTCCTGATGACAACATCCTCCTGAGTAGTCCCCGCCCGGAGATCCGAATGGGGGACTATTTTACCTCCGGAATATTTTACCCGAGAGGATGCCATCATCATATGTTCATACAGTAGAGCTGCATGTCCTCGGGAAAAGTAAAGGCTGTAGTTTCCCCTTGCTTTCAGCCGTTCGCAGTAGCTGTGTGGCAAAGCCACATTAGCTGATGTTACAAGGCCAGCTCAGTCAATCATCCAGACTGTTGCCCCTGTAACTACTGAAAAGGCTGCTGCCCCTCTTCAGGAACCACACGTTTGTCTGGCCTCTCCACAGATACCCCTCCGCTGTGGTTGCACCTACGGTACGGCTATCTGCATCGTTGAGGCACACAAGCCACCCCACCTCGGCAATGTCTGTGGTTCATGGGGGTGGATCACCTGATTAAATGAGCTTAAATCTCAATTCATTTGCTGTAAGTGAGATTAATATGAGTTAAGAGTTAAAGGCTTTGGGAGTTATGTCCAGTCTGTAGATATTTACAAAAATTTGTAAGATTTGCTATGAAGTGAAACAATAGTCACTAAACATATTCTGTGTATTACAGTCAGAGCAATGATCAGCAAATTGTAATGCTTTTCACTATTTTGATTTTCCTGACAGTTAGCCGTTTCATTCAGTTTGTGATTAAATGTGTTTCATGTGAATGGAATAACTCCGTAACGAAACAATGACTGAGAGTATGAATCATCTGCTTTGTATATCAGAATAAAATACTTACTTTTAAATTTTAAACACAGTTCCCTTAGCAATACGAGTAGAATATAAATAGATATCAATATGCCTGGCATTGATACAATTAAATAAAAACTTAGTATAATGTTCCACATAACCCACTGCTTAGTTTTAAACTATTCCTATGGATGCTTCTTCTGTAAAAGCCTTCAGTTTCTCTTGTGTTCCTTAGGTCACTTGTTAATCATTCTGCTTATACATCTGTATGATTCTGCTACAGTTCACACCTAAATACGTCAGAGGGCTCATTGAACCACTGTAGAACTATTTCTCAACCATTCCACTCTCAAACAGTGTACCAAAAAAATGAACACGTAAATCTCTCCATTTGAGCTCAGACACTTTAAAATTTATGATCATTTCTGCCTGTGCAGGTGAGGTAAAAAAAGTCTCATTAACAGAAGAAAGCTGGCGATAGAAATTACATAAATAGTTCTCACCACAAAGAAAGAAGCATTTATTTTAATTATGATCAGCCAGACTTAGGTCTTACTGTGGAATAATACACTGATCATAACTTGTGACTACCCTATGTTTATCAATAATGGAGGATAGGTAACAACTCACCGTAAAGAGGCTCACTGAGCCGCTGACAGACACGAAAATAGATAATCACATTCACAAAACTTAAATTTTCGGGCATGGTCTCTGTCAGAAAAAGAAACACATACATTCACGCGATCACTCAGACAACTATACACACTAAACTATCATGTCCGGCCACTCCAGCAACACAAGCTAGACTGTGTTTATAAACCCACATGATGCATTTAGTGCAAGTGAGCATGCCATTCATGTGTAAGTTGGAGAAGATGTGCAATCTATGTCAATTTGGCCGATAACAGATTGTGAGAACATGGTCGGAACAAGAAATTCAGAAACTGCACAACTTACATGTTCAGTGAGTGTTGTGTTGTCTTCAGCAAGTAGCTAAACCAACGTTGAACAATGTCCAAACATCAAGAGGTTGTGCAGCCTTACAGATGTCGGACATTGTAGGCTGGTCAGATTGGTGAAACACAACAGCGAACTGTGGTGAAACTAAAATCAGACTTCAATGATCAGCAGAGTGCAATTGTGTATGAACACACAGTGCACTGAACACTCATAACCATGTGGCTCTGCAGCCGATAACCCAACACGTGCAAATGTTAACACCACGGCATGGATAATTGTGACTGAAATTGTTGCAAATCTGTCATCTTCCAAGGGAACATCTTGGCATCTACACTGCAGGACAGAGATATGCTCGCGGCAGCTCAATGATGCTCTAAGTGACTTTCATGTAGCTCGTGCCAGGCAACTTGATGGCTACAAAGTATCATACACTGGAGACAACATAGGTCTTGTGGAAATTGCATTATTGTTTGATATTTACATCACCTATGCCTGAAGTACAAGGCAGGATCATTCCCATTAATGTTCGTTGGTGGGGTGCTATTCTGATATTGGAGAGCCTCGACAACATTGATTGATATGTATTACATAGAGGAACATTGAGGTAGAGGTAAGGTTTTTGTAGTGGAGCGAGGTGTGCTCTGAAGACAGTCTAATTAATCACATTATCCGTAAAATCATCATAGCTTAGCGCATAAATAATCTTTCTAGTATGCTGGAGGTCCCAGATACAAATTCCAGCTGCGACACAAATTTTAATTCAATGCCTCTCTTTCTATTCAATATAATTATATGAGTGGGATACATATTTGTAATGTACTAGTTAGCAGCTATATCATCTGAGACAGTCAGTAAAAGCAAACAATTATTAATTTAGTTTGTTTGTTGAGTATAACCTCATCTTATAATAATTCACAAGAACTATTTACTTCATATTCACTAGAAGATAAAGTACTACTAATAGCCACAAACACGCCACCATCAACCGTAATTAATTTATAGTTTCTGCTCTCTGTTTAAGTCTTTGTAAATATTTCATTGTAAAAAATTCGCTTTGATAGCCCTGGAAATGTAGTTCTGATTGGGTAAAGACCCAGCTTTCTGTGCCTGTAATGATTTTAGATTCCTAACACAGCTTCAACATTTCATAACTACAATATCGACTTTTACTTGGCCTACACTCGTCCTGCATTCTCCCTGCACACTTTTACTGCATCCCTTTCTATACTTTCTTGACCCTAATAGTTCTTATGAAGACTTGACCAAATCTCCAAAGAATTTCATATACTTTTACAGTGCAAAGCGATAGGCTTTGATCCTTTGCACTATAAAAGTATTTGTGTGTCTTTCTTGTATCAATACTGAGTACTCTACTGGTGTGATTTGTGACCTTTTCTATTTTCAAATTGTACGTAAATTATCCTTTTAGTTGGTACTTTTTTTTTCTTTTTCTTTGTGTAAAATGTGCTTTTTCCACATAAAATTGTGCAGATCTTGCTACACTTGATAGTTCACTACAGGAAATTCAGAGCATTGGCAACATGGATCTGATTGGATAAATATTGCCGTTTTTCTCAAAAGTTCCTTTTGTGCATTATTTTCCTACCTCCTTAATTGGTAGTGATGCAGTATAGAAAATTGTAATAACATATGGTAATGATACTGTCATTTATAATAAGCTATTTGATTGAAATATGAAAAGTGTTCACTTATTCAGATTCCACTAAAACACTTACAGAACAGTTTATATGTCATTGCATTTAAATTGTGTCTTACACCTAGAATTCCATATTTTGATGTTTTACTTGATAGTTAAATTAAAACTCTTCTTCACTGACTTCTTATGTTTCTTCATTATTTACATAGAATAAACAGACATTGATTCTTAACTATCACATGTGGAGAGTGTGTTGTATTCTTGTTGCATGGTGGATACTGTTCAGTTTACAATTTAAAGATGTTGCTTGCAAAACAGACCATGGAAAATTCTTAGTGCCGAATTGAAACATTTTCAAAGTTCCTATTTTTTAATGTGGCTTCATTGTACACAATTTAAATCAAGTTTGCTTTATGCAAATTGTGTTTTTTATTATAAGGGACTAATGTAGATTAGATTATATTAATATTTCTTCCATATATCATGAATACGACACTTCATAATGATGTGGAATGTGCCAGATTGATAAAAGGTGTCTGTACAAGGTATTACATTACACAAAACATTACATATATATAAATTCATCCAATGAGTAGAAGGAGTTGTCATTCAGAAATTCATTTAATTTATTTTTAAATGCTAATTGACTAACTGTCAGGCTTTTGATGCTGTTTGGTAGTTGATCGAAGATTTTTATGCAGCATAATTCACCCCTTTCTGTACCAAAGCCAGATTTAACCCTGCATAATGAAGATCATCCTTTCTCCTGGTGTGAGAGCTATGCACACTGCTATTACTTTTGAACTGTGTTGGTTTATTGACAACAAATTTCATAAGTGAATATATAAACTGTGAGGATACCTAAATCCTTAAGTAAGTCCCCTCAGGGGCTCAGCATTAATTTGCTGAGTACGGGCTTGGCGAACCCAGGGTCCTGAGCTGTGGGCTGTGTCGCGCCAACAGTCCGCTACACCGTAAGCTCTGTGCGTGCTTCAACGACCATCGTTCGGCGTGACGGTGGAATGTTGTACGTTTCAGAGATCGGGGATCTTGGCTTAATCGCCCGGGTCGCGAGGACGGTACAAACCTCTATAAAAAAAAAAAAACATCATTTTCCACAGAGATCTGCTGCTGCAATCAGACGATGAATTGAGAGCTAACTTGGAGCGGCGAGGTGTGCACTTCATCCGCCGTATCTATAGGGGTCCGAGAGACAAGAGGGTTGCTACCGGTGCCTTCATCGTGGCTTTCGAGGGCGATTCATTGCCTGAGAAAGTCAAAGTGATGGTTTACCGGGTCGACGTCAAGCCCTACGTTCCTCCCCCTATGCGCTGCTTCAAGTGCTGGAGGTTTGGTCATATGTCCTCCCGATGTGACGCTAATCCAACATGTCGGGAGTGTGGGCCTGCATCCCATCCAGACGCCCCCTGTACCCCACCTCCAGTGTGCGTCAATTGCAATCAGCAGCATCCTCCTTGTTCGCCCAACTGTTCTGTTCTCCACAAAGAGCGCAAGATCATGGAGTATAAGAACCTGGACCGGCTAACTTACGCACAGGCCAGACGTAAGTATTTGAAGCTCCATCCTGTCACCATGACAACGTCTTACGCCACAGTAGCTTCGTCAGTGTCCAGACCATCTGTACCACGAATGCCAGCGGGCCCCCAGGCCCGAACCACTGCACCTGCCCTCTTGACAGTTGGGGGGTGCTACTCCTTCGGTTGCTCCCACACTTTTCACGTTGGGAGCAACAGACAAGCTATTGCGGGGGACGTCGGTCCCCACCCCAGTGCCGGAGAAACAACAGCCTTCTCCGGCTCCTCTCACCCGGAAGGGGTCCCACGAGACACTCCCTTCCGAGGCTTCTCTTCTTGGGAAAGTGGATGCCAGCAAATGGCTGAAAGATCCCGCAGCTGCTGATTGAGGGGCCTCCACCTCTTCGTCGACGGCTGAAGCCCCTGTTGAGAAGCCCCCACGGCCCTTAACACCCAAGGGCCAGCGAGAGGGTAAAAAAGAGAAAAAGAAAAAGGATTATTTGGTGGCTTCCAAGCCACCCACACCTACATCCTCTGCTTCAGAGGATGAGGTCGAGATCCTCCCCTCCGCTGAGGATCTCGCACTTCTTGATTCGCCTGAACATAGGAGCTCTGCACATCCAGAATCACCTATGGTCTTAGATTCTGTAGATCCTGACAATAAGTCGGCAGATGTTCCTATGGAATGATCTTCTTTTCTTTCTTTTCTTTTATGGATTTACAGCGAGGAGAAAGATTTATTCTCCAGTGGAATTGCGGCGGCTTCTTTAATCACCTGGCCGAGCTGCGCCAATTACTGTGGCGCTACCCTGCACTTTGTATCACCCTACAAGAGACATGGTTTCCAGCACAGCGCACCCCTGCCCTCCGTGGGTATTGGGGCTACTACCGCAACAGGATCCTTTACGACAGGGTGTCTGGCGGTGTCTGCCTGTATATCCTGGACACTGTCCCCAGTGCCCCCGTGCCACTCACAACCACTCTTGAGGCAGTGGCTGTCAGAATCCGGGCAACGCAGGAATTAACTGTCTGCAACTTGTACCTTCCTCTGGATGAGGTCGTGTCTCTCAACAACCTTACTGCTCTGGTCTCCCAACTCCCCCCACCATTCCTCCTATTGGGGGACTTCAACGCCCACAACCCTTTGTGGTGTGGACTCCAGACCACAGGCCGCGGTAGGGATGTTGAGACATTATTGGCGCAACAAGACCTTTGCCTCCTGAATACAGGTGCCCCCACGCATTTTAGCGTGGCACGGGGCTTGTATTCAGCGATCGACCTCTCCGTCTGCAACCCCAGCCTTCGACCACACCTTGGTTGGAGCGTATATAATGATCTGTGTGGCAGCGACCACTTTCCAATCTTTGTGTCGCTCCCGCAGTACCAAGCTGCAGACAGCTTACCCCGTTGGTGTGTCCATAGGGCTGATTGGCCTGTGTATGCTTCAACCGCTGTCATCGCTGCGCCACTGCCAGATGATGTTGACAATGCAGTCCAGCAGGTGACTGATAGTATTGTCATGGCTGCAGAGGTAGCAGTTCCACAAACTACCGGTTCCACTAGGCGTAGGTCTGTGCCTTGGACACCGGAGATTGCTGAGGCTATCCGGGAATGTCGGCGAGCGCTCCAGCGCCATTGACGCCACCCTACCGTGGAGAATTTGGTGACCTTTAAACGGCTCCGTGCGCGTGCTCGACGACTCGTACAGCAGAGTAAGCAGGATTCCTGGGAGCGGTATGTAGCCAGTATCGGCTCCCGCACCTCCCTGACTCAGGTATGGACGCAAGTCCGATGCATCTTTGGATACCGCCCGCCGACAGGAATCCCATCCCTCACCATCCAGGGTGTGCTCTGCACGCTCCCGACAGCTATCGCCGAGCACATGGCAGACCACTACGCACAATGCTCTGCGACTGCCACATACAGTGCCAACTTCCACTCCCTCAAAGAGCGGGCCGAGCGGAAACAGTTATCCTTCCGCACTCGTCGTCGGGAAATATACAACGACCCATTTAGCGAGTGGGAGTTCCGAACTGCCCTTGCTGCGTGTCCTGATACAACTCCAGGACCAGATAGGATTCACGGCCAATTCCTCCGACACCTTTCACCAGAGTTTCAACGCCGCATTCCCGCCCTGTTTAACCATCTATGGGCAGAGGGCACTTTCCCGTCGCAGTGGCGGGAAAGCACTATCATCCCGGTGCTGAAACCTGGTGCAGATCCCCTGGTGGCTGGCAATTACCGTCCGATCAGCCTCACCAACGTTCTCTGCAAGCTCTTCGAACGTATGGTGAGTCGGCGGCTTATGTGGATCCTTGAAGATCGTGGACTCCTAGCTCCACAACAGGGGGGCTTTCACCAGGGCCATTCTACCATTGACAACCTTGTGCACTGGAGTTGGCCATTGGCACGGCGTTTTCTAGGCGTGAGCATTTGGTAGCTGTATTTTTTGACCTACGAAAGGCGTATGGCACCACCTGGCGCCACCATATTTTGACGACTTTACATGACTGGGGCTTACGTGGCGCCCTTCCTATTTTTATTCGCAATTTCCTCTCCCACCGCTCGTTTCGGGTGAGAGTTGGGGCATCTTTTAGCTCCCCCCCGTATTCAAGACAATGGTGTCCCACAGGGCTCCGTCCTCAGCGTTCCATTGTTTTTAGTGGCGATAAACGGTCTTGCTGCGGCTGTGGGGTCATCAGTCAGTTGCTCCCTTTTCGCCGATGACTTCTGCCTGTATTTCAGCTCCGTTTCCATTGCCGTAGCTGAATGGCGGCTGCAGGGTGCCATCCGAAAGGCCCACTCATGGGCCTCTACTCACGGCTTTCAGTTTTCCACCCGAAAAACCCGCGTGATGCACTTCTGTCGCCGTCGGGTAGTTCACCCTGACCCAGAGCTCTACTTGGGTGGTGAACTACTTCAGGTCGAGGAAACACATCGCTTCCTGGACATGGTCTTCGATGCCCGGCTGACTTGGGTGCCACACCTATGTCAGCTGCGACAGAAGTGTTGGCGGCATTTAAACGTTCTCAGATGCCTCAGCTATACTGGTTGGGGAGCAGCACGTTCCACCCTTCTTCAGATCTACAAGTCTCTTATTCTGTCGCGGCTTGATTACGGGAGCTTGGTGTACGACTCAGCAGCCCCTTCTGCCTTGCGGGTCCTAGACCCTGTTCACCACATAGGTGTGCGGCTCGCAACAGGGGCTTTTCGCACCAGTCCTGTAACGAGCCTTCTAGCTGAAGCTTGTGTTCCCCCTGTGTGGTATCGCTGGCAACGGTTGCTGGTTAGTTACATTGCCCGGGTTCATGCTTCACCCCGTCATCCGAATCACAGGCTTCTCTTCCCGCTTTCTGCACTCCCTTCCCCGCGACGTCGGCCTAGGTCGGGTCTCCCGATTGCGGTCCGTGTCCGCTCCCTTCTCTCCTCACTTGGTTCCTTACCCCTTCCTCCACCTTACCATTACTCCCCTCGTATTCCCCCCTGGACAATTCCTCGCCTGGAGCTTCGGTTGGACTTGTCCCGGGATTCGAAGGCCTCTATCTCACCACTGGTTCTCCGTCGCCGGTTCTATGCACTCCTTGTCACATTTCATGGAGCACACATTCTTTACACGGACGGTTCTTTGGTCGATGGCCATGCTGGATATGCCTTTATCTATGGTGACCGCATCGAACAGCGGTCATTGCCTTGTGGAAGCAGCATCTTCACCGCAGAACTGGTCGGTATTTTGAGAGCTCTTGAACACCTCAGGGGGTCGTTCGTCATCTGTAGCGACTCCCTGAGTGGCTTACAGGCCCTCGACCAGTTTCTACCCAAACACACTGTGGTGCGAGCCATTCAAGATGCTGTCTTCGCCCTTGGCGAGTCAGGCCGTTCTGTCGTTTTTGTCTGGACGCCAGGGCACATAGGTATACCGGGCAATGAACGTGTTGATCAGCTGGCCAAGCAGGCCATCACTTCGCGCTCCCTGGATATTGGCCTCCCAGTTTCCGACCTCCAAACCCAGTTGACCCGCAAGGTCTTAAGGGTTTGGAATTCTGAATGGGCAGATTCCACTGAACCAAATAAGCTCCGTGCTGTCAAGCCGTCTACCGCTGCATGGAAGACGTCCCTGAGGGCTTCTCGCAGGGAGTCGGTTGTCCTTTGCTGACTCCGTATAGGCCACACTTGGCTCACGCATGGTCACCTCCTGCGTCGTGAGGACCCTCCTCAGTGTCGATGTGGTGCGCCTTTGACGGTCGCCCACATCTTACTTGAATGCCATAATTTAGCCGCAGCACGGCGATATTTTAATCTCCCTGACGCTTTGCAGCTTGCATTAGCTGACAACACCTCCACGGTTGACTCTGTTTTAAATTTTATGCGTGAGTGTGGACTTTACAAGTCAATTTAAAGTTTGTGTTTGTCATTGCTCTGTCCTCCACCTGCTTAAGTCTGTTAGGTAGGTGGTTTTAACGTGTTCCAGAGTGGCTGGGTGTGTTCCTTATATCCCTGTGACCACCCAGCAAAAACACTCTTGTACTGTTTCAGCTGTTTTATCCCTTCTTCGTTTTTAATCGTATCCTTTCTTTCTATTAGTCTGTAAGTTTTAAACTTTGACTTGTTAACGCATTTATATCGGATCGCTTAACAAAATGTTTTATCTCTTTGACTGGAACAAGGGACTGATAACCGTTGCTGTTTAGTCCCTTCCAAACCCCAACAACAACAACTTAAATAAGTGTCTGCAGGATGATCTTCGGTGGGCTCCAGCAATTATTCTGATTATACACTTTTGTGCAGTGAATACTTTTTCTTTGATGCTGAATTACACCAAAATATGATGCCATAGAAAAGCAGTGAATGAGAATAGGCATAGTAAACTAATTTATTGAGATTTTTATCACAAAAATTTGCAGTAAGCCTAATAGCATACGTAGCTGAACTCACATTTCAGCAGACCATCAATGTGTTGTTTCCAGTTTAATCTCTCATCAATGCAAAGACCTAAAAATTTTGAAAATTCTTCCTTAGCTTCTGTTCAAAGTCTATATATATTACCGGAGTTGCGCCATTTACTGTACTGAACTATATCCACTGTCTCTTATCAAAATTTAATGAGAGTGCATTTGCTGAGAACTACTTAATAACTGAAAAACATTATTTATGATTACATCACTTAGTTCTTGTTTTTTGGATGTGATTACTATACTTGTAAAATCAGCAAAAAGAACTAACTGTGCATCTTCATCAATGTAGAAAGGCAAGTTATTAGGAACAGTAAAGGACCTAAGACTAAACCCTGTGGGATCCCATTCTTGATAGCCCCCCAGTTTGAGGAATCAGCTGAGGTTTTGACATTACATGAACCACTTATTTCAACTTTCTCCATTATTCCAGTTAAGTATGAATTAAACCATTTGTGCACTGCCACACTCAAATCGTAATGATTAAGGTTGTCTCGAAGAATTCCATGATTTACACAATCAAAGGCCTTTGAGAGAACATAAAAAATACCAATGGGTGATGTCCTGTTATTCAGAGCATTTAATATTCTATCAGTGAAGGCCTATGTAGCATTTTCTGTTGAAAAGCCTTTATAAAACCTTACTGACATTTGGTTAGTGCTTTGTTTTTACAAATAAAGGAGGCTACTCTTAAATTCATTACTTTCTCAAAAATTTTTGTTAAAGCTGTCACGAGAGACTGGACAGTAGTTGTTGACATCTGACGTATCCTCTTTTTTATGCAATGGTTTAACAATGGCACATTTCAATCTGTCAAGGAAAACACCCTGCTTCAGAGAGCCATTATATATGTGCCTGAGAATCCTACTTATCTGTGGGGAACAAGCTTTAAGTACCCTGCTGGAAATGCCATCAATTCCGTAAGAGCTTTCAATTTCACTCAGTTTATTATTTTACCAATTTCAAAGTGAGAGATTGGTGTAATTATAATCGTATCAAACTGTATAGGTGTGGCCCCTTGTATTAGGAGCCTTGCCTCTTCTAAGGAACATCTAGATCCTGTTTTCTCCACAACATTTAGAAAATGGTTATTGGAAATATATTCAATTTATGACTTTTCTTTAGTACGCTTTTCATTAAGTTTTATGGTAATACAGTCTTCCTGTGCTCTTGGTTGCCCTGTTTCCCTTTTAATAATATTCCAAATTGTTGTAATTTTATTATCAGAGGTACTGATCTCAGACATTGATACAAATTCTTCTGGTTTTTTTAATAGCTTTTCTTAGTTTTACACAATAGTTTTTACAATATGGAACAATTTCTGAGGCAGTACACACTCTTGCTGTTAGATACAGTTGCAAGATGTTCCTTTAGTTAGCCATGGTTTTTTACATGTTAGAATAATGTTAAACTATTTTCATTGGAAAACAATTTTCAAATACCTTTAAAAATGTATCATGAAATAAGTTATATTTCAAGTTTGCATCAGGTTCTTCATACACCTCATCCCAGTCTAGCTGCTGTAAGCTTTCCCTAAAGTTTTCAATATTTATTGAACACACTACTTTTAAAGTCTTATTTAATTTAAGGCATGGAGCTATGTCATATACTGTAACTAATTGTGCAACATGGTCTGAATGACCCTCTCAGCAGGATAAGCCTTTATGTTCTTAAACTTATCTCAATCTATAGAAACCTTATTTATCAATTTGCTGCTGTTCTTTGTTATCCAAATAGGAAATCAATAATGGAGCTTAAATTGAAAGAACTGAGTAATACCATAAGGTCATTCTTCCTATTACACTCTTTCGGGAAATCAACATTGAAATCCCCACAAATGATAATTTGCTTCCCCCGGTTTGCAAATAGCACAACGATTTGTCCAAGTTTTCTAGAAAAAGCTGAAAATTCCCCGAAGGGAGCTTATACACTGTTACAGTTATGAAAGTGCCATCATTTAGTTTAAGTTCAGTGGCACATGCTTCTATATGTTGCTCTTCACAAAACTTTTTAGTTTCTGTATTTTACACATTGTGAAAACTTTTGATTCTCACCATATTATCTCTAATTACATGTGCAGCTAATTTGTACCCATTATATTTACCTTTTCCATATCAGTGACAATGTGATGGTCAGACATCTCTATTATATTCTCTTCTAAACAAACCAAAAGCTCATAATTTTATTAGATTTGGACTAAAGGAGAGCAGAGTATTGGAGAGGAAAGGAAAATAGTGAGCAATATACCTCTCTAATCTCAAACGCAAGCAGAAAACTATGCATTATTGTTGAATACAAATCTTAAAATGTGTGGAAGTCAACTTATTAACTCTTTTTTTGTCCTGTCTTCCCTAGTTCCATGTAATTTTATGGTAATCATTATTAATTTCGATCTGTCCCTCATACATGAATAAAAGAAATTATTTGTTACAAATGCATTTTGTCTTTATTATTTGTAAACCATCTTCAGAGGAAATCTTGTAGGTTCTGGTCCACAGGTCTTATTTTTCCCTGTTACAATATTTACTTCACATAAATAAATTTTGAGCTTCTTATGTGGCAAAGATGAAATTTCATATGATAAAAGCAAAAGAAGAACAGTTACAGAAAAACAAAACATATAGACCAGCATCTACAAAAATTACCACTAATGAAATGCACATGGCAAGATAAGATTTTTCTTCAGTTACGACTGATGTTTGTAAAGTCATAATTATCAACATAACAACTGAATCTGCAAGTTGCAAACTTAATATAGTTATTGAACTATATGAAAATTAAAAATAATAAAATAATCACACAGCCTTTCAATTATTTATTATGTAATAATCAGCCATTTACATTTTCAGTGAGTTGTAAACAAAGACTCATACTAAAATTCTTATTTTTTTCTTTGAACCATTATACAAATTAATACAAATTAATTTTTAAATGATACTATAATAACCACTAACATCAAAGTATAAATGGAAAATGTTATATCCACGTAATAAATAGTATTCATATTTATATCATTACAAAATGTGGAAAAATACTTTTTCACCATGAAATTTAAATTTAACAACACACATTCAGATAACTCATTGTTTATTACCTAGTGTTAATTAATAAATTCAACAGTACAAAATCATATCAGAATGATATGTTAATAAAGCTTCAGGCTATATTCAAAACTATTTTATCTCCATATTTACATTATGAATATGTAAACTGTTGCTAAAAATAGTTATATGTAGAGATTGTCCTTTACTTGAGTATAAAATTTTAATTTTCACCCAAGAACTTTGATGGGTCATTTTTTCCACCATAACAGATCCCTCATTCTTGTTTATCTGAAAAGTAGAACCAAAACCACAACAAATTATATGTTCTTCTGTAAGAAGTAGAAGTTATCAACTGAAAATACAGAAAACAAAGAAGTGGTTTTCTTTTGTAACATAGGACTGTTACTGAAATCATAAAATCTTGCAATAATGTAATACACAAAACATTTACAAATTCTCTGAATGTTTACATTAGCTTAGGGTGACAAGACATCCCGTATTTTATGGGTTAGTTCCTTATTTAGCCTCAGTGCCACATTGTCCCGACAAAGTAAATATGGGATGCATATTGTCCCGTATTTTACTAACTGTCCCATATATTTTGAATTAACATTTTTAAAGTAATGTTAGTGTAACAAAATGGAGAACAAATGTAATCATAAACAATAGGCTTCAACTCAAATGGATATATTTCAACCTTTGCAGGCGACATATATTTATTTTAAATTCAAAAAAGCAGAGGTTGCCCAAAATGGCTCTATATATTTTAAATTATTCTTGGCTGCGGCAGAACAGGCATGCGCACTAAGGCGCCCAGCTATGGTGCACATGGTCATTTGCCGTCGCAGATTCGGGTCCTCCCTCAGGCATGGGTGTTTGTGTTGCCCATAGCATAAGATACTTTAAGTTACTGTAAGTAGTCTATAAGGCTAGGGACTGATGACCAACATAGTTAAGTCCTTTAGATTTACAAACATTTGAAAGTATTCTTGGGCAACCTATGATTTTTGTAACTGTTATGCTTTTACACTACATGTGCAAGTCTTCGAACTATACAAATTCAGTGATTAATGAGTTCATTGCAAAAAGACAGCATGCTGTAAGAGTCTGATTTCATGGACATTTTAAGTTCATTTCACGAGACATTAACTGATTATATCGTGAAATGGGCATACCCATTTCATGTGCTGAACGCATTTAACTTATCTCAACTCAAATATTTTCTTCTACAGAACACTGTTCAATAAAGAATTAAAGATTTTAATGAGTTTGATGAAAATATTTTGCAAGAAACATGTGAAGCTCGGCTTGTTGAGAAAGTGAATCACCTTCAAAATATGCCAGTTACCCAGATGAAGGCCACTGTAACGTTGGCCGAAACGTTGGTTATTTAAGTAATAGCCTTACATCATGACGCGGTACCATACCCAGAAAAGTTTTATGTCAGAAAATTTATTAATTGAGAAATGTGTAGCAAGTTGGTAAAAATTGCAACTTATTTGTATCTGAAGATATATGTAGCAAATGATGGTGTGGAAACAGTGTTCTCCATCACAGATATTTTATGGACTGTGAAAACAACATATTTAGTGTGAAAACTGTGACTGAAGTAATTATAATAAGAACTCAGTTTCACAATACCGGTACTTAATGTGGTGATCATTATGTGAAAATACCGACCTCCCTAATGACACACATTCTTCTGCAAATTATAATTCTCAGAGAAATATGTAAAGTGCATTCATAATCATGACTCTTTCTTGTTTGTTTGCATGTGAGAACTATAAAAGAATAAAGTTTTTCTTTAATCAGTAATGCAATTTATTTGGCATTTAGTTGTGTGAGTAGTTATGTTCAAATGTTTGTAAACCTATTGGACCAAACTGCTTTGGTCATCAGTCCCTAGACTTACAAACTACTTCAACTTAAACTAACCCATGGACAACACACTCTCTCTCTCTCCAGGGAGGACTCGAACCTGCGACGGTGAAAATTCACGTGCTCCAGAGCAAGATACCTTAGCGTGCTCAGCCACTTCACCATGGCAAGTAGGTATGTTCGGTTAATTTTTGTATTATCATCTGACTTGATATGTCTTAGTTATTGAGATTGCCTTATATGTAGTTTGTCCCATTCAAAAAACCCATAATTCTGATACTTGTCCCATTGCTTTCAAGTTATTTGAGCAATTAAATACTAATCCTGTTGTTGTAATAGTTTTCTAAAATAAGTGATTTCGAGAAAAGCAAATGTAAAGTAAATACAAGAACCACCGAATATAACACTTCAGCTTGGGGAGACAAAAACTGGCTTTGTTCACTATACTGCGTCCGCATCAATTCGTGTGTTTGTGTATGCTTCATTGCTACAGGTAAAGGCAACATGTAGTGTCACACACATTGACACCCACATGTATCCCGTATTTTTATTTCGGAAATATGATCACCCTACATTAGCTGGATGCAGTTCGATATCAAAGTAAAAGTCACTGAACTGTAACTCTGTTATAAAATTAAAAGTTTTCATTGCAGAATTTAATATAACTGGCTTAACATAAGCTTTAGTGAGGAATGACAGTAATTGCAGCTTGAATAAATGCCAACACTGATAGCCGATAGCAAGAACTGAAATCTATTGATGGTTAAAGAGCTTTTAGCATTCCAAATATTCCCACTCATATTCATAGAGAAACTGTGGCAACTTAGAGTTTTTACTGCTTTGTAGGTCATTTACTGAATTGCATGTCCTAAACCTCAATGTTTTGCATACCCACTTGAAAGTGCCCCGGAAAACTAAAGACAAAAGTATGCATATTCTTACTTATTATAGGAGAACAGTCAGTAATTTTGTGCCTGTTCAAGTTTGTGCTGCCAAAAGTATTATACAGATACAAATAAAACAATGGCACAGTAGCTGTTAAAGACAAATTTTAATTTTCAGCATCCATTGCATTCACTGAATTTCATAAGGGGACAAGTGCCTGAAACATTAAGTGCTTCAGAATAATGTACCTACCATCATAATGCAATGTAATCTAATAAAAAGTTTGTTGACACTCTTACCAGTTAAAAGTGAAGTTTGCTGCAGACAATAGTGAATATGTCGCAGATGAAATTGCGAAATGGAATATCGACCCAATTGTGCGACTGGATTTGCGATTTCCTATAAGATAGGACACAGTTCACAGTAATTGACAATAAGTCACCGAGTAAAACAGAAGTGATATCTGGCATTCCCCAGAGAAGCGTTATTGGTCCCCTACTCTTCCTTGTGTTTATAAATGATTTAGGAGACAATCTGAATAGCTCTCTTAGACTGTTCGTGGATGATGTTGTCGTTTATTGGTTAGTGAAATCAACAGAGTATCAAAAGCAACCCCAAAGCGATTTAGACAAAAATTCTACATGGTGCGAAAATTGGCAATTGACACTAAGTAAAGAAAAGTGTGAAGTAATATACATGACCACTAAAAGAAATCTGCTGAACTTCAATTTCACGATAAATGAGTCAAACCTTAAGGTCGTAAGTTCTACCAATACCTATAAGTTACAATTACGAACAACTTAGACTGGAGAGAACACATAGAAAATATTGTGGGGAAAGCGAACCAAAGGTTATGTTTCATTGGCAGAAAACTTCGAAGATGCAACAGCAAAGACTGCCTACATCACACTTGTGCGCCCTCTCCTGGAGTACTGTTGCCCAGTGTGGGAGCCTCACCAGGTGGGACTGATGAAGACATTGAGAAGGTTCAGATAAGGGGAGCTCATTTTGTTTTATCACATTACAGGGGGAAAAGCATCACGGAAATGTTGCACGATTTGAGATGGAAATCATTAAAGAAAGAATGTTATTCATTGCGGCGAGATCTGTTTGTGAAGTTTCAATCACCGACTTTCACTTCTGAATGTGAAAATATTTTACTAGCACCCACATACATAGGGAGACATGATCATCCCAATAAAATAAGAGAAATCAGATTGAAAACGGATCAGTTTAGTTGTTCTTTCTTCCCATTCTCCTATTAGAGAATCGAACGATAGAGAAAGGTTGTGAAAGTGGTTAATGAACCCTCTGCCAGACACTTAAATGTAATTTGCAGAGTATCAATGTAGATGTGATCTGTGGGTGACCAACACTCCAGAGCCTTTATTTGATCTATTGTTGTTTTGTCAGAGTTCTAATTATTTTATGTATTCAATAGAAAAACAAACTTCTGAGAAAACTTTGACACATACCTGGCATTAATATTGGTACATGATGGCTTGTGAATGTGTATGCATGTGCAACCCTCTCTCCCCCACACACAAATATAGTTGAGTCATGATCACTGGTACATAGTCTTACGTAGGTGATCTAACTAGTCGACTAGTCATAGACATTATTGCATTATTCAGTGCAGCCATTCACCTGATGAGGATTCTGGATTTTGATCCTCTGCTGTTGGAGTCTCTGATGGGCATTCATCTTCTGATGATGGCACCTGAGGTAACCTCATGGCTCTTAGTGCCTCAGCTCGATAGGACAGTGTCATCCAAGAAGAGCGGTTTCTGTGGCCAAATCCGTCCCTATGTCGTCTGATGATTGCCCTGTTCGGACCTTCCGAATTAGCTTCAAATAGAATAATTTGTGATCCTTCATGCTGATGCGGAAATACTGAAACATACATCAGAATTGATAAACACTACTGGATCATCTTGTCCAGTGTTATCGAGTCAAGGTAGTTTAGTTCGCCAGAAAAAGGAAGATTGTTTTTCAGTACACAACATAGAATCTTACAAGTCAGATCATTGTAACTTACGGCAGTTTGAAAACACATATCTCAGATAGAAAAAAATTATACAAACTTTTCCAGTAATATTGGTACATGATAGGTTATGTGTCTGTATGCATGTGCAACACCGTCTTCCCCCACACACAAATGCAGTTGAGCCATGCTCACTGGTACATAGTCTTTAGACAGTATTCTACGGAGTAGTCATTCACCTGATGAGGATTCATCTTCTGATGATGGCACCTGAGGTAACCTCATGGCTCTTAGTGCCTCAGCTCGATAGGACAGTGTCATCCAAGAAGAGCGGTTTCTGTGGCCAAATCCGTCCCTATGTCGTCTGATGATTGCCCTGTTCGGACCTTCCGAATTAGCTTCAAATAGAATAATTTGTGATCCTTCATGCTGATGCTGAAATACTGAAACATACATCAGAATTTATAAACACTACTGGATCATCTTGTCCAGTGTTATCGAGTCAAGGTAGTTTAGTTTGCCAGAAAAAGGAAGATTGTTTTTCATTACACAACATAGAATCTTACAAGTCAGATCATTGTAACTTACGGCAGTTTGAAACCACATATCTCAGATAGAAAAGAATTATACAAACTTTTCCAGTAATATTGGTACATGAAAGGTTATGTGTCTGTATGCATGTGCAACACCGTCTTCCCCCACACACAAATGCAGTTGAGCCATGCTCACTGGTACATAGTCTTTAGACAGTATTGCATTCTACGGAGTAGTCATTCACCTGATGAGGATTCATCTTCTGATGATGGCACCTGAGGTAACCTCATGGCTCTTAGTGCCTCAGCTCGATAGGACAGTGTCATCCAAGAAGAGCGGTTTCTGTGGCCACATCCGTCCCTATGTCGTCTGATGATTGCCCTGTTCGGACCTTCCGAATTAGCTTCAAATAGAATAATTTGTGATCCTTCATGCTGATGCTGAAATACTGAAACATACATCAGAATTGATAAACACTACCAGATCATCCCATCCAGTGTTATTCAGTCAAGGAAGATAGTTATTCAGTACACAACATACAATCTTACAGTTCAGGTCATTGTTTTGGAAACACATATCTGAGATAGAAAAAAATCAGACAAACTTTTGTCTTTAGGTTGTTAAGGATTTATGGGAAGTTCATTACAAAGATTAATTATTTCAAGTCCAAAACTTTTACACTACAATGTTGTGTCGTGAAAACCTACGATTAAATAGGCCCTTCATTTACCTAGAAAAGAATATCATTGGCAACTAATATCAATGTGTCACAAGCACAATATCCACTACTTTTACGACGTATAACCTTTTATTTTGATAAAAATTATAATTATTGTGGACCATACAGGTGGATGCTATGTATAGACGATATGAATGTTTACACTAAAAAAAAAAAATTAAAAAAAATGTTTGTATAGCTTATGGGACTTAACTATGGGGTCATCAGCCCCTAAACTTACAAACTACTTATGAACTAACTAAGACTAAGGGCGGCACAAATATCCATGCCCGATGGGGATTCGAACCCCCCACCGTAGTGGCCATGCAGACCGTGACTGGAGCGCCTCAGTCCTATCGGCCACCATTTCCACTAAGGCAGCACCAATGACCGAAACATACCAATATGAGGTATGATGCTAATTCTGAGAAGAAAATCTGTGCAGTCGACTTACAGAGAAATTCATATCACAGATACTGTCAAACAGATTATCAGCCAAGTATATAGCTTTTGCAGTGGCGTAACTAGGGGGGGGGGGGGGTGAGGGGGATAGAACCCCTCCCCAGAACCCGGAAAAAAGAGAGAGAGATAAGAAAAGAAAAAGAAATCGTATAACAGCAATTTGGTGAAGGTAAAGATTGGAAACTTCGGGTGTTTTACCATACGCTTTCATTGAAAGTGAGTGAATTAGTTTCTTCAACGGGAGTGGTAGATCGTAGTCTGCCTGGAAACTGACTACAATTTTGCTCGTCAAGCAGATCTATTCCCCCTCCCCCCCAGAGCCAAGTCCTAGTTACGCCACTGAGCTTTTGAGTCCTGTTCTAACACTTATTTATCGCAAATCGTATGTTACCTTAAATAATAATGTAGCATTCACTGAATTGTCTGAAATATTATTTTCAAAGATCGCTAAAAATCAAAAATATTGGTCAGATTTAATTTCGTCACTTTTTCATATGATTTCGATAGCCTACAGTCGTCTTAAGTTCCAGTGTCTGTCACTGAATTATGGAACACCTTTATATTCACGCAGGTTCTCCGCATGTCTATCCAATCCAGCAGCGCCCGTATCTGCTCACTAGGGTGATCAGCTCATTTGTAATAGGTATCACTATCTGTGTCTAAAACTACCCGAATGCGCGTTACACCATTGGCAAGTGAGCACTTACGAGCCTCATTCAGCGTCAGACATTGATTTGCTGAAAGGCACGATGCGAAATGAAAGCAAAGTGACAGGCATTCAAACAAACGCAATGTTTGTAGAGGAGTTAATGTGAAATTTGCTCATACCTGATTGCAGCGGAAGATTCCCAAAGTAGTGATGGCGTGCAGGCATAGGGAAGAGCTGCGGCAAGCCTGCGGCGGCCAACAGCCTGGGAACTCCCGCAGCCGCCTGCACCTCTCGGCCACTTCCGCGACGCCGTTGTCTGGAATGGTGGTCAGCAGCACGCACTACTGAATCATTACTTTCATTCCTCCTACGCAAAACCATCCCGATTCTATCGTTTCGGAAGCCTGACGTTAAAGGCACCTTGTCACACAGGTGGCATTGATACAAGACCGTACCTAACCCTGGCAGATGTCTGATCCGAGTGCCTGCCAGAATCCAATCAAGATTTCCTGACACGCTAAGGAATTGATACTGGGGGCTTTTAGGGTAAGCAAAGCACTCCAAAATATTGTGACCCAGTATAGGGAAAAACAGAATACGACAATAAAATTCTGACAGAGAGTTAAAAATTTCTTGAGATGCTACTCTGAATATTACCATGTTGTGTTGCCTTTTCTTCCGGATAGATACGAGCTGGTCAGCAGTAATGTTAAATACTGCCATGATAGCAGCGCGAAAGTCGTAGTAATCAGGCAGCCACGCAAACAAACAAATAATAGAAAACATTTTGAACGACTCTGTGTGACACTACGGATTACACGATCGCGGATGAGACCGAACTGTCACCGGCAGAACCACGGAATGACACTACCGCTTCTCACAGTTCTGACTGGCGAGACAAAGAGCTCTCCAAGCTGCGTTCCTATTGGTGGCGAATAGTATGGTATGTTCTGTGGTGGGGGTAGGGCGGGGTTCGTGGTGGGGCGACAGGCAAGACGCAGTGGCCTTATAAGGAAGCACGTCCGCCATGAAATACCATTTTAGCTTATAAAATAATATTTTCTTGGAGTAAAGAAAAAGTAAAGATTACAGTCACTATCACAGATCATATCCGAAAACATAATAGTAATACGTGAGAAATTAACTAATTTTGAGAATTTATCAAAACCCCTCTTTTCTTTCTGTGGATGTCCCGTGCATGACATTCTAATGCAGCTTATTAACGTCCTCCCTTCTCTGTAATTCTGAATCAAGTTATACAGTATGGCAGTTTTTTTTGTGTATTGTTTTGCATGAGCTAACTAGAAACTTTTGAGAAAACTCCCGCGCTGTAAAGGACGCGTAGCACTCAAATACACTTCAAGCCACAGATGAGATACATCACAATCGACAAAGGATTAGGATTAACTGACAGTTGATCTCTATATTCCATAATTCACTGAAATCACTACTGTCAATGAAATCGATGCTTATAGGCTCGATGTTGCAAGCAGTTAAACGAGGCTTTGTATTAATGCTTGAAATGGTTTACTTGTGTTTTCTGGAAGACCTCGACGAAACAACAATGATGACATTTTCAGTGGGCGACGTTAAATCTATCTGCGAGCAGTAGAATTCGTCGTTCTTGGGGGGGGGGGGGGGGGAAAAAGAAAGAAAGAAAGAAAAGTCAACATTCTTCGACACATCTCACATAGCATCGCCCTGAAGAAGCTTTACATGTTCTGTTACTTGAAACAGAGGCAATACATAGGCGCCGATGTAAAGCAGATCCTATTGCCGTCAAATATTCATAACTGCATGTTTGTAGATTTCCAAAAGCTTTCGACACTGTTCCTCACAAGCGACCTATAAACAAATTTCGTGCCTGTGGATTGTTGTCGCAGTTGTGCGACTGGATATGTGATATCACAGTTCGTAGTAAGTAATGAAAAATATGGAACGAGACACGTGATATCTGGCGTTCTCCTATGGAGTGGGATTAGCCTTCTGCTATTGCTAATTTATGGGAATGATATAGGGGATTATCTCAGCATGGGTCGTGGGCTGTTTACAGATGATGCTATTATTTACCATCTGGCAATGTCACCAGAATATCATTACCAAATTTAAAACAAATATCTAGACATATCTGTATGGTTCGAAAAGTAGCAATTGACATTAAATAGCCGGCCGCGGTGGCCGAGGGGACTGAGGCGCTCCAGTCACGGTCTGCACGGCCACTACGGTCGGGGGTTCGAATCCCCCCTCGGGCATGGATATTTGTGCCGTCCTTAGGATAAGCTAGTTGATAAGTAGTTTGTAAGTTTAGGGACTGATAACCCCGTAGTTAAGTCCCATAAGCTATACAAACATTTGAATATTTTGACATTAAATAAACAAAGGTGGGAAGCCATCAAATTTCGGCTACACGATAAGTCCCACTAATCGCAAGGCTGTTAAAATGTAGGAATTACAATCACGGACAACTTGAGTTGGAAAAACCACATAGATGATTGTGTAAGGATGGCGAACCAGAGATTACGCAAGAAATCCACTAAAGAGACCGCTACACTAGCCTTGCCCGCAGCGGCGCAGCCAGGATTTGGTTCTGGGGGGAGAGGGCGCTCATTTTCTAAAAATAAAACTATTTAATTGATTAATTTATGACTTATTTTTACACTTTTTATAATTTAACCAATTATACTACGAAAGCAGTTGAACAAAAAATAAAATGAGTAGGTTCGCGTTAATTTGAAAGTGGAAAAGAAGCAACGTGGTGGAAATAGAGTGTACATAATCAGCTCGTAAAGTAGTTAAGCAGCGTCTATGTTACTAGCCAAAGAGGAAATTCCTTACAGTTAAATTAAAATGGAACTAAATGTTCAAATGTTTGTATAGTTTATGGGACTTAACTACGGGGTCATCAGTCCCTAAACTTACAAACTACTTATGAACTACTTACGAACTAGGACGGCACAAATATCCATGCTCGAGGGGGGATTCGAACCCCCGACCGTAGTGGCCGTGCAGACCGTGACTGGAGCGCCTCAGTCTCCTCGGCCACCGAAAATGGAACTAAAATCACAGTATTGTTGTTCATAAGATTCCACTGCTAAGCAGGTCAGCATATGAATAATCTGCTCATAACTTCAGCATAGCAGTAACAATAGCGGCAGCATCAAAGCTGGTTGCGGCGGCATTAAAACCGCTCACAGTAACAGCAGCACACGTTCTCAGTGGCGGCATCACGTTAGCGACCCATTGTCATGTTCACTTGTGCTTGGCAAATCATAGTTACGTTGTGATTTATTGCATGTGTACTATTTCAATTTTCCGGTGCCGACCTGTTTAAAAGAGTAAAAAATGAAAACAGTAAAAAACAATAAAATTAAAATATCTTTGGGAGTTGCTGGGCGGGATTCAGCTCGTTAGACCCCCCATCCCCCGTGGCAGCGCGACTGCTTGCTCGCCTTCTGCTAGAGTATTTCTGCGTGCTCTGGGATCCGTGCCAGATAGGAGTGACGGAGGGCATCGAAAACGTCCATATGAGGGTAGCTCGTCTTGTATTATCGCGATGTAGGGCAGATAGTGTCGTGGGAATGACACCCGAGTTGGTGTGGCAATCATTAAATCTAAGGGCTTTTTTGTTGTGGCGAAATTTATTTACGAAATTTCAGTCACCAACTTTCTCCTCCGAATTCGAAAATGTTTTGAGCCACACCGTAGTGCAAAATGATCATTATAATAAAATAATAGAAATCAGGTCGCGAAGGGAAAGATTTACGTGATCCTTTTGTCTACGCGCTATTCGAGACTGGAACGGCGGAGAAATACTCTGAAAACGGCTCAGTAACCCTCTGCGAGGCACTTCAGTGTGAACTGCAGGGTAGATATAGATGTAGCTGGTGGTTTTCATGTATATCGTCCAACATTTCAGGGTGCCAGGTTCAGATCATCACTATAGTATCAGATTGTTACTTTAGGAATGACTGAAGCGAAACATATCACCCATCAGGTTCATTATTTTACCCACAACAATGTGAGGTGATTGTAGTTATCGGGGAATTTAAGCAAAATCTAGCTGCGGTGGAGTAGCCGAGCGGTCTAAAGCGTCTCGCTGCGGAGCGCGCGGTTGCTCGCCGTGGAGGTTCGAGTCCTCCCTGGGGCATGGGTGTATGTATGTGTGTGTGTCCTTAGGTTAGTTAACCTAGGTTTAAGTAGTTTGTAAGCTACGGACTGATGACCACGCAGTTTGGTCCGATAGATTTACAAACATTTGAAGCAAAATCTAATGGTACAGCTACAACAGAGACGGCCTCGAATGGTGGAAGCAGGTAGATCAACAACTTTTGCAGTACACACAAGCCAAAGCTTGGCTTCAAGGCTGCAGACATTGTGAGAAATTAAGATAGATATCTGGTGGCATATTGCTTAGGCACATACTCAGTTCTCAAAGAATCAGTGCCACGGAGAAGGATTTTGTTTTTAACTGCCATAGGATGATTATTTTTCCTTAGTTTATTTCCACATGCTCGAAAGTTGGGGTAAATTGTAGGTCAGTGTTACAATCGGACATGGGAAATTTACTTGATTCGTTACCATAGGCGAAATGTGAACACTTTGCTGTTTCTTGACTGGTTTGTCGATAAATACAGCACCTCTGCTCCATGCGCTGGGTGGAGCTTCTAAATAAGAACACACTGTCATTCAGGTGACTATGACTGTCCACTACTTCGCTTGCATCGACACCCCAGAAAATGGTTTTAATGATTATTTATTGGATCGCATTAACACCTGGTACGAACTATTTTCAGTGAAAGATATACTAGCCAGCCGCGGGGACTGAGGCGCTCCAGTCGCGGTCTGCACGACCACTACGGTCGGGGGTTCGAATCCCCCCTCGAGCATGGATATTTGTGCCGTCCTTAGTATAAGGTGGTTAGTAAGTAGTTTGTAAGTTTAGGGACTGATGACCCCGTAATTAAGTCCCATAAGCTTAACAAACATTTGAATTTGAAAGATATACTAATTCTTTTAAGTAAATCTGGTGCATATTGGACAAAACACAGTTAATCTGATTTGTTGATCTCTCAGCTGACACATGATTACATCAAAAATCTTCATATCTTTAGACAAAAAATTAGTTCAGCATGAACGGTAAAGTAACATACTTTTCAAAAGACTAGAGCATATTCTGCAATTTTTAATCGGAGATTTATGCTATTGTATCGGGGTAATTCTAGTGTAAATTTGTGGCAGCGGATTGCAGCCGTACCCGTAAGTCAGATGTGGGCGTGTTGATAATAATTTTGAGCAATAGGCGGTAGCAAAGTATGCCAGGTGAATAGGACACATGAGTTGGTGAATCGGCGGCGCCGCAGCGGATTAGCCTTGCGCACGGGTGCGCCCTGCTGCGGTGCGCGCGGCCGTTAGCCGTCCGGGGTTCGAGTCCCCCCTCGGGCATGGGTGTTTGTTCTTAGATTAGTTTAACTTAGCTTAAGTTTTGATAAATATGAAGCAATGAATTAAAATTTGTGGTGGGTTAGTTCTCGTGGTTGCGGACGCTGATCGTTTTCGTTCGTTCTTGTTCGGTGTGTTGTTGGCTCAGCTTTTCTATTACAGAGGGCGTTGAGCCCTCTAACCGGGCGCGCTGAGCCACGGCGCCCGGCAACTGTTAGACCACCACCAACGATTAAGGCGCCTTGGAATACTCTAAGTACGATTTCCCTCCACATCACAAACTTTAATTCAGCTTCTTTGTTCCAAAGATAATTGCCACTACTGCCAAGGCTCTCCATGCAGCGGAATAACACCTCGGCAATGGACATGGTGGAACAATCCTGTTTTTAGGTGATAAGTAAGTGCCTAGTAAGCATGGAAGTCCGGGTTCGATTCCCGGCCGCACTGCAAATTTTAATTCATTGCTCCATATTTATCAATAATGTCTTTGACATATTTGAGACGAAAATCCGTCTCAGGGATCGTTTATTTATATTAAATTAGCTTAAGTAGTTTGGAAGCTACGGACTAAAAACCAGCAGTTAAGTTCGATAGATTTACAATCTTTTGAACATTTTTGAATCGGCGGGGTCAGCGGGATAACGAGTAAGGGCCGGTTCCCACCACGGCTGCCGCGTGGCAAAGTGCGCGCCAGTGGCAGGACTCGGGTAATTATTGAAGGCGTTTCCGTAGTGTCCCATCCGTACCAGAGTGGCAGTCGCAGCCAACGACAGCTGTCGCTGAACGGTTGATGGGAACGCGGTGAAACGCCCTCAGCCCCTCAATATCTACCGCATTCCTTCCGCTGCCGCGCACTCTGTCGCGCGAAAGCCGCTTCTGGGAAGGGGCCTTATCGCTTGCCACGAACTGCTGTCGACAGCAGCGCACTGACGCCAACTCAGCGTTTAGCGTACGGCACAAGGGAGGCATGTTTCCCCTGCAGTTCCAAGCCTTCCTGTTAGGCAACAGATGACTTTCTTCGTACAGTAGGTATCTGTAGTTCTGGGACCAAGGTGATTTGTCTCCCAACGTCACAGTATCCCTCCCTGTACCGATTGAGATGGCAGTTACTACACAGTGGACTCGTATTCGGAAAGTCGCCGGTTCAATCCCCCCTCTGGCATCTTATTTAGGTTTTCCGAGATTTACCTGAATCACTTCAGGCAAATGTTGGCATGGTTCATATGAAAGGGCACAGCCGATTTCCTTCCCTGTCTTTACCAAAAACCAATTCGATTGTATGCTCCGTCTCTAATGACTACGGTGTCGGCGAGATGTTAAATCATAATCTTCCTTCCATCTTTCCTTCCGAGTGAAGTGGCAAAGTAGCTAGCACAGTGGACTCGCATTCAGGAGGTTGGCGGTTTAAATCTGCCTCCGGCCGTCTAGCTTTAAGTTTAAGCGATATGTATCCAGATCTGTAGGGGATTGACACCGCTCCTTATACATTCATGACCAAGATGACCGGACGAGAATCAAAAGACGTTCAATAGAACATTCTGTTATACAACTACTCACACATTTAGAAACATTTGACTATTTAGCATACTTTAAGAACTAACCGTGACGCTCAAAAAGGTTTATAAGTATTAATTATAGAATTATCTCACTTACTCCCATAGGCGCATACTCAATTACTTTCCCAAAACTACGAGGGGTGCGAAGTTTATACGGAACGCGGCGCCTCTACCGGATTTCCTTACAGAATTCGAAAAAGATAGAGTTCACTTTATACATGAACTATCAGGTACGTATGATATGTCTTGCGCTATTGTAATTACTTTAAGCAGAGGATTTTTGGAACTTCTGATTGAAAATGTAATGATACACTGACGTCATAGAATTATGTATAATTTCCCTCCCATGACATTGATATATTGTTACTTTCGTTTTCTCCATTAATCTCTCACTTTCGGTAGAAAACAAGGTTTTGTATGGAAGTGAAGCATTCTACTGGTTTCCTTAAAAAAAAAAAAAAAAAAAAAAAAAAAAAAAAAAAAAAAATCACCAGGTGCTATTCCCAGCTTGGTTCGCTACTGTTCCGAGCGCTCAAACAAAAAGGTGTGTCGTGTCACAGTGATTCTCTTATGGACTATTGGCCGAGTTCAAAAGTGAAGTCGCCGCGGCGGATTAGACTTGCGCAATGGGGCGCCGTGCTGCGGTGCTTGCGGCCGTTCGCCGTCGGGGGCCCCCTCGGCCATGGGTGTTTGTGTTGTCCTTAGGTTAGTTTAAGTAGTTTGTAAGCTACGGACTAATAACCAAGCAGTTGAGTCTGATAGATGTACAAACATTTGAACGTTTTCAAAGTGATGTCATTCTATCGCCCGGTCGACTTGCAGGCAGGAGTTCTGTGCCATATCGCCCGTATACCCGCAGATGGGCAGTTAGGTAAACATAAACTCATCAAAACAATTGGGGTATCAGGTGAGATATACATAATATACAAATGGTAACGTATTTTATTCAGAGACTGGTTACAATTGTAATTTTTGTGCGATACAGTACGATAATTTGCTGTCTCAATTCTTTACTTGAGGTTTACATTGGATTTACCTAAGGTGAGGCACCATGGCGCTATCATAATAGCGAAAATGTCATTCTAGTTGCCCTCTAATATGGTGTGTTATCACCTCGGACTGCCAATACAGTTGCACACCTGTATGGAAAGGACTGTATGAGGTTATCCATCAGCTCTTGAGGGATAGTTGGTCATTCTTCCATCATCTAAATATCCATCTCTGCGACCGTTATGGGAGGTGCTGGTATGACTGCAATGCGTCTGCCAAGTACGTCCCACACATGCTCAATCGGGTTTAAGTCCGGTGAACAAGCTGGCCACTCCATTCGTTCAATTCCCTCAGCTTCAAGCATGTTGTCCATCAGTGCAGTTCTATGGGGACAAGAGTTATCGTCCACCAAAAGGAACCTGTCTCCTATGACACCAGCGTAGGGCACAACAAAAGGTCGAAGGATCTCGTCTCTATGCCTCTGAGCAGTCAAAGCACCAGCCTGAACGCCATAGAGGTCCTTACGTCCGCCAGTACTGCTGGTCACACCATTTGTCTACCACCATGATAAGGCGATGTTTCCTGCACGTTCTATCCAAATGAGGGAACGACGATTTTCCGGCTGAACACAAAGTCTTGGCTCATCTGTGAACAGAATCCGGCTCCATTCGTTACGACTGCATTCCTCATGTACCTCCGCCCAGTTTCTGTAGGCTAAACGGTGTCGTGGTTTTATTGGAACACACACACACACACCATAGGCCTCCATTCGTAGAGGCCACATATCCGAAGGCGAGTTAGGACTGTTTATGTTGATATAGCGTCTCCTGTTGCTGCCTGGAGCGTGCGTTGCATCTGAGTTGCATTCAGCCTCCTGTCTCGACGGACTGTTAACCGGAGATAACGTTTATATTGGTGATTTTACCCGTGGATGACCTTGGCCTTTTCTTGTTTTAACGATTCCAGTTGTCGAAAATCGCATCCAGGTCCTGGAAATTACACTTTGGTACACTCCAATAGCTGCGGCCACCTCCTTCTGTGTCTATACCGCTTCCAACCTTCCTATGGCTCCATACCATAGCTTAGGTTAAGTCACGTTGTTGTTGCATTACAAAACCTGCTCACTACACTATCTGAACTCAACAGCTCGTGTGATTCGTTTGCTAGAGCCAACTCAAGTCAACACCAACTCTCTCTGCATCAACTTTCTGTTATTACCACTATCTCGGTTGCTTAATATTGTTGTCTCCACTCCGCTCTCCGTAAACCGGCAGAAAGACTTTGAATCATTTTAGTTCATTCTGCCAATGACAATACGTCAAAACCTAGATATCGCAACTGATCCCCTAATTATTTTGACCAGGGTATATTATTCGCTGCGGGTTGAATTTCGCGCGTCAGTAGACAACGCCACTTCTCCCTTTAGAGTGATACTAGTTTTGGAATTGCACAGTTTATATGTTCTTTGCCTTTTGGTATACATTGCAGTCATACGTATTTCTAAAACCTTAACTACTTTTTTGTTTGTAAATCTATCGGACCAAACTGCGTGGTCATCAGTCCGTAGCTTACAGACTACTTAAACCTAGGTAAACTAACCTAAGGACAAACACACACACCCATGCCCCAGGGAGGACTCGAACCTCAACGGCGAGCAACCACGCGCTCCGCAGCGAGACGCTTTAGACCGCTCGGCTACTCCACCGCGGCCCTTAACTACTCTAAAGTTTTAGAAGTACAGCGCAAACTGACGCGTCAATAACGGTCGCGCGCAGACGAAGAGAGAAGCTTCAGCGTTTATGTGAATCACGCGGCTGACTTCAATTGTCGATGCGTCAACTACTGGTTCCACATCATACGCCCAATTACACATCCGGAAGTCAGCGACAGCAAACGCAATAAGTATAGGCACGGGCTGTGTCGTTATTAGTATTACTCATCAATTCTGTATGACACAAGCCTCTGAAGGGTAACTGGAGTGTTTATAGCACCAATCGGAATTCACATGAAGAATAACCCACACATACATTATGCAATGTAATTTAGACAGAATGCAGATTGGCCTCGAAAAGTGCGGACGTCAATCAAGCGTATTTTATGGTCAAGTTAATAAATCAATCTAAAAGTCTATTTGCCGCGGTGGAGTAGCCGAGCGGTCTAAACCGTCTCGCTGCGGAGCGCGCGGTTGCTCGCCGTGGAGGTTCGAGTCCTTCCTGAGGCATGGGTGTGTGTGTTGTCCTTAGGTTAGTTTACCTAGGTTTAAGGAGTTTGTAAGCTACGGACTGATGACCACGCAGTTTGGTCCGATAGATTTACAAACATTTGAACATAAAAGTGTATTTGCTAGATTTAGCTGATAAGCAATTGTTATCACCTTAGCGAGACAATGAACGGACGTAGAAGAATTGTGATCACAGTTTTAATTCATCGTGAATCGCGTTAAGTGTGCGCTGTGTACGCGGATTAAGGATGGAAAGGAAATAATAATATTTAATAGAATCTCGGAAAAATGCCAAGAAAGCAAAGGCGGTTGGTTGCACTCTCGGAAAGAAATGAAAAAAAAAAAAAAAAAAAACAGTAAGTTGAGATTCTCGCATTTGTAAACAGCATTCAATATCACGCCATGCCTTAACAAAGTAGCTTGCCGATAATATGAGAGAATTCTGGTCCTCTGTAGAATAAATAAGTGAAGGCTCGTATCCAGTAACTCATCGATCAATCTTGGGTAGGGACATAAGATAACAAAAGAAAAAGTTGAAATTTTCAGAATTGAAAAATCGTTCACGCAAAAGATTCGTATAAACATACCGTCATTTGTGCAAGTGTCTGTCTCCGGATGGAATACTTTTTCGCTTTTACAAAAGGTACTATACGGCATTGACATTATTCTTAGTTTTCATTTATCGCATATCTCTGCCCCGACGAAAAGTTCCAAGCCACAGGAAAAAATCGTCGTTATATCCTGTGTATCAAAGGTAAAAGAAAGACCAGAAAAATTGCAGACTGATATCCACGTCATTCTGCTACAGAATTCTTGACAGTGGCAGCCCATTCTCCTCCAGGACTACACTTCATCTTCTAAAAAAGGAGATAGAGAAAGAAATCCTGTTAATCTTGTATACAAAATTCAATACCCCCCCCAAACACTCTCTCTCTCTCTCTCTCTCTCTCTCTCTCTCTCTCTCTCTCTCTCTCTCTCTCTCTCTCTCTCTCTCTCTCTTTTAATAGAAATACCAGTTGCAGCTTGATATACAAAGAGAATCAATCGCCCCTCACCCCCTCCCCGACCAAATTCCTAGCTTCGCCTCTGATTCTTGTACATATTCTCAGTTAGAATATGATAAACGTCCTTGAAATGGAAAAGATTCTAACCATGAATCAACACTGTTTTAGAAAGCTTCGCCTATGTGAAACTCAGTTTGCCCTTTTACCACATTATATCTTGCGAGTCATGGATGATGGGCAATAGGCAGACTTCATATCTTTAAATTTCCGAAACGGTGGCTCACTGCAGACTGCTAAGTTCCCTAGAAAAGTGCGATAGCACGGTTATTACTTTCTGTCAACAAACATTATCTGACGGACGGGGTGAGTTGCACTCTGGGAGCGTTTGCTGATGCTGCTGTGGTTTGCTTGAGGGCGTCACCGTTGAGCGACTGTCGTGCGATAGAAGACGATTTAAACACAAGCTCTAGTTGCCGTGATGAATGACAGCTAGATATAAATGTAGAAAAATGTAAGGTGATGCAGATGAATAGAAAATAATACAGTATTAGTAGTGAACTGCTTGATCCAGTCATGCTGATTAAGTATCTGGGCCTAACGTTGCAGAGCTATATGAACTGAACAAGCATGTAAAGAAAGTGTTGTGTGGAAGGAGAATTGCAATCACCTCCTCTTTTGAATGAAATCTTTGTCCCGCCAGTCATGTTGTTGTTGTTGTTGTTGTTGTTGTGGTCTTCAGTCCGGAGACTGGTTTGATGCAGCTCTCCACCCTACTCTATCCTGAGCAAGCCTTTTCATCTCCTCATAAGAACGGCAACCCACATCCACTTGAATCTGCTTACTATCCGCGTCTCTTGGTCTCCCTCTGCGATTTTTACCCCACACACTTCCCTCCAATGCTAAATTTACGAATCCTCGATGTCTAAGAATATGTCCTACCAAGCGATCCCTTCTTTTAGTCAGGGTATGCCAAAAATTCCTTTTCTCGCCAATTTTGTTCAGTACCTCTTCATTAGTTATGTGATCTACCCACTTAATCTTCAGCATTCTTCTGTAACACCACATTTCAAAAGTCTCTATTCTCTTCCTGACCGCACTGCTTATCGTCCATGTTTCACTCCCGTACAAGGCAACACTCCACACAAATGCCTTCAGAAAAGACTTCCTTACACTTAAATTAATATTCGATGTTAGCAAATTTCTCTTTTTCAAAAATGCTTTTCTTCCCATTGCCATTCTGCATTTTATATCCTCTGTACTGCGACCATCGCATGTTATTTTACTACCCAAGTAACAAAACTCATCTACCACCTTCATTGTCTCATTACCTAATCTAATTCCTTCGGCATCGCCTGATTTTCTAAGACTACATTCCATTATTTTTGTTTTGCTCTTGTTTATGTTCATTTTATACGCTCTCTTCAACACACTGTCCATTCCATTCAACTGCTCTTCCAGGTCGTTCGCTGTCTCTGACAGAATTACAATGTCATCAGCAAAACGCAATGTTTTTATTTCTTCCCCCTGAACTTTAATGCCTATTCCAAAATTTTCCTTGCTTTCCTTCATCGCCTGCTCAATGTACAAATTGAATAACATCGGAGAAAGGCTACAACCCTGTCTTACTCCCTTCCCAACTGATGCTTCCCTTTCATGCCCTTCAAGTCTAATAACTGCGGTCTGGCTTTTGTACAAATTGTAAATAACTCTCCTTTCCCTGTATTTTACCCCTGCTGACTTCAGAATTTGAAAGAGTGTAGTCCAGTCAACATTGTCAAATGCTTTCTCCAAATCTACAAAAGCTAAAAATGTAGGTTTGCCTTTCCTTAATCTATCTTCTAAGATAAGACGTAAGGTAAGTATTGCCTCCCGGGTTCCTACGTTCCTCCTGAATCCAAACTGATCTTCCCCGAGGTCAGCTTCTACCAGCTTTTCCATTCTCCTGTAGATAATTCGTGTTAAAATTTTGCAACCATGACTTATCAAACTGATGGTTCTGTAATTTTCACACCTGTCTGCGCCTGATTTCTTTGGAATGGGGATTATTACATTTTTCTTAAAGTCTGAGGGTATTTCGCCTGTCTCATACATCCTACACACCAGTTCAATTGTCATGGCTGGCTCTCCCAGAGACTTTAGTAGCTCTGAGGGTATGTCATCTACTCCTGGGGCCTTGTTCCGACCTAGGTCTATTTTTTTCAAATTGGGGAACAAATAGCACTTCGATGGAGCCAAGTCTGGAGAATAGGGGGAACGTGAAACGAGTTGGAATCCTATTTCCAATAATTTTGCGATCACAACTGCTGAGGTGTGTGTGCTGGTGCATTGTCGTGATGGAACAGTACTTTTTTGTGCGCCAATCGCTGGCGTTTTTCTTGCAGTTCGGTTTTCAAACGGTCCAATAACGATGAATAATATGCACCTGTAATAGTTTTACCTTGTTCCAGATAGTCGATGAGGATTATCCCTTGCGAATCCCAAAAGACCGTCGCCATAACCTTTCCGGCCTTAGGACCGGTCTTCGCCTTTATTGGTGCAGATTCTCCCTTGGTAACCCATTCTTAGATTGTTCTTTGTTCTCAGGAGTAAAGCAATGTATCCATGTTTCATCCACAGTGACGGAACGACGCTTAAAGTCCTGCGGGTTCTTCCGGAACAGCTGCAAACCATCTGTGCAACACTTCACACAATTCCGTTTTTGGTCAAGCGTGAGCAATCGCAGGACCCTTCTTGCGGATACCTTTCTCATGTTCACGTGTTTGCCGCGGTGGAGTAGCCGAGCGGTCTAAAGCGTCTCGCTGCGGAGCGCGCGGTTGCTCGCCGTGGAGGTTCGAGTCCTCCCTGGGGCACGGGTGTGTGTGTTTGTCCGTAGGTTAGTTTACCTAGGTTTAAGTAGTTTGTAAGCTACGGACTGATGACCATGCAGTTTGGTCCGATAGATTTACAGACATTTGAACATTGATTTTTAAAATGTTTATGAAAAATATTATGTACCTATTCATTCGAGATGTCCACAGCATTAACAAGCTCACGCACCTTAACTCTTCTGCCATCAATCACCGTGTCATGGATTTTATCAATGATTTCTGGAGTCGTCCAGAACGTTCAGCGTCACTTGTGCCCATATGGCCACTCCTAAAATTTTGAAACCGTTTATAAAGTGATCTAATCGAAGGTGCAGAGTCACCATAATGTTTATCAAGCTTCTTTTTAGAATCCTGAGGCTTTTTGCCTTTCATAAAGTATGCTAATCTTTAATCACCACACTAAATTCTATTTCGTCCATTCTTTGACAATCACTCGACTCCCTTGATTCACGCGAATGCCAAATACAAAGAAATATACCAATATGACTGAAACTTGGTGTGCGTCCTTTCCAAAGATGCTGCTAACTAAACATGACCTCGATACGCGCCGGTGGTGCCATCTCTCGGACTTTTCAAACCCCCCTCGTAGAACGCTAGTGCAATCCACTCTTGAGTAGTGCTCGAGTTTAATGGAAGACAGGAGGAGTCGCGAATAACGGTGTCTCACTCATGTACAGTCACAGACGGAGATTGCAACGTTATGAGTGCATACGACAGGTGACTGCTCAAAACGAAGGGACGGATCAGACAAGCTTGGGCCCGGTCAGAGCAGAATTTCAACAGCACGGCCCCAGGGAAGTGTGACAGGACCGCTATTATTTTCTATCCACATAAACAATCTGACGGACAAATTGAGTAGCAATCTGCGGCAATTTGGTGATGATGCTGTGTTGTAGGGGTACCTGCTGTTGTTTAGTGCTGTCGGAGGACACAAGATGACTCTGACAAAATTACTAGTTCTGTGAACAATGGCATCTAATTTTAATTTTAGAGAAATATACATTAATGTAGATGAGTTGTAAAACAATCCAGTAATGTTCTAATATAGCATTGCTAGTGTACTGTCAAGTCGATTAAATATTTAGGAGTAATTTTGCAGAGTGATAGGAAATGGAACGTGCATGTAAGGACAGTAGTAAAGAATGCGGATGGTAGATTTCAGTTTATTGGGATACTCCCGGTGTTCTTTGGCCTACATCATCCTTAACAGGTCTCATCGACTAATGTATTTTTGAAGGAGGCCTGAAGACCGAGTCGATCTTGTGTTTCTTAAGGAGTTGGCCAATCTCTCCAGTGACTGAGTCACAAAACGGCAAAAACGTAAGTTTGTTTGAGTCCTCTGGGTCTTCTGCTTGTGTGTCTTCGGGAAGATAGCTTTCTTAATCTGGCTGTTGTTGTAGCTGTTGTCCCTAAAAACTTTCCGTAGGTGGCTCAGTCCCTTTTGCAGATTTTCAGTGTCTGACACTGCTTCTGCTTGGTGCACCAAGGTCCTTAAAACAGACTGTTTCTGCGATGGATGATGATGGCTTGTGGCGTGCAGTTACTGGTCGGTGTGGGTGGGTATTCTGTAAACACCATGACTGAGACATCCATTTGCTTTACGGCTGACGAGGACGTCAAGGAACGGCGAGGCATACTCCGTCTCCACCTCCATCGTGAACTTGATTTTGTCATGGATGCTATTGATGTGGTCCAAGAACTTACCCAGTTACTCACGTCCATGAGGCCAGACAACGAACGTGTCGTGAACGTACCGATAAAAACAACTAGGCTTTACAGATGCCGTGTCCAAGGCGATGTCTTCAAAGTGTTCCTTAAACAGATTTACCATATCTGGAGTTAATGGGCTTCTCATCCCGACGCCGTCCGTTTGATCGAAATATTCTCCACCATACAAGATATACGATGCGCTGGAGTATGCTTAAATGGATCCACAACAGTGTCGTCTAATAACCAGGGATCTATACAGTCCTTGACAGGAACACCACATCAAAGCTGACCATCATATCCTCTTCTCCAAGTCGCAAGTATTTGATTCTGCCGATGAAGTCGGCCGTATTCTTGGATATGGTGCACACAGCGGCCGACGTGTGGAGTAAGGAGGCTGGGAGATGTTTTGAAAGTCTGTAAGTCGGCGCACCAATGGTGCTCACGATTGGACGTCGAGGTGTGTTCATTTTATGAACTTTTGAGAGTCCCTACAATGTAGGTGGTCTAGGTGCCTGTGGAAGTACGAAGTATATAAAATAGCTTGTGGTTGTGTACAATTTTACGTAGGACAAACAGTGTGCACTATTGAACAGAGCTGTGTGGAACACGAAAGATGTTATCGTTTACGTTATCCCGAAAAGTTAGTAATTGTGGAGCATGCACTTGAAAACAGACATCGTATTCGCGTTTGAGGAGAGATCCATAACTACAAGAACGAATAGTTTCTGGGATACTGTAATAAAAGAGGCGATTGAGATCAAAATAGCTGACAATACTCTTAATAGAGACGGCGGCTTGCAGCTGAGCTCAGCTTGGAACCCGGCGATCGTAAGGTTGAAGCGGGCGCGGCAGGCACGCGACCAAAACATTGCCTTTTGTGGTCATGTCGCGGAGCACGAGGCCGACGAGAGAAGGGCGCGGCGCGCACGTCATATCACGTGATCACGTGAGGCCTGAGCCGGCACGATCGCTAGCGGATTGGCTAGCCGGTATGAGACAGTGGGCTGTGCCCCAGCGGCCGGCCAATCCGCTAGCGATCGCGCCGGCACAGGCCTCACTTGATCACGTGATATGACGTGCGCGCCGCGGACTTCTCTCGTCGGCCTCGGCGGAGCAGCAGTGACGTCACAGCCAGCAGTGCAGCTATATAAGGACGACAGCAGCAATAAAGAGCCAACATTCTCCCATTTTTCTCTTCTTGTACTTGTAAAACCGCCATTTTATCCCCTTGTTAATTTTATATTCTGTTTGTCTATTGTTTTATTTCGTTCGGCTGTAGAGCAGCGTCATCGGCTGCTGTCAGCCTGCCTGTAATAGGGAATTAAAACTCAATAAAGAAGAAAAATAAATAAATAAAGAGCCAACAGCATGCTCTAAGAAGGCCCGCTCTCCCCCCTCAGGGAAGAGAATGAAAAGTGCTAAAACAGAAGAAAAAAATCACTCTACAGTCAACCACTTGACAACGGCCGAGGAGATCTCGGCCGAAAAGTCGTGGATAGTAAACCACATGACACAGCTAGAAACCCGAGGAAATTTTATCAATATAACTCGCCGCGAAACTATGCATTCATATATATCATGGGTCTTATTTCTAAATAATTTCTTGCGGATCCTCAGTAGGGATTCTTTTGTGAAGAACATGTTGGCTAGAGCTCCGATAAAATTTAGAAGGAGTGAATTGATATAAAGGCTTGTTACTGATTTTGCAGGGAAAGTCCTAGAAAAAATGGAAAATATTATGATTCAGACAACAGATGCATCATCTACTAAAAGGGAAATATGACATTAAAAGTAAAGTTTGTGCAACAGTCAACAAATATACTTTAGTCTCACGTAACAACTCGTGCGGGTCCATGAATGCATTTGTTTAACCATCACTCAAGTATCTTTACTTGATGGTTTGATATTTTTAGGCCTACACAAAGTCTAACAAACAAATCCCTCAGTCACACAACATTGTCGACAAAGATCTGCGCCGGCCGCGGTGGCCGCGGTGACTGAGGCGCTCCAGTCACGGTCAGCACGGCCACTACGGTCGGGGGTTCGAATCCCCCCTCGGGCATGGATATTTGTGCCGTCCTAGTTTGTAAGTAGTTCATAAGTAGTTTGTAAGTTTAGGGACTGATGACCCCGTAGTTAAGTCCCATAAGCTTAACAAACATTTGAACATTTTTTTGAACAAAGATCTGCAGTTACATGCATAACATCTATGACAGTTCTTGAGAAATTGGAGTGCCTCTTACCAGCTTGTTTCTTCATCTTTATTCGCATCCAGTATTCCGGCACGAGTCCGAATTTCACAAATTGTACAAGAGCTTGACAGATTGAAAGGAGACTGGAACGTTCAAATGTTTGTATAGTCTATGGGACTTAATTACGGGGCCATCAGTCCCTAAACTTACAAACTACTTATGAACTACTTACGAACTAGGGGGGCACAAATATCCATGCCCGAGGGGGGATTGGAACCCCCGACCGTAGTGGTCGTGCAGACCGTGACTGAAGCGCCTCAGTCCCCGCGGCCACCGCGGCCGGCAGACTGGAACGTGTACATTTGGCAACAGTAAACTGTTCTTCAGTTCTCTTGATTAAGATATGGTCAAATGAATAATATTTACTCATTTTGACTAGTGCGCACAATCTGACAGTGCATAACATACAAAACGAAGTATTTGATTTGGCGCTATCCAACAGTCGCTATGTCCATAATGTTATATATTAAAATGAGAGGAAAAAGAGATAGATTACTTACATTCGGCAGCATAAAGGTTCTGGATTCGTTCACTGCAATAATTTATCACAACTGCCAAATATGTTTCATTCTACAGTTCTTTCCAGATACCACTAGGAAATCTATATGCAGGGTATCAGTGTTTGAAGTTACAGATTAACAGTATGATGCTGATATTGTACTAACGTCATAAGCAAGACATATCACTAGGTCACCTCAATATATATATATATATATCTCAAGACAGTCTCACCAATGTTTGGCACTGGCTTATAATCAATTTCCTAAGGTTTGTAGCTTATCAGGAAGCTGTTACTTTCATAAAATGTGTGAAAGTGGGCATTAGGGGAGATTTGAAGTGGATCGACCACATAAAATAATCGTGACTAAGGTAGATGCCAGACTGAAATTCTTTTTAAGAATCTCCAGCATGTGTAGCCCATCAATAAAGGAAGTAGATTACAAACACTCGTTCGGCGAATACTAGAATATTTCTCATCGGTGTGGCACCCGTACCAGATAGGGTTGATAGGAGATATAGTAAAGTTCGAAAGGAGAGCACTACTCTTCGTTACAGTTCATTTAGTAAGCTCGACAGTGTCACGAAGATGATCGGTGAACTCCAGTGACAGACATTGCAGGAGGGACGTTCTGCGTAACGGTTTGGGCTTTTGTGACAGTTCCAAGTGCGTACGTTTCTTGAAGAGTCGACCACTATATTTCTTTCACTTACGTATATCTCGAGACTATACCACTAGGCTACACTCTGAGAGATTAGAGCTCATGAGGAGGCATACCTGCAGTATTTTTCCCGCGAATCAAACGCGACTGATATCGCAGCTAAAGCAGTACGTTAAACTTTAGTCATAATACGGTAATATCATACATTCAGAGCATTACGTTAAATTCTAATCATCTCTTTTCTGCGATTTCTGAGGGATATTGTATTTTACGTTTTACGAGTACGTTTGGCATCCTGCGTCTTCAGCGTATTTCTAATGGTATTGGCTTAAGATATTTAATATCAATTGTGCCTGTGAGCGAATGAGCTGAATGTCTTAATAAGGAATAGGAACAAATACGAGGTACTTTGTCTGTTTACCTCGCGAGAATAGACCTGTCTCATTGTCTTATTGAGAACAGTGGATGCACTGAGATGGAAACATACTGTCAGTGATTTTTGTTATTCATTATTTCTAAGCTCAAAGGTTAACGAAAGTAGTAGGGATGTCTTCCATCCAGAAGCACACTAGTCACGGAAGAAAATAAGGAGGGGAGATTAGTGTGTAACGCCCTGTCAAAAGCGTGGTCATTAAAGGCGGAGCTTACGCTCGGGCTGTTTGGGAAAGGATGGGGAAGGAAATTGGCCGTGCCGTTTGAAAGGAACCATCCCGGAATTTTCCTGGAGTGATTTAGGGAAATCACGGAAAACCTAAATCTGGATGGCCGGGGCCGCTGCCGAGCGCATTGAGGCTCTATGCTACGATGCGCGTGCCCGTTCCCCGTCGGGGGTTCGAATTCCCTTTCGGGCATGGATATTTGTACAGTCTTTAGTATAAGCTAGTTCATAAGTAGTTCCTAAGTTTAGGGACTGATGACCGCGCAGTTAAGACCCATAAGCTTTACAAGCATTTGAACATTTGATTTTGGACGGCCGGAGGTGGATTTGTACCACCATCCTCCCGAATGCGAGTCCAGTGTGTTGCCACAGCGCCACCTCGTTCGGTCTAGTCACGGAAGAGTATCCATTTTAACAGATGAAAGTTTCGTTGTTACATCCTGGGCGAACATTGGAAGGTGTCACGGGTTTGCAATAAGATGGTAATAAAGGAAATCCACTTAGAAGTGTCGCATAGTTGTGTTTTGAGTTAACTCCTGGGAATATCTATCGAATTGAAAAATTTGGAAATCATTTATATTGAATGTATGTATGTGTCATTCCTTCAACTAAACATTTGTATTAAATTTCTTTCGTTGGTTGTGGAAATGAGGTCTGCAGTTACAACTTAAACTGATCATCCAGGACATTATGACCGTGTACCTAATAGCAGGTGCACCCACCTTTGGCTTGGATAACAACAGCGACGATTCTTGGCATGGAAGCAACGAGGCAATGGCTGATCGCTAGATGGAGTAGGCACCACACCCGCACACACAATTCCTGTAAATTCCTGATAGGGGGCGATGCTATGGCGCCACGTCCAATCACAGTCCAGATGTGTTTGATCGGGTTCAGCTGTGGAAGTCGAACACATCTATTGCAACAAATGTTCAAATGTTTGTAAACCTACTGGACCAATCTCATACGGTCATCAGTCCCTAGACTTAGAAACTACTTAACTGTAGTGGATCATAGGAATATGGTTAAATTAGAAGCAATCGGCAGAGGCGAAACAACAGTTAACGGTAGGCGGTGGTAAAGTGTGTCGCTGGCGGGTATGGAAATAGTTTCCTCAACTACGCACGGTAGCCATCTGCACAAGTCGGTCGCGCTGGGCCATGTGTTGCCAAAAGTCACCGCAGGGGGTGAACACACACCGGAGACAGCGGTGTAAATAGTGGTTGGTTTGCAGCTAAGAGAGTGTCATCAGCTGTTGCAGCAGATCCGCGCCGTTCGTCCGCGGACGGCCACGCTTGGTGACGCCGGCGCTCTGTGAAGACGTTCAGCACAGCGCGGGTTGTCCGCCGCGTCGCCATCGCCGGAGGTTCTGCAGCGGTCAGCGCTATGGGCCATCCTGCCGTGCGTGGGCGGGCCGTGCTACGAGACGCCGTAGCGCCGCGACTACCCGGAGGTTCTGCAGTGCTCAGCGCTTCCGGGCCGCGTAAAAAAGGGCCGCAGAAGTGCTACGCTGCAAGGCCGTCGCTCCCCGTGCCACCTGTCTCGCTGGGTTAAGCATTACTGGGCACGAAACCGATGACACACATCGGAGGAATAATGTACCGAAGAAATCAATAAAAAAACATTCATTGAACCACTGTTTTACTGGCGTCAGGAGGCGCTTACACCCAGCATCCCGTCTCATCCTGGCCCGACACCTTCCACACTGGTACCAGTACATCTACAAAACTAACTTACACTAAGGACAAAAACAATCTCTCTCTCTCTCTCTCTCTCTCTCTCTCTCCTCTCTCTCTCTCTCTCTCTCTCTCACACACACACACACACACATACACACACATGCCCGAGGGAGGACTCAAACTTTCGACGTTAACTTCCGTCCAGACTGTAGCAAAGCACTTTACACCAAGCGGCCATTCCGCGCGGCTTCTATTGCAACTCGCCACTGTGTTCCTCGAACAACTCCATAACAATCATAGTCTTGTGACATGACGTATTATCTTGTTGATAACAAAAAAACCGACTTAAAAACTATTCTAAAACAAATTAATATACACTAACAAGGAAAGTACTCGGGCTCGAACAAACACAAATATACCAAAATCGTCTGAGAGATAATGTAGAGGTCCCTTATTCCACTAGCGATACTCTCGCATCTTCAAAACTTTGCAGTAGCCCATTACAGGCCTCTGCGTGAGCCACGCCGCATTGCACTTTGACCTGCCGGTACACCAGTCTGGACCAGAAGGGACAGTGCAGTGTGCCTCTGAAGTTGCGTTTTGTGACATTATTTGTGTAGTGAAGCGTCAGAGGGGTCGGCGATTGGTAATTAATCCTGATAATGTATTGCGATTGGTTGAGATGAAATTCCAAAGAGCCCTTCTTCGTGAATACGGTCTTGGTGTAGAAGATGAATCATTGACATGTTTTCTGGTATCTATTATAGTGCAGAAATATGAGCATAGAAACACTATAGTATATACCAGGTAACGTGCGAATGATTCATCTTCTACACCAATACCATTTTCGTGAAGAAGGTTTCTTTGTAACTTCATCTCAACCAGTCACACTATATTAGCAGGATTTTTTACCAATCGCCGACCTATCTGACGCTTCACTACACAAACAACGTCACAAAACGCAACTGCACCGTCACTACTTGTGTACCGGCAGGTCAAGGTGCAGTGCGGCGTGGCACACGCAGAGGCCTCTAATGGGCGGCTGTAGAGCTTTGCAGATGAGGGAATATCACTAGGGCAATGATGAACCTTCACATTATCTCTCACACGATTTTCGTGTATTTATATTTGTTCGAGCCCAAGTACTTTCCTTGTAAGAAGTAAAAAATAATAATTGCGTATTCTTCTACAACTTAATAATGAACTTACTTTTTGTACTCATCAATATGTAGGTGCGATCTAGGTGTTTACCACGCAAGAAGATAGGTAGGTACCTACCCACATTAATTCAAACTCATCACTTACCTATGAATAACAAACAATGCTCAAAATATTTTAGAGTTCTCCTAAATAATTGTGAAATGAAAAATTTAGACTACTTAAAAGTCAAACAAGTATTACGATAATAAAATGTAGTTACAATTATTGTTATTTTTGTAGCTGGCGCCAGCCAAGGAAACATCCGATCCCACTTCGGTCTCAATATTCTCGTATTATTTTTGTTACGTATATTGTAGTGTTTTCTTGGCTGACACCGACTCCAAAAATAACAATAATTGTGATTCCATTATAATATAGTAATAACTTGCTTGACTTTTAAGTAGTCTAATAGTTTTTCATTTCATTTTACTTAGGAGAACTCTAAAAATATTTTGATTACTGTTTGTTATTCATTGTTTGTGCTGAGTTAGATTTAAAGTGGGTAGGTACCTTCCTATCTTCTTGCGTGGTAAACACACAGGTCGTACCATCAAATTGGTGAGTAGAAAAAGTAAGTTGACTTTTAAGTTGTAGAAGAATACGCCATTTTCCTTTTACTTTTCAGTGCATATTAATTTGTTTCGGAATAGTTTTTTAAATCGGTTTCTTTTTTATATTTAGTGAATGTGAAGTACACTAACAAATTTTTCTGAATATGGATAGACGTGCTAAACGTGCAGCTCATCTGAGACAGCGCAGTTTAAATTAAACAAACGAAGCCGGAAGAAACGCCTATCTCAACAGCGGAAATCTACCTCGAGGACAGTTTCAAAAGAGACTTGCGAAGAGCGCAAAAGAAGACTTTCAAAAATGCAAATTTACATTAAAAAAAGTTTTGAACAGGGAATTACTTGACCATAACGACGTTACGGTAGGTGACTCAAATATCCGGATAGCCTGTAAAAGATTCGGCCGAGTATCGTTAATTTGCTCCTAAGAATTGAAGAGTTCCGTACCTTTGTCATGGATCCCATAATAAGAACCTAAGCAAACGCTCATCAAACTACCCTTGAAGTACATACTTAACAATCAGAAAAAGAATCATCGAAATCTGTTGGCGTGATATTGAATTATTTGTCCATTTGTCGTAAACTTAATGCAAATTTAAGATATATGGATGCCATTGTCAAAACTGGACCAAATTGAAATGGGATGGACCACGAAGGAAGCACCAGCTTTCAAATAAAAAAAGAATCAAAATCGGTTCACACAGTTGAAGTTTCTGAGGTAACAAACACAAAAATACAGTCGAATTGAGAACTGAAGTCGGTTAAAAAATGGGAAACATGATCGTTATGAAAGGGTGTACGTGGTCTGCAACCAGTGTATGATATTTCTTGACCATCATGGTCCCTTGCACTAGCACCTCTGGACCAGTGGATGTCCAGTTAACGTTAAAATGTTTGTTAAGCTTATGGGACTTAACTACGGGGTCATCAGTCCCTAAACTTACAACCTACTCATGAATAACTTATACTAAAGACAGCACAAACATCCATGCCCGAGGGAGGATTCGAACATCCGACCAGGAAGTTTCATATCAGCGCACGCTCCGCTGCAGAGTGATAGTTTCATTCTGAAAACACCCCTTAGGCTGTGGCTAAGCCATGTCTCCATCATATACTTTCTTCCAGAAGTGCTAGTCTTGCAAGTTTCGCAGGAGAGCTTCTGTGAAGTTTGGAAAGCCAAATTTTAAAACTCACAAAACCTTAAGATTAGTCATCTTTTACAGAAACTCGAAATTTAGCCCTAACTTCAATGCGAGTAGCTCGCAATAGTTTCCACAAAGAAACCTTGTCACGTAATTTAGTAGAAAATCTTAAGAAATTCTGGTCATGTGTATAGTAGCGGCAAAACACAATCAATACATTCAATACGCGATAGCAACGGTAATGTAACTGGTGACAGTTCTGCTAACGCAGACTTGCTAAACGCAGCTTTACGAAATTCCTTCACCCTAGAAGACGAAGCAAATACTCCAGAATTCGAATCAAGAACAGCTGACAGCATGAGTAATTTAGAAGTATATATCTATGGTGTAGTAAAGCAACTTCCTCAAACCTTATGAACTACCTCGAACTGAACAACCTCTTGATCCTAAGTCGACACAGATGCAGAAAGTATCGTTCTTGTTAAACACAGCTAGCTCTTCACTCACATGAAGTGATAAGTGCTATAGACAAGGGATGTCAATTATTTTCCGTATTTCTAGATTTCCGGAAGGCTTTCGACACTGTACATCACAAGCATCTTCTAATCAAATTGCATGCGTATGGATTATTGCCACAGTTGTTGTGACTGGATTCGTGATTTCCTATCAGAAAGGCCACAGTGCATTATAATTGACGGAAAGTCATAGCATAAAACAAAAGTGACATCGGGCGTTCCCCAAGAAATTTTATGGGGGTCCATACTGTTCTTTATCTTTATAAAGGATTTAGGAAACAATATGAGCAGCTCTCTTAGACTGTTTGCGGATGATGATGTCATTTATCGGTTAGTTAAAGTCACCATAAGATCAAAAGCAACTACAAAATGACTTACGTAAGATATCTGCATGGTGCAAAATCTAGCTATTGTTCGTAAATAATGAGAAGTGTGAAGTCATCCATATGACCAATAAAAGAAATCCGTTAAATTTCATTGACACTACAAATCAGTCAAAACTACAGACCGTAAATTCAACTATATTCCTAGGAATAACAGTTGCGAACAACTTTATTAGGAAAGAATACATAGAAAATATTGTAGTGAATGCGAACCAAAGGCTACGATTCATTGGCAGAACACTTAGAAGATGCAACAGTTCTGCTAAAGAAACAGCCAACACAACACTTGTGCGTCCAATTTTGGAGTATTTCTGCCCGTTGTTTGGTCCCCACCAAGTGGGACTGACAGACGATTTAGAGAAAGTTCAGAGAAGGTCAGCTCGTTTTGTATTATCACGATGTAGCTGTGAGAGTGTCACAGAAATGTTGCACGATTGGGGGTGGAAATCAATAGAAGAAAGGCGTTATTTGTTGCGACGAGATCTATTTGCGAAATTTTTATCACTAAGTTTCTCTTCCGAATGCGAACATATTTTGTTAGCACCCACCTACATAGGAAGACATGATTATGAAAATAAAAATCATATCGGAACCGGAAAGATTTGGGTGTTCCTTTCTCCCGGGCGAAATTAGAGAACGGAATGGTAGAGAAATATCATGGAAGCCGTTCGTTGAACCTTCTGCCACACATTTCTATGCGTTTTGCAGAGTATTTATGTAGATCTACTTTAACATTTCATCTACATCAATATCAACTTTCTATCTACTAAGACATATCTGCAGAGAAATGCAGAATTAGAAAAAGAAAAATACTGTCGTTTATCAAAACTTACGTGTTTCGTGCCGTACAGCTAACTGAGACTCTGTGGTACTAATCGAATACTACAAAAAGATGTGAAATATATTCGAATTTATTGTACAAATCTTCTACTGATATCGTAGTAAATATGCCATACCATATATTTTGTGAATGTATTTACTACGTAAACAACCAGTGTAAACACTGACTACACGTCTTTAAAAAGTATTAAAGCGAATTTTCCTGCAACAACACCCTTATAACTGACTGTAGTATGACTCACTTGTACTACACTATTTGAGGAGCATTACATTAATGTCCTTGCCAGAAAATTTGTCTAATATGAACGTACCTGAGGTGCTTTTGGATTTCAGATCTACACACACAATTTGGAGTAGTTGGGTAACCTAGTATTGCCAGATACACTGTACAAGAACATAATAAAATACGCAAATTAACTGTATTATGTTCATGAAATCTTTGGCCTGCATTCCGATGTCTCACTATCACTGTTACCCGACAAACCATACTTAAAACCACATATTTTGGAAAGATCTTTAATTTGGTGAACAATTAAAATGCACGTTGTTTGTAAAACGTAGGCTTCGTACAACTTCACTAACAAGTTTCTGTGATATAGTGCATACCCTTATTAACAGATACACTCAATCAGAAATTATAACAGAAATCTTGTCACTTCTTTTTGAAATCCATTTAGCAAGTGATGCCAATTCCAGATTCTGAATATACTGCCAGCACCACACTTATTTTTCCCATTTGTAAAATTAAATAGATTGTTCTGTAACTACAAATCACCTTTCAGCAATCACTCAATAACACATGTTTAGTTACACATAAATCTTAAGCATACATTGTATGAGAACATCATAAAATACGCAAATTAACCATATTATACTCATGAAAATTTTGGCCTGCATTCCGATGTCTCACTATCACTGTAGCCCAAAAAACACACTTAAAATCATATATTTTGGAAAGATCTTTAATTTGGTGAGCAATTAAATACACGTTATTCATAAAACGTAGGCACAAATACACGAAAACAACAAATACAGCTTTAGCGTTGGAAGTCTTCAAATAAAGATGGTGGCGGTTTGTTTTGATTCTGAAAAATAGTGTCACAAAGTTCAAATGACTTGATCTTTGAAAAGTGGCGACAGTTGAGTGGCGCCACATAAATGTTTGGTATTGACACTAGCATTTTCCGTGACGTAAGTCAAATGGCACCTTTTTTGCGGCCAGTGTCAACGTGCCTTTACACCATACAGCCATTCCACGCTGCGTTTGTGTTTCAAAAGCGCCTAGTGAGCGCATCTGCCGATTGGAATTATTTTTCATAAGATCTCAAAAGATTACTAACATCGTCAATAAATGGATTCTATTTGACTCCATTTAACATTCTTCCACGACAATTAAATAAGAGAAAAGAATTGGAGAGGTTTCGATTTGAACACAGAATGCAAAATAACAATGTAAAAACTTCGACCGTTATTTTTCTTCGAAAATATTTAAGATGTTTGTCCTACTATGTTCACTTTACTTTAGGCTCCCAAGTTGCGATTTAACCTCACAAGTTTGTCTGTAACCAATCAGTAGGAGGAAAATGTGATAAGAGACCAGTGCGCAAAATTAATTCATGTATCCAGTGGCGGATACAGAATTTTTTCTTGGGGGGGGGGGGGGGGCGCACAAGACTGAGGAGGGTGAACATGTTTGTAAATGCGTCGTGAGACTAATTTAAAATACAAACACACACACATGTATATTAGAAATAAATTTTAATACAGTTATTATCACATATAACTGATATAGGAAACATCCGAAAGATGCTCCAAAGCCACAATCGCTTCTTGGAAAAAACTTTTTAGTATACTTCTATCTATCAATTAGTACTATGAATTTACTATTAGTTTCTGTCCTTTATGGCGTCACATTCAAGTTTCATATGGTTAAATCATTGTAATATTTTTTTTTTTTGTAATCTTGAGAATGACGCCATAGTGCGTTCGTAGTTAGATGGAAGTATATTAATTCGACAATTGAAGACGAGTTTACCTGGTGATGGCAGGAGCAGAAAACATCTGCACTAGTTGCAGGGCATTTATTTATTTCGGAGCGCTGTCAACGTTACGCTGCCCCTAGACAGGAAATATTACTGCACACATTGTTACAGATGTTTTCAACACTGCGACACTGCCTTCTGCTCGCTGCTCCTCGCCTCCCGGCAGCCATAGTACACGCCTCCTATCGTAGGCAACAGCCAGCGCGCGAAACGTCAACTTACCGTGGACAAACAATACAGTACCCGGCGTAGCTGTTTCATTATTAAACAATGCACTGAACAACAATCAAACAGCCAGTAAATATGTCGCGCTAAGTTTGATGTTCCCTCAAAACCTAAAATCAGATTTCCTGTGTCGCGTTGTACTGAATCAATTTCTTCTTCGTGTTTTGTAGTGGTATTACGCAAAACGTGATGAGTCTTAAGACAGCTTTCCCGATCAACAAAATTACATTTGACTGTGTTTCTAGAAGAATTTCTACTAGCATGAAAATCCTTTGTAGCTGATGTGCGGAAAAATGCCATTGAAATTTCTAATTTGCTCCAATAACTGGAAAATCGAACGTGTAGCTTCAAATAAAACTGTTTATAATACGTGGCAATACTAATTCTTAGTGTCTGGGAAAAGAATCCAGAGTGATAAACTGATTACCGAAAACACCTGAATGTCCAGCCTGAACGCAGGCCTAGAATTTCACGATTTTTTCACATCAATCCTTTAACTTTATTTACGTATGAATAAAACGTACTTAGTGTCTCATTTATCCCCCAGAAATAAAAAATAACAATAAACGACTTTTATTTAGTTTTATCGTAAATTACTGACAAAAAAAGCAAAAAGCAATTAAAAGGAAGCATAACACAAAAAGTAAATTTACATTATGTTAATTACAAGGATTTTGCCTTTTTAATCTCACACTTACATGCTGTCTGTATGTTAAAGCTAATTCTTATGCTGAGATTCTCTCCCTCCCTCCCTCCCTCCCTCCCTCTCTCTGCCTCTCCTTTTATTTATTTATTTATTTATTTATTTATTTTTTCATACTGTTTTTGTGGGAGGGGGGACGTGCCCCTGTGCCCCTTCCCCCTCTCTAAATCCGCCCTTGCATGTATCCACTAAAATTGATTCAAATCAGAACTGTAATTACACAGTTCCGCACTTAGCATGTAAACAGTGTTAATTTAAAAGCGAAAATTTTTAGCAGAAAAACGAAGTCTGAAAGTTTGATTCAATGTTTATTTACACACTTTTATATTGAATGATAATTTGTATCTTTAGAGCAGGGCCGGCCGCGGTGGCCGAGGGAACTGAGGCGCTTCAGTCACGGTCTGCACGGCCACTACGGTCGGGGATTCGAATCCCCCCTCGGGCATGGATATTTGTGCCGTCCTTAATCTTAGCTTGTTCATAAGTAGTTTGTAAGCTTAGGGACTGATGACCCCGTAGTTAAGTCCCATAAGTTATACAAACATTTGAACATTTTTTAGAGCAGAGTCAGTGTATGGTAGAAAAAATATCATCTTCGTTTAAATGTACCTATATTCAAACGGAGTAAAAATACGGGTTGTTTTCGAAAAACTAAGATACCATGAATACATCAACTTTCAGAAGGTTTTCATGCAAAAGTTTGTAAATCTGTGGGATCACACTACTGTGGTAATCAGTCCACGGGCTTAAAAATTACTTAAATTAATTTAAACTAACCTAAGAACAACACACACTCTTTCTCTCTTGCCCGAGGGAGAACTCGACGTCTGGCGGGAGTAGCCTCGCAGTCCCTGACAAGGCGCCTTGAACCTCTGGACCATTCCCGCGTGACGGCCGCGGTGGCCGAGGGGACTGCGGCGCGCCAGTCACGGTCTGCACGGCCACTACGGTCGGGGGTTCGAATCTCCCCTCGGGCATGGATATTTGTGCCGTCCTTAGTGTTAGCTAGTTCATAGGTAGTTTGTAAGTTTAGGGACCGATGACACAGTAGTTAAGTCTCATAAGCTATACAAACATTTGAACATTCCCGCGTGACAAGGTGTCCACTAAGAGACTTTCCATTCTTACACAAAAGTTTTAAATGCGTTTTCTATTACAAAATTCGTAATTAAACACAGAAAAATAAGGAAAAAATTAGCAATTTCCGCTGACACTGCTGTATCACACACATACAGCTTCGTATTCCACGTGTCATTTAGCGTCACCAGAGCTCCAGCCAATGTCGGAGCGTTTTCTATCACGTGATATAATCATGAAATGCTTTAATTTCAGAAAAATAAGACATTTGCAAGAATAATGACCCACATTTTTTAACATCGGAAAATAGCTTATTCGCTACAGTATTATTTCAGACATTAGTCGAGTCCATGCCATGTAGTGTTACGGCACTTCTGCTTGGTCTTGGGCGCCGTACACGATATTAGGCAGGTGTACCAATTGCCTTGGCTCTTCAGTGTATAGTACACTGCTTAAAACAATTAGGGGATCGGGTGAGATATCATACACGATATACACATGATAACGTCCTTTATTCAGATTTTTCGCTCAATTGTAATTTTGTCCCTGTCAGGGAACAAATTGCGGGCCATTGAACCTGTGTCTGATCTTTGGTCAACGTCATCTCGACCCTCTCGCCGAGAGAAGATTGTTCTGGCCCGGCTTCGTATTGGCCACTGCCAGTATAGTCACCAGTATTTACTTCGTGGTGATCCTGCTCCCTTATGTGAGCACTGTGATGAACCTTTTACTGTGTACCACCTTTTAGTGCAATGCCCGTTTTTTAAGCGTCTACGTCATGATCTATGTTTACCATTTGAAATGTCTGATATTTTAGCTGAAGATCCGCATTCTGCTGACCGAGTTTTACTTTTTATACATCGTGCAAATATGTCGAAAGCCATTTAAGTTCTAACCCCGGTTCGATTTTACTATGGGCAGTTTTGGGCGCTAATGACCTAAGTAGTTTTGCGCCCTAAAACAAAACAAAAAAACAGGGCTTGGTCGCAATATACTTTATTTTACCAAAACATTTCAAAATTTTTTTATGCCGCCAACATATGGTCGCTTGCCCGCAAAAAAGGAAGGTTTTATGAACCAAGTGATAAACAGTGCTATTTTGCTGTCTCAATCAACTAATTGAGGTTTACATGACGTTTACTTAGAGCGAGAAACCCTGAAGCTACCATAATAGTGAAAAAGTCATTCTAGTTGCAATCTAACAAGGTGTGTGATCACCTCGGAAGGCCAGCACAGGTGCACACCTGCGTGGCATGGACGGTATGAGGTTATTAATTAGCTCTTCAGGGTTATTTGGCCATTTTTTCCATGATTGCAATATCCAGCTCTGCAACCGCTATGGGATGTGCTGATCTGGCTGCAATGCGTCTGCCAAGTGTGTCCCACACATGGTCAATCGGGTTTAACTCCAATCAGAATGGCCGTTCCATTCGTTCAATTCCCTCAGCTTTAAGCATGTTGTCCGCCAGTGCAGTTCTGTGGGGTCTAGCGTTGTTCTCCGCGAGAAGGAACCCATCTCCTATGGCACCAACGTAGGATTGTTCCGAGTTCCACGTTCTCTCCAGGTGAGTGAACGACGGTTGTGTGGCTGAACACATAATCTTGAGTCATCTGTGAACAGAACACAGTGCTATTCGTTACGACACCAATCCTGATGTTCCTCCGGCCATTTTCTGTGGGCTAAATGGTGTAGTGGTTTTAATGGGACGCATACCATAAGCCTCCGTGCGTAGAGTTCACATTCCCAAATGCGATGTCGGACTGTTTGTGTTGATATTGCGCGTCCTGTTACAGCTGAGTTGCATTCAGCCTTCTGTCTCAATGGGATGTTAACCGGAGGTAAAGGTCATCTCTTGCTGATGTTACCTGTTGACGTTCTTGGCCTTGAATTTTTTAACGGTTTCTGTTGTCCGAAATCGCGTTAAGGTCGTGGAAATTACACTCCGGGACACTCCAATATCTGCAGCCATCTCCCTCTGTGTCTGTTCCGCTTCCAAGCTTCCTATGGCTCTCCCTGCCATAGCTTCGTGTAAGTCACATTGTTGTTGCATTGCACTACCTGCTCACTAGACTACCTAAACCCAGATGCTTGTTTAATACGTATGGTAGAGTATGCACAAGTCAACACCAACCACCTCTGCAGCACCTTTTTGTTATTACCACTCTCTCGGTTGCAGTAATGTTGTTGTTTCCACTGCGTAAAATCGACAGAAAGATATTGAACCATTTTAGTTCATTCTGCCAATGACAATACTTCGGAAGCTAGATACTCAAGTTCTGATTCCCAACTGATGCCCTAGTTGTTTTGACCAGTGTAGTATGTATGCCTCCAATTTCTGTACGGGTGCACAAAGACGCTCTGTTCTTTAACGAAATACAGTTAAAGCTACGAGCAAGTGGCAGTAATGGTGAGGAGGCGCTACCATTGTAGCGAGCCGAGCCGATATGTTAAGAATCTGGGAAGGAGGGGGAGATTGTGTGGATAGGCTAATTGGTTAATAGCACCTTTCTGTAAGGAAAAAAAACTGAGCAGAGACCTCCATTGATAAACAAAGAACAAAAACGATCCCACGATCGCAAAGATACGAACTAGTCGGTGAAAATAAGAGTAATCCATATTCAAATACCTGTTTGGCACGAATTTTCAACTTTGCCATGGAATGTATTTAAACGCGCTGCAACAGTCGAGATATTTGAATAGTTCAAATTTAAGACGTAGTTACTTTACTACGTTTATAAGCAGCCGTCGTAAAAGTTCCTTTTCTTGATTTCTCGGAAAGTGTGCATTTATGGACAACAACATGATGAAACTTCCTGGCAGATTAAAATTGTGTGCCGGAACCGGGACTCGAACCTGGGACCTTTTTTCCTTTCGCGGGCAAGCGCACTACCTACTGTGCTATCTCGACACGACTCACGATGCCGCCTCACAACTTAACTTCCGCCAGTACCTCGCCTCCTACTTTCCGAACTTCACAGAAGCTCTCCTGCGAACCGTGCAAGACTAGCACTCCTGGAAGAAAGGATATGGTGGAGACATGGCTTAGCCACAGCCTAAGGGATGTGTCCAGAATGAAACTTTCTTCCAGCAGTGCTAGACGTGCATGGTTCGCAGGAGACCTTCTGTGAAGTTTGGAAAGTAGAAGGCGAGATACTGGCAGAAGTAAAGTTGTGAGGCGGCATCGTGAGTCGTGTCGGGATAGCACAGTCGGTAGTGCGCTTGCCCGCGAAAGGCAAAGGTCCAAGGTTCGAGTCCCGGTTCCGGCACGCAATATTAATCTGCCAGGAAGTTTCATATCAGCGCACACTCCGCTGCAGAGTGAAAGTTTCATTCTGGAAACATACATGATGATGAAAAATGCTCAGTTTACAATTATCTATCGATCCATTTTATTTGAGTGGATTTAGGGACGTGATCTTTGAGAGCGTTATTTTATTTATTTATTTTCAAATTTGCGGAACGAATTGATTGGCCGTTTCTGAGGCCCTTGCCTTGTTAGTTTGCTAGTTGTCGTGTTTTAGAGTCTGCACCAGGAATGGGAATTTGTTGATGTGGTGATTCAGTAGGGCCGGCCGCTGTGGCCGAGGGGACTGAGGCGCTCCAGTCACGGTCTGCACGGCCACTACGGTCGGGGGTTCGAATCCCCCCTCGGGCATGGATATTTGTGCAGTCTGTAGTATTAGCTAGTTCATAAGTAGTTTGTAAGTTTAGGGACTGATGAACCCGTAGTTAAGTCCCATAAGCTATACAAACATTTGAACATTTGATTCAGTAGGTAATAATGCCACATGTTGATGTTAACATCCATCTGTTCAACATCAACATCTACATGGGATACTCTGCAAATCAAATTTAAGTGCCTGGCAGAGGGTTCATCGAACCACCGTTATACTATTTATCTCCCATTCCATTCTCGAATAGCGTGCGGAATAGCCGTGCGCACTGAGACGCCGTTCCGCGGTGCGCGCGCGCGTTGGCCGTCGGGGATTCTAGTCCTCCTTCAGGTATGGGCGTATCTGTCGTCTTTAGGTTAGTTTACCTTACTTTAAGTAGTTTGTTAGCTAGGGACTAATAACCAAGCAGTTGAGTCCCATAGATTTACAAACATTTGATCATTTTTTATGCCCACAGAGACAAAACGCGTAATTTTTAATAAAATCAATTTGCAACCGATGCTACAATATTTTATTTAAATAAAATCACAACAGGTTGCTATACAAGGCGTGGAATGGAATCAATTTTTCATTTCTAAATATGTATTAGTGTAACGATTTCCGTGTAGATAAAATGGATCATCCAGATCGGGTCTGAGCTAATTTACTTCAATTGTATCAAGTCTCAGTGCCAAACACACGAACAACAGAAAAAGAGGTTCAACAATATTGGTCTGAGCTATTTCTGAACAGAATGGAACAGATTCAAGGTGAGTATCTGTGTTAGAAAATTTTCCTTAAGAAAATATGTCTTTCACCTAGAAAAAATGGTGCATGATGTTTAGTAGGAAGGGTCATGTAGGTTCAAATAGACCTATAAAAGTAAGAGGAATTTTTAATTTCAGGTACAATCACGTCAAAATAAACACCTACAATCACATAAGAAAGTTTAGATACTAGCTCGGACACACTTAACTAGAAAGTTTTCATCGTCAACTTATAAAACAGCTTTCGACCCAATTAGCTACTAGAAGTAAATTTTCAGTTTCAGTATTATTTGGGAAGAAAGCAGTTTGTTAAGCCAGCGTATTCAATATTTTGCATCCTACGTCGGCTGTAGTGTGTGCAGACACAGGGTAATCACAGAATCTCCAATCACTGGAATTATTGCAAGCATGGCGAATACCGTAATTCTTTATTTTTGTTCCACAAAAGTAAAATGGCATTAAGCATGCCATCCACACTATAAGCATTTTGCAAGCCAGTAACATTTATTTAATGAGATATAAAGCTACGTCTCTTCCAAAGGCCTGAAAATAGTCATTACTTAATATCGATTATGAGTGTAAAATGCGTAGTAAAGATTCCGGTTTGCCTTGAAACATGTTGTGTTTAAGTGAACCTAGATTATAATTCTAGATCATAGCAGCTAGGGTTTGATCACTTATTTTTCAAAAATCTAACTTGGAAAGGAATGCGTGTCAATATAACGAATAAGATCAGCTCCCATGACCTTATTTCAGAGTCGTGTTTCCGCTGTCTAGGTTGGTTACATTAAACAATAGCTTACAAGTGGAAGATACACTCTGGGAAATTCATTGTGGCTGAGCCTAGGTAAATTCGTGATTCATCTGAAGGGTGACCGCGGTGGAATGGCTGTAGTCTTTTGGTAAGTATAACTAGGAAATCAAAATAAAACTAACAGTTATCAAGAAATATACTTTAATGTAAATAATATCAAGTTTAATATTGAGTTAAATGTTTAACATTGAGGAGTATGGCAACAGGACAGGCTAAACTTACTACGATTTATAGTGTCTTAATACAAACTAGTCAACTTTAATCTATGTCCAGCTCCAAAGCATCAGAACAGTTTTAACACTCATAAAATAGTCCATGGATTTCATTTTCAGCGCATCTCTGATGAGCCCAATGCTAAGAGTTCGTGAACTGAATTCCTGTGAGTCTTCCTCATCGTCATCATTATCATCATTCCTTTTTGAAAAAGGGCTTTTCTAGCCTGTGATCTAATTTTTCTTCAGTATTTCTTTTCAATGCTTTGGTCCGATGAAAAGGGTTGTAATTCAATTTCTGTTTCCTAAGTTTCAATTACCTGTGCAAACTGACATGACCCCTGTCTGTACTTAGCACAGTACCTCCAGTACGATTTTCTTGGTATCCCAAAGTCTTTGCCAACAGTCCTCACAGATCTTTCCTTTTCTTTTACTTCTAAAACTGTTCTTGGTATCGAATCTTCGCAAATCATTCCCCTTTCATTCTTTTATAATTTCGGATCATTTTTATGATACTGCAAATAAAACAAAGGTTTAAACCAGAGCCGTAACTCATGTTTTGAGAACAAGGAAATGAAAGAGATTCTGACTTCTCAGATCACGGTTTAAGATTAAAATAAAATTTACTGGTTAGCGTTTATTCAACGCTTTCTATCTTGTGAATATGACGATCTTTTGACCTCTGAAACGTATCAAAATATGTTTAACTTCGACAGTTATGTTAATAATTTAATAAACTCGAAGAATTATAAACGTTGTTATCATTAAAAGTAACAAAACTTTCATCGAGTTTAAAAAAGTATAGCTCCTATAGGACGTGACAGTTTGTCTCGGCTGGCCATCGTGCCCCGTCCTCTCTGGGTCAAACTGCCCCATTGCCATCTTTACAATAAATTCTGTTCTTTAGAAAACTCACTGAAGTAATTAAGTCTGTATGCCATATAGAAATAATCCTTAAAGTACGACCTTTTATTATACTACTCACCCCGTTGCGCCTAAAGCAAACAAAACGTAAATAACACACATTAACCGACAAGAAGAATTTTACTGAAACACGCACAAAAACAATTAAGGACTACAACTTGTCCAAAACTTCGCCGCCTGCGATATTGGCCCTGTATAAGTAGAGGGACAGTGCTACCTACTTTCTGATTGATTCCTAAGACGATCTAGCGTCTATTGTATGAACTAATTCGACTGGGCCATCCTACCCCTACGACCAACATGCGCCGGTCTCCCCTACTAAGTGCACGGAGCCTGCTGGTCGTAACTAATGCCTTAGTTTAATTCAGCACAGAAATGAATGATTCTTGCAGAGTTTTGCGTATAAAACGTGGCGATGCTGTGGTGCACAGAACTATGCAGAGGCGCGGTCTACTGCGTTGTATCATTAGTAAGTACACTTCTAGTGGATGCTTCTATACTTTGTTTCGATCATGTTGCCAGATGTTGTATTGTCACACGCTAACACTGTACATATCACTCATCCCCCAAAAAACGACGCACCGCCGTGGAATAGTGTCTTGATTTGCTATGACGACGTGAAAGAGGTTCGGACCCCGACGTAGAGGAAGAGGCGACGGTTGGAACGTTGGTCGAAGGCAGCTGCGTGGCCTCAGCCCGGTATTCACTTTGCAAGCGCACGGGAACACGAGTGACTATGTACAGGCCAGAACTTTTGGCTCCCAATGCGAAGTCGGTCACGTGACCACCCCTCTCCCCCCTTTTTGTAATTTCCGCCATTTTTGAACCCGCCAAATTGTACGTAGCATGTTTCTGAACTGGAGATTTGGGCGTTACGCGCCCTCACGTACTAAAATCAAACTTCTTGTTTAACCTATATCTAACCTTCTTAAGGCTACGCTACAGATCACTTTTTAATTGAAAGTTAGGATGTCTTCACCACACTCTAGGACTATTCTTTAAAACACTATCAATAACTTCACGACCAACAACAGGCCAGGGTAGCGTTAAGGTTAGGAATAGGTTACACAAGAAGTATTTTTTATTTTTATTATTTATTTATTTATTTTAGCAGGACGCGTAGCGCCCAAATCTCAGGTTCAGAAATACGCTACGTACAATTCGGCGGGTTAAAAATGGCGGAAATTACAAAGAGTAAACACAGGCGGAAGGAAAGGGGTGATCACGTGACGGACTTCGTACCGGGAGAAATGTTCAAATGATTGTTAAGCTGATGGGACTTAACTACGGGGTTATCAGTCCCTAAACTTACAAACTACTTATCAACTAGCTTATCCTAAGGACGGGACAAATATCCATGCCCGAGGGAGGATTCGAACCCCCGACCGTAGTGGCCGTGCAGACCGTGACTGAAGCGCCTCAGACCCCTCGGCCACCGCGGCCGGCCGCAGCGGGAGAAAAAAGTTCTGGTCTGTACATAGTCACTTTTCACGGTAACGTTGGCTGGAAAACCGCACGCAGGCTATACATCTACATCTACATGGGATACTCTGCAAATCACATTTAAGTGCCTGGCAGAGGGTTCATCGAACCACCATTATACTATTTATCTCCCATTCCATTCTCGAAGAGCACACGGGAAGAAAGAACACCTGAATCTCTCTGTTCGAGCTCTGATTTCTCGTTTTCTATTCTGATGATCATTTCTACCTATGTAAGTGGGAGTCAACAATATATTTTCGGATTCGGATGAGAATGTCGGCGATTGGAGTTTCGCAAGTAGCCCACGCCGCAGCGATAAGCGCCGTTGTAATGATTCCCATCCCAGATCCTGTAACATTTCCGTAACGCTGTCTCCCCTGTATCGTGACAATACGAAACGAGCTGCCCTTCTTTGGACTCTTTCGATGTCCTCCGTTAAACCCACCTGATAAGGATCCCATACTGGGCTGCAATACTCCAAACATGGACGGACAAGCGTAGTGTATGCAGTTTCTTTTGCAATTCTGTTGCATGTTTTAAGGGTTCTGTCAATAAAACGCAGTATCTGGTTCGCCTTTCCCACTATATTATCTACGTGTTCTTTCTAATTTTCTGCCTTCACTTTTGATTGATTTATCTTGTAAACAAAGTTTAATGGATTTCTTTTCGTACTCATGTGGACGACTTCACACTTCTCATTATTTAGAGTCAATTGCCAATTTTTACACTATACTGATATCTTATTCAGATCGTTCTGCAGTTGGTTTTGATCTTCAGATGATTTTACTAGACGGTAAATGACGGCGTCATCTGCAAACAACCTAAGAGAACTACTTAGATTTTCCCCTAAATCGTTTATGTAAATAAGGAACAGCAGAGGACCAATAACACTACTCTGTGGAACGCCCGATATCACCTCTGCTTTAGTCGATGCCTTGCCATCGATTACTACGAACCGTGTCCTCTCTGACAAGAAATCCCCTATCCAATCGCAAATTTGAGGCGATATACCACAACCACGCAATTTGAGACCGGGGTGGCGGTAGGAGAAGCGACGACTGGAGGCGCTTCCGGGACGACGCTGCAGGAGACCGAAAGCGGCGAGCCGACGACCATGGATTGCGCCCTAGAAGAAGGCGGCATCGAATGCTGCTGCTGCTGTGGCGCCGGCGGCGTGATGTCCATGTCCATCGTCAAAAAATAAAAAAATAAAAAATAATAATATAAAATAAAAGAAGAAGTTCAAATGTTTGTAATTCTATCGGACCAAACTGCGTGGTCATCAGTCCGTAGCTTACAAACTACTTAAACCTAGGTAAACTAACTTAAGTACAAACACACACACCCATGCCCTAGGGAGGACTCGAACCTCCACGGCGAGCAACCGCGCGCTCCGCAGCGAGACGCTTTAGACCGCTCGGCTACTCCACCGCGGCTGTCCGTCGTCACCACCCTGGTAGGCGCAGACAGGAGCGCTGGGGGTGTCCACTAACGCGGACCTCTACAGCGTGCTGGATCTGCCAACAAAAGATCTGCGTCAGAATTGCCGAGATTCGAGCGTCGCAGCTGATTCTGACGACGCCTGTGCAGCCCAGTGGAACCTTGAACCAGATAGGTAGACCTGCCCAAGACTTCAACAATGATACTGTTGTGGCTTCACCATTCGTCACAACGCCGACCACCGAGGGCGCCTCAAGTCTCGTTACCTTCTCTGCCTGCTGCGCGCGCCGTCAGTCAGAAGACAGGGGCTCGCTAACGTAATATATGCCGGCGCACCACAGCTACGACAGTCAGTCTGCCAGCGACTACAGAGCAAGTACAATGAGCCAGCCGTCTATTTTAGCACAATCCGGAGTACTACTATAGACTGCAGCTAGGAATAGACCGTTGCAGAACTGTATGCTGTGTAATAGGCAAAAGTGTACAACCACAAGCACCTCACCTAAAGTTGAGTATTAGCTTCAATTGTAATAAAAGTATACGTGAACTAATCACTTCTTTCAGTTGCAGACCTTGTCCACAATACTTCCTAGCCACAGCTCACCTTACGAAGCCAAGCATGCCGAGGACACAAAAGATACCTGGTTCCCAACGACGTTTACGTCCGTAGACCTTAAAGAAGATTTTTGTCGTCGACCTTGAACTTAGAATGCGAAAAAAACGGATTCTGTGGTGGTCACAAGAAGAGACAACGTCCGATGACGAAGGTTATGCAAACGTTCTGCGGTGAGGGACCATCCCTTGTTAAAAACCGATAAGAAATCTTTAAGGTTTGCTCATGAGGGTTAGAGGAACGAAGTTTCGCCATCTGAAGTTTGAACGTTCGGACAAAACTTAGGCCGGCCGCGGTGGCCGAGGGGACTGAGGCGCTTCAGTCACGGTCTGCACGGCCACTACGGTCGGGGGTTAGAATCCCCCTTCGGGCATGGATATTTGTGCCGTCCTTAGTGTTAGCTAGTTCATAAGTATGAAAAGGAGTCGTTGTCAGGTGACGAAAACCATTGTCAGGGGCAAAACTGACGAACTGCATCGGACGTGAACTGCGGTCCATTTTCCGAGACAAGGACTTCTGGCAAACCTTCCATACAAAAAATAGAAGACAAAGCTGCGACCGTACTTTCAGTAGCGGTCGAGGGAATGGGGACCACGAACGGAAATTTGATGTAAGCATCAATCACTATGTGGGGACCCCCGAAATCAATATGAAGTTGCTGCCGTGGGCAGGACGAACGCGGCCAAGGAAAATATGTTGCGGCGAAGTCACTTGTTGCTCCTCGCAGGCAGAATAACCACGTCATAGCTTGACTTTGTTCTTCCATACTATGCCAAGTGCAATGATGGCGAGGTAGTAGCTTCGTTCGAACAACGCCCCAATAACCTTGGTGCAATATCGAGAAAATTTCCCGGTTAAGGGAATGAGTGATCACAATCTGAGCTCGTCGTTGTCGGTGCGGAATAGCTATACACCTGATCATTGCGAAACAGCGTGACTATGTGCAAAATAGCGGCGCGCCACTGGGTTAGGAATATCCTGCAGGTGACGTGGCCATCCATCACGTACGTATGGCAAGACAACACAAAGAGCAGGATCTGAAGCAGCTGCATGTGCAGTACGAGGTGGTCTAAAGGAAATGATTGAAGACTTTCAAGCTCCTGATTGTCAACTTGAAAATATAATTCTTCGGAAGATTCGAAGGCAGAATCGTTACCGATAGGTAAACGGGACAACAATTCTACATAGGAATATTGGACGATTGGCCTGTATAGCAATTGGTACTGATAATTTGAAAGTAAGAGAGCCAAACGTTGCAATTTTTGCTCTATTACGCGGCCGTACAGACTTGGTAGGACCGAATAAAGCCGTCAGAGGCCGTTTATCCGTGATCAAATAGAATTTTCTGCTATACAAATACTGATGAAACTTAGTGACTCCGTACACTATCGCTAATGTTTCCTTTTCAAGTTGATTGTAATCACATTATGTCTTCGTAAGCGTCTTAGAGGCGAATGTAATAGGTCTGTCTGGGGTACCAAAACGGCGCGAAAGAACAAGCTCCGACACCATAAGAGGAAGCGACAACTAATACACTGGTTTGTTATGATTATATGGTATCAGACAACGATGACTGGGCAGAGAATCTTCCAATTGCTGAAAAGCTTTTTGCATGCAGTTAACAATACAAAAGGTACATTATTGTGGCGCAAACGGTTAAGTGGTGCAGCGATTTGCGTAGCGTTAGGAATTAATTTACAATAGTAAGTAAGTTTTCCCGTTACAGCCTGTAGTTCTTTGACATTTTTAGGCGAAGGTAAGTTTCTAATTTTTGCTAAATGAGACCGTTCAGGATGAATTCCTTGTGCATTGATCGCATATCTGAGATAGTGCAATTCCTCATAAAAATGAACACTAGTCCTTATTACATATTAACCCCGTGTCCTTAAGCACTTGAAATGAACACTAAATTAAACAAATGTCCCTCTGGTGTGTCTTGACACCACAATATCATTTAAATAATTAGAACAAGTCGGAACTTTTGCTGTTGACTGTTCCAAGAATCTTTGAAAAATAGCAGGCACCGACACGCTACCGAAAGAGAAATTGAAAGAGTGCTTTGTGAGTTTAATTACACAAAATTTCTTGGTTCTGCATTCAACAGTAATTGCACATATGTCTCCCGTAAGTCCACTTTTGAGAAATATCGTCTGTTGTCCCATTTGTCCATCAGTTCTTCCGGATAAATGATCAAATGTTCAAATGTTTGTAGAACTTATGGGACTTAACTACGGGGTCATCAGTCCCTAAGCTTACAAACTACTTATGAACTACCTAAGACTAAGGACAGCACAAATATCCATGCCCGAGGGGGGATTCGAACCCCCGACCGTAGTAGGCGTGCAGACCGTGACTGGAGCGCCCCATTATCAGTCCTTCATTGAATTTCTTGCGCTACCCGTTCGCGAATTGCACACGGAATGGGGCGAAGTCAGACGAAACGTGGCTAGGCGTTGGCTTTCAAGGAGAGATGAGCTTCAAATCTTTAGCCTGTCCTACACCCAGTTCAAATGGCTCTTGGTATTTTTACACAAATCTGAAACTTGTGTGTGAGACACCGAAACACTAATTTGCCTTGCATAGTAAGATGGAAGAGATCAAATAAGTCAAGTCCAAATTTGTTTGTACAGTGTCGGTCACTTAGTACGTCGAAGGACATAAGCTGTTATATTTTTGAAACAGGCGGCCAAACTACATACCCCAAGTACAGGTGTGGACTGTCCGTAGTAGGCAGATAGCACAGAGGTAGATTTGCGTAGGGGCGGGCTTCTTAGAAGTTCATAAGTGTCTGTATCAAGTAGGGAAATTTGAGCACCAGTGTCCAGCTGCAGCTCCACGGCTACACGCAAGATACCAAACAGTTTACTGCCATTACGGCGAAGCGCCTAGGAGAACTTCCTCGTAATGGGGTGCTTGCAGTAGTAAAGTTCACTTGCTCAACCGGGCGGGCTGTGATAGCGTTAATGTTCTACTGACTAACGCGCTGCCGCGGCGAGCACTGCCTTGGCATAAACACACGCTATGAATGTGGCCTACCTTGCCACGGCTACAGCTAGTCGCCTGCTGGTTGGGGAAATGCCAGCGCTTGTGCCAAAATGTTCAAATGTTTGTAAAGCTTATGGGACTTAACTACGGGGTCATCAGTCCCTTAACATACAAACTACTTACGAACTAGGACGGCACAAATATCCATGCCCGAGGAGGGATTCGAACCCCCGACCGTAGTGGCCGTGCTGACCGTGACTGGAGCGCCTCAGTCACCTCGGCCACCGCGGCCGGCGCGCTTGTGCCTAGTGAAACATAGTGGACACAATTTCTGCTTGTCACCTCTACGCCTGCTGCGAGACTGAGAGAAAGTATCCGTGATTTGCGAATGCACCTTGCTTTTATTCCCTGTTTTGTCTTCATCTTGTGTCGTATTCCTTGAAACACTGTTGAAACAGTATATTAGAGGAGAGCCAAAGTTCACCTCTGCAGTGTCTACTAAGCTTTGCGATTCGATTATGGAAATCACAGTTTGCAAGCACGGGTCTGTACGGCAGTACGAATCATAGTATCCAAACTTTCTGTGTGATAGCATCCCTTAACACTAGACCACTAGCTCTTCCCACAAATGAACTTAAATTTTCAATGTCTAGAGAGTCCCTTTAATTCCGCCAGCCCCTATTTGAGGTTTGTTCCGGTTCCTTTTTGAGTCTAAAAAATTTAAATCTAGCTGCGGTGACATGGACCTGACAGTCATAATATGCGTTCAACTTGTCGACTATTTCCTCTTAGGGGACGTCGGAAGGATTTACGTCGAAAGATGCTATCTGCACGGAGCAAACACTGATAGACCGACGGTCGGGAGGAAGTAAGCAGTGCTCCCATTCCCTTGTATTTCACACGCCGCGAAGTGGGCGTGGAGTTGCTGCAGGTAGCTCTTCCATTCTTCTGCTGCAAGATCGAAAGGCGCCGCGGTGGAGTAGCCGAGCGGTCTAAAGCGCCTCGCTGCGGAGCGTGCGGTTGCTCGCCTTGGAGGTTCGAGTCCTCCCTGGGGCATGGGTGTGTGTGTTGTCCTTAGCTTAGTTTATCTAGGTTTAAGTAGTTTGTAAGCTACGGACTGATGACCACGCAGTTTGGTCCGATAGATTTACAGACGTTTTTTGAACATCGAAAGTCCGAAATTTGGGTGCTGCCATGGGCTGTGCTGCTGCGTGTTGCATCAATGTAGTGTTGTGGACGCTTCGGATCAGTTTGTCAATTTGCTGTCCCTGAAATTGAATAATATGAGTTAGCGATATCTCTTCCTGAGGTACAGCCGTGTTGAAATACTGTAAGTCAGGACAGACAAAAATAATAAACGAATTTCTGCAGCCAAGCATCACTAAAAGAAAGGTCAGACAGAAAGGAAAATTCTGGGTCTCTGTCGTTCTTCCGCGGAGTCAGCTTTCACTCATAGGTTGTAAACTACCAGTATCGTCGCTGTTTCTTGTAGCCTGCTGCAAAACTGGGGTTGTTTGTGATAGGATGTAGGTGGCCAAATAATCTGCAACAGGTCAGCACTTATTAAATAGCAAAAATATAAGTAATTTATTGCCAGAATACTTCACTTCAGATAGCTGAACAGTAGACAGGAGCCATGCTTGAGTGGCCGAGCGCTCTAAGGGGCCTTGCTTCGGAGCGCACGGTTGCTTGCCATCGGAGGTTCGAGTCCTCCCTCAGTCATGTGTGTGTGTGTGTGTGTGTGTGTGTGTGTGTGTGTGTGTGTGTGTGTGTGTTCTCCTTAGCATAAGTTCGTTTAAGTAGTTTGTGAGCCTAGGGACTGATAAGCGCAGCAGTTAAGTCCCTTAGATTTACAAACATTTGATTCTGAGTAGACAGGAATAATAGACAAACGTAAAATATGTACAATGACTACAGGACGACTTTAAGACATCAGTGATTATATATTTCTGCCACGCTAAAGATTATCATGACTAGATGCCAAGCTGTACTGATGAGTATCAAGTGCACAAAGCCTGCTTGTCCTAGCTACTTTCTCAACCTAACGCAGCACTGAAGCCGCGCGGGATTAGCCGAGCGGTCTGGAGCGCCACGTTGCAGATCGCGTGGCCTCCCGCGTGGGAGGTTCGAATCGTCCAAAATGTTCAAATGTTTGTTAAGCTTATGGGACTTAACTACGGGGTCATCAGTCCCTAAACTTACAAACTACTTATGAACTACTTACGAACTAGGACGGCACAAATATCCATGCCCGAGGGGGATTCGAACCCCCGACCGTAGTGGCCGTGCTGACCGTGACTGGAGCGCCTCAGTCACCTCGGCCACCGCGGCCGGCTCGAATCGTCCCTTGGGCATGGATGTGTGTGTTGTTCTTAGGTTATTTTAACTTAGTTTAAGTAGTTTATAAGTCTAGGGACTGATGACCAACGTAGTTTGGTCCCAAATAATTACAAACATTTTTGCAGCACAGAAATGAGACTGATTCTTGCAGAGGTTGCCTTATAAAACCTGGCGATGCGGTGGCGCACAGAGGTATGGAGAGGCGTTGCCTAGTGCGTTGTAATTATTGGTAGCTGCACTTCCAGTGGAAGCATCGATACTCTGTTTCGATCATGTTGCCAACTGTTCTAATGTCACGTATCATTTAGTGTTTAGCCTGTAAGGAAAAATTAAAACATCCCTAAATATCTATCATGTTTTTGAACTTTCAGAACGCTTGGAGGAATAGTATTTCCTAACTTTTTTCATTTTTCATTTATTATTTTATTTAATTTTTTTACTCGTGGTCCTGGTTTTGCGGTAAAGCACTGGACTCGCATGTCAGAGGTCCTAGGGTTTTATTCTTGGTGCGGTAAAGTTTCCTTTTTAAAAAACTTTCATTTTATCCTAGCTTACACCTCTCTACCATGTCAGGAGTCGTCAGAAATGACATGTACCACCTGATTAGAAAATGAAGAGTAAAGTCAATTTCATTCCATTCCATGATGGTGGCTGTGGTGACTGGTGCAGCAACAGTGTTGAATAATTAAATAATTCGTAGTCTCTGTTGCAGTATACTTTATTACTCCAATTACGCGTTTCGCGCTGTTAGCGCATCATCAGACTGGAAACAAACAGATGCTCTATTACAGTCCGTATACCTGGCGGGCAGCGAATCTAATGTGGCTAAGGTGAGTAAATTTTGAAAAGTCAGACTTACTTGGGCGGAGATGGACCCACAGAACTATTTAAAGTTGTGGTGGAGGTAGCTTAGCAATTTGTGTTCTGTCACTGGGCCCCTGCAAAGAGGTAAACGTACAAAGTACGAAACGGCTATTTGAAGTAGAATAACTAGGAACTGAAGGGGTACAGTATGGAAATTAATAGAATGGTTTTTATATGACAATTTGAGTAATAAAGAATACTGCAACAAAGACTGCGAATTATTTAATTGGTAAAGTAAATGTTTGACTGTTTATTTTCGAACACGTGGCGATTTCCGAGTTTGTGGTTACTTTACACGATTTGCAACAGTTAATAACAAAATACTGACCTACAAGCAAACCATTGTAGTTCGTTTCTCAGATGGATAAAGACTGTGAACCAAGTTCATTCACAGAGATTAACACTTCTATATCTGAGAAGTGATTATAGACATTTTCATTGGTAAGATATAAACTACCGTTTGTGGAAATTGCAACACCAAGAAGGACATGCATTAATTGATTGAATTTAGTACCACAGGTTAGTTACGTGACAAGTAACAAATGACTGCCTTTTCAAATCTGTACATTTCCTTTTAGCCCTACTATTCAGTATGTCGTGTGGCCAACAGGCGCTGCATTTAGAGTTGCTTTAAGCCTTGGCATTGAATCAATAATGTTCTGATTACGTTCCCGAGGGATTTCCTTCCGCCGACCGCGGTGGCCGAGGTGACAGAGGCGCTCCAGTCACGGTCAGCACGGCCACTACGGTCGGGGGTTCGAATCCCCCCTCGGGCATGGATATTTGTGCCGTCCTAGTTCGTAAGTAGTTCATAAGTAGTTTGTAAGTTTAGGGACTGATGACCCCGTAGTTAAGTCCCATAAGCTTAACAAACATTTGAACATTTTTGATTTCAAAGACATTATTGATAGATGTGAAGCATTGAATTAAAATTTGTGGTGCGGCCGGGAATCGAACCCGGACCTCCATGCTTACTAGGCAGACGTCTTAACCGTTAGACTACCACACCACTAACGATTAAGGCGCCTCGGAATAGTCTATGTACGATTTCCCTCCACAACACAAACTTTAATTCAGCTTCTTTGTTCCAGAGATAATTGCCACTACTGCCAAGGCTCTCCATGTAGCGGAATAGCACCTCAGCAATGGACATGGTGGAACAATCCTGTTATGGTGATATAAATATCAATTAATACAATGAAAGAATCCCTGAGACGGATTTACGTCTCAAATATGTCAAAGACATTATTGATAGATGTGAAGCATTGAATTAAAATTTGTGGTGCGGCCGGGAATCGAACCCGGACCTCCATGCTTACTAGGCAGACGTCTTAACCGTTAGACTACCACACCACTAACGATTAAGGCGCCTCGGAATAGTCTATGTACGATGTGGAGGGAAATATTTATATCACCATAACAGGATTGTTCCACCATGTCCATTGCTGAGGTGCTATTCCGCTACATGGAGAGCCTTGGCAGTAGTGGCAATTATCTCTGGAACAAAGAAGCTGAATTAAAGTTTGTGTTGTGGAGGGAAATCGTACATAGACTATTCCGAGGCGCCTTAATCGTTAGTGGTGTGGTAGTCTAACGGTTAAGACGTCTGCCTAGTACTCATGGAGGTCCGGGTTCGATTCCCGGCCGCACCACAAATTTTAATTCAATGCTTCACATCTATCAATAATGTCTTTGACATATTTGAGACGTAAATCCGTCTCAGGGATTCTTTCATTGTATTAATTGATATTTATATCACCATAACAGGATTGTTCCACCATGTCCATTGCTGAGGTGCTATTCCGCTACATGGAGAGCCTTGGCAGTAGTGGCAATTATCTCTGGAACAAAGAAGCTGAATTAAAGTTTGTGTTGTGGAGGGAAATCGTACATAGACTATTCCGAGGCGCCTTAATCGTTAGTGGTGTGGTAGTCTAACGGTTAAGACGTCTGCCTAGTAAGCATGGAGGTCCGGGTTCGATTCCCGGCCGCACCACAAATTTTAATTCAATGCTTCACATCTATCAATAATGTCTTTGACATATTTGAGACGTAAATCCGTCTCAGGGATTCTTTCATTGTATTAATTGATATTTATATCACCATAACAGGATTGTTCCACCATGTCCATTGCTGAGGTGCTATTCCGCTACATGGAGAGCCTTGGCAGTAGTGGCAATTATCTCTGGAACAAAGAAGCTGAATTAAAGTTTGTGTTGTGGAGGGAAATCGTACATAGACTATTCCGAGGCGCCTTAATCGTTAGTGGTGTGGTAGTCTAACGGTCCATTCCCGGCCTGACCGTCGTGGCGGTCGGACCGTCCGGGGCGTGTTTACGTGTCAGCGGCGGCCGGCGGTGCGGCTTGTGGTGAGTTACACGCTGTTGCGGCGCTCGTAGCAACCCGTTCTAGTTGTTTATAATGTGCAGACACCAGTATGGACATTAATATGGAGCAACCAGAGAGAATAGACACATTGAGATTTTCATTCGATGGTAACTTCTCCCGACCTAAAATATATGAAGTGGAACGATTTATAGACGAAGACGTTAAAATACCTCCTGCCGACGTAATTGGAATTCACCTTTCGATTGTCAGTAGCACGGTTTACATCAAGTTACGTTCTCCTGAACTATGTGACAAAATCATAGAATCATGTGGTGATTCCCTAAAGTTTCTCCATAATGACGGAAATGTTGGCAAGGTCACTGTCTCTCGCGCTGGGTTTGCTGTTAGGACCGTGCGTATTTTCGAACTGCCGTTCGAAATAACTGCAGAACAAATCAACGCCACTCTGAAGTGTTATGGCACTGTTATCAACAACGTAGCCGAAAAATGGGCTTCCTTTCACAAGTATCCAGTGCTCAATGGGGTTCGACAAATTAAAATCGAATTGCGACGCCATATCCCATCGTACCTCACGATATGTGGGTACAGGGCGATTATAATGCATGACGGGCAACCAAGGACATGTTCAGGATGCAACTCCACAGGGCACGTCAGAGCCCAGTGTATCCTACGAAGAGTAACCCAGTTACCTACAGGTGAACCAGAATGCCCCCCGAAGATGACTTTACTACCAACTACATATGTAGCGGCCGTTCGTGCCAACGTCGCCACGACTTCAAATTCTGAAATAGAAGTCTACAGGGATAACGTTCCCAACGATGACAATGTCCCTATGGAGACAAGTAGTCATGAAGAAACTACTACAGGGAACGGCCAGCATGCTAAGGTGCTCGAGGCCTCACATCAAGGGAGCAACTGTACTATCGTAGACAAAATGGGTGATAAAGACGATGAACGACAGTGTACGGAAGAAATTCGTTCTCCGTCTCCCGAGAACGAGGGATCTCCTAAGAGAGGTTCGTCACCGACGAACAGGAAGAAACGGAGGATTGCCCATCCCGATGCAGAGAAATCTGCGCCTACGCTGCGCGAGAAAGCCAAACAGATGCTTCGTACACCAGCTGAAGAAGCTCTACTTTCTGTTGGCAGTAGCCCTCTAGCACAACATTCAGTGCCCACGGACAATATTGCGGCCAGCTTTCAGACGAAAGAACAAGAGGCTTGTGAACGGACGAAGACGACCAACTTATCCAATAAAGCCAGCCATGAGCACCAATCTGCCCTCGATAAGGCCATAACAGACACGTCAATAGCCGCCTCAACTTCCAGCTGGGCGGACGACACTGAAGATGTACCTGTTGACCAAGAGATGGCCGAAGAAACGATGGTAACGAGCGGACCGCTATTGGCATCTCGACCAGCCACCGTACTAACTTCTCAAACACCTGGCGCTAAAGACTAACGCTAGGTTAGCCACCCCAACCAGCTGCCTATGGAAGACTCACACCCACTACCTCATGTTTGATGCAAGCTTATAAGATTTGTACCTTGAATATTAACAGGATCACTTCGCAAGTTAAAATCTATAGCCTCAGACAGTATTTGCGGGCAGCAGATGCTGACATTATCTTTTTACAAGAAGCCATGACACCCTTAATCGCAGATGTACCTGGCTACGATGCCATAGTTAACATAGGAACCGAGGCTGGCACCATGATCCTGTACAAAGAGGGTATCCCTTGTTTTCCCCTCTCCATCTTACCAACGGGACGAGGTATTGCGGCCGACTTTAATGATCTACTCCTCCTTAATGTATACGCACCTTCCGGTTCTACTGCGCGAGCAGCGCGGAAGGAGTTTTATACTGGAGAGATAGCCAATTTAATCACCGACTTGCGCCGACGCATCGTTTTGGGAGGAGACTTCAATTGTGTTTTGAGACCCATGGATCAGACGCCGAATTTTAACTTCAGTCAGGAGCTGCAAACCTTAACAACAGAACTTCAGCTAGTGGACACATGGATTCATTCCCACCCGAGCGGCGTCGCTTACACCCATTTTACTTCGACGTCAGCAAGTAGGTTAGACCGAATATATGTCCACCAAGATCTCTTAGCAACTGTTGGGAGTTGCGAATACTGGCCTGTGAACTTCGCTGACCATATAGCATACCATATGGTCATTAAACATACTCCACAGACAATTTACAGAGGCACTGGTCGATGGCAACTCAACTGCAGTCTCTTACAGGATGAAAGTTTAGAACATGAGATCTTGAAAGTTTGGCAAACCGCCGCCTCACAAAGACCTAAATACCGGACCGGAGTGGAATGGTGGACGCTTTATACTAAGGGAAAAATCATTAATTGTATCAAACAACACGCCAGAGTGAGAGCGCGCTACGAGAGAGAGACTAAGGAGTTTTACTTCCTCGCTCTACGAGAGTTATACAAGGATTATAACCAGCTGCCGACCAACATGACCCAGATACGGCGCATACAAGCCAAAATAACCACCTTGATGGGACAATCCGCCACCGGACACCAGGTTCGTGCGCGCGACTTCGCCAACTTACCGCAGCAAAAGACGTCTGTATATCATTTAGTGCGACAGTTACGTATGGCACGCAGGAAACTTATTAAAAACTTACAAGACGATGACGGCACATCTTATACCCAACAAAGAGATATCAAAACCTATGTTGTCAATCATTTTGCAGCTCGTTATAGCAGCGCTAGTGTACCGCACGACAAGGTGGAGGAATGGTTTCATATTCAGGCCACCCCCTACACAATTACGGCAGATGACAATCAAGGTTTACTTGCTCCTTTCACTAATGAGGAACTTAGAGATTCACTCAAGGCCGCGCCACGAAATAAATCTCCGGGCACAGATGGGTTGCCCGTCGAATTTTACACCAAATACTGGCACATAATTGGGGACAGACTCACAGAGATATATAATGAGATACTTCGTGGGATTTCTCTCCCTACTGCTTTTACCGAAGGGGTGACTGTCTTAATACCTAAAAAGCCACAGACAAAAACTATAAAGGATCTCCGGCCTATAACGCTGCTAAACGCAGACTTTAAACTTCTGACACGCACCCTCAATGCACGGTTACGGCCGCTTTTACCTGACATCTTAGGACCATACCAAGCAAGTGCGGTTCGCGGCCGCTCCATAACAAACATTTTGACGCTGTATAGAGATCTCGTCACACTCACCTGGACGACAAACACAGCAATGGCTATAGCCTTCCTGGATTTCGACAAGGCTTACGATAGAGTCGAGTACTCCTATCTCAGCAAAGTAATGACAACGATGGGGTTCAGTCCCGCCTTTGTGCGGCTTGTTAACAACTGCGTCAGAGGAACTCGCACGCGGTTCGTTGTAAATGACACGCTGACAGAGTATGTGCCACTCTCCAGAGGAATAAAACAAGGATGCCCCCTCTCAACGACACTCTACGCCATGCTTATGGAACCACTGTTGCGTAAAATACATCACAGCTTGCCGGGCTTCCAGTTTTTCGGAATAAAATCTGTAGTTCAAGCTTATGCCGACGATGTCAGTCTACTCTTAAATAATGTTACGGATATTGATAATGCGAAGCGTATCCTAGAAGATTTCCAAAGAGATAGTGGTGCACTCCTAAACAACAATAAATCTGCAATGTTAACAATAGGTCAAGTTGAGTCTATTACTGGTGACGGTTGGTTACCTTGTGTACAAACAAGGAAACAACTTGGTATGTACATTACGGCCAGACCTCAGGATATGTACAATAAAAACTGGCAGCCCAAAATACAGACTGTAAGAGCAAACTTGCGCGAACAGGAAACGAGAAACCTAGATCGTCTACAGAGAGCCTTTTTCGTGAACTCTTACGTCCTGTCCAAACTGCAATACGTCGCCGCCGTTCTGCCAATGCCAACAACTGTGGCTCGATCACTTTTAGCAGCGGCCGCCTGGTTCGTTTGGAAACTAAATATTTTTAAAGTTTCCTTCCAAATAACAGCTCTGCCTTGCGACATGGGAGGCCTTGGCTTAAACAACCCAGGAATGCACGCTTTGGCCATATACCTGACACGAACATGTAAAATATTATTGGCCACTGAGGACACAATCACGAAACGGCTTTATCAGCTATCGCGCCCCCACAACATGTCTCCTCCGATAGATATTGCCCACATCAGTCCACACCTTCAGCACATAGCTCTTTATTATTTGGAATGCAGCTACATTGACAGCGAATTTTTTAAGAAGACGACTGGACAGTTGTACCGCCGCCTATTACTGAAGTCATCATCTTCTCCCATAGAGAAAAAATACCCGGCTTCCAATTGGAAGATGGTTTGGACTAATATTCACAACAGAACATTGCCTACAGATGTTCGATCGAAATGGTATGACGTAGCCACTGAAACTGTGCCCACCCAAGAAAGGCTGCACAGAATCGGCCTTGCACGGACTCCGTACTGTGAATTCTGCCATGTTGTGGCGACGATTGCACACATCTTTGTCTGCAAGGATCAAGTGCAAGTCTGGAACTGGACGCGTAAAAAACTAGCTATCCTCAACAGAACAGCACCCCAGACCATTCAAATCACAGACCTCCTACGACCAGAATTTCGACTTTTCCCGGAAGTCAAACACAACAGCTATGTATGGCTGATGGGTCATTTTATAAACTATACGCTCTCCACCAAGACTCCCGATGTCCAAGACTTCCGTGTGTATTTATCTACTCAACACTGGCGGACTAAAAACCGATTTGGCTCCCAATACAACAAAAATTTTCAAAATTACCTTCAAGTGATACTCACGTCACCCTAGGAACGGGTTCAGTTTCCGAAGACATTCTCCTTCACGAGAAACTTTGTCAACAGAAATATAATAGATATTTTCGGAGGTATTCTATCACGATCGACCCCAGGACATTCGCCAACAAGAAGAACTTACTCATCATAAGCAAGAAGATACGATATCCACAAAGTGTACTTGAGAAGAAAGGTTAACATAAAGGGAAAACGAGATCCGCAGAGACACTCACGGCGATGTGGAGTTTTCGACGAATGGTGCAACGGAGTTACAAGAAGACAAAGATTTAGACAATAAAGTATATGGAACGAACCGTTAGGAAATAACGATACGGAAACGCTAAAGTGCGAAAGTAAACACGAGAAGACGAACTCCGACGCTGCCACGCAGTTGATACTCTTCCCAACTGTCGAGGTTCGTCCTGCAAGAATTTATTATTATTATTATTATTTTTATAAGAAACTATTAATGTGGTTCCCAGAGGATTGATCGAAGAAGATCTCATCACATCCTCATATTTATCTACGTTTTTATTTTCATTGTTCATTCACAGAAAGGGAAAATTTTATTTCTAGAAGCCATCGTTTTCTTACTCCATATGGCGGGACCACACAGAAACAGCACAGCACAAATGGCATAGAAGCCAAGCCGAAGAAGGCACCTATGGCGAGCGTAAGGAAAAAAAAAAAAAAAAAAAAAAAAAAAAAAAAAAAAAAAAAAAAAAAAAAACGGTTAAGACGTCTGCCTAGTAAGCATGGAGGTCCGGGTTCGATTCCCGGCCGCACCACAAATTTTAATTCAATGCTTCACATCTATCAATAATGTCTTTGACATATTTGTGACGTAAATCCGTCTCAGGGATTCTTTCATTGTATTAAGTTTTGATTTCCTTCCACGCAGTTTGCATCCGAGCTTACAAATCCGTGATACTAGTTACTGGAGGACCGTAACGCACCAGGTGCGGACCAACGTGTGGGCTAGGGAAGCAGTGGTACCCGTTGCTCTTCGAAGAAGGCCTGTATATTCCTCGCAATACTTGGCCAAGCACTGTCTTGTTGAAATGTGGTCTAAGGAGATGCCTGAAGCAGGCGGAGTACCTCAATCTCCACAACCACTGTTAAGTACAGGCTGCTGTTCAAAGTGCTCTAAATACGAAGGAGGTGAGATTTGGTGTTGTAACCAATGGCGCCTCGAACCATCAGACCTGGTGTTTGTCCACTATGTCGCTCCACAATGCAGCCCTACAGGTTGCGCTTACCACGGTACCTCCGGACACATATGCGGCCGTCACTGTAGGACGCGTTGAAGCGGAACTCGTCCGAAAAGATTACATTTTGCCACTCAGCACCCTAGTGACAGCATTCACGTGCCCACTGCAGCAGGAGGAGCTGGTGGTTTCTGGACAATGGAAGCCGACGTACTGGAACGCGTGCAACCAGTCCAACGTGCAACAGGCGGCGACGAACCGTCGATGCAGAAAAGTTCACACCTGTTGCAGTGCTCCGGCGACGAGCCAACTCTGTGGAGGACGCTGTACGGTCTGTTGTGGCCATGCAGACAGGATGACGGTCACCCCGTCCTGTGGTCATGTTCCGTGGTCCTGTTCCCGCTCTTCGCTGCGTACGACCTTCCTATATCCACTGGTTCCACACAAGCAGCATGCCCTGTGCCGCCAAACATGTCACGGCATGACAACCCCGGTTCCCGGAGCCCGAACATTCTGCCCCATTCGAACTTGCTAACATGCCGATATTGCTCCCTTTGACATCGACGAGGCATACTGGCAATCACTAGGCGAACGTCGACCTCTGTCGGACCGACACGAGAGGGCTCTGTTCGGCCTACGCGTGCTCTATCTCACTGCAAAACGTATCAAATTTTCAAATGTTTGTAGAGCTTGTGGGACTTAATTACGGGTGTCATCAGTCCCTAAACTTACAAACTACTTATGAACTAACTAATACTAAGGACGGCATAAATATCTATGCCCGAGGGGGGATTCGAACCCCCGCCAGTAGTGGGCGTGCAGACCGTGACTGGCGCGCCGCAGACGGCTCGCGGCCGGCGCAAAACGTATCAGTTATTGATTGCACAGTGCACACCCTTCGCCACTTCCACCGTGTCTGGTGCTATTCGGATAATTCCTTCCCGCTGGTTCACTTTTCACAAACGGAAGTGTAGCTTAAATTTACCCGAGTGTAACCAGTAGCAAAAACATCTGTAAGCTATGTCTAGGTCACGCAATCTGGGCCTATATTCCGGTTGTCAAAAGTAGGCTACTTCACTATCTTTAAAGAATATGTCATGATTTTAAAGGGTGTGGTTAGGCATGAATCAAAAATGAGTACAGATTAAATTGCTGCGACTGATACGAGTAGCAATAATAACTACAGTCTAGATCGTCTTATGAAGTTTATTAGTTTGTTGTTTTAACAGTGATGCTGTGCGCCGAACAGTGTAGCCGATAGTCAATGTTTCTGTTTTACGTCAGCGTTACATCACGCTGACGACACATACGCTTAAACTTTTTGGAGAATATCGCTACCCAAGAATACTTGATAAAGATTATATATATATATATATATATATATATATATATATATATATATATATATATATTTGTGTGTGTGTGTGTGATTGTCTGTTCGGTGTACGCTTAACACGTCTGAACCACAAGACATAAGAGCTAAAAATTTGTACAGTTAGTAATGTCTACCCGGGAAAGGCTATAGGCACGGTTTTATGGCAATCAGATAGCTATTTATCTATATATATATATATATATATATATATATATATATATATATATATATTAATGTGAATGTCTGTTCGGTGTACGCTTATCACGTCCGAACGACAAGACGCAGAGACTTAAATATTTGTACAATTACTAATTTATACCTGAGAAAGGTTTTAGGCACGCTTTTATAGCGGTCTGATAGATATTTAGTAATTTCAAGAATATAACGCGAAATGCGGAACAATAATTACTCTTTGAAAATTATATTTACTCTTTGAAAATGGTGTTCTTGGTTGCATTGTTGCTTGAGAGTTGATAATGATAAAAGGGTAGAGTATATTGGGAACGAAAGTTATCGGTGTATATAAAATTCTACGTGTGTGTATGTTAATATTTCGCTCTGCAGAGAAAACTACAGAATTCAAACGAATGGTCTGTGTCTAATTGTTGTCCTAAGTCGCCCGTTGTACATCATAGCAGTTCCATGCCGATAGCTATAAGGGGGTGGAAGATATGGTGGTTGAAAGTCGTCGAATTATATATAAAAAAAAATCGGACTTAAGGCCAGCGATGAGGTTTGCGACTCTATAGCAAGGAGCTTACATACAGCGGAACGTGATGCCACAGACCATATCTTTGGTCTATGCGTGCTACAATGTCTTCAGCTCTTTCTCTGTAAGGATAAGCATACGAATAAGGAAATATAAGAATAAATAAATAAAACAGTAAAAAAGAAATTTCTTTTAATACAGACATACAGCACTTATACAAATGAATACATACCTGAAAAATTATACAAGACTCATATAGTCGCTATAAATGTTCGTAGATAACTAATTAGATAATAAATTATTACCAGGTGATGAATAGATGGTTCTATGAACACTAACTAAAATAATCGTCTCTGTTTCAGATAAGATCTCACAACTTTTTATAGTGGAAGGAACTCCTCGCGAGACATGCAGTTTTGTACTTTTCCCCCCAATGTTACACTATATTCAATGTAATTGTTCTACTACTAATATTACTTCTTAATAATATTCATTCTTCATTATGACTGAACGTCAAGTGACGGGTATAAATAAGTTAGTGAAAGACAGCAGAGGAAGATTCACGTAACTGTATGAGGATTCAATTCTTGTAAAGCAGAGTAGATGTTGAACAATTTCATAACATTACTAAATCTGTTTACGCTTAAATATTTCTGCCAAGTTAAAAATATATCACCCAACAACAGGTTTGAGCGACTTATATTCCTCTGTTTCCACTCTAAGTGCTATATTTAACCATACAAGCAACATTTGGAGTAACATGGTTGTGTCTGGGCCACTTCGTAACAGAAAAGAATAATCAGCGTTAGTATCTTTGTTCAAAAACTTGTGGAAGTAAATAGATGCCTTTCGTGTAGAAAAAATCAGCAGGATTGATTACGTGGAGTAGAATGTTCAAATGTTTGTAAATCTATCGGACCAAACTGCGTGGTCATCAGTCCGTAGTTTACAAACTACTTAAACTAAGGTAAACTAACCTAAGAACAACACACACACACCCATGCCCCAGGGAGGACTCGAACTTCCGACGGCGGGCCGTGGAGTAGTCCAAGCTCTTGAAAACACTAGCACGGTCTCACTTATTAAGAAGTTTTCTTTAATATACTTATAAAACATCTTGCTACACAGTTAAGTGTTGGAAGTAAATTTTCAGTTTGTGGTTGTTATCAATGAAGGAGGCAGATTGGCTAGCCAGCACATTCAGTATTTTGTATCCTCTCATTAACTGTACCGTAGATACGTAGCTTCTCCAATCACCGGAATTATTGCGAATATTGTGAATCATTTAATTCTTTATTTCAATTCTTCATAAGAACATCTACATGTACATAAATACTCTGCAAGTCACATTAATTTGCGTGGCAGAGGGTTAATCGAATCTCTTATGATATTTATCTACAGTTCTATTCTCTAATAGCTCGTGAGAAAAAGGAACACCTAAATCTTTCCCTTTTAATTTATTATGATGATCATATCTCCCTATGTAAGTGGGCGCTAACAAAATATGTTCGTTTTCGGAAGAGACAGTTGGTGAAAGCAATTTCGAAATAGATCTTGTTGTGACCTCGTCGCCTTTTGTTGTCAGGAAAGGTACTGGTGCAGGAATCGATGTCAACTGTAACAACTATTCAGATTAATAATACAAGTGTTATTGACTGAAAATTATAATACTCAACTTTAGAACGTAAGACTGTTTATTCTCTCTCCTTGCTTCTCGCTGTGTCTTCCGTATGATGCTAGCTGCGCTGAGACCTACTTACTGCTTCGTTCGTAGCCGAGTTATGACCTAGTAACTGCCTGAGTTCTAAGTAGTAACTGTCTGAGTTCTGAACAGTAACTAACGGGCCGTCCAGACGTATGTCGGCCTAGATATAGCCGCTTTTAGAGGGCGCGCATCTCCGGTTACTCCCTCCAGGATGCGCGGCGCCTGCTTGCGATTGGCTTTCGGTCGATCGCTGCCTTCTCCACGATCGTTCTCTTACGTCTGGCGTGTGGCGCTGACTTAACGCCACAACATCCCTCCCCCCTAAAATACCGAACCGTTGTGTATGGAGCTCGACAATGGGGGAGGAGGCAGGCTCGTGGACGTACTGATGGACCGGAGTCTGTAGTTTCAGAGGACGTCAGACCACCGGTTGGGCCCCGTCATCCGGCCTGAGCTCGCGAGGGAACGTCCTCTGGGGAAACCTCTGAAGGGCCCACATCCACGACCTGTGGCCCATGTGATGTCGTAGACGGTGACGTCGGTGGCGTCGTCGGCGTCGGATGCTGCGTAGCGTCTTGCTCGATGTCCATGGGGATGTCCAGGTGAGGTGGAGTCTGTAAGGGCTCCGTCTCCATGACGTCCGGCCGCGGTGCCGTGTAGATCTGCTGCGGGGGCGGCTGCCGAGGTCGCGCAGGTGGCGGAGGCCGCACCGTCTGTGTGTGGCGTCAATCTGCCGAGAGAAACGCAGAAGGATCACAGGGTACATGGCAAGGGCGAATTTGGTTGCGGTGCCTGCGTACGATGCCAACGGGACCTGAAATTTCAAACATGTGAGCACCGCAATACTGGATTACCTCGCCCTGCTCCCACCGTCTGCGCCCGCCAAAAACTCTGAAGAAGACTAGGTTACGAGTAGCGAAGCGATACTTGCTAGTCGGCGGTTGCTGCGCCGTGCGGCGCGGTGGGTGGAGCAGATGGAGCAGGGTGCGGAGGCGGCGGCCGTGTAGAAGTTCGGCTTGCGATGACCCTTCTCGTGGATGCGAGCGATAGGAGGCGAGGAACAGTTGCAGAGCTGCCTCCCATGAGTGCTCTGAACGAAGTTTAGACATATGTTGCTTAAATATCCGGACGAAGCGTTCCGCAGCGCCGTTTGACTGCGGGTGAAACGGTGAACTGGTGAGATGCTTAATTCCATTGCGTACACAAAAGGAGCGAAATTCTTGCAATATGAACTCAGGGCCGTTGTCAGAGACTATCAGTTTGTGGAAAACTTCCAGACAAAAAATTGAAGACAACGCCCTAATCGTGCTACTGAGTCGTCGTGCCATTTGCTTAGTGCGAACCATTCCCCAATGTTCTTGGTGAAGTAAGTTCAATACTTCGTTCTGCAAAACGTGCGAAATCAACACCCGCGATTGTCCACTGTCATTTGAAACTAGAAGCACACCTCTATGCACTGAAAGTTCATTCCGTCTAGCAAAACAGCGACGCACCAGTGACTATGGAATGTCACGTTGTGAACGAGGCCATTGTGTGCGAATGTAGCGCAGCAAAATTTGTAAATCGGGGTCTGTTTCTGTTGCCCGAGCAATTTTCCTATAGTCCAAAGGGAAGGATTGCAACAAACTATCTTCCTGTGCATCTATCTGACAACAAGACATCTCAGAAGCATCGAAGTCTTTATCATGGCCAACCGGAAGACGGAAAAGTGCGTTGGCATTTCCATGGCGAGATGTAGGTCTGTACACAATCTCATACTGATTCCGCGATAAGAGCATAGCCCAACGTTGCAATTTGTGTCCCGTGCGCATAGGAATTGGCTTGGCTGGATGAAACAATGACTAAACAGGCTTGTGGTCAGTGACTAAATAAAATTTTCTCCCGTACAAGTAGTGATGGAATTCTGTGACACCATACATTATTGCTAAAGCTTCCTACTCAATCTGAGAATAACGGCACTGTGTGTCTCTCAAAAGTTTAGACGCAAACGCAGTCGGACGGTCCGTAACCCCATGTCTACGTGACAGTACTGCTCCTAGACCAAACGATGATGCGTCCCTTGCGAAAGAACTGTTTTTTTTTTTTGTTTTTTTTTTCCAGGATCGAAGTACACCAAACATAGATCAATAAGCAAAGCATCTTTCAACTGCTGAAATGCGCGTTGGCATTCGTCTGTCCAAACAAAACGAACATTTTTACGGCGTAGCCGATAAATAGGGACTGCAATTTGTGCTGCATTGGGAATAAACCTAATATAGCACATTAACTTTCCCAAGACTGACTGTAATTCTTTCACATCTTTTGGTGTTGACATGTCGCGAATGGCAAGCAAATGTGGTTGCGTGGGGTACACATCTTGACTGTTTATCACGTGTCCTAGATACTGCAGTTCCGGTTTGCAAAAGTCACACTTATCTAAGCGACACTTGAGACCTGCATCTGACGAAACTTGAAACAATTTTCTCAAATTTGCAATATGTTCTTCTGGGGCACGGCCTGACACAACTATGTCGTCCAAGTAGTTTGTCCAACAAGGCACCCGAGCTGTAAGCTGTTCCAAATATCTTTGAAAAATAGCGGGCGCGGATGCACTGCCAAATGGTAAACACAAATGTTTATACAAGCCCAGATGAGTTTTGACAACACAGACTTTTTGTGATTCTTCATCGAGTGGCAGCTAAAGGTAGGCATTACTCAAATCTATTTTCGAGAAATATTTTCCTGCACTTAATCTGCCCATTAAATCTTCTGGTCTCGGCAAAGGATAACTGTCTACAACTGTTTGTGGATTCACTGTAGCCTTGAAATCAACACAAATGCGAATGCTACCTGACGGCTTCGGCAAAATAACAAGCGGACTCACCCACTGGCTAGCTTGTATTGGTTCAATTGCACCATTTTCTTGCAGTGTGCGAAGTTCTTGTGTTACTTTGTCGCGTAAAGCGAACGGTTCATCACGAGCTTTGCAAAATTTTGGTTTGGTTAAAAATCAAATGTTTGTAAATCTGTCGGACCAATTGCGTGGTCATCAGTCCGTAGCTTACAAACTACTTAAACCTAGGTAAACTAACCTAAGGACAACACACACACACCCATGCCCCAGGGAGGACTCAAACCTCCATAGCGAGCAACAGCGCTCTCCGCAGCTAGACGCTGTAGACCGCTCGGCTACTCCACCGCGGCATCTAAGTTCTAGTGTGTAGGCTAAAGTTGAGAATTTGTATATAACGGGAGGCGTACTTGGGTAATTTCGTGCAGGTGTGGTGATTGCTGTGTCCCCAGTGGCGTAGGGGTCAGCGCAACTGCCTTAGAAAACTGGAGTCCTGTGTTGGACTTAACCCATTCCCAGTTAATGTCATACATTCCGTGAATATGAATTTACCTTCTCCCGAGTCAGATGCAGTAGCTCTTAATTAGTTTTACGATCTACCTATATAATCTTGAAAATTAGGTCCACCTTTTGAAAGCTCCTTATCTCTTCTTGAATAATCTGCTTGTCATTCACATTTTACTTACTTTCAAGGTTATACTCCACAGAAATATCTTTGTGTCAACTAATTTCTCTTGTAACAAGAAGAAAACAGTAATAATGGAATGTGTGAAGGACTGTATCATAAATATACTTTTTTAAAGAAATGAATATCTTCACCCAACTTTGTGCTTCTTCCGTATAGCTTCATGGTATCGTTAATCAGTTATACCATCGGAATTGCAACAGTCACACTTGCACCGCAAATATTGCGGAAACGGAAAGTGCAATTGATGTGCGGGTTTCACAGAATGGATTGTTAGTCAAGGACTCGTATTGTTAGCCAATAAACAGATTATAAAAATACCTAGAAAGTGTATTTTTTATGCAAGCATACAACGTTTCAAATGGAACAATGGTGTTTCTATCATGCACAGGAATTTTTGACGCCAGCTGTGTACAAAGAATTTTGAATGACATTTTTATCACTTTATTTTGGCAACTACAACCATTCAAAGTTTTGGGGGCGGAGGCTACGGCAGCGTAGGTAACTGGCTGGTGGTCATGAGCACAGAGTAACATATACAGAGAAGCCCCCCTAAACCACTGTCCTACGCTGCCCTCGTAGTTCCGTAAGATGCACTCGTGCAGATGTTTCTCAGTCTTCTTGGAGACGAGAGAAGTCTTGAAGTGATAGCAGCCTTACGCTGCTTTGTCTTCATAAAGCATCGTTTTCTTTTTAGTGTTAAGCTTTTGGGTTTCAAAAGCTGCTCTGCAGGGAGCGGTTGATGAGGCTTGCTGGTGTCACTCACGCAGCATGTCTGGCCAGCGCAGATTGGCTCGCCAGTGTGGGCGATGGCCGAGCTCTCGTATCAGTCGATTCTGAGAGTGCTCTATTTTATTATAGAAAGCTCTCGCTGCTTCCTTAAATCGACCTCGAAGTGGCAGCACGTCAGCGATGGCGTGCAGCTGGTCCGAGGGGAAGTCGCGCGGAAGATGTAGCGCCTGCCTCAGCGCTCTGTTTTGCAGAACTTGTAGGCGCTTCAAGTTCCTGTCGGCGGTGAAGCCGTAAGATGCTAGCAGGTGTCAGGCGGTTCCCCAGCTTAGTACCGGTAGTCCACACTAGGGGCGCTTCTGAGGGTAGCGTGGAGGGGAGGCTGAGGGGATTGCTCGTGCCGCCTGCCACGAGGCTACGACTGTGTCCGGTGTGCCGGCGTTTGAGGGGAAGTGGTGGTGGGGGCAGCCGCTACCTGCCGCCTGCTTTGGCCAGTTTAAAGAGCTGCATCTGACCGCAGCGCCATCATGGGACATCTTACGGAACCTTCCCTCCCCGCACCGCTGAGCGTGTGACCGGGCCCTTAACGGAGGTTTCCCGTCTGTATATATTTGTCACTTGTCTGTTTCATGAGACAGTGGGCCGTGCCCCAGGGGCTAGCCACTCGGCCAGTGAGCTACGCTATCACAGCCTCGGCCCCCGAAACTTTGAACGGTTGTAGCTGCCAAACTAAACGTGATGAAAAGTTATTCAAAATTCTTTTGTACACAGCTAGCGTCAAAAATTCCAGAGCATGATAGAAACAACAATTGTTCCATTTATAAACTGTATTTTTGCATAAAAATTACAATTTCTAAGTAATATTACAATCTACATCTACATACATACTCCGCAATTCACCGTAAGGTGCGTGGCGGAGGGTACACTGTACCACTACTAGGCAATTCCTTTCCTATTCCACTCCCAAATTGAACGAGGAAAAAAAGAATGCCTATATGCCTCCGTACGAGCCCTAATTTCTCTTATCTTGTCGTTTTGATCTTTACGCGAAATGTAAGTAGGCGGCAGCAAGATCGTACTACACTCAGCTTCAAATTCCGGTCCTCTAAATTTACTTACCAGAAATTCACGAAAAGAACGTCGTCTTTCTTCCAGCGATCCCCAAATGAGTTGCCGGAGCATTTCCGTGACACTCGCGCATTGGTCGGACCTACCGGTAACAAATCTAGCTGCTCGTCTCTGAACCGCCTCTATGTCTTCCTTTAAACTGATCTGCTGCGGGTCCGAAACACTTGAGCAATACTCAAGACGTGGTCGTACAAGCGTTTTATACGCGGTCTCCTTTACAGGTGAAGTACATCTTCCCAAAATTCTCCCAATAAACCGAAGTCGGCTGTCCGCCTTAGTCACAACTGTCCTTACATGCTCGTTTCATTTCATATCGCTCTGCAATGTTACGCCTAGATATTTGAACGACGCGACAGCATCAAGAAGCTCACTACTAATGCTGTATTCGAACATTATGGGATTGTTTTTTCTACTCATGCGCATCACCTTACATTTTTCTACATTGAGAGCTAGCTGCCAATCTTCGCACCAACTAGAAATTTTGTCTAAGTCATCCTGTATGCTATTACAGTCAGTTACAGACGACACCCTCCCATACACCACAGCATCATCAGCAAACAGCCGCAAATTACAACTTACTCTGTCCATCAGATCATTCTTTTTGTTGGCTAAAAATACGAGCCCCTGACTACCAATACAGTCTGTGAAAACCGCACATCAATCGTACTTTTTGTTTCCGCAATATTTGCGGTGCAAGTGTTAGGTGATTCACCCTGTATATTGACGTGTGGCCAGCCCCGGTGGCCGAGGGGACTGAGGCGCTCTAGTCACGGTCTGCACGGCCACTACGGTTGGGGGGTCTATTATCTCGGGCATGGATAATTGTGCCGTCCTTAGTATTATTTAGTTCGTAAGTAGTTTGTAAGTTCAGTCACTGATGACCCCGTAGTTAAGTCCTATAAGCTATACAAACATTTTATTGGCGTGTAAAGCTGTGTCCGAGATGGGAGTGGTTAAGCGCGTTTCATTGGGTCCCCATCCTCACCTCAGCCTCGTGGCTTCCGCCAGTGTCTGCCGCCTCCACGAACCTCTGCAGCAACGCAGATAAAGCTGTGCTCTGCCGCTGGCGCTGGCGCTGTCTACTGGGAACCTGCCTTCAGAAGGACGCCGCCAGTCACAGGCGGTCCACCACACGCGCCGGCTCGGTGGGCGTCGCCAGCAGCCGTGCTCACGTGAGCAAACAACACAGCCGGCAGCAGCGCGGGGCGGACAGCACGCCACACTCACTGCAGTTCAGCAGTTGTTGTGTACCTCAGCTCAGCCAGCAATATAAACTACTAGCTGAAAACCCGGCTTAGCCCGGGTATTCATTTATTTATTCCTGCCATTTTTAAGTATATATTCATTTGTATAAGGGCTGTATGTCTATAAAATGTCTTGGGAGTATAGTTAATAGTAAAGAAGTAATAGATGAAAACTTGATGCGGGAAGGGGCGGTTTTCCAAGAATGTTACTGTTTATGTGCTCATATCTCATGAACTACGTGTCGGAATGTGATACAATTTAGAAGCTACAGTCAAAAAAATTCAAATGTTTGTTAAGCTTAAGGGACTTAACTACGGGGTCATCAGTCCCTAAACTTACAAACTACTTATCTACTACCTTATACTAAGGACGGCACAAATATCCAAGCTCAAGGGGGGATTCGAACCCCCGTCCGTAGTGGCCGTGTAGACTGAAGCGCCTCAGTCCCCTCGGCCACCGCGGCTGGCAGTCAACTATATATGTGTATACTGTCTGTAAAATTTACTGTCGCTACAATTTGAAGTGTTCAAATTATAATTTGTAACGTCATACCGAGAACCGTAGTTTTACTCCATAAACAGTGGAAAAGTAGAGAGCGAGAAACTTTATTCCTTTCATCATTTTACTGTGGTTGCCAGCGAGTAAACGTTTAATAAAGGTTTGAAATTATGTTTAAAGTTTGTTGCAAGTCGCTAAGTACTGTCATTCTCATACAGTGTATTTCGAAAGTCTCGCCGCATTATATGGCATTTTTAGCGATTTCTATTTTCTTTTGAACCATGTGCCGTATGTGATTCTTAACCGTGCAGCAATTATTACCTCACGTTAAGGAATGTGTGTACCAAATTTGGTTGAAATCGGTCCAATGGTTTAGGAGAAAACGAGCAGCATTGTCGCAAAATGCAGCAGTTTTTTCGCGCATTTCATTGTTTATGACGTCATATCTCGTCAACTATATATCGTATGTGATTCTTACACTTACGGCGACCCTCCTTATGGATTGAAGCTTACGTGTACAAAATTTCATAAAGATTGGAACAAAACTGTAGATTTGTATGCAACACGTACAAACATACGGACACTCTGCTTTATATATTAGAAAACAGAATTGAATACTTTTACTGGTGTCCCAAAAGAATCCCCGTAACCCCACCAACAACACTTGTGTATTGACACTTGAGTTGCCCTTTTACTGTGATGTCCGCATTTTCAGGCCACTGTCTACGGTACGGTGATATGTCGCTTCGTTACCACGGAATATAAAACACAAAATTTGGTACTGATGTCATCGTACAGGAACAGTCATGATTATTCATTTTCACAGGAACAAAAGGAATTAGATGTTACAGATTGTAGGAGTACATAAGACGTGGACGAGGTGTAGTTTGGCTACAGTATTTTTTGTTGTTTAATTATCTGGTTAAGGATAGGATTAACTAGTCAATGTCAATAGTAACACTGTTCTTGTCAGGAGTACTACTAGTGGATGTTACTGTTATACTAGTTACTTTGATGACAATGCTCTTGTTGGTCATTAGAGATGAGAGTGAGTATGAATGCCTATTTTCGCGGCGATATCCATTAAGAAAACTCACGGGTTTCAAGACGCGTCAGGTGGTTTACTGCCCAGGATCTTTCAGCAGAGATCTATCGATGCTGCTGCCGTGCTTATATAGCCGTGCCGTGACGTCATCGGTTCACAATTCTTGATCATGTTTGGTATTGTTACAGTCGCGCAACCGCTGCGCTCGCTTCCACTGCCCGATAAGAGGTTCCCACGCCGTACTAAGCTGCAATCCACGGTCTTTATTGAGAGTGTTGTCTTATTTTTATAACTATTGCCTCGTTTATTACGCTGTCCCAGAACCCGTTCGTCTTTTTAATAACAGACGTGTCATCGAATGCATTTCGATGTCCGTTTTCCAGAGTAGCGTAATCGAAAACACCTTTCATGCTCTATGCGGCGCTGTTCTATAGTGCGAATACTCTGACCAACATAAAACTCCTCATACTTTTTATATGCCTGGTGCTCCAACACCCAAACCTCCACATATCCGACAGACGGATCGGTTCCAAACGTTGTATATCGATTGAGTATCAACTAAAACTCCGATATAATTTGTGCTATGTGCTGTCGTCCAAAGAACCTGCGAAATATAATAATAAATAACACCTGACTTAGGGAATAAAGGAAAACCGTAACGCTGAGAGCATGTAATGTCGATCTCCTGTGGGCAAGTTGGTACAGAGTTCCGAGCGGTCTAAGGCGCCTCGCTGCGGAGCGTGCGGTTGCTCGCCGTCGGAGGTTCGAGTCCTCCCTGTGGCGTGTGTGAGTGTGTGTGTGTGTGTGTGTGTGTGTGTGTGTGTGTGTGTGTGTGTGTGTGTGTGTGTGTGTGTATTTGTCCGTTGGTTAGTTTACCTTAGTTTAAGTAATTTGTAAGCTACGGACTGATGACCACGCAGTTTGGTCCGATAGATTTACAAACATTTCAACATTTTTAGTACAGAGTTAGTTTGTTATACAGAGGGTGCTGGTTCAAGTCTTACTCATACCACTTTTTATTTTTTACTGCGGTACGTTGGCAATTATTATATAGGGCAACTTGTTTCTGACATGTAAGAAGACTGTTCGGATTTTATAGCAGTGTGTATTCGGCAATTTGCTTTTGCTTCGTTTATCTGAAAGTAGCAAAACTGTTGAGTATACCCGTAATTTTATAGAATAAACAGGAGCGATTGTAACACAAGAATAAAGAAACATTTGCACCACACGTGCGGAAGTAATAATAGTAACTGTAACATTAATAATAATTACAATAATAAATGACTACTAGATTGGAAGAACTTTTACATGTCACGAACATGTTGACCTATATAATACTCGTTGTATGTAGCTGGAGAACCATTTCCAACGTAATACAGAAAAAAATGATCGCATCGCTAGGGCTTGAAACCAGGATCCTTGAAACGACGGTCTAACGGCTTTCTTACGGAAACTCAACTCTACGCAGTATCACTGATATGCTTTTCCTGTACTCCGTAGGAAAGGCGTTACTTATTACTTACCGTTTACGAAGTTTTCGTGAACGGCAGCCAATAGCACGAATTATATCGAAGTTTTGGTCGATTATCGATATACAACGTTTGGTACCGATCTGACTTTCCGACATCTGAAGGTATCGGTGTAAGGCCTACATCGTATTTCACAGTACGCATTAGTTGCCAGATCTCTGTTGAAGGCCTGAAGATTATGTCACTTTTATGCCTCTTCAGCAACCGTCTAATGTTCACTGTTATTGAGCTACTAAACGGTAAAATGCAAACTTCTTCGGGTATTCTTCTGCCTTCGTAGCTTGAATGAAATAGTTTGCAAAATTTGTATATTGTTATAATCATTTCCCTTGAAAACCTCACGTATGTGGCACAGTTCTTTTGGTAGGTTTTCAGCATGTGAGATTGTTTTAGCTGTATGTACCAAGGTCGTCATAACAGTTAGTTTCTGTGCTGGGTGGTGGTAGCTTACGGCATCTAGATACCGATCTGTGCGGGTGGGCTTGCGGTAAACACTGTGACCAAGACGCCCGTTCGATTTACGGTGGACAAGAACGTCCAGAAATGGCAATGAACCGTCCTTCTCTACTTCCATGGCGAATTTGATGTGGCCGTGGATGTTGTTGGCGTGTTCGAAAACTATTCTAGCTTTTTCTGTCCAGGAGGCCAGATGACGAATGTGTCGTCGACGTAACGATGAAAACAACGAGGCTTTGCAGGAGCCGTGGTGACTTCGAAATGCTCCTTAAAGACGTTGGTTACAACTGACACTAAAGGGCTTCCCATCGCCCATCCCAACCATGGTTATAACAACAAACAAATTTTGCAAGCTATTTCATCCAAGTCACGAAGGCAGAAGAACAACGAAGAATACACCAAGAAGATTGCATTTTTACTGTTTTGTGGTTCAATAACAGGGAATATTAGCTGGCTGCTGAAGAGACATAAAAGTGACACAATCTTCTAGTCTCCAGCAATGATATGACAACTAATGAATCCTGTGAATGACGATGTAGACCTTAGAACAGCAGGCATATACAAAAGTCCGCGTGAGTGTGGGCAGTTTTATGTCCGTCAGAGTATTCGCACTAAAGAACAGCACCGTATAGAGTATGAAAGGTTTTTTCGATTACACTACCCTGAAAAATAAGCTGTAGTACAACATGCTCTGGAAAACGGACATTGACGCACTGGCGTAGCCCATGGTTTGGTCCAATAGGTTTAGAAACATTTGAACAAAACGTTCAAGAACTGAGCACTGGCGACATCACTGGTGGTGGCATTAATACGTAAGCAAGGCAGTGGCCCTCTTGTCCACAACCTGCACAAGTCCGTGGCTGTCCATGATACATGACGATGGCTCGCACACCACCAATCGTTAGGTAGGATGGTACGTGTTTCGACAGTTCGATCTTGATCTGTCTTACGCCGTTTAATACTTGGTTCGTCATGAACGTCTACCATTTTTCCATTAGGTGTCCCACAACTTTGCCGTAGGGGCGGAAGGCTTCAACGACCACGTCTTGCCGTACCTCGAATGGAAGCTCAAACACACGAAGTGTTCGCAGTCCGAATCCTGCATGGTCCACCGTCACCTCCACGACATGTCCGTCCGAGTGTTTAAATTTCATTCCTTGTGTGTGTTGTACGACTTCAGCACATGCGGCCTCAGATGTCATTTTGATGTAAACAACACTGCCGGTGATGGAGAGGTAGATACCTATCACTTCTCGTGGTTTCAGTCGTAGCTCTTCACGAATAAATTCTTCAATTTCGTAAGCGCGTGGTCGTGGATGTTCTACGTGGAATGTAACTTTCAGGATCGCTCGGCGGTAAGAGTGCACCATAATGTACACAGTTACTGGACTCGAGACAAATACAAATACCACGACGCGGAAGAAAACAACACGGATAACGGGGCAGTACCCTGCGCGCGGAGCAGGTCCGCACGCGCCTACGGCCGAAAGCCAACTTTCTCGTCCGTCGGCTGGGCGTTCCCTCCTAGGTCTCCAGGTCCGCGCCCAGGGGAGTCCGCCGGCTGTGGCGTTCCATCTGTCTCTCCCCCCGCCCTCAAAGTCAGTACACTATGGCATGTTTCATTCTTTGCCTTAATCCGTATAATTGCGGTTCCCAGGCTTTGCTAAGAAAATAGCCGTTGTCACGATTCACTTTTGATTTCCTTATTCTGATCTCTATAGCCTCTTGGTGATGCAATCCCAGTATTTTGAAGTTAGTGTTAGCATCTTCGTCTGGTCATAATGCATACCGTGGAGGTTGGACAGGAAATGCTCGGCGATTGCCGACTTACTTGGCTGTTGTAATCTCGGGTGCCTTTGGTGTTCGTGGCATCGTTCTTCAATTGTGCGAATAGTCTGATCTATGTATTCCTCACCACATTGGCAAGGCATCTTGTAAACCTCTGACTTACGAAGACCAAGGTCGTCCTTAACATTGACCGGAGGGCAGAAAAAGGTTTTAACTTTGTATCTACGTAAAATACGTCCAATTTTACCGGATAAGGCCCCACAAAACGGAATGAAAGCCATTTTCCTCAGGTTCATCATCAGTTTTCGCTCGCTGTATTGTGGGATGTAAGGCTTTCCGGATTTGCCCTTCTGTGTAACCGTTCTCCAAAAACACAGACTTCAGATGGTCCAATTCCTGTTGGAGACTGTAATTGTCAGATAGGGTGCGAGCTCTGTATACAAGAGTTTTTAGCACGCCATTCCTCTGTGAAGGGTGGTGGCAGCTACCCGCATGTAGGTACAAGTCGGTATGCGTCTTCTTCCTATACACGCTGTCCTAGTGTGCCGACATCTCGTCTTCTAACAAGAACATCCAAGAAGGGAAGGATCCCATCTGTTTCAACATCCATGGTAAACTTCATATTCTCGTGCCTGGAGTTGAGATGTGTAAGCAAGTCCGTCAGCTTATCTCTTCCATGTGGCCATATAACATCAGCACACATGATGATGGCAATATGGTCGATTGCCGAAATATTGTGTCCTATGCACACACACACCAGACTGTACATCTGAGATCTATTTCATCATGAAATACTCCTGGAGAAATTGAAGAATTACTTAAACTAAGTTAAACTAACCTAAGGACAACACACACATCCATGCCCGAGGGAGGAGTCGAACCTTCGACGCGGCAGCCCACGCGATCCGCAGCGTGGCACTACAGACCACTCGGCTACTCCCGCGCGACAAGGTGGTCATCTTACGTGATTTAAAAACTGGAGGTTAAATATTACGTGCAACATAGAACTCAGTCGAGATATAAAATACATCAGTTGAAACATCGACAACTTGTAAGAGTCTACTATGGATAGAGCCATTGTTGAGTGCAGTAAAGTGTGTAAATAAAGTAGTGAAAAAATGCAGTAATAAATGAAAGTGAATAACACGTGAAGTAAAAATGAAAACTTAGTTCAGTTCAGACAGGCACGGATGAGTAAAATAGCAGACTTACGACGCATTCCGACAGTCCGCAGACCGACTAACGCTACAGATTCAGCCGAGTATTCACGTGTGCCGGACCGAGACGAGGAGTCCATCGCCCTCTCCACAAGCAGAAGCCGTTCATTCAGCGATTAGGCCATCGACCGACTATATCACGAGGAACCTTGTGTATTGACCTGCAGAGCCAGGTGACGACTGATCTTGTAACGCACAGACTTTTTGAGGGCACACAATGCTCGGCCGCACGGCTGTGCCATAAGAAAGAAATCAAATCAGAATAAAATTATATATTTTATTCTGACCACGGATACGAGTTGCCAGTAAAATTACGAACTCCCGGATACCAATAACAGTCCGGACGGGTCCTTAATTACAAAGTAGCAAAATTAAATAAATTAATTTAGGACGGTTTATTAATTTTCACCAACGAAGGAGCATCACAGAATGATTGCTTACTTAGAGGACAATCGAATGGAAGGAACAGAGTAATTTCTACATACCCCGTTTGGTTAATCTAGAAATTGCTCAAAATGGAAAATTTCCTGTAGGTAGGCCATGCGCTACATCAGATACAGTCTTAACTGTTCCGGAGGGCGCAAACACACAAGATAGTATCAGGGAAGATTTTTCAACTGAATTCGTGGGTAACTACTCTTAGCCGCGCTATCCTCTTGTTCCATACACTCCTCCTAACTGGGAACGTTTCAGCGGGATGACTAATAAAATCGCCGACCGCGGTGGCCGAGGGGACTGAAGCGCTCCAGTCACGGTCTGCACGGCCACTAAGGTCGGGGGTTCGAATCCCCCCTCGGGCATGGATATTTGTGCCGTCCTTAGGATTAGCTAGTTCGTAAGTAGTTTGCAAGTTTAGGGACTGAATACCCCATAGTTAAGTCCCATAAGCTATACAAACATTTGAATAATTAAATCCACCCTGTAGATTTTGTACAAAATTTTTCTAGACTGGTATGAAACAGTCAATATCAGCCATCGACAGTTTTTAAATGCATTCGGACAACACCTAGTTTCCGAGGTGAATTTATGGTGGCAGATCACTGGGCGTTTGTGCACAGACTTCGCACAGTTGAGCAGGGAATTCCTGACAGAGTACTGGAATCGGGCGTGACAACAGAGAGTTAGGCGTTCTCTAATGAAGGGTGCTGCGTATAATCCGAGTGGGGGAAATCTTTTTTTTTTTTTTTGTGAAGTTTCCGCATTGCGGCACTTGCAACCGCCGATAGAACCTGAGGAGATGATTCCATTAATTTACCACCGGTTGCCGGAATGGGCGAGGAGGCAACTGGCAACTGCTGACAGTACCTATCGTCAGCATAGAGCACTCGCTAGAGATTCTGTCCTGGTTAGACGATTTCCAGGAAGAACGAAACCGCCTCCACGCCACCAGCGGGGGGCAGTATCGTGGTGGAAGTAGTCTACAGAGTACTGGGAATGTTAAGGGGGCCATTCCGGACGGTTAAATAATCAGACCGGGAGAAACGCAGACAACTCTCGACAAAACAACCAATCGGAAAGAAAAATAATGTTCGTGCAATTTAGCAACCCCCAGAGGAAGAAGCGAAACACAAATCACCAGCGGTGCGCTCCTACACAGAACGAGAGCGAAACATCTCAGCAAATGGTTACTACCGCCGAGTTGAGCCCCGGAAACTAGAAACCACGGCTCAGTTACTCTCGCTGGCTGTGTGTAGTTAGATGTGGAGGGAGTCGAATTCTTCTCAGAATTCGTTAGAAGATCTGTTACCTGAGGAATACCATGTGTCAGAACAGGCGTACCAGAAACAGAATTATTGAGGTCTGACAAAGTCGAAAAGAAAATATCTAAGTTTTACCTGTTAAACGTTGGCCCTTACTGAGTAGAGAAGGTATTTGGTGACCATTCTTATGTTGTTGTTGACCCTGAGACCAGTGCAGAGAAAGGAATCCAGAACATCAACAACATTAAGATGTTTATCAGCTAAGTCTTTGTCTCCTATTTATAAATTAGTATCGTCACGTTCTAAGGCGTTCCTTACGAGAGTATTTCTTGTTTCAGTAGCATGACCAGTTAAATCCTCGTAGTTAGGTAGCGACGTGCCTCATGAAAATAGTATGGTGTGGTAATTTTTTTAAAAGGGTCCTGACTTTGAAACATTGTCCTTGCAAAGTTGGTTTAGTACGAGTGATAAACATGAATAACTATATGAATTTTTTAAAAAGAAAGAACTGTATAAACACTTCCTCATTGGCTGAACGTGCCAAGAGTGATCAATGGAAACTCGTTACAACTTCCTAATTAGGTTAAACATTTCTTTACTATTATTTATGTGCAGAGGTAGTCCTGCAGGAATCTTATTTTGTATCAGTGTTTATCATATTATTGATTTTTCTATCATGTGTTTTGAATTTTTCTGTGTTTCTTTAAGTTGTTTATATGTGACGTTTTGGGGAAGTATTCTGTGTCCAGGGCAGACAGCCAATTTCCAAACCAGTACCCTGGAGGGGTAGTTGTAACGCACAGACTTTTTGAGGGCACAGAATGCTTGGCCGCAACGGCTGTGCAAAATAAAATTATACATTTTATTCCGAGCACGGATTCGAGTTGCCAGTAAAATTACTATCTGCCGGATACCAATAACAGACCGGACGGGTCCTTAATTACAAAGTAGCAAAATTAAATAAATTAATTTAGGATGGTTTATTAATTTTCACCAACGAAGGAGCATCACAGAATGATTGCTTACTTAGAGGACAATCGAATGGCAGGGACAGAGTAATTTCTACATTCCCCGTTTGGTTAATCTAGAAATTGCTCAAAATGGAAAATTTCCTGTAGCTGTTAAATTTAAAAGCAACGGGAAGCGACGCCGTGACTGAGGCATACCAGCTTTGTCCCGCAATCCAAACAGGTGTCCCAACCTGAGTGACCGAGACACAGTGCCGCCCGCAAGGGCTAAGCTTCCCCAACGGTTTCTCTCCCCTAACTGTAAGGTTGGCTACAGGGACTACTTTTGAACAGCGGAAGCACACTACGGTGCCGTGCCCGGCGAACAGCCACGCACCGCCATTCGGTTGCAGAGCTTCGAAGTATCCACCTCGTGGACAGTCTAGGGCGATAGTTACCGCCGTATTAGGAAAGTGTGACTTTGAGGACCGTCCACGTCTGTTACAATGATGGGCGACTGGAAGCATCCGTTGCACTTACCATTCAGTTTACAGTAAGGTACGCTTGGCCGTTCAGCCACTGCTCTGATTTTAGTATTATGACTTCATGGCTAGCAAGATTCTCTCTGATTCAACCACTCTCCGCTCTCTCTAGGGACTGAAAATGTATCTGTATAAAATGTGCTTATTTCTTGACTGTTGTTAGTAATTCCTTGACCTACAGCAAGGTGGTTTCATGGCAAAATAGTCTTATTTGTGAAATAATATTAACATGCATCAGGGCTACCTCAAATTCGTCATATCTTTATGAATACAGATTTCACCACAGTTCTGCCTATTTGTTCTGTAACTTTCCTACTGTCCTCTTTTCAATTAATGAATCTTCAATAAGGCGACGAAACACCTGCCAAGAGAAGAAGTCCGACGCCTTTACTGTCCAAGGACAGCAGATCAGCAGGTGAGTGAAACTTAATCCTTTTAGAAAAACTTCACCAGTTACAAACTTTCTAGAAACTGTGACAACAGAAGACAACGATCCCGAAGATCGTTCACCTCCAGCCAGGCACACCACGGCCATGAAGACGACGCCAGAGTGAGAGAGATAGAGTAATGAAGTAGTATCGTCAGATTGGCAGTAGCGGCGTTATTAACGACAGCGGCAGCAGTAGCAGAAGTGAGGCTTTAGTCATGATCAGCCAACGGCAGCGACAGTTGGAGTAAGAAAGAAGAAGGAAGATGGAAGAATCTGGTTGCCAGTACAGCGTTTGGGAAGATCAGGAATAACAGAGGTACGCACCAGGGATGACTGGCCGGAACGATAGGATGCGGTCTGGTCGTAAAAGTCACCTGTGATCTCTGTCCAAGGTTCTGCCACTCGAAGATTTCAGCTTGAATACCGTTGGTTCGACCCCGGAGCCAGGGAGCACATCCTCCTTGCTGCGCCACTACCTCTGGTGTAGCCAGATGCGGACTAAGGTGGGGTCCAAATCTCAAAAGTTACTTTTTTATAGTAATACAAGTGAACGGGAGGCCTCATTTTGTTTTGCCGCCTCCCGGGCTCCAACAGCACCTGTGGTCGTAGCACAACACAACACAAGATGGAAAAATCACACAGCACCGCCACTAGGTAATTCCTCAGAATTCACGGTCTGATAACGCACAGTATTAGTTCCGACGGCAAACGCTGCAAGAAGGAGATACGCCGCCAGCCTCGCCGGAGATCGACGGCCGACGCTGCGAAACGCCTCATCCCCGGCGCGCACCTTCCAGCCGCCGACAATCTCCGAGCCAACTACTTCACAGTAAGAATAATGTTTGGTTTAACTGTTTAATAAATGCATTTTGTGTAAATCCTGTTTCATTTTGCCTCATACCCAAGCCATGGAAAAGATCCCACATCCCATATGTTTGTAAGATTCCTTGTAAATGCTATCCTAACAATGAAATGTTAATTTGTATTTAGAGCTTGCCATTCTGAAAATAGGGCAATGCATTTACAGTTGTTGTTAAGTGTTCGGTATTTAGCAAAGCGGTAGGGTTACTTCATTAGATAACAAAACCCCTCTTCATTAGATGATAGAACCCCCTCTTCATTTGATGTCAGAGGTGTCTCCCTTAAGTGGGGTAGAGGGTAGCGTCTAGAATCCACAATTCACTATTGTGACAAATTAATTATTACATGAAACCTCTCATCTGTGAGTATATCTAAATCGTTAAATGGTAGAATAAACAAATAGTGTGCGGGTAGAAATGTACCTTAAAAGACATTACCTCACATTGCAGGTTGTGGAGGAGATCTGATAGATTAATTATCGTCGAAAGTACAAAGCCAAGATCGCAAAATATTTATTTTATGACGTCCGGTTTCAATGGGCTATGCTAGCATCATGTTGTTGTTGTTGTGGTCTTCAGTCTGGAGAATGGTTTGATGCAGCTTTCCAGAATACCCTATCCTGAGCAAGTCTCTTCATCTCCACATCAGAACGGCAACCTACATCTGTCTGAATCTGCTTACTGTATCCATCTCTTGGTCTTCCTCTGCGGTTTTTACCCCACACACTTCCCTCCAACGCTAAATTCACAATTCCTTGATGTCTAAGAATGTGTCCTACCTATCTATCCCTTGTTTTAGTCAAGGTATGCCAGAAATTTCTTTTCTCCCCAATTCTGTTCAGTACCTCCTCGTTAGTTACGCAATCCACCCACCTAATCTTCAGCATTCTTCTGTAGCACCACATTTCAAAAGCCTCAATCCTCTTCCTGTCCACACTGTTTATTGTCCATGTTTCACTGGCATACAAGGCAACACTCCATACAAATGCCTTCAGAAAGGACTTCCTTAGGCTTAAATCAATATTCGATGTTAACAAATTTCTCTTTTTCAAGAACGCTTTTCTACCCATTGCCATTCTGCATTTTATATCCTCTGTACTGCGACCATCATTTGTTATTTTACTGTCCAAGTAACAAAACTCGTCTAACACCTTCACCTGATTTTCTTAGACTGCACTCCATTACCCTAGTTTTGCTCTTTTTAATGTTCATCTGATATGCACCTTTCAGCACACTGTCCATTCCGTTCAACTGCTCTTCCAGGTCATTTGCTGTCTTTGACAGAAATACTATGTCATCGGCAAAACGCAATGTTTTTAATTCTTCCCCCTGAACTTTAATTCCTTCTCCAAATTTCTCCTTGCTGTCCTTTATAGCTTGCTCAATGTACAAATTGAATAACATTGGAGAAAGACTACAACCCAGTCTTACTCCCTTTCCAACCACCGCATCCCTTTCATGCCCTTCAACTCTGACAACCGCTGTCTGGTTTTTGTACAAGTTGTAAATAACCATACGCTCCCTATATTTTACTCCTGCTTGCTTCAGAACTTGAAAGAGTTTATTCCAATCAACACTGTCAAAAGCCTTCTCCAAATCTACAAAAGCTAGATAAGTAGATTTGCCTTTTCTTAATCTATCTTCTACGATAAGCCGTAAAGTGAGTATTGCCTCCCGTGTTCCTACATTTCTCCTGAACCCAAACTGATCTTCCCCGAGGTCGGCTTCTACCAGCTTTTCCATCCTTCTGTAAATAATTCGTGTTAATATTTTGCAACCATGACTTATTAAACTGATGGTTCTGTAGTTTTCACACCAGTCTGCGCCTGCTTTCTTTCGAATGGGGATTATAACATTTTTCTTAAAGTCTGAGGGTACTTAACCTGTCTCATACATCTTACACACCAGGTGAAACAATTTTGCCATGGCTGGTTCGCCCAGAGACTTCAGTAGCTCCGAGGGAATATCATCTACTCCAGGGGCCTTGTTTCGACTTAGGTCTTTCAGGGCTCTGTCAAATTCTTCTCTCAGTACAGCATCTCCTATTTCATTTTCACCTACATCCTCTTCCCTTCCTACAATACTGTCTCGAAGTTCATTTCCTTTGTAGAGCCCCTCTATATACTCTTTCCACCTTTCAGCTTTCCCTTCTTTGCTGAGAACTGGTTTTCCATCAGTGTCCTTGATATTCATAGAGCTGTTTTTCTTATCTCCAAATGTTTCTTTTATTTTCCTGTAGGCTGTATCTATTTTTCCCCTATTTATACATTCTTTTACATCCTTGCATTTGCCTTCTAGCCACTCCTGCTTAGCCATTTTGTACTTCCTGTCAATCTCATTTCTTAGTCGTCTGTACTCCATTTTGCCTGTTTCATTTAGTGTATTTTTATATTTTCTCCTTTCATCGATTAAATTTAGTATCTCCTGTGATATCCAAGGATTTTTTGTAGGCCTTGCCTTTCTACCTATTTTGTCCTCTGCTGCCTTCACTATTTCATCTCTCAATGCTACCCATTCCTCGTCTACTGTTTTATTTTCCCCCGTTTCTGTCAATTGTTGCCTAAAGCTCCCTCTGAAATTCTTAAGAACTTCAGGTTCCTTCAATTTATCCAGGTCCCATCTCCTTATTTTCCTACCTTTTTGTAGTTTCTTCAGTTTCAGCCTACAGTTCATAACCAACAAGTTATGGTCAGAGTCTATGTCTTCCCCTGGGTATGTTTTACAGTTTAAAACCTGGTTCCGAAATCTATGTCTTACAATTATAAAATCTATCTGGTATCTTCCGGTGTCTCCTGGTCTCTTCCACGTATATAACCTTCTTTTGTGATTCTTAAACCAGGTGTTTGTTATAACTAAATTATGTTCTGTGCAAAATTCTACCAGGCGGCTTCCTCTTTCATTCCATTTGCGCAGACCATATTCACCTACTATCTTCCCTTCCCTTCCTTGTCCTACTACCGAATTCCAGTCTCTCATAATAATTAAGTTTTACTCTCCCTTAATTGTCTGAATAATTTCCTTTAGCTCCTCATATATTTCTTCGATCTCCTCATCATCTGCAGAACTAGTTGGCATATAAACCTGTACTACTGTGGTCGGTGTTGGCTTTGTATCTATCTTGACTACGATAATGCGATCATTGTGTTGCTCATAGTAGTTTACCCGCATTCCTATTTTCTTATTCACTATCAGACCTACTCCCGTAATATCCCCAACTGATTTTGTATTTATAATCCTGTACTCGCCTGACTAGAAATAATGTTCCTCTTTCCACCGAACTTCACTAATCCCCATTATATCTAACTTTAACCTATCCATTTCTCTTTTTAAATTTTCTAGCTTCCCTACCCTATTAAGGGATCTAACATTCCACGCTCCGATCCGTAGAATGCCAGCGTTGTCTTTCCTGATGATCACATCCTCCTGAGTAGTCCCCGCCCGGAGATCCGAATGGGGGACTATTTTACCTCCGGAATATTTTACCCGAAAGGATGCCATCATCATATGTTCATACAGTAGAGCTGCATGACCTCGGGAAAAGTAACGGCTGTAGTCTCCCCTTGCTTTCAGCGGTTCCCAGTAACTGTGTAGCAAAGCCACATTAGCTGATGTTACAAGGCCAGCTCAGTCAATCATCCAGACTGTTGCCGCTGTAACTACTGAAAAGGCTGCTGCCCCTCTTCAGGAACCACACGTTTGTCTGGTCTCTCCACAGATACCCCTCCGCTGTGGTTGCACCTACGGCGCGGCTATCTGTATCGTTGAGGCACGCAAGCCACCCCACCTCGGCAATGTCTGTGGTTCATGGGAGTGGGCTACCATCATATGGTCATATAAAATTATACAAGATGGTCATCTTACGTTAGTTAAAAATGGAGGTTAAATAGTACGTGCAACATAGCACTTAGTTGAAATATAAAATACGGACATTAGGCGTCTTCTTTGATTTAACAAAGGCGTTTGATTGTGTTGATCACAAAATATTGTTGCAGAAGTTGGGACATTATGGAATACGAGGAGTAGCTCACAACTGGTTCACCTCTTACTTTAATAATAGACAACAAAAGGTAATTCTCCCCAGTGTTGAAAATGGCTATGACGTACAATCGCAATGGGGCACAGATAAGTGTGGGGTGCCCCAGGGTTCTGTTTTGGGACCATTGCTTTTTCTTATTTACATAAATGATATGCCTTCGAGTATAACAGGTGATTGTAAAATATTTTTGTTTGCTGATGATACCAGCTTGGTAGTGAAGGATGTTGTTCGTAATATCGACACAGTATCAAATAACGCAGTTCAAGAGACAAGTTCATGGCTTGTAGATAACAAGTTGATGTTAAATTACAGTAAAACTCAGTTTTTACAATTTCTAAGACATAATTTGACGAAAACTGACATTTTGATTACACATAATGGGCATATGATAAGTGAGACTGAACAGTTTAAATTTCTAGGTGTTCAGATAGACAGTAAGCTGTCTTGGAAAGCCAATGTTCAGAAGCTTGTTCCAAAACTAAATTCTGCTTTATTTACCATTAGAACAATATCTGAAATAAGTTATTTGTCAACACGAAAAGTAGTCTACTACGCTTACTTTCACTCACTTATGACGTACGGCGTTATTTTTTGGGGTAACTCGACTGAAACGAAACGGATATTTTTGGCTCAGAAACTGGCGGTTCGTGCAATATGTGGTGTAACTTCACGAACTTCATGTCGACCCCTTTTCAGTAGTCTGGGAATTTTGACACTGGCATCACAATACGTTTTTTTCTTTAATGTCGTTTGTTGTTAATAATATCAGCTTATTCCCACGACTTAATAGCTTTCACTCTGTGAATACTAGACAGAAGTAGAATCTACATTTTCATCACACCACCTTGACACTTATACAGAAAGGTGTGCAGTATTTTGCAGCATCCATTTTCAATAAGCTGCCACAAGAACTAAAGAATCTTAGCACTAGCCCACACACTTTCAAATCTAATTTGAAGAGTTACTTCATGGCTCACTCCTTTTATTCTGTCGAGGAACTCATAGAAAAATTAAGTAATTGAGCTAATTCATTTTTTTCTTTATTGATTCTTTTCACTCAGTCTTAAGAGTGTCGTGTGCATAGGACTACTTAACAATTTTCAAAAAAAAAAAAAAAAAAAAAAAAAAAAAAAAAAAAAAAAAAAAAAAAAAATTCAAATGTTTGTTAAGCTTAAGGGACTTAACTACGGGGTCATCAGTCCCTAAACTTACAAACTACTTATGAACTACTTACAACTAAGGACGGCACAAATATCCATGCCCGAGGGGGGATTCGAACCCCCGACCGTAGTGGCCGTGCAGACCGTGACTGAAGCGCCTCAGTCCTCTCGGCCACCGCGGCCGGCTAACAATTTTCTATTACCATTCTTGTGTTAAACTTCATGTATTTACTTGTTCCATGAGCATGGAGTCCTACTCCTCAATTAGGTCCTGCGGAACAGAAAACCATATTATTATTATTACATCAGTTGAAACATTGTCGCGTTGAAATGGAAGCAGGCTTAATAACTGAACACAGCCCTTATACTACGAACTTAACATACACGCAGCACTAACTGCCTCTCGGGCAGTGTGCTCTGCTATTTATAGACAGACAGACTGTACCAGAAATTAGAAGAACTGTTAACATAAGAAACAAGTAGAATTTACAAAATGTTCAAATGTTTGTAAAGCTTATGGGACTTAACTACGGGGTTATCAGTCCCTAAACTTACAAACTACTTATGAACTACTTACGAATTAGGACGGCACAAATATCCATGCCCGAGGGGGGATTCGAACCCCCGACCGTAGTGGCCGTGCTGACCGTGACTGCAGCGCCTCAGTCACCTCGGCCACCGCGGCCGGCTAGAATTTACAAGTGAATATAAGAAAGACGTAGAACATTCTGGAATTGTTAATTACAAAAAAATAAATTTTTGCCGTTGGGCGTGATTGAACCGGTGACCTTCAGCACCGCAGTCGGTGCCGCTATCCCCTGCGCCACGACGGCAGTTTTTTTTTTTGGGGAGGGGGGCTCCCTTCTCCCCTTACAACCCATCCATGCTCTCACCTTTCTCGTCTTATTCGGCTAGCTTCTTTGCTATGGTTTGTTACAAAATATGTATATGTTTCCTCTTTTATGTGTGGTTTCTTGCAGACTGACTTCTCGTTTCTGTGCTGCTTTAGCAGTGCATTCCACAATCTAAGTGCGATTGTTTTTGTCCTATTCTTATTGAAGGACTGTCTAGGTAGTATCCGCTCGTAACTTTGTGAACGCCTAACAACACTATTTTTAATTTGTTAGTGTAACTCATCCATTGTGAAGTTGAAAAGAAAATAATGTATGTTAAATAAAGAAATGCCTCTTCAGTGGCTAACTTAACAACAAAATAATTCATAAAAGAAAATGTAGGTCATCAAAAGTAAATGTAGCAATTTCTACTAACATCGAATTTCCAAATATGTTGGCTTTCATTCGTAATGTATTTTCCTGTCCCTGATACTTGATCGGGCATTTGGCGACTAATGGAGGTGCTCATCATGTGTTCATGTCAAGTTACGTTCTTCGGTAGCTGCATCGCTGTTTCAGGGTTCTGCTGAGGCCTTCACGGCTACCGTAGCGGCCACGGGGCCCACGAAGCCCTCACCGTTCCTCACCCTCAGCAGCTGTTCCCTACTTTAGCATGCATTTTTTATTTTACCTTATCCCACTCCCTGTCTCTCGAACAATGCTTTTAATCTATTTCCAAAGCGTTGTTGATGGCTTTTCCTCCTATGTTCTTTGTAATATTCTGTATGTAAATACTGGTCATATTCCAGAATAGTATCTTCGCCTCTGTTGTGAATGACATAGTTGATGTAGTGGCCAGTCAGCCATAGAATAGCATTATTCTTCTGTTCGGGATAAGAGACATTTTGTGGTAGAAGTATATCATTTATTGTGATTTCACTACCATCAGTGCCTTTTATAAAGGCAATCTGTTTCTTCACGTCATCCCAAATATTTTTGTTTCCTTCACAGACAAAACGGTGTTTTATTGTGTCTGCTGCTGGACATTGCTGACAGACGTTGGTATTGCTTTTCCAAATATTACACAGTCTGTCATTTGTACAGATGATATTATTTACGACCTTATAGCATGCTGTCTGAAGGTAATATTTTATTATGAATGTTTTTACAAATCGACTTCCAATTTTGATTTGGATTCATTTGTTCCATTTTCTTTCGATTTTCTTTCGTTTTAAGATCGTCCATATGTACTTGCAGGTTCGTTTACGTTTATCTTCCATGATACGATGCAGGTAACTTATCTCTCGGTAGAAGCACCGAATGTGCTTCAACTTAGAATTTATTCTATTTATATTGACAGGTGGTTGCAAGCTTTCGGGTTTTACGGCATTAAATAGGCCGGATGTGACACTGTTTGGATAAGCTTCTATAATCTGAAGAGTTCGTTTAATGAAAAGTGCTGTAGCCTTACGACGGATGTCAGTGAGTTCTAGGCCTCCCTCTTCAGTCTTCAGTGTTATCGTAGTGACGGCCACCCTAAAGATCTCACCTTGCCAAATATATCGGCAAAGTGTAGTCATGATATTTTTCGATTTGTCTATTGTTATGGGGAATATTTGTCCCACGTATATTGCCTTCGAGAGAACAGCAAAGTTTATGATTTTAATTTTCTGAATCAGGTTTAAATGTCTAATTCGGTTTAGTACTAGGGCACCTCGAATATTTGCTGATGTCTTCCTCCAATTGATAGTTATCGTCTTTAAAGGATATCTGTAGACTGTTATACCTAAGGCTGTGTGATGGTCCACTGATTGCGCCCACTCTAGTCTAACATTTGTAAAACCGCTAAGATTTAAGAACGAGCGCTTCGTCTCGTTTATTTTGGCTCCTGTAGCACTGTAGTAGAGCCGAACGAGTTTCGTCAGCATTTCTACATCCTCTGAACTTTTTCCAAGTACACCAACAGCATCAGCGTAAGCATTAGTTGCACGACTTTCGCCTAATATAGTTATACTCTCTAGCTCATTGTTAAGCCTTCGTAAGAAGGGTTCCAGGGCAACAATGTATAATAACATTGACAATGGACTGCCTTGAGGGACACCATTTTTTATCTCTATTGTTATGGTATAATGGCTATTGATTAAAATTTTTGTTTTTATTCCTTTCAAAAGATTCCTTAAAACAACCAAGTAATTTTCTTGAAAACCCACGTATTTCATTGTTTGGAACAAATATTCGTGGTTCACCCTGTCGAAGGCTTTCGAAAAATCTATAAAAGCCATGCCTGCCCTGGGGCCCTATTCTGTATCTTTTCGGCGCCCCAGAGTTCGGTTCGGTCAGAGAGCGCACCGAGGGGTCGAGTTATCGAAGCAGCTCTGTTAGTTCATTCTGTATGCCTTTCGGTGGCGTTTCGGTACGCCTTTCTGGACACCGTAGCTCACGGTGGCGCTGTTGCCAGATCCGCTGGCATCAGCCAATCAGAAGTGCCTGACTGCTTCTCCGCGCATGCGCACTGCTGGCGAGCAGCGGGAACGGCAGCCGTGGCCGGCGTTCACTGCGTTTCCTACCGTGAGAGACAGCCCAAAAAATGTAAAAAATGAAAGTCGTGTATTTCATAATCTGGCGACATAACACGACAGTGTGTTCCGAGAACTACCTACTGACACTTTTTAAAAATTTAATTAAAACTTTTTGTCACTGAAAAAAGAGAATATTTAAACTTTTCATAAAAGTTGTTTATTCACGCTACTCTATGTTTATCACACCGTATCTCCTAAACTAAGCGTCGCACAGCAAAATAATTTTATTATTGCCTTTATTGCTATATGTTGTCGATGTCTGCAAACTTTCCAGCCAATATATTCAGTGATAGTGAAGTAATAAATTAAAATCCCACGTCTGGCGCAGAACTTTTACCAAACCAACGTCCAAAATGTAGTAAGCGACAAACTTTTTCTCTTTACATTTTTTTTGTGGGGGTGTAAGCGAGACAAAGTTTCGGAAAGGTTTGAATTTATTTTTGCCGTTTGTTGGAAAACGTTAGGTGCTACCGTTTGTCCTAGACGAGAGCAGAATTGTGCGGTTCATTGGCGCGGCGCGAGTTCAACGCGCTGGGAGGGAAGACGCGGCGTTAGCAGCAGAGAGAGCGCAGTGCTAGCAGTGAAAAACTTCTTATTTTGGCACTACGGAAGTACATGGAAGTTTCGGGAAACGAAAAGGATTGCATATTAGTCGAGACAGCTCTTACAAGCGTCAATGGTTTTATACTGAAGAAAGACCGTACAATATTTTAATAACAAAACAGTTGTTTGCCGATGCGGGAAAGCTAAAGGATTTTTTTTTAGATTCACTTATAACCAGTTTTAGTATTTTCTGTCGTTACTTGGACAAAACCTGAAACGTCAGGTTTGATTCCATCTTGAATCCAAGTGCTCAGTGGCTGTTAACATATACGGATGTTGAAGAGCAGTCGCAAATATTTCTTTACTGTCGCAAAATTTGATTTTGGTCGCTGTCAGACTCTCATCAGTGCTTAAAACATAGTTTGAAACGTACAAAAATTTTCAGTCTTCACATTGAAGATTATGTGATCGTCAACATGAAGGCTGAAAACTTTTCTTTGTTTCAAACTGCGTTTCAAGCATTGAGAGTAGTCACACATGAATTATTTGTAACAAGATTAAAAAAGTAAATGAATAAAAATAAAAGTCTACGTTTGTTTCACTCACAGAAATTTCATCTTTTGTTTTATAATAAGAGTGAACCCTGATGTATAAGAAACTACTGCTGGCACTCGCTCTTATATGTACATGCTAAAGAATATTGCAGATCATGCTTCTCTTACACGACTAGAAAAGTGTTCCAAACAAGATGACTGGTGAAAAAATATTTTGCACCAGGAAGGATTCGAACCTAAAACACTTACGATAGCAGGTTGTCGCCTTAACCGCTAGACCACAGCGTCTACAAGAGTGGCCAGTCTTTGTTTCCATTCACTTCTTTGCGGAATGATTATCGGTTATTTATACTGCTGCTAATTTGTATGATTTCCACTATCTAACTTCACAAACTTCCTTTCCATTTTAACTTAAACGATGTAAGAGTGTTTTCTGTAAGTAATAAATACTCAGTTTGTACGGAAAACTACTGTAAAACACTACTAAGTACCGTTCAGATACGTCGGTAACGTGCTTGTTGGCACAACAGGTCTTAAGATTGCGGTGAAAATGGCTCATTTTATGAAGATTTTCAATGCGGTGGAGTATCTGGAGTGCATATTTGAGTAATTCTCACGTAAAAATACGAAAATTTGCCATATACGACGCGACAGCTTTGCGAACGGCGAAAACGAAGGTGACGCCGTATTTGATGGATTTCGTATTTACACTTCCGTAATATGAGAGTTTGCAAGATAAATGAAACGGCGCATTAAAGACATTACCGAGACGCGTATTTTAAGATAAAGTTTATTGCAATAGAGTTTACAGAAGTGCTATATCGTTATATTAAACTCTAGAACGCTAGCAATTTTAACGTAATATTTTGATAATATCTGTAGACAACCTTGAAAATTAATGTTTTAAAGTTACTTATTACTTAAAAAACAACAGATGTATCATTATCGGAATTTAAAACGACACAGCATTGCTAAAATAATAATTTATCTTCGCAATCCAAGCCCACCGAAACGAACCAAACGGCCTCACCGAAACCTCAGCGGCTTTCGGTGCAGCGCTCGAAATTTCGGTGGCCGTTTCGGGCGGTAGCAGGCCACAGAAACGTACAGAATAACCATTTTCGCTACCGAACCGAAATTGGCGTAACCGCCGAGTAAAACACACCGAACCGAACGGTACGAAAGATACAGAATAGGGCCCCTGCCCAAGGTTGTAGAAAAAATTCCGATGATGTCCCTGTACACGGACACTGTCTTAAAAATACTCCTACTAGGAAGACATGTTTAATGTTGCCCAATTATTTTATCCCAGACAGGTCGAAGTCTTTGTTTCATTGCCCTAGCTATGATTTTGTAATCACAGTTCATTAAACAAATTGGCCTCATTTGTGTCAGTACTTTTACTTCTCTGTTCCTTCCTTTAGGCAACAGTACAGTAACGCTCTCTTTCATTTCGTCAGAAACATGCGCTCCATGTAACGCTTCATTAATGACATCTGTGAATTTGTTGCCTATGATGTGCCAATAAGTTGGATAAAACTCTAAGGGTAAACCCTCTGGACCTGGCGATTTTTTGACAGGTGCATTTTTTAGTATGTCTAGAACGTCGTCGCACGTTATTTCACTTTTGAGGCCTCTATTTTGTTCCTCAGTTACTTTGTTCTCGATGCCACTGTCTCGGAATAATGCCGTTGCGTCAGACGGTGTGTAGTGGTCTGCACTGTATAACAAGTTGTAAAATCGTTTAAAATATCTTTTTGTTACTCTAAAATCTCGTGGTCTTTAGTGCAGAGTTTCGCTATAAAAGTTCTCCTATTTTCTTCGTGTTGAATTAGGTGGTAAATTGATGCAGTTTCTTCTTCCACCGTAGTTCGCACACACAATTTTATTCTAAGTCCTTCCATTTGTTTCCTTTTTAGACTGATCAGGGTAGCCTTTACTTTATTGATGTTGATTCTGACTTCCTCTGACACTGGCATCTCATAGAGATCCCTCAAACAAGAGTAATGAAATTCTACAGTGTCTCTAAACCACCTAGCTCTTTCGTGTCCGTATGACATTAGTGTTGATCTTAGTTTCCGTTTTGCACGAAGTGTCCACCAATCTATACTGGATCTATATTTGTGAGTCTGTCTTAAAGACGTCTGCCAAGATTCGTCTATTTGCTCAGCTAAAGCAGTTTCAGGAAGCATGTCAATGTTTAGTTTCCATAAAGGCCGGCCCCAGTATGTCAAAAAATCTTCAAATGTCTGTAAATCTATCGGACCAAACTGCGTCTTCATCAGTCCGTAGCTTACAAACTACTTAAACCTAGGTAAACTAACCTAAGGACAACACACACACTCATGCCCCAGGGAGGACTCGAACCTCCACGGCGAGCAGCCACACGCTCCGCAGCGAGGCGCTTTAGACCGCTCGGCTACTTCACCGCGGCCCCAGTATGTCTTCTGCTTCGTGAGTCCGATGCTACACCTCACTGCTAAATTACTGGAAAATGTGGTGGGTAGTACTTCGACTGCACTGATGTTAGGCCCAAAATTTGAAGAAACATATATCCCATCAACCCTGCTTTGCGCTTTGTTGCTGCAGTACGTAAATTTGACAGACGTTTGGTGTTTTAATTCCCATACGTCCTTCCACTGCAAATTTTCCACGAGGCTCATTTGTTCTTTGGAGACATTGAAATTCGGTTGTTGATCCTTTCTGTTTATGACACAGTTCCAATCTCCGCCAATGATAACGTCGGCGGGATTGTCTTTCAGTAAAAATACGATATCATTTTTTTTAATTAGCCCTATCATGGCGAGCATTGGTTCCGGATGGTAAATATACATTGTTGACAGTAATGTTTAAAATCTTGCACCTTATGCCTCTCCCGGAGTCTAAAAAACACGTATCGGTGACTTCGATTCCATCCTTGACTAGTATGGCAGTGCCACATGCTCTTTCTGGGGCTACATTTAAAATTTCTTTGTATCCCGCGATGTCTGAGCGGGTAAAAAGTACTTCCTGTAATAACGCAACATCTGTATCCGATTGGTAGAGTAAGTCTTTAAGGGCAGCGATTTTGGTATTACTTAGTATCCCGTTCACATTTAAGGTCGTAATGTGATAAGTTTGCTGCATTTTAAGTGGCGGTTGCGACAATCGGATTATATTCGAGGAGTACTCCTATTCAATACTCTTTTCTCTGAAATTTTCACATACTTCCGTCATTGTACTATTTCAGTTGGCCTTTTCATTTATTGCTTCCGTAAGGAAGTCATCTTGTTCTCTGTCGTCTGCCCAAGAGGAGAGACATGCGGGAGAACGATTATCTACAGCAATGGATGAATTGTCCGTTCCTGTTGGTCCTTGTCTGGTCGTGTCGGCGTCTTCGAACACTCTGGTATCCACGTTCAGTCTGTCGTCGATTCTCCCCAGTGAATCTCCCTTACCCGCCTTTGCGTTTTCTCTGACGGTACGTAGCCTCTCCCTTAAGGGAGGAGCCAAGGTTTCCGCATTATGATGAGCCAGTCTCCTCTTTTTGTTGCGTTTCCGGGTTTTCCTGGGCGACCTGGACCACCCTGGAGATGTTTCTGGCGACTTCTCGGAAGAATCCGGTGATGAAGCCACTGATAGAGGATTTTCCTTTAATTCGGTATAATCACTGAATTCGATTGTGGCACACTATCCCATTTGTGTACTAATCTCTTGAGCACTCGATGGGGAGTCACATCTGTAGTCCTCTATTTGGTTTTCAATGGTGCTGCTGTTCGCATTTCCGTCATCATTATCTTCGTCATTCAAAGGACTCTCTGGAACTTCTGAGCGGCCCCCATTTCCTAATCCTTCTTTTTCATGGATGGAAATTACTGTGGACTGAGGGTCAGATTTTCCAAAATTATCGCTTGCAGGTTTCGTTTCTGTAGAAGATACAGGGAAAACACTCGGTTCATTTACCGGGAGTGTGGAGGGACCTGCTTCGAAAACATTTTCTTTGTCGTTTTGGTGTTCTACAATTACTTGATTTGCGACCTGTGGGGGAACTATTCGATTCTCCATAGCATCACACACATCCATGTTGCTTGAGCTACTGTCCTGGACCACAGATGACTCTCCCTGCTCTACTAGTTCCTGATCCATCGGTCTTCTCGGCGAAGCGGCAGCAGCGTACGTTAACTTCATCCGTACTGCAGGCCCTGTAGTAGTACCCTCGGCAGTAGATAGTTGCGGGACTCTCCGTCTACTGCATTCAGCACGAATGTGCTCAGTGGAGTTACACAGAGCGCATGTCCTCGGCTGATCATAATAGATAACGAGGGCCCTATACCCACAAATGTTTACGAAAGATGGAATGTGTCTCTGCAGCTCTATTTTAATCTGGCGGACACCATTCAAGACACGAAACATGTGAGGTTAGGACCACTTTTCCGCACCATTTGATATCATTCTACCATACCATTCCAGCAAATGATACGACAAAGTCACTAATTGCGCCGTTAGAATGATGAAACTTCATTGTTCCCCCACATTTTTCGAAAATTGACGCACATAAATCACACACAGCTCGACAGCTTTACATAAGCAGCAGGACTCACAATCGACAAATGTACACCTACAATATCATCTGGATTTATCATCACTTTTTCAAAGAGCCACGTTCTAATCTCCATAGCTTTAGGACGAATGAAACTTCGGTCAAATATGAACTTCACTCTGTCTTTCCTTTGCTAAGTTTGAGTACTCATGTTGTCTTTTCAAATCGCTAAGTAAATAATATAGTGTTAGCAGCGACTAACCCGGAGCGCAGGTAAACAGCCTTGTTGGCAGCGAGGCGTTCGTCCGGGGCAGTCACAAGTCCGTCCCGCAAGGCGGAAAACTCACGAATGCATTCGGTTTACATGGTGTCTCGCGGCATTGCTCCCTCTTCTGGAAAAACAGCGACCCGCTGTTATGTTCCCTGTCGAGCTAGCTGCAATGTCCTGGATCTTGACCTTGTCATGGGTCCTCTGTATGGCAGTTCAAGAGAATCCTTCCCTTCTCCATGATTATCGACGACAGACGTTCCTGTCGTGGCTTCATCAGTAACATTACCGTCCTTAGAGTCCTTGAACAAGAAGCCATTGTCGCCTGTCTGCTTTTCAGGATCGTAGTAAGGCTTCATGCGCAGGACGTGACAATGTCTCTTCGTTTTTGTTGTTTCGACGACGGTTCGTAATCCTCAACTTCGTATGTGACGTCCGACAGGCGTCGTATGACACGATACGGGCCAAAGTGTCGCTTCAATAACTTTTCTGACAGTCCAACCTTCCGTACAGGGGTAAAAATCCATACCAGATCTCCTGGGCTGTACACAACAGGTCGGCTCTTGTCGTTGTACCGCTGACGGTCCTTCTCCTGGGTGTCCAGTGTCCGTATGCGAGCCAGCTGTCTTGCTTCTTCGACCCTGGTGATGAGCTGTTTAACATAATCATCCTGAGTGTCGCCCGGTTGGAACGGGAACAGCGTATCCATTGTCGTCTCATCTTCACGGCCATGGAGCAGGAAAAACGGCATGAAGCCTGTGGTGTCTTGTCTTGCGGTATTGTAAACAAATTTCACGACTGGCAGAATTGTATCCTAATCCTTCTGCTCAACATCGACGTACATCGACAGCATATCGGCTAACGCCTTGTTAAAATGTTCTGTAAGACCATTTGTCTGAGGATCGTATGCAGTTGTCATTCTGTGGACACAGTCGCACCGTGACATTACCTCTGATACTAGTTTTGACTGGAATACTTTTCCACGATCAGATATCATCACACGTGGTGCTCCATGCTTCAAAATAACGTCTTCTACAAGGAATTTTGCGATCTCTGGAGCTTCTTCAGTTGGCACAGGTTTGGTGACAGCGTAGCGTGTGAGGTAGTCAGTGCAGACTATTATCCAACCGTTACCCGTTGTCGACATCGGAAACCTCCCTAAAAGATCAATCCCAACTCGGTGGAATGGAGCTGCTGCCGGCGGAATAGGTACGAGATGTCCTGGAGGTAATTGCGGCACATGCTTCCGTCGCTGGCACTCTTTACAATGACTCACATAGTGCTTGACAGATCGGTAGAGACCTTTCCAGTAATATCTGCGTCTGATTCTGTCTAGGGTCTTCACGAATCACAGATGACCGGATATGGGAGCATCGTGGAAATATTTGAGAATAGCTGGCTGGAGATGAGCTGGAACGACCAGTAGCCATTTGGGGCCCAGTGGATCGTAGTTGCTCCTATACAATGTTCCGTTTATCAGTTGGAACTCTCCGTTGGTCGGTTCTTCTTTCTCCAAGGCCTCTATCGTTCTTAATAGTGCTGGATCTTTCCTCTGTTCAGCCGTAACGTCATCTAATTCAGTGAGGGCTGAAATTTTATTCATGCTGTTGTGTTCCACTAATGGATTCCTCGAAAGGCAGTCGTCATCCTTGTGTTTGCGCCCGTTCTTGAATACCGCTGTGACATCGTACTCTTGGAGTCTTAGTGCCCATCTTGCTAGTCGACCTGATGGATCCTTCAAGCTAGTCAGCCAACACCACGGTGACAGACATAAATACATAAATACGGCCGGAACTTGTTGATAGCCCAGATAACTGCGAGACATTCTTTCTCAGTTGTAGAGTAGTTTATCTCGGACTTTGAGAGTACTCTTGATGCATAGGCAATCACTTTTTCAGCACATTCCTGAATTTGTACAAGCAATGCACCAATCCCGTAACCACTGGCGTCTGTGTGAAGTTCTGTTTCCACATACTCATCGTACAAGGCTAGCACTGGTGCGGAAGTTAGAGCCTCCTTGAGTGCCCGGAAAGCTCTTTCTTTTATCTCATCACAGTAAAACTTGGCGTCTCCCGGCAGAAGTTCTTGTAATGGACGTGCCTTGTTACAGAATCCTTTTATAAAACGTCGGTAGTATGATCACAGCCCGAAAAAACTTCTCACAGCACGAATGTGCTGAGGAGTTGGAAATTCTGTGACTGCCCTTACTTTATCTGGATCAGGACGGACACCATCTCCGTTGACTAGGTGCCCCAGGATTTTTATCTCTTTCGCGACGAAGAGGCACTTCTTTGGATTGAGGCGGAGACCTGCATCCTGAACACACTTCAACGCAGTTGACAGGCGACTCAGATGTTCTTCAAATGTTTTCGAGAAAACGACAATGTCGTCTAAATAGCAAAGACACGTCGTCCACTTAAGGTGTCGAAGCAAGTTGTCCATCATGCGTTCGAATGTGGCCGGAGCATTACATAATCCAAATGGCATTACTTTAAATTCATAGAGGCCGTCAGGTGTAATAAAAGCCGTCTTTTCCCTGTCAGCTTCGTCAAATTCGATTTGCCAGTAACCTGTCTGCATGTCCATAGTTGAGAAGTATGTAGCTCCTTTCGAGCAGTCTAAGGTGTCGTCAATGCGCGGCAGTGGGTAGACATCGTTCTTTGTGATTTTGTTCAGCCGCCATCCTTCTTCTTTACAAGGACCACCGGAGACGACCAAGGACTCTCCGAAGGTTGAATAGTGTCTTCGCGCAACATCTTCTCCACTTCCTCCCGAATTATCCGTCTTTCAGCTGTCGACACTCTACACGAACGCTGGCTAATTGGTGGATGATCCCCAGTATTGATACGATGCCTTATCGTGGACCGTTTCGTCTGACTTTTTCCCTGCTGCGGTGTGAATGCATCCGAAAATTGACGTAGTACAGCTAACACCCGCTGGCGTTGTTCCTTGGTCAGTCCGGGCCATATTGGCAGTTACACGGTTGTTTCCTCCAGCGTGTTGTCTGTACTAACAGCAGAGCATGGGTCTTCGTTGATGACGTTGAGCTCACCGTCGTGGATTGGTTCAGCTGTCCTGATACACATTCCGTTGGCAATAAGTTGCGACTGCTCGTGACAATTAGTGATCCAAAGCTCTCCTCGACCTCCGGTAATGCTTATGATAACCGCTGGTATGTAAATTTCTTTGGTGAGGCTGATAAACTTTACTGTCAACAAGCACTTCACAGTTTAATTGCACATCTGTATTTGTGACTGCAACTCTTCTCACCATCAACGGCGGGATCGTCACATTGTCAACGGCAAATAACTTCCCAGAAAATACTGTAATACGTGCACCCGTCAGAACAACTTCTTCAATCTGCAACTCAGATCTTCCACAGTCAATGATAGCTTGCGATGCCTGAAGGAAGTCTCATCCGAGGATGACATTGTGACTACATACAGAAAAAGACGCTCCTGAATCAACAAGTGCCCGGACAGGTTGGCCGTCGATTATGACGTCGATGAGATTTCCCGACATCTTAGCGACTGTCGTCCATGGAGGATTTTCATCTGCGGCGGCCTCACCTCCGTAGATGGTCGCATCTCTTAGTTTTCCTGGGCGTGGCGGCTAGGGGAGCGGCTGGTACCTCTGCACGGCGACGGTGAACGGCTGCGGCGCGTCGGGGAGCGACTTCGTCCAGGGTACGGCGATGGGCTTCTTCCTATAGGTCAACTGAACTCAGCAGGTGACTGCCTGGGATAGAACTGTTTGACGGCTGACGTCTTGCGGCAAAATAATCGCCGAATACTCGCCTTCTCTCTCTGCAGTAGCGTACGACATGTCCAGGACGCTCACAGTGGAAACACAGTGGTGTGTTGTCTTCAGTCCTCCAGACGTCTGTTCTTCTGCGGGGTGTCATAGTTGCCGGGGAAGTTGGTTGTGGCCGCGTCGGCCGGTTCATGGGCTGCCGTTTGGCGGCTGCAGCGTAAGTCGTAGCAGGGCGACGCCGACGTGACTCGGGTGCGATTGTCGGGGCAGACAGGAGCTATTGCCTGAAATACCTCTACCTCAGCGGCGTCGGCTCCCTCGTCACTTACAGGGCTTACATACATGGCTATGATCTGATGCTCGCTCGGTCTAATAGTCCCGGCTGCCATAAATTGTTGTAATTCTTCTCTCACAATTTGTCGTATGAGAGAAACGAAGTCACGCTAATCTTCCACAACGGCCATAGGGACTACATTAGGGAGTCTGTCATAATTCTTTCGTCCAAGCCACCTTTGTTGCATCTCTTCAATACGCTGGCACCATTTAATGAACTCTTCCGTCGTAGTGACGTCTTTTATCAGAAGGGCTTGTTACATGTCTTCTGCAATACCCTTCTCCAGGTTCGTGATTTTGTCGGCCTCAGTCATATTCGGAGTGACTATGTTACACAGGGCCAAAACATTCTGTATGTACGACTGTGTCGCTCACCATGTCGTTGGGCCCGGTTATTCAGTTGTTCTTCCGCTGAGCGGATTTGTCGCTGGCGGTCACCAAACGTCTTCCTGAGTTCCGTCTGGAACGTTTCCCAGTCATTCAACTTGTCTTCGTTGTTTTCAAACCATTACTGGGCTGTTACGTCCAGCTAGAAATAAACGTTGGCCAAGCACATCGTATGATCCCACCTGTTGTACTTGGCGACTCGGTCGAACCCTTTTAGCCATTTGTTGGGGTCCTGTCCAGCGTCTCCAGAGAACACCGACGGGTGCCTGATGTGCAGCTGGCTTACCGATGGTTTCGTGTCCCTGGTTCTTCTGATGATACGGACTTTTGGAAGGGTGTACTCGGTGTACCCTTTGTATTCCGGTTACAGTCCGTGTAAGCGACGGCTTTTACGTTGCCTAATCGGAGACACGGTGATGCAGCTGTTGCACAGGATACCCGGCGCCTCCACCAAACAATGTCGCGTTTAAATCGAAGCAGGCTTAACAACTTAACACAGCACTTATACTGAAAGCAAGTTTATTGCGAACTTAAACTACACGCAGCACTAACTGCCTTTATGGCAGAGTGCTCTGCTATTTATACACAGACAGAATGTACCAGAAATTAGAAGAACAGTTAACATAAGAAACAAGTAGAATTAGAAGTGAACATAAGAAAGACGTAGAACATTCTGGAATTGTTAATTACAAAGAAATAAATTTTTGCCGTTGGGCGGGATTGAACCGGCGACCTTCAGCACCACAGTCGGTGACGCTATCCCCTACACCACACCGCAACATCAATAACATGTAAGAGTCTCTAGGGATACAGCCATACATGTCACCACTTGAGCTGTTTTGTACTTCACTGATGACGCGCCGATCAGTAATATAATCCACAAAACCATCTACAACTCATATTTTCTTCTCTTCTTATTGTACGAATTTTAGAGTGTAGTTGGTTACAGAACTACAATAGGATCTATGATTGAGGAGCACTCCCTTGGGGGAATTCACTACAGAAAAAGTAATAAACCGTTCTAAAATAGTACATGGTAGAGTCTTAATATTCAAATGTGGTCAAATCCTGTATTCTAAAACGAACTGCTAGTAAGTCGGTGCCATTCACTGTTATTTCGCAAAGATTGGCAGCCATGACACCTCCGACTTCAACCGACACTAACGGTAGCAGGGTCCATGTCTTAGTGGACAAGCACTAGACCTTTGTTATGTTTGTGTTATGAGGTGGGAATAATTCTTGGATTTTACTTCGTGCATTTGAGACTTGTTGGACATGGTTCAAAAAGTTAAGAGTCGAAAATCATTCATTCATCTAAAATATTATATGCAATAGAACGTCGATTAACCAAAGTAATTGGGAGACATGGATGTTCGTAAAATCGGTTTATTCGGATGATCGAATTGTACACTTATATTGGCCAAAAAGAAGTACTGTACAGTACATGTATTTATACAGTATTTGGAGGCGCGCGATCCCTCACACTGCGCTGAGCGACACGCCGCAACACTTGGAAGGCGCAGCTGTTGCTGTGAGCAGCTTTGATGCTGCCGGTACTTCTGCCGACTGAAGTGTGCCGACACAGCGACTGGCGGCTTGGCGCCACCGAGTGAAGGCCCCATTAGGAAGCAATGTTCCGCCACCCTGTGGCCCAGTGCGGCTACTGTGGGAAGCTTTGTTTGAGGGGAGCGGGATGTGATGGACAGTAGGGTGGGATAGTAAAAAAATAAATAAATATATAAAAATAAAAAACACTAAACAATTCGACGCTCTACTGAAACTTTTTTCGAATGTCGCTCACGGAGGCCGAGGGGCCCCTTGAGTTCAGGGGCTCCAGGGCAATGCCCCACCTAGCCGTATGGCAACAGAGATGTAAACACAGTTATAGACTATTTTTCAAGATATGTAGAAATGGTTGATATGCCAAAGCAACAGGCAGCAATGACTGTACATGCTTTGTGCAATAAATGAATATTGAAATTCTAGGTACCTGAGATGATAAAAACGGATCTGGGAACCAACATTATGTTAGGTTTATTTAAGGAGCTGTGTCTCCTATTTTGTGTAACGAAATTGAGGAGCTGTCCCTTGCATCCACAAGTTAAAAGGGAGGATGGAAAGAGTCAGTAAGACTATAGGGAAAATGCTAGGACACTATGCGGACACGCACCATACCAACGGCGATGTTTATTTAAAACATGCCAGTGCAGCATATAATTTCAAACAGCACACTGCCACGGGATAATCACCCTATGCTCGTAAAATGCCGTCGCCATTCCACATGGTCAAGGCTAAGAAGTTAGAACAGGAGTGTCTGTTAAAGAATTCACAAGGGTGATAAGAGACATATGGAATAGGGTGTCATAGCTAATACAAAAGCATTGGAAAAGCAAGAGGAAGCAGTAAATCACATGGCAGCGATACCACAGTACAAAGCAGGTCAATGATGTATGTTCTGAACTACCTACATTCCGAAAGGAAAAATGAAAAAGTTCGTTTTGGGGTATCAAGGTCTATATCAAGTGGTGGAAACAACATCTCCCATGAACGCAGAGTTGCAGCTGCCTACCACTACAACGATTGTATACATTGGACGTTTAAAACCAGATGCTATTTCGGGAGTTATGCAACTAGGATGTATATAAAGAGTGGTCCATTGATAGTGACCGGGCCAAATATCTCACGAAATAAGCATCAAAGGAAAAACCACAAAGAACAAAACTTTCCTAGCTTGAAGGGGGAAAACAGCGCTATGGTTGGCCCGCTAGATGGCGCTTCCATAGGACAAACGGACATCAACTGCATTTTTTAAATAGGTATCCGCATTTTATTACATATTCGTCTAGTACGTAAATACATATGAATGTTTTATTTGGAACACTTTTTTCGCTTTGTGATAGATGGCGCTGTAATAATCACAAACGTATAAGTACGTGGTATCGCGTAACATTTAGCCAGTGCGGATGGTATTTTCTTCGTGATACATTACTTGTGCTACAATTTGCCGTTTACCAATTGCAGAAAAGATCGGTATGTTATTCATGTATGGCTATTGTGATCAAAATGCCCAATGGGCCTGTGTTATGTATGTTGATCGTTATCCTGGAAGACATCATCCAAGTGTCCGGACCCATTGTCGGATAGTTACGTCATTTAAAGAGACAGGAATTTTTCAGCCACAAGTGAAACGTCTACCACGACCTGCAACAAATGATGATGCCCAAGTAAGTGTTTCAGCTGCAGTTGCGGCTAATCCATACATCAGTAGCAGACAAATTGAGCGAGAATCGGGAATCTCAAAAACGTAGGACTTGTGAATTCTACATCAACATAAATTTCACCCGTACCATATTCTGTGCACCAGGATCTGAATGGCGAAGACTTTGAACGTCGTGTACAGTTTTGCCAGTCGGCACAAAATAAATTGCGGGACCATAACAAATGCTTTTCACGCGTACTGTGGAATGGCGAAGCGTCATTCACAAACAGAGGTAACGTAAACCGGCATAATATGCACTATTGGCAGTGGCGGACTAAGGGTGGGGGGGGGGGGCGGAGAGGACGGACCGCCCCGGGCCTCCTCCGGTTTTGGGGGCCTCCAAACACCTCGGAAGCAAGGAGCGCGCTTGGCATCTCTTTCTGCTGGGGCCTCCAAAACAACTCAAAAGCTAGTTTTTCAGACTCTTCCGTGCCTATCCTCCTGGAGGGGGGGGGGGCTCCAATTCTTTTTTTATTGTAATACATAATGGACGGGGGGGGGGGGGTTCATTTCATTCCACCGCTGCCCCGGGCCTCCAACAGCCTTAGTCCGCCACTGACTATTGGGCAATGGAAAATCCACGATGGCTGCGACAAGTGGAACATCAGCGACCTTGGCGGGTTAATGTATGGTACGGCATTATGGGAGGAAGGATAACTGGCCCCTATTTTATCGATGGCAATCTAAATGGTGCAACGTATGCTGATTTCTTACGTAATGTTCTACCGATTTTACAAAAAGATTTTTCACTGCATGACAGAATGTCGATGTACTTTCAACACGATGGATGTCCGACACATGGCCCGCGTGCAGTTGAAGCGGTCTTAAATGGAATATTTAATGACAGGAGGATTGGTCGTAAAAGCACCATACCATGGCCCACATGTTCGCCGGATCTTACAGCCCCAGATTTCTTTCAGTGAGGAAAATTGAAGGATATTTGCTATCATGATTCACCGACAACGCCTGAAAATACCCGTCAGCGTTTTTGTCAATGCATGTGAGAACAATGCTGAAGGCGAACTATTCGCTGTTGAGAGGAGTTTCGTTACGTGTATTGCCAAATGCATTGAAGTTGAAGGACATCATTTTGAGCATTTATTGAAGTCATAAGGTAATTTCAGGTAATCACGCAGTAACAGCATGCGTTCCCATAATGTATGATAATTTCATAAAAGTATATGTATCACATTGGAACAACCGAAATAAAGTTCAAACTTACCTACGTTCTGTATTTTAATTTTAAAAACCTACCTGTTACCCACTGTTCGTCCAAAATTGTGAGCACAGGTCCTAGGATTTTTATCTAACACTTTCCACTTCTCTTACCTGTTGCAGTATTCCTCATGTGAAAAATACCGAGTAGCACCGCGGTTCGGAACTCACGTTAAACTGTAGGTCCCCCTATAACTGGCTGCGTAAGTCAGTTCGAAGGTCGGAGGAATGCAAAGGCATATCACCTCCATACAGGAACATGCCTAGTAAATAGAGATACAAAACGGGCTTCGAAATGTTGCTTAAAATCCACTAGCGGGCGTTATGACGTCACCGGCTCGGCCCGCTGCGCTCGTGGGCTTGCCGACGCGGCTCGCCTGCCTTCGCCGGACCTAGCGGTACCCGCAGCAGACTCACGAGCCGCGTTGTCTGTTACACGGAACCCGCGGAGGCCGGCGGGTCGGGCCGGCGGGCGCAACGGGTACAGCGAGCCTGGCGAGACGAGCCTGGGGAGCCACGCCTAGCCTGTGACTCTTAACAGAAGACGCGCAGAATTTTCGCGACAGATACGACTTACACGTGATAATTACCTATGATTTTGTATTACTTACGCCTGCTTTATTCCAAACTTGATTAAATGATCACTCATCACTTTCAAAACAAGAGAATGGTCACTCTTGCAGGGATTCGTGTAGTGCATGGCAGAGGGTGATTCAGTTACAGGATTTCTTACAATCTACGTTTTTATCATGATCTTGATGAAATTTGCACACTTGACATTCAAAATCAAGGTCAAGGCCTACATAAGATTGACATGGTGGATGGCGGAGGATACTTCACATATATATTTTGCAAAATTTATAGTATTATTTCTAACTTAATGAAATTTCAAAAATGTTTCAAATGTTTGTATAGCTTATGGGACTTAACTACGGGGTCATCAGTCCTATCATAGGGCTATCATAGGGCTAGGCGGGGCAGTGCCCCGGGTCCCCGAGATCAAGGGGCCCCTAGGCCTCCGTGAGCAAAGTTCGGGAAAGTTACAGTAGAGCGTCGTTTTTTATTTTACTTTGTTTTATTTATTTTTCACCTTCCCACCCTACCGTCCATCAATTCCCCCTCCCGTTAAACTAAGCTTCCCACAGTAGCCGCACTGGGCCACAGGGTGACGGAACATTGCTTCTAGTGGGGCCTGCAGACAGGCCAAGCCGACAGTCGCTGAGTACAGCAATCGGCACACTCCAGTCGGCGCGGCGGAAGTAGCGGCAGCATCAAAGCTGTTCACAGCAACAGCTGCGCCTTGCAAGTGTTGCGGCGTGCCGCTCGGCGCAATGTGAAGGATCGCGCGCCTCTAAATCTTTTGTGTCCCAGCCTCGTCGCCGCTTTTGTGTCTCGTTTCCGTTGTAGGTGTCGGTGGCCGAGTAGTATTTAACCGACACAGGAATAAATGATGCACGCTTGTGCAGGTAGGAGGTGACCAGCCAGTGGGACAGCAGAAACTAGAAACACTAGAGTAAATTAGAACGAGATATATAATGAACAGAATTTATACAATACTTAACTTTTACATATTTCAGTACTGCAGAAGACCGATACATAGTTGATCTAGAGGCCTGCCTAGTGCCTGTCCGATAGCCAAGTCTTCACTGGTGCCTATCTGATTTCGAAGTGTTAACTGGTTCCTATCTTAGTCCCAAGTGAACGATGTCATTCAGTGGTGGCCACGAGCGGAGTTGTAGCAGAGGGCGCTCGTGGCTGACGTCGTAATAACGCCGCACCGTGCGTGCATGGCGGCGCGCGGCGAAAGTAGGTGGCGCGCACTTTGTACATGTGCGACACCACAAAATCTCTATCTATAAATGTGAATGTCTGTTCGGTGTACGTTTATCACGTCTAAACCACAAAACATAAAGAGCTAAAAATTTGTACAGTTACTAATGTCTACCCGGGGAACGCCTTAGGCATGGTTTTATGGCGATCGGATAGCTATTTATGTATGTATGTTAATGTAAATGTATGTTCGGTGTCCACTTATCACGTCTGAACGACAAGACGCAGAGACTTAAAAAATTGTACAGTTACTAATTTATAACGGAGGAGGGTTTTAGGCACAGTTTTGTAGCGAACTGATAGATATTTCGTAATTTGAAGAAAATAACGCTTAATGCGGAACAATAATTACTCTTTCAGTATTATATTTACTCTTTGAAAATGGTTTTAATGGTTGCATTGTTGTTTGAGGGTTGATAATGATAAAAGGGTGGAGTATATTGGGATGGACAGCTATCGGTGTATATAAAATTCTACGTGTGTGTGTGTCTGTTAATATTTCGCTCTGCAGCGAAAACTACAGAACGCAAACGAATGGTCTGTGTGTGTTGTCAGAAGTCTCCCGTTGTACACCATAACAGTTCTATGCCGATAGCTAAAAAGGGGTGGAAGATATGGTGGTTGAAAGTCGTCAGATTATAAAAAAAATTCGGACTGAAGGCCAGCGATGACGTTTGCGACTCTATAGCAAGGACGTTACATAAGGCGAAACGTGATGCCACAAAACATATCTTTGGTCTATACGTGCTACAATGTCTTCAGGTCTTTCTCTGTGAGGGTAAGCATACGAATAAGGAAATATAAGAATAAATAAATAAAGCAGTAAAAAAGAAATTTCTTTTAATACATCTGTTTAAAAAAAAATCGATTTGACGTTTCGCGCATTACATAAAGTACAATACTACAAATAACGTAGTTAATCAGAATGCCCTAATATGAAATTAAAATGAATTTGGACACTGCTGTCACCATACGTGTTGATATATTGCAACACAGTCTATAAGGAATAATGTATGTATTATTTATTGTAAATTATTAAGCACTTCACATAATTTTATTTTTTTATTTGAATGTCGATTACAAATGTTTGTTTCTAAAGAAGGTTTGGTATTTCATTTCATCCTTCAAAACCAGTCTCATAGCACACTACTGAAAGATGGGTTACCTATCATAATCAACCAACACGCGAGCGGAGCCGCGAGTTTAAGCTAGTACTGTATAAATACATTTACTGTACAGTACTTCTTATTGGCAAGTAGAAGTGTACAGTTCGATTATACGAATAATCGGTTTTCCGAACATCCATGTCCCCCAATTACACTTCGGATAATCAATGTTCTACTGTATATAATATTTTAGCTGAATGAAGGATTTTCGACTCTTAACGTTTTGAACATTGCCAACAATCTTCAAACGCTCGAAGTGAAATCCAAAAATTATTCCCATCTCACAATATAAAATAAAAAGGTATTGCTTGTCCGCTAAGACGTGCAACCTGCCACCTGCTGAATTATTAGCGGTGTGTGACAATACTGTTAATGGTTTGATTCGCGGCAGGGGGCCAATATTTTCGTGGTTGAGTAAAACTTCATTGTTCATTTTACTAGCTTCTGCCTGCGACTTCAGTCATCTAGTATGGAGCAACTTCGAAAACTATTCCATGGTAGTTTTATCTGTATTTCCTACGCAGGTCCAACTCTATCCCTCTCCAAAATTTCATCCAAATCCACCCAGTAGTTTCTGCTTGAAAGCATAATTAACTTTCACAGTTATAATTATATTAGAGAGTACAATTAAATATTATCTGCTGCGTGACACACAGTAATTTACTTAAGAGTATTTAGGTTTGCCTTATTATGTCTTCCAGTAAGCGGTAAGGACCTGATGAAGTAGTAATGCATCTGTATAGTTCATAGGCGCCGATTACGAGTATGCTCGGTCGCTCAAGCATACCCCAAAATTTGAATGGGTATGCTCGGCATACCCCACTGAAAATTTTTGTATTATTTTTTTTCTTTACGTTATATTTCTTGATTCTAATTAAATAAGACTATCTCATTCCATTGATGGGCGGCTGGCTTTTGTAATACACCGTTGTAAAAAGATTATCTAAAACAAACAGGTAACTGAATTCGTAGGCATTAAAATTCAGGTTGGCATGTGAGTGAAGTGATCATTTTTCAAATAGTCCGAATGTTAATGGAATGCTGCCTGTAAGTTCAATATCGTAAACTGAAGGTGGTAACCTTTAATTGTTGTATTATATAACTAGAAATGAAGTGGGTTTGGTACAATACGATGAAATGTGTATACTACTAATTTAACGTTTATGTATTCTCTTAGAAGTCAGTTGTCTTCAAGGAATCGTGTTAGTGTTAAGCCGTGACATTTTTCATCCTGTGTACTGAATTGGTGTGTGATGTAACAATGGGTTCTAAACGTATTGGTATCGACAGACATGGTATGAGAGCACAAGTGGTTATGGACTATTTTCGTAATACTGTATAGAAAATAAATCTACAGAAGAAAGAAGGCAGGAAGATCATCCGATGTTAGTTTTTTGCGATAATGAACACAGTATTCACAATACAGGCATTAGCTGATATGCATGTCTAAGAAGACGAAAACTCTGAAAATGATTTATGTACTTACTACAACGGGGAAACAGGTTCAAATGCTTGCAAAAGCCGCACAGTAGTTCTGAAACATGAAACTGAAAGTAATGTCTGTTAATTTCTTTACTGTATGTTAAAAAATTACTTTTCTCCTTTCAGAGATTAAAATGGTCCTTAATTAACACCAGATGAAGCAAAAAAGAAGAAATACTACTAAAATAAAAGAAAATTATTACTTTACCTTTTTACCTGGAATTGGAAAAATATAACAAAGATTTTTTTTTTTTTTTAGAAATACCTGTCGGGGGGGGGGGGGGGCTACAGGCCGGCAACCACCTCCCCTCTATTGGAAACGCCACTAAGCACACCCCAAGATTTGCAAAAGTCGGCGCTTGTGGTATAGTTTTAATTTAGAGAGGGCCCCAACGTCACTATGGCCCCGGGGCCCTTGGTGTAGTAGCTACGCCACTGCCCTCGGCCACTGCGGCCGGCGATGAAATTTCGAGCGCTTGACGTCAAGACTAGCGGAAGGTCACTGTTTACGTAAGATTCGTGTGGTACATGGCGGAGGGTACTTCAGTTAACAATTCTATAACAACTAAAGTTTTATTACGAGCTTGATGAAATTTCACACACTTGACATTCAAAACTAGCGGAAGGTTACTGGCTACGTAAGATTCGTGTGGTACATGGCGGAGGGTACTTCAGTTAACACCACTATGGTCGGGGGTTCGAATCCCCCCTCGGACATGGATATTTGTGCCGTCCTTAGCTGTAGGTAGTTCATAAGTAGTTTGTAAGTTTAGGGACTGATGACCCCGTAGTTAAGTCCCTTAAGCTTAACAAACATTTGAACTTCAGTTAACAGTTCTATAGAATCTAAAGTTTTATTACGATCTTTAGGAAATTTCACACACTTGTCATTCAAAAGTAGCGGAAGGTCACTGGCTACTAAGATTCGTGTGGTACATGGCGGAGGGTAGTTCAGTTAACAATTCTATAATATCTAAAGTTTTATTAAGATCTTGATGAAATTTTACACACTTGACATTCAAAACTACCGGAAGATCAAGATTCGTGTGGTACATGGCAGAGGGTGCTTCATTTAAGAATCCTCTAAAATCTAAAGCCAATAATCTATGAACTGGGCGGTCACTCCCGCCGATGGTTCGAGGCCGGCAACGGTGGCTGAGGGGACTGAGGCGCTTCAGTCATGGTCTGCACGGTCACTACGGTCGGGGGTTCGAATCCCCCTTCGGGCATGGATATTTGTGCCGTCTGTAGTCTTAGCCAGTTCATGAGTAGTTTGTAAGTTTAGGGACTAATGACCCCGTAGTTAAGTCCCATAAGCTCTACAAACATTTGAACATTTTGAGGGTTCGAGTCCTCACGCAGGCATGTGTGTGTGAGTGTGTGTCTGTGTGTGCGTGCGTGTGTGTGTGTGTTTTGTTCTTAGTGTAAGTTGGTTTAAGTAGTTTGTAAGTCTATGGACTGATTACTATAGCAGTATGATCCAATAGTTTTACATACATTGTAACATTTTGAAGAACCAACAATAGTGTCACTTTCGATACAGAGCGTACGGCAGAGTGCTCGCCCGCTCCCTCCCTCCCCTTTCTGTGCCTCAGCTGCAGCGACACGCAGCCTAGAGCAGGTGCACATCGCATCAGCGTCGCGCCCCCTCTACTATCAGTCTGCGCGGCCCCATTAGACTGCGCTGTGCCGCCCGCCTCAAATTGCGTCCGCGTCAACCACTGCGCTGCTTGGATGCGCACGTGGGACGCAGGACGAAACATTTCCATCACAGTCCTTAGCGACTGATACTAAAGCGTGTACTGTCACAGTGTCAGTGACTGATCTAAGGGGGGGGGGGGGGCAAAGGGGGCAAGTTGCCCCGGGCGCAGAGTTCAGGGGGGCGCTAAAATGGGCAAAAGCTTTAGTATAATTATTATGATTTTTGAAGGGATAATTACATGATCAAATTCAATTTTGCTGTAAGTTATAGTATGAATTGCCTTACCTTAGCAATAAGTAATTATAAGTGTTTTTATTTGCATTCCTGACCGTTTGCAACAATTAAACACATAATGTCTCGGCAGCCGCTGTACCCGTGCTATTTAGATTACAGAAGTATTAGCCAAGTTATCCCGAATACGCTGACCACGGACCATTCAGTACGTTTACTAAGTAGTATTGTGACACCAGCGCCGCAGTTGCAGAAACACGAACTGCGAGTTTCTTTGTCGTAATCGACTTAATCGTGTCAATATTCTCTTTGTTGTCCCTTCTATGTTTTACTTTTGACGAATGCATTTGGAGTTTTTTTTAAACTAAAGGAGTTCTGACTGATGTAACTCTGAAGTATCAAGTATAAGCTTATTACTTAGGTATGAAGCGTGGGAAGATGCCAAAAAAACTATCTGGAGCGGCATTCAGGAGAAAAGGCTGAGAAAAAGAAATCTTCTTCGTTAATGTCAACTTGGCTGAGAGAAAATGTGAAAGGTGAGTTATTAGGTATATAGTTTTATAGTTAAGCCAGAATCATGTTTTTCACTCGTCTGTTGCTTCAGTTCGAAAATTTTTTTTATTTTTATTTTTTTTATAGTCGTGAAGTGATCGCACTTTTCACAAATATATCTGTAATGCAGCAGTTGTTCCGCGGCGAAGCGGCCGAGCGCATTGAGGCGCTGTGCTACAATGCGCGAGGCCGTTCCCCGTCGGGGGTTCGAATCCCTGTCGGGCATGGAAGTTTGTGCCCTTTTTAGTATACGCTAGTTCATAAATAGTTTGTAAGTTTAGGGACTGATGACCCCGCAGTTAGGTCCCATAAGCTTTACAAACAGTTGAGGTTGCAGCAGTTGTATTTACTATTCGGAATATATTACCATTAAAATATCTTTGCAAAATTCCATTTCTCATAAAGCTAGAGGCACAATACTTCTCCGTATTGTAGGTACTAGTCGTAAATGTAACTTAAAAAGAACACTTGTTCACGATTTACATCAGTCATGAATGTGCAGTGAAGTCATTACAAACGTCACGCTGGACCTACAGTGGCACTAGCTTTTCTGTCAGATATGGCATCCGAGACCCTGCAATATTTAACAATCAGTTCATACGCTAACAGGTCGAAACGCGTAATCGGACATAATAATCAATTACAAATTTGAGACTGCTCACAATTTAAATTATTTATCCATTGTTGCCCCCCCCCCCAGCCAGCCATTATAAAGTGGAATAAAAATTACAGTTTACAGTTCTTGTTGCCGCGGTGGAGTTCTAAGGCGCCTAGCTGCGCAGCGCGCCGCTGTTCGCCGGCGGAGGTCCGAGTCCTCCCTCGGGAATGGGTGTATTTGTTGTCCTTACCATAATTTAGTTTAAATAGTTTGTAAGCCTAGGAACTGATAACCGCAGTAGTTAATTCCCATAGTTTTACAAACATTTGAACAGTTCTTGTTCAAACTGATTCATTTTTCAGTAAAGATTTCAAGATTTTATTCTATTACATATTATACTTGGAAAATTTGACTGTTTAATCTGCTTTTATGTTTTATTTAATACTAATTATTTTGCATTGTTTGTGGAGATCTTTCGGTAAAATAAAGTTAGGCCTGTTCCTCAAATTTTTAAATTTATTTTTTATTTACATATTTATCTTTATTTATTTATGACTTCATCATGCAGTACATTTTCTCCTGTTTGTGAATAAAGGAACTCAATATAAACGCTGTTTTTGTTGTTTTTATTAAATCTCATACTTCCTCAATGCGACGATGAAGCGGCGAGAGAGGGGGGAGGGGCGCCAAATGACAATCATGCCCCGGGCGCCAAAAAGCCTAGCTCCGTCCCTGCACAGTGTTACCCGTTCAATTTATAATGGCCATTTCTGCGAACTGTTGACTTGTTCTATCATTTATTTCGTATGGCGTACGGGCATTATACCTATGCTCATTGGTACACATGCAACAGATAACAGACCTGTACATTCTTTTAACTCATTCTTGAACAGAAAAGCAATCGAACTGAATATTAAGAATATAAACGTATTGTTTTACGATAAAACAATGCTGCAGCATGTTTGCAAAGAAAAAACATTACAGTCGTTTTTAATATATTCATCTGAAGGAAAAATATGTGAACTGAAAAAAAAGCTGTAATGTTACTATGGAATAACTGGATCCAATGCATAATACATGTTCTATTAATATATTTTTCTACAGAAAATTGTACGGAATTAAAATAAAATTATTTTGCAATGTAATAATTTGGTTTAGCGGGTACCTGATAAAAATACATTTTTGTTAATAATAAAATCTAAGAAATTAAAATATTGAGGTACAGGCTAATAACTAAAAGGAAGATGTCCCCGTTGCCAGGATGGACGCTGGTGTAGATTTGTCATTCACACTGCTGAGCCTTTGAGTAGTCAATGAAACCTGAAAATTATTTAAGTTTTCCTTATAAACGTACTTTGTGAGGACGTATATTTGCGCGATACCTATCCATTTCAGCAAACCCTCAGATTACGTAGCCGCACTGTGACAATAGCGTGAGTGTACAATGCGGCCGGCCGCAGTGGTCGAGCGGTCTGCGGCCGGCCAGGCACGGTCTGCACGGCCACTGCGGTCGGGGGTTCGAATACCCCCCCCCCCCCCCCTTGGGCATGGATGTTTGTGCCGTCTTTAGTATAAGCTAGTTCTTAAGTAGTTTGTAAGTTTAGGGACTGATAACCCCCTAGTTAAGTCCCAAGAGCTCTAAAAACATTTGAACATTTTCCTAGAATGCGAAGCACGTGCCTCGATCGTGTACTGTCGAGTGTTGTCGGACGCCTTCGGCCCTCTCTGGCCGTAAACAAAGTTTGGTTCAACGCGCTGCCGTCGGCAATTGTAAAGTGAGTAGGAAATACTAGTCGCGACGTAACACGACAGTTGAGTGCCCGATCTCGCTTTGTTGCGTATCACTGGCAGAGCGAAAATGACGGACTCTAGCGATGACGTAGCCTCTAATGAATCTGTTAGTTGTGAGACCGTAGAGGATGCGAAAAGAAAATTAAATGATAGAGTGTACGTACTTGCAAATATGCTGAAGAAGAGAGTGGCGCCTGGGAAACGTTTGACACAGTAGTGAACGATGCAGATGGAAAATACACGAAGTACGTACACTGCACAGAAAACGGTTGTATTTTTGTCTATTCTACCTCTTCCATGACAATACATAGACGCTCCGTCGAACAAAATCACAGGCCACGAAACAAAACATGATGGTGCCCCTGTTATGTTTTAGTAAAATTCGTAAGTGAAGTATCAGGCGCATCTTATGTAGACAGTGACCTTCCGCTAGAATTCTTAAGTACCCTCCGTCATGTACCACACGAATCTTACGTAGACAGTGTCCTTCCGCTAGTTTTGCAATGTAGTTGCCCGCTAGGCTTCAGATTTTACGACTGAAAGTGTTTGTCATAGACTAGTGATTTGTTTTTCAACATTTACGTTCTCGTTCTCTTTTCATTTGTGCATTATACTTTTCAATTACTGCGTACTTATATCTGTACAGTTTTGTTTAGTGAAATATTGTAACATCATATGATCAACAACCAACGCAGAAAATTTTAATTTCGTAGTAGAACATAGTCGACAGTGTAGTAGATAAATGGATGCAACATTAAATAAATAAAACCATTCATTTTGTTCCTAAGGAACTAGTAAAAATCTAGATAATTTTGTCAGAATTGTGATTGTTACTGTAATTAATGCTAAAGAATTTTTGAATCCATACATAATGTGGTTAGAATCTGAAATGTAAATTTTAAAGCTCAAGTCAACATTCCATATCTTCGGGAGTTGGTACGTTTATCTTTTCTTGGTTGTCGTTTTTTGTATGTTACTTACTGGAAGATGAGCTTATGATTCGAAACATAGGTCATTCTTTATTAATAAATAAAATAAGGCTTTCGTTTGGTTAAAACACACGCAATTGTGATATTTCAACGTCTACCGTACCTCAAAGGTACCGCCGATTCCGGTGCATTTGCAATAGTCTCTTGCAAATTACATTCATGTAAGTCAATGGCGTCCTATATAATTCCCTATTATACTTCTGAAAACTGCCTCTTAGTCAGTCCGATGTAAAATCAGCATAACTTGTGTTCGTAGTAGTTTGACATCTTCCAGATTTTCCATTCACTCTAATACATTTATTTGGTGATATTTTTAATGCAGTAATGAATAAAGCAATACTTCGTCGCTAAAATGAGTATGAAATTTGACGATTGATATGACCACATGATTCCCGATGCGCAGGGATGGAAATGGAAGCGCCAGTGCCTCGAAAACGAATTAACATTTGTCGTTCTGCTCGGTTTCAAATGAAAAGTCAGAATATTGTCTACATTTCAAACACTGCAACTTTTGATCAAAAATCGACTGTACCAAAAACTCTATGCAATGTGATTTTACCAAAGCACATTCTCAATTTTCGTGTAATACTTCACTTAATTCGATGCTGCACAGTAATGAAAATAAATTTAGGCCCTTATTACATCAAACTATAATACATGTAAAATCTTCTGCGAATTGTTTTCTTAATATGGAGTGACAAATGTTTCACTTGATCTGCAAGAACATTGTCGTGAGCTGAAAGAATTATTAAATTTATTGAATGAGTTGAGAGTATAGCATGAATGTGTGGAAATGATTTTCAGTACAATGGTATGAAGTTGTCTCGACACATTGCAGAAAGAAACTGATGAATACTTGATCTGAAGATCAAGTGTGCAAAATTTCAACAGAATCGTAAGAAAACTGTTGATTTTGTCGAATTTTGTGAGTAAAGTAGCCTTCGCCATCCACCACATGGAATATTGTGTAGACAGTGATAATCCTTTTATTTTGAAGATGAAGTATGCAACATTTCATCAAGATCGGAATAAAACTAGATTTGTATGAATTACAAACATATGGTCGCCGAGCTCACGGAGACAGCGAGTATGGATATAGGGGGTCGAGTACCCGCGGAGCTCATGTCTGGTGGCTACGAGCCGGCGAGTACGATGGGGCGGCTGCGCCAGCGCACTTAGGCTCGTTGTACTCGCGCAATTACAGGGGGGTTGAAGGGAGGCGTTTGTAGTGTATGCAACCCGCAAGACCGGGCTCATACTCGGCCCGTTTCTACTAAAGCACTGTGGTGTTCAAAAGAATCTTCGGATTGTTGACTGCTTTACTACATGTTTGTTAATATTACAGCGCCATCTATCACAAAGCGACAAAAGTGTTCCAAATGAAACATTCATATTTATTTACGTACTAGACGAGTATGTAATAAAAATGGGGGTACCTATTTAAAAATGCTGTTGATATCCGTTTGAACTATGGCAGCGCCATCTAGCGGGCCAACCATACCGCCATCTGTTTTCCCTCTTCAAGTTAGAAAAGTTTTGTTCTTTGTAATTTTTTCGTTTGATGCTTATTTCGTGAGATATTTAGCTCGGTCACTATCAATGGACCATCCTGTGTATATATTGTTTGTTCTAATATTAAGTGTGAAAAGTGTAAATGTGGACGAAGTGAGAGGGAAGAAATAGTAATAAGAAATCCTGTCCTTAGGTAAATTCATCAGGATGGAAAAGGCGTGGGCCTTGGTCGTGCTTCTAGTCACCATTGGAATAGTGGGAAAGCAGTCACGATACCAATGTTATGTGGTTTACACATATCAAGTTAGATGGGGGCAGGGGCTTGAAGCAGTTTGTTCTGGTTAAGCCACAGAGGTTGTTTCTAATTGCGGAAGACAACAATAGGGTTGCAAAGATAAAGGTGGTAAACTTCCACAATGCTACATGGAAAAGGTTATGGTGTGTCCATATCGAGCACTAAGGCTAGATAAGGACTCTTGCACTATAAGACTACTGCTAGTTTGGAAAGTCGCAGAATGTAGTGAAAAGGATCCAGAGGTATACTTTCAGTGGGTCGAGGCACATTGGTTGTTTTCTGTTGCTGATACAAGGGACGAATGTGAAATAGTGGGACCTACATTGTCTGCCTGCCAAAATCTCTGGGATGCCGCATCTGAATATTTAACAGCCACAGTTGTATTGGCGAGAGAAACCGATGGAGGCGTTGCCAGACAAGAATTTGACCATCGTAAACCAGACTTCAGGGCCTGTATTAATTCGTTCAATGGACAAGCTAGTCAATGACCAGCATGTGAATCAATTTTGGATGAGCGGTAACAGAGTGTAACTATACTGACTACTGTCTTACCGAATACCGCAGTAATGATCACCCTATTTTACATAGCACTTATCTGCTTGTACAGATAGCAGAACAAGGTATGGTAGACAGAACCAACCACCGTTCAAATCCCTGTGGATTTGGATGCCCTGGGCCTAGGAAGCAGCAATGGGATAATTTATTTCACTGAAGAAATACATCTTGAGGATGACACGTTAATTGTGAGAGTTTATGCATTAGAGATAAAGAGTAATTGCTGGACTACCGTAGTTATAAGTGTAAGTTGAGGAGTGGAAGCAATTACTTTTATATTTCCAGTATGTGCTGTGCCAAAGAATCAATTGTTTAGCGAGGAAGGAACCAATGAAAATAATTGATTAACTTTTACAACAAGTGGAAACTGGTTTTAAGGAAACACAAAGGTCCACGTCTTGTTAATGGAAGCGCAGAGCAGTGCACTGCTCACAGTTAGTCAAAATGTATGGCCGGCCGCGGTGGCCGAGGAGACTGAGGCGCTTCAGTCACGGTCTGCACGGCCACTACGGTCGGGGGGTTCGAATCCCCCCTCGGGCATGGATATTTGTGCCGTCCTAGTTCGTAATTAGTTCATAAGTAGTTTGTAAGTTTAGGGACTGATGACCCCGTAGTTAAGTCCCATAAGCTTTACAAACATTTAAACATTTTTTTGAACAAAATGTATGAATCTGGAAAGTAATGTTAAAATACAAGCCGCAGCCAAGCTCGCATATTGCTATGTTATACGGTATGTAGTTTTTACAAAGCTTGACGTGGCGAAGTGTGGAAACCGCGAAGGCAGAGTTTCTGAGACGGTCGGCTCCACGGACCTTTCCGCACGCATACAACGCAGCATACTTAAGGGTCAGGCGGCCAGGCATACGTGCATAAATGCACAACTATGCTGTTACAGTTGGGATTTAGATTAATTCTTGTGTGTGCGAAAATTAATCTTGCAAATTGGTCACTTTTCACATGTCAGTATGCATTTTTCTCTTACTAATTAGTTACAATGAAACTTCTCGCGTTAAATAGGAACTTGGAAGGCCAAAGAAGAGTGAAAATACTGGGACAAAAATTTTGTCATGAGTGCCTACATTAAGTATTTTTGAAGAAAAATAAAGGTTCAATATTTTTATTGCCTATATCTGCTTGGGAAGATTGTCTCGTAGCTGTTTGGATGTATAACGGTTAGCGTTATGATTTATAATTTTTGCGTTCCGTGTTCAAATCCAACCCCCTCCTATATTTTCCTCTGTTTTACTTGCCACGGCAGAATGTGATACTACGAAATAGAATCGAATTATTGAGGGAATTTGTAATAATTTCAGGTTTTATTAAAAATAGTTCCATTCACCAGATGCGCTCAAAAGAAGTTTTTGAAACACAAATCGTTAATTTATCGATCATATATTGAAATACTCATCATTTATGTAAATATAAAAACTGAAACCAAAATGAAATTTCTACTTTCATCAACAAAATTAGAAAACGTCTTTAAACACAATCTTTGGCGCATCATATCAGTAACAGCTGTTTTGATAATGTAAACATCAGCTCAGTAATATGTACTATCATGCGCAAAAGTATCCGAACGACCTGAATTACGTTCCACCTTGTGTGAATGCAACCTAAATAACGCACGTGTCTTGCGGGTTCTCTAATCGCTTCTTGGTATAGTCGTTCGACTATTCAAATTGGATACACTAGAGAAAACTCCTCTTCATGGCAATCATTTCAAATGTAAATTAACTACACAATATTGCAACTAAAAGGAATCTACACGCTATGACAATAACCGACACTTAAAACGTGGTTTGACGACATATTCCAATGAGTACTAGTTGTTTTCTAAAGGTATGGAGTTGACAAACTAACTGAGACTAAATGTTCAAATGTTTGTAAATCTATAGGAGCAAACTATGTGGTCATCAGTCCGTAGCTTACAAACTACTTAAACTAAGGTAAACTAACCTAAGGACAACACACAAACCCATGCCCCATGGAGGAGTAGCCGCGGTGGAGTAGCTGAGCGTCTCGCTGCGGAGCGCGCGGTTGCTCGCCGTAGAGGTTCGAGTCTTCCTTGGGGCATGGGTGTGTGTGTTGTCCTTAGGTTAGTTTACCTAGGTTTAAGTAGTTTGTAAGCTACGGACTGATGACCACGCTGTTTGGTCCGATAGATTTACAAACATTTGAACATTTTTTGATGGAGGAGTAACTGAGACTGTTTCAGATAATGTAAGAGACTATTGGATAAACTATAAGTCTTTTGACAGAGAAGTATTCTTAAATACCCTCGATATACGGATAGTTGTAGATACTGTCACAGAAGGAGCAAAAATATATATATATATATATATTTTTTTTTTTCCTCAGACAGATCGGAAGTAAGACCAACCCCAAGCCTACTTCTGAGATTATCACGTTACCACACAGCTAGCGGCAAGTTATGTACGGAATACCTTCCTTACTGATCTATTTTGCGCTAAAACAAATGCATCACCACGTAAGAGACCGGATTAGCTTCAATTTATACGTGTAACGACCTTTATAGACCCAAAATATGAAGTCATAACTTTATTTCACGCCATGAGTTATAAACCAGATTATTCAATGGAAATTACACGAAACATAAAGTGAAGTTATGAGCCTAATTCTTTGCCAACCAGGAAGTAACTCGTCGGTAACAGTCTTGTCAAACTTATTCTGCGGTGTAGCCAAGTTTCAGTCATGCTATCAGCAGGAAGAATACGTGCTGACAAGTTGAGAGCGCTGGAAAGTGACTACAGTTCGCATGGCTGTCGATGTCCAATGAGGCTTACTCGTATTTCTGTAACTAGCTTTAGGAATAGAGCGTAGACACGAATAACTCACTGCTGCAGCGACCGCTAACATCATAAATCAACTGTCAGAATTATTTGAGTTTTTCTGTCTTAAGCGAACTGAAAACCAAAGCACTTTTTTCAGATGCGATTTACATTTTCGACCATATCCAGTGGTTATACTCTAGACAATATGATTAAACAAGAGCTTATATTGATATAGCTGTCAATGACACAACCCTCAAAGAGAAGCACACAAATGCAGAGACAGCTACACAGCACTGATTTCAAAAAGTGAACATCCAGGAGATGACTTATGCAGGGCCGGATCTATGGGGGGGGGGGGGGGGGGGGGGGGGGGACGGGCAAAAGGGACAAGGGGACAGTTGCCCCGGGCGGCAGAATTTAGAGTGCGGCAAATTTTGACCGACTCTTCTTTTTTTATTTTTTTTTATTTTTTTATTTTTGTTTTGTTTTGTTTTTATAGAATGTACCTTTCTGGTATAATTTGATAAAATTAACTGACGCAGAATTATTAAAAGTAAAATGACTGCAAGAAATACCTAAATCATTTAATAAAACTAAAATTCCTGGTTGCTGACTTCAGTGTTGCCCCGTCACAGGTACTTCAGCTAATCAAACTTTAAAAATCTACTAGATATTTGCCAGAATGAGGGAGATGTTTGTGCCGGCCGCGATGGCCGAGGGGACTAAGGCGCTCCGCTGCACGGCCACTACGGTCGGGGGTTCGAATCCCCCCTCGGGCATGGATATTTGTGCCGTCCTAGTTCGTAAGTAGTTTGTAAGTTTAGGGACTGATGACCCCGTAGTTAAGTCCCATAGACTATACAAACATTTGATTTGGAGATGTTTGCGTTATTGCATAAGTAAATGCACAATGTTTATTAATTTGCATAGATTTCCTTTTCCAGATAATTGAATATCCATATTTCATATCAAGGTAATATTTGTAGAACAGGTGAATTTGAATAACGTTCCAGTCCTTATATATAAAACAAAGTATTTCAGGTGCGCACACTTCTTATTGAAAGTCAAAAGAATTAAGGATCTAGAGTCCTCTATCGTTAGCGGTGGAATTGACAGACATCTACACAGGATAGTCTGTAAATCACATTTAACTGCCTGACAGAGGGTTCATCGGACCACTTTTATACTATTTATCTCCCATTCCATTCTCGAATAGCGCGCGGGAAGAAAGAACATCTGAATCTCTCTGTTCGAGATCTGATTTCACGTATTTATTCAGATGATCTTTCCTACTTATGTAAGTGGGAGGCAACAATATATTTCCGCATTCGAAGGAGAATATTGACGATTGTAGTTTCGTAAGTAGCCCACGTCGCAGCGATAAACGCATTTGTTCTAATGATTCCCATCCCAGATCCTGTATCATTTCCGTGACGCTGTCTCCCCTGATCACGACAATACAAAACAAGCTGCCCTTCTTTCGACTCTTTCCATGTCCTCCGACAAACCCACCTGATAAGTATCGCACACTAGGCAGCAAGACCAGATAAAACAGGAGGAATCTCACTGTATTATTGATGCTGTCCTTTTTCTAGCTAAGCAAGGAAGTCCTTTTAGAGGAACAAAAGAAGATGGTGATTTTGGTGATCCTCATAGCGGCAAATTTCTAAATGCAATTGATCTCATATCATACTATAGTGTCCCCTTCATCTGCGTATTGAACGACACAAGGAAGGCCAGATTAGCTATTTTTACAAAAATATACAAGATGAGTTAGGTGACTTGATTGCTGACAAAATAAAACAAGATATAATTAAAAATATTTTAGCTGCTAAATACTTTTCACTGATGTTTGACTGCACTCCAGATATCAGCCACAATGCGCAGATGACACAAGTAATTCGATATGTCAAGTCGAATGACTCAGAGGTTGTGGAAAGTTTTACTGACTTTTTTACAGTTACAAACAAAACAGGAGAAGGCCTTCGTCAAGAGATACTGCAAAAATTGGAACACGATGGGTTGAACATCAAGTACTGCAGGGGGCAGTCTCATGGCAATGGGGCTAACAGGACTGGAAAGTACAAAGGCGTCCAGTCAAGAATACTTCAGAAGAATGAACTGGCCTATTTCGTACCATGTGCTGCTCACTCTTTAAATTTAGTAGGAGCAAATTCAGCAGACATTCTGCAAGACTAGGTGATCTGCAAGAGTAGATGCACTTGAAGCTGTTTACAAGCGTTTTCATAAAGTTTTGAAGGCCCTGGAAGAAGCTGAAACTTATAAATTGTCAACACCAGAAACAAAATCAGAGACAAGATCTATTTTAAAAAAATATGAGAAAACTCAAATTCATTACTTTAACTTGTTTCTGGTATACAATATTAAAATAAATTGCTTATGTTAATCAGTTTCTGCGAAGTTAATACTTTACTATTGATAAAGCTGTTCGAAACATTCAAGGACTTTTGGGCTTTCTCAAAACTTCCCGGGATTCTTGTACCTCTGAAGCTATTTCTCAGGCCAAAGATAATGAGGTATCAACGGTATTCTCCGAAAAAAGGATTCGAAGAAAGAAGAAAATGGCCGATGAGCTTTGTGAGGATGAAGTACCCAACATTCACAGAAAAAATAAGGAATAATTGACAGAGCTTAGTACCAAGTTTACCGCACATGAGAAAATTGGTGCAAAAAATAGTTTTCTGTATGGTGTGCAAATTCGAGAAATGGAAGTGGAGGACTTGAAGGCCAAAGCAGCGGAACTGGCAGAAGATCTTAGCGAGAAAGAACTTGAAGTTGAAAGTTTCAGACTACATGCGCTGGTAGTAGACAGAGCCTTGCAAGATTCCACTGCATCATTAACATTAAGTTTAATTTATAAAAATAATTTGGTAGAGGGGTATCCCAACCTTGCTACAGCGTTAAAATATATCTTACCATTCTAGTTTATGTTTCGTCTGGAGAAAGAAGTTTCAGCAAGCTGAAACTAATTAAATACACTTGAGGAGCACGACTGCTTAACAACTCTGAGTATAATATCCATAGAGCACAAACGAGCTGCTTCTCTAAACTATGATGATATCAAAAAGAGTTTTGCGGCAAAAAAAGCTCGAAAAGCGAAATTTTGAATTGATTTTTGTACGATGAGTAATCTTGTAATATTTTTGTATGTATTAAAATTGTTCTGTTTTCCTTTGATCTTAATTAACAAATGTTCAAATGTTTGTAAAGTCTATGGGACTTAACTACGGGGTCATCAGTCCCTAAACTTACAAACTACTTATGAACTACTTACGAACTAGGACGGCACAAATATCCATGCCCGAGGGGGGATTTGAACCCCCGACCGTAGTGGCCGTGCAGACCGTGACTAGAGCGCCTTAGTCTCCTCGGCCACCGCAGCCGGCCTTAATTAACAGTCAATAAAATAAGTTCATGTTGTGAGATTGTGACATTTATTTAGAAATATGTAACCCAATTAGCGTCAAAAAGTCGATTCTTACAGGGGGGAGGGGTGAAAGAAGGGGCGGCAAATTTTAGCTTGCCCCCCTTGGCAAATGTCCTAGATCCGGCCCTGACTTATTCGTAGTAATCAATGACGATCTTTATCAAGACTGAGTATCGATAAAACATGAATGCTTTGCTTGGTAGCAATGACTGCAGATTATGGGTTTGATTGCATTACAAGATGGTTCGTTATATCATTCCAAGTTTTAAAATGTATACTAGTATTTGATCAGTCACAGTGCAGAAAATTTTTTCGTGATACCCAGGTAATATTGGAGTTTCGATAGAGCGTTTGCTGTTGATAATCGAGTTTTTATTATCTGGATAGTTCAACAACCGTTAATACAAATCCGCTCCCTACAGAAACGAAGTGTCGCAGGTGTGAGAAATCGATTCAGAGAGCAAAAGTACTTTGAATTGCCATAAAACATTAGGAATTCCGATACTGTCATAAAATCTGTTGTTCATAATAATATTAAGTGTTATCTAAGGAATACTGAATGTGTTGTCACAGATTTTTTAATATCTAACTCTACTGAGTGTGGTAATGCTTCTGATGTGTCGGTTATTGTAATAACGTGGAGTTTCCTTTTAGTTGCAATATCATAGTGTTAATCTACATCTGGAATGATTGCCATTAATAGCAGTTTTGTCTAGTGGATCCATTTTTAATAGTCGCACGACTATGCTGCGAAGCCATTAGAGTACCCACAAGACACGTACGTTATTTGGTTTGCATACACACCAGGCGGAACGCACTTGAGGTCGTTCGTATATTTTTGCGCATAGTAGTACTTAATATTACTTCACACCTTTTCAATTACAGAGTATGATAATTAATGGTGAAGTTATAGAATAATAATTATCGTATGGTGTGTTTACTTACATCAAAAGGTTCCTTAAAAAATAAACGAAGTGATCGCTATCTAATTTCGGTCTCTGAAAGCAAGTTTCATCCACATTTTACGCATCTCTTATTGCTAGGAACATGGAAAAACAATTTTATGGAGTCTTAATATGTGTATTCGTACTTTGTGGTACTATGCAATATTTGTAAACGATTTTCAGAAAGGGTTTGTCGAAACAATACATCACTGTTAGTGAATTTTACGGCAGCTGGGGTAGCATCACGTCAGTTGACATCACGGTCACCACTCGACTCAAACTGAGCGTTTTGGCGGCCTTTCATACTGTTTGAATTTGATTTCCCTTCTTTTTACAAAATACTGCAATCCACGAGGGAAATAAGTGACAATCAGCTATTTAAACCGATTTCCAGAATTTAGTTAAATACCCTACTGAAAGCTACAAATTCATAGCTGAACAAAAGACTGTCGTCATATGCTACCGTACTCTACAGTATATATCGACAAAATCGCGACTAGCGTGTTCGTCCCGCTCTGCTCTGTTCAAAACAAAAACAGACGACTATTGTTTCACAGCGTGGAATAAAACACCTGTTACTTAAACGCGTTTATGAATCTGATACAGACGACAGCAAAGAAAAAGTTAAGACACTGAAGGAAGAAGCACACACAAAAAACATAGTTTCTTTTCCAATTAGACGCCTGTTAAACTTACAAAAGGAAAGATCAGGCATTGGATGTAGGGGAAAGCGACTGTTGAAAATAAATTTGATTATATAAGCAGCCACAAGTCGCTTTAATTATTTATTCAATTTACGGGTTTCATCTGTATACAAGATCATCGTCAGAATAATTAGATTTATATAATCGTATGTACCTTATTTTAAAATAGTTATAGTCTGACAGCTGGATAATCTGATGTCAGACTATAACCATTTTAAATTAAGGTACATGTGATTATGTAAATGGAATTATTCTGACGATGCTCTTGTATACAGAGTGTAACCGGTAAATTGAATAAATAATTATAGCGACTTGTGACTGCTTATAAAATCATATTTATTTACAAAAGGAAAGCGCTTCTTAGTGCGGTCTGCTCTCTGTGGCGGTCACTTAGCTACTTAATTCGTCATTAAGCCAAACTGTCATCCAAATAAAGAAAGAATGTCAATTTTCAGCTATTGATATTGATGAGAATATATCTGCCGCTGATGCTTTATCAATAAGAGCGAACAGTATATTGAAGAACATTTCAGTGTGCGGTACGCACAAGACAGAGAGAACTGGAAACAAATCAGTTCATCAACTTGAGGGTGGTGCTCAGATTTTATGCAGCGACTGCACAGTGGTAGATACAGGCCACTGACGATTTCATATCAGTACACCTCCAGGCTTCCATAATACCCATATAAGAATTACCAGGTAGTAACGCGATGAAACATGTTTCTAGACCTTACAGGATTTCAGTTAGTTTGATGTAAACAACTTAGCGAGAGCAGAGCACATGCTTCAATTCTACCACAGAAAGCAAATAAGAACAAAATAAATAGTGAACTAAGCTGCAGCGATTCAGAGGACCACCGCAAGAAGTCCAGATTGGGCGATATGTCGTGTTTTGAGCTGTTAATAGTAGATTTTTTTTTTACAGACTGTCCACTTGCCGCTGATAAATAACGCCAGGCTACCACTATGTAGGATTACACCTCAGAAATAATTCTTGCTCAAAAGTGGGACAACAGCATCAACAGCCCTGCACTCCATACACAGCTCAGACGCATAAACCTCTTATACGCCAATTCAGTGCAGCAAAATTCTTCTCTCCGCCAATGATTTATGTCCTTTGCAGCAGACTCTCACCTTGTTGTGGAGGAGAGAAACAAAAACTGTTACGGTCTACCACACCATCATTTACACCCATCCTCCTACTCCACATACCCACTATGCAAGGGCGCACGCAGGGGGAGGGGGGGAGCAGCCCCTCCCCCGCCCAAAAAATGTTTGGGCTTACACAGGATAAAATGGAATTTTTCTAGTACCAAAATCTTTCTACATTATTTAATATTACTTCTGTGTATGAGCAGCACAGATCGAATTCTGCTTGGAACTCATTGTTGTCAAGTGTAGCTCTTAATTCTGAAACATAACTATTTTTTCACAATCGCAACATCGGATGGTAAATGTCTCCACCCAGTCAGTGTTGATGATGTGGTCTTCAGTCCATAGACTTTATCGATGCAGCTCTCCACGCTACTCTATATGCACAAGTTTCTTCATGCCTGAGAATAGCAACTCACATCCATTTAATCCTGCTTATGATACACGTATCGCGGTCTACCTCTGCTACTTTTACCCCAACACTTCCCTACAATACTAAATTGACGATTCCTCGATATCTGAGATTGTGTCCTACTAATGGATTCCTTCTTTTAGTCAAGATATGCCAGAAATCTCATTTCTCTCCAGTTCTGTTCAGTACCTCCTCATCAGTTACGAGGTCTATCCATCTAATCTTCAGCATTCTCCTGTAGCATCGAATTTCAAATCTTCTAACCCCACGATCTGGGTAATTCATTAGGCATAGACATAGGCAGCGGCGGACTAAGGGGGGGGGGGGGGGGGCGGAAGGAGCGGACCGCCCCAGGCCTACGGTCTTAGGGGGCCTCCGCCTCCAAATGCCTCGAAAGCAATTTTTTTTTTTTTTTTTTTTTTTGGGGGGGGGGCGGGGCGGGGGATGGGGTGTAGGTGGGGAGTGCGCTTGGCATATCTTTCTGCTGGGGCCGAATGTCTAAAGTAATTCTTTTTAGACTGGCCCGTGCCTCTCGTCCTGTGGGGCCTGCAAATCTCAAAATTTACTGTTTTATAGTAACATATTTCAAAGTGGAGCCTCATATTGTTTCGCCGCCGCCCCGGGCCTCCAACAGCCTTAGTCCGCCACTGTACCTAGGTAAATTATTAGTAGTTGTGATAGTCTTGATAGTCGTGAAAGGATCCATTTACAGAAGAGGCAAAGCGCACTAGCTAGCCAGGTCTGAGAGGAAAAAAATTGAAGTGCAGCTTTACGTACCTATTTCAGATATTTTGATGTAAACACATGCTTCAATTCTACCACAGAAAGCAAATAAGAATCAAATAAATAGTGAACTAAGCTGCAGCGATGCAGATGACCGCAGGATGTCCAGATTGGGCGATATGTCGCGTTTTGAGCTGTTAATAGTAGATTTATTTATTTATTTATTTTAAGGCACGCAACCACTGCTCGTTGGACGATATTTTGTCAATCAGTTGGATTTTTCGACGAAATAGGGGCAGTATATTTGTATGTCCTGACTTTACTTTAATGTTATTTGTAACTAGCTGAAAACCCGGCACTGCCCGGGTATTTATTTATCTATTCCTGCCATTTTTCAGGTATATATTCATTTGTATAAGGGCTGTATGTCTTTAAAATCTCTTGAGAATCCAATTAGTAGTAAGGAATTAATAGACTAAAACTTAGTGCGTGATTGGACGGTTTTCTATTAACGTTACTGTTTGTATGCTGATTACTCATGAACTACGTTACTGTTTGTATGCTCATTTCTCATGAACTACATGTCGTACTGGGATACAATTTGGAAGGTACACTCAACTATACCCGTGTATACTGTTTGTAAAATTTCCAAAAAAAAAAAAAAAAAAAAAAAAAAAAAAAGTTCAAATGTTTGTAAATCTTATGGGACTTAACTACGGGGTCATCAGTCCCTAAACTTACAAACTACTTATGAACTACTTACGAACTAGGACGGCACAAATATCCATGCCCGAGGGGGGATTCGAACCCCCGACCGTAGTGGCCGAACAAACCGTGACTGAAGCGCCTCAGTCCCCTCGGCCACCGCGGCCGGCTGTAAAATTTCCTGTCGCTACAATTTGTAGTGTTCAAATTATAAATTGTAACGTCATACCGAGAGCCGTAGTTTTACTCCATAAACAGCGGAAAAGTAGTAAGCGAGAAACTTTTTTCCTTTCGTCATTTTACTATGGTTGCCAGCGAGAAAAAGTTTAATAAAGGTTTGAAATTATGTTTTAAGTTTGTTGCAAGTCGCTAAGTACTGTCATTCTCATACAGTGTATTTCGAAAGTCTCGCCGCATTATATGGCATTTTTTGCGATTTCTATTGGTTATGACGGAATATCTTTTGAACCATCTGCCGTATGTGATTCTTAACCATGCAGCAATTGTTACCTCACGGTAAGGAATGTATGTACCAAATTCGGTTGAAATCGGTACAATGGTTTAGGAGAAAATGAGCAGCATTGTCGCAAAATGCAGCAGTTTTTCGCGCATCTCATTGTTTATGACATCATATCTCATGAACTATATATCGTATGTGATTCTTACATTTACGGCGACCGTCCTCATGGATTGAAGCTTACGTGCACAAAATTTCATAAAGATTGAAACAAAACTGTAGATTTTTATGCATCACGTACAAACATAAGGACACACTATATATTAGATGATTTATGATCACTGCACTGCCTTGTGAAGTAGTGAAATTGCAGCCCTAACTCCACCCGTAATTGATGACTTAAGGTCAAACTACAGTTCTCAACATTATTAGCGATACATGAATTCCGATTGTCACAGTATATTTGTTTCAAAGTGCGTAACAGCACGTGGAAAAATATCGGAGTTAATCCAATAATGCAGATAACATTACAGTGGCTCTAGTACGTTCTTTTTTCATTGTTTCCTTTCAGACAGTTAAACCAAACTTGTCTCGCCTAGGAATTTTAGGTAAATCGTAATAGTAGTGCTACACAGAATGTTGCAGGTATGTTATTTGTGCGTGGTGGTGAGCGAATTCTTTACTCGTAAGTCATAACTGTTAGTTTCTTTGATTCTTTGCTGTGTTTGTTTTTCAACTGACACTCCAGTAACACTGAGCCTGTACATTAAAGATATATTTATTAGTTTTGCACAATTTGAGATAGTAACACGTTTATGGGTCATTTAAGGCGAATAACACAGCAAACCAGTTCATGTTCACCTGTCAGACCTGTAAAAAGTTTAAATCGAATATGTATATATATTATAATGTAAATATCATAGAAGGTAAAATAAGATTTCCGACTTGCCCCACCCATCTCTGAAAAATTCTGTACGGCCCTTGGTAGTGACCGAATTTGTGTGAGCTTGATGGTCTTTCGTATGTGTCTGCTAGAGCCTCAGTGATCAATACGATTGATATAAATATACAAAATATAATTTCTATAAATAATATAATTATATAAATAATATATTTCAGGTAAATAATGTAATTGCTCTGCGCCTCGGCTGCAAAGTGGTAGAGTGTGAGACTACAAATCCAAAGGTCGCGGGTTCGATCCCCGCGAGGTCCCAAATTTTTTATCTGCCACTTTCCACTTCTTTCACCTCTGGCAGTATTGTTCATGTGAAAAACACCGAGTAGCACCGTGGTTCGGAACCCATTTCACAAGACCATGCCTAGTAAAGCACTGTGGTGTTCAAACCAATCTTCGGATTGTTGACTGCTTTACCTTTTTACCTTAATATAATTGATATAAATAATGTAATTGATATAAAATAACTAAATATATAAAGTTACACTAGGTAAATTAGATTTCCGATTTTGCTCCCCCCCCCCCTTCCCGGAAAAAAAATCCTGCGCGCGCCACTTCCACTATGAATAAATCATAAATTTTGACAATAAACGGAAGTTTATACCTATATTACAGGCTTTTTGTCAACTTTTCTACGTATTCCGCCACCGTTCTGAACGTACATACTTAAGGTATATGCCATACGGAGACCACATGATGTTTCATTTCTCTTCTAGCTCCTCCATTCTAAAACTAGTGAATATACGTGGCAGGAATGCGTCCTTGAATTAATAAACAGCAGTAGAGTTTGGTACATTCCATCAGTTATCTGACAATTATGAAGAGCTGCCGATTTTACCCACACAGCACTACAGTATGAACTCATGGATTTCGCGGGATTCCATTACTTAATTGCAATTGAAATAGAGGAAGAGGATTTGAATCTATGGCTGTAGTTGCAACAGCACACAGCTTGTGTCGTATCGAGAGCCTGAACACTTCCCCATTGCCGTAGTGCAGGCCAAGGCATAAGACAGAAGTTACGTTTTACGTTGACTCTCGACGCATATCAAATGTTTTGTATATTATGCAAGACAGCCTTATTTCTTACATATTCTCCAATAAATATAAGAGATGGGCAGAGAGAGAAGGGATAAGAGAAGTGCTAACTCAAGGCAAAAATGAATAAATAAATAAATAACCGGGCAACACTGGGTTTCAGCTGGTAACATTATAAGAATTAGTCGCGAATATGACCAGTTTTGGCAGAAAAAGTTAGTCATTTTAGGAAACATCCAGAAAAAACGTGAACTAACTCATATATTCTCAGTCACGTTCATGAGTACTCCAACTAGATAGCTGCATAAGTCGAATCTGTAAAATGAAAGCCGGCCGCAGTGGCCGAGGGGACTGAGGCGTTCCAGTCACGGTCTGCACGGCCACTACGGACGGGGGTTCGAATCCCCCCTCGGGCCGTCCTTAGTAGTAGCTAGTTCAAAAGTAGTTTGTAAGTTTAGGGACTGATGACATGGTAGTTAAGTCCCATAAGCTCTACAAACATTTGAACATTTGAACTAAAAAGCGGGTGATCTGTATTCGCTGCTGGAGTGACTACTGGCGTGTTTGGGGGTATAGAGGACTAAGGGTGCAAAACTGTTCAAACGTATGTAACTCTATGGAGCTAAATTATGGTGGTCATCAGTCCCTAGGCTTACAAACTACTTAAACTAACGTAAGGATAAAACACACACCCATGCCCGAGGGAGGACTCGAACCTCCGATAGAAGCGTCCTCGCAGTCCCCGACACTGCGCCTAGAACCGCTCGGCCATTCCCGTGCGGCACTAATGGGTTCCGGCCGTGGTGGCCGAGGGGACTGAGGCGCTCCAGTCACGGTCTGCACGGCCACTACGGTCGGGGGTTCAAATCCCCCCTCGGGCATGGATATTTGTGCCGTCCTTAGTATAAGGTAGTTGATAAGTAGTTTGTAAGTTTAGGGACTGATGACCCCATAGTTAAGTCCCATAAGCTTAACAAACGTTTTTGCATTTGAACACTAATGGGTGACCTAAATTCTATGAGCAATGGTTCTTCTACTGTATCTCGCTGTTGTTGAGATTGAAGCCAAGCCTGTGTGTATTATGCAGATAGATACGGAATATCGTTTCAGTTGTGCAGTTGGATGCGTGATTTTCATGTCGGAAAGTCATAAAGTAAAACGGTTATAAATGTTCGGGTAGCAGTCGGCGCATCTGGATGCTGTTGGTACCCTTGCTTCCTCGCCCACGGATTCTCAGAAATGCCAATGAAACTCATTGGCGTATACTAGGTACTCCTGCCCTCAATCAATACGCTGGCGCCGGCGCCGTGAGGCACGATTTTCGCCAGCGCTAGCCCGCGCGAGAAACACACACACCGAGCAAGCGCATTCCGCCTGTCGCTGCTCTAGTGCAGAATTGGCAACATTGTACATTACGTTTGGCAACTCTGTGACCGGCGATTGATTTCCTGCAGCTAGCGGCTCACATTTATCCTGCCAGATTCGGACGTTGAAATGTTTGCGAGCATAACGGACCAAGCTGCTGAGGTCAGCCGCCCTTACACTTACAAACCGCTAAAAATAACTTAAACTAGCTTACGCTAAGGGCAAAATACACACCCATGCACGAGGGAGAACTGGAACTAGTCTAGTATTAGAATCCAAATCGTAAATAATTGTTACAATAGGGTTTTTTGTTTTAATGGCTTCATTTGTGGCCAAATACGACTATCCTAGATGTTCAAATGTCTGTAAATCTATCGGACCAAACTGCGTGGTCATCAGTCCGTAGCTTACAAACTACTTAAACCTAGGTAAACTAACCTACGGACAGACACACACACACACACACACACCCATGCCCCAGGGAGGACTCGAACCTCCACGGCGAGCAACGCGCGCTCCGCAGCGAGGTGCTTTAGACCGCTCGGCTACTCCACCGCGGCAACTATCCTAGACAGGTCCGCACGCAGGAGGGGGGGGGGGAGGCACAGGGAGCTCATGCCCGACCCCTCCCCCCCCCCCCCCCCGAAATATTTGGTCTTACACTAGATACAATGGAAATTTTATACTAATAATATTGTTTCTTAATAATGTTCTTAATAATTACAATAAATTATAATTCTTATTGAACCTAAATAATAACATTTTCTAATAATATTCATACTTGCTTATGATTGAACTCCAAGTGCAGAAGTGAAAAAGTTGAGAAATAGCAGATAAGATTCACGTAACTATTATGATACTTCAACTCTTATAAAGCAGAGTATATGGTGAGCAGTTTCATAATATTTCTACATATGTGGAGTAGCCGAGCGGTCTAAAGCACCTCGCTGCGGGGCGCGCGGTTGCTCGCCGTGGAGGTTCGAGTCTTCCGTGGGGCATGGATGTGTGTGTTTGTCCGTAGGTTAGTTTACCTAGGTTTAAGTAGTTTGTAAGGTATGGACTGATGACCACTCAGTTTGGTCCGATAGATTTACAGACATTTGAATCATTTTTATATGGATCACCTTAGTCTCGGTGCCATATTTAACCATCAAAGCAAAAGATTTAGGTGCAACATATCTGTGTGTCGGCTATGTTGTAACGGAAAAGAATAGTATCAACGTTGTTATCTTTCGTCGTAAATTTATGAAAGTAAACAGACACCTTTCACGTAGAAAAAAGTACATCGAATGATTCTGTCAGGATGGGTCACAGGTAGTTTAGTAGACTCACAGCCGGTTTGAGGGCTTCACAAGATGCACAGTTTATGTAAAGATGTCTGGGTTCAAGCTATATAGAAAAAAAATAATTTCAGATTTTAAGAAGCAGCATTCTAATTTGTCTTGAAATTGATAGGATCGTAATTGTTGATTTACTTTTCCTTAAACCCGAGAGCTTTGACGAATACCACGGCGGTGATTCTACAAATGATCCACTGACAATTCACTATTTCTCTCCTACAGTGCTAGACTAAGTGTGGCGAATGGTTCGAGATATACAGATAACATCCAGTGACAGGGCTCAGCCGTTGCAATATTCTGTAGTAAACTGTTTTCTCTGAACTGTACCTACAGGGTTACCAGATGTCCGTCTTCAGAAAAAAGGACATTTCTAGATTCATGAAAGAACTCTCTCTCTCTCTCTCTCTCTCTCTGGTACTGATAACTCAAGTACTGATGATGTCTCTACTGTATTATCAGAGTCTTGTTTGTAATACATCTTACGCATCTGATGAAATTTCTTCATCTTCTTACAAATTAAGAAGCATGAAATGTTGAGACCCGTAGAACGAATTACATGACTACATAGCAGTGAAGCCCTAATATTTCATCACTTCACCACTTGTAATTATCGTCTTAAGTGCTGAACATTTTTCCCAACTTATAAGATACCTTGCCGATCACCCGTGTTTTCACCTCAAATTTTTAACGATGCATCATTTACGGAAACCATAGTACTGTTGGCAGTAAAATCTTCACGAATAAAGTAACTGTAAAAATTACATAAGAGTTCCTTGATATAGCTATCCCATTTCGGATCAGACCGACGTGACTATATACATGATTAGCACCTAGGTTCTAGACAGTGAATGGAATATTTAAGCCGTAGGTGAAAAAAGCAATAAATAAAATAAACGTTTTATTTACCGTGCAGAGGCTCGCAATTAATTATTAAAAACTACTCAGTTTTTAGGACAAAAACTTTAAATCGATTTTTTCAATACACTGTTTATGTAGTTACGTCTCTTTGGTCCTAAACAGGCGAATGGTGACTGTGGCATCTGACCTTATTTGTATGAAGTTTTGCACAAGGTTTAAACTTTTTTATAACGAACATTGCACTAGCTTTTGATCTTAAAGTCATAAATGTGGTTGACAGACAACACACAGAACTGCCAAGTTCCAACACGACAGACTGAACGTCTTATTTTTGGGTGTCACACAACACTCCGACCAGAGAAAGGGGGGTGGGGAGATTTTCATATTATACTATGTGTCTTGCATTGTTGCAGACGAATGTTTTTAATTGGCCGCCTCGAACCTCGTATTCCGCGATAACTGACACGCCAGTTATTTCAGTTGTACCTTGACCTCAGATCAGCGACGGCACAGAAATGTGAAAATTAAAAATATCACATTGTTTCAAGAAAGGTTAAATTCTCTAGAGTTAGTGATTGTGACAGTTACTCTTCCACCTCTAAAATGTTCAAATTGTAACGTCACCGCTGCGTCCACCTAATCCTCGATGGGCGAAGTTGCCGTTACATTCTATTTTATGCTTAATCATTTAATAATTGTTCCAATGATTTGACGGTATGGGATGCGGACAATTACTAGGTTGATCCATAACAATAAACTCTGTTAACCTCCTTTATTATGGAACGACAAATGTTAAAAACTCTTCCTTTTAAATACACTGATTAAATAACTGCGTGCCACTACGATGAATGTCTACAAGTCCACACTGAAACATTTCAATATGCAACTGCAACCCGTATGCGATACGACGGAATGGCAAAAACTTTAGCCACCACTAAACGCAGGTTACGAACTCACTGCCGACATGCTACCGCCTCGCTCTGCGGTCGGCGGGAGATTACCGCACACCGGCCAACAAACAAAGAACATTCCAACCTAAGCATTGTTGCCGGCAGCTGTCGCTGGACGCCAACGATAACTATCGTTCAGCCAAAACTTACCAAAGAGGTTACTAACCTAAAACCCTGTATCCTCACAAATTGTTTGTATAGCTTATGGGACTTAACTACGGGGTCATCAGTCCCTAACCTTACAAACTACTTATGAACTAATTTACACTAATAACGGCACAAATATCCATGTCCGAGAGGGGATTCAACCCCCGACCATAGTGGCCGTCCAGACTGTGACTGGCGCGCCTCAGTCCCCTCGGCCACCGCGGCCAGCTCTTCCACCTCTCTCTGTACATCACTCTGTACCCTTATCTATGAGAAATTACAATTATCTGCCAACTTTCACTGTGATCGGGCATACTATGTCGAAGCGTATTGCAAGATAATACCTTTGCCATGCACCATACAGTGTCTCAAACTTCAAATGTTCAAATGTTTGTAAATCTATGGAACTTCTTTGGTTATTAGTCCCTAGGCTTACAAACTACTTAAACTAAGTTAAACTAACTGAAGGACAACATGCACACGCAAGCCCCAGGGGGGACTCGAACTTCCGACGGCGAGCAACCGCGCTCCCCGCAGCAAGGCGCCTTGAACGCTCGGTCACTCGAGGCTCTTAAACTTCGTGAAAAAATACATATATGTGGCAAATATCACCGTGATCTGTCAAAACAGTATGTCATTCCTATCATTTAATTCAAAACATGATGTTTGCAGTTTGGCCAACTTTTCCAATTATTTTTTCCGTAAATGTTCGAATTGTTTCCTGGAAATAGTTCCAAAAAAGAGATGGAATTGCGCATATTCGTCTGAATCGTGAATTAAGGTATTTATTTCACACAAAATCCCTTAGAAAAAGGCTCTTTGGTTTTTCTCTAATCTTGCAGTTTTCTGGGAAAGGTTTCCAAATATTTGTCCTACACAAACCTTGTCCTGAAAATTACAAACATAGCAAAATTGACCCAGCCAATCCTATCAAACCGTTGTCAAGTAATGACGTTTCATACACGCGGGAATTGATTTTTATCCAAATAAATATAATGCTGATAGGTTGCAACTCACTGTAAAGACTATTGCTGAGATGCCGACAAGCACATAGAGAATACAGCCATACACAACTTAGCGTTTGGCCACAGGCTTCATCAGTCAAGAAACTCAAATCGGAGAACGGAAGTCGGAGACGGAATTTGATCGTGAGTTGTGCCTGTATAAATGTATGTGTGCCTATTTCTTATGAAGGCTGTGGCTGAAAGTTAAGTTGTGGGATGGGCGTGTCACTTCTATGTGCTCGTCTGCGGCAGTGAGCTGCAACCTATCCTCATTATATTTATATAAATAAAAAACAATTTCCGCCTGTATGGAATGCCATTACTTTAGAACGGCTTGACAGAATTACCTGGGTTTAATTTTTTATGTTCGTAATTTGGAAAAGTTACGAACATAAAAAACTAAACCCAGGTAATTGTGTCAAACCGTAAAAATTGTTTTCCCTATATATATAAGTCACACTAAGTAAGTAAATTTCCGATTTCCCCCTTCCCCGAAAAATAATATTGTGTGCGGGCCTGATCTTAGGATTTCCCCATCGGCGGAGTTGTGCTTAAGTTATGGGGGAGTGATAATATATTCAAAAGAGATATTTTTCCAGTTTTTCGGCTATATATTGCAGGGGAGTGACTTACAGAAAAACATAGTGCTATTAAAAGTTGTAGGGCATTAAATTCTGCATTGAATGAGGAGAGCCACAAAAAAATCTTTTGAACCACCCGATCCCTTACTAGTGCTCATCGAAGTTGGACTAATTTTAAATGTTTATGAAATACTTTCATTTTAACCTCTGTTTTTGTAGTAACATTATTTAAACTAAGCCATCTATCAATAAAGTGGTTCATACATAGGTTAAATAGGAATAACTTCTGTGTTCGATGAGACCAATAGTGAATTTTTTGTACTACCCGTTTCCGTACACCTCCACCTTCAACTTGTAACATTTCTCACCATCAATAAAGACTGTTTGAATAAGTGTTATATACACTATACTAAATGTATTAGTACTTTTGTTGTTGTGGTCTTCAGTCCAGATACTGGTTTGACGCAGCTCTCCACCCAACTCTATCCTGAGCAAGCCTCTTCATCTCCTCATAAGAACGACAAACTACATCCGTTTGAATCTGCTTACTGTATTCATCTCTTGGTCTTTCTCTGCGGGTTTTACCCCAAACACTTCCCTTCAATGCTAAATTCAAGAGTCCTTGATGTCTAAGAATGTGTCCTACCTATCGATCCCTTCTTTTAGTCAAGGTATGCCAGAAATTTCTTTTCTCCCCAATTCTGTTCAGTACCTCCTCATTAGTACTACGACACTCCATTGCCTTGTATTTATTTAATGTAGTACTCCAATAAAATATTAAATTTGTGGAATAAATAAAAAGATAACATTAAAAAGCTATTTTATGCAGAATATGACGATATCCAGTCAACTGATATGAAGATCGGGACAGGATTAGAAACAAGATTGTTCAAATAAATAGTGAAGATTATATTTCGTAGTAACAAAATCTTACTTAAAGGTATGAAGATGAAGAAAGGAAAACTGGATATTTACACAAATTTAACAGACATCTACGTTTGATTGTCATTGTGCCACTCGGCCCAACAAAGCTTATTATTTTCATCATCTCATATACACAGTCCAGGTGTTCCTCTACATGTGGTTCGTCATCACAACCTACTACCTCACATCGGCCAGCCAGTGAGCTACTCGATCGCGACCTATTGCGTGTGACATGGCACGGCAGTGCGCTGGCCTTCTCTTCAGATGGTGTTGGTTGGATGGAGTTAGAGCAGGAGTTCCCTTTACAATTGACACAAGTCAACGAGCACTTAATCTCAACCTTCTGACACCCATAACAACCTTCACATACTTCGTTGCATTTGCAGAAAATTGTGGAGAGAAGAAATGTGGAGCTGATTCCTTGGAGGTAGGAAGAGGGTCAAGACCAAACGTCGAAGCCTGGCATCCTAGAGGAACAGACCTATCTGATGTACTTGTCGCATTTATATTTATAGGTATGTTCTCAAGCATTGTTGGCGCGCCGCTTCGGTTGTTGGAAAGGAATTGCTCCAGAATCACCACCATTAACTTGATAAAGATGACCTCGGGAGTATTATCAGTGGAGGCACTCAGCATATTTGATGCTCTTGGTGAGCAGGTCTTATGGGTAGCCATCAAATACTACATTTGTCGTACTTCTGTTGGAGGTAGTCAACTTACTTGGTTAGGATTAAATGGAATGTTTTACCATTCAACCCAATGGAGAAGACCTCCACCACTGAGGACAAAAGCTGCTTCTTACATGTTTGCCTCAGTGTTGTGAACAAGTCATATATTAAGTTGTGAGCCCGTCTCATTCCAAATGCATCAAACAAAGAGTGGGGTAGGGTGCAAGCTCATAAGAATTCTTTGTGCTGTCCATCGGGTTTCTAGAGAAGTGGTACATGGAATATGGTTTTCGGGTTCATTGGTACATCCTTACCATGAATGATCAGTCCTGGTATACTCATTATTCTTTTTTTCGGACAAACTTTATGTTGTCAAAAGTCTGACCAACAAGGGTGAGCATTTAGTTTGAGAGGGTTTGTGACAATCGACTGACTCATCTCCGATGATTCATGGGCTGATGGACTTAACAAATTCCCTGCTCCTCCTCTACGCCGCGGTGCAGGCTCCTTGCTGCGGAGCGCGCGGTTGCTCGCCGTCGGAGGTCCGAGTCCTCCCTCGGGCTTGGGTGTTTGTGTTGTCTATAGTACAACTTACTTTAAGTTAGTTTAAGTAGTTTGTATGCCTAGGAACTGATGACCAACGTAATTAAGTACCTTAGATCTACAAACATTTGAATTTTTCCTCCCTGAAACCTACACAATCAATATAATTTGATCCGACTTTAACGTGGAGCAGTACGGATACATGTGGTCCAAAAATTCACTTTTGGTTTCAGCGAACGCAGAATTTATTCCTCTGTAACCATTTTATGTACCAATTTATTGACAGATGACTTAGTTTAAATGACATTAATAAAAAAAAGAGGTTAAAGCGAAAATTTTTCATAAACATGTAAAATTTGTCCATCTTTGATGAGCTCTAGTACGGGAACGGGTGGTCCAAAAAGTATGCGGCTGGTCTCATTCAATGCAAAATTTAATGCCCTATAACTTTTAAGGGGCTATGGCCTGACATTTTGAGACTCTTACGAGATGCAGCCGGACAACTGGAAAAATACCCCTTATTTGGGTACACTTTTACCCCCTGCCCTCCCCATCCCCACACTACGAAAGCACAACTCCACCGAGGAGGAAAACCTAGGATAGTCATAATGGACCACAATTAGATTAAATATACTGAGTGAGTCTCACTTTCAGTAATATATATAGGTGTGTGTGTATTTTATTTTAATTTTTTTAGCTTCGAATTGACCAACTAAGATCACGAAACAGCTTCAGTTCTTCTTTTCTGTTGTTTCCTGTTCTTCCAATACTCCTTCATCTCCTCCCCATGTTATCTTTTCCTTTCTGCTTTCCATGTTATTCCTGTTTTCCCATTTTTTCTGCTTAGAAAGCCTTCTAAATTTCGTATTTTATTCTTAAGAGTTTCGTGTCTGCTATTTCTGATTCTTTGATATTGTTTCTTTGTAGATATTTTCTTACTTGTGTGATCCATGCTATTGTTGACTTTTTTCCAGAAATACAGTTAAATTTGTTTAATCAGCCTGTTCTCACTCATTCCGAAGAAATGCCCAAATTACATTAATCTTCGCTTTCCCATGACTTCTCATATTTTCTTTCAAGAACCTCTATTCTGTCCAGCTTATAGTTCATAGTTAAGCATTCACTTGTATATGTATATAAACATTCCAGTCTTACTACAGGGGTATAGTGTTTTAGTTTAGTTTTCCTTGATATGAACTTCTTATTGTAGATATTTTTCGTCAAGCCAAGTGCTCTTTCCCTTTTATTGACTCGTACGTCTATTGCAAACTTTTCTACTCCATTTAGCTGTGTAACTTCTGCAAGGTATTTAAATTGACTGCCTCACTTTATTTTACTTAGTTGTGTTTCTATGTATTTTGGTGCTTCTTTTGTGTTTGTCATGAATTGAGTTTTTTCAGCTGAAATTTTAAGGCCATGTTTTCCAGAAGATTTATTCGAATTGCTGCTTCAGTCAGATGTTTTGAAAGAATTGCAAAATTGTTCGCAAAGGCGAGGCAGTTCAGCTTTATTCCATTTTTTCTCCTGCTCAGAATTATTCGTTGAATAACACAGTAAAACAATAAAGGTGAGAATTCATCTCCTTGCCGAACACCAGTTTTTATTTTCAATGACTGAGATAGTTCTACAAATTTAACTTTAGATATAGTATTTGTTAGTGTTTCACGAATTATGTTTGCTAATTAAGCTTTAACACTTAATTCTCTAATGATTTTATCTATTGTGCCTCTGTCGACTGAATCAAATTCAGCTTCCTACCGGTCACGGAGAATCGGCAGTGGATGCTGTTTAATTTAAACATAATACACAAGGTGCTCTTTTACTCTCAAAGACCACGCACATTTATGACGATGATTGCCTTAGAAATGTTATTGATGTAATTGTTTTTGGAAACTTCAACATTGCCCATTTATTTTTAATTAACGCAACTGATATTTATTTTCTATTGTTATTATCGCATCTGACTAACTTGAAATTAAACTCATTCCGAAAATAAAAATTATAATTTTTTCAACACTTTGACAGTTGACAATAATGGAAATCTCTACGAAAAGTACTTTCCTGCTTTCTCACTAATCAAACTCGAAAATGCACTTCTTGCTATGTAACCTTGAAACACAATGAAATTACACAGATTTTACACTTGTAAATCAAACTGGTGTAAAATGATACTGTCTAACTACCATAATAAACTGAAGGTAATGTTACTACTTCATTTAGTATTCAGAAATTAAAACATTGTTATACAAAATTTTACATAGATGACAATCCTTGTCAAATCTTTTAACACATTCAATTCAAAATTAGTTTGATGAACCCTCTGCCAGGCACTTAAATGTGATTTCCAGAGTATCCCATGTAGATGTAGATTAGTTATACAACATACCGCACAACAATATACAGGGTGTTACAAAAAGGTACGGCCAAACTTTTAGGAAACATTCCTCACACACAAAGAAAGAAAATATGTTATGTGGACATTTGTCCGGAAACGCTTAATTTCCAAGTTAGAGCTCATTTTAGTATTTACGGTTGAGGCTTCATTCCAACGTGATCAAATTGTAAATTTTCACAATCAACATGTGTGGGCTGACGAGAATCCGCACGCAATTGTGCAATCACGTCATCAATACAGATTTTCTGTGAACGTTTGGGCAGGAATTGTTGGTGATGTCTTGATTGGGGCTCATGTTCTTCCACCTATGCTCACGGGAGCACGTTATTATGATTTCATACGGGATACACTACATGTGCTGCTAGAACATGTGCCTTTACAAGTACGACACAACATGTGGTTCATGCATGATGAAGCTCCTTCACAATTTAGTCAACGTGTTCGTACGCTTCTCAACAACAGATTCGGTGACCGATGGATTGGTAGAGGCGAACCACGCTCTTCTGACCTCAACCCTTTTGACTTTCATTTATGGGGGCATTTGAAAGCTCTTGTCTACGCAACCCCGGTACCAAATGTAGAGACTCTTTGTGCTCGTATTGTGGACGGCTGTGACACAATACGCCATTCTCCAGGGCTGCACCAGCGCATCAGGGATTCCATGCGACGGAGGGGGGATGCATGTATCTTCGCTAACGGAGGACATTTTGAACGTTTCCTGTAACAAAGTGTTTGAAGTCACGCTGATACGTTCTGTTGCTGTGTGTTTCCATTCCATGATTAATGTGATTTGAAGAGAAGTAATAAAATGAGCAGAAGATCTATGCCACCAACCGAGACAGCGCTGTCCACCACAATTCATGATGAATGGGAAGAGATGTCGCACAGTAACATGTTTATCAGAAAACTTATCGCCTGTGTTTCTCCGCGGCTATATGTAGCTGTAGCGGAGGAGCGAAATTTAACACGGTACTGAACTGTTTTGGAAAGGAATACTTTGCTTAAGGTTCGTAATATTTTTGATTATTTTCCATGAGCATTTACATTACTTCTAACAAAAGGGAAATTCTTTTATATTAATGCCCCTTTTTAAAATAAAGGCTTTAAAGTACACTACTGGCCATTAAAATTGCTACACCAAGAAGAAACACAGATGATAAACGGGTATTCATTGGACAAATATATTATACTAGAACTGACATGTGATTACATTTTCACGCAATTTGGGTGCATAGATCCTGAGAAATCAGTATCCAGAACAACCACCTCTAGCCGTAATAACGACCTTGATACTCCTGGCCATTGAGTCAAACAGAGCTTGGATGGCGTGTACAGGTACATATGCCCATGCAACTTCAACACGATACCACAGATCATCAACAGTAGTGACTGACGTATTGTGACGAGCCAGTTGCTCGGCCACCACTGACCAGACGTTTTCATTTGGTTAGAGATCTGGAGAATATGCTGGCCATGGTGGCAGTCGAACATTTTCCGTATCCAGAAAGGCCCATAAAGGACCAGCAACATGCGGTCGTGCATTATCCTGCTGAAATATAGGGTTTCGCAAGGATCGAATGAATGGTAGTGCACGGGTCGTAACACATCTGAATTGTAACGGTCACTGTTCAAAGCGCCGTCGATGCGAACAAGAGGTGACCGAGACGTGTAACCAATAGCACCCCATACAATCACGCCAGGTGATACGCCAGTAAGGCGATGACGAACACACGCTTCCAATGTGCATTCACCGCGATATCGCCAAACACGGATGCGACCATCACGATGCTGTAAAAAGAACCTGGATTCATCCGAAAAATTACGTTTTGCTATTTTTGCACCCAAGTTCGTCGTTGCGTACACCATCGCAGGCGCTCCTGTCTGTGATGCAGCGTCAAGGGTAACCGCAGCCATGGTCTCCGAGCAGATAGTCCATGCTGCTGCAAACGTCTTCCAACTGTTCGTGCAGATGGTTGTTGTCTTGCAGACGTTCCTATCTCCTGACTCAGGGATCGAGATGTGGCTGCATGATCCGTTACAGCCATGCGGATAAGATGCCTGTCATCTCGACTGCTAGTGATACGAGGCAGGTGGGATCCAGCACGGCGTTCCGTATTGCCCTCCTGAACCCACCGATTCCATATTCTGCTAACAGTCATTGGATCGCGATCAACGCTAGCAGCAATGTCGCGATACGATAAACCGCAATCGCGATAGGCTACAATCTGACCTTTATCAAAGTCGGAAACGTGATTGTACGCACTTCTCCTCCTTACACGAGGCATCACAACAACGTTTCACCAAGCAACGCCGGTTAACTGCTGTTTGTGTATGATAAATCGGTTGGAAACTTTTCTCATGTCAGCACGTTGTATGTGTCGCCACCGGCGCCAGTATTGTGTGAATGCGCTGAAAAGCTAATCATTTGCATATCACAGCATCTTCTTCCTGTCGGTTAAATTTCGCGTCTGTAGCACGTCACCTTTGTGGTGTAGTAATTTTAATGGCCTGGAGTGTATTTTATGAACTTCGATCAAGATAACAAAGACCGACATGAAAATATTCACGATCTGCATAATGCTTCAATAATATGTTTTGGGATACGGTATTTGAAGTTATATTTAACAGCTTTGCAGATCCTGGGTGTAAATGGAAAATCTTTCACGCTGTAGTTTGATACTGATACTGCAGTCACTGCCTACAAACAGATGGCGTCTAGGTGAAGGCGCTCGTAAGAGTTTGAATGTAAACAGAAAACAGTGTTTATTTTAATTGAGAACAGTTTCATAAAACGTGAGTCGTAGACTTAGGTGTGAAGCTGAACGTCTTCTGAGAAAGTGAAGTAGTATTGAGGTAAGTTTCATGACGTCAGGGTGGGGTTGTATTCTGCAACAGTTTGGTGAAGCAATGAAAAAACTGCAGGCCGAAGATGTAGACATTTTTATTTCGGTTTAAATATATCTTTTTTCAGATGAAAATGAACTAATGGAATTCAGAAATAACTTCTACGCCCTTCACCGGCTGAGAATCGAAAAAAAAAAAAAAAAAAGAAATGTCAGATTAAAGGCAGGAGGTTCTTTGATGAATCTTGTAACTCAGACGAAGAACCAAAATGTACTGAAGAAGAAAAAATCAGACCGTGTTGACATCTGAAGAAGAATGAGAATATTGTATTCATAGTGAGTTACAGAGGAGAGTTAGTTTCTACAAAGTAGTCAACTTAAGTTTTTCATTTATTTCAAATATCGCCAAACTAGGAGTTGCTGGAACGTATGATGCTGCAGATAAATTTACAGCCGTTTATTGTTCTATTATTAAATAAATTGCAAACGGATCATACATAGTCTAACAGCGACTCAAGACGGCAAAAACTCTGCTTGCCGAAATATCGCGACTTTTTGGACGAAGCCCTGGCTGAATTCCCGAGAAATTTTCGACAAAACCTACAAACACACCACACAACTTCATTTGACATGATCCTCGTCCGTATATAGCATGTCTTAAATGTCATGGCCATGACATTTAAAACATGTTATATATGGACTAGTATCATTTATTGACAGTAAAGCTAGTCCAGTCTTTCATTACCCATTGTGTTCCGCAATTAAGTCGTAACTCGTTTCGTAGTGGAAAATCACGTCTCAGCTTCACATATTGATACCTTCAGGGACCCAAGTACACACAGAAGTCGTATGTATTTTCCTTTAGTAAAGGCTGTGATGAAGAGTCACCCAGGTTTTAAAGAAATTATTTGAAAGTAGTTAGTTTGGTGACGTTGCTACAGCACATTATCAGCCCCTTGTCATAACGTTATTTCAGTATATCGGTATGCTAAGAGAACCTACAGTTGCTCAATGACCGCCGGCCAGTGCACACGTGGACAGCAGCAGCTCTACATTGTAAGGTAACCGGCTTCTTAATAGAAGCGACTTATTTTCATTTCGTGTGTGCTTTCTTTAACAGTTCTTCAAACTTTAGTATGCTCGCGTGTTTATTTATTAAGAATCGAGTTTAGTTGTCAGTTCAGTTGTTGATATTTTGATTTATTAGCTCACATATATATTTTTCAGATTCACTGTTAATAAACAGCTTAGGGTTAGGAACATATTTTTCGAAGCTCACTGTTTATCAAACTTCTGTGTCCTCAGTCGTACATATTTGAAACATATGTAGGTTTTTAGAATGGCTAGGAACTGTGACTGCTGCGAACGGATGCAGGCAGAGTTGATGATTCTTCGCTCGCAGCTTCAGGCGGCGTTGGCTTCGCTGGCAACGCTTGAGAATGCGGTGGGTGGGCGCCGCTGTTGTGGGCCGCTCGCGGGGGTGCAGCAGACGCCCTGTGCGTCTGTTGTGCCCTCCGATCGGCCTGCGGTTGTGGCCAGCCCTCTCACTGCCCGCGAGAGGGTCGCCCCCAATCCGTGGTGGATTGGATGGTCTCCTCAGCGCATTTCAGGCGGCGTAAGACTTCCCGGGGGACCAAAGTGGAGGCCTCCCCAGTTAGTCTTACGAACAGTTTCGAGGCGCTGTCTGCGGCAGAGGATGATCCTGACGCAGATGGTGTCGCTTGGAGAAGCCCCTCTGCCTGCAAGATCCGAGCACTCACAGAGGGTGGGTTTGTTAGTAGTTGGGAGCTCCAACGTTAGGCGGGTGATGGAGCCCCTTAAGAAAATGGCTGCTAGGGAGGGGAAGAAGTCCAATGAGCACTCCGTGTGCATACTGGGGGGAGTCATTCCAGATGTGGGACGGGTCCTTCCGGATGCCATGAAGAGCACATGGAGCAGCCAGTTGCAGGTGGTGGCTCATGTCGGGACCAATAATGTGTGTCGCTTTGGATCGGAAGAGATTCTCTCTGGTTTTGAGCGGCTATCAGAATTGGTAAAGACTGTCAGTCTTGCTTGCAAGATGAAAGCAGAGCTCACAATCTGCAGCATTGTCGACAGGACTGACTGCGGACCTCTGGTTCAGAGCCGAGTGGAGGGTCTGAATCAGAGGCTCAGACGGTTCTGCGACCGTGTGGGCTGCAGATTCCTCGACTTGCGCCAAAGGGTGGTGGGTTTTCGGGTTCCGCTAAATAGGTCAGTAGTCCACTATACTCAGGAAGCGGCTACACGGGTAGCAGGGGCTGTGTGGCTTGGACTGGGCCGTTTTATAGGTTAGAGGGCCTCGGGAATACACAAACTGGGTTTCAGTCTCAAAGGGGGCAGGTCAGACACAGGAAGAAAGCAGATCTATAAACCATTGGTGTAACAGTTGTAAATTGTCATAGCTGAATTAAGAAATTTCCAGAGCTCCAAGCGCTGATAAAAAGTACTGAGGCACGAATCGTTATAGGTTCTGAAAGCTGGATGACGCCAGAAATAAGTTCGTCGAAGTTTTTTCAAAGGGCCAAATGGTCCTCATAAAGGACAGAATGACTGAATGTCGAAATCCCCAAAAGCACCAAAAATAAACGAAAAATATATGTATTCAATAAAGCAGATAAAAATTCGCTTCACGCTTTCCTGAGTGATAGTCTCCAGCCCTTCAATACTAAAAATGCGAGTGTAGATCAGTTGTGGCTTACTTTCAAAGACATAATATCAGTAGAAATCGAGAGATTTATACCAAATAAATTAATAAAAGAGGGGGCTGACCCCCGTGGTACACAAAACAGGTCAGATCACTGTTCCAGAAGCAAAGAAAAACGCGTGCAAAACTTAAAAAGACACAGAATTCAGAAGACTGGCAATCTTATACTGCAACTCGCAACCTAACGCGGACTTCAATGCGAGAAGCCTATAGTAGTTACCACAACGAAATCCTGTCTCGTAATCTTGCAGAAAATCCAAAGAAATTCTGGTCATATGTGAAGTACACTAGCGGCAAAACACAAACAATACCTTCACTACGCGATAGAAATGGTAATACTACCGATGACAGTACTGCTAAGGCAGAATTACTAAACACAGCTTTCCGAAATTCGTTCACCAAAGAATACGAAGTGAACACTCCAGTATTCAATCCAAGAACAGCTGCCAGAATGCGAAACTTAGAAGTAGATGTTCCTCGAGTAGTAAAACAACTTAAGTCACTAAACAAAAACAAATCTTCCCGACCAGATTGTATACCAACTACATTCCTCTCAGAGTATGCTGATGCAATAGCTCCGTAATAAGCTATAATTTACAACCGATCACTCAGCGAAAGGTCCGTACCCAAAGACTGGAAAGTTGCCCAAATTACTCCAATATTCAAGAAAGGCAATAGGAGTGATCCCCAAAATTACAGGCCTATCTCATTGACGTCGATTTGCAGTAGGATTTTGGAACATATACTTTGTTCGAATATTATGAACTACCTCGAAGAGAACGACCTATTAAGCAATAGTCAACACGGATTCAGGAAGTATCGCTGTTGCGAAACACAGCGTGCCCTCTATTCACATGAAGTAATAAGTGCCATCGACAAGGGATCTCAAATCGATTCCATATTTCTGGATTTGCGGATGGCTTTTGACACTGTACCCCACAAGCGCCTTCTAATGAAATTGCGTGCTTATGGAATATCTTCCCAGTTGTGCGACTGGATTCACGATTTCCTATCAGAAAGGACACAGTTCGTTGTAATTGACGGTAAGTCATCAAGTAAAACAGAAGTGATATCTGGCGTTCCCCGGGGAAGCGTTATAGGTCCCCTACTCTTCCTTGTGTTTATAAACGATTTAGGAGACGATCTGAATAGCTCCCTTAGACTGTTCGCGGATGATACTGTCGTTTATCCGTTAGTGAAGTCAACAGAGGATCAAAGGCAACTGCAAAGCGATTTAGACAACATTTCTACATGGTGCGAAAATTGGCAATTGACACTAAATAAAAAAAATGTGAAGTAATACACATGACCACTAAAATCAATCCGCTGAACTTCAATTACGCGATAAATCAGTCAAACCTTAAGGTCGGTAATTCTACTAAATACCTAGGAGCTACAATTAGGAACAACTTTGACTGGAGAGAACACACATAAAATACTGTGGGGAAGGCGAACTAAAGATTACGTTTCATTGGCAGAACACTTCGAAAATGCAGCAGCTCCACCAAGGAGACTGCCTACAGCACACTTGTGCGTCCTCTTCTGGAGTACTGTTGCCCATTGTGGGACCCTCATCAGGTGGGACTGACGGAAGATATTGAGAAGTTTCAGAGAAGGGCAGCTCGTTTAGTTTTATCACGTTACGGGGGGGGGGGGGAGCGTCACGGAAATGTTGCACGAATTGGGGTGGCAATCATTAAAAGAAAGACGTTATTCATTGCGGCGTGATCTGTTTGCGAAGTTTCAATCACCGACTTTTACTTCTGAATGTGAAAATATTTTGCTAGCACCCACCTACTTAGGGAGACATGACCATCCCAATAAAATAAGAGACATCAGATGGAAAACGGAACGATTTAGGTATTCTTTCTTCCCGCGCGCTATTAGAGAATGGAACGGTAGAGAAAAGTTATGAAAGTGGTTAATGAACCCTCTGCCAGGCACTTAAATGTGATTTGCAGAGTATCTATGTAGATGTATTTTATACGATTTGCAATTATCATAAAGCCTACTATTTATTTAGCACGGCAGCATGTCATCAAGCTCGCTGCGTTTTAACTGCGATTTACGGTCTTCAGCTAACTCACTTACTGTTTCGCAAAATTTGCACCAAGTTTGCATAAACTTAAATATGTTTCATATTGCTTTAGCCACAGATGCCATAATCAGTTTATAAATGTTTGTTTTATTTTCATAATTGTTGGTTCTTTTATTATTGCTATTATTATAACATTTGCACCCTATTGATAAAATACACTCCTGGCCATTAAAATTGCTACACCACGTAGATAACGTGTTACAGGCGCGAAATTTAACCGACAGGAAGAAGATGCTGTGATATGCAAATGATTAGCTTTTCAGAGCACTCACACAATGTTGGCGCCGGTGGCGACACCTACATCGTGCTGACATGAGAAAAGTTTCCAACCGATTTATCATATACAAACAGCAGTTGACCGGCGTTGCCTGGTGAAACGTTGCTGTGATGCTTCGTGTAAGGAGGAGAAGTGCGTACCATTACGTTTCCGACTTTGATAAAGGTCGAATTTTAGCCTATCGCGATTACGGTTTATCGTATCGCCACATTGATGTTCGTGTTGGACGCGATCCAATGACAGCAGAATATGGAATCGGTGGGTTCAGGAGGGCAATACGGAACGCGGTGCTGGATCCCACCTGCCTCGTATCACTAGCAGTCGAGATGACAGGCATCTTATCCGCATGGCTGTAACGGATCATGCAGCCACGTCTCGATCCCTGAGTCAGGAGATAGGGACGTCTGCAAGACGACAACCATCTGCACGATCAGTTGGAAGACGTTTGCAGCAGCATGGACTATCAGCTCGGAGACTATTGCTGCGGTTAGTTACCCTTGACGCTGCATCACAGACAGGAGCGCCTGCGATGGTGTACGAAACGACGAACCTGGGTGCACGAATGGCAAAACGTCATTTTTTCGGTTGAATCCAGGTTCTGTTTACAGCATCATGATGGTCGCATCCGTGTTTGGCGATATCGCAGTGAACGCACATTGGAAGCGTTTATTGCTCATCGCCATACTGGCGTCTCACCCGGCGTGATGGTATGGGGTGCCATTGGTTACACTTCTCGGTCATCTCTTGTTCGCATCGACGGCACTTTGAACAGTGAGCGTTACATTTCAGACGTGTTACGAACCGTGGCTCTACCCCTTATTCGATCCCTGCGAAACCGTAAATTTCAGCAGGATAATGCACGACCGCATGTTGCAGGTCCTTTACGGGGCTTTCTGGATACGGAAAATGTTCGACTGCTGCCCTGGCCAGCACATTCTCCTCGTCAGAATACGCCAGTCACTACTCTTGTTGAACTGTGGTATCGTGTTGAAGTTGCATGGGCATATGTACCTGTACACGCCATCCAAGCTCTGTTTGACTCAATGGCCAGGCGTATCAAGGCGATATTACGGCCAGAGGTCGTTGTTCGGGGTACTGATTTCTCACCCAAATGTAATCACATGTCAGTTTTTCTATAATATATTTGTCCAATGAATACCCGTTTATCATCTGAATTTCCTCTTGGTGTAGCAATTTTAATGGGCAGTAGTGTATTACTATCTAATACAATTTAAAACGTAATGTCCGTACTGGGGGAGGTGCCTTGTAAAACATTGATCTATTGCCACGTCAGAGTTCTACCTGTCACCATATAACGACTCCAGTGCTAACATTAAACTGCTATTGATAGGTAATTAGGTTCTTGTACCGGTGTGTACATAATGTTGACTTGGCAAAACAGTAGCAGATGAATGAAAATCGGTTTTCTTTTCTTTCTTGTAACAAATTCATCCATAGTTAGAAACTATCGCCACTGCCCACAGCACAAAAACGAAAAACGGCAGCACTTATATTAAATTCAATTAAAGTAAGAACCAAACTGATTAAAGAAGCAAGAACGGGGCTCAATTAAGACCAACAATGTACAGTAGCTGGTCTTGGCTAAAGGAGCAATGGGCGAGAAGCTATAGCATTACTGATGTTTCGATAGTTTAAATCTGCAAATAACCTTACTGACTATCGATAAAACGTATTCCTTTTCTGTCGAGTGGTTGAAAATATAAATATCATTTGGTTTCACCACACGGGAACTAGATCATATGTAATGTTATTTAGGTTAGAGGGCTTTTTTTACTGCGCGTAACGTGTCCTTAGCATCTTAATCTGCCTCTCCGTAGTTTGTCTGAGATGGGTGCAACTCCAAGCCGCCGTCGGGCATTGACGTTTGCTGCATGGTCAAATCGAGTAATCCCAAGGGGCTATCGAATCATTCGCTTTTCCATCCCGTTGAGAGCATGCTCACGCTTAATTGTCGTTGGCCAACACTCTGACCCACAAAGTGTGACTAGGCGTACTACACTTCTATATATCTTTGACTTAAGGCGTAAAGGCATATGGCGATCACGCGACGGCGGTCACCTGGCGACATTTCATACAGGCTATGTTGATACTTCGTCATGAGAGACTAAGGGTGGGGTGACAGAAGGTCATACGCCACAGTGTCCATATAATGGATAAAAACTAACAGTAGAAATGACACTGCTGAATCCTGTTGTTCTAAGACATTGATAGTAAAATGAGGTGACGTTGACACTGCTCATCAGACATTGCTGGAGACATTTCGATGCACTAGTTGGACTCATCGGCCATAGGCTTCAGGGATATTGTGAGATCGTAAGGTATGCCAAATAAGCTGATGTGGGACACTGTCAAATGCCTTTTCCAGATGTAGAAATGAAGTATGAATCTCCTTGTTCTTTTCATGGTGTTTCGCAATAATCAACCTTGTAACTTGAAAGGCAACAGTGGTTCTACTTAATTTGATAAACTATCATTGATTTCGGGTGATACAAACGATTGCGCGGAGCCTGATGTCTATAACCCACTTAAAGATCTTTATGGTGTGTCAAAGAAAACAAACTGTTCTATGCTGGAAGCATTCCTTCCAGAAGGGCAGTGTGAATCTAGTTATGTTGTCCATATTGCTGGGACTTTTTAAGAGCAATATCTTCTGTAAGTGAGATTAAACTGGACAAGATTAAACGCATGCGAATGGCCATCTAGGTGGAGTATAGGACATAATGCTTTACCCAATCCTACTCCTTGATAATGGTAGAATGGCCTGATATGAATCACCCCGCAATATAAAGTCATCAACCCCAATATTAACAATGGTATTCTCCCCCATGTATTTATGGGGAGGGTAGTCAACTCACAGTGCAGAATTGCTTTGGTCTTAATGGGGGGATACCACAGGTCATTGACAAGTTCAGGACGCTCCTTTTTCAAAACTGCTTGATAAACGTTCAGAAAGGTAGAAGGATCCTGATATGGCGCATTAGTGTTATCAGTATGGAACTGTAGGATCCTGTACTCGAAAGTGCTAGCAACTACAGAATAGTTTAATGTAGCTGCGTAATTTATCTGCTGTTCTTCATTATGGAGGCAGGGGAAGGACTGTAGCTGTTATACCCCTGAGATTGTATTGGTGGACAATTGCAAAATGTCTTAGATTTAGTGTGGCACCAATTTGATGCAGTATCATTAATTGGAAGAACACATAGAAAATATTGCAGGGAAGCGAACCAAAGACTACGTTTCATTGGCAGGACACTTAGAAGATGTTACAGTTCAACTAAAGAAAATGCCTACACTACACTTGTGCGTCCTATTTTGGAGTATTGCTGCGCATTGTGGGATCCACACCAGGTGGGACTGACGGACGTTTTAGAGGAAATTCAGAGAAGGGCAGTTCGTTTTGAATGATCGTGATATAGGGTGACAATGTCACGGAAATGATGCACGAGTTGGGGTGGAAATCGTTAAAAGAAAGGAGTTATTTTTTGGGGCGAGATCTATATGTGAAATTCCTTTCACGAACTTTCTCTTCAGAATGAGAACATTTATTGTTAGCACCCACCTACATAGGTACACATGGCCATCATAAGTAAATAAGAGAAATCAGATCTAAAACAGAAAGATTTGGGTGTTCCTTTTTCCCGCGAGCTATTAGAGAGTGGAATTATAGAGAAATATCATAAAAGTTCGACGAACATACTGCCATGCACTTCGATGTGATTTGTAGAGTATCCATGAAGATGTAGATCGATGGCATCGAAACACGTGCACAGAAAAATGAGCGAGATCTATAGGTATCGCAATAATGAAGTATTCCATAGCATCAATCAATATTCGTTTAATATATACGTTACTTTTTTTTCTCTTTCACGTTTGCATAGGTACACTTGTTATTCAGTAGTATCAATTTCTTACGCTATGGTCCTTCAAGCGATTTCGGCCACTAATTGTTCCCATTACCATTATTATTATTATTATTATTATTATTATTTGCAGTATTACGTGTTGTATAATGCGTTAGTTTCCTGTTTAGTTCTTGCTCAGCAACCTGTGTGATGATACCATCGTCGCGCTGAAGTGTCTGAGCCTTATAAGGCGCCTTGCTGTGGACCGCGTGGTTCCTCGCCGTCGAAGGTTCGAGTCCTCCCTTAGGTGTGTGTGTGTGTGTGTGTGTGTGTGTGTGTGTGTCTGTGTGTTGTCATTAGCATAAGTTACTTTAAGGAGTTTTTAAGCCTATGGACTGAAACCGCAGAAGTTAAGTCCCTTAGATTAACATACATTATACGTTTGGAAGCCATATGGTCTTCATCAAAAACTAGCGACGGTGTGTCCGTAGCACAAACGTCTTCAGAAACAGGCCTATCATCATCAACCCTGTCAGATTGTTGTCACTTCATATTCACAGTGATACGTATCTCAGATAATGTTGGGACAGATCATAGTCAAGGACTGGTTGGTGTGCTCCACTTCTATGCAACATTGTAAGATGTGGGAAAGAACCGAGCAAGGTGCCCTCAACCATACAACATTCCTGGTAGTTTTTGTTACCGTCATCATATCGTGAAAATAATTTTAAACGAAATTCGAAAATGTTCAAATTCAAATGTTTGTTAAGCTTATGGGACTTAACTACGGGGTCATCAGTCCCTAAACTTACAAACTACTTACGAACTACCTTATACTAAGGACGGCACAAATATCCATGCCCGAGGGGGGATCCGAACCCCCGACCGTAGTGGCCGTGCAGACCGTGAACTGGAGCGCCTCAGTCCCCGCGGCCACCGCGGCCGGCACGAAATTCGAACGCAGGCTATGATTGTTTTCTGCACTACCTATTGTCAGCGTGGAAGGCATTGTCAGTCATTTCATCATTCTTGGTAGTTGCTGCTGCTCCCAGCCTACTATAAAAATAATTTGAAACCAAGTCCTGGACGGAATGAAGCCTACAAGAACGCACGCAGCAGCAGGTGTTTTTTGGAAGCGCAATTTGAGCACGGCGCCGCTTATCGCCTACAGGTTCCTGCAGCAGACCTTACGCCGAGAAAGCATGCAGCTGTCGTGGGAGATTCTCGGAAGCGCGATAACCGTGTCGACACTTCCAACCCCCAAAAAAGTGCAATAACAGCATAGTGCTCAGAGGCTCGCTCCATGATGCCAACGACCACGCTGCTTACGGCTAACTAGGGGTACATTCCTCAAACACCTCTGCACATCGATTAACACTTGCGAAGATAATTTGGTCGACAGAGAAGCATGCTGCTTATCGCTTCCGTTTTGAACATCAAATGTTCAAATGTTTGTAAATCTATGGGACCAAAGTACTGTGGTCATCAGTCTCTAGGCTTATAAACTAACGCCGGCCGCGGTGGCCGAGGGGACTGAGGCGCTCCAGTCACGGTCTGCACGGCCACTACGGTCGGGGGTTCGAATCCCCCCCTCGGGCATGGATATTTGTGCCGTCCTTAGTTGTAAGTAGTTCATAAGTAGTTTGTAAGTTTAGGGACTGATGACCCCGTAGTTAAGTCCCATAGACTCTACAAACATTTGAACAAACATTTTATAAACTAACGTAAAATAACCTAAGGACAACACACACACGCGCGCGCGCGCGCGCACACACACACACACATCCATGCCCAAGGGAGGATTCGAACCTCTGGCGAGAAGAGCTGCAAAACTCTGCAGTCGCCCATTAGAACCCTCTGCGTGTGCCATGCCGCATTGCACTTTGACCTGCCGGTACGCCAGTAGTGACGGTGCAGTGTGCCTCTGAAGTTGCGCTTTGTGTTGTTATTTGTGTAGCGAAGCGTCAGATGGGTCGGCGATTGGTAATCAATCCTGCTAATGTATTGCAATTGGTTGAGATGGAATTCCGAAGAGCCCTTCTTCGTGAATACGGTCTTGGTGTAGAAGAAGAATCATTCACATGTTTTCTGGTATGTATTATAGTGCAGAAATACGAGAATAGATTATAAACACTATAATAAATAATAGGTAACATGCGAATGATTCATCTTCTACACCAATACCATCTACACGAAGAAAGTTTCTTCGTAACTTCACCTCAACCAGTCACACTATATTAGCAGGATTGATTACCAATCGCCGACTCATCCGACACTTCACCGCACAAATAACGACACAAAACGCAACTTCAGAGGCACACTACACAGTCACTACTGGCGTACCGGCAGGTCAAAGTGCAATGCGGCATGGCACACGCAGAGGCCTCTAATGGGCGACTGTAGAGTTTTGCAGATGCGGGAGTATCAGTGCAATAATAGACTTTTACATTATCTATCATACGATTTTTGTGTATTTCTGTTTGTTCGAGCCCACGTACTTTCCTTGTTAGTTGCAACCTGGAAGTAACGATTGAAATAAATCTCTCCTATATAAAACACATTTTTTGTGGAGTTACATCATGAACTCATGTGTGCAGGGTTCCATATAACGCCTTCCAAAAGCGACAAAAATTATCGACTTAAACTTTTAACACTAATGTTCCAAAATAACGATACAATTAACAACGGTACAAAAATTTAAAAAATTCAACAAGAAAAAGTTTTAAAAATTAATCTTAATGCACTAGAATACACCAAATACTCAAGGGACAGTCAACAGTAGATTAAGAGGCACATATTATTCATGTTTTTATATATACATTTTTTAACCTGGCATTCTACATATTTTCTATTGCGGATATTATAGTAGTTATATTACACTAAATTTTAAAAATTTAAAGTTTCAGATAGTACAGATAGTACTCCGCAGTGTGCGCGGAGAAAGGTAGGGAAAGGAGAAGAGAGGAATTGTAATAACGGGGGGAGGGGGGAAGGGTGGAGGATGGAGGATGGAAGAGGGGGGGGAGAAGTGAGGAGCATTGCCTTTAGTATTTGCTGGAGAATAAGTTGTGCATGGGGAAACTGAAAGAGGAAGGCGGAAGGAAGTCCTTGAACTTTTTATAGACGTTTCAGGACATGAATTGTTTGAACAGAGCAGGCCAGCTTGTTGCAGATGAGAACAGCAGCGACAGGAAATTAGTTTGCAAATACGAGGGTCGTCCACAAAGTAAGTTCCGTTTCTATTTCTATCCGCGGTAGCGCTACGATTGCAGTTCCGGCATGCGCGGGAGTTACTCTGGCTCATAGCCCAGTAGGGTTAAACCTAAAAATTAGACAAATAGGAAATAATTGCTACAAAAGGTTTTATTGTTTTAATGGCTTCATTTGTGGCCCAATATGACTATCCTAGGTTTTCCCCCTCGGCGGAGTTGTGCAGAAGTGGTGGGAGGCAAAAATGTACCCGAAAAAAGGGGTATTTTTCGGTTTTGTGCATATATCTCGTAAATGACTCACAATATCGAAAACATAGTGCAATTAAAAGTTACAGGGCATGAAATTCTGCATTGAATGAGACTATCCACATATTTTTTGGAGCAGCCGTTTCCATACTAGTGCACTTCAAAATTGGGCCAATTTTACATGTTCATGAAAAATTTTCGTTTTAACCTCTGGTTTTTGGTAATATCGTTGAAACTAACCCATCTATCAATAAAGTGGTCCATACAAACTATATAGACGAATAAATTCTGCGTCTGATTAGACTGAAAGTGAAATGGACGACCCGTTTCTGTACGGCTAAGTTTGTGCTTTCATTGGTATGTAAGGTACTTCACATTTACAAATCTAGGTCTCTAGATCAGTTTTATGCAGAGAACTCGAAAATAACATTATCATGAGTAAAGTTTGGACAATAATTTAATTATTTTCTTCAAAGGCAGAGGCAAATTCCGTGACAAGAAATTTAATGTCAACCTTTGAAATACCTTATTGAACGGCAAAACCTTTTTACACCTTGTTATTCTGCATTTGTGTACACGTTCTGCCTGGCAAGCCAGTGTAATAATGAGAAAACTATATCTTTTGTAATTTCTAAGGTAGTGGTCCAGAAAGTTACCTTAAAAAAAAAAATCAGAACACTACTTTTTACCGAATTTGGAGATAAATATATTTGTATAGGCCACCTCTGATTTTAATTTAAAATGCACCATTAGTAAGAGCAGCTTTTGCTTTACTAGAATATTGTGCGTAATGTGAGTGTACGGTTACCACGCGGCAGCTTCCTGCGTCCGCCCACTAGGCGACACAGTTTATTGCCCTGTAGGGCGCCCGGCGCCAACCGCGGACGAAAGGACAGGTCCGGCCCAGATAAAGCTTTTTCCGCCCGGGTCTCGCCAGGTCCCATCTTTCTTCAGGGCCGGACGCACGCGAAACGACGCAGTTATTTACCCGTAGCGAACGACACGCCACGCGGCGGTAAGTGGCGGTGTTTTGCGCGACCGCGACGTGCAGCGTGCCGCGACGTATATCGTGCCTCCGCTCCTCTCACCGGCACCGCGACGCGTTTTCCTCGGGCCGCCTTCGATGCGTTTACACGTCACGAGACCTCTCCGCCCTTGTGCCATCGTCACTGCAGCATACGTAAGAGCACCATGTTTTGCATAGTAATACGTACATTGCAGATGACGAGTTGCGCCATCTTTCAAGTTCATCTACATCTACATGGGATACTCTGCAAATCACAGTTAAGTGCCTGGCAGAGGGTTCATCGAACCACCATTATACTATTTATCTCCCATTCCACTCTCGAATAGCGCACGGGAAAAAAGAACACCTGAATCTCTCTGTTCGAGCTCTGATTTCTCGTATTTTATTCTGATGATCATTTCTACCCATGTAAGTGGGAGTCAACAATATATTTTCGCATTCGGAGGAAAATTTTGGCGATTGGAGTTTCGCAAGTAGCCCACGCCGCAGCAATAAGCGCCGTTGTTGTAATGATTCCCATCCCAGATCCTGGATCATTTCCGTAACGCTGTCTCCCCTGTATCGTGACAATACGAAACGAGCTGCCCTTCTTTGGACTCTTTCGATGTCCTCCGTCAAACCCACCTGATAAGGATCCTACACTGGGCTGCAATACTCCAAAAATGGACGGACAAGCTTAGTGTATGCAGTTTCTTTAGTAGTTCTGTTGCATTTTTTAAGGGTTCTGCCAATAAAACGCAGTCTCTGGTTCGCCTTTCCCACGATATTATCTACGTGTTCTTCCCAGTTTAGGTCTGAAGTAATAGTAATTCCTAGGTATTTTGTGGAGTTTACGGCCTTCACATTTGATTGATTTATGTTGTAAACAAAGTTTAACGGATTTCTTTTCGTACTCATGTGGACGACTTCACACTTCTCATTATTTAGAGTCAATTGCCAATTTTTACACCATACTGATATCTTATTCAGATCGTTCTGCAGTTGGTTTTGATCTTCAGATGATTTTACTAGACGGTAAAGGACGGCGTCATCTGCAGACAACCTAAGAGAGCTACTTAGATTTTCCCCTAAATCGTTTATGTAAATAAGAAATAGCAGAGGACCAATAACACTACCCTGTGGAACGCCCGATATCACCTCTGTTTTAGTCGATGCCTTACCATCGATTTATTACGAACTGTGTCCTCTCTGACAAGAAATCCCCTATCCAATCGCAAATTTGTGGCGATATACCATAACCACGCAATTTGATTAAAAGCCGTTTGTGAGGTACGGTGTCAAAAGCTTTCTGGAAATCAAGAAATACGGAATCGATTTGCGAACCTTTGTCGATAGCACCCATCACTTCGTGTGAATAAAGAGCTAGTTGTGTTTCGCATGAACGATATTTTCTAAATCCGTGTTGACCTTGGGTCAATAGATCGTTCTGTTCGAGGTAATTCATAATATTTGAATACAGGATATGTTCCAAAACCCTGCTGCAAATTGACGTCAATGAAATAGGCCTGTAGTTTAGTGAGTTACTCCTACTGCCTTTCTTGAATAGTTCTATAACCATTCAACCAATAGAGCACCAAGGATAAACAATCAGTATTGTAGTAGAGAATAAGCTGCTCTTTCTAATGGTGCAGTTTAAATTAAAATCTGAGTTAACCTATATAAAGATATTTCCTACAAATTTCGTCAAATGTAGTGTTCTGTTTTTTTGGAGGCAACTTTCTGGTCAGTTATCTCAGGAAGTACCAAAGGGTCTCTCTATCTTAAGGCACGTGAGATAGTGGCATCTTTCCCTCCAGACTCCAATTTGGGCATGGTCATAGTACAGCTGGGAGGTTTCATCTTCTCATGTCATTCTTGGGAGCCATAGGCTACATTATGAGTGGAAATGGGCTGCAAGAGCTATTCTGCGTTGCTTACGCACAGGTATCAACAGGAAAAATGATGGCTTGTCGTGCTTATTCAAGGGCAGTTCGTGCACATATCCTTTGCAACTTGGCTCTCGCACATGTCATCCTCGCAAGAATGAGTGACAGCGAGAGAACAGTTCAGAACCTTGAAGAGGCGTCTACCTCATCAAATCCCTTGGAAGCCCTCGATTATGAAACTTTGAAGCACATGTTTGCACAGAAACTTGGAGAGCTGGAGCTAAATGGCTCCACTGCCAAGTTATGGATTCTCTACTTCAACATGACTACTCTGATAAAGCAGTTCATTCAGGCTGCGAGGAGTGGCAAAAATGTTCAAATGTTTGTAGAACTTATGGGACTTGACTACGGGGTCATCAGTCCCTAAGCTTACAAACTACTTATGAACTAACTAAGACTAAGGACGGCACAAATATCCATGCCCGAGGGGGGATTCGAACCCCCGACCGTAGTGGCCGTGCAGACCGTGACTGGAGCGCCTCAGTCCCCTCGGCCACCGCGGCCGGCCGAGGAGTGGCGACTGGGAACTGTACCTCACCACTGTTAAGAAAATGTTACCCTATTTTCATGCCAGTGGACATTTTCTGTATGCTTAATCTGCGCAGCTGTATTTACAAGACATGATGGGCCTTGAAAAGAAAATATCACCAGAAGACTACACACGGTTTGCACTCAAAGGCTGGTTCACTATCAGAAGGTCTGATAAGTTTTGGAGTGGGATATGGTCTGACATGACGATTGAGCAAACACTAATGCGCTCTTTGAAAATTACCAGAGGGCTCACACATGGTCGCGGAATTTCAGACTGAGGCGCTCCAGTCGCGGTCTCCACGGCCACTACGGTCGGGGGTTCGAATCCTCCCTCGGGTATGGATATTTGTGCCGTCCTTAGTCTTAGGTAGTTCATAAGTAGTTTGTAAGTTTAGGGACTGATGACCCCGTAGTTAAGTCCCATAGACTTTACAAACAATTTGAATTTCAGACAGTACTCTAAGTAGATGGATTATGACCGTGTCACCTGTTACTACAGTATCCCAGCAGGTTGAAGAGTTTTGTGGGGTATCACTCACTACCTCAAAGCAACATGTTGATGCGAGGGATGCTAGAGTTCAGCATGACAATGCAGACCTTCCGAAGTTTATTGAGTGGTTTCAATCCCACCATCATTTTCCTGTTACTAAATTTGCTATGTCCATCAGCACAGGAATCATCGGAGATGACTCAGTCAACTGTCACAGAGCCTTTCAAATGGGATATTCTTCAATGCTCGCCCTAGTTGGTCAAACCTTTGACAACATCAAGTTTGTTCGAAAGAAAAAGAGTGATGCGCATACAGGGATTTAAATCTAAGGTGATCATTCATGGGGAGGATGTACCAGTGAACCCTGAAACCATATTCCACCGGATAGCACTTCTCAAGAAATCTGACGAACAGCTTAAAGATTCTTCCGATATGAGCTGGCACCCTATCCTCTCTCTCTCTCTGTTCGATGCATCTGGAATGAGGAAGACTCCCAAGTCAGTGTTATATGATAAAAATAACAGTCCAGTTCGCAAAATTATTTTTACAATTTATTAATATAGGTGACCGGTTTCGATCTAGGTTTAGATCATCTTCAGACCTCTGAAAATAGAATAAAAGATGATATGCTATAGAGGGAAACAGGTACACAATTAGTTGCTACAATAAATTTAGAAACAGGATTAAAAATTACTTAAAACAATATACCTCGCTACAGATGTTCAGGCGGTGAGCGTGCGGCGACTGCTAACCAGCGAGAGACTGCTGTGTGTTATAAAGGATAAGCCCCGCCCACCGCCTGATGCATCAGCACATCTTAAACCAATGAGGAACGTCATACAGTAAGAAATAAGATAAGAGATGTATATGTATCCATAAGTAATCCATAATGGGTATAAAATGCATTTTGTTGACAATAAAACATAGTTGCCATGTCTATAATAAAGAATAATTGAAGCATTAGACAATAAAAAGAAGTTGTCTGTCTAGGAAATATCTGCCACCTATTGGCAGTTCATAATAATAACTTTCAAATCGAAGACAGTGTGGGTCAAAGATAAATTACAGCGACGCCGGTGGTTGCCGTGGATACGGCGTCGTGGAGGCATCGATAAGTAGTCGTGCCAGTGGTACAGCAGACGACGTGCCACAGATGTAGCTGCCAGGGACGCGGTCGGTCACCATGGAAACGGGCCGCGATAGCAGAGGCGACCGGTGTTAGCCCGTACAGCAGCAAAGCAGACGGCGCGTCAGAGATGTAACGGCCAGGGGACGCCATCCGTCACCGTGGAGACAGGCCATGATAGCGGTGAGGATCGGTGTTAGCACGTATAACGGGAAAATGCCCCAAAAGTCGTCGATGCCATATGTAGCAGGTGATAATAGTATTCAATTTAATTGATTGGTTACCAATCAAAACAGTAAATTAACAAGGTGTTAAAATATGAGTGCTGTACAACAAATTCTAATATTTTGAACTGTCACGAAGGACATGTCAAACAAAATGTTCAAATGTTTGTATAGTCTATGGGACTTAACTACGGGGTCATCAGTCCCTAAACTTACAAACTACTTATGATCTACTTACGAACTAGGACGGCACAAATATCCATGCCCGAGGGGGGATTCGAACCCCCGACCGTAATGGCCGTGCAGACCGTGACTGGAGAGCCTTAGTCTCCTCGGCCACCGCGACCGGCACATGTCAAACATAAAATAACTAATAACAAGTGTAAGACAAAGTGTAGCAAAAGAATAGATATATGTAGCATCAGTCAAGATTTGTCACCATGGTGACCGACCGCGTCCCTCGCAGCTACATCTATAGCACGTCGTCTGCTGCACCACTGGCACGACTACTTATCGATGTCTCCACGACGCCGTATCCACGGCAACCATCGGCGTCGCAACACACAGCAGTCTCTCGCTGGTTAGCAGTCGCCGCACGCTCACCGCCTGAACATCTATAGCGAGGTATATTGTTTTAAGTAATTTTTTTAATCCTGTTTGTAAATTTATTGTAGCGACTAATAGTGTACCTGTTTCCCTCTATAGCATATCGTCTTTCATTCTATTTTCAGAGGTCTGAAGATGATCTAAACTAGAGGTCTGCAAATCGCCGGTTTCGCTCGCTCGTACTCGGTCGAGTGCGCAACGCTCGGCAGTGGCGCGCCGAGTGTGTACGCTCGCAGCGAGCGTGTTGACACTCGAACCAGGCTACGTGGGGCGGGGCTGGCAGAGGCAGCACCCCCTATAGAAGATAGGGGGTGCTGGCAGAGGCCGCACAGCGTAGTGCTGCCGCTGTACTCACAAGGAAACCTACCCAAGTGTCACTCTCCGATTTTTATGAAATTTGCATATTTTATAATATATGGAAAACTATGGGACACTAATATTTTTAGAGGCGGAAAAACATATTTAAGGGGTGAATCGGTCCCTCCAAAATTGGGGTGATTTTAATGATTTTTTTGTATGAAAGTATCTTTTGATAAAAGACAAATTTCATAGATTCAACTTCGATTAAATCGAAACAATTTTTTTAGCACAAAAAATTGGTCACTTTAGGGGTAGTTGCCCTCCTAATTGTCACTTCCCCTGCAATGTACCTAAGCTGATCTCTTATCAAAAGATACTTTCATACCAAAAAAATTAAAATAGCTTCATTAATCTCTAAGTTATCAAGATTTTTTCTATTTTAGCCCCAATTTTGGAGGGACCGTTTCACCCCTTAAATATGTTTTTCCCCCGCTTAAAAAATAAAGATAAATAAATAAAAATACGGGTCCAACAGTTTTTCATGTATTATAACAAATCCAAATTTCACAAAAATCGGAGGGTGATACTTGGATAGGTTTCGTTGTCAGTCGTTAAGGCAGCGGCTCTATGGCTTTGAGGTTGCGTCTGAGGGACCCCCTCTAACTAAAGGAACTAAAATCAGTTATGCTGTAGACATGTATTCCTGCATAGTAGCATGTAACCGCAATATCATTATACCGCAAACGAGACAAAAAGGTTGCTTTCACTAACTACAACATTTGAAAGTAATGTAAAGGATCTAAAGAGAAATTACGGAACGAACAACGTTTTTATTCCAATGTACAAAATTGAAAGTTACCGTACAACAAAGTATACATCGAAAAGTAACATTAGCCCCAAACTATTCGTTAGTGGCATTGTAATTGCAATGTATTGTTAAAATATCATTGACACGTTGTAGATCGAGTCGAGTTCTTCTATCAGAGAACAGGTTCCCTGCCGCACTGAAAGTGCGTTTACTAGGTGCATTTGAGTCGGGCACACAAAATACTGTTTGTCAATAGAGCTAGCTTAGGAAAGAGAGTACTGTTGCGTTTCTACCATTCAAGCAGATCTTCATCACCATCAATTCGATCTAAATGAAGGTCCACCTCATTGGAGGATTGCGCCTCGTGCATTTCACAGTCCAGCCATTCCGAAAACATGCACTTCATTCTCTTGGCTGGTGCACCCGGGTGACATTCTTCAGACGGCCCCAAATAAATATAACACAGATATCACTGAAACAGCAGGAGCACCATAAATTCGTACAGCTGTGTAAAATAAACAGTTGGAATAAGAGGATTTAAAACAGGTACAGGTTATATGAGCATTAGACCGGCATATGACCGTGACGACGGAAGAAAGCGCGGATCCTATATATTGCACAAAAGCTTGCATGTGTTCTTTATTATGTAGATAAGAAAGACGACAGTGGCAGTGGGGAATATATGAATGTTGCAATTGGAAAAATTCCCGTTAAGGACTCACTCGGAAGAGGTAGAGGCGTAGCAACCACGCACAGTGCCAAAATGCTACGGGAGTATATATTAACGGGGCGCAACAGAGAGAGAGAGAGAGAGAGAGAGAGAGAGAGAAATGTACAAACCTACCCTAACTGGTGTACAATAATATCGTGTATTTAATATCAATATAAAAGGTGGACAAAGTATTCCAGGACTTGAGAGTGATAAGAGGAATGGATATAAAATACAATCATTTGCTCGTTAAGACGGCAAGTAACACCTACCACTAAACAGGAACTAACAGTCCACAAAATGGGAACAAGAAAGTAAGAAATATAATGGAAAACTCATTTAGTAAATGATCTTAGCACAGAAAGTTTATGTTAATCAAGTATAATAACTTGTCTGGTAAATTACATAATGCGAAACTGAATAGCTAGTTCAACTGGATCGAGAGAACAGCTTTCGAAGCACCCGGGAAAGGAAACAATTCCAAATTTCGCAGTCAGGATGTATTCTCAAGCGTCTAGTTTGCTCCCGACACTCGCCTTGGACTCGAGTGGCGCTGCGGTGGGCGACCGAGTGGCGAGCGGGCAGTGTGGACGGTCGGGCCGGTCGAGCGTGCCCCGCTCGAATGAGCGTGCAGGAAGTCGAGCGCAGCCACACGCCTTGTCGCAAGCTGCAGTACCGATACCTGTCGGACTGCCATAGAACGACATGTATCACGCGATTCGAGCGAGCAACCGAGCGAGGTGCAGACCTCTAAATCTAAACCTAGATCGAAACCGGTCACCTACATTAATAAATTGTAAAAATAATTTTGCGAACTGGACTGTTATTTTTATCATTAAATAATAAGTTCGCTGTTTCTTCCAAATAAGGAAACAATGTTTTCCAAACTGATTCAGTGTTATATGACGTCTTCACACCACTGAATGATGTAAACCTTTAAGAAGCAGCATTTGTCATCGATGGTGAATTTCTTCTCTAGAGGGTTGTATGGAAAAGTGGTGAAACATTCCAGTTAATGCTAACCAAATACGTTGAATATATAAAAATATACTACAGCCGAAGTGCGACAAGTGTGGTGTTCGATGGCTACCCAGAAGACCTGCCCACCAAGAGCATCAAATATGCTGAGCGCCTTTGCCGAAGCAAAATACACACTACTCCTGAGGTTAACTTTACCGAGTTAATGGTGGTGACTATGACTCAGGAGGATTCCTTTCCAATGACAGAAATAAAACACGTCTCATTAGCTTGCTTATTTCGAGGCTTGAAGGCTTCTCAGTAAAGCAAGTTAATGAAGACGCAGACCACTTGATTATTGCCACAGCGCTTGAAGTATCACAGGAACACGAGAAGATTGTGGTAGTTTGTGAGGATACGGACCTTCTCATCATGCTCAATGCCTTAGCCAAACCATCAGCAAGTATATTTTTCTTGAAACCTGGAAGAGGAAAAACCTCATCAAAAGTATTTGGTTCCAGCAGTTTCAAACTGACAAACATCAGAAAGCCACTCATATTTCTCCACGCCATAACTGGTCGTGACACAACTTCAGCACTCTTCAGTCAGGGCAAGAAGAAGGTGCTCAATCTACTGGTCAAAAATAAATGTCTTCTGGAAGATATAAAACATTTCTTCGAGCATGACACTCAATCTGAAGCTATTGTCGAAGCTGGACTCCGATTTTTAACAACCCTCTGTGAAGACAGGGCAGGAGACACTTTAGAGAAATTGCGATTCGACCTGTTTTTCAAAGCTATTGTGAAATCTAGATTCAACGTAGCATCCCTACCACCAACGTCAGAAGCAACCCGCCAACACTGCTTGAGGACTTACGTACAAGTGCAGATGTGGATAGGACACCAGGTGTATCCGCTCCTCTGGGGATGGCAGGTTTCAGAGTTTGGTCTTGTCCCCGTTCCTACCTTCAAGGAACCATCTCCACAGTCCCTTCTCTCAACAATTTCCTGCAAATGCAACATGGCTGTGCAGGTAGTTGTGGGTGTCGGAAGGCTGGTATTAAGTGCTCATTAATTTGTGTCAACTGCAAGGGGAACTCGTGCGCTAACTCCCTCCGACCAGATGAAACTGACGAACCATATGTTGACAAAGACCTGGACTGTATATATGAGGCGACGAAAATTACTGACTTCGAGGAGACGAGTGACTGGGCGACGGACTCGAAAATTATGACTTTGAGAAGCCGAGTGGTGCAATGACAGTCAAACATCGACGTGTGTGAAATTTGTGTACATACTTACTTTAACTCTTTTCATGTAATACATTTATGTAAAATTTTGTTATTACGAAATACAATAACCACTACTTAATTTCAAGAAGTGTGTCTCTCTTCCTGCCTCCTTCATATCATTTGAATGGATATCGCTATATTATATATAAAAAAGTTTTTTTTATTTTATTTTTCAAATATTCAAAATTTTTAATATATTATTATATTAAATAAGTACAAAACAATGACTTGCTATAGTTCTGTATTTAAAATAGTGTACATAGGAATTACTGAAGAACTACGTTTGAAATAGTCTTCATTGATGATGAGAAATAGTCCAACTTTAATGAGGAGCTGTACACAAATAGGTGGTCCAATAAATTATCTTTTGGTTTCATCAAATGCAGAAATTATCTCTCTATATCTTTTTATGGACCACATTCAAAATGTTCAAATATTTGTACAGCTTATGGGACTTAACTACGGGGTCATCAGTCCCTAAACTTACAAACTACTTATGAACTACCTAATCCTAAGGACGGCACAAATATCCATGCCCGAGGGGGGATTCGAACCCCCGACCGTAGTGGCCGTGCAGACCGTGACTGGAGCGCCTCAGTCCCCTCGGCCACCGCGGCCGGCGGGACCACATTATTGATAGATTAGTTAGTTTCAACGATATTATCAAAAATCAGAGGTTAAAACAAAAAAATTTCATGAATGTGTAAAATTGGTCCAGTTTTGAAGAGCACAAGTATGGAAACGGCTGGTTCAAAAAATATGCGGATGGTCTCGTTCAATGCAGAATTCCATGCCCTACAGCTTTTAATTGTACTATGTTTTTGATATTGTCAGTCATATACGAGATATAATCACAAAACCGAAAAAAATTCCCACTTTTTCGGCTACATTTTTGCCCCTCACCACTTATGCACAACTCCGCCGAGGGGGAAAACCTAGAATAGTCATACTAGGACACAAACGACGCCATTAAAACAATAAAACCTTTTGTAGCAATTATTTTCGATTTAAATGCTAATTCTACTGGGCTATCAAGGAGAATACATGTACGCTGCTGCCGACGTGTGCTTTGTAGTGCTCCTTTATAATGTCATCCGTAATTGAAAATGCCGCCGCCTGTCAAATCAGATCTGTGATTCGTTTTCCAAATCCAGAGGAACTTAAACCATAGAAATTCATCGGCAAATCTGCGAGGTTTACGCACAAAATGATTCAATGGTTAGAAGATGGGTCAGACTTAAATTCTTAATGCCCGACCTCCCACGGCGTACGTGACCAAACAACTCTTACGGGAATGTCACTTGGGCGTGTTTGATCATTCTCCATACACACCGGACATCGTTCCTAGCGACTTTCATCTCTTCTTACACCTAAAATCTGCCGTTGGTGGTCATGGTGGTCAACATTTCAATGATGATGACGAGCTGAACGAACATGTTACCATATGGTTGAATAGGACCTACACAGGCGGCAACCTTCTATGATGTTGATGTTATGGTGACACAAAAGATGTTTAAACACGAAGGTCAGGTAGTGGGGTGCTTCCACACTAAACACCCGATGAAGTAGCCACAGCGTGCGGTAGTCCCATAAAGTGTCTAGGCCATAGCCACTGGGTGAATGAAGCGCTAACATTGTCATATCCTCGAATTAGGACATGTCTGAAAGAACAGACACCATATCTACAGTCATACGTATGTCACCATCAGAGAATGGCAATTTATGGGCGGATGCATAAATACACCCGGTCCCTTGAGGGAATACACTTAAAGCTACTGCAGCCGGCCGCGGTAGCCGAGGGGACTGAGGCGTTCCAGTCACGGACTGCACGGGCACTACGGTCGGGGGTTCGAATCCCCCCTCGGGCATGGATATTTGTGCCGTCCTTAGTCTTAGTTAGTTCATAAGTAGTTTGTAAGTTTAGGGACTGATGACCCCGTAGTTAAGTCCCATAAGCTATACAAAGATTTGAACTTAAAGCTGCAAGCAACAGGAACTAGTGGGTAGTGGAACTACAGTCATGTGCGATAAGTTGAGAATTTGGGGTAACACGCCGGAAGCGTGACTGGGTAGCTTAATTGATTGCCGGCATGGCAATTCAGTGCGCTCGGTCAGTGAACTCGACGTCCTCTATAACAAAAAGACTGAGTCAACGACGAAACGATCAATATAGAACAAAACGAACCAAAGTCCGCTAAGAATCAATCAAACCGGGAAAAAATGGTTAAAGCGTCTACTGGCCTGAAGCGGAAAATGCGGGTTCGAATCCCGGTCCAATATAAATTTTGAAATGGGACAATGAATTTATTTTAATGTTTGGATATTTCGAATTAGTAAATTTACTGCTGTTAATGTCACCATAGGCTCCTGTTCTTTCAGCCATGTCGGAAAGAACGATCACCATATCTACAATAATTTTACAACGTGATATGAGGTTTGGTCGCTGCATAGAGTAGTCCATGCATGTTACACCGTGTACTGAGCGGCCCGAGACCGAAGTTTGACCTATATGCAGAGACGAGCAGTAGGCGCAACAAGTTCGCTCGTTACTCGTAAACGCGACAGCTGCTCGGGAGTGGGAGAGCGAGCGTGTCGTAGGTCAAGCTCAAGCGCTCCCGAGCGAGGGGACTCGCTCTTACTGGCAGCGGGAGATAAATCGGCCAAGTGTGCTAATGAAAGGACTGCGATCAAAAATATACGCTTAGTGTGCCTCACGTTTGACGAATGCATTATTCTATCATCATGATGTTTTGATCTTTGCACTTTCTTGCCATCTTCCGTAGAAACACCGTAGAATACGGCATGACCATAATATATCTTTACTATTATCAAATGGAACATATGAAGTCATTTCGTGACTATTCAATGGAAGAAATACGAGGTACGTCCGCAAAGTAAGTTCCGTTTGGTTATATAAAAAAAAACGTGTACAGATACAGAAAAAATATTTATTGTAAAAAATATACAACTATTAAACTACTTTTCCAAATAGCATCTGAAATTTTGTCGGCATTTATCATAGCGTGGCACACGTTTTTGTATGCCTTCTTCGTAGGAGGTTGCCGCCTGTGTATTCAATCATGTGGTAACATGTTCTTTCAGCTCGTCATCATCGTTGAAGTGTTGACCATCATGGACAGGTTTTAGGTGTAAGAAGAAAGTCGCCAGGAGCGAGGCTGAACGGAGGATGATCAAACACGTCCGAGTGAAATTCCCATAAGAGTTGTCTGGTCACATTCGTCTTGTGAGGTCGGGCGGTAACGTGAAGGGAAAAAGAAAACTTTCATCTCTTCTTACATCTATAATCTGTCCTTGGTGGTCACCACATCAACGATGATGAGCTGAAAGAACATGTTATCACATAGTTGAATACACAGGCGGCAACCTTCTATGAAGAAGGCACACAAAAACTTGTGCCACGCTATGACAAGTGCCTACAAAATTACGGAAGTTATGTAGAAAAGTAGTTGAACAGTTGTAGATTTTTATACAATAAATATTTTTTCTGTATCTGTAAAAAAAAATGTTCAAATGTTTGTAAATCTATCGGACCGTAGGTTACAAACTACTTAAACCTAGGTGAACTAACCTAAGGACATCACACACACCCATGCCCCAGGGAGGACTCGAACCTCTACGGCGAGCAACCACGCGCACCGCAGCGAGACGCTTTAGACCGCTCGGCTACTCCACCGCGGCCTGTATCTGTACACATTTGATTAATATAACCAAGCGGAACTTACTTTGTGGACATGCTTCGTAATATTCTTTATACATAAATGAAAAATAAGTGGCCGTTCGGTTTGGGGCGCCACGTCACGGAATACGCAACCACTCCCGACGAAGGTTCGAGTACTGGATACAGCACCAGAGTGAACAAGTACGGTCCCCCTTGCAAAATTCAGGTATCTATAAGGTCATTTATGTCACGTGTCTGTCCTAGGCCGGCCGCGGTGGCCGAGGGGACTGAGGCGCTTCAGTCACGGTCTGCACGGCCACTACGGTCGGGGGCTCGAATCCCCCCTCGGGCATGGATATTTGTGCCGTCTGTAGTCTTAGCTAGTTCATAAGTAGTTTGTAAGTTTAGGGACTGATGACCCCGTAGTGAAGTCCCATAAGCTCTACAAACATTTGAACATTTTTTTTTTTTTTTTTTTTTTTTTTTTTTTTTTTTTTTTTTTTTTTTTTTTTTGTCTGTCCTAGTACGAGGTGTGTCTGAAGAGTTCGGCGAATGGTCCCATATGTTACAAACCGTGCTGGCGAGGATGTGGTGCCCGCGCATAAACATGTCAACAAGCGACCCCCACCGTGCACAGCACTGCAGTGAAACGGTGGTACACGCTGCGACCCAGCTTCAAATGTCTGTATAGCTTATGGGACTTAACTACGGGGTCATCAGTCCCTAAACTTACAAACTACTTGTGAACTAGCTAACACTAAGGACAGCACAAATATCCATGCCCGAGGAGGGATTCGAACCCCCGACGGTAGTGGCCGTGCAGATCGTGACTGGCGCGCCACAGACCACTCGGTCACCGCGGCCGGCGCGACCCAGCTACAGTGTCAGTGTGAGAACTCGTGTCATTGCAACACGGAGCGCAAGATTGAGCAATGAAGCAACGCGTTAACATCAAGTATTGTTTCAAATTATACAAAATGGCGACGAAGATCCATGGGATGTTAGTGCAAGTGTATGGTGTTGAAGCAGTGAGTAAAAAGAGTGTGTTTGAGTGGTTCCTGAGATCCAACAACGCGTAACCCCAGTGCTTCTAGCAATTCTACATATAGCATTTGCTGACAGTTTCCAACAGCTGTACAATCCATGTCAGACGTGTATTGTAGCCAATAGCGATTACTTTGAAGGCCAGTAAAGGTATTTTCTTTGCAACTCTTGTTTCCTATATTTACTGATACCATTCACCTAACTTTTAAGACGCAACTTTTATATAGGACAAACAAGGCGATCGTTCTCAAATATAATGAACATCTCTTGGCGGAAAAGAGTACTGAAGTTATAATTAATCTTTTCCTGATTATTAATTAATCACTAACCATAGATCTAAAGACGTTCATGACGTTCATGACCACAGGCTCGATGATCATGAGAAATTAGAAACATTTAAACGGATATCTCTAAAGGATGATCTGATTCTTAATGAACTGTTGCAATAATTAGGCAATAAAATTTTCAAGGGTTTAAAGTCAAAGTTTCGTCATCTTTTGTCTTTTGGTATAGGTTCCGAAATCATATTTTCCCTTCATTTCAATGTGATCACTTTATGTACCAAATATACCCTAGATCTACAATTCTTACTGTTCATACGTATAAATTTGTCGTCGTATTGCATAATATTGCTGACTTTTAATTTAGAATATACATTCATGCCGCTATAATTCTTTCTAGCCGCGGCGGATTAGCCGTGCGTACTGAAGCGCTGTGTTGCGGTGCGCGCGGCTGTCCGTCGTCGGGGGTTCGAATCCCCCATCGGGCATGGATGTTTGTGACGTCATTAGTATAAGGTAGTTCATAAGTAGTTTGTAAGTTCAGGGACTGATGACCCCGCAGTTAAGTCCCTTAAGCATTAAAAAAAATCTTTCTAAAATAAGCAATTAACACCAATGTTTGTTACTAGATCGCGATTCGTTTCACTTCCACAGCCATAGTATGGAAAATTCAGCGTACGTGCCCTTCAATCTGATGCACTCTCCAGCACTATGTATTCGTGCAGTCCTTAGCTGCATGCCGTAAACTGCATTCATGTTTTACACCAACTGACAGTGCCGGCCGCGGTGGCCGAGGTGACTGAGGCGCTCCAGTCACGGTCAGCACGGCCACTACGGTCGGGGGTTCGAATCCCCCCTCGGGCATGGATATTTGTGCCGTCCTAGTTCGTAAGTAGTTCATAAGTAGTTTGTAAGTTTAGGGACTGATGACCCCGTAGTTAAGTCCCATAAGCTTAGCAAACATTTGCAACTGACAGTGACTTATTTGTATGTTTTCTAATCCAATATGTTTTATATTTTGCCGATCCAAAAGAATAATTTTATACAGTATGTGTGGCGAGAGCAATGTCGCTCTACGTGAGCATTCACTTTTGTGTGCGAGTACACTCTCTTGTATAAACTTGTACAAATTTATGAATTGTCTAATGTTTATTTGTTAAATATCTAACTATAATCCATTTAGGTAATTTAAAGTTATCTGAGAAAGACACACCCAGTAGGTGTTTAAACTTGGTCAGATATTACTATATTTATTGCATACAGTGGGCTGCAGTTCACTGAAAACAGTTTCTGTACGGTTGCTGTCTTCACAGAAATGTTTAAAACTAAAAAGTGAAAACTTACAAACCCGAAATTCATTATCAAACAGAACATTAAGATCTACAACAAACTATAACAACAGTAGAATAAACCAAGCCACTTACGGGGCAGTCAACAGCTAGCTATCTGACACAATGCAGAATCATAGATCACTGAAAAGAGCAGATTTTAAACAAAGCTGAAGGAAATGAACGAAGTGCTCAATGCCAATGTTCCAATGTTACACCAAAGAGTTACAAAATGTTAATTTAACAACAAACAAAAAAGACCTACAAGCGTTAAATCCACTCATACATAAAATGCCAAATTAAAAATAAATAATAGTAAAAGATATAAACTAAAAATTTTTCGACAATGTTTCAACGTTATATTTATATCACAATAAAAAAATTGAAAGTATTGAACAAATTTAACTGTAAACAAAAAAGAAGCGTGATACACACGAAATACATTCATAAGCACGAATGTAAAGATCTACAACAAACTTTAATAACAATGCTCTAAAGTCACGCCAGAAAAAAGTAATTGAAAATTTTTTAACAAATCTGACAATAAACATTACAAAACGTCATATTAACACAGTAGAAAACATCTGAAAGTCTAGGGGCAATCAGCTGCAGGTTAAGAGACACAGCTTAGATTCACAGACCACATAAGACGCCAATCACAGGGGGGGGGGGGGGGGATAAAAAAATAAACCTAGCAGAAGTAAGCAAAAAAACGCAACAGCGATGTTACAAAGCTACCACCTAATGCACCAGAAACTATCCAGTGGTCTCTCCGCGCAATTCTGAAGAATTCTGAAGCCGGCCGCGGTGGCCGAGGGGACTGAGGCGCTTCAGTCACGATCTGCACGGCCACTACGGTCGGGGGTTCGAATCCCCCCTCGGGCATGGATATTTGTGCCGTGCTTAGTTGTAGGTAGTTCATAAGTAGTTTGTAAGTTTAGGGACTGATGACCCCTTAGTTAAGTCCCTTAAGCTTAACAAACATTTGAACATTTGAAGAATTCTGTATAAGAAAATTAGATTCTCAGATTCTGATGAGCAGTACACTTAGTCGCAACCTCCAAGTGGGTGTGGAAGTGGTGACTGAAGTACAAAGCGCTACTGAGCGAAAATAATTTTATTTTTCAGTAAAGAAACTAAATTAAGAGATTTATTTAAATTTTTATTTCTTATTTTTTTTGTTTTTAGTTTCATAAATCGCTATCCTTCTGCTCTACACCAGATGTAGGGTATAAATTCTTACGAAGCCTGAACTTCATGGCATAAAAAATGTAGCAATGTTTTCATTTCTTATTCCATGATTAAATTTGGTAAGTCGAGTATTAGCTCACACTTGATGAATCCAATCAGTTTGGGTGCTGTTAATTATTTAATTACACAGCTCTAAAGTATCTTTAAACACATATTGTTCACATTCATTATAAATCCTTATTGTATGTATTTGCAACAATGGTGTGTGTGCTCTGAGAAGTCATCATATAATGCACGCCATACAGTAATATTTATATTGATTGTTGTATGGCCCTTGTAAGTGGTGAATACTTCACTAGACGATTATGAAGTATTAAGGATTAGGCTGTGGTGTTTTGGGGAAAATAAACTTCTGTTTCAATTGGATCGTCTGTTGGACTGCACTTCCTGCAGTTAAAGACTACTACTGCTTCCACTTCTATAAACTTCTATGGGGTCAACGAACTCCCCAACTCCTTGAGGATCGAACTCTATCATCTATATCGTGTAAAAGATTTGTTATTAGCTCAAGTGTTCAAGTGTTTGTAGATCTTAAGGGACTTAACTACGGGTCATCAGTCCCTAAACTTACAAACTACTTATGAACTAGCTTATACTAGAGACGGCACAAACATCCATGCCCAAGGGGGGATTCGAACCCCCGACTTCAGCGACCGTGCAGACCATGACTGGCGAGCCGCAGACCGCTCGGCCACCGCGGCCGGCGTTATTAGCTCAATCCAGATTAAATCATTGTATGGATAAATTTGGAATTCGACAATATTTAGGCATTACTCAGTTTACAGACATCAAATACCTATACATCTGCTTATGTGTATAGTCAGTATAAAGAATCAAGGCGTTTTAACTCGAACAGATGTTTTAACAGGCCAAGTAAATACTCAACAGCACGATACCAGATTACCAGAAAAACATCCAACAGACACTGCATAACACCAAAAGTATATTCTCAAAACTCCAGATAAGAAGAATGACAAAGAAAAATCCAAAGGCACCCATTCTAAATTCCTTACCAAAAGTGCACAAGAAAAATCTTCCAAGATGCCATGTCATTTATTTCAGAAATACACTATCATTTTACCGAGCCCAAAACACACACACACACACACACACACACACACACACACACATACACACACACACACACACATTACTAAAGAAAATATACACTTTTGAAAACAATAGGACCCTGGAAAACTCACAGAAACTAATAGACAGAATCAACAATGTGGACATACCAGACACAGCAACTCTCATAGCCTTTGCTGTCACATCAATGTACGCCTGCATACCGATACATGAAACAATCAACATCATCACACAAAGGCTAAAAGAACAGGGAAACACACCAGACACACACAGTGATGAAATAACCATACTCAGGATGATAACAGAAAAAAATTACTTTGGATCCAATAAAGACTTCCAATGCCGACAGTTAAGCACTCTTTTGATCATTCAGTAGTTCCACTTTCAGCAAAACTATACCATATCAGTCTTCTATTATCTTTGTAACACAAAGGACCATTAAAATAAATAATAGTACCGACTGTATGTCGTCCTTTTAACCTAAAACAAAATACTGTTCATATGCACAAAAGACTTGTCAAAAAAAAAAATGTTCAAATGTTTGTATAACTTATGGGACTTAACTACGGGGTCATCAGTCCCTAAACTTACAAACTACTTATGAACTAGCTAACACTAAGCACGGCACAAATATCCATGCCCGAGGGGGAATTCGAACCCGACCGTAGTGGCCGTGCAGACCGTGACAGACGCGCCTCAGTCCCCTCGGCCACCGCGGCCGGCAAAGATTTGTCAACGGCGCTTTCCTGTTCATCATAATGAAGTAAAAAAATCAAAAGTTTTGAATCTATGGGACTTAATTACTGAGGGTATCAGTCCTAGGCTTACACACTACTTAAAGTAACCTAAGGACAACACACAAACCCATGCCCGAGGGAGGATTCGAACCTCCGACGTGGAGCAATCGTGCGCTCCGCAGCAAGGCACCTTAGAGCGCTCGGCCATTTACCGCGGCTGAAATAAAAATTGCCGCGCGGGGAGTAGCCGAGCGGTCTGGAGCGCCACGTTACGGATAGCGCAGCCTCCCGCGTCGGGGTTTCGAATCCTCCCTCGGACATGAATATGTGTGTTGTCCTTAGGTTAGTTTAACTTAGTTTAAGTTATAACTGCGTAGGCTTCCGCGGCCAGAGTCAGATGACCTCTTAGTATACCCAGATGAAGGCCACTGTAACGTTGGCCGAAACGTCGGTTATTAAAGTTATAACCTACTTACATCATGACGCGGTACAACACCCAGAAAACTTTTATGTCATTAGTTTAAGTTGTTTGTCAGACTAGGGACCGATGACCAACGTAGTTTGGTCCCATAGAATTACAAACATTTGAACATTTTTTGAAATCAGAATTCCTTCAAAATTACGTTATACTAAAACATACCAGTCATTGGCACAGTGCCTTCCCTGAAATTATCTAACATTTATTTACACTGAGAAAACATTTTTGTCAACTCTCTGACGTACAAAACATACTCACATAATCTGCGTTGCTTACGCCATAACTGATACTGATACACTCGATTCACAACTGTTGCCTGTAGTCTTTGGTGTATTCGTGATTTGCTGGATAGTTGCTGAATTTGACAAGTGACAGGCCATTCTCCTGTCTTCCATTTTAGCTTACAAGTCCGGTTCCATTACATATAAAAAATACAGAATACCCTTTAATTAGTGTCTTAACAATTCTAAATACAAACATATATGACACATAATGACATAAAATGATATACTATAATATTGATTGCCGTGTGTTTTTCAAATCATACTTGTTTACAAAGTAGTGCATTGTTTTTGTTTTGGTGGCCGTGCGTTTTGGGCGTTGCCCCTTCCATTAATTTAAAAGCGGTGGCTGTCCGCACCACATGGCGTTAGCAGCGCGTCCCAGACGTGAGTCACGCGTTTTATTGCCTCCTTGTATCTCGAGACACGGCGAACTGCCACGCTGCGTCAGATAACACTGCCGTTCTTGAATATTTAGCACTCTTTGTTTGTTTACTCTTACAGTATTATTATACCAGGGATACAGATACGTTTTACTCGTCTAATGAGAGAAAATTTTAGAATCTCAATTTTTTAAAACATACAAGACACACTGTTTATAAAGTCGTTGCTTTTATTCGAATGACTGATTTCTTGTTTTTTTGTTTTGTATGTGATCTTTTGCTGCCATACATCTTGCTGATGTAACCTTTAGTAAACTTTTTCTTTGTTAACTTTTTATGTTTCTGCTCACTAAACCAGTATATAACTATATTGTTTTTACATTTATCTAGATGGTCTTCTCTTTGCATTCTTACATACTTAATACATGTGAGTGTCCAACGAGAGTTATATTCGTGTGTGGTCATAGCAGGTGTCGATAACATTTTCTGCTACATTCTACTACATCATCGGTTGGGGGAACCACTTCGCCTATAAATACTCGTAAACACTTTCTTGTACATATCTGTCGACACTCACGTCGACTTTTATATCTAATTACCTCTTTCTCCTATACATATATGGCCGACTTCTCTGTGACCTTTTACCTGTATACACCACATTTACCGAATTAATTGGCTGACTTTCAAATCGCCGTAGAGTAAACCTCTTAACATTCTACTCTTTGTATATTAACATATTATAATATTTATCAGAGGAAACCTATTCGCCATATTATTTCATGCTAATGGGTAGACCATCTGTCTCCTTTTGCCTACCAACGATTACTCATGTGTGTAACACTCATTATGTCACATCATAATTTGTCATGTTCACTTACTTGGTTTAACGATGTCCTGTTCTTCAGTTTCTACTGCTGGCTTAATAAAATTTTAATGTGAAGATCTTGTGTTGCTTTACGATAATTCTACTGGTATTTTTGGATATAAAATCGTTCATTTAGCTGTGGACCCACCCCCCTGAACCACAGACATTGCCGAGGTGGGGTGGCTAACGTGCCTCAACGATACAGATAGCCGAACCGTAGGTACAACCACTGCGGAGGGGTATCTGTGGAAAGGCCAGACAAACGCGTGGTTCCTGAAGAGGGGCATCAGCTTTTTTTTAGTAGTTACAGGGGCAACAGTCTGGATGATTGACTGAGCTGGCCTTGTAACATCAGCTAACGTGGCTTTGCCATGCAGTTACTGCGAACGGCTGAAACCAAGGGCAAACTACAGTCGTTACTTTTCCCAAGGACATGCAGCTCTACTGTATGGATATATGATGATGACGTCTTCTTGGGTAAAATATTCCTGAGGTAAAATAGTCCCCCATTCGGATCTCCGGGCGGTGACTACTCAGGAGGATGTCGTCATCAAGATAAACAAAACAGGCATTCTACGGGTTGGAGCGTTGAATGTTCTAACCCTTAATCGCGTAGGCAAGTTAGAAAATTTTAAAATAGACATGGATAGGCTAAAGTTAGATATGGTAGGGATTATCGAAGTTCGGTGACAGGAAGAACAGGATTTCTGGTCAGGCGAGTACAGGGTTACAAATACAAAATCAGTTGATGGTGACGCAGGAGTAGGTCTCATAATGAATAAGAAAATAGGAATGAGGGTAAGTTACTATGAACAGCATAGTGAACGCATTATCGTAGCAAAGATAGACACGAAGCCAACACCGACCACAGTGGTGCAAGTCTATATGCCAACTAGCATGGCCGATGATGAGGATATCGAAGAAATGTATGAGGAGATAAAAGAAATCATTCAGAAAGCTAAGGGAGACGAAAACTTGATTGTGATGGGGGACTGGAACTCGGTAGTAGGAAAGGGAGAGAAGAAAATGTAGTAGGTGAATATGGGCTGGGAAAAGAAATGAAAGAGGAGATCGCTTGATGGAATTTTGCGCAGAGCACAATTTAATGATCAACAACACTTGGTTCAAACATCATGAAAGAAGGCTGTATGCGTGGAAGAGACCAGGAGACACTAGAAGGTATACCAGATTAACTTTATAATGGTAAGGAATAGATTTAGAAACCAGGTTTTAAACTGTAAGGCATATCCAGGGGCAGATATAGACTCTGACCATAACTTGTTGGTTATGACCTGCAGATTAAAACTGTAGAAATTGCAGAAAGGTAGAACAGTTTGGAGATGGAACCTGGACAAATTTAAGGAACCACAGGTGGTTGAGAGTTTCAGAGGGAGCATTAGGCAAGGATTGGCTGAAACGGGGGAAAGTAATACAGTAGAAGAATAATGGGTAGCTCTAAGAGATAGGGTAGTGAAGGCAGCAGAGGATCATATAGGCAGAAGGACAAGGCCTAATAAAAATCCCTGGATAACACAGGATGTACTGAACTTAATTGATGAGAGGAGAAAATATAACAATTCAGCAAGTGAAGCAGAAAAAAGGTAGTACAGACGTCTGAAAAATGAGATTGACAGGAAGTGCAAACTGGCTAAGCAAGAGTGGCTACAGGAAAAATTCAGAACCGTAGAAGAATGCATAACTAGGGGAAGGATAGATGGGGCCTACAGGAAAATAAAAGAGATATTTGGAGACAAGAAAAGCAGCTGTATGAATATCAAGAACTCAGACGTAAAACCAGTACTAAGCAAAGAGGGGAAAGCTGCGCTTCTTTTAATGTTATGATCATACCATCAAAGATTGTGAGTACTAAAATTATTTCCTGTAACTTCAGAGCCGCAAGTAGCTTTTAAAAATCTCATTTTTGTTATACTGATAAGGTACACTTTAGGTTTTAAAAAGAATCTGAACTTCTGAAATGCACCTAAAAGAGACACCCTAAAACAGATCTGCTCCTAAGGTTGACAAGTTCGGCAGCTAAAGTGTTGAAATAATTGCCATATCTCCAAACAGGATAGAAATAAATTTACAGTAGATGCAGATCTCATGAAGTACATTTAGCTGTAGTCCTTAAAAATTAAAATTTCTCACCATGTTATTATCTTTAATCAGGCCAGTAAAAGCTATTGAAACAAGGCAAGGAACTTACTGTCCATAAATAATTGTTGCAAAACAATACCATAAACAAATGTTGTTGTTGTGGTCTTCAGTCCGCAGACTGGTTTGATGCAGCTCTCCACGTTACCCTGTCCCGTGCAAGGCTCTACATTCTTTTGAATCTGCTTACTGTATTCGTCCCTCGGTCTACCTCTACGAATTTTACCTCACACACTTCCTTCTAATGCTAAATATTAGACGTATTATTCTTATCCAATACAAACTTTTTGAAAATATATTTGATCGTTTCGCCTGCAACATCACTAATTTGATAAAATTATTTGCTTTGCATCACCAAGGGTATCTACTTATATGTTATGTTTGCAGCAGTTGTCATTTCGAATTGTGGAATATTTACTTCGTCTTCTTTGGTGACAGAATTTCGGAATACTGAATTTAATAACTCTGCTTTAGTGGCACTGTCATCAGTAATATTACGGTCACTATCGTGCAATAAAGGCATTCACTTAGTCTTTCCGCAGGTATAGATAACATAGGACAGGATCTCTTTGGATTTTCTGCCACATTTCTACAAAGAGTTTCGCTGTGAAAACTATCAAATGAATGACGCATTGAAGGCCGCACTAAATTATGAGCTTCAGTAAAACTTCGTCAAATTTGGAGATTTTGCATTTGTCTACATTTTCTGCAAAAGCTTTGTTGTTGTTGTTTAGAGGGACTAAACTACTTGGTCATCAGTCCCGCAAAAGCTTTCTGTTCTATTTTTTGTACCACGGGGGACCAGTTTAATCTCTTATTAATTTATTTGGTAGGAATTCCTCCAGTGTTGTTGATACTTTTTCTTTGAATGTAAGCCACATATGGTCTTCACTTACATGGTTAATTTAGAAAAACTGGAGACTGTCTCCTAGTAAGATGTCAACCGAATATTTATCTCTCTCGCTTTTATATATATATATATATATATATATATATATATATATATATATATATATATATATATATATATATATATATATAGTATTTACCGTTTAGTTTTGGTAAATATCTTTTTTACGGATGTGAGCTTGATACAACTTTGTGTTCACTTATGCCTGTACCCGTCGTGATCTCAGGAGTATTTGTGACTAAAAGCTCAAGTGTGTTTTAGAAACCATTTATAATTTGAATGGGTTAGTGAACTGATTGTTCAAAATAGTAATAAAAAAAAGCATTTAGAACAAGTTCGCAAGATGTATCTGCCACCCTATCTGGAGGTGTAGTTCTGTCAACATAGATTTAAGTCACTGCCAACTATAATTATATGAGTAGCGTACCTATTTGTAATAAGACTCAAGTTTTCTATGAACTGTTCGGCGGCTGCATCATGAGAGTGCGGGGTGCGGTAAACGGAGTCAGTTATTAATTTATTCCGGTTGTCGAGTACATCTGCTCATACTAACTCGCAGGAACTATCGACTTCAGTTTCGCTTGTGAGCTAGTATACAAATTACATTACGATTTCCTTTTGTGCTTTTTGTTTCTTTTATAGTGCAGATCATAGGAATTATGGCTTTTCCCTTAAAAAACTAGGGTGCTTCCTCTGTTACTAAGTAGATACCAAAGGTAAACAATGTAGAACAACAGTTTACGTTAGAAGCATAACATTATATATTCCTTCATTTCCTTATTTCAAATATTTTAAAATTGTATGTCGACTTTAGATGACCTGTCAAACATAGACACTCTTATCTCTATTTTGTAAATGTATTTTCTGTCATTGTTTTAACATTGTCCCAATACACTTTATTAACTAATATTTCGCCGCAAGAGAGTACAGTTATGAAGTGTATCGTTCTTCTATCCACTCTATTTTTTAATGCAGTTGAAGCAATAAATATATGTACAAATACAGTGATCAACTTGAATGACCAGCGAACATTCGAATTATCTTTATGTCGTTCTTTCCGTGTTCCTTCGATAGCGATGGAATGTTTCTACCGCAAACAGTAAGTGTGCAAGAAAGCTGCCGTATAGACGGAGGGAGAATGGATCCATATTTGTAATGGAAGAACTAATTATACACTCAAATATACGATGGAATTACTTTAGTTTCCTAATAGTTATAAATATTTAGATTTCGGGATATTGGAAAGAAGTTGTGCATTTCGGCGAGATGTCGAAGAAAAAGATCTCTTCCGTAAGGACTGCATCAAGTAAGATCGGAGACGGAGGTTTGGAAGCAAACAGCAGGAGTACGGGGAAGGGCGTCCCTTGCCTGAGGGGCCTCTAATCCGACTACCTGGCGAAGGGTCCGGCGTGGCAAGTGTCCGGCATCCGTTAGGAATTCCTTTCTGAAAGCATTTGTCTGGAGTGTAGCATTGTATGGCAGTGAAACGTGGACGACAAGGAGTTCAGACAAAAAGATTATAGAAACTTTTGAAATGTGGTGCTACAGACGAATGATGAAAATTACATGGGTAGATCACGTGACTAATGAGGAGGTGCTTAACCGAATTGGTGAGAAAAGGAGTTTCTGGCATATCCTGACTGAGAGAAGGGATAGATTGGTAGGACACATTCTGAGACATCAAGGAATTGTCAACTTAGCATTAGAAGGAAGTGTGTAGGGTAAAAATCGTAAGGCAGACCGAGGGACGAATACAGTAAGCAAATTCAAAAGGATGTAGGTTGCTGAACATATTCTCAGATGAAGAGACTTGCACAGGATAGGGTAGCGTGCAGAGCTGCAACAAACCAGTCTGCGGACTGAAGACCACAACAATAGCTGTGGACATTTAACGTATTCTTTTATACTTCATGGCTTGTTCGTTTATGTTTTCGTGTTTCTGTTTTCATGTTTACCAATGCTTCACAGCTGCTCATAGTGATGAGACACATGTTTCACTCATTAACTGAGATTTTGCCGTCACATTTGGTGTTTATGTCTCATTTCATTGTAGCCTTTCCCTTCAGTTTTTTGCACCTACTGTGGATATTGAAGAGAGTTGAAGAAGATAGTGAACAGTTCAGAATAATGGATAGGGAAAAACTAACAGTGTGAAAGGAAAGGAAGTAAGATTTCAGTTAACTTGGGTACCTGGTAATCGTCAGTTACCTAGCAATGAAAAGAATAATCATGAAGGCGTACGAAGAGCTGCAACAGGCTCATAAAAAACCACACACATACAACACTTAAACTTCTTCAGAAAAGAGAGCATTCACACAGGCTGCTGCACTCCGAAACACGCTGTGCCGTCAGAGGGGAGGACAGGAAATTGGTGGGAATGGGTACAGCCTGGCCTTACGGAGTATCTACGTACTAGATGGGTGAAATGAGGTGTAGCTTAGGAATGGAAGCTGCATCTCGTTCCATCCATCTGGCATGTACTCCCCTCTCCCTTCCCTCCTCCTCCCCCCCCATCTTTTCTTCACCTTTTTCTCGTTTTTGCCCTCTCATTCTGCCTACCCTCCCTTACCTTCGATCAGGCAGTCACAGTTTGGTTCCTCTTTCTTACGCGATATTATTGTTAGTTTGTTTGTAATTCTATCGGACCAAACTGCGTGGTCATCAGTCCGTAGCTTACAAACTACTTAAACTAACCTAAGGACAACACACACACCCATGCCCTAGGGAGAACGCGAACCTCCACGGCGAGCAACCGCGCGCTCCGCAGCGAGACGCTTTAGACCGCTCGGCTACTCCACCGCGGCCGCGATATTATTTTTATGTTCACAATGTTATATATTATTTTGCTTTTCCCTTTTTTTATTTTAGTATTACCAACCTCCAGTGCATTGGGATGATCTATTTTTATTATTTTCAATTACCCTTCATATATGTTGCAGAATTTCTTAATTTCAGAGTTCAGTTTTTAAGATCGATGCCTTGACCTAATCAGCACCAGCTCATCAACTTGATACACAATTTCCTAAACTTGAAACTTCGTGGCAGATTAAAATTGTGTGACGGAACCGGGACTCGAACCTGGGACCTTTGCTTTTCGCGGGCAAGCGCTCTTCCACCGAGCTAACCCGGTCCGCCCTCACAACTTTACTTCTGCCAGCATCTCGCCTCCTACTTTACAAACTTCACAGAAGTTCTCCTGCGAACCTTGCAAGACTATCACTCCTGGAAGAAAGGATATGGTGGAGACATGGCTTAGCCACAGTCTAAGCCAAAGGTCAAAGGTCCCAAGTTAGAGTCCCGGTTCCGGCACACAATTTTAATCTGCCAGGATGTTTCATAACAGCGCACACTCCGCTGCAGAGTGAAATTGTCATTCTGCTATTTCCTAAACTTGCTTATCATATTTACCGTGTCTCTTATCGGATTTTCTTTCAAAATGTTCTGATGTTTTGTAAACCTATTGGACCAAACTGCTATGGTCATCATTCCCTAGACTTACAAACTACTCAAACTAATTTACACTAAGGACAACATACACGCACACAAGCGCGCGCCCGAGGGATGGCTTGAGGATCCGGCGGGATCAGCCGCCCAATCTACAGCATGACGCCTTAGATCATGCGGCCATTCCACACGTTGGTTTTTCATTAATCCTCTTGAAAACTAGCTCTCTTTTCTCATCAAATGAAGTTTTGTCTCATGGCGGGTAACTTACTAACTGTCCAATTATGCTAGGTACCTATTCTCCTGTTAACAGCTCTTGTATTGGAATTTCTGTGGTAGAATGAGGCAGTTCATTTATATTTTTTTCAAATTCTTCCACATAGTGTACTCGAAAGAGATGTCTTTTGGAGCAGTATGTTCTTAACAATCTATTTAGCTCCCTCAAAACCCGTTCTCTCATGTTTGAATGTGAATGATATTTGGATATATAAACGGGTCTTATGTCAAGGTCATTCAACATCTGTTTTCATCGTTCTTAGGTGAACTATTTTCCCTTGCCACTAACGATTTTATCTGGCTTCCGTATCTTGATTACGTAGTCGCTCCAGACTTTGTGAGTGACCTACCTGTAGCCTTTCTTGATAGGTACAGCTTTACATATCCCAACAGCATATCAACCAATATAAACAAATATTTGCACCCTCCTCGTAAGGTGGGCAGGGGACCATTTAGATCGACACATACTCCCTCTAATACTTTTATTGGTATCATACTATGCGTTTCTACTTTAACACCAGACGCATTTGTTTTCTGACACTTACAGGTTTTTATAACGGTTGTACAGCTTTGTCTAATCTTCTTAAGTATGTCTGCACATTTCGTAGCACAGAAATCAGCATATGCATGATTATGAACCATACGAGACTTTTGATACACTGATTTGGCCAATATATTTTTCACTGTTGCTTCTCGGAATCTGCTCTACGGTGCAATATTTCCTTCTGTATTAAGTAGTATTTCCTAATTTTGACATCTGTTTTTCCGCTCCACTCAGTTTTAATGATTTTGATGATGTCATCTCTATTTTGTTACCTCCTTAAATTCTATAGTATGCTCCTAATTTTATCGTCATTCTTTACTTTTGTCATGCACAATATGGAAATCGCTTTTCTTCCTGAATCATTAAAATTTGCTTTATTAATACCCAATGGCAGGCTGGACCGCGAATCAGCAACTATATTACTTTTCCCTGGTAAGTATTCTATGGTGAAGTCGTACTCTTGTAGTACTAAAGCCCATCTTGTCAGTCTTTTCTGATTTAATCTGCAGTCCATAAGAATAAACAGAGCTTTGTAGTCTTTAAAAACTTGTATCTTTCTACCCATTAAGTAGTATCTTATTTTTTAAATGCGTAAAGAAACTGCCAATGCCTCTTTCTCTGTCACTGAGTACTTTCTTTCCCACTTATTTAGTACCTACTAGCAAATGCAACGCTTTTTCTTTCTACAGTATCTCGCTTTTCTATAAATTGAGAGAGATCAGATGCTAGTCCATGCTCTGAGTTATCAGTAATGATGCAAAAAGAGACACTTAAATCTGGGTGTGCTAAAACAATGTTGTTACATAATTCCTCTTTAATTTTTTAAATTCTCTCTTACATTCTTCGGTACAAACTCATGTGATGTTTTTCTCCTTTAATTCCAATAAAGCTTTCAAATTAAGTGCTTGATTATTCGCGAATTTGAGATAGAATCCAGCAATTCCCAAAAAAGCCATGACTTGTTTCTTATTGTTTGGCTCAGGAAAATCTCTGTAGCTCCAACTTTTCTGGGTCAGGTTTGATGCCTTCAGCTGATACTACATGCTCTAGGAGTGTTATCTCTCCTTTTCCGAATTTGTAATTTTCTAAGTTTGCACTAATATTATTATTTTCCAATTTATCTTGTAGTTCCAAAATTTCATTGAACTCTTTCCAATTCTTGGTAGCAATCAAACTATAGTCAGTATACACTGTTATTTTGTTTAATAATTCTTCTCCCAGTACCTTATCTAACATGCATATGAAGGCCTAAGTCGATATTTTCAGACCAAATGGTAATACCTTGAAATGGTAACAACATCCTCCATACACAAATGCTTGCGTATTTTCTACAGTCTACTACCAGAGGCGTTTATCAGAAGCTAGCAGTCAAGTCTATGCTTGTTTTAAATCTTGAACCCATGACAATTATGTTTCGAGCTTCTGTTTTAATTCCCTCTCTAAACTCTTTAGTTTTTTGGTTACATCACACGCCTCATGTAGTTATTTTATCTTTTGCTCAATTTCACACAATCTACTGTGACTCGCACTTTTATTGCCTTTACAGAAAGATTCTACGTGCGATACCTTATGATTGAAATATCATTAAATTATTTTGTTGCAACCTACTCCTGTTACGACATGCTTTAGCTACTTCTTTTTTATCTCACCTCGATTTCTTGATGTCACTATTAATTAATAATATAACATTATTCTGAGCCAGCATGTTTTCATTTATTTATTAACCTCAGTGTCTACCATGGGATTAATTTCAGATTTATAGAATTCTAATTTTATGCACCATTCTTGTGGTTTTTGTTTTTCCCCAACACGACTCTGTTCTGTTTTCATTTGTGGCTGCTCCGTTTTCTAAAAACCTCATAATTACGATTCATAGCTCAAGATTTATTTAATTTAACCTGGTATCTACCCTTTATCATCTTATTCCTTTAGATCGTATTTGAGTGCGGTTAAAATGTTTTAATGTTTTCATCTTGCCTATTTTCTAACCTTCTTATATCTTCTTTGAGTTCTGTTTTCAATATTCTTACATTTTCTTCTTGCCTAGCTTCATTTTCTTTTTACCCCTTTAAAAATGATTCTAACATTAGATATTATACGCGATATTATTGTTAGTTTGTTTGTAATTCTATCGGACCAAACTGCGTGGTCATCAGTCCGTAGCTTACAAACTACTTAAACTAACCTAAGGACAACACACACACCCATGCCCTAGGGAGAACGCGAACCTCCACGGCGAGCAACCGCGCGCTCCGCAGCGAGACGCTTTAGACCGCTCGGCTACTCCACCGCGGCCGCGATATTATTTTTATGTTCACAATGTTATATATTATTTTGCTTTTCCCTTTTTTTATTTTAGTATTACCAACCTCCAGTGCATTGGGATGATCTATTTTTATTATTTTCAATTACCCTTCATATATGTTGCAGAATTTCTTAATTTCAGAGTTCAGTTTTTAAGATCGATGCCTTGACCTAATCAGCACCAGCTCATCAACTTGATACACAATTTCCTAAACTTGAAACTTCGTGGCAGATTAAAATTGTGTGACGGAACCGGGACTCGAACCTGGGACCTTTGCTTTTCGCGGGCAAGCGCTCTTCCACCGAGCTAACCCGGTCCGCCCTCACAACTTTACTTCTGCCAGCATCTCGCCTCCTACTTTACAAACTTCACAGAAGTTCTCCTGCGAACCTTGCAAGACTATCACTCCTGGAAGAAAGGATATGGTGGAGACATGGCTTAGCCACAGTCTAAGCCAAAGGTCAAAGGTCCCAAGTTAGAGTCCCGGTTCCGGCACACAATTTTAATCTGCCAGGATGTTTCATAACAGCGCACACTCCGCTGCAGAGTGAAATTGTCATTCTGCTATTTCCTAAACTTGCTTATCATATTTACCGTGTCTCTTATCGGATTTTCTTTCAAAATGTTCTGATGTTTTGTAAACCTATTGGACCAAACTGCTATGGTCATCATTCCCTAGACTTACAAACTACTCAAACTAATTTACACTAAGGACAACATACACGCACACAAGCGCGCGCCCGAGGGATGGCTTGAGGATCCGGCGGGATCAGCCGCCCAATCTACAGCATGACGCCTTAGATCATGCGGCCATTCCACACGTTGGTTTTTCATTAATCCTCTTGAAAACTAGCTCTCTTTTCTCATCAAATGAAGTTTTGTCTCATGGCGGGTAACTTACTAACTGTCCAATTATGCTAGGTACCTATTCTCCTGTTAACAGCTCTTGTATTGGAATTTCTGTGGTAGAATGAGGCAGTTCATTTATATTTTTTTCAAATTCTTCCACATAGTGTACTCGAAAGAGATGTCTTTTGGAGCAGTATGTTCTTAACAATCTATTTAGCTCCCTCAAAACCCGTTCTCTCATGTTTGAATGTGAATGATATTTGGATATATAAACGGGTCTTATGTCAAGGTCATTCAACATCTGTTTTCATCGTTCTTAGGTGAACTATTTTCCCTTGCCACTAACGATTTTATCTGGCTTCCGTATCTTGATTACGTAGTCGCTCCTGACTTTGTGAGTGACCTACCTGTAGCCTTTCTTGATAGGTACAGCTTTACATATCCCAACAGCATATCAACCAATATAAACAAATATTTGCACCCTCCTCGTAAGGTGGGCAGGGGACCATTTAGATCGACACATACTCCCTCTAATACTTTTATTGGTATCATACTATGCGTTTCTACTTTAACACCAGACGCATTTGTTTTCTGACACTTACAGGTTTTTATAACGGTTGTACAGCTTTGTCTAATCTTCTTAAGTATGTCTGCACATTTCGTAGCACAGAAATCAGCATATGCATGATTATGAACCATACGAGACTTTTGATACACTGATTTGGCCAATATATTTTTCACTGTTGCTTCTCGGAATCTGCTCTACGGTGCAATATTTCCTTCTGTATTAAGTAGTATTTCCTAATTTTGACATCTGTTTTTCCGCTCCACTCAGTTTTAATGATTTTGATGATGTCATCTCTATTTTGTTACCTCCTTAAATTCTATAGTATGCTCCTAATTTTATCGTCATTCTTTACTTTTGTCATGCACAATATGGAAATCGCTTTTCTTCCTGAATCATTAAAATTTGCTTTATTAATACCCAATGGCAGGCTGGACCGCGAATCAGCAACTATATTACTTTTCCCTGGTAAGTATTCTATGGTGAAGTCGTACTCTTGTAGTACTAAAGCCCATCTTGTCAGTCTTTTCTGATTTAATCTGCAGTCCATAAGAATAAACAGAGCTTTGTAGTCTTTAAAAACTTGTATCTTTCTACCCATTAAGTAGTATCTTATTTTTTAAATGCGTAAAGAAACTGCCAATGCCTCTTTCTCTGTCACTGAGTACTTTCTTTCCCACTTATTTAGTACCTACTAGCAAATGCAACGCTTTTTCTTTCTACAGTATCTCGCTTTTCTATAAATTGAGAGAGATCAGATGCTAGTCCATGCTCTGAGTTATCAGTAATGATGCAAAAAGAGACACTTAAATCTGGGTGTGCTAAAACAATGTTGTTACATAATTCCTCTTTAATTTTTTAAATTCTCTCTTACATTCTTCGGTACAAACTCATGTGATGTTTTTCTCCTTTAATTCCAATAAAGCTTTCAAATTAAGTGCTTGATTATTCGCGAATTTGAGATAGAATCCAGCAATTCCCAAAAAAGCCATGACTTGTTTCTTATTGTTTGGCTCAGGAAAATCTCTGTAGCTCCAACTTTTCTGGGTCAGGTTTGATGCCTTCAGCTGATACTACATGCTCTAGGAGTGTTATCTCTCCTTTTCCGAATTTGTAATTTTCTAAGTTTGCACTAATATTATTATTTTCCAATTTATCTTGTAGTTCCAAAATTTCATTGAACTCTTTCCAATTCTTGGTAGCAATCAAACTATAGTCAGTATACACTGTTATTTTGTTTAATAATTCTTCTCCCAGTACCTTATCTAACATGCATATGAAGGCCTAAGTCGATATTTTCAGACCAAATGGTAATACCTTGAAATGGTAACAACATCCTCCATACACAAATGCTTGCGTATTTTCTACAGTCTACTACCAGAGGCGTTTATCAGAAGCTAGCAGTCAAGTCTATGCTTGTTTTAAATCTTGAACCCATGACAATTATGTTTCGAGCTTCTGTTTTAATTCCCTCTCTAAACTCTTTAGTTTTTTGGTTACATCACACGCCTCATGTAGTTATTTTATCTTTTGCTCAATTTCACACAATCTACTGTGACTCGCACTTTTATTGCCTTTACAGAAAGATTCTACGTGCGATACCTTATGATTGAAATATCATTAAATTATTTTGTTGCAACCTACTCCTGTTACGACATGCTTTAGCTACTTCTTTTTTATCTCACCTCGATTTCTTGATGTCACTATTAATTAATAATATAACATTATTCTGAGCCAGCATGTTTTCATTTATTTATTAACCTCAGTGTCTACCATGGGATTAATTTCAGATTTATAGAATTCTAATTTTATGCACCATTCTTGTGGTTTTTGTTTTTCCCCAACACGACTCTGTTCTGTTTTCATTTGTGGCTGCTCCGTTTTCTAAAAACCTCATAATTACGATTCATAGCTCAAGATTTATTTAATTTAACCTGGTATCTACCCTTTATCATCTTATTCCTTTAGATCGTATTTGAGTGCGGTTAAAATGTTTTAATGTTTTCATCTTGCCTATTTTCTAACCTTCTTATATCTTCTTTGAGTTCTGTTTTCAATATTCTTACATTTTCTTCTTGCCTAGCTTCATTTTCTTTTTACCCCTTTAAAAATGATTCTAACATTGACCCTATACTGAGCTTCTTTCCAACTCTCTTCTATTGGCAAAGTATCTGCTGAAGCAGTCCCATGACTCACCCTATCTGATTCCAGTGTCTTCTCTTTTGAAATGTCAACGCTAGATTCAGTGTCTTTGATGTTTCTACTGAAATATACCAGTCGCTGAGCTTAAGAGCGACACTATCTACAGTCTCACTGCTATAATTTGAAGCAGTATACATATTTCAAGATTATAATTTGTATTTTGTAACTGATTTGATAAATCAGAACTAATATTATCAACTGGCATTTCTGGTGGCTGATCCAATGGGTCATTGCCATTATCGTGAGCATAATTTCTTAAAAATGTTTAAATGTTTGTAATTCTATCGGACCAAACTGCGTGGTCATCAGTCCGTAGCTTACAAACTACTTAAACCTAGGTAAACTAACCTATGGACAACACACACACCCATGCCCCAGGGAGGACTCGAACCTCCACGGCGAGCAACCGCGCGCTCCGCAGCGAGACGCTTTAGACCGCTCAGCTACTCCACCGCGGCCGTAATTTCTTTCCCAAATTCAAAGAGAATACCTTCTCACCCTTTCACTAGCCATTTTATCGGGCAAAATGTCTTACTAATTTTTCTTAGTCTTCTTAAGCACTATACTTAACAATTTAACTGCTCTTTGACGAATCTCAGATTGCGAAATGCCACCGTAACACACTAGCATCTCCTGTGGTGCGTGCGAGTGGTCGTTGTGTCTGGTATCTGCTGCTCTGGCTGCAATTCCGCCGCCGCGACGCCTTGAAGCCGACGGTTTAAGGTAGTGTCTCACAACCTTTTTGAAAACCCGGTCCCCTTCCAACTAAAAATGTTATGGCGACCCCCACCCCATTCACAAACATTTGAACATTTATCATTACTGCAAGTCAGTAATATCGCAGTGGACAATTCCAGGACAGAGACTCACCACACGTCCAGAATTTCTACAGAGTGATTCCAGGAACATTCTTCTGAGTTTAAACAGCTCGCTGGACACCAAACGCCCCAGACATTATTGAGCATGCCTGGGATCCTTTGCAACGTGCTGTTCAGAATAGATCTCTACTCTCTTGACTCTTACAGCCCTGCAGGACGCGTGCTGTCACTTCTGTCCAGCACTACTTCAGACAGTAGTCTAGTCCATGCCACGTCGTGTTGTGTCACTTATGCGAGCACGCGGGGACCCTACACGCAATTAGGAAAGTGTGCCAGTTTCTTTGGTTCATCCATGTCGTACAGTGTCCAAACACAGTATTCTGATCACGTGTCAAAAGACTGAATAACCACCTTTTGCAGTACAGAACTTTGTGAGAAAATGTTCAAATGTTTGTTAAGCTTAAGGGACTTAACTGTGGGATCATCAGTCTCTAAACTTACAAACTACTTATGAACTACCTTATACTAAAGACGACACAAACATTCATGCCCGTGGGGGGATTCGAACCCCCGACCGTGGGAGTGTGTACTCCCGGACGCTACGTCCATCCTACCGGAATTAGAAACACTTGAAAGGTCCATCTCGGTTCCACAAGCAGCTAGGTATCTAAAGGTTCACCCCGAGGCAGAGTCCCCTAGTACAATACTGAGGTGCGACAGTCTCTTCAGAGCTTGAACGCTAGCGACTGTCCCACCTCAACAACCAAGCATCCCATCAGCACGTAGCGCACCTTGAGACTGAGGGTTTATAGAGAGGTTTATACCGTCCTCGCGATCCGGGCAATAAAGCCAAGATCCCTGTTCCCTGACACACAACGTTCCACCGCCACGCCACACGGTGGTCGGTGGTAAGCAAGCCAAGAGCTTACGCGATTACCACGGGTTCGCCAAGCCCATACCCATCAAACTATTGCGGACCCCCTTGACGGGAACTATGTTTGTACCGTTACTTGTAACATTTGTGATGAAACTGGTGTGAAATACAGAGACCTCAAATCTCGTTTCCTGTCTACGACCACTACGGTCGGGGGTTCGAATCCCCCCTCGGGCATGGACATTTCTGCCGTCCTTAGTATAAGGAAGTTGATAAGTAGTTTGTAAGTTTAGGGACTGATGACCCCGTAGTTAAGTCCCATAAGCTTAACAAACATTTGAACATTTTTTTGAACCTGTGTACGAATGTTTCTCTTAGTAGCTGTATAACAGGCAAGAATTAAACCACTCTCGCAGTATATTAAAACGTCTTGCCAGAAGTGACTTCATATTTTTACTTGCTGGTGATTTTGAAAGTTTTATTGTAAACATTGCATAATAACACTATACTTTTCCTTTTATAAGCTTTAACGAGTGTCATTAATATACTTCCACATAAAATAGATAAAAACCTTTCAGTATTTACTGTACTCATCGCCGCGCGGAATGGTCACGTGGTCTAAGGCTAGTGTAAGTTTGTTTAAGTAGTATGTAAGTCTAGAGACTGCTGACCATAGCAGTTTGGTCTAATAGGTTTACAAACATTGGAACTAATTATCTCTTTGTGTACTATTATTTGCTGAAAACCTTGTTTCAGTGTCTTGAACTGTTTATGTGCAGTGAACTGTCATGCTGCGCTGTGCATGCCGGCCGCGGTGGCCGAGGTGACTGAGGCGCTCCAGTCACGGTCAGCACGGTCGGGGGTTCGAATCCTCCATCGGGCATGGATATTTGTGCCGCCCTAGTTCGTAAGTAGTTCATAAGTAGTTTGTAAGTTTAGGGACTGATGACCCCGTAGTTAAGTCCCATAAGCTTTACAAACATTTGAATTTGCGCTGTGCATAGCGTGCAAAAACTCATCATGAGCAACGTATCACCAACACATACTATCTAATGTACTCTTCACTGGAAAGTTACAGCTTTCCTACCATGATAAAAATTACTTCTGTATGTTAGCTTCAGTTTGTAATTTGCAATACATGATCTGAAGAGCACAAAACGTGAAATAGCCAGTGAGATCTGCTGGGGCCGAGCGGTGGTTTCTCAGCTTTACGTCAGGAAGAGGCGTGGAACCTGGTGGAGCGCCAGCGGACGCTAATAAAACAGAATTAAAGTTTACACGTTTATTCCATAGCATACAATAATTCTGGTGGAGGCGCTAGCTCGACAGGAGCTAGAGCAGGAGGTGGCGTCGCTTTCGGGCGCGTCCGCTTGCCGGCACTCTGCTACCTCGGTGTTCCGACTGCTGTGAGCCGCGGCGCTCGCGCCGCGACGTCTGGGAATCGAAACAGGGACTGTTATTGAGAAGTACTCTGTCCCTTCTTCCGTCTATGCAGCTGCTAGTGGATCCATGCGTGGACCCCCCTTGAAGTCGGATGCCGTGCTGATACCCGACTCTGGATACTGGCTGGTCGGATTAGCACCAGAGTGCTAACTCGACGACATGAACATTGGCCTTCGGTAACCAACCACTGAAGACTGCGCTGGCCTCAGGCAGCAACCATAGTGTTGTGAAGTCGTCAGCACAGCGGATCACCATCTTCCCCGGATGATGGTTAGTGGGAAGTATAGCATCGACCAGACTCCATCTCCTAGCTGCCTCTAGCAGCTACCAGTATGTACTGCTATTGTGACAAAGACTGAGCACAATGATTAGGCCAGTGAATCGACGACTACCTCCTGGGCATCGTAGATCGTGAAGACCACGTGATTGCTACTTCTAAAAGCGGGAGTATAAATACATAAATGTTGCTGAAGCTATGACGTATGAAACGGCTCGGATGTGTTCCATTTGAAAATGCAGTGTTCACTCGATGTACTTTTACCGCTGACGCATCCACAGGCGCCGGCCGCGGTGGCCGAGGGGACTGAGGCGCTCCAGTCACGGTTTGCACGGACACTTCGGTCGGGGGTTCGAATCCCCCCTCGGGCATGGATATTTGTGCCGTCCTTAGTATAAGGTAGTTGATAAGTAGTTTGTAAGTTTAGGGACTGATGACCCCGTAGTTAAGTCCCATAAGCTTAACAAACATTTGAACATTTGAACATCCACGGGCTTATTCACTCTTGTGACAGAGTTACGTGTAGTTATGAAATGTTTACTAGCTGCCTCTCTGTCCAGGTAGGGTGAGCAATCCAAGATTTTAAACACGTTTTTGTGCTGTAACAGATCATTATTCACTGCCAATTCTTAAAATTACGTTCATTGAGTTGTTGTACTTAATGTTTAATGTTTGTTAAGCTTAAGGGACTTAACTAAGGGGTCATCAGTCCCTAAACTTACAAACTACTTATGAACTACCTACAACTAAGGACGGCACAAATATCCATGCCCGAGGGGGGATTCGAACCCCCGACCGTAGTGGCCGTGCAGACCGTGACTGAAGCGCCTCAGTCCCCTCGGCCACCGCGGTCGGCAGTTGTGGTACTCATTTATGAACAACGTAAAAACTGTGATTAATAATGAAAAGGCAGACACTTCAGTGCCAGATACGAATGTTGGGCTATATCACATTTTTAATGAAATCATATGAGAACGTTTCATAGCGAAGAGAAGTTCCCTACGCAAATCCAAAAACAGTATTCTCCTATTCTGTGGGCAAGTAGTAGAACATTTTCCGAACAAATCAGTTTCAGAAGATGATGTAGGTTTGCCTCGTTTATATAAGACGATGTTTCATACGACTGAACATTCGGTTTCTGCTTCGATTTTTTCCACAAACAGTCTACAATGATAATACCGCGTCTATGAGGCATGGATAACGAATTTCAACAATGAGTCTGAATAGTAAATTAGTGAGTACTAGACATCAGGGTGAAATTATCTATAACGTCTTAGTAAACAGAGGACTGTTTTTTTTATTTATTTTTTTTTTTTTTTTAAGCACGAAAGACGTTATGCAAGCAATAATTGTCGTGACTGTTTCAATGCAATGCTTAACTATGTTCGCAGGGCTGAGTTGTGAGAAATGTGGTCCCTGAACAAAGCAGCGTGTCTCAAATCATTAATTTATTATGTATATCTGTGAGACATGAGTGGGGGGTATTTGTAACTAATCAAATTAATTTTTTTTTTTTTTTTTTTTTTTTTTTTTTTTTTTTTTTTTTTTTTTTTTTTTACATTCAAATGTAAATGTAGTGCTCGTCATGAACTATGCTTCGTAACAACTTCCTTTATGGTAATGTTTCGTAAAATACGTCTCACTTTCCTGAGCCTGCAAGAGATGTGGACTTCCTCTTTCTGTGGAATAAAATGATGATCTGAGTACACTGTCATGATGCCTAATTTCAGGACACGTTTCAGTGGGTTATTGCCGCGGTGGGTTGCTGAGCGCCGGCCGCAGTGACCGAGCGGTTTGCGATGCGCCAGTCACAGTCTGCACGGCCGCTACGTTCGGGGGTTCGAATCCCCTCTCGGGCATGGATGTTTGTGTCTTTAGTATAAGGTAGTTCATAAGTAGTTTGTAAGTTTAGGGACTGATGACCCCGCAGTTAAGTCCCATAAGCTTAACAAACATTTGAATATTTTGTAGCTGAGCGGTCTAGGGCGCCTCGCTGCGGAGCGCGCGGTTGCTCGCCGTCGGAGGTTCGAGTCCTGCCTGGGGCATGTGTGTGTGTGTGTGTGTGTGTGTGTGTGTGTGTGTGTTGTCCTTAGGTTAGTTTACCTTAGTTTAAGCAGTTTATAAGCTACGGACTGATGACCATGCAGTTTGGTCCGATAGATTAACAAACATTTGAACATCTTTATGAGTGGGTGGTTTTTTTTTTTTTTTCTCCTTACATTACTACACCCAGCTCAAACTCATACTAGTTTTCTTGCAACTTACAAGATTTATTCCATTTTAGTTCTCGATGCTGTTACACGTATTTAGTTGCGCCTTTCTTTGTGAGCTTAACTTATACGGTTACATAGAGTTTATCGATACCTTTGCTGATTGAACCGCTCTTTGATGTAGTGGAAGGCAATGGTACACGGCGGAGTGGCCAAGTGCATTGAGTCGCTATGCTGCGATGCGCGAGGGCGTTCCTCGTCGGCGGTTCGAATCCCCCCTCGGGCATGGATACTTGTGCTGTCTTTAGTATAAGTTAGTTCATAAGTAGTTTGTAAGTTTACGGACCGATGACCCCCCCCCCCCTCCCCCAGTGGACAATTTCTCGGGTTTTTCCTGCTTAACCCGCGGTCGCTCGCGTATATTGTTGTCACGCGATAGCTCCCGTGTTAAATTTTTTCTAACAATGAGATCTTGCACCTTTTCATCTCTTTCTGCCAGAAAAAGACACGTTTATACAATAAATCATATCTTTGTTATTACGAAAGCATTATAAATTAGTATAAACATGGTATGGAACATGTCATTTGACGAATTTGTGGATGTATGCAAGAAGAGCTATAGTACCGACGCACTGACAACGATAGACGAGGTGTTAGAACCATTCCGCGGAAGTTTCAAATTCAGACAGTGTGTAGCAAACAAGCCTGCAAAATATGGCATCAACGTACATGCGCTTTGTGATGCCAGAACCTTTTTACGCTACATATGGAAGTACATGCAGGCAAACAGCCTACTGGGCCATATCAAGTAGCAAATGATGCAGAGCATGTGGTGTTACGATTGATTAGACCGATTGACGAAACAGGCAGAAACGTGACGACGGACAATTATTTCACATCTGTACCACTGGGTAACAAAATGTATGCCAACCATAGATTCACATTAGTAGATACGGAAGAATAAAAGAGAAATTCCACCGGAATTTCTGGACGTAAAATGTAGGCAACTAAACAGCAGCATTTGGAGAAAAACCCAAGAAACAACTGCTTCATTTGCTCATACGCCTCAAAAAAATAAACAGAAAAAGAACGTTCTAATGTTATCCACAGCGATGATTCTGTAGACGCTGACAGTAGCGAAGCGAACAAACTTGAAGAAATTACACTCCACTATCTCAAAAAAGAACGTGTATGTGTTGTCGACCGTTCGAAATCAGAATATTGAAATTAAAAAACGTTATTTTTGACGTCTTACTAAGAATGCGGTTTCTTCTCACTGAAATTATTTGCCCTTGATTCGAAAAGATGCGTTCACCTGGCACAGATGTAGCAACAACGCATAACAACGCTTAGTTCGCGCGAAACTACCTCAAAACACCGAAGGACGTCACAACTTTTCTCGGTGGTATCCCAGTTTTCAAACCTCAGTTGAAGGGTACCGGTAGTATAATTCAAAATCTCGCGTGGCGCGTTAGGGGAACAAAATGTTCAAATAATTGTAAATCTATCGGACCAAACTGCGTGGTCATCAGTCCGTAGCTTACAAACTACTTAAACCTAGGTAAACTAGCCTAAGGACAAACACACACACCCATGCCCCAGGGAGGACTCGAACCGAGACGCTTTAGACCGCTCGGCTACTCCACCGCGGCCTGTATCTGTACACGTTTGATCAATATAACCAAACGGAACTTACTTTGTGGACATGCTTTTTTTTCAGTAGTTCTCTTTGTTGTGGACGCTGATCGGTTTTGTTCGTTCTTGTTCGATGTGTTGTTGCCTCAGCTTTTGTATTACAGAGAGCGTTGAGCCCTCTGACCGGGCGCGCTGAGCCACGGCGCCCGGCATGACCGGTCGGCTACTCGACCGCGGCAAGGGGAACAACTTCAAATCCGTTGCACGCTGTGTCGAACTCACCCAGGCAGACGGCAGCAAACCGGTATCTAGCGTCCGATACATGAATCACAAGATTCGTTGTTTCGAAACAGTGCCGATTCAAGTTTCGACTCAGTCGAACAGTTCGCTGACTCGATTCACTGAGTCGAAACATCAACTCAGTAGCCAACTCTATGTGTAACTACGGAACTAAACTGACCAGGAAACGTTTTGCACCACCTGCAGATCTGCGAGCGTGTATGGACTTAAATTCAAAGGAAACCGAACAGTAGGTAATGACGGTGATGCAAATACTTGTTTTGAACAGTAAAGCATTAGCAGGTGCAGAGGGTAACTGGTAACAAAGTAAAGGGGCAGCAAAACCAGATTCTGCCCTCTGTCTGACACTCTTCCCCCAAATTCGCACACTGGACACGCTGTAGTTGCTCCAAACGACATAGCAAGGACATCCATATAATAGTTTGAATGGGGGAGGAGGGGGAAGAGCTGATAGTTTTTTTCTGTATTACGGAACACGAATTGCAAATTGCAAGTAGCCATTAAAAAAAGGTGCCAGGGGCACCCACACGAAATAGGGGGGAAAAATTCAATAAAGAGCATGCTCCATATTGATGCTGCGATTGCTTGACGCCTGATTATCCCATTTTTGTTCGGAAAAGTTACATTTCAGAAGCCTAATAAAAAGTACTCAGATGTTTTTAAATCAGTAGTTTTGTATTTATTTCCTGACTTGCGTGTTTCCCGGATATAGCATGACGCTACATCGAAGCAGCTTGGAGTATGAGGTAGCCGATCATGTAAAACACAGCTGGCAAATCACAAGAATCTGCTGCGCGCTGGCCCATTTGATTGTTGTCAGCGTGAGCGGTGAAGACAGCACACCTGCTGCAACAGCCTGCTAACGATTCTCAGTCCTCCAGAAACAATAATTTATTAGTGCTCGGTGCTACTCTCTCGGAACCGTCACGAATGGTTTTGAACGGAGTTGCCGACAAATATTTAAGCCACCTGTTTTGCGTCCTTAGATATTCTTTCATTCAGCCGTTCTTAACACGGTATTATTTGCAAAGAGAATTACAATTTTCTATTTTTATTTTTATTTTTTATAGTTGGTTTCTGTAATGCATAAATTCGTTGTTCGCTCGTCGATGAAGAAAAGTGATTCGCCTACGACACATCCAGAAGTTACTTCAAGGGGTTCCGATTCAGCCGGTGTATCGAATGAAAAGAAGATAACTGTTCGTGTTGGTGATAGCAGTTCTTTTCAAAAACAGTGGAAAGACAAATATAAGTGGGTTTTATACGACTAAAAGTGCGATAAAGTGTTCTGTTCTGTATGTAAGGAAATGAGTTTCGGAAGTGGGTCTTCCGCGAAGAAAACTAAACAAGACATAGATGCGATAAAAGCATTCGTTGAAGTAGGGTTTTCTTCTCGGAACAAAGCGTTAGAAAGATTTGCTAATCATGAAAAGTCGAATTATCACATGTCTTGCAGTGGTAGGAAAATTGCAGTTGATGAAAGGTGTGAACGTGCAATGTCAAAAGTAAAGTAGGGAGAAATGATGTCTGCTAGAGTAGCTCTGTTGAAAATGTTATCTTCATTACGGTATCTCATGGTGCAGGGGTTAGCAGTCCGTGGTCACACAGACGAAAATTCCAATTACAATGGATTGTTAATTCAAATGTTCAAATGTTTGTATAGCTTATGGGACTTAACTACGGGGTCATCAGTCCCTGAACTTACAAACTACTTATGAACTAGCTAACACTAAGGACGGCACAAATATCCATGCCCGAGGGGGGATTCGAACCCCCGACCGTAGTGGCCGTGCAGACCGTGATACAGTTAACTGCGAAGATAACTCTGATTTGTCCTCTTGGCTCCGTCGTACAAAGTATAGATGGCTTTCGCATGATATAATAAATGAACTAGATTCAGTTATGGCGAACGAAGTCTACAATTTGATAAAGATAGTAAAACATTCCCAATACTATTCCATAATTGTGAATGAAACTAGCGATATAAGTCAACATGAGCAAGTTTCGATTTGCGAAACTTCAGCAAGATCGAAAATCGAAATAAACTGTAGTTTGGGTTTGACTTTGTTGTAAAGTAGCCTCTGCCACACACCGTATAAATTATTATGCAGACAGTGCCTTTCCTGTTATTATGGAGGCCAACCATCAAAATTTTATCGCATTCGGATGAACGGTTTGACCGATCACCCTGAAATTGGGCAGATAATTTTTCACACACAGGGGAGAGATGGGATGAACAGACACAGGGGGCAGGAGGGAACTGGCAGAGAGCAGGGGAGTAGCGGCAGAGGCAGTGGGATGGGGAGGGGAAATAATTAGACAGAGAGAGGGAGGAGGTGATGGACAGAGGGAGCAGTGAGCACACGGCGTAACTGAATACTGGAATAAATAAATACCCAAGTAACACCACGTTTTCAGCTAGCACATAATAAATTATACCTAATATTACAGGAATCTCTTTTTCTAAAATTTAAGAGAATTCTAGTGGTCCTGACAGTTGGGATACCAGTTACTTTGGAAAAAGGTTGGGCATCTCGGCCATATTCTGAGTCGTGGCCACCTTTGTGCTCAGACGGCAAAGACTACCAAATCCACCGGTTAGTCCCTCAACCGTTAGGGGTAAAACCCAGTGGGGCCCTGGGCAAGTAAGGCTAGCAACCTGCTTCCTAGGTACTTCAATATCATGCTGGCAACAATCAGAGGAAAGTGCCTCGGACCTTTGGAGGTGATGGAGTCCCACCTCTAATTGACAGACTAGGGACTCCTCCGATACGACTTGGCAAACGATCTGGAATGAGATGGGGAGCTATTAACATCAACGGGGATTATACTGGAAAGCAGGTAGAGCTGGCGGAGGCTTCAAGTAAGATGGGGTTAGATGTTTTAGCTGTTAGTGACGTTAGAGTAAGGGGAGAGATAGAGGACGAAGTCGGAGAATACAAGGTCTACCTATCAGGAGTCAAAGTAGGAAGAGCACAGTGGGGTGTAGGGTTTTACATCAGGAAAGCAATCGAACCCAGCATAATTGCAATAAGGTACGTAAATGAATGACTTGGCCACCTCCAGCAAGAAAATTAGAGTTGTGGCAGTGTATTCACCCTGTGAAGCGACAGATCAAGATGAGATGGACAGATTTTACAACGCACTTAGTGATGTAGTTGTTAGAGTGAAGGATAAGGATAGTGTTCTACTCATGGGTGATTTCAACGCCAGGATAGGAAATCGAACAGAAGGTTATGAAAAGGTTATGGGTAAGTTTGGAGAGGATATGGAGACCAACAGGAAACAGCTCTTGGATTTCTGTTCCAGTATGGGCTTAGCTATCACAAACTCCTTCTTTAAGCATAAGGACATTCACCGCTATACGTGAGAAGGAAGGGGAACCAGATCTATCATTGACTATATAATAACAGACCAGGAATTCAGGAAGACAGTCAAGGACACGCGTGTTTTCAGGGGGTTCTTTGATGATACTGATCATTATTTAATCTGCAGTGAAATTGGTTTTGTGAGGCCAACAGAGCAAAAAGTCAGATCCATGTGTAAAAGGATAAGAGTGGAGAAGCTTCAAGACAAGGAAATTAGGCATAAATACATAGCAATGACCTCGGAAAGGTACCATTTAGTTGAATGTAATGATTTACAGTCACTGGAAGAGGAATGGTCAAGGTACAGGGATACACTACTGGAAGCAGCTAGCGAATGTCTTGTAACAGTAATGTGTAAAGGTAGGAAGAAGCAGACAGCGTGGTGGAATGACACAGTCAAGGCAGCCTGCAAAAAGAAAAAGGAGGCATTTCAAAAATGGCTCCATACTAGAAATTAGGCAGACAAAGAAAGTTATGTTGAAGAAAGAAACAAAGCCAAACGGATAATTGCAGACTCCAAGCAGAAATCATGGGAAGACTTTGGAAATAAGCTAGAAACTCTGGGTCAAGCGGCGGGAAAACCATTTGGAGCGTAATTAGCAATCTTCGAAAGGGAGGGAAGAAGGAATTAACAAGTGTTTTGGACAAGTCAGAAAAGCTGCAAGTCAATCCTGTGGATGCCTTCAGCAGATGGAGGGAATATTTTGAAGAATTGCTTAATGTAGGTGAAACGTTCAATGATGTGGCAGATTTTCAGGTAGAATGGGATAGGAACGACGATGGAAACAGGATCTCATTTGAGGAAGTGGAGAAAATGGTCAGTAGATTACAGTGCAATAAGGCGGCTGAAGTGGATGAAATTAAGCCGGAACTCGTCAAATACAGTGGCATATCGGGTCTCAAATGGTTACACAGGATAACTGAGAAGGCGTGGGAATCGGGACAGGTTCCGTCTGACTGGACGAAAGCAGTCATCACGCCAATTTTCAAACATGGAAACAGAAAAGACTGTAACAACTATCGAGGTATCTCTTTAATTAGCGTTGTAGGCAAAATATTCTCAGGTATTGGTGAAAGGAGAGTGCGAATATTAATTGAGGACAAGTTAGATGAAAATCAGTGTGGGTTTAGGCCTCTTAGAGGCCGCCAGGACCAGATCTTTAGCCTACGGCAGGTAATGGAAAAGTGCTATGAGTGGAACAGGGAATTGTATCTATGCTTCATAGATCTAGAAAAGGCTTATGACCGTGTTCTTAGGAGGAAGCTACTGTCAGTTCTACAAGATAATGGTATAGGAGGCAAATTTCTGCAGGCAATTAAAGGGCTTTAGGTAGACTGTCAGGCAGCAGTTAGAGTAGATGGCAAATTAAGCTCATGGTTCAGGCTAGTTTCAGGGGTAAGACAAGGCTGTAACCTGTCACCACTGTTGTTCATACTATTCATGGATCATATGTTGAAAACAGTAGACTGGCAGGGCGTGATTAAAATAGGTGAAAACAAAATTAGCAGTCTCGCGTATGCGGATGACTTATTTGTAATGGCCGATTCGATTTAACGTTTGCAAACTAATATTTCAGAGCTCGATCAGAGGTGCAAGGATTATGATATGAAGATCAGTATCTCCAAAACAAAAGTAATGTCTGTGGGAAAGAGATTTAAAGGGATTGAGTGCCAAATAGGAGGAACAAAGTTAGAACAGGTAGACAGTTTCAAGTACCTGGGATGTATTTTCTTACAGGATAACAACATAGTGAAAGAACTGGAATCGACGTCAGCAAAGCTAATGCAATGAGTGCTCAGCTAAGATCTACTCTCTTCTGCAAAAAGGAAGTAAGTACCAAGACTAAGTTAGCAGTGCATCGCTCTATCTTCCGACCAACTTTGTTGTATGGGAGTGAAAGTTGGGTGGATACAGGTTACCTTATTCATAAGGTAGAGGTTACAGATATGAAAGTAGCAAGAATGATTGCAGGTACTAATAGATGGGAACAATGGCAGGAGGATGTCCATAATGAGGAAATCAAAGAAAAACTGGAAATGAACACCATAGAGGAAGCAGTTAGAGTGAACAGACTGAGATGGTGGGGTCATGTTACATGCATGGGAGAAGCAAGGTTACTTAAGAGACTCATGAGCTCGGCTGCGGAGGGTATGAGGAGTCGAGGTAGACCAAGAAGAAAGTACTTAGATTCGGTGCAGAATGATTTTGAAGTAAAAGGCATAACATCAGACGAAGCATCAATGTTAGCATTGAATAGGGGATCATGGAGGAATTTTATTAGAGGTACTATGCTCCAGACTGAACGCTGAAAGGCATAATCAGTCTCTAATGATGATGATGATGATGATTCTAAATCGCAAACGTACTAATAACAAATTATTTTTTATTATAAAAGTGTGTCTTTGCCTTATTTAGACACCTTTAAATAAGAAGATTGAAAGATCATGATATGTCAACTCTTGGAAGAAAGGATGATAGGGAGCATAATGTAGTTTTCAACATTTGTGAACTGTGATATAGAGCACCCACACTGATTTTCAAACGTCGGCGCTCCTGAAAGGTGCAATTCTTTATTGTCGCTTGGGGTTCAAATGTTCAATTGTTTGTAAATCTATCGGACCAAACTGCGTGGTCATCAGTCCGTAGCTTACAAACTACTTAAACTAAGGTAAACAAACCTAAGGACAACACACACACCCATGCCCCAGGGAGGACTCGAACCTCCACGGCGAGCAACCGCGCGCTCCGCAGCGAGACGCTTTAGACCGCTCAGCTACTCCACCGCGACCCGCTTGGGGTTGTGTAGGTTTTTTCAGATAAAGAGAGGCATGTGCTATAATCATGTGTCCCTCTGTTTCAAGTAATTTTTTAATTAATATTTTAGTAATAGAACTAAATTTTCTCGAGGGTCAGAAATTGAACTTAAAAAGTCGTTTGTGTGTACGTATTGCATAGAAATCTACAGTTTTGTTTCAATCTGCACACGTAAGTTTCAATCCATGAGGACGGTCGCCGTTAAGTGTAAGAATCACATGCAACACATAGTTCACGAGACATGAAAAATAGAGATGTGCGAAAAACTGCTGCAGTAAGCGACAATGCTGCTCCTTTTCTCCTAATTACACCTATTCCTTATCATGAGGTAACGATTGCTGTAGGGGTAAGACCCACATACATACATGGTACAGGAGATATGACGTCATAAACAATAGAAATCGCAAAAAACTGCCACATCGTGTGATGAGACTTTATTCATACACTGTATAAGAATGAGATTACTTAGCGACTTGCAACATACATTAAACATAATTTCAAACCTTTAACCACTTTTTCTCGCTGGCAACCACTGCAAAATGATGAAAGGAAAAAAATTTTTTCTCTTACTTCTTTTCCGCTGTTCATGGACTAAACTGCGGCATTCGGTATGACGGTACAGTTTACAATTTCTACACTACAAATTGTAGCCGCAAGAAATTTTGTTCTTGTTGTTGTGGTCTTCAGTCCGTAGACTGGTTTGATGCAGCTCTCCTTGCTACCCTGTCCTGTCAAGTCTCTTCATCTGAGAATACGTTCGGCAACCTACTTCCTTTTGAATCTGCTTACTATATTCGTCCCTCGGTCTCCCTCTACGATTTTTACCCCTCACGCTTCCTTCTAGCGCTAAGCTGACAATTTCTTGATGTCTCAGAATGTGTCCAACCAATCTATCCCTTCTCTTAGTCAGGATATGCCAGAAACTCCGATTACTATGTCATCGGCAAACCGCAATATTTTTATTTCTTCTCCCTGCACTTTAATGCCCTCTCCAAATTTCTCCTTCTCTTCCTTCACCGCATGCTCAATGTACAGATTGAACAACATTGGGGAAAGGCTACAACCCTGTCTTACTCCCTTCCCAACCTCTGCGTCCCTTTCTTGCCCTTCGACTCTAATAAGCGCTGTCTGGTTTTTGTATAGGTTGAATATAACTCTTCGCTCCCTGTACTTTACCCCTGCCACCTTCAGAATTTGGAAGAGTGTATTCCAGTCGACATTGTCAAAAGCTTTCTCCAAATCGACAAACACTAAAAACATAGGTTTCCCTTTCCTTGGCCTATCCTCTAAGATACGTCGTAATGTGAGTATTGCCTCCCGTGTTCCTACATTTCTCCTAAATCCAAACTGATCTTCCCCAAGGTCGGATTCCACAAGTTTTCCATTCGTTTGTAAATCATTCGTGTTAGAATTTTGCAACCATGACTTATTAAACTAATAGTTCTGTAATTTTTCACATTTGTCTGCACCTGCTTTCTTTGGAATTGGAATTACGATATTCTTCTTGAAGTCAGAGGGTATTTCCCCTGTCTCATACATCTTGCATACCAGGTGGTACAATTTTTTCATGACTGGCTCTCCTAACGAATCAGCAGTTTAGACGGAACATCATCTACTCCAGGGGCCTTGTTTCGACTCAAGTCCTTCAGCTCTCTGTCAAATTCTTCTTTCAATATCATATCTCCTATCTCATCTTCCTCCACTTCGTCTCTCATTTCTAGAATACTGCCTTCAAGTTTATTTCCTTTGTATAGGACCTCTAAATATTCGTTCCACAGTTCGGCTTTCTCCTCTTTGCTTAGTACTGGTTTTCCGTCTACGGGGTCATCAGTCCCTAAACTTACAAACTACTTATCAACTACCTTATACTAAAGACGGCACAAATATCCATGCCCGAGGGGGGATTCGAACCCCCGACCGTAGTGGCCGTGCAGACCGTGATTGGAGCGCCTCAGTCTCCTCGGCCACCGCGGCCGGCGGAATTACGATATTCTTTAAATGTTTGTAAATCTATCGGACCAAACTGCGTGGTCATCAGTCCGTAGCTTACAAACTACTTAAATCTAGGTAAACTAACTAAGGACAAACACACACAACCATGCCCCAGGTAGGACTCGAACCTCCACGGCGAGCAACCGCGCGCTCCGCAGCGAGACGCTTTAGACCGCTCGGCTACTCCACGATATTCTTCTTCAAGTCGGATGGTATTTCCCCTGTCTCACATATCTTGCGTACTAGGTGGAATAATTTCTTCATGACTGGCTCTCTTAACGATATCAGAGTTCAGACAGAATATCATCTACTCCAGGGGCCTTGTTTCGACTCAAGTTCTTCAGCGCTCTGTCAAATTCTTCTCTCATTATCATATCTCCTATCTCATCTTCCTCCACTTCGTCTTCCCTTTCTATAATATTGCCTTCAAGTTTATTTCCTTTGTATAGGCCCTCTATATATTCCTTCCACAGTGCAGCTTTACCCGTCTTTGCTTAGAACTAGTTGTACGTCTGAGTTCTTGATATTCATACAGCTGCTTTTCTTGTCTCCAAATATCTCTTTTATTTTCCTTTAGGCCGTATCTATCTTTCCCCTAGTTACGCATTCTTCTACGGTTCTGCATTTGTCCTCTAGCCATTCCTGCTTAGCCAGTCTGCACTTCCTGTCAATCTCATTTTTCAGATGTTTGTACACCCATTTTCCTGGTTCACTTGCTGGATTTTTATATTTCCTGCTCTTATCAATTAAGTTCAGTATCTCGTGTGTTATCTAGGGATTTCTATTAGGCCTTGTCCTTCTGCCTATATGATCCTCTGCTGCCTTCACTACCCTATCTCTCAGAGCTACCCATAATTCTTCTACTGTATTACTTTCCCCCGTTTCAGCCAATCCTTGCCTAATGCTCCCTCTGAAACTTTCAACCACCTCTGGTTCCTTCAGTTTGTCCATGTTCCATCTCCTAACCTTTCTACCTTTTTTGCAGTCTCTTCAGTTTTAATCTTCAGTTCATAACCAATAAGTTATGGTCAGATTCTATATCTGCCCCTGAATATGTCTTACAGTTTAGAACCTGGTTTCTAAATCTATTCCTTACCATTATAAAGTCTATCTGGTACCTTCCAGTGTCTTCTGGTCTCTTCCACGAATACAGCCTTCTTTCGTGATGATTAAACCAAGTGTTGGTGATAGTTAAATTGTGCTCTGCGCAAAATTCTACCAAGCGATCTCCTCTTTCATTCCTTTTTCTCAGTCCATATTCACCTACTACATTTCCTTCTCTTCCTACTACCGAGTTCCAGTCCCCCATCACAATCAAGTTTTCGTCTCCCTTAACTGTCTGAATGATTTCTTTTATCTCCTCATAGATGTTTTCGATATCCTCATCATCGGCCGTGCTAGGTGGCATATAAACTTGTTCTACTGTGGTCGGTGTTGGTTTCGTGTCTATCTTTACTACGATAATGTGTTCACTATGCTGTTCATAGTAACTTACCCGCATTCCTATTTTCTTATTCATTATGAGACCTACTCCTGCGTTACCACCAACTGATTTTGTATCGATAACCCTGTACTCACCTGACCAGAAATCCTGTTCATCCTGCCACCGTACTTCACTAATCCCTACCATATCTAACATTAACCTATCCATTTCTCTTTTCAAATTTTCTAGCTTACCTACTCGATTAAGGGTTAGAAGGTTCCACGCTCCGACCCGTAGAATGCCTGTTTTGTTTTTCTTGATGACGACATCCTCCTGAGTAGTCCCCACCCGGAGATCCGAATGGGGGAATATTTTACCTCCGGAATATTTTACCCAAGAAGACGTCATCATCATATATCCATACAGTAGAGCTGCATGTCCTTGGGAAAAGTAACGACTGTAGTTTGCCCTTGGTTTCAGCCGTTGGCAGTAACTGCATGGCAAACCCACGTTAGCTGATGTTACAAGGCCAGCTCAGTCAATCATCCAGACTGTTGCCCCTGTAACTACTGAAAAAGCTGCTGCCCCTCTTCAGGAACCACACGTTTGTCTGGCCTCTCCACATATACCCCTCCACTGTGGTTGCACCTATGGTACGGCTATCTGCATCGTTGAGGCATGCAAGCCACCCCATCTCGGTAATGTCTGTGGTTCATGAGGGTGAAAAGTAATTTTACAAACTATATACACATAAAGCTGAATGTGCCTTCGAAATAGTATCACAGTACGACACGTTTTTCGTGAGATATGGTGACATAAATGTCATTTGTATTTTGATTACTATATTTCTTTGTTTTGATACTGCCCTTATAATATGGTGCATTATGCAAGAAAGCCTTATTTCCTATATTTTCTCCGATAAATATAACATATTTTTAGAAAAAAGGAGATGGACAGAGTGAGAGAAGCCAATGCCGGTTTTTCAGTTAGTCTTTCAATATTCGTCTTCCATCTTTCATATAGGCGGCTGTGCCCCGGGTGTCTCCCCCACCCATTATTGATCCCCTTTCAGTCTTTCATATAGGCGCTCTTTTTAGGTTCGTTCAAGCAGCTACTAGTTACCAGAGTCCAGTAAACTGAGCGTGCGCAGAGCTGTTATCGATTCTGCAGCAGCTCTGCGCATGCTCAGTTTACTGGACTCTGGTAACTGGTAGCTGCTTAAACGAACTAAAATGAACTTAAATGAACTATTAGATAGTTATCATTATAAAATGTATTTAAAATTACATCAATTTAGCTTCGAAACTCGAAATATGTTTCTAGTGATGCATTAAACACCTTTCGCGAATGATAAATTGAGATGACCAGAGAGCTTGTTTTTCTTCCGAAATTTCCTGAAACCAGAGATTGTGCTTGCACCCATCACGACTGGTTGGGCGCCATAGGAGACATCGTTTCGGCTAAGGCGAAATTGTTTATGTTTATGTGAGTGTGCTGGTTTACAATGTTGGAAAGTGTGTACCTTTTGCAGTTGTGTGTAATTAATTTGTATAATGTTTAATTTTAGGCTCAACTCGTTCAACTTGCTGGGTGAGATGTCGTGCAAGGCTTAAGGCCGTCTGATGAACGCCGCATAGGCCTACTGAGCTTCGATCTGTTTAGTCCCCTATCCGGATTGTTGTTGTGCAGGTAAGATTTCACCGTAGTACCTTTATAAGTATTTTTCTTCGTATTACTTCTTCCATTTACATGTATATATTGTACCGCGCGAATAACAGTTATTAACAAGAAAAAACATATATCGCGATCTGTTTATCACTGTTCATATTTAATTTACGTCTCTGTTATAGTTAATATCGACCGATGATTGAAATTCATCTGATATACCGTATTTAAATTGTGTGTATTTCGGCCATCATAGGTAGTTTGTTGATTAACTATAAAACGTAGTCTATTTAGCCTACTACTGTACTTTTAGTGTCGTATTTCTTAGTCTTGATTCCTTCAGCATTTTTTTATTTAAAGGAGTCCATCCAGTAGCATTGGCATTGCTCGAAGTTTTTATTTCACTTATCTGAACTTAAATTCTGTTTCAAAATGTTTCCATTACTATTGCCAAACGTACAAAATCAATAACATTGAGAATAGCCTGTAAACTACCAATTTGTGTAATGTTGTTAAACTCCTGTAACAGATAGATAAAGCCATATTAATATGTAGGCCTACTACTATTGGACTTAATTACATGAACTTCTGCCAGTTGCTTTATATACACTCTGTTGGTAGCAACTGCAGTTTGTTTCATGTAGTGGAAAAAAAGTAGGCTGACAATTTTATCTCCAAATGTTATTTCTGATTTGTAGTTAGAAAGAATTGAAGGTATAGAATTTTGTAGATTAATTTATTTTATTTTGTTGTTAAATTACAAATACTTTGTAGATACTTGTCCCCTCCCCTTTCAGAAAATTATTGGAAAAAGTAATGTGGCCTGCAAACAGTAAAGTTTCAGCTCAAAATAGTCTGTTTTGATAAATGAGATACATGAATGACACTCCTCTAAAAAGATTCGTAAAATATTTCCATTCAGCTTTAATAATCCCACCATAGGCTATCCTTCAGAGATATGCTTTTTTAATTGCCAAAAAAAAATATAACAACATAGCTATAAGTGATCATAAAAATAAACGATTGCAATAGGGCTAGAAAGTAGAAGTACACATTGTTATACTTTACACGGTGTACATGTATGAACACAACTTTTTTAGAGAGGTAGCTCATGTGTCTGAGCTGAAACTCAGTGCTTTGTTTAGCCATGTAGTACTTGAACCAGCATAAGAATGTTCAAATGTCTGTAAATCTATCGGACCAAACTGCATGGTCATCAGTCCGTAGCTTACAAACTACTTAAACCTAGGTAAACTAACCTACAGACAAACACACACACACACACCCATGCCCCAGGGAGGACTCGAACCTCCACGGCGAGCAACCGCGTGCTCCACAGCGAGACGCTTTAGACCGCTCGGCTACTCCACCGCGGCGAACCAGCATAATTCTGCATTCTTACCGTGAAGGGGGTGTTGCCTCCCATGAGCCAAGATGGAAGTTTGGGTGATTTGTGTAGCTAATATTGATGTTCCAGTATAAAATATTGGATTTTGACTTAACATGCTTTACCACAAACAGGGTTTATTTATGCTTTCACAATTCTTTGGCTTCACCAGCTCAAAAACAACCTGTAGCCTCCCAACCTAACCTTGATCTCTGGCTACACTACAGTTCAGTCTATTACCACAAGTTTTTCAAATTTTGTGCATTCCGGTTGCCAGTTGACAGTCAAACTAGCAGAGGCTAGATGTTGGGAGCCAACAATTTGGTTGTGAGTTGGGGAAACCAACAAATACGAAAGCAGAAGACCTGGTTGTGGTAAAGCATGATATGTGAAATTAAAATAGTACATACTATAACACCGCTACACAAATCAACTATTCTGCCACATTAGTTCATGGCAGGCAATACGAAGATACACTTTAAGGTAAGGGCATGGTTGACCCTTTGTAAAGTTTTGCTGATTCTTTGCATACGAAATATTAGGCTATGGGTTGTTGTTACATTGATATCAGTTGCACATAGAATATGCTAGGATGGGACATCACAAATATCATTATCAGCTCAACATGGGGGATTGTCAATGAGGATACAAGAAACTAAATGGAGTAAGTGGCTCCTTCTTTACAGCCCACTTCCTCAATAATCTCCAAATACCCAGAGCAGTCAAATGTGCTTGCAGTAGAGCAGGAGGACCCCACAGATCATTCAGACAGTAAAAGTCAGGTGAATCATGCTCTACACACATTGGTATCAGAGTTTAGGTTTTCTGGGCGTGGATACCGCCCATTGGTTTTGACCCATGGCAGCAATGACACATATCTTGTAGCAAATATGGTGACCAAAATCATGACAAACACAATAAAATGACACTAATGGAACAAGTGCATGAATATGGGTTTTTTGGGTGGGGACATTCTAAGTTGGGGAGGGGGGGGGGTGACATAAAGCAAACTGAAGACCTACAAAACCATACAGCAATTTTAAAAAATACACAAAATAAAATGAAAACAACCAAAACCCTATTTATGTAATCGAATAGTTCAATTGACCTATACGACACTTCAAATGAAGACAGCAATACCAATCAATAGCATAAAACAACATTGAATACTTCAGTTAACCTATACTACACCTAAAATCAAGGGACCAGTATCAATGAACCCCTGACCAAATCCCATCAACATGAAAATTGCATTGAATAATTAAATTGGCCTATAATACACTTCAAATGAAGAAGTTGATACCAGTTTACTTCCCTCTCCCAAAAGAACAAACACTTAACTAATTTCAAATTTTCCATTGTAGCATAATCTTCTTCACCATAACCACTCTTGTATTTTCACATTAATTGGCTTCGTCAACTCACAACCAAATTGTTGCCTTCTAACCTAGACCTCATGGTATACTACAGATCAGTCTGTCACCACAACCACTTTTTCACTTGTCATATTCATTGGCTTTGTGAAAAAAACAGTAATCACATCACACCATTTACTTACCATATATTATGTTGCCAACCTCCACACACTATGGAAATACCACTGAAAATCCCATTAACTGTGATCTGAACTTCACACAAACATCTTCAATGACAACCAACCCTAGTAGAAATTACACACAAAATCCTCAAAAAATAAATCACACACACATCCCTTGCCACGATGTTTGTTAGCTTCATCACTTGTCAACATCTTGTACATAGAACACAGTCAGATACAACACCAGCGGCAGAAGAAATTTTATTGTGGCCAACAGTCTCTCCCCGGTGCATCAGGCAGCGAGAAAGAATTAAACTTATTTGTCATATACATTCTTACAAAAACAGAACAATAAAACACACATAATTATAGAAAGGTGAACTAAATCGGAAACATCTCACTGCTAAAATGTGTAGTAATGTACACACAACTTTAAGAGAAACTACCACACCACTCGAATATGAAGAATGTTACACACTATATGGACATTGCAACCAAAAAGGACTGCAAACAATTTAACTTCCACCACATGCGTACAAACACCATCTGTAAACACAGACAACTCAAAATTATTACGCAATGATGATATCACAACACAGCAATGGGTGCTAACCCAGTCTTCAATTGACCCCCTCTTTACTGTAATCTCGGTTGGTTCAGTTTCTATAATTTAATGCAGAGATTGTATTCCTGGAACTGTTCAAACACTTTAAAAATCTGGAAAGAGAAAATTTGTAAACATCGGGTAACTTTCATTTTGGTAGGTGAAAAGTTGTCGAAGTTACCCACAGCCATGCACCATATGAAATATTACAAAGGCAGTGATGTTGTTTTAAGCTCAATTGTGCAAAATTTCATGATAAAAAACAGTAGGCTGGTGCTAAAGTCTGAAAGTATATGCAGTCTCCGCCATGCACAGTAGGAGAACTTCCTCTTGGTTTGAAGGACAAGTGTGCAAAATTTTATTGCAGTTGGATTAATGGTATGGATGTGCATAAAATGAAAAACTAATGCAAAATGGAGAATCCCATGCAAAATTACCAATTTTTATTTTTCAACTGTTCCTTTCCCCATTGAACTTTTTTTGCATAAACCACCCTGTTAAAGTGAAAAGGGGATTGGGTGGGAGAATAATGTTTGAAATTCGTCATTCCATTTCTGGATAATTTCCAAGAATGCTTGTAATCAAAGTATCTCGGCCTGAAACAATATATATCGAGCGAGCAACTCTTAAATTGATTATGCGGGCATTGATGCACGAGATGACAAAATATGTTATTTTGATGAGTGGTAATGTAAAGCTGTGCTGACGTGAATATTTTTACAGCAGTATCTTGACATTCAACGGAATTTTCGTAGAAATTTGTTGAATGATTTGGTTGATATACATTGTAATGTAATGTGGCATACACATTAGGTATGGCGGGTTTTAAATCATAATAAATAAGGAACAACTTCAATGTCACTCCAGACCATAGAAACCAATGAAATAAGTTCCCATGACTACAAACAAAACATACTTCATAAGTTGTGTGTGAATAGCAGCATAATGAATTTTGAGTTGCACATTCCCTATATATTATTTTAGGCCAAGCTACTTAGATTGCAGGCATTCTTGGAAATTACCCATTTCTGAGCTTTAGCAAGACTAATTGCAAGTCTTTTAACTGTGCCACTAATACCTTTCTTGGGAGATTTGCCTTGGCTGACTGCACTTAACATTTTAACATTGATGTTGTGTTCATGGTAGCAGGCATTTTTGACTTTCTTACTATTACTTATTGGCCTATTATGCAGTATATCTGTTAGTGAAATATTGAGGAGAGCCAAGGGGATCCAAGGAAAGTCACACTAAGAATTCATTGCAGGCCTGCTAGTCTACAGATTTTCACATTCTCTACACAAAAAAGAGCTGGACATATAATGTCACAGCTGGACATATTAGGAATTTGTGAAACTAGATGGGGTGGTAAAGGTGATTTTATGTCAGGCACTTTCAGGATTATTCACAGTGGTAGTGCTCGATCAGGGAGAAATGGCGTTGCTATAATTTTAAGAAGAAAATGGAAGAACAACGTGTTGAACACATACCACTGCCATGATAGGATAATTATTAATTAAAATTAATGCACAACCTATGGATTTGTGTGTGATTGCAGTCTGCCTACCAACAACAAATAGTAAGGATGAGGAAGTAGTAAATGAGCAAATTGATGACCTAATGAAACTGGTTAAAGAGAACGACAACCTTATCGTAATTAGTGATGTCAATGCATCGATTGGTGAAGATAAAAAAATGATTATGGAATGGGAAGTTTGGGCTAACAAAAATGAATTCTACAGGAGAATGGTTACAAGATTTCTGTTAACAGTACGAGGTGATAGTCACCGAACACGTGTTTGAAATGCCCAAGAGAAGAAGATATACATGGAAAAGTCCAGTAGATGGCAAAGGTATCAGATTACATTCTAGCCAAGAAGAAATGTATTAATCGAATAATGTCCAGCCATTCATACCGTGGATATGATGTACACAGTGACCATGTGCTAGTGATAGACTATAACAACAAATTTAAGAGATATAAAAGAACTAACCAACACAGATGGTGTGTAGGAAAACTTAAGGAAAAGCAAGTAGCTGTGGACATGAAATAATTGACCGATAACGTGATAGGTAACAGGGAAGGATGGGAAGGATTCAAAGCGACATCAGAAGTAGCTGCTAAAGAATTGGTAGGATTAAGGAAACTAGAACCAAGGAAACCATGGATGACCAAGGAAATACTTGACCTTATTGAAGAACTGAGGAAAAAAAGATTTCGATAAGTACGAAAGAGTAAAAAATGCAATTACACAGAAATGTAGATTGGAGAAAGAAAAGTGGATGCACGACAAACGTAAGGAAATTCAACAAGATCTAAATGGAGCTCAAACTGATAAAGCCTACTCAAAAATTAAGACAACGCAGACAAGGGCAAGAACAAAAACAAATATGGTCCAGAATAAAAACAGTGACCTACTTTTCCAATTAAAGGATGTATGTGAAAGATGGAAAGAGTATATTGAAGAATTATATGAAGGAGAAGATATTGCTAATGAGTGGGAAATTCTGGAAGAAGAGAACAGTGTGGATATCAACATGGTAGGACCACCTATGTCCAAAGAGGAATTCAACAGTGCCTTGAATGATCTAAGCAATGGCAAAGCGACAGGCACGGATAACATACCAACAGAAATATTGAAGGAAATTGGAGAATCAACAAAAGAGTAAAGAGTACTATAAAGATAGAAAAGAACCACCAGCAGATTTGATTAACAGCAAAATAGTAATAATCCCCAAAAAGGGAAATGCTTTTGATATCAGAGTTTGTGATGAATTGGCTTCACAAAATGATTGTAAAACAGTCTATTAAATGGAAAACATGATTTAACCCCAGGAAGGATGTTAAAGGCTAAAATGTCTTTTTGAGAATGAGATTTTAAGAAATGGAGCTGCATATTGAATGGGTCATGGATAGTAAAGCAAATAGACTGTATCTTCTTCAGTGGTACTGTTCTGGGAATTAAGCTGTTGGACTAATTTGTTTAGACATACTACAGAATAACTGCAGGTTATGATAAATACAGAATTTAACCCCACTCCCAAATGTGGGCCTTGTAATGTAATCACTGCATCATCTGACATGCTCAACATTTAATAAAGGAGGCAAAAATCTGGGTTGAGATGGTATTTGAATTCAGAGGGTATGTGACAGTATCTGGAGAATTTTTTTCGAAGATGAGTGGTGACAGACTGAATGTGACAAGCTGGACTTAAAGTGAACATACACACTGGGACTACTGGGAGGTCTGGGAAAACCTGGGAATATTTTCATGTAGGAGAAATCTGGGAAATACCGCACTAATAAAACGTTGATGAGAGAATAATACAAAAATAAAACTCTGGTTCTAACAACAAAACAATACGCGTCTGCCTATACCAGAATGCATCTGAGGCGTTAGAATGAAGAATATGCAATACTTCACAACAAACTGCTTTTGAGAAGCCCCTTGTCTCATCTGTTTGTTTTTTTAAGAGATTGCAGCTAAAAATTGTGAATAGTGCTATGAGAAGCATTACTTTTGAAGTAAATTGTATTTTATGCAATAAGAAATTATGTTAATAGTGAGAATGAGCTACAAATCATGAAACATTTGACTCCTGTTCAAAACTTAACAGTTTGGGAACCAGCGCTTAGAGAAATTAAGGGCTTTGAAGACCAGCCATTTATACCATTATAAAAGAAATAATTAACGGCACTTTTATGATATTGCTTAAAGGGTAACACACACTACAAAAGATGAAGATTCAAGATCAGTTTATTGTATTTATTTTAGTACTTTAAGAGATAGATTACAAATTATGCCACAACTATTGCGAAAAGCATAAGAATTACAAACTAATTAAACTAACTTACATTAAGGACGACACACACACAAACTTAATCTAAAGTTGTGACATATTCAAAGAAAAGAGCAAACTATTTTTCACAAGCAATTACAGGAGTTCTAATTCTAACAGGTTCCAGCCTAAAAACATACACTGAAATCGTGACATATTCATAAAAAAACTGCAAAGTATTTTACAAAATGAAGTAAATGATAAACAACCTTCTCATAAATTACATCATCATCACCATGAATAAAACTGAATTATGCACAAGCTTCATTTATGAAACAAAAATAAAAACATAATTCTCACTGACTGTGTATGCACCTGACTCATGACTGTCTCCTCTTACTTCCCATCAATTGACGCACTGTTACCAATATTAGAGCTCTGTATATAAAGTGCTTTAACAGTTTCGCTGTGGCTGACGCTATCCTACATTGATTGCGGACGCTTATAAGCGTCAGCCGCAGTGAAAGTGTTAACCAAGATCTACATGCAACGATAAAAGACGCCAGCATCATAAGTGCATTTTAGCACTGGGAATTTCTGCACTGGTGTGTATGTGAGAGTCTCCAAGAATTTAATCCAGATAATCCTGAATTTTTTTTTTTTAATTTTTTTTTTATATTTTAATATTTTATCATCATTAGTTACTACACACACACACACACACACACACACACACACACACACACACACACACACATAAATCAGTTTTTGTAACAATTACATTTATAGTCTAGTTACAACAGGTCTATCTTCCAGAACGATAGCAGGGTAATATGACGACATTTTCAGCTGTATGACAACAGTGTAGGATCTAGTGTGTAAGACACAAAACATGATACATGAATAGCTAAATCACACTTCAGGCATTTAGTTGTGGATTTCTTCTTGCACATTCTGCATTGCAGTTGAATTATATTGGTTGTTTTGAAATCTACTGGGAAGTCACCAACATAATGTTTCTTCCCATCATAATTTGAATCAATTTTATTTACTCTGGATTGTTGTCCTTTGCTTTGGACAATCCTTCTATTTTCTTCAAGTATGGCAGTAGCAATGAAGCACCTAAAAGAGAGGTGATTGATTGGTCCTTTGTTACGCCTGTAAAAGATCCAAGCTTTCTGTTCAGCAACAGCAATTAGATGTGCTATTATAGGAAAACACCACTTTTTCCCTCTTATGGATGTTCTGTACAATGATATATGTGTGGAACAGATTGTGCAGTCAAAATATGTTTGTTATATGTCTGGAACAATCTCAGTTGAGGCACTGATACTTTGTTTCTTCTTCCTGGAGAATTGGCCTACTTGGTCAATAGTAGAGCTTGGTCATAATTGGTAGCCAAAGTGATGACACTATTATCATTCCACATGATGATTTATATTCCTACAATGGAAAAAATGAGCTAACATGTAGATTTATTTTCTCATATACGTTAAGAGTTTTACTAGAATTTTTATCTGAGCTGTACTCAGTGTTCCTGTTTTTCCCTTACTGAATTTTTCTGGTGGGGGGGGGGGGAATGCAGCTTTTACGTACGCTGTTCCGGCAGATTGTCCCAGTAGCTTCAATGCCTCTTTTCTTGAGATCTTGTAGAATGCTGGTGAACAGGTTGTCAAAGAAAAATCTGTATGGAACATAGGGCAGCAGCTGATCAGCTTATGTACATATAACTCAATACCCAAGACTCTTGCCTTCATACTTTTCATTAGAAGTTTCAGCTCCCTGATACAGTTCCAGTCTTATTATATATCCATCACTCATACCTCCACGTCAGTACTTATATCCATATTCAATTGATTTTCCTGAAATATATATCATTATGAATACACTTTAAATTATTTAAACATATGTAATTTTTTTATTTGACTTATTTGCCTTTTTATGAACTGTTGCATCCATGTCATCCAAAATACTATACCATTAACTTGTCAATTGAATGATGACGTTCATGTGGATCCAGAGCTATGAAACTTTCATTGAGTATGGATAACAATCTTCAGATTTTTACAAATCTGTCATTTGGATCCAGATCATCGTTGTTGCAAACATGAAGATTGGTCATGATAAAATCGAATCGGTCCCTTGATATGGCATTGGAGGAAAGTTCATTATGGCTGCCCGTTTTTCCTTCCCATTACATCTTCCTCCTTGAGACCACAATGTATCCACTAAGGAGCAGGATAGCTATGAAAATCCACATTTCATTTTCAGTGCAGTCTCCCAATCTGTTTGTTTTCTCCGCATACTGATTGGTATAGGTAACCATCAGGATTATAACCTGTTCATCAAAAAATTGTTCAAAGTATTCTAAACGACTCCTGCATGGTTGGTTAGATACAGAATACTTTAGGAAATCTACTGTTGAGTCATGCATGCTATTTTTTGTCCAGTTATACTTCCATCTCTCATATATCTGTCCTTTAAAACAGAATCATTTTGATATTTTTTTTTTGGGGAAGGAGCAGCAGCAGCTTGAGATCTTTGTTGATTACTATCACTGTTATCCTTGATGTTACTGCACATTGAAGATGTACCAGGTTCTTGTTCTTTCTGAAAAGAGTTTGTTTCCATCGGCGAATCTTGAGTCAAAGCTTGAATTTGTGTGTCAGTAATAAATATGATACAATTCTCTCCGGCTTACAGCCGTGTCAGGTGATTTGATACCCATGAGCTTTTGGCTGAAATCTCCTCGCCCATTGTCAAGTGGTGACTCTTATCATTGCTGCCACCGTCCTTATATACCTGTGCGGTCTCCTGTGACATCACTGGTGCTCAGCTGCATTGCCATATATGGCAATGTTTTGGCCGCGTCCCGGCGACACCCACTTTAATCGTCCAATGGCCGGGTCCCAAGCTGTGCTCAGCTGCAAGCCACCATCTTTATTAAGAGATTTTTCAGATATGTTGATTTCGATAGCCTCTTTTATTACGCTATCCCAGAAAGTATTTGTTCTGGTATTGACTGATGTATCCTCGAATGCAATGCGATGTTTGTTTTCTAGAGCGTGCTCCTCAATTGCTGATGTTTCAGGATACCATAGGCGGAAAGATCTTTCATGTTCAACACAGCGCTGTTCAATATTGCGCACTGTCTGTCCAATGTAGAACTGTCCACACCCACATGGTATCTTGTACACACCTGGTGTTCTGAGGCCTAGATCATCTTTCACAGGTTTCATCATCTGTCACAATTTTTTAGGAGGCCTGAAGATCGTGTCGATCTCGTCTCTTAAGAAGCCAGTTAATCTTTCCCGTTACCAAGCCACAAAACGCCAAAAATGCAAGCTTTTTTGTCTCCTTGTTGGTCTCCTGCCTGCTTGTCTTCGGATGGAGGGCTTCTGTTATCTGGCGTTTGCTGTAACCATTTTTCTTAAACGCTTTCTGTAAGTGGCTCAGTTCCTTCTGCAGATGCCCATTTTCCGAGACTACTTCTGCTCTGTGCAGCAGCGTCCTTAGAGCAGATCATTTTTGCAATGTGTGGTGGTGGCTCATAGCATGCAGATACAGATCCGTGTGGGTGGGTTTCCAGTGGACACTATGGCTAATGAATCCATTTGTTTTGCGTCTGACAAGTACGGCAGGGCACCATCTCTCTCTACCTCCATCGTGAAATTGATTTTGTCATGGATGCTGTTGATGTGGTTCAAGAATTCATAGAGTTTTTCACGTCCATGCATCCAGACAATTAATGTATCGTCAACATAACGATAAAAACAGCTAGGCTTTGCAGGAGCAGTGTTTATGGCGATGATTTCTGAGTATTTCATAAACAAATTGGCAATAACAGGAGCTAATGGGCTTCCCATTGTGACACTGTAAATCTGGTTGAAGTATTCTCCACCATATAAAAAATGACGGTGTCAGAGTATGTCTGAATAAATCCACAACAGTTGAATAAATCCACAACAGTGTTGTTGAATAACTGGGTCAGCAGGTCTATGGTATCTTTGATGGGAATGTTTGTGAATAATGACACCACATTAAAGCTGACCATGGTATCCTCCTCTCCAAGACACAAGGATTTTGTTCTTCTGATGAAAGACCCAGTTATTTGACGATACTGTTGTGGATTTATTCAGACATACTCTTAACGTCATCATATTTTTCATATGGTGGAGAATACTTCAGCCAGATTGACGGTGTCGCAATGGGAAGCCCATTAGCTCCTGTTATTGCCAATCTGTTTATGAAATACTTTGAGAGCATCGCCATAGACACGGCTCCTGCAAAGCCTAGCTGTTTTTATCGTTATGTTAACAAAACGTTTGTTGTCTGATCTCATGGATATGAAAAACTGGGTAAATTCTTGGATCTCACCAACAGCATCTATGACACTATCAATTTCACGATGGAGGTAGAGAGAGATGGTGCCCTGCCGTTTCTTGACATACTTGTCGGGCACAAAACAAATAGAAGCCTTAGCCATAGTGTCTACCGGAGACCCACCCACACGGACCTGTATCTGCATGCTATGAGCCACCACCACCCATCGCAAAAATTATCTGCTCTAAGGATGCTGGTGCACAGAGCAGAAGTAGTCTCGGAAAATGGGCATCTGCAGAAGGAACTGAGCCACTTACAGAAAGTGTTTAAGAAAAATGGTTACAGCAACCGCCAGATAACAGAAGCCCTCCATCCAAAGACACGCAAGCAGGATACCGTCAAGGAAGAGACAAAGGAGCTTGCAGTTTTGCTGCTCAGTAATGGGAAAGATTAGCCAGCTTCGTAAGAGACAAGAGATCATTACAGTCTTCAGGCCTCCTACAAAATTGCGACAGATGATGAGACCTGTGAAAGATGATCTAGGCCTTAGAACGCCAGGTGTGTACAAGATACCATGTGGGTGTGGACAGTTTTACATTGGACAGACAGTGTGCAATATTGAACAGCGCTGTGTTGTGCAATGTTAACACATTGGACTCACATTCGGGAGGACGGTGGCTTAAATCCGTTTCCAACCATCCTGATTTTGGTTTTTCATGATTTTCCTAAATCGCTACAGGCAAATGCCAGGATGCTTCCTTTTAAAGGGCATGGTCATTTTCTGTCCTAGTCCTTACCCAAAAATCCAAGTTTGAGCTCTGTCTCTAATGACAATGCTGTCAACAGGTTATTAAACCATACACTTTCTTTACACTTCCTTGTTTCCTTGCACTCTCTTTGGAAAGAATACTGTTTGCAAAAGGAAGTAAGAACTAGAGAGATCGAACAGTATCCTTTTTTCAATCACTTACACAATTAGTGTTGGAATCACCACCAAAACTAATTTTTTCTACTTCGTATGAAGTGAATGTAGGAACCTCTGTAGGGTATGTTATCTACCTAACAGCAGAACCTTTTGATTTCTATTAGACTTCCTAGCTATACCTACAGCTACAGGAGGCTCCTCTCCACAGAACTCTTGACAGTTCATCAAATGTATTAGAAACACGTAAAGTCCAACTATATGAGTATCTCCTCCTCCTAGCTGCTTTCCTCCTTGTCTCTTTCTTGCTAACTGCCAGTTCCCATTCCCCAGTCTCACCTTCTCTCTGCAACCTATCTAGTTCCTTCTTTGTGTGTTGCAACTGCACCTGATGGGCACAGATCTTGTGCTCATGCTCCTCTGAAAACTTTCTCTTGCTGCATAACCTGCAATTCCACAAGGGGATCTCACTAGAATGGCCATTGGCCACTTCACTGCGTTCTCCACAATGAAAATTCTTTGTACAAATCTCTCACTGTAACCTTACTATTCACCTACCTACGGCTGAGCCGAAACTTGTCACTCATGGTAAAATTTTAGTTACTGAGCAAAAAAGTAATGATTTTATGAATGAAGTATGGTGATCACAAATTGGGTGACTGTAAGTTTGATATGAGATGATTTAGATAAAATTTCTAGTTAATGTAAGAAATGATAGATGGCTTCAAATGAAGAAAAATGTCAAGTGATGACAAATGAATATGGAAAACAGTGTTATATTGTTTGAATACAGTATTAGTAGTGAGTGTAACATTACAGTGTGATATGAAATATAATGAACTTGTAAGAACAGTCGAGGGGATGTGGATGCTAGGCTTTGATATATTGGTAGAATTTTGGGAAGATCTTCAACTGTAAAGAAGACCACATACAGGACACTTTTGTGACTGATTCCCCACCAGATCGGTTTAAAGAAAGATACAGAAGCAATTCAGAGATGGGCTGCTAGGTTTGCTATTGGTATGTTTAATCAATGTGGGAGTGTTACAGAGATACTTCAGGAGCTCAAGTGGCAATCACTGGAAGGAAGGTGATGCTTTTTGAGAAACAATCTTGAGGAAATTAAGAGGGCTGGCATATGAAGCTGATTGCAGAACAATTCTATTGCTGCCGACTTACATTTCATGAGAAGACCATTAAGATCAGAGAAATTAACGGCTTGTATGGCCCATAGAAGCATTCATTTTTATGGCTGTGTTACAGACATATGTATCAATTGCTTGATTTGTAATTTCGTTTTAGGCAATAATGTACTTCGTTAGTAGTCATTTATTTTCCTTAGCTTCTACTGATAATTGTAATCACATTGGGAAATTTCTTCTCAAAAATTAGAATTCCAAAGGAGTATTGTAATAATTTGTATAATAATATACTAGTAGAGCTAGTTTCAGTAGTCAGAGACATGTAAACAGCAGTGTATCACTTTCATTAACAGAAATTATGTTATTCATATATATTGATAGTTTTAGTCTCCAATAAAGTGTTGATTTTGGTATTTCCTTGTAGGAGGGATGGTAGAAAATTTGTATATGTAGTGTTGTTGATTGGAGATATGCGATTACAGTAATATTTACTGTGGATCCTAGACGGGAAACGGAATAATAATAATAATATTAATAAAAGCCTTGAAGCTTAAGATAGGGATGGTGGAATATGATAAGTAATGGGGTCATGCCAACCTAATAGAGAAATTCTGGAGCTGAGAAACTTCACTCTGTATATGCACCACCTAGAAGTGTGAAACATTGTTGAGTTCATGTCTACATATGGAGGATCTGATAAAATACCTAGAATTTTTTCTGGTTTTCACGGATAACTATTTTGTGACCACTTTGCTAAGGATTTGTAGCAGCTGCTAGAAGTAATGCACTTGGGTGTGTAGGGCCAGGGAAACTACAGTCGTTACTTTTCCCGAGGACGTGCAGCTCTACTGTATGGATATATGATGATGGCGTCTTCTTGGGTAAAATAGCCTCCCCATTCGGATCTCCGGGCGGGCACGGAGGATGACATCATCAAGAAAAACAAAACTGGCATTCTATGGATCAGAGCATGGAATGTTCTAACCCTTAATTGCATAGGCAAGTTAGAAAATTTTAAAATGGAAATGGGTAGGTTAAAGTTAGATATGGTAGGGATTAGCGAAGTTCGGTGGCAGGATGAACAGGATTTCTGGTCAGGTGAGTACAGGGTTACAAATTCAAAATCTGTTGGTAGTAACGCAGGTGTAGGTCTGATAATGAATAAGAAAAGAGGAATGTGGGTAAGTTACTATGAACTGCATAGTGTGCCAGCCGCGGTGGCCGAGGGGACTAAGGCGCTCCAGTCACGGTCTGCACGGCCACTACGGTCGGGGGTTCGAATCTCCCCTCGGGCATGGATTTGTGCCGTCCTTAGGATAAGCTAGTTGTTAAGTAGTTTGTAAGTTTAGGGACTGATGACCCCGTCGTTAAGTCCCATAGACTATACAAACATTTGATTTGAACTGCATAGTGAACGCATTATCGTAGCAAAGATAGACACGAAGCCAACAACGACCACAGTAGTGCAAGTTTATTTGCCAACTAGCACGGCTGATGATGAGGATATTGAAGAAATGTATGAGGAGGTAAAAGAAATGATTCAGAAAGTTAAGGGAGATGAAAACTTGAGTGTGTTAGGGGACTGGAACTCGGTGGCAGAAAAAGGAAGAGAAGGAAATGTAGTAGGTGAATGTGGATTGGGGAAAAAAGGAATGAAAGAGGAGATTGCTTGGTAGAATTTTGCACAGAGCACAATTTAATGATCACCATCACTTGGTTCAAACATCATGAAAGAAGGCTGTATACGTGGAAGAGACCAGGAGACACTGGAAGATACCAGATAGACTTTATAATGGTGAGGAATAGATTTAGAAACCAGATTTTAAACTGTAAGACATACCCAGTAGCAGATATAGACTCTGACTATAACTTATTGGTTATGAACTGCAGAAAGGTAGAAACGTTAAGAGTTGGAATCTGTACAAATTGAAGGAACCAGAGGTTGGGGAAAGTAATACAGTAGAAGAATAATGGGTAGCTCTGAGAGAGAGGGTAGTGAAGGCAGCAGAGGATCATATAGGCAGAAGGACAAGGCCTAATAGAAATCCCTAGATAACACACGAGATACTGAACTTAATTGATGAGAGCAGAAAATATGAAAATTCAGCAAGTAAAGCAGGAAAAAGGGAGTACAAACATCTGAAAAATGAGATTGACAGGAAGTGCAGACTGGCTAAGCAAGAGTGGCTAGAGGACAAATGCAGAACCATAGAATAATGCATAACTAAGGGAAAGATAGATACGGCCTACAGGAAAATAAAAGATATATTTGGAGACAAGAAAAGCAGCTGCATGAATATCAAGAACTGACGGAAAACCAGTACTAAACAAAGAGGGGAAAGCTGAACTGTGGAAGGAATATATAGACGGCCTATACAAAAGAAATAAACTTGAAGGCAGTATTCTAGAAATTGAAGATGAAGTGGAGGAAGATGAGATAGGTGATATGATACTGCGAGAAGAATTTGACAGAGCACTGAAGGATTTGAGTCGAAACAAGGCCCCTGGAGTAGATGATATTCCATCTGAACTGCTGATTTTGTTAGGAGAGCCAGTCATGAAAAAATGTTCCACCTATTATGCAAGATGTATGAGACAGGGGAAATACCCTCAGACTTCAAGAAGAATATCGTAATTCCAATTCCAAAGAAAGCAAGTGCAGACGTGTGTGAAAATTGCAGAACTATCAGTTTAATAAGTCATGGTTTCAAAATACTAACACGAATTATTTACAGACGAATGGAAACACTTATGGAATCCGACCTCGGGCAAGATAAGTTCAGATTTATGAGAAATGTAGGAACACGGGAGCCAATACTAACATTACGACTTATCTTAGAAGATAGGCTAAGGAATGGCAAACCTACGTTTTTAGCGTTTGTATATTTGAGTAGCTTGTTATCAAAAGCAGACATCTGTCATTTGCAAATAACTGAGATAAACGCCATTTTTTATTACGAAACATGGAGTTTATACATATGCCTGCTAGTTTGGTGATCATTTGCAACTAAATGGTGACCAAACTAGCATGCATACATATTAACTCCACGTTTCATAATAAAAATGGCGTTTATCTCGGTTATTTGCAAATGACAGATGTCCGCCTTCTATAACAAGCTACTCATTTGGAGAAAGTTTTTGACAATGTCGACTGGAATACACTCTTCCAAATTCTGAAGGTAGCAGGGGGGAAATATAGGGAGCGAAGAGTTATATTCAACCTATACAAAATCCAGACAGCAGTTATTAGAATCGAAGGGCAAGAAAGGGATGCAGAGGTTAGGAAGGGAGTAAGACAGGGTTGAAGCCTTTCCCCAGTGTTGTTCAATCTGTACAATGACCAAGCTGTGAAAGAATGGAAGGAGAAATTTGGAGAGGAAACTAAAGTTCAGGGAGAAGAAATAAGAAGTTTGCGCATTTTTCAATGACAGTAATTTTGTCAGAGGCTGCAAAGGATCTGGAAGAGCAATTGAATGGGATGGACAGTGTCTTGAGAGGAAGACATAAGATGAACATTAACAAGAGTAAAACGAATGTAATGGAATGCAATGTCAGAAAATCAGGAGATGCTGAAGGAATTAGATTAGGTAATGAGACATTGAAAGTAGTAGATGAGTTTCGTTATTTAGGTAGCAAGATAACTTCTGATGGTCGAAGTAAAGGAGATATAAAATGCAGAATGTCTATGGGAAGAAAAGCGTTTCTAAAGAAGGGAAACTTGTTAACATCCAACATTTAAATTAATGTTAGGAAGTCCTTTCTGGAACATTTGTCTGGAGTGAAACGTGGACGATAAGGAGTTCAGACAAAAAGATTCTAGAAGCTTTCGAAATGTGGTGCTACAGACGAATGATGAAAATTAGATGGGTAGATCTCGTAACAAACTAGGAGGTGCCTAACCGAATTGGGGAGAAAAGGAGTTTCTGGCATTCCTGACTAAGAGAAGAGATAGATTGGTTGGACACATTCTGAGACATCAAGGAATCGTCAACTTAGCGTTAGAAGGAAGTGTGTGGGGTAAAAATTGTAGAGGGAAACCGAGGGACGAATACAGTAAGCAGATTCAAAAGGTTGTAGGTTGCCAAACATATTCTTAGATGAAGAAACTTGCACAGGACAGGGTAGCGTGGAGAGCTGCATCAAATCAGTCTGCGGACTGAAGACCACAACATAACATTTTCATCTGTTTCAATGTGGAACGCTGTCAGAGCATTGTAGCACAGGTTACTTTTTGTTAAATATGTTACACAATGGTCTGTTCATAAGCGATAGGCCATGTGACTTTGTTACAAGAGACTGCTAGGTACCTAATTAAGCAGTTATTAATACACTGTCACATATACTTATGTCAAACATAACAGAAGTTATGATTACAAAGGCAGAAACTACTTCAGTAGATGCCTTGTATTGCAGAAATATTTGTTTTGTGATACAGGCTGTGAAATCCTGGGATGCACTTTATTTGGAATTAACGTCATAATGCTTTATTAATAGATCCTATTTAAAACATACAATATTATTTTGCTAATTAGGTATTTACAACTGTTAAAATAAACTCCTAACAAATGGGTAAAACATACAGCTGAATCCACTAGTGATTCATTTCTGTTGGTAATGAAGAAACTCCTCTGACATCACACTCGTCATTATATAAAATGCTTGAAGTGTTACACTTACAACTATTGTGATGGAAGTAAATCTACAGCAAAATGTTTTTATTTGCATAAACTTTTTAGTTCCGTGTTTCTTCAGACTAGCCTACGTATTAATGTACTTTTTTTTTGCCTTCTAAGCACCACAAATTTTGTCATTTTTCATTTTTATTATAAACCACAGTAAAATGTAACCTTAATAGAAGTTACTCATCATGAAGTACACTGAGTTCACTTCAGAAAACTGAGAATGTTCTCTGCTCATGAGAAACTTCTCTAGTTTTATTCATTCGAAATTGGAAAATGTTCTCTGTTGTGAGTAACTTCCCCCACCCTTTTACTATCGCTGAGAACATACTTGGTTGAAGTATATTCTCCGACTCCCTTTATTCATGCGAACCTATGTATGTTCTCTGGTATGCAGAGTACATTTTCTTTGCGATATGGCTGAGCACAATATCTATAGTTGAATAACTTAAGAGTATGTTGAACACAGAACCTAATGTTACATAATTTTTTCTTTTTGTTTCTGTTACAGTTTAGTTGGAGCCAACTGAAACCTTGATCACAGTAGGCTGCCCACAGTTACCTGCACATTAAATCTCTAATCTTGTTTTGCAACAAGGGTAACTGGTCATCGCTTGTCATTTGGTGGCTGTACGCTCATTGAAAATGAAGAAAGTAAGTGTTTTTTCTATGTTACTGCTTGTCCTCCTCTGGATTTGATTTTTGCAAAACACCGTCAAAATGATATATTTTAGAAGCCCTGGGAATCACAGTGTTGTGGCATTTAATGTATGGTCAATCTGAAACCTATTTTGAAGTTGTCTGCCTCATTATTAGCTTATGATATCTATGATTATATTAAAGGTGACAAAACATAAGAGGGTTTCTTTCTAGCAACTGTTTTTACATTAATATTTCATGTGGTTTTTAACGAGTTTTAACTGTTGGACTTGCTTAAGTTGGTTGACTGCCTTGGTTGCTCTGATATTTCCATAGTTCTGCACTCAAAATTTCTTTAGTGAATGAATTCATTATCATATTGCAGAAATTTGTGTATGTAGGCCTAATAGTCACTTTCTTTAACCTTTTATTTATTTAGTTGTTTGTTTGTCCTTAAACCATTCAGTACAGCAAAATCACACATTAGTCACATTAAAGAAGTAATATAGAAATAATATATAAGGGGGGTAGGGTGTAGTTGCTGTCCCCTTATTTGTCAGGCTGTGTAGGCACTTGGACCTGCAGAATGCAGAAATACGCAAACACCAAGAAGTATTTTACTAGTTTTATTTAGTAAAACAGTACAGATATCATGTATGCCAAGAAAAGCCTGTCATAACTGTGTAATGTGTATAGTCAGAATGTTTCTGAATTTTGTCAAGGCTGCATTGTGAGTGGAGGAGACATTATTTTGTATGCAAATAATTAATGTGTTACTTGGAGTGAGTTCTTATACAGACTGCCAGTGGCTTGTGGCTGCGCGGTTGCTCGCCGTGGAGGTTCGAGTCCTCCCTGGGGCATGGGTGTGTGCGTTGTGCTTAGGTTAGTTTACCGAGGTTTAAGTAGTTTGTAAGCTATGGACTGATGCCCACGCAGTTTGGTCCAATAGATTTACAAACATTTTTGAACATTTGCTTGTGGCTGTGTAGCGCCCAAGGGTGTGCATTCTGTGAGCATTCCGTGCTAAGTGACATCTCTGTACCTTTTGGTGCTGTTTTGCCACCTGTGTACAACTCTGCCTCATACATCACTCTCTCCCATGATAACGAGCTGCAAGAGGTGAGATGACCTGTATGTCATGAATTCACTTTGTCAGTGGCAGTATCAGAAGGTATTTCAACAATTATTCTATTTACAGACACAGGCATGATTTCTACTGATCGGGTTTTCAAGACGACAATTTGGTACATGATATATGCTTTAGACACAAAACGGATCGATAGAAGCACAAAGAACACAATACTGACAATCAAGTATGGATTAGTATAGAAAAATTCACAAGATTTAATTCCTTTTGCTGCTTGAATGAAATTTAACTCATTATCAATTTTCATTACCTGTTAATGGATACACTTAATTAAATCTCGATTATAGACCGCACCATGATTTTGCAAGCCAAAATTTGGAAGAAAAAGTGTGGCATATATTCAAGCAAACATGGTACATACTTTTTTCTGTAATCCAGTTATTATATCAAGAAGTTCCCATTTCCTAAACAGTATCATAATCCTTAACAGAATGAATTAGAGCAGTTTTTTTTTTTTTTTTTTTTTTTTTTAACAGAATTGAAATATTGGCGAATCTGAGGCAAATTATATTTAAGTCAAAGTTTATCATTGTAAATATGGGCCTCAGGGTGTATGTTGGGTGTTCTTAACATTCATCTATTGATAAATACAAGTTTGCACTTTCTGATATGCTCGATAACGGCTGCTAATAATGGAAAGTCCAGGTTGGAATTAATAATATAGTAATAAGGACAGTTTACAACTCACAGGAGAGACGTGGCGACGAGCTATGAGATGCACACACAAAAGACACAAACATACAACACTTTCAGCTATCGGCCATGGCGTTCTTCAGAAAATAGAACATTCACACAGGCGCACAACATGGTCATACAACTCTCACCTACAGCTTCCACACTTCGAATCACGCTCTGCGGTGTGTGAGGAGGGGGATAGCAAGGTCGCGTCATGGTGGTGGGGATGGGTACAGCATGGTCTAGATGGGAGTAACGACATACAGCTTAGGAATGGAGTGGGGAGGCAGGTGAGGCTGCCCAATATCCTTTCCACACCTCGTAAAGTGGTGTTTCGTTGCCCTCCCAACCTCCATAACATCCTAGTCCATCCGTATGCAACCCCAAAACCCAGCTCACTGCCGAAGGGATCATATCCTTGTGGAAGACCCCGCTGCATGATCTGTCCAATCCACCCACCCACCACTTCCTGCAATCACTGTGCAGCTTTTTATATTGGTATGACCACTAACCAGCTGTCCATTAGGATGAATGGCCACCACCAAACGGTGCCCAAAAACAAGTCGGACCACCCTGTGGCACAGCATGCATGGGAGCACATACTTGATTTCAATGCCTGCTTCACAACCTGGGCCATCTGTGTGTGTGTGTGTGTGTGTGTGTGTGTGTGTGTGTGTGCGAGCGAGCGAGCGAGGGAGCACACATGCCCATGCGTGTGCATGCTGCGGTGGGACGGCCGAGTGCATTGAGGCGCTATGCTACGCTGTTCACCATCGGGGGTTCAAATCCCTCCTTGATCTTGGATGTTTGTGCCGTCTTTAGTATAAGCTAGTTCATAAGTAGTTTTTAAGTTTGGGGACTGATGACCGTGCAGTTAAGCCTCATAAGCTTTACAAACATTTGAACATTTTGTGTGTGTGTGTGTGGGGGGGGGGGGGGAGCACCTGCATACATGCAAATGTGCATGCGTTTTATTTTTATATCTATATTTATTTTATTTTCCTCCCCACTCCATTCCTAAGCTGCATCTTGTTATTCCCATCTAGGCTGCGCTGCACCCATCCCCACCACCATGACACAACCTTCGTATCCCACCTCCACTCCCTACACCACAGAGCATCATTCAAAGTGCAGCAGCCTGTAACAGGAGCACAACTCTGCCAATTCCAGGACTTAATTCTGCATTTATGCCCACAGAACTCCACCTGATGAACTCGTAGAATGATGTCCAGCTGTAAGCTGCCAAACTGTTTAATGTAGATTGTCAGAGTCGACCTGTCACAATATTGCGTTATTTGTAGTTGCGAGATATGGGACTATTTCTAGTTAATGCCAATATGGTCTATGGAGTATGATTCTCGCTTGCGATTAAAGTGCAAGGACATTGGAAGCACTGTTAATTCATAAATGAAACAGACAATGAACTTTTGAAAATAGCACTGGATTTAATAAAACTTCAAAACACTTCAGTAAACATAAGTAATGAATATATCTCTCTGAGCCGCCATCTTATCACATGCCCTTTTTACACTGACATAGCTCTCCAAGCAAGTGCTTTCAACTGTTTATACACAAAGCAGACTGACACTCAATACGTCCTCTCTCTACCAAGCCAAAATCTGAAGATACTAAGCCGTTCGACATCACTTAGTTTTATACAACAGCAAAGATCTCAAAAATTTATCTGGAAAAACTATGACTAATACATATACAATTCTCTAATTTTCCATGTAATTTTACAAATGCTCAATTTCAAGGTAAATAAACACTGTGACGTTAAGGTTTATAATCGAATACAAACAGCGTAGTGATTTTGATAGTATGAAACAGTTCTTAATAGTATCAATCTTGATTAAATTAGTGAACATTAAAATTTTTTTAAAATTTCAATTTTGCAAATATGTGACTGTTTCGGCCTAAATCAACATTGAAACCTGAATCAATCCTTAGTTATTCTCCTTGTGAGATAATAGGCTTAAAAATCTTTTATGTAAATAAAGAGATCACAAATAGTGTGTCACACATGATTTATAGTGTGAATTTTACCTTAATGAACAATTAACACAAGAGTTTCACATCTACAACATGACATAATTAAACTGTTTATCTATATTTTAAGTGAAAATATACTATGTGTGTGGTATATGTCAGTCCCCAAGATATAATAGGTTAGGTTCTTAAAACACTGTTTAAAAGCTTTACTTAAGAGGAAATATTCTGGGTATTAAGTGACTGGTATCGAAGTAGTCAATAAAGCACAGTGGTATCGGATACTAGAATTGAGTGTCAAATAGCTCGTTCCGTTATAAGCCAGAGGTGATCGTTGTATGACTGTGTTGCATGCCTGTATGATTGCGTGAATGTTCTATTTTCTGAAGAAGGCATTGGCTGATAGCTGAAATTGTTGTATGTGTGTGCCTGTTGCAGCTCATTGCCACGTCTTTTCAGTGTGTTGCTTCATATTTTTGTGAAAAATTATTACATAATTGAGGTATGCAAGAACTTGTGTTAGGGTGAACCCCCATAAAACAGAATCTCGTAAGTTCTGAAAAGTGGCTGATGCATTCTGTAGTTCAAACAGCATATGTAGGTATTTACACATTCCTGTTGCTGTTACAAATGAAGTTTTTGTGGGACCAACTGGATGTGCTGTCCGTTATTGATATCCACTCATTACATCACAGATACAATATTTGACATCTTCTGAAGTAGTCCAGCGTTTCTACCAAGTTCAGTAATGGCTAAATGTCTGGTGTGGTTACAGAATTTAAATCCTGGTTTTTTTAAAAAAAAAAAAAAAAAAAAAAAAAAAAAGCAACTTTGGTTTTGCAGGAACAGGTTCTTTAATCACAAGGACCATTGACAAATACCATGGTGTGTCTGCAATATCTCTTGGTTTTATAAATCTGGCTATTAGTTGTTCCTTAACCATTTCTTCTACCAATTCTTTTTGACTAAATGGAATTTGGCAAGGCTTCCAACTGATTGGTGCTGTGTTTTCAGTATGTATATGGTGCAGAACTAAATGAGTAGGCTCAGTCCATTGTAATTCACACAGATAAAAACTGAAAATTTCAATGTGGTATGATGATAATAAAAATTTAGGAAGTAAAAGTATTTCTTTCTAAGTTCCTGATCATTTTAATGTATTGACATTTAACTAATTGGAGTAATAAGTAATGTGTGTTATAGGATATAAACCTTTGCATGGTTAATAGAAGTTGTAAAATTGTCTGAGTTTAATGAATAGAAATTAACAGGTTCTTTTATGGATTTTATTAAACATTGGCGAAACCAAAAATGCTCTCAGTGTTCATTTCTACTTAACTGATTTCATTTTTTTAAAGAAAATGTACTGTAACAGGTGTTACAGGAAGTGTAACGGATGTTACATTGTAAAATATTTGTTTTATTTAAATTATTAGTAATATGTTTCTGTTTTCATTAACATAAAGCTTTTAAAATTTAATTTAGAAAATTATGTTTAATAGCAATTTACAATTTTATCTAAATAATTAAATTACAATTTTTTTATTATCAGACAATACACTTCTGCCAATTCAGTCCATTTACTATATGGCCCAAAACTTAATGAAACAAACTCAATTAATACTGTCACACAGGTATTTTAGTACATCTTTTTCAAACACATCTACACTTTCACTGAATTCATAATACAGTCTGTTTACTTCTGATGTAATGTCAGGAGTTGGTAATTTCCTGACCAGCTGACTGAATGTTACAAAACAAATATCATTTTCATCAGCTTTGAAGATTTTATTGCTGTCCCCAGGAACTCTTGTCAAGTAAGCTCTGGCATATCCCGATATTCAGACGTTTTTCCACCTTTCGATGACAGAGGCATCTTGTTTGTGCTTAAAACCTCTGCCAAGACAAACATGACAGACTTAACTTTAGATCTATCAATTCTGTACTGACATTGGAGTCACTTTTGTTTCACTTCACTTGTCTTTATCCATTAGAGATGTGACAGTTTTGGAAACAAGTCAGTCTTTTTTGTTGTAATAGGGTAGAGAATGGTAGGAAGACTGAATATTAGGTATATCTTTTACATTGTCCCATTCTTTTGTCTAAAAACGTCACATTCTCTTCCACAGTCTCTCTACATAAATATACTTAATAACCTTCAAGTTTCTTTCCACTCAACTATGAAGTCCTTTAGCTGTGTAGATGTCAATATTTTTGGACTTAACAGCTTCCCAGATACACCTTTTTTCAGTCCCACCTAATCCATTCGCCATGGGAAATGGCAAAAAGATTCCATTCAGGTGTTAGACCAAAATCACTTTCCATAAATCAGATATTAGACAAAGTATAATTGTTTTTAAATTGTGCTGTAAAATTATCAATGAACACATGGTTTATCCCCATAGCTTTGATGTCTCACTATGGTGTTAAAGAAAGTCCACGATGCATATTTGCTGTGTGACATATCATTACTTACTCTAACATGGGATTTCATGCCATTATTCAGAACCCAAATACACCATGTAAGAACTGTGAAATGTTAATGACTCCAATGAGCACTCATCCTATGATACCAATGAGTAGTTCTCAGCAAAATCCATTTGGACTACAAACTTGTCCAACTGATAATTTTTCTTTGTATATGTGAAAATATTTTGATTGAACTATCTTTATGAAGTAATAAATTGTAAATCATGGAAATTTCTTTGTCCGTTCATTGAAAGCATACTCACAGGTTCCTGAATGTTGCTTATACTTATATGACCATTGACATCTTCCCATACCAAGGTACGAGCTTATGGAATAGGTACCCAAATATGTGAGTGGCTCGAAGACTGCTTGGAGTAATAAAACCCAGTACATTTTCCTCGATGGTGAGTGTTTTATCAGAGACTAGGGTATTGTCAGGGGCAGAGTTGCAATTTGGGGCTGTTTGGTGGTGATGGTGTGCTGTACAAGAGGGAGTTGTCCTTGAAAAACTGTAGTAGGATGCAGGATGGCTTTGACCAAATTTCTAGCTGATATGATGAATTGCAACTAGTGCTGAATGTAGAAAAATGTAAGGTGATGCAGATGAGTAGAATAAACAATGCCATCATGTTTGAATACAGCGTTAGTAGTGTGCTGCTTTACAGAATTAAGTCAGTTAAATACCTAGGCATAATGCTGCACAGTGATGTGAAATGAAACGAGCATATAAGAACAGTTGTGGGGAAGGCAAATAGTCGACTTCGCTTTATTGGGAAAATTTTAGGAATGTGTGATTCGTCTGTAAATGAAACATTAAAAATGCTTGTACAACCGTCTTGAGTATTGCTCGAGTGTTTGGGATCCCCACCAGTTTGGTTTAAAGGAGGTCATAGAGCATGTCAGGGGAGTGGGGTGGGGGGGGCTAGATTTGTAACTGGTAGATTCAATCAATGCGCGAGTGTTACCGAAATGCTTCAGGAACTCAAATGGGTGTCCGCTGGAGGGAAGGCAACTTTCTTTTCAAGGAGCACTGTTGAAGAAATTTAGAGGGCTGGAATGTGAGGCGGACTACGGAATGATTTTACTGCCGCCAACCTACATTTCACGTAAAGGCCACAAAGATAAGATTAGAGATATTAGGGCTTGTACGAAAGCAGATACAAGCATTCATTTTTCCCTCGTTCTATCGGGAGTGGAACAGTAAACCAAGTAACTACTAGTGGTACTGAGTACCATCCTTCATGTACCTTTGTGTTGATTTGCGAAGTGTGTATGTTGATGTAGAAAGACTATTTTTAGCTTAAATAGGTTTTAGAAGCAAAGAATAATGTTTTATAATGTGGTTCATATTATTATTGTAAAACCCATTACACAAATAGTTGTAACACCATTACACTATTTCTGGACAAAACAACTAAAATATTAATTAAAATATGTTGTGCTCTCAACATGCAATCCCGTAACTTACTTGCACCACGCGGTTTTGTAATCAAACATTTCATACAGTTGCATTTAAAACTTTTTCATGTTTTGTGTAACACATGTCACATGCTACAACAGTGTTTTTAAACTATAATTATTTACTACTGGATTTCATCTTGCCTTGAATTGTAATATGCTTGAACTTGGAAAACTTCATACAGTTTTCCTTCAAAAGTGGAAGATCAACAATGCATTTTCATGACAACAGCAGTTTCTCCAACTTAAGTATGAGAAATGACATTTACCATCTCACAGAACCTACCAACCAACTTATAATTCTTATAATTACAAGTGCTAAAATTTTACACACAAGGCCAATTTCTTTTTAGGGCAGTGTAATTCATACTTTTAACAGTCGATATATCAACTTATCACATTTATTGATAATAGGGGGAAAATCACTCGGAGGCTCAGTTGGGATGGAATTACCCATTGACAAGTAAATTTAAATGTTCTCAAAAAATACCTGAAAAGTCTAATAAAATAGGTGCTAACATTTTCTGCCCATCAGCTGTCTGTTGTTCAGTCTTCTGCCCAGTAACTCATAATTCCCTAACTGTTTCATCAACAACATATATTCTCTGATCTGGAGTGACTTTACTTCAGTATAGATTGTTTTCTTTGCCACTGGAGGAATTTTCTGGGGCTGAGTAATTTCTGCTTCAACTCGGAGGGCTTAAAATGATGTCAGTCACATTGTACAGCCCCACATCATCAGTATTATGGCTCCTTTGAGTACGACATGAAGAGGAATTTTCTAGCCTGTAATTGTTATGACCTAGTCTGATCACTCTTTCTGTGACAAATATCTCTGTCCTGTTAGTGGACATAATCTTGGTGTGGTTCATTATTTGGAACCACTTGCACTGTATGCATGTATGTATGTATGACGTGTAGTGTATATTAATGGAAATTTACCACTGAAGTGTATATGAGGAGTGTTGTTTCAAAATGTATTAGGTGCACCAATGTACATTTTTCAGAAATGAAGAAAAACGTTTTACTTCCAATCCACAAAATTGAGATGTCAGAGTTTATATACTAGGGTAATGTTTGAGAATCCACAAAAACTGAAATTGGTTTTTCATTAAGTAGCCTTATATTTAAATTTAAAATTGTCACTTAATACGTTTTAAACCGATATACTGAACATAATATGTTCTGAACCGTCAATAAACATACACAGAGGAGATCAAACACTTACAGCTTTTCAAATCAGTTTTGCTGTAGTTTATATTTTTCTTAATATTTTAAACTTATTGTCACAACAGTACATGAAGTTCAGAGAAAGTAGAAGAAATCAGTATTATTAACATTCAGTAAATTTTGCACAGGTTCAGATAATAGGTCATACTAAGTTTACATACTTTGAGGTTACAAATTATGCTGTTAAAATGCATATAGAATCAAAAACCTGAATTTTACAGTTTGACATCAACATATCACAATCTTGAAAGTCCTGTTTCTTCTTCCAAACAATTACAATCTTCAGGATCACAACACTCAGATGCTGCATCGAAATTTAGAGCTAATTTACACATCTGCAAACTATGAATTTCTCTGCAGTCATCGCCAAATTTTGCCTTCAAAAGTGTGTCTATGTCTACTTTTTTTGCATCGCTTAAAGCTCTCAAATGATCAAGCACAGGAGGTTCAAACACTTGCTCTATGTTTGTTCCTCGTTTCAGTAGTTTTACAAAACGTTTTGATGGATCATCACATTTATATGTTGGCTCCATCTTTACTCTGACTAGGGGCTTCCCATTTATAGTACATTTCTTTAACATTACCCTCTTCATTTCCTTTATTCCATCCAATTTTCTGAATTGTTTTGCGAGTATTTTGTAGTCTCTGACAGCCCAGTCGTGTCAAAGAGCTCTTACTTTTCCTGCAGATTTATAAACTTGTCTATATCCTTCAGGAGTCAGAAAGTTGGAACATTTCCGAAGGGCCTTCTCTAGAACTCCAAACAAGCGATCTTCGGGTAATTAAGAATGCCCTCTAACGGGAAATATGGCTGTAATGTTTTTGAGATGAGTTGGTGCTTTCTTTTGGAGCCAATAAACGAGAGCATGAATTACGTTCATGTTTTTATTTTGGCCTCCGCAGCCATCAGCGAAAAGCCTAATAGTGGTGACCGAATCCTCAAAATGGGCTTCCTCCAGATAAGGAAGTACACCAGATGCCACCTCGTTTGCCCCACTACTACCTTCAGTCTCATTCCATGTAAAGAACATAGCATTCTTGTTGCTGATGTCAGTCACACATAGCGCATAAAAGGATATTTGTCAAGAGTAGTATGCTTTGCCAATTGAAAATTTTGGAAGGAGCTGCACCTGTTGCAAATTGAAGCAGAAGCTTCTTGTTTCAGAAGAACGCTCCCTCTTTACTTTGTGGAACGTTTGTGCACAGAGTTTGTCCTCCCAAATGAGCCAGTAAGAGATTCTTTCTTTCATTATCGGTTGTATTTTTAAACTGGAATGTCATACGAGCACGATAACTACAAGTGTCAGTGGCGGGTGACCCAAAGCTGATGTTAAATTTTGTGTGGAAAATATTCTGGAAAATCCACTTTTTCACTTTAAGTTGGGCAGGAGCATTCGCATTGTACATCTTCAATAATTTATTAATGCTCAAGTCAGCTGATAAATATAGCCTTTGACTTTTGCTTCTGCTGTAATGGGATTCTCTTGCCTTTAATTTTCCAATAAACTCGCAGACACTTTTCTTTTTGTAGCAAACAAGGCCCTTTTTCTATTCCCTCCTCTCCTCTCTTTAACGCCCTCGCCACCCTTCACAGCCTTTGCTATGCTGTTAAGTCTGGTTTGACTTATTCCAAATAGACATTGAAAAAACTTTGAGCACACTGGTTGCATTTGGTCGCCTGTTTTCACCTGCAACAAGATAACAACCAAAATAAGAAAAACTTCTAGAATATTTAAATTTTTTGTAAATAAACAAAATTTAGATGTTCGAGCTGAACAGTGCAGGAAATACTGTAGGGTTGATGTTTTTGCGATAGGCTGTACTGTGACTATTAGAAAGTGCTGCATTGTTTATGTATAATCATTTGGTCACGGTTTGTGTACCTATAAAAATAAAATACATGCAGTGCGTACAACAATATCACAGCAACAATAACCATGGCCAGTTGCTCTGAGGTTCACTCACAATAACCATATTATGCCTTTTAGTATGTACTTTCTTCATAGTTATAGCAATATTTCTCCTTGGTGCCACTCCAAAGTAAGCGTACAAAGGATATGATAGAATAAACAATGCTCTTAGTGTTGACTACACGTCATATGACAGTAGAATCGGCACTTACCTAGCTTCCACTTCCCGCTGGTGTTTGGTTTTTGCATTCTTGATTCACTTCCTACTTCCTTTGGATTGTTCTCCAGCAGGTTCACTTCCTTCCATGATGAGCACAATGAACTGACACCTCACTTCTAAGCTTACGGATATGTCAGCATAACAATTGGTGGGAAATATCAGCAGAGAGGTGCGAGTCGAATGCAGGTTGTCCAACTTAACTAGACGAAAGTTGAACATAACACACTTTGAACCGATCATTCCCATGCACTTAATACAATTTGATCTGACGCATCTAGTTCGATACGGAAATTTTAAGGGATATAATATGAAATGTTTCAATCTGAATTCATAGCATTAAAGAGGGCCTAAGAAACGGGGAAATTGTATCAAAATAAGTTTTGAAACGACGCTCCTAATATACTGACCACTCAGCTGAAAGCTAGCAGAGGGCTGCAAAACTTTTGGTGTATGTGGAGTCAAAATAACCATGAATATCGCAGTATAAAGTCCTTGAAATGTACTAGGGCCTGGCAGTGAAAGGACTTGAATCTATGCCAGGCATGGCCAACATTTCCTCCCGGCGGGCGCACCTGTGCCCGCGGACAGAGTACACTGTAGTTCACCTGCCCGCCGCGACCATGTGTCACTAGTGCCCCACACACCCCTGCACACAGTGCGCGTGGCGGGGGCACGACAAAGGCCCCCTGCGGGCGGTGATGCATACCGTATAATATTTATCATGTTAATTGATTCTCTCATCACTTTTTTGTAGAATTACTTCATAATTTTAAATGTCAAGCACAATATTTTGTGCGTAATACAATACGGTGAATTTTATACAGCACTGCAGAACATACAGATTATTGTGCTTTTTTATTTGTGACTTTTATATCTATTTATTGTTCTGAACTGATTGTAGGTTTTTTTCTCCATTTCAGGTGGCAAAAGTGGTGCCAGTTGTAAGGACAGTACATCATTTACCTGATGAAATATTGGAGAAAATATTTTCTCACTTGTCAGTCTATGACATGGCTCGTGCTGCACATGTTTGCAGGCGCTGGGCGGAATTGCTGCAGGACACAAGACTGTGGAAAGGGAAAAGATATGATGTCGAGGAAATTGAGAAAAAGGATGACATTTTATTAGTTGCAGGGGTGTGGCCTGCATTAATTTCTCTTAGTCTTGTTAAAGGAGACCGTTTCAGAATGTCACTGAATGTGTCTGGAGCATCTCTTGAACTTCCGAACTTGACAAATAAGACAATAAACTCCATTGTCGCAGCCCTTATGACCAGGAGTTTGTCTGTAGATGTTCGTCTCCTTGATGAAGGGTTAGATAATTGTCTTGCAGTTCAGACTCAGAATTTACTTAGACTGTCAGTGACTATACCTCCTGGTCCATTGAACCGAGAAATGATCCGAAGTATTGAGTCTAGTTTGAAGGCATTGGCTCATACATTTTCCATAGGTGCTGTACCTGCTCTTCGGTCATTGCGTATTAGCAGTGACAGTGCAGCAGAAGCTAAGTATGACAGTTGTGCTGGTAGTGAGGTTGTTTTGTCATTGAGAGCATGCCCAGATCTCAAACAGCTGAGGATCAATGGCTGTACTTGTGTGACTTGGAAGATGGTTGGACGCAGAGATCAATTACGTGTTTTGTCTATTGTTCATTCAAAAATGAGGGAATTTGTTATCCTTGATCAGTGTCAAAATTTGAGAGATATTACACTTGAACATTGTCCCTCCTTGAGTAGAATTGAGTTGTGGGGTTTGAGTCATAGTTTGAATCTGCAGTCTCTGCGCATCTGCAATACGAACATTGGTTCAAAGGCTCTTGAGGACGTATGTCAAGTTGCACCTGGGCTTGAGGTGCTTGTTATTCAGTCTTGTCCTCAAATAACGTATACTTCCTTTATTCGACATTGCTGTAATCTGCAACATTTTGAATTGACCAAATGGTTACCTGAGGACAAGAAATTTTATTTTGACCTCGCTCTGCTTCCTACAGGGTTGCGTCATCTTACAATGACGGATACATCAGTGTGTGAAGAACACATGGATCACATTTTAAAGCGTTTGCCAATGTTGGAGACTCTTAATCTTGGAGGTTGTGTTAGTATATTATCTGTTTCTTTTCTTGAGCACTGTCCCGAGTTAGTAGACCTAAATCTCTCAGGCTTGTGCCAAGTCCCAGCTACATCATTTTCAGTTCTGGCAGAATTGAGGAAACTGAGAAACCTCAATCTTCGAAACTGTTCTCTTAGTAGTTCTCTCTTGGGTGGCGTATTACAGAAAATGCCAAACTTAAAAAAATTAGACCTCTCTTGCATACAAACTATCAGTGACTTATTTTTTCTGAACAAATGCCATGGCTTGCGTTGTCTGAACATGTCCCATTGTCCTCGTCTCTCACCAGACATGACAGAGTTGCGGCACCTTTCTGACATGCGGACACTGCGCATTTATGGAGTACCAGGTTTGTGATTTCGTATAATTTTATTAATTTAGTAATAACTTCAAACAGTAAAAATCACAATTACTGTATGAGGATAATCCAATTTTTAACTGTTTTGAAGTAATTTGATTAAATATGAACTTGTCTTTTTAGCACTAGTTTATTTACTTGTAATTGAAGATGTGAAATAAAAGAAAAGCTCTAAGTGACTAACTCATGAATTGCAGAAAAATTGGTTTTACATATACTAGATAATTAATTGTCATATTGCAGTATTAAAATGTTTAATTTTTAGTGAAGCAAACGATGGATCAGGTTTCCGAAGGAAATTACGAACATTATATTGTAACAATATGAAAAGTTTGCCAGAAATGTAATTAATATGAAAAGCACTAAAATGCCATAGTATAGTACTTCACAGAAAGATAGTTAACAAATTATTCTTTTAAATTCATACAGAAAATGTTTATTATTTTACTGTTTTGTAAATCTGTGTGCTGTCATTTACATCATTACAGCCAAAGCTTTCTTCTGAGATGTTTCTTGTAACGTCCAGGGCAGATATCTGCATCTCCTTAGCTTGTGTACTCTTACACCAAACTACTGATAGTGTTTCAGACCTCAGTTTCATTTAATCTTAACTAAATTAGGCTTATGTTTGTCCAACCATTGCCACTGTACTTAGGAAATGTTTAGTTATCCAGTGTATTAGTACAATCTGCTTCTTTCATGAAATCAAAGAAGTCAGACACATTCTGGTTATTGATGATCAATGGCTAGTTCACCCCCTACTCATTCAGCATTATTCAGTTCATTTCTATATACTTCTTGATCTATCCTTCTTTGCAGTTAGCATAGCTCAGTACTTAAAATCCAATATCTTTGACTTCCATTATCTTTCACTCCATTAATACTTCATGGTGTAGGTTGTGAGTAACCCATAACAAATTTCTTTTTCATTCTGTTTCACGTCCCTTCTGTCTCTTTCCTGATGAAGGAAATTTCTTTTCTGAAAAATCTTCATTTTAGTATTCTTATTGATGGTTCTTAGTTGCGGTAAGTCATTGCTAGCCACTTTATCTATTTTGAATTTTTTTCACCTCTCTGTCCAGATTAATAGTGTACATCCATCTCCCCCCCCCCCCCCCCAATAAGTACAAAATCTGTTGCAACTTTAGGAGTAGTAACCTGATACAAGAAACTTGTGGTCTGTTTCCTCAAAAACACGTCTTATAACTAGGTACATCCAGAGAAAGAAAACCACTTTTTTTATTTTTGCTGCAACAGTTGTCACTCCTCAGTAACACCACTCCCCACATAAAATGTTCTCGGTTTACTTGTCAAATATAGGTAAGAGCCCTACATTTTGGCTATAACCCCCATACTCGTTGTCAGGGTTAAACTAACTGTTTTGAACTACGGTCTTCAGTTTATATAACCAGATGAATGCTTCTCATTGGTTGGCTTATGTTACAGCAGTAATGGTGCGTACATAGGTGGCTCATTCTAAACACACATACTTTTCTAGCGCACTCTTTTCCGTGTTACTAGCATCCCCATATCTCACAACAGATGGTAAACTACGAGACTGGAATTTATCTCACTTTACGGCTTATCCTAGAAGATAGATTAAGAAAAGGCAAACCTACATTTCTAGCTTTTGTAGATTTGGAGAAGGCTTTTGACAATGTTGATTGGAATAAACTCTTTCAAGTTCTGAAGCAAGAAGGAGTATAATATAGGGAGTGTAAGGTTATTTACAACTTGTAAAAAAACCAGACAGCGGTTTTCAGATTTGAAGGGCATGAAAGGGATGCAGTGGTTGGAAAGGGAGTAAGACAGGGTTGTAGTCTTTCTCCAATGTTGTTCAATTTGTACATTGAGCAAGCTATAAAGGAAAGTAAGGAGAAATTTGGTGAAGGAATTAAAGTTCAGGGAGAAGAATTAAAAGCATTGCGTTTTGCCGACAACATAGTAATTCTGTCAGATACAGCAAAGGACCTGGAAGAGCAATTGAGCGGAATGGACAGTGTGCTGAAAGGTGCATATAAGATGAGCATTAACAAGAGCAAAACTAGGGTAATGGAGTGCAGTCTAAGAAAATCAGGTGATGCTGAAGGAATTAGATTAGGTAACGAAGCAATAAAGGAGGTAGATGAGTTTTGTTACTTGGGCAGTAAAATAACAAATGATGGTCGCAGTACAGAGGATATAAAATGCAGAATGGCAATGGGTAAAAAAGCGTTCTTGAAAAAGAGAAATTTGTTAACATCGAATATTGATTTAAGCCTAAGGAAGTCCTTTCTGAAGGCATTTGTATGGAGTGTTGTCTTGTATGGGAGTGAAACATGGACGATAAACAGTGTGGACAGGAAGAGGATAGAGACACTTGAAATGTGGTGCTACAGAAGAATGTTGAAGATTAGGTGGGTGGATCGCGTAACTAATGAGGAAGTACTGAACAGAATTGGGGAGAAAAGAAATTTCTGGCATACCTTGACTAAAAGAAGGGATAGATTGGTAGGGCACATTCTTAGACATCAAGAAATTGTGAATTTAGCGTTAGAGGGAAGTGTGTGGGGTAAAAACCGCAGAAGAAGACCAAGAGATATATACAGTAAGCAGATTCAGACAGATGTAGGTTGCCGTTCTTATGTTGAGATGAAGAGGCTTGCTCAGGATAGGGTATCGTGGAGAGCTGCATCAAACCAGTCTCCGGACTGAAGACCACAACAACAACAACTTTCTCCTTCTCCAGTGACACTTTCATGCATTGCAGACAGTAAATCCAGAGCACACACTGGAGAAGGAGAAAGTGCAGAAGATGACTTCAAGAACTTATTGCAGTCTTCTGTTTGTTGCGATGAGTGGTGATGCTAGTAACTGGGAATATAGTTATCTAGAAAAATCTGTGTGTTTAGAGATAGCCACCTGTGTATGCGCCATTACTGCTGTGACATATGCCAACCAATGAGAATTGGTAATTTTATGGGAAGTAGAAATTTTTGACGTAATTTCATTTATTATAATCGATTAGTCAGCAAGCCTTTTACTGGCATCAATTATTTATGTAGTAGAACTCCAAAAATATGTTTTTTGTATTTTTCAATGTTCCACACGACAATATTAGACAATTTATTCACGTTCTGTAGTGCAAATATATGCCTAAGTATTTTTGTGACATTTGCATAGGGTCAGCATCTCACACTATTATCACTTTTTTGAGGTTGTTGGTATTATGGTGATGCCGAACTGAATAATACCCAACTTTCACAGATAATGTTCTTTACTATTCAGAAAGATGTATCACAAAAACAGTGCAACTCTTTATTCTCACATCAACAAAGCAGCTGGTTCTGTTTGAGTACACGCCAGCCGCTCTGCCAAAGAAGCTAGCAGAAAGAGGAACTACACCGCCACAAATCGGAGCATCGTAAGTCAACTAGACGCGTACTGCCAACAACGAAATGTTACGTCAAATATTTCTACTTCGCATAAAATTACCAATTCCGCTTTGCGCTTAAAATTGTGAAAATTTGGATAACCTTTATTATATAATAAACTTCCTGGTGAGTATTGTAACGCCTTTTATGTACGCATATTACAAATAAACTACAAAAATGCATGGCTGATCCAGTAAGCATATTTTACCATTTTAAAAACATTATTTCCTGCATTTTACATTTTCCCTCATTTTACATCATTTCACTGAAGTCCCTTGAAAAGTGTAAAAACAGGGTTCTACTGTGTGTTTATTATATCTCATGAGGTTTTTTTCTTTTGTCACAATCAACATAATTTTGTTGTCATACAAAAAGAACAAGAATAAATATTCAATCCTGGTACTGGTATGAGTAGCTAGACATACCTCTTGTTCTGGACAAGCTTTTACAGGATTACGTCTATTATGTATTCTTTCCCTCCATTTGCAGCTCTTTTTTTTTTCATTTTTCATGCTGTCATAGTACACTCTCCTTTTTCTCAGTTCTTTACTCTGACTGTTACAGGCTCCTGTTGACTCAACCATTTTTATCAAATAATGCCAAGAAAGATAGGGGAAACAGTGCTTTTCATGAGTTAACAGCAGCTGCTGTTACATCGCCTGCCATATTTTTAATACTTTTAGTGCTACATTTACATTCATGGCAGTTTATGCTTTTTATACAAGAGCTTTGCATGTAGATTCTATTTCACACAAAACTTCAATATTCCTTATTGCAACACTTCAAGGCTTTTTAATTTCGTCTTCAGTAATAAAGTAACTTCTCAAGATAGCTTGATCATGAGCAGACAATATACATGAAGTATTCAGAGAAGGAATAGAGAGAGGAACTATTTTTACCTATGTTCATTTTGCTTAAGAATGGTGTTGCTCTTACATTTTCATTATTGTGTTCAGCACATATTGCTTCATATTTATTGTTGTAGATGCAGGCCACATATTTCGCAGACTGGAGATTAAAAATCTTTTTTCTTTGGCAGGTTGTGATAGACTGGTCCATCTTAGCTACAAAATGTGATTTATCATTTGAAATTTTTTGGATATGAATTTTTAATTTTTGACCAATCAGCATTTTTAAATCTTTCTTGTTGAGACACTCTTGGAGTTCAGTTTCAGCCTTTTCAATGTAGAACAACTTGATTCCATGCATGTTCTCATCACAAAAAGTGCAAAAAGTGGTGTCAAAATTTGTGTTTTCTTGGGCTGCTGAAGAATGGCATGTGCTGCAAGCAGTTTTGCTGTTTCTTCAATTCCTTCATATGGTGATTTACCATGGCTTGTCTGGAAGTTTACATTCAGCCTTTTTGTGATTACATAAGTTGATGAAATTTTTGTATTGGATAACTGAACCATCGCTGAAATAATATAAATAATTGGTTTCTCCAATTGTATTGTTCAAGGGCTCAATAACCTTTGTCAAAGAAACAAACACAGCAACAGTGTAATGGCTGTGGGAATTGCTGATTATGCAAGCATTTGAATTCTGGATGTCTTTGGCTACTCTGTAATAAACTACAAATAGATGTAAAGTGTCACCGGCCGCGGTGGCCGAGGGGACTCAGGCGCTCCAGTCACGGTCTGCATGGCCACTATGGTCGGGGGTTCAAATCACCCCTTAGGCATGGATATTTGTGCCGTCCTAAGTGTTAGCTAGTTCGTAAGTAGTTTGTAAGTTTAGGGACTGATGACCCTGTAATTAAGTCCCATAAGCTATACAAACATTTGATTTGTAAAGTGTCCTGGCTATTTTCCCAGTAGAAGAATTGCACAGTATCTTGAACCACAAATGAATAATTCTCAGCAATATCTATTAAAACAATTTTTTTTCCATTTTCAAATTCTCTTTCGTCATCTTCAGATTTAAAACACCAAGTCTAGCTGCACATATCTCAATAAATAAGGTAGGTAGTTAATATTTCTGACATCAACTTTTTTGATAAACAAATAAAATAGTGAGTGAAAAATGTGTTAGGACTGAGATATGGTTGGAACTGGGTGATGCACATGCTGCAATTTTTTTCTCTCTCTCCTCGCTTTATGCAGCAGTTGTGGAAAATGTTCTCCCTCCCTGATCTTTCCCTTTTCATATTTGAACCCAGCACGTAATGGTGAGTGGAAATACCACTTTGCAAGTACCTCACTAGAACAGTCAATTTATAAAGAGCTGTAAAAATGGCTGTTTTTCCCTATAATTGGTTGAGCAGCCACCAAGCTGATGGCCAAAAGTACATATTGAGCTTCAGCTCTACAAAACTTTTTTTGGCATGTACCTGCAGCTATGGTAAATATTTTAACGAAATTGCAGAGGGTCAGGCGGGGACCTCGAAAGAATGAGTACGAAATATGTCTAACAAGAGAATGGTCCAATAAGACATGTCGAAACCCATCCTGAATTTTTGTAAATGGGCAGAAGAAAACAAAGGAAATGCACTGTCAAAATTTTAGTTGCTAAGAGGCACTGCAAGTATTTTTAAAAAATAGCTGAAAATTGCCAAGTACGAAGCACGCCAGTTGGCGCTGTAGCAACAGCGTACGGGCAACGCGCGTGCGCCCACACACACACACACACACACACACACACACAGACAGACAGACAGACAGACAGAGAGAGAGAGAGAGAGAGAGAGTAGAGGTTGGTGGTATATTGTAAACAGGAAACACAACACAACCCGATCGTGATTTTTTAAAGGACATCTATTATCAGTTGGATTTTGCAGTATTGGTAAGTATTGACAAAAAAAGATAAAGCTGAATTAATATTTATTGTCCTTTTGTCAGGCATACCTGCTTATAGTATCTTTTTTCTTTTTTCCTTCTTCAAGTTTCACAGTAATGTGGAATACAATTAACTATCTCAATTTAGAAAAGATGAAATACAAAGAACGTGGTTTCCAGCCGAAATCACCTACTTCTCCTGAGGATGTACATATGTGTCATTTGTTGATTGATTTCTTTGACATTCATTCGAATATCAATATTTGTTTGAAATTGTGGAAACGTTAGAAGAAATAGGAAATAACTGTAACGATTCCACGAACTGTGACTCGGACGACGTCAGTTGTGCCAGTAACTGTTCTGAAGAATAATACCTTCAAAGCCTTAAAAAAAAAAAAAAATGTAGTACATCAGCTTTCAGCGACAAAGAAAAGGCAGTGAATTTTTGGTTAAACAAAGGAGGGGGGGAAAATGCTTGAAGTTAAGCAGTGTACAAAGGCGTTTTCATTTCATAAAATCTGAGCATGAACTTTATAAATGGAAGAAAGAATTACATGAAGTAAGAAATATGCGCCAAACGTAAACTCGAGAACATCTGCAAGAAAAACTGTTCAAAAGATTTAGAACGGCTCGTGAGAGACAATGCACCGTTACCGATGGACATCTACGAGACTGGACCCTCCGAATTGCATCTGACACGAATATTGCTAATTTCCAGGCTCCATTGACCTGGCTACAAAGGTTTAAGAAACTACATAATAGGAAGTCGCAAAATTACAAAGTTTACGTCACGTAAACATGTAGAGCAGCTACCGGTGATAGACAATGCCGTAGAGAAGTTCATAAGTGACATAAAGACGAAACTTGCTGTTACCCCTGTAACAGCTGTTTATAATGCTGATCTGTCACGTTTCGTGAAAGAACTGCGTGCACACCGCACTTTATCATTTCGGGGTGAAAAAAAGACTGATTCAATTGCCCATTCAATGAATGCGATGACACATTCATATACGATAATTCCAGTGATAAGTGTAAGTGGTTAACTGTTTCCGAAGCTGTATATCTGTCTTCAAGAACCTCAAGGCAAATTAGAAGCAAACATAAAAAATGGACTGTTTAATTGCAAAAATCTTGTAATCGACATATCAAAATCTGGAAAAATGGGAAAGAATAATTTTCAACATTTCGTTCGAAACGTATTCCTACCAGTTGCAGAAACTAATTCATTACTTTTGTTGGATTCATGGTCTGGACAGAATGATGCCTCTGTTTTTGTGGAGGATGGCGAAAAATCTGTGGATGTAATGTGGATTCTGCGTGGAACTACTAGTGTGATTCAACGTCTCGATAAAGAATTTTTTCGACAGTGGAAAGAACTTTTTTGGAAATTATGAGACAACATAATTTCCGATACCTCTCCCTCATTTCAGGTTTATCAGCGGAACAGTATACTTAAGCTCCAGTCATTTGTGCATTACCAGTTTTCTTTGCCACACTTTACAAATTTGATCAAGTATTCCTGGTATACAGCACAATATGCAGAACAACGGCCAGGACCATTTCTGACTGCGTCCCAGTTCTGCCTAAATAAAACTAGTAGTTACTACGAAGTGCCTGAATGCATCAATTGTGCCTGGTGCAAGAAAAATATTTGTTTTTGTCATTCAATAGACACTTCGCATTTTTGTGACGACTACATGGAATAAACAAAGAACTATTTCACTGATAGTCAAATGCACAAAATTCAAAAATTGTTTTAAGGAATAACTGACAGGAACTGTTATAAAATGTGGTACTGCTAGACACGTTTCATTTCAACAAATTACAAGTCCACATTGACGGAAGTCGTCTATGACAGGAAACACTGTCATTAATTTATTTTCTCTGCTAACCACTTTTATCGGAATTTCATGTCAAGTTATTCAAAAAAATGCTCGTATCGTTAAAGCCAGGTGTTCACCAGAGTGAGCAAACAAACAAGGATGAGCAAAAGAAAATTCTATCTGGTGTACCCGGTAGGCCTCTTGCAGGTCTTTCAACTGGACGCCACTGCAGCTGCTTAGTTGTCCCTAACCTTTCCCTGTTACCTGATCGGAAAATAGAGACCTGCAGTTCAATGTGTAATCCAAAACATTTCTTTCGTAGCCTCTCCACCATCTTTGAGCAGTGAATGCTCGGTTAAAAATCGTAGTGAAAAAAATTTATGGTCTGAACGGGATTTGATCCCGCGATCTCTGGTTCACGAAGCGCGCACTTTCCCACTAGACCAGATACGCGCAGTGCTAGCGCCAGTTGTGTCACCTCCTTAGATGTTGCTCGATGTCAGTAATTAGTGTTCTCTTTATAAAAATCTGCTCACTGCTAATGAGAAGCCAGAGAAAAATTGCAGCTGACATACAAGGAAAATTTTGGACCAGTGCTAAGGGGAGATGAATATGAATTCCATGTAGAGTGCACGATCTCAATGTGTGTCTCACTTCCATACAGATTGAGACAGATAAATTCTTCCTTCCCTTCGCCATTTTGCATACTCCGTCAAAAATAGTGCGCTCGCCATGCACAATAATCCTCACTGAATAGCAAAGTTTCGTGCTGTGGCTCTAACAGGGTATAGTTGTATACTGTATGTCGAATATTACCTCCAAAAAGTAAAAACCAAAAACACATCATTCGCAGGCAATGTTTGCTACCTCGTGTTCTGTTCCGTTCCCTCTAGTATAAACGATTCAACCCATATACAAGCGAATGGTAGTGAATTTTCTGCAAATGCTCATTCATTTGTGTTTGCTTCCATTCACTACATTGTAAACCAGATTTTAGGTGCTTAATATTGGTGACTGTGAACTCTGCATAATTCTGCTACGTGGCGCTACGTGAGTGATTCGCAGAGTTGCGCACTAAGAGGGCAGCGCTGTACAAACCGCTATTATAAGCTGTTCTTTGAGTGGCAAAAATGCATAACTTCAAAATTAAAAAGAAAAAAGTAGTCTCTTAGCAGTTAAAATTTTGAGAATGCATTTCTTTCGTTGTCTTCTTTCTGTGCAAAAAATTTCAGGGTATGTTTCGACATGTCATATTGGACCATTCCCTTGTAAGTAAAGGACTTCACATGTTCCAGAATAATTCAAAGCTTTATTTTCATTGTAAAAATGTGTACATGTTGAACCAGTGTGACAAAATATTCAGACTAGTTTGGTGTATGCAAAGTTTTTCTGCTTTTCATTGAATTACAGAATATGTAATATTTGAAAATGACAGCTTAGACTATTGAAACTAGTCATGTTTTGGTAATAAAGATAGTGACTCTGTCTTTTGCTTCAATGATGAAGTAAATAATTTAAAAAAATATTCCAGCCGCACTCCTTAATGATGATGTCTAATTACAGTATCATGATGCTGTTTGCTATTACAGTTAGTTTACTGTATGATGGATTTTATCTTTTGTATTTGATTGATGCCACTTAGAACTATATATTTTTCTTTATTTTAGGTCGCCCATTCATAACTGACCTTGAGCGAGACTGGAACTTCAAGTAAACTTGTAAGTTGGAATTGTGATTGAGATCTACATGTGAAGAAATCTGCTAATAGATGTAATAGATGTGCATTTTGTTTTATATATATCTATATACACACATATATATATATATATATATATGTGCGTGTGTGTGTGTGTGTGTGTTTGAATACATGAAGCAGGTTGTGTGTGTTTTACCTATGTTACTGACATGTAGTTTTTCAGCAGTGTTTTGTTTCCTATTTGTGATATAATTTTTAGTCTTATTTTTACCTATTACAGTATTAAAATGAACAATTTGCTGTATGTATTTAAGTGTTGGTAAAACTGGTGACAGTGAAAAGTTCAGTACCAAGGAATTTATGGCTAACACATTAGTGAAGGTATTTAGTATCTCCACTAAATTATGGTACAAAGTTTATGTTGTGGTACAAATTTTGTTACATGTTTACAAAATTATCATTTATTTGTAGTTGCACTATATTTACTATAATTTAACGAGTGGTATTATATAGAAATTTTATTAATGTTGATTTGCATTCCAACCATAACGATGGGAAACATTTTGCTTTTGTTGGGTTGCATATGTTCAGCCCAGTATAAGACTTGATTTTTCTCCTGTTTGTATTTCTAGCTCAAAAAGAGTTAAAAGCTCTTTGAGACTTCACCAACTTCATTATCCTCCTATGGATAAGGGAAAAGTGTCAACTGGTTATTTCTGTCTTGTGTTAAATATGTATTATTGTTCTTATGTGCTGCATGGTTGAAGAGAGTGATATTCTCTGAGATTGTGTAAACAAATCAATGTTCATAAAGATTTATCAAAATTGTTTTATGTATACATAGCTGTAGAAGACTGGTTTGTCTAAGTTTTGTTCAGAAGAAATTAGCATGTGCAATTAACCTCCTGTGCTTAATTCTGTACATTTTCTGTGATATGCCAATCGACAAAAGATTGAAAATGCCATATGAGTATTGCTACAAGACACACTGAAAGTAATAATTTGTGCTATGTCAATATCGGCACCAGGTGGCAAACTCAGAACATTGAAATATTTAGTAGGTAATCCTTTTTTTTCCTTTTGTAAGTTTGAAAGGATTGTGATCGGGTGGTGGTGAGGTGAGGTGTTTATGAAAGTATAAAGTAATAAGGCAAGAAGTTCTTTCAAACTAATCAAAACTACTATTGATGGATGTTCAGTCTCCAAGTAATTTATCTGTCATGTATTTAATCTGGTAAATTTGTTTAACTTGCTGCCTTACAATAATTTCAATGTTAAGTTCAGTTGGTCTTCTCATTTTATTGTGTAACTACTTTTTGTTGTTATTTTACATTGAATAAGCACATAGGGTGGTATGAAATTCATGAAAATTTTATGTATATAAGCAAAGTTATAGAAAGTGCTTTGCCAAAGATTGTTTTTTGTGGTAATTATTATGTATAATATACTACAGGGTGTACTGTGCTTTTTGCTGCCTGATAAGAATTACTAAAAGACATTATAAGATTCGCTGAAAGTAATTATTCATGCTATATTAAATGTTAGAATTAGAAAACTATGAATGTTTAATTAACAAAATATTTTTTTTTTCTCCGAAGGAAGGCAGTTTGACATTGTTGATGTTGCAGGGGGAGATTGAGAACTGACTGGAGTGGAAAGAACTAATCTGAGTACTTTCAAATCAAACAAAACTATTTATGTAACATCCTTGCATTCTTTGAGTAATTTACTGCATTACTTGTCATTTACTTAACTGATATATCTGCCTAATTGGGTGCTTTTATAGTTTCTTTGCTATGTTCAATTTATCTATTCCTTATATAAAATGCCACTTTCCTGTTCTCAGTTATTCTTCACCTATTTTTTCTCTTTTGCCAGCTTTTATGCTGGTCTGCACCATTTAAATTATCCCTCTGTCATATATTATCGAGGAAAGTTTTTCTGTTTATGTGATGATCCTTTGTAATAGCATTGACTTTCTTGTATTGGAGTCATTGCATTTTATATCTGTAAAATATGTTCCAAAGAGCTTACAGTAAATGTTCATTTTTGCGGAGTACTATTAAAAGACTGTTGACGGACAAGTAGTGGAAATGCTTTATATTGTATGTTTCTTAAGATGAAGCAAGAGTTAAGTTGTCTGTCTGTCTCTGTGTGCGTGTGTGGAGTGTGTGTGTTTGTGACATTGGAATATATAACCGTTTATTGTATTTTATATGTGTGATATAAAATTTATGTAGTCAGTTATACCTGTTTCAGTATTAAAAGTGAAGAAAGTTCTGTGTAAAATGAGAAATAAAACCAAATATGGCTATGTCTACAGTAATGAAAAGTCATGTCCTCATGAAAAGACTGAGTTTGTATGTAATCTGGGTGTGAATATACTGGTTCTAAGCAAAAGTTGGAAACCTGAACAGTCTTGTTGATGTTACGTTATCAGAAAGTGTAAAACATGTCAAAATACAGTTATACTATCTTGTTGTATTATCAGCAGTTGAGTATTTGCTCTCAGCAGTTGAATATTTACTCTGTGTTTAGCTATCAAATACAAAATATAATTCTGTGTTATATGTCAAAAGGCAAATAATTCTGTGTTATGTATCAGTAGTCAAACAATTATGTGTTATGTATCAGTAGTCAAACAATTGTGTTATGTATCAGTAGTCAAACAATTATGTGTTATGTATCAGTAGTCAAAGAATTATGTGTTATGTATCAGTAGTCAAAGAATTATGTGTTATGTATCAGTAGTCAAAGAATTGTGTGTTATGTATCAGTAGTCAAAGAATTATGTGTTATGTATCAGTAGTCAAAGAATTATGTGTTAAATATTGTAGTCAAACAATTATGTGTTAAATATTGTAGTCAAACAATTATGTGTTGGTAGTCAAACAATTCTGTGTTTTCAATCAGTAGTCACACATAATTCTGTGTTTTCAATCAGTAGTCACACATAATTCTGTGTTTTCAATCAGTAGTCACATAATTCTGTGTTATATGTCAAAAATAATACCAGTTTGCTAATTATTGGTGGTTCTACATACAAAAAATTTCTTCAAATCATACTATATATATATGATGATTGTAGTGTACATTGGTCTATAGATAAGCTTGTTCTTTTGTTCAAGTGATCTTGTCTTAAGTTTTGTGATATGATATGTTTTTAGACATGTACATCAACTGGTTGTTGTTTTTTGTGATTTTCATTTTATGATAAAAGACTTTTTGTTTGGCATAATGGCTGTATTCATCATTCAATTTTGTGTACTTGTTTTATTAAATGTCTTCAACCTACCAAAATTAAAAGGAATGTGACAGTAATTTGCTGTGTTCTTTACTGCCAATCATCGTTTTTCAAATAACATAAAGATACTTGATACCTATATCCTATACCAGGTAATTAAGAAACAGTTATGAAGATAAATCTACATAATTGCTACAAGAGTACATTAAGAAAAAGTGCTATACTGAATTGAAACACTTAGGGAATACGAGAGCAAGGTAAAATTGTCTCAATCTTGCAGTAAAAGACTGTGTCATGCATTTATTTAAGAGCAAAAGTTCCCTCAGTTTTAAATTTACTTCCTATTTAATTCCTTGCCTGTTATCCAGTGTGTAGCACGTGTCCTTGGAAGTGTAGTTCTGGGCTGTCTACAAAATATCTCTTCCCCCCCCCACACACACACACACATGTGCACGAAATCACTATGTAATTTAAACAATTGCCAGTGATCTGTGCATGCCTTTCTGAAAGGCAGCAGTAAGCATAATCTCTTGCATGTTCCAGAAAACACTGTACATGTCTAGGTCTCCAGCTTTTTCCTTATGTTGCTGTAGGCAGATATTGAGATGGTCCCTTTGAACAACTGAAACTGAAACTGGTGGCACGAATGTGCATTTCGTGCAGCTGTTTCAGCGTCATGATAGGCCTTGTCTTAATACGGCTATCAGCCGTCTTAACATGGGGCTTGAGAAGGCGCTGATGACGGAGGGCATGGATCACATTGCAGTGGTGCCAGTTGAAACTATCCAAAGGTCGGATTTTACTAGGCACGGTCTGCACCTCAATAGGTATGGGAAGGGGAGGTTGGCAAAGCTCATAGGTGACAGTGTAGTAGGGGGTGGGGGTTTCACTCATGGAAAAATTCCTGTAGTAGTTGGTGTTAGGGCTGCACCTTTTTTAGACTGAAGACAGCTGATAGATATTCCTGCTTAAAGGAAGTCCCTCTAAGAAATGAACCACCTTTGACAAAGTCTAAGAATATAAGTAATAAGGGAATTACTGTTTTTCATCAAAATATACAGGGTATCAGAGATAAAGTTAATGAAATGCTTATTGATACTGATTCTGACATTATTGGAATTTCAGAGCACTTTTTAAGTGGTGTGACAATTAAGAGACTTCCTTTGCCAGGATACAGGTTAGCTGCCTTCTACTCTAGGAGTTCTTTGCAGTGTGGGGGAGTGGCCATGTATGTAAAAAACGATTTTTCATCGGAGTCAATCGATTTTTCTAAACACTGCACAGAACAGATATTTGAATGTTGTGCAGGAGTTGTTAATGTTAATGGAACTAAACTAGTAATAGTTGTTATTTATAGATCCCCTGACTCAGATTTTAAAATGTTTCTGCCCAAGCTGGAATTGGTTCTGGGTTCACTGTATAGGAAGTACAAAAATTTAATTGTGTGTGGAGATTTCAACATTAATTGTGTAGGTGATAGCTCAAGGAAAAGTCAGCTGTTAGATCTATTTAATTCCTATAACATGATGCAAACAGTATTTTTTCCAACGAGAGTGCAAGGAAATAGCAGTTCTACCATTGACAATATTTTTGTTCATTCTTCATTATTAGAGGGGCACTCTGTCAGCAGAATAGTAAATGGCCTATCAGACCACGATGCCCAACTTTTAATTCTAAAAAGTATTTGTTCTCAAACAAATGTTAAACATAAATATCAACTATTCAGAAAAGTTAATCCAGTTGCAATTGAGACCTTTTTAAGCCTAATTAAGGAACAAGAATGGCAGGATGTTTATAGTGCTGATAATGCAGATGATAAATATAATGCTTTTCTGAACACATTTATTATGCTGTTTGAAAGTTGCTTTCCGCTAGAACGCTCAAAACAGGGTACTTTCAGTAACAGACAGCCAGGGTGGATGACAAAGGGGATAAGAGTATCATGTAGAACTAAGCGGGAGTTGTATCAAAATGTTAGAAGCAGTCAGAATGAAGATGCAGTAGCTCATTACAAACACTACTGTAAGGTTCTGAAAAATGTCATTAAGAATGCAAAAAGTATGTGGTACGAAAAAAGAATAGCAAACTCTCGGGATAAAATTAAAACTATCTGGTCAGTCGTGAAGGAAATGTCTGGTCAGGAGCAGCAGGTAGAAGATATAACGTCAGTGCGTAGTAGGAATGTTTCTGTTACTGACAAGTTAGATATATGTGCAATATTCAATAATCACTTTCTGAATATAGTAGAGGAACTAAACAAAACTCTAGTTTCTACAGGTAATCATATAACGTTTTTAGAAAATGCGTTTCCGAGGCTGTTGCCTGAAATGATCCTTCATGATACTTCCATAGGTGAGATTGAGTCAATAATTAAATCACTAAAGACTAAGGACTCTTGTGGATATGATGGGGTATCTAGCAGAATTCTAAAGTACTGTTCTCCATATGTTAGCCCAGTACTAAGCCATATTTGTAATTTTTCCTTTCAGAATGGTCAGTTTCCTAACAGATTAAAGTACTCAGTAGTGAAACCGCTTTATAAAAAAGGAGAAAGGGATAATGTAGACAACTATAGACCTATTTCTATGCCATCGGTTTTTTCCAAAGTTATTGAAAAGGCTGTATATTCAAGATTAATTGATCATTTCAGTTCACATAATTTCCTGTCAAACGTACAGTTTGGTTTTAGAAGTGGTTTAACGACCGAAAACGCTATATTTTCGTTTCTCTGTGAGGCACTTGATGGGTTAAATAAGAGGCTACGGACATTGGGCGTCTTCTTTGATTTAACAAAAGCGTTTGATTGTGTTGATCACAAAATATTGTTGCAGAAGTTGGAACATTATGGAATACGGGGAGTAGCCCACAACTGGTTCACCTCTTACTTTAATAATAGACAACAGAAGGTAATTTTCCGCAATGTAGAAAATGGCTATGACGTGCAATCCCAATGGGGCACAATTAAGTATGGGGTGCCCCAGGGGTCTGTTTTGGGACCATTGCTGTTTCTTATTTATATAAATGATATGCCTTCGAGTATAACAGGTGATTGTAAAATATTTTTGTTTGCTGATGATACCAGCTTGGTAGTGAAGGATGTTGCTTGTAATATTGACACAGTATCAAATAATGCAGTTCAAGAGATAAGTTCATGGCTAATAGAAAACAAGTTGATGTTAAATCACAGTAAAACTCAGTTTTTACAATTTCTAACACATAATTTGACGAAATCTGACATTATGATTACACATAATGGGCATGTGATAAGTGAGACTGAACAGTTGAAATTTCTAGGTGTTCATATAGACAGTAAGCTGTCATGGAAAGCCCATGTTCAGGATCTTGTTCCAAAACTAAATTCTGCTATATTTACCATTAGAACAATATCTGAGATAAGTGATTTTTCAACACGAAAAGTAGTCTATTTCGCTTACTTTCACTCACTTATGACGTACGGCATTGTTTTTTGGGGTAACTCGCCTGATGCAAAAAGGATATTTCTGGCTCAAAAACGGGCGGTTCGAGCAATATCTGGTGTAAGTTCGCGAACGTCATGTCGACCCCTTTTCAGTAGTCTGGGAATTTTGACTCTGGCGTCACAATACGTTTTTTCTTTAATGTCGTTTGTTGTTAATAATATCAGCTTATTCCCACGAGTTAGTAGCTTTCACTCGGTGAATACTAGACAGATGTCTAATCTTCATTTGCACCACACCACCTTAACACTTGTGCAGAAAGGGGTGCAGTATTCTGCCGCATCCATTTTCAATAAGCTGCCACAAGAACTTAAGAATCTTAGCACTAATCCACATGCTTTCAAATCTAAATTGAAGAGTTACCTCGTGGCTCACTCCTTTTATTCTGTCGAGGAACTCCTAGAAAAGTTAAACAATTAAGCTAATTTATTTTTTCTTTATTGATTCTTTTCACTTTGTCTTAAGATTGCCGTGTGCAAAGGACTACTTAAAATTTTTCTATTACCATTATTGTGTAACAATTAATGTATTGACTTGTTCCATGACCTTGGAGTCTTACTCCTGAAGTGGGTCCTATGGAACAGAAAAAAAACAAATAAAAAAAAATAAAAAGAAAAGGATGACTTCATTTTCTATTGATGTCCCATTCAGGCTTGCACTTCAGCTCTATCAATCATATCATTGGTGGGACATTTAATCCTTTCCTATCACCACCTACTAGCACTTCCATCTTCAGTAAGAAATTGTGAAACAAAATCAGTTGGACGTTTTTTAAAATTCTAATTTATTCAGTTTTGTATTAAGTATTGATCAGAATAAAACGAGTCTGGGACCTCCCGTATCCCTTAAATGTTTCCTCGTAATTAATTCTTCTAACAGAATGATATGCTTATGGAGTATTATACATGCTTCTGTTGTTTTTTTATCAGAAAATGCAAATTGACATCTTTCAGGTGGATCATATTCAAGAGAATTGGCTTTAAATTGGGCAACATATTTGTGAATTGTTCAAATCTGATTAACTGAGGATAAATTTGGACTGAAAGTACCATTCAGAACAGGAAAAAAAATGTTATTAGACAATATTCTAGTTTTTCTTTTGGTTAAAAGACCAAACATGCAGTTTCATTTGAAAGCCTGTTAATCAGTTTCCCAGATCAAACTGAGTCTTGACTTGTATCATTAATATTGAAGCCAAGTTGGGAACTTCACATTTTCACCTAGTAACATGGAAGATGAAGGTGTAAGTTAGAAGTTGGATTACATTATCAGGAGTTGCTTCAAACACTGTTTACAATTTTTCTTATATGATTGCCATGTTTCAGACATTTAGTTCAGTGTTTAGAGAGCGAATGAACTCCCGAGCACAGAAATACACCATGTTCTGCAAATGACATAATTGTCAAAATAAACCCCAAACCTATGTTTTTCGTAAGATAAAATTTGCATTTTTTGGTATTAAAATGAAACTTCAGGTGTAAGAAGGGTGTTGGATATACGAGCAACAAATTTGTTAGGATGAACTGTGATATGCAGTCCAGGAGGGAAAAAATGTATGCATTACTGCAGAAAGAATGTAAAAAATGCCAATTGTGAGTAAAAAAAATTAAAAAAAAGGAATGTTGATCATAAGACTAGATATTAGATAAATGTAGTAGAGGTATTGAAGGTGATAGAAAATATGCCAAAGGAGACAGGTAAAGACTGTCACTAGATGCATGTGATACATAGGCAATGTTATTTGGGAAATTGCACCAACATATCCTTGATAAAGAACATCCATTGTCATACAGCATACAGGATATTCAGAAACACCATTAGTTTGTAAAGGTGTTGCAGGGTAGGCTATGCTTGGAAATAATTGTTTGGAGGAAAAAAAATTGATATCTTGCAACAGTTACAATTTGATCAATTGAAGTTAGGCAGTCAGGTTACTACATCTGCAAATTCAAGCGGCCTGCCAGTGGTGCCAGATGTGTTGTTCATCTGGTTTCGTCAAATTGAACAAGAGTGTGACCAAAAAATTGGAAATTGGCTGGTAGCAAGGTTCAAATTTGAGCCAATGGTTCTGCAGTCTTGTGCACTAAAGTTTTGTTCATTTGTTTGTTTTCAGCTGAACAAACAAACAAACATTTGGCAACACTGCCTCTACTAGGCTGCTTGAATTTTCTCACACAGCAACCTGATTGGCTATCTCAACACACTTAAAGGTTTTTCAGAATATTTCTGATCAACCTATACAGCCAAGCTTATGGACATATATGTACGTCTATGAGGGACAATATGTAAATGCAAGCATAGTGGCACAAATATCACAGACCTACTTTTGTCAAAAGGAAACATACAAGAGAGATTATAAATTTGAAATAGTGTTTTGGAAGTTAGTAATATTTCTACATACTTAACTACGCTTATTGTTAGCAGTGGAGCATGAACTTCAGAGAAGCTTAAAACAATAACTACACAACCTGATCTAATAAATTACCTGAAAGAGAACTGTAAGCTTTAATGCGCACTGTACAAACCAGCTGCAAACATACTTTACAATTATTACAGAAGACGTGGATTACACTACATGTAAAGAAATATATTCAGAGGTGTAGTACTTAGTTTTTATGGTCGTGGTGCTGTTCAGATGCCACTGGTCATAACGTATGCAATACAACTGCTCATAATAGCACAAAAACTTTTGTTTACTGACTCAGGTAGTGGAAGAATCTTCAGTAGTGAGATGAATGACAGCGTAGCTGGTCATAGGAAAGTATGGATCATAAAATATATCTCAAACAACAGTTAAGAAGTGAATCCTTTGTGTATTAGCAAGATAACGCTTCTATTCAAAAGTAAAGGATCATTAAATTATTTTTGTTGGTATTTTGGTCGCGTATTTCTATTTCCATGCTGAATAGGAAGTGATTTGGCCTTGAAACAAGCATGGGTTTGTTACACTATCCAAAGCCGTGCTTAGTTTGAGACACCGATCCTCAAACCGTGTGTGGTTTTATAAACTGAACGGGCTTTAAGTGAGCATTGCAAAGCCCCGTTTGTTTTGTGGGAATTTTTGTGCGTGATTGATATACAATAAAACCCAGAGTATTGAAGTATTTTGTTATTATATGGCACACAAATAAAATAAATAAGTAACTCAAGGCTTGTGTCCTCCAGTCGTGTAAGGGTACCAATAGAAAGTTATGATTCCTATGCACTTTGAGCATTAGATTAAGGTGTGTTTTATGGAATTTTTTTGTGTCTGACAAAAGGGCAATAAAAGCAAAGTGTTATTTTTATTTATTTATTTTATTTTGATTGGATGGAAATAAAACTACTTTCCATGTCTCATGGATGGGCAACAAAATGCCAAGTACTTAAGGATTATTTTTATTATGAAGGACAAAAATAAAACTACAAACAAAGATTTATTATTATTCTTGTTTTCAATGTAAGTACATTTTTCCAGTACCTGTATTAGATTACATTAAGTTACTAATTATTGTTCACCAATCTTCTCTGTCCTCCCATAAGTCCTCAGGAATGTTATTCTTCCTCATTGCTTACTGAACTTCCTGCATCCATGTGGTAGGTGGTCGTCCCTTTTTTCTTCTTCCTTTCGGTGTCCAGTCGAGTATGCATTTTGGAAGCCTTTCTTGTCCCATTCTTCGGACGTGTCCATGCCATTTTAGATGTTTGTGCTCGATGAATTCAATAATTGAATTTTTACATTTCATATTTTCTCTGATCATTTCTTATTCTTTCTCTTCTTGCTGAACGTCTCCAGAAATCCATTTCTGTAGCTAATAATTTTGATTTCAGTTGCCATTTTGTTGTCCACACTTCTGAACCATATCTAATAATGCTCCGAACTATTGTTTTATATATCCTTATTTTGTTATCTGTAGTTGTGTGTTTGTCCCAGAGAATTCCATTCAACAAAAATTATCATTTTTCCTGCATTCTTGATCTAATTTCTTTTTCCTGTTTCCCATCATTTGTAATTTTCACTCCTAAATATTTATATTCCTCTGTAGTTGTTATTGTTCCCATCCCTTCTTCTAATATCAAGTCTTCATTTATTCCACCAATTACAATGTATTTTGTTTTATTCATGTTGACATTTAGACCTGCTTTTTTATATTCCTGAATCAGCTTCTTGGTCATATACTCTATGTTCTCATAGTCTTGGGCTATAATCAGTTTGTCATCAGCAAATTGCAATGAATATATTGTTCTGTCATTTATTGGTATTCCCATAATTTGACATTTTTCTTCCAATTCTGTAAGGTTTCCTCTGTATATATTTTATACAATGTAGGTGACATGCTACATCCTTGACGTAATCCTTTTGTGGCTTGGAATCCAGATGACAAAAATTTACCAATTTTTATTTTTGAAATAGAATTTTTATATAAATTTTAAATGGCCTTTATTATTGTTGGATTAATTCCTATTGACAGTAAAACTATCCATAGATTGGATAAAGGCACACTATCATAGGCTTTTTCTATATCAATGAATACCAAATGTATGGGTAGTGACCGAACAAATTTTTTTTTCTCCATTATTTGTTGTAGGCAAAAAATATGATCAATTGTTGATCTTCGAGCTCTAAAACCTGCTTGTTCTTCAGCCTCTTTTTCTTTGTATTCTTGTTCTAAGAAGTACTTATTAATTCTTCCATATAATCTACTGAAGGTATTGGTCACTGTTATTCCCCTATGATTTTTACAATCATCTTTCCTTCTTTTTTTATGTATCACTGAAATATATCCTACTTTCAAATCATTTGGTACATCTTCCCCATTTAAACACCTTTCGAAAAGATTTCTTAACAATTCAATTAATTTTTCTGTTCTAAATTTTTATAATTCTGCGGGAATACCTCCAATTCCCGAAGTCCTTCCATTCTTTAAAGATTTTATTGCACTTCTAACTGTCACTATTTCCAAATGAATCTCATTATCTGGTAGTTCATTTGTAATTTCATTATATTCAGGGTTTCCCAAGAATTCTTCTCTGTTTTTTTATAATAGATTTTGAAAATATTTTTCCTAAGAGTCATGAGTCATATATTTAATATATGTTGTTTCTTTAGAATTCCTTCTTAAATTTTTTATTGTTCTCCATGCTTCTGTGTTCCTTTTGCCATCAGTATAGGATGCTATTTTTTGACAAGATTGTTCCCAAGCTTTGTTTTTCGCTTCTGCTACCTTTTTCCCGATTTTAGCTTGTGCATTAAGTTATACATCTACATACATACTCAGCAATTCACTGTAAGGTGCGTGGCGGAGGGTACACTGTACCATTACTAGGCATTTCCTTTCCTATTCCACTCCCAAATAGAACAAGGAAAAAAAGAATGCTTATATGCCTCCATACGAGCCCTAATTTCTCTTATCTTGTCTTTGTGATCACCACGCGAAATGTAAGTAGGCGGCAGCAAGATCGTACTACACTCAGCTTCAAATTGTGGCCCTCTAAATAGCCTCAACAGAAATTCACGGAAAGAATGTCGTCTTTCCTCCAACGATCCCCAATTGAGTTGCCGGAGCATTTCCGTAACACTCGCGCATTGGATGAACCTACCAGTAACAAACCTAGCTGCTCGCCTCTGAACTGCCTCTATGTCTTCCTGTAAACTGATCTGCTGTGGGTCGTAAACACTTGAACAATACTGAAGACGTGGTCGTACAAGCGTTTTATACGCGGTCTCTTTAGAGGTGAAGTACATCTTCCCAAAATTCTTCCAATAAACCGAAGTCAGCTGTTCGCCTTACTCACAACTGTCCTTACATGTTCGTTCCATTTCATATCACTCTGCAAAGTTACGCCTAGATATTTGAACGACGCGACAGCATCAAGAAGCTCACTACTAATGCTGTATTCGAACATTATGGGATTGTTTTTCGTACTCATGCGCATCACTTTACATTTTTCTACATTGAGAGCTAGCTGCCATTCTTTGCACCAACTAGAAATTTTGTCTAAGTCATCCTGTATGCTATTACAGTCAATTAAAGATGACACGCTCCCATACACCACAGCATCATCAGCAAACAGCCGCAAATTACAACTTACTCTGTCCATCAGATCATTTATATAGATAGAAAATACTAGCGGTCCTATCACACTCCCCTGGGGCACGCCTGACGATACACTCGTCTCTGATGAACACTCGCCGTCGAGAACAACGTACTGTGTTCTATTACTTAGGAAGTCTTCCAGCCAGTCACAAATCTGTGAACCTATTCCATAAGCTCGTATCTTTGTTAGCAGTCTGCAGTGTGACACCACATCGAACGCCTTTTTGAAGTAGAGAAAAATGCAATCCGCCTGTTGCCCTTCATCCGTGGCTTGCAAGATACCATATGAGAAAAGGGCAAGCTGAGTTTCACATGAACGATGTTTCCTAAACCCATGCTGATTCATAGAAAGAAGCTTTTCCGTTTCAAGGACATTTACTATCTACGAACTGAGAATATGCTCCAAAATCCTACATGAAACTGATGTCAATGATATTGGCCTGTAATTGTGTGGGTCAGTTCTCTTTCCTTTCTTATAAACAGGAGTCACCTGCGCTTTTTTCCAATCACTAGGAACTTTGCGCTGAATTAAAGATTCGCTATAAATGCAAGCTAAGTAGAGGGCCAATGCCGCAGAATACTCTTTGTAAAACCGAACTGGTATTCCTTCCGGACCAGCAGACTTTTTCATATTTAGCTCTCTCAGCTGCTTCTCTACACCGGAAATACCTATTACTATGTCCTCCATTTCGGAATTAGTACGCTGATCAAATGGTGGTACATTTGTGCGGTCCTCCTGTGTGAAAGATTTCTTAAAGGTTAAATTTAGAACTTCAGCTTTCCGTTTGCTTTCTTCTGTTACTGCCCCGGAATGATCGAGTGACTGGACAGTGGGCTTTGACCCGCTTATCGACTTTACATAGGACCAGAATTTTTTAGGGTTCTCAGAAAGATCTTTTGCTAAGGTATGGCTGTGATAATTATTGTATGCTTCGCGCATCGATCTTTTTATAGACGCACGAATCTCTACTAAGTTTTGCCTGTCATTATTTGCGTGTTCTTTTTTGAATCGAGATTGCAACAGTCTTTGCTTTTTCAGCAGCTTTCTAACATTATTATTATACCACGGTGGATCTTTTCCATCCTTAATCGTCTTTACTGGCACATATTTCTCTAACCCTTTATTTACAATGCACTTAAATTTAGTCCACAATTCCTCTACCTCCATAGTCCCGGAATTAAACGATGCCAATTCATTTTCTAAGTGCGATCGTAACATTTGCTTATTGGCTCTTCCCAACAAATACACGCTCCTAGCCTTCTTGATTGGTTTATGAACTTTGGTCACCACTGATGCTATGTCTCTACACAGACATCGTTAATTAGGTCAGGCCTATTCGTGGCTATAAGGTCTAAAATATTTCCATTGAGCGCGGGTTGCCGGTTTAATTGCCCAAGACAGTTTTCGGAGAACATGTCCAAAAGGAGCTCACAAGACTGCTTGTCTGTACCGCCTGAAATGTAACTAGAGACGTCCCAATCTATACTCTTAAGGTTGAAGTCTCCCCCGACTAATATTACATGGCCCGGATACCTATGGACTACCTGGTGTAAACTTTCTTTGAATGATTCTAAAACTTCTACAGCAGCACTGGGGGACCCGTAAAAATACCCAACTATTAACTTTACTTCTTTTAGATCTGTTACACGTGCCCAGATAACTTCACAGTTACTTTCAACTTCAATCTCAGTAGAAACAATATCTTTGTCCACAGCGATGAACACTCCTCCTCCAGTTGTATCTGATCTATCTTTCCGATATACATTCCACGCCTCGCTAAATATTTCTGAACCTGCCTCATCATGATTTAGCCAGCTTTCGGTGCCTTAACCTATCTGAGCACAATAATTTCCATGCAGTGCGGCAAATTTGGGAACTTTGTTTCTAATACTTTGTAAGTTCACGGCTAATATTTTGCTAGTCGAATTTTTGAGCCATACGTGGGTTTCATTCGCTGTCTGAATGCCGACAGGCGAGTGCTCATCAGAGCTAGCGCCTAGTTTAAATGATCTCCATGTTCACTCCACAAGGACTCTGCTACCCGAGTAGCTGCTTCCTTAGTGTAGTGCACCCCTGATCTAACTAGGGACGTCCTACAATTCCCCACCCGAAAACGCAGATCCTGAAATCTGCAGCCATGACTGTCACAGAGTCGGTGAAGCCTCTGGTTCAGACCCTCACTCGGCTCCAAACCAAAGGACCCCGATGAACCCTGGGAACAATGCTACAAATCGACAGCTCTGCTTTCATCCCACATGGGGCAGTAGCCTTCACCAATTCCGCCAGCCGCCCGCAGGGCTTGAGGATGTCCTCAGAACCCAAGTGACAAGTGGCGTTGGTGCCGACTTGATCCACGACTGCACCCCGCACCCTCAATAGCAGCCGGCAAGGCCGCCTCCTTATCTCGGATGAGGCCACCCGGCAGACACACCGAGTGCACGTTGGACTTCTTTCCGGATCTCGACGCTATCTGCCTAAGGGGCTCCATCCCGCGCCTGACATTGGAGCTCCCAATAACTAATAATCCCCTCCCCCCGTGCACCTGTTCAGACCCTGCTGAAGGAGTGGCCACACGTCCACTCACAGGACGAACGAGCGTGGACGGACGTCCAGCCTCCACATTGGCCTCCTCCTGCGTCCGCACACAGCAGGCACACATCCTATCCATTATATCAATACAATTAACTGTAGAAAGTAGAAAACTAAATAATCAACTTTTAAGTAGCCTAGAACTTTAATAAAGGCGGCTGGCAGCTGACTGAACAAGAATAAACAAGAGATAAACAAGAATATCTGTGGAATATACCGTTATCAAACGCGCATGAATATAAGCTTTCTCAAAGCTGAACACGAAATAAGGACACACAGCTTGCAGCAGACGAAAACTATACATACGGTATTTATCAAAATATAGATATACTGTGCTTTCATTCTCAAAACTATTTAAATTATATTTCATAATTTTTATTTCTGTTTGTAAATCTTCTGTAGTACAATTTTGATTTTCTTCACTATTTTTTTCTCTGAAGGGGAATAAAAATTTGGAATTTACTAAATAATGATCACTAAGGACCCCTCTATATGCTCTTATATCATGTATTTTTATTCTTGTTTGCTGTTTAATTATAATCTATTATTGATTTTTGATTCAGTGTATCTTTATGCCATGTATATTTATGAATGTCTTAACCTTGATAAAAGCCATTTAATATTTTTTAATGAATTTTGTTCACAAATATCAATAAGTCTATTACCATTATCATTCACCACTTTTTCTCCAAATGGTCCTATAATTTTATTTCCAATTTTACTTCCTGTTCTACTGTTGAAGTCCCCTGCATTGATAATCTCACTTGTTTTTCCAATATTCTCTATGACTCCATTTAATCTATTGTAAAATTCATCTTTTTTACGAATTGGTTCATCTTCGCTTATTCCATATACTCCAATAACAGTAATTTTGTGTTCATGAATATTAATGTTAATCAGTTTTTCATCTATAGGTTCCCAGTGTGGAGTTGCTGGTCTCCCATTAGGCACCTCCTCAGGTTGCAAATAGGGGAATGCTCACCAGATATGGTGGGTACCGGGGAAATAAAATACCCAGGGTGGACCAAAACTAGCACCTGCTGCCTTGTAGTTAGGTATTGGATTACCAAAGGCTAAAGGAAGAAAACCTTGATCAAAAATTACCTGGTCCTTCAGGTTGGGGGTTAATGCAATGGGCCAACTCCCCATTCATTGAAAAAAACCTTACCAGTTAAACAGCCTATAGGATTACAGCATGATGGATATAATAGAAGACGAAGAAGGCTACAAAAACGGACTGTCTTAATTGGTGTATGGAATGTACAAGGGTTACAAAATAAAGTAGGAGAAGTGATTAAAGAAATGGAAGCTAGAAATCAAGATATTCTTGTACTCCCAGAAACAAAGAAAAAAAGACATGGCATTGAAAGAATAGGACCAAATACACATTTCTACAGTGGTGTACCAAAAAATCAAAGAGCAAAATGTGGGATATCGATATTGATTGAAAACAAATTCAACAGAATGGTTACAAACAAAGATGTGTACCTTATTTAAGGTACTATAATCAGTATAGTTGTTACATATAAAAATATTGTAAAGTATTTACATAAAAGCAGTGTTTCTTGGCAAGTGGTTCGTTCTCACTCGTATTTCATCCGATTTTTTAAACACATCTCCATATCGTCAAGTCAGACTTGGCTGTTTGTCCTGGTGATATCCTTCTGTTGTGGACCCCTTTCTTTGTTTGGAATGACTGATGTAGGCTGTACATTAATTTTTTGAGATCTTCGGTGGCTATTTTTATCGACAATGAAGGATATAATACTTGATGGATCCAAACTTGGTGAGAATTTTTGCATGTTCATATGAGTAATTCTTTGCCACTGTCAGATTTCACTGTTGCATGTTAGATGTCTTCTTCATGTATTGGAAGTGTCTGTTACTTCATCTAGGATAACAGTCAGTTTTGCTGCTTTGATTATTTGTACTTGATTAGCATGATTAGAGGATGCCTGGAACTGAGCATGGATTTGGACAGGGAGTTAGTGTAAGAAAGCTGTGCTTGTTTCAAGGAAATACTGCCTCCTATTAACATGGAAAAGGAAATACGCGTTCTGGCCACCTGCTTGGACATGATGCTCACAAGGGACACCTGTGACCTTGAATACTCAGAATTGCACAAAACCACACGTGGAATAACAGGCAATCATAAACAGGGAAGTAGTGTGCATAATTTCCATGCAAAATGTCGCATTGTGCCCAAGCACAAGTTTAAAAAGAGAGAAACAAGATATCGATGCCGTAGGAAGGAAATTATTAGATATTCAATCATCTCCAAAAAATCTTTGCTTAATGTACTTATAATAGTGCAAAACACACACATACAGCAGTACCACACACCTGAAAGTGAGATTTCGGTGAATGGGTTAAAACAAAGTGGCAGGGAACATTGTGCATATCTCACTAAAGCCACATTACACAATCCAAATCACATTCACACAGTCTAATATAAAAAGGCACACTAATTATATTTTCAAATGATGTTGGTATGTCAATGTCATATCCTGGCTTTCACCAAGCATATTGCAACACAGGGTTATATGTAGGTGCAGCAAATTGATTGTAAATCACAGAATGAAGTTCCACGATGAAGTATTTATGTACCTTCACTTGTGGTTTGGCACCCATTTGTCTTACAAAATCAGTAATCCTCATATAGAGTTTCTATTGCTGAAAGACAAACATTAGGAGGTTGGAATATTTTGTTGCTTTCAGGCTCAGGATCTTCAGTATAACATTTTTGTTTGGAAAACTTGCATCAAGAAGGGTACAATCCATATGACCCACCCAAGATTCACACCACAATAGGCTCATTTCATTTGTTACATGTTTGCCAAGGACTGAAGTTAGAAAACATTTCATGTGTTCTTTATGTTAATAATGGAAGATAGATAACAACTCAGCATTTTTCCACTTTCGTTTGTCTCCACATGAATGCTTTGTGGACAGGTTGATTCAAGTTTCTTTAAAACATTTGGACCAAAAGTGCCTTGTGTCTCTTGACAATAGATGTACAACTTGTTTGTTAGTCTGCCTGCCATTGATAGTCACATCAATTGTGTAGCTGTGGGTAGAGCTATGTACAGACTGCAACACACTACCTGTAATTTTCTCTCCTCTACAGGACAGTGTTGCTGCTGAAGACATTTCATACTGGAATTGACTTTGGTCACTGTTCCATACATAACCCTTTCTCCATACCCTATTCTGTTATAAACATGTTCACTTCTTCCACAAATAGTGCAGTTATACTATGCCACCATCTAGTGGTGCTAGCATTTTGTGTGGAAATGATGCACACAACTGTTTTGTTTACAATGGCTTGTTATTTTAAGCATGGTTTCGTGCGGTTCCAAGCGTTTGAGAGCAAAGGTATCCCTTGTCAGTGCCCCAACTGTAACCACATCAAATTTATGTGGCATGAACTAGAGCTTCTGTTGTGTGCCATACCAGTTAATCCCAAAACCTAGTAATAAGTCTTCACCATATTTAAGGAGAAATGCGGCATGTCCATAACCTTCTAAAATAATAGAGGCTTCTAAACTGAGTACTTTAAGAAACTACTGATCAGAAGTGAATATTTAATTTCTTTATTAACATACTAAATGTAAACCTGACAGCAATAACAGCAGCTGTTCAGAGTAATGACTGTCAGTCTTAGAGCATACAGTACCAGTGGTGTGATATCCATATAAGCAGTGTAAGCAATTCATACACTTCAGGAATAGTTTATGCTCATCCAATGATGTCTCATTTTAATGCAAATAATTGAGCATATCTTATCAACACTGATAAGCAGATTTAATCACTGCTTGCATGCATCCTCTGTCTGCCAACTGTAGACCCTCAAAAGTGGTCATTGCACTCTGCCCACATTCGGCTGCCTTTGGGGAGCTCTATGTAAGCAGTCTCAAAAGTGCTTATGGCACACCTGTGCCGTCTCATCTTCAGAGGGGGTAGTTTACGTCGTACATAGCTCACGCTTGCCTATGCAGGAAGGTCAGGTGATGTGGCAGCAAGAGAGACAAATGATATAACACGCGCTGAGTAGCCATTCAGTATTGTTCCCATTGCTTCTGTGATAAATCTCTAGTGCATGTTGGCATATGACTTTTTTTTTTTTTTTATGGCGGCTTCATGTGCAGCAAGTTCATCGATTGGAAATGACTGCTGTTGTGTAATTGGAGACTTACTGATGGAAAAATCATGTAGCGCCAGAAATTATACAGATAAATTTAATATAATTTCAAAGGGATGACTAATTCCATTAACTCCTTTTCTGTTCACGGTGACAAAACAGTGCAGAAGGTATTTACAGCAACAGAATTATGATTGTATTTCGTAGTTGTGCGGGAGTGTGAAAGTTTCGAAATTATTTTGCTGGCCATGCTTTCTTTTTGCTACAGAGAAAAATTTGGACAAAAACGGGAGTCACTGACTGAAATGATCTTCACAATCACCAGAAATGACATGAGATGTCTTCATCACATGTGTTTTCCTATATTGTTTTAAAACAATTTGGGAAAACAAGAATAGAAATGGTCGAAATGAACAATGTCATTGGTGTGATGCGATTTTTTTGAGAAATGAGCTTTCATTCTATGGCCACAGTGAATCTACCGATTATGTGAATCAAGCAAATAATGTCAAACTGGTGAAATTGATGAGAAGCACTGATAATTTGATGCATATTTTCGCAGTGCAATAATTTGTGCTGGTCTTCCAAATGATATTCAGAAAGACTTGATACAATTTATTTCATACATTGTAACTACTGAAAAAAAAGAAGAAATTCCTGAAATAAAGGGCACTAAATTTCTTGCAGTAATACTAGATGAAAATACAGACATTACCAGAAGATGCCAAGTCTCAACATTATTAACATTATACCAGTAAGGAAACTGAAAATCAAGAGAGATGTTTAGGATGTAACAGTTTTAGTGGCAATCAAACAAAGTGCTCTGTCAACATGTCTTTTTTGACAGACTCTCATTGTGAGATAAATTCAATAGCTTGAACAGTCGCTGGCTGCAACAATGGCTGGTTGCAACAATGTAACAAGACTGGAGAGCATCACAATTTGCAATCTAAAGTAAGATTGCTATTTTCCCAAGCAATATTTGTTCATTTTTATGCTCATAGATTGATTTTGGCTGTGTATTAAACAACATAAAACATTCTTCATGACATTGCTGGGACTCCACTCTTTCTTCTCTAAATCAACTAAACAAACTTTTGCTCTCAGCCAGGAAATTTGGGAAAAAAATAAATAAATAAAAATTCCTACCAGTAGCCACTACAAGGTTGAGCAACAACAGCAGATTGGTATGTACAGTTCAAAGTGCACTTTTTGAAAACATGATTGACAACTGAGATCACTGGGATTGAAAGTTACAATGGTGCCGAAGGTTTCCTCTCTACACTCAAGAACTACTTTCATTGGGTCAAATCCATAACATTTTTGCATTGCGTACGGCAATTACGGGTAATTGAAGTTGATCTATTCTCGTAGCTGGTAGGGGTATTACTTAGAGCCTGCAAAAGCTCATGCCACACCTCTGTACAGTTATTACAATGGTACATAAAAGTCATACTTTCTCAAATATACACTTACTTAATCAGTGAAGTTGGCAGGTAGGACTTAACATTGACAACATATTGGAATGTTATACTGAAATTAAATCTCTCACAAACAAGAAGAGGTGCAGTCTCTTACTGTGGCAGTATGTCTCATCAAAGGTATGTACGCTTGGGTGGCAGCTAACTAGGTGCTATTGACTTTTTTGCAATTGCAGTTGTGGAAAACTGTTGCTGGCAAAAAGCTGTAAATCTAATACTACTATAGTTTTATGAAAATTACAATAAAAACTCAGGAGTGTAAGACAATGTGTAAGTGCAAATGCTCAAACTATGCTTTTATTAAAATGAAATGAAAACGATAAAAAAAATAACACATTTGCTGCAATGATTTCACAACTTGAAAAGCATGGCTTTTCAGGAGATGCATTTGAAGTTTCAAAATTGGTTTTAATTTTGGAAATTAAAATATAATACTAACAAATTCATACAATTTGATCAAGTAATATGATGATGACATGAAGTAGGAGCTGATATTTAACCCCACAATTTCACATATTTTCTTTATTTTTTAATTTCTTTTTTGCAACAAATGAGCAATATCAAATTTACACATTTACAAATGTACTTGTGAGAAAACATTGTCATTTTAAAAAAATCACTTTCTTTATTCTTTTCATTGTGATAGTCCTGTTTTTTAATCAGTTTGAGTGTGAAATGTTCCCCAACAATATTGATGTTCAATTTTTACTGTATTTTGACAGAAGTGATTCTTCAATTTTTGGGTTAATTTGGTTTGTTTCTTCCTAGTTCTACACTGTTTCATTTGTGGAGTGCGTTTCTTTTCTACTGCGTCCTTTAAAGAGGATGAAACTTTGGTCGGTGTTGCATGATCTCTCCCTCCCTTTCTTCTTTTTTTGCCTTCCCCCTCTGTTAAAGTTCGATACTGAGCTCCATTTATTTGCTTTCGTCCAGTTACTTTCTTCAGTGATAGCAAAGCACTATCTACTGATGACCAGATAGGAATGTTATTAGAAAGCACGTGACATTTTACCTAACAAAATAAAGCAAACTGTATTCAGTCGTTCGTGTGAAATTCATACTGAATGCATCTGATATTCTCTGGTATTACAGGCACATTCACAATGTTAAAAATGTTAACAAATATTCAATGTAAAAATCATTCATGTTTTGATACACCGAAGCTAAAAGTCTCAATAGTATATAAATATCTTTTATTAATACTTATAAACAAAGTTTATGAAACCACGCTGGTGTGAACACACATTACTGCCATTTTAACCTTATTGTTAGGAGTGGGACTGTGAGGCGTGGCGACTTGAGCGTACCGAGAATTTCTCGAGCTGCCGGTGCTTAAACGGTTCTCAAGAAGCTCACGAGAAGCGGCGCTGTGACACGTGTTGCTGTGTGGCGGTTGACTGGGGCAGCAGGCCACGCCACCTGCTGTGGTTGGTTGCAATGCTCGCAACTTGCTGTGATTGTCATTTAAATATGGGCACTCAGAGGTGCCCCCCCCCCCGCCCCCCATAGGCCAATGACTCACCTCCCTCCTCCAAACTGCAACACCCCCCCCCCCCCCGGGATAATAGGTCCTGGATTTGGAAGATAAATTTATTTTGTATGTAAACATTGGTTTATTGTTTTTTATTTCATGTTTTGTAAAGACCTTCCAAGCTGGCCAAAAGTACTAATTTTTCACACCCCACAGAAATTTCAATGATATAGTTTGCATCATGACCCTCCCTCCCCCCACTTTGTGGGCACTGGATACACAAAATCCAGTCATGGAGCTGACAGTACTTTACAGAGGATGGAGACAACTGTTGCAAAGCTCCTTAGTTTAGCAAAAAATACAACAGGCGTGATAAGACATATCAAATTACACAATATATCTTGCAATCTGATACCAAAGTGCATTCTTATATTAAAATACCCAGCTATTATGTATGTTATCCATTCAAACTACAAGGGTAAATCAATGATTATCCGCAATGTAGTTATAAAATTTTATTGTAATAAAATATGAAACTTACAAGAACATCATTTTTCGACATAGTCTCCTTACTTTTCAATGCAGTTCATCCATCGCTCTACAAGCTTCCTTATGCCCTCATAAAGGAAGGTTTTCGGTTGAGCTGCGAGCCAGGAAGTCACCGCTTCCTTCACTACTTCGTTCGAGTCAAATCGATGGCCCCTTAATGCCTGTTTGAATGGACCAAACAAGTGATAGAAGGGGGAAGATCGAGACTATATGGAGGATGATCCAGTACTTCAAATTTGAGCTTCTGGAGCGTTTCAGCAGTGTGGACAGCAGTATGCGGATGGGCATTGTCATGCAACAACACAACACCTAACAGCAATCCTCGGCATTTGCTTCGAATTGCAGGCTTTAGCCTGACAGTAAGCATCTCACTGTAACGTGCACTGTTTATTGTTGTGCCCCTTTCACCATAATGTTCCAGTACAGGACCTCGTGCATCCCAAAAAACTGTAAGCATCAGTTTTCCTGCGGACGGTTGGGTCTTGAACTTTTTCTTGCACGGCCAATTTCGATGTTTCCATTCCATACTCTGCCATTTACTCTCCGGCTTGTAATGATGGATCCATGTTTCGTCACCAGTAATGATTCTGTCTAAGATGTTGTCCCCTTCATTACCATAGCGATCCAAATATTTTTTTGCAGATGTCGAGGCGTGTTTGCTTATGCAACTGTGTGAGTTGTTTTGGGACCCAAGTTGCACAAACTTTACGAAACCCAAGTCTGTTGTGAATAATTTCGTAGACAGAACCATGACTAATTTGAAGATGATGAGCCACTTCATCAATAGTTAATCGTCTGTCTAAGAGAATCATTTCACGTGATTGCTCAATGGTTTCTTCATTTGTGGCGGTTAACGGCCGTCCGGCTCCTTCATCTTGCTTAACACTCGTGCGACCATTTCGGAATTTTTCAATCCACTCGTACACACTTCGTTGTGGCAAAACACTGCTCCCGTACTGTACTGAAAGTCTTCTATGAATTTCGGCACCTGATACACCTTCCGCCCACAAAAAAGTATCACTGAATGTTGCTCTTCTTTGGTGCAAATAGACAGCGGAGCTGCCATGATTAACAGCATGGCAGCGACAACGAAACTAACGTAGCAGCTTGAAAATTGCAAAGATATAACATTAAATAAACAAAGCATGTGTCACCAATGTAAAACGACAGTACTACCAACATAAACAAAAATATAACTACATTGCGGGTAATAATTGACTTACCCTCGTACATTAAAAGGAGTTCGATGAAAAAGTTGGATAGTGCCTGAAACAGTCTGCCAGTATCGGAAAACTGTAATTTTTAATTTGGCTGCAGTAACATGCAACTTGCATAAAAATTCACACTATCCAAACTTTTGAACAGAATGTGGACATAACAACCAACAGTCAGTATTATAGTTGTAAATTGTTATGGCTGTGTTGAGAAAGTAACAGAGCTTTAAGCTGAAATAAGGGTGGAAGCTTAGGTAAATAATGGTGGTTAATACTGTAAGCTCTGCTGAATTTCTTCTACAATTAGTAAATGTATGTAAGGAGTTTTTGGGTGTAACATGTTGTAACATTTTTCTCTTATGTAATGTAAATACATGTTGAAGACTCATTTGTTATTGGTAACAATGAAGTTCTTGTTTTTGTGTAAGATACATGTTTTAATAATAGTCCTATTACTTTTGTCTTCATCATTATCCACTAATTTTGTTTTGAGATAGATACATGCTTTTTAATAACAATTGTATTATTTCCATTTCTGAGATCATTTTCTTTTCCTTTACTGATATTTTCAGTTCCCTCAACTTAAGGGTGCTCTGGCTGCAGCATGCAAGGTGCTCTTCAGCCAAGGGTCTAACACTAATTATTGATAGCCATGTACATAGAAAAAGAAATGGAGACATTTTTTCTTTGCCGATGATTTCAGTTCCCCCCTCCTAGAGGTCTGAGAAACATTCTGTATCTTCTTTCTATTGTAATAATAATGTTTTTGTTTTGTGTGAGATACGTGTTTTAATTGATAATAGTCCTATGGTTTTCGTATTCCCATGAAACATTCCTCTACTACTACTACTACTACTAGTACTACTACTAATCCAGTTTCTTCCGTACATGTACGGAAGACAATGATTATGACTGCTCTGTCACAAAGCTTCCTTGTAGTTTCACTCAGCCTCCACAGAGCACAGCACTGTTGACAACTTCTCGACAGTACTCGAGAATTTATTGAGAATTTGCCTTAGGGTCACGCATTTCTCGAGTGTGCTCATAGCTCATCCCTATTTATTATACCAATTGAGAATTAAACATGAAAGAATGCTTTCCCGTGAGTTATAAAAGGAAATTAACATCACTATCAAACTTGTTTACTTTTGGAAACAGTGTTGAGAATAAATGACACCAAGTAACCTACCTCTGAGTGTGCATCAACTGATATTCCCCATTGAGTACTACATTAAAATTTTAGGAATGTGTGCATGGTGTGGAAATCAATCAGAAGTACTAATGTGTGTCAATTAATTTTGCCCTGTGATAGGGAGATTTAAATTTCAAGGGCTTGTTTGATGCCTATGGTTTTCATACAACTTTCGACAAATATAGTCCACCCTGTAATCAGCTTTCCCAGGCAGTTGCTCAGCCTGCAACACCATAATTATGGCCCTCATTGCTGGTGACCTGAGATGAGCAGACATGTGGGTTTTGGATATTATGAGCATTGAAAAGTTACTATGCCTAAAAAAAAAAAAATCACGTAGGCCTATGTTCTATACAACAAAACAAAACCAGGTAAAACCAACCAACCTGCCAGTATTGTGTTCCTATTAATCACTGGTTTATTGTTATTTATCCTTATTTTCCAGTCTCATTATCCACATTGTGAATATATGTATTTCCAAATCTGTTAAAATCTTATCTCAAACAGATTCCATGCAGATTCATTATTCAGATGATGATTTTCAGTCTGTTGATGTATAGTTGACATAAGAAAACGTTTGTATGGCATATGGCCAAGTCCCACATTGGGCATTCTAGGTGTGTACAGCCATGTCACAATTTGTGTCAAAACTTTGACCTCATTAATGCCCGTCTTGTGTTTTAACAGCAACATGTTATTATACCAGTGAGACACACTATAGACAACACTGGAAATTAATGCCAATTAAACTTTATACTGGAACTTAAGGAATATTGGACTGGCACCACTAGATGTGTTCTTAAGAGGATGACTTCAAAAGATAGTCAAACGATTTAAACAAATCTAGCTAATTTTAATAAACTTTGCTAATTTATGGTTAGCATAAATAAACATTTTTTACAGTTGTGAACAGATAATGTATGGTTCATGTCCTCCCTGGGGCACTCATATGTGTGTGTGTTGTCTTAAGATAAAGTAAGTAGTTTGTAAGCCTAGGGACTGATAATGGCAGCAGGTAAGTCCTTTAGATTCACAAACATTTGAACAAATGTAAAACTTCGTTATAATTTGTAATTGGTCACAACAAAAAATGAAGATAATAGCCAATGTGAGACTTCCTTCCGACTAGCGTTTATAACTTTGGTAGAATACCTGTCGCGTGTGGGGAGGGCCTCCTCATTTTGTTTTACCTCTCCAGGCGTCCGACAGGCTAAGTCTGCCACTGTGCACCCCTCCCGAGCTGGCCCGAATCCACATAACGCACTCTCTGCCTGTTGTCCGTCAGTGATGGTACATTCCATTATGTAAGTCCCACAGAGGAAGGAACGGTTACTACTAAGTCACAAGCCTTGCGGTGGCTGCAAGTCTGGGTCGGGCCACGAGGCGTGCAGGGATAGCTTAATGGTTATCATGGCTGCTAGCAAAAAGTGGCAGATTGCCACAAATTTCATTTGTCACAAATGTATGGCTGATGCTGATTCATATCCGCAATTGCAAAGCCATTTCTTGTAGGGTTATATTCTTGATTGATTAGAAATAACCTAATTTAAAAAATAATGTACAGTTGGTCCAACAAATTTCACATACAGTTTCAAAGAATAACACAACTTTTTCTCACTGACATCCTGGTACACCTGAAAATTGTAACACATGAAGTACATCTGGGTTCCTAGGACCCATATAAGGTTTTAGCAAGTTGTGGCTAAAACAGGTGAAATTTAAATATTACTATTGTTTTAAAACTACATTCCTCATGGTTATATCTTAAAGATGTTACAAATAGAGACAGTGAAGCGCGTAAAATATAAAATGTGAAACACATACTTTCCAAAAGTCCTACACATCAGTTACAAATAATAAGCTACACAATTGAATCCCACATTCAAGCACAGAATAGACTATGCTTCACAATTGTAACCAAGAAGGAAAGTTCAAAAACAATATAAAAATTTGTACAAACTTAAGTTTTGTAAAAATTTTAGTATGACTTTTCAGCTGAATGACTACATGATTTATGAAAATAGTACACAGTAGCAGGAACTATGACAAAAATTTAGTTTTCAATTATTCAACATATTTACCAATCCATTTCAGTGATTTTATTCATCCAAACTACTGAATTAGTTTGCACATAAAACAATGAAACATCCCAAACACAATGGTGTTCGATACGGCATACTCCCGTGATGCTTTACTATTTTTCTTAGATGGACAAACAGAGCATTTTTTCCTCTGATTGAGTAGCACAAGCTTCACTGTAAGCTTGAGATGTTCCTGATGCCTTGGAGGGTGTCATGCCTAAATACTGGAAATAAAATTTCTGACATATTTTCTAATATATATATATATATATATATATATATATATATATATATATATATTTATATATGTGTGTGTGTGTGTGTGTGTGTGTGTGTGTGTGAATCCAATCTTCTTTTCATACAAGTACATAGGAGTTGTGTTCCAAGTTGAATGAGCATTATATGCATATCACAACATTAGTATTCCTTTCCCACAGCACAAAACAAAAGCATGTACATCTGCTATGTCTAGTCTAGTGTAGAAGTGAGCCATAGGCCATTGTTTCGTTCAGTGTGTCTATAATATATTCCTCGTTCTCTTTTCTGAAGCATTCTTAGTCCAGTCAATTGGTGCTCAAAACGGCCTGTTCATCATCATCATCATCATCATTAGAGACTGATACGCCTTTCAGTGTTCAGTCTGGAGCATAGTACCTGTTTCGTAACAAAATTCCGAAAGTTTTTTTCTCAACGGTTCTATATGTTTTTGGAGATGCTGAATTCGAATTTCAAGTTTGCTGCCAACTCAAAAAACCTCAAAATTTTCGCACTTTTTTTTTCAGTTTCTTGCCTTTATCTCGAAAACTATGCGTTTCTCGAAGATGTTCATTTTGAGCAAAATTAAAGCAGACAAAATTTCCTACAAAATGCACTACTCATGTTTTTCTGACCAGCAGTATAGGCTCTATGAAAAAGAGCAAATTTTTGGCCCTTCTGCGGAAACGTCAAAAACGCACACTTGCACGCACTACAACTCGAGAAATATGCATGTTATAAACAAAATCCCTACACCACGTGAAAGTACATTAAATTTCCTATAAGGAACGTCTATAATATTCCATTTTCTCGTAATGGGAGGAAGCACCAAACAGAAAATTACGAGCAATGCTTTCTGCGCCCTATAGTGTAACGCCCCCTTCCACCTGCCCATCTCTCGCCGGCACTATATTTTCGATGTCTTGCACTGAAAAGCAGTGGCGTAACTATGACTTGACTTCGGGGGGGGGGGGGGGGGGATAGGTCTGCTTGACGAGGTAAATTTTAGTCAGTTTCCAGACAGACTACCATCTACCACTCCCGTTGAAGATTATTTCACTCCCATCCAATGAAAGCTTATGGTAAAACACCCCCAGTTTCCAATCTTTACCTTTACCAGATTGCTGTTATACAATTTCTTTCTTTCTTTCTTTCCCTTTTTTGGGTTCCGGGGGGGGGGGGGAGCGGTTCTATCCCCCTCATCCCTCCCCGTAGTTACGCCACTGCTGAAAAGTGATGTTTTGAATGGAAGAAAGAGAAAGTATGTTTAAAAAATCATTATCAAATTATATTTAGAACATTTTAGTTACATGACACTGAGCAGAAAACTGAATATGAAATCAGCATGTGTTATGAAATGAGTGAGTTTCGAGCCCAGGATTGGGTTATCAAATGTTGTAACAAAACCTCCTACACCACGTGAAAATACATTAAATGTCCATCAGCTGAGTCAAAGAGGTCGAACCCTGTCCTCACCCCCTAACGGGACGGTCCTTCCATTCCTTTGTTGGCCACATCCCTGCTAATAGGTTCCCCCTCCAGATACTTTCGAGCGTCTAGCAGCCCATCTGATCTTATCTTGCGGTAGTTTAGTCAGGTAAGAGTTGCCAACGTGTTGTGGGCGAATCTTTAAAGTTGCAATATTTTTTTACTTTTCAGTTTCAAGTTTTCATTGTACGTGCATACATAATGTCTCGTGCGGAATGTGTAATTTGTGACAAACTTTTAGAAGATGGGACACAGAAGATTGTTGTTAGAGAAAAGGGTTTGAAATCTTTAATTCAAGCCAGTAAGAAGAGACAGGATGGTAAGTTTCTAATATTTAAGAGGAACACTCAAATTGAGGTTCATGAAAAATGTAGGAAGAATTACGTGACAGGAAAGTCTATTGATACTTATTTAAAGAAGGCTTAAGAAAATCCTGAATCAAAACCGTTACGTTCAATTATACCTGAGTTTGCCTTTAAAACTCACTGTTTCTTATGTGGAGAGGAGGTGCCTCTGGGCTACGCCAAGATACAAATAAAAAAGACCCCCTCAAAACGTAATATGGTATACACTGTGAGGAAATTAGCCGTTAGTGAAAATGTGATCACACTGGCGAGAAACTTGAATAATGAATATGGGCGCAGTATAGTACGACGTATAGAGCTAGTTACTGATTTGGTAGCAGATTATGCGCAGTACCATTTCCTGTGCATGAGAACTCTACAACAGGCTCCACCGACTCTTCATGGCGTTGGCAGCCCCCTGGAGGTGAGGTGGAAGTGCTATGCAAGAAATTTACAGTTTTCTAGAAAACGACGAGGAATGTCAATTCACCATGGAAGAATTGACGGAACAGATTGAATGTGATTCGTGTCCACATCAGAGCAGTATCAGAAGACACCTGCTTCAGAAGTATGGCAACGACATTTTAATTACAACAAGCAAACCTTACGTTTTATGTTTCAAAGCCACCGGACACAAAACCAATTAATGAATCCTGGTATCGCGATATTCAGAGGCTATCAGAGAAATAAGAAAAGCGTGTCATAATTGAAGCAGCAGCTGCCACAATTGTGGAGGACATAAGATGGCAAGTATACAATGTGGCTGAATACCCCGCTCCAGAAAGGTTTCTGGAGGAAACTGAGGATGTCATTCCTGAGATTCTTAGAGTTTTCATGGACGCTGTGGTGCTGAGCAAAAAGCGAGGGGATCTTGAGAAATGGAAGAAAAATTCAGCAGCCATTGCACATTGTATAATTAGTTCTTTGCGACCTGCGTCATTCCTCTCAGCTCTTCTTCTGCAACTTTGATTGATTTATTTATTTATTTATTTATTCACCATTTATCATTTACATGATGTGGGTTTCGTCATTGTGTATTGTATTGTATTATTAGTGCTTTGCGACCTGCGTCATTCCTCTCAGCTCTTCTTCTGCAACTTTGATTGATTGATTGATTTATTTATTTATTCACCATTTATCATTTACATGATGTGGGTTTCGTCATTGTGTATGTACATAAAGAAAATACATATAATACATAAAATATGTCAATGTGCATAGATAAAGAAAATACATATAATACATATGTTTCAAATGTAGGTACAATATAACACACTATACTGTACACAAACACTTTCTTATTTCGCTAAATGATGATTTTTTTTGCATTATTCTGATTATTTTTCATTGAAATATAGTCTTCTATTGTATAATAACATTTTGAAATTAGAAACATTTTGACAGCTTTTTTAAATCTGAATATCTTATCTAGGCCTATTTGTTTAATTTCATGAGGCAACTTATTGTATAGCTTTAGTCCTTGATATTCACTGCTGTTTTGAGTCCTACATTTGTTTTTTCTGGGAAGGTGCAGGTGTTCCCTAATCCTCGTATTATGATAATGTGTAGCACTGTTTGTGCCATAGCGATGTACATTTTTTCTTACATACACTACTGTTTGGTAAATGTATTCACAAGGAACAGTTAGTATACCTAGTTCTTTAAACAATTCCCGGCAGTGAGCCCTTTTGTTCTGTTTTGTTATTATCCGAAGAGCCCTCTTTTGCAATATGAAAATTTGTTCAATGTTCTGCCTGTCTGATCCCCAGAAAATTATCCCATATCTAAGGAGTGAATGAATGTATGCATGATATGATACTTTGAGGCAGTTACTGTTACATACAGCTGCTAGTATCCTCAAAGCATTGCATGCAGATGAGTTTCTTTTAGCTATCCTTGAGGTGTGTTCCCTCCATTTCATTTGATTATCTATATCCATCCCTAAAAATTTTGTGTTCATTACACAGTTCATGGGGTCACCATTTAGATTTAATTTAATATTATTTGTTTTATTTATAGCAAAATTCATACTGTGTGTCTTACTGCTATTAATGGTTACTTTATTTACCTCTGACCATTTTCATACATATTTCAACATGTTATCAGCTTTACTCAGCAGCATTTCCTGTGTCTTGCCCGTAATTATTATGTTGCTATCGTCAGCAAACAGAATTTTGTCACCATGAGTGACACTTTCTGGGAAGTCATTTATGTATATTAAAAATAGGATTGGGCCCAATGTACTCCCTTGTGGGACTCCTGTATTAATTAGTTTAGCATCTGACAGATGTTTCTCTAAATACTTGGGATTTTTATTAGGCTGTGAAATTTCTACTCTATGTACCCTATTCGTAAGATATGATTGGAACCATTTGTTTACTACTCCTCGTATACCTAGGGCCTCTAGTTTGTGGAGAAGTATTTTATGATCTACTGTGTCAAATGTCTTGGATAAATCTAAAAAGATGCCCGTTACACAATCACCTCTATCCATGGCTTCCATAACGACTCTTGTAAATTCTGCTATTGCTGCCTCTGTACTGCTGCCTTCCCTGAATCCAAACTGCGACTTTGTTAGCAAATTATATTTATTGAGGTAATCCATAACTCTAACTTTCATTATTGTTTCAATTATCTTTGAGAATGAAGACAATAGTGATACTGGTCTATAGTTTTCTATGGTTTCCGTATCTCCCTTTTTGTGTATTGGCAAGACTCTCGCTTGCTTCAAGTACTCAGGAAAGATACCTGAGCTGAAGGATTCATTTATAATATCTGTTAGAGGGCCCTTTATGCTATCTATACAATCCTTTAGCACACACATTGGGACTTCATCAAGGCCTGAGGATTTTTTCTTTTTTAATCTATGCACTACGTTTTTGACTTCCATCTCAGTAGTCGGTAACAGGACCATTGAATTTGTTGAATACCTTCTGGCATGCAATGCATATGAACTTGGGAAGTTTTTCTGTAATTCTGTTGCAATACTAGTGAAATAACTGTTTATGAAATTGGCCAGTTCATTAGGGTTACTAATTAATACTCCTCTATGTCTTATTTGGAGACTTGCCTCTGATTTCTCCTTCCCTGTTTCCTTTCTTACCACTGTCCAAATTGCTTTACTTTTATTCTTTGAATTGTATATGATGCTATCATTCATAGCTCTCTTTGCTGCCAGTAACACCTTCCTGTATATCCTTTTGTATTTATGATAGTAATCAAGACACTCTGGGTCACATCTCTGACTTTTTAGTGAGCTAAGGAATTTGAAAACTTATATCTTGCAAATGCGAGAAGGATTGCCATGGTCGGTGTGGGTGCAGGCGAGCAGGACCTTGTTTGTACGAAACTGTGCCAGCAATGTTAGGGATTGTGCTCGAACATTGACGACACTTTGAATAGAGAAGATGAAGAGGACTTGGACGAGCCACTTGCAGCACCACTGTCTGAAGCAGCTGAAGTGAGACACGGTATTAAATAATGTAATATTTTACAACATTATGCGTCTTTATTAATCAGTTTTTCTCTGTCATAATATTAATCATTTAATTACATTTTTTTCAGTTGAAGATCAACTACTGACTGTTCAGCCTGGACTCTGCAAAGCCCCTTATAGTATACCTGGACCTTACGTTGCTCGAGATCCTTTATCTGGACCTTCACGTGACCAAGAAACATTGCCTGTGCCGAAAACACCCAAATGGAACGAATAAAATAACTGTGCATATGACATCAGTACAGGCATTTCTTCATACAAGTATCGGTACACTATTTATCTTTTGTAACCGTATTGTAACACTAAAAGCACTCTTTTTTTTTCAGATGGAAAACCTATAGGAAAACCTATAGGAATGACCCAATCCTGAACTCGTCATTCACTCATTTCATGATACATGTACTTCATGTTACTATGTAACTTCAGCTTTCTATTCAGTGGCATGTACCTAATGTGATCTAAATATAATTTAATTTTCAAACATACTTTCTCTTTAATCCATTCAAAACATCACATTTCAGTGCAACGCATCGAAAGTATAGCGTCGGCGAGAGATAGGCAGGTGGGAGGGGGCGCTACACGATAGGGCGCAGAATGCATTGCTCGTAATTTTCTTTTCGGTGCTTCCTCCCACTACGAGAAAATTGAATATTTTAGACGTTCCCTGTAGGAAATTTAATGTACTTTCACTTGGTGTAGGGATTTTGTTGATAACATGCATATTTCTCGAGTTGTAGGGCGTGCAAGTGTGCGTTTTTGACGTTTTCGCAGAAAGGCCAACAGTTTGCTCTTTTTCATTGAGTTCTAGCGCCTATACTGTGGGTCAGAAAATCAAACATCAGTAGTGCATTTTGTAGGAAATTTTGTCCAATTTAATTTTGCTTAGAATGAACATCTTCGAGCAACGCATAGTTTTAGAGATATAGACAAGAAACTGAAAAAAGTGCGAAAATTTTGAGGTTTTTTAAGTTTTTCGTTGTGAAGCCGACCTCCTACAAGGCAGCAAACTTGAAATTCGAATTCAGCGCCCCCAAAAACATACAGAACCGTTGAGAAAAAAACTTTCGGAATTTTGTTCAAATGTTTGTTAAGCTTATGGGACTTAACTACGGGGTCATTCGTCCCTAAACTTACAAACTACTTGCCTACTACCTTATACTAAGGACGGCACAAATATCCAAGCCCGATGGGGGATTCGAACCCCCGACCGTAGTGGCCGTGCAGATCGTGACTGGAGCGCCTCAGCCCCCTCGGCCACCGCGGCCGGCGGAATTTTGTTACGGAAAAATCACCATTTGACTAGGCTATCTACAATAAATAGAAGATACTGAAAACGATGTGACAAAATAGACTTCCAGTGAAGTTACACCTGGGTCCTTAAGACCTGATTACCTTTATAGAAACAAAACTAATAGATACACACGTGCTACAATGTTGTGGATTGGTAGCCAACTGAATGCTAGAATAAAACAGGGAGAGGAATGTCAGTGCTACGACACACATAACAGAGCTAAAAGAAAACAATCGTTCATGTCTTTGGGACCCAGGTGTACCAGTTATGGGTTAAAGAAGAAACAATTCTCTCTTACTAAATTTTCGCTATTTATGTAGTTAAACTTCCGCAAGTGCTACAACATTTGAAGTTAATATATTTTAACTAATAATTCTGTTAGCAAGGCACTTAGTTTATACGTATTTGTGACTGCACCTACAAAATTATATCCGATATCCATATGGTCTCATTGTGAATCTTCAAAATTGTGAGACTTCTGTTTGATTGGGTGTGGGGTAGAAATAGTTGGCCGGTACTAGTAGTCTTTCTACTGAGCCGGAGTTTAGCTGGCAATGAATGGATACAGCTATCTAAAGCTGTGCATTTATTTTACTTCCATGAGATGAACTTTCCTTACCTGTGACACAAAAATCATGATTCGTACGGCTCTGACGTACTATTTTTGCAGATGCTCTATCAACAGATAATTAAAGTTGATATAGGTGGATTCGATGACTTCACATTCACTGAGTTTTAATAAAAGGAAAACTAGTTTGGTGAAGGCAGACGGGGTTTCTGCAATGATTTGGATACCACTCTTTCTACAATATTGCCGCGAGAGACGAAGAATAACGACTGCCGGCGTGGCGCAGGGGATATCGTCACGGACTACGGTGCAGAAGGTCGCCGTTTCAATCCCGCCCACCGGCAAAAAAATTATTTCTTTGTAATTAACAATTCCAGAATGTTCTACATCTTTCTTATGTTCACTTGTAAATTCTACTTGTTTTTATGTTAACTGTTCTTCTAATTTCTGGTAAATTATGTCTGGGTATAAATAGCAGAGCACTCTGCCTGAGAGGCAGTCAGTGCTGCGTGTATGTTGAGTTCGTAATAAACGGGCTTTGAGTATAAGTGCTGTGTTCAGTTGCCTTCGAAGTCAAGCCTGCTCCCATTGCAATCCGACATTGTTTGGTGGAGGCGCCGGGTACCCTGTGCAACAGCTGCATCACCGTGGCTCCGATTAGGCAACGTAAAAGCCGTCGCTTACACGCACTGGAACCGGAATACAAGGGATACACCGAGTACATCCTTCCAAAAGTCCGTATTATCAGAAGAACGATGGAGACGAAACCAGCAAAAAGCCAGCTGCACATCAGACACCCGTCGGTGTTCTCTGGAGATGCTGGACAGGACCCCAACAAATGACTAAAAGGGTTCGACCGAGTCGCCAAGTACAACAGGTGGGATCATACGATGTGCTTGGCCAACTTTTATTTCTACCTGGACGGAAAAGCCCAGCAATGGTTCGAAAACAACGAAGACAAGTTGAATGACTGGGAGACGTTCCAGGAGGAACTTAAGAAGACGTTTGGAGACTGCCAGCGACAAATCCGCTCGGCGGAAGAACAACTGAAGAACCGGGCCCAACGACATGGTGAGCCGACACAATCGTACATACATAGTGTTTTGGCCCTGTGTAACATAGTCAATCCGAACATGACTGAGGCGGACAAAATCACGCACCTCATGAAGGGAATTGCAGAAGATATGTACCAAGCTCTTCTGATAAAAGACGTCGCTATGACAGAAGAGTTCATCAAGTGGTGCCAGCGTATTGAAGAGATGCAACAAAGGAGGGTTGGACGCAAGAAGTATGACAGACTTCCAAATGTAGTCCCTATGGCCGTTGTGGAAGACCAGCATGACTTCGCTTCTCTCATACGACAAATCGTGAGAGAAGAATTACAACAGTGCATGGCAGCCGGGACTATTAGACCGAGCGAGCATCATGTTATGGCCATGGATGTGAGCCCTGTAAGTCACAAGGGAGCCGACGCCGCTGAGGACGAGGTATTTCAAACATTAGCTCCTGTCTGCCCTGTCAATCGTACACGACGTGAAGAATGGCGTCGCCCTGCTATGACTTACGCTGCAGCCGCCAAACGGCAGCCCATGAACCGGCCGACGCGACCACAGCCAACTCCCCCAGTAACTATGACGCCCCGCAGAAGAACAGACGTCTGGAGGACAGAAGACAACACACCACTTTGTTTCCACTGTGGACGCCCTGGACATGTCGTACGCCACTGCAGAGAGAGGAGGCGAGTATTCGATGATTATTTTGCCGCAAGACGTCAGCAGTCGGAGCAGCTCTATCCCAGGCAGTCACCTGCTGACGAGTTTAGTCGACCTATGGGAAGAAGCCCATTGCCGTACCCTAGACGAGGTCGCTTCCCGACGCGCCACAGCCGTTCACCGTCGCCGTTCAGAGGTACCAGCCGCTCCCCTAGCCGCCGCGCCCAGGGAAACTAAGCGAGGCGACCATCTACGGAGGTGAGGCCGCCGCAGATGAAAATCATCCATGGACGACAGTCGCTAAGATGCCGGGAAATCTCATCGACGTCATAATCGACGGCCACCCCGTCCGGGCAGTTGTTGATTCAGGAGCGTCTTTTTCTGTAGTGTCGGATAATTACCGCCGAACACTAAAGAAGACAATGTTCTGTGATACAGGGGCAACTGTGTCGCAAGAATAACCATCAAGCCACGGTGGAGTAGCCGAGCTGTCTAAAGCGTTTCGCTGCGGAGCGCGCGGTTGCTCGCCGTGGAGGTTCGAGTCCTCCCTGGGGCATGGGTGTGTCTGTTTGTCCTTAGGTTAGTTTACCTAGGTTTAAATAGTTTGTAAGCTACGGACTGATGACCACGCAGTTTGGTCCGATAGATTTACAAACATTTGAAACATTTTTTGAATAACCATCAACAACAGGACCCAGCCGTTTGAATTTGTCGTGTTAACAGAATGTAGTAACCATGTCATCCTCGGATGGGACTTCCTTCAGGCATCCCAAGCTATCATTGACTGTGGAAGATCTGAGCTGCAAATTGAAGAAGTTGTTCCGACGGATACACGTAATACAGAATTTTTTGGGAAGTTATTCGTCGTTGACAATGTGACAATACCGCCGTTGATAACGAGAAGAGTTGCAGTCACAAACACAGATGACTGGTTAAACTGTTAAGTTCTTGTTGATAGTAAAAAGTTTATCAGGCTCACAAAAGAAATTAACATACCAGCGGCTATCATAAGCGTTACCGGTGGTCAAGGAGAGGTTTCGATCACAAATTGTCACGAGCAGTCGCAAATTATCCCCAAAGGAACGTGTATCGGGACAGCTGAACCAATCCAGGACGGTGAGCTCAACGACATCAGTGAAGACTCATGCCCTGCTGTTAGTACAGACAACACACTGGAGGAAGCAAACGTGGAAACTGCCAATAGGGCCTGGACTGACCAAGAAACAACGCCAGCGGGTGTTAGGTATACTACGCCAATTTTCGGGTGCATTCACACCTCAGCAGGGGAAAAGTCAGACGAAACGGCCAACGATAAAGCACCGTATAAATACTGGGGATCACCCGCCAATTAGCCAGCGTTGGTATAGAGTGTCGCCAGCTGAAAGACGGATAATTCGGGAGGAAGTGGAGAAGATTTTTCCAATTGCAACATTTATTGATGACGTTGAGCTCACCGTCCTGGATTGGTTCTGCTGTCTACGATGCTCTGGTGTGTGAGGGCGGGGGTTCGAATCCCCCCTCGGACATGGATATTTGTGCTGTCTTTAGTACAAGTTGGTTTATAAGTAGTTTGTAAGTTTAGGGACTGATGACAGGAGTATGGTAGTGCCGGTACGGGATCAGGGTATCGCTTTGCTACCTGGGCACACCTCGGCTGCCGCGCGATCGTCCAATTGCCGGACCGCAGATCAAAGGATGCCGCCACACTCGAACAGTAGCGCACTTAAGGATGATTGACAGGTTACTTGAAAGTGCACTTAACACTGGTGCACTTAAGACTTGCAAGTAAACAACACCCCCCTCCACCCCCCGGCACCGCCGCCAGACAGGCGGCACCTCCAACAGGTCCAGACTGTCCACCCCCGCCAGACTGACGCCACATCCCACCACCGCCAGCCACGCACCTGGCCGACACGCCGCACCAGACAGACACCCAATTGCCCGACCTCCGTCTCCAGTTAATTAAATTAAATTTGCACATCCATTTAATTGTAACTACCTATTTTTTTAACAGTAACAAGGGCAACTGCCTCCAGATGTAAGCACTTGCGTGAGCACAGAGCTTTTTTCTTTTGTGAGCCTTATAGCGGCACCCACTTCCGGTCGCCGATTCCGCCCAAAAGTTGAACAATCTTCCGATTTTGATATAAGGCAGGTGCGGAAAATTTCATTGAAATCGGTTCACACATTTTTGAGCTAGAGAGTTTACACAAACACACACACATAAGCTACTGTGGGCATCATTGTACGAAACTGTTATTTTTTGACCATATTGTACAATTTTGTTTGATTTTTCAAGTGGTCAGTCTTATAGTCCAATTACTGTTAAGACTAACCATATAATTGAGAGCCAAAAGTAAGAAAGGGAAGCAACCGCATTAACCTTTAGGATAATTTTTTGGACGCCGTTTATACATTATTTATGAACAATGAATTTGTATAATTCGCTCCATTGTTATAAGTTTTAAAAATAACTGTAACATACAAAAATAAAAATTTATGGTGTTAGTCTACTGAAAATTCTTTACTTATTCAGCTTTACAAAACCCCTTAGTGTACTAAATCTGGTAATATGTTTCAAACTTTTATTAATAGCTTTTTCAGAAATAATATGTAACAAGGATATCGCTAAAGGGGGTCAGTGTGAGGCAGCTGCTGTCACTAGAGAGTCAAAATGTTTTCGGGAAAAAATTGTACAGTTCTCAACATAAATTTTAGATTTTAAGTAAGCTATGAAAATATTAGTGGTTAGAACTATAGCTGTAAAAGTAGAACAAATCATAGTACCATAAATAACTTCATTTAGTAAACTTCGTTTAGCCACATACTTGGCATCGCCTGTAACACTTTTGGCCCACTGTAGGTTGCGGTGGTAACACTAAAAGTGGGCCTTTGCGTAGGTCTTTTGACAGCTCGAAATTTAAGTAAAAATAACGGCTTAACTATTCATCTGACACAAAAATTGAATAACCGAATTTATAGAGGAGAACATTCTCTGCAAATTTGCTCTCTCATGTTTTTTTCGTATCTCGTATCATTTGAGACATATTTGCAAAAATATCGGCGATTTGACACTGTCCATTGATTTTACGAAAACCAATCGTTCGGAGATGTCACGTGACTTTCCACGCCCAGATCACTCTCTGGCATACTCTATCTTGCGTTGCGCATTTCTTATTATAACTTAAACGTCGTCATTTTAAGGCAACGGCGCACTGAAGAATTAACAAGTTCTTCGTACGATAAATGATAATCTAGCGTCTAAAATGCAATATTAGCATCAGTTAACAACTGCCATCAATAGTACGAAATTAAAGGACAACTCTTGTAATTCTTCGCCGTAGTGTAGTAGCAGCGCGTTGGATTGCCGGGCGCCGTGGCTCAGCGCGCCCGGTCAGATGACGCAACGTCCTCTGTAATAAAAAAGCTGAGCCACGACATAATCGAACAATAACGAACAAACAAGATTAGCGACCGCAACGTACAGAACTACTAAAATAAAAAAAAAAAATAAAAAAAAAAGATTGTAATGCACGCGGTCAGTGGTTCGGAACCCGCCACTACGAATCATTTTTTCTCCTGTTTTCCTAAAAGGGTATCGGGCACTCTTATTAATTAAATAGAACTATGTTCTCAATATTTAGAGTTGTACATATCTAAGAATGCTCCCTCTAAAGTGCGTGTTCTTTTTCGTGAACATGTGAAATACGTAACAACGAATGGAACAATGGTCTTCTGAAGCATATGCTCGTAAATTGGGAAGATACTGTAATAATGAATATTCTAAACAACGTGAAGATACTGGTAGTTTCGTATATAGAGGAAGTTCTAGATTTCTATGGGAAGTGTAGTTCTTTAATGAAACGAAAGGGAAGTGTATACATTGCAACAAATTATCTTGTTTATTTTTTTTCTAAGCAATTATTCACTATTTGCGGAATATATTGACAGTCATTAATTACAATCAATGCATCTACTAAAATGTTTGTCTTTGACATGGTTGCTATTGACGCATTTAACGTAGATGGTATTACCTTTCCTCTAGTTCAGATATGACTCTGTTCATGTTACTTTGCGCTAAAATAAAGAACAAATATTCTACTTCAACCCATCATGACGTTTTCTTTTACAGCTAAAATCACAAACGGAATAAGTGTGGTAATAATGAATTCCACATAAATCCAGTACTTAAGTTAGTAGTATCATTACATCATTTACAACAGTCATTGTAACAGCATCTCCCCAGTTTATGTAGATGTTTACAATTAGTTGTTAAAAACATGTTTGTTAAACTTATGGGACTTTTATGCGGGGTCATCAGTAGTATGGTAGTGTCGGTACGGGATCAGGGTACCGTTTCGCTACCCGGGCATACCCCAGCCGCCGCGCACTCAGCCAATTGCCGCACCGCAGATCAAAGGATGCCGCCACACTCGAACAATAGCGCACTTAAGGATGATTGACAGGTTACATGTAAGTGCAGTTAACACTGGTGCACTTAACACTTGCAAGTAAACAACACCCCCTCCACCCCCCGGCACCGCCGCCAGACAGGCAGCACCTCCGACAGGTCCAGACCTGTCCACCCCTGCCAGACTGACGCCACATCCCCCCGCCCCCAGGCACGCACCTGGCCGATACGCTGCCCCCAACAAACACCCAATTTCCTGACCTCCGCCTCCAGTTAATTAAATTAAATTTGCTTATCCAATTAGTTGTAACTACCTATGTTGTTTTTAACAGTAACAAGGGCAACTACCTCCACAAGTAAGCACTTGCATGAGCACAGACCCTGCCCCCGCCCCCACTACAGCCCCCCACTCCCCACTTCCACCCCACAGACAATCCTAAAGATTACTGGCCCCCCGCGCGACCCGAGCCGATCCGAGACTCAAACCCGCGCCCATATATTTTTTTTTTCTACGAATGTTACTGCTTATAGAGGTACACCAACATTGAAAAAAAAAGGAGCCAATTATTATTGCGTACTTCGGACATTACAATTACCTGAAATAACACGAGAGTTTCGTAAACAAATTGACCCTGCCAGCCGCTAGGCCAGCGACCACCGCTCCCAATTATTAAGTGTGATACCATGTGTTTTAATTAGGACATTACGTCGCTACATATAGTTTAATACATCGAACCAGGCTTTAAGCAAGTTTAGTTACGTTGTATGCCTTGGATGGACTTGTTCTTCTACTTAGATGTTAATGGCGAAGTGATTCGATAGCATAGCGGTCAGGTGTCTCGTATCTGATAACACCAGCCGGCCGCGATGGCCGAGCGGACTGCGGCGCTCCAGTCACGATCTGCACGGCCACTACGGTCGGGGTTAGAATCCTCCCTCGGGCATGGATATTTGTGCCATCCTTAGTTGTAGCTAGTTCATAAGTAGTTTGTAAGTTTAGGAAGTGATGACCCCGTAGTTAAGTCCCATAAGCTCTACAAACATTTTAACATTTTGTTCCGTCAGCTAGCCTACGCAAAATAACTGTATAGACGATGCTCACAACAGACAACGAACGAAATGTAACGGTAACGACCATCCCAAACCCGAGTGTCAAACACTGTAGACGTGTAACACAATGTCCTTAACAATTTCTTTCGGAAACGGTACGAACGCTCCTCGTTTAAACACTTAACAGTAACATAGCTAGATCTCCAGCGCGATACCAAACACAGTGTTCTCTTGACAGGCCACATAAAATAAGCGTATGAGAAATGTTTAAAAAAATCATAAGTTTTTAAGCATCCTCTTTCAAAAAAAATATCAGAGATACATATCCAAATAATCAAAACCTTCTACGCAAGACCTCTGCACACACACTACTTTGACGAGGATAGCGCGCATTGCATTTGTTTAATGGCTGAGTTTTGACAACAGAGGGCACTGAAGACCCCCGTCTCAAAAGCAAACATGCTTTCACATACAAGCCCCATCTAACGACAACCTTCTCTCTCTCTCTCTCTCTCTCTCTCTCTCTCTCTCTCTCGTACAAATCATACCAGTCGCACTTAAAATTATCAAGTTCTGAAATTTAATACCCCCTCTCGTACCCTCTTACAATACACACAATTCTTTCTGAAACATACCAACAGTTCCTTAGGTCGACGCATCGCTGTCTCCCACATAAGTTTTCGTTCTTCCCATAAACCACCACTTTTACGGTTTTATACGCCTTCCCACAATTCCGAGAATTCTGGTTGTTTAATTCCACCACCTGCGTGTACCCATCTAAGGAATCTCTATTCCTGTTACAATGCAAACGATTCTTTACAACAGGTCAAATATCGATATTCGAGCAGCACCATACTATTCAATCTAACAGTCATATGTAAGGAGCCGTACTCTGCCGTAAGCAAAGCGTTCGTTTAAATCGATGTGACTCGGTACCTTGCTGTATGGAGTGGGGTTCGAGTTATTCCACATTGGTTAATCTTGTATAAATTTCGTTCTTGTTTTTATCTATTTTCTAAAAAAACTATGTTTCATTTCTGTAATAGCTACATTGCAAATTAGCGCTCATCCTACTGTCTGTGTTTGTATCTACGTATAAAAGTTATAACGCCTGCTGTAGTCATCTCATATGGTAAAAACATCGTTTGTGTCAGCTGCGTGGAAATGTTGCAGTATTTGTCGGTAATACGCAAGTGCCGGCCGCGGTGGCCGAGGAGACTGAGGCGCTTCAGTCACGGTCTGCACGGCCACTATGGTCGGGGGTTCGAATCCCCCCTCGGGCATGGATATTTGTGCCGTCTTTAGTATAAGGTAGTTCATAAGTAGTTTGTAAGTTTAGGGACTGATGACCCCGCAGTTAAGTCCCATAAGCTTAACAAACATTTGTACATAATATGCAAGTGTGCGGTTGTCTGTTTATGGGTTTTAAAGGCTGTCTTTATAGGGATGATGGTGTATTAAGAGCTATGGTATAGCTGTGGCATTTCGATCGTTTTTTATTCTAATGTCTGTTGTTGCAATCAATGTAATTCTATCTTTGTAAAAATAGCTCTCGTGTTTTCGGAATCTGGTGCGGCCAGGGAAAATTAAACCGATAACTTCTCCAGGTCAGGTTCGAGCGTCGACTGGTATGTTTACATGTATAGGACGTACACGCTCCAAACCAGTGTCTACGATGAGTCAACAGGTCCGCACTCGCCTGCAGCCGGAAATAGCATGGAATGTGAGTATGCATGCTAGCTTGCGCGAAATACCTATCTCAAACTGTTTAATCATGCGATTCGATGCAACACAGATGTGATCCACAATTGTGGAAATGCTTATAGATATTTAGTAGCATGGTTATGTGTCCTCTCCGGGGGACACAACCTTGACGAAGCACTGTCCGTGTGGGTGGAGAGGCTTGCGCATCCGTGGGAAGCTGAGGGCTATACCAAAGGTAGAGAACCTACTGCCGGAAAGGCCTCAGCTGATGGATCAAACTAAGAATGTCCCACAACGTCCCGACTTCCTTATCCTCTCCCAGTCCTTTTCCAATTCCTTTCCCAACTCAAGGTGTTATGCAATCCGTGCCGAGGGGTGCGTGGCACATGGGTGGATGTGTCTCGAACGGAGCCTCAGGGATACTAGGCGACGTCCCTGGTAAGTAGCCTTGCACCGCGCAGGGTTATCGTGGTGTGGACCATATAAATCCCCAAATCTCGTGGGACTAAGATGAACACAGAGAAAGAAAGTATTTTAAAAGAATCTGAGGTGCAATCTGAGACCTTAGATACTCAGACATCGGGATCAGGACAGATGGAGTGCACTCCTGCTTTTGAATCAGGGTCTATACCTGAGCAAGAAGTGAGAACTGTAACAGAGAAATTGGACCAGATTAGGATTAAGGTCTTGTCTGGGGCTCAGAGGAGGAAACTTCTCAAGGAACAAAAGCAAAAGGAAGGAAAAGAATTGCTTCCTAAGCATAAGTGGAGGGAATGAAAAGGGCTTCAGCCCAAGACCCCCAGAAAGAAACTGTCTCAGGTCGAAGGGGATACACAGACCCCCTCGACGTCAAAGATAGATGGCAAGAGGGTTAGGGAGGAATCTAAGACTCCCTCCTATCTGGACAAGCGTGATCCTAAAAGGCTGAGACAGGAAATAAGGAAACAGATCTATAGTACTGCAGTCTCGGTCTTTAGAATGGTGGTTATCCAAGAAGGATACCCACTGGTGAGCATCACCTTGCAGCAGGAGGAGATCGTGCAGATGGTCCTCTTAAAGAGATTGGGGGGGACACTGGTCCAGGACCCAAATTAAGGAGGGTCTATCTAGATCGTGGTGCCCTCATTTTTATCTGTGAGGGGCTTAAGGACAAGGTGCCCATGATATCCCCGTGGGAGGATGTGAAGCTGCTGGTCAAGACAGCAGCCGAACTCCTGAAAACCGCAAAGGTATCAATATGGGTACCAAAGATCCTTAAGGATGTCTCTCAAAAGGCTCTATTCGAGATAACAAGGGTCTAGAACCCAAAAAGTCTCGACATAGGATTGGAGGGTAATTAACCAAAAGGTCGTTCCGGAAGGACGAACCCTGGTGGTGGAAGTCGGAGAGAAGACCCTGAAGGCAATGCGAGAGCAAGGCCTGAAACTGTTTTAGGGTTCTCACAGGTCGCTGTCAGGGTAATCAAAGACCTTAAAGGCAATAATGGCAGCAAGATGGGGACTGGAAGTGCTGCAGATAAACCTGCAGCATAGTAAATGGGCCACTGCTGCCCTGAGCCGTCGCCTGAGGAGACAAGAGGTGGACGTAGCCCTGATATAAGAACCTTATTTATACAAAGGGGGTGTATCGGGCCTCGTGGTACTGGAGGTAAGCTGATTTATGCTAGAAATCTAAAAAACTCCAGAACATGCATTTATGTTAGAAATGGAATCCCTTTCATACCAATGATGGATTTTTGTTCCAGGGACCTGGTGACCATCAGGATGCAGCAACGTGAGGAAGGTATCACGAGAGAAATTGTTTTGTCCTCAGCATACCTTCCTTACGAAGACAGCTCTCCTTCTTTGGAGACCAGAATGCGATTCCTGAGAGACAACGGTTATCAGGAATTCGCAAAGAGGACTGGGATTTGGCCGAGGAGTGTGTCGATTTTAGTAAGGTCCGATGGGCGGTGGGAACATTTCAACCATTCAAGTCACCTGGCCCCAATGGAAGCTTTCCAGCCAGCTGCGGTGGCCGAGGGGACTGAGGCGCTTCAGTCACGGTCTGCACGGCCACTACGGTCGGGGGTTTGAATCCCCCCTCGGGCATGGATATTTGTGCCATCCTTAGTGTTAGCTAGTTCATAAGTAGTTTGTAAGTTCAGGGACTGATGACCCCGTAGTTGGGTCCCATTAAAAAAAATTCTTTTCAGCTCTCTTGCAACAAGCGGTAGAAAATCTTATTAGATTCCTATGCAGGTTATTCAGGGTTAGTCTAGCAGCAGGAATCATTCCCAATGCCTGGAGAGCAGTGAAGGTTGTCTTCATTCCAAAACCAGGGAGAGTTGATCATACCAAGACCAAGGATATGAGACCAATCAGCCTGTCCTCCTTTATTCTTAAGACATTGGAAAAACTGGTTAATGTGCATGTTGGAGAAAGGAGGTTAAGTAGGGATCCTCTACATTCAAACCAACATGCATATCAGCCAGGTAAATAATGTGAGACAGCTCTCCACCAACTCGTTGGGAAGGTGGAGAAAGCACTACACTTTCAGGAAATAGCCCTCTGTATCTTCCTGGACATTGAGGGAGCTTTTATCAACACGACCTTCGATTCCATGGTTAGGGCAGCAGAGGTGCATGACCTAGGGACCACTATATGTAGGTGGACTAGGGCCATGCTCAGTGGAAGAAAGATAGAGGCTACCATGATAAATGGAAAAATGGTAATCAACACCACTAGGGGTTGCCTGCAAGGAGGAGTTCTGTCCCCTTTATTGTGGAATCTAGTGGTGAATGATCTCATTGGAGGATTAAACTCCAGGCAGTACTTTTGCCAATGATACACAGATGATCTTGTCATTGTAATACTTGGCAAATTTGCTGACACAGTCAAGAATATGGCACAAGGTGCATTGGACATTGTGCAAGACTGGTGCAGAAAACAGGATTTGGGGGTTAGTCCTAAGAAGACTGTTGTTGTACCATTCACAAAGAAGCACATCCAACATTCAGGTTGGAATCTAAAGCTTTTCAATGAAGCGCTACCTGTGAAGGGGACAGTGAAATATCTAGGGGTTACCTTAGATGAGAAACTAACATGGAACCCGCAAGTTAGGAATATTTGCCCCAAGGCAAAAGGTACTCTGGTAAGTACCAGGTGAGCTTGTGGCAAAAATTGGGGCCTGAGACCCAAGGGTATGCACTGGACATACACCACAGTGATTAGACCCAGGATTACCTATGGGGTGGTCGTATGGTGGAAGAAGGTAGAACAGCAGGTTGCTGCTACGGAGCTTGGTAAGGTGCAGAGATTAGCCTGCTTAACTATTACAGGTGGAATTAGCAGCACACCAACTACTGAGATGGAAACCATGTTGGATATGCCCCCATTACACCTTTGAGTCAAGATGGAGGCAGTGGCTGGTGCATACAGACTCAAAACTGGCAAAAACTGGAACTCTTTGGGATATCCAGAATCACACACTAAAATAGTGAGTGAGGTAAATATAAGAAAGGTTGGGGAAATTCCAGCCGACTATACTGCTTCAACAGGCCTTTCAATGTAACAATTGGAAGTAGGGAGCAGTGGGAGAAAATAGTTCGACACCTAACGGGGGATATAGTCTGGTTCACTGACGGGTCAAAATCAGACCAAGGCGTTGGGGCCGGGGTATACGGGGTGCAGCCAAGACTGGAGGGCGTCATATCTCTAGGGAAACTGGCCTCAGTATTCCAGGCCGAAATCACTGCCATCAGGGCGTGTGTGGAGGACAATTTGCGTAGGTGCTACAAAGACCGTAGCATCTATATCTATTCAGACAGCCCTGAGATCACTGGCAGCTCCTGCAACAAGGTATAAAATTGTTGCAGAATGTCACAGGGTTCTGGTGGAGCTAGGGGAAAGCAATAGAGTAAACCTATTGTGGGTCCCTAGACACTCGGGGATCAGTGGCAACGAACATGCCGACAGATTAGCCAGGATGGGGGCAGAGACTCCATTTATTAGACTGGAACCTGTCCTGACAATCACTAAGGCAATGATCAAATTGGAGCTACGCAACTGGCTCAGAAGACAGCACGTAGAATATTGGACCAAAGTCTATCAACAAAAACATGGCAAGGTAATGATGCCAAAGCCATGTTTTAAAAGAAGCTCTGCAATCCTGGGCCTGAACAGGAGAGAGATTAGACTCATGGTTGGATTGCTGACAGGCCAGGGGAATTTCAAAAAACACCGACATACAATGGGAATAACAGAAGAGGACCCTAAATGTAGGATCTGCGATGATGGTTGAAAGTAGACCACTGCAGATGTAATGCGATATTTAGCTATTTTAGCTGAGTATATTCACTGTAGTTGTCTGCTTACTAGTATAAACTGATCTTGGTAAATAATAAAAAATGCACTGCTTAAATAGTGTAATCAAATCTGCCATCAATTAATTTAATGAAAAACTCACAGTTATAAAATTAGTAAATAGAGTCTTGACGAGAGGAGCCAAAACCAAGAATAACATTAATTTAATGATATGGTTCTATTAGCAGAAAACATAGAAAGATTACTTTTAAAAATTATAGTTATGGGTGTACAAGCCAGTTAAAAGATCCATGTAAACTACTTGATGTGCTGCTGAAACTTGTTCCCTGGCCCAAATCGAGAACTAGTTTGACCTTAAATTACTCTCACAGCCGAAAGTTAGAAAAGCAGCGTTCATATGAATTGTAGCTCACAGGAATCACACTTACTGTGAAACGAGCCCCCACAAATAAATTACTTTATGAAAGTGGCGGACGAAACAAGAGGCGCAACGGAAATATTAACAATAATCAGCATCTGAATCTGTTTTCAGCACATGTGAAACAATATTTATAAAGAAAGGGGTAGGTATTCTCAAACTACTGTATTAAAAATAGGATAGGATTTTACTGAACAAAATGCTTTTATTCAGTGTAAGCACAAGCACGTGAGGGGAACCAATTTAGTTACACAATAAAAATGCATCCTATTGAAACTAGCTCACAAGCACTATCATATCTTATGCTAAAAATGCCCATAATAGAAATTTAAATTTATCTACACTGAATTGAATTTTAGTTGGAGGAGGATTTACAGATAACAAGCATTCATCCACACACACACACAAAGCGAAACTTACTAAAATCAGCGTGCTGAAGAAGGCAGAAACGGCCGTCGATCTCGTAGGGAAAGTTTCAGCGGGCCAAGACGAAGGACACAACACAATAAAAATAACTTTCGTACGTGGCTAGTTCTATTCTTTCTTAACTGGAGATGGCGCGTATAGCAACAAGAAGATAAACTAACTGAGGCGCGCACCACGTGGTTCCGTTATCCAGTAAAATTAAGAAAATCAGATACTAAAATTTACTATAGCATGCAACCCACAGAAATGCGTGGAATCTTACGAGGAAACGGAAGAAACACTGTTCCACACAATAGGAGAACTTTCGAAAGATGGATGAGGTCCGTTCTCAGAAATCATCAAAGTTTGATAAATTCAGATTCGCGGTAAAACAAATACAAAATACGGCATGCAACGCATCGAAATACGTAGAATGTTGTAAGGAATCGAAAGAAAAACAGATATACGCGATATCACGAACTTTACAGAGAAGGATGAAATTCTATCTCAAAAATCATCAAAGTTTAATAAATTCGGAGTCGCGGAAAAAGAAATATGAAATACGGCATGCAACCTATAGAAATGCGCAGCATTTCATAAGCACGCAAATGAGAAAGGTTGTACAGGGCTAGTAAAGAATTTACAGACCGCGGTTGGGAACAGAGTACAAGTTCGAGAATAAAATAGCAATTTACAATAGGCGGAAGAGGGAAGATCGCACAGTACTACCAGAAAATGGAAGGATACATGCTGTTATTCTAGCCTGAAGGGCATAGAACAAACACGGGTTCCTCTGAAGGCTTTGCTCTGAGAACACACCATGTGGAGTACATGTTACTCGCAGACAGAGAAAACGAACAGTAAAATTGCACACGAGTTACAAGAAGCAAAAATCCTGTTTAGTAGTCGTGCATCTTTCGATGCATGCTGGGAGAAACTTACTCCGAAAATGAATGCAAGTTCTAAAACCTAAGATGAACTAACTGAACAACGAATTGCTGCCATCTCCAGGCTGAAAGTGCAGAGCTAACTCACCATTCCGAAGGACAGCCACCGAACGAGTGAGGCTTTGGCGGGCCATGTGGGCCTCCGCCCAGAAATCGGCAAGGCTGAGGGAGCCAGGGGTGGTGGGGGAAGCGCAGAGATTCACACAAGGGCGCGTGTAGGCTCACACCAGCCTCTTGCCAACCTAACTTGCAACGAAAGGGTGTGGAAACCTCTCTTGAGAGCTTAGAAAGAGAGGTTGGTACTAGCCACCTATCGACGCAGGTCCAGAGAGCATCGCCCAAGGCTAAATTTCTCATACTTATAGGCCCACTAGCACGCCAAAAAATTCTCATACACATGCAGAGACAAAACATTTTACACTCTTATAGGCACGGTGGCGAGACGGAGAAGCCGTTCATGTTGCCACATTGATTGATACACTAATAAATTAATAACATAAATCTAACACAAATGAAGTTAAATACGATTACTCATAATAACATTTAAAAACGAGAACTTCAAAGGCTACGTTACTCCTCATGCCTCAGAAAACGAATAGAGTGTCATTAAACGACTTAAATAAAATACAAGATTATAATTTAGGGAAGGCGGCAGACAGCCATCTTTCACGGTGATGAAACTGCATCACATCTGATCTTCGAATGCATTGCATTGGAGAGCAAAAGGCACAGAACATTTGGGACAACCAGAACCCAAGACACTGCGTCTAATGAAGAACTGGTAAAGGGACTCCTTGCACTGTTCAAGGGCTATTGGTTGGCTTTACTAGATATACAGGGAGCGATACCGCACAATAATCTTAGATTCGGTGCGGGCAGTGGCGGGTTGGACCAAGACTGTTTTGGCTTCCCTGAGAAAATCAAATCAAGTCAAATCAAATCAATGGTTATGAGCTATGAATGTGGGGTAATATCTTCTTTTAGCTGTGTTTACAAATGGATGTCTCTCGGTAGCGTATCGGAGATGATTTCAGTGGTAAATTAATGTTCTTTGGTCGATAAGCATCGAGTTAGATAACTTAAGGATTAGTTACCTACGTTGGGAGGTGCGTTTAATCGTACGTTTAGTCTCTAAAGGATTACTCTTGGAGATCGATTAAAAAATCTGGTGTAGCATTAGTTCGAAATGGTGTAGACTATTTTGCGTTGCTGCTTGTAAGGATTATAAGAACTTGGCTTTGATCTAGATCTTTTCTTGTTAGCTGTTATGTGCGTGTGCACGTCGATCATTTTTTACACTGTGTTACAGATGTTTATCGAGAGAAATAATTTGTTAGAAGGAGTGGAATACGATGGTGGTTTGTGTGCGAATGCTCGTTAAACGCACGAGGTATGTAGTAGAGCTCTGCATTTCGATGAAAACAACCGCTCGAGCGTTTCCCATTTGGTGCCGCTGCTCGACGGCTGGGGTAGGCCCACGCTGCGACACGGCTGTGGCCGTCTAATGCCCCACGTGGCCGGTCGCCCTCCACTTCTCGGTTACCGGCGGAACTCTCGAGTACTGCCGGCCGCTCGAGCGCGCTCGCAGTCTCGGCCGGTGACAGCGCGACCGCCGCGCGCTCAACACTGCGGAATCATATTAGAAACCGTCGTGGGTTTGAGCGACGCAGTCAATATTAGTGCAATGTATACGTGGCCGAGTTTGGAGATACTCTGCACATAACGCACGATTAGACTACTGTATTACCGTTTGTCTACGGAACGGAACAAAATACTATATACAGAAATTACAGTTTTTAACGTTATAATTACTGGATGACATGATCACCTCAGTGGTCGAAACTTCAGTAGTTTGAAAAATAGTTAAAAATGTTTAAATGTTTGTAAAGCTCATGGTACTTAACTTGCGGGGTCATGATTCCCTAAACTTACAACATCAAACACCAAATGTAACATATACAATTGTATTATTTGGGTTATAGAACTGATAGTAAACAACGAAAGACATTTGTAAAAGAAATAAGTAAGTTGTTAATATGAAGCGGTGGTCTCTCATCTCTGATATACATTAATAACTTGCCATTCTACATTGATGAAGGTTAGTTCTTTTTGCTGATGATACAAGTATAGTAATCACATCCAAAAATCGAGAACTAACTGATGTAATCGTAAATAGCGTCTTTCACCAAATTATTAAGTTGTTCTAACCAAACGGACTCTCATTAACTTTTGATAAAACACAGCATATACCGTTCCGTACAGTAAATGGCACAACTCCAGTGATAAATATAGACTTTGAACTGAAGTCTGTAGCTAAGGTAGAATTTTCAAAATTATTCGTTCGTTTTGAAGGAAAACCAGAGTTTTTCAAAATTTTTAGATGTGTGAATTGATGAGAGATTAAACTTGAAGCAACACATTGATCGTCTGCTAAAACGTTTGGGTTCAGCTACTTATCCTATTAGGGTTTTTGTAAAGTTGGGCGATAAGAATCTCAGTAAATTAGTTTACTACGCCTATTTTCATTTACTGCTTTCGAATGGTATCATATTCTGAGGTAATTCACCACTGAGTAAAAAAGTATTCATTGCACAAAATCGTGTAATCAGAATAATTGCTGGAGCGGACCCAAGATCATCCTGGAGACACTTATTTAACGATTTAGATATCCTAACAGCTACTTCAGAGTATATATATATATATATATATATATATATATATATATATATATATATATATATATATTTTCACTGATGAAATTTGTTGCTAATAATCCAACCCAGTTCACACAGATGTTTACATGTTTGTAAATCTATCGGACTCAACTGCTTGGTTATTAGTTCGTAGCTTGGAAACAATTTAAACTAAGGTAAACTAACCTAAGGACAACACAGATACCCATGACTGAGAGGGGACCCGAACCCCAGATGGCAAACAGCCGTGCGCATCCCGCATGGCTAATCCGCCGCGGAAAACCCAATTAAAAAGTAATAGCCGTGTGCATAGGTATAACAACAGGAGAAACGATGATATTACTACGCAGGGTTAAATCTGACTTTGGCACATAAAGGGATGAATTATGCTGCCACAAAAGTCTTCGGTCCCCTATCAAACAGCATCAAAACCTGACAGAAAACTAGCATTTACGAATTAAAAGAATCTCTGAATGACAACTCCTTCTGCTCAATGCATGGATTTTTAGATACGAATTAGTAAAACTAAAAAAAAAAAAATAAAAAAGTACAAATAATAATAAAAAGAAAAAAATAATACAAAATATATTTGTGTCGTATAACATTCTGTGTAATGTAATATCTTGTACAGACACCTTTTATTACCCTGACACGTTGCACATCATCACGAAGTGTCGTATTCATGATCTACGGAACAAGTATTAATTGTAAGCAGTGTGACGCGGTGCAGCTCGCCGTCACTGAGTGCGCCGGTTACCGGCGACCGGCCGAGCGCTCGGCGCGCTCGGTCGAGCGCTGGCGATCGGTTGCCCGCAACCGGTTAAAGAGGACGCTCGGCCTGGTACTCCCGAGAGCCAGAGGCGAGCGGCACTCGCTGGTAAAAATCGGACATAATGCAGACCTCTAGTATGTAGTCTATTGACTGATAGAAAGCGTTCCAGAAATATTGTCTGCCGGGCTATGCATTGGAAACAAAGTTGTGGTTGGATGTTTGGGACGAGTCAAGCAACCAATGCAGTTATTGGGTGGGGAGAGATCGAAACTTCATTAAAAATGTGCTGTGTCTGGGAGATCTTGTCTGTTACTGATCGTGGTTATAACACCCTCTGTGGTAACTTGTTTATGCGGTGTGTATGTGAAGGAACTTAGTGACGACTGTAAGGATAGCCCTGCCTGGGTTGCGTTTGGAGGTTGTTACGGACGTATACAGAGCTTACAGCATGCTAGTGCTAGTGTTGATATACTCTAAGTACACGTCGCAATAGAGCTCTAAAGAAGCCGACTTTGGTGGTTGTAAAAAAACTTTGCAGTGTGTACGTTATCTGATCTTTCGTCTAAGAATCGCCTGTTTGATTGTTTGCTAGTGTTGTCTACTTTATGGCTGGTGTGCATTATGTTACGTAGCGGATATGCCTGCTGTGGTAAATCATAATTCTTTCGTCGAAAATCAACGCGTTTTATAAAACTCCTATAGTTTGGTAACTTAAAGTGCGCTAGTTGTAGCCAATGGAGTGCGTTTGTGGTAACGTAGTAAATTCAGCAAGTTCGATACTGCGAACGCTGGAGATAGGACGAAGTTACTATTTGCGGCTACTTTGTGGAATACAGAGGGGAAATATGTACGTACTGTGGGTATATATCTTATAAAGTGTAACTAATCGATGTTTTAATGGAGGAGCTCCCATGTACCCTACAGCAGCTTCGTGTAGATAGCTTCTATCTCCTGGATTTGCACAACACACAAGATTTCGAAGGGATTTTTTTAAACCGAGTGGCGTTCGTATCCGAGCATGACTTTCGGATGGAAGGAGCAACAGCAACGTGGTTGCGGGCGACGACAAGACAACTGGAAACGATTGCTTAACCCTTTCGCTACGGTGAACTTCTGCAGAAGTCGGGAGCGAATGTGCTCCACAGGCGGTGGACTGCTGCAGCAGTCGAGTGCTGCCTGTGCCGCCCAGCCGGTGGACTGCTGTAGCAGTTCCGCCTCGCGTCATACATCATAATGTAATGCTACTGAAATGTAACGTAAAGCAATCCTATACATATTATAAATGCGAAAGTTTGTATGTTTGTTACCGCATCACGCTAAAACTACAGCACTGATTTAGATGAAATTTCATATAGAGATTTCTTATGTCTTGGATTGGGACATAGGCTACTTTTCAAAATGTTTATTACAAGTTACAAGTTATTTCTTTGAAATATATCCATAAAAATACGCAACGGTTGTTAGAAGCTTCTAATATAACAGCAGAATTAATCTGTTGAGTATGTCATCTTTAGCCGCGAGTATTAACGCGTCATGTTATAAATATCCGTTTTTTGGGCAATCGTTCGTGTCCTGCTGTAGTTAATTTTTTTTCTTTGTTATTGTTATCTTTTTTACTTTCGAATATACAAAAAGATTCTTGGATACTGCCAAAACGGCTTAACTGATATATAATTACATACACAGGAAATCTGAATGTTGGCGTTTATGCCGCATTCATTTTCATTTGTTGTAACGAATGAAGGAAGTATGTATATAAATTGAAGACTTTAAATAAAATATGCTCTAAGTACCATGGCAAGAAAAACACTGACGTTTTGTGTAGAATGGGATCCAAATACCAAGCCCTATTTTGTGTACAAAGCTCGAACTGCCACGTATAAATAGCGTACGTAAACTGCAATGAAAGTAGTAGCAAATGCACTCAACATATGGCAGGCGGTACGCTGCAGTTAACATATGAAACGTTGTGTGTTCCGGCCAACTGCAACGATATATATTAATTAAGGTGAATGTCTGTTCGGTGTACGCTTATCACGTACGAACGACAAGACGCAGAGACTTAATTATTTGTATACCGTTACTAATTTATACCTGATGAAGGGTTTAGCCACGGTTTTATAGCCATCTGATAAATATTTAGCAATTTGAAGAATATAACGTGAAATGCGGAACAAGAATTACTCTTTGAAAATTATATTTACTCTTTGAAAATGGTTTTATTGGTTGCATTGTTGCTTGAGGGTTGATAATGATAAAAGGGTGGAGTATATTGGGATGGAAAGTTATCGGTGTATATAAAATTCTATGTGCGTGTGTTAATATTTCGCTCTGCAGCGAAAACTACAGAACACAAACGAATGGTGTGTATGTAATTATTGTCCGAAGTCTCCCGTTGTACACCATAGCAGTTCCATGCCGATAGCTATAAGGGGGTGGAAGATATGGTGGTTTAAAGTCGTCAAATTATGAAAAAATTCTGACTGAAGGCTAGCGATGACGTTTGCGACTCTATAGCAACGACGTTACATACAGCGAAACGTGATGCCACATACCATATCTTTGGTCTATGTGTGCTACAATGTCTTCAGCTCTTTCTCTGTAAGGATAAGCGTACGAATAAGGAAATATAAGAATAAATAAATAAAGCAGTAAAAACAAATTTTTTTAATACATCTCTTTAAAAAAAATCTATTTAACATTTCGCGCATTACATCAAGTGATTGATCTGTGATATTATTACAATCATTATTTTTGAATTTCGTGATCGGATTCTTCGAAACGAGTGCATTTTTACCTGTGATTGGATCTACACTACTTACGTTCCTGATAAATAGATAATCAACCAACACGCGAGCGAAGCCGCGGGTTTAAGCTAGTTGTAAATAAATATTATTTAGCAAACGAAATATGCGTTTATAATAATAACGTCCACATCCCACCAGAGCTGAATCAAAAACTTGGATCTTATAGAATTTACGAAAAAATTACGCGAATTATCTGAAAGAAGGAAGAATTTTTCCTCATAAATATATAGTATAAAGTCCAATAATTGCAATAACACTGAGAGTGTGAAAGGACAGAGTAGCGCCGTGGGGAGTGTGGAAAATGCGCCGTACAGCGGGCACGGCCGGGCGCGACTGGCGCTCGTCCACAGCGCACGGCGCAACAATCACGGCGCCGGAGTGAAAGGGTTAACGTGGTTGGCGTTGAATTGTAGAATCAAAATAAATAATAAATTATTTGTCAAATCACGAGCCCTGGTGCAAACAAAATTATCGGTAGCTACAATATCGATTTTATAAAGCGTCCAGACTGGCGATTGTGAGGACTTTTATTTTTTCGCTGGGTCGAGAAGATGACATTACCAGGATAGAGGACTGTGGTTATGGATCTCTGCAAGAAGATTGTTTAAGTGTTCTAAAAGAGAAGATACGGTATTTACAAAGTGCGCCGTTGTACTGTGCATCGCTCCCATCCATATGGTCTCGGCTAACATACGCTTTTAGAGATCAGTTATTCTGCAGTTCGATTACTTGGGTATTAAGAGTGCCCGAAAATTGACTGCTCTCTCGAACCGAGAAAAGCTTATACATATGTTTTAGTTTCAATTGTCTACCTGTAAATTACTTGGAGAGTCGAGCAAGGAGCTATATTAAAGCATATTTTAGCATTCCAGGACTTTATTCTCCACAGACGTAGATATCGCCTACGTTATTCCACAAGTCCTAAGAATAAAGGTAAACGAAAACTGGGTTATATGACGAAGACAAAGGCTTTAAAGGAGGCTATTGCATATGTGCAAGTCCGGTTTAAACAGATAGTGTGGAGAAATATAGCTACGATTACGTCTTAAAAAATATTTGCTTTTACACTAAACAGCCCGGGGGATTGGTCTCGCGTCGTTGTATTGACCGATACACTTCGGACTAGATCGGGAACGGGGACAGCCTATATTTACAACGTGCAGCCCTGTACTGTGTGGCACTCCCAGCCATTCCTTAGAGAGCACTTCTTGTGCTGTGTTTTGCTGGGTTAATAACACCGAAAACTGATTGGTGTGTCCGTAAATCTGGCGCACTCTGGGACGTTTGCGGTCATAAGGGGTAGTTGAATGCGATTGAATGGTAATGCGTTGAAAATGTTATGATCGATGTCGCGATTTCCTGCGTTGTATGCTGTCGTTTGAGCTCTAAGGCGCACTACTTTCATTTTTAAACGTTTTTGTTTGTGTAATACTATTCCGAGAGAAAGGATGATAGTGCAATGGCCTCGTTGATGAATGTTTTGGCCTCTAGAGGGCTCTACTAAATTTCGCTGTGTCTACTATTATTATTGGGGTGGGTCTACTATCATCGCCTGTACATTGACATAGGGCTTCGAAATATGTGAGGTTTGTTCGCTATAAATTTTCTGGTGTGTAGGTTAGCATCTTCGTTTGCGGTAGACACTATTTAAAAAAAATAAATTCGAGTTTGGTTTAGTGGAATAAAAAAAGAAGTCACAGGAAAGGAACTTGGAGTAGGAATTTTTGTGGGTAAAGGGCTGATCGATCTTGTTCTGAAAATCTCTGTTGCATTGGGCAGTTATAGTACTACCTCGGTTCCATGGTTACTGTATTGTCAAATAAGAGTATTGTTAGGCCAATACTTTCGAGAAAATAAGTTTCAGTGTAGACTGTCGAAAATTATTTCACACATTATTTTTATTGTGATTGTCCGTTGTTGTACAATAGGGTTTAACTATCTTCTGGGCTGCTCCAATATCGATATTTGACCTGTTGTAAAGAATCGTTTGCATTGTAACAGGATATAGAGATTCCTTAGATGGGTACACACTGGTGGTGGAATTAAACTACCCGAATTCTCGGAATTGTCGGAAGGCGTATAAAACCATAAAAGTGGTAGTTTACGGGAAGAACGAAAACTTATGTGGAAGACAGCAATGCGTCGATCTACGGAACTGTCGGTATGTTTCAGAAAGAATTGTGTGCATTGTAACAGGGTACGAGAGGGAGTATTAAATTTCAGAACTTGATAATTTTAAGTGCGACTGGTATTATTTGCACGAGATAGAAAGAGAGAAAGAGAGAGAGAGAGAGAGAGAGAGAGAGAGAGAGAGAGAGAGAAGGTTGTCGTTAGATGGGGCTTGTATGTGAAAGCATGTTTGCTTTTGGGAGGGGGGTCGACAGTGCTCTATGTTGTCCAAACTCAGCTGGGTCCAGTTCCATTAAATAAATGCAATGCGCGCTATCCTCGTCAAAGTAGTGTGTGTGTGCAGAGGTCTTGCGTAGAAGGTTTTGATTATTTGGATATGTATCTCTGATATTTTTTTTGAAAGAGGATGCTTAAAAACTTATGATTTTTTTAAACATTTCTCATACGCTTATTTTCTGTGGCCTGTCAAGAGAACACTGTGTTTGTTATCGCGCTGGAGATCTAGCTATGTTACTGTTAAGTGTTTAAACGAGGAGCGTTCGTACCGTTTCCGAAAGAAATTGTTAAGGACATTGTGTTACACGTCTAGTGTTTGACACTCGGGTTTGGGATGGTCGTTACCGTTACATTACGTTCGTTGTCTGTTGTGAGCATCGTCTATACAGTTATTTTGCGTAGGCTAGCTGACGGAACAAAATGTTAAAATGTTTGTAGAGCTTATGGGACTTAACTACGGGGTCATCACTTCCTAAACTTACAAACTACTTATGAACTAGCTACAACTAAGGATGGCACAAATATCCATGCCCGAGGGGGGATTCTAACCCCCGACCGTAGTGGCCGTGCAGATCGTGACTGAAGCGGCGCAGTCCTCTCGGCCACCGCGGCCGGCTGGTGTTATCAGATACGAGACACCTGACCGCTATGCTATCGAATCACTTCGCCATTAACATCTAAGTAGAAGAACAAGACCATCCAAGGCATACAACGTAACTAAACTTGCTTAAAGCCTGGTTCGATGTATTAAACTATATGTAGCGACGTAATGTCCTAATTAAAACACATGGTATCACACTTAATAATTGGGAGCGGTGGTCGCTGGCCTAGCGGCTGGCAGGGTCAATTTGTTTACGAAACTCTCGTGTTATTCCAGGTTATTGTACTGTCCGAAGTAGGCAATAATAATTGGCTCCTTTTTTTCCCAATGTTGGTGTACGTCTATAAACAATAACTTTCGTTAAAAAAAATAAGGGGTGCGGGTTTGAGTCCTGGATCGGGTTGCGTGGGGGTCGGCATCTTTAGGACTGTCGGTGGGGTGGAGGTGGGGGGCAGTAGCGGGGGCGGCCTCCTGCTCACGCAAGTGCTTACTTCTGGAGGCAGTTGCCCTTGTTACTGTTAAAAAAATAGGTAGTTTCAATTAAATGGATATGCAAATTTAATTTAATTAACTGGAGACGGAGATCGGGCAATTGGGTGTCTGTCGGGTGCGGCGTGTCGGCCAGGTGCGTGGCTGGATGGCGGGGGGATGGGGTGTCAGTCTGGCAGGGGTGGACAGGTCTGGACCTGTCGGAGGTGCCGCCTGTCTGGCGGCGGTGCTGGGGGGTGAAGGGGGTGTTGTATACTTGCAAGTGTTAAGTGCACCAGTGTTAGTGCACTTTCATGTAACCTGTCAATCATCCTTAAGTGCGCTATTGTTCGAGTGTGGTGGCATTCTTTGTTCTGCGGTCCGGCAATTGGCCGAGCGCGCGGCGGCCGAGGTGTGCCCAGGTTGCGAAGCGGTACCCTGATCCCGTACTGGCACTACCAAACTCCTGTCATCAGTCCCTAAACTTGCAAACTACTTATAAACTAACTTCTACTAAAGACAGCACAAACATCCATGTCCGAGGGGGAATTCGAACCCCCGACAGAGAACGACCTCGCGTATGAGAGCATAGCATCTCAATGCGGTCGGCCAGTCCGCAGCGGCGGAATTCGTTGGTATGTATTTCAAAAAATGTTCAAATGTTTGTTAAGCTTATGGGACTTAACTACGGGGTCATCAGTCCCTAAACTTACAAACTACTTATCTACTACCTTATACTAAGGACGGCACAAATATCCATGCCCGAGGGGGGATTCGAACCCCCGACCGTAGTGGCCGTGCAGACCGTGACTGGAGCGCCTCCTCGGCCACCGCGGCCGGCGGTATGTATTTCATGGCATGTTCTCGAAACAGAACAAATGAACTTTTCAGAGAAAGCGCTGTTACTTTTCAACGACTCGGAATATTGCAGAATATTTGTGTTCAGTTATTAAGAGTGTGCGAAAACCTTTAGGAAGCAAGAGAGAAAAAATTGTCAGTCCAGGGAGAGTGATGCTTTGCGGTCGTTTGTTTATGTTCATTCTGGATTGTTCGTTGAGAATTTTACTCAGCTTTTATTACAGACGCCGCGGTGGAGTATCCGAGCGGTCTAATTTGCCTCTCTGTGAAGCGCGCGGTTGCTCGCCGTCGGAGTTTCGAGTTTCTCCTGGGGTGTGGGTGTGTGTGTTGTTCTTAGGTTAGTTTAGTTTGTAAGCTACGGACTGATAGATTTGCAAACATTTGGACATTTTATTACTGATGACGTTGAACCAACACTGTCTGAAGAGAAAGCCTGTGCACTTCCGTGCCATGTCACGGCATGCAGAGTAGATCGGGATCGCGCATCTCGCTGGCTGGCTGATGGGGCACAGCCCACTGCCTCACACCACGCGATAGCGGCCTATTCTGCATGACATGAAAAATGTTCAAATGTTTGTTAAGCTTATGGGACTTAACTACGGGGTCATCAGTCCCTAAACTAACAAACTACTTATGAACTACTTACGAACTAGGACGGCACAAATATCCATGCCCGAGGGGGGATTCGAACCCCCGACCGTAGTGGCCGTGCTGACCGTGACTGGAGCGCCTCAGACACCTCGGCCACCGCGGCCGGCCATGACATGACGTGGCACGGCAGTGCATAGACCTTCTCTTCAGACAGTGTTGGTTGAACCCTCTTTCTTTTTCTCTCTTTTTAGTGGTTCTTCGGTTTGATCGATACTTTGTGGACGTTGGATTGCTTTGCTCTATTCAGATCGCTTCATCGATCACTGTTTTCGCGATTGACGTCTTTCATTCATACAACTGCTGTTGTAACGGCTCTTTTTAAGCTTTCATAATTCATAAGATGGGACAGATATTACAAATTGGGACACGAGACAGATAATTAGTACAACTGCTGTCCTGTCGCAAGCCACACTTCTAACCACTTCATTGATCTCCAGAACGGCATTCCGCCGACTGTTTAAGAGCGTATTAACGAAAGGCTTTTGACAAGCGGACTTGAGTACACGTTATTACCGTAAACTTGTTTGCTGACAGGTACGTATTTCTACTTGCTAGAGATGTTCAGAGAATTATCAACAGAGTCTGTTTGCCATAGTAATTTTTGTACGTCAATGTTAAAAGAAAAACTTTTGAACGATAATTTTATAAAAGATTTTCATGAGGTAAACCTTAAAACGTCATTAATGAACGGAAAAAAGACTAATTACATAGTCTATATTTTGGAGAAAAAATACTTTTCTAGAAAGTTATTAAAGTCAGAAAATGAATCAAGTTTCAGCAAGTTCTATCTCATTAGTTAACTATGTTTGATTTTTCAAACTTATTAGTTTCGAAAAATACAAAGCTTTTTCAGCAATTTTCTGATACATCCTGGCATAAGCAATATATATATTACTACAAAGATGTTTACAAAAAAAATTCTGAAATTTTAGACAGAAAATTGTAACGAGTTACAGTCACCTTCTTTATTTAGGAATTTTGGAATCACAGCAAAATGAATTAATTAATTTTCATGCGCCTCGGTTGCACAGTGGTAGAGTGGCAGGCTACAAATCAAAGGGCGCGGATTCGATCCCCGCCAGGTCCTAGGATTTTTATTTGTCACTTTCCACTTCTTTCACCTCTGGCAGTATTGCTTATGTGAAAAATACGGAGTAGCACCGTGGTTCGGAACCCACGTTAAACTGTAGGTCCAACTATAACTGGCTGGGTAAGTTAGTTCGAAGGTCGGAGAAAGGCAACGGTATACCACCTCCAAACAGGTCCATGCCCAGTAAAGCACTGTGGTGTTCAAACCAGTCTTCGGATTGTTGACTGCAAAATCAAATTATTGTACAGCTTTTGGGACTTAACTACGGGGTCATCAGTCCCTAAACTTACAAACTACTTATTAACTAACTAATACTAAGGACGCCACAAATATCCAAGCCCGAGGGGGGATTCGAACCCCCGACCGTAGTGGCCGTGCAGACCGTGACTGGAGCGCCTCAGTCCCCTCGGTCACCGCGGCCAGCTTGTTGGCTGCTTTACCTTTTTTAATTTTCATAACACTTTACTGCAATGTGAGGGCGTTATGAATGACAACATGTATAAGTCGCTCCCCCCCCCCCCCCCCCACCTCGCACTAATCGTCGTCAGGCTAGTGACGCCATCGATGACAGCTTATTCACTGGAGGATTCTTTCACCGCCCCCTCCAGCAGGCCGTTCTGGATCCGCCCCTGCATTTTCAGAGTGTATGACCATAATAACATCGAATGTTTTTTTTTAAAAATCATATCGTAGTACAAAACATAGTTCAGGATACATTAAGTCATAAACAATGAGATGTACGAAAAACCGTTCCATCACACATCAGATTTTAATTTATTTCGTCTTTACTATTAACTTTATTTGCATAACATTTCGCAAACAGTTTCCTGTTATTCCACTGCACGTATCTGGAAAATTATACTATTGTAGGACAACTAGTCAGGAGATAATTATGACGTCTTAGGGATTGAGCCACGTGAAATTAAACTACACGGCGAAATTCTCTTCAGACGCAGGTGTAATGATAAGAGAGGGGGCGGAAGACAATGGACTCAGGAAGAATAAGCAGAGGGACTAACGTAAGACTGGGACACACACACACCCGGGCAACGCCGTGTACTGAGGCTAGTCGAAATATCATAACGAGCTGCACTGCGGGTGCTCATTTCAAAGAACCGACACTTGGCATCTGTCATTTTCAGGTGTTAGTTCTTTCGTGTCTGATTATTGAATATAGGGTAACAAATTAGTCATTCCCGTATTGCTTCACTTTTCTTCGCTTTTTTTCATTCTAACTATTGGGACGACGTGCCAATTTCTGAAGTAATAGATAATAAGAAAATACTTTTTCCTTTTCTTCTACCTTGAAGGAGAAAAAAAAAACCGCATAACTTATGAGGAAAGTGCATGCGCAATACTAATTCTACTGTACATGAAAGGCACTTACCTATTACGTTCCAGGTTGCAAGAAATTCGGACGCGCCTCTTCTTCCGTGGTTAGGAAACGCAATGGAAGTACTTCTGATCGATCTTGACTCCCTCGGTCAACTACCGAAATGAATTCTGTATTTTTCAGGCGTATATAACGCAGCACTACCTACAATGTTGTTCTAAATACAAAGACAGCAATAGACAAAAATAGCTTTGATACTAGGCCGTTAGAAGAAATGAGTTCTCAGAAAATCTCCCTCCCTTTCCTCCCTCGCCACGGTTCACGAGGGTGCTCTCTTCGGCTCTGCCCTTGGGCATGGATGTCGTGTTTCTCCTTAGGTCGAAGTGGTTTAACCCTCCGCTACACGCTACCTCTGGTACACGCGTCCGGACTGGGAGTCCGCATTGCGTTTATACCATTTTCATGAACAATTCTGACATTATGGTTTGGAAATAGGAGGCGTGTTTTTTAAGTAAGTACCGTTTTGAAATTAAAAAAAGACGTGCTAAGATATCTCAATAATTTTATTTTTACTTGAAAGCCTTTACCTTAATCTACTTTTCTATATAATTTCCGTCAATATTGAGGCACTTGTCATAACGTTGTACCAGTTTTTGTATACGCTTCTCATAGAAGTCTGCCGCTTGACTTGTTAACCACTGCATCCATGGCCCCCACAAGGGTGGGGCTGGGTGGATCCATGGGTCCAGGGCCCGGTGCTGAAGGGGACCCGAGCCCAGCCCTAAATTGATTCAATTTTTTGGTTACTGAAATTAAAAACAAACTAGAAAAAAACATGTTGAATATTTTTCATCCAACGAAATTTTAGAAGATTCCACAGGAAATTGTAGTAGATATTTATGATAAACCGCTTATCTTAAACGATTACTTCGATTGATGCTCTTAGTTATTGCCATTGGTTGGTATTGTATGTGTGTATTAACTAAGGTGACCAACAGTACCAATTTTTTCGGGACAGTCACGATTTTTGTGTGTTTGTCCCGAATTTTTTCAAAGATAATTCAGTACACCTATTTGTCGCGGATTTAACAATTATGTTCCGATTTAGAAATTTATCTCACCTGTATCGGTCTATTTTATTATTAGTTTTAATTATGAAACTGTTTGACAAAAGGTTCGTTAGACTTAAGGTACTTACAAAAAATTGTCGAAACCGAGCATATGTGCACAAACTATGCCAGTGACAAAATCAGTGACTCGACTGCTAATACCACTTTTCCAAGTCAAAGATGATTGATATTATTTCTCATTTCAAAAAGAATTATGTGCCATTCTCAAATGTGCTTAAGGTAGTGCAATTACCTTCTGCCTTTCCGGAAATAAGGCTGTTACTGAAAGGGTATTTTCCGCACATGAATAATAAATATATGGACAAGCGACAAAACACAGCTTGCAGTAGAAACTGTGAAATCAATATTAGTAATTTGAGTTAATTATTATGAAACTTGTGTAGAATGTTTTCACATGTTGTTGAAAAATGCAGACTTGCTGAAGAAAATTCACTGCATTGTTAAATGTATTTAACTTTATACAGTTGTTCTGATCGCATTCCTTCATCATATAAAGTACTAATAAAGTGTAAATTACTGTACCCTTTGTAACAACTTAAACTGATATTTTGTAATTATTGCTTTCACTAAAATCTTATAATAGAATGAAAATACATATTCAAATTACAAAATTTGTAATGTGTGCCGTATTTGGATCTAGAAAATGTGGTTATGTCCCTAATTTGAATTTTGAAAATATGGTCACCTTGGTATTAGCACAGTATGCAATGTTTTTTCCTTGTGGAGTACACGCACTGAACAGAGACGGTGCTTATGCTGCTGAACTTAATTATGATGTGATTCTTTTTTAGAAATGTTGAGAGTTTTTATTCTTTCTTCTCTTTTAGGGCTGTTCATTGGGATTTGTTGAAACAACTTATCCCTTTGTCTAAGTCTTGTTGCAATCTAAGGCTACAAATATTCCACCAAATTTTGAAGCAACATCCTTCGATCTTCAAAGTCTTAGACATGTTCCTGCTGTATTAACTGCATCAGCAAAAAATGTTGATTTGTATCTCAAGAAGTACTTGACAGCTTTCAAAGGTCTCTTGATATCGTTTTGGTGCAATATTTATAACTCTATTGATCACAAAAATGTCGTTGTACAGAACAAAGGAATTCCCCTCAACGTAGCTATGGCGGTGATTATCTTAAAGATATTAAGATATCAACTGGAATGAAGAAACTGTGGCAGTTGACATTTCATCAGAGATTATGAATAGGAAGCCTGATGCAAATGAAAGCACAGCTGAACAACGTCAGCTGTAAGCATCAAATGAATCAAGTTTTTGCTTTTTTTAATTTTGTAATGCAATATTTGACAACAATATTTGCGAGCTATGAATAAGTTTTTCATCAATTTTCACCAATTTTTGGCTTTCGTGGACCTAGAAAGTAATTTTAACTTATAAGTTAAAACCAATCCCATCTCAAAGTATCCTTCAAATTCAGCAGATACTAACAGCTTCTTTGGAATTCTACCCATGTAGACCGTCGTCCCACTCCCATGAACCACAGACATTGCCGAGGTGGGGTGGCTTGCGTGCCTCAACGATACAGATAGCCGTACCGTAGGTGCAACCACAGCGGAGGGGTATCTGTGGAGAGGCCAGACAAACGTGTGGTTCCTGAAGAGGGGCAGCAGCCTCTTCAGTAGTTACAGGGGCAACAGTCTGGATGATTGACTGAGCTGGCCTTGTAACATCAGCTAATGTGGCTTTGCCACACAGCTACTGCGAACGGCTGAAAGCAAGGGGAAACTACTGCCGTTACTTTTCCCAAGGACATGCAGCTCTACTGTATGAAAATATGATGGCGTCCTCTCGGGTAAAATATTCCGGAGGTAAAATAGTCCCCCATTCGGATCTCCGGGCGGGGACTACTCAGGAGGATGTGATCATCAGGAAAGACAATACTGGCATTCTACGGGTCGGAGCGTGGAATTTTAGATCCCTTAATCGAGTAGGAAAATTAGAAAATTTAAAAAGGGAAATGGATAGGTTGAAGTTAGATATAGTGGGGATTAGTGAAGTTCGGTGGCAGGATGAACAGGATTTCTGGTCAGGTGAGTACAGGATTATAAATACAAAATCAGTTGGGGGTATCACAGGAGTAGGATTGATAATGAATAAGAAAATAGGAATGCGGGTAAACTACTATGACCAGCACAGTGATCGCATTATCATTGTCAAGATAGATACGAAGCCAACACCGACAACAGTAGTACAGGTTTATATGCCAACTAGCTCTGCCGATGATGAGGAAATCGAAGAAATATATGAGGAACTAAAGGAAATTATTCAGACAATTAAGGGAGAGGAAAATTTAATTGTTATGGGAGACTGGAATTCGGTAGTAGGACAAGGAAGTGAAGGGAAGATAGTAGGTGAATATGGTCTGGGCAAAAGGAATGAAAGAGGAAGCCGCCTGGTAGAATTTTGCACAGAACATAATTTAGTTATAACAAACACCTGGTTCAAGAATCACAAAAGAAGGTTGTATACGTGGAAGAGAACAGGAGACACCGGAAGATATCAGATAGATTTTATAATGGTAAGACATAGATTTCGGAATCAGGTTCTACAGTGTAAGACATACCCAGGGGCAGATATAGCCTCTGACCATAACTTGTTGGTTATGAACTGTAGGCTGAAACTAAAGAAACTACAAAAAGGTAGGAATATAAGGAGATGGGACCTGGATAAATTGAAGGAACCTGAGGTTCTTAAAAATTTCAGAGGGAGCTTTAGGCAACAATTGACAGAAACGGGGGGAAATAAAACAGTAGAGGAGGAATGGGTAAAATTGAGAGATGAATTAGTGAAGGTAGCAGAGGACAAAATAGGTAGGAAGGAAAGTCCTACAAAAAATCCTTGGATATCACAGGAGATACTAAATTTAATCGATGAAAGGAGAAAATATAAAAATGCAGTAAATGAAACAGGCAAAATGTAGTACAGACGACTAAGAAATGAGATTGTCAGGAAGTGCAAAATGGCTAAGCAGGAGTGGCTAGAAGGCAAATGTAAGGATGTAGAAGAATGTATAAATAGGGGAAAAATAGATACAGCCTACAGGAAAATAAAAGAAACATTTGGAGATAAGAAAAACAGCTCTATGAATATCAAGGACACTGATGGAAAACCAGTTCTCAGCAAAGAAGGGAAAGCTGAAAGGTGGAAAGAATATATAGAGGGGCTCTATAAAGGACATGAACTTCGAGACAATATTGTAGGAAGGGAAGAGGATGTAGATGAAGATGAAATGGGAGATGCTGTACTGAGAGAAGAATTTGACAGAGCCCTGAAAGACCTAAGTCTAAACAAGGCCCCTGGAATAGATGATATTCCCTCAGAGCTACTGAAGTCTCTGGGAGAACCAGCCATGACAAAATTGTTTCACCTGGTGTGTAAGATGTATGAGTTAGGTGAAGTACCCTCAGACTTTAAGAAAAATGTTATAATCTCCATCCCTAAGAAAGCAGGTGCAGACAGGTGTGAAAACTACAGAACCATCAGTTTAATAAGTCATGGCTGCAAAATATTAACGCGAATTATATACAGAAGGATGGAAAAGCTGGTAGAAGCCGACCTCGGGGAAGATCAGTTTGGGTTCAGGAGAAATGTAGGAACACGGGAGGCAATACTCACTTTACGGCTTATCCTAGAAGATAGATTAAGAAAAGGCAAATCTACATTTCTAGCTTTTGTAGATTTGGAGAAGGCTTTTGACAATGTTGATTGGAATAAACTCTTTAAAGTTCTGAAAAAAGCAGGAGTAAATTATAGGGAGCGTAAGGTTATTTACAACTTGTACAAAAACCAGACAGCGGTTGTCAGAGTTGAAGGGCATGAAAGGGATGCAGTGGTTGGGAAGGGAGTGAGACAGGGTTGTAGCCTTTCTCCAATGTTATTCAATTTGTACATTGAACAAGCTATAAAGGAAAGCAAGGAGAAATTTGGTGAAGGAATAAAAGTTCAGGGGGAAGAATTAAAAACATTGCGTTTTGCCGATGACATAGTAATTCTGTCAGATACAGCAAAGGACCTGGAAGAGCAATTGAATGGAATGGACAGTGTGCTGAAAGGTGCATATAAGATGAACATTAACAAGAGCAAAACTAGGGTAATGGAGTGCAGTGTAAGAAAATCAGGTGATGCTGAAGGAATTAGATTGGGAAACGAAGCAATAAAGGAGGTAGATGAGTTTTGTTACTTGGGCAGTAAAATAACAAATGATGGTCGCAGTACAGAGGATATAAAATGCAGAATGGCAATGGGTAGAAAAGCGTTTTTGAAAAAGAGAAATTTGTTAACATCGAATATTGATTTAGGCCTAAGGAAGTCCTTTCTGAGGGCATTTGTATGGAGTGTTGCCTTGTATGGGAGTGAGACATGGACGATAAACAGTGCGGACAGGAAGAGGATTGAGGCTTTTGAAATATGGTGCTACAGAAGAATGCTGAAGATTAGGTGGGTGGATCGCGTAACTAATGAGGAGGTACTGAACAGAATTGGGGAGAAAAGGAATTTCTGGCATACCTTGACTAAAAGAAGGGATAGATTGGTAGGACACATTCTTAGACATCAAGGAATTGTTAATTTAGCGTTGGAGGGAAGTGTGTGGGGAAAAAATTGCAGGGGAAGACCAAGAGATGGATACAGTAAGCAGATTCAGACAGATGTAGGTTGTCGTTCTTATGTGGAGATGAAGAGGCTTGCTCAGGATAGGGTATTGTGGAGAGCTGCATCAAACCAGTCTCCGGACTGAAGACCACAACAACAACAACAACAGACCGTCGTCAGTGGGCCTTTAGTCTGTCAACCATAAAAGGGTCTAATGAATTTCTCAGCACGTTTATGAGAAAAGCTTCAAGCAATTGTTTTGGCACTAAGTAGAACAATTAGACATTTTTGTACGATCCAGGGCCGGATTAAGGCAATCGCAAGTACCGTGGCCGCTGGGAGCCAACGAACTAGAGGGGGCACCGCCATGATCGCCTCAGAAATTTGTCACTATTTAACGAAGTTTCTTGTTTCCTAGTAAAAAGAAAAAATCCTCGAATTCAGAATATTAACATGATGCATTCACACTAATCCCGCCATCGAAAGCACCTTTATTGTTGTCTCTACTTTTCCTTTAACGGGACAAAAATGTTCAAATGTTTGTATAGTCTATGGGACTTAACTACGGGGTCATCAGTCCCTAAACTTAAAAACTACTTACGAACTAGGACGGCACAAATATCCATGCCCGAGGGGGGATTCGAACCCCCGACCGTAGTGGCCGTGCAGACCGTGACTGGAGCGCCTTAGTCCCCTCGGCCACCGCGGCCGGCTTAACGGGACAGTAGTGCTGAATACCACGGCAATCTTACATCACGTGAAACAGGGACGAAACACATTTCCAATTGTCGCCCAGTCGGTCGGCGATTTGTGTCGTAACACCAGAAATGTTTGATGTCACCGACAGGCGCAGTTCGCCTTTTTGTGTACAACGTGGCGCTTTAGGCTCACAACAGTGGGTAGTGTCAGCAGAGGCTGCCCTCAGCCAGTGCAACATCTGCAGTTCCTTCCGTTTCTACGAATAATTTGTAAGTAAACTTTTGTTATTAGATGAAAAATTCTGCACATTCATATTTGCCGTGAAATTATTATCAACTTATAGAAACACTACATCAGACATTACGATAGCGGATATTACAACAATGAATTTCTATTTCTTCAGCCAGAGGGGACTCCAAAAATACGTGAAAAATATTATTCCAGATGTTAGGAAGGCCATTCTTAAATTTTTGGAAAAATATTTACCAGTTTACTACATTACCATAAATAAGATAAATATAGATTAATATTAGTGTCACTATAATATTAAAAACATCTAATAAATTCCAGAATGAAACATTCACTCTTCAGCGGAGTGTGCGCTGATATGAAACTTCCTGGCAGATTAAAATTGCGTGCTGGAACCGGGACTCGAACCTGGGACCTTTGCCTTTCGCGGGCAAGCGTTGTGAGGCAGCATCTTGAGTTGTGTCGGGATATCACAGTCGGTAGTGCGCTTGCCCGTGAAAGGCAAAGGTCCCAGGTTTGAGTCCCGGTTCCGACACACAATTTTAATCTGCCAGGAAGTTTCATATCAGCGCACACTCCGCTGCAGAGTGAAAGTTTCATTCTGGAAACATCCCTTAGGCTGTGGCTAAGCCATGTCGCCACAATATCCTTTCTTCCAGGAGTGCTAGTCTTGCATGGTTCGCAGGAGAGCTTCTGTGAAGTTTGGAAACTAGGAGGCGAGGTACTGGCGGAAGTAGAGTTGTGAGGCGGCATCGTGAGTCGTGTCGGGATAGCACAGTCGGTAGTGCGCTTTACCGCGAAAGGCAAAGGTCCCAGGTTCGAGTCCGGGTTCCGCACACAATTTTAATCTGCCAGGAAGTATCACCTAATAAATTGTTACAGTCCTATTTCTCCAGATTTATGTTGTGTTAGTTTTAGGTACAATTTCGTTATTTTTAAGCTCATATTGGTATATTTTGTTGAATATTTTCCTTGTTTTAGCTTAAATTTCCCGCATTTTGTTCTTATTTGAACACACAAATTTCACTTGGCAAAGCCAATTGGTGAACTATCCGGCCGGTAGTCATGTCGTGATTAAATACAGAAGAAAGATAAACGGGGTTGATACGAAATTAATCTACCAAGTATTCTGAAAAATACAGCTCAACACGTTATACGCCATTTAAAAATCATTTTAGACTGGAAGGATCGAGAGGCCGAATCGTTAGTCCCTTTACCAATTTTTCCCATGTGTCCTGATCAAACCGTTAAGTGAAATGAGTTGACTTCTGTGAGTTTTTCATCTTTTATATAAAGTATTGTGCACCCTCTTTTAGAGTGTTCTACTTCAAATAGATTCATAAATATTAAGATTACTACCTAGAAGGCTCGCAGGCCCAATTTGGCCCCTCATAGTGTTTCTCTGTATTTTCGGCATGTTTCCTTGCAATACTGTGTATAAATAACATCAAGTGTTGTCTCTTTGTTGTTTCAATATGTAACAGCAATGCCATACATTCCAGCTCTGATTGCGGTAGGGCAGCTGGGGATGGCCGTCATGATGGGTGAGTTATGTCTCAGTGATTGTTTTTGTGAGTGAGTGTGACCTTTTCTGACGAAGGTCATGGCCGAAAATTTACAAGTTGTATGAATATGAGTTTGTTGGCAGCTCAGCGATCTTTATGGTGAGTTGCTAGCTATCCGCATATTATCAACTTTCCAATCTGGACCTTCCATTGTTACAAAATCAATAAAATACATATGATGGTTACACTGAACTATCTTTCACAATCTGGCCGTATAAACAATAAAACTGCATGGGATCAATTTGGCCCCAGAGATTCTTACACGTAGTAGCTTTCATGCGATCCTTCTAGAATTAAATGCCAAGTGGACTAGATAGCAGCTATAAAAACATGATATAATTAGTTCCTTTGCCCAATTTACTGTGGTTGTCATACCGCTTAGGGATTCGTTCTTAAGTCACGCCGTTGGCGCAGCAGTTTGACGTTACTTCTAGCGTGGCTTGAAAAGGAATTGATGGATCAGCTTTCGGTGTAATGTAGTGATAGATTTGTTTTTTCTTTTCGCCAACTTCCTGCGAAAATTTTCATGCGTGTACAGCTATTCCGCCTTACCTGGCGCAGCGTGTTTCAGAAGTACGGACGAGTGTTCTGTTAAGCTAAACTAGGCCTTACTGTGGCCCTGGGCCGTAGCCGGGGAGGGGGCCATGAACGGGATCAATACCCCCCCTCCAAAAAGCCCCACTTTTCACCTAATTCCTGATAGAGCAATTCAAGAATATGCTTAAGTTGCTCCTTCGAGATTTGTATGGAATAAAATTTAATATTGTCTCTATTGAAATACATCTGCACCTTTAGTTCAACTTACGTTGTAAAGCTTCACAAGTTAGAATATACGTCATAACTGCCTGATTACCCCCCCCCCCTCCGAAACCAAACTCTGACTACGGACATGCTGTGGCCATTGTAAGTAAAGTCTCAATTTTAAGTAAAATAATTTTCTAAATGAAGTTTACTGTATGAAATTTATACCTTGTTATATCAAGTTAAAGCACATTCTAAAAACTGCGTGATTAAGATATAAACTTGCAATTACAAACTACTGCACGCAACCGTAAAAAAAGACAGAGCGAGGGCCTGTTTCTGATTCTGGGTCCAGGGACCCCAATGGGATGTGGGGGCCATGACTGCATCACAACTGCTTTGACTTCCTCATCGTCTTGAAGACCGCCCAGGTGTTTCTACAAGTGCATGAACAGGTTGTAGGCACCTTACTGTAAGACACTGCACAATTCAGAACAAAAGACGTGGCGAGTTGAGCAAGGGCATCGTTTTGCTGCAAGTCAGTGCCCGTCCGCATGCGGCTAATCAGACCACAGATCTCATCACGTATTTTCTATAGGCCTAAACTTCTGATCTGTCGCTCAGTGACTTCAAGATGATGACGAAGCAGTGCGGCGCAAGTCACGTGCGGTCCAGGGACGTAGATAAATCTTTCCTCTGTGTGTGTGGGGGGGGGGGGGGGAGGGGGGTTCACCAGAGCTATATTGAGGTGCCCTCACAAAGTTAAAACGTGCCAAAGCTGTGACGCCGCCCCCCCTCCCCCCATAAAACAAACTTACAATATTTGAACATAACATACAGAATAAGCCCAAATTTCAGAACAAAAGTAATCGCTGTAGGGATTAGTAAATTAGAAATACCTTCCGCACTACCACATCTGGCTCAAGTCATAAGTTGTCAGCAATCGTAAAAAATCGAAAGCACTCAGACAAATAAGATATAGGGGAGAGCAGGGGAACGGAGCCACCTTAAGGGAAACCAGTTTTTTACGTTATTAAAAGAGCGTCTTTTTCTTACAGAATAATACCACAGCTTCGTCAACTAACACTACTTTATTACAATTTTTTCAGTCATGAATTTTGTCAAGTTTTATTGTTAAAAATATATTATAGAAGTATACGCGTTAGTGCCGTTACCCTGTGTTCCAGGGTCATGACGCCATACATTTGAAAATCAAGGATAAACCTACACGCAACTACTGACATAGTGGGAAATCTACATCTACATGATTACTTTGCAAATCACATTTACGTGGCTGTGAGAGGGTTTATCGAACCACTTTCATAATACGAGGTAGGTCCACAAAGTAAATTCCGTTTGGTTATATAAAAAAGTGTACAGCTACAGAAAAAAAAATTGTACAATAATATACAACTGTTACACTACTTTTCTACATAGCTTCCGAAATTTTGTAGGCACTTGTCATAGCGTGGCACAGGTTTATGTATGCCTTCTTCATAGAAGGTTGCCGCCTGTTTATTCAACCAGGAGGTAACATGTTCTTTCATTTCGTCATCATCGTTGCAGTGGTGGCCATCAAGGACAGCTTTTAGGTGTAAGAAGAGATGAAAGTAACTAGGAGCGAGGCCCGGGCTGTACGAAGAAAGATCAAACACGCCCCAGTGAAATTCCCGTAAGAGTTATTTGGTCACATTCGCCGTGTGGTCGAGCATTATCGTGTAAAAAAAAAAAAAAAAAAAAAAAAAAAAAAAACACTTTTTAACAGTAATCCTCGGCGCTTGTTCTGCACTGCGTGGCGCAGTTACTTAATGGTCTCGAAGTAGCCAGCTGCACTGATTGTTTCGCCTCGTGGTAAGAAATCAATCGGCAAAATGCCTTTTCTCTCCTAAAAAACGATGCACATTACTTTTCGAGGTGTCACGATTTGCTTAGGGCTTAATCTTCGTTGGGGATGAAGTGTGCCTCCACTTCATTGATTGCCGTTTTGTCTCAGGGGTGTCGTACGATAACCAAGTTTCATCCCCCGTGACTATCCGAGAAAGAAAAGAATCTTATTCATTGCAGTGTGTCAAAAACTGAAGTACACTGTCCATCCGTTGTTTTTTGCGTTGTTCAGTAAGAATTTTGGATACCCAACTTGAGCAAAGTTTTTGAAATTTGAATTTAACAATTTCATGAATTAATGTACTTGAGATTTGCAGAACTTCCATAGCAAGGGTACTAGGTGTAAACTTACGGTTGTGCTTAATCTTCTCTTCAGTTGTGTGAACCAGTTCACCAGCAACCACAGACGGGCGTCTACTTCGTTCTTGTTCGTGCACTTGATCACGTACTTCGTCGAACAGTCTGACCCATATTCTAACCATTGAATCTACTCAAAGCATTTTGCTGTAAACCTCGCAGATTCGCCGACGAATTTCCTTTGGTTTAACTTAATTTGCATTTAGAAAACGAATCACAGATCTGATTTCACATCGTGTGGAATTTTCAATTACGGCTGACATTATAAAGAAACACTGCAAAGCACACATCGACAGCAGCTAACTGAAAATGGCGTACATGTCTACTCCTTGAATTAGAGTAACTGCCGTCGTAGCGCTGCCGCGGAAAGTAATAGAAACGGAACTTACTTCGTGGACGACCTTCGTATTTATCTACCATTATATTCTGAAGTAGCATGCGCGAAGAAAGAACACCTATATATCTCTGTTCCAGCTCTCATCACTGTTATTTTGTTATGATGATCTTTTCTCCCAGTATAGGTGGGAGTCGAAAATATATTTTCGCATTCGGAGGAGGAAGTCAGCGATAGAAATTTCGCAAGTAGATCTTGCCGCAACGGAAAACAATGTCTCTGTAGTGATTCACACCCCATGTGGTGTATTATTTTCGTGATACTCTCTCCCTGCATCGCGATAATACAAAACGAACTTCCCTTCTTTGTAATCTTTTGATGTCCTCCGTCAATCCTAAATGACAATGATTTCACAGTGCGTAGCATTGCGTCAAAAGAAAACGGACAAAAATGTCCAACTGATTGTAAATCTATCGGACTTAACTTATTTGGTTATTAGTTCCTAGGGTTACCAACTACTTAAACTACGTTAAACTAACCTGAGGACAACACACCCAACCATGCCCGAGGGAGGACTAGAACCTTCGACGTGGAACGGCCGCGCGCACCGTAGCAAGGCGCCTTAGTGCGCACGGCTATTGGCCGTGGCGAAAACGGACAAGCGTAGTTCAGGCAATCTATTTAGTATTTTAGTTGCATCTTCTAAGTATTCAGCATATAAAAGCTAGTCTATGGTGCGCTTTCCGAAAAAAAAAAAAAAAAAAAGTGCTATGCGTTCTAATTTAAATCGGTCGTAATTGCGGTGACGTAGAGTATTAAAGCGGTGCGTGTAGTATCGAACTCCGCAGAGATACTACACAGCAAGGCAGTATCACGAGGAGCCAATGAGATACCAGGAAGAAGCCGCGCTTTCCGTAGTTATAAGTCTGAAAGAACAGACACTATATACACGTGTAATAATTAAGGCGAAGAGGCGAATTATCCTTTCTTCAGTGCGGTTGCACACTAGGCCCGAACTCTAACGGGAATCGGCGAAATACCTCGAGTACCGTAATGAAATAATGAAAAGATGATGTGCAAGAACAGAACGCGAGGAGTGTGTGGATAAGTCAGGAATTTACACCTGACGGCAGCCATGCTGGGATAGCCCCACCGCTTGCAACTTTGTTGACTCATCTAATTCTTTATCTACATACATACTCCGGTAACCACCGTACGGTGCGTGGCACGGCGAATGTGACCAAATAACTCTTACAGGAATTTCACTGGGACGTGTTTGATCTTTCTTCGTACAGCCCGGGCCTCGCTCCTAGTTACTTTCATCTCTTCTTACACCTAAAATCTGTCCGTGAATGGTCAACACTGCAAAGATGATGACAAAATGAAAGAACATGTTACAACCTGGTTGAATACACAGGCGGCAACCTTCTACGAAGAAGGCTTACAAAAACTTGTGCCACGCTATGACAAGTGCCTACAATATTTCGGAAGCTATGTAGAAAAGTAGTTTAACAGTTGTATATTATTGCACAATAAATATTTTTTTCTGTAGCTGTACTCGTTTTTTTAATAACCAAAGGGAATTTGTGTGTGTGTGTGTGTTTTGTACTTAGCATAAGTTTCAGTAGCTTGTAAATCTAGCGGCCGGCCGCGGTGGCCGAGGGGACTAAGGCGCTCCAGTCAGGTCTGCACGGCCACTACGGTCGGGGGTTCGAATCCCCCCTCGGGCATGGATATTTGTGCCGTCCTTGGTTTTAGGTAGTTCATAAGTAGTTTGTAAGTTTAGGGACTGATGTCCCCGTAGTTAAGTCCCATAGACTATACACACATTTGAACATTTAAATCTAGCGACTGATGACCACTGCATTTTGGTCCCATAGCTTTACAAATATTTAAAAATTTTAATAGTGTAGTATGGCGGGGTCGTAGATAAAAGGAGGATAGAGAGTTAGATAAAAGTGATTGGAAAGTTTTATAATTTATCTGGCTCTCTAACACTTTCTCTGACACTTTCCGTCGGAAGTGTTACCACCAGTATCGCAATATTTAATTACTTAGCACTGCACGCGAGGGCCATAGAAGTACATGCATCGTCAGCGCGTGCAGTTAAAATTTCTATTCACTAACCTGGCTTCTTCTTTTCCATTGTTGTTCCAATGCAGAAGCAGCACACGATCCTCCTATCTTCAAGTGAAGTGCTCTAGAAATTTTGAAACTAGTGACTGGCTCATACGTAATTTTCAAATAAGAAAGGATGCCAGTTGTTTCATAATGTGTATTTATATGTCGTGAAACAACAAGCGACATATGTAACACTGCCCATGATTTACGTACACTTGAATCGTAATTACAGTAGTTTGAACTGCCTAACAGGCTATTTTAAGAGCGCGATTAACGAGAGAGCCATCTGTGATTGCCTGCTGAAACTGAGCTGTGCTGGCCCCGCGCACCCTTAATTTTGGCGAGAAGTGCACCCTCTATAACATCTACATTAAATTGTTTCCTAAAACTAGAGCATGATTACATAAACGAAACATACCACAACTACTGTCCTATCTGAGAGGAAATCACGAATGCGCCGGCCGCAGTGGCCGAGGGGACTGCGGCGCGCCAGGCACGGTCTGCATGGTCACTACGGTCGGGGGTTCGAATCCCCCATCGGGCATGGATATTTGTGCCGTCCGTAGTCTTAGCTAGCTCATAAGTAGTTTGTAAGTTTAGGGACTGATGACCCCGTAGTTAAGTCCCATAAGTTATACAAACATTTGAACATTTTTGAATTTGAAATCACGAATGCAACAGTGTATGTGCCAACAGTGTATGGGCGTCAGTGTTATAGGCTCATAATTCCGTGGATTAGGCCTATTTTCTTGATTATATCGGTATGACCTGTCCAACTTTCCAGTCTTTGGGTGCAGACCTTTGGTTGAGCGAGCACTTGTATATGACAAGAATGGAGCTATTGCATCAGAATACTCTGATAAGAACCTAATAGTTTTCAGTCTGAACCGGAAGACTTATTTTTATTAAGTGATTAAAGTTGCTTCACTACTCCGAGAATATCAACTTTATTTTCTGCTCACGTTGGCAGCTGTTCTTAATTCGAAATCTGGAATATTGATTTAGTCTTCTTTGGTGAAGAAATTTCAGATAGGTGCGTTTAGTAACTCTATTTTAGCAGCACTGCCATTGGTAGTACCACGATTACTATCGCATAGTGAAGGTATCGTTTGTGTCTTGTCTTTAGTAGCCGTCCGCAGTGGCCCAGCGGTCTGCGTCGCGCCAGTCACAGTCTGCACGGCCGCTACGGTCGGGGATTCGAATCCCCCCTCGAGCATGAATGTTTGTGTCCTCTATAGTATAAGGTAGTTCATAAGTAGTTTGTAAGTTTAGGGACTGATAACCCCGCAGTTAAGTCCCTTAAGCTTAACAATCATTTGAATTTGATCTCGTCTCTAGTATACTTGACACATGACCAGAATCTCTTTGGATTATCTGCCAAATTTCGAGATAAAGTTTCGTTGTGGAAACGATTGTAGGCATCTCAAATTGAAGTCCTCGCTAAATTTCAAGCATATGTGTAAAATCGCCAAAATTGGGGATTTTGTCTTAATTGAAATTTGACATGCTATTTTCGTTGTTTCTGCAAGAGTGTTCTGATCTGTTTTCCGTTTATTAATGCATTTTGTATAACTATAATTGTTTGGACCGGAACACTAATTTTTTTTATTTTTTCGCTAGATATTTCTTTCGGCAAAATTGCCGTCCTCAGGTGTTATTCTGCAAAAACATATTTTCCGCTAATAATATGTAGCCAACTATTACATAAATAAAATTTACAAAATTTCAATTATATGTGGTGCAGTACATGCGGTATTAAAAGGCTGTACCCTGATATTACTGACTTATTCGATTTTTATGTAGTGTTATTTTAATCTTAAAATAATTTTAAAAAATTTTAAAAAAATTGTAATCTTCCACTCCCATGAACCACAGACATTGCCAAGGTGGGGTGGCTTGCGTGCCTCAACGATACAGATAGCTGTACCGTAGGTGCAACCACAGCGGAGGGGTATCTGTGGAGAGGCCAGACAAACGTGTGGTTCCTGAAGAGGGGCAGCAGCCTTTTCAGTAGTTACAGGGGCAACAGTCTGGATGATTGACTGAGCTGGCCTTGTAACATCAGCTAATGTGGCTTTGCCACACAGTTACTGCGAACGGCTGAAAGCAAGGGGAAACTACAGCCGTTACTTTTCCCGAGGACATGCAGCTCTACTGTATGAATATATGATGATGGCATCCTCTCGGGTAAAATATTCCGGAGGTAAAATAGTCCCCCATTCGGATCTCCGGGCGGGGACTACTCAGGAGGATGTGATCATCAGGAAAGACAATACTGGCATTCTACGGGTCGGAGCGTGGAATTTTAGATCCCTTAATCGAGTAGGAAAATTAGAAAATTTTAAAAGGGACATGGATAGGTTGAAGTTAGATATAGTGGGGATTAGTGAAGTTCGGTGGCAGGAGGAACAGGATTTCTGGTCAGGTGAGCACATGATTATAAATACAAAATCAGTTGGGGGTATCACAGGAGTAGGATTGATAATGAATTAGAAAATAGGTATGCGGGTAAACTACTATGACCAGCACAGTGATCGCATTATCATTGTCAAGATAGATACGAAGCCAACACCGACAACTGTAGTACAGGTTTATATGCCAACTAGCTCTGCCGATGATGATGAAATCGAAGAAATATATGAGGAGCTAAAGGAAATTATTCATACAATTAAGGGAGAGGAAAACTTAATTGTTATGGGAGACTGGAATTCGGTAGTAGGATAAGGAAGGGAAGGGAAGATAGTAGGTGAATATGGCCTGGGCAAAAGGAATGAAAGAGGAAGCCGCCTGGTAGAATTTTGCACAGAACATAATTTAGTTATAACAAACACCTGGTTTAAGAATCACAAAAGAAGGTTGTATACGTGGAAGAGACCAGGAGACACCGGGAGATACCAGATAGATTTTATAATGGTAAGACATAGATTTCGGAACCAGGTTTTACAGTGTAAAACATACCCAGGGGCAGATATAGACTCTGACCATAACTTGTTGGTTATGAACTGTAGGCTGAAACTAAAGAAACTACAAAAAGGTAGGAAAATAAGGAGATGGGACCTCGATAAATTGAAAGAACCTGAAGTTCTTAAGAAATTCAGAGGGAGCTTTAGACAACAGTTCACAGAAAGGGGGGAAAATAAAACAGTAGAGGACGAATGGGTAGCATTGAGAGATGAAATAGTGAAGGCAGCAGAGGACAAAATAGGTAGGAAGGCAAAACCTCCAAAAATACTTGGATATCACAGGAGATACTAAATTTAATCGATGAAAGGAGAAAATATAAAAATGCAGTAACTGAAACAGGCAAAATGTAGTACAGACGACTAAGAAATGAGATTGACAGGAAGTGTAAAATGGCTAAGCAGGAGTGGGTAGAAGGCAAATGCAAGGATGTAGAAGAATGTATAACAAGGGGAAAAATAGATACAGCCTACAGGAAAATAAAAGAAACATTTGGAGATAAGAAAAACAGCTCTATGAATATCAGGGACACTGATGGAAAACTAGTTCTCAGCAAAGAAGGGAAAGCTGAAAGGTGGAAAGAGTATATAGAGGGGCTCTACATAGGAAATGAACTTAGCAGCCATATTGTAGTAAGGGGAGAAGAAGTAGATGAGGATGAAATAGGAGATACTATACTGAGAGATGAATTTGACAGAGCACTGAAAGACCTGAGTCGAAACAAGGCCCCTGGAGTAGATGATATTCCCTCAGAGCTACTGAAGTCTCTGGGAGAACCAGCCATGACAAAATTGTTTCACGTGGTGTGTAAGATATATGAGACAGGTGAAGTACCCTCAGACTTTAAGAAAAATGTTATAATCCCCATTCCAAAGAAAGCAGGTGCACACAGGTGTGAAAACTACAGAACCATCAGTTTGATTTGATTTTTCCAGGGAAGCCAAAACAGTCTTGGTCTAACCCGCCACTGCCCGCACCGAAACTAAGTTTATTGTGCGGTATTGCTCCCTGTTTATCTAGTAAAGCCAACCAATGCCCTTGAGCAGAGCAAGGAGTCCCTTTACCAGTTCTTTATTAGCCACAATTTCTTCGGGTCTAGTTGTCCCAAATGTTCTGTGCCTTTTACTCTCCAATGCAATGCATTCGAAGATTAGATGTGATGCAGTTTCATCACCGTCATCACAGATCCTACATTTAGGGTCCTCTTCTGTTATTCCCATTGTATGTAGGTGTTTTTTGAAATTCCCATGGCCTGTCAGCAATCCAACCATGAGTCTAATCTCTCTCCTGTTCAGGCCCAGGATTGCAGAGCTTCTTTTAAAACATGGCTTTGGCATAATTACCTTGCCATGTTTTTGTTGATGGACTTTGGTCCAATATTCTACGTGCTGTCTTCTGAGCCAGTTACGTAGCTCCAATTTGATCATTGCTTTGGTGATTGTGAGGACAGGTTCCGGTCCAATAAATGGAGTCTCTGCCCCCATCCTGGCTAATCTGTCGGCATGTTCGTTGCCACTGATCCCCGAGTGGCCAGGGACCCACAATAGGTTTACTCTATTGCTTTCCCCTAGCTCCACCAGAACCCTGTGACATTCTGCAAAAATTTTAGTCCTTGTTGCAGGAGCTGCCAGTGATCTCAGGGCTGCCTGGCTTTCTGAATAGATATAGATGCTACGATCTTTGTAGCACCTACGCAAATTCTCCTCCACGCTCGCCCTGATGGCAGTGATACCATCAGTTTAATAAGTCATGGTTGCAAAATATTAACACGAATTATATACAGAAGGATGGAAAAACTGGTAGAAACCGACCTCGGGGAAGGTCAGTTTGGCTTCAGGAGAAATGTAGGAACACGGGAGGCAATACTCACTTTACGGCTTATCCTAGAAGATAGATTAAGAAAAGGCAAACCTACATATCTAGCTTTTGTAGATTTGGAGAAGGGTTTTGACAATGTTCATTGGAATAAACTCTTTCAAGTTCTGAAGCAAGCAGGAGTAAAATATAGGGAGCGTAAGGTTATTTACAACTTGTACAAAAACCAGACAGCGGTTGTCAGAGTTGAAGGGCATGAAAGGGATGCAGTGGTTGGGAAGGGAATAAGACAGGGTTGTAGCCTTTCTCCAATGTTATTCAATTTGTACATTGAGCAAGCTATAAAGGAAAGCAAGGTGAAATTTGGAGAAGGAATTTAAGTTCAGGGTGAAGAATTAAAAACATTGCGTTTTGCCGACGACATAGTAATTCTGTCTATACAGCAAAGGACCTGGAAGAGCAATTGAATGGAATGGACAGTGTGCGGACAGGTTGCATGTAAGATGAACATTAACAAGAGCAAAACTAGGATAATGGAGTGCAGTGTAAGAAAATCAGGTGATGCTGAAGGAATTAGGTTAGGTAACGAAGCAATAAAGGAGGTAGATGAGTTTTGTTACTTGGGCAGTAAAATAACAAATGATGGTCGCAGTACAGAGGATATAAAATGCAGAATGGCAATGGGTAGAAAAGCGTTCTTGAAAAAGAGAAATTTGTTAACATTGAATATTGATTTAAGTGTAAGGAAGTCCTTTCTGAAGGCATTTGTATGGAGTGATGGAGTGTCGCCTTGTATGGGAGTGAGACATGGACGATAAACAGTGCGGACAGGAAGAGGATTGAGGCTTTTGAAATGTGGTGCTACAGAAGAATTCTGAAGATTAGGTGGGTGGATTGCGTAACTAACGAGGAGGTACTGAACAGAATTGGGGAGAAAAGAAATTTCTGGCATACCTTGACTAAAGAAGGGATAGATTGGTAGGACACATTCTTAGACATCAAGGAATTGTGAATTTAGCGTTGGAGGGAAGTGTGTGGGGTAAAAATCGCAGAGGAAGACCAAGAGATGGATACAGTAAGCAGATTCAGACAGATGTAGGTTGCCGTTCTTATGTGGAGATGAAGAGGTTTGTTCAGGATAGGGTACTGTGGAGAGCTGCATTAAACCAATCTCCGGACTGAAGACCACAACAACAACAACAACAACAACAACAACAACATATTTTAATCTTTTCCTTTTAGCTACGAGTTACAGTCAGTTACCTGCCAGTGACTCAGAATACTGCATGCTTACAATTTTTTTTCCGAAGAGAATATATAGAAGTTAATAGAGATGGCATAATTTTGTTTATTATTTCTGTGTGTTTGCTATTACGCTGGGAGTTGAGATTAAAGATTTATATTAGAAATTTATCGTCTATATATCCTCCTAAAATTTCTAAAATATGTTATTAACGGAAAATACGTTTTTGCAGAAAGACACCTGACGACGGCAGTTTTGACGAAAGATGTATCTAGTGAAAAATTGACAAATAAATATATTACAGTGATCTGGTCCAACCAATTATAAATACGTCAATCTACGACATCTGTAACAGCGTGGAACCAAGATATAACAAGTAGTTGGTATAAATCTATCAATTGCTGTCTATACTACTACTTAGAATGCAAAGCACATGTAATATACACTGAAGGAGTGGAGACTGTCTCTCAGGGAAGAATCAAATTAAGTTTTTCCAGCTTTTCTGGATAGATATAGTTATTTAGTTTTGGTGAATTTGTGACTTCCGATATACAGTCTAGTTACGACAACCTTGTGTTCACTAGTCGCTGTATCCATTTTGATGCTCGTTATGAGCTCAGGATTATTTTTTCCTAAGAGGTCAATTCTGTTCTGGAAATTTTTTACTCTTCGAGTTGGAGCATGAACCAGTTGCTCGAAATAATTATCAGAGAATACGTCTGGCACAATTTCGGATGATTTTTCATGCATTTAAAGATGCATTTTAACGAACATATCGTGGGTTAATTGAAATCACCGCTTACTGCAGTGGCGGCGAGTCCTATGTGTTCGCTGCATCAGTGAACTCCCGGAAAAAACTTGTCGAGAAAATGAAGTAAATAAATAAGTAAATAGTGTTTTTAAACTGTCATTATTCGTTTCGTACTTCTATCGGATCATTTTATATGCACATTCAAAGTATTTTCATCGGATGAGAAACGTTGCGGAGACAATACGTATACTAGTCGTAGTGCGGCCGCTTAATACACGCGGCAGTGGCAGCAGCGTTGCAATGCGCTTGCGCGGCTGATGTTTACATTCTCTTCTGAACCCCCTGGAGGCAGCATATGGGCGCTACCACGGCAGGGAGGGCCAGGGGAAATGCCGTTTTTAACATTGGCGTTGGAGCCGGAAGAGACATCAGCTCCTGGCTACTGGAACTCTAGCGGTTACGCACGAATGGTCCCGAAGCAAAGGCAGTGGAGCTACTGCGTACCTCGCCTTGCGCATGCGCAAATCCTCCATTAAGGCAACATTCGCCATTCATATTTGTTTTTGGCGCATTGAAGATTCATGAAAAACACGTCATATTTAGTAAAATATCTTATAACACTAATTTAAAGACGCATCAACTATAAAAGCCTTCAGAAGATCCCATCATGGATAATAAGGAAGTCACTAGTCTCCACCTAACAAAACTAGCCGCATGGTTAGGGACATGACTCTGCACTATAGAAGGTAGTGGATTCGGGACCGACTGCAAGCAATTTTTTTTAAAACCCAATCTTTTTGACAGATACGGAAACAACACTGACATATGTATTGTTATTTGCCACATATACTTTGTACGTTTTTACGAATGTGTCGCTATTTTGGGGGTTAATGACATTTATACTCGTCGTTGTAACAAATATTTAACTGTTTAACAAGATGTGGGGAAGACCCGAACATGCGTAAGGTTAGGAGGGGTTATTGTTTACAGTGTCACTTGACCCGAGGGCAGCTTGTCTCTTCATCGTAAAAGATTCATTTTGTGACAGTCACGTAATAGTGTAATCAGTTATTTATTATATTTTAGTGCTTATGAGCATATTCATATGATCTTGTTGTTTATTATCAAAGAAAAATGAACAACGTTCAATATCGTTTAGAAACAAATTACTCAGCTTTAACCTTGGAAGAGAAACTCTCTCTTTGGCGGACGCGGCGGCGGAGTAGCCGAGCGGTCTAAAGCACCTCACTGCGGAGCGCGCGGTTGCTCGCCGTGGAGGTTCGAGTCCTTCCTGGGGCATGGGTGTGTGTGTTTGTCCGTAGGTTAGTTTACCGAGGTTTAAGTAGTTTGTAAGCTACGGACTGATGACCACGCAGTTTGGTCCGATAGATTTACAGACATTTGAACTTTTTTTTTTTTTGGCGGACGCGGGGCGGCCCCACAATCAACTGAATGCAGTGAACTGCCAGTCATCTGAAGCATCAGCTGTCACTGGCTTACTGTATTTGTGTGAGTTGGGTGCATGTTTGAAGTTAGACTCAAGTTTCCTTTGATCTCCTCTGCAGTTGCGTCGCCTGAGTCTGGAGGCTGTGACCTTACACCGTATATTTTCTCTTTTATTAAATTAAGACTTTTCTATTTTATTTAATTTTCCGTGTGGGCAACCGTCAGCCGCCCGTATCAGCTTTCATAAGGCACGTGTGTGCACGGCTGGGCTCGTCCGTTGCGGTTACAAGCTGGCTGTGGGTATGCTGTCGCTTCCTGGTCAGCGTACAGAGAGCGGGGCATCGCTGATTTCTAAGGCGGGATCTGCTACAGTTTCTTATGCAAGTGTTTATTTTTTAACATACTCATTAATAACTTCAACATTACCGATGAGTATATTCCATGAGTGCAGTAATTATAGCACACTTCATGATTAACGGGAAGCCACGTTAATAGAAATTAAGAAATAGATGTAACAGGATCTTCTGAATGGTCAATACAAATCAGCCAATAGCGTGTTAGCTACAGAAGTCAAACGCCAAGTTGAATGACGTCGTTGTATTCTTTCTCTTTTAAAGTTGCTGTGATTTCACCTTTTATAAATAAGCCGCTCTTTAATATGCAAATGAATAGCAAATGAGAGAATCTTGATTACAATTATAATTGAAATATCACCTGGCCCGCAATCATTATTTTTAAGGGTCGCCACAACTTTTTTTATTATTAAAAAAAGGTAGAAAAAACTATTGAGAATATGAAACTGAGAATTTACTGTGCCTAAACGAAAGTAGTGGCGACCCGTAGTCTAATCTAATTTTTTTATTTTGTGAAAGTACGTGTTTCCATACACTGTTGTTGGAAACACACAAATCCCCTGACCTACCTAACAAAAAAGAGATAACCCCTCCAAAATATGTGAAAGGTGGTTGAAATCAGGTACACGATGTTCATAAATAGTCACTGTATTTAACAAAAATTATGTGACAAGTTATCAAAAACATGACCTGCGTGAAAAAGTGTCAATTCCTTTAAAGAAAAAAATCATACAAAAACAATGACTTGAAATAGCACAAACAAAAATTATCTAATGATCGGAATGCTTTTTACAGAATAAAGGACAAAATCTTAACACCAAAAGAAAAAGGACAAGTTCGACTGGCTATAGTCATAAATTTGGCGCGTTAACCTATGAAAAAAAGATTTTTTTCTAAAGCCAGTCGAAGGTTAAGTACTGAAACAGACAAGCTCGATTAAAATCGACTATCAACCACCATTCAATAATCTTCTCGCCTAATTGATGCGTTGGTGCTACCTTACCATATATGGTAGAACAGCGTAGGCAAAGTCGAAGGGCCAGTGGTGGTAGTGCTGACTGATGGATGCGATCGCAGATGGAAAAACATCAACGCGATCGGCGCGGCAATTACAAAAGTATTCGAAATATGGGAGAAATACAGCAATTTTCCTAAGCTGATGAATGCTGATTTTCGAGAAACAGTAAATTATTCTGATTACGAGTGAGCTTCTTCAGAACAACACCCACTTCAGAATATTTACTAGTTTCTAAGTATATTACTGTGAAAGCAAACAGCAATCACACAGATGATTTCCGACACTGTGCAATGGGCACACAAAATATTATAAGTCCACCGAAGGTTGCCTCTTGGCGAACCAACTGGACACAAATCGAGAGGTCCGAACACTTCGGAGTCCTCCACCCGAATCGCTATATTGAGAGGTCCAAACACTTCGGAGTCCTCCACGCAACTACCTTATCTCTCCAAAAAACACCCTTCCAAAATTCTGGCTCACAGACTCCTCCCACATGTGACTTGAAGCCAGTAGGAGAGAAGACCTGATGGTCTAGCCAGTCATATCAAATTGCTATTGTTTAAGCTACTAGGCTCCTCCCACTTCAAACTTTCCACAGCATGAGCCACACGTAGGCCACAGTTCCAAGAAACAGCACGAATTTTTGTGTCTCTCAATAAGCATCTGCAGACAGCCAAATACTTTTATCACCTCATAGGCGCCAACCCCCGTCGCGAATGCACCTCCACTAAAAAAAAAAAAAAAAAAAAAAAAGAAAAACAACCCTCGGCACCCCACGTCTCACAGATGTGGCGTCAACAAAATCGTAAAGTTAGGCTCCAGACTGTCGAGAACAGTGTTATAATCGCCAGCAGTTTTCAGGTACGCCGTGGAAAGTTCCTGCTTTACGATCCAGGACAATGTCTTCCTCCGGGACGCCGACAGGCCGTGAGGGTCTGCGCAGAGTTTACAATGCTGCAGGCACCAGAGAAGCAGCCCCCCCTAAACCACTGTCCTACGCTCCCCTCTTAGTTCCGCAAGATGCTAGCAGGTGTCAGGCGGTTCCCTGGCTTAGTACCGGTAGACCACACTAGAGGCACTACTGAGGGTGTCTCTCGCACGTCAGAGGGTAGCGTGGAGGGGAGGCTGAGGGGAGAGCTCGTGCCGCCTGCCATGAGGCCATGGCTATGTCCCGCTTGCTGGCGTTTGAGGGGAGGTGGTGGTGGGGACAGCCGCTACCTGCCGCCTGCTCTGGCCAGTTTAAAGGGCTGCTTCTGACCGCAGCGCCATCATGGGACATCTTACGGAACTGCTTCAGCACCCCCCGCCCCGCACCCCTGAGCGTGGGACCGGGCCCTTTACGGAGGTTTCCCGTCTGTATATATTTGTCTGTGCTGCAGGTCTGGCTTTCTCCCTCCATAGGCTATCAAGGCGTGCACTGCCCACCAGGGGTGTCAGCGGATTTTCGCTTTAGATGTCGACTTCCAGGAACGTCCATGCGAGGCCAGGGCTGCTTCTGCCCTCCCCCACCCCCGCAACAGGGCGGCATCCTGCCCCGCTTTTTCGCTGGTGGTGGCGAGCGCCTAGCAGCAAGTTCCCAGGTGGCTTATTCCCAATGAACCTAAAACATGCAATGACCATTTCTATCATCTAGCATTAAAAAAATTTGGAAGAATTAGAATATGCTACCTCTCAAAGTAATAATCATGAGTTGACCACCAGTCGCAGGAGGGCCTCAATGGAGGTAACACATATTGAGGTGTAGCTTGCAAATCTATAAAAGGAAGCGAAAGTATTTTATTTAATTATTTTGTGATGATAAATTGGAGATATTAATGCTACAAGTTTTCAAAAGTGTGGTGTAAGCAAGATTTCCGTGAATTTTGATAATTTGTGCACGCTTAAGTTTTCCTACACTTTAAAACATCGCGACTGGGAAAGGTTTCGTAACAAAGGCTGATATTATTTTGCAGTCATACAAAGGTGCTCAACAAAGTTGATTGATCGATACATCTGACTTCATACTTTACTGGCGTTCGCATATAATAAACCGAACGTGACTTAGTAAAAACTACCATCATTTCAAGTAGTCAGGACCAACGCTCTATTAAAGCCATTTTTCTCAGCAACACATACTCAATCCGCATATCGTTAGAGTCCACGACCTAAGTAGAGGACCATGTAATGGGACATTTCAAACTACATTGAGGTAAGCAATCTTGATTTGCATATTAAGTGATTGTGTGGGACAGGGCACACGCCACAGAGGTGAAAATAATTTGTAACTGTTGTTAATCAGTGTGTGTCCACAAATGTTCAAATATTTGTAAATCTATCTAAAACTTAAGCGTGCAAACTGCGTGGTCATCAGTCCGTAGCTTACAAACTATTTAAACCTAGGTAAACTAACCTATGGACGACACACACACCCATGCCCCAGGGAGGACTCGAACCTCTACGGCGAGCAACCACGCGCTCCGCAGCGAGACGCTTTAGACCGCTCGGCTACTCCACCGCGGCTGTGTGTCCACAATACGGCATTACGCGGTTATTATTTAGGTCCTATACATCACAGGTATAGGCAGCAGCCCTGACGAACTAAAATTTTCAATTGGCAACTTGACGTGGGGACTCTATAATTAATTGCCATATTCACTAACCCACAGCAAGTTAGCAGCCCGAATGCTGTATATGGCATCTCTATGCTGGAGAAACGGCGGGTTTCGTGAGTGTTGCTTGAAGCGCGCACAACGGTCGGGGGTTCGAATCCCCCGTCGGGCATGTGCATTTTTGCCGTCCTTAGTATTAGCTAGTTCATAGATAGTTTGTAAGTTTAGGGACTGATGACCCCGTAGTTAAGTCCCATAAGCTCTACAAACATTTGAACATTTTTGATTAAAACGCTGACGGGCATATATACTGCATGAACTGTGAGAAGGCCGCGGCGGAGCGGCCGAGCGCATTGAAGCGCTAAGCTACGATGCGCGAGGCCGTTCCCCGTCGGGGGTTCGAATTTCCCCCTCGGGCATGGATGTTTATGTCGTCTTTAGTATAAGGTAGTTCATAAGTAGTTTGTAAGTTTATGGACTGATGACCCCGCAGTTAAGTCCCATAAGCTTAACAAACATTTGAACTGTGAGAAGACGACATTTTTCAGTGTATAGAGATTATGAACAGTACAAACGTGTCGTAACTTTGTGAACTGTGAGCAGCGTTACAACTGTGGACACCAAAGGACATTAATTGTTTCGCGTAAACGCGGTTATTGAAGTGCAGAATTATGTGTTACGGACAGAATTTTTGTTGTGCTGAGCAGAACTGTAACTTTGCGGACTGTGAAGCATGCACGAACAGTGTAAGATTGTGGATTATCGTCGACAAATGACTGTTGTGAGCTGTGGCCGTGGATTATCGGCATAAACGAAATCAAATGTTTTATCAATAATGAAAGGAGCAGCATTAGCCGTAAAACTTTTGCTTTATTTAGGCAAATCGATTTCGGTTTTCCAAGAAACCATCTTCAGTGCTGTCAGCTGGCCCAAAAAGAAATATACAAAATCAATAGACTAATACCAAATTACAAACTCTCCAATAGGTAAAAGGATTATGAGTAATTAATATATACCAAGTTCAAAAGAGCATATTTGAGAAATGTACAATTACATTTACGTCTAACATATCCATAGACAACATAGCTAGATACATGTGATACTATCAGGCGTCATACGAAGTCAAACTGAGCCAGCTGCTTAACCCTTAACCCGAAACATCGGTCTCTCAGACCCCTCGTATATTTTAAAGGTCGAGTGTGGCAGCACTGCAAAAAAGCGCGCCCCCCCCCCTTCCCAGTACCTTCGTCGTAATACTTGCCGCGTGTAAAACAGCCAACAATAAGTTTTGCTTCGTCACTGAAGAGATACAGAGTATTGTTTCGAGGAGCGCGCCAAGTTGTGTGCCTGAGGTACCGCATGTTTCGTATTGCGTACAAGAATTTGGTGGGTCCAATAGACCGCATCTTTCTAATTATGCCATAGTCTGATTTCAGTGGTTGTTATTTTGTAACATTTTCTTCTATGTGTGAATATTTGTTATATTTCAGGTATAATATGGATCGACTTTCTAAGAAGAGTAACATATCTGCAGCTAATCCAGATTTGGAAGCTTGGGTGCAAGCGCAATTACGGGATTTAGATGAAGAGGGAAATGTGAACGATGATGACACATTTGATGATTCTGATGATGATCCAGATTTCGTGATAGGTGATGGCCACCATGAAACAGAGAGTGATACTAGTGAAGAAAATGTTTTATTGGAAGAAGAGCCTGGAGTGGTCTGTACTACAGATAATACCTCACAGGAAACATAGTTCTTTTATGGTAAAAATAATTTCAAGTGAGAACGTTCAGAGCCTGTTAAGACAAGAACACCCGTGCACAACACGGAAAGGAGGAATGCCTGGACTAACAGCCAAAAGTCCAAGTTTGGGACAAAGTCCTACTAAATGTTAAATATGGAAGAATTTATTTGACGATGACATGACAGATGAAATAGTTTTACATACAAACGTAAAACTGAATACTATAAGGGCGAAGTTGCAGACAACAACTAATCCATCCAATTACAGAAATACTGACGACACTGAGATCAAAGCTTTCATAGGTCTTCTAATGATGACATCAGTATTCAAATCGTCTCATGAAGATATGTTTTCTCTTTTCGAAAAAGACCAGACCGGACGTCCTATATTTGTGGTGACAATGTCGGCAAAGCGCTTTGAAATACTTCTAAGCAGCCTGAGATTTGACGATGTGACTACCAGGGAGGAAAGAAAGAAGTCAGATCGCACTTACTTGTGATATTTCATGTTTATTTTATATAATGTAAACAACAAAGTGTTAATATCGACTAGAAAGTATTAAATTTACTTAGAATATGAATTAACTGACTCTTTACTTAATTTATGTGAACTAATGTGGAGGTCGGTGACATAACATTAGGTGGTCTGAGAGACCGCATGTTTCTAGTTACGCACATTTCAGAGATGTTTCGGGTTAAGGGTTAAATTTGTCCACAGGTGGGCTCTGTGTGGACGTCGTTAGCGCCCTCTTTATTTCCTCAAAAGTTTACATTGTTTATATGTATATAAAAAAGAAAAGTTACAAGATGAATAAATTGACATAAATAATTAAATGAAACATGTTGGCTCTATCAAATGATAGAGCTCTATGAAACATGTTGGCTCTATCATTTTATAGAGCCAACATGTTTAATTTAATTATTTATGTCAATTTATTCATATTGTAACTTTTCTTTTTTATATACATATAAACAATGTAAACTTTTGAGGCAATAAAGAGGGCGCTAACGACGTCCACACAGAGCCCACCTGTGGACAAATTTTAGCAGCTGGCTCAGTTTGACTTCGTATGACGCCTGATAGTATCACATGTATCTAGCTATGTTGTCTATGGATATGTTAGACGTAAATGTAATTGTACATTTCTCAAATACGCTGTTTTGAACTTGGTATGTATTAATTACTCATAATCCTTGTACATATTGGAGAGTTTGTAATTTGGTATTAGTCTATTGATTTTGTATATTTCCTTTTGGGCCAGCTGACAGCACTGAAGATGGTTTGTTGGAAAACCGAAATCGATTTGCCTAAATAAGGCAAAAGATTTTACGGCTAATGCTGCTCCTTTCATTATTGATAAAAGTGATTTTGTGGCCGTTGAGCACACCCCTCCATATAATGGAATCCAATTTAAAGAAATCAAATGTTCAAATGTTTGTATAGCTTATGGGACTTAACTACGGGGTTATCAGTCCCTAAACTTACAAACTACTTATGAACTAATTAATACTAAGGTCGGCACAAATACCCATGCCCGAGGAGGTTCGAACCCCCGACCGAAGCGGCCGTGCAGACCGTGACTGGAACGCCTCAGTCCCCTCGGCGGCATAAACGAAGACTGAACAGCAGACAGCATTGCCACGAACAAGGGGGACGATGCGCTGCCTGGATCGGCGGATGGAAGCAGCATTGGTAACAGATAGCAGCTGCGTCTGGAGTGGGTGACAGCGTCTGAGGAGGCGTCGTGACGCACGGTGTCTAGCGTAGCGGCCTGGTATCTAGGGCGGCGCGTCAGCCGGCAGTACCGACCTCACCCAGTGCGGGGGCGGCTCCTTGGAGGCTTCCACGTTGCGTTGCGACGGCGTCCAGACGACGGCAGACGTCGTGATAAATAAAATGAGTTGGACTTTCTGAACTGTTGTAACAGTAGTAACATTAGTTAATAGTATTGTATAAATCATTAATAATTAACTTTCATAATGGAGAGTAATAATAATAATGAAGTGAACGCTTCCGTTGCTAAGGATGGCAATTGACAGTGATAATAATGAACTGATAAACGGAATTGTCACTCATAACAGAACAGTAATTCAAGCTGAAGTCACACATGCTGATGACAGCGATGGCGAGGGAATTGGTAATGATAATTTAATCCCACTGAGAGAATCACACAATGTAGATTACGGTGAGACTGATGAGGTAGATACAGGAGATTAATGCTTACGTAGATAATGATTCTGACTGGGTGACGAAAATTCAAGTCAGGATAGTGAGGTCAGTTTGGCTACTCCAACAAATTGTGATATTAAGGACATACTACTCGTACTGAGGGAATTGGGAAAGGATAAGCATAGGAATCTAAGCAATTTAAAAATGATTTGTCAGGGAAAGTCAATAAAATAAATTCTAAAATTGTCTAAAATAATGCTAAAATTGATAAAAGTAGTACGACGAAGTTACTACGTTCATTACCTATCTGACGTAATAGTGAGAGTGGTAACATTTCAGGTATGTCATTTCTTTTAATAAATGTGAGCTTACAAGCCTTTAGGACAGTCTTATCTGTGATAAGGTGTTCTGTGATATTCGTAGTATCGTGGTATTACATTACATCTTGATTTATTGTGATACAGAGCAATGTTTTCTAGTGGTGACTTGTTGGAACCAGTTTCAATAGTCAAACGAGTGTATAGAGCAGCGATTAGAGGACCTGCTAGACAGCTGCGTTATGAGGGTTGCATGCGAACAGCAGAAATGTTCTTCAGGTCGTTCGGATACTTTTCAGTACAGCGGTACAGTGACCACACATTTGCATTGTGACAGAACTGGCCTAGCGGACTGAGGCGCCATGCTTCAGTACGCGAGGCCGCTCCCCATTGGGGATTCGAATCCCCCCTCGGGCATGGATGTTGGTGCTGTCTTTAGTATAATGTAATTTATAAGTGGTTTGTAAATTTAGGGACTGATGACCCCGCAGTTAAGTCCCATAAGCTTGACAAACGTTTGAACATTTGAATTGTGGCCACATGGGCGTGATAAACTCCAAGAATTTCTTCATTATTTAAATTTTGTTAAAATTAGTATTTAGTTTACTATGGAAATTGAGGAAGATGGCTGTTTGCCCTTCTTAGATGTACTAGTTTGAAGAAGGGAGGATGGCTCTCTCGGTCTTTTGGGCTATAGGTAAGAAATGCCTACAGACCTGTATCTTCAGACAGATAGTTGTTATTACCCTGCTCAAACAAACGGTGTATTAGAACATTAATACATAGGACACATATCTAATGCAGAGAACTTACCTTGGGAGTTGCACATCCACAACTCGTTTTCAAAGAAAATGGTTATTCTGTACATCAGATTCGTAAAGAACTGGAGAAGTGCCGCAAGCCAAAACAGTAGCATTGGTAGGCTCGATCAAAGATGATCTTGGACTGAGTAAGGTGGGTGTTTATAGAATTAATTGTGAACGCGGCTCGACATACATAGGACAAACTAGAAAAACTACACGAACAGTGGTAGATCGTTGTGCTGAACATGGGACACACACGCTTTCTGCAACCGGATAAATGTGCCTATTCTGAGCATTTTTTGTCAACCGGACGTAAGATGGACTACACAAGTAGAAAGATTTTAGCTCGGACTTCACCTTTTTGGCAGTCTGTAAAACGTGAATCAGTGGAAATTAAATTGGCTGAAGAACTTTATTAATAGAGACAGTGGCTTTCAGCTAACTATAACTTACGAACCAGTAATTACCGTTTTAACAATTCAAAGATCACATCGTGTACAGTATAATACAGATGAAACAGCAGATTAAGCTTGTGGTCCGCCAGAAAGCAATGTCCCGTCTTAACTTCCTGAAACTCCTATCTGGCAGGTCGTGGGGCCTGAACCCATCCACTATCATATATACCTAGAGATCCATCATGGCTCTCGTCCTGTGTAGCTTCCATCCCACCTGGGTGTCCGCTCCCCCTACCTGTTACAGGATCCTTCAAATCCTCGAACGCTACACCATCCGCCTCGCCTACTGCATCCGCCTGCCCTCCCCCATGCAGATCTTGTACGACCTCATCCCGTTCCCCCACCTCCTACAGTATCTCGAACATATCCAGCTCCTGTACATTACCCGCAAGATAGATTCCCGCAACCCTCTGGTATATCCCATCCTTACCAGTACTGGGCCTCTGACACGCCTTCACCACTGTATCCCCGCAACCCCCTTGTATACCCCATCATACCAATGCAGGGCCTCTGACATGCCTTCACCACTGTATCCCTGCAAGCCCCTGGTATACTCCATCATACCAATGCTGTGCATCTGACACGTGTCTACCACTGAATCCCTCCTTCACTTCCCCGTCACACGTTCCACGTCCTTTCCCAGGGTAACTTCCAGCACCTCCCCCTCCCAGATCACGCACCTCCTCCCCCCCACGAGACGTGACATCTATCCTTCCCATCAACCTTGATCCTCTCCCCGTGGCGTTAACTCCCCCTTTCCCCCTCCCCTCCCATTCCATCCCACCGCTTGTTTGTCCCCCTCCCCACCCTCTCCTCTGGGATCCCTACACTCCCTCCCCTCGTACCTCCCCTCCCTTCCCCTCCTCCCACACTTCCGCCTGCTATCCCTCCCCTCCCCTTTGGGGTCCTCAGTGTTGTCAGTTTTAAACAGTGCATCGTTTAGTGTTCCGTGTATCAATGTGCAATTTTACAGTGCGTCTACCACCATCCAGCGCCCGATGTTTTAACAGTGTCTCCAGTGTTTCTTCATTAGTCCAGAGTTGTGTTTTTTGTGTGCTTTTTGAAGCCGCAGGAGAATAGCCGTGCGCACTGAGGCGCCCTGCTGCGGTGCGCGCGGCCGTACGCTGTCGTGGTTTCGAGTTCCCCCATAGGGCATGGGTGTTTGTGTTGTCCTTAGTGTAAGTTACTTTAAGTTAGTGTAAGTAGTTTGTAAAAACTAAACAATTGCCAGATAAAAACTTTTCGTAACAAAGAATTGTAAATTAAAAATAAAAGTAGAACATTAGGACCTATGTAGAAATAGGTATCGGGTTATTGTATTAATTAAAGAACAAAGGTATTTAAAAATAGTAGTTTGTAAGTCTAGGGACTCATGAACCACGTTGTTAAGTCCCTTAGGTTTAAAACATATGAATTTTTTGTACTTTTTAAACGTCACCATAGTCCTACGATTTTTATAAGACTACGTGTTTTATCGTCTTGCTCTGTATTTATCTCACCAACAAATTCTCAGTCACAATGTTTTTTATAAATACTTAATGTTTTTACGTCATTTCACTGTTTTAAATATTAATGTCCATTTTTGCACAATCTCTTGGCTGAGGAGCGGCGTAAGAGGCTGCTGGCAGCGTGTCGGTGTATTGTATATACATTGGTTTAAAAGTAACAATAAAAAAAAGCGGCTATCGCTAGATGGGCAAGGTTTTATTGGCCGAAATATCACGCGGAGTAAGCAGTGACATCCGACTGTACGCCGGACATTATTTTAATCAATAATAATATTGCTTGAACAGAAATATGTTTTATTGCTGTTGTTGTTGTGAGGAGTAATATTCACTGAATGATTTTCGAAGGATTTAAGTGGAAGACTACTAACAGCAGCTTAGAGCGGTCTGAAGTTATTTCCGTTCTATTTAGAGACTAGCGCATTCCTGAGAGAGTTTCTCAAGCGTGAGATACACTGGTTTGCCGCAGGTATCGGCCGCTGACTCTCAGCCGTTGTGCCGCGCGGGAGTAGACGCGTGGTCTAATGCTTCATGCTACACTGGGCCGCCCCCCTGCCAGGGGTTCGATCCTCCCTCTGGCATGGGTATGTGTATTTTCCTTAGTGTGGGTTAGTTTAAGTAGTTGCAGTTTACTCCAATAGGTTTAAAAACATTTCAACAACAGCGGTTGTATGCCGACTCGCCTGTGGCTAGTGACTGGATTATCGCCAAGAGCTCACGCTCATCCTACTGGCCATGCTACATCTCTCTGAGTTTAAATGTTTTTGAGGGAGAAAGCTTAAACATATAGCAGTGTTCATCGATAGGGCGGTAAGAAGGAAATAGCATTACTGATGAATTTGTTTATGTCTCGTCTATTTGTTCATGTAATTTTATACACAATAGGACGCCTCATTGAGGTACGTTGTATTGCGTTACATAAATTGAGTGTACTGACATGAAGTATATGTAGTCAAGCCAGAGACGATTTCCAATAAACTAAACGATTTTTCGTAAATTGTTAACGCAAACAAAGTTGCCTCCAGGATGTTTGTTGTTATTGATAATTGCTTAAACATTTTTTCTTGAATGTTTGTAAACGATACTTACATACAGTATGGTAATCACGACTACATCCTAACTCGACTGGCTCTTGGAGCAGACTGAGTGGGTTTTCTGTCTAATTCATGGTGGTGGAAGGGAAGGGAGCGGAAGTTCAAATGTTTGTAAATCTATTGGACCAAACTGCGTGGTCATCAGTCCGTAGCTTACAAACGTCTTAAACCTAGGTAAACTAACCTAAGGACAAACACACACACCCATGCCCCAGGGAGGACTCGAACGGCGAGCAACCGCGCGCTCCGCAGCGAGACGCTTAGACCGCTCGGCTACTCCACCGCGGAAAGGGAGCGGAGGGGTGGGGGTTGTTGTGCTGATATGTAGTGGCAAAAATTATAAATTTTTCCTTCCAAAAATTTTGGGCCATTGCCTACAGCATTCAAGTAACACAGTTAATTCAAATTTCCTGGTAGACAATCTTGGATGACGTTATATGGGAAGGAGGAGGAGGGGGGCATGTTCCTAGGGTTTTCCTGGCGGCCATTTCATTCTGTAGACGGAAGCGACGCCATGTTAGATGATATAGCGATGTTGCCTCATCTTCGATTATGTCATGGGGGTAGGAAGAGGACATTTGGCAACACAGTACTGCTCCTAAACCCACCATTACACCAATACTCAAGTAGACTCGCCCTCGCCTCGGGGAAAGTGGCAGGTTTTAATGCGTTCGGATTGTTCGAGGCGGTAGGCTAATTAACAGGTTGGCTATGTAGCCTGCTCGAGGCGGAATGCAAATATGGAGGCTGGTAATCTAGCCTCAAACAGTGGCCATTCCTTCAGTCCAAGAAGGCACAAGGGGGTGGCAGGTTTGTTAGTTGCTGGGAGTTAAAATGTTAGGTGTGTCATGGATCCTCATAGGAAGCTACATTTCAGGCCGGGAGAGACCTGCGAAGTGTACTCAGTGTTTGGCCTCTTATGAGATGTGGAAGCGGCCTTGACTGCGGAATTCGAGCGTTAGGGGTTGTGGCACACGGCGGTAACTATAACGCCTGTAGCTTGCTTTCTGAGAACATCCTTAGCTCATGTTGGCGTTTGGGGAATTGGTGAAGATTGGTGGCCTCACAAGTAGGGTGCAAGCAGAGTTCACAGTTCCCTGCTGGAAGTCGCTGATATCAAGATCAGCTTTATGCTGGATGATCGAACTTCTTTGTTGTACGCCGAGCCATGTAAGGACAAGCATAGTCATGTAGCACAACACCTGCAGTAAGCATTCCACGCTTCTTGTTGTGAATGGCTTGTTACAGTTCCCGCATTGTTTCACAGTTAAGACTACGCGCTAGTTGAATTTATAGGCGGCACACTTCTATGACATGGGAATATAAGTTGAACCCACAAAATGACAAGCATTTCAATTATTTTGGTGACTATGTCGAAAATAGCTCAAAAATTGCTGTAGCTGGTGCCATTCAAGTTTTTCATATATTTTTAAATTTTTTTATGAGGAAACTTTTTGGATGCACCTTGTAGTTGTGGTCCAAGTTACATCCAACTATGTTACTAGACTTTGGCACACAGTGAAAAATTTCTTTTGTCATTTGATTTTGAACATAAGTTTATTGAATAATAAAAGTTTCCGCTTGGTGGTTATGCTATAGCAGATAGTTAAACATGTACACTTGACAACAAAAGAAGTGGATAACTGGTGAATTCAATCAACATAACGTAGCTGTGCTGCAGGTCCTCTAACCACCAAACCCAGTGGAGTACAGTCGTTCAACTATACACAGGGGTACCATAAGAAGCAGTAGAAGCCATTGCTCCTTATGGCAGTCAGTCCACATATTCAATACCGTCATACAACAAATATTAGAATACAAGTTATTAGAGACAAGACAGCAACGTAAATTCAATTTCACAAAATGTTCAAATGTTCGTACAGCTTATGGGACTTAACTACGGGGTCATCAGTCCCTAAACTTTCAAAGCCGGCCGCGGTGGCCGAGGAGACTGAGGCGCTCCAGTCACGGTCTACACGGCTACTACGGTCGGGGGTTCGAATCCCCCCTCGGGCATGGATATTTGTGCCGTCCTAGTTCGTAAGTAGTTCATAAGTAGTTTGTAGGTTTAGGGACTGATGACCCCGTAGTTAAGTCCCATAGACTATACAAACATTTGAACATTTTTTGAAACTTTCAAACTACTTATGAACTAGCTAACACGAAGGACGGCACAAATATCCATGCCCGAGGGGGGATTCGAACCCCCGACCGTAGTGGCCGTGCAGACCGTGACTGGAGCGCCTCAGTCCCCTCGGCGACCGCGGCCGGCTCAATTTCACATGTTCAGATGTTTGTAAATCTATCGGACCAAACTGCGTGGTCATCAGTCCGTAACTAACAATCTACTTACACTAGGGTAAACTAATCTAAGGACACCACACACACACACACACACACACACACACACACACACACACACACACCTGCCCCAGGGAGGACTCGAACCTCCGACGGCGAGCAACAGTACGCTCCGCAGGGAGGCGCCTTAGACCGCTCAGCTACTTCACCGCGGCAAATTCAATTTCATTACAAAGTGACCTTATAAAACGTATTCAGTGACATGATGAGTTTTTGTTCGTGCTCTGAATGCACTGTTAACCAAAAAAGCTTGCGTTTCTGTTCGAGACCTGATTGGGCATAAAGACACGTGAAACATTGACGTTTTCATTAGTATCGGTTTACAAGGCCAATGTCCGAACCCACAGATGTATAGTAAACTTGATCATTGTATCAGGAAATGCATGAAGTTCAAATTGTTGCTGAGAGGTAACCACGAAAGGTATATAATACAGTGCAACTCACAAGTGTCAAACATCATAAAATTGTGGAATAGAACGCAGAACCTATATGAATCATTAACTAAGCACAATCACGTGTCAGATATTAAATAAATTCACAAATAGGTTATATTTCTACATCTACATACATACTCCGCAATCCACCTTAAGGTGCGTGGCGGAGGGTACACTGTACCAGTACTAGGCATTTCCTTTCCTGTTCCACTCCCAAATAGAACGAGGAAAAAAAAAAGAATGTGTATATACCTCCCCTAATCTCTTGTCTTTGTGATCACTACCCGAAATATAAGTAAGTGGCAGCAAGATAGTACTACACTCGGCTTTAAATTCCGCCCCTCTAAATTTCAACAAAAATTTACGAAAAGAACGTCGTCTTTCCTCAAACAATCCCCTATTGAGTTGCCGGAGCATTTCCGTGACACTCGCGCACTGGACGAACCTACCATTAACAATTATAGCTGCTCGCCTCTGAACTGCTTTTATGTCTTCCTTTAAACTGATCTGCTGCGGGTCCCAAACACTCGAGCAATACTCAAGACGTGGTCGTACAAGCATTTTATACGCGGTCTCCTTTACAGATGAAGAACATCTTCCCAAAATTCTCCCAATAAATCGAAGTCGGCTGTCTGCCTTACTCACAACTGTCCTTACATGTTCGTTGCATTTCATAACGCCCTGCAATGCTACGCCTAGATATTTGAACGACGCGACAGCATCAAGAAGCTCACTACTAATGCTGTATTCGAACATTATGGGATTGTTTTTCCTACTCATGCTCATCACCTTACATTTTTCTACATCGAGAGCTAGCCATTCTTCACACCATCTAGAAATTTTGTCTAAGTCATCCTGTATGCTATTACAGTCAGTTAAAGACGACACCCTCCCATACACCACAGCATCATCAGCAAACAGCCGCAAATTACAACTTGCTCTGTCCATCAGATCATTTATATAGATAGAAAATAATAGCGGTCCTACCACACTCCCCTGGGGCACGCCAGACGATACACTCGTCTCTGATGAACACTCGCCGTCGAGAACAACGTACTGCGTTCTATTACTTAGGAAGTCTTCCAGCCAGTCACAAATCTGTGAACCTATTCCATAAGCTCGTATCTTCGTTAGCAGTCTGCAGTGTGGCACAGCATCGAACGCCTTTTTGAAGGCGAGAAAAACACAATCCGCCTGTTGCCCTTCATCCATGGCTCGCAAGATGCCATGTGAGAAAAGGGAAAGCTGAGTTTCACATGAACGATGTTTCCTAAACCCGTGCTGATTCATAGAAAATAGCTTTTCCGTTTCAAGGAAATTTACTATATTCGAACTGAGAATATGCTCCAAAACTGTACAGGAAACTGTGTGGTTCGGTTCTCTTTCGTTTCTTATAAACGGGAGTCACCTGCGCTTTTTTCCAATAACTAGGAATTTTGCGCTGAATTAAAGATTCGCGATAAATTTAAGCTAAGTAGGGGGCCAATGCCGCAGAATACTCTTTGTAAAACCGATCTGGTATTCCATCCAGACCAGCAGACTTTTCGTCTTTAGCTCTCTCAGCTGCTTCTCTACACCGGAAATTCCTATTACTATGTCTTCCATTTCTGTAATAGTACGTTGATCAAATGATGATACATTTGTGCGGTCCTCCTGCGTGAAAGATTTCTTAAAGGTTAAATTTAGAACTTCAGCTTTCCGTTTGCTTTCCTCTGTTACTGCCCGGGAATGATCAACGAGTGACTGGACAGTGGGCTTTGACCCGAACATCTATTTTACGTAAGAAAAGAATTTTTTCGGGTTCTCGGAAAGATCTTTTGCTAAGGTCTGTCTGTGGTAATTATTGTATGCTTCGCGCATCGATCTTTTTATAGACGCACGAATCTGTGCTAACTTTTGCCTGTCATCATTTGCGTGTTCTATTTTGAATCGAGAGTGCAACAGTCTTTGCTTTCTCAGCAGCTTTCTAACATCATTATTATACCACGGTGGATCTTTTCCATCCTTAATCGTCTTTACTGGCACATATTTCTCTAACCCTTTATTTACAATGCACTTAAATTTAGTCCACAATTCCTCTACATCCATAGTCCCGGAATTAAAAGATGCCAATTCATTTTCTAAGTGCGATCCTAACATTTGCTTATCGGCTCTTCCCAACAATAAATGCTCCTAACCTTCTTGATTGGTTTATGAATTTTGGTCACCATCGACGCTATGGCGATATCATGATCACTAATTCGTGTCTCTACACAGACATCGTTAATAAGGTCAGGCCTGTTCGTAGCTATAAGGTCCACAATATTTCCATTGCGCGTGGGTTGCCGGTTTAACTGCTCAAGACAGTTTTTCGGAGAATGTGTCCAGAAGTAGCTCGCAAGACTACTTGTCTGTACCGCTTGAAATGTAACTAGAGAGGTTCCAATCTATACTCTTAAGGTTGAAGTCTCCCCGACTAATATTACATTCCCGGCTACCTACGCACTACCTGGTGTAGATTTTCTTTGAATGACTAAAACTGCTACAGCAGCACTAGGGGGTCGGTAAAAACACCCAACTATTAACTTTGAACTTGAAACGACGATACATTTGACTTCTTTCCCGGCAGGGACTCAAACCCGGCACTATTCGCTATAGTCGCAGACATCCCCCTCTCCACCTCCAGTAGCTCCAAGTAAAGAATTCAGGACTGTGGCGCGTTTCAAATCGACATTACACATGTCCATTCGCTACTGACTAGAACAAAGCTGGATTAGTTTTCGTTACTTCAAAATGCCAAATCCCTCCAGGTCTCTTCGAACGGCGCGATCCTAATTATTAGTGGACGAGAATGGGAGAGTTGTTACCTTGTCGTCTGAGGTTAACGGTGACGGTAGGCGCGGGGTTGGAGTTCCAGGCAGCACAAAGTTATTTATTGATATACACGCACAGAGATGAAATGTTTGCTGTTTTCTCATCATTAGCGGGACGTGCACATGTTAGGCTAGTAGTAGCGCAATAAATAACTTTGTGCTGCCTGGAACTCCAACCCCGCGCCTACCGTCACCGTTTACCTCAGACGACAAGGTAACATGGCCGAGGTGACTAAGGCGCTCCAGTCACGGTCAGCACGGCCACTTCGGTCGGGGGTTCGAATCCCCCCTCGGGCATGGATATTTGTGCCGTCCTAGTTCGTAAGTAGTTCATAAGTAGTTTGTAAGTTTAGGGACTGATGACCCCGTAGTTAAGTCCCATAAGCTGTACAAACATTTGAACATTTTGAACAAGGTAACAACTCTCCTATTCTCGTTCACTAATAATTAGGATCGCGCCGTTCTAAGAGACCTGGAGGGATTTGGCATTTTGAAGAATTAACGAAAACTAATCCAACTTTGTTCTAGTCAGTAGCGAATGGTCATGTGTAATGTTGATTTGAAACGCGCCACAGTCCTGAATTCTTTACTTGAAGCTACTGGAGGTGGGGAGGGGGATGTCTGCGACTGTTAAAAACTGTTACCCCAGCAGTAATCAAACCATATCAGCCATTACAAGCTAGCATCAGCCCGACCAACTACGGATTTTCAGATGTGATAGTATACTGTTTTTGTCAAAATGGAGTGCAGAACATATGGTACGAGAAGTAAAATAGTTCGCCGTATCTGTCTATTTCACAGCAATTTCTTGCCCTCATGGTCTGAGGCGCCTTGTCATGGAATTACGGCCGCTCCCGCCAGAGGTTCACCACCTTCCTCGGTTTGTGTGTGTGTGTGTGTGTGTGTGTGTGTGTGTGTGTGTCGTCCTTAGCGTAAATTAAAGTAGCATGTAAGACTAGGTAGGGATTGAATATCTCAGCTGTTTGATCCATTAGGACTACAACAAAAAAATTATATACAGTACGTAGAATTATGTAAAATTGCGTATGATAGTATACTACGTTTGAGAATGCTCCTTGGTGATTATGAATGGCATGTTGCTATATGCTTATTTAACTATGGTCTCAAGTTTGTACGAAGACTGTATGATATCTTATGGGACTTAGCTGCTAAGCTCATCAGTCCATAAGCTTACACACTACTTAAACTGTCTTAGTCTAAGGACAACGCACCCACCCATGCCCGAAGAAGGACTCTAACCACCGACGCTAGCAGCCGTCCGATCCACTAAATGATACCTTAGGCCGCGTAGCTACTAAATGGATAACGGATTCTAAAACGGAGAAATTTATACCTATTGTGAAAGTATATTATGTTGGGTTGAAAGCAGAGGCGGTCAATCACAATACTAGGGCTCTGTATTTCACAGAACGAAGAATGGATTATAGGTAAGGAGATGTGAAAGAACACGGTCTCATAGAGAGGACTCATAATAACGAAAGCATAAATTTGAAGAGAAAGTATGCTGTCAATGGAAACCAATAGATTTGATCATAGAGTTTCGAGGTAACTGACCAGGAGGTAACTGTGGTTATTATGTAATAGAGGCGTCAGGGAGTGTGTGTGTGTGTGTGTGTGTGTGTGTGTGTGTGTGTGTGTGAGAGAGAGAGAGAGAGAGAGAGAGAGAGAGAGAGAGAGAGAGAGAGAGAGAGAGAGAGAAATTAACAATGAATAAATGCAAGACAAATCGTTTGCATATTTTGTGAAGACAAAGGTTGTATTAATGGATGGAGGGGAGGAAAGAGACGTATTTGAAATAACAAAAATTAATTTGACAGCGTCCATCTAAATTGATTACTTTGTATGCGTGTAGGCTGGATATAAATGAAATAAAAATAGGGTATTGAGTTAAAGGAGAAGCACTGAATTAAAATTTGTGCCACGGGCGGTAATGGAACCCAGACCTCCATACTTTAATGCTTCTCCTTTCACTCAATGTGTCATATCTAGACGGAAACTTTCTATAGGTATATAAATTTATAATAAAAATAGGATAATGAAGGAACTGTATATTAAAAAAAATTCAAGTACATCTTCAATATCATTTTAAAATTTGCTTTGCTTTTTTGAGGTGTTTATTGGACAGTAGCATACTCTGCCACAAATATTTCTCAGTTCGATATAGTAGTCAGTAGCTCTGTCAGAGAGGTGGTAAAATGTTACTCTCGCTCCAGTTTGTAATTAAGAGCTACTGTATTATTAGGGAGCGTCGACATTTTCAGGTTGAAACGAACAACTGCAGCATGAATCGCCTCCTCATTGACCTTGTGAAGGCTGATACAGATAATTCAGAAAGTAGGGAACACGAATAGTTGTAGTTGATACGTGAAATTAATCACCCTTGTCTCTAATGATATATTTGATAAGTAAATGACACACCAAAGTTGAATTTTCAGACATTTTAATTGGAATGCCTCCAATATGTCAAGTGAATCTTGAAAGATTCTTCTCTATACATATAACTGTGGTGACTGTTCTTTCGAAAGAACGACACCACATAAATATACATAATTAAGGTGAAGACAATCACAGATCCAGCCTTCAGTGCAAATGCACAGCCGGCCGCAGTGGCCGAGCGGTCTGCGGCGCGCCAGTCACGGTCTGCACGGCCGCTGCAGTCGGGGGTTCGAGTCGCCCCTCGGGCATGGATGTTTGTGCCGTCTTTAGTATAAGGTAGTTCATAAGTAGTTTGTAAGTTTAGGGACTGATGACCCAGTGGTCAAGTCCCATAAGCTCTACAAACATTTGAATTTTGCAGATGCACCCTACGCCTGAACTCTTGAGGTAATCGGCAAAGTGTCACGAGCAGCGAGTACTAATTGGTAATGGCAACTACGGAAGCAGTGTGAGGAAGTTTGAGTTTTGTGGGGAGGGGGGTAGCCCGCCCACCTGCAATGATCGTTTCCCCGCTCGCTCAGTGGTTACCGTAACTGCTTAGAGAGCAGTAGGAACCGGGTCCGAATTCCGGCTGGGCACAACTGTTCAACTTTCCCAATGCGTTCATTCAATGGCCACAAGCAGCTTGTGTCGGATTATTTCTTTTAATGTAGGTTCTTCTCTCTCATTCCAGGAAACAGCACAACAATCACAATCACCAGACATGATCCACCATCTTGTAATTTCACTACCATAGTTGTATCAGGAAAATTTTTTTTTTCTATAGGCAATGTCTTTTTCGAGTGGTCCAACACCTTAGGAGAACATCATGCGCACACACACTATGCAATGGCTTCATTACTTCTCCTACGAGTATTTAAGTATTTATAGTGAGGGAGACTAATGGAAAGCTGCACAGATGCAGAAGAAAGAAAATAAAAGTAATCCACTGAGTTACAGATCCAGATTGCATTGAGATCGATATGTAGCAGGACGTGTGAACAAATACTTTTTACAACGTTATGAAATAGCCAGAAATATATGACGTATTGACATCAAACCAGCATGAATTTCTGTCTTTACTCTTGTGAGAATTTGGCAATACTATATTTGCATTACGTACTGAGTAATCTCAAACTAGAGTGCCAAAACGATTTTTGGTATCTTCAGTCATAATCAACTTCGAACCATATCGCTTTCCTAAGACGTATAGTCACAGTTGTGCGACTGGGATCGTGATGTCCTGTCTGCAAGGTAATAGTTTGCAGTAACTGACGAGGAGTCAGCTAGTGAAAAGGACGCGAGGAGAGTAATTCTTCCAGCAAAGTGAAGTAAACTTCTCCTGTTTCGAATCTTTCTCTCTCTTTCGCCATGCTTCCGCACTTGCAGGGTCGACTTCGTTAAATCCGGATTTGGCGTGTTAATATTTATGGGGTGCCCGGATGCCCTTCCTATCGCCACCCCATGCTTCTCGGAGGAAATGTGAATTCCAAATGTCTGCATGTAGTGTTATATGTGTGAAAGTGTAAAGTGTTACGAAATGTTTACGAATCGTGTAACTGAGACGGTATTCACCTCTGGAATTGTGGAAAACCGCCTAAAAAGCCTAATGCTGCGGACTAGTAACCTCAGAAAAGCAAAGTCAATTGCGAAATGATTTTGAATTTGTATCTTCACGCCGCAAATTGTGACAACTGACCTTAAACATTAATCTGCATTTGGCTCTGAACGTGATTACTAAAATAGTTTCGTCAGCTTTCTAGATAAGCAATACAAATTCGAAGGTTATACATACAACGAAATTCCTGGAGGTGAAAATAAAAACAACGTTAACTGGGAATAACACGTGTTTTGGCGGAAGGTGAAACAAACGGTCTGTTATTGAAACAACCATTAGAAGATTTAAATGTCTTGTAAGGAGACTGCCAACCCTAAAATTGTTCCACCTCTTCTGCAGTATTGCTGAGTAGTGCGCGATTATTACCTGACAGGATGGAGGGAGGACGTCGAAAAAGTTTATGAGATTGTGTAGTATAATGAATTAGGGGAAAGAAGGTCTCTGATGTTTTCTGTTTTTTCCCCTTCAATTTCGGGGGTGGAGGGAAGGGAGATGAGGTGCAGACGAAATATTAAAAATGTTCACTGCTGCCCGATGTTTTCGTGAGATTTCGATCACAAACATTTTCCTTCAAATGGAAAGATTTTTTCCCACTGTCGTACAAAGTATGGTATTACAATTGTAAGGATAACATATGAGTAATTAGAAGTCGCACATACGCTTTTCGGCACTTGTTTTTTTTTGAGCTTCATATAAGCATGGAACAGTCGAGAAATTGAAGCTACTCATCAACTCTTTACGAAACACTTAACTGTGAATGTGAATAACAGAACAGTCGCGTAAATGAAGGGCATCAGCATAAGGTAGTTGGCAGCGGCGGATTAGTCGCGAGTACTGGAGCGTCGTGTTGCGGTGCGCGCGGCCGTCCGCCGTCGGGGGTTCGAACACCCCCCTCGTCTTTAGTATACGGTAGTTCATAAGTAGTTTGTAAGTTTAGGGACTGATGACCCCGCAGTTAAGTCCCTTAAGTTATACAAACATTTGAACATTTGAATTTAAGGGAGTTTCCGTTCTGCAGCACATTGTTCTAGAGACACTTCATAAGTCTACAATGATATTCTACGTATAAACAGGTTATGATGCCGACATTAAAACTGTTTAGTCTTACAACTCGCTTAGTTATCTAGGTTCAATACACAGTTTCTTAACTCTAGATTGCATAGTGCTTACAGGAGAGAATAATTTCCTGCATCGTATCATGTTAGCTAAGTATTTGAATGAAACGTCAAAGGATTATGTGACTGCTCAGGTTATAGGGAAATGGCTATATTTGTGTTAAACTAAGATTTGGATAGGTTACATGTAACTTTTGTTTCTTCAAGGAGTGAACGTGGCTTTGCAGCCTGGAGCTGTATTCGGCATGGCTCGCGAACTGCGGGGCATTTTTTTGTGGTTTTAGGGCGCACAACTTCTACGGTCAATAGCGCCCAGACAAGAACATAGATTCGCTAGATCTCAAAAAAAAAAAAAAAAAAAAATTGGTGACTGTCAGAACATCAAGAAGAGGCTAAAAACGAAAGATAAAAGACAATTAAAAGGGTTAAATATCCTTCGATAAGTTGGCCAAGTTGATAAAACGCAAAACTCGAGCAGCTGCTCGTGTGTCATCAGCTAAAATTTCCTCCAGAGTAAACGGAAAGTGAAGGGCTACACGGAGATGATTAAAATTAACACAAGACAGTAAAACATGTCGCACTGTCAGCAGTTCACCGCAGGAGCACAGCGGTGCAGGGTCGGCGGATAGCAAGTGACGGTGGCTGAAACGGCAGTGACCGATCCACAACCGGGCCAGGATGACCTCCTCTCGCCGAGAGGGGCGTGAGGAGGTCCTCCAAGCGGTCGGGATTGGTTTTACAGTTCTCAATTTATTGTTGTACAGTGAAAACCACGCACTGTGCCATGACGACACGATAATCCGGCGAAGAGCCCGCTGAACATCATCCGATGGGACGCAAAAGGTAGCCATGCGAGGCAAAAGAGCTGCGGCCTTGGCTGCTATGTCGGCGGTCTCATTCCCGGGCAAGCCCACGTGGCCAGGGACCCACAGGAAAGAAACGTGACAGCTGTCATCTGCTAGCAACTGGAGGGAGCGTTGGATCCGATACACGAGAAGATGGTTCGAGAAAGGGTCCTTAAGACTCTGCAGGGCACTAAGGGAGTCCGAACATATGGCATAGAAAGGTTGGCGGTGGCGGCAGGTATACAAAACGGCCTGGTGGAGGGCAAAAAGCTCAGCCGTGAAATTCGAGCACCGGTCAGGGAGCTTGTATTGGAAACGGTTGTCCCCAAAGACGAAGGCAGACCGACACCGGCAGTCCTCTTGGAACCATCAGTGTAAATAAATATGGCATTATCGAACCGCGAACGGAGTTCGACAAGCCTCGAGCGGTATACCAAATCCGGAGTGCTCTCCTTGGGGAGCGAACTAAGTTCAAGGTGAGTGTGAACCTGGGCCTGATGCCACGGTGGCAATGGGCTTTCGCTCAACCGAAAGGTGGAAGGAAGGGTAAAATCGAGCCGCTGTAGCAGGCGGCGAAACCGAACTCCAGGTGGAAGCAAGGCAATCGCAGACAACTGATATTGGTGATCGAGTGAGTCGTCAAAAAATAATCGGTAAGATGGATGGTTGGGCATCGACCGCAGGCGGCATGCGTACCGACACAAGAGTATGTCACGCCGAATGGTCAAGGGTAATACAGCAGCCTCGGCATACAGACTTTCAACAGGACTGGTAGAAAATGCACCGGTCGCCAGACGTAATCCCCGATGGTGAAGAGAGTTGAGACGGCGGAGAATCGACGGCCGTGCAGAAGAGTATACAAGGCTTCCGTAGTCAAGCTTCGACTGAACAATGGCCTGGTACAGGCGAAGCAGGACGGTACGATCCGCTCCCCATGAGGTTTCACTGAGAACACTAAGAACATTAAGGGATCGGGCACAACGGGCAGCCAGATAGGACACGTGTGTGGACCAGCAAAATTTACGATCCAACATGAGTCCCAAGAATTTCGTAGTCTCCACGAAAGGGAGAGCAACAGGGCCGAGACGTAGAGAAGGTGGAAGAAATTCCTTGTATCTCCAGAAGTTTACACACACCGTTTTCTCCGTGGAGAATCGGAAGCCGTTTGCTATGCTCCAGGAATATAGACGGTCAAGACAGCGTTGAAGACAACGCTCCAAGAGACACGTCCGCTGGGCGCTGCAATAAATTGCGAGATCGTCTACAAAAAGGGATCCGGAAACGTCGGCTGAAAGGCAATCAACGATCGGATTGATTGCAATGGCAAAGAGAGCCACACTCAAGACGGAGCCCTGTGGTACCCCATTCTCCTGGCAAAATGTATCTGACAAAACAGAGCCCACCGTACCCGGAACTTGCGATCCGCCAAAAACGCTTGAATAAATTGAGGGAGGCGGCCCCGAAGGCCCCATGTGTGCAACGTGCGGAGAATGCCCGCTCTCCAACAGGTATCGTATGCCTTCTCCAAGTCGAAGAACACTGCTACTGTTTGACGCTTCTTTAGAAAGTTATTCATAATGAAGGTCGACAACGTAACGAGGTGATCAGCAGCAGAGCGATGTCGACTAAAACCGCATTGGACATTTGTTAGGAGGCGTCGAGATTCGAGGAGCCAGACCAACCGAGCGTTAACCATGCGTTCCATCACCTTACAGACGCAGCTCGTCAGAGAAATGGGGCGATAACTGGAAGGAAGATGTTTGTCCTTCCATGGTTTGGGGATGGGGACAACAATGGCTTCACGGCAACTTGTGGGAACATGACCTTCAGTCCATATGCGATTGTAGGTATTAAGAAGAAAACACTTGCCCGCAGGTGAAAGGTTCTTCAGCATCTCAATATGAATGGAATCGGGCCCGGGAGCAGAAGATCGGGACAGGGCGAGAGCACGGTCTAGCTCCTGCATGGTGAAGGCGACATTATAATGTTCACGATTAAAAGAGTGGAAAGAAGGCGGCCGTGCCTCCTCTACCTGTTTGCGAGGGAGAAAGGCAGGGCGGTAATGGGCAGAGCTCGAAACCTCCGCAAAGAAACGGCCCAATGCGTTGGAAACATCAGCGGGGTCCACGAGGACTGCGTTCTCCACGGTCAGGCCAGGAATCGGGGAGTGGACCTTGATGCCGGATAAACGGCGTAGGCCACCCCAAACAACAGTGGAGGGAGTAAAACGGTTAAAAGAACTAGTAAAAGCAGTCCAGCAAGCTCTTTTGCTGTCGTTTATGATACGACGACATTGTGCTCTCATACGTTTATAATTTATGCAATTCTCCAAAGTTGGGTGGCGGCGGAAGGTGCGTAAAGCACGGCGCCGGGCTCGAAGCGCATCGCGGCAGGCTGCAGTCCACCAAGGGACCGGAACACGACGTGGAGAAGAGGATGTACGAGGTATGGAATGTTCGGCAGCGGCGAGAATAACCTCTGTGAGGTATTCGACCTGACTGTCACAGCTGGGAAAGTTCTGATTGTGAAAAACTGCCATGGAAGAATAAAGCCCCCAGTCGGCTTTAGAAATGTTCCAACTGGTGGGACGAGGAGATGGGGAATGATGCAGGAAGTGGATGATACAAAGGAAATGGTCACTCGAGTACGTGTCAGAAAGTGCATACCACTCAAACCGACTGGCAAGCTGAGGAGTGCATATCGCAAGGTCTATGTGGGAGTAAGTATGGGTTGTGTCAGAAAGGAAGGTCGGTGCACCGGTGTTGAGGCAGACAAGATTGAGGTGTTGCAGAAGGTCCACCAAAAGAGAGCCTCTCGAACAAGGTGCCGGAGAGCCCCATAGGGGGTGGTGGGCATTGAAGTCGCCTACCAACACGAAAGGTGAAGGGAGCTGGTCGACGAGGTGTAGCACATCTGCCTGAGTAAGGGCAGATGACGATGGCGAAGAGACAGTACAGAGGGAAAAGGTAAATGTGGATAGAGTGATGCGGACGGTAACTGCCTGTAGGTGAGTATGCAATGAAATGGAATGGTAATAGACGTCGTCTCGAATGAACATCAGAACCCCTCCATGGGCTGGGGTACCTTCCACAGGTGGCAGGTCGAAACGCACAGAGGTGTAGTGGGGAAAGTCTGCACGATCACTTGGACGCAACTTAGTTTCTTGGAGACAGACTAGAAGCGGGCAGTGCAATCGAAGGAGTAGTTTTAACTCCTCCCGATTGGAACCAATGCCGCGAATATTCCATTGAAGGAGCGTCATGATATAAAAAAGGGATAAGAAATGAGGATAAAAACGAACAATCAAGTGGAGTCACCTCGACGGCCGCTGAGGACCGGATTTCGAGGGAGCACTGCTATCGCTGTTTAGGGGCAAAGGGTCGTGGTCCATAGGTTCGACCGACGCGCCTGCCACCTCCCTGAGTTGATCAGGAGGGGCAGTTTCCACCGCCGGTAAAGGGCCGGGTGCCCGGCAGACGGAGCGTCCCGGTGAAACAGAAGACGGCCGAGGCCGGCAACTGTTGGATGGCGTGACTCAAGAGGGGGGCTATTCTTTTTGTGAGCCTTCTTTGAGGCATGACGGGCAGAGGAAGCGGTTGACGATGGAGAAGACGTAGTCTTGAGGAAGTCTTCACGAACAGGTTCTTTTTTTGAACTACGGGCAGCGGATTTAGTTGCCCGGGATGTTTGGGAACTGGCTGACGAATGTACTGTAGAATGGGCAGAAGGGATCGGAGAGGTGGAACGAGCAATTTTCGGGCTAGCCGACCTGATGACAGTGTCACAGAATGTTGAGTCGCAGGTATGAATGCCTACCTCCTTAGTTGGTCGAGGTGAGGTGAGGACCTGGCTGAATTTCCCAATGGGAGTACAGCGGGCTGCCTACTCGCTAACAACTTCCGAGCGGCATAGGTGGAGACCTTCTCCTTGACACGAATCTTTTGGATGACCCGCTCTTCTTTATAACGGGGCAGTCCCGCGAAGAAGCAGCATGGTCACCCATGCAATTAATGCAGCGAGGGGATGGAGGTAGACAGTCACCCTCATGGGCGTCCTTGCCATAGGTGGCGCACTTTGCTGCATTCGGACAAGACTGACTGGTGTGGTTATATCTCTGGCAATGGAAACAGCGCGTAGGGTTGGGTATATACGGGCGAACGGAGATGACTTCATAGCCCGCTTTCACCTTAGATGGTAGGTCAACCATGTCGAAAGTCAGGAAGACAGTACGAGTTGGCACGAGGTCGTTGTTAACCTTTTTCATGACACGATGGACTGCCGTAACTCCCTGATCAGACATATAGCTGAGTATTTCCTCATCGGATAACCCATCCAGGGATCTCGTGAAGACTACCGCCCGTGAAGAGTTGAGGGTGCGGTGAGCCTCCACTTTTACTGGGAAAGTATGAACTAGTGTAGCCCGAAGCAATTTTTGTGCCTGGAACGCATTCTCAATCTCAAGCAACAAGGTCCCATTGTGCTGCCTGGAGCAGGTCTTCAAGGGACCTGCGATCGCATCGACTCCCTTCTGAATGATGAACGGATTCACAGCAGAAAAATCCTAATCGTCAGTACGTGATACCACTAGGAACTTAGGAATGTTAGGCAATACTTTCTGTGGCTGAGAATCATCATGTTTCCGCTTATGGGTCAAGGTTAAGGATGATTTGGAAGGTTTCAAATCGGAGGTGTCCCCCACGATTACCAGCGTCTCCGATGGCGCGCTCCTTCCTTGTGGGGGCTCTCACTGAGGGCACACCCGCCTTAGGTGACTGTTCGCACCTCAGGTCACACCTCCCGAGAACGGACGGAGGGACCAATCGGCATGTTCGGAAGGTATCAGCTCGAGTAATCACCCCTCCCTAGGCCCGGACTTTACCGGGGGGGTATGTACGTGCCCTACATGTCTACCCGGGGCGGGGAGTTACGCCTTACCCTGTCACCGGCTACGCAGAGAGTGGGTTGACCTTCAGACACGCACAGGGAGGAAAAAAGGAGAGAAAGGGATGAAGGAGGGAGAATCTCAAACGCCGAGGCGGAGATTAAAGGGCGGGTCGAGGACATGGAGAAAGGAGAAAGAGGGGAAGGCTAAAGAACAGGAAAGGAAGAGGACCAAGAAAAGAGGAAGTAAGAAAACGAAAAAAGAAACCTTGGACTGACTAAAAACGCCCGTCTCCGGGCGAAGGCACAAACCGGGGGGAAAGAGGGAAGTGGCCTGGGGCGGAAGAAAGGTCGCTTCAGCTCGGGGCCCCGTGCGCGCCACACACGTACCCACAAAAGAGCTGTGGGCCCCCTGGGGGGGAACTGCGGGGCAGCCGGGCTGGATGGATGATGGGCTGGCCGGTGATAAACAGCCTGGCTCCGATGCGAGGCAAGGCCGATGGTGGTGCTGTGAAGGGCCAGCAAGTCGCGCGCCCGGCTCTGAATACCGGCTGGCATTTGCAGAGCTCTATCTCAGGGCGTCGTGGGGAAAACATTTTCACTGACTAAAAGGTGTTTTCCACTGGTAACCGGGTAACGACGGTCCAAGGGTCATTTACAGGCCTCGAGGGACTCGCCATCGACGAGAATCTGTAACAACGACGAGAAGTAGGCGCATATACATTTCCTGCTGGGGCTGGATGTCTGCACGAGGAGCAGGTATCCTCGACAGTGTGCAGTACGCCCACATACTGGAAGACGTGATGCTTCAGTCAGTGCGAATGCTGTATGAAGAAGAGGACTTCATCCTGCAAGAGGACCATTCTCCTGTTCACAAGTCTGTATTCGTCCAGCAGCGGCTCTCCCTGATTGGCGTCAACGTGATGGACTGGCCGCCGTGAGTGGCTGACATGAACCCCATGGAAAATATTTGAGCTGAGGTCACCAAGAGGTTAACAGAGAACTGGCCACAAAACCAGCCAACTACACCGGACGCTCTTTGGGATTGCATCCTGGAACCTTGGGAGGAAGTTACGTCCGACGACTTATAGAGTCTATGCCAAGACTCGTGATACAAGTAAAAATAATGAGGGATTCTGGATAAAATAGTGGAGTCGCTATAACGTTTTGTTAGTCTTTTGTTTTTTCCTCAGTAAGAGCCAGTGGAAGATCACTTGGCAACAGAAATAAAATATGAGTTTTCCTTTTGAGTTGCCTTTCTTAGAGTGTTCTTTCTTTAAAATATAGTCTACAGTTTATTTATTATTGTATGTTTCTTTCAGTTATACCGTTTCCATACATACAGAGTAGTCGGTTTACATAAGCGCCGTCAAAGCATGTTTTAAGTTCGTAGGCCTCGACGACCGGTGTCATTTTGAATAAAACAATTCAGGGTATTAGGCCGCGTCATTTTTTAAACACTTAGCACATGAATTGGCGACGTTTCACCAATGTGCAGTGTTCCTCTTCAGAGAGGTTAACTGTTGGATGCTGTTGAATGTATACTTTTATATACTGTGAATTTTTCGGTTATCTAATACCGATGTAATACATGTAAGATGGTGTTTGGATGGCAGTAGCGTATCAGTTGGCTCTTACGTTTGCTACTCTGGTAAGTGATTGGTAGGCAAAATGTCGTATAAGGCAACAGCCAATCAACAACTAGCATCCAGGGGGATGGTGTTTCCTGCTGCGAACGTTCAGGCTGCACGTCAGTTCTACTATGGCCGCTGTTTATACTGTAGAACTCGGCTCAAGTGGAGCCGCTGGTTGGCGCGCACACACACACGCACGCACACACACACACACACACACACACACACACACACACACTCACACACTGTGCACTGGGCAGGGATTGCCGCTAGCCACAATTAAAGTAACTTAAAGCCATCCTCCATATTTATGTTCGGTTATTTCGATGACTTCTCTTATTTTGGGTTGTTGCATCCACGGTTCACTGCCAAGCACGCGAGTTTCTCTGAGTCTAGAGCTCTAGAATCGATGTCTATACAGGCAGGGAGCTCACATCGAAAGTCCCAGTGCCTCCAAGGATATACGCAGTATCAAAGGTACGCAAGAATGAGTGTCCTCTCTGACCGATTGTGAACGGGATAAACTCTCCCACGTAGTATCTGGCAAAATATTTGGCCCACAAATTACGAAGACTTGCGAGTCACACAGACGCTCACGTGAAAAATTCCACGCATTTCATCCAGCTCATATGTGAACAACAGGTGCTACCTACAGATCTTATGGTGAGCTTTGACGAAAAATCTATGTTTACCAATGTGCCTGTATCGGAAATCAACAACCTACAGGACCACATACCGCCGAACATCTGCGACCTGGTATAGTTGTCCTTGTCTTCAACGCATTTCAGTTGGCAGGGAATATTTTATGAACAGAGAGACGGAGTGGCAACGGGTTCTTCCCTTTCGCCTCTAGTAGCCGACATATTCATGGAAGCCTTTGAACAGACAACAATGAACACTGCGCCGCTACGCCCACGCTGTCGACTGAGGTATGTGGATGACACGTTCGTCATATGGACGCATATCCTCCCGAGGGAGGATTCGAACCCCCGATACGGCAGGCCGCGCGAACCGTAACGTAGCGCTCCAGACCGCTCGGATACTCCCGCGCGGCACAGGATTAGCGACGCTGACAACTTGCAGCAAGAACTGAGTCACCTGAAGATAACATTCCACGCGAATGGATACAGCAACAGGGCTATACAACAAGCTACGAGGTATAAGGAATACAAGATAGCCAATGATGCATACGCAACTCTTCCCATAGCTCGTCCACCGAATGTGAGAGGCGTCAGCGAACGAATAGGCAAGGTCCTTATCCGAGGAGGAATCAAACCGATTTTCGAGAGTGGCCGCAAGATCCGTTATCTGTCGAGGCCCACGAAGGATCCCATAAATTACCTCCACACTGCAGGCGTGCATGAACTCCAATGTGAATGCCGTGAAATTTATGTTGGTGAAACTGGTAGACACATCAGCACTCTCGTTTCGGAACATGAACGTTACATACGATTGGGACAAGTCAACAAGTCTGCTGTGGCAGAACACAAGAAGGAATGCTGTGGGACTTCCGATGTGAGTTCAAATGTTTGTAAATCTATCGGACCAAACTGCGTGGTCATCGTCCGTAGCTTACAAACGACTTAAACCTAGGTAAACTAACCTAAGGACAAACACACACAGCCATGCCCCAGGGAGGACTCAAACCTCCACGGCGAGAAACCGCGCGCTCCGCAGCGAGACGCTTTAGACCGCTCGGCTACTCCACTGCGGCTTCGATGTGAGCCACCTGCCTGTATCGACATAGATTCTAGAGCTCTAGACTCCGAGAACCTCGCGTGCTTGCCCAGGAACCGTAGATGCAACAACGCAAAATAAGAGAAGCCATCGAAATAAACGACGCAACAACATGAATAGGAAGGATGGCTACAAGTTCCTTTAATTGTGTCTACCGGCAATCCATGCCCAGCAGACCGTGTGTGCGCGCGTGCGCCAACCAGCGGCTCCACTTGACCCGAATTCTGCAGTATAAACAGCGGCCACAGTAGAACTGACGCGTGGCCTGAACGTTCGCAGCAGGAGACACCAAACCCCTGCATGCTAGTTGATTGGCTGTTGCCTTCCAATCAAATATGAGATTTTGCATACCAATCACTTACCAGAGTAGCAAACGTAAGAGCCTACTTATACGCTTCTGCCAAACAAACACCATGTGACATGTATGACGTCGGTATTACATAACGAAAAAATTCACAGTATATGAGGGTATACATTCAGCAGCATCCAACAGTTAACCACCCTGAAGAGGACCATTGCTCAGTGGTCTAAAAGTTGGCAATTCATTTGCTAAGTGTTTAAAAAATGACGCTACCTAATATCCACAATTGTTTTATTCAATGCATGTTTTGTTATTCCAAATGTGTATCTTTCTTCCCCACCATCCATTAAAACACTCTCCGGCCTTCACAAAGTATGCATGTGCAAACGATTTTTACTTTCTCTTTTAATGTGTGCTTTCTTTACTGTCCATTGGTCCCCTCTACGAAGCAGTGTTCTTTTATATCTCCGATAAGCCATCCATCATTCTGTAAAACACTCGTTCCTTTTCTCTCGGCCCTAAAACAAACTTTGTCTTATGTCTAATTAAGGAGTACTTTGCAAGCATTTCAGTTTTTTTTATTTTCCAGTTCTGCACTCCTATTCATTCCTAGATCCCGCCCTCCCTCCTACTACCCCTCCCTTGATATATTTATCTTCATATATGTGCTACATTTCATAATTTTGTGCTTGACCGGTTCTTTTTAAATCACTGTCGTTATTTCTCTAACGTTCGACTCTCGAAAAGCGCGTGGATATAATGGTCAACTGAACCTTACCGTGCAAGCACTGATGTCACCATTAAAATGGCCATCTATTCCGACAAATCCCAGTAACCAGCCTTTGAAATGGTGGAGACTGACGTTCTCCCCAATCCTTCCCAGTTGAATATTATGCTTCGCATGTAATCGCATTTTCGATAGACATTGTGCCGGAATCCTCCTTGCTGTCTTTTAACCTCAATATGACTATTCAAGGCAACCATACAACGTAGAATAATTGCTCAACACACTTTCCAGTTATCGGATACCTTGTCATTGACCATACTAGTAACTCACAGAAACTTCCTTCATTGAAGTCTGTCTTCTTGAACGTGGTGAATAATAGATCTCAAAACGAAGTTAGTTTTTCCATTTCAAAATCATTTTTATTTCATAATCGACACTCAAATTTAAAAATGCGTTATATTCAAGTTACCGTGACAACAGCTATCCAACAATCTTAAATAAAATGAGCCCATGGTTAAATGAGGTTATAGCAAAATGCCATACCAAATCGTAATTTAGCATTCTCATGCAAAATCTGCGATAAGGTGCCTAAGACCACGTGGCCATCCTGTGCTGCCAAGACTGTCTTACCTTGCCATACAACTTTGAGCGCTGTGACTGGTCGTACCGTCTAATGAGTACTCCATTATGACAAAACATTGTGCTAACACATCTGTAATTCGGTGGTAGGTCGGGGTGAGTTTAACATGTAATGGCTAAGGTATGGGTCCGATTCCCGCTGGGGATAAAAGTTTTTAACAGGCACAAAAATACCATCTGCACTTCCAGTAACGCCAAGGAAAGAACGCAGGACTCTGCCTTGTTTCAAATCAACATTGCACATGTCCATACGCTACTATGTTAAACACAATTTTCGTTGTTTCCTCAAAATACCAAACCCCTCCACGTCTCTACGAACGATGCGATCCTAACAACTAGTGAACGACAATGTGATAATTGACGCCTCACCGTGTCAGGTCAAGAGTGACGGTATGTGCGAGGTTCGAGTCTCCCGAAGAAAAATTTATCAGTAGTATCCCTTCCTATTGTACATCAGCAAATGGTGCCGAATTCGAGTCCCTGCCAGTATCTGATTGTGCTTAGTAAACAATTTATCAATATACTGCATTCTGCAACTTTATGATTATGACATCTGTGAGTTGCAATATATTAAATATCTTGAGCAGTTACCTCTCAGCAACAATTTGAGCTTCATGCAATTCCAGGTGCACTGCTAAGATTATAATTTATTTCCGGGTTCGGACATCGGTCTTGGAAACCAATAGTAATGAAAAGTCAGTCGTTTACGTCTGTTTATGCCCTTACATGTATAGGACAAACCATTCAACCTTTTCAGAACACTTACACCAAAACCAACGTAAAATTACCATCAGAGACACATATGGAAATTTTAAGAATTATGAACAACAAAAAACACCTCACATTACAAGAAAACTACTACATCCACTAAAACAATGACAAAATAAAAAGGTAAGGTAAAGCAGTCAACAATCCGAAGATTGGTTTGAACACAACAGTGCTTTACTAGGCACGGTCCTGTTTGGAGGTGGTATGCCGTTGCCTTCCTCCGACCTTCGAACTGACTTACCCAGCCAGTTATAGGGGGACCTACAGTTTAACGTGGGTTCCGAACCATGGTGCTACTCGGTATTTTTCACATTGCCAGACAGCTCTTAAATGACCAGACAAACTTAGCAAACCACACTATTTTAATATTGATTGACCACCTAACAAAGATAAACTTCAATACATGTCCATACACCCAACCACACATTCACAATCCCCTGCACATTTTCAAACAACTACTCACACTTATCTCACCCCCTCCCCCACACCTGACAAACATGAACACGTCTCTCTCTCTCTCTCTCTCTCTCTGTCTGTCTCTCTCTCTCTCTCTCTGTCTGTCTCTCTCTCTCTCTCTCTCTCTCTCTCTCTCTGTCTGTGTGTGTCTCTGTGTGTGTGTCTCTATCTGTGTGTGTGTGTCTCTATCTGTGTGTGTGTCTCTCTGTCTGTGTGTGTCTCTCTGTCTGTCTCTCTCTCTCTCTCTCTCTCTCTCTCTCTCTCTCTCTCTCTCTCTCTCTGATATATTACAAAAATCGAAGTTGCAAGGTTGGTAACCGTAACCGATATCACGAAAAACAAGTGAACAGACAAACATTGTGACAGTAACACACTGCTGTGCTTAGAATAAGCAGAAAAGTGAAATACCTTAAAAAGTAGTGTGGAGTGACATCGTATTTACCGCACAATAAACTTAGTTTCGGTGCGGGCAGTGGCGGGTTGCACATCGTATTTTCATAAGGGAAAGTGTATGTCGAATGAAAAGTACAAGCGGGAAATAGCGGAAAGGTACCACAAAAAATGACAAATACGACTATAAGTGACATACCTAGCCAAGAAGAGAAAAACTATAAGTTATAAGGGAGACAAAACTAAGTAAAATATTATGTATAAGTTTTATAAACTCTTAAGGTGCAAAGATCGATTAGAACTATTTCTAACTTAAACAAACAAAACGATATGTACAATCCACTGTATACCTTTACAAAGAAGATGCTTTATAAATAAAAGCGAAACGCGTCTGAAACGAAGATTTATCGTTATTTGCAATCAGCAAAGTAACTGTTCCACACAAACAATTTTACTGGTTTTTCTCGATTACTGTTTTATTTGAACAGATCATGTGTCGTAACAGTAAGTATGGAATGCGAGAATGAAGGCAAACTACTGACGGCAGGAACACTGGGACTAACGAGATGTCACAAGCTGAAGGAGGGAAGAAGCGCAGACGGCCCCGTGGAATCTGGTTTAGCGGCAGGCGGCAGACGGCACTCTAACTCATTTCTGGCCTTAACCGCCTCGGAAAGGACTGCATCTGGAACTCCATTACATTTAAGAGCGCGAAATTTCACTCTTCCTGAGCACATCATTTAATCCAATACTCGACTTAGCCTTGGCCTCTCTTACGTTACGTATGTTCTTCTTGATGTGTAAGACACTGTTCTACCTCAACGGAAATTTTAGGCTCGAGAATCTTTGTCTAGCATTACAATTAACGTAGTAAAGCAACATAAGCTAAATGACTGAATAATACATGTACGTAATATTGTTAATAAATATACCCTTTTTCCCTCAGTTGCTACTTGATTCCCTTTTATCTTCCACGCATAGATCTATACTTGACAAGGAACCTCACAATATTTGTGTGGCGGAGGGTACTTAGTATCACTGCTAATTCTTTTTGGCCCACTTTAGGTTACGGTAGTAATACTAAAAAGCAGCTCTAAATTTAAATGAAAATAACGGCTTAATCATTCATGTGACACGACAATTGAATAACCGAATTTGTAGAGCAGAAAATTCTCTAACTTTGCTCACTTACGTTTTTATCATATCTCGTATCGTTTGAGAGATACTTGCAAAAATAACGGAGATTTGACACCCTCTATTGAATTAACGAAAACCAGCCGTTTGGAGATGTCACGTGATATTCCTCGCCCAGAACTCTCTGGCATACGCCATCTTGCGTTGCGTGTTTGATGATTCTCTTATAGTAACTTACACGTTGTCATTTCAAAACAATGGCGCACTGAAGAATTAACAAAAACGTTCTTCGTACGATAAATGATAATGTAGTGTCTAAAATATATTCGCATCAGTTAACAACTGCCGTGTGTAGTACAAGAATGAAGGGTGCCACTTCCAGTTGTTAGCCGTAGTGTAGTTTTGATCTTCAGATTTTACTACACTGTAAATGACAGTGGCATCTGAAAACAACCTAAGAGAGCTACTTAGATTTTCTCCCAAATCGTTTATGTATATAAGGAAAAGTAGAGGACCAATAACACTACTCTGTGGAACGCCCTGTATCACCTCTGTTTTAGTCGATGCTTTACCATCAATTACTACAAACTGTGTCCTCTGACAGGAAATTCCCTATCCAGTCACAAATCTGGGGCGATATTCCATAACCACGCAGTTTGATTAAAAGCCGTTTGTGAGGTAAGGTGTCAAAAGCCTTCTGGAAATCAAGAAATACGGAATCAATTTGAGATCCAGATCCCTTGTGGATAGCACTCATCACTTTGTGTGAGTAAAGAGCTAGTTATGTTTCACATTGTGACGATACTGCTGGCCCTCTCATCTCAATGTCATCCTACGATACCGTCTGCGTCAGACCCGGAATCGTGTGGTTCAATAGTGATACATGTTGCGTGTGAAGTTAGTTAAAAACGAAATAGCCAGCCTAGGAATCAGTGTAGGACAGTGTCTCGGTGATACTGTGATTAAAACAATTGATAATGAAATCTAAGAGATTTGTATAACACGTTTCATAAACAATAGTTTTGTCATTATATGTTATTTCAATAAATAGACGAATGGTAAAACCTTTTGTATCTACATAAATACATTAAAATAAATAGCATTTTATATATGTTAGGCTCATAAACAAGTTGTGTAGACCAGCTAATTGTGTAATTAATGTAATAGTAGAGATTTGAATATTATAATTCTCTGTATATATTGACTGACGTGAGATTTTTAACTTATTTTGAGAATTGCCAAGAAAATTGATAGTTCAGTATATGTTAGGAACATGTATGATGTACTCGTTAACTAATTGACATTGAACATTTTGGTTTGTTGTCAAACAAAAAGTAGCACGATTAAAACTTAAAAAGATAGATGCGATCTAAAACTATTGTGTGTATAGTTTTCATTTTATATTGTGATTATTTTTGTGTACATGAAATGTTTTAATGTTGTGTTCGGCAATTGTAAATTAGTATATTCAATTGTTATGAACAATGCGTAATGTAATGCCATTATTGTCGATGTTATATATTTGCCTCACCGCCTTGCGTGGGGGAGTTCGAGTTTTAGTCGTTTGTCAAGTGCACTGGAATCTATGTCACACTGTGTTTTCAAATGGAAGTATTACCGTTCTGATGCTTTGTATATGTTTGGAAGTTATGTTTTGGTGGAGAAGAAGTTTGATTCAAATTAAAGAAGTGAAAAATTGTACATAACGAGTATTTATTTCTACCATGACGCCCCAGGAGAATAATGTTGCAGCGAGCAGAACCCCCATACATCGCAATATTGAAAAGATGAGCATTATGTTGAAAAATGGTAGAAAGGAACTGTAATTACTTATATAGCACGTGACTGTTATAACATGAACGATATTGTCTAAATCCATGTTGACTTTGGGTCAATAGATCATTCTGTTCGAATATTTCACAACATTTGAATACAGGATATGTTCCAAAACCCTGCTACAAATTGACGTCAATGAAATAGGCCTGTAGTTTAGTGGGTTACTCCTACTGTCTTTCTTGGATATAGGTGTGACCTGTGCAACCTTCCAATCTTTTGGTACAGATCCTTCTTTGAGAGAGCGGTTGTATATGGCTGTTAAGTAAGGAGCTATCGCTTCAGCATAATCAGATAGAAATCTAATGAGTATACAGTCCGGATCAGAAGACTTGTTCTTGTTAAGTCATTTCAGTTGCTTCACTACTCCGATGATGTCTTCTACTACGTTACTCATTATGGCCTCTATTCGTAATTCGAAATCTGGAATATTGGAACGTCGTCTTTGGCGAATGAGTTTCTAAGAGCTGTGATTAGTAACTCTGCTTTAGTAGCGCTACCATCTTCAGGATCGCCCTTACTATCACGTAGTGAGGGTATTGTTTGTGTTTTGCCCCTAGTATATTTAACATATGACCAAAATCTCTTAGGGTTTCAGTCAAAGTTCGGGAAAGAGTTTCGTTGTGATAAGTATTGTAGGCATCTAGCATTGAAGTCCTCGCTAAATTTCGAGCTACTGTGTAGGATCGCCAATTCTGGGGATTGTGTGTTCGTTTAAATTTAGCATGCCTTTTCCGTTGATTTTGCATCAGTGTGCTGACCTGTTTTGTGTACCATGGGGGATCACCTTTTACTAATTTATTTGGTATAAAACCGTCAATTGCTGTCGATACCACTTCTTTGAATTTGAGCCACATCTGGTCTACACCTATGTTTAATGTTCGAAACGAGTGGAAGCTGTCTTTTAAGAAGACGTGTATTATATTTCTATCTGCTTTCGTGAACAAATATACTTTTAGTTCTATTTTTGGTAACTTTGGGACGTTCAATATTCAATCTCGCTACGACAGGTCTGTGTTCACTAATACCTGTATCCGTTTTGATGCTCGTTATGAGGTCAAGATTATTTGTTGCTAAGATATCAAGTGTGTTTTGACATACATTTGTAATTATAGTTGGCTCATGAACTAATTGTTCGAAGTAATTCTCAGAGAATGCGTTGAGTACAATGTCACGATGTTTTATGCGTACCTCCTGATCTGAAAATATAATTTCACCAACAGATTGAGGGTAAATTAAAATTACCGACTACGATTATCGTGTGAGTCGGGTACGTGTTTGCAATTAAACACAGGTTTCCTTTGAACCTTTCTGCAATTGTATCGTCAGAGTCGGGAGACCGGTAAAAGAAACCAGTTACTAACTTACGATTTTCAGGTACAACCTCTAACTCACAGGAACTATCAACTTCGCTACACGAAAGACTACTTTTGACGGCGACAAACACGTCTCCACCTATTTTTTTTAATCTATCCATTCTAAACACAGATCTTTTTCAAAAACTTCTGCTGAACTTATTTTCGGCTTGAGCCAACTTTCAAAGCCTACAATGACGTGTGTTTCGGTGCTTTCTATTAACGCTTGTCTGCAACGAACGGAGTGCTGATACTTTTGATTGTGTGTTATTTGATAAGAGTGAAGGAATTGCGCTCTATAATGTACGCTCATACACTCCACATCACGTGTTAAAACGGAGTGTGGACGAGCGCGTTATGACGTGTCAGACATTGTATGTGCTGTATCAAAGTGACGTAATTGCCTTAAAACAGACAGATTAACAAAACGAAGTTATAATCTTTTAATGTTCATCTGTGAAGCAATTATGTGATGTAGACGTCTTGAAAAATGAGGACATTGAGGTAAACAGCAATACAGAGTGGAACAATATTCAACAGTGTATTCTATCAGCAGCTGAGAGTTGTCTACCCTAAAAGAGTAGAAGTAAAAGAAATGTTTTGATGTGGCATGTCAGGAAGCAATGAATGAAGTAAGGATATAACGTAGAGAATGGTTGCAGTCTCGTAGGGATCCTGTTATAGAGCAATCCCACATAGAGAAACAAAAATAGCAGTAAACTTATTACAAGGAAAAATAAACATTGTTTTAGGCAACAAGTTGAAGCAATGCAAGGTGATCATCAAAATAATAACACCCATAAAATGTATGGCACAATTAATAGTATACAGAAATGCTTCAGACCAAGAAAAAAGATCATGAGAGATCACAAGGAGAACTTGATAACTGAAAAGACTGAACTATCTAATTCTAAGAAATATTTTGACAATCTGCTAAACCGCCCAATCCACAATCGCAAGTTGTGAAACAGAAGTGTCCTAAGTGTGATTTGATTCCAGAGCCCACTTATGAGGAGGTAGTAAATAGCATTAAACATCAGAAAAATTAATAAAGCTTCAGGTAATAACAACATTACAGCTGAAGTAATTAAATCTGGAGGACAAGTACTATACAAACATATAATCCAACTCACCCTAATGGTTTGTCAAGACGAAGTTATGCCAGTAGAGTGGAAAGAATCTCTCATAGTGCCACTGCACAAGAAAGGAGAGAAAAAAATATTCAAAATTACAGTGGGATATCTCTTGTTAATACAGCCCAAGGGCGGATTTGTTGGGGGGGGGGGGTGCGGGCACAGGGTGTTTCCTGTATCAGTTATATGTGATAATGACTGTAATAAATTTTATTTCTTAAATGTGTGTGTGTGTGTGTGTGTGTGTGTGTGTGTGTGTGTGTGTGTGCGCGCGCGCGCGCGCGCGTGTGTGTATATTTTAAAATTAGTCTCACAACGCCTTTAAGGACATGTTCACCCTCCTCAGCCTTGTGCCGCCCCCCCCCCCCCCCCCCCCCAGAATATATTCTGTATCCGCCACTGATACAGCCTATAAAGTTTTGTCCTTTATTCTACTAAATCGTTTGAAACCATCTGAAGAGAACGTCAGTGGTGATTACCAAAATGGATTTCCAGCAATAAATCTACTACTGACAACGTATTTGCAATCAAAATGATAAGTGAGAAAGTGTGGGAATATAGAGTATTCACTATTTGTTCATTGATTTTCTGAAAGCTTATGACTCAATTCAAAGAGACAGTTTGTGGTATGTCATGACCGGATTTGGCTTCCCTTGTAAACCTATGTAAATTATGTATGGACGACAATACATTTAGAATTCTCCTAAATGGGAAAACATCTGACCGTTTCCAAAACAGAACTGGTTGAAGACAAGGCGATGCTTTATCCCCTCTTCTCTTCAATATTGCCTTTGAAATTAGTTCCGGCAGTCATACACCTTGGACAGTACCATAAAGTACTTGCATATACAGATGATATTGCACTCATAGGGAGAAAAGAGATTTAAATATGGAAGTTATTCATTGTACTTTAAGATATTAAAAGTAAGCCTCAGAATCTATGATGAAAAGACTCAGTACTTTATAATAAAGACAAATATTGATAAGAATGGGAACCAGTCACCTCTTATTGGAAAGCATACTTTTGAACAAGCTGAACTTTTCAAATTCTTGGTTGTCATGATTAACGAAATGAACCAAAGAGAAGTGGAAATTAAAGTTAGAATACAGAATGCTAACTAGGTATATTACTCTCTGCAGCTGCTATTGGGATCAAAGTGTTTGACGAGGAACACAAAACTGAAAATTTAGAATACTATCACTAGACCAGTTCTAACATGGTCCATATGGTGCATCAGAACCACGGAGTGTAAAAAAAAAAAAAAATTAAAAAATAAAAAATAAAAAATCAGTTGCAAGTTTTTGTAAATAAAGTTTATTGGAAAGTTTTTGGTCCTTACTTTGGTTCTTTACCTCACACCTTGAAAAAGAGATCAAATAAAACACTACGATCACTACAAGCACCAATAATCAATATCATCAACTCCAGACGACTTCAATGGGCTGGTCATGTTCCAAGGATGGAAGATGATAGAAAGGTCTTAAGGATCTTTAAAGAAGAACTGACAGGAAAGATCAGTGGGAAGACCAAGAAGCTACTGGAAGATTTAAATATTCAAACTATGTGGATGTCTTAATGGACAGCTGGAAAAGAATTCGCATTAAACAGAGTTCAGTGGGATGGAACTGACATGTTAAGTGTAATATGCAGATCTCAAAATAGTTTCTCAAACACTACTGCAACCTTCAGCATCTCCACACCAACAAAGTTCTTACTGAATACTGTAACTGGCAATACATTTCTTCCTGGCATGACGCCAATCTTCTAATGATCTTACACAAATTTGTGATGTTTTATTATATATTCTATTGTACTGACAAAAATTGCAGAGTTCACTTAATTTAAAACAGTTTTCACTAAACCATATGCTGCAGAAGCCTTCTCTTGGGTATTTAAATCAATGTACTCTTTCAACCAAAGTGACTGCGGGAAGGAGATGGCGTAACTGATTTTAACCAGCTCCATACCTGGCGGAGGTTATTGTAGCGAAGTTTGGGTATGGGGCCTCCTCATTAGATGTACTTTTTGTTCCAGTTGATTCAAACAAATGAGATAATCTTGGATGTAAAACATGTCAGAAGATAAGATACATAAAAAATAATTATATACGAGATCAGGTGTGTTAATGTATTTTCACCAGATCGCAGCCGCGGCGAAGCGGACAAGAGCATTCAGGCACTATGCTACAACGCGCATGGCCGTTTCCTGCTGGGGGTTCGAATCCTCCCTCGGGCATGGATGTTTGTGTTGTCTTTAGTATAAGGTAGTTAATAAGTGGTTTGTAAGTTTAGGGACTGATGACCCCGTAGTTCAGTCCCTTAAGCTTGACAAACATTTGAACATTTTCACCGGATCCCAAATGTAATTGCTCTTGTGAATGTGGAATCATGCATAAAAAAACTAAATCTTAAGAATGCATATGATAATTATCAGGCTTTTTTAAACACAATGATCAAATTACTGCACAATATCAGTACCGAATTGTTTAATGGGAAATCAGTTTTCAAAGTAGTTAAGGACATTATTTATGAAAGGGTTGTATATCTCATTCATGCTTAGAGCACTGTATACATCATTACAAAGTTAACAGTATAATTAAGTTGAATGACAATGCTACTGACTGCAATAAGCTCTTACTGGGATAGTTTTCAATACAGTAGACATCAAAATTACGAGCCAACACTAATTCTTTTTTGCTGTCAGACAAGCCAGTAGAGCTTCAAAGTGATTTATGAACAGATTAAAATTACTGGTATTCGGTACGTACGTAATATTATAAATGCTTTATTATGAAATTCGACTTCTGTTACATGCTTCTTTCTGTTGCTCTAGGCAAATTTATCAGTGTTTTTTTATTAAATTTATGATAATTTCTAATGAATGTGGTAACTCCTACATCCTCAGTTTCCGCTCTAGAAGAGTGAGAAGGTAACCTAAATCCTATAGCATTTTACAAATCGATACCAGTTGTCACATGATGTTCAGAAAGGCAGACTAATTCATCAATGCAGATTAGAAGTGCATTAATTTTACTTCTAACCCCTCAAATATTCTGATGAACTAAAGATAGCTGGAATTTTATATTGACTGTTATAGAATTATAAAATTTCTGACAGTTTTCAAGAATTGTAAACCACCAGCTGTATTTCTTGATCAACTGTATCAGAATTATGCTATTTAGTTGCTTTACTAAACTGAAAGTTTGTTCCAATACTGATCTCTTTTGGAACTTCGCTTATTTCTGTCCTGCCTTTCCTAAAAACGCTACTGCAACATTTGTAACCACTGATATTTTACTGAAAATACCCTGTGTCTCTCCCCGTTATGTTTGCTGCTATTATTCCAGCCAGTTTAGTCCCCCGTTTTCTGTTGAGGTGTAGGCTATGGAACTCGTTCTGGATATAGTGACATCACAGAGTGCATCATGCCACCTAATAGGATATGTGAGTGACTTGTTCAAACATGTAAGCAAAAATACTATTTATGCCCATATGCACTCAGATGAGATGAAAGAAGTTTGTACATGGCTCAGATCCATATGTAGTGATGTACGTCTTCCTCTCTGAACAGCAACAAGTTTACATGCAGAGCACACTGACCATCAAATTTAGGGAAATGAAGGGGGTCAACGGGCTTTTTTTGTCAGCTTTTTCTCTATTCATCTTACTCATTTTTCTTTCTGCTGGCTATAAATATCAGCCAGTAATCTGATATTCCGTGTGTCAAATTTAAATATGTATTGTTGCTTAATGAGTAACTTGCTAATGTCACAGTAATAACACCTGCAAATGTCATTGCCTACACCATATTTTAGATAGATGCTGCTGGTGATCTGTATGACTGATCAAGCAAAGCAAGACTATTCCTCTTTATTTCTGACGTTAATACATGCGTTTCTGTTTTCTATATAATTAGGAAGCTTGATATAGCTGGACCACCATTTAAATGATCAAATTCATATGAATGGATGTCTAGATGATTTATTCTACCCTGAGTGCTTTACCTGACCATCTAGAGTTTTGTATTTGAAAACCAGACCTGTGTAACACGAGGTAAATTTACAAAACACCCAGTGGTCGAGGTTCTCCATGATATCTTGTCATGTTTCTCTCTAATGTAAGCAATGCTTGTCTCTTCAGTACCACTGTTCTGTTTGGGGGGATGCACTAACTCCCACTACAGCACAGTGCTTCACATTATACTTCATATTTAATGGTGGGATACTATAGATCACTAATGACTTTGAGGATCTCAATTTGCAGAATGCATAGGAATGCAATCATAAATAGAATTGATCTTGGTACCTCCAGCTGAGATCTCTATGTGAGTTAACGAGATAGGTTCCTCAAATTCAACTGTAACCACTGAGTAATTTATTTGCAGCATGGTGTTACTGACCTTCTGTCCATGACTAATAGGACAGGAGATAAAACTGCTGCTAGTCTGAGGATTACTATTGTTATTAATGGTCAACTGCGACCACGATGTTGGCAAATCTGGGTGTGGCATAGCAGAGTAAACTTGTGACTCCACCGATTTGGATATGGTGGAGCCACACTGCAGGTGGCTGTGGTGCATTGAGGCAGCGTGTAAATGATGCTGTGTGGGAGCAACTCTCAGTCTTGATGGTGTCTTGGTGACCAGAGGGGTGGAAGCCAGAGTATCACTTTCCACCCTCGCCTGGCAGAGCAACGATGTGTGGTGCCAGTGGCGCTGACTTTAGTGAGCACTGGCGAGGAAAACGGAAGGTGCAGCGGCGGCGGCGGCGGCGGCAGCAGCAGGAATGATGGCCGTGGCGGCAGTGGCTTCTGGGTGAGGCAAGATGCAGAGGACAACGTTTTGATACCACGTTGCGACACGTATGTTGACTTAGCAGGCTTATCTGTTCTAGAAACAGAAAAATGAAGATAATTACAGATAAAAAATAATGATTAAGAACAAAAGAGGATTTGTATATAAAGTTTCCAAGTAACCCAACCTCCAGTCCTTGAGGTCGTCAGGGATTGCCTCCAGCTACTCTGGCATTTTTGATTCGTGGATCGATAATTCATGTTCCATTTCCTCCACCCACTCTGGCATTTTCTCGTCTAAATCGGGGTGGAGCCAGTAGTGCAGCTCACCCACCTACACTGCGTTAACATATTGATTTTTTTTTAGAAAAAATATATATAAACAATTTGCGCTACAATAGACGTTTTTGATAAAAACTCACGTGAGAGACGCAACAGAAGATCTGCCACCTCTGGAGGGTGCTCTACGATCTGTGCACCACCCTGAGAATAATAAATTTCTGCTCCTGACTTCTAGCCTCCAATGATTGTATTACATATGCTGTAACAATAACGAGAAAAATTGCTGTGTACTCCCATCACATGTCAGAGCATTCAGTACTATGAAGGTTGAACGTATTTGATATCAATACCATGAGTTTTGTTAAATATGTACTTACATGGAAATTGTACATGGAGTCAGAGTGATAGTGGGCTTATTGTTTTTAAACATCAAGTAGCCAGTCTAAATTTAGTAGCATCTGGGGCACGTATGCTACAACAAGAAGAAATGTTGAGTACTACTAACACATTTCATTGCTATGAAATTCGAATATACTGATAAAAATACACATAGTACAAGAGGAACAGCGATGTATAAGTGAATAGCTGCTAGGAAGAAAATGGAAATAGGACAAACATTTCTAACAGTGTTATATTGGTTAAATATACGAGTGTCTACACTGTACAAAAACGAAGAACACGTAGCATTGCTACTCTACTGTTAGAGTAAGTTTGCAGAAAAAATTAGTTTTCAAGTATAACTGCATGAATATAACTGCAAATGTGTGTATTACTGTCACCTGGTGGTGTGTAGGATGTAGCTGGTTGATTAACAAGTACTGGTTTAAACTCAGTGATGATTTACATAGTACATATCATGCACATACAGGAGCACACAAAGAATTGCAATAATAGCCTTACAGATTTCAAGAAAAAACAATGTATTGTAATGAATCCCACAGTACCACAGCTACATGGACAACCACAGCTGCATCAAAATTCCACCTAATGGCAAATTAGTATCATTTGATATTCGAATTTATATACCAATGTACCAGTCCAAGAAACAATTATACAGAATAACATTTTAAATTAGACATATTTCAATGACAGACACACAAGAAATGATACTTACTCAACTTGGTTACAACACAAAATTATTTCGAATTGAACAACAAAATATACTCCCCAATAGATGGAATAGCTATGGGTTGTTGTATTGCTGGCACCCTAACGGATATTTTTTGAATATATTAGGAGAAAAATTTTTGCAACTACAAACAAAAATTATTTACTATTTTTAGATATGTTGATGATACATTTGCCCTAATAGATGGAAACATGATCGACATCCAACATATCCATCAAGCACTAAAAGAACTACATCCTAAAATGCAGTTCACAATGGAAACAAATAAATAAATCAATTATGCTATTATTTGTAATAAAGTCATTTACTTTATATAATCATTCTGATAAATTATTATGATGCTATTTCCTTTGTCTGCTTTGGTTGTAATTGCTTGGTTTATAGTGAGTTTGTTATTGATGCTACAGATCAGTGTTTGTGTATTTGTATGTTTTGTTGGTTGGATTATTGTTCTATGGTTGCTGCTTCTTTTACAGTTATTGAATTTTTTTGTCTCACTGGAAGTTTTGCAAAGTCGATTGAAATTTTTGTAGATGCTATCATACTCTTTATATTTACTGTTTTTAATTTTGGTTGAATATTATATTTGAGTCCTGTATCTAGAAGTGTTTGTTCTGTTGTAAAGGTAATAATTACAAGATTTTTGTTCTTGGCAAAAATTCAATTGTAGACTGGATTGTGGCAGCTAGATGTTTGTGGTTTTTTTGCTGCAACAAATTACGTACTTTTGTTATTAATACATCGTTTCTTGTAGCTTACATAACTAATAAATTTATCAATAAATCTAAACAAGTGCTCTATTATTCGTGGAGTGCTCATATTACTAAGTTCTAAACGAGCTAAATTTAAATGTTGATTTAAGAAGTCATTCTTCTTTAACTTGGTTATTTCTTGTCAGATCTGTATCTTTGCTCCAAACATCTTGATAGGTGCAGTGAGTTGCAATGATTTTGATATGTATATAGTTTGGGATGATTTTATTCTGTAGACATACCTTATTGAATTTGAAGTTTTCTATTATATTTAGCAATTTAATTCGAAGGCGTATATAATGCAGTATAATCCCCATATTATTATACGACATTAATGTCAACAACTTTCTATCCAATGGGCCCGCAGCACAGCACATCCTACATATCGGTACCCGTCAGAGCTCGAGTAGCCAGGAACTGGTGTCTCTACCAGCTCCAACGCCAACGTTAAAAGCGGCGTTTCCCCTCGCCCCTCCCTGCCACTGGAGCACCTATATGCTGCCTCCAGGGGGTTCAGAAGAAACTTTGAACCTCAGCCGCGCATACGCATTGTAACGCTGCAGACACTGACGCCTATATTAAGCGGCCGCTGTCTCCGCGACGTAAAACGTGTCTCATGTGATAAGATACTTTGAATGTGCATATAAAATGATCTGATGGAAGAAAGAATCTAAGGATTTTTCACGGCGATCTTTTTTCCGGGGGTTCATTGAACCAGTGAACACACAGAACGCGCCGCAACTGAAATTGACCAAATGAAATTTTTTCAATTTAAAAAAAATTAGGGAATTAGAACACCACTGTGACTATACCCATATACCTACATGAAATACGTACAGTCAGTTGTTCATTAAGAAATGAGGTGTTTATTCCTGCGTTCGGTTTATAACTGGTGTCAGAACATAATAAACTTACATCATTCATTAAGAAAACATTTACAAACTTCCATAAAAATATCCTAAAATTATTTGTGTCTTAACTGATCTGGCTTCATCTTTCTTCATACATTAATGGCATCACAAACAATTTACTTTTCTTTTTACAAGTTATATGTTTTCTGATTACAACATGTCTTGTTTTCTCAACATAGTGATGCTAATCTGTTTGGCTTTACCTGAAGCCAGACGCGATAAATTTATATGGTCAAACCTTTCTCTCATTCCTACAAGTATTACAAACAAACATGTAACCCACAAAAACATTTTACAAGCATTATCATTACATAAGGACAAAAGCTTTCTGAAAAACAAGTTACATATAATTAATTTAAATGAAATCACTAACTGTTTAAGGGGTTATATTAAATTGAAAATATCTAAGAAAAGGAAAAAAATCTTTGACCAAGCAGTCCTGTGAAGACTTAAGTCTCGAAAGTGGAATGTACTGGCACGCAACACAGTTGTGCATACATTCGCTGCCCTTGATAAGCCTAGATGGCATTGTTTATGTTTCGCCAAGCGGCTGTCTTGCTAGCGCTTAGCAGCTACTGACACACGCCTACTGACCCACATTCCAGCTGCACTGTTAGCCACAAAAACATACCTCTCTCTCCCCATAAGCAACATTCAAAATAATATTTACATTGCACCTTATGAAATTAAACATTATTATTTCTATAAATGGACAAACTTAACTAAAATGGTACACCACATACTAATATCTCTCATAGCCAGCTCCTTTATTTTGGACAGCGCTTATTTGGGTAAAACTTTACAATCCGGGCCGCCGCGCAGTATCGAATGTTCAGATGTTGGTAGCGGCCGCGGCCAACCAATCGTAGCACAGACGGTGACAGCCAATGAGATATCGCGTAATATAGCCTATGTGTTGCTTTGACGATAGATGATATTGATAGTAAAGTAATATCAAACACGCACATCAAGACGAGATGAATTATTGCCTATTCTAATCTACGAAAAACGTAGTAATACTTATGACGTAAGTGAAAAAACACTGAGAAGAAAGCATTGAAATATTACGCAATTTATAATGAACACCACACGAAAAATTCAGAAGTAACTGCAAATGATACGTGTTAAACACTGTTACAATTAGTATCACGAAATAAGAATCGTATTTTATGTTAGCGCAATGATCGTTGTTTAGAACTTCCTGGCTTTGAACATAACACACTATGATCACAACATGTGAAAAAAAAGGTGTTAACATCACGTTTCAATTACTTTATTTTTAAAATGAATAACACTATTCGAATGCGGAACATCGCTAACTCCAGAATTACGTTTCTGTACATGGACAGGTTTCTTGTTTAAATTCAGTACTTTCCTGTAACGCAAATCGAAATAAGTGTGTCTTGCTCTTACATGATGTGAATGATGAAAATTTTTCCAATGCCTTTGGATATGCTCATAATGCAACTTATTGAAATTGTCATTCAACTCTCGTAAAGGAAGCCATATGTTGTAACACTCAACGTTATGTCCATACAAAAAAGCGGCAAAAGTTTTACTATCACCATAATTAAAATCACTTGTGAACACTATCTTGACTAGGTAGTATGGCCAAAAAGTAACTTTCGAAGAAAAAAAAACTGCAATGGCAATCAAGAAACATTCTTCGTCATTATCTTTCGCTGAATATCCATTCAGAATGAAATTTTTAGCGTGACTTGCAATCCCTAAGCAGATAAACAGCGCAATGATACGTATATGCAAAACATCACTATAGAAATCAGTACAATTTCTTTGAGAATAGAAAGTACTACCACATTGCGAATGACAACTAACGTAAATATAAATTGACGTAATAAATAATTTTTTTGCACTGACCATCAAGTAAGTAATTAATGATGTTCCTACTCTATGGTTGACAGGTTCTCGATGTACCCTTGTCCGCTCAGTAAATTGACTTTAAATACTCAATACGAAGGGAATACATTCGAATATTGCGCCAGTATAAAAGAACCAATTTCATTGGCTGCCGTATACTACCACCTGATTGGCTGGTCAGATGACGTCACATTAGCCAACATCTAAACACTCGATATTGCGCGGCGGCCCGGATAGTAAAGTTAAGCCCTTATTTGTCTGGTGATACAATGTAACAATACTAGCGTCTCACTGATTGCTTGAATGTTTTATGTCTACTATGTTATAGACGACTTTACAGATTCGAGACGGGGGTTATTAATTCCATCGCATTTTTATGAGCAATACACCCGATGACCTTATATGGACCTTCATAAATCTCATGGATGGTATATGTAATTACCTTTCTGCCAAGTAGATAAGTTCTAAATTTTCTGAACGCCTACACAATGGGTAATGCCTCATTTCCTGTAATTGAATACTGCCTTTCCCACTTGTTCAAAATCCTTCTCGCAAAACTTATGGTCCTTCTTTCACTGCCTTTCACAGTCTCAATCACCTGAAATAGCTCAGGCGCAACACCACAGTCTGAGCTATCTGTAACAAAACACACATCCTTGGAGCAGTCAGGACGTGGAAGTTTGATACACTCTTAAATACTTTCTTTATCATAGTGTGTATATATAGCGACTACAAAATAATTAATAGTAATACAACCATAAATCTCAAAGGAAATTAATTACTGTATGTGCAAATGCTTAACTGAGGAAGAATTTTGAAAATGGTGAAGGTAACGTTATTAAAGAAAAGAAATTTTAGTCAATGAAAAATTTATTTTAAACAAATGCAATGGTCACAAATGACATTTGTGTTATTGTTTACTATTGGTATTAATGCTGTTTTGTTCGTCTGGATTAAAGCTCGTGAGTTTTAGACGAAACTCGTTTCCAACGCAAAGCTTGTACTTAGTTAGAAAACAAAACAAAAAACAAATCCCTACACTAGAAAATGCACACTCACATAAATATGTGGTTGTGGAGCCCATTAATTCTCTCAGAGCTATATTTGCAAACACTCGATACTCCTTTATTTTAATCCAAAAGGGTATTAGGCTTGCATCTTTAAATAATATTTTCAAAGGAAAATCAAAGTATAGTTCAGTCAAGGAGTCTTCCTCGGACGCTGACAGCTTAAGATTTTTAAAGTTATTCTCTACAAACGGATTTCTTATCCATGGCAACTCTTTGGGAATTCTTGGAGAGTAACTCCTAAAACAATAACTAATTGTAAGTAATATGCATGAACAAACAAACAACTTTCAGTAGGACTAACGTAAAAATATCAGCTTGGAAAAGTTTAATCGTGAAACAATCCCATAAGAATTATGATATTAAATAAAGAAACAGCAGAATTGATACATTACTTTGAAGGAAGAAGAATAATATAATGAAAAGAATAAGACTTATGTTTAATAAGAAATACTTCAAATCTATGTGGTTCTTAGGAAAATTATTTGAGAATTATTTCCTGAAACTGCAAGCCAGTGCTTCAAGATGTTCATTCGTGGCAGTTGCAGTTTCCTCATCAACTTTGATTCCGTATGTATCTAAGAAGTCACGGAGGAGTGTAAATGCCACAAAGCAGTAGTCTTTCACTTTAGTGGACCACCTTTCAAGTTTTTTAGTAGTCGCTTCTCCTTTATCTTGGACATGACATTTGTGAACATCCTTCCCTTGCAGCAATAAACTGAGGATATTGAGAGCACTGAATGTGTCATCCAAATATGAAAGCAGTATAATCCAGTTTTAACATTTACCAAAATACTGCTCACAGATTTCTTATCTCACTTGTGCTGCAACAAAAAATTCTCATTTCATCTCTGAGCTCAAATAATCTCGACAGCACTTTTACTCTTGACAACCAGTGTATTTCACAATGCAGGAGAAATGATTTGTGCTCACTGCCCATCGCAGCACACAATATAGCAGTTTTGAATTTGTAGGTCGTGGTTTAACAAAATTCCTTATTTTCATTGCATCATTAAGGATTTTGTTTAAGCTTTGGTCCATACCTTTAAGAACAAGGGCCTGTCGTTGGAGACTGCAATGACATCACTAAACGGAAGGAGCAACTGTCCCAACTCTGGCATCTTCTCTTTATCGTTGTGTTTGATATGGGTATTTCACTAATTAGCCGAGGCGGAATAGCCGTGCGCACTAAGGCGCCTTGCTGTGTTGCGTGCGGGCATTCGCCGTCGGAGGTTCGAGTCCTCTCTCGCACGTGTGTGTGAGTGTTGTTCTTAGGATAATTTAACGTAAGTAGTTGTAAATTTAGGGACTGATGACCACTGCAGTTATGTCCCATAACTTTATAAACATTTCAGTGTCACTAATTAGTTTTGTTTGTTTTTTGTAAATAAAGCGTAAGATATTATTTGGGTCATTATCAATAGCATTCAAGTAAAATTCAAAATTCCTGGTAGACGTCACGTTGGATTACGTCATAGGGGTGGGGAAGGAGAGGACGTGGTCCTGGATTTTCCCTGGCCGTCATTTTGTTCCGGAACCAGAGGTGACGCCATCTTGATGAGGTCACTACATTGGTGCACTGGTGGTCGAAAAGGGGAGAGAACATATGCTGACACTGTAGGGGCTCAGTATCCCCATCACCACTTTACTGTGGTATCTTCAACTGTCATAAGATACATCGTTCCGTTTTCTATCTGATTTATTTTATTGGGATGGTCATGTCTCCCTAAGTAGGTGGGTGCTAGCAAAATATTTTCACATTCAGAAGTAAAAGTTGGTGATTGAAACTACGCAAACAGATCACGCCGTAACGTCTTCCTTTTAATGATTTCCACCCCAATTCGTGCAACATTTCCGAGACGCTCCCCCCCCCCCCCCCCGTAACGCGATAAAACAAAACGAGCTGCCCCTTTCTGAACCTTCTCAATATCGTCCGTCAGTCCCACCTGGTGAGGGTCCGACAACGGGCAACAGTACTCCAGGAGAGGACGCGCAAGTGTGATGTAGGCAGTCTCTTTGGTGAGCTGGTGTATCTTCGAAGCCTTCTACCAATGAAACGTAATCTTTGGTTCGCCTTCCACACGATATTTTCTGTGTGTTCTCTCCAGTATAAATTGTTCGTAATTGTAACTCCTAGGTATTTAGTAGAATTTACGACCTTGAGGTTTGACTGATTTATCGCGTAATTGAAGTTCAGCGGATTTCTTTTAGTGGTCATGTGTATTACTTCACACTTTATTTAGTGTCAATTGCCAATTTTCGCACCATGTAGAAATTTTGTCTAAATCGCTTTGCATTTACTTTTGATCCACTGTTGACTTCACTAAGCGATAAACGACAGCATCATCCGCGAACAGTCTAAGGGAGCTATTCAGATTGTCCCCCTAAATCGTTAAACACAAGGAAGAGTAGGGAATCTATAATGCTTCCCTGGGGAACGCCAGATATCACTTCTGTTTTACTCGATGACTTGCCGTCAAATACTACGAACTGTGACCTTTCTGATAGGAAACCATGAATCCAATCGCACAATTGGGGAGGTATTCCATTAGCACGCAATTTCATTAGAAGCCACTTGTGAGGTATTGTCAAAAGCCTTCCGGAAATCCAGAAATATGGAATCGATTTGAGATCCCTTGTCGATGGCACTTAACACTTCATGTGAATAAAGGGCAAGCTGTGTTTCGCAAGAGCGATACTTTCTGAATCCGTGTTGACTATTGGTTAGTAGGTCGTTCTCTTCGAGGTAGTTCATCATGTTCGAACAAAGTATATGTTCCAAAATCCTACTGCAGATCGACGTCAATGAGATTGGCCTGTAATTTTGGGGATCACTCCTATTGCCTTTCTTGAATATTGGAATAACTTGGACAACTTTCCAGTCTTTGGGTACGGATCTTTCGCTGAGTGATCGGTTGTAAATGATAGCTAACTACGGAGCTATTACATCAGCATACTGAGAGGAATCTAGTTGGTATACAATCTGGCCGGAAGATTTGTTTTTGTTTAGTGACTTAAGAGGTTCGTTCCAGCAGCTGCCAGACGGCTAATTTCAAGCGCTAAGAAACAGATATTACTGCGCATGCGCAGCTACTGTGACGTAAAAACCCTTGTTTGATACTTGCACTGCTGGAACGGATTTTGCACTGTTTCTGGCTGCAGGCGAAGATGAGTTTAAAGAATAATTAAAATACTTTCCTTCCTAATAACGAAGAAGTGTAAACGAGAAATATCTGATCTCAAGTGGGATTGCAGTGACTTCGAAATAATCAAAAAACACGCTACAAACATACACGTATCACGTGATGGCTACCCCCTCTCTAACTCAGACCTTTCTGCGCATGCGCAAATTGGCAGGTTGACCGAGCCTGAAATAATTTTCCGGGTAGCGTCTGGCTGCTTGCGGCAACTGCTGGAACACCAAACAGCCACACTCCAAGTAGCCAGAAGCAGGAGAAGGCGCTGCTGGAACACTATTTCAGCGTTGCGCATGCGCGTCAAGCAGTCTGGCAGCTGCAGGAACGAACCTAAGGGCGGTAGGCATGCAGCGAGAGAGGCGGCGCCTGGCAGACAGAGTTACTCACTGGGGAGCGGCGTGGACCAAGGGGGGGGGGGGGGGGCGGGCAGAGGTCAGAAACGGGCCGAGTATGAGCCCGGTCTTGCGGGTTGCATACACTACAAACGCCTCCCTTCAACCCCCCTGTAATTGCGCGAGTACAGCGAGCCTAAGTGCGCTGGCGCAGCCGCCCCATCGTACTCGCCGGCTCGTAGCCACCAGACATGAGCTCCGCGGGTACTCGACGCCCCATATCCATACTCGCTGTCTCCGTGAGCTCGGCGACCATATGTTTGTAATTCATACAAATCTACAGTTTTATTCCGATCTTGATGAAATGTTGCATACTTGATCTTCAAAATAAGAGGAATATCACTGCCTACACAATGTTCCATGTGGTGGATGGCAAAGGCTACTGTATTCACAATTCGGCAAAGTTAACAGTTTTCTTACGATTCTGTTGAGATTTTACACACTTGATCTTCAGATCAAGTATTCATCAGTTTCTTTCTGCCATGTGTCGAGACAACTTCATACCATTGTACTGAAAATCATTTCCACACATTCATGCTATACTCTCAACTCATTCAATAAATGTAATAATTCTTTTAGCTCACTACAATGTTCTTGCAGATCAAAGGAAACATTTGTCACTCCACATTAAGAAAACAATTCGCAGGAGATTTTACATATATTGTAGTTTGATGTAATAAAGGCCTAAATTTATTTTCATTACTGTGTAGCATCTAATTAAGTATCACACGAAAATTAAGAATGTGCTTTGGTAAAACACATTGCATAGACTTTTTGGTTCAGTCGATTTTGGATCAAAAGTTGCTGTGTTTGAAATGTAGACAATATTCTGACTTTTCATTTGAGCCGGCCGCGGTGATCGAGGGGACTGAGGCGCTTCAGTCACGGTCTGCACGGCCACTACGGTTGGGGGTTCGAATCCCCCCACGGGCATGGATATTTGTGCCGTCCTAGTTCGTAAGTAGTTCATAAGTAGTTTGTAAGTTTAGGGACTGATGACCCCATAGTTAAGTCCCATAAGCTGTACAAACATTTGAACATTTGATTTTTTCATTTGAAACCGAGCAGAACGATAAATGTTAATTCGTTTTCGAGGCACTGGCGCTCCCATTTCCATCCCTGCGCATCGGGAATCATGTGGTCATATCAATTGTCAAATTTCATACTCATTTTAGCGACGAAGTATTGCTTTCTTTATTACTGCATTAAAAATGTCACCGAATAAATGTATTAGGGTGAATGGTGTGGTGTCGCACAAGTACAAAGTGCGCGCCACCTACTTTCGCCGCGCGCCGCCATGCACGCACGGCGCGGCGTTCTTGCGACGTCAGCCACGAGCGCCCTCTGCTGCAACTCCACTCGTGGCCACCACTGAAAGACATCGTTCACTTGGGACTGAAATAGGAACAAGTTAGGACCTTCGGAATCACATAGGCACCAGTGAAGACTTGGCTATCGGACAGGCACTAGGCAGGCCTCTAACTCAACTATGTATCAGCACTCGTCAGTACTGAATTGTGTAAAAGTTAAGTATTGCATAAATTCTGTGCAATATATATCTCATTCTAATTTACTGTAGTGTTTCTAGTTTCTGGCTGCTCCCCTCCGTACCTGCACCAGCGTGCTATCTTTATTCCTGTGTCGGTCTCATTCCACTCGGCCACCAACACCTACGACGGAAACGAGACACAAAAGCGGCGACGAGGCTGGGACACAAAAAATGGAAAATCTGGAAGATGTGAAACTACTACGAAGACAAGTGATACTGATTTTACATGGGAATGACTAACATGCGTTTTCAGAAGTATAATATGGAATTATATAGGACGCCATTGACTTATATGAATGTATTTTGTAAGATTCAAAAAAATGTTCAAATGTTTGTAAATCTATCAGACCAAACTGCGTGGTCAGTCCGTAGCTTACAAACTACTTAAACTAAAGTAAACTAACCGAAGGACAACGCACACACACACACACACACACACAGACACACACACACACACACACACACACACACACACACACACACACACGCCCCAGGCAGGACTCGAACCTCCGACGGCGATATTTTGCAAAAGACTAGTGCAAATGAACCGGAATTGGCGGTATCTTTGAGGCATGGTAGACGTTGAAATCTGACAATTTGTGTTTTAACCAAACGAAAGCCTTATTTCATTTATTAATCAAGAATGACCTAGGTTTCGAATCATAAGCTCATCTTCCAGTAAATAACGGATACAAAAAATGACAACCAAGAAAAGATAAACGTACCAACTCCCGAAGATATGGAATGTTGACTTGAGCTTTAAACTTTATCTTTGAGATTCTAACCACATTATGTGTGGATTCAAAAATTCTTTATCATTAATTACAGTAACTAATACAATTCTGACAAAATTATCTAGATTTTTACTAGTTCCTTAGGAACAAAATGATTGGTTTTATTTATTTAAGAAGTCATAAAATGTTGCATCCATTTATCTACTACACTGTCGACGATGTCCTACTACGAAATTAAATTTTTTTACGTTGGTTGTTGATCATATGATACAATATTTCACTAAACAAAACTGTACAGATAGAAGTACGCAGTAACATAAAAGTATAATGCACAAATGAAAAGAGAACTTAAATGTTGAAAAACGAATCACTAGTCTATGACAAACACTTTCAGTCGTAAGGCAATATTGTTCGGACAGCCAATAATCTATGGACTGGGCGGTCACTCCCACCGAGCTTCGAGTCCTCCCGCAAGCATGCGTGTGTGCGAGTGGTCTTAGAGTAAGTTGGTTTAAGTAGTTTGTAAGTCTATGGACTGATTACTATAGCAGTAGGGTCCAATAGTTTTACATGCATTTTAACATTTTGAGGAGCCAACAATAGTGCCACTTTCGATACAGAGTGTACGGCAGAGTGCTCGCCCGCTCCCCGCCTCCCCTTTCTGTGCCTCGGCTGCAGCGACACGCAGGTGCAGGTGCAGGTCGCATCAGCGTCGCGTCCCCTCTAATGCCAGTCTGCGCGGCCCCATTAGACTGCGCTGTGCCGCCCGTCTCAGTTTGTTCCGAGTCAGCCACTGTGCTGCTTGGTTGCGCACGTGGGACGTAGAATGAAATATTTCCATCACACTCCTTAGCAACGGATACTAAAGCGTGTACTGTCACAGTATTACCCGTTCAACTTATAATGGCCATTTCAGCTGAAGGCGCTGCGAACTGTTCATGTTCCATGATGCCGCTGCAGTCAAAAGCAGCTCTTTAAACTGGCCAGAGCAGACGGCAGGTAGCAGCTCTCCCCACCATCACCACCTCCCCTCAAACGGCAGTTAGCTGGACACAGCCGTGACCTCGTGGCAGGCGGCACAAGCTCTCCCATCAGCCTCCCCTTCACGCTACCCTCTGACGTGCGAGAGGCACCCTAAGCCAGCGATCCGCCTGACACCTGCTAGCATCTTACGGAACTATGAGGGGAGCGTAGGACAGCGGTTTCTATTTCGGCCGCAAAATATGTTTCGGTCGAACTCTACTGGAAATAATAGCAAGAAATAACCGAAAACCGGTTATTTAAAAAAAAAAAAAAAAAACGGTTATCTTGAGCAATTTTTACAGTGCGATTAAATTGGAGATGGAAAGAACCGTTATAACCGAAAACCGGTTGTTTCAGCAATAACCGCCATCCCTACCGCGGCGTCACCGAGCAACACCACCTAGAGGGAAGGCCGCGGCGCTCTCGTGGCGGAGTAGGTTGCGCGCGCATAGCTGACTGGGTAGCCGCGGGGGCACGGCCCACTATGCCGAAGCAGCGAGCCAGTTCGCTTTGAGCGCGCAACCTACTCTGCCTGACGTCACACGAGAGCGCCGCGGCCTTCTCTCTAGGTGGTGGTGGTGCACCGAGGCCGCCGGCCGGCGAAGCGGCGACGTCCACACACCGCTAGTCTTCGTATCATTGCAAGCGTGGGCTACGCCAATAAATGTATTCTAATATAAACCGCAGTTTCGTTGCCACCCCATCGCCCGAGTTCAGTACGGAGCTCACAGCTCACAAAAAGTATGACTGTTCCAAAATCCTGACGATTAACGTAATAACTGAACGCGAGCAGTAGCCAGCTGCATTTGGTGCCAAAACCATGAAGTACAACACCAGACTCTTTAACAAGTTGAAATGTGTGGGGTAGTCATTATTGGACCTGTCTTTCTTTCAAGTCGCCTGCTCGAAGGGCTACATGCAGCGGTGGAGTGGCCGAGCGGATTGAGGCGCTGTGCCTCGATGCACGAGGCCGCTCCACGTCGGGGGTTCGAATCCCCCCATGGGCATAGATGTTTTTGTTGTCTTCAGTATACGTTAGTCCATAAGTAGTTTAAGTTTAGGAACTAATGACCCCGCAGTTAAGTCCCATAAGCTTTACAAATATTTGAACATTTTTTTCTTTTGAAGGGCTACATAAAGGTGCTCCAGCTCACTTCACCATTAACGTAAGGACGCATCTCAATAGCATCATCTCTGATCGATGGATCAGTCGAGGAGGTCCAGTTGCATGGCCTGCTCCGTTACTGAATCACAACTCAAAATGTTCAAATGTTTGGTAGCTTATGAGACTTAACTACGGGGTCATCAGTCCCTAAACTTACAAACTACTTATCAACTACCTTATACTAAGGACGGCCCAAATATCCATGCCCGAGGGGGGATTTGAACCCCCGACCGTAGTGGCCGTGCAGACCGTGACTGAAGCGCCTCAGTCCCCTCGGCCACCGCGGCTGGCGAATCACAACTCATGCGATTCATGATTATGGGGCCATCTCAAAAGTATCGTGCATGCATTGCCCATTCTAGATGTGGAGACTATGTAGCAGCGTATTCATTCATTTGACGCTCTTCAAATGTATCCTGGCGGATGTGAAACTTTTGAGAGAGGACACGCTGTGGCGCATACAGGTGTACGCTGAGGCGCATGGAAACATGTTTAGCACGTACTGTATCAACTGTGACCACAGAGCACAGCACAAGTCTATGTAACACAGTTTGATTGAATAAATGGACTCTAGCATGCCAACCGTGCTTTTCCGGACATAAGTTCATTAGAGCATTTTCATTCAGTAACGTCTCCTCGATAAATCTAAGTTTTTTACATGGTGGCAAAAGTCATCCTGGATAACACTTGTTAAGGCTGATACATGTTAAAAATACTAGTAATGGTACCTATGCATATAATTCAAGGTTATGCACACTATACGTTGTAGCATATGATCATACACCATTCCCACTGACAATAACAGGTATACTGAGTTACAATCTGTTACGCATCTACTTCACCACTGAAACGTGTAAGTGGGTAGTAAGTTCACCTCATTTCGCCATCCGAAATGAATACTGTATCATGTCGAATATAGAAAAATTTTATTTTTCTTTCATTTCTGGACTACAGCTGCTAATCTTGTTGAATAACGATCGGCCAAGTTCTGTAAATTATTATAATATTGCATAGATTTGAGCTATGATCAAAATTAGTTTACTATATTGTTTTAAAATTAAGTTATAATATACTTTATAAAATGAGCACATACATTGTGCTATATACTATTGTCAAAAGAAGAGTCCGAGATTGCATAGCCTTTTTATGTTTACCGTTCTGTAAATCATTATTCTCAAGGGCGCATTGTGGAAATGAAAGGAACTACAGACGGATGGCCAAGCCGGTCTTCCATGAAAGAGGCGTGACGCTGGCAGTAAAAATAAATAAAAAAATAAAAATATCTAAAATATTAAGATGTGTATTGACACATTTGAGTAGACCACAAATCCTGATGCGAGATCCAAATATTGTCAGGTATCTATTTTAGTGCTTTAATGAAGAACACGCCATCACACTCCTCAGTGCGTCTCTTCCGCTCTATTTTTTGACTCATATGCAACTTTCAAACTCAGCGAAGATACTTACATAATAAATAGCCCGGGTATTTTGTGAATAAGCAACAAACACTAGTTGCTGTGCTGACTGGCTACACTTGTTGCTTGTCTTCGTGCTCCGAAACGCCATTGTTTATGCCACTCGCTTTCCCTTACTGCTGTCAAATTCCAGTAAGAATTTTTATTTGAACATGCATGGAGTTATAATTGTTATACCTTTTTTACTGACTTTTACATTTTCATTCAGAAAACATCCCTGATCAGCCTCTGCAAAGATTTTGTCAGAGTCTTTATACTTGCATTTGTGCGGATTTATCGTTTTCTAAGCAGATTTAAAACTTTTGAAACAGGAATAAGATATAGTGTATTAAAGTTAAGAGAAAGAGAGACAATTGTCTCGAGCAATGCAATGAACATGCAACTGCAGTAAATAATTTAGTCTTGATAAATTTTATAATAGGGCCTGGTAAATGATTGTTGCAAGTAAATAGAGAACTCTAGCCTTCTAGCCAACACTGCTTATTCGTGGCTGCAGAATGTGTTAGTGCCATTTTATTCGCCGAAGTCCCAAACGTTATCGGACTGTCGGCCTCTAAAGCCTTTTTTGGCTTATATTTGCAACACAAATGGAAAAGTGACCAACGGTCATGAAGGAAGATACAGAGGAAGTTGAAAGTTCAAACTTTCTGTAACTAAGGGACCAAACTGCTGAGGTCAAGCGTCCCTAGACTAACACTACTTAAACGATCTTAAATTTATGCTAAAGATAACGTATACACACACATCCATGCCCGGGCGAGGACTCAAACCACCGGCGGTAGCGGAAGGAAGCTTAGGGTTTAACGTCCCGTCGACAGCGTGGTCATTAGAGACGGAGCTAACGCTCGGAGCTTTGGGTAAGGATGGGGAAGGAAATCGGCCGTGCCCTTTGAAAGGAACCATCCCGGCATATGCCTGGAGTGATTTAGGGACATCACGGAAAACCTAAATCTGGATGGCCGGGGGTGGATTTGAACCATCGCCCTCCCGAATACGACGGCGGTAGAACCGAGCAGTCCGTGACATGGCGCCTCAGATCGCGCATACGTACCCGCGCGGCAAGAGAACCACGTTGATGGGCCAGTGACGTAGGTTTTTTATAACTCTACAGGTTTTATTCTACATCACGTCACAGTAGCAGTACTACGTCGTTTATATCTAACAAATATGATTTCGGAAATTAACTGCCATGATAAACATACCGATAAAGTGATGTGTGTGTCACAACTCAATTTCGCTTATAAACTGCATTTATCTTACGCATCAATATTCATTTCTTTCTTATTTTAAAAACTCGTAGGCACAGGAGAGAAGACGGGAGAAAGAACGTGATGCACAGGAGAGAAGACGGGAGGACGAACGTGATGCTCCAAACTGTAATCTGTTGCCTCTGTGTGTGGAAACTTCTTTACTGTGTGTGCGAGTTTTGTCAACTGCGACAGTAATCAGTATGCAAATTTCCACTTCATAAATTATTTTTAATTAATTCTTAATTTGATATATTAAAGTGATATTTTATAGTTAAATTTGTGCCACCACCGAGTTTATAAAAACATGGAAATTTTTTTTTATTGACCTCACTTGCTCAGTGGCGTATGATATGGTCAAACATTTATTTTATAAATTCCTAAACAATATCACAATGATAGGTACCACCAATTTAAACCCAATTTATTCGGTACACTCCCACGTTAATATCTGTTTGCCTCTCCAAAAGTATGAATGATAGGGAAGTTTTCAATTCAAAGAATATACATACTTCATATGCAATTGAATTACCATGAACAATTCATCCTGTCACATGACAAAGCTAATGGAACATTACACAAACTTTGAAAGAAATAGATCCTATACGAAACAGTTAAAGAAAATTGACAATTAACATCATGAAATAAACGTTGCCTATATATATTTACATCAACAAATGACTGAGTCAAGGGAGAAGGAAACCTTTTCAGGAAGAATAATTATCCAAACTGCTATCGCAGATGCACAAACTCAAAGGGCAGATGAAGTTTCCCAATTTGAACAATTAAGCCCAGTTGTGAAAAAGAGAAAATCCTTCAAAAACAGCAATATACTGGCCCTAGCAATGATGCTGACGACACATTTCCAAATTTTTGGAGCAGACAGGAGTCGGCAGGGGCAGGTGATGACTGCAGATTAGAGTTGAAATAAAACACGACCATTTTCTCAATTCGTTATGTGAAGCAGAGACGATGTTTAACTAGTACAGTCTCTAGCGTCGGCGCTGCTAGACAGACAATGGCTGCATAATTTTATATCGGGAGTAGACAAGTCGATCGTAGTGTACTTGTGAAACAATGTTCACAATTTCAAATCACCAAGTAAAACTTGCGACACAAAATCTTAATATATTCGCGATCCGCAAAGTGCGAATGTTCAAAATGAGACTTAGATTTTTCAAAGTCAACTGTGGCCGCCGGAAGCGAACCTACAGGACAAATGTCAAAGTTCAGACAGCAGCATAAGTAAACCTTGAGGCCTAAGTCGATCCGCATACTGCGGAGGCCTACAAGGGAATCCCCAATAATATCTCTCTCTCTCTCTCTCTCTCTCTCCGCGCCAGCGTTCCTGGTCGCGATCCCCGACCCCGCCTACGCGGCCATACCGCTCCAATTGACACATACAGCTAATAGCCTGCCCAATGACATCGCGAGAAGGCGCTGACAAATTACAAAACTGTCACAATCCTAAGCTTTGGCGAATCACAGAGCATTCTGCAGACGCCCCTACAAGCTTCTCCCATACGAGTTCCCACAGAGACGTTACCGTACACAGGTCCATGACCTCTTCGGAATTTTTGGATGCTCTCTTTCGTTCCCAGGCCTCAAAATACATTATTTTTATGATAATAGGCACCAAGCCCCCGCTGGCCAAGACGACCGACTATGCGCCCAACAAACCTCTTAACATTCGTCACGCAACCACCCACCTCAGCCGTGAAAGAGACACGCCGCTCTGGCGAGGGTGCTATTCAGATTTCTGCGAAATTCGCCCTGAGGAAGGACGTCCGATTGTGTGGCACTGGCGACAGTTTGGCGGCCAACGTGCAGTGCGTCTGTAGAGCCACAGACAAATATATACAGACGGGAAACCTCCGTAAGGACCCGGTCCTACGCTCAGGGGTGTGGGAAGGGAGGGTTTCCAGCAGTTCTGTAAGATGTTCCATGATGGCGCTGCGGTCAGAAGCATCTCTCTAAACTGGCCAGAGTAGGCGGTAGGTAGCGGCTGCCCCCACCACCACCTCCCCTCAAACACAGGCACACTGGACACAGCCGTGGCCTCGTGGAAGGCGGCACGAGCTCTCCCCTCATTCTCCCCTCCATGCTACCCTCTGACGTGCGAGAGGCACCCTAAGCCAGCGATCCGCCTGACACCTGCTAGCATCTTACGGAACTACGAGGGGAGCGTAGGACAGTGGTTTAGGGGTGGCTGCTCCTCTGTATATGTTACTCTGTGGTAGAGCTTTGTTCTCCTCTACCTGTAATTTCAAACAATACCTCGCAGGTAGCCGCAATCAGCCCTCGTCAACCACTCTCCATCCACTGCCCACCGAACGGGACCTCACTGGTACCACGCCATGACAAGATGCCTCCCTTCCACGGCCGTCTCACAACAGAAGTTCTACGAAGACAAATTTCCAAACACGCTAATTTATGGACTACAATATGCCAACTGTCGAGACTACGTGAGAGAAAGCACGCCGGCCGTCCCCTTGCCGTCACCAGCTTGTGCACTGGACCACAGATATCGGAAAGAATATTAGAAATTCATTAAGAAACTGCTATAATTGAAAGACTTTTCCTTAGACGAAATGCCTCAATAGAAACAGAAGTGGTATCAAATCTAAAGAAAGATAGTGTATCAAAACGACACTGAAATTCTCCATCTGCCGAAAGACAAAAAATAATGGAATAAAAATTTGACTACATATTACCGCCAGCTCACAAATGTATAAACTGAATAAATTAATTGTATGTTTTTCATATAGCTGTACATTCGACTGTCAGTATTAAAGCGCAAATATGTGCTCATCTGTTAAAGCACGTTATAACTAAATTTTAAAACTACACCGTAAAATACTTCTTAGCAGAATGCCAAATCCACTGTTTCATAACAATAACACTGAAAATTTCAGAGAACTTAACGTATCTTAAATGTTTATACATCTATTGGACCAATCTGCTACGGTCATCAGTTCCTAGACTTACAAACTACTTAAAGAAACTGAGCCTAAGGGCAACACATGACCGAGGGAGGTCTCGAACCCTTCTGTATATTTCTTATGTCCTTGCTGTAAACTAAAGTCAGTCCGTTCTATCCGAACGATTTCAATCATTTTTGCTTTAAACGAAAGGTATTCATTCGCAGATTTGTCATCAAGTACCAGACTTAAGTCTTTCCATCCTTTATTTTTATTCAAACGCGGTATCCTTCTGTCCTTGCATTGACTATTTTAATCGGGTTGTTTTACGATATCTTCGGTTCTAATTAAGGTACGCAGTTCTGTTTGACCTAACAATACTCAGCGGGTCATGCTCTTTCACTTGCGTTTTTAAACAAGTGCATTGATTGATTCTAAAGAAAGCTATGTGTGAACATTCAAATTTACTTCCGTTTTTTCCCAGCATTTTGTTATTCCACTAACGGTGCGAAGTATTGGCACGGGTCCTCTAGTTTCACATGATCAGTAGCTATAATGAAGGTTTACACGGGACAGTCGTGTTCCGAGTTGTGGACGCAGGATCCGGCCACCGACGGTTTACCCGGCACCGCCAATCTTCCACGTACCGCTGGATCTGGACTACAACATATTCCAACTGTATCGGAAACGACTAGTGGAAGTTAGGTGACAATGCTTGTTAGTTTTAGCTGAACTGTCATAATATTTTAAGTATCTCAGTAACATTTAAGTTAAAGGTGAAGCATTGAATTAAAATTTGTGCTATGGTCAGGAATCGAAGCCGGGTCTCCATGTTCAGTAGGCAGACGTCTTAACCACTACACCACCACATCACTAGAAATTAAGGCGCCTCGGAATAGTCTAAGTACGACTTCCCTCCACGCCACAAAAACTAATTCAGTCTTAGACTATTCGGAAGCGCTTTAATCGCTAGTGTTGCGGTGGTCTAGTCGTTGAAATTCTTTCCTAACGCCAAAAACAACAGTGACGCCTGGCTCGTACATTATGTGTAATACACCATCAGTTATAAAAACAATTCCTTAATTGACTTTTTACAATTGTTAACAGAACATCACAATTTACTAAGACGACCTAGATACAAAGTTTTTTGTTTCAAAGATTACACATTGTACTGTTATCTATTTGAAATCACAATACGACAAACTACGTCATCCGACGAAATGCGAAAACAAATTTTAAACTTCTTATTTTACTTAATTATTTATTTCACTTCAGTTTGGAACATATAACTGGTATCAAATGAAGCAGTGATATTAAGGAGAGTGTCCAACTTTAACAAAACCGAGAATAATAACAAAAATAATTACATTCAGTTTACCTTAATTTAAAGACAATAACGGCAACAAGGGCGTATTTCGAAAAAGGAGAAATATTATTCAACAAAAGTCTCACAGAAGAATAAGGCGAACAAAAAGTATTACAGGAAAAAAAGTGGTTAAGGTGTACCTAGTGAGCACAGAGGTCCGGGTTCGATTGCCGGCCTCAGCCAATACTTCACCTATAACTTGAATGACTATCATTTTCGAGACGCAAAACAGTATATAAATTTATAAGTATAATGATATTTATCTCGGTAACAGTTGCGAAGCAGCTGGTGTAATCTGCATAAATAATTATTCGAACGAGACTGTTGCCATCCTTCACGACCATAACTTTTACAATAAATTTGTACGGGAGTTCCGTACCTCAATGTCACGTACGTATCATTATAACTTGAGGTACAGGTCATTTCCTCTCGTTAGCGTTAGACGATCTCAATAGAAGACGACTGTTTCAATTCACCCAATTGTAGCTGTGTGATTAAACTTGGAGAAAGTTTTCAGGGAGTCGGGGGAGCTGACTGTTAGAAGTTTTCCGCGAACAAATAGCGTCTGCCCTGTGGAAGCCTCAGAAAGCACTTTCTGAGAAATCTGTAGAGAAGCGATTGTCGGCATAAGGAGAAGAAAACGCTAACTGCTGACTATCGCCACAGCCCCGGAGGCTTTCGCAGATCAAAGGACGGCGGCCTGGAGTGTAGGGGGGGGGGGGGGAAGGGAGGAGGGGGGGGGGAGAAGGCGAGTCCGCGCCCGCGGCCGCTCCCCCCACAAAGGCCCCTCTGCGGAACTACGCTTATTATTTCATGTGGCTCCCCAATCGACAGCTATCTTCTTGCAGATAACTCTTCCTTTAACTCAAAAGGTAGCGGCAAGCCTTTCGAGAAATACGAGCGGAGTTAACAGCAGTATCATCATATCTAACGTTTGTGTAAATTTTTTTACCCGTAAAAAGCAAGGACAAACAGAATCGCGACTCGGAGGCGCCTAAACAACACGCTGTTGTGATTAAGGTGACAGAGATAAAATACACACAGGCCCAGCGTCTCACACCGCTGTGTGACCAGAAAGGTCAACCCCTCATCAAAGGAAATCCCTGAAAAGCCATCAAACAAATTAATCCCATAAACGATATCAACAGAAGCAATTTCCCCAAGTGACTTTTCGGAAAATGGGTTTGCCATACAGGGAATTTTTGATGGTGTATGGGCAAGCTGCTATTGAAGTGTCGCATATGGGACATTCAGAACGCAAGGGAATCAGTTCAGAATAAGAAAGTTCCGAGTGAAATATACAAAAAAGTTCGCTGATTAATTATACGAGGATAAAGTTCGCACCACTTTGAAATACTTAAATGATAAAAATTATTTTATGTGATATATTCTTGTATAGAAGAAGGGTAAATTTAAGTGCTGAATTGTAGAGATTTGGACGTGTATCTTCCGCTTTATTCAAGTATTCGAGTTTTACAAAGGAAACCTAAAAGAAAATTTGTCGAGCCTGACTTTGCCAGGAAAGGAGAAAGCAGTCTTCTTGTGATATAAGAATTCTTAAAACAGCCATGCAATATGCTGACTAGTTTCGATTGTCAATTACCATTATATTTCAATAAGGAGGTAAATCATAAGTTGACATTTGCATCGGATAAAACTATTAGTCACTCAATATGTAAAGTATTAAAACTGCCCATAAATATTGCCCCTTTTGTGATGGCACTAAAATAATCTTTTAACTCAGTCGACACAGCAACATAAATATTGTCAATCTTTACACTGTCTTTTCATAGAAGGTAGAAGGGTTACAAAATTCAGATACTAAATTTACATATTGAAAATATTACTATAGTATATACTGATATTAATGTTGGTCGAAGTGTAAATGTGGCATCTTAATATAGTATTCCCTGTACGGAACTGCCGCGTAGTCTAAGGCGTACTGCTACAGACTGGGCGGCCGTTCGCGCTGGAGACTCGAGTCCTCCCTCGGGCGTGTGTGTGTGTGTGTGTGTGTGTGTGTGTGTGTGTGTGTGTGTGTGTGTGTGTGTTGTCCCTAGTGTAAGTTAAAGTAGTTTGTAAGTCTAGGGACTGAGGACCATAGCAGTTTGGGTTTACAAATATTTGAACATTTGAATTTTGTATCGTTTATGAAAACACAGTGTACAGATTGACAATGAACACGATGGTGTACGGGTTAAAAGGTCATTTTAGTAATTTTTATTGCCATTGCAAAAGGGCATTATTTTATGCTAACAGTTTTAAAAGTTTACAAATTGGTATGCCAAAAGTTTTAACTGATGCAACTGGCAAGTCATGTTTTACCTCTTTATTGGAATATTGTGGTCAGAAGATGATTGTCAGTTACAATCTTAATTGTAGACTAACTTTTATAGTGGTGTAAGACATTAAGAATTTATGTATATATATAATTTTTTTAATTATCAAGAAAATATGATCAACACTTAAAAAACACAGCTCATCGGTTGAAAAGACAGTAAATGCTTACTTGGCCATGGTTTCAGCTACGACTAGGGAAGCCATCATCAGAAGTAAAAACTGAGTTACCTATAAATAAGTCAAAATTGTTGCAAGGGAGACGGTATAAACGACATATCCTAAGATATGATCGAAGAAAATTACTTACATAAAATAAACAGTCAGAAAATGGCTCTTGGGCAACAGAACTCACGTTGAAGTTGCAAATGTAGTTTGCACATAAGTCAAAAACAGAACTTACGTTCGACATGGGTAAACGCGCAGCTACGGGTCGCGCTTGCGACCAGCACTGTTGGTGGCCTCTGACTGACAGGCAAACACGCCGTCGATGCCATCACATGGACACGATATATCGCGCCATCTGGTATTACACTGTGGTAGTTTACATACAAATGAAAAAAAGTGACAACTATTATAAATCTGACAAAAAGTATGCTGGATACAGTATGTTGAAGACGATAAAAACAATTTGAAAATGTGATTAGTAATATATGATAAAAGAAATCGCACTGACGTGTTTTACGGCCCAACTTAAGATTTGTAGTTTAATAATTTGTTCCAAAGATTTTCGACCAAAATAATAAAAAAGTTAATTAATAAGAAAAGGAAAAAATTTAAGAAGTGGCGGGTTCCGAACCCACTGACCTTTAGTACCACAGTCCAACACATTGCGCACTACCCTACGGCTAACGGTTCGGGGTTATGTTCTGTAATCTGATACTATTAATGGCCGTTGTTAACAGATGCTAATATGGCCTTTGTAGACACTAGATTATCATTTATCGTACGAAGAACGACGTGTTTTTGTTAATTATTCAGTGCGCCATTGCTTTGAAATGACAACGTGTAAGTTGCAATAAGAAAATCATCAAATACGCAACGCAAGATGGCGTATGCCACAGAGAGTTCTGGGCGAGGAATGTCACGTGACACTTGCGCACGGCTGGTTTTCGTTAATTCAATGTAGGGTATCAAAACTCCGTTATTTTTGCAAATCTCTCAATATATATAATATAAAGGGAACAAAGTCGTAGAGAATTTTCTCCTCTAGAAATTCGTTTATTCAATTTTTGCGTCAGATGAACGGTTTATTTGCAATTAAAATTGCATTACAAACGGCATTTTTGGTATTATTAACGTATTTATTGTCCGAAATATTTCAAAAAGCGAGGTTCTGGTCTCTGGTAGCCAACAATTATGTCCGTAGAAATTGGTGCCGATCGGTTGACCGGTTCGGCCTAAAAAGTGGGAACATGTTATAGCCAGACAGACATCGTCAAATCGCCGTTATTTTTGCAAATATCTCTGCAACGATGCAAGATATGAAAAAAAAAAAAACATAATAGAGCGAAGTTGTAGAGAATTTTCCCCTCTACCAATTAGGCTATTAAATTTTCGTGTCAGATGAACGGTTCGTTTGCAATTACAATTTTATTACAAACGGCTTTATTTTGGTATTACTACCGTATTTTTTGTCCGAAAAATTTGAAAAGGGGAGGTTCTGGTCTCTGGCGGCCTATGTCTGTAAAATTGGGGGCTGATCGGTTGAACGGTTCGTCTTACAAACAGGGAACACTTTACGGACAGACAGACAGACAGATATCCCAAAATCGCCGTTATTTTTGCAAATATCTCTGAAACGATACGAGATATGAAACATAAGAGAGCAAATTCAATTTTCTACAAATTCAATTTTCGTGTCAGATGAATGGTTAAGCCGTTATTTTCATTTAAATTTCGAGCTGTCAAAAAACGATCGCAAAGGCCCACTTTTAGTGTTACTACCGTAACCTAAAGTGGGCCAAAAGGCGTGAGAAAAACAATATTTGAAAGTACAGTACGGAATAGAGCGTGCAAATATCTCACATTAAGTGATTACAAGTAAGGGCTTTATGCCTTCAAAAAAGTTTTTATCACCCAATTGCAATTGCTCATTGAGAATGAAATGGCCATTACGGGAATCATGTTTGAAAATTTCTGACTGTTTAAGAATATCAAGTCTGACAACTTTCTTTTCCGTGGGCGACATACCGACATCATGAACCTCTTTAGGTTTGTGGCCTTTGATTAGAATTTGGCCGGCAAAGTATGAATGATGTACGTTTGTAACTTCTTCCCTAGAAGGTGTTCTTTATATCCGACAGATAGTCTGTCCGATATAATAGGCTGGGCAGGTATCACAGGTGATTTTATAAACGCATGGATTTTGCAAAAACTAACATTTTGGTTTTAGGTTATGAATAAGCTTATCTTTCAGTCGATTATTAGTAGAAAACACTATATTGCAGTCGTATTTAATTTTAAGGATACGTTGTAATCTGTAGGATACTGGTCCTACATACGGTAAAGAAAAGTATTTTCTGCTCGTTACTTGTGGTGCCAATGGTGGTAATTCTGCTATTTGTTTTTTGTGTGAAACATCGTCCACGATATTTGGTTCGTAGTCATTAAAGACTGCAGTAGTCGTAATAAGATTCAATTCGTCAACTTTTAGTTTTTCAGAGGATAACGGGGTAGAAATTGCTCTATGGACAGCAGAGTACAAAAATGCTTTTTTGTGAGATTTTGGATGCGTAGAACGGGCTGTTACTGTCTGGGTAGAATAGAAATCTTAACGAAATATGTTGAAAGAGATTTTGTCTTCAACTATTGTCAATGTTAAGTTTAGATAACTTAACTGACGGGAATCGTTTTCTAGTTCACAGGTGAAAGTAAATTTTTCATGTAGTACGTTAAAGATCTCAAACAGGTGGTCGATGCCGTCGTTCGTTCCGTTGTGAATGATTAAAATATCGTCGACATATCTGGAATATGAAACAATCCAAAAGGTGGTAGCGAATAAATTTTTGAAAAAGTCTCTTCTAGGGAGTTGGTGAAAATGTCTGTAACGATGCCAGCTATCAGGTTACCCATTGCAAGACCACCAGGTTGCTGGTATAGTTGCCCATTAAATACAAAATAATTGTATTTTGTTACTATCCGAATTAGGTTCATGAAGTCAGTGATATGCTCATCGGAAATATCTTTTTTGAACAGACGTACGTTTTTCTCTACGATCTCGAAAGTCGTTTCCATAGGCACATTAGTAAAAAGGTTTTTACGCCAAGCCTTCGAATTCTGCACCACCTGCAGTTTGCAACGTGACACTTTCTGGTGGAGGCGCCGGGTATTCTGGAATATATCTGCATCATCGTGGCTCCGATTAGGCAGTGTAAGAGCCGTCGCGTACACGGAAAAGAACCGGAATACAAAGGGTATACTGATTACCCCCGTCCGAAGGTCCGCGTCATCAAAAGAACCATGGATGCCAAAGCACCGGTAAGCCAGCTGAAAATCAGACACCGATCGGTGTTCTCGGGAGACGCTGGACAGGACCCAAACAAATGACTGAAAGGATTCGACTGAGTCGCCAAGTATATTAGGTGGGATCACATTGTGTGCTTGGCAAACGTATATTTCTACCTGCCCAGCAGTGGTTTGAAAATAACGAGGACAAACTCGATAGCTGGGAAAAATTGCAGATAGAACTTACGAAGACATCTACATCTACACGAGATACTCTGAAAATCACATTTAAGTGGCTGGCAGAGGGTTCATCGAACCACCATTATACTATTTATCGCTATACTATTTTTTGCCAAGACGTTTGGCGACCACCAGCGGCAAGTCCGTTTCTCAGAAGAGCAATTGAAGAACAGGGCCCAGCTACATGGTGAGTCAACACAGTCGTATATACGGAGTGTTTTGGTCCTATGTCACGTAGTTAACCCGGATATGACGGGGGCCGATAAAGTTTCGCACCTGATGCAATGGAATACTGCGGCAGACATGTATCAAGCTCTTCTGTTAAAAGACGTTTCGACGACAGTTCATCCAATGGTGCCAGAAAACTGAAGAGATGCACCAAAGGAGGGTTGGACGAAAGAAGTACGACAGTCTCCCGCATGTAGTCCCTATCGGCGTTGTGGAAGACCAGCATGCCGGCCGCGGTGGCCGAGGTGACTGAGGCGCTTCAGTCACGGTCAGCACGGCCACTACGGTTGGGGGTTCGAATCCCCCCTCGGGCATGGATATTTGTGCCGTCTTTAGTCTTAGCTAGTTCGTAAGTAGTTTGTAAGCTTAGGGATTGATGACCCCGTAGTTAAGTCCCATAAGTTGTACAAACATTTGAACATTTGAACATTTGAAGACCAACATGACTTCGCTTCTCTCATACGACAAATTGTGAGAGAAGAATTACAACAGTTTATGGCAGCCGGGACCGTTGGACCAAGCGAGCACCACATTATGGCCATGGATATCAATCCTGTATGTCATGAGGGAGCCGAAGCTGCTGAGGAAGAGGTATTTCAAACATTAGCACCATTCGCACACGACGTGAAGAATGGCCTCGCCATACTATGACTTCCGCCGCAGCCGCTAAACTGCTGCTTAGGAACCAACCAACGCGACCACAACCAACTCCTCCAGCAACTGTGAAGCCTCTTAGGAGGACAGAAGACAACACGTCATTGTGTTTTCACTGTGGACTTCCCGGACATGTCGTACGATATTGCAGGGAAAGAAGACGAGTATTTATCAATTAATTGTCATCGACGAAGTCTCATTCTCTGATGTTACTGCCGACAACGCACTGGGGGGGCAGTCTGACGCAGGAACAACGTCAGCTGATGTTAACCATACTACACCAATTTTCAGGCGTATTCCGGGCCAGGGAGGAGAAAAGTCAGATGAATCGACCCACGATAAAACTCCGTATCAATACTGGGGATCATCCACCAATAAGCCAGCGTTCGTATAGAGTGTCCCCAACTGAAAGACGGATAATTCGGGAAGAAGTGGAGAAGATGTTGCATGAGACATTATTCAAGCTTCAGAGAGTCCCTGCTCGTCTCCGGTAGTAATCGTGAAGAATGGCACGTGGCGATTCTATGTCGACAATCAGCGGCTGAACAAAATCACAAAGAAAGTTGTCTACCCATTGCCACACATTGACGATACTTAAGACTGTTTGAAAGGAGCTACATACTCCTCAATCATGGACATGCAGACAGGTTACTGGCAAATCGAGGTTGACGAAGCTGACAGGGAGAAGACGGCTTTTATTACACCTGACGGCCCCTAAGAATTCAAGGTCATGCCGTTTGGACTATGAAATGCCCCGAACACATTCGAACGCATGATGGACAACTTTGTTTCGACATCTTAATTGGACGACATGTCTTTGTTCTCTAGATGACATTGTCGTTTTCTCAAGGACATTTGCAGAAAATCTAAGCCGACTGTCAACTGTGTTGAAGTGTGTTCAGATAGCAGGACTCCGCCTCAACCCAACGAAGTGCCTCTTCGTCGCCAAAGAAATAAAAATCCTGGGGCACCTAGTGAACGGAGATGGTGTGCGTCCTGATCCAGATAAAGTAAGGGTAGTCACAGCATTTCCAACTTCTCAGCACACCCGTGATGTGAGAAGTTTCCTCGGGCTGTGCTCATACTATCGTCGTTTCATAGAAGGTTTTTGTTACAGGGCACGTCCATTTCAAGAACGCAGTCGCCAAGTTTTACTGGGATGAGACGAAAGAACGAGCTTTCCGTGAACTTAAGGAGAGTCTCACTTCAGCACCAATTCTAGCCTTATACGATGGGAATGCGGAAACTGAACTTCACACAGACGCTAGTGGTTATGGGATTGGTGCAGTGCTTGTACAAGTTCAGGAAGGTGCTGAAAAGGTGATAGCTTATACATCAAGAGTTTTCTCAATGTCCGAGATGAACTACTCTCGTGTCCCGCCGTTATCTTGGCTATCAACAAGTTCCGGCCGTATCTATTCGGTAAGCCATTCATCGTTGTGACACACCACCATTCTTTATGTTGACTGCCCAACTTGAAGGATCCGTCAGGTCGACTAGCAAGATAGGCACTAAGACTCCAAGAGTACGATGTGACTGTGGTATTCAATAACAGGCGCAAAACACGCCTTTCGAGGAATCCATTAGCCGAACACAACAGCATGGAGAAATTTCAGCCCTCACTGAGTTAGGTGACATTACAGCTTAAGAGAAGCCTTGGAGAAAGGAGAACCGACCAAAGGAGAGATTCAACTTATAAATGGGTCATTCTATAAGAGCAACTACGATCCACTGAGCCCCAAACGGCTACTGGTTGTTCCAGCTCATCTCCAGCCAGCTCTTCTCAAGTATTTCCATGATTCTCAAATATCCGGTCATCTGGGATTCGTGAAGACCCTAGACAGAATCAGACGCAGTTATTACTGGAAAGGTCTCTACCGATCTGTCAAACACTATGTGACTCACTGTAACGAGTGCCAGTGACGGAAACATGTGCCGCAATTACCTCCAGGTCATCTGGTACCAAGTCCACTTGCAGCAGCTCCATTCCACCGGATTGGAATCGACCTTTTAGGTAGGTTCCAGAAGTCGAGAGCCGATAACCGATGGATAATAGTCTGCACTAACTACCTCACCCACTACGCTGTCACCAAACCTGTGCCGACTGCAGAAGCCACAGAAATTGCAAAATTCCTAGTAGAAGACATCATTTTGAAGCATGGTGCACCAAGTGTGATGATACCTGATCGAGGGAAAGTATTCATGTCAAAATTAGTATCAGAGGTAATGTCACGTTGCGAGATTGTCCACAGAATAACAACTGCCTACCATCCTCAGACAAATGGTCTTACAGAACGTTTTAACAAGACGATAGCAGATATGCTGTAGACGTACGTCGATGTTAAGCTGAAGGATTGGGATACAATACTGCCAGTCGTGACATTTGCTTAAAATACAGCAAGGCAAGTCACCACAGGCTTCACGTCGTTTTTCCTGCTCCATGATCGTAAGGCTGAGACGACAATGGATTCGCTGTTTCTGTTTCAACCGGACGATACTCAGTGATACTATGTGAAACAGATCATCACCAGGGTCTAAGAAGCAATACAGCTGGTTCGCTTTCGGACACTGGACGCCCAGGAGAAGGACCGCCAGCGGTATAAAGACAACCACAGATTTGTTATGTACAGCCCAGGAGATCTGGTATAGATTATTACCCCTGTACGGAAAGTTGGGGTATCGAAAACATTACTAAAGCGATACTTTGGTCCGTATCGTGTCATACGCCCCCTTCAGACGTCACATACGAAGTCGAGAATTATGAGCCCCCCTCAAAACGACAAAAACGAAGAGACATTGTGCACGTCCTGCGGCCTTACAGCGATCCCAGAGAACAAATAGAAACGGAATTTTGTTCAAAGACTCTGAAGACCCTTATGGTAATGATGAAGACACGGCAGGAGGGTCTGGCGCCGGTCATGTTCACCGCAAGGAAGGCGTGCAGGCACAAGGGAAGGATTCTCCGGAACTGCCATACAGAGGACCCATGACAAGGTGCAGGACACTTGCAGCTGGCTGCAAAGGTACCTTAACAGCGGGTCGCTATTCTTTGAGAAAGGGGAGTAATGCGGCGAGTCTTCCGACAGCACGCGTGATGCAGTGGTTAATATCCCAGAACGCTGTGCCTGCGGTCCCGAGTTCAAATCCCGCCACGGGTAGAAGAGAACTTATTTCTTTGTATTTACTATTTCTAGAATGTTCTACATGTTTCTTATGTTTGATGTACTTGTAAGTTCCAGAAAATTCTTTCAATGTATAAATAGTGGAGCACCCAAGCAGGAGTCTGTACTGAGTGTGCGCTTGTGTTCGCAATAAACGTGTTGCAAGTGTAAAGTGTTTGCTCTATTAACGCCCAGCCATCAAATTCTGCACCATCTGTAGTTTGCAACATGACAATATCATACGAGAATATCTTTGTGTTTTCCTCACAATGTATGTCTTTTATTTTATTAATGGGGCTTTGATTAATTATAATATAATTATATTCAAAAACGTGTGACTTTTTAAATTTTTCATCGAGGAATGTAGCTCCATTGTTAGGCGGGTGATGGAGCCCCTTAGGGAAATAGCAGAAAGGTCGGGGAATAAGGCCAGTGTGCACTCTGTTTGCTTGTAGTGGGTCTCATCCGAGATGTGGAGGAGGCCCTTCCGGCGGCGATAGAGAGCGCTGGGTGCACCCGACTGCAAATTGTCGCTCATGTCGGTACCAATGACTCCTGCCGGCTGGGTTCAAAGGTCATCCTAAGTTCATACAGTCGGTTGGTGGAGTTGGTGACGGCTGAAAGCCTCGCTCGCGGGGTGGAATCTGAGCTAACTATTTGTAGTGTCGTTCCCAGAACCGATCGCGGTCCTCTGGTTTGGAGCCGAGTGGAAGGCTTAAACCAAAGGCTCGGACGAGTCTGCGGATATCTAGGGTGCAAATTTCTCGACCTCCGCTATCGGGTGGAGAAATGTAGGGTTCCCCTGAATAGGTCAGGCGTGCACTACACGCAGGGAGCGGCTACAAGGGTAGCAGAGTACGTGTGGAGTGCACATGGGGGTTTTTTGGGTTAGAGAATTCCCTACCTAGGTCCGACAAGATGCCTCCTGAGCCGCGACAAGGTAGCAGTAGACAGAACACAACAGGGAAGGAAATGATCAATGTAGTAGTAGTTAACTGCAGGAGCGTCTATAGAAAGGTCCCAGAATTGCTCTCAATAATAAACGATCACAATGCCCACATAGTACTAGGGACGGAAAGTTGGCTGAAACCAGATGTAAACAGTAATGAGAGTCTAAACTCAGACTGGAATGTTTACCGCAGAGATAGGCTGCACAGTGAAGGGGGAGGCATGTTTATAGCGATAAAAAGTGCACTAGTATCGAAGGAACTAGACGGAGATCCGAAGTGTGAAATAATTTGGGTGAAGGTCACGGTTAAAGCAGGCTCGAACATGGTAATCGGATGCTTCTATAGGCCTCCTGGCTCAGCAGCTGTTGTGGCAGAACACCTGAAGGATCATGTTACAGTTTTGGGAGGAGATTTTAATTTACCGGATATAGACTGGGAGACTTAAACGTTTATGACGGGTGGCAGGGACAAAGAATCCGTGAAATAGTTTTGAGTGCATTATCTAAAAACTACCTTGAGCAGTTAAACAGAGAACCGACTCGTGGCGACAACATATTAGACCTTCTGGTGACAAACAGACCCGAACTATTCGAAACAGTTAATGCAGAACAGGAAATCAGCGATCATAAAGTGGTTACAGCATCGATAATTTCATCCGTAAATAGAAATATTAAAAAAAATGTAGGAAGGTTTTTATGTTCGGAAAAAGTGACAAAAAGCGGATTTCAGAGTACTTGACTGCTCAACACAGAAGTTTTATCGCAAGTACAGATAGTGTTAAGGAACAGTGGACAAAGTTCAAAGCCATCGTACAATATGCGTTAGTTGAGTATGTACCAAGCAAGATAGTAAGAGATGGAAAGGAGCCACCGTGGTACAACAACCTAATTAGAAAACTGCTACGGAAGCAAAGGGAACTTCACTGCAAACATAAACATAATCAAAGTCTTGTAGACAAACAAAAATTACAGGAAGCGAAATGTAGCGTGTGGAGGGCTATGCGAGAGATGTTCAACGAATTCGAAAGTAAAGTTCTATGTACTGACTTGGCTGAAAATCCTAAGAAATTTTGGTCTTATGTCAAAGCGGTAGGTGGATCGAAACAAAATGTCCAGACACTGTGACGAACATGGCATTGAAATTGAGGATGACACTCTAAAGGCTGAATTACTAAATGTCTTTTTCCAAATCTGTTTCACAGAGGAAGGTTGTACTGTAGTTCCTTCTCTAGATTACTCCACAGATTACAAAATGGCAGATAACGAAATAATTGACAAAGGGATAGAAAAAGAATTAAAATCTCTCAAAATAGGAAAGGCCGCTGGACCTGATGGGATACCAGTTCATTTTTACACAGAGTACGCAAAGGATCTTGCCCCTCTTCTTGCAGTGTGTACCGTAGGTATCTGGAACAGCGTAGAAAATGGCGCAGGTAATTCCCGTTTTCAAGACGGGACGCCTAACAGATGTGTAGAACTATAGGCCTATATCTCTTACGTTGGTCAGTTGTAGAATTTTGGAACATGTATTATGTTCGAGTATAATGACATTTCTAGAGATTAGAAATCTGCTCTGTAGGAATCATCAAGGGTTTCGAAAAAGGCGATCGTGTGAAACCCAGTTCGCGCTATTCGTCCACGAGACTCAGAGGGCCATAGACACGGGTTCTCAGGTAGATGCTGTGTTTCTTGACTTCCGCAAGGCGTTTGATACAGTTTACCACAGACGTTTAATGCACAAAGTAAGAGCATATGGTCTATCAGACCAATTGTATGATTGGATAGAGGAGTTCCTTGATAACAGAATACAGCATGTCATTCTCAATGGAGAGAAGTCTTACGAAGTAAGAGTGATGTCAGGTGTGCCACAGGGGGATGTCGTGGGTCCGTTGCTGTTGCCAGTATATATAACTAACCTTGCGGATAGCATCGGAAGTTCACTGAGGCTTTTTGCAGATAATGCTGTGGTATATAGAGAGGTTATAACAATGGGAATTTGCATTGAAATGCAGGAGGATCTGCATCGAACTGACGCATGGTGCAGGGTATGGCAATTGAATATCAATGTAGACAAGTGTAATGTGCTATGAATACACAGAAAGAATGATCCTTTATCATTTGGCTATACTACAGCAGGGCAGGGCAGCAACTGGAAGCAGTTAATTCCATAAATTATCTTGGAGTAGGCATTAGGAGTGATTTATAATGGAATGACCATATAAAATGAATCGTCGGTAAAGCAGATGCCAGACTTAGATTCATTGGAAGAATCCTAAGGAAATGCAAAATGAAGTAGGTTACAGTACACTTGTTCGCCCACTGCTTGAATACTGCTCACCGGTGTGGGATCAGTACCAGGTGGGACTGATAGAGGCAGTAGAGAAGATCCAACGGAGAGCAGCGCGCTTCGTTACAGGATCATTTGGTAATCGTGAAAGCGTTACGGAGATGATCGATAAACTACAGCGGAAGACTCTGCAGGAGAGCAGCCCTGTCGCTCGGTACGGCCTTTTGTCCAAGTTTCGAGAACATACATTTCTACATCTACATACATACTCCGCAATACACCGTAAGGTGCGTGGCGGAGGGTACACTGTACCACTACTAGGCATTTCCTTTCCTATTCCACTCCCAAATTGAACGAGGAAAAAAAGAATGCCTATATGCCTCCGTACGAGCCCTAATTTCTCTTATCTTGTCTTTGTGATCTTTACGCGAAATGTAAGTAGGCGGCAGCAAGATCGTACTACACTCAGCTTCAAATTCCGGCCCTCTAAATTTACTTAACAGAAATTCACGAAAAGAACGTCGTCTTTCTTCCAGCGATCCCCAATTGAGCTGCCGGAGCATTTCCGTGACACTCGCGCATTGGTCGAACCTACCGGTAACAAATCTAGCTGCTCGCCTCTGAACCGCCTCTATGTCTTCCTTCAAACCGATCTGCTGCGGGTCCCAAATACTTGAGCAATACTCAAGACGTGGTCGTACAAGCGTTTTATACGCGGTCTCCTTTACAGGTGAAGTACATCTTCCCAAAATTCTCCCAATAAACCGAAGTCTGCTGTCCGCCTTACTCACAACTGTCCTTACATGCTCGTTCCATTTCATATCGCTCTGCAATGTTACGCCTAGATATTTGAACGACGCGACCGCATCAAGAAGCTCACTACTGATGCTGTATTCGAACATTATAGGATTGTTTTTTCTACTCATGCGCATCATCTTACATTTTTCTACATTGAGAGCTAGCTGCCATTCTTCGCACCAACTAGAAATTTTGTCTAAGTCAACCTGTATGCTATTACAGTCAGTTACAGACGACACCCTCCCATACACCACAGCATCATCAGCAAACAGCCGCAAATTACAACTTACTCTGTCCATCAGATCATTTATATAGATAGAAAATAATAGCGGTCCTATCACACTCCCCTGGGGCACGCCTGACGATACACTCGTCTCTGATGAACACTCGCCGTCGAGAACAACGTACTGCGTTCTATTACTTAGGAAGTCTTCCAGCCAGTCACAAATCTGTGAACCTATTCCATAAGCTCGTATCTTCGTTAGCAGTCTGCAGTGTGGCACCACGTCGAACGCCTTTTTGAAGTCGAGAAAAACAATCCGCCTATTGCCTTTCATCCATGGCTCGCAAGATGTCATGTGAGAAAAGGGCAAGCTGAGTTTCACATGAACGATGTTTCCTAAACCCGTGCTGATTCATGGAAAGAAGCTTTTCCGTTTCAAGGAAAATTACTATATTCGAACTGAGAATATGCTCTAAAATTCTACATGAAACTGACGTCAACGATATTGGCCTGTAATTGTGTGAATCGGTTCTCTTTCCTTTCTTATAAACGGGAGTCACCTGCGCTTTTTTCCAATCACTAGGAACTTTGCGCTGAGTTAAAGATTCGCGATAAATGCAAGCTAAGTAGGGGGCCAATGCCGCTGAATATTCTTTGTAAAACCGAACTGGTATTCCATCCGGACCAGCAGACTTTTTCGTATTTAGCTCTCTCAGCTGCTTCTCTACACCGGAAATACTTATTGCTATGTCCCCCATTTCGGAATTAGTACGTTGATCAAATGATGGTATATTTGCGCGGTCCTCCTGCGTGAAAGATTTCTTAAAGGTTGAATTTAGAACTTCAGCTTTCCGTTTGCTTTCTTCTATTACTGCCCCGGAATGATCAACTAGTGACTGGACAGTGGGCTTTGACCCGCTTATCGATTTTACATAGGACCAGAATTTTTTCGGGTTCTCGGAAAGATCTTTTGCTAAGGTATGGCTGTGATAATTATTGTATGCTTCAAGCATCGATCTTTTTATAGACGCACGAATCTCTACTAACTTTTGCCTGTCATCATTTGCGTGTTCTTTTTTGAATCGAGAGTGCAACAGCCTTTGCTTTCTCAGCAGCTTTCTAACATTATTATTATACCACGGTGGATCTTTTCCATCCTTAATCGTCTTTACTGGCAGATATTTCTCTAACCCTTCATTAACAATGCATTTAAATTTAGTCCACAAGTCCTCTACATCCATAGTCCCAGAATTAAACGATGCCCATTCATTTTCTAAGTGCGATCGTAACATTTGCTTGTCGGCTTTTCCCAACAAAAACACGCTCCTAGCCTTCTTGACTGGTTTATGAACTTTGGTCACCATCGACGCTATGATGATATCATGATCACTAATTCCTGTCTCTACACAGACATCGTTAATAAGGTCAGGCCTGTTTGTGGCTATAAGGTCTAGAATATTTCCATTGCGCGTGGGTTGCCGGTTTAACTGCTCAAGACAGTTTTCGGAGAATGTGTCCAAAAGTAGCTCGCAAGACTGCTTGTCTGTACCGCCTGAAATGTAACTAGCGAGGTCCCAATCTATACTCTTAAGGTTGAAGTCACCTCCGACTAATATTGCATGGCCCGGATACCTATGCACTACCTGGTGTAGACTTTCCTTGAATGATTCTAAAACCGCTACAGCAGCACTGGGGGGCCGGTAAAAACAACCAACTATTAACTTTACTTCTTTTAGACCTGTTATGCGTGCCCAGATAACTTCACAATTACTTTCAACCTCGATCTCAGTAGAAACAATATCTTTGTCCACAGCGATGAACACTCCTCCTCCGGTTGTATCAGATCTATCTTTCCGATATACATTCCACGCTTCGCTAAATATTTCTGAACTTTCCACATCATCATTTAGCCAGCTTTCGGTGCCTAAAACTATCTGAGCGCAATAACTTTCATGCAGCGCTGCAAATTCGGGAACTTTGTTTCTAATACTCTGTAAGTTCGCGGCTAATATTTTTATGTTCGAATTTTTGTTCCGAACGTGGCCTGAATTCGCTGTTTGAATGCTGACAGGCGAGTGCTCATCAGAGTTAGCGCCTAGCCTAAAAAACCCCCATGTGCACTCCACAAGTACTCTGCTACCCGAGTAGCCGCTTCCTTAGTGTAGTGCACCCCTGATCTATCTAGGGGCACCCTACAATTCCCCACCCGATAACGCAGATCCAGAAATCTGCAGCCATGACTGTCACAGAGTCGGCGAAGCCTCTGGTTCAGACCCTCCACTCGGCTCCAAACCAAAGGACCCCGATCAACCCTGGGAACAATGCTGCAAATCGACAGCTCTGCTTGCACCCCGCGTGCGAAGGCAGCAGCCTTCACCAATTCCGCCAGCCGCTCGTAGGACCTGAGGATGTCCTCAGAACCCAAGCGACAAGCGTCATTGGTGCCGACGTGAGCTACGACTTGCAGTCGACTGCACCCCGCACCCTCGATAGCCGCCGGCAAGGCCGCCTCCACATCTCGGATGAGGCCCCCCGGCAAACACACCGAGTGCACGTTGGAATTCCTTCCAGATCTGGACGCTATCTGCCTAAGGGGCTCCATCACGCGCCTGACATTGGAGCTCCCAATAACTAATAATCCCCTCCCCCCGTGCACCTGCTCGGACCCTGCTGAAGGAGTGGCCACACTTCCACCCACAGGACGAACGGGCGCGGACAGACGTCCAGCCTCCACATTGGCCTTCCGCCTTGAGCGACGCGAACGCCGTACAACCCGCCACTCCCCTTGCGGAGAAGGCGGCTCGACGACGTCCGGTACACCTGAAGGTGCCTCGGTAGCAGGGACAGAGAGCGAAGAGTGAGACACCTGAGGTGTCCCACTCGACGCACCAGACTCCCCACCATCGCTGCACCCCGAGACAGCAGCCTGAAGACGGCTGACCGTAGCCAACAGCACGCTCAGCTGTTCGCGAACCGCGGCCAACTCCTCCTGCGTCCGCACACAGCAGGCACACATCCTATCCATCCTATCGATACAATTAACAGCAATTAACAACTTTAAAGGAGCCTAGTATTCTAATGAAGGCGGCTGGCTGCTGACTTAACTGTGGTCAGTGGTAACTACACTGTCGAATCAACAAACCTGAGTCCGGCAGCTTAGCGCTATTAACGCTGCGGCACTCGTGGCAGCTGGCACTGGACTGACTGATAACGAGCTTAGTAACGGTCTCTGACTTGTTTTGAAATACACCGGTCAAAGACGAAGACTATACACAACGGTATTTATCAAATACGATAGAATAAACTATTAAAACAGTAGTACAAACGAAATCTGCAAGTAAGCGGGAATAAACCTCTTAAAACAGTACTACCGAAAATGAACTAGACTGGCAAATTAAATTTGACACAAAATTAAATTCAGATACTTAGCGCTGTAACGATGTGGCACTGGTGACAGCTGGCACTGGACTGACTGATAACGAGCTTAGTAACGGTCTCTGACTTGTTTTGAAATACACCGGTCAAAGACGAAGACTATACACAACGGTATTTATCAAATACGATAGAATAAACTATTAAAGCAGTAGTACAAACGAAATCTGCAAGTACGCGGGAATAAACCTCTTAAAACAGTACTACCGAAAATGAACTAGACTGGCAAATTAAATTTGACACAAATTAAATTCAGATACTTAGCGCTGTAACGATGTGGCACTGGTGACAGCTGGCACTGGACTGGATTTACCGAGGAGTCTAGCAGTATATTGCTCCCTCCTACGAATATCTCGCGAAGAGGTTCATGAGGATAAAAACAGAGAGATTAGAGCCCACACAGAGGCATACCGACAATCTTTTTCCGCGAACAATACGTGACTGGAATAGGAGGGACAACCGATAGTGGTACACAAGGTACCCTCTGCCACACACCATCGAGTGGCTTGCGGAGTATGGATGTATATGGATGTAGGTGTATTCATACTATTGGAGATTGTACGAATAGGGTGGTTTATTCTATGGAACGTAAACTGGGACCGAAGCATCGGTGGCTGAGGGTTCAAGTCAATTAACTGCTTTTTCTAAAATGGCTTAAGCAAGAAACGTGCATCACTGATAAAATTAGGGTGGGATCAACCTGTAGCTCAGAAATATTGTTTTCCTTCACAAGTTATAGAGTTTTTGCTATGTATTCTTCTTTTATAGCGATAACAATGGAACTACCTTTATCGGTTTTAGTTATTAGAGTATCATTTTCTCTAAGTTTTCCATTTATAGAATTGTTTAATTTTTTCATAATTAACAACAGTTTGAGAATGAGATACATTCTTGCTGAGAATATTACATATATCTGTTGTGATTTGTCAACTTTTATGCTATCTAGAGCAGTTTTAATGTCAGCAACAAGATTTTCTATAACATTATTGTTTGATATTGTACTTTTAACCTTTTTTCTAATAAAGAGATTTCATCTTTAGCAAAGATTGTTAGTTTTGTTTAAAATTATACTAAAAAACTTATGGTCAGTTAAAAAAAATTAACTGTGTTCTATGACTTTTTAACTGGTAAAAGGCAAGGAAGATTACTGAATTACTTTATATGTCTGTTACACATGGCTTGCCTATGAACTATTCTCTCGTATTTTCTGACACCAAAATCCATCAGTTTGAAAACTGTGATGGTTACGAAACATTTTGGTAAGCTCTAAGTACAAATAGTACGCTTCTTCATTTAAAGCGTCTTTTTTCTTATAAAGGGTGATGATGTGATCAGATACTATGTTTCTCACTAAAACACTGGAAGTCTTAGTATTTTTTTTTCAACTGCTTAAAGTTGAGAAAGGATTTCACATAACTAGGTACAAGCCGAATTTCTTCACATTGCTTACTAAAATAAAGTAGTATTTACGATTATTTTCCTAAAGTCATTATATTTAGAGACGGCCTTTGACGCCTGAGCAGGCAGAAATCTTACAATTTAAACGTGGCTGCTAAGACAGTAACCGTTCGTGAAATATAAGATTAACACTTAAAAAACACAGGTCATCGGTTGCCAAGCCAGTAATTGCTTTTTAATTAAGAAAAGACATATCTTGAACTTATGATTATAACTGTGGCAAATTCAGATTCAAAGAAAAAGTGTTCGCTTTCGTCTGTTTGCTCATGTAATACCGTAGAAGCCGTTGTAATAAGGTAAGTCCGTGAAAAAAAATTATGACATACAGGAGGAACGTATGACATTAAATCGTCCATGTCCTTATTCTTCGCTTTTACTAATTATCGACGTTTCATATAAGGAGATCTCTGTTAGATGACAGAAATATAGCCGGACGCGGTGGCCGAGAGCCGGGCGCCGTGGCTCAGCGCGCCCGGTCAGAGGGCTGAACGCCCTCTGTAATAAAAAAGCTGAGCCAAGAACAAATCGAACAAAAACGAACAAACTTGATCAACGTCCGCAACGAACAGAGCTACAGATAGAGCAAAAAAAAAAAAAAAAAAAAAAAAAAAAAAAAAAAAAAAAAAAAAAAAAAGGGGACTGAGGCGCTCCAGTCACGGTCTGCACGGCCACTACGGTCGGGGGTTCGAATCCCCCCTCGGGCATGGATATTTGTGCCGTCCTTAGTATAAGGTAGTTGATATGTAGTTTGTAAGTTTAGGGACTGATGACCCCGTAGTTAAGTCCCATAAGCTTAACAAACATTTGAACATTTGAACAGAAATATAGAATGAGATGGCCAGCCTGCTTTTTAAATTTGTGCATCTTTTATACTATGAAAGCAGCTTTTGGGAATATTCCAAAATGACCAAACATTTATTTGACCCCCATGTGATTTGAACGCTTCATGTGAGCGAGTAACAGATCAAGCAATGTTAGAACACCAAGGGTGAACAGAGAGGTTTTTCCTCGGTGTTTGCTCGACGTTGGAGCACCGCAGTGTACTTGCCTGCGCCAAGCGACAACTAGTCGCCGTCTGCAGGGGCAGAAATTATGGTCACTGATGGCCGCGCAGCGTTATACTAACTTACATTCTGCAGAAGCCACAAAAATCAGATGTTTGTAAATCTATCGGACCAAACTGCGTGGTCATCAGTCCGTAGCTTACAAACTACTTAAACCTAGGTAAACTAACCTACGGACAAACACACACACCCATGCCCCAGGGAGGACTGGAACCTCCACGGCGAGCAGCCGCGCGCTCCGCAGCGATACGCTTTAGACCGCTCGGCTACTCCACCGCGGCGCAGAAGGCACAATGGCCGCAACATGCAGCGGCACATTCTCGCGATGAGAGGCAAAATATAATGGTTTTGGATGCGTCCAACTTCAACTTGTACTATACTAATGACAGAAATTGCGCTAAGTGTTACTCTAATAACAGAAATTTGTTAGCATGTACTGTTAGGTGGTGCAGGTCACGAATGCAATGTGTAATGGCTTGGACACCATATATCGAGTCATTCCATACGTATTGAAGACAATGTGAAAAGCAGCAACTTTATCAGGAAGGTTTTAGAGCCCCGAGGTACTACTCCAACAACAAATTCCACCTGCCACATTTGATCAAATCAAAGTCAATCAATTGTGCTTTTGAATATAAAATTATTCTATAAAGCGAGAGTGCTGGTCGTATCGGCCATCTGGGATTAGAATGGTCGTCCACCGTGTGCAGCAGATGTTTTAGTAATTAGGACACAAACTACTTGGAGCGAGACTCTTTAAGAAAATATTCATAGCCTATTTAGTTCCATGTCACGATGTTTAGCAATAATCAGTTTTGTATGTCGGGATTTCAAACTATACCAATTTTCAAAGATAGAGTTCGCTTAGGTAATAGAATCCTAATAACTTGCCAATAAGTATAAAAAACCATATAGACCATTAAAACTGTATCTATTTATAACGTCACAATTTTAGCTACCTAGACAGTTTTTTCATAATTATTGACAAAAAATGGAAAATTGGGGAGTCGGAAAGGAAATTCGTTTCCTTTATCCCTATTAATTTTCTCACTGTTCTGCGTCATTTTAACGCTGTAAGACTCACCAACGTTACTGTAGAATATAAAGGTAAGTAACTTACTTTGATTAACCATCTGTAAGAACTTGTGTGACATCATTGCTCTTGACATGTATGAGAACCAAATTTATTCCACAAAAGCGTAAGTTGACTGCGACGAGGTGGGTTCAATTTTAGTTATTACGACTAGTTTAAGTGATCAAATGTCTTATTATGGTTGCCAAGAAGCGGTTTTCGTGTGTCTTATTCTGGAGACACAGTGAGTTCTTCCTGAAACAATGCATCAATATTTCAGATTGGTCAACATTCAGAAAAGAATATGTTTTAATTTGTACTCGCAATTTCTTCTCATTTAGCCTGCTGTCCGCAGTTGTCAGCCATTTTAAGCTTTTAATACCTGACACAACTTCTTGGGAAGCGGTGTTGTTTCAGGGATAAGAGCCCAATATATGGACTGATCTTACACTATATATTACTATACGTTTGCTATCAAAGAGAAGAAGAATATATTGTAAACTTGTCTCGTAATATTTTACTTGAGTTCTTTAGACTTGTATAGTGGAATAGCTACGAGTACTGTCTGTTACTGTGTCGTGAGACTTAGGTGGCCACTGTGTAACGCCACTTGGTCAGTGGATTGTGGTGTGTAATGAAAGCTGCCATACTGTTTACAAATTATTATGTTATTTATAATAGCAGATCCATGAATTTAATGATTCTCGTATCATTCTTAATTACTTGGCGTCTGCAGAGGAAAAACCCGGGACGCTTATTCTCATCGTCGACGTCTATGGGTCCATTCATGCGTTCAGAAAATTCTGGAAAGACGACGCATTTATGTAGCGCACATTTCCTACACAAGAAGTATTTGACCAATTCATAACTGACTGACTCATCATCTAGTGTGACCCTAGTCACAGTTCTATTATACACTTGAGGATTTTTATGGAGTGATGTCTGTATTTTGACAGCGCATTTCACCCTGTTACCTCCCCGCCCCATCAAAGGGCCTCAGGATACTGCATTCATTTGCTGGGTACGGGTTTGGCTAATTCAGGTTCCCTTAGTTGGGAACTTATGAGCACCACCAGTCCTCTGTTACTGTTGTGATTGAAGAAACGCTGTGGAAATTACCAATACAGTTTATTTCTCGTATAAAAGTTACAATCACTTGGCCGGTTTGGAGGTTCAAAGTTTGTCCTGTGTTACAACACAAAACTCTCCTCTGCCACCACACCGTGGGCAGGCCGAGGTTCGGAATCCAACCAGCGCAAGTAATCCAGAAGTAGAAGACGGGTGCAGTCCAGTTAACATGCGGTGGTCAGCGCCGTAGAGCAGTCCAAGCACGCGTGCTATTGCACATTCGTAAATCTGAGTCAACGATGGTTCCGGAGCCGCTAGAGTGTGCGTATTTAGTACTTCCGTCCAGTAGGAGCATGGCGTGTGAATCTTGATCCCCTTGTGGTCTGGCCAAGCCATCTGTGAAAGATAGTCATTCTGTAGGTGATGTCTTAGACCGTAGGTCGACTAATAACCAAAGCAGTTTAAGTCCCATAGATTTACAAACAACGTTTGACTGTAGGTCGATCAACTCAGTGGATTGCGCGAGTGGTGACATCTTTGACGGTAACATTGCAGCCGTGCTTGCCGTGTAGTTGCCTGCACGGCCGCGGAGTTCGTCTGGTAGTCTGCCGCGTAGGGGCTACTTCTTGCTCGGGTCTGACACTTTCTATAAGCTCTGGGCATGCTTTATTTGGCGCTGCGATGACTCGTAATTTGCAGCTTACATTCAGGGGCTAGAGGAGCGTGCTGCAAAGAAGGGTTTTCAGTTTTCAATAGATTAGTGTGTATGTGTTAATTTTAATCGTCAAATGTTGAAAAATTTGTAACTCTGTAGGACTCAAATGTTGTGATTATCAGTCTATAGGTTTACAGACTACTTAAACTAACCGAAGGACAACACACACACACACACACACACACACACACACACACACACACACACATGCCCAAGGGAAGACGCGAACCTCAGACGGGGACAACTATGGAGTTATTCCGTCTTTAGTAACTACGCCGTTGTTGGGACGTTAAACCCTAATCATCATTCCTTTCCTCATAAGTAATTCGAAGTAGTTGTGTTTATAGTTGTAGAATGAATGCTGCTAGTCATACGAGGGTAAGTCAATTATTATCCGCGAAGTAGTTATAAAATTTTATTGTAATAAAATACGAAACTTACAAGAACATCATTTTTCGACATAGTCTCCTTGCTTTTCAATGCACTTCGTCCATCGCTCTACAAGCTTCCTTATGCCCTCATAAAAAGAAGGTTTTCGGTTGAGCTGCGAGCCAGGAATGCACCGCTTCCTTCACTGCTTCGTCCGAGTCAAATCGACGGCCCCTTAATGCCTGTTTGAATGGACCAGACAAGTGATAGTCAGAAGAGGCAAGATTGGAACTATATGGAGGATGATCCAGTACTACGAATTTGAGTTTCTGGAGCGTTTTAGCAGTGTGGACAGCAGTATGCGGACGGGCATTGTCATGCAACAACACAACACCTTCTGACAGCAATCCTCGGCGTTTGCTTCGAATTGCAGACTTTAGCAAATGTGTTTGTTTGTAATTCTATCGGACCAAACTGCGTGGTCATCAGTCCGTAGCTTACAAACTACTTAAACTAAACTAACCTAAGGACAACACACACACCCATGCCCCAGGGAGGACTCGAACCTCCACGGCGAGCAACCGCGCGCTCCGCAGCGAGACGCTTTAGACCGCTCGGCTACTCCACCGCGGCCAGACTTTAGCCTGTCAGTAAGTATCTCAATGTAAAGTACACTGTTTATTGTTGTGCCCCTTTCACCATAATGTTCCAGTACAGGACCTCGTGTATCCCCAAAAACCGTAAGCATCAGTTTTCCTGCGGACGGTTGGGTATTGAACTTTTTCTTGCACAGCGAATTTGGATGTTTCCATTCCATACTCTGCCGCTTACTCTCCGGCTCGTAATGATGGATCCATGTTTCGTCACCAGTAATGATTCTGTCTAAGAGGTTGTCCCCTTCGTTACCATAGCGATCTAAATGTTTTTTGCAGATTTCGAGGCGCGGTTGCTGATGCAACTGTGTAAGTTGTTTTGGGACCCATCTTGCACAAACTTTACGAAACCCAAGCCTGCTGTGAATAATTTCGTAGGCAGAACCATGTTAATTTGAAGACGATGAGCCACTTCATCAATAGTTAATCGTCTGTCTAAGATCGTGATCGTTCAATGGTTTCTTCGTTTGTGGCGGTAAACGGTCGTCCGGCTCCTTCATCGTGCTTAACACTCGTGCGACCATTTCGGGATTTTTCAATGCACTCGTACACACTTCGTTGTGGCAAAACCTGATCCCGTACTGTACTGAAAGTCTTCTATGAATTTCGGCCCCTGATACACCTTCCGCCCACAAAAAACGTATCACTGAATGTTGCTCTTCTTTGGTGCAAATAGACAGCGGAGCAGACATGATTAACAGCACGGCATCGACAACGAAACTAACGTAGCAGCTTGAAAATTGCAAAGACATAACAACAAATAAACAAAGCATGCGTCACCAACGTAAAACGACAGTACTACCAACATAAACAAAACTATAACTAAATTGCAGATAATAATTGACTTACCCTCGTAATATGTTTTCAGTCATGAAACTTCAAGCGACTCAGAAGAAATCTATTCGAAAGCCAGAGTGAAAAATTAATACATATTACTTATAAGAATGGGCGTGAGTCTTTTCGTGATGTGTAGGGTCCGTGGATAGTTCGGGAGACAGTTAAAATGTATTGGGAAAGCTACAAGCAAATCAACAGTGACCACACAACAGTTCTTTGAAATTAGGTCGGATTGGAACTCTCTTCCCTGGCGTAAACCAGTGTTTCCTCATAATAACCAGTGCTGCAGCTGGCTGCGCGCAGGAGCTGCTTCAATGACGGACAGCTAAGCTGGTGGCTTCCGGTATGCTGGATATGTGTTATCTGTGGCAGAAAAGAACCTCTCGTGCTATTCCAGGTGCGGGCAGTGGACGGCGGTGGCCTATTTGAAGACATTGTAGCACCAATATCTTGGGCTACATAATTTCTGAAGGAAGGCAGATGCAAATGACAGATAGTCCAGCCCTGTGACAAAGGGAGAGTGCCGTAATAAAATTAATGCCGTGATTTTGACCGCAGATTCGGCCCTTATGTGAAATTACGAAGTTTTCGCATGAAAAACACGCTATGGGTTCACTACCTGTCCCAATTCGAAGCCATACTGAATAAGTTGATCCACGATACCACTGGTTATGCCCCAGAGGAATTAAAGTCAGGAGGGCCAGTAACTATGCCTATTAGAGAAGCAGCAAAACTACTACCTCCCCCTGAGACAGAATTAGAGATGAAACTAGCAACTGCGTTACGCAGAATCAGGAGGCAGGAAGATCTTCGTAAGGAACGTTATGACCGAACGGCAAAGACCCTTTCAATTAGCGAAATAAATCTGGTCCTTGTTCGCAACCATCTACGATAAGATTTAGGGGAGAAGATAATCTCTTAAGTTCTACCTGCTCTACGACGGACCATATAAAGTGAAGAAGGTACTAAGTGACCATACGTACATTGTAGTCGACCCTGAAACTGGTGCAGAAAAGGGTATTCAGAACATAGCTAACATTAAGCCCCTAGTCCATTAAGTTGCCCCTAGTAAACGGAGTTTCAAAGGTTTGTTTGTGTCATTAAAGATGGAAGATGGCAATGAGAGGAAACCCTGAAGGTTCAGTAGAGTATAGCAACTACATTTTTAAGTTTCTCGTCCTTTTCTCCATTTTTTCCTCTTTTTTAGGATAGTATATATGTTTATGTGTGTAGTGTAGGAAGATTAATAGGGAATTTTGGCAAAGGTGATTAGCTTTCACTGTGCACTTGTGTGTGTCAGGTCCCAGAATTTGTGAAGTCAGGAATTCACAGTAGGAGCAAGTAGGGGACTGTCCAGTCCAGTGCAGAGTGAGACACTGTCAGGAAGAGGAGAGGAAGCTGGCTTTATGGGTTGTAATCCCGCGTGGGAGGAAGTCATAAACAAGAGCAGAGACTAGTTGGGAATGTCCTCTTGTGGCGGAGCACGCTAGTACGGTGCCTGCCGAGGCACTGGGCTTAAACTAGCGCGCCAGTAGCCCCGCCACCCCCAAATACTTGCCGAAGAAGGCGCAGATCGGAGTATCGGCCCTAAGACAGTCTGTCATCTCGCGGGTGAAATAAGATCTGAAAGACCTCCATGAGCCGACAGAGGACAAGCTGGCACACCATCGAGTTCACTCTCCAACACTACTCTAGTTAAAAGAAACAAGTATTTGGATGTGTATTGGTAAAGGGAAAAAGGGACGCTCTTGAACCAGGAACTAAGAAAGTACATGTTAAAGGGAGCATGTTATGGTAGCATTTGAGTTCTGCGATGGTACTGAGTTCCGGAATTGTGAACAATATATAGAATAAAGAACAGGGAAAAGTGTAAACGGACAGTCAAATGTATGTATCAATTGCATGGGACACGAGTAGTCTTAAAAAAAAAAGAAAAAAAGAAAAAGAAAAAGACATGTCAAAGATTAGTGCAAGGTCATAAAACACTTAACGGGGAGAGACTGAACCCGAAACCCAAAACAGACGAGTATGTACTGGAAATAGTCGTCTTATTTCCATTGCTTGGTCGTTCAGTTATTCACGACGGTCTATAGTGGAGAAAACATGAAACAATTACGAAAGAGCCTTCCTGACTATTTCAAGCGCCCTGTTTAGCGTCTGCGCTGGTTAAAAGAAAGTAAAGAGAAGCAAGTTCGCTGGCAATGTATACGTCTGAGGAGAAGACAGCCTAAGTAATGTTATTGATTAACTGTTATTGTGCAGCATGTGAAAACGATATAAACCGATAAAGGGAGAATTATGTATGAATATGTTGAGTGGCAAAAAGGTTAATGTCGGCTATGTTAATTCCTTAAGATGGAACAGTGGTGCCACTATATTGGCGCAGCAATAGCAGAAAGGACTGCCATAAATTAGTGTAGACCGTATTAACGTTTAAAGTGTTAGAGAAAAACTTTTTATCTGTGTTTACTTTCTATTTCATTGTTAGTATATAGGGACTGTTAAAATGTATGTATTTTTGGTTCTGAGTGTCTGAATCTCCCAATTCGTTACGCAGCCTAGAGAATAGTAAATCGTCAGTAAACTCAATTGGGAACCCCCTTTATATGCAACTAGCTGAAAACCCGGCGTTGCCCGGGTATTTATCTATTTATTCCTGCTATTTCTCAGGTATATATACATTTGTATAAGGGCTGTATAACTGTAAAATCTCTTGAGAATACAATTAGTAGTAAAGAAGTAATAGATTAAAACTTGGTGCGTGACGGGGCAGTTTTCCGTGAAAGTTACTGTTTATGTGCTCATATCTCATCAACTACGTGTCGTACTTTGATACAATTTAGAAGGTACACTCAACTATATGCGTGTATACTGTCTGTAAAATTTGCTGCAGCTACAATTTCTAGTGTAAAAATTATAAATTGTAACGTAGTACCGACAGCCGCAGTTTCAGTCCATGAACAGCGGAACGTTACTGTTTATGTGCTCATATCTCATTAACTACGTATCGGAATGTGATACAATTTAGAAGCTACATTCAACTATATATGTGTATACCGTCTGCAAAGTTTCCTGTCGCTACAATTTGTAGTGTTCAAATTATAAATTGTAACGTCACACCGAGAGCTGTTCAAATGTTTGTAAATCTATCGGACCAAACTACGTGGTCATCAGTCCGTACTTTACAAACTACTTAAACCTAGGTAAACTAACCTAAGGACAACACACACACCCATGCCCCAGGGAGGACTCGAACCTCCACGGTGAGCAACCGCGCGCTCCGCAGCGAGACGCTTTAGACCGCTCGGCTACTCCTCCGCGGCTTTTACTCCATAAACAGCGGAAAAGTAGTAAGCGACAAACTTTTTTCCTTTCAACATTTTACTATGGTTGCCAGCGAGAAAAAGTTTAATAAAGGTTTGAAATTATGTTTAAAGTTTGTTGCAAGTCGCTAAATACTCTCATTCTCAAACAGTGTATTTCGAAAGTCTCGCCGCATTATATGGCATTTTTTGCGATTTCTATTGGTTATGACGTAATATCTTTTGAACCATATGTCGTATATGATTCTTAACCATGTAGCAATTGCATCTCACGACAAGGAATGTGTGTCCCAAATTTGGTTGAAATCGGTCCAGTGGTTTAGGAGAAAATGAGCAATATTGTCGCTAAATGCAGCAGTTTTCCGCGCATCTCATTGTTTATGACGTTATATCCCGTGAACTATGTATCGTACGTGATTCTTACACTTACGGCGACCGTTCCCACGGATTGAAGCTTACGTGTGCAAAATTTCAAAAAGATTGGAACAAAATTGTAGATTTCTATGCAACACGTACAAGTATACGGACACTCTGCTTTTTATAGTAGATGAAACTGCTGCTCTGACTGCATGAGTGTGGCTACTACAAGGTCGGATTGACAATAGCTGGTTGCGTGGCGGGTGACTCAGGGTCACTGGGCGGCTATGACAAGTGTTCTAGGGATGGGAAACGTGTTTCAGCTGAGCCGGCCGGCAGGCAGCCCTGACGAGGAGGCGACCGCGGCACAGGCGTCCGACCGCCCCCTCCCCCTTCCTCCGCGCCACACGCCCACACCGACTGCCGCTAGCTGCAGCTGTCACCGCCGTCTGTCAGCTGTGGGTGAGAGTGAAAGTGTAGGCGTGGTTGCGCACGGCAATACTTGCGGGATAGGACCCGTAGCTTAAGTGCACTGCTACGGCAATAGGAGAACATTCTCCAGTCAAATGACACCCATGTGGTGCCTGTTACTATTTTTTTTCTTATTGTTTAGGGTTGATAGTCGCCATAAGAATTTATTAACAAAAACAGATTGCTTATGAAACGAATACAGGTAGGAAAATTCACTCCTTGTGGACTCAGGTCCCAATTTGTAATTATTTTTTTATGTGTTGTTACTTATATATTGTTTGTTTTGTTTAATTGTGTTGTCTATCAGAGGTAGTCCTGAAGTGAAAAATTCCATGTGACCATTTATGTATTTAATATTTTCTAGTATTTATACCTGACAACCGGAATAAATTAATAATTGAATCTTTTTATCGGCCCCCTGACTCAGACGATGCGGTTGCCGAAATGTTCAAAGAAAGCTTGAATAACATTTCAAATAGGTATTCGAAGCATACTGTTATAATCGGTGGCGACTTTAATTTACCCAAGATATGTTGGCATAATTACGTATTCAAAACTGGCGGCAAATATAAAACATCGTCCGAACTAGTTCTGAATGCTCTTTCTGAAAACTACTTCGAACAGTTAGTTCATGAACCCACTAGAATAGTAAGTGGTTGCGAAAATACCCTTGATCTCCTAGCAACAAATAATCCTGAGCTAGTAAAGAGCATCAAAACAGATACAGGGATAAGCGAACATCGAGTTGTAGTAGCGAGACAATGTCTAAATGCCCAAATGCACCAAAAATAAACGAAAAATATATCTATTCAATAAAGCAGATAAAAATTCGCTTCACGCTTTCCTGAGTGATAGTCTCCAGTCTTTCAAAACTAAAAATGCGAGTGTAGATCAGTTGTGGCTTACTTTCAAAGACATAATATCAGTAGCAATCGAGATATTTATACCAAATAAATTAATAAAAGAGGGGGCTGACCCCCCGTGGTACACAAAACAGGTCAGATCACTGTTGCAGAAACAAAGAAAAACGCATGCAAAATTTAAAAAGACGCAGAATCCACAAGATTGGCAATCTTTTATTGAAACTCGCAACCTAGCGCGGACTTCAACGCGAGAAGCCTATAGTAGTTACCACAACGAAGTCCTGTCTCGTAATCTTGCAGAAAATCCAAAGAAATTCTGGTCATATGTGAAGTACACTAGCGGCAAAACACAAACAATACCTTCACTACGCGATAGCAATGGTAATACTACCGATGACAGTACTGCTAAGGCAGAATTACTAAACACAGCTTTCCGAAATTCGTTCACCAAAGAAGACAAAGTGAACACTCCAGTATTCAATCCAAGAACAGCTGCCAGCATGTGAAACTTAGAAGTAGATGTTCCTGGAGTAGTAAAACAACTTAAGTCACTAAACAAAAATAAATCTTACGGACCAGATTGTATACCAACTAGATTCCTCTCAGAGTATGCTGATGCAATAGCTCCGTACTCAGCGAAAGATCCGTACCCAAAGATTGGAAAGTTGCCCAAGTTACTCCAATATTCAAGAAAGGCAATAGGAGTGATCCCCAAAATTACAGGCCTATCTCATTGACGTCGATTTGCAGTAGGATTTTGGAACATATACTTTGTTCGAATATTATGAACTACCTCGAAGAGAACGACCTATTAACCAGTAGTCAACACGGATTCAGAAAGTATCGCTCTTGCGAAACACAGCTTGCCCTTTATTCACATGAAGTGTTACGTGCCATCGACAAGGGATCTCAAATCGATTCCATATTTATGGATTTCAGGAAGGCTTTTGACACTGTACCCCAGAAGTGGCTTCTTATGAAATTGCGTGCTTATGGAATATCTCCCCAATTGTGCGGTTGGATTCACGATTTCCTATCAGAAAGAACACAGTTCGTTGTATTTGACGGTAAATCATCGAGTAAAACAGAAGTGATATCCGGCGTTCCACAGGGAAGCGCTATAGGTTCCCTACTCTTCCTCGTGTTTATAAACGATTTAGGAGACAATCTGAATAGCTCCCTTAGATTGTTCGCGGATGTTGCTGTCGTTTATCGGTTAGTGAAGTCAACAGAGGATCAAAAGCAACTGCAAAGCGATTTAGACAAAATTTCTGCATGGTGCGAAAATTGGCAATTGTCACTAAATAAAGAAAAGTGTGAAGTAATACACATGACCACTAAAAGAAATCCACTGAACTTCAATTATGCGATCAATCAGTCAAACCTTACGGTCGTAGATTCTACCAAATACCTAGGCGTTACAACTACGAACAACTTTGACTGGAGAGAACACATAGAAAATATTGTGGGGAAGGTTACGTTTCATCGGCAGAACGCTTCAAAGATGCACCAGCTCCACCAAAGAGACTGGCTACATTACACTTGTGCGTCCTCTCCTGGAGTACTGTTGCCCCTTGTGGGACCCTCACCAGGTGGGATTGACGGAAGACATTGAGAAGGTTCAGAGAAGGGCAGCTCGTTTTGTTCTATCACGTTACGGGGGGGGAAAGCGTCACGGTAATGTTGCACGAATTGGGGTGGAAATCATTAAAAGGAAGACGTTACGGCGTGATCTGTTTGCGTAGTTTCAATCACCGACTTTTACTTCTGAATGTGAAAATATTTTGCTAGCACCCACCTACTTAGGGAGACATGACCATCCCAATAAAATAAATCAGATAGAAAACGGAACGATTTAGGTGTTCTTTCTTCCCGCGCGCTATTAGAGAATGGAACGGTAGATAAAAGTTATGAAAGTAGTTAATGACCCCACTGCCAGCACTTAAATGTGATTTGCAGAGTATCTATGTAGATGTAGAATGTTTTTCGTTGTGTTAGCTGTTAATGGTTCTCCAAACTATTATTCCAATTTTTGAGTTCGTTGAAAGTAATCACCATGAGAGATACATCTGCTATCCATTTTTGTTTTGTCGACCAACGATTTAAGAGTTATGAAATTCTTATTGACGCCTATCTGACCCTTCAGTACCCTAGGTGGGGGTGTTGTAGCACCAATATCTTGGGCTACCTAACGGCTGAAGGAAGGCAGATGCAAATGACTGGTAGCCCATCCCTGTGACAAAGGAAGAGTGCCGTAATAACATTAATCCCATGATTTTGACCGCAGATTCGTCCCTTACGTGAAATTACGAATAGAATGACATCGGTCGCCGGCTGATCGGCCCAGTACTTTACAAGTAGTATAAATTAACTGCCAATTTAATCACATAAAGTGAATTTTCCCGGACAAGTAAGAACCTCTACAGGCTTGGCTTAAACCTTGACTCCCTACTGGCGGAGGATTTATAATTTTATCAAGTACCATTTAATTAATACGGAAATGAAGCAATATGGCGTACTCTTGAAAGGCCTATTTGGCCGTTAGTTTAAAATTCGCTTCTTCCTCACCAACGGTGGAGGGACACACGCCTTCGCGCCGTTTGGCTGAAGAACCGCTGGTCCAGGTGTCCCAACCGCCCAGGGTGCCGACCCTGCCCGCACGAGCCGGAAGAAGACGCGTTGTCAGGTTGGCTGCGGAGCCCCACTTCATCTCGGAGGAGGGATACAGTGTCCTGGAGTGACGGACATAAAAATGACGGGAGACGCTCCCGACGCCCCAGTCGTGTGCAGTTCTACGCCAGTGCTAGTTGAGCCAGCAGTCGTCCGCTATTTACCGGTTATGTTTCCGCCGGGACGAGTAAACGCGTTCGCCAATCAACTGGCGAAAGTGTACGGAATGTTACAGATAGGACTGTAGCCGTCGCCCCCGCCTGCGCTGTTCCGTTAACTCTCAAATATACGTAATGTTTCTCAGGGCACTCTCTCTCTGCTAGGGGTTGGGCTATTTCAGTTTGAATGATTTTACTGAATTGACTTACATAGTCTCTTGGTCCTGCAGCGAGACTAGTTATTATTTCTATATTTGATTACAGAAGTAAACGTCTTTAATGTGTAACAGGCTACCTCACACTTCTCTTGCTTAAAGGGACAATAAAGACAATTATACCTGGTAAACCTGTTTGCTTACTTGGTCTGGAACTCCCCCACTGCTGTCCTATTACAAATTTCAATAGCACTGAAACCCCGCTAGAAGAGACGGAGTTCGATGCCAGCCACGGTCAGGCAGCAGCAGAAGTTCAGGATAGGTGTTGATCACCACTTCTCCAGGGGGAGCATGTAGCAAGCAGCCATTTCCATAGAACATTTCCACCACACAACCAAGGGCTACAACGTCACGACGTAACACGGGCAGGTTGAGAGTATCGGAAGGTCGCGGTGCTATGTGAAACCGTCGGTTCACGTGAAGTGGCGGTTGAGCAGCCTCAGCAGAGACTTGCTATCGGGCTTGTGGCCCAGTGATCAGCTGGATCCTTTTATGCTGTAACAAGTCGGACACGTTTCAATAACTGTGCAGTAATATTTAAGTCAAGGGCGCACTAAGGTTCTATGAGACTGCAACACTCATGTCATGTCTGCTCCCTATGAATTATGGCTAAGACATTTTAAAATATTCAGTGTTTTGAGAGACCGTATTTTCAGTCCTTAAAGTGTGACTACCATGTTCGTCCGGAGTCAACTGCGAGGCTGGGAAAAGTCACTGTGTCTTTAAAATTAAGAAAAGTAGCTGTCATTCTCTGCCCCTGTAAGTATAAAAGTAACTGTAACTCTTGAAAAGATCATACAAAGGCTTGTTGCATGAAAATTAAAAACCAATATTCTCCGCCTGTCCATCCAATCGTCTAGGAATTACTTGCAGCGGCTGCGTTGTTGTTGAAAGGTTTTGAAAAGAACAAAATACAGAGAAGTCATCCACAGACAAACAACACTGGACAGGACATTTATCAACTGATGTAATACCATTAACTGCAATGGCAAAGACAGTCGCACTTAAAACATCTTGCTCAATGCGATCTGTGAGGCGTCTCCTACTCGACATCGAAGAAAGAGTAAGGAGAAGAAGGACTGAGTGAAAATGTGAAAACATCCACGAAAACCCCATTCACGAAGGTAAGATGCTTCCAAGGAATATGGTAGACCATGTCGATGTCAAAAGATATCCAGAAGGTGATGCCGGTGCAGGAAGGCTTATTGCATTGCCACCTCCAGGAAGGCCAAGTTATCAAAGTGGATTAATATCTTCTGAATCCACAATGAAAACGACTAAGGAACTGCCTGGATTCTAACATCTAGACAATGCGGTGGTTGACCATCCGCTCCAAGGTCTTTTCTACGCAGGCAATGAAGACGATGCTACGTTAATTACTCGTGCGGGTACAGTCTTCTCCAGCTGTTGAAATAGGAATTAAAATTGCCTCTTACTAAAAGTCAAGATACTGACCTGACGCCCAGTTAACGTTAAAAAGTGAAACAACAGTTTCTTTGCTTCACACTGTAAGGTTCAGTAGCTATAATGGAACATATGTTGACCATGTTACGTGTCAGCCGGCCGCGGTGGCCGAGGTGACTGAGGCGCTCCAGTCACGGTCAGCACGGCCACTACGGTCGGGGGTTCGAATCCCCCCTCGGGCATGGATATTTGTGCCGTCCTAGTTCGTAAGTAGTTCATAAGTAGTTTGTAAGTTTAGGGACTGATGACCCCGTAGTTAAGTCCCATAAGGTTTACAAACATTTGAACATTTTTTTTGTTACGTGTCGCGAGCCGCAGATAACTCAGAATCTAACTCCCATCAGATTTGCAGATAGGATTTCTCATATGATTGACCTATTCTGCGGAAATATGAAGTGAGATTCTTACCCATCATCTAAGATTAGGTTCTATAAAGAATGAACATGATTTACACAACCTGTCGAACATTGGTCAAATCTCAGGAACGCGGAGGATCGGAGTACTGAGCATAAGCGTCACGCTTACATCAGCCAAGCAAATGTAGTGTGCAGAACACTGCCTTGGCTCTGGCCATCCTGTGGAAAGGATAAACACGAGCATTCTGATATGTACTTCTAGATATTGGGATAGTGTTCGTCTTATTAAGGACGTTTTCGAGATTAAATTATGAAGTAACTTCTTAAACAGAGAGCGAGGATTCTGCTAAAATTCTGCATGGAATCCTGCTGCCTCCCTGGTCAAGCAACGAAGGGACACGGATAATCCAATCTCACTTGCGGGAAATCATCATTCACTAACATTAACTTCTATAGTTTCTCATATTTGACTGTATCGTGACTCTAGATTATACGGTAAGTGTGTGTGTGTTTATTTCAACATACTCTCCACATACCGAGGTTTAAAATTTCATTGCAGAGTGTTCCCTCATTACTTTTGTCTCTTGAAAATGACGGGATGCGCTCATCTCAAAATATCTGTATTTGTGGACGACGTCACCCGACTGCATTTCTGTAAGCTGTTCCAACAGTGAAGACCTGTCTACGTAGCTTTCTTCGAATAATTTTCTTATGTTACAGGTTGTTATCCGGTGTTACAGATATACCACATCCATCATAAATCAACATCCTTTTTTCTAAGAAATGGATCACACACATCACTGGTATAATGGGAAAGAACTCACAGATATATCCAAGCTATTACTATATTATACAGGAGAACCAGAACTCCACCGACAAACTGTCCGTGGTTGTTCAGGTACACCGTCTGAATATTCTGGTATCAGGCATCCTCGTTCTAGGGCGACATATTGGAGAGTTATTGGATTTAGTTTGGCTTTTTGTGACTATTAGCTTCGTACCTGCATTACAAAGAAAATAGTGTACATCTCTTTTCACTGAAAGAAGAGTGACTGCCGTAACAAACTGAATAAATCGTAATTACATTATTAATCCGTGACGAGCTGACGGAGACAGTGATTAGCGTATTACAACTTACTCATAAGGTGTCCCTGAACAATGTTGTTCAAATGTTTGTAGAGTCTATGGGACTTAACTACGGGGTCATCAGTCCCTAAACTTACAAACTACTTATGAACTACTTACAACTAAGGACGGCACAAATATCCATGCCCGAGGGGGGATTCGAACCCCCGACCGTAGTGGCCGTGCGGATCGTGACTGGAGCGCCTCAATCCCCTCGGCCACCGCGGCCGGCGTCCCTGAACAGCTTCTGAAAGACTGTCGATGGAGTTCTGTGTATTGATTTATTTCTTACATGGTGTTTTTCCTTTGCTCTAATCTATTATTAATCAATCTTATGGTTCTTTCTGTATGTTTACTATGCCTAGGGCACATAATATTAACACCACGAAAAGAAATCTTTTAGAAGTTATCCTGTATTTACGTCTATCTCTCAGTAATATGCTCCTCTGTGCTTTACGAAGAGTTTGTTTAGAGTTAATTAACCTTGCTCTTTGTGTTTAAAAACGTGAAGCAAGAGAGTATAGTAGTCGGTAAAGCCCTTTTCTGCCCGTACGACGGCAGCCATCCATCAATGCTTTCTATGAGACACAGAAAGCATTGGAGAGTCGTCTTGACCTACCAACACCCATAACTCATGAAGATTGGTCGATAATGTTTCCAAGGCCAACATATCTCGCTCTATGGCTTCCCAGATGTGTTCTACGTGTCGTAGGTCATACTATCTGGAAGACAACACTCATTTAAAGTTAACAGCAATGTTTACAAACAGGAATGAAAATATGAAAAACATGAAAATATGTAGGAAATACTGCAAGAAAAAAAAAAAAAAAAAAGGACGCGCGGTCTGGGTTCCAAGTCGAGGATTGCGCGGTCGCTCCCGCTGGAGGTTCCAGTCCTCCTACGGATATATATATATATATATATATATATATATATATGTGTGTGTGTGTGTGTGTGTGTGTGTGTGTGTGTGTGTGTTTGTTGTCCTTAGCGTAAGTTAGTTTAAGTACTTTGTAAGTGTAGGGAAAGATGACCTCAGCAGTTTAGGCCCTCTGGTTTACAAACATTTGAATTTTTGAAGAAAAATGTTACATCGAACACTACACCTATTCAGTAATCTGTGACAGAAATACGAGGCTGAAATCTTAAAAAATAACACTGACATAAGTTTCCGAGGGAAAGATCGCTTGCGAACCAGAACCGGCACACATAATGTGATATTTGAACAGGTGCCATCCTATGGCTATCTGGATCGTTGAACCAGCAGTAACAAAGAGCTCTATTCAAAAATTGCCTGGATTAGGAAATGCGTATTGTACTGTTATGGGAGGGTGTTGGTAAGGCGGCGTAGGTACACTTAAACGATTCTACCACTTTAGAGAAATGTGATATTTGGTAAAACAAATACTCAGCTTTGGGCGTTGGAAAAAATACAGTAATTGCAGAACAATAAAGTTTGTTCTAGACATTGAGAGATAGTTCAAAGTTCTGGTGAGTCAGGCGGCGATAATTTTGTGCGTCGGCCCGTAAACAAGCGACGTCTGTGGGGAGTCTGTAGGGATGAGTCTTGAGACACTGGAACGCTGCAGCTCGGTGAGGTCACTGTTCTGCCCCACAGGCCGCATTCGCCGGCTACTGAACTGTGATTCAGCCATTCAGATTAGAAACACGTACTTTTCTTCGCAACGTGTACGACTTGTGACGGGACTCCAGGAGGTGCTATTGACAATGTTATTATGTTCTTACGGTCACCACCGCGACGGAATCGACAGTGGTATCGTGATCGCTGGAGCCGCTCGTCACTTGGACACCACAAGCACCATCTGTAAGACAAAGTAATCTTCAGAAGAACGACAGCTGAATAACAGCCAAAGGAAAATTTCATATTCACACAATATATGACATCAACTGCGACTGGGCAAAGCCAAAAATGTGTACCCAGCCAGGACTCGAACCCGGGTCTCCTGCTTTCTAGGCATTTGCGCTGACCACTACACCACAGGGGATACAGTGATCAGCGCACCTGCGAGGCCTACCTAAGCACACCTCCCGCCAGATACAAATTCCCAGCTCTACCCTGCCTACAGTACTCAAACTCGTAGTTTTTTTTTTTTTAAACAAATTCCCGTAAGGAGAAGGGCCCCAAACTTGCTCACCCATCCCCACCAGCGAAAGAATCATTACTCGTCACTGGCATATTATATATATATATATATATATATATATATATATATATATATATATATATATTGTTGTGACTAATACAACACAAAATCTTGGAAACACGGTTTATTCAACACGATATACAAGTCTGTGTGTACACCACAATAGTTCATTTTAACTGAAAACACTTCGGGCCCGTTCGCGGTACCGCGTAACAAAGTCTATTTCTTTACTGACAAAGGTATAGGCCGTAGCCCAAAACACTAAGTCCTAATCGTGATACCATCGGTTGATCGTGGCCGAGTCGGGGTCCGAAGGTGGTCCAGTGGGCTGGCGCAGTCGGTCCTCGGCTTATTAGTGGTTCGTAACATTCCTCGAGGTGGAACTGCCGTCACGTCGCTGCGTCCTCCAGATATAGCTGGCGCTGGGCGGAAGGATCCACTGTTGCGAGTGACAGCCACCTCTGTATACGTCAGCGGACTGTGACGTGGCGTGTCAGCTGCGACCTCTGTAAAAGATAGTCCCCTGTTTAGCTTTGGTGTTTATGTGGATGTTTTCCTGTCAATGTTTACCAGGCGCGATGGTTGTCTCTAGTCGTCGGGTTTCCGGCTTCGCCTGGTACTCCACTACCTGCGTACGTGGACGTCTGCCGGGTGGTCTGCGATGTAGGGGCTATTTTTACTGGCGTAACATATATGTTTAAGTGTGTTTGCCTCTGTAACTTATAAAATAATAGGTGACGGGAAATTTTAATGCTGTAGGTCAACACAAGAAATGTTACACTTTCTGCGGATCTATGGACATAGTTTATTTTATCATTTTCCACAGAGTTACAGCACAAAGATATAATTTTTTAAATGGAACAATAGTTTTTTTTTTATCGTGCATTGGATTCGTTGAAACTACATTCCTATCAATGTTAGTTTGGGAGCTACAACCCTTCAAAGTTTCAGGGACAGGTACCACAAACGCTGCGCATAATGCAATGCGCCTTCTAAATGTGGTGCGGCCGAGTTGTAACGTCGCCGGTGTCACGGAGCGAGAAGCTTCCTCGATGCGGTGTAAGTCTGCCGACTGTCGCCGGACACGGCCGTATACCCCTTATTGAAACACATATGTGTGTGTGTGTGTGTGTGTGTGTGTGTGTGTGTGTGTGCAGTTGTTATTCTTTCATATTCACAGAATATATGACATCAACTGCGAATGGGCAAAGCCGAAAATGTGTACCCAGCCGGGACCCGAACCCGGGTCTCCTGCTTTATATGCAGTTGCGCTGACCACTACACCACTGGGGACACAGTGATCAGAAGTGACGTCTGTTCTTTGGGAACAGACGACGACGACACACATACACACACACACACACACACACACACACACACACACACACACACACATACATACAAACACACAAGGAACATTTGGTACAATGTAAAGTGCAGGAATAAAATTCCCGAGAAAAACCGAAGGATATTCCAGAGAAGACCAAACAAAAAAGCAACAAGCCGTTAATGTCTGAACTCTGTTAGTCCCAAACACGAATCCAGTATCGTAACCATTGTAAAACTCGATGAAGAAGTTAATAACGAAGCAGAAGAGAACACCTTTGTGTAAAATGCTAATTAGTTCCGGACGTTTGCTTTGAATTCCGTTAACACTGTTGCTTGCTTCTATATTTTTATACAGTGAGAAGCATAGTGAGTGTTGTTGACAACAATAGAATTTTTTATGTTTACTGTCCCTCCTATCAGAAGATCAATTTGGACGTGATCTTTGAAAAGTTTTGTGCTCTACTTGTGGTATCACGGTCGTAATATCTGTCGTCTGCAACTGAATGTAAAAGTAAATGGCAAAAATGCTGATATTTGTATAAGTCCCCGTTTACAATAAAACTAAAATGTACTTCTCGCAGCAATTTTCGAGCTGACTCAATTGTCCGATGTAGCTAATGCTCTAATGTGCGTATTTTCAGCTTACTAGAAATCATTTTCGATGCAACCCACATCGGGAATAGTGTTGCGGTTTGTGGCGCCACGTTACGGATGGTGTGGCCACCCGCGTCTGAGATTCTAGTCCTACCCAGGGCATGGGTGTGTGTTGTCCTTAGTGTAAATCAGGTTAAGTAGTTTATATGTCTATTGAACAATGACCTCAGAAGCTTGATGATACCTTAGGTTTACAAAAATTTGAACAACACACATATTATGGTCATAAATTCTTATTTTTTCCAACTGTTTTAACAATTTCGTTAGAAAATTTTCTCGTCCTAAGAATATAATAAAGAGACGCTGACAAAATTCCAAAATCAAGGGACAGTTGCCAAACATTATACAAATAGGTATAAATTTATGTATACCTCTGAAACGTGTACGGCTTGGATAGGAACAACACGATAATATTCCCTGCCCTCGCCGTTCCCGAAGCGTAAAATTCATTCCCATCCATGACCTGGTTCGAATTTGTCTTCACAATCGCATTGGGTAAGATGAGTCATGATATCGCATTAACTATGGAAGGACGTATTCGTACTCTGTTTAGTCATGATTCGACTACAGAATCAAGTAATTTGCTTAAAAGTACCCACAGATTGATTAGAGTGTCCACTCGTTCCTAATGCTAAACATTTAGACCACATGTGGCTCAAATACAAAGAAGTAGGAACGACCGCAATTCACAAGTTTTATAACAAGTAAATTAACAAAAGAAGTTGGTGACTCTCTTGGTACACAAAACAGGTCAGGACACTGTTGCAAAGTCATGCTAAATTTAAACGAACACAAAATTCCCAAGATTGGCGATCCTACACAGAAGCTAGAAATTTAGCGAGGACTTCAATGCGAGATGCCTACAATACTTTTCACAACGAAACTCTTTCTCGAAATTTGACTGTAAACCAAAAGAGATTTTGGTCATATATTAAATATACTAGGGGCAAAACACAAGCAATACCCTCACTACAGCCATATACAACCGCTCTCTCGAAGAAGGATCTGTACTAAAAGATTGCAAAGTTGCACATATCACACCTCTATTAAAGAAAGGCAGTAGGAGTAACCCACTGAAGTACAGGCCTATTTCATCAATGTCAGTTTGAATCAGGGTTTTGGAATAGATCCTGTATTCAAATATTATGAATTATCTCGAACAGAATGATCTATTGACCCAAGGTCAACACGGATTTAGAAAATATCGTTCATGCGAAACACAACTAGCTCTTTACTCGCACGAAGTGATGAGTGCTATCGACAAGCGTTCTCAAATTGGTTCCGTATTTCTTGATTTCCAGAAGGCTTTTGACACCATACCTCACAAACGGCTTTTAATCAAATTGCATGGTTATGGTATATCGCCCCAAATTTGCGACAGGGTAGGGGATTTCCTGTCAGACAGGACACAGTTTGTAGTAATCGATGGCAAGGCATAGACAACAACAGAGGTGATATCGGGCGTTCCACAGGGTAGTGTTATTGGTCCTCTGCTGTTCCTTATTTACAAAAAATGTTCAAATGTTTGTACAACTTATGGGACTTAACTACGGGGTCATCAGTCCCTAAGCTTACAAACTACTTATGAACTACTTACAACTAAGGACGGCACAAATATCCATGCCCGAGGGGGGATTCGAACCCCCGACCGTAGTGGCCGTGCTGACCGTGACTGGAGCGCCTCAGTCACCTCGGCCACCGCGGCCGGCCCTTATTTACATAAACGGTTTAGGAGAAAATGTAAGTAGCTCTCTAAGGTTGTTTGCTGATGACGCCGTCATTTACCGTCTAGTAAAATCATTTGAAAATCAAAACCAACTGCAAAACGATCTAAATAAGATATCACTATGATGTAAAAATTGGCAATTGACTCTAAATAATGAGTACGGACAGAAATCCGTTAAACATTGTTTACACGATAAATCAATCAAACGTGAAGGCCGTAAACTCTACAGAAAACCTAGGAATTACTATTACTTCAGACTTAAACTGGAAAGAACACGTAGATAATGTCGTGGGAAAGGCTAACCAGAGACTGCGTTTTATTCGCAGAACCCTTAAAAGCTGCAGCAGAACTACTAAAGAGACTGCATACACTACGCTTGACCGTCCGTTTCCAGAGTATTGCAGCCCAGTGTGGGATACTTACCAGGTGGGTTTGACGGAGGACATCGGAAGATGTATTGTTACGATACAGGAGAGACAGTGTTACGGGAATTGCACAGGATCTGTGATGGGAATCATTACAACATTATCGCTGCGGCGTGGGCTACTTACGAAACTCCAATCGCAAACATTCTCCGCCGAATGCGAACATATATTGTTGACTGCTACTTAAATAGGTAGAAAAGATCATCAGAATAAAATACGAGAAGTCAGAGCTAGAACGGAGAGATTCGAGAGTTCTTTCTTCCCTCGCGCTATTCGAGAATGGAATGGGAGATAAATAGTATATAGGTGGTTCGATGAACCCTCTGCCAGGCACTTAAATGTGATTTGCAGAGTATCCCATGTAGGTGTAGTTGTAGAAAGTGAAGATCAAGCGATTAAACAAAGTAAAAGAAATGCGCTGAAATAAGTGAAAACAGTGTCTTGATACAAAAACATTACTTCTGGACAGGTAGACAATGCTTGGCCAATCACGAAAAACACACATGTCAATAATAAGAAGAAACAATGTCTAGAAGTAAAACAACTGAAGTTGAGAGAGAGAGAGAGAGAGAGAGAGAGAGAGAGAGAGAGAGAGAGATAATGATGACACATGGCAGATTACATAACCGTGGCTTGGAGGCCTCGCTACCCCGGATGCGATCATAATTGCGAATTGGTATCGTAATTTCGGATGATCTGATTATCGCAACAAGCGAGCAACAAGATCAATAACTCCGTCTCCGGAAACTGGCACTATTTTATCGACCAGTTTGGAGCCTGCAACACTCAACAAAACTGCCTGAATAAGGCACCCAACCGGTAGGATTATTGGGTATGGAAACTAACAATAACAGTTACGGCAGTGCGTTTCGACAGCAGAAGCACTCGAGTTCCCGGAAGGCAGAGTTCTTGCTGTGGAGTTAATTGATAAAATGTCAGACTGAGCACTTTTCCTAACATTCATATTCACCATTTCGTAAAGGCCTGATTCTCACTTTTCGGACCGTTTCTTTGACATCCTGCTGGTCTGTTCTTGTGTGAAGAGTGGTCAAACGTATCACAAAGTCTTGTCTTATAACGGGAAACGACATATGGACGGAAAGTAGAAACTTCTGAATTAACAACAGTTATGACCAACAAATATTATGTGCAATACCTCTAAACTGGGAATCATTACTGTCCATTTGATATTTCTAATTTGTCGTCCAAGAAGACATATAATCAGGAATTGAATTATAGACTAAAATTAGTGTCAATGATTTTTTAATCTCTTCCTAAACTAATTTGGATATAATGATGATAGTTCGTCATCACAAGAGCCCTATGGAACAAACTTATAGGAAACAATAGGTTGTGCTGTTCTGTCAGATCTTTGCTTTAAAGTGTAATGGAGAGGTTCCTTTCTAATCGAGAGTATAATAAAATGAATTTCGTGCTGATTAGTATACCTTTGTTAGTACAATGATTCATTCAACCTAATACATACATTTATCAACTGTTATTTTGCATGGAAATAGCATTGGGGAACTTAGTTTGTGGATAATGACGTTAACTTTATTATCAACATAGACGTCATACATTCTAAACTTTAAAAGTATACAGTAGCATTTAAGTACCATCATAGTTACAGAAAGTAATTTAGCGTCATGAAGGGTCATAAATCTTGCATGTTCATAGAATGCAGAAACAAATTGTGGATGTTTCAACTGTGGCAGAGGGATAAGCAGATTTCTACAGTCCTGACGTATCTTGATGCTAGTATTAAGCGCTGTTCATGGAGGTTAGGTTTATAAACCAACGGAAACAGTTCTTTAGCCTTCTTTGAAGGAATACAAACTGTATGAGTTGTTAATCCTAGGGTTCTATGCATATGTTATGACAAATGGTTTCATTGGGAAGAATGTGGTAGTGTAGGAATTGAGATTGTAAAGGAGACTCTTCTATTCTGTTGCAAAATATGTTCAAGGGACAGGAAAGCTGCTGAACAGGAAGGGAATATTAGAGGCCTTCAGGCTGAATTGGGCAGTGCCAGATGAAACTGATGAGGTTAAAGGAGGAAGAGGGCGAAGAGAAGTAGGAAGTGGTAGCAGTTAACATGAGGCACAGAAAGAGAATAGTATCTGACAGTGCCATCATTTGCACAAAAAATATATTTGCCTTGTTATTGTTTTACTGTACTTAAGTAAGAAAGAGGATCAAGCAAACATGTGTGTGGTCAAAACCTAACAAACTTTAGCTACAAACCTACTATTTAAAAGTAGTAGGAAGTACATTCGTGGCCATTAAAATTGCTACACCACAAAGATGACATGCTAAAGACGCGAAATTTAACCGAAAGGAAGAAGATGCTGTGATAAGCAAATGATTAGCCTTTCAGAGCATTCACACAAGGTTGGCGCCGGTGTCGACACCTACAACGTGCTGACATGAAGAAAGTTTCCTACCGATTTCTCATACACAAACAGCAGTTGACCGGCGTTGCCTGGTGAAACATTTTTGTGATACCTCGTGTAAGGACCAGAAATGCGTACCATCACGTTTCCGTCTTTGATAAAGGTCGGATTGTAGCTTATCGCGATTGCGGTTTATCGTATCGCGACATTGCTGCTCGCGTTGGTCGTGAGCCAACGACTGTTAGCAGAATATGGAAACGGTGGGTTCAGGAGAGCAGTACAGAACGCCGTGCTGGATCCCAACGGCCTCGTATCACTAGCAGTGGAAATGACAGGCATCTTATCCGCATGGCTGTAACGGATCGTGCAGCCACGTCTCGCTCCCTGAGTCAACAGATGGGGTCGTTTGCAAGACAACAACCATCTGCACGAATAGTTCGACGACGTTTGCAGCAGCATGGTCTATCAGCTCCGAGACGACGGCTATGGTTACCCTTGACGCTGCATCACAGACAGGAGCGCCTGCGATGCGCAACGACGAACCTGGGTGCACGAATGGCAAAACGTCATTTTTTCGGATGAATCCAGGTTCTGTTTACAGCATCATGATGGTCGCAACCGTGTTTGGCGACATCGCGGCGAATGCACATTGGAACCGAGTATTCGTCATCGCCATACTGGCGTATCACCCAGCGTGATGGTATGGGGAGCCATTGGTTACACGTCTTGGTTACCTCTTGTTCGCATCGACGGCACTTTGAACAGTGGTCGTTACATTTCAGATGTGTTACGACCCGTGGCTCTACCCTTCATTCGACCCCTGCGAAACCCTACATTTCAGCAGGATAATTGACGATCGCATTTGCAGTTTCTGTACGGGCCTTTCTGGATACGGAAAGTGTTCGACTGCTGCCCTGACCAGCACATTCTCCAGATCTCTCACCAACTGAAAAAGTTGGTCAAGGTTGGTCGAGCAACTGGCTCGTCACAATACAACAGTCACTACTCTTGATGAACTGTGGTATTGTGTTGAAGCTGCATAGGCATCAGTACCTGTACACGCCATCCAAGCTCTGTTTGACTCAATGCCAAGGCGTATCAAGGCCGTTATTACGGCCAGAGGTGGTTGTTCTGGGTACTGATTTCTCAGGATCTATGCACCCAAATTGCGTGAAAATGTAATCACATGTCAGTTCTAGTATAATATATTTGTCCATTAAATACTCGTTTATCATCAGCATTACTTCTTGGTGTAGCTATTTTAATGACCAGTAGTGTATGATGAAACTTCTATGGTTAGTTCTCACGGAAGATGCGTGAGTTAAAGTTAGCAGGAAAAGTTAAATGACAGATACAAGGTCACATTTTCAAGCCCTGGGCATATCTTAACCAGGTAGTAGACCATACAGAATTCTCGAGCAATGTCTTTACAAAGCACGATCATATTGTGACAGTCGGTAGAGTGGAAACAGTATTGGTGGGTACTAGAGTATTGAGAGTGACCTGGTAAAAATAGCTTCTGTAACGAGCCACACAAACATTCGCGTGATGCCCGTTTTCCCAGCCGTTTATCGGCCCCACTTGAACAGATCTTTAAGGAGGCTCAATATGAAGTTACATCAGCTGAATAGGATGAGTCAGACATGGGTTTGATTCCTACCATTGGTTGGTGCGATTTCACGAGGTACTGAATGGATCTCAAAATCCTTAAGGGACGACACCGCAACTCAAGAGAGTACTTGTTTTACAGGTTCAGACCAGTGTCCAGTGAGAAGATCAGACGGAGAGGTGCTAAATACGTTAAAATGTTACACGATTCTCGTACAAAGGGAAGAAGACTCAGGTTTGACGTCCCATCGACAATCTGGTGTTTTGATCCGGCATAAAAGTAAAGTAAAAATAATGTTAGTATATTGCATCAAAATGTTGAGAGATTAATAATGAGCTTCTGGTTTGTTTGGAAGATTTATAAACTGAGGATGTTACAGAGGAACTATGCCTGTCTAAGCCGTACATTGTGACTGATATTAAAAAAGGAAATATTAGTGGCTACAAGGTACCAGCGCAGGTAAGTAGAGCCAATAAGAATAAAGGAGGGGTTGTAGTAGCCATATATTAAAAATTATAGTAGTGGGAAATTTTGTGTCCCAGCCTCGTCGCCGCTTTTGTGTCTCGTTTCCGTCGTAGGTGTCGGTGGCCGAGTAGAACGAGACCGACACAGGAATAAAGGATGCACGCTTGTGCAGGTAGGAGGTGACCAGCCAGTGGGACAGCAGAAACTAGAAACACTAGAGTAAATTAGAACGAGATATATATTTCTTAGAGACTTAGTAATACTTAACTTTTACATAGCTCAGTACTGCAGAATGCTGATACATAGTTGAGATAGAGGCCTGCCTAGTGCCTATCCGATAGCCAAGTCTTCACTGGTGGCTATCTGATTCCGAAGTGTTAGCTGGTTCCTATCTCAGTCCCAAGTGCACGATGTCGTTCAGTGGCGGCCACGAGCGGAGTTGCTGCAGAGGGCGCTCGTGGCTGACGTCGCAAGAACGCCGCGCCGTGCGTGCATGGCGGCGCGCGGCGAAAGTAGGTGGCGCGCACTTTAGACTTGTGCGACACCACAGGAAAAATTGGAAACAAAAAGGTTTGGTGTAAAATAAGGAATAGAAGCATGTAATCATGAGATTAATCTGAACAACGACACTTTTGTAAGCGCAAAGTTGTACAGGTCTCTATAAGAAAGTTTTCAGCCATTTCAGGAAACCTGGATTCCTTGTACTCTCAGACAGGATGAACCTAAACACACTTTGTGGGGATTTCAATATTGATCCTCTGCAACAATGTAATTGTCAAAAATAACCTTGAAGTATTATTCGGTTCTTACAATTTTTACATCTGTTATTGACTTTCCTACTCGGACAGGAAAAGACAGCTGCACGCTGATATAAAAGTTTTTCGCAGACAGAGATAAGTTTAACTATATAAACGCTTATCCTGTTAGAATGATCTTTCTGCTCGTGGAGCACTGATAGTTACAATATATTACATAGTTCCACACAGTAATTCAAAATGGTCCTCCAAATAGGGTATCAGTTAATAATTTAACATTTGCAAATCTCAGGGAAAGCCTACGGCTGTTAGATTAGGATGATGCTTAACCAGGAACTTGATGCTAATTCAAAATATATCTTATTTCATTATACAGTCAAAGAGCCTTATATCAGAAATGGCGAAGTTCATGTTTTAAAATTTTGTGATCCCGATATTTTATTACAGTATTTTTTCTCAGTCTCAAAAACGGACGAAAATAGCATAAAAACCATTTGAAAGTAAGACTTTGCTTGATAAGGTACAAACAGGTGTTCTTTCAGTAGTGGTCAACTACATCAGTACTGAATCATAATTCAGTTCCCTGCACATGGCATCGTTTTGCTTCTGATTTACTTGCGTTCTGTGTGAGCATTAGCGCTTTTTGTTGTTGTGGTTTTGATCAATTTCGAAGGAGTTTTTTCTTGTGAAAAAGGGAACATTCCTCCAAACGAGACAGGAAGAATTTTGTGATTGTGAGAATATAAAAGATTATGAGGAAATAGTGTTCACTTCATGTGCTTCGTCCTTTCTCGTTATTTTCAAAATGCAACACGTTAAATATTGTATTTCGTGATTGTTCAAGAGCAAGCAGTGCTTTAATTTCTCTTTAGTACAACTTTTATGACGGCTCAGTGAATAAAAGTATCGATTTAATCATTCAGTAATTGTTTTTGTGTAATACCTTGCACCCTTTCTGTTTTGTGTGTTTATTTTATATTAGAGGACCCGTGCGAATACTTCGCACCGTTAGTGGAATGACAAAAAAGTTGGGAAAGAATGGAAGTAAACTTGAATGTTCACGCATAGCTTTATTCAGAATCAATCAATTCAAGTGTTTAAAAGCGCAAATGAAAGATCTTGATCCGCTGAGTGTTGTTAGGTCAAAAAACTGCGTGCCATAATTAGAACCAAAGATATCGTAAAACAAACCGATTAAAATATTCAGTGCAAGGACAAAAGGATACCGCGTTTGAATAAAAATAAAGGATGGACACACTTAAGTTAATTCTGATACTTGATGACAAATCTGCGAATGAATACCTTGCGTTCAAAGCAAAAATGATAGAGATCGGTCCGATAGAATGGCCTGACCGACTGACTTTAATTTACAGCAATGACATCCCCATAAAAAATATACAGAGGAAATCGCGTTTGAGTATAGAAAAAGTAAGGCGATAGTTATGTAAATTCTTATACTCGATGACAAATCTGTGGTTGAATACCTTTCGTTTAAAACAAAAATGAAGGAAATCGGCTGGGTAGTTTGGTCTGGCGGACTGACTTTAGTTTTTGCAAATTATTTTAATATATAAGATTTTCTGTCAATACGGTCATTCTTAACAGAATATTGGATAAGCCTCAGATTGTTAACTATTAATTTGGAAAGAATATTAAAAACTGATCGAACAGGTAAACGGAGACACTTTTGTTTCGTTCCAAAAGTGGATAAATCTAGAAATTAAAATAAAAGCTGATCAAGTCGAACTGTTAACCCATTTTCACAACTTAACTATTGACTTTTGACATGTTTTCGTCACTGGAAGTCCGTTCTTGAGATACGTGAGGAGAAAAAAACCAGAGGTGTAAGTATTTTGCTAATATGCTTGTTAATTGTGTGCCCTTTGCCGTAAAATAATAGAAAGTTAACTTGGATTTCTTTGATATTGAGCTCGTAATTTATAGGTGTATTTGATGACTGTGTCCTCAATATGTAATATAATATTACAAAAACCACTGCACAACTTCAACAAAAGTCTTTCAGAAGTCAAGCAGTATGTGTATCACGTATGTGATTTGCACTTCTCACAATAAAATTAAAACACATTGGAAGGGAAACAGGACAACTAACAGTACAGGAAAATTTTCTTATCATCCAACTTCCTGAAAAGTTTACTAATAAAACATCAGAACACTTCATAAATACGTTTAAACATTTTTTTTAAATATTGTGAATGAAATGGGATACAGATGTTCATTAAAACAGGAAAGACTATTAACTAAAGAGGGAATACCTATGCAGTTTGATACAAAGGAGCCGGCCGCAATGGCCAAGCGGTCTGCGGCGCGCCAGTCACGGTCTGCACGGCCACTACGGTCGGGGGTTCGAATCCCCCTCTGGCATGGATATTTGTGCCGTCCTTAGTATAAGGTAGTTCATAAGTAGTTTGTAAGTTTAGGAACTGATGACCCCGTAGTTAAGTCCCATAAGCTCTACAAACATTTGATTTGATTCAAAAGGAAATTACACTCACTTCAGCTATTGAAGTTAGGAAAATAATAAATTAAATCAAAAGTAAATGGTTACAAGGAATTTATGTGACTTTGGAAAAAAAGTTCTGAAAGTTTGTTCTGAACAAGGTTCTCAGCCATATACGTCACAGTTCTCTGAAACAGGACACTTTCTTTATATGTTCAAATATGCTAATGTTTAACTATCGAATAAAAAAGGGAATTGGTTTGAATTAAACATCTACCACCCAATCTCACTTCTGACGGCTTTATCCAAAATTCTCGAAAAGTAATGGATTGAGGAGTATCTTCACATATCTGTAAAAATAAAGTGGCAACAAAATGTCAATCTCCTGTTTTAGAAAGGACTTTCAAAAGAAAATATAATAAATGCGTTCACTGATCAAATCGGTAATGCTCTGAATAACGCTACGTCTTCCATTAGTATTTTTGTGATCTCTCAAAAGCTTTTGATTATAAATAATGGAATCTGTCTATATAAGATTAAGTATTATTGTATGTGTGAGTCAGTGCATAAGTTATTCATACTAAAGTGGAATAGTTCAGAAAGTTGAAACAAGCAGTTTACATGACGCACAAAAACCAGTAAAATTCTGAAAACGAGGAGCTGTCACGAATGGGGTCCCACATGGTTCAGTCTTATGTAATTTGCTTTTCTCGATATATATTAATGGCTAGCCATTCTATATTCAGAAAGATGCAAAGCTAGTTCTTTTTGCTGATGATACAAGTATGGTAATCACACCTGACATAAACGAGAATTAACTGATGAAATTATAAGTAGTGTCTTTCATAAAATTATTAATAGATTCTCTGCAAAAGTTTTCTCATGAAATTTTCATCAAACCCAGTGTATGCAGTCTGTAAAGTAAAGGGTATTTCACGAATAATAAATGTAGACTTCAAACAGAAGACTGTATCTAAGGTAGACTATTCAAACGTTAGGAGCGCAAGTTGGTGAGAGATTGAGTTGGAAGAAACATGTTGATGATCTGGTAAAACATTTGAGTGAGCTACTTGGGTCATTGCCAATTTTTATAAATGTGTCAGTAAATTAGCATTTAATGAATAGTTTTATTCACTGCTTTTATATGAACTTATATTTAGGATAATTCACCAGTTGGGATAAATAGATTCATTGTACAAAAACGTGTAATCAGAGTAATAGCTTGAGGCCACCAGAGATCATCCTACAATCATTTATTTAAAGATCTAAGTATCTTCACAGTATTCCATCATCTCTCGGGAGTGCACCCGGGACAGCGACAATTCTTCGTCCGATATTTCGGCTGCAAACCTTACAGCTATCTTCAAGGCGAGTCCAAGACTGAGTTTTCAGCGTCTGCGCGTGCCTATTTATACGGTAAATCAAGTGATGCAAAGTTACTGAGGATTAGACTGCGCATGCTCGAAGATATCACATTCGTAACTGCTGCGCTAGTCATAGATGAACATATACTTCATAAATAAACACGTGAGCGCTGAGTGCAAACATAAACAGAGCTGTTATATCCACAGTGCTTACAAATGAATAATTAATCATTAAAAGTGGTAACATCAATCGGAAGTGAAGACGCAGACATTCTTTCAGAACGAAGGCGTGATATAAGTGGCTTCCATTCATTGTCAAGATGAAATCCGTCGTCACGATTTAACAGGTTGTCCGCCAGTTGTATGTGTACAGCTTCCTTTACAACTGAGTCCCAGAAAGTAGAAGCTGTGGTTAAAATCTTTACTTCTTTGTAATTCATGGAATGGCCAGTAGAAATACAATGTTCGGCTACTGCAGATTTGTTGGACTGAAGAAGGCGTGTACACCGCTGGTGCACAACGCATCGTTCCTGTACAGTACGCGTGGTTTGATCTATGTAATGTTGTCCACACTCACAAGGGATTTCATAAACCCCCGCTTTTCGCAATAACAGATTATCCTTGACAGATCCCAGAAGAGCTGAGGTCTTAGCTGGTGGGCGGAAGATCACATCCACTTTATGTTTCTTCATGATTCTGGCTATTTTTGAAGAAACATTGCCCACGTATGGGAGAAAGGCTGTAGATTTCACTTCCCTCTCCTCTTCATCTTTCTCCTGTGATTTTTCTGGTGTTTTTATTTGCAAGGCTTTCTTAATCTGATGTTGCGAATAGCCTTTTTTCTTGAAAACTGCCTCCAGGTGGAGGAGTTCGTCCTACAGGCTGTCAGCATCAGACACTAGCTGAGCCCTGTGAACCAAGGTTTTCAGTACACTCAGAGTTTGCGAAGGATGGTGGCAGCTAGACGCCTGCAAATAAAGGTCTGTATGGGTGGGCTTGCGATATACGCAATGACCTAGGAATCCATCCTCTTTGCGGCGAACCAGAACATACAGGAACGGTAAACAGCCATTCTTCTCCCGCTCCATAGTGAACTTGATGTTTTCATGAATGGAGTTAAGATGGTCTAAAACTTCTGTCAATTTATCCTCTACGAGGGGCCACACTATCAATTTGTCGTCCACATATCTCCAGAAGACCGTCGGTCTTAATGTTGTTGAATTGAGGGCTTTTTCTTAAAAATGTCCCATAAACAAATTAGCCACTAGGGGAGAAAGAGGACTCTCTATAGCGACACCGTCAATCTGTTCAAAGTATTGTTCATAAAATAAACAGTAAGTGGAGGTTAGTGCATGCTTAAATAAAGCTGTTATATCATCCTCAAACATGCTGCTAAGGAGAGACAAAGAGCCAGCCAAGGGTACTTTGGTGAACAACGAGACAACGTCAAAACTAACTAATAAATCAGTGCTGTTGAGTTTCAGGTTTTTTAACCTACTGATGAAATCCGACGAGTTACGGATATGATTTTCACATTTCTCCAGATGTGGTCTCAACAACGAGGCTAGATATTTTGCCAATGAATACGTTGGTGCACCTACATTACTAACTATTGATCGAAAAGTCAACACTTTCAATATATGCTCCAAACTTGGTTTAAGATTTTCAATTTCTTCTGAACTGGACGTTTGCAAAACTTTGTGTACCTTTGGAAGGCCATATAATCTGGGGGTGCACTCCCGAAAGATGATGGGATATTATGTCCGCCGGGAAAACTTCAAGAATCACATCTTCACAGTAGTTTCACATATATTAAATTTGAAATTTGTTGTTCGAAATCCCACCCAGTACAAAAGTAATTACTGTGTACACAGCTACAACATTTGGAGAATGATGATCTTCACTAATCAACGTTAAAACTAACCTTGCACAGGAAGGGGTGAACTGTGCTGTCATAAAAGTCTTTGGTCACTTACCAAATAGAATCAAAAGTCTGAGAGATAGCCTGTAATCATTTAAAAACAAAAGAAAATAATTTCTGAATTTGTATTCATAAATTAGTAATTTTACAGTAAAATATATAAATAAAACAACACCAAAAGGGGAAGTATAAAATCTGAAAGCAGTGATAAGTACAAGAATATTATTAAGAATTCATTAGCCAGTAAATTCGAAATGTTAAAGGTACTGATATTCAGAATAAGAAATTGAACAATATGTTTCTGCTTCGATGATCTGAAAGAAATAGTAAAACGTTTACGACTGCTTATGGCTTCATCAGTGGTGAGTAATCCAGACCACACGTATCAATCATTTCAGAACTACGAGAAAGACATATCATTCAATAAGTATAGAGACTGTTGGTAATGAGCTCCATGAAGCAGCACACAAAAGTATCTTTGCAGGAGTCTTATAATAAAAGGTCTAGACGATTTATGCCAAGTGGACCTTGTAGATATAAAATACTACTCACGCGACAATAAGGGTGTGAAATAAATTCTGCTGGCGATATATAAACATTCAAAGTTTACCTGGATCCTACCAGTAAGAAAAAAATCATACTGTCGTGTTTTACAGTCCACTTTAGATTCTGCAAACATTTCGGACAAAAATAATAAAAATATAAATAACAATAAATTATGGACCATATGATTACGACTCTACTATTATGATAATATCTATGCACTCAACACGTAATATTCTTTCTGACCATATTTTAACAAATAGCCAAAATTATTTGATATTTGAGTTTAGCTTTGAGAAACATACCCTTTTCTGAACTTTTACCTCTTTAAACAATTATTTTAATATCTCTCCCACATTTTCATTATTTTTTTTTCATTAAAATATTATCACCTGTCTTGCTTGGATAATTTGTTCTAAGTTCATTTTCTTTGTCTGTACTGGTTACGAATGACTGTGGCCTGAAAGGAACATAACATACATTTGGTGTTTGGACATCAGTCACGTGACATCCCTTGCCCGAAACCTTGCCCAAAACTCTCTTTTGCATACCAGCTTTGTGTATTTGATTTTCATATTATAACTCAAGCTGTAAGGAGTCAAGTTTTCCTCACTGTCATTTCCTGCATATTCCGACCTCACAATCACATTCTACTCGTCAAGATTAATCTTTTGAATATAAACTCAATGGGGTATGGACATATTCAATGATAATTACAAATGTTCAAATGTTTGTTAAGCTTAAGGGACTTAACTGCAGGGTCATCAGTCCATAAGCTTACAAACTATTATGAACTACCTTATACTAAAAACAACACAAACATCCATGCCCGAGGGGGGATTCGAACCCCCTGACGAGGCACAGCCTCGCTCATCACGGCATAGCGCCTCAATGCACTCAGCCGCTCTGCCATGGCATAATAATTACAGTTTGATATGCAAATTACGAGATCATGTAGCAAGTATGACAAGATAATCAAAGCTGACGCGTACTAGGGAACCAACACCCAGAGTTTTTGTAAAGCAGAGGCTAGGCACTCGCGAGAAAGCGCAGGTGGGCACTAGGGTCCCCACAACAGGCCACCCTGGACAGTCCTATACACAAAAGCAACTTAAAAATCCTCTTTCCACATTGGGGAAACACAGTTTTGAAAACCCTTTGAAAGCCGTTTAAAAACAGCCAGACAATAGCGCTTTTGTCAACAAAGCATGTTTACTTGCAACTTGTTAGGACGCAAGGAGAAAGTGAATTCCAACCTGCGCTGTTTAGTTGGAGAGGAATACCTAAACGAGACGTTAGCTGACTCACTATTGGCTGGTGAGCTACATGTTTTAAAACGCACTATACGATTGATACGCGGGCCATTGACAGGGAAATCCCAGTGTCCCCGAAACATATACACAAGCAGAATGGAAAAAATTAAGGCAGACTCGACCTCATGCCGACTGTGTGTCGTCACACACTAGCTGTGCGATGCTCTCGCAGTAATTTCTTGAGCGAAGAGGCGATAAAGACTCCGGTGCAGTATTGCACTGTATGGAGCACTTCTGTCGTGGAGCGGATCTTAGTGAATCTCCAGTGGAGAGTACTAAAGATTGGGCGTTGTTCATAATGTTGGCCGAGATACTACATATCCGGAGTGAACACAGAGTGCATTACTTAACGCTTGCGAGCACATTTTTGAGTGGCAACACAGTGGGTTAGTTTGAGACTGACGTACCACGCCAATTTATAGCCAGACTAGCATTTATAGATCGCTCTTGACTTCGTAAAGACGCAGGGAAAGTGCAATCGGCAGTAGTCGATCAAGACAGACAATATTTAATTTCAGTTTCAGCGAAGACGCAGCTCTCAGCCGTCGACGCAGTTAACGGTATTGTGTGCGAATGCTTTAAGCGAACTCCCCCCCCCCCATTCGCAAACAGCAATAACAAATACATTTTTACCATTGTGTAACATTTCGGACTTTGCCACAGCCTTGAATGTAAACTGACGAAATTAAATTAATTTTAAAGTCAAGTAGGGGTGGTTCTTCAGCCGTTCTACCAACTTTATTTTATTTTAAAATTGCTTATACGTTTCATCTAACTTGTCAACCTATCTGGAACTTGGAAAGTAAAATATCTAATTTATTGTTTTTATAAATTTCAGTTTTCTAAAAAGGTTAAATAATAAAAGAAGTGATTTACAATCAATTTTTAATTTCAGTAACTAGCGACATCATTTTAGTACCTGAACTAATCCTCATTAGTTACACTTTCTTAAATTTAAGATTTTTTCTTACAGGAGATGTCATCTAGCCGGCCGCGGTGGCCGAGGGGACTGAGGCGCTCCAGTTCAAATGTTTGTAAATCTATCGGACCAAACTGCGTGGTCATCAGTCCGTAGCTTACAAACTACTTAAACCTAGGTAAACTAACCTAAGGACAAACACACACACCCATGCCCCAAGGAGGACTCGAACCTCCACGGCGAGCAACCGCGCGCTCCGCAGCGAGACGCTTTAGACCGCTCGGCTACTCCACCGCGGCGGCGCTCCAGTCACGGTCTGCACGGCCCCTACGGTCGGGGGTTCGAATCCTCCCTCGGGCATGGATATTTGTGCCGTCTTTAGTATTAGTTAGTTCATAAGTAGTTTGTACGTTTAGGGACTGATGACCCCGTAGTTAAGTCCTATAAGCTATAGAAACATTTGAGATGTCATCTAGTCTATCTTTACGTAAGTGATAGAGTTTCACTGATTGGGGTATGCAAGGAGCATCTTTCTGACTTCTACGTGACACGCCGTTGATGTCTTCCTTGCAGGAGCCTCGGGTACAATAGGTGAGTTAAGTCCATTACGCACTAAAAATAGTTAGAACATTACGTCACTACAAATAGTTTAATACTTCAAATCAGGCTTTAAGCAAGTTTAGTTACGTTGTATGCCTTGGATGGACATGTTCTTCTACTTAGATGTTAATGGAGAAGTGATTCGATAGCATAGCGGTCAGGTGTCTCGTATCTGATAACACCACGTTTTCAGCGAATGCCAGTCGTTACAGCCGATAAACAAACGTAACACCCAACCAATTACGTCGTAAAAGTGATCCAGAACTTCGATAGAGTAGCAAATGTAAAGTAATATAGTTACAAACCATCCGAACACACAATTCCCCAACAAGAGCCGCATACTTAAAGGTTCTGTGGGTCAAAAGACTCTCCTTGTAACGATCTACACCTGTGCATTTTAGGACTAATGTTCCGTCGGCTGCCGGCCGCGGCGGCTTAGCGCTCTGCGGTGCGCCAGTCACAGTCCGCGCTGCCACTACGGTCGGGGGTTCGAATCGCCCCTCGGGCATGGATATTTTTGCCGTCCTTAGTATTAGTATTATTAGTATTAGTTAGTTTGTAAGTTTAGGGACTGATGACCCCGCAGTAAAGTCCCATAAGCTCTACAAACATTTATTTATTTATTTAAAAATAGTTATTTGATCTACTGTGACAATTCCATTTGTTAAATTATTATGGTCACCAATAATTACATTATCATGAAGAATAGTAGCGTTCACGTCAGTATTGCTACACTCCATCTTGTAACTTAATTTTCAACACACTTTTACATAATACCAAATTTTTGATAAGTACTACTTACAATCAAGACAGTCTATAACGTTCAACTCACTACTGTCAAATTGACGTCTGCGTCGTCTGGATGCCGACGCGACGCTGCAACTCGCCGAGACCAGCAGTAGCCGCCCCCGCGTTGTCGGATGTCGACGCTGCTTCCGGTCGCGCTGCCGCTGTGATGAGGCCGCACGCCTCCTCCAGCTACCGCCGCTGCTGACGTCACCGTCCCCGACGCTGCTGACGTCGTCTGCCAGTTATAACTGTTGCCGACGTTGTTACTGGCGCCGCTGCTACCTTCCGTTTTCGTGTCGGCGCTACCTGCCGACCGCCGTCGTTCGTACTGACTGTTCAAATACTCGTCACTGTTCGTGAAATAATTGTTGTGCGCAGCACAACACAACTATAGTTCATGCCACCAAAACTGTGCACCTTCAAATAAAGTTCACCTAAAACAAATAATGTCCTACCGTGTCCACAGTTCACACTGCTCACTTTATTGGCACACGTTTGGTAATTGTGTACTGCCGGCCGCGGTGGCCGAGGAGACTGAGGCGCTCCAGTCACGGTCTGCACGGCCACTACGGTCGGGGGTTCGAATCCCCCTTCGGGCATGGATATTTGTGCCGCCCTAGTTCGTAAGTAGTTTGTAAGTTTAGGGACTGATGACCCCGTAGTTAAGTCCCATAGATTCTACAAACATTATTATTATTATTATTATTATTAATTGTGTACTGTTCACTGTCTATCAGCGCCATGCATTAACAAGTTCCGTTATCTAAATTGCACAATATACAACAAGAGTAGGCGTCTTAATTAGCGCGCACCACAATCTACAGTTTATAAACTCTCGCACTTCGCGAAGTACAAAATGTTCAAATGTTTGTTAAGCTTATGGGACTTAACTACGGGGTCATCAGTCCCTAAACTTACAAACTACTTATGAACTACCTTATACTAAAGACGGCACAAATTTCCATGCCCGAGGGGGGATTCGAACCCCCGACCGTAGTGGCCGTGCAGACCGTGACTGAAGCGCCTCAGTCTCCTCGGCCACCACGGCCGGCCGCGAAGTACAATGTCCTTCCTTTGCCCACCAGGGATGCCAAATATGACGCTACGCGACTCCGGGACAAGCTAGGACACACAAATGTCTGTTATTAATTTACATCCCCGCAGTAAATTCCGACAAAAAACAATGTAAATTTTAATTAGGGATGCCACCTATACGTAAAGGGTATAGGACCTTAATGCTTGCCACGTTGCGCCACATGCGGACACTCGCCTATCAAACTACAGTTCCTCTCACTTCCTTCCACTCGCCACGACGTGTGCCCTCTCCCACACTTACGCGTGTGCCAAAACAGTTAAGTTTAGCTCACCTGTTGTCGTTATAAGATGTCCCATTGGAAGTTCTTCTCCGCCGTTCCCAGTCCACAGGAGGTCGTAGTTCACGGAGTGTGTTGCTAAAAAATGTCTCATATAACAGGATTTCAACCTACTCCAAATAAATGCCTTTTATGCTAATACTTGAATTTATTTTGACTCGACGATGGCAAACAAATTATGGAACCAGAGTACACTGACTTTATCTATTCCGCGGTATCTAAATGTTTAATTATCTGAGCACCTTGTACTATTAAAATCGATAGTCTTTCACAGTCGAATTTCACTCGCTGTTTTCATAACGATGTTTCACAGTATCTGCGTCAACTTGCAGTAATATCACCTCTCGTAGCATGAATACAGAATATGCTGATGTCACTTATTAACACTTTCTTCTCCACTCGCGACCGCGCACCACGGCGTCTACCTCAAGACTCGACCGGCAACTGGCACTTTGGCAACGCGCTTCCTTGGCGCCTCCGTTTGCTATACTCGCACGCCATTGGTCCAGTGTTCTTGGCCAATGACAAGGCTGTTTCTATTTGGTGGACAATACTAATTAATACTGCATTTTAACTGGGTCTGATATTATGAATAATTTCTGTCATCCTGACTGCAATCGATAGCAATGTTAGTGTTATAGAAAAGTGTCTATAAATAATTAAAATAAACATTTATAGTATCGTAGTTCCCGCCATACATAAACGGGGAAACACCCAGCTGTCTATGTACGCCGCGCGACTCGCAGTCGAGCCGGTTCCCACGGTAAGCTGACCATATGTCGCTATCCGCGATCAAGTTGCTATCTCTGCAGCCTCTGCATTTCTCCCTAGCCGTCTAACATTTAGGCATACGAGAAATTAACTTACATGGAAAAAATAAATAATGTACCGAAATGTGAGGTAACGCCACAGTTTGTTCATGTTCGTTCTGGGTTTTCGTTGAGAATTTTGCTCTGTGTTTTATTACAGATGGCGTTGAGTCCTCTTATTTTTCTCTCTTTTCATTGGTTTTTCGGTTTGATAGGTCTTTCTGGACGTTGGTTCTTGTTTTATTTTGATCGTTTAGTCGTTGACTCACTTTCTCGTTGCAGAGGGCGTCGAGCCCTCTAACCGAACACACTTTGCTACCATGTCGGAAGGCCTCTGCCCGCTGAGTTCCGAACCACCGTCTAACATGTTCGTGCATCACAAACTAATTCGCCGCCCATTGAACTACGCCGAACAACTGCGAGAGTAATCCATAATTCTCGTACCAATAATGGCTGCTGTTATCTGCTAAAATGGCATTTTTAGACTTTTATTATAACTCATTGTCCTAAGAGCGACGTGGTTATGACAATTTTCAGTGCTCCATCGCTTTGAAATGACAAAGCTTTCTAACTGAAACCAATGCTGTTGATATTTTTATTCTACTCTTCCAATAGAAAAATTGTAGAAGTTGAAATCATGCATGCTGATGACAGTGACGGTGAACTGAGTGAAAATGATAATTTGTTGCCACTAATTATATCACATGGTGCAGTTGATAATAATACTGTAGGGGCAAATACTGAAAAAGTAGTTAACGACAATGACTCTGATTGGGTAACAGAGGATTCGAGTCATGATAGTGAGGTCAGTGTGGGTACCCCAACAAAATTAGACAATAAGCATATTTATGATTTCATGCAGAAAGTATTAGCGGAAATCAACGAAAGTAACAAAAAATTGTCAGAGGAAATTGGGGAGATGAACACTAAAATTGATAAAAGTAACAACAAATTGTCGGAGGAAATTAACAAAAGTAACGAAAAATTGTCAAGGGATATTATGGAGGTAAATATTAAAACTGACAATGTATCTGAGGAAATTAAACATGTTAGGAGTGATTTGTCAAAACGGATTGATGATCAGATTGTATACTGGGATCAATCATTTAAGCAGTTGGATAATAATCTCTCTGCAAAGATATAATCTAATGAGGATAAAATTCGGGGGCATGTCCATAAAAGTGAAAAGCTAGAGAGTAGCGGCAAAGACGTCTTTAAAAAATCAGACGAGACTGTCAAGTTTTGTAAACATAACATTGCAGATATGAAGCTTGAAGTTAAAACAGTTTGTCAGAAAGTAGAGGCTAATACAGCTGAAATAGGTAATGTTAAGACCCAATGTAGTAGCAACACCAGTGAAATGTTAGATAAAATTTCAGAAATTGAGAAATCTGTAAAAATCAATATTGATGGGAGTAAACAGGAACTAGATAACTATGTTGAGCAGAATATTAAGTCTAAATTAGAAGGTTGGTATTTACAAGAGAGAAATCGTTTTGTGGTAAATAACAGCGACGTGATAGATGACAGTTCCTTGCGAGTTTGAAAATTCCATGTTTAGTACTAAAGGTAGAATACACCCAATAGCGTTTGTAAAACAATTCGAGAGTGCTATTCCTAAGGCATGAGATGACAAAAAGAAAATTGGCTGCGTGATTAGCAGGTTGGAAGGAGACGCATTGTCATGGGGAATGCGTATGGCAGCGTCTTGCAACACATATGATGAGTTTGTAAAGGCCTGTAGTCAATACTGGTCAACTACTGCACAGAATAGTGTGCGAAGCGACTTGTATATGGGGAGAAATTTTGTTGATAGTGGGTATGGCAGCTATAAAGAGATTTTCCAGAGTTACTAGGAAAGAAACTTAGACGAGCCACTGAATGAAATGGATCTAGTATTACTAATATTGGCCAAATTACCAGCGAATGTACAGGATAAGTTGTTGGGGATACCAAAAGATAATGTTGACAGTGTAAGGCAAGCTTTAGATCATCTGGATTCACTGTATGGCATTAGTCAATACAGGGAAGGTTGGAGACAAAACGGATTTAGACAGAATAACTCAGGTGATAGACAGAATGATAGGGACGACAGGAGAAGGGATGATGATAGATGAAACTTTAGGGGAGCTAATAATAGAGGCAGAGGTGGATGGCTTCGCGGAAATAATTACTATCATGGAAACGGTCAGAGGGATGCAGGAGGTGGTGATGACAATGGCTGGAGAGAAAGGAGAGGTCAGGATCATGATGGAGAGAGAGGGGATGAAGACAGGACAAGACAGGAAAACTAATTTCGGGTTCTGATGGGGTCCGATCTAGAACTGACAGTGACAAAGCACCAGTAAATATTCAATACTTGGGTTACGAAGGTAGAGACGTAGTGAAGGAGGATTTATTATATGAGGAGGAACAGGTGGTAAATGAGAATTACCAGCCCATTTTAAAAACAAACCTATACGGTATTGAAGTAAGTGTAGTTTTAGACTCAGGTAGTGACATTTGTGCCATTAATGAAGAATTATATTTGAAGGTAAAAGAGGGGAATGACATTCCAGAATTGCCACTGCAAGGGGTGAGAATAATTGGAGCCATTGGTGCCGAAAGTAAATTGATTAAAAAACAAGCTATGTTAACCACTGAGATTCAGTGGAAGATTTTTGAGGTCATCGTAATGATTATTAGGGGGTTGTGTGTTGAAATGATTTTAGGGATGAATTGGCTTAATGCCAATTGTGTTGTTGTTGATTTCACGCGCGGTTCTGCTAAAATTATGAGAGGTGAAGAGGAAGGGGAATTGTTTTTTGAAGGATGCACATCATCAAAGAATAAAGAAAGTGAGGTTCATGTTAACGTAGTGAGGGAAAATATCAATAATTGCAGTGAAAATGGTTGTGGAATGGTAAGGCATTATGATCATAATGATGGCACAAATGGTTGCAAAAAAGCTGAGGAAACATGTTTTATCTTAAATGAGGAAGAAATCGTATCTAATAATCCAGACAACAGTACTGGGGGAGGTTTGTGTAACTTTTTGTTGAACTTGACAACGTCACCAGAAAACGTTTATGACTTAATTAATGACAAAATAGCTGAATTGGAGAATGTGGATTACGATGAACGTGAGGCACTTTAGGAAGTTGTTATGGAAACATGCTAAAGTATTTTCTGATAGACCTAGGTTAAAGAAGAACTATGTTCACAGGTTTGAAGTAAAAGAGCATAGCCCCTTCAAGTTAAGCCCATATCATATCCCAATTGCGAATCGGGAGGCGGTAGACAAGGAGATTAAACATATGTTGGAATGGGAGGTCATTGAACGATCCCAAAGCCAGTATTGTAGCCCACTTGTTTTAGTAATGAAGAAAGATGGATCTGTAAGGATCACGTTAGACACTAGGGCTATAAATAAGATAATTGTACCACAAATGGATACGCCAGAGATATTAGAAGAGTTGGTACAACGATTTAATAATATACAGATAATGACAAGTATTAAATTGACAGCCATCTTTTGGCAAATACCGTTGGCGGAAGAATGCAAGAGGTATACAGCTTTCGTATACATGGGTAGATGTTATCATTTTAATGTAGTGCCCTTTGGGCTTAACATCTCTGTTTCTGCGTTCATCAGGATGCTGGATAGTACCCTACGATACGAATTACTATCACAAGTCACATGTTATGTTGATGATGTGTTAATACCAGCTAATAGTTGGGCCGAACATAATGTGATGCTAGACAAGGTGTTGACTGCTTTCTATGATGGAAACATCACTGTGAACTTGAGGAAATCTGAATTTGGGCGAAAAGAAGTGAAGTTTTTGGGTCACATGATAACGGCGGACGGAATTAGGCCAAACCCAGGTAAGATTCAGGCTATTAAGGAGGCTCCTGAACCAAAGAACAAGAAGCAATTAAAAGCTTTTATGGGGTTTGCGAATAATCAAGCAATGAATGCAATATCATTGTTGGAATTGACAAGGAAGAATACCCCATGGGTTTGGAGTGAAAAATGTAAACAGGAATTTCAAGATATGAAGAAAACATTGTGTGAGAGTATCAAGTTGTCCCATCCAGATTGGTCCAAGGAGATATGCATTGTTACAGATAGTTCAGACTATCATATTGCGGCTGAAATGTTCCAGATTATAGAGACTGGGGAAGGTAGTGAAAGGAGGACCATAAGTTTCGCGAGTAGAATCTTGAACAAGTGGGAAAGACAATATTCAATTACGGAAAAGGAGGCTTTAGCCATTGTATGGGCTTTTGGAAAATTCAGAGCTTATCTAATAGGTAGAAAGGTGATCATATATACAGATCATAAGGCGTTGACGTTTTTACAGGATTGTAAGCTGACGCATACTAGGCTCACTAGATGGGCAATATTATTGCAAGAATATGTTTTTGAAATTAGATATCAGCCAGGAAGGGAAAATGAAGTAGCTGATGCCCTTTCGAGATTGCCAATTGGTATGGATGGGGAAGATTTCAATGAGAATAGTGGGAAAGACATTCGGATGCTAGTAATGAAGAATGTGCCTTTCGAAAATTACGTAAGGAAAACATTAAAGGACATGAGGCGAGAGCAGAATGGTGACGAAATACTAAAGATGGTAAAGTAAAATTTGGGGAAAAAAATGTTCAAATGTTTGTAAAGCTTATGGGATTTAACTACGGGGTCATCAGTTCCTAAACTTACAAACTACTTATGAACTACTTACGAACTAGGACGGCACAAATATCCATGCCCGAGGGGGGATTCGAACCCCCGACCGTAGTGGCCGTGCAGACCGTGACTGGAGCGCCTCAGTCCCCTCGGCCACCGCGGCCGGCAAAATTTGGGAAAGAGAGATGAAGTTACATAAGTACTACACTGTTAAGGATGGTGTGTTGTTTCGTAGGGTGAATCCAGATACAGATGACTGGAAAATATGTTTGCCAGAGCATGTCATCGATAACTTTATTCAGTATGTGCACCTGGCATATGGGCATTTTGGTCCCAAAAAGTGCACCAATAAACTTAAAGAGACGTGTATATCTAATAATATGGAAAAGAGTGTGCCTAAAGTATTAGAAAAGTGTGAGTTGTGTCAGAAAACCAAAGTATCTAACCAACAGACAAAAGGGTTAATGTATAGATCGTTCCGAACGGGGTGTTGTAATGGTGGCTGTCGATTTGTATGGTTGTTTACCGACGACCATTGGCGGGTATAGTTACATACTGGTTGCAGTGGATATGGTCTCATAATATGTTAAATTATACCCATTGAGGGAAAGCACTGCGAAAGCCATAGCCCGCTCAATGAAAGACTTCTTTAGATCAGTGGGCAAACCACACATAATTCTAAGAGACAATGGGCCACAGTTTGTGTCAAAAGCCTGGAAAAATATGTTAGAGGAGGAAAACATAACACCAGTTTATATCTCGAAATATCATCCCTCGTCAAATATTGCGGAGAGGATTATGAGGGAAATTGGCAGGTTGTTTAGGGCATATTGTGCAAAAAGGCACTCAAGTTGGGAGAGGTATGTAAAACACTTTGAAAAGGTCATGAATGAATTGCCGCATGCCACTACCGAGTTTTCACCTCACGAGTTAATGTATGGGGAGAAACCGACGAATGTGATTGATGAAGGGGTAACTTTTCCACCGAGGACACAAATGACTCTAGATGAGATTAGAAATTTAGCCTGGGAAAGACTAAAGGAGATGGCCGATAGGAGACAGGAAAAGTTCAACCAAGGGAAGTCAGCTAGGGTGTTCAATTTAGGAGATCTCGTTTGAAATCATCAAAAATCAATAAAGAGATCAAGAAATTTTATGAGATTTATGAGGGCCCATATAAAATCGTTGGCATTGCTCACGAGAATGCGATGGAATTAGTAACTACCATAACAAATAAATCAAATGGTGTTTATAATGTTGTGGATATTAAGCATTTTAAGCAATGAATGAGACACTGCTGTTGGTGCTACATTGCGTTCGAGACAAACAGAGACTGTCATGAGTGAAGCAACTGGCTACGACAGACATTTGTATATAGCAAATTAGTTAAGTGTATTGCTGTAAAGAAATGATGGTGTTTAATTAATCTTGTGCGAAGTGAATATTTTTTTGTTATGTATTAAAGCTAAGGAGAAAGGTGACATGTTAATGTGGCTGAGAGTACAGCCCAAAGTAGGTCACTAGGTGACAGCTGTGATTAGGTCAGTGATCGGATGTCACTGGTAACGCCCGTATGCGGCAAACAAAACATTACCATATGGTGGTTCCGCTAATGACGTAGCTGAGTTCAAGGAAAAATGTTCAAATGTTTGTAGAGTCTATGGGACTTAACTACGGGGTCATCAGTCCCTAAACTTACAAACTACTTATGAACTACTTACAACTAAGGACGGCACAAATATCCATGCCCCAGGGGGGATTCGAACCCCCGACCGTAGTGAGTTCAACGCTCGGAGCGAATATAAATACAGCTGTGTTGTGTAACGATACATCACTAATGTCTCCATATAGACATTTAATGTTTTCTGTCATTTTATCCTTTGGTTCAATTTTCAACAATCAAAATAAATGTAATCATCATTAGGAGTTAGCGAATTTAAAAAAATCATTGCTGAGTAATGTTATTGTTTAAAACAACATTGATGTATAAAAATTATTTAAATGTGTAAATATTTACCTATGTTATTCGACATGCTTTTGTCCATGGTGAGAAAGAAATAAGTATAAATATGTATAGATATGTTAATTTCCAGAATGTTGATGGAACCAGATTAGTTAAGGTCATAGTTAAGTTGCTACCTGTTTTTTCATGTTTGTTTTCTGTGTAATGTATTTCTCAGATGATGTTTTGAAATTTATTGAAATTTAAATTACTTATAAGCTGGAAATAGGGATGAGCACCTTACAATAAATTCAGTATTTGATGCTAGGGCATTTATGTAACACAGTGGGTGTAATCTTGGTGGTGTTGGAGTTTCCTACATTTTCTTTTTTAAATTGCCAAAATTTCATTTAGGCAATCTTAAAAAAAGTTTTTGTTGGAGGATGTGTAGCGTTACCTCACATTTCGGTACATTATTTATTTTTTCCATGTAAGTTAATTTCTCGTATGCCTAAATGTTAGACGGCTAGGGAGAAATGCAGAGGCTGCAGAGATAGCAACTTGATCGCGGATAGCGACATATGGTCAGCTTACCGTGGGAACCGGCTCGACTGCGAGTCGCGCGGCGTACATAGACAGCTGGGTGTTTCCCCGTTTATGTATGGCGGGAACTACGATACTATAAATGTTTATTTTAATTATTTATAGACACTTTTCTATAACACTAACATTGCTATCGATTGCAGTCAGGATGACAGAAATTATTCATAATATCAGACCCAGTTAAAATGCAGTATTAATTAGTATTGTCCACCAAATAGAAACAGCCTTGTCATTGGCCAAGAACACTGGACCAATGGCGTGCGAGTATAGCAAACGGAGGCGCCAAGGAAGCGCGTTGCCAAAGTGCCAGTTGCCGGTCGAGTCTTGAGGTAGACGCCGTGGTGCTCGGTCGCGAGTGGAGAAGAAAGTGTTAATAAGTGACATCAGCATATTCTGTATTCATGCTACGAGAGGTGATATTACTGCAAGTTGACGCAGATACTGTGAAACATCGTTATGAAAACAGCGAGTGAAATTCGACTGTGAAAGACTATCAATTTTAATAGTACAAGGTGGTCAGCTAATTAAACACTTAGATACCGCGGAATACATAACTCAGTGTACTCTGGTTCCATAATTTGTTTGCCATCGTCGAGTCAAAATAAATTCAAGTATTAGCATAAAAGGCATTTATTTGGAGTAGGTAGAAATCCTGTTATATGAGACATTTTTAGCAACACACTCCGTGAACTACGACCTCCTGTGGACTGCGAACGGCGGAGAAGAACTTCCAATGGGACATCTTATAACGACAACAGGTGAGCTAAACTTAACTGTTTTGGAACACGCGTGAGTGTGAGACAGGCGAGTGGAAGGAAGTGAGAGGAACTGTAGCTTGATAGGCGTGTGTCCGCATGTGGCGCAACGTGGTAAGCATTAAGGTTCTATAGCCTTTACGTATAGGTGGCATAAATTGACATTGTGATTTGCAGGAATTTACTGCGGGGATGTAAATTAATGACAGACATTGTGGGTCCCAGCTTGTCCCGGAGTCACGTAGAGTCATAAAACGACCGCAAAGCATCGATCTACCTGAAGAACAAAAATTATAATAATAATAAATAAATAAGAAAAAACAGTCACTGGATTTTTTAAATCAACTTGATTCCTACAAAGTTTTCGCACACTATTGTTATTTGAACACATCTATATTCTGCAAGAGTCAGATTTGTTCAAAGGTAACAGCGCTTTCCCTGGAAAGTGCATTTGTTCTGTTTCGTGAGCATACCATTCATACCAACGAATTGGAAACACAGTCTTCTTTTTCACGTGTAAATAAAGTGTTGAGATACTGTATGACTGTTGTAAATCATGTATTATGATAGTAATAACTTTGTATGTAGATTAAGTACTAGAGCTATATGGAATTCAGTGTTACCACGCATATTCCGTTTGTTATTTTAACTGTAAAAGGAAACATAGTCACGGTTTGAAACAGAATATTTGCTCTTTATTTTATTACAGACTAAAGTAACGTGAACAATGTCATATATGAAATACAGAAAAGGTAGTACAATCTAGGTTATAAACGTCCATACAAACCATACATAAGACAAACACGTTAGTAGACGCATTCATTCTAATTAATGACTTGCAACATATTCTATAAGTAGTGAATAATTGCTTGGAAAAACAAGAAGCTAGGTAATCAGTTGCGACGTATGCACTTCCCTTCCATTTCATCAAGGAACGACAGTTGCCTCTGAAATCTAGGACTTCATTTATATATGAAACTACCCGTATCAGCACGTTGATTAAAATATTTTTTATTGCAGTATACTCCCAGTTTATGTGCATATGCTTCAGAAGACCATTGTTCAACTCGTTGTTACGTATTTCACGACATATTCACGAAATAGAACAAACGCTCACTTAGAAGGATCTCTCTTACATATGCCCGTAGCATTACAGAACATAGCTCTTTATAAATTAAAAAGGATGTCTGAAACCCTTCTGGAGCCAAGGCGAAGTAAAACAAAGTGATATCCGCAGGCTAGCAACTACCGACCATGTGCATCAAAACCTTACAGGCTGCACACTAAAATACGGTGGACAATTGCGAAACTGTTACTTAACTCTTGTGCTATCTATGGCCGTTATTAACTGCTAATATGACATTTTAGACACTAGATTATAATTTATCGTATCAATAACGACGTGTTTTTGTTAATTCTTCAGTGCGCCATAGCTTTGAAATGACAACGTGTAAGTTATAAGAAGAAAGTCATAAAATATAGAAAGGAAAATGGCGTATGCCAGAGAGAGTTCTGGCCGAGGAGTGTCACGCGACATTTATGAACGCCTGGTTTACGTAAAATCAAGTGACGATGTCTAATCGCCGCTATTTTTCCTAATATTTCTGTAACGACGCAAGTATATATATACCTAAGCTTAGAGAATTTTCTCCTCCACAAATTGTGTTATTCAATTTTCGTGTCAGGTGAACGGTTTATTTGCAATTAAATTTCCTGCTATCAATAGGCCGTTACAAATGGCCTTTTTTTTAGTGTAACTAACATATTTTTTTGTTCGAAATATTCGAAAATAGGAGGTTCTGGGCTCTGGCGGCTAAAATTTATGTCTGTTAAATTCAGTGCCGATCAGTTGAACGGTACTACTTAGAAAGTGGGAACACGTTACGGACAGTCAGACAGAAAGACAGGCAGACATCGTCAAATCGCCGTTATTTTAGCAAATATCTCTGTAACGAGACGATATATTAAATTAATTAAAAAAAAAAGGAGTGCAAGATTGTAGTGAATTTTCCCTTCTTCAAATTCGGTTATTCAATTTTTGTGTCAGACCAACGGTTAAGCACTTACTTTCATTTAAATTTCGAGCTGTCAAGAAGCAATCGTAAAGGCTCACTTGTAGTGTTACTACCGTAAAGTGGTGTGGTTCAAATCCACCTCCGGCCATCCAGATTTAGGTTTTCCGTGATTTCCCTAAATCACTCCAGGCATATGCTGGGATGGTTCCTTTCAAAGGGCACGGCCGATTTCCTTCCTCATCCTAACCCAAAAACTCCGAGCGTTAGCTCCGTCTCTAATGGCCAAGCTGTCGACGGGACGTTAGACCCTAAGCATCCATCCATCGATCCTAAAGTGGTCCAAAATGATTTTCATGTAAAGAAGTCTTTTATTCACATTGCACATCATTACAAAGTGTTTTATCTATGGGAAAAGTGTTAATCGGATGCAATGTAATATATAGCGACATTTAACAATGTCATAGATGAGGAAAATAATTAACTGATATTCCAAACAATTTTCACTAATTGTAGTATTCAGACTGCACTGTTGTTGATTTCAACGGCGCTATTTGAGCCACTCGAAATTATTATTATAACGGCGTTGACATGTCTTAGAGATTGTAATAAGCACTGTTCATGAGATTTATGTTAATAAATGAATGGTAACACTTCATCAAAAATTTATGGAGTCATAGGCCGTGGTCGATTTGTAAAGCTTTCTCCTATCGATTCATCTTCGGCTGCGGAAGACATCCTCAGACATAAAGTGTCGAACTGCCATCAGAACTTGAAGGAGCGGCATAAGCCTCACATGACGTCGACACGGTATCATGGTAACAATTGCTTAGCCATCTTGGAAAAACTATAGCGAGATTTGACAGTCATAGGTAACGAAGTTAATGGAGTACAATGCCAAACAACGTTTACACTTTGCAAATATTTACATAGTGCGATTAAACCTGACTTAGTGCTTCCGTTTGGTGCTGGTGTTGAGTGACTGGGAGGTAGGGAAATGAACATTAGTTGACTGCACGGTGCAGCTATATCTTTGCGAGTGTAAAAACCGCATTTATGTAGGTTAGGTTATCTTCCATATGACAATGACACCCTACTACATCTGGAGGCACGGCAGTGCCCCGCCAAGTCGAACGCACAATCGTACCTTGTACCTGCGTTGTGGATGAAGCTACAAGCTAGCTATATTGCCAAATTATACCATATTACACCTCATAGTTTTCTAAATATTGTCAGTTGAAAATCGACAAATTTGTTAGTCACTCGCTGATAATCATAATTAATGCTTAACGCTGAGTGTAGCAAATTCGTATCATGCCAATGCTCCGCTAATAAATGGCAGGTTCGCTGTTTTCGGGCGCCAGTGCCACTAGACGCAGATTCTACATAACGCTAACTATGCTTTTTACGTGTTATACTATTTCCGGTACTTTAGAGCGACATGGGTTTTACTTATTAATATGCTCCTTTCATGTAGAACTTTATTCAGGCATTAAAGAAACTTCAAATTTTGTGTATAGTTAGTGTTTAGCCAGTAATGCAAAGCTAAAAAATAAAACATAAATAATTATCACTCCAGTTTTCGAACGTTCAGAAAAATTTATTTTTGGTTGCTAAAATGACATCTAATTATATAGTAACTATTACGATTTGAGGAGTTGGCAGAAACGACACATGGTTCGAATTACACGTTAAATTGTAGTAGGGGAAAAAGTGCACTGACGAACACCGATTCACATACCGTCAATCGTACATCACGCATTCGAGCGTAAAATATCTGTATGGACTGCAGATAATCGTTTTCGACTTCGGTAATTTAAAACAAAATGAAGAGACCCCAATTGCTGTATATAATCGTAGTACAAGCACTTAGCGTCCAGAACTGTCGAAAACTGTTATATTAATGCCTCTGAGGAAAAAACTGTTCACACGAAGCCTACGAAGTCTAAGACCTATCAGATTTAATAATGAACATCTAAAGTCAATCATCTAACTAACCGTTACCGCGTAAAATGCAGTATAGTAACATAAAAATGAAGTATCTTTAATAATGAAGTATGCTACCGTGCGATTTATTTATAAATTGCTTCACACGTTTCTGCAATTAATTACGTTTAATTTAGATTACGTCGCACGTGAAGAAGGAAGAAAGAATTATGAATTTGACATTGAGGGTGAAGTTGCAGCTATTATTAAAGTATTATCTTTTGTGGGAGGGACTGACCGCACTGAACTAGCTTTTTAACTCTACAAAAATCACATCACTTGGAGAAATATTGGGGGAGGGTCGTGTTGTATCTGTGGAATACATGTGCAACTTTGCACCGATAGCTTTAATAAACCTCAGATTTTGCAGTGAATAAATAAACAAAGCGAGGGGAAAAACTTTTGAACTATTACAGTAGTAGCAACTGAACATCTATTTTATGAAAATTAAAAATTCGGGAATATGTATCTGTGAGATCTTATGCGGCCATTGTAGTGATAATAAAAAAGGCTAAAGTCTGAGTACGGACGCATTTTAATTTCGACCAGTGTTCCGAAAGATATACTTGTTTTCGGGGAATGGATTGACAATACATAGACTCTTGCAGCTTCCTGTGGAACATAGACAAATATGACATTCTTTTCACCGCAAAAGTGTTTAAGATATCACGTAAAACAAAGTAGGGTACTTTAGTTAGTATGTATGGAAGCACCTATTCAATAATTTTGTCTTAAACTAACCTAAGTACAACACACACACACACACACACACACATGAGCGGGTGAGGACTCGCGCGCTCTGCAGCAAGGCACTTTAGAGCGCTCGGCCATACCACCGCGGCTGGAAATAGATGAAGGTGACAAAGGAGATACGATACTTCGAGAAGAATTTGACAGAGCACTGAAAGATTTGCGTCGAAACAAGCCCCTGAAGTTGAAACGTGTCCATAAAAAATTATTTTGTAAGAAAATGTCCAATATTGTGCCTCCTGTTTTGTATCGAGTAACTTGCTTGCAAGAAAATGTATAATATCGCTTCTACTGTATGTATCGATATGTGTCCTTTATGAAGTTTCATCTTTGGCAAAGATCATGTATTGTATAGCATTGTAGCTCGCACTGAGAGAGAGTACTACTAGTGGTTCAGCTCGCTTAGAGAGCGGTTGGGTTGTGTGTATGGCTCCGATGTAGAGCAGAGGCTGCTTTGCCAGCAAGTCAGAAGTTGTATTATGTAGGTAATGTAATGCTGATTATTAATAATAAGTAGCTTAAACTTTCTTTCATGTTTCATTTACGTAGTTAGAAAATTAACCTACTTCCTTCGTTTGATAATTAATTATTAGTGGATTTAAAGTGCAGTATTGATGTGAATACTATTGTTGAACGGACTTCATTATTGGTGCCATAGTAAATGATAGTTAATTGACTATGATACTAAATTGATACTAAATTTCAATAATTAGAAACCGATCTGCATAAAATTCTCACAGTCAAGCATTAAGAAAGTGATTTGTGATTTTTTTAATATCTTTCTCGCAGTCAAAATTTTTGAGTATAGTCAGTGTCTGTTTCAAAAGGCTACATGTCACAGTTGTTTTGTTAAAAATATCCGTTGCGCACATAATCAGTTTCATGCACTGTTTCTCACTTAATAGCATATACATGAGTATCAGGGCCATAATTAAACCAAATTGCTGTGTCAAGGAACAATTTGTTGTCTGATCTAACGATAGGTTCAACATACTCACAACACACGTACAGCTTTTATCTGGCGCCCTTTCTGCCAGGATAGTTCACAAACAGGATCGTGACGTAGTTAGATACGTAGCCTTATTTAAGTTAGTTTGTCTTTTCCACTAACCAACTTATCTTTTGGCTCTTAATTTAATTTTTGTAGCACCATCCTTTGTTATAGCAACAGTAGCATAGTAATTGTTTCTGTAGTTTGTTACTTACCATTCTTGATAGTGTGTAGCATTGTTTATAGTAGATTAATTGAATATACAAATAATTGCATTACTACTGAACAAGTCTCTCTTTTATATTGTCTGATGTGTGTTGTGATGAATGTTCTAGTATCGCGGAACTGTGATAATTAACGGTTCGCGTAATCTCGATTGTGATTGTATGTTGCACTAGCCCGATTCAGCCTATTGTTCTCCCATAATTACCGTGTGTAATTTTCAAAAAATATGCAGTAGGTGAAAATAAATATTATTGTTCACTTTACTGCAAAATTCTGTTAACAATGTCGAAGAATAGGAGAGTCCGCGCTGATGCGAAATCTGCTTCCGAAAATGAGACCTTGAATGATGCAAGGAGAGAAGCTGAATTTTTACAAGAGTCTTCTCACTGCACTGATACAAATACGACAGTAAATACCGTGTCCGAAAATGCGGAACAGATTAGTTCAGGAATAGACAATATGGATAATGATACAGTACAGGATTCGACAATATAGAATTCCAATTCTTGTAACGTGGTTGCGGAAAATAATGCATCAGTTCCGCCTAGCTCTGCTACAAAAAATACTTGTGCGACGGCTATGGAAAACGTATTACCAAATGATTTCATGCAAATTTTATTGTCACAGCTCTCTAAATTAAATGAGAATAGTCAATTACAATCTCAGAAATTAGGTGAAAAACTTGAGAAACAATCTCAGAAATTAAATGAAAAACTGGAGGAACAATCTCAGAAATTAAATGAAAAACTTGAGAAACAAGGTAAAAAACTTGAGAAAATAGAACAGACGTGCGATTCGAGGTTTGTGAGTATTCAAAGTAGTTTTAATAAGATAAATGAGGACAACAATCGGTTCAGGGAACAACTGCTCAATACTTTCAAACGTGAATCTCAGCAAATAAGACAAGATATTCGCGACGAGATTAACCCGGTAATGGAAAGCCTTGCGTCACGAGTCGAAAATATGGAAACTACTGAACTCGCTCAATTGAAGCAACAGAGTAATCTATTTGATGAAAAGTTGCAGAACTTCCAGTCAGTCACGACGGAACAGATCAATAAAATTAATAAACAGTTTGAGGATATTACTGTTAAAATTACCCAAATCAGTGATAACAGTGACAAAAGTTCTGATGTAACGCATCCTACCCCGTTTAATGAAACTAATGAATATCTCGCCCTTGACCGTTTCAAACAAGGTCAAATGACCATTAATCAGCTATACAAGGCTGAGGTCAGGAAATTAGATGATCGCGTGGCGCGAATAGAGAGGAAATTTGACCATACTTGTGGAAATGCATACGAAGACGTAGAAGAAAATTTGAACGAAAATGACAATGATGATTCGACTCAAGTAGGTCGCTTGGTACGTGAACGAAGTGTACCTCATAGTAACAATAATGAAGGCGCGATGCGTAGTTTACGCTCACTTACACCGCACAGGCGAAGGGAAGCGTTTGACTACAAGCATTTCCTGACTGTACGTAAATTCAAGACATTCAAAAACTCTCCGAATGACTTGCACCCTAAAGAGTGGTTGCAGCAATTCGATTATTGTCTTCCTCCGAATTGGCCACTTGAGCACAGATTAGAATTTATATGTGGTTATCTGGAAGGCGAGCCAGCCACCAGAATGAGAGCTATTGCACAAGAGTGCTATAGCGAGAATCAGTTCCGACGCTCATTTCTATCCGCATACTGGTCGGAAGCGGCACAAGACCGCGTTAAAAACAGTATTGCGACGTTCAAAACTTTTGAGCGATCAAATTTCTCGAGCCCGGTGGAATATTTCCAACATTTGGTATACAAAAATCAATTTTTATCGGCACCTTACTGCCCTGCCGAATTAATTAGAATTTGTTTGAACAAATTGCCTCTACACTTGCGCCAAATTGCAATTGCGGCACGATGCAAGAATGACATTGAAGCCTTTAGAAATCTCTTACAAGACTTAGAGGAAGAAGAATAGGAAAATTCCTCGCGCAGTCGATATTTTGATAGAAACAGATATGATCGCCGGTCGCAACAAAGCCCGCCGCGTTCTAAACGTCACCCAGAGCACGAGGATCAAACAAGAAATAATTCTTTCACTAATGAAACTTACAAACAAAGTCGCGACAATGAGAACGGTGATTTTGAAGATCGTGAAAATAACCGTGTAAGTTTTCGTGGCCGTTACCGAGGTGGTGGCTTTGGTCGCGGAGGACGCCACAATAATTATCATAACAGCAATACCCCAAATAATACTAATTGGCGTGAAAGACGCAATACTGATAGTGATCGCGAGACTGAAAATAACAATAGTAACACTGAGAAGCGTAGTCGGGAGGGCACACGCGATAATTCTCGTGATCGCCTTCCACGATACGAAAACACAAATCAGGGCCAAAGCAGATCGCGTACCCCAGAAAGACAAGAGCAAAACATTGAAATCAGACCTGCTAATCCACGCTACAATTCGTCAAAAAAAGGGCCGCGTCAGGTATGACTAGCGGACCCGACGGCAAATAATTCGGCCGTACAGGATTTATGTGATCCTAACTATACGCTGAAACTTGTTCATTGTGAACGTCCTCACAGAGAGGAAGGTTACGATGAACAACTTCCCGATCAAGACAGAATAGTAGTTTGTGCGGAAGTGCACAATACTGATGCTGGTAGCACCTCAGTAAGTGATAAGGCAAAACCGACACAAATTGTGTCAATACCTAAAGCCGTTACTCCTGAAAGTAATGACAGCAACAAAAATTGTACTTTCAAGGCATAAAATTGGGGTAGAGAGTCCATTAATCTGTTTTGGACACACCAAGTGGCGATTGGTGCCCCGTTCTCGAGCTGAGTGTCACTATTCTTCCGCTTTTCCTTAGTGCGCTCTATCTACATCTTTTTCTCACTGTTACTTTTCCCTAACTCTGAATACTTATGCTCTGTGCTACGCTGGGATATTGTCATATGAAGCTATAATTATCTTGCAATTTGCATATAACGAACTCTGTGGCTGTGCAAGACAAATAAAATTAATGGAAATTTTTGATTGAGTAATCTAATTAAGTTATTATGTTTCAGAAAATATCAGATTTCTCTTCTGTATTACTAATTGCATAACTTACGAACTTCGGAGCGAGTGAAGAAGATTTTGAGTCGACATAAGTATTTTGTAAGCCAATTAAGCAGTAAAAAAGAAAAAGGACATTCTGGAGGATGATGAGTAAGGCAATACACAATATGTCATGGTGGTCTTTAAAATGCACTATTGTTTATGGATAAATGATGGTAAGGAAGGTATTGGTAACAGTCAAAGATGTTTGATAAATGTAATTATGTGGACGAGAGTATACAATGATTATGAAGCAATTATGAGGAGAATCGCTCTGTTGCTAATGATGCTATGCTCTGTTCTTTTCTTATGTGCCTACTCGCACTGCGCTTTTGTGTTTTCTCTTTGTGCTTATGTGCACCATTTTGTATGTTGATGCATTGTGCCTTCAATGGCATGTGTGATTGGTGAGAATCATATCCTTCTGATGCTCTGTAATTATTTGTAATTATGTGTAATGAATATTTCTAATTATGCTTGCAGCTATGCTTATTGCTCTTGTAATCAAAGCTTACCGCTATGCTCAATAATTATATACCTAAGCCCTACCACTATGCTAATTAATTTTATAATGAAGCTCATGAAAATGTATGGTTATGCTTATACGTTGCACACAGCCATCTCTCTTGCGAACTTGCAGTTTTGCCATAAACTACGCCTAGTTAAGTCTAGTTAATGCACAGAGATACTTTGCTTTTGCTTACTGCTATCTTCAAAATTTTTATTGATGATCTTATTGATGAAAATCTGCAGCTATGCCTAACAAGTAGTGTACGTTATCGGATGATTTACTGTGATGTACATCTATTACTGTGCCAAAATTTGCCTTAATTGTTTTGTCTGACCCTACTGCTGACTCAGACAGACACAGACATGACCTGATGACTTGAACCTCTTTTGATATTCTCACGAAACTACCCTGATGTGTTATACCTCAAGGCAATGAAATATGTAACTCAGTTCAGACAAAAGCCTGGCCATGGCAACATATGTAATTTAATTGTTATAATTTGGTGGTAATGCAATCCCCACCATAGTGATGTAAACTAGTGGTAATTGGAATATTAAGTTATTTGAAGTGGCTTCACGTTAATTGCTCTAATTATGACAACAAATTTACTTTACATGACCTAATGCCAAATTGATGACAAGCACCCTGAATGTATTTCATACGATTATGTGTTTGTAAAGTAATATGTACATAGTATGTAAAGCCTTATGCCTATATGAAATGACACTAATTTTGTAGATACTCTAGTATATAATCAACGAATTTTCTTTCAGTGTAAACTGAAATATCATGACTATGTTACTAATTTGTGTGTAAAATGCTTTATTTCATGTACTTTGGACACGCATGGGAACTGGCGATTTCGCACACGAGATTCCATAATGCACACAGAACAATGGACGTGTTATTATACACCACTGATTTTGGGCCTTTTAATGAAGATGTTTTTTGGATGATGTTTGGCCACATAGTACTGTCCATTGCAGCCTTGGCCAACCACCATAATTTTGCTCTAATTTTGGCTATGCTGATGCAGTCTGCTAGTAGCCCCGTTGGTTGGAGCACACTTGGTTGTCGAATTGCATGGAGGAATACATCAGAACCTTTTCTCCATGACTTCAACTTCAATGCAACCAGCCAGCTCGCCTACAGTGTGGTGTAATCTTACAGTGTTTTGTGTTCGTGTGCAGACCTAAGATGAATGTTAGGGGATAATTGGCTAATCGTGTGCAGACCTAAAATGAATGTTAGGGAATAATTGGCTATTCGTGTGAAGACCTAAAATGAGCCGGCCGCGGTGGCCGAGGTGACTGAGGCGCTTGTCACGGTCAGCACGGCCACTACGGTCGGGGGTTCGAATCCCCCCTCGGGCATGGATATTTGTGCCGTCCTAGTTCGTAAGTAGTTCATAAGTAGTTTGTAAGTTTAGGGACTGATGACCCCGTAGTTAAGTCCCATAAGCTTAACAAACATTTGAACATTTTGAACAACCTAAAATGAATGTTAGGAGCTAATGTGCTATTCGTGTGCTTATACTATTCAGTGCCTCCCATTGCAAACGTTGTCCACAGGTTCATTACAAGTGTTTAGGTATATTTCATGGTTCTTTTACATTGAGTGACCAAAATAAAATTGTGCTCTTGATAGATAAATATGCTTTCAGAACTATAATGAGTCAATATACTTTAGTCAGAACTGTCATTGTAACTATTCGATTGACAAACGTAATATTGAAATCCTATTGTGCCGAAGCAGTGACATTATTTTGTACATGATCAGAAACCTATGTAGTCAAAAATTTTACATGTATGTTCTAGCATCCATGAAAGTATGGCATCTTAAATGCATCACAGAATACAAAATTGACACTTTATCTTATACTAAGTGCACTAAAAATTTACATAGACTACATTGTGCACAAGATACAAATGTTCATTTTATGTTCCCAAAAAAAAAAAAATACTGATCTCTTGTACAAAATTTAGACGCATGGAACTTACACTACTGTGTGTATTACTTGTAATTACCTCTTTTCTTTAAAGAATGATGACATTAGTTAAACTACCTTTTGTAAAACTTTGTATATGTTCATGTTTATTATTGTATTTTTTTTCACTTGTCTATTACTTCTAGCTATCTCATTTTCTCCACTATATCATTTGTCAAACTATGTTCTCTGAAATTCTATATATATACTTATGTTTATCATTATGTACATTTGTCATGTATTCCATTTATTGCTGATGTTCTGTACATTTTGACATTTGCTTATGCCTGTCACATCCTGTACCACTCCAAGCATTACTCTTGTTGGTACTCGTCTGTAAAATGGCATGTATTTATGACTGTAACATTTTTTAAATTTTCTATGAACTCCATCTGTTGTTTTGATCTTGAATATCTTGTATAAAAATGTTTATCAGGTTTTCATATTTTTCATTTTATATTTTGGATGTCATTAATGGATTTTTGGACTTGAAATTCAGTAATTTTGCTGGCTAGGCAATGCCATTGGCATCACCCACCCTACAAAATTTTAATAGGTAGGAGGGGGGTGATGAAACGTGTCCATAAAAAATTATTTTGTAAGAAAATGTCCAATATTGTGCCTCCTGTTTTGTATCGAGTAACTTGCTTGCAAGAAAATGTATAATATCGCTTCTACTGTATGTATCGATATGTGTCCTTTATGAAGTTTCATCTTTGGCAAAGATCATGTATTGTATAGCATTGTAGCTCGCACTGAGAGAGAGTACTACTAGTGGTTCAGCTCGCTTAGAGAGCGGTTGGGTTGTGTGTATGGCTCCGATGTAGAGCAGAGGCTGCTTTGCCAGCAAGTCAGAAGTTGTATTATGTAGGTAATGTAATGCTGATTATTAATAATAAGTAGCTTAAACTTTCTTTCATGTTTCATTTACATAGTTAGAAAATTAACCTACTTCCTTCGTTTGATAATTAATTATTAGTGGATTTAAAGTGCAGTATTGATGTGAATACTATTGTTGAACGGACTTCATTATTGGTGCCATAGTAAATGATAGTTAATTGACTATGATACTAAATTGATACTAAATTTCAATAATTAGAAACCGATCTGCATAAAATTCTCACAGTCAAGCATTAAGAAAGTGATTTGTGATTTTTTTAATATCTTTCTCGCAGTCAAAATTTTTGAGTATAGTCAGTGTCTGTTTCAAAAGGCTACATGTCACAGTTGTTTTGTTAAAAATATCCGTTGCGCACATAATCAGTTTCATGCACTGTTTCTCACTTAATAGCATATACATGAGTATCAGGGCCATAATTAAACCAAATTGCTGTGTCAAGGAACAATTTGTTGTCTGATCTAACGATAGGTTCAACATACACACAACACACGTACAGCTTTTAAAGTATATAATATTCCCTTTGAAGTGCTGGTATGCCGCGGCGGAGTGGCCGACTGCAGTGAGGCGCTATGCTACGATGCGCGACGTCGTTCCCCGTCGGGGTTCGAATCCTCCCTCGGGCATAGATGTTTGTGCTGTCTTTAGTATAAGTTCGTTTATAAGTAGTTTGTAAGTTTAGGGACTGATGACCCCGCAGTTAAGTCCCTTAAGCTTAACAATCATTTGAACAATTTGAATTTGAAGTGCTGGTATCCTTTATAGAGTGTCCTAAAGAAACTTTTCCACCTGCTGTGCAAGATGTTTGAGAAATGGGGAAATACCCTCAGATTTTAAGAGGGATATAATAAATCAAATTGAAAAGAAAGCAGGAGCAAAGAGGTGTGGAAATTACATAACTATCAGTTTTAGAAAGTCATGGATACAAAATACAAATACTATTCATTTACAGACGAACGAAAAAATGATAGAATTCTCACTCTGGAAAAAAAATGTAGGAACTCGTGAAGCGATAATCACCTTACGACTCATCTTATAAGAAAGGAAAACTTACATTTTAGATTTTGTACATTTGGAGAAAGCTTTTAACTGAAATACAACCATTAAAACTCTGAACGTAGCAGAGGTGATATACAGGCAACCAAAAGTTATTTACTGAGATAGCAGTATATACCAGACAAAAATTATAAGAGTCGAAGGATGTGAAAGGGTCTCAGCCACTGTGAGGTGTGAAAATGCTGCACTTGGTGGACTTGAATCATTCGCCGACAACGACATTGTCTCATAAATGAACTATCATTGTGGTGTTGATGATCGTAATGGTTCTAAACCTAATTACATTTACAGTAATATGACTTTTTTATTGTATACCCGCAGTTGTCGTAAAGTAAGTAACGATTCAAAAATACATTTATGGATAAAAGGACAAAGTGTATTATAGCTATAACTGCTGATACAACTGAATATTACAATTAATGATCTGTAAATACATTCATCAATAGACGTAAATCGAGAACCTGGCAACCATAGAGAATGTAACAGTTTGAAAAAATCGACCATTAATCTTGAATAGGATTTAGCCGCTGAACGGCCCCTGGCGCCTTTACCCAATGTTATTGAATCTACAAATTGAACAAACTGTGAAGGAAAATATGGAGAAATTTGGAGGAGGAATCATGGTTGAGGTAAAAGATGAGCATTAACCAGAACAAAGCCAGGATAATTGAATATAGTCTAACACTGCAATGGTTGCGTCAGTAAGAAGAACATGGGTGGTCGCGTTGTATCTGTGATATATAGGATCAACATTGCACCATTAACTTTAATTAATCTCAGGTATTGCTGTGCATAAGTAAACAAAACGAGGGAGACACATGTAAGTATTACAATAGTAGAAACTAAACATTTATGTTATGAAAAACATTAGAATACTAGCTGAAAACCCGGCTTTGAACGGGTATTTGTTTATTTATTCCTGCTTTGAGTCAGTACTTCACCTATCCTTTCTCTCTCTGTCTACCTCCTTTTTTCTAAAAACATGCTGTATATATCGGAGAATAAATAAGAAATAAGGCTGTCTCGCATAATGTACAAAATTGTAAGTATCCAAACAAAGAAAGATAGTAATCCAAACACAAATGACATATAAAATGAGTACGATCTCATATTTATTGTGTTATGTGTTGTACAATTGTATGATTTTGCAGGTATGTATTTATTTGTATAAGTGCTGTATGTCTGTATTAAAACAAATGTCTTTTACAGCTTTATTTATTTATTCTTATATTTCCTTATTCGTATGCTTATTCTTATAGTGAAAGAGCTGAAGACATTGTAGCACGCTTAGACCAAAGATATGGTCTGTGGCATCGCGTTTCGCTGTATGTAACCTCCTTGCTACAGAGTCGCAAACGTCATCGCTGGCCTTCAGTCCAATTTTTTTTTATAATATCTTCCACCCCGTTATAGCTATCGGCATGGAACTGCTATGGTGTATAACGGAAGACTTTGAACAACAATTACACACAGACCATTTGTTTGCGTTCTGTAGTTTTCGCTGCAGAGCGAAGTATTAACATACACACACGTAGAATTTTATATACACCGATAACTTTCCATTCCAATATACTCCACCCTTTTATCATTGTCAACCCTCAAGCAACAATGCAACCAATAAAACCATTTTAAAAGAGTAAATATAATTTTCAAAGAGTAATTATTGTTCCGCATTTCGCGTAATATTCTTCATATTAGTAAATATCTATCAGATCGCTATAAAACCGTGCCTAAAACCTTCCTCAGGTATAAATTAGTAACTGTACAAATATGTAAGTCTCTGCGTCTTGTCGTTCGGACGTGATAAGCGTACACCGAACAGACATTCGCATTAATATACAGGGTGTTTCACTAAGTGTGTTTGCCTCTGTAACTTATAAAATAATAGGTGACGGGAAATTTTAATGCGGTAGGTCAACACAAGAAATGTTACACTTTCTGCGGAGCTATGAACATAGTTTAGTGTATCATTTTCCAAAGAGTTACACCACAAAGATATAATTTTTTAAATGGAACAATAGTTTTTTCTATCGTGTATTGGATTCGTTTAAACCAGCTGCGTCCAAATCAATTTAAACTACATTCCTATCACTCTTAGTTTGGGAGCTACAACCCTTCAAAGTTCCGGGGGCGGAGGCTGCGATAGCGTCGCTGACTGGCCGAGTGGCTATCCCGTGGGGCGCGGCCCACTGTCTCATGACCACCAGCCTGTCAGATACGCTGTCGTAGCCTCCGCCCCCTAAACTGTGAAGGGTTGTAGCTCCTAAACTAACAGTGACAGGAATGCAGTTTAAATTGATTTGGACACAGCTGGTTTCAACGAATCCAATGCACGATAGAAAATACTATTGTTCCATTTAAAAAAATTATATCTTTGTGCTGTAACTCTTTGGAAAATGATAAAATAAACTATGTTCATAGCTCCGCAGAAAGTGTAACATGCCTTGTGTTGACCTACCGCATTAAAATTTCCCGTCACCTATTATTTTATAAGTTACAGATGCAAATGCACTTAGTGAAACACCCTGTATATAGGTAAATAGCTACCCGATCGCCGGCCGCGGTGGCCGAGGTGACTGAGGCGCTCCAGTCACGGTCAGCACGGCCACTACGGTCGGGGGTTCGAATCCCCCCTCGGGCATGGATATTTGTGCCGTCTTTAGTATAAGGTAGTTGATAAGTAGTTTGTAAGTTTAGGGACTGATAACCCCGTAGTTAAGTCCCATAAGCTTAACAAACATAAACAAACAGCTACCCGATCGCCATAAAACCGTGCCTAAAGCCTTCCCCGGGTAGGCATTAGTAACTGTACAAATTTTTAGCTCTTTATGTCTTGTTGTTCAGACGTGATAAACGTACACCGAACAGACATTCACATTTATAGATATAGATTTAGGTTCGATGACGCGAGGACCGCCTAGTCCGTGAAAATGTTTCTGAGAGATCCTACGTGACCATTCGAGTGTTAAGGAAATCAGGTGATGCTGAGGAAATTTGATTAGGAAGTGAGGCAATTAAATTGTAGAAGAGTTTTGTTATTTGGGTAGTTAAATAACTTATGATGGCCGAAATAGAGAAGACATAAAATGCAGAGTGGCTACGGAAAAAAGAAATTTGTTCGCATTGAATATTAAGTGTTAGGAAGTCATTTCTGGAGGCATTTGCCTGAAGTGTAGGATTGTACATGAATGAAACGTGGATGATAGAAGATTTTGAAGTTCACTGCTATAGTAGAATATTGAAGAATATATGGGTAGGCCACATAACTAATGAGAAGCTACTGAATAGAAATTTCTGGCATATCTTGACTATATCTTGACTAAACGGAAAGCTAAAGTTCTAAATTTAACCTTTAAGAAATCTTTCACACAGGAGGACCGCACAAATGTACCATAATTTGATCAACGCACTAACTCCCAAAGGGAGGACATAGTAACAGGTATTTTCGGTGTAGAGAATCAGCTGTGAGAGAACCGTCAGGCGTGCCCCAGACATGGAAGCATTTCACAGGCGAGCAGCTAAGTTCGTTATTGGTATGTTCGACCAGTGCGCGATTGTCGCGGAAATGCTCCGAGAACTCAGATGGGGATCGCTGGAAAGAAAGAAGACGTACTTTTCGAGAAATTCTGTTGAGAAAATTTAGAGGGTTCGTACAGAGGCATATAGATTTACTTTTTCCCTCGTTCTATTTGGTAGTGGAATAGGAAAGGAAATGCCTAGTAGTGGTACAGTGTACCCTCCGCTTCGCACTTTACGGTGGATTGCGGAGTATATATAGTGATGTAGGATAGGAAGAATCGATTCGTTCGACACATCCTAAGACGTAAAAGAATCGTCAGTTTAGCAATGAAGGGAAGTTTCTGGGCTAAAAGTCTTAGAGTGAGACCGAGAGACGTAGACACTGAGCAAGTTCAAAAAGATGTTGGTTGTCGTTCTTATTCTGAGATGAAGAGGCTTGAACAAGACAGGAGAGCGTAGAGAGCTTTTTCAAACCAGTCTTTGGAATGAAGAAATGCGCGAGAGTAGCCGAGCGGTTTGGAGCGCCAAGTTGCGGATCGCGCTGTCTTCTGCGTCGGAGGTTAGAATCCTCCCTCGGGCATGGTGTTTGTGTTGTCTTTAGTATAAGTTAGTTCATAAGTAGTTTGTAAGTTTAGGGACTGATGACCCCGCAGTTCATGCCAATGTGTTATCTCTAACTTGTTCATAGATAGGCCGACAGAAAAGGAAATGGCAAAATAATTCACCTCCCACTTTCTTACCCGACAGATCAATGGTACCTCAACACACTACAATAGAAAAGAAGTGATTTTGGCAATAAGTAACTAGATGTATTACATCTTAATACCTACAATCATAGTATACAACACCCTAGAATACTTGTTTGGTGCGTGATTGGTGTACTTCCGCTGTATGTAACTTTAATGTCCTAGTTTAACTGTCTTACACCGTATAAAATGTATGTAGCAACATGTGGCCACTGGTATAGATATGTTAAACATTCCAGGATTTAATTTAGCTTCACACTTATGTAGAGTAGATATGGAGGGAGGAGGAGTTGCCACATTCATTAAAAACTGCTATAAATTCAAGAATATTGATATAAATAAATTCTGTCTAGAGCAGCATGTAGAAGCTTGTGCAACAGAAGTAGAATTCCATAACAGATGCTATATAATAGTAATTATTTACCGAGCACCTGCAGGAAATTATAATCTATTCCTAAATCATCTAGAAGCTCTATTGGGTTATTTAACAGGAAGAAATAAAGAAATCCTGGTTGCTGGTGACTTTAATACAGATTTTCTTATGCAGTCCTCCAGTAAAAATTTATTGCAGTCAGTAACTTTGTCTTTCAACCTAACACATACCGTAAACTTTCCAACTAGGATAACTAAAACCTCTAGGACAGCAATTGATAATATTGTTATAGACAAATCAAAGGAATAAAATCATATCATAAAACCAATAATAAATGGCCTGTCAGATCATGATATGCAGCTCCTTGTTTTAGGTATAGATTCTAAACAGATTATGAAGACTGCAAAATGTACATACAGGAGAGTAGTCAACCCACCAAAAATTGAAAATTTTAGAAAACTACTCAAAGGCATGAACTGGAAAGATGTATATAGTGCTAATGGCACGAATGAAAAATATAACATATTCATTAATAATGTTAGTATCATGTTTGAAAACTGTTTTCCTCTAAAAGTAACGTGAATTAAACAGAAAACCTTGGATTTATTCCATATTTTTATATAAAAAAAACTTTTGTTTCCATTGGGAAGAGCGCTGTTTTGGTAATTTCGTTTTTATAAAAACAGTCTAGAGCGCGAAATTCTTTACTAGTTTCGATCTATGGGTGGATCATCTTCAGGGCATGTGGCTGGTACCTTATGGCCCTAAGCCAACCATTCCACAAAGTACAGAGTTTATAATTAGAGGATTTTTAAAGAAACTACATTTGTGATTTTTTAAATTAAAAACAAAAGAGAACAACATTATGTTAGGCCAGAAATGGTGCGTAAAGGAGCACACGGTATGGGTTCCTCCAGGCGCTGTCACTGCATGGTGACCGAGGGCCGCGGTGGAGTAGCCGAGCGGTCTAAAGCGCCTCGCTGCGGAGCGCGCGGTTGCTCGCCGTGGAGGTTCGAGTCCTTCCTGGGGCATGGGTGTGTGTGTTTGTCCGTAGTTTAGTTTACCTAAGTTTAAGAAGTTTGCAAGCTACGGACTGATGATCACGCAGTTTGGTCCGATAGATTTACAGACATTGATTTGAATAACAGAAGCCGGCCGCGGTGGCCGAGGGGACTGAGGCGCTTCAGTCACGGTCTGCACGGCCACTACGGTCGGGGGTTCGAATCCCCCCTCGGGCATGGATATTTGTGCCGTCCTTAGTTGTAGCTAGTTGATAAGTAGTTTGTAAGTTTAGGGACTGATGACCCCGTAGTTAAGTGCCATAGACTCTACAAACATTTGAACGTTTGAATAACAGAAGTTATGTCATTTCTACCCATCTATAGCAGCCAATGGAATGACCGCTTACTTAAACCCTGACGAAAATGTTTGGTTCTTAATTAAAAATACATTGCTTTGTTACTACCAGCCGTAAAAGTAAAAATTGTCTAATTTATGATACATCAAATGAAGCGTAAATATTAAAACTAAAACTCAAATTCTGTTAGATTCCCACAGAACTGCCCTGTACAAGGGAATGTGCACATCCCTGACGCTGCCGGTTACTTGGAAACACGGACGGATAGCGCGAGCTGTGTTTCACATGCTTGTGCTTTCGGATCCTATGAAAAAAAATTCAAATGTTTGTTAAGCTTATGGGACTTAACTACGGGGTTATCAGTCCCTAAACTTACAAACTACTTATCAACTAGCTTATCCTAAGGACGGCACAAATATCCATGCCCGAGGGGGGATTCGAATCCCCGACCGTAGTGGTCGTGCAGACCGTGACTGGAGCGCCTCAGTCCCCTCGGCCACCGCGGCCGGCGGATCCTATGATGATTCCTACAGAGATTTCTGACCTCTACGTATGTCATAGAATTCAAACATAGAACATTTTGTAAATTCTACAACAGAGTGACGTTAGAGGGACAGTTTTGGGAACCTGTTCTTCGACTCATATTGAAAACGCGAATTATCTTCGCTTTCTTCCGATGCTCAGTAAGGCCGTGGCCTGAGCACAGCGGGGCGTACAGCGGGCAACACAAACCCACTTGACGCTATGGAGGTGTCCTGGCGACGGGCTTTTGGGGCGGCGCTTGCAGCGGCCAGGAGCAGCGTAGAGCGGAGCGTGCGCGGTCAACGCAAACATGTTTGTGCTTCTGGAGCGTGCGGCGAGCGTGCAGCGGGCGGCGACCTATGTCCTTTGAGGAAATTATCTCTGCGGTGCAAGAAAGACCACAAATTTGGCAATCCAGTCACAACAGTCATTACAAAAAAAGAAATGTTCAAATGTTTGTTAAGCTTATATGACTTAACTACGGGGTCATCAGTCCCTAAACTTACAAACTACTTATGAACTACTTACGAACTAGGACGGCACAAATATCCATGCCCGAGGGGGGATTCGAACCCCCGACCGCAGTGGCCGTGCTGACCGTGACTGGAGCGCCTCAGTCACCTCGGCCACCGCGGCCGGCTGTCATTACAAAAATAGATCAGTTGGGAAGAATATATGGAGTTAAAAGCAACGAAGGTGAATACTGGCCGGCCGCGGTGGCCGAGGGGACTGAGGCGCTTCAGTCACGGTCTGCACGGCCACTACGGTCGGGGGTTCGAACCCCCCCTCGGGCATGGATATTTGTGCCGTCCTAGTTCGTAAGTAGTTCATAAGTAGTTTGTTAGTTTAGGGACTGTGACCCCGTATTTAAGTCCCATAAGATTTACAAACATTTGAACAATTTTTTGGTGAATACTGATGGTAAGTAACAGAACAAGAAGACAATAATGGACAGTCGTAACCCATGACTCACTGATTACCTACCAGGAAAAGAAAGAGAAACGCAAAAGCTTTGCAAGAGGACTTGCTGGGCCGGCCGAGGTGGCCGAGCGTTCTGCGGCGCGTCAGTCACAGTCTGCACGGCCACTAAGGTCGGGGGTTCGAATCCCCCCTAGGGCATGGATATTTGCGCCGTCCCTAGTATTAGCTAGTTCATAAGTAGTTTGTATGTTTAGGGACTGATGACCCCGTAGTCAAGTCCCATAAGCTTTACAAACATTTGAACATTTGGACATGCTGACATTAGGAAAGCAGAAACTATTTCTGATGCAAAAGACACGAAATGACTCTGAAGCAAGATTATTTGTTTCTGATGAATATTCTGCCTGCAATGCAGTAGTTGTCTGACCTACAGAAATTCCGTTCAAATGTTCAAATGTTTGTATAGTCTATGGGACTTAACTACGGGGTTATCAGTCCCTAAACTTACAAACTACTTATGAACTACTTACGAACTAGGATGGCACAAATATCTATGCCCGAGGGGGGATTCGAACCCCCGACCGTAGTGGCAGTGCAGACCGTGACTGGAGCGCCTTAGTCTCCTCGGCCACCGCGGCCGGCCAGAAATTCCGTTTTCGGGGCAAGATCAATGATTGGTTGCTTGAAGCCATGACTAAAAATGAGTCTGGTTTTCCGTATCCCGCAGGACAATATCATAATCAACTAAATACTTCTTGGTAATAAATACTTCAAAAGTAACTCACATTAGGCTACCTGTTATGGCCACCTTTAAAGTATGAGCGGTCAAATATAGCTTTTCAAGTAATGTAACGCTAACTTCAGAAGTGCAGATGTTTGTAAAGCTTATGGGATTTAACTGCGGGGTCATCAGTCCCTAAACTTACAAACTACATATGATCTTATACTAAAGACAACGTAAACATCCATGCCCGAGGGAGGATTCGAAACTCCGACACGATAAGCAGCACGATCCGCAACGTGGCGGCCCAGACCGCTCGGCTACTACCGTGTGGCAATGCTAGCTTCGTTTACTTTCAATTAATGTAATACTTATAAACATAAATTTATCCATGTTATTTGGATTTTTCTGAGGTCTGCGACTGTATTATAATCTTTTTTTTGGAATGATTAATGCTGCAGCAGTCACTATTTATAAATATTTTTATTGGCACGACGCGTTTCGGCAGCACGCTGCCATCATCGGGTACATTTTTACAGTTACTGGTTACATTCTTGACGTATTATGTTTTCGCATCCACAACACAAAACATAATACGTTAAGAATGTAACCAGTAACTGTAAAAATGCACCCGATGATGGCAGCGTGCTCCCGAAACGCGTCGTGCCAATAAAAATATTTATAAATAGTGATTGCTGCAGCATTAATCATCCCCCCCCCCACACCCCAAAAAAAATGTAATACTACCATTCTACTCCGACTCTACTCTTTGACCTTAGCCGAACGCAACACACTATGTTGTCAGCTGGCCGTGGCCTGTCGTAGAGCACTGTATAGAAGAAGCAGAACAATCCGCCATTTTGAATCCCACGTTGAAGGCGCGTATTTGAAGAATACGGAACACATACACTGTTTAATATGCTTTTAAGGCGATTTAATATACTTTCCTAATGCAGAAATATTATAGCATAATACATTTGTTTGCTAACATCTGACTGTAAGAGGCAAACAACTGAAAGTTAGTGGTTACATGGATATTTAGAGATATGATACATTCACTTACATTGCAAATTAAGGCATATTTTGCCGTTCTAAATATTTACCACATACAGTTAAAATACGTTACAATTATCATATTCTCTGGTTTATAAATGGTACGTCCACATACGTTTACGCTAACTAAGAGTTGCTTTCGAAAACAATTACGGAATGTTGTTAAATTGCGATACTGTACTTTCCGTATTCCTCCTCTAATGTCCCGCATATTTTACACACGCCATATTTCTTGAGTACATTTTACGTCAAAAATATGTTTAATAACTTTGAACGTCTGGTTTCATTAGATAACAACTAAATAAAGTCTCTCCGGTAGTAAGCTCACCGAAATAAAGGAATGTTGCATGCTGAGTTTTGAATTTAATGCCTTTCATGTAGGACTTATTTCCTGTTCGCATTCTTTACGAAGTTAAATTTATTATTATTATTATTTGTTTTTTCAGAGAACCTGTACACAATCTGGGTTAGGCCTACATATTTCCGTGTTGAGAGTCACATTTAAACACTGAATTAATGCCAAATAAGATAAAACCACTAGTTGGGTAAAGCCAACTGCACTCACGCATCGCTTAAAATACAATTTATGGCCTTAGGATAACTCCTTAGTTGGTCTAAATGAAATCAAGACAACTAGTTTATTTTAAACACACTGTATGTCGTCTTACGTTAACAATCTGATGCAAAATTAAAATAAACCATTGCTTACACGTATAGGCGCGTATTTTCATTACTACCTCTTTGTGAGCGAACTATTCCTAATAAAAATAAAACAAAGGTTTTGTTCTTAACGTTACGCATATAGTTCCTCGATTATGGCGTCCATACTTGGCGCCTAGAATGTAGAAGCCACCGTTTACTCCGATCTATGTTTAAAGAAATGCGATAAACTTATAGCGACCATGTCTGCTATTATTTGAGCAGTTTGGGGCAGCACAACCAACCATTTCACACTGTGAAACAATGAAATCACAAAATATTCGCTGATTCACTTCGCCACACAACAAAGCATACAACACTGCCGTCGGAATGGGATTCAAAATGGCGGATTGTTCAGCTCGGTATATCTAGTGCTTTAGCCTGTCGCGTCAGCTGGCATTCTGACGTCGTCAGCAATCTGCCTGCTCCGCGCCACGCCGCGCTCAGGCTGTGTTGCCCGCTGTACGCCCCGCTACACGCTTCTCTTTACGTCCCGCTGCACTCAGACCTCGGCCTAACGCTTCGTACCTCTGGTGTCCTACGGTGCACTGCTGCCACAAGGAGTGGAACTGCCTTCGCAAACTCTATTTCAAATCTAAGTGGTGTCCTGTCGGGTCCAGACGCCTGTGAGCTGTTAAACCATTTAAATTGCTTTTCTGTGTTTCTGTCATTTATTTCGATATCTTCCATTTTGTCGTCCGTGCGACGATTTAGAGTAGGAAGTACACTGCAACTTTGTGTGACGCAGCTTTCGAAAAAGTAATTTAGTATGTAGGCGTTTTCTGTCGTCCTCTGCTTCAACGCCATTAAAATCATAGTGTCTGGGCATTTGGTTTTGATCCATTAACCGATTTAACGTCAAATCAATATTTGCTAGAGTTATCTGCTAAGTCGATATATAGAAATTTTCTTTCAAAAGTGTTCAAATGTTTGTAAAGCTTATGGGACTTAACTGCGGAGTCATCAGTCCCTAAACTTACAAACTACTTATGAACTAGCTTATACTAAAGACGGGGCAAACATCCATGCCCGAGGGGGGACTCGAACTACCGACGGGGAACGGCCTCGCGCGTCGTAACATAGCTCCGCCTCAATGCGATCGGCTGCTCCGCCACAGCGAAATTTTCTTTCGCAGTCATGGAACGCCTCACGGATTTCCCTCTTGCAAATTTTGCTTGTCTGCAAGGCAGTGAAGTTCTCTTTGGTTTCGCAGCAGTTTTCTAATTCAGTTGTTGAACCACGATAGCTGTTTCGATTTTCGCGTAATTTTATTCGGCAATTACTTGTCTAAAGCGTATTATACGATGCTCTTGAACTTAGTCCACTGACGCTGAACAACTGTCAGTATAGGAGACGAAACTATAGTGCTGATCTGTCAAGTGTTGTGAAATCTATCTGTTGTTGCTCTTACCTTTTTTGATATACCTATTTATAGCTGTATTCATTGATGCTGTTATGGATTTCTTACGGCTGATTCCCTGTTCTGCGCTAGCTGAGCCGATAAGTTGAGTCTGTTACTTATCAGTAGGTATAAAAACTCGTCCTCAAAAGGCGTTTCTCTGTTTAACTGCACAAGATAAATTTCGGACAGTGCTTAGAACAATATGGCTTGATTCTTTGCCCCTATTCCCTTCTTAAACACTTAAGTCTTCTATTCTACGTCTGGTAAGATAAATTTCCACCTAATACTACGACGTGATTGGAGATTTTATGCGAAATATACAGGGTGATTATAATTAAAGTTAAACATTCAAAACGCTGTAAAAATAACACCACTGGTCAGAATAACGTCAAATTTCAACGGAATATTATCTGAGAAAGGTAAAAACGTGTGACAGGAGGAAAAATAAATAGTATCAAAACGCTCAATAGATGGAGCTGTAAGCATAATAATTTAATAGCTATCGACAACAAATGACAAATGAATCATACAACAATGCCAAAGATGTAAGTTAGACGTTAAACAAACTGTAGTACTTAGTGTGTACGGGTGTACAGGTGTGATATTGTTAGTTATGTAATCTGTAACGGTTCCTATACGTAGGAAGAATTTTTATTTCATCTTATTTCATAAGTTTATTAGCAGATTTAGTGCGCGAGCATGCGGCAGTTATATTTTTAGTTAGTAAGTGCTAGGCAGCTTGCTGACAGTAAGAGCTCTTGCAGTTCTGACGGCTGAGACGCACCATATGGCGTTGGAGGAGATGGGATAGCGAAAGCTCCAAAACGCTGTATCCGTGAGATTGTCCGTTGCACCCGCCGCTCTTCTACGCCGGGGAAGTACAAGGAATATGACGTGAATCTAACATCTTTAATAAATTAATGTTTTTCTTTTTAATTTAACAATGCTTTGGTGGCATGCAGATCTTAGTAGCAGACTAGGTGTCAACAGAACTGGGTGCTGATCATTTCATTTTCTTTAATAATATTCATATAGATTAATAAATTAATTGCAATGCATGTAACGAACATCTATGAATACTTCCGAAGATGTGCGAAGATTATAGGAGGTCTCGGCTGCGCGCCATTGTAGTCAGTCGGTATTAGTACCTGATACAGACCTGTATCGTAGGAACCATGCTCTCAGTATCAGCCGTAAAACTGTAATTGTTAATTTCTAAGTCAAATAAACAGTCTTGTATTATGATGTGGCTTGTAATGAAACCCCATAATTGGTATCCGGAATTTTGTTTAAACAAAGTATTTACCCGTAACAAGTTAGAATTTCAGCTCTTGTTATAGCACTTTCGCCAGTATTCCTGTGTGCTGCCTAGCTGCGTAAGGTCTACTTCATCGAGAGCATTCCTAAAAAGCAGGTAGGAGGAACGCTTACGCGTCGGCTCACAAGTCTGACTGAAAGACGGGTCAGCTTAACTTGCAGATCCTGTAGGGACAGTGTGGGTCGGTAAATCCGCACGCCCCCTACAACATCTAATACGGACTCCTAACTACGCCTACCCTTTCAACATAGGTTTAGCCATTAGGCACTTGGCATCCCTTGTAGAGAATGAATTGGTAAAAGACGAGTGACATATTTGACACGAGAAGGTACTCGAACTGAATGGTTTCCCTAGTTAAGTACCGTCAAGGACTGTGGAAAAAGTGAAAGTGCAATTTTTTATTGATGCGTTAAATAAGCAGAGTGAAGTTTTATTATGCTACCAGTGGTGACAGTAGTAATACGTGATTCTTCAGTTTCTCGCGGCGTATTTGATAATCAAAACATCCACGGGTGTACTGCCGGTCTATAGTGTCCAACGGGCAGACGGGTGTACTGCCGGTCTATTGTGTCCAACGGGCACTGCCCGTTGGACACTATAGACCGGCAGTACACCAGTGGATATTTTGAGTAGTAATACGCATAGCAGAGTGCGAAATAGTGTGTCGTGGAACGTAATAAGTCGTGCAGTGGAAAACACAGAACGCATCATTGGATTAAGAACATTTCGCGAGTGCAACCTAATGAACGATCGACGGGAAATATCATGCTGAAGAAGAAAGAAGATGGAAACAGATGTGGTGAGGGTAGCCGCAAATACAACAGAGTCACTGCAGTGTGCAGGGAGCGCGCTGAAAGCAGCCCGAAGTAGCAGCCTAGGAGGGGTGTGCTACGGGCAGCACACACACAGAGGTCTGGGGTTCGACGATCGGGCGCTGCGTGAGAACATCACTGGCTGTGCTATATCAAGCGAAGGGAACAGAAACGCTCAATAAAGTGAGTGTAAAAAGATTCACCGTACCTTGCTTTGGAGTGTTAGACTAACTAAAGCTATTAATATGTCTGAAGCTGTAGAAAATGTTGAACCGAATGAGGCTCAGGAAAATTTGAATATGGAGAATCAAGGTGACGACATATTTCATTTGGCAAAAACTAAAAAGTGGACGGTAATTAGAATGAGTAATATAGTCAGAAGTGCTGAGCAGGAATCAGTGGTAGAATATCCAGAAATGACGAATAGTTCAGTCGATACCACCAGTCAGACATGGCCCAGTGAAAATATAACTGAAATGGGACAAAGTAAAAAGTGTAATGGGCTAGACATCAGTATACAATCAGTGTTACAAATATTGAGGTGTTAATTATTAAAACTCACAGAAAGTAATAGGGATACTAACAAAAAGTAGAAAGTGCTAGAGATACTAGGCAGGAAATGAAGGAGTCGATTGAGGAAACTAATAAAAGGATCGAGGATACTAACAAAATATTAGATGAATATGTTTAGAAAATTGATGGAAGTTTGGCAAAAGCAGAGGAGGGGACTCAAACCAAGTTGGTTATATTGATAGTCCGAAACAGATTGTAGAAAACTTAGAAGTAAGTATTAGCAAGAAGACTGAAAAACGGAGTTAGTCGATCTTCATGCTAGAGCATAAAGTTGGTGAAAAGAGAGTAATATTATCTGATAACGGGAATGTAGTGCAGAATCTTGTAGAAAATAAGATTAGGAAGATATCAGACGAGGTGACTGGTAGTCAGCAGGAGGCCAGTGATTTTACAGCCAGAGACACTGACACCTTTGATCAAGAATAGGAAGAAAGTTAGTAGCAAAGTTACAAAATTTAATGGTAACAGATAGTAACAGTGGAACAAGAATTAACAAAGACTACTGTTCAAAATTAAACGGGGTTAATGGCTTTGATCCTAAAGACAAACTACACTCAAAAGTCTTGTTAGAGCAGTTTAAAGGGGTGTTGATCAGAGATCGAGACACTCAAGGAAAGATAGCAAAACTACCAAATTTCATGAACGAAGCCAGTTCTTTCAGTAAAGTTGGTAAGTGAAAGAACGAATGTCAAGCGTAGAAGTAGGAAGAGAATTCGCAGTGAAACTAACAAAGATAAAACTAAGGAAGAGTTTAGTGCACACAGATTTGTTATCGAAAGGAATGTAGATGCCATGGGAAAGTATGAACAGAAAATTGAAATGATGTTTAAGATTTTATGCCCATTAGTTGGTCGGAAAAGGATGAAATATGTCCAAGGAAATGGTTTGAAGGGAATAAGTTGGAAGTTAAAGGCGATGGGGGACGAATATTATAATGATGTTAGTTACGCTCCCTGGAAAAATAACGAAAAGTGTGACACTGGTTCTCGCAAAATACAAGCAGTAGGGATTCTCACCTCGTGCTTTCGATCGGGTAAACAATGTACCGAACTGAGTAAACAAAATACCAATACTGACAAAATTAACAGGTTCGGACTAGTAGACATTAAACAGGTTGTTGCAGATGACAATGGAGATACCAGGGAGGACCTCTTAGAGGAAATTGATGTGGTAAAAATGGAAGTAAGTAGTACTGAAGCAGTTACCTTTACTGAAACAGGTATCAAGTTGTGTGCAGTAGTGGACGGACAGATTAGCCAGATAATCAATAGAGAGGGAGTGTCATTTTAACACTGAAAAGAGTAAATTTTGTAGGAGCTTTTTGTCTAGGAAGTAAGCTAGTAAAGAAACAAGTATTGTTGCAAATTGAGGTTCAAGGAATAGCATTGGAGACTAATGAATTAGTGTGCTTGTTATAATAGCTATAAAGATAAGGAGTATATTCGTGTTGGTAAAAGGCAAACAAGGTGAAATTAAGTTTGGTAATAGTACTAACTAGTAGTGAGCCATAAAACAGGGACTACCTGACAATAATATGTGAGTGCTTTCAATGGGATGCAGACGAATACTGTAATGTTGACAGAGAAAGTAATCTTCACTATTATGCTGAAATCTAATCGGTAGATGATGAAATAGTAACAGATAAGAGAGCAAAAACCTCAATTGAACAAGTGGTAAAATTCCCGAAAAGGACGGAGATGAACATCGAGGAAAAGCGAAAACTTGCATTAGAGAGGGCAACAGCAAAAGGTGAGGCTCGTAAAGCTCGGCATAACAGGGAGGAAGTACCTTAAGTATATGCAGTGAGCGATGTATTGTTCATCACAGTCATCCAAAGTCGATGCTCAAGTAAAGAAATTTTTGAAAGGCCATATGTAGTAAGTAGGGTAACCCATCCCAATGGTATAAAAGTAGATGTTCCTGGAGTAGTAAAACAATTTAAGTCACTAAACAAAAACAAATCTTCCGGGCCAGATTGTATACCAACTAGATTCCTCTCAGAATATGCTGATGCAATAGCTTCGTACTTAGCTATCATTTACAACCGATCACTCAGCGAAAGATCCGTACCCAAAGACTGGAAAGTTGCCCAAGTTATTCCAATATTCAAGAAAGGCAATAGGAGTGATCCCCAAAATTACAGGCCAATCCCGTTGACGTCGATTTGCAGTAGGATTTTGGAACATATACTTTGTTCGAACAATATGAACTACCTAGAAGAGAACGACCTACTAACCAATATTAAAACGGATTCAGAAAGTATCGCTCTTGCGAAACACAGCTTGCCCTTTATTCACATGAAGTGATAAATGCCATCGACAAGGGATCTCAAATCGATTCCATATTTCTGGATTTCCGGAAGGCTTTTGACACTGTACACCACAAGCGGCTTCTAATGAAATTGCGTGCTCATAGAATATCTCCCCAATTGTGTGATTGGATTCACGATTTCCTATCAGAAAGGACACAGTTCGTTGTAACTGACGGTAAGTCATCGAATAAAACAGAAGTGATATCTGGTGTTCCCCAGAGAAGCGTTATAGGTCCCCAACTCTTCCTTGTGTTTATGAACGATCTAGGAGACAATCTGAATAGCTCCCTTAGACTGTTCGCGGATGATGCTGTCTTTTATCGGTTAGTGACGTCAACAGAGGATCAAAAGCAACTGCAAAGCGATTTAGACAAAATTTCTACATGGTACAAAAATTGGCAATTGTCACTAAATAAAAAAAAGTGTGAAGTAATACACATGACCACTAAAAGAAATCCGCTGAACTTCAATTACACGATAAATCAGTCAAACCTTAAGGTCGTAAATTCTACCAAATACCTAGGAGTTTCAATTACGAACAACTTAGACTGGAGAGAACACGTAGAAAATATTGTGGAGAAGGCGAACCAAAGGTTACGTTTCATTGGCAGAACGCTTCGAAGATGCACCAGCTCCACCAGAGACTGCCTACATCACACATGGGCGTCCTCTCCTGGAGTACTGTTGCCCCTTGTGGGACCCTCACCAGGTGGGACTGACGGAAGACATTGAGAAGGTTCAGAGAAGAGCAGCGCGTTTTGTTCTATCACGTTACGGGGGGGAAAGCGTCACGGAAATGTTGCACGAATTGGGGTGGAAATCATTAAAAGAAAGACGTTATTCATTGCGGCGTGATCTGTTTGCGAAGTTTCAATCAGCGACTTTTACTTCTGAATGTGAAAATATTTTGCTAGCACCCACCTACTTAGGGAGACATGACCATACCAATAAAATAAGAGAAATCAGATCGAAAACGGAACGATTTAGGTGTTCTTTCTTCCCGCGCCCTATTAGAGAATGGAACGGTAAAGAAAAGTTATGAAAGTGGTTAATGAACCCTCTGCCAGGTTTGCAGAGTATCGATGTAGATGTAGTTGGCACACCCTGAAACAAACAAAGGCCATAAAGGATCAGGAATGCTGTAGGTCATGGATGCGCATGTGAGAGAGTCTTTTAAAGCAACAGCTGACGCCTTAACGGCGGTAGCCAGTAACTGTGGAAAGGGCAGCAGGTGGCCTCCCGAGGCAATGACCTACTGACCAAATGACGTAACAAAGGGGTGTGGCTCATGTTTGCAAACAGTAGCCGATGTTTGTAAATAGATGGACTAGAAAGTACAATTATGTGTAAAGTAAGTAGAAACACTACGTGGACTAATGTTTATTGGTTTTTTACTATGTTTTCTGTGTTTAGTTGTAAGCTGATATTGTAACTTAGTTTCTGAAATAGTGCTTTTGTTACATGTACCGAATGTTACCCTAATCGAAATGAACATATGGGAGAGGCGCTAGTCAGTATTAACCACCGACGGATGCACAAGATCTGGACGGGCAAATCAAAGGACGTGGTTGGAATCTACGCCATAGCCACTGTCAGTATGGAAGATCCATGGTGATAATGACAAGGATCCCTCAACATTACTACATAGTAGTATCACCAAGGAAAGTCGTGTGTAGTGCGTTTCAACTAAAGTGAAGTACATAGAGCCGAAAATATATAAATTAAAAAGAAACTCTAAACGGCATGGTTTTGTTGTGATTAAAAGAAGGCGACCACACTCGTGTGTAAGTGCTAAATGTGGTTTACATACATGTTTGATGCCGAATTAAGTGAAAGACTTACGTAAGTGCATGAAGAGGGCCAGCTTGCAGATTAAAAGAAACTGAACGCTAATGTTCTTTGATAATTGTTGGGAAAATGTAATATTGAATGTATATTTTATTTTTCATGTTGGTGTGTTCTTATAGTAATTCGATATTCTTTCAGGTGGTATTTGTTGTTGAAGTTTGTATTGAAAATTACTGTCTGTTCCATATATTGAGTGTTGCATTTTGCTTTTACATTATGACTTTTTCTAATATATGTAGTTTTGGTAATTTTCATTTAATACGATTATCTATAAGAGAGCATGGCAAATAACAGCTAATATAAAACTTAAAGCTGAAGGTACAGAATATAAATACTTACTGGCAGCCAATTAATTACGTGACCTACAAAAATAATTCCATGTTTTGCAGTATATAATTTCGAAAACTTTAGAAAGTTGTCACAGTAATTATTTCAAAATTTAAACTTTTGTTGCGAACGTCTGCATTGGCACTATTTTTTTCAAACTTTCGCCTTTTTCTTTTCGAAAACTCCCAATTTTGAAAAGAAAATACCGAAGGGAATATGTAAGGGTCCCTATATATAGGTAGAATTATTAATTTATTTCATAAGTTTATTAGCGGCTTTAATGCGCGAGCCGGAAACAAATAATATATTTATCGTAAGACACGGCTAGGCAGCTTGTAGAAAGCAAGAACCGTGGTGGTTCCCAAGGCCGAGACCGCAATATATGTCGTTAGCAGAGGAGGTGGGATAGGAAAGCGACCGCCGCGCCTCTGCGCCACGGAAGTACGAAGAATATGACGTGAATATAACATCTTTAATACATTAATTTTTTTTGACAATGTTTTGGTGGCATACAGACCTTAGTAGTAGACTAGGTGTCAACAGAAGTGGGTGCTGATCAGTTCATTTTTTTAAATAATGTTAACATAAATAAATTAATGGCATGTAACGAAAAACTACCAATACTTCCGAAGATGAAAGAAGTTTATAGGAGGTCTCAGCTGCGCGCCTCTGTAGTCAGTTGTCGTTAGGACATAATCCGGACTTCTCTCATATGAACCATGCTCTCAGTATCAGCCGAAAATCTATAATTGTTAATTTCAAAGTCAACTAAACAGTTTTATATTATGATGTGGATAGTAATAAATCCCCAGAATTAGCATCCCGGATTTTATTTAAACAAAATACCTGCCAGTAACGAGTTAATATTTCAGCTATTTTAGCCGCGGTGAAGTGGCCAAGCGCATTGAGGTGCTATGCATAGATATTTGTGCTGTCTTTAGTATAAGTTAGTTCATAAGTAGTTTGTAAGTTTAGGGACAGATGACCCCGCAGTTAAGTCCCATAATCTTGAGAAACATTTGATCATTCAGTTATTTTAGTAGCACTTCTATCAGTACTCCTGTGTGCTGCTTAGCTGCTAAGCGATTACGTCAGCGGGAGACTTCCTACAAAGCAGGTGGGAGGAACGCCTTCGCGACGACTCACAAGTCTGACTGAAAGACGGGTGAGCGAAACTTACAGATCCCGGATGGAGAGTGTGGGCCCCCTACACCATCTAATACGGACTCCTAACTACGCCTACACTTTCAACAATGTTCAAATGTTTGTTAAGCTTATGGGACTTAACTGCGTGGTCATCAGTCCCTAAACTTAAAAACTAACTTATACTAAAGACACCACAAACATCCATTCCCGAGGGAGGATTCGAACCCCCGACGGGGAACGGCCTCGCGCATCGGAGCCTAGCGCCTCAATGCGCTCGGCCACTCCGCCGCGCCCCCTTCACTTTCAAGACAGGTTTAGTCATTGGGAGGGTGTTCTTGGAAAGCCCAACCACCACGGCAAGTTTTCTCTCAGATACCATCTCGTAGAATCGGCGTCTTCATCAGGTGGTTCGCCGCGGTGAAGTAGCCGAGCGGTCTAAAGCACCTCGCTGCGGAGCGCGCGGTTGCTCGCCGTGGAGGTTCGAGTCCTCCCTGGGGCATGGGTGTGTGTGTTTGTCCGTAGGTTAGTTTACCTAGGTTTAAGTAGTTTGTGAGCTACGGACTGATGACCAGGCAGTTTGGTCCGATCGATTTACAAACATTTGAATCAAGTGGTTCCTGAGGTTGGCCAAGAGGCCGACCTTCTACCATATTGATAGCAAGGCGGCGTCGAGTGTTTTCCTTTCCATGTGGTCCACGCACGCTTTGGTCGTGTCTGGGGGTGGAATCCTACTTACGGCGTTCACTCGTCGGTGCGTCTGTTGGTGGTCGTCCCATGGCGTTACATAGTCGGTCCTCGCTCTCCAAGAGGTTACCTAGCACTTTCGGGACGATCCTTCGCTGTTGGCGTCCGTTTCTATCGTGGCTGTGCCATCCGTCTTACGTTCAGTGTTCGGTGAGCGCCTGCCAGGTACGTTTCCTGCCGCATTAGGTTGTTCTGAGGGCGGCGAACGCTACAGCATTATTACTCGTGTCGTGTCATCTGAAGCCCTTTGTCTGGTTGTGTGGAGAAGGAAACTATTTTCCGCTGTTTATGTAGCAGTTCGAGAGCCGGATTCCACGCTATAGTAGAACACACCATGGATTATGACAAAATCAGGATCTTGGCTCAAACCCGCAGGTTCTCTGACAGTATAATAATGGAGTCAATTGAGATCAATCCGGCTGAGAACCTGATAAACCAGAAAGCAGATTATGAGGTCACTAAGGTGTAGAATCCGGCGCACGAACTACTACAAAAGCAACGATAAAGAGTTCCCCATACGTGAGACGACGTAACATGCCATCCACACAACATCATGATGCGACAGGAAGCCTACGTTGCAGGCGCACACCGGTCCCTCAAGGCGACAAGCAATCTGAAACGGACGCCAATAACAGAAGGATCGTCGTTATAATGCTAGGAACGTGCCTGGTGGGCGTAGACCGACTGTGGAATGAGATGAGACGGCCGCCAGGGGGCGCCTACCAGCGACTGATCACTGCAAGTTGATACCACCGCCAGATTCGACCACAGCGGCCGCGGACCATATGGAAAGCACCAGACGCCGCCTAAACACATATATGGGATACCGTCGACTATTTTCAGGGAACATCTGATAAAAACGCCGAGTTACTGATGTCAATATCCTGCTGGGAAGACCCGGACCAACGGCGGTACACTTGATTTTACGAGATGACTGTACGGGAAAGCCGATGAAATTACTTTCCCTCAGATGTTCAGCCACCGCAGCTGCCGACTGTTGGGTATGTAAAAAACTCAAATGACAATGTTAGAGCCACCTTTAAACCTGATCTCCACCCAAATTATTTCCATTCCGGATCTGTACTAATCGTACTGGATATTTGAGTATATTTTATCGGTATAAAGAAATGCCTCCTCCACTGTAAGGGTGCAGGCTGTCTCTGCGTTATATATTCCAGTCTTAGTTTAGGATTTTATTACTACTGACGTCTGGTTTCACCCAGCTTTCCGTCTCACGTACTATGTATGAAGTGAGAGCAGTTTTGAGATCATTTCCTAGACGATCCTGCAGGTAACAGTCACTATATTAACATTTTATTACACCATTCTGCTGGGCAAAACGGTACCCTGTCTGCAATCAGGATTAGTCTTATCGGACCTACTCCAATAGCTGCTTCCTTCGTGTAATGGACGATTGAGCTATTAAGGGGGATTCTACACTTCTCCAGCCTATAGAGGTCGAGAAATTTGCGTCCAAGATCGCCACAGAATCGGCTGAGCCACTAGTTTAAGACTTGTACGTGTTTCCATACCAGAGGACCGCGATCGGTTGTGAGTACGATGTTACAAATCCATAGCTCTACTTCCACCCCACGAGCAAGGCGATCTGTCTTTACCAAATCCGCCAGTTGACTATAAGAACTGTGGATGGCCTCTGAATGAAGACACAGGCGTCATTGGTGCCGACATGAGCAACAATCTGATCCGAATGCAAGCAGTGCTCTATCGCCGCCGGCAGAAGCCCCTCTACTTCTCGGATTTTTCGTCATAAAGTGGTCACCTCTCCGTGGTGGCAGGACAGTCGTTTTATGTCCGAGAAAAGAGAGGAAAGTAATACTGGCGTGCACCAGTATTATAGAAACTGAAATGTACCGATCAAATATAGGTTTCTGAGAGTCACTTCTCAATGTAAATGTTACCATGAAATTCAAATATTTGTAAAGTTATGGGACCTAACTTAAAAGCTACTTAAGGTAACTTATCTTAAGAACAAAACACACACCCTTGCCCTAGGAAGGACTCGAACCTCCGACGGCGAACGGCCGCGCGCACCGCAGCAAGGCACCTTAGAGCGCACGGACATTACGCCATGGCTGTTACACTGATCTAGCCAAGTATGTAAAAGAAAATTATCAACGTCTTCATAAGCGTTTTACTTTTATGTTTGACAATAGAAAGAGGAAGCGGTTCAAGAAGAGATGTTTGCAAAATTTATCTATGCGAGTTTGTTCTCTTACTGGTCGAACATTATTACAACCAAATATTTTGGGCACTTTAGTGGTTAAAAATGTTCCGAATGAGTAAGACATTGATGATTCCAAAACTATTTCGTGCGATTCTCTAGTCTATCCTGTCTACACTGTACGGTATTAATACTAAGAACTTTCTTCTACAGTAGAGTTATAGTGTAGCAAAGAGCAGGATTGATGTCCAAACAGGTGTGAGTACAAATGTATTCAGGTGCTCAGGAAAATTTATTTTTAAATTTTTAACAGAATGACTCCATTTATTAGCTTTATTCAGTTAATTAAATTTATTTCCAATCTTATGTCGCGTTAATTTAATCATAGTATTAACTTTATTACTTACCAGACATCTTATACATAGTTCTCAAATTTGATTTCACCCCCGCCCCCCCCCCCCTTGCGAGTTAATAAACGTTTTGTTACTAGTAAGTGATTGTGGTTAAAGTTTTTCCAGAAAGAGAATCTGAGTATAATAATAATAATAATAATAATAATAATAATAATAATTTTGCTTGGTTTGTTACTCCATTTATTATAGTATGGGGAATAGTCAGAAACGATAAAACTTTTTATAGTTAAGTTTGGTATACGACTAGACTGACTGTGATTTTTATAATTTTACTGTTTGCTTTCGTGTAATAGTCTTATATGAGAAATGAAGACAGAATGAATCCCATGTCACCTTCTGCATGTACAACAATAAATTTTGACTAGCACTTTTGTTCGACAATACACCTCGTAAACTGTAAATTTATTAACATTTATTTACAGTGGAATATGTGTGAATCCGTGTTTCATGTAAGTAAACAAGTGGCCGCATTGATTGTGATGATTCTTTCTTCTTTAAAGACCCACTGTAGTATCATGTCATTTTTCCACTATGTCCTATCGTTCACATGTACCAATACTTTCATTTTGGCAAATTGGTAAACGCAGTCCCATACACATACACATTTTGCATGATCTTGTCGCAAAATGCCGCAGTCGTAATGAAGCTTGAAATTTTCAAATGTCTGTAAAAATAAGGGATCAAACTGCTTAGGTCATCGATCCATAGACGTGCTGCTAACATTGGCACATGCATTGGTCGACGGCTGTGGAGGCTGAGTATTGAGACACACTTGTACTTGACGTTGGTTCCGCTACAATTCGCAGCCTGCTGTGTTTTGACAGTCTGCCCGGTCTACAAAGTCCGACATCAGCAATGAGGAGTTGCCGTTGAATCCATCGCCCTCTGGACGTGGTTTCACCTGGGTTTTGTAACTTGTTGAATATAGTCACCACAGCTCTCCTCGAACATCCGACAAGACGGGCGGTTTCTGAAAGAGTTTTACTACCACGCTATTAAATAATGTTTTTGATTTTGTAGCTCCTGAGGGTCCTTAAATGACTTAGAAAAGCTTGTTCTTCTCTTGGGTGTTTTTTTCTTTTAAATTGGTTATTTAATTTTTTGTTATAAAATGATGTTTAAAGAAGTAAATTGCTGACTTTCTTTATACATTGAAATAAATAGTTTTTCCTGCGATCTCTGGAAACAATAAAATTTTTTCGATAAGAAAATGTGGTCATTATCGTTTTAGAGAAGTTCTCTTGAAGGGAAATTAGAACTGATTATTCATATCAATAAAAATACCAGGCTATGTCTAATTATTTTTAGTATTAGGTGTGGTGTCGCACAAGTACAAAGTGCGCGCCACCTACTTTCGCCGCGCGCCGCCGTGCACGCACGGCGCGGCGTTCTCACGACGACAGCCATGAGCGCCCTCTGCTGCAACCCCGCTCGTGGCCACCACGGAAAGACACCGGACTTGGAACTGAGATAGCAACCAGTTAGGACCTTCGTAATCAGATAGGCACCAGTGAAGACTTTACTATCGTACAGGCACTAGGCAGGCCTCTAACAACTATGTATCAACATTCTGCAGTACTATGTAAAAGTTAAGTATTGTTACATTCTGTGCAATATATATCTCTTCCTAATTTACTCTAGTGTTTATAGTTTCTGGCTGCTCCCCTCCGTACCTGCACCAGTGTGCTATTTTTGTTCCTGTGTCGGGCTCATTCCACTCGGCCACCGACACCTACGACGAGGCTGGGACACAAAAGCGGCGACGAAGTTGGGACACAAAAGTGGCGACGAGGAGTGATAGAACCTTGGACCAGCCCGCTTACAGCAGCCAGACAGCAGCAGTCGGAGCACGCAAAAATTGCTCCCGCCCACCCACCCTTATTATAACAATTTTGGGGAAAGATATTTTGTTACGTGTTTTGTGGACTTTTTTTGTTGCAGTGCGTCCTCATTTATATTGAATTTGTTTTTTGTACTAATTTTCTTGTATGCGCGGCGCGTAATCGGTCAGCATGGCCACTAGCCCGAACCCGAACTTAATGGAAATTATTCAGTTACAGACGGCGCAAATCACTCAACTACTGCAGGCCGTGTCGCAGTTGACGACACAGGCTGCTCACCAACAACAACAGCCATCACATCAGCAGCCCACACCTGCCGCTGCACCGCTTCCTACATTTCGCCAGTTCAACGAACGTGAGGAAGAATGGAGCGACTATTTCGAACAGTTTCAAGAACTCGTCGCGGCTCATCAAATTACAGGTCAGAGAGTGAAGAACCTTTTCTTATCGATTGTGGGCCCCCAGACCTTCGTACTATTGCAAAAACTTTTCCCTCTCGCATCTCCTCGTGATGTAGACTTCGAACAAATTGTAGATGCACTGAATGCTCATTATGAGAGAAAAGTTCTTGTAGCCGCTGCACGATACCGATTTTTCAGACTTAAAAAATTACCGCAGCAGTCACACCAAGAGTGGATTACGGAATTGAAGGGCTTAACCCGCCAATGTAAATTTACTTGCTCTTGTGGACTTTCGTATAGTGACGTGATGTTGAGGGATGCGATTACGCAGAATATTCAGGACCCCAGAATTAGAGCAGCAATTCTGAAACAGTCTGACCCCTCATTAGACAGTGTACTGCAGCTTATAGAAGCACATGATACTTTTGACTTAGCAGATGTAGAAATGTAAAGCCACAGTGTTAATTCAGTGCACCGCAACGGACGCTTTCCTAGCCGTAGTTCTCAGTGTAGCACTAGTGATTCTTACAATAGTACAGGCCGTGCTGAACAGACAGTGAACAGTAGCCAGTGTAAAAGTGCGACACAAAGGTCGCCCCGTCGTGTTAGAAACAGTGATTTGAATAACGGGCGCCAACGCTCATTTCAGAAAAATGTACGTAAATCTTGCCCCCAGTGTGTGTTCAAATGTTCAAATGTTTGTAGACTCTATGGGACTTAACTAAGGGGTCATCAGTCCCTAAACGTACAAACTACTTATGAACTACTTACAACTAAGGACGGCACAAATATCCATGCCCGAGGGGGGATTCGAACCCCCGACCGTAGTGGCCGTGCAGACCGCGACTGAAGCGCCTCAGTCTCCTCGGCCACCGCGGCCGGCCCCAGTGTGTGTCTCGCCACAAGCGTGCACAGTGCCCAAGTCGCAACGCAACCTGTTATCAATGTGGCAAATCGGGTCATGTACAGTCTGTGTGTATGCAAATTAAAAACTCAAAGAACGGTACCGTTAGAAACAGTGCTTCGCAGAGTGCGAGAACAGTTCATTCTGTAAATGTTATACGGGCTGTGGAATTGAACAGTGCTTTCCTTGGATCTCAATTGCAAGAAAGTAGTTCTGCGCCTATGGCAAAACTAAATAGTGCACCACGTAGCAAGCGCCGACGAGCGCGTAAAACAGTGCAACGGAAAAGGGTTCGGGACAAGCAAAATGACTATGAACAGTGCATTCCTGTAGTGAAAATAGTGCCTTCTGCAACTGCTCCTTGTAATAGTGCCCAGTACTGTGTAGCTAGTGACAGTAGACATCAAGTAGCTACTCAAAAGTGTAGTGCAGTAGTTAGTAAATCTGGAGTAGCTTCGCATGCTTGCGCGGACGCCGATCCGGCGGTAGTGCCATCTAGTGACAGTGTTGTTAATCCGCTGCGTGCCGAGTCTGCGCCGCTTCCTTCACTACGCGGCCCGCGCATACGCAGCAAACAAACCGTAGCAGACGTTGCCCACATTCGCGCACCTGTCGTGCGCCAGAAGCACAAACTTTTTGTAAATCTCTCCATAGAAAATAAGACTGTGCAATTTCAGCTTGATACTGGTTCCGCTGTTACATTAATTAATAAAGACACTTATGAACTTCTGGGTTCGCCAAAATTGTCGCCGTCACAGCAAGTGCTAACAGCGTACACAGGTCAAAATATTCCCGTGCTAGGAACATGTAGCCTGCCCGCCTCTTTTCAAGGTGTAACGAAACCAGTTGCTTTTGTTGTTCTTCAGGCCAAATCTACACAGAACATTTTTGGACTAGATGCTTTTGACTTGTTTGGTTTATCAATTCAAAGAGATGTGCTTCAAATTTCGTCAATAGTGCCTCAGGATAAAATCAATGCATTGTGTGACAAATATAGTGACTTGTTTTCGCCGCCAAGGTTGTGCAAAAGACTTCGTGGCACATGTAACTTTAAAAGGATCTGCAGTTCCAAAATTTCGTAAAGCTAGACCAGTGCCTATCGCAATGCGTGATACTGTTGCCGAAGAACTTAAACGTTGGCAAGATAGTGGGGTGATTTCTCCTGTTTCTGCGAGTCAGTGGGCCTCGCCTATAGTAATTATACCCAAGCCGTCAGGAAAACTTCGTCTCTGTGCGGACTTCAAATCAACAGTGAACAGTCAAACAATTGTAGACACTTATCCCCTGCCCAGACCTGACGAACTAATGGACAAATTAGGACAGTCTCGCTTCTTTTCTAAGATTGATTTAGCAGAGGCATACTTACAGATTCCTCTTGATGACGAGTCAAAAAAATTTTTCGTCATAATACTCACATGGGCCTTTTTCAATTTCAACGCCTACCCTTTGGCAGTTCTTCCGCTCCCGCTATTTTTCAGCGCTTTTTGGAACAGCTGACAGTTTCTGTACCGTGTTGTTCGAACTATTTAGATGATATTGTGGTATCCGGACGTACAGTTGAAGAACATTTATCAAACCTGGAGTGCCTTTTCAAAGTGTTGACTGCAGCAGGTCTACGTTGTAATAAAGCAAAGTGTTCGTTTTTTCAAACTGAAATAGAGTACCTAGGCCATGTGATTAATGCCCAAGGAATTCATCCCTTACAGTCACATCTTCGAGCAATCAAAGACTTGCCTCCTCCTAAGAATGTGCATGAATTGCAAGCAGTAATGTGAAAGCTTAACTATTATTTCAGATTTATTCCCAATGCCTCTCAGATTGCAGCTCCACTGCATCACTTACGTAGGAAGAATGTTCCTTTTGTATGGTCTAAAGATTGTCAGGTTGCCTTTGACAAACTAAAGTCTGCACTACTCAGTGATGCATGTTTGATTCCCTTTGACCCACAGAAGCCTGTAGTGTTAGCAGTTGACGCCTCGTCGTACGGTCTGGGTGCCGTTCTGTCGCATCGTATTGGTTCTTACGATCGTCCTATTGCCTTTGCATCCAAGCTACTGACGCCAACGCAACAGAATTACAGTCAGATAGAAAAGGAGGCCTTAGCAATCATTTACGGCGTCACAAAGTTTCATCATTATCTCTATGGCAGAAAATTCTATTTGTTGACAGACCACAAGCCTCTCACGTCGTTGTTCTCACCCACAAAGCCGATTCCGCCCCGTACGGCACAAAAGCTTCAGAGATGGTCCTTGATATTGTCAAATTATCAGTATGAGATTTTGTACCGACCTACCACTAAACATGCTAACGCGGACACACTTTCCCGACTTCCGGTTGGCCAGGATGTATCATTTGATTCTTCAGAAATGGCATGTTGTCAGATAGACTCCAGAGATGCTTCCGCTGTCGCAGACTTTCCTTTGAACTCTCGTCGGGTTGCACAGGAAACAGCTGCGGATGCAGACCTAAGTGTGGTAGCACGTTTTGTTCGCTCAGGGTGGCCTGCCAGAGCCAAAGACATTGATCGGCCTCTGGTTCGACGTTATTTTGCACAACGTCATGCATTATCTTTAAGTCAGGGTGTACTGTTGTTGCATACCGACAACGACCAAGCAAGAGTGATTGTTCCTCGTTCCCTGCAACGAGAAGTGTTACGCCTCCTGCATCAAGGACATTGGGGCATTGTTAGGACAAAGCAACTGGCCAGACGTCATTGTACCTGGGTTGGTATGGACGCTCAGATAGAGAGCATGACATCACAGTGTACAGTTTGTGCGGAGCATCAGGCGGCTCCTCCACAGCGTTTCTCAGACTGGCCACGCCCCAAGGGACCATGGCAACGTTTACATATTGACTTTGCCGGACCTTTCTGGAATACGCGCTGGTTAATTGTTGTAGACGCTTTCAGCAAGTTTCCTTTTGTGATTGCCATGAACTCAACGACAGCTTCTAGTACAATCAGTGCCTTAACATCAGTGTTTTGCATCGAAGGTTTGCCTGAAACTATCGTCAGTGACAATGGACCTCAGTTTGTTAGTGCGGAATTTCAACAGTTTTGTCGTGTGAATGGCATTCAGCATATCACCACCGCACCTTTTCACCCTCAGTCCAATGGTGAAGCAGAACGTTTCGTTCGAACATTCAAGTCTCACATGGAGAAGATGAAAGGTCAGCACTCCAGGCAGCAAGCTCTTCAAATTTTCCTGTCTACGTATCGATGCATGCCACGTGACGGCCCGTCTCCTGCCGAGCTGCTACACGGCCGCCGTCACCGCACTCTCCTTCACCTGCTGCAGCCTCCCACGCACCGAGTCGGTTCGTATGGCGCTACGCGTTTTCAGGTTTCTACGCCGGTGCTGTACAGGGTGTTTGCTGGAAACAAGAAGAAGACATGGTTGCCAGGCACCATTCAGCGCGTGCTCGGTCCCAATATGTATGTTGTACGTTCTTCCACAGGGTCGGAGCTGCGGCGCCACGCAAACCAATTGCGCTTGCACAGGCCGCGCGATCCTGTCTCCGGTTTCTTGATTCCAGACCCAGTTCACCGCCAGGGAGCACAGCCACATCGCTCGCCGCCGGGCCCAGCTTCCCCGGGCTACGAGCTCCCGATGGATGTCGACGCGCCTCCTACGCAGTCGGCCCCTCCGCCTCCGTCGCTGCCTCAGCTGCCAGAGTCAACGAGAGGGACTCCGGGACCGTGCGTGCCCCCGCCGCCTGGGCAACGCACCTCAGAAGAAGATGACCTGCTCCCTCTGGGCGGGGGGGTGCGCCCTTCCCCAGGTTTCGGTGGGTTCCCTAGAGGATCGCAAGGCGGATGCCGGGGCGCGGACGGCGTCTCGATCCCAGCCTCAGCTACGACGCCCGTCCCACCAGTAACGCCCCCGCCCAGGCCCTCCTCCCAGTGCCGTCGCCGTGGCCCTCAGCCCTACGCCACGACGGCGCGGCGGTTTGGGGGGAGGGGTGTGGTGTCGCACAAGTACAAAGTGCGCGCCACCTACTTTCGCCGCGCGCCGCCGTGCACGCACGGCGCGGCGTTCTCACGACGACAGCCACGAGCGCCCTCTGCTGCAACCCCGCTCGTGGCCACCACGGAAAGACAGCGGACTTGGAACTGAGATAGCAACCAGTTAGGACCTTCGTAATCAGATAGGCACCAGTGAAGACTTTGCTATCGTACAGGCACTAGGCAGGCCTCTAACAACTATGTATCAACATTCTACAGTACTATGTAAAAGTTAAGTATTGTTACATTCTGTGCAATATATATCTCTTCCTAATTTACTCTAGTGTTTATAGTTTCTGGCTGCTCCCCTCCGTACCTGCACCAGCGTGCTATTTTTGTTCCTGTGTCGGGCTCATTCCACTCGGCCACCGACACCTACGACGAGGCTGGGACACAAAAGCGGCGACGAAGTTGGGACACAAAATTAGGAAAAGAGGAGTAAAGTGAAACGTGATGGAGCATAAGGTGTCTGTTGCTGCGAGCGGCGGAGTCGGGGCATTCGGCGCGCTCTCAGTTGGAAAACTGATTCCGGACGACCACCCGTGTAAAATATTTCATATCTCGGCTTTTGCCCATGTGCCACTGTCCTTCTGTATTTACTCAAGCGTAGCTTGACGAGATCAACATGAATATTGTACTCACCTTCACTTCAGAAGCAAAATATTCAGGAAAATAGTTTTTTAAATTTACATTTTCTTACGTTTATTATCATTTTAATAATTTTGTATTATTATCTCAGTAATTTTCATGTAATGTGTTTCATGTTTGTTGAAGTCTTGATGCGCTATGCCGGCCGCGGTGGCCGAGAGGACTGAGGCGCTCCAGTCACGGTCCGCACGGCCACTACGGTCGGGGGTTCGAATGCCCCCTTGGGCATGGATATTTGTTCCGTCCTAGTTCGTAAGTAGTTCATAAGTAGTTTGTAAGTTTAGGGACTGATGACCCCGTAGTTAAGTCCCATAGACTGTACAAACATTTGAACATTTTTTTTTTTTGATACGCTATATTTGATGCTTTTTTAAAAATATTTACGTATTTACTTTACATTTAAATGCAACGTACGGTACCAGGATGATTGTGAGCGAGCACGAGCAAGATGCCTAATCACCGCCGTCAGCACCAGCCGACACAGTATGCTCTTGCACACTTCCGTCGTATTCTGTACACCTTGGCAGGCATCAATTCATTACTCGTTATCAATAATAGAAAACAATAAAGGTATCCTAGTTTTTCCTTCAAAATGAAAGTATTACATCTCAACTTCCTTCTAGCTTATGTCTGTAAATTATTAATAACGCCCACTAAATATCTTAAAGAAAAAGTAATTTCTCCGCTCCCAGCGCTTGTAGAAAAATATTATTAATTCGAATTTTCAAACTAGCAACCTTTCCCGGGCGTTGAAATAAATTCAACGGTAAAGCTGAAAATTTGCCTTGGATCGGGATTTGTACCCGGATTCTCCGTTTCGGGCCAGCGGTCGCCTTAAACTACATTTTTCTTCATTTTCGTTCTGGTTCTTAGTTGAGCATTTGGCTTAGGTTCTTTTATTCTTATTTTTATTTTGTTTTTCATTACAGAGGGCGGTGACCCACCAGGTCCGGCAGGCTAGCCAAGAACTCTTCCTTTCCTGCCAAAATTCTCCACTTACAGCACGCTACGACCGTTGCGTCCCCCGCCCATTAGTTTCTCTTGCTTGCAGTCTCTCCTGGATTTCCGCAAGGGATCGAGCATAATTGTGCATCCGCACAGAAATAGCCAATTGTTTCTTGCGGTATACATACCATTATCAATAAAATATTATTGTTATTTTTTCAAATGTTTGTATAGTCTATGGGACTCAACTACGGGGTCATCAGTCCCTAAACTTACAAACTACTTATGAACTACTTACGAACTAGGACGGCACAAATATCCATGCCCAAGGGGGGATTCGAACCCCCGACAGTAGTGACCGTGCAGACCGTGACTGCAGCGCCTTAGTCTCCTCGGCCACCGCGGCCGGCTATTGTTATTTAAACCATGAAAAATGTCAATAGCTTATTTCCTTAATCATTATTTTCTTAATACAGAAATTGAGATGGCTATTTCGAAAAAGCTTGCCCAACAAAAGTGTTTCTAAATACCTTTTTAACTCTTACAATTAAAAGTCTAAGAAACAAAATTATTTAACAGCATGGAATTACAACTATTTACGAAGAAAATAAGCCTCTATTAATTACTGTAGGTCGATCTACTGACAAGACGTAGCCAATTCTCGAAAATGCCTCTTTATTAAAAATTGATGTTTCCCAAAATTAACTAATATTTTATTCATTTTTAGAAAAAGAATTTTTCTGATTTACCGACACACTTGTTTGCAGTTAAAGCGAATGCTGACCAAAAAGCGAAAATCCCGGGGTCGAATCCCGGTGTAGCACACGTTTTTACTGGGTAATGAATTATTTAAATTCTCTAATGCAGCAAAAGCTATTCATTTCCCTTCTTTACCTATACTTCCTATTCTTTCCTTATTCCACAGAAGGTAAACAGGTTAAGAAAATGTTCAAATGTTTGTTAAGCTTATGGGACTTAACTACGGGGTTATCAGTCCCTAAACTTACAAACTACTTATCAACTAGCTTATCCTAAGGACGGCACAAATATCCATGCCCGAGGAGGGATTCGTACCCCCGACCGTAGTGGCCGTGCAGCCCGTGACTGAAGCGCCTCAGTCCCCTCGGCCACCGCGGCCGGCAAACAGGCTAAGACCTAATAACATAAAGCTGATATAGGAGATAAAATTCAAGGAGCTGAAGACATGACTTTGGTGCAGAAGATGCGGGTAGAAATGCTGCTAAGCTGGCGACGGTTATGATTGTATCTGCTGAGGGAATTTGTTTCTTCCTTGATGTGCTTGAAGTTTCGATCAGTTAAAAGTCTTTGTTTTTCTCAGTTGTTGTTGGCTCCGATTTTGGTTGTCTTTGCTGGATCCATTATGTTTTCCCATTTTAGACTTCAATCGTGAATTATATTCCAATGTTGAATTATTAAATACCAATCAGATATATGGTACATAGTATCTGACTACTAAGACTATGCCTGTGTATAGTCAATAGTGAAAGTTTTTTAAAGGTAATTTGTATATGTATGTATGTATGTGTGTGTGTGTGTGTGTGTGTGTGTGTGTGTGTGTGTGTGTGTGTGTGTGTGTGTGAATATGTGTGTGTGTTGGGGTATATCAGTATTATTTCGTGATAAGACTTAATCTGATTTTAATTACAATCAAATAATGTCACTTTCTGAAACCATGGGTGGTATGTTGTTTTTACGCATTAAACCATGGTTCAAACTGTGTGCACAAAATAAAACGAGGAACAGATATAGATGAAACAAATGCAAAGCAAACTGTTCCTGTATTCAAATGTTTGTCAAGCTTATGGGACTTACATTACAAACTACTTATACTAAAGATAACAAACATCCATACCCGAGGGAGGATTCGAACCCCAGGCGGGGTACGGCCTAGCGCATCGGAGCAATGCGTCTCAATGTGCTCGACCGCTCTCCGCAAACTGTTACTATAAGCGACGATTATGTAGAAAGCTTCGTCAAATGACTTGTGAAGATGAAACAGAGGTACTAGGATAGATATGTGAAGTGAATTTGTGATAAATAATTACTAATTGCTAATCATCATATAACTCGCTGCAACATTGTAGAAACTACTAACCTCGAGTATCTTTTGGAAGAGTATGTAAAGATTTTAAGGGTAATTTTGAAAAAGCTGAGCTATTGGAAATACTAGAGATAAACTTGCTTACAAAAGCTGGTTCTTCTGGTGAATATAGTAAGAGCGATATTTATCAAAACTTCCAAGCATTTAAACACAAACTCAGATGTAAACCCGACAAACATCTTCGGGCAAATCTGCGTTTACAAAATTAAATTGCAATTTAAATTGTAGCTCCTTGATGTGGATCCACAACCACTTTAAGATTACATTGCCGTAATGCCGGAGCGATCGGATGTTTGTCACAGGAAAAGGGAGGGGAGAGGGAGGAGGAGAGGAGGGGGAAGAATAGGCATTTACGGATGTGCCTTACGTGTGAAAGTCATACGTAACTAAAACGATCATGTATCTTATCCTATTCCTGTGTTCTTTAAAGCGAACATTAAAATTTAAAGTTCGGTTTAAAGAACCCAATAATAAAGAGAATGGCTTATCAGCTGTAGCGAAGCACATCGAGAACGAACTACATACGTTGGCTAACCCAATAATAGCATGAGGCTGATTCATTTTTGGGAGAAAGATTGGTTGCTATCTAGTTTGGAGGAAATCGATATGTTTTATGCTTTAAGGGAGGATTACAACAAAGTGATAAATGAGAACACACAACTGGGCGTTTTATCAGTCTCATCTTTCAGAAGCAGTGACCAGTCGTTTAGTTTTAATAAACTTACGTCAGTGCGGAAATGTATTCCATATATATTGCGTTTTATTTTATTGGTTGGATTAGAAGCATAATTTTTCAAATGTCAGGACAGTATTATCGTAGGTCGTCTTTGACAGTTTCGTTATACATAGATTATCTTTGGTATGTGAGAGCTGCTGTCCTGTGGCCAACACCTGAGCATCATAACATCAGTATGTTTTCTTTTCAACGAGATTCACGATGACAAGCGTATGTGCTGCATATATTTTACTAGCTACTCCCCGCGGTGTTACCCGCGGTTCAGTAGTCAGACATTAAAGTGCTCAGAAAGGGCATAAATAACTACATGACTGTTTGCGACATTGTTAGCACGGAATATATAATTGTCTTGGAGCGGATGGAGAGCCAAAAATCTATTGCAATACGTCCCTGTAAACGACGTTTCGAGACTTCTTGTTCTCCGAGTATATGTAGAGATTTCTAGCTCCCGATACACGGGAGCAGCCTACGTAGAACTGTCCGTGCGAGAAACATGGGGTGGCCAGATGAATACCTGCCACTTTTAACGTTTGTCCTTGACTCTTGTTTGTAGTAATCGAGAAGGCCACTTTCAATGGGAACTGTAACCGGTTAACCTGGAATGGCAAGTTTGTTGGGATGATGGGAATTCGTAGTATTAATACAGTCTCTCTCTTGGCTGCGCCGGTGATGATGGTGACCTGCACGATATGCCTTCTCAGGTCCGTGATGCGTAACCTGGTGCCATTGCATAATCGTGGTGCATCCAAGTTACGCATCAATAAAACAGGCACACCGACATTCAGCTCCAACTTGTGGGATGGCACCCCTGACAGTAAATAACTACAATTACAACAATATCGTAATCGAAAACAAATGCCAAGTAAAGGAACAAAATAAACAGCAAACCTAACGGAGAAATGTAACGAAATAAACAACAAACGTAAAAGTAAAGAGATAAAAAAAGACATCTAACGGAGAAACGAACTGTTGAGATCCTACAAATGCAAAGCGAACCGACAAAAGAACTAAATGCAAACGTTCGAATGCTATAAATAATCGAAATCACCAAATAAACTATTATTCATTGAAATCCAAAGAGAATACAATTTTAAAGAATTACGATAACATCACAATGTTCTAACATCTATAACGTTTCTTATGTTAACTGCAGCGTACCGCCTGCCATCTGTTGAGTGCATTTGCTACTACTTTCGTTGCAGTTTACGTAAGCTATTTATACGTGGCAGTTCGCGCTTTGTACACAAAATAGGGCTTGGTATCTAGATCCCATTCTACACATAACGTCAATGTTTTTTCTTGCCATGGTACTTAGTGCATATTTTATTTAAAGTCTTTAATTTATATACATACTTCCTTCATTTGTTACAACAAATGAAAATGAATGCGGCATAAACGCCAACATTCAGATTTCTTGTGTATGTAATTATATATCAGTTAAGCCGTTTTGGCAGTATCCAAGAATCTTTTTGTATATTCGAAAGTAAAAAAGATAACAATAACAAAGAAAAAAGATTTCACTAAAGCAGGACCCGAATCATTGCCCAACATAAAGGAATTCTATTAACATGATGCGTTAAACCTCGCGGCTAAACATGACATACTCTAAAATACTCTTTTGCTGCTGTATTAGAATATTCTTACAACCGTTACGCATTTCTATGGATATATTTCAAATAAATAACTTGTAATAAACATTTTGAAATGTAGCCTATGTCCTAATCCGAGACATAAGAAATCTTAATATGAAATTTCATCTATATCAGTGCTGTAGTTTTAGCGTGATGCGGTAACAAACATGCAAGCTTAAGCATTTATAATATGTATAGGATTGATGACTTGGCTAATAGCTGATTTTGTAGGTATATTAGTTTTGTGAATTGTATATTTGTTTCGTGAGTCTTCTAAATCGTGAATCGTAATTTAATATGTGCTTCCTCGTTTTTCAATAATTGAGAAAGGGATAATTTAGTCTCGAAACATGTCGTACTGACTTAAACTTTTATGTAATTGACACGTCGGGTGTGATTTACCTTAGTAGTTTGGTAAACAATTGTAAGATGGCGCCAAAACAGATTTTCCACAACGTAGTCGAAACGGCGTCATTATGTTGTAGGTTAATGCTCATTTAATGTCACAAAGGTTATATCGAGTATGCTGCAGAAGATTAACTGGTAAGCCCTAACTGATCCTCCGTACAGCCTCGATCTCCCCCCTTACGATTTCCATAATTTTGGAGACCTAAAGAATGACATTCGTGGCCTTTGGTTTGTTTGAGAGAAAGAGGAGTCAGCTTGGGAACAATCATAGTTCTGTAAACAAGGGTGAAATAATCGTGTCTCACAGTGGGATAGATGTATTGCTTATAAATACTGCTTTTGAATTAATAAACAGTTTACCTATTAGTTTTCAACAGACGCGTTTTAAATTGCCTGTCCCTTATAGCTAAAATTGGTGTCACTGAATCTTGTTTATTACACTGAACTTGGCATCTAACTGTGGATAAAGAGTGGCTAAAAATTAAATTGAACAATGCACTGGAATACATTCGCACGTTTTACATCGAACCTAGAGACATCATATTCATCTTCTGTAGTTAGTTATTCCATGTAATTTGTTTATTAAGGGCCTAATAGAGTGCAAAGAATATAGTCTGCAGCTTCAGAAAGTTGTAAAAAGACAGGCTTAGCTCGTGGAAAAGCTGATCACCAGTTGATGCTCCGACGTTAAAACTTTTCTGTTGAAATTTCTCTTTCAAGTATCTTACCCATCACCTAGCTCAGAATGTCAGCTCAAGCTGGTATCACATGAAGAAACAAACTTATATTATAACTTTGAACAAGCTAACGGCAAGGATCTCTCACAGTTTGCAAATAGTGACCACAGACACCGAAAATTCCCGAAACGCCTTGGCACCAACCAGGCTGTCAGTAATATCACCCTAACGCATAACGTCCGAAATTTGCACGCTTTTCACCAAAGGTTCCCTATCTTTATTTGCTTTATTGCTCTCAATAAATGAAAGAGCTACTAATATCACACTAAATGGGTCGAAAGTAGAAAAAATGTGCAAATTTTTATAAAGCTGTTGGACATAACTGCAGTTGTCATCGGTCCCTAAACTTAGAAACTACTTAAAATTACTTACGCTAAGAACACCATACACACACTAAAATGTATTAATATATTTAAAGTAATTACAGTTCATTCTACCACTTTCAAACATAATACTCATCTTGTCAACATTGCGATGTATGGGGGTTCTGCTCGCTGCAACATTATTCTCCTGGGGCGTCGTGGTAGAAATATATACTCGATATGTACAATTTTTCACTTCTTCTTTAATTTGAACCAAACTTCTCCTCCATCAAAACATTACAACATCATAACAAAGCATCAGAACTTCGCTGACAGAACTTCCATAAAACAACAGACTGACATAGCTTCCAGAGCACTTGACAAACGACTAAAACTCGAACTCCTCCACGCAAGGCGGTGAGGCAAATATATAACACAGGCAATAATGACCTTACATTATGCATTGTTCATAACAATTGAATATACTAATTTATAATTAACAAACATACACGTAAAACATTTCATGTACACAAAAATAATCGCAATATAAAATGAAAACTATACATACAATAATTTTAGATCGCACCTATCTTTTTAAGTTTTAATCACGCTACTTTTTGTTTGACAACAAACCAAGATGTAAAAGTCAATTAATTAGTTAACGAGTACATCATACATTTTCCTAACATATATTGAGATATCAATTATCTTGGCAATTCTCAAAATAAGTTCAAAATCTCATGTCAGGCAATATATATAATGAATTACAATATTCAAATTTCTACTATTAAATTAATTAATATAATTAGCTGGTCAATACAACTTGTTTATGAGCCTAACATACATACAATGCTATTTATTTTAATGTCTTTATGTTTTACAAAAGTTTGTACCCTTCGTCTGTCTATTTATTGAAATAATGTACGATAACAAAAGTATTGTTTATAGAACTGTCTGGAAACGTCTTATACAAATATCTTAGTTAATCAAATCTATCACTTGCTTTAATCACAGTATCACCGAGACACTCTCCTACACTGATTCCTAGGCTGGCTATATCGTTTTTAACTTCACACGCAAAATGTATCACTATTGAACCACACGATTCCGGGTCCGACGCAGACGGTATCGTAGGATGACATTGAGATGAGGAACCAGGCAGGCAGTATCGTACGACGATAACATTGAGATGAGGGGGCCGGCAGTATCATCACAACACACACACACACACACACACACACACACACACACACACAAGCCCGAGAGAAAACTCTAACCTCCAACGACTAAACTGAAGTATACTGAAATCTAGATATAGAGAATCGAACATTTTAAATATTTGTGATATATCAGTCATTCAAACATGTATTCAGATTCCGGCAGATGTCAACGAAATTGTGTTTCGGAATACGCCATAATAGTGATATACAATATGTTCGAAAATTCTTGTTACAAACTTTAAGGACTTTTAAAGGAGAGTGAATACATAATATGTTGATGAAGAAACCATGTCGTGAGACGTCATCCAACGATGCCAGGAGCATTTCTTTATTTTGGCACTGTCTAACAAACCTCTTCGATTGCAAGCTCTTCGCTTTCCACATTTTGCGAGGAGATAGTATGGACCAAAACAAGAAAAAAAATCGCATTGTCGTGTTTTAATGCTCACATTAGATTTGCCTATATTTTTATAATAAGAAAATCATCAAATACAGAAAGCAGATTTCGAATTACGAACAGATGCCGTAATGAGTAACGTAGAAGTGGATATTATCGGAGTAGTGCAGCAACTAAAATGACTTAACAAGAACAAGTCTTCTGGTCCGGATTGTATACCCATTAGATTTCTATCTGATTATGCTGAAGCGATAGCTCCTTACTTAACAGTCATATACAACCGCTCTCTCATAGAAGGATCTGTACCAAAAGATTGGAAAGTTGCCCAGGTCACACCTATATTCAAGAAAGGCAGTAGGAGTAACCCACTAAACTACAGGCCTATTTCATTGACGTCAATTTGCAGCGGGGTTTTGGAACATATCCTGTATTCAAATATTATGAATTATCTCGAACAGAACGATCTATTGACCCAGGGTCAACACGGATTTAGAAAATATCGTTCATGCGAAACACAACTAGCTCTTTATTCACACGAAGTGATGGGTGCTATCGACAAAGGTTCGCAAATCGATACCGTATTTCTTGATTTCCAGAAAGCTTTTGACACCGTACCTCACAAACGGCTTTTAATCAAATTGCGTGGTTATGGTATATCGCCACAAATTTGCGATTGGATAGGGGATTTCTTGTCAGAGAGGACACAGTTGTAGTAATCGATGGTAAGGCATCGACTAAAACAGAGGTGATATCGGGCGTTCCACAGGGTAGTGTTATTGGTCCTCTGCTATTCCTTATTTACATAAACGATTTAGGGGAAAATCTAAGTAGCTCTCTTAGGTTGTTTGCAGATGACGCCGTCATTTACCGTCTAGTAAAATCATCTGAAGATCAAAACCAACTGCAGAACGATCTGAATAAGATATCAGTATGGCGTAAAAATTGGCAATTGACTCTAAATAATGACAAGTGTGAAGTCGTCCACATGAGTACGAAAAGAAATCAGTTAAACTTTGTTTACAACATAAATCAGTCAAATGTGAAGGCCGTAAACTCCACAAAATACCTAGGAATTACTATTACTTCAGACCTAAACTGGAAAGAACACGTAGATAATATCGTGGGAAAGGCGAACCAGAGACTGCGTTTTATTGGCAGAACCCTTAAAAGATGCAACAGCACTACTAAAGAAACTGCATACACTACGCTTGTCCGTCCATTTTTGGAGTATTGCAGCCCAGTGTGGGATCCTTATCAGGTGGGTTTGACGGAGGACATCGAAAGAATCCAAAGAATGGCAGCTCGTTTCGTATTGTCACGATACAGGGGAGACAGCGTTACGGAAATGATACAGGCTCTGGGATGGGAATCATTACAACAACGGCGCTCATCGCTGCGGCGTGGGCTACTTGCGAAACTCCAATCGCCAACATTCTCCTCCGAATGCGAAAATATATTGTTGACTCCCACTTACATAGGTAGAAATGATCATCAGAATAAAATACGAGAAATCAGAGCTCGAACAGAGAGATTCAGGTGTTCTTTCTTCCCGCGCGCTATTCGAGAATGGAATGGGAGATAAATAGTATAAAGGTAGTTCGACGAACCCTCTGCCAGGCACTTAAATGTGATTTGCAGAGTATCCCATGTAGATGTAGATGCAAACTGGCTTTTACAAAAGAGAGTTTCGGGCAAGGATCCGGGCGAGGGATGTCATGTGACTGGGTTCCGAACGCCTAATGTTGAGCACCTCCATAAAACCAACCAGACATGTTCATGGTGGTAATTATTTTATGTATTTTTTACTGTTTTAATTTTGACCAGCCATCTATTTTATATCTGACTATCCACCAGCATATGATTTCCTATATTACTGTCATTCACTACACCTACCAGATTTTATGTGGAGCACTATAATAAGCAGTTTAATGTCTATGAGACCGGGTGATGACACCATAGAGTGTCGAAACCGGTCATCCTGAATAAATTAAATAAAAATTGCGATCTTGGCATCTATCCTAATTTATACAATAATATCATTCCCGAAGATGAGTAAATTACGTGATAATGAAAATGTGGGAGAGATATTAAAATATTTGTTTAAAGAGGTAAAAGTTCAAAAAGAGTATATTTGTCAAAGCTAAACTCAAATATCATATAATTTTGGCTGTTTGTTGAAATACGGCCAGAAAGAATGTTAGGTGTTGGGTGCGTGGATATTATCAAATGTTTGTAAAGCTTAAGGGACTTAACTACTTGGTCATCAGTCCGTAAACTTACAAACTACTTATGAACTAGCTTATACTAAAGACGACACAAACATCCAGGCCCGAGGGGGATTCGAACCCCCGCCGGCGGACGGCCGCGCGCACCGCAACACGGCGCTCCAGCACGCGAGGCTAATCCGCCGCGGCTCACTATAGAAGAGTCATAACCGTATCATCCATCTATTTTAATTATTTAAGCCCCGCTTGCAATCTTTCTTTCTTTTTTTCCTTTCTTTATAATCGAAGCTAGCGTGCAATTACTGCAGTGAGTTGATTGGGAGTGGGATAAAAAGTGGTGGCCGGTACTAGAGTCTTTCTACTGAGCCAGAGTTTAGCTGACGATGAGAATTCTTTCTTTCACCGTCCCCCCCCCCCCCCCCCCTGTCTCAACAGGCCGTCCTTGATCCGCCCCTGGGAAAACGCCTCAACTAAAATAGTTGATCAAGCCATTAAAGTTTGGTACTCCCAGACCGAGTGAGGTGGCGCAGTGATAAGACACTGGACTCACATTTGGTAGGACGGTGGTTGAAACCAACCGGTGGCCATTAAGATTTAGGTTTTCCGTGATTTCCCTTAACTATTCTAGGCAAATGCTGGGTTGGTTCCTTTGAAAGAGTGCGGTGCATTCCTTCCCCAACTTTACCCAAAATTTCGAACGTGAGCTTCGTCGCTAATGACCACGTTGTCGACGGGACGATAAAACCTAAAATCCCTTCCTTCCTCTTACGTATAAGCCAATTAAATTATTTTTCGTGAACGTATTCGGTATTCGCCACCCATTCTTTGATTTACTTGCAGGTAATTTAATAATTTGTGTATTTACGTAAAGTATTTTTAAAGAGAAGAGAGCTGCTGCAGTCTTTCGCGCCTGTTTTTGAAACTACATGCTTTACGTTTATTCTTTCAAATGTTCAAACGTTTGTAAATCTATCGGACTCAACTGCTTGGTTATTAGTCCGTAGCTTACAAACTACTTAAACAAAGGTAAACTAACCTAAGGCCAACACAAACACCGATGCCCGAGGGGGGACTCGAACCCCCGACGGCGAACGGCCGCGCGCTCTGCAGCAGGGCGCCGCAGTACGCACGGCTAATCCGCCGCGGCACGCTTAGTCGTAAATCTATATACAGGGTGAGGCAGCTAATTCATAACACTCCTTGTATCTCCCCAACAGTAATAGATGTAAAGATGCCGTTTGGACAGTGATTTGCAGGGACGGGGGCTACTTGAATACATCAAATTTCATGTTTGTGCTATTGGCCCACTTTAGGTTACGGTAGTAACACTAAAAATGGGCCTTTGCGATCGCCTTTTGACAGCTCGAAATTTAAATGAAAATAACGGCTTAACCGGTCATCTGACACGGAAACTGAATAACCGACTTTGCAGAGGAGAAAATTCTCTACAACTTTGTTCTCCTATGTTTTTTTCATATCTCGTATCGTTTGAGAGATATTTACAAAAATAACGGCGATTTGACATCGTCCATTGATTTTACGAAACCCAGCCGTTCCGAGATGTCACGTCATATTCCACGCCCAGAACTCTCTGGCACACGCAATCTTGCGTTGCGTATTTGATGATTTTCTTATTATATTATTCTTATTTCTTATTATATCATTTGAAAGCAACGGAACACTGAATAATTAACAAAAACACGTCGTTCTTCGTACGATAAATGATAATCTAGTGTCTAAAATGCCATATTAGCATCAGTTAACAACTGCCATCAGTACTACGAGAGTAAAGAACGAATTTTGTAATCGTTCATTGTAGTGTAGTGCGCAGCGCGTTGGATTGTAATGTACATGGTCAGTAGTTCGGAAATCGAAACTACCAAATTTTTTTTCTCCTCTTTTCCTAAAAGTATTCGGGCACCCTTATTAATTAAATACAGCTATGTTCTGAATATTTAGAGTTGTGCATATGTAAGAATGCTCCCTCTAAAATGCATGTTTGTTCTATTTCGTGAACATGCCGTGAAATACGTAACAACATACTGAACAATGGTCTTCTGAAGCATATGTACGTAAACTGGGAGGCTACAGTAATAATGAATATTCTGAACCACGTTATGAAAGTGGTAGTTTCGTACATAAAGGAAGTCCTAGATTTCTGTGGCAAGTGTAGTGCCTTAATGAAACGGAAGGGAAGTGTATACACTGCAACAAATTACCTTGTTTATTTTTTCTAAGCAATTACTCACTATTTATGGAATATATTGAAAGTCTTTAATTAGAATAAATGCATCTACTAAAATGTTTGTCTTTGACATGGTTGCTATGGGCGGTTTTAACGTTGATGATATTACCTTTCCTGTAGTTGAAATATGACTTCGTTCATGTTACTTTGTTCTGCGCTAAAATAAAGAGCAAATATTATATTTCAAACTGCGATTACGTTTTCTTTTACAGCTAAAATCACAAACGGAATAAGTGTGATAATATTGAATTCCACATAACTCTAGTACTTGATACACACACACACACACACACACACACACACACACACACACACACAAAGTTAATACAATCAATACGTCATTTACAACAGTCATTGTAAAAGTAACTCCCCAGTTTAAGTACATGTTTACAATTCGTTGGTATATATTTCATGGCATGTTCTCGAAACAGAACAAATGCACTTTTCAGAGAAAGCGCTGTTACCTGTGAACAACTCGGAATATTGCAGAATATAGTTGTATTCAGTTAACAAGAGTGCGAAAACCTTTTAGGAAGCAAGAGGGAAAAAATGTCAGTGGTGGTTATATGTGTTCTTCAGGGAAATGGATGCTTTGCGGTCGTTTGTTCATGTTCTTTCCGGGTTGTTCGTTCAGAATTTTGCTCAGTTTTTTTTTATTACAGATGGCGTTGAACCAACACCGTCTGAAGAGAAGGCCTGTGCACTGCCGAGCCTCTTCACGTCATGCAGAGTAGATCAGGATCGCATAGCTCACTGGCTGGCTGATGGGGAACAGTCCACTGCCTCACATCGGCCAGTCAATGAGCTACGTGATCCCGATCTACTTTGCATGACGTGACGTGGCACGGCAGTGCACAGGCCTCTTCAGACGGTGTTTTTGAACCCCCTTTCTTTTTCTCTCTTTTCATTGTTTCTTCAGTTTGATCGGTACTTTGTAGACGTTGGTTTGTTTTGTTCTATTTTGATCGATCCGTCGATCACTTAGTTTTCTCGTTACAGAGGGCGCCAAGCTACCATGCCGGCTACCCTCTGACCGAGCGCGCTGAGAAACCGCGCCCTGGCAGGTTTCGAACCACCGTCTAACATGTTCGTACATCACAAACTAATACCTCGCCCATTACCCTATGGCGATCTGCTGCAAGAGTAACCTGTAATTCTCTTACCATCGGTAGGTCTTAACTAACTAATTAACATTAGATTATAATTAATTGTCCTAAGAACGACGTGTTTTTGATAATTTTCAGCGCGCCATTGCTTTGAAATGACATCGCTTGAGTTATAATAAGAAAATCATCAAGTAGAGAAAGCAAAATGGCGTACGCAAAAGATATTTTCTGGCGAAGGATGTCATGTTACCGATTTACGAACGCTAAATATACACTGCGTTCGCCGGCCGCGGTGACCGAGCGGTCTGCGGCGCGCCAGTCACGGTTTGCACGGCCACTACGGTCGGGTGTTCGGATCTCCCGTCGGGCATCGATATTTGTGCCGTCCTTAGTATTAGCTAGTTCATAAATAGTTTTTAAGTTTAGGGACTGACGATCCGTAGTTAATCTCGTAAGTTCTACAATCATTTGTATGCTGTGTTCCATCGGGGCTATAGTCACTCGACCGAACGCCAAATGTACGCTACGTTCGTTCTAGGCTATAGTCATTCGTAACCAGTACAGGCAAAGAAATTAAACTTTGAACAAACTACCAATGAAAGACAGGTGATAATATTTTAACGGAGAAATATAATGACAATGTGGGAGAGATATTAAAATGATAGTTTAAAGAGGTAAAAGTTCAAAAAAGAGTATGTTTATCAAAGCTAAACTCAGATACCATATAAATTAGGCTGTTTGTTAAAATACGGCCAGAAAGAATATTACGTGTTGGGCGCAAAGATATTATCACAGTAGTAGAGTCGTAATAGTATCACTATAATTTTTTATTATTTACGCTATTACTTTTGTCCGAAATGTTTGCAAAAAATTATAAAACTACAAATCTAAAGTGGGCCGTAAAACAAGTCAGTGCGATTTTTTTTATTACTGATATATGAGGTCATTTTTTTAAAGGGACCCTATGTTAAATTTTAGTGTAACATGATGGGTTTAAAAAGACTTTTTCAATTATGTGTATATCATACTATTTAGGCGAATAGTTTTTGAGACATCGATGTGTTCTCTTATCGTATTCGGCCTTCGAAGCGACATTGTCCAATGCGACAATTCCTGTTGTGTAGACTATACGGTAAACGTCTCGAGTCCGTCCTTAAACAAACGCCGCCGCTTCGAAGGACGAATACAATACGGCAACAATATCTTGGTCTCAAAAACTATTCGCCTAAATATTATGATATACACATATTTCAAACCGTCTTCTTAAGCCCAATATGTTACGCTAAAATTTAACATAGGGTTCCATTCAAAAAACTAAAGATGGCGTCACATCTCTGTAATAAACAATTGTACAAACATGAAATGTCATGTATTCAAGTAGCCCCAGTCCCTGCAATTCACTATCCAAACGGTATCTTTGTATCTATTACGGTTGGGGCGACACAAGGGATGTTATGACTTAGCTGCCTCACATTGTATGTACTTCCACGTGAAGGCGTCAAGTGTTGAAACGTTTGTAGAGCTTATGGTACTTAACTAAGGGGTCATCAGTCCCTGAACTTACAAACTACTTATGAACTAGCTAATAGTAAAGACGGCACAAATATCCATGCCCGAGGAGGGATTCGAACCCCCGACCGTAGTGGCAGTGCAGAACGTGACTGGCGCGTGAGGGCGTCGTATGGTCTGTTTATTGACCACAGATGTAATGATACCTTTCGATCTGGTGCAGGAATCCGAATGACGAGCTTAAGGGGATATGAACGATAGGGGCGCTATATCCGATCCGTAACGAAGAAATCTTGCTGGACAGGAGGCATGCTCGGAATACTAAGTGGGTAACACGTTCGCTGCCGTTCACGCTCTGGCGCGATGATGCTAGGTGCCACTTCACGCTCTGGCGCGTGATCATATTTTGAAAGTATCTTTTCATAGTTTTGAGCCACTGAATGTTTTGGTTTCAGTTTTCAGCTTTTTTGATATGGTTTTTTATTTGCATTTGTATTTTAGTGAAAACAATAAATGAACAATATAAACAGTACATAAATCTATCATGACATCATGAGAGGCGTGTGTGGCTCGTAGCCGGTAATGCAAATGCGGAAATCAGGAACCACGTACCTGTTCATATCACTTATACTCTACCCTGAGTGCCTACCAGAGTATACAGCTTTATTAGACGATGCCAGTTTACAACAACCCATAATAGGATGGTAGGTCGCAGCACGCGCCACAGTGTGAGCGGCACCTGACTCAAGTAACGTTTACACGCGCCAGAGCATGAACGGCAGTGAAAGTCGACTACCCAAGTTCGAATGCCGGTTCGCCACAAATTTTCACTTTTCTCCTATGAATTATTTCAACGTCGTAGTGCTTGCATAGTAATTCCAGTCTGTCTTCTTTCTTCCTGTAATTAAATGCAAGTGCTACAAGTTGTTCTCATCTAAGTTACAAAGGTGATCGAAAGTGTAACGGGGCTGTTGTAATTACTGAGGCGGGAAGGCGAGTTAAAGTTACGCCCCAAATGTCCCCCGCGGGTGTGCCACTCCATCCGCTGCACGTAATAGATTCCAGGGCGGGGGACGCGCAGGGGTGGGAGCGAGCCTCGTGGGGCAGCTGGGGTCTAATAATAAACAGCGTGGCGGCGGCGGAGGATTGTGAGTGCGCAGACATTTTGGAGAGCGGCACGCGCGCACGCCCGCTCCAAAGCGCAGTGTCGCGTATTGATCTGCGGCGGCGGTGGCGGGCACGCCCTGCACCTCGCCACGCTTGCACCCGCGCTATCTGCCACTGCCATCTGCCATCTGTCATCACACCCGCTAAATAACACACCTTCGCGCCTGCTCTTCTCATTTTTTTTTTCTGTGTCACGGAGCACCCAGTATGCAACTTTCCCTTGCCTCTACCTACATCACAACCGATACTTGACTGCCTGGAAGGAAGTTCGAAGAACCGCTTTCTCTCGAATAGTACTTGGAGAAATTAACACTCATATCTGATAATGGGAACTTTGATTCATCTTATTTAATTACGACGATAATATCTCGCCGGCCGCGATGGCCGAGGGGACTGAGGCGCTCCAGTCACGGTCTGCACGGTCACTACGGTCGGGGGTTCGGATCCCCCCTCGGGCATGGATATTTGTGCCGTCCTTAGGATAAGCTAGTTGATAAGTAGTTTGTAAGTTTAGGGACTAATAACCCCGTAGTTAAGTCCCATAAGCTTAACAAACATTTGAACATTTTTTTTTTTTTTTTTTTTGATAATATCTCTCTGCTGGTAGGAATCGACAAAATATTTTTCTGTTTGGAGCAGAAAGTTGGTAATTGAAGCTTCGTGAAAAATCACACCACAACGGAACACGCCATTGTTTCCATCTGCCACTGCCATCTGTCATCAGACCCGCTAAATAACACACCTTCACGCCTGCTCTTCTCATTTTTTTTCCTGTGTCACGTAGTACCCAGTATGCAACTTCCCCTTGCCTCTATCTACATCACAACCGATACTTGACTGCCTGGAAGGAAGTTCAGAGAACCACTTTCTCTCGAATAGCACTTTGCGAAACTAACACTCATATCTGACAGTGGGAGCTTTGATTCATCTTATTTAATTACGTCGATAATTTCTCTCTGCTGGTAGGAATCGACAAAATATTTTTCTTTTTGGAAGCGGAATGGTGGTAATTGAAGTTTCGTGAAAAAATCACACCACAACGGAACACGCCATTGTTTTAAGCCTCATTTTCTAAAACGTAACTGGTACGTGGCATTCTCCAGGCTAATGTTATGTTCAAATGTTTGTAAAGCTTATGGAACTTAACTACGGGGTCTTCAGTCCCTAAACTTACAAACTACTTATGAACTACTTACAAACTAGGACGGCACAAATATCCATGCCCGAGGGGGGATTCGAACCCCCGACCGTAGTGGCCGTGTAGACCGTGACTGAAGCGCCTCCTCAGTCTCCTCGGCCACCGCGGCCGGCGCTAATGTTATGGATCCTCTGCCGTTCATTCTCTTTACAGTGTGTATCAGGCGGAATAGTAAATATTTTAGGTCGTAATATGGACGAATTGCAATAAAATGCCGTATAACACTGTGCAATTTTTATACAGTATATACAGCTGTTAGTATTAAGCCAAGAAAACTTAGAGCAAAGGCAAATGAGGACATTTTATCTGACTCTTTCAGACTTTAAAGTCTAAAGATGGCCTTGTAAGCGGAGTCCGGCTAACTAAATAGGAATAATTCTGTAGAAAATACACAACAATATAAATTAAGCTCATGTTACATGGAATTTTTTTATTTCAATTCTCCTGTACTACCACCTCGTAAAGTATCTACTGTTCGTCCTGAAACACCTCTTATAAACAATTTGGCAGTGTTGAGTCTGCTGACCTCTTAGGTTGTTTGCAACTGATGCTATCATTTATCGTGAAGTAAAGTCATCAGAAGATAAAAAACCAACTCCACAACGATTAAGGTAACATATCTGCATGGTGCGAAAATTGGCAATTGATCCTAAATAATGAAAAGTGTGAGGTAAACCACGTGAGTTCTAAAAGATATCCGTTAAACTTCGCTCACAAGGTAAATGAAACACATCTAAAGACAGTAAATTCAACTAAATACCTAGAAATTACGATTATGTCCGAATTAAAGCGAAACGAACACACAACAAATGTTTTGGAAAGACAAAGGAAAGGCTGTGTCATATTGTCAGAAGACACAAGTTGCAACAGAATTAGTACCGAAACTGCCTACGTCACGCTTATCTGTATTCGTTTGGAGTATTCCTGCGTGTTTGGTATACTTGCCAGGCAGGATTACGGTGGATAGCGAAAAAGTACAAAAAAGGTAGCTTGTTTCTTATTATCGCGTTGCAAGTGAGGAAGTGTAACAGAAATGATAGAAGAACTGGGGCGGGAATCTTTAAAATAACGACGTTTTTGAATGAGGCGAGATCTCGTCCTCCGTTCTAAATATGCCATTTCACGCCACAAGCCACTTTCACAGCTCCTTTTTTCATTTGTATTTCCACTGGGAAAAAGTAGCAATTTTCCCCTGGCTGTATCTATCTAGATCTAAATGACTACTCCACAACTGATAGTAAAGTTATTTATATGGTTTCTGTTCTTTCCGGGCATGTCCGTAAGAAAGGCACCATTCGTTGACATTAACGACCATAATTTTACAAATTCGAAATATTTAAACATTTTGATCGTTTCGGGGCATTGAAATAAATCCAATGACAAAGATGAAAACTTGTGCTGGACCGGGATTCGAACCCGCAATTTCCGCTTTGGGCCAGCGGTCGCCTCAACCAATTCGTTTATCCAGACAAGCTTCCCTCCCAATCCAAATTCTCACCTTGTAACACACAACAATTGTACTGCCCCCTGCCCACTTGCTTGCAGCCTATACAGGACTCCCGCAAGGGATCGAGCGTATTAATGCGTCCGAATTGTAATTGTCAAATTCAAATGTTTGTAAATCTATCGGGCCAAACTACGTGGTCATCAGTCCGTAGCTTACAAACTACTTAAACGAAGGTAAACTAACCTAAGGACAACACACACCCACCCATGCCCCAGGGGAGGACTCGAACCTCCGACGACGAGCAACCGCGCGCTCCGCAGCAAGGCGCCTTAGAGCGCTCGGCTGAAACTGTCAGTTGCCTATTGTGGCAGATGTGCAATTATTTATATGGTGTCTGTTCTTTTTGGAATTCTGGTCCAGCACAAATTTTCATCTTTGCCATTGATTTATTTCAATGCCCCGAAACGGTCGAAATGTTTAAATATTTCGAATGTGATAGTAAACTGCCTGGAAGAGGGTTCATAGAACTACTTTATCTCGAATACCAAATAGAAGAAACGAACACCTGTATCTGTCCGTAAGAGTTACGGGGAAAATTTCTCTCTGTCGGCAGTAGTCAACAAAATATTGTTGCTTTCTGAGCAGAATGTTGGTAATTTAAATTTCGTGAAAAGATCTCGCCGCAAGGAAACACGTCATTGATTTAAGGTTTATCGGCTGAAAGAGAAGAGTTAAAGGCCTATTTATAAAGTAGTGGATATTGTGCAATGTTCCAGGAGATTTTAAGTGTTAATTTCCAAAATAAATATTGACCGATCCTATTACTTTCGTGGAAGCCATCTTTTATTTTACATGCAAGGCAATGGATGTATTTGGTGTATCTGGATGGCTCACCGTGGCACATGTGAGCAGCATTTGAGGGACTCGGAACACTGAATATTGGTGAAGTTCCTAACAGAGATTATAATTGTTCCTACAGTCATTCTAACATGCTATTTGTGTTGTGGACAAGTAGTCACCGTCGTGTTACACCTTCCGAGGGAATTCGTTTATAGATGACAGTTAATGGACCATTTGAAAATAATTACAAGATGCAGCGTGATGTAGCTATGTATTATTATTCTTAAAAAAGTAACTGAATCTTTGTTTAGTTCCCGTAGATTTTTTTAAACAAGAAAGGTTATCAGTTAGGAACATTGCGCATTGCTCTGCATTGTTCTGTCCGTTCTGCTGTTCCTTGTCTATATAAGTGATTTGGGAGAGTTAAGTTGCTACTCTCTTAGGTTTGCAGATGATGATGTCATTTATTGTCTAGTAAAATAACAAAAATATTGAAATGTTAGTAAACCTATGGGACCACATGACTGTGGTCATCGGACCGTAGACTTACAAACCACTTAAACTAACTGAAACCTGTCCTGAGGACAGCACACACACACACGCCCGAGGGAAGACTCGAACTTCCTGTGGGAGCGGCCGCGCAGCCCTGGCAAGGCGCCTAGAACCGCACAGCCATTCCCAAGCGACAATCTGGTAAAGTCATTAGAAGAACGATTTAGATAAAATACTGCGATAATGGGCAGTTGACCACAAATAATCTTCATTAGTAACAAAAGAGATCTTTAAAACTCGTTTACAATACTGCAAAGGTGAAATTTAACTAAATTCGTAGGAATTATAATTACACTGCGGCGGAGCGGCCGAGTGCATTGAGGCGCTGTGCTACGATGCTTACCGCAGTGGAGTAGCCGAGCGGTCTAAGGCGCCTCGCTGCGGAGCGAGCGGTTGCTTGCCGTCGGAGGTTCGAGTCCTCCCTGGGGCACGCGTGTGTGTGTGTTGTCCTTAGGTTAGTTTACCTAGGTTTAAGTAGTTTGTAAACTACGGACTGATGATCACGCAGTTTGGTCAGATAGATTTACAAACATTTGCTACGATGCGCGAGGCCGTTCCCCGACGTCGGTTCGACTCCCCCCTCGGGCATGGATGTTTGTGCCGTCTTTAGTATAAGCTAGTTCATAAGTAGTTTCTAAGTTTAGGGACTGATGACCCCGCAGGTAAGTCCCATCAGATTTACAAACATTTGAACAATTACAATTGCGCCCGAATTAAATTGGAAAGAACACATAGAATATGGTGTGGGAAAGACAAACCAAAGGCTGCTTTAACAGTCTGCCGAGTACTTGAGTGTAATATGCAGAGTATCCACGTAGAGATATACCCCAACTTGCTTACTACATCCCTGGCTCTTTCTTCCCTATTTTACTGTAATTCAATACGTGGTGCCCTTCTCTCAGCTGTTTTTATGTTCACTTTCATTTATATTTACTAGAGCTACCACACCGCGCACATTACTCCGGAAGCGTGGCGTTAGCAGTCTCTTTAGTGGGTGGAAAAGGTAACAAGGGTCGTTCATTACATCAATGCCCCTTTTTTTCACAAGTCATACTTAAGTTTCAAAAGTTATAGTTTACAGACAATATCAGTTAACATTTCTTTTACATTTACTATTTTTCTACATAGAATCCATTATGTTCTATGCTCTTTCAAAATGTTCAAATGTTTGTTAAGCTTAAGGGACTTAACTGCGGGGTCATCAGTCCCTAAACTTACAAAAGTACTTATGAACTACCTTATGCTAAAGACAGCACAAACATCCATGCCCGCGGGAGGATTCGAACCCCCGACGGGGAACGGCCTCGCGCATCGGAGCATTGCGCCTCAATGCGCTTGGCCGCTCTGCCGCCACTCTATATAACCTTATTTACGAATGTGTAACTTATTTTCCTAGAACTATGACATGTCTTTAAGTCGTGTAGAAGGCTTATGCTTTAAGTGATTACACTGTACGTCACAAGTTATAAACCGTGAACATGTTTTATGGGTGGCAGAAGGCTTGTGAAAGAAAAGACTTGTTGGGAAATGATACTTGTTGCAGCACAGCATAGCCAGGAGGTGACGGCGCGGATGATTGACGAGATAGCAGGAGTGCAACAGATCGACCCGTGTTCCCGTCACAGGCGACCACAGAAAAAGTATGTCGCGCTCTGAGCAAACATGACCACTTCCTGCACAGTTTCCTTTTTTTCATTCTTGAATGAAACGCATTGCATATTAAAGGAAAGAACTATACCACAAATATGGGCACTTATATTAAATATCGCGAGGTCAGTGGGCACCGCAAACGTTCGTTATCAGTATCAATAAAATCAACCGTATCTTCATAAACAGATGCCCATGTTGATGATATTGTATCGACACTGTGATCCTTTTCAAGGCGAAGTACTAATCTAGAACTTTTGACATAATATTAAAGTATTTATCGCTTTTAATATTCAAGTCTGTGTCCCTTCAACTTAGATGTAACGAAGCACGTTTCAGCTGCGAACAGATGATGCTTTTCTGCAAGATAACTAAGCCTTGAAGATTAAGTAAATTACTAAATGTGCAGGAAAGGTCATACCTAGTACTATTAAGAAGTAAAAAGTTTTGAAATAAGTTACAATAGAAAGTTTCATCCAAATAATTATTCTCGCAGTCCAAAGCTCACAATCGATGTAGTACCTAAAGCGAGAAACTGTAGGATGCGGAAACGGCAAAATCCCTGACATTTGCTCTCATCAGTCCCATCAGCCTCCTCGTCGAGCGTCACTTAACAGTGGGTAAATATTTACGTGTTATGGTATTGTACAACTATACATAAAATATATTTAACTAGATATCGAGCTACGGAGTAACAGTCAGTGTTCAAATGTTCAAATGTCTGTAAATCTATCGGACCAAACTGCGAGGTCATCAGTCCGTAGCTTACAAACTACTTAAACCTAGGTAAACTAACCTACGGACAAACACACACACACCCATGCCCCAGGGAGGACTCTAACCTCCACGGCGAGCAACCGCGCGCTCCGCAGCGAGGTGCTTTAGACCGCTCGGCTACTCCACCGCGGCAACAGTCAGTGTACAGAAGAATAACTGATATCAAACTGCATTCCAGATACACGAGTGGAAATTCAGTTGACAGAAAAATAACTTGTACATTGGTGCGCGAAAGTTAAGGACGAAAGTAATATCATGCGCGAAAATATCCGAACGACCTGAATTGCGTTCCGCCTAATTTGCATGCATTCCAAATAACGTACCTTGCTTCAGAGGTATAGTCGTTCCACAATTCAAAATGTTCCTACTAGAAAAAAACTGCTCTTTATGTCAATCATTTTGAACGTAAATTAAAACCACGATGTTGCAAATAAAAGGAAATACGTCATTAAGTCTGTAACGTCTCTTATCTCCACTACATTACAATAACAGACGTATCAAAAGTAGTACGAAACTCACAAGAGTTTGTTGTAACAAACTGCGTTGCATAAAACATTCAATAATCCTTAAACAACATTAAATATTATTATGAACAATAGATTTTATGATAGTATCGGAATTCTTAAAGTTTTATAGAAATTCAAAGCATTTTTTCTCTCTAAATCGTTTTTTCACAACTGCGAAACTTCGTTCCGGTGGCGAACGGTTTTGTATTAACCCCCGAAGGGAAGTGGGAATGCCCTATCTCGTCAATGTTAAATTTGCTACCTTTATGTACCTTTTTCCCCGGAACTGTTATATATAGAACTCAGAAATATTGGCAGCTATTTTTAAGCATATGTTGTTAACTCACTGAACTAGAACCAATGTTTTCTTTTAATTGCCACAATATTTATGATTTTTTTAACGTTAAGCCATTTTATCGGGAAAAAATTACCATAAATTTCCCTGGTTCAGTGAATAAGCCAGATTTTGTCCTGATTCTAGTTCGGTGGCCTCTTTTAAGTGTTATACAGCATTTCTGAAAATTTGTATGCTATTGGTTGAGCGATTTGTGAGGTAAAGGTACTGTACATGTAACATTAAAAATATCAAATATCAGAAAATTAAAGTAATATATTACGGAAATTCACAAATTCGCCGTGTTGCGGTGCGTGCGGCCGTCCGCCGTCGGGGGTTCGAATCCCCCCTTGGGCATCAATGTTTGTGTCGTCTGTAGTATAACGTAGTTCATAAGTAGTTTGTAAGTTTAAGGACTGATGACCTCGTAGTTAAGTCCCTTAAGCTTTACAAACATTTGAACATTTGGTGTTGATACCAGGAACAATGCAAAGTCTTTCTATGACCTTTAGTCTACCCATATGAAAAACATTGAATGAAATAACAGAATCAATGACTTCCCATTTCAAAGTTCTTATGCCAAAAATGCATTCTCAGGAAAACGAGTACATATGAGGTTCACAAACTCACAGATCGAAAAGTGAACTGAAAACACAGCTAGTTTGAAAGACATTGGTACCAACGGAAAGTTCAAAGATTCTAAAATTTAAGAGCGAAATCCACCGCCTTCTATGTCAATATTTTCGGAAGAGTGAAGATTTAAATGTGTAAACATCGCAGTTGGGTAATTTTCCTAAACGCACATATAATTTTGAAAAATGAATTAAAAATTCTTCATATTAGAATTTCTTAACAAAATTTGTACCATTTTAATCAGAAAACGTCAATTACTTTATAAAGTTAAAAACGGAAAATACGATTTTTTTTACCATTTTGCGGCATTCCAACTCCCCCTGAAACTACAATTATGGGCATAGCACATATATGATTATCGGGCCAAACGCAAATATTACGCGCCTAGCTCGTGTACGATGATCGGGTCAAATATAAATATTAGCGGCGGCGCCATATTAAAATTATAAATATTTGTGGAATATTTGATATTGCAGTGATGCAGTAACTGTAGTAGATGCAAGTACTACAAAAAGTTTATTTATACAAAATCAGTAATACAAAATTGATAATGGTGTGATATAATTCGAAGCATTCTGGTAGATGTAAGGCAACTTGGCACTTCTTACACTCCCACGTTGTTTCTCTAAGTTTAAAAAAAAAAAATTTCGAGAAAATCTATAAGGTTTTGAAGGTCTTAATTTTGATGCTGTTGGATCAATGGGCTTTGGAAAATGAGACCATTGCTTCGCTTACAGTCTCTCTGGTGAATCTCTGGAAGATAATTCGCCTCGTTCTCTATAATTCGGCTTTGGCACATTCTGCAGTAGAGATTCGGCTATGTTGAGCCTATAGTCGACGTAACATTGTTTCTTTCAGTTATTTATTATTTTACATAAAATGAAGGAAGTTAAAAAGACCAATATCGAACAGATAAAAAAACATTTTTATATCCTTTCATGTATTTCCTCGTTACTGGAAAACATGCTAGTATTTGGTCTTGGAGATCAGTTCCATTCATTCTCTTGTTGTATTCTTTGATAGAGTTCGGTTTTGGAGTGCGATTGGATCTTTGTGTAGCCATTTCGACTCTATCATGTTTTGTCAATGTAATATAAACATCTAGCTTAACTTTCCATTTTATAGCGAATATTCGGTTGCAGCTTCTTACTGCGTATTCCCCCCTTCGTAATTTTACATTACGCAAATCTTTTGGCATATACTTCCTATTTCGACGTTCTGTGCCAATTACATTTGTTTTATATTTATAAGGAAACGTCGTAAGTAATTTTGGGGAAGAATACCAATTGTCTATGTATACGGTGTGACCCCTGTGCAACAGTGACTCAGTAAGCTCTTTTACAACACTTTGCGAATCACTATCATCACAGTTTGTTTTACCGTGGACTGTATTTATTTTCAATTTATAGCAATAGCCTGAATGGGACTAACATAATTTATAAAATTTAACGCCAAACCTTGCCCTTCTGTCGTAGATTTCTCGTCTTCTATGTGGATACGCTCGTATTTATCTGCATACTGGTTCGCTTCGGTTACAACATTGTTCCAGAAAATTGCATCAAATATTATTTAAATATATCACATTCTCTTGTACTTCCTCCTAATTGCCATAAGGCTGCCTCTGTTATGCCAGGAGTCCCAGATTTTTGGACTCTTTCTTATACTCCTGGTCATTAAAATTGCTACACCACGATGATGACGTGCTTCAGACGCGAAATTTAACCGACAGGGTGAAAATACTGTGATATGCAAATTATTGGCTTTTCAGAGCATTCACACACGTTTGGCGCCGGTGGCGACACCTACAACGTGCTGACATGAGGAAAGTTCCCAACCGATTTCTCATACACAAACTGCAGATGACTGGCGTTGCCTGGTGAAACGTTGGTTTGATGCCTCGTGTAAGGAGGAGAAATGCGTACCATCACGTTTCCGACTTTGATAAAGGTCGGATTGTAGCCTATCGCGATTGCGGTTTATCGTATCGCGACACTGCTGCTCGCGTTGGTCGCGATCCAATGATTGTTAGGAGAATATGGAATCGGTGGGTTCAGGAGGGCAATATGGAACGCCGTGCTGGATCCCAACGGCATCGTATCACTAGCAGTCGAGATCACAGGCATTTTATCCGCATGGCTGTAACGGATCGTGCAGTCATGTCTCGATCCTTGAGTTAACAGTTGGGGACGTTTGCAAGACAACAGCCATCTGCACGAACAGTTCGACGACGTTTGCAGCAGCATGGACTATCAGCTCGGAGACAATGGCTGCGGTTTCCCTTGACGCTGCATCACAGACAAGTCGCCTGCAATGGTGTACGCAACGACGAACGTGGGTGCACGAATGGCAAAACGTCATTTTTTCGGATGAATCCAGGTTCTGTTTACAGCATCGTGATGGTCGCATCCGTGTTTGGCGACATCGCGGTGAACGCACATTGGAAGCGTGTATTCGTTATGGCCAGACTGTCGTAACACCCGGCGTGATGGTATGGGGTGCCATTGGTTACACGTGTCGATCACCTCTTGTTCGCATCGACGGCACTTTGAACAGTGGGCGTTACATTTCAGATGAGTTACGACCCGTGGCTCTACCCTTCATGTTCACAGTCGCACACTGTCACTGAATTTTCAATCTGTCTTATAAATTGTTGTTCAGGGAGCTCTCTGGTTGTCGCCACGTCTACGTATGTTAATTTCATAACAGTTACGGGACTCTGACTCGGAATATCACTCACCTGCACTCGGCAAGGACGTGATCTGGAGAAATTCAGAGGGCACATTTCGAAGTTGGCCGTCATATATTACAAGGGCACGGTATCCACATATATTTATAAAAGTCGGAATATGCCTTTGCAGTTCTATTTTCAACTGTTGAACCCCATTTAAGGTAGGGAACATATACGGTTCTGACCATTTTACAGCAATAATAGAAATAACTCTACCGTCAGTTTTTAAGACAGAATTGATCTTATCAGCAGGTATCTCAAAAGGCAGATCGAAAATTCTAGCAGTGATTCCAAAGCCAACATAAGAGACAATTACTTCACTAAGTGACCCATCAGAGTGGTAACAACAACAGAAAGACATAATTCAATAATTTGCATCTTAACAAACACAGAGTTCGTCACAAAAGACAGGTAAATACCGACAATATCATCTTCACGTATTCCTAGTTTTTCTTGGAGCCACATTTTAACTTCTATTGCTTTAGGTCAAATAAAACTTCGACCAAAAATAAATCTATAGTATCCTTTCTCAAATAGTTCGGAAGACTCATTTTATCTACTGAGACACAATTCGTACATGAAGAAAGCGCAAGCAGCTAGCGGCTCAGGCTAACCTGATACGCAGCGACACAGCCGTTGTTTACACTGGAGGAACGCCCGACCCCGCCACACGTCCGTCCCGCATGGCCGCTGCGACTCTAATGCCATGAGAGCATGGCTCTGTTATGGCCACAATAAAATAAAATAAATGTTTGTATAGTCTACGGAACTTAACTACGGGGTCATTAGTCCCTAAACTTACAAACTACTTATGAACTAGGACGGCACAAATATCCATGCCCGAGGGGGGATTCGAACCCCCTACCGTAGTGGCCGTACAGACCGTGACTGAAGCGCCTCAGTCCCCGCGGCCACCTATGGCCACAATGTACTCGACGTTGCCTATCTTTCGCATGAACCGTTCAATTTTTATATTTTGCTTATTGTTTCATAGTTCCATACAACTTCTTCCAGTTTTCTAGATTGATCTGTGTTCAGTTTTTTAAGGCCTATCCACTAGGCAACTTATAACTAAATCTGAGGGGAGTACGATGGGGAGGTTCCCTTGTAAGATTGTTGAGTACTTGTGGCAGCTTACTGAAAATGGATGCTGCAGAATATTGCACGCCTTTCTCCACAAGAGTCAAGGAAGTGTGATCCAAATGGAAATTCGATTTCTGTATAGTATTCACCGAGTGGAAGCTGGCAATAGGCAGATATTGTACACAACAAACTACATTAAAGAAAATACGTATTGTGACGCAAATGTTAGAATTCTAAGACTACTGAAAAGACGTCGACACGACGTTCAAGAACTTACATCACGTTTTGCTCGAACAGCCCGTTCCTGAACCAAAAATATTTTTTTTGTATCAGTCGAGTGACCCCAAAAAATAAAGCCGTACGTTATAAGAGAATGAAAGTAAGCATAGTAGACTAATTTTCGTGTTGAAAAATCACTTCTTTCAGATACTCTTCCAATGGTAAATCAAGCAGAATTTAGTTTCTTAACAATTGTATTATTGATTTCCACTGTTTACTAGATCATCTATCAGTTGTGGCATTGTAGTTTAGCATTGTGAGAGTGTTAGTGCAAATGAACTATTTAAGCCTAACGTCCCAAGAATGCTATTTTGCGCAACGTTACTAATTTTATGTGTCATTTCTGCAACACAAAATGTTTGTTAAGCTTATGGGACTTAACTACGGGGTCATCAGTCCCTAAACTTAAAAACTACTTACGAACTAGGACGGCACAAATATCCATGCCCGAGGGGGGATTCGAACCCCCGACCGTAGTGGCCGTGCTGACCGTGACTGGAGCGCCTCAGTCACCTCGGCCACCGCGGCCGGCATTTCTACAACACCGGATAGGTACAGTACAAAGGTCTGAAGTTGGTATTGTTTTCATTTTCTATGCTCACTTTTGTTTTTGAAGCTTTCAGTGCGTGACAGCGAAGGCAACATCAGCGTTATAGATATGAAAGCATATATATACATTTACAGCTCTTAACTGCTACGTATAAATATGGCTTTTAATTTCGAGTTATGTAAGTTTGTGTGGTCTCGGTGAATAATCAGTATTAAAATCCGGTACTTCGCTTTTCGATTTCAGGTATTTATATTATGAATTACACAGAGATATAATGATGGAAGTGTGTAGTTTTTATGTCTGTTTGTCCTTCATTTTTTGAAGTGATTCACCGAAATCACTCTAGTCAAATGCCAGCATGGTTGCTTTCAAAAAGCAAAGCCGATTTTCTTTCCCATCCTTGTCGAAAAAAAATCAGAAATTTTACTCTATCTCAAATGACCACGCTGTCGAAGGTGATATTAAATCCTAATCTTCCTTCTCTGGTTCTGAAAACTTTACATGATCCTCAAGCAAGTTTCGATGAACGGTTGTATCGGTACTCAAATTACTGGCTCGGGGTCCATCTTAAAAGCATTATCAAGAACTTGTGCTAGGCTTTAAGATGAAATTACAGTAGCTTTGTCCATTGAGTTAGATTTGACTGAAAGTGATGAAGTAATTAACAGTCTAATAATTACACTCACATAATTATCACTTCAGGGTTTTCGAAGCCAATTGGGGTCGTCAGTATGCAACGACTGTGAAAGAAACTAGGAACAAACTACGTTAACTGCGAGATACTACATAGAAATTCCAGCTCACCCACGCTAAGTGTGACCTCTTCCTGTTTCCTTCTTCCCGCTGTTTCTGGGAGTCTGGAAATTGGAATGCTCGTTAATCAGGTGCTTTTCACTTTTATTTACAAAATATGACCCGCAGTTACATTGTAATCGTTACGAGTAGACGATACTTTTCGTATCTTTGGTTTTTATAGAATGAATTACATGTTACAGACAACTGTGGCGACATTTTGTTCCTTGCTTCATACTCTCATCACATATTCTTCTAAGTGTGTTTTACCCATGATGGATGTGTTTGAACTGCGTGACTGTTCCTGAAATAGGGTTGAGAATAAAATCCGCTACCACTGACATTAAAGATGGTCATATTTATTTATGACACGACTGGTTTCGGGCTTTGCCCATCTTCAGGTGCTTAAAACATTTAGATTTTTACATGTGTAGCATGTTGGTGGAGTTCCCTGTTTGAAACAAATTATTTGGTATTAATAATAGCTAAACAATATGCACGTGGCGAGATAACATGAACAAATACACTGTTAACTTACATTTAATATTGTATCCAAATCGCGATTGTCCATGTGACGCACTGTCTATACACTTTTGTGCACATTTTCCTACGGAGGTTATGAAAGAAGGTTATCAAAGGAAAGTGTGTTCGCAAAAGTGTGTAAAACGTGCGGCACACGGACAATCGTGATTTGGATACAATATTAAATGTAAGTAAACAGTGTTTTTTCAAAATGTTCAAATGTTTGTAAAGTCTATGGGACTTAACTACGGGGTCATCAGTCCCTAAACCTACAAACTACTTATGAACTAACTAAGACTAATGACGGCACAAATATCCATGCCCGAGGGGGGATTCGAACCCCCGACCGTAGTGACCGTGCAGACCGTGACTGGAGCGCCTCAGTCTCCTCGGCCACCGCGCCCGGCGTGTTTTTTTCATGCCATCTCGCCACCTGCAATGGGTTTCTCTATTAATGATACCAAATAATTTGTTTGCAAACAGTGAACTCCACCAACGTGCTATACATGTAAAAACTTGAATGTTTTAAGTGCCTGAAGAAGGGCACAAGCCCTAAACCGGTCGTGTCATAAATAAACAATACGATCTTTAATGTGACTGGTAGCAGTTTTTATTCTCAACCCGACATATTCTTCTCATTTCATTTAGTCAAATGGTGGAATCAAACTTGCGTTGCAAACCTTCACTTGCATAACTTTCATGCAGATGGCAAGACTTATTTTCTAAGTCACTGGGAAAGATTTATCTGCACGGGTTGGGACTATATGCTCGCAACTTACAAAATTTGTTTTTGAACGTTCGCGTTCAGTTTTCCATTTATGTGTTAGAGGTGTACCCAATGAAATCATTCATAACAAAAGACATATTCAGGTGTATAATATTTAAATATATCGTGCTCAAAATATGAATAGCGTTTGGCGATGATAGAATAGGAAATCTCTTCAGATAAAGGGTGTTTTCAGTTTGCAGTTGCTTAAGGAAAAAAAAAAAAGAATAACTATTTACGACGGCTACTGAAGAGGGGAGCCACTCAACACCTGGACTTCACTTACGATGTTCGAGTTGCAGTCTGGACATTATTCGTAACTACGCTTTAGACACAGGTAATAGTTAAAGAAATACTATTAAGACTCATTGATCGCTGCTAGGTATTTCTCTTCCTAGTCAACACTGTGGCAGGCTGCGCGATGTGCCTTCAAAGTAGCGATCTTCGTCAGCGCTAAGCTACTACAAGGAAGACAGATGCAGAGAAAACGAATTCTGCCTGTCGCTAGTCTAATGGAGAATTGGCAAAATTATAGATTACGCTTGACAACTCTGTGAGGGGCGATGATGAATTCACTTAATTTTCCATGTAATTACCATTGATCAATATGAGTTATTTTCACGTTAGGTGTGACTTTAAGTTATTAATTCATATTTTTGAGTCCAGGAAAATCATTCACTCGAAAATTAAACCAATCTTTTCTTTTACGTTTCGCTTTATCTTGCCTAGATACTATTGGGGCAATAAGGAAGAATCAATTACCCTAAGTCTTCACTAGCCTTGGGGTAGCGCATTCGTCTGCGAAGAGAAGGTGCTGTCGGCTCCCAAGCGTCTTGGTAAAGGCAAAAAAACTTAAATGTTCTGTGACACAGCTACAGGTATCCACATTGAAAATCAGTAAGGAATTCTTAACAAAACTACTCTGTCAAAAGTTTTTTTAACTATTTCCAGGGCCCTATTCTCTCATATTATCTGAAAGTGGCAGAAATACTCAGGTGTCTTACTGATGTTTGTCAAGCTTAAGGGACTTAACTACGGGGTCATCAATCCCTAATTTTACAAACTACTTATGAACTACCTTACACTAAAGATGACACAAACAGTCATTCCCGAGGGGGGTGGGGGGTGGAATTCGAATACTCGACGGGTAACGGCCACGCGCATCGTAGCATAGCGCATCAATGCGCTCTGCGGCTCCATCGCGGCTGTCTTATTGATTCAGCGCTTGTAGATCCAGCTGTTTTCGATTTAAAGCAGTCGCTAAACCATGTTGAAGTGCATTTAGTGCAGAAATAAATTTTCTTGACGGTTGGACAACTGATTCTAAAATGAGTGAAAAGCATTAAACGCTCTTCATAGTGCGTGGTGCACCAGCAGTATGTGGACAATAATAGTAATACAGACAGAAATAATTGATTATCTGGAAAATTCACGCTCTGCTGTAGAATCTTTCAAAGTACTGAATTTGTTGAAAACGTTGAAATTCCATAATATCTACGCAGTTTGATATCTACATCTACATACATACTCCGCAATTCACCGTAAGGTGCGTGGCGGAGGGTACACCGTACCACTACTAGGCATTTCCTTTCCTATTCCACTCCCAAATTGAACGAGGAAAAAAAGAATGCCTATATGCCTCCGTACGAGCCCTAATTTCTCTTATCTTGTCTTTGTGATCTTTACGCGAAATGTAAGTAGGCGGCAGCAAGATCGTACTACACTCAGCTTCAAATTCCGGCCCTCTAAATTTACTTAACAGAAATTCACGAAAAGAACGTCGTCTTTCTTCCAGCGATCCCCAATTGAGTTGCCGGAGCATTTCCGAGACACTCGCGCATTGGTCGAACCTACCAGTAACAAATCTAGCTGCTCGCCTCTGAACCGCCTCTATGTCTTCCTTCAAACCGATCTGCTGCGGGTCCCAAATACTTGAGCAATACTCAAGACGTGGTCGTACAAGCGTTTTATACGCGGTCTCCTTTACAGGTGAAGTACATCTTCCCAAAATTCTCCCAATAAACCGAAGTCGGCTGTCTGCCTTACTCACAACTGTCCTTACATGCTCGTTCCATTTCATATCGCTCTGCAATGTTACGCCTAGATATTTGAACGACGCGACCGCATCAAGAAGCTCACTACTGATGCTGTATTCGAACATTATAGGATTGTTTTTTCTACTCATGCGCATCACCTTACATTTTTCTACATTGAGAGCTAGCTGCCATTCTTCGCACCAACTAGAAATTTTGTCTAAGTCAACCTGTATGCTATTACAGTCAGTTACAGACGACACCCTCCCATACACCACAGCATCATCAGCAAACAGCCGCAAATTACAACTTACTCTGTCCATCAGATCATTTATATAGATAGAAAATAATAGCGGTCCTATCACACTCCCCTGGGGCACGCCTGACGATACACTCGTCTCTGATGAGCACTCGCCGTCGAGAACAACGTACTGCGTTCTATTACTTAGGAAGTCTTCCAGCCAGTCACAAATCTGTGAACCTATTCCATAAGCTCGTATCTTCGTTAGCAGTCTGCAGTGTGGCACCGTGTCGAACGCCTTTTTGAAGTCGAGAAAAACACAATCCGCCTGTTGCCCTTCGTCCATGGCTCGCAAGATGTCATGTGAGAAAATGGCAAGCTGAGTTTCGCATGAACGATGTTTCCTAAACCCGTGCTGATTCATGGAAAGAAGCTTTTCCGTTTCAAGGAAATTTACTATATTCGAACTGAGAATATGCTCCAAAATTCTACATGAAACCGATGTCAACGATATTGGCCTGTAATTGTATGGGTCAGTTCTCTTTCCTTTCTTATACACTGGAGTCACCTGCGCTTTTTTCCAATCACTAGGAACTTTGCGCTGAATTAAAGATTCGCTATAAATGCAAGCTAAGTAGGGGGCCAATGCCGCAGAATAGTCTTTGTAAAACCGAACTGGTATTCCATCCGGACCAGCAGACTTTTTCGTATTTAGCTCTCTCAGCTGCTTCTCTACACCGGAAATACCTATTGCTATGTCCCCCATTTCGGAATTAGTACGTTGATCAAATGATGGTATATTTGTGCGGTCCTCCTGCGTGAAAGATTTCTTAAAGGTTAAATTTAGAACTTCAGCTTTCCGTTTGCTTTCTTCTATTACTGCCCCGGAATGATCAACTAGTGACTGGACAGTGGGCTTTGACCCGCTTATCGATTTTACATAGAACCAGAATTTTTTCGGGTTCTCGGAAAGATCTTTTCCTAAGGTATGGCTGTGATAATTATTGTATGCTTCACGCATCGATCTTTTTATAGACGCACGAATCTCTACTAACTTTTGCCTGTCACCATTTGCGTGTTCTTTTTTGAATCGAGAGTGCAACAGCCTTTGCTTTCTCAGCAGCTTTCTAACATTATTATTATACCACGGTGGATCTTTTCCATCCTTAATCGTCTTTACTGGCACATATTTCTCAACCCTTCATTAACAATGCATTTAAATTTAGTCCAAAATTCCTCTACATCCATAGTCCCAGAATTAAACGATGCCCATTCATTTTCTAAGTGCGATCGTAACATTAGCTTGTCGGCTTTTCCCAACAAAAACACGCTCCTAGCCTTCTTGACTGGTTTATGAACTTTGGTCACCATCGACGCTATGACGATATCATGATCACTAATTCCTGTCTCTACACAGACATCGTTAATGAGGTCAGGCCTGTTTGTGGCTATAAGGTCTAGAATATTTCCATTGCGCGTGGGTTGCCGGTTTAACTGCTCAAGACAGTTTTCGGAGAATGTGTCCAAAAGTAGCTCGCAAGACTGCTTGTCTGTACCGCCTGAAATGTAACTAGCGAGGTCCCAATCTATACTCTTAAATATGATGGATAGAGCCGTCTGAACATCCCGTTGACATTAGACTGGTTTAATTTCTATGTCAGAAGCTTGCTCATAGTTGATGATTTCATTAAGTAACTCATTTTCTTCATCGTCTCTAGTAGATGTGCTTTACCTTGCATTACCTTGTCGCTTTGGATGTGAAGAACGTAAAGTTGCACCGTAGTTCAAAATCCGTATTAAACCGAATCGCCGGCCGCGGTGGCAGAGTGGACTGAGGCGTTTCAGTCACGGTCTGCACGGCCACTACGGTCGGGGGTTCGAATCCCCCCTCGGACATGGATATTTGTGCCGTCCTTAGGATAAGCTAGTTCATAAGTAGTTTCTAAGTTTAGGGACTGATGACCCCGCAGTTAAGTCCCATAAGCTTAAGAAACATTTGAAACCGAATCAGATCGCTATCAACAGCGACAGATCCGATTTATCGTTGGTGGTAGCAGACAGAATACATGGCAATCAATAAATCTGTCGCCAGAAAGCGTTCCTTACATCATAGAAATTTATTTTATTTTATAAACCAATCGTCGTGTAAGGTCAGATGGCTCTTATTATTATTGAACTTGAAACTTTTAAACTATGGCTCTGGACTAGTATTATAATTTGGACCTTCTCTTTTAAAGTGTTCGACCCTTTCGTAACCATATAGTTGGATCATGTCCTTTCTGCTTTATCCGAGACAGTCCTCTAGAAAACCATAATGCACGTATAAGGATTCGAATCCAGATCCAGCACAAATTAATCATAATTTCATTCGAAGCCATAATTAGAGCACACTGGATTAACATTAAAATGAATTTTTAATGTCTCTTCATGCATTATCAGTAACAACGATAGTTGCCTTTGTTTCTAGTCAGACACGCACGCATGCTCATTGGTGTTAACATTTGAGATTTAACGACTATTCGTGCATAGAAAGGACGTTGGCAGGTTTGTGGTTCGATTACCGGTCAGGCATAACGTAATTATATCCTTATCATACATTCAAACATTTCGCTGCTGATGAAGAAAACTTCGACAACTGACATATGACTTTACTTACTTATCATCCATTTAGATACTGGATATGCAACTCAAAATCAGATGTTTGTAAACATGTGGGAACAAATTACATGTTCATCAGTCACTGTGTCACAAACAGATTAAACTAACCCAGGAACAAAACACACACACACACACACACACACACACACACACACACACACATATATATATATATATATATATATATATATATATACACACGTGAGGGAGGACTCGAACTTCTGGCGGGAGCAGCCTCCTATCATAAGGGTGTTTATTAAGTTCCTGGTCCAAAACAAATGGCATTCTGCATATTCAGATTTGCGTTCTTATACTTGTGGTGAGAACTCTGATGCTTCACACATCTTTCTACCTAGTCATCAATGACAATCTATGTCATGATAGAGTATCGATAGGACACGAATGCTTTGCTTGGTTAGCATTCTCTGCGGGTCGTTGGTTTGATACCAGAACAAGATAGTTGGTCATAACATTCCAAGTTCAAAGATGTGTACAAATATTTGTTCATGTATGAGTACAGAGAAACTGTTGGCGATGCGCATTTAATACTGAAGTTTTCATAGAGCGTTTACTGCGCTGAAACGAGGTTTTATTAGCTGGTCAGTTCAACAATCGGTTAATACAAAACCGGTCGCCACCGAAACGACGTTTAGAATTTGTGAGAAAACGATTTAGAGAGCAAAACGAACTTTTGGAATTCAGGTATTGTCGTAAAATATGTTGTTCATAACAATATTAAATGTTGTTTAAGGATTACTAAATGTTTTATGTGCTGGAGCTTGTTACATCATACTCTAATAATCATGGTAATACTTTTCATATGTCAGTTACTGTAATAAAGTGGTGTTAACAAACGTTAAAAACTCTAATAAAGTGTTTCCTTTTAATTGCAATATTGTGATGACAATTTAAATCTGGGTTCTCTATTGCATCCATTTTGAATAGTCTAATGAATATACCGCAAATGGATTAGAGTATCCACAAGACAGGTACGTTATTTTGTATACATGCTCATTACGCGGAGCGCAATTCATCCCGTTGCTGTTGCTGATGATAGTAACTTATGCGTCATATATCACTAGTAAGTAGCGAAACTCTATTGAACTTGGTGAATAAATTAAAAGGAGTAGTACTGTACGGTACAGAACATAACTAAAAGGAATACACAACAACGAACAACAATTACACTTTTAATTACAATGAACTAACAGCGATTTATCATGTTTCCATCCTTAAGTTGGATAGCAGTTCTTCCGGTGGGTGTGTTCTATTCCTCCACCACTGAATCTGTTCTCATACGGCACCTGGCTGATCTGGTCTCTATGTTTTGGTACCATAAAAGAAGCTGGTATTCGAGTATCAACGGAACACAACGTAGTGGTCTGCAGAATGCTGCGATCTTCCACTGCTGTGCTGCCCGTGATCGACCACTTCCTCTCCCGTGGGCGCTGGGGCCCAAGCTCCCCATGCACATAAAGAATGCTGTATACAACGCCCAACTCCTGAGCTATACTCGCCATACTTCGTTTTTCTTCCGGTTTCCCAATGTTCCTATCTTGTGGCAAGACAAGACATGCAAATATTGTCACGGTGTAAAAAGAACACAAAAATGCACTGTTGCTGCTCGATGATTGAGAAACACTGTAATTTTTCGAAAGTTTAGCTGCAGTGTGCTGCAAGGCCAGTACTACCGCCACGCTGACTTCAAGCCCTGCGAAGTCTGGCTTACTCTGTGAAATACATCAGCGAATTGACACAAAGACAAAGACTGTAAAACTGTTACTTGACACAATGGTGTGAATGTACACCGTTCTGATTCTGTAGCAAAAATAGTTACAACAATAAAAAATACTTATTTTGAAATAATAGCGACGTAAAGAAAAAGGTTTCTTGAAGTGTCTTCAACACTTACCGTTTAATACATTAGAAATTTAATAATAGATTAGAACATTCGCTGTGGAGGGGAGTATTCTTCAATACTGTAACAAATAACAGTCTTGTTGCATGGTAATAAACGAAAGTCAAGTCTCTTCCTGGGCGATATAAATGGAACCAAAAATCTAAAGTTCTGAAGAGCCTCCCCAGGGCAAACTTGCTATGAATGCTAAGTCATTTGCTAGCACGAGGAAACAAAAGCTCCTAGTTTCAATCAACGAAATGATAACGACGTTGAGTTGCGCCAGCTCATACGTCATATTCCTGGGAGCGCTACGTCTTCTATCGTTATAGGCGGTTGGTTGAACGGCAATATCAGCGGCGGGTCTGGCGGAGTTCATCGTCTCCTGACTGGCCATATAACCGTCTTCTGCTCGTCGCTTCATCTTTGGGCCTGGACACCCGGAATATTTGTACTAATAACCCTAGGGGGGTTTAAAATGTTCAAATGCTTGTAAATCCATGGGACTTAACTACTCTGGTCATTAGTCCCTAGGCTTAGAAACTACTTAAACTAACTTATGCTAAGGACAACAAATGCATCTATGCCCGAGGGAGGACTCGAACCTCCGACGGCTCGCCGCGGCACGCTCCGTAGCTAGGCGTCTTGGAACGCTCGGTCACTCCACCGCGGCTAGGGGGAATTCACCAACGATTCTGTGACAGAGGTGAAGCTTAGTATTTCGCGGTTTAATTGTCGTCTCGATATGGGAAGGGTGGATAAACTAGGTGTACGTCTGGGTGGGAAACACCCGTTACAGGTTCAGGTGTGCCACCGGTCGTTTATAGCGAACTCTGAACTCGATGAGTCTGCCTGATTGGTTGATAAGTGGATTCTCAGCTGGCCAACAATAGTCGTTGAAACGAGCTGCGTGTCTACGGAATCTATCCCTGACAAAATGTTCGTCAACCGCCTTGTGGTGGTACACGCTTCTTCATGTAGTAGTCCGCCTCGTTATGCCATGCAGGGCCATATAGAACGGATACAAGCACTGTAGCTCCGCTTGCGTCTCTCGACGGACAGAGGGGACGTTTGTTGGATTGTCCTCCAAATCTCTTCTCCGTGGAGCCACCATGTGAGTCAGCGACAGATAGTGACATCGAAGTACTTCGTCGATCTTGTCTACCTGATCTCTTAACCGAAGAGCATGAGCATCGTGAGAATAAACGCTTGGTTTTTGCTGGCCTTGAAGCCGACGAGCTTCTTCGTTGCCCAATGCTACAATTCGTCGATGGATTTGTAGAGTTTTCTGTGAAGAACTGGGGACCAGCGGCTGCAGGTGATAATCGCAGTGTCGTCTGAACATACCGTGATTTACGTACTGTCCTCTGTTGTCAAAGCGCGACATTAAATCCTCGATGTGCGGAGCGCCACATCCTTTTGATTGTCTGCTGAACTGGGTTGCGAAAGTATAACGTAGAGCGGATTCGCGCATGCCGTTGCAACCTGTGCGCGATGATTGCGATTTGGTGCGGTCATCGCCGCTGTCTGTGATGGTATATCTGTTTACTTCTTGGCCCTTCCCGGATCCAGCGGAATTGCTGGGTTTTCAATTATGTACCCTGAAGAAATTCGGCTCCAGCGCTTCCTGTTAGGCGCACCACAGTACTATATGCGACTAAGATTGATATGACGACATGCTCCCACATTTACACTCATTTACATCAAGTAAATAAATGGTCATTGTACTTGATCTATCTTGTATTTCACGACAGTATCTATTACACAGAAAGTATGGTAATCTAGTGTCAGTGGCAGCACATGTAGACATTAAAGCGTTGTTCACTGACGAAATTAAATGCAAAATGAGTAGATGTTACGCTACAGAACACTTGAGACATTATGATGCAGGAAGGATAGTATGTGTAAATACATATAGTAAGGCATTATATAGGTTATAGTTACGATAAAAACATGAATAGTTACTAAATTGAAGTAGAAACTTATGTCGGAATGTTAAGGGGTCACTTGAAGATTTCGAAACTTAACAACTCTTTTAAAAAATTACTTTTTCTGGAAATCGTAAAAACATTTTCAACAGTTTAACATAATCTTGTCAATTATATTTTTATGTTCCTTCTTAGGGATGTCTAAAATATGTTTAGACATTGTAGTAGCATACCTTTCAGTGTAGCTAACAGTATATTGTTTTAAGTACTGCTCTCACTCATAAAAACCTTTTTTTGTAGGATATGTATCTGGGAAAATGAAGGAATGACTCGTTAGCTGCAGTAATTATACTTTGTGAACCTCAAAATATCTAAATTTTTTACAGAACTAGATGTTGCCTTGCATAAAAGACACCGTCAACAGATCAAATAAAATTTCACTGGTCCTCTCCACTGTTGCCATCAGATTGAATTACACACAAGTTCGATCTATCTTCTTCCTCTCCACGGCAATCAATGTGTTGAAAATGTTTTGGCTGTCACTCGTCAAAACAGGAAAAATACCCTCGAGTTCCTTAGCTTTCGACTTCTTATCTTCTTTTTTATTAGATTTTTCTTTCTTTCACGGCGTTTCAGCTATTTAGGTCACTGGGAGCCGTCTTCGGAATTCATTACAGAACCAAAACACTGAACCGATGGATGCCAACGGAGAGACCGAAGTAATTCAACAAAGAATAAGGAGGCGATAATTAATGTTGAGGTTGCAGTGTTGTGTGCTTACAAACAAATATAGCCGTTGTCATATTAATGACAAACTATGTTATTGTATGAAATGTATTCTAAAACTATTAAAATTTTAAGCTGCAGTTACTCATGACTGAACCGATGGATGCCAACGGAGAGACCGAAGTAATTCAACAAAGAATAAGGAGGCGATAATTAATGTTGAGGTTGCAGTGTTGTGTGCTTACAAACAAATATAGCCGTTGTCATATTAATGACAAACTATGTTATTGTATGAAATGTATTCTAAAACTATTAAAATTTTAAGCTGCAGTTACTCATGACTAGGATCTTCTTAGAAAAAAAATTGTCTCGGAGGTAGCAACAAGAATGTGCTCGAATCGCAAAACTGGGAAAAACTGACAAGGTTGTTTTTGCCATGAAGTCTTTACTTGTGTGGTCAGTAGGAATGTGCCACGTGAAATGTGTCAGGTGGTAAGCAGGAATGTGTTCAGCAGCTTCCAATCAAAAGAGTCACATGTTTACTGACAGTCAAATGAGGAAGTTGTTCAACCTATTACACGCAAAAAAAGGGTCAAATGTTTGTTAAGCTTAAGGGACTTAACTGCGGGGTCATCAGCCCCTAAACTTACAAAATACTCATCAACTACCTTATACTAAAGACGACACAAACATCCATGCCCGAGGAGGGATTCGTACCCCGACAGTAGCGGCCTTGCAGACTGTGACTGGCGCGCCGCAGACCGCTCGGCCACTGCGGCCGGATATTACACGCAACTTGTCCTAAAAAGTACCTGATGACATATACAGTGCCAGTTCGAGAACATTTTTACACGCAAGCAGTACATTATATGGCACCTCTTCCACCTTACGGTGCCTTGGTAAGACTTTTGAGGTTTCCTATTTTAATGTGTGTTGCACGTGTGTCCGGACTTTAACTTTAGTAAAGGCAAATGGGTGCCAGTTTAACAACTTAAACATTTATCCGATGCCATTACAAAATTGTAACTACGCAGTATATGTGATTCTACGCGAGATTTTACGAGTTTGGATATGTTACTTCTTGGAGTAATATTTGAACTATTTTGTGCCGACTATTATTTCCTGGTGTGATCGCGAAATGGACTTATTGTTTGAACATCGTCGACGATTACTTATTTGTATCAGTGTGTGACACTTAATTCTGGATATATGACGTCATAAACCTAAAATGCTTAAATAACAACTGCATCACAGGTAACAAACTATGTTTTAATCCAGTCAGGTACATTACATTTTAGAATCATGGAAAAATATCTATTGTCGTTAATGAAGTTATTTTATGCCGTCTACCAGACAACGTAATTGATTTAAATTATTAAGTGATACTTAACCCAAAAAATTAAGATTTTTAGAGAACGCGACTTTCACAGTTAACGTCAGTTTCAAGAGCGTATTTACAGATCAGAATCTCTTTAAAAAGTTCTTAATAAGTAAACGTCAACGACAACTAACGAAAGCTGTATTTTTAAGATGCTGTGTGGTTGTCTTAAGGTGCTCCTTTCTTGGTAACACACAGTGAAGGAGGGAAGTAAGTAGCGGCAATTTAATATGTCGACGGTCTTCGATGGAAAATTAGGGGGTAATTTAAATAACGAGTCGATGGATGTAAGAGCAGTATTAACGAATATCATTTTAAAGGCATCGGTTGCTGTTGATGGAAATGTTTTTAATGAAACATGTAAATCGGCGGAGGTAAGTGATGTATTGTTTAAGGGGAGTGACGTTTTAAGTTTTGTGGTTAATTGTGAGGAAACTGTGGCTGCTAATGTCGGTACTATAGAGGAAGAAAACAGTTTATTTGATTCTAAAGCGGACAGGGGAAAACGGATATTTAGGAAGATGTATATGTCACTGATGAAAAATTTGAGATAGGAGACGGAAAAATGTTGGTTTAGAAGAGAACTGACAATGATTGAAGATGGAACATAAATATATTAAGTCGTTATTACCTCGCTGGTGGACAAGAGGAAATTTAAAGTAGCACAGCGTTTAGAAGGGATAGAAGATGGCAATGGGGCAAAAAGAGTTTTTCATGAATTGTTTAGCGGCGATAGTGAAATGGAAGGTTCGTTTTACGAGAAGTTGTGTACTGTAATTGTGAAGGATTATAGAAAACGATCTTTTCAAGGAGCGGTGTGTTAAGTTTAATTCATTATACGTCTTTATAGATCTTAGGAGGCTCATGCTGGTTCATATACCACCACAAAATTATTAACACTATTGGTTTGACAATCTTGCAGCGGTTTACATTTATGTTATTATGTAAAATAAGTAATATTTGGTACGACTTACTGTGCCACGTTACCCAACTACTTGACACAGAAAGTAGAGGTATTACAACAAAATGGATACATACTCAATATGTCATATGGAATGTGGGGCGACACTCTTGTAAGTGGGCGGGGCGTGTAGCTTCCGTTTGAGAGGGCCAGGCAAGCAATCAGGTCGTCTGGGTGTTGCCCGGAAACCGCATAAGACACTGGTCGACAATAGCGAAACGCCGAAAATGGGAGATGTTGTCTGGTTCACTGACGGGTCAAAATCAGACCAAGGCGTTGGGGCCGGGGTATACGGGGTGCAGCCAAGACTGGAGGGCGTCATCTCTCTAGGGAAACTGGCCTCAGTATTCCAGGCCGAAATCACTGCCATCAGGGCGTGTGTGGATGAGAATTTGCGTATGTGCTACAAAGACCGTAGCATCTATATCTATTCAGACAGCCAGGCAGCCCTGAGATCACTGGCAGCTCCTGCAACAAGGTCTAAAATTGTTGCAGAATGTCACAGGGTTCTGATGGAGCTAGGGAAAAACAATAGACTAAACCTATTGTGGGTTCCTGGCCACTAGGGGATCAGTGGCATCGAACATGCCTACAGATTAGCCAGGATGGGGGCAGGGACTCCATTTATTGGAGCGGAACCTGTCCTGACAATCACCAAGGCAATGATCAAATTGGAGTTACGTAACTGACTCAGAAGACAGCACGTAGAATATTGGACCAAAGTCTATCAACAAAAACATGACAAGGTAATGATGCCAAAGCCTTGTTTTAAAAGAAGCTCTGCAATCCTGGGCCTGAACAGGAGAGAGATTAGACTCATGGTTGGATTGTTGACAGGCCATGGGAATTTCAAAAAAACATCTACATACAATGGGAATAACAGAAGAGGACCCTAAATGTAGGATCTTTGATGACGGTGATGAAACTGCATCACATGTAATCTTCGAATGCATTGCATTGGAGAGTAAAAGGCACAGAACATTTGGGACAACCAGGCCTGAAGAAACTGTATCTAATAAAGAACTGGTAAAGGGACTCCTTGCACTGTTCAAGGGCATTGGTTGGCTTTACTAGATATACAGGGAGCGATACCGCACAATAAACTTAGTTTCGGTGCGGGCAGTGGCGGGTTGGACCAAGACTGTTTTGGCTTCCCTGAGAAAATCAAATCAAATCAAATCAATCAGGTAGTCTGGGTGTTCCCCAGAAACCGCATAAGACACTAGTCGACAATAGCGAAACGCCGAAAATGGGTAAATCCGTGCTTCAATGGGGAGCTGAGCTAACAGGGAATATCTTAAGGGACGCTCTGGCGGATTATTTAAAGATGGACACTCTCTTAAATTCGAAATAAATGACAAATCTCAGTATTATGTTACTATCAATTGTAGTATCTTGAAAACTACCAAATAAATTTTCACAGCATCTGAATATAGCACAATTAAACTTACCAACATCTGAATGCGTCACGTGATTTCAACAAACTATACTTTAGTTGGTAGGTTATTTCCTCAAGCTATCACCTTGAAAGCAACACACTAGTATCTACCTATGTAAGGATTATTATGCTTGATATATAGACTAGCTGACAACCAGGCGTTGCCCGGGTATTTACTTATTTATTCCTGCCATTTTTCAGGTATATATTCATTTGTATAAGGGCTGTATGTAAAATTTCTTGGCAATGCAGTTAGTAGTAAAGATGTAATGGATTAAAACTTGATGCGGAAAGGGGCGGTTTTCCGTGAACGTTGCTGTTTACGTGCTCATATGGCATGAACTACTCGTCGTACTGTGATACAGTTTAGAACGTACATTCAACTATATGTGTGTATACTGTCTGTAAAATTTCCTGCGGCTACAATTTGTACAAATTATAAATTGTAACGTCATACCGAATGCCGTAGTTTAGATCATAAACAGCGGAAAAGTAGTAAGCGAGAAACTTTTTCCTTTCATCATTTTGCTATAGTTGTTAGCAAGAAGAAGATTAATAAAGGTTTGAAATTATGTTTTAAGTTTGTTGCAAGGCGCTAAGTACTCTCATTCTCATATAGCGTATTTTTAAAGTTTCGCTGCATTATGTGGCGGTTTTTTGCGATTCCTATTGTTTATGACTTCATATCTTCTGAACCATGGGCCGTATGTGATTCTTAACCCTGCAGCAATTGTTAGCTCACGCTAAGGAATGTGTGTTCCAAATTTGGTTGAAATCGGTCCAGTGGTTTAGGAGAAAATGAGCAGCATTGTCGCTAAATGCAGCAGTTTTTCGCGCATCTCATTGTTTATGGCGTCATATCTTGTGCACTATGTATCGTACGTGATTCTTACACTTACGGCGACCGTCCTCATCGATAGAGGCTTGCGTGTACAAAATGTCATAAAGATTGGAACAGAACTGTAGATTTTCATGCAACACGTACAAACATACGGGCCGGCCGCGGTGGCCGAGGGGACTGAGGCGCTACAGTCACGGTCTGCACGGCCACTAAGGTCGGGGGTTCGAATCCCCCCTCGGGCATGGATATTTGTGCCGTCCTAGTTTGTAAGTAGTTCATAAGTAGTTTGTAAGTTTAGGGACTGATGACCCCGTAGTTGAGTCCCATAAGCTTTACAAACATTTTAACATTTGAACAAACATACGGACACTCTGCTTTATATATTAGATAAATTTATGCTGGAAATATAGTCAGATCATCGTATCCTCCGCAGTTACTCAGAAACTCAAGCAGAATGATAAGCCCCTGTTGTCTTCATGTTCGTGTTACTATATAATGAATGAAACGTCCTTGGCAGATTACAGCTGTATACCAGAAAGTTTAATATCAGTGCACACTCCGCTACACAATGGAAATATCATTTTGAAAATATCTACAAGGCTGTGGGTAAGCCCTTTTTCCACTACACCCTTTCTTCCAGGAGTGAACTTCTGTGACGTTTGTAATGTGGTAGATGAGTTACTGTCGGAAGTAAAACTGTGAGGGCGGACCGTTCAAATCAAATGTTTGCAGGACTTTGGGACTTAACTACGGGGTCATCAGTCCCTAAGCTCACAAACTACTTATGAACTAGCTAAGACTAAGGACGGCACAAATATCCATGCCCGAGGGGGGATTCGAACCCCCGACCGTAGTGGCCGTGCAGACCGTGACTGGAGCGCCTCAGTCCCCTCGGCCACTGCGGCCGGCAGGGCGGACCGTGAAGAGCTCAATCGGCAGTTCAAATCAAATGTTCAAATGTGATTCTTCAGTTTCTCCCGGCGTATTTGGTAATCAAAATATCCACGGGTGTACTGCCGGTCCATAGTGTCCAACGGGCACCGTTGCCCGTTGGACACTATAGACCGGCAGTACACCCGTGGAGCCGGCCGCGGCGGCCGAGGAGACTGAGGCGCTCCAGTCACGGTCTGCACGGCCACTACGGTCGGGGGTTCGAATCCCCCCTCGGGCATGGATATTTGTGCCGTCTTTAGTATAAGGTAGTTTATAAGTAGTTTGTAAGTTTAGGGACTGATGACCCCGTAGTTAAGTCCCATAAGCTTAACAAACATTTGAACATCCGTGGATATTTTAATTATCAAATGTTCAAATGTTTGTTGAACTTATGGGACCTAACTACGGGGTCATCAGTCCCTAACAAACTACTTATGAACTAGCTAAGACTAAGGACGGCACAAATATCCATGCTCGAGGGGGGACTCGAACCCCCGACCGCAGTGGCCGTGCAGACTGTGGCTGAAGCGCCTCAGTCCCCTCGGCCACCGCGGCTGGCTCGGCAGTTCCGGCTGTGTGCAGACGAGCTGGCGTGCTTGCTTCGCGCGTGTTTGCTGCCCTGCAACTTCAGGAACTGTCATTACTGTGGCGTATGCCATCGAAGATCAATTACGACAATACGTGCTACATTTTCAATTCACGTATGGACGTACTGGGTGACAAGTTCACGAATTAGTTGATCGTTTCTCGACAAATTAGCAGTTAAAGATGAAGAGGTGCTCGGTTTTTCGTATGTGTTTCTTGCGAATGCCGTGTTTCTGAAACCAGACAGTGACGACCATTGCTTAAGTGAAATGGCGTTAGCGGAGGGTACCAGCGAATTCGTGAATTCTGGAGGTAAAATCCGCAGAGTTTCCGTTACATATGCCGGGTTCGGGCTGCGCACGGCCGTTTGAGATTGGACTTGACAGTATTCGACAAGCCCTTTCTGTATATGGAGCCGTTGTAGAGATTCAAACGAAAATGTGGTCCGGTTTGAAGTTTCAATGTGTATATGCTGTCAGGACTGTTCAAATTGACCTTAATATCCCGTCGAATATTTTTCTCCATTGATTCGTGCTCTTGTAACATGCAACGAGTTGCCACGAACTTGTGTCCTCCATTGTTCAACCGACCATTTGAAATCCGCGTGTCTTCACGTAAAACTTGTGCGTACAAGTGCACAACAGCTTTCCGCACCCATTTGCTCGGACACGCTTATGGGTCATTTCAAATCGGACAGCAGGAAACTTTGCATTTTTTGTGAGGTATCATTTATCTATCATAGTAAGTAGACGTTAAATTAATATCTTTGCCAAACTCGCAGCTATGACACGTAAACGATTCCGGTTGTTTTTAGGGGCGAAAGTAACGTAAGTTCATGACATCACGCGTTTATGACACTCATAGTTTGTGAACTATTCAAAGTACAATTTTCAAATAAATTACAACATTCAGCCATTATTGTAAAGAACAGTTTCAACCTGTGGGTCGCGACCCCCAAGTGGGTCGCAAACTCTTCCTCGGGTGTCACTGTCACAGGAGGAACTACTTGTGCCATAAACTAACTAGCTGTTCAGCTGGCAACACGCTATGAACTCAAGCTCGGCGGGTCAGCCGATTCAACCGCTATCAGGCGGTATACCGCGACAAACACACGACTGTAAAGAAACAAGAGTATTCTCGAGGCTAATTTGGACCTTTTCTTACAGAGATCGCAGGGTAGCTGAAAACCAGCAATGTATTCCTACGCTGGCTCTCGATTGGCCGACGATCGCCTTTTAGGCACCAGACAGGCGACTCGCCAGTCAGTCTCGCATACACCAAACAAACGATAGCATCGTGGAAGACTTCAAAGAAGCAGCAGTCCGCTACAGAAATCACCGAAGGCTGTTCGACACCGCACTGAGGAACCACTCCGGCTGTTCCAACGGACTTCTGTAACCACCTTCGAAGTAGCTACCATTGTAAATAGTGCATAAGAAGTTTAGTTCTAATAAATTAGTTCTTCAAGAAGGAACTAAAACGTTTCTGGGAAAAAAGTTGTATGGGACATCGGGGACGATAATATGGCATTGGTTTCTTGATGGTCGTTTCGGAGATATGAAGATCAACTTTTTTTTTGATTGGATGCCGTAGTTAGGATCTTATTTTCCGATAACGCCTATCGAGACGAATCAGATGATATGTAACAGTAAGGTCTTTGAAGGGCAACGAAGGTTAGAAAGGTGGCAGCAATAAATACTGTGAAGCCGTCCACCGGTTCTGTCACGCTAGAATGGCGACAAGCGCTTGACAAGACGGTGAGTGAAAATTTCATTCAAATTACCATGGAAATGCCTGGAAGTGCCGAAGTGTACGGAATACCACGTAAGTCTTGATAAGAAGATTACAGCTCTGCACTGATACCAATGGTCATCATTTCGAACACCTCTTCTAAATGGATGTTCATGCAGCCCTTTTGATCTTCATTGATCTTCAAAGACCTTACTGTTACACATAATTGGATTCGTCTCGATAGCCGCTATCAGAAAATAAGTACCTAACTATAGCATCCCATTTGAAACCTAAGCTGACCTTCATAACTCTAAAGCGACCCTACCGGCAAAAAAAAACAAAAAACAAAAAAAAAAAAAAAAACAAAAAAAAAAACAAATAAATAAAGAATAAAAAATAAATAAATAACAGAAAAACAAATAACAAAATAACTAATATCATATTGTGGCCCCCGCCGTTTTGTCCCATGAAACTTTCGTCCCACGAACTTTTCAGCTCCTATCACACTTTCGGAGTTGTTCTTGGCGGCAATAGTTAGTGACTCGGCCTGTATAATCAACAGGCTACAATAGAGGCCTTTGTCTTCAATTATTTCCGACAACTGTACTCCGAAGCAGCAAGCAAACGCTCCAGGTGGGGATCATTTTTTATCCAACATTCATTCCGTTCTCGATCATGACGACAACACAGAAATGTTTGAAATATAACTGATACAGAAATAAAGTTAGTCATCACGTGTGCTCCAAAGAAGTAAACTGGGGGTTTGGACGGCCTACTGCTTGAATTTTATGCACAGTACTGCGACAGTTTCGGTGAGCTCTTACCAGAAGAGTGCGTTCAATGGTCGATCAATGTACATCTCGCTTTATGAGTACCGGGACATAACATTTTTCACATGGACTTGCAGATCTTATGTGGCTGTAATAGTATTTGACAATCACGAGTTGTTTGACAGAGTCGCTCATGGATTTTTATTGAAAGCATGGGAAAATGGGGTTTTATCAGTATTTTAGTCACCTTACCAGGAATTGTATTTGGAGAACATTCTCTCGCATTAAGAGCATCGGATAGATGACTGCTCTTGTGCCCATCCAACAGGGCGTGCGACAACGGTGCCCCCTGTCAACGACTCTTTATGCCATTGGAGTGGAACCACTACTAAAGATGTTTGAGGATCTGAACACGTTAAATACAAAGACAGTCTAACACGCCTATGACCGCGACATCAGCGTTACTATTAACAGCAATGAAGAATTGGAGTCGGTGAGACGGTTCATGCAACAGTACTCCAATGCAAGCTGCTTGATAATTAATGCAAAACAAAATCATGATGCTAGGACCGAATGTTAACTACGTTGACACTGATTGACTTGGTAGTATGGCAGAGGTGAAGCATCTAGGGCCGCGGTGGAGTAGCCGAGCGGTCTAAAGCGTCTAGCTTCGGAGCGCGCGGTTGCTCGCCGTGGAGGTTCGAGTCGTCCCTGGGGCATGGATGTGTGTGTTGTCTTTAGGTTAGTTTACCTAGGTTTAAGTAGTTTGTAAGCTACGGACTGATGACCACGCAGTTTGGTCCGATAGATTTACAAACATTTGAACATTTGAAGCATCTAGGATTGATTACTATACCGAATCCGCGGATCATGGTCAAAGTCAATTAGGAACGCAATGTTCTAAGCACAATGATAAGAGAACAGTGTGCAATCTTTATACTGGATACAGCGAGCGCAGTTTGCCAATAACTATCTTCTCAATAAGATTTATAATTTTGCTGGTGTTTTACCCATTCCCACCGATATAGGGCATAAAATTGTAAATATTCAAGTTGACTTCGCTACCTCGGAACAGAGGTGGATTATATGACAAAGATGTTCAATCTCAGTATATGGCGATTTTTCTCCTTCGGGAAGTGTTAACAGGGAAAGAACAACGTTTGATTTACCAAAGACAGATGGTTCAACGATTAATCTACCTACGTTGCCAGCAAATAATATTCTGTTTTTATCAGCACCATTGCAAGGCTAATCGGTTACTACAAGTCGCTACTGTTTACTCCACTCGGACATTCTGCTTACTACTCTTTTTACGTTACTATACTGGTTATTTATAGGGGATAGAGAGAGAAGAATTGTGAGCTTATTGATTAACAACAAGGTCCGTTTCGCTTATTGGTGTCGTCCTGGCAATTTGAACCATCATTTTTCCAACATTTTTATATTTTTCTCTCTCCCGTCACTGGCTCGTTTTTACCAATAACCATTTCTCCCGCAGCAGAGAAAGCGAGGGGCAGCATTTGTCCTCAGTGTATTACACGCTGTATTCTGGTAACACGTATTTTATCCACTTTTGTTTCTCCAACCTTTCACAAAGTGCCGCGATTCAGGTAGAATAAAAGCGTAGTCCAGCCTGCGCCGTCTCCACAGGCACTCCTGCAGAGCCCATAGAGTGACCATGGTGATTTTACATTAACAATTTCACCGAACATACATCCGGATCGTAGCAGGATGTTGGACACTGCAAAATGAAGACGCCAGAAGCAAATATTGAACTTCATGCAAAAACAAAAAGCCAATATGCTTCTTCCTTTGGAGTAAAGCGATTGTGCATAGTGCGGAAAACTTGACAGTCAAGAAATATGTCATATATGGTTCTGGATGTACTTGCAGTGTAGAAATCTCTGCATCTTACTCAGGCTGCTTAAGAAAAAAACATGAGTGTGGTGGAGGGAGACTTCTAGGAATTGTAAAACTTACTTTAATAGAATATATACCCTTCCCTTGACATTTGGAGACTGGTGACCTTGTCAGAGTGTTCTAATTGGGTTGTATATTATAATACGCAGGGGAGGAGGAACGGATGCTCTAATCAGACGCAGTGTTCAAATTGGTCCAAACCGCTATGGTCTTCAGTCCCTAGACTTACGAACTACTGAACTACTACTGAACTAACAAGGGACACTCCCCATCGCACCCCCGCCAGATTTAGTTATAAGTTGGCGCAGTGGATAGGCTTTGTAAAACTGAACACAGATTAATTGAGAAAACAAGAAGAACTATAAAAAATAAGTAAAATATAAAAACCGAGCAGTCGATGCGAAAGATAAGCAACGTCGAGCACATTTGAGCACAGGAACGCCGTGGTTCAGTGGCTAGCATGACAGGCTTCGAGCCTTCTTACATGAAAATTTTTTTTTCATTTTTAATTGTTAAAATGTTTGTATAGCTTATGGGACTTAACTACGGGGTCATCTGTCCCTAAATGCACAAGCTACTTATGAACTACCTTACACTAAAGACAGCACAAACGTCCATGCCCAAGGGGGGATTTGAACCCCCGACTGGGAACGCCCTCGCGTATCGAAGCATAGCGCCTCAATGCGCTCGGCCGCTCCGCCGCGGCTTTTTCATTTTCAGGAAATTATTATCTGTCTGTCCGTCCGTCCGATGCGAGGTAACTGCGCCGTAGTATGGGAACGCTACGCCTAAACAAACATGTAAACACACGTCAGTCGACTACAGTGCACGGCGGAGAGAGTGTTACTGGTGACGAGGCTCCCTGGCTGGCAGTTGACTGTTCGTTAGTTTCAACGAGTGTGTATTAAATACGTGAGTTGTATTCCGTGGGCAATATGAATCCAGCAAAATAGATAGCAATTTCAACAACAAAGTCAATAAATATTTTCTGAACTTTTTAGGAATCTTACAGTTATTTGAGGGATCACACGATTGTCGAACATTTGTATGATTATTTCCTACATTTGTTGATAAATAGTAAGTGTGGTGATGAAGATACCTAGCTGGCTGCCGCGGGGCTCTATTTACCACATGATGAGATTGCTGACGATCCGTTCGAAGAACACGAAGAGGAGATACTGCGACGTCTATCTGATGGTAATTCTTTGCGTTACATGACGGAAACGCTCCAATACAGATTACTGTCCAAACCAATTAAAAGACGCAAATATATACCCGAGCCGCTAAACTTTGCACTTAACGTTTAGAAATAACAAGTGAATAGCAAGAAGCGCGAGGCGCTAGTCGCTAGGAACGATTCAATCACAGCGCGGTAAACACTTTCAGTGGTCACGTGCCGTGACGTCATAGTTCCCGCGTTGCCGGCTTTGTTCAGTGCTACTGTAAACAATGTTTTGTATCGTGTCTACCACGTGTTTACGTTGTGTGTGCTTTTTTCGCTGCGATTTTTTTAACTGTGAGTGCTATAACTTCACTTTCAGAGACCAGTTAATTGAATAATGTCACTGAAAAGATGTTTGTCGTGTGACATTCTCCGAGTAAGTTCTCAATTTCATATGAATAAAAACTTACAAGCATATGCTCTGAGCAGGAAGCTCATTCTCGCTTCAAACTATCAGAAAGAAGTTATGGAGCAGTGGCTACAAGAAAGAAATATTGCTGCAGATATGTCAATGTCAAAACTTCTTTTATATTCACTCATGAAACAAAATAGGCCTATTACACCCACATATGTAGTAGACGAAATCGCAAAGGAACAGGGTCACAATGTAATAAGGCTGCCCCATACCACTGCTAGTTGAACGCTACACATTTAGTATGGAGTGACATGAAGAATTACATATGGAACAATTATAAGTCTTTCACAATAACAGAGGTGGAAAGGCTGCTGCGTGAAGCTGTTGCTAATGTGGATGCTGTATCCTGGAAAAAACAGGTCCAACACGTTGAAAAACTGATTTGGGCAGTGCAGACAATGGAAGGGATCATTAACAGATAATGATTTATCTTGGTGATGACGACGATGAAAATGATTTTGGGAGTGACGACAAAAGTGAAGATGGGGAGCTGGATGGAACTCAAATGTTCAAATGTTTGTATAGCTTACGGGACTTAACTATGGGGTCATCAGTCCATAAACTTACAAACTACTTATGAACTAGCTAAGACTACAGACGGCACAAATATCCATGCCCGAGGGGGGATTCGAACCCCCGACCGTAGTGGCCGTGCAGACCGTGACTGAAGCGCCTCTGTCCCCTCGGCCACCGCGGCCGGCCTGGATGGAACTGCACCGTTGTAGCCGTAAACTGGTGAGTGAAAGGCACTGTAATTATAAAACGCAGAGAGAGAAGTTAGGGTCTTGATTATTGTATATTTCGTATCTGTCATGATCAAATGCTTATTTTCTACATTTCTTTGCTCCGTTATTGAAAGCGTGTGCGTTTATTAATTGCTGCTTTGCCGGCCGCGGTGGCCGAGGAGACTGAGGCGCTCCAGTCACGGTCTGCACGGCCACTACGGTCGGGGGTTCGAATCCCCCCTCGGGCATGGATATTTGTGCCGTCCTAGTTTGTAAGTAGTTCATAAGTAGTTTGTACGTTTAGGACTGATGACCCCGTAGTTAAGTCCCATAAACTATACAAACATTTGAACATTTAATTGCTGCTTTGTGGTAGCAGCTCAAGAATGAATTATTGTATGCACTTTTATTGCTCAATAGCTTTCAATTACGAGATGCAACTGAAAACCGTTTCGTCTGCTGTGTGTATAGACGCTAGTGTTGCAACGTCGCTGTAGCAGTGTAGCCAACTTACTCCCCGGAACGAGAAACGTCAAGTGCAATGTTTCAGCGGCCCGGGTATAGATTATGGAGTCAATATGGAGGAATAAATTTAAAGGTATGGAGGGAAAAAGCACAGTTAAATATTGCATATAAATCGTGGAACGAGGTGGAACCCGAAGAAAACCATGTATATCAACAATTTCTAAAGCCAAAAATGAATTAATTATTTGAAAATTCCTTAGACTACCGGAAACTTAAAACAAAAGTTAACAATAGAGGAGAATCACCATATAGAAAAACAATAGCATGTAATATTTCGGGCAGGGACGCTTTTATTCTGTGACTTTGCCAAAGGAGGCATTGGCTCACGCCACGCCTGGGGAGCGAAGCGGGTCGCAGCAGGCGGGAGGCACCTCACTTTCTCCTTCGCCATCGGCCGACGCCCGAGCCTGGCTTTAGGAGCGTGCAGATTAATGGCGACAACAGACGCAGGGAAGAGAGGCCTTTACAACTAAATGGACACAACAGCGGGTGTGCAGAGAATGTCCTTATCTGCAGATACCAGAGGATTCTGAAACGCCACGGAATCGCAGAATCGGGAAAAAGACAATCAAACCACTGCAGTGCACACGTATGCAAGTGGGAGAGAGACTGGCTTGCGGTATAGATAAAGTGGTTCCACAAAAACAATGTTTCTGGCCAGGGAGAAAGACCCTGATAAATGGCATACCAGACAGGCCTAACTCAGACAGCTGCCACAAAGAACTGTTTTCTCGGACCAAGAAGGAATGCAAAGACAAGACGCTTGAAACGTTGGAAAGACGTCAGTTGGCAAGTCTCATCTCAGCCCACAGAAAATTTCCACCGGGGACTGAGAGGCGTGGTCGTGCAAACGGCGATCAACTATTGGATGACACTGCAAAGCCAACCCACCAATCATAGATCAAAAGAGACGAAAAATTCGAGGAGAAGCTGTAGCTGGAAAGCGAGTAGGACTTGTGAGAAACCGCCGAAGCGGACACTGGGTCCGACGCCGGAGAAGCGAGGAGATATGCAGGCAACTTCCGTCTTAGCAGAGGAAGGTAGACTTTCGCATAATAGTTCTCGATCGGGAGCGCTCACTTTAGTTCACGGCTCTGCCGCGAACTAGTTCGTTCTTTTAGTTCGTCCGCTCCCAGTGACGGCTGAGCGGCTTGGTCTGCGCATGCAGGTGGAGGGAGAAGTTCCCCCACCTAGCTGCTTCATGCGCTTGCTGCTCGAGTCGCTGACCATATCACGCAAACCAAAAGAAATATTTTGTGGATAATTTTTCGCGTTTAAGTTTAGAGTTATCTCTATATCTTGGCACTATGGAATTTATTAGTCAGATATTGCAGAGTGCAGAATACTTGAAAAAGCAGAAATTTTGAAGCACTGAACTATGTAATCTAGCAGGCAGACGCTAACCTTGCAATGCCTCACATCAGCAGAAGGCAAACAAGTGATTTTTAATTCTGTTCGCGACCTATCACGCATATTTTAGTTCGCGACCTATCGCGCATATTTTAGTTCCCGGCCGGTAGCTCTCCTTTTAGTTCGCAGCTCGGCCGCGAAGTAGGTAGCTCTTTTTACTTCGTCCGCTCGTTTTGGCTTTTTCTACCGCTACTAAAACTACAGCTGAGCTGCATCTCAGCTCGAAATGACGGCAACTGGCAAGAGGGAATCACGCGATTCTGCGCGCTCTCGCGTCCTCTCCCTGTTACCCGTCAGTTTTCGGAAAAGGAGCGGACGAACTAAGAGGCGAGGGATCTGCGAACTAGTTCACATGTGGGAGCGCTCTTCCGAACTAGTTTGTTCACGAACTACACAAGACTAGAGGAAGGACTTTGACGTCTTCGCTCGGGGATCGCGCCACGCCACGCAGCCGCAGAGCCGGGGAGCGGTGAGCAGGCGTGTGAAATGCCGCTGCGACCACGCCGCGCAGCCACACCCGCCGAGTCGATCCAACACCTGACGCCCACGTCAAGTTAATGTTGGTGAGGCAGGAAATTACCTTCCCCTTCTCTCTTCATAGCTGAGTCGTGTCCATGCCCAGTCAAATCGGCGCTGAGACATTGTTTTGCAAGTCTAGTTATAAATTAACTAAATTTCATGTGGTAATCTTCTGTGCATTCTGTTCTGTTCTCAAATCAATCCCTTGAATCGAATGTCGCTACCACCCTAGCTCCATAATTAATCATTATATTGGCCCACTTTAGGTTACGGTAGCAACACTAAAAGTGGGCCTTTGCGATCGTCTTTTGACAGCTTGAAATTTAAATGAAAATAACGGCTTAACTATTCATCTGACATGAAAATTGAATAACGGAATTTGTAGACGAGAAAATTCTCTACAACTTTGCTCTCTTATGTTTTTTTTATATCTCGTAGCGTTTCAAAGATATTTGCAAAAATAACGGCGATTTTGGGATGTCTGTCTGTCCGTCTGTCTGTCCGTAACGTGTTCCCTATTTTTAAGACGAACCGTTCAACCGATCACCACCAAATTTTACATACGTGATTGTAGGCCGCCAGAGACCACAACCTCCCTTTTTCAAATTTTTCGGACAAAAAATACGGTAGTAACACCCAAAAAAGCCATTTGTAATGTAATTGTAATTGCAAACGAACCGTTCATCTGAATAACCTAATTGGTGGAGGAGAAAATTCTCTACAACTTAGCTCTCTTATGTTTTTTTCATATCTCGTATCGTTTGAGACATATTTGCAAAAATAACGGAGATTTGACATCCTCCAATGAATTAACGAAAACCAGCCGTTCGGAGATGTCACGTGACATTCGTCGCCCAGATCTGTCTCTGGCATACGCCATCTTGCGTTGCGTATTTGATGATTTTCTTATTGTAACTTACACGTTGTCATTTCAAGGCAATGGCGCACTGAAGAATTAACAAAAACACATCGTTCTTCGTACGATAAATGATAATTTAGCGTCTACAAATGCCATATTAGCATCAGTTAACAACGGCCATCAATAGTATGAGATTAAAGGACTCATTTTTTTATTGATAGCCGGGCGCCGTGGCTCAGCGCGCCCGGTCAGGAGGCTAAACGCGCTCTGTAATAAAAAAGCTGAGCCAACCATTCAACGAACAACCACGAACGAATTGAACGAACGACCGCAAACGACAGATCTGTCTGATGAAGAAAAATAAAAATAGCGTAGTGGGCAAGGCGGTGGACTATGACGCTAAAGGTCGGTGGTTCGGAACCCACCACTACCTAATTTATTTTCCTAAAAGGGTTTCAGACACTCTTATCAGTTAATTTTGCATTATTTAGATTATTATTTTGGTCCAAAATGTTTGCAAAAACTTATAAAACTACAAATCTAAAGTGGGCCGTAAAACACGTCAGTGCGATTTTTTAAATTTAATTTTACTGCAATGTGGTAGTTATTCAGAGAAAGGTTTGATTTACTACAAGCGCAAAGCAAACAGTAAACTGAATAAATACACTACACACTTCCGTCTGCAACAAGAGAGTGTTTGCCGCAATAGATTAATTATGAAAATAACCACAATTCCCTTTCTTCCTCCTCCTTCCTTTTCTCTCTTTCTCCCTCTATTTTTCTCTGTCACGCCCACACATTTAGCATTATTGCTACAGGATTAATTCATACAAAGATTGATTAATAACAACAAGTTATTGTATTCCTGTTATATTCCGCCATACCTCTGTATGCAGTGCATCTTCGTTGCGTATTCCGCGATGTTCCGTTATTTCATTTACGTGGTCCGTCCAAGAACGTCGTGATCTGCCGCTCTTATGTCTGCCTGGTGGTTTCCATTCATATATTTTGTTTGGCCACCGATGCCCGTCAACATATACCCGTACCGTTTTAATGATTTTCTTTCACACGCACACGCAACATAAATATACTTCCACCACAGTGCTTCACTTCTCCTGTCTCTGAAACATGAATCAGTACCACCATAAAAACAGTAAAAATCCTGTATAACAGCACACACTTCCAATTCTCGCCCACCAAGCAAACAAACACGCATGGAAACAAGTGAAGAGCCAACAGCTGATTCTACACCCCAAATGATAACAGTAGCGTACGTGTTTCAACAGAATAAATAACACACGTGTGGTACATGCTGTGATCATCCTACGAATAAAACTTACACCACAACACATCGCAAATTCGAGGAACAAAGGGCTAACGGAAGAAAAACTGTAAGGATTAAGATAAATAACGCGGGTTTCCACATAGAATGGAGAAGAAACACAGAACTGAAACTGTTTGTTTTGTACATGACATAGAGCGTGGAAACAGAATAGTAATCACGAATCAGTGAATGTATATTTAATACGTAACGTAATGTGAAGTATGTACAAAACGTGTTAATTTCTACCATTTCTAAATTTATATTTTTTGCTTAATTTTCACCAGAACATGATCATATAATTTTCGTGTGCAGATTAAATGATTGTTCAGTGAAGTAAATATCTAAAAGAACGTATAATTTGTATCAAAAAAATCATCCTACTGATGATAACAGAGTAACTGCTGAAACATGTCTGGGTAGAATAAAACAAATTGTCTTGCATAAGGCGAAATTTTCTTACCATTTATATCTGGAATTATTAAGAACCCGTAGTGCTATCCACATCTTCGTTAATTTTGTAACTATAAGTTATCTAATCATCAATAATTCACATCAACTGGATACAGCATACGCAAAGGAGGCTCGTGTATTCCCTTCCACGACTAACTGCGGTCATTATCACATCGAAAGTCATTTCTTCACGGTACTAGCGTAATGTCTTACGGGTAAAATTACTTTTTTAATGGCCAGTATGCTTGTAATACCGTTGGCGGAGATTTGAACATTCTGAAAGAGTGAGGAATAGTACATCAGCAAAGAGTAATATGATGTTCATCTACATCCACATAGATACTCTGCAAATCGCATTCAAGTGCCTGGCAGAGGGTTAATTAACCACTTTCATAACTTTTCTCTACCGTTCCATTCTCTAATAGCGCGCGATCTGATTTCTCTTATTTTATTGGGATGGTCATGTCTTCGCAAACAGATCATGCCTCAATGAATAACGTCTTTCTTTTAATGATTTCCACCCCAATTCGTGCAACATTTCCGTGACGCTTTCGCCCCCGTGAACCTTCTCAATGTCTTCCGTCAGTCCCACCTGGTGAGGGTCCCACAAGGGGCAACAGTACTCCAGGAGAGGACGCACAAGTGTGATGTAGGCAGTCTCTTTAGTGGAGCTGGTGCATCTTCGAAGCGTTCTGCCGATGAAACGTAACCTTGTAAGAGTACACCTGTCGCTGTATCTTACAGTTTGATTTAACGTAATGTATATATTGCCTAAAATTTGTTTATTTCATGTATTTTTCATTTCTTGTATGCTAGATATATTTCTTATGTAACGTCATTTTCTATATTGAATCATTTTGTGTAAACATGTACTATATGTGTAAACCCGCATGAATGCACGGACATTCTTATGCTGTAAGTTAGCAATGCGCCAGAGAAAATGTTGAACCTGTTGTAAAGACTGTCTTTGGTACAGAAGTAGTAGCTGTGAGTGTAGCGCTGCTGAAGCAGTCGCGGAGCGAGGTAGTTCATAATATTCGAACAAAGTATATGTTCCAAAATCCTACTGCAAATCGACGTCAATGAGATAGGCCTGTAATTTTGGGGATCACTCCTATTGCCTTTCTTGAATATTGGAGTAACTTCATCTTCGCCCAGTACATCATTTTACAGTGCGACAGGTTAGAGTAGTGTAATATGAAGTCCAGACAACCAAATGAAAGGAAAGTCGCTTACCAGGAACCCGATTGCCTCCAAGAACGCTTTATCAGTATGCAAGATGTTAGACAGACACAGAAAGATTACTCGCTGCCTGCGTCGGACGCTGATATTTGGGGTTGAGCAGGGCATGATGCTAGACAGTGATCGATGTGCGGAACCTGCTAGTAGGAGATGGTCGCACGCACAAGAGAGAGATTACTCCAACACGCAATTTAGTAATTTTCGAGGGACTCGGTGAGAAAAGTAAAGTGCAACGGTCTGTGGTAACGTTATCTGCTACACGTGATCTTTACTCTTACATAGTGAGATTAATGTGAAGACCAGGCGCTACAGCAGTAAGGGTTTGGGTTTAGATATAATAATGCTCCTGCACGCAACTTTGCATGGCATATTTAAGGAAGAACTGGAGAGGCCACCTGTGGCGACGGATTTACAAGCTGCTTACTTGGGCTCTCTCTGATTCCACGGCGCAATGTTTACTGCTTTATTTACTGAATGTGGTGACTTCACACAACACTAACATAATGGTAAAAAAGAGTTTGTAATTCTAATCAATATCACTATCATACAGAAAATCTGAGAAATACAGTTCATTTAACGTGCACATAGTCCTCATGCTGTGATTTCTATAAAGATTATGAGTATCGTATGAAATAGACGAAATGAGTAATACAAAATCAGTAGAACAAATTCAGAAAGTGTCAACTATCCGCAGCCGGCCACGGTGGCCGAGGAGACTAAGGCGCTCCAGTCACGGTCTGCACGGCCACTACGGTCGGGGGTTCGAATCCCCCCTCAAGCATGGATATTTGTGCCGTCCTAGTTTGTAAGTAGTTCATAAGTAGTTTGTAAGTTTAGGGACTGATGACCCCGTAGTTAAGTCCCATAGACTTTACAAACATTTGAACATTTGAACTATCCGCAATATCGGTATTGAACTTTCTGAGAAATGTGCAAAAATAATTAGATATACAGTGTGTTTCACCTACGAGTCGTAAGGCGCATTTTCCCTTGTGTTTGGGAAGGAAGGAATCTTAGGGTTTAACGTCTCATCGACAGCGTGGTATTAGAGACGGAACGTACGCTCGCATTTTGGGTAAGGATAGAGAAAGGAAATCGGCCGTGCCCTTTGAAAGGAACCATCCCGGCATTTGCCTGGAGTGATTTAGGGAAAACACGGAAAACCTAAATCTGGATGGCCGGAGGTGGATTTGAACCACCATCCTTCCGAATACGAGTCCAATGTGTTACCACTGCGCCCTTGTGTTTGAACAGATATTTGCAATTTCGTTTTTGAAATGTGTAGTTGGACTCAGGCCAAAGAAATTCTGCTCATCACGCCACTCCTGCAACGCCCGGTGTAGACGTAAAGCGTTGGTTTGTTTCCCGTCACGAACAAAAAGATTTTTAAAGGTCAATTTTTTGTGTTCAGTCGATAGATCAGTTCCAGATTAGTCTAGTGTGATATTCGGTTTATCGAAATGTCTTAACAGAGACGGTAAAAGACGACAATTAACCAGAACTCCCGAAGCGGCTGTGTAGCGATCCACGAGACAGTAGCAGACGTTGCGCGGCGAGGCGGAACGCGTGAGATGGGTACGTCGGGCGAGGACGAAGTGGCGAGCACTTGTGTACCAACACGCCGGTGTCTGTCGTGGCTATCAAATGCGTTGGACTCCGGCTGAGAGCAGAGCTAGTAGCCATCAATATCTGTCGAATCTTACTAAGTTCTGAGATTAATAAAATACACAACAAAGTAGACAAACTTGTATTAATTTACTTTAGTTACTGCACTTATTAGTAACAAGACTTTATTGTAGTTGTGCTGCACGGGTTTGCGGCCGGATTATGTCGATCTGCTGATACGATATTTCGGCGTTCCACCTGACCGCCATCTTCAGGTATGACTGGTGCACAATCACGCCGGAACTGAGGACACATCAGTTATTGCGGCTCCTTTATACCGCGGGAACAGGCCAGTGCGCATGTGCAAGAAGTGGAAAAACGCCCTCTGGTAAGTGAAGAGTATTGCAGTGTCACCAGCGGTAGAAGTTAGCCAAAGCGAGTAATCGAAAATTAAGAAGAAGCTGGTCGAAAACTAGACCGTTGTTTTTTAATATCAGATAAAATGGGATTCCACGTTTTACTCAATGGAAATCCTTTTTCCCTATTAATAAGATTATCTGATAATCTTATTTCGATCGATTCCTTAAGGACAAAATCCCAATAGCGTGAGGCTGGAGCAATAATTTGCGAGTCTTTAAATGACATGTTATGCACTTCATTAAGACAATGTTCAGCCACTGCAGACTTTTCTGGTTGGAACAGACGTGTGTGCCTTTGATGTTATACACGTGAACGGTCGTAAATTGTACGAACAGTCTGTCCAATATATACCTTTCCACAGTGGCAGGGGATTTTATATACTCGACTCTTCCTTAATCCCAAATCATCTTTTACCGATCCTAGAAGAGCTCTGGTTTTAGAAAAAGGCAATAAGATACTTTTGATGACGTATTTTTGAAGGATTCTTGATATTTTCGAAGAAATACTTCCCACATAAGGTAAAATTGCAACTGAATTTGAAGTGTCTGTGGGTGGTTCACGTGGTGGTCCTTATTAGAAAGCTCGACTGATTTGATGATTGGTATAGCCATTTTGCCTAAAAACAACCTTAAGATGATCCTTTTCTTGCGTCAAATATTCAGAATCAGAAATGGCAGAAGCTCTTTTGACGAGTGTACGTAGAACACCCAACCGTTGATGTGGTAGATGACGGCTGGTAGCGTAGAGATAGGGGTCCGTATGTGTGGGTTTACGGTACTCGCTGTGCCCCAAAGTCCCATTTTCTTTTTTATGAACTAAAACATCCAAGAAAGGCAATTTACCATCCTTTTCAATTTGCATCGAAAACTTTATGCATGGATGAAGACAGTTAAAATGATCTAGAAACTGATGGTGGCACTGCAATACTCTTCACTTCCTAGAGGGCGTTGTTCCACTTATTGCACATGCGCACTGGCCTGTTCCCGCGGTATAAAGGAGCCGCAGTAACTGATGTGTCCTCAGTTCCGGCGTGATTGTGCACCAGTCATACCTGAAGATGGTGGCCAGGTGGACCACCGAAATATCGTATCAGCAGATCGACATAATCCTGCCGCAAACCCGTGAAGAACAACAACCATTATTACGCCGAGAAAATCTACGGAATTACAGACTTTATTGTACATTTACGAAGCAATTCCTAAGCAACTGATCAGATAATACATTACTTAGTCGCTATCAAAGCAAAGCAGTGTACATCCGAGCTGTTTACCTTGCGACTTCATTAAACATCCCTACAATTCGTAGTACTGAATCTCGTCAAAAAGATACTGTACATCACAGTAACAACAATTAAACAGGGTGCTAGTACAAGTTAACGCTAGCGGCACTTACCCATTACCAAAGTCATGTCTGCTACTTCTGAAGGTGTGTACATGTTACATTGTGCAATGCAGCGTGCCCGAAAGAAAACTGAGATGCGTCCGCTGCCTGCTACACTGTCGTACAGCACTTGTATTGGTAAACATGTGTTGGCACCTTCTTCCTTGCCCGAGTTCCCCCACTCACGTGTACTGCCACGCCTCGCGGCGCCTGCTACTGCCTTAAAGAAGCGCTGCACAGCCGCTTCCCGAGTACTGGTTAACACGTTCGCTGCCGTTCACGCTCTGGCGCCATGATGCTAGGTGCCACTTCACGCTCTGGCGCGTGATCTTATTTTGACAGTATCTTTTCATAGTTTTGAGCCACTGAATGTTTCGGTTTTAGTTTTCAGTTTTTTATATGGTTTTTTATTTGCATTTGTATTTTTGTGAAAACAACAAATGAACAATATAAACAGGACATAAATCTATCATGACATCATGAGAAGCGTGTGTGGCTCGTAGCCGGTAATGCAAATGCGGAAATCAGGAACCACGTACCTGTGCATATCACTTATACTCTACCCTGAGTGCCTACCAGAGTATACAGCTTTATTAGACGATGCCAGTGTACAACAACCCATAACAGGATGCTAGGTCGCAGCACGCGCCACAGCGTGGGAGGCACCTGACTCAAGTAACGTTTACACGCTCCAGAGCGTGAACGGCAGCAAACGTGTTAATTGTCGTGTTTTACTGCCTCTGTTAACACATTTCAATAAATCGACTAGACTAATTTCGATTAAGCACAAAAAATTTCGCTGATGGGGAAACAAACCGACTTTACATCTACACTGGGCGTCGCAGGAATAGCGTGAGGAGCAGAATGTGTTTGGCCTGAGTCCAGCTACACGTTGCATAAAAGAAACTGTAAATATCTGCTCAAACACCAGAGAAAATGCGCCTGACGACAGGTTAGACACCCTGTATAATAACAAAATTTGTTTAGTAAGTGAATACGTTATACTGCCGATTAATGTCACAATATTAGTACCCAAGCTATTATTAACCTGTAATTGTAGGCTAGTCCAAATGAAAAATTCCTCTAGACAAAACCTCAGTTTTGTAAGCTGTACCATGTACCCAATTCCTGGTGCAATGTAGTGCCCCCTGTCGGAGAAATATGTTTCAGATCTAACAATATACGTTTACATGATTTAATAAATTATAAAGTAGTCATCTGTGAATGTCACATCGCGCTAGTGACATTAGTTATACAATATTCATTTACTTTCCATTCAGCACACACAAGTCCCATATAGTTTATAAATTGTAGGCGCTCTCCTTCTTCTAGTATAGTGGGAGGCCTCTGACTGCACTCGCAACCACTTTATCTCTGTGTCTTAAAAATCATCATCGTTGATGAAAAATGTAAACATCAATATGGATGCACAAGAACTGGTCATCCAAAGAACTACAAAGTTTCTTGTATTATTTATATACTATATGTAATCATTGGACTGTGTTGGTATGCAGTGATTCATTTCCTTGCCGGCCGCGGTGGCCGAGGGGACTGAGGCGCTCCAGTCACGGTCAGCACGGCCACTACGGTCGGGGATTCGAATCCCCCCTCGGGCATGGATATTTGTGCCGTTCTTAGTATTAGCTAGTTCGTAAGTAGTTTGTATGTTTAGGGACTGATAACCCCGTAGTTAAGTCCCATAAGCTTAACAAACATTTGAACATTTGAAATCATTTCCACACGACACTATTCACTTCGCTGGCAGAGGCACAAGCTGGTGCATGCTAAGCCTATGTCTGCAGATCTGTGCCAACATAGATCTGACCCGACCCACTGAGTCACCAAGGAATACTACGCCACTGAATGTCGCAATTTCAGGACTCATCCCCACCCCGCTGTTGGCTGGAATCCACACTTCCCAAGCCTTGCCCTTCCTCTTTCCCTGCAAGTATCCTGGTTTATCGCCTGCATCCATTCATGTTCACTGTGCATTCCGACGGACTTGTCAATTCCAGCAGGACAATGCAATGCACCACACGTCCAGAATTGCTACAGAATGGCTTCTGCGTTTAAACACCTTCGCTGACCACCAAACTGCACAGACATGAACATTATTGAGCATATATTCGATGCTTTGTAACTTGCTGTTCAAAGGAGATCTCTATTTCCCCCCTGAACTGTTACGGATTTATGGACTGCCCTGTTAGATGCAGTGTGGCAGTGCCCTTCAGCACTACTTCAGACATTAGACGAGTCCATGACACGTCGTATTGCGGCAATTCTGCGTCCTCGCGGGAGCCCTAAACGGTATTAAGCAGATGTACCAGTTTCTTTGGCTCTTCATTGTAAATTGCATTGAAGAAAATTACGACGGCTGGAACTTAAATAGTGGCAACACTGCTGTGGAGACACTATGCAATGGAATCTACTATTGTTACCGATAGCACACGGTGCTGACATGCTTACCTTACTTCCGAAAAAATTGACTCGCCCGCCCTTCCCCCCCCCCCCCCTTCCTCCTGTCATCGGTGTGCACACAATCGAGGGGAACAGTCACTCGTGAGCGAGCGGTGTAACGTAACGGTTTCACTATGTTTTCGAAACAACAACAACGGAGTTATCAAGATTGAATGTGACAGAGGTCGTACATCACGACAGTGTCATCAAGCTCTTCAAGAGGCGTGCGGGGAATCTGCATTGCCGTACCCGACAGTGGCACATTAGGTAAAAGCCTTCAACGAAGGTCGGCACAGTGTAGCAGACATGCACCGGGCAGGTCGTCCTATCGTGTCTGAAGAAGAAGTGCGTCCTGTTGCCGGAGTAGTGGAAAGTGGTCGACGCCAGACGATTCGTGAGCTCGCCTATGAAACCGGATTAGCGCATGCGACTGTGCTTCGTATTCTGAAGGAACGCCTAGGAATACGAAAAATTGTATCGCGATGGGTTCCGCGTGAATTGACGGAAATGCAGAAATGAAAGCATCACCTGCGATCAGCTTTCCGAAAGCAGTGGCAACACTTTCTGCGCAACCCATCCATCATTTTGCGCGAAAATGCGCAGGCGTATACAGCGCCAGCTATGGCTGCTCTGTTTGGTCGATAGGACTGGGAAATATTGTACCATCCACCATACTCCCCGGACTTTGATTTGATTCCGAAGATGAAGGAACCACTTCGTGGCATTCTATTCAGAACTGTTCCAGAGAATCGACAGGCAGCAGACCATCAACAGAACAGGCTCTGCTAACGGTATACTACGCATTCCGCATCGCTGGCAACGGGTTCTACACAACGCTGTTGACTAATTTGAAGGACAGTAACAGGTGCAAACATGTAACGCTTTTGTATCGTTTGTGACTAAGTAGTTGCCACTATTTAAGTTCCAACCCCCGTATAACGGAAACTGTTGACAAATATTCTAATCTACGAGAGGGAATTAATCGCAGGGAATTTCAAAAGAATTAGTACGTATTTCGAAAATCGATGGGAAATGTAAAGTTATTGTGGAAGAATGTTGGGTAATCTCTTTGAGATGTGGGAAAATATTGTAACTTTGATAAATGTGAGAAGGACGGTACGCCTTATAAGCATTTAAGCATTAATAAACTGTTCAGGTCATAAAAACACAATATCTGGGTGAAAAACTATAGCGCTTTACCCAAATGCTATTTTTGAGGGGAGAATACAGCATTCTCTAATGGTAAATAGCGCGGTATCTGTGGACACGATTTCGGAGGAAGATCAGTGCACTCTAATGGTAAAGTATACCGATGTACGTTTGTATGCGATTTTGCGTGGTAGAGTACAGCATATTACTTGGCCAACGAAGATAGTGCTGTGCCCGAAAGACTGTGGGGAGTGAGTGGTACAAAATGTTGTTTTCCGTGAAGGGCTGCCTTCCTCTCACAGTCACTTACAAGGAAAGTACATGGGCTCGAACAAACAGATCTGTATGAACGTTCGGTTACAGGATCTCTACGTACACCTCAATGTGCTGGTGGGTGTCGTTTTTCTGCAAAGCTTTGCAACCATGCTCTAGATACCACTGTAGATGTAATTGTAGACGCCATACGTAATGCACATATCTTAACTATAACTTATGTAATAATCATCGTTCATGTTCTCTAGCGAATTGTCATCAAAAGCCGTGATGATAGTTGCAACTTTAACCTTCTTCCCGAAAGACTGTTGGTATTCACTGCCACTGCTTCCATCGCCTCTTGCCGCACTTACCGTAGCACTACCGCTTGCAATGAGTTGTTCGTCATTAAAGGTAAAAAGGTAAAGCAGTCAACAATCCGAAGATTGGTTTGAACACCACAGTGCTTTACTAGTCATGGACTTGTTTGGAGGTGGTATGCCGTTGCCTTCCTCCGACCTTCGAACTGACTTACCCAGCCAGCTATTGGGGGACCTGCAGTTTAACGTGGGTTCCGAACCACGGTGCTACTCGGTATTTTCCACATGAGCAGTACAGCCAGAGGTGAAAGAAGTGGAAAGTGACAGATAAAAATCCTGGGACCTGACGAGGATCGAACCCGCGACCTTTGGATTTGTAGTTTGGCACTCCACCACTGTGCAACCGAGACGCACACTGTTCGTCATTATCATCCATATTATCATTATTATGAGTTTGTAACAACAGTACCTAACTTATGCTCATATTTCTGTACCATAACAGATACGAGAAAGCATGCAAATGATTCATCTTCTACACTAATACCATCTTCACGAAGAAGGGTTCTTCGTAACTTCATCTCAACTAATCGCAATACATTAGCAGGATTGATTAGCAATTGTCGCCCCATCTGACGCTTCACCACACAAATAACATCACAAAACGCAACTTCGGAGGCACACTGCACCGTTCCTACTGGCGAACCGACAGGTCAAAGTGCAATGCGGCATGGCACACGCAGAGGCCTCTAACGGACGACTGCAGAGTTTTGCAGATGCGGGAGTATCACTAGTGCAATGAGGCATCTTTACATTATCTCTCATACGATTTTGGTGTATGTGTTTGTTCGAGCTCAAGTATTTTCCTTGTTAGTGGTTAACAGCCCACAGTTTGTTGGTGGGCATATGAGTGCACCCGACAAGTGCTTGGTTTAAATTTATTGCTGGTACCAATATTTTATGCTGTACTACTTTGCTTTTACAATTTTTTTGAAGATTTGATTTTCATTGGGCTTCTTGAAAATATTTCCCAGAAGTCCACATGTTGGTTATCCAATTATTAGTTCTTCTTGTTGGGAATAGAATTAAAGATTGAAACTGAATTAATTTGGTTCTGAGATGAAATTGAGAATGGTTGCTAGTTCCTGTATATATGCTGGAGGCGTGTCTCATTATTATTGTACGTATCTTTAATTGATTTTGGTAGTTTCTTGTCTTGCATGTCCAATCAGATTAGTGTTTCTGAGTTTGATATGTTTTCAGTCTTTAATTTATCTATTGTATTATTTGGTTTTTAGTCATCTTTTTCCCGTGTATTTGTATATTGTCAGCAGTAGAGTGTTTGTTTGGATAAATAGTATGTGCAACCCTTTCCCGTAGGAGGTTCGAGTCTTCCTTCGGGCATGTAAGTGTGTGTGTGTGTGTGTGTGTGTGTGTGTGTGTGTGTGTGTGTTGTTCTTAGCATAAGTTAGTTTAAGCAGTGTGTCAGTATAGGGACTGATAACCACTATAGTTAAGTCTCATAGCTTTACAGACGTCTGAACATTTGGTAAATGGTACATCGTACATTCATGCAGTCTATCACAGGGAATATCATAGTCTCTGGATTATGAAGCTTAAATAGCGATTTTAAAGTGCGAGTTTTCATTGAATATCTAATTTTTGACATAATTATATAAAGCAAAATATTGGTACTGGCAAGTAACATAAATAATTTTCATAGTAGATGAACCACATTCTCGCAGAGAAAAGCTCCAAAAGGACATAATTACTATCCATCCAAACATACAATTCACGAATGAGACATACAGATCAAAGACTTAACTTCCTGGGCCTCGCCAAGTTGTTTTTGTTGTTGTCTTCTGTCCGAAATGTTCAAATGTTTGTTATGCTTAAGGGACTTAAATGCGGGGTCATCAGTCCCTAAACTTACAAACTACTCGAGGGGGATTCGAACCCCCGACGGTAGCGACCGTGCAGACTGTGACCGGCGCGCCGCAGACCGCTCGACCACTGCGGCCGGCGTCTTCTCTCCGAATACTGGTGTGATACAGCTCTACCCACTTCTGTATCCTGTGCAAGTCTCTCCCTCTTGGAATAAGAGTGGCAATACACATCCATTTGAATATGCTTACAGTTCTTATCTTTTGGGCTGTCTCTATGATTTTTTACCCTGCACACAACACTATGTAGCCTGTCTATGATGTTGGAAGTAACTGTAGCTGCATTCTCTAGATTAACGAATCTGAAGTAATGAAAGATGGAAGAATTAACTTTCAGAAAGGATCGACTGACATTGTTCCCCAACAGATCACTCACCTGCAGATTTTCTATCCCAGGCGATTGGACTCAGTTGCTTCAGCAGGTGTTTCGTCGCCTAGTATGGACTTAATGTAAAGAATAGGACAATAAGGGAAGCTTCTGATAATGAAATTCGGGAGAGTCGGTCGAAAAATATATTAAGAATAAAGTACATATATTAGAGGTAGCCCTGACAATTGTTTTCATTAAAAATTCCCCACTGAATGTTGCCGCTAGGTGAGAAATTGATTTGCTGTACGGCAAGTTTGTAATAAAATGATTCACACGTTAAGAGAAAAAAGATCAATTTATTTTTCTTTATTGTACTTTTCAAGGCCCACATGGGGACATGCCGGCAGCGTCTATCTAGGTCGCTTTTCGGCCGATAGATTTTTACAGTGAACAAGTAGACATAAAACAAACATGGAGATGAGATGAGCGAATGTAAAAATAAACATGGGGCAAAATTGAGAAGTTTGAAAGAAACAAGAAATGGAGTTTAAATCAATGTTCAGAAATTAAAAATTCCACTGTAACGAAATATCTCCCACTGCCCAGTACATTTTCAACCCCATATAGGAGCGGGAAATTTTTCTGCAGCGCCGGCAGTGACCAGGCATGAGTTGGACTTTGTCCAATTTCACGTCCGTCCACGTTTCTGCTGCCACGGCCCTTTCGGTACTGCTGACTAGGGTATGCTACCCTCTAACAGTCTGCACTATTGGCCCACCAATAAGTGAGCTCCGTGTAATCACGGCGACGCCTTGCCGCCCCGTCGGTTCCAGCACGCTCCTTCTTCCATCTCGAGCCTCCGCCCTGATAGGATGTCCTGACTTTTAGCTCCGGTTAATTTCTCTTCACCTGTAGCCATGCTCCATAGGGGCAGCTATTCCTCTTTCCTTATTCAGACTGTCCTCTCGTTATTCCAATATACGTTTTAAGTCATTAAATGAATAGTTAGCCCACATCCTTCTGTTATTATTCCACAAATTGCCACATGCCCACACACCAACAACCTTCCTGTTACACCACGATGGCAGTGAAACACACGTAGAATTAAAGACACTTCACATGGAGTAACAACGGAGACAAAAGTTAAAATGCACTGGCAACACTCTTTCTGTCGGGACGGCAGTTGCAACATTTTAAAAACATGTACTGACGAAGCACTGCACAACACACGAAGCACTGACGATGATAAAACTCAAGAGGTCAGGGGTGCACTGCAGTGAGAGAGGAGGGAGGCCGGCGGGGGATGGGGTGAGGAGAGTTATGGGCGGGATGGGAGCGCAAAGATCGGAGAGTGGGGGTGGAAGGAAGAGGGGGAATGCCAAATGGGAGTAGGGAGAGGGAGAGGCGGGGGATAGGAGGTGTTATATCTGCAGGGAAAGGAGGGGGAGAGGATTTGGGCTGGTAGGAGGGATAGATTTCGGTGCGGAGGGCATCATCTGGGAGGGTAAGAAGGCGGAAGTTACACTGGGAAAGGTTGTGGAGCGTGTGGAGGTGAAGGGAAGAAGGGTAATTGTGAAGGTGAAGCAGAGGTCCAGGATCGGTTAGGAGAGGATATACCCTAATAGGTTGTGGGAGTCTATTTTCCAGGTGACGAACAGGATGCGGAGGTGCTCTAGGAACTGTAGTAGGTGAGGGAAAGGGATAAGGTCATATAGTATCCGTGTGGGAGTGGGGAGGCGGATGCGGTAATCGAGACGGAGGGCGTGGCGATCAAGAATTTCGAGGGAGACAGAAATCCAGGCGGGGTAAAAACTGCACAAGACGGGATGCATGATGGAGCGGTAGGTATAGAGGATGGTGGAAGGGTGGAGGCCTCACGTCTGGCCAGAGTCGACCTTCAGCATGTTTAAGCAGGAGAGGGCATACTGGCGAACAGTTTTGAGGTGGGAGGTCCAGGAAAGGGACCGATCAAGTATAAGCCCAAGATATTTGAGGGTGGGGCTGTGGCAGATTGGACGGTCATGTACGGTAAAGTAGAAATCATGGAGGCGAAAGGAGCAGGTGGTACGATCTCTGATGATTGCCTTGGATTTATCAGGATTGACGGACAGGCGCCATTGGTTACACCAGGCGGCCAAATGAGAGAGGTGGGACTGGAGAAGATGTTGGGAGGGTGTGAGGGCGAGGAAGGCGGTGTCGTCAGCATATTGCAGGAGGTGAACGGGAAGCTGGGGTTGTGGCATGTCTGTGGATTAGATGAGATAGAGGAGGGATGAAAGTACGGAACCCTTGGACACCTAGATGGGGGTAAAAGAAACTGCAGTTGGAGTTGTTGACAGTGACAGGATGGACGATGGGTGAGAAAGGAAGCGATGAAGCGGACATATGTAATGGGAAGGGCATAGGTTTGGGGTTTGAAAAGGAGAGTGGAATGCCACACACAGTCGTATGGTTTTTCAATACCAAGGGGGACAAAGTGGTGAAGGGAGTTGAGCTGGACCTGGACGGAGAGGAAGTGGGTGAGGCGGACGAGATAGTCATCGGCGGTGAAAGAGGGCCAGAAGTCACATTGGGAGAGGAGAGTTGATGTTGACGGAGATACTTGTGAATATCGCGAGACAGGATGGTTTCCAGAACCTTACTGAACACTGAGGTGAGACTAATAAGGCGGTAGCACGATGTTTCGGAAGGGGTTTTGTTGGGCTTTGTGAACAACAGGATGCAGGACGTTTTTCACAGGTCGGGAAAAACCGAGTGAAGAGGATGACTTTTAGAGGGAGGCAAAGACAGCATGGAAGGAGGAAAGATCAGTCCTCAGAGAGAGCTCGTAAACTAAATAGAACGAGCCATGGGTTAAGCGAACTATCACAGAAACAGCAATTGAACCAAGATATCCGTCACGCTACATACCAGTTTTGCAGTGCTCGAGACTGGCGGCGTAAATTCAGCGATAGCGTTATCGCAACCGTCGCAATAGCGGAGTACGACGAAGCCCGATACATCACGAGTTCGTCACGGATAAGTAAGACAAGCTGCTCCCAATGTAATGGGAAGTGGTATTGCGTTAACTGCAGCACGTCGTCCTCATGATATTAATACCACTAGAAACAGCAAAGGAATGGGCTGGAGAGCTGCTCTCCAGGTTACGGCCAATGGATTTCTGTGAACTTTCGCATCATGCAAAAAGGCTTCTATAGTAAACCTAACAGAGGGAGGGAGGGGTAACCGGTAGGGCCTACTGCTGTTTCTGGCCGATGGCAGCGGCTGAGTTTTGGCGTTCAGGTTGGGCGTCCTGAATTGTCGCGAATCTAAAACCTTAGGCAAATTCGTCTCCCTCCGCCACCGCGTGCTTTCCAAGATGGCTTCAAATTCCTTCCAGAAACGGAACTAGACTCCGCCATCTTAGGGGTTTCGTATATAACACTACTGGCTATTAAAATTGCTACACCAAGAAGAAATTAAGATGATAAACGGGTATTCATTGGACAAATACATTATACTAGAACTGACTTGTGATTACATTTTCACGCAATTTGGGTGCATAGATCCTGAGAAATGAGTACCAAGAACAACCAGCTCTGGCCGTAACAACGGCCTTGATACGCCTGGACATTGAGTCAAACAGAGGTTGGATGGCATGTACAGGTACAGATGCCCATGCAGCTTCAACATGATACCACAGTTCATCAAGAGTAGTGACTGGCGTATTGTGACGAGCCAGTTGCTCGGCCACCATTGACCAGACGTTTTCAATTGGTGGAGATTTGGAGAATGTGCTGGCCAAGGCAGCCGTTGAAAATTTTCCGTATCCAGAAAGGCCCCTACAGGACCTGCAACATGCGGTCGTACATTATCCTGCTGAAATGTAGGGATCCGCAGGGATCGAATTAAGGGTAGAACCACGGGTCGTAACACATCTGAAATGTAACGCCCACTGTACAAAGTGCCGTCGATGCGAACAAGAGGTGACCGAGACGTATAACCAATGGTACCCCATACCATCACGCCGGGTGATACGCCAGTATGGCGATGACGAATACACGCTTCCAATGTGCGTTCACCACGATATCGCCAAACACGGATGCGACCATCATGATGCTGTAAACAGAACTTGGATTCATCCGAAATAATGACGTTTTGCCATTCGTGCACCCAGGTTCGTCGTTGCGTACTCCATCGCTGTGATGCAGCGTCATGGGAAACCGCAGCCATGTTCTCCGAGCTGATAGTCCATGCTGCTGCAAACGTTGTAGAACTGCTCGTGCAGATGGTTGTTGTCTTGCAAACTTCCCCATCTGTTGACACAGGGATCGAGACGCGGCTATACGATCCGTTACAGCCATGCGGATAAGATGCTTGTCATCTCGACTGCTAGTGATACGAAGCCGTTGGGATGCAGCGCGGCGTTCCGTATTGCCCTCCTGAACCAGCCGATTCCATATTCTGCGAACAGTCATTGGATCGCGACCAACACGAGCAGCAATGTCGCGATACAATATACCGCAATGTTGCTCCCTCCTACGCTATAGTGATAGCGTCCTGTGGACCTGGGAAAATTAATGTAGTAGTGTTGATGACGCAGCTATATTTGAGAGATAATTAATTAATGGATCACTCTGGGTTTGTTATTAGTTGACTCAGAATTTAATTTCGAATTAGAATCTGCCATTAGAAACAAAATAGTATTTGCATAGCTCTCTCCTTCTTCGAGTGAGGAATTGTATGGACAGATACAGCGGTCTCGTCACTTGTCTTGCATGATTCACCAAGTTTTAAGCTTTACAACTAAACTGACGATTTCCTCATGTCTTCGAATGTGTCCTCCCAATCAGTCTCTGCTTCTAGTGCAATTATGTCGCAAATTTCTTTTCTCCAAAATTCTATTCTAGTCATCTTTATTATCTACGTCATTTACCCAGTCCATCATTATTTTGTAGTATAGAATTTCGAAAGCTTCGTTTTTTTGTCCTCACTGTTTATCGTTCACATTTCACTCCCATACAAGGCTGCACTCCAGACAAATGCATTTAGATAAGAGATGTTAATATTCCGTATCCTCAGAGTTCTCCGGTATAGAAACGTTTTTCTTCCCGTAGCCATCTGTATTTTATATCTTCTCTACTTAGGCCATTCTTAGTGATTTTAATTCCCAAACATCAAAATTCCTTCTACTTTTCTTGTCTCATTTACTAATCTCATTTCATGAAGTTCTCCTGATTTTATTTGAGCACATTCCATTACTTATTTTTCCTTTGTCTCTTCATCCTGTATCCGCCTTTGAGTCCTTTGCTTTCAATTGCACTTACAGGTGTTTTGGTGTCTCTGACACAATTACAATATCATTGGCAAACCTCGAAATTATTATTACTTCTCTCAGAACTTTAATTTCAGTTTCAAATTTCTTCTTACTTTCCTTATAGCTTGAAGAAAAGTACAGACTGGATAACACTGGAGAAAGGCTACAAGCCTTTTCTATTCCCTTCCCAGTCACTGTGACTCTTTCATTCCTTCATTTCTTACTACTGGGTTCTGATTTCTGTACGGACGTATATACGTCATCGTTACCTCTATTATATAACTGTTACCTACAAAGTTTGAAAAAATGAATTCAAGTAAACTTCATCAAAAACTTTTTTCTAAATATGCTAAAGCTATAAACATAGGTTTACATTTCCTTAACCTACTTTATAAGATAAATCATAGGTCAGAATTGCCTCACATGTTCCTACATTTTCCCCTTAATCCAAACTGATCATTCTCGAGGCCGGTCGACTTCTACGTTTTCCTTTCTTCTATAATTAATTTGTGTAAGTATTTCACTGCAAGATATATTAAATTGATAGTTGTGTAATATTCACATCTGTCAGCACCTGATTTCTTTGGAAATCTGAAGGAGTTTCGCCTATCGCATATATCTTTTGTTACGGCTAGCTTTCTCATTAGCTGATTGGAAGTATCGTCTCTGTTCTCTCTCCCTCACCATGCACAAGAAAAACAACGAATGTGAACACCAAATGTTCAGGGGACGTACGGTGTACAGTAGTTAATAACGCAGCTATACATATGGAAGCCTATTTGAGATATTTGCTAAACACAATGAACACAATACCCACGAATGAAAATTACTGCACATCAGATTTAAAACAATAAAACGTTATACAGGAAAATGACTATTAAGAAAAGACAAACATAATACAGAAAAAGACAACACAAAAATAAAAACACAAACACAGAGAAAACATCAGAACGCACAGTAAATCAACAAAGAGTAATAAATAATATATTAAATTATTTATTACACTGCTATATGGTGTTATTACATTCTCACAATGAATTAATTTTGGTCCTTGACCGTCTTCAGGTGATTTTGTAATATCGTTTTTATACTGCTGCCAGGCTGTGATGTTTATTTTGGAAGATGGTCCAGTTCTTCCTTTATTATTAGCTGTATGTATGCTCCAAAACACCACAAACATGGACAAATATGACCACGGCGCCAACTACCAATTAACCTGCTATGAACGGTCGGCAGTGGTTTTGAATAACAATTTAAATAAAGGAAAAGTCACCAGTCACTTTTTTTTTACGCTCAGTATTACGCGTTTCGAGGATGATTGTCAAATTCAGATGCATCTGGTTACATGAATTATGATGTCTCCATGCGTATTGTTCTGACTCTCTCGCATTGTACTTGTGGTTTTAATGTGATATTGCAATCGCTAAATCAGCTGAAATAAATATTGGCGTGTTATTCAAATATTCTCGTCATATATAACATCTTTGATCTTCTACTTAACGAGTATTGTGCCTACGTAAGTGTACAGATTTCCACACACATGATAAATGTCACGTAAACTGTTATTGTAAATAACAAAATACAGAAAGAAGTAACACGTAAGAATGACCCATAAACACAGACAAACACAATGCGCAGTAAATCAACAAACAGTAATCGTAAAACGCACATAATTACATCTTGTTCTGTTGTTGTGGTCTTCGGTTGGGAGAATGGTTTGATGCAGCTCTTCCCCGTACCCTATCCAGAGCAAGCTCTTCATCTTATAAAATAGGCTGTATGTGTGTGTGTGTGTGTGTATGTATGTATGTATGTATGTATGTTCCACATCTCATCCTAAACTAATGGACCGATTTCAACCAAATTTGGTACACATATTCCTTAAGTGAGATAACAATTGCTGTAGGAGTACGAACAACATACGACATATGGTTCAGGACATGTAACATCATAAACAATAAGAGTTGCAAGAAACTGCCACATAATGCGACGAGACTTTATGAATACACTGTATGAGAATGAGAGTACATAGCGACTTGCAACAAACTTTAAACATAATTTCAAAACTTTATTAAATTTTTTCTCGCTGACAACCATAGCAAAATGATGAAAGGAAAAAAGTTCCTCGCTTACTACATTTCCGCTGTTCATGGAGCAAAACTATGGCATTCGGTATGACGTTACAATTTATAATTGCTACACTACAAATTGTACTCGCAGGAAATTTTTCAGACGGTATACACACTTAAAGCTGGATGTACGTTCGAAATTGTATCACAGTAAGACACGTAGTTCATGAGACTTGAGGATGTAAAGAGTAACGTTCATGGAAAACCGACCCATCAAGCATCACGTTTTAATCTATTACTTATTTACTGCTAACCGTATTCGCAACAGATTTTACCGACATACAGCACTTATAGAAATCAATATATTCCTGCGAAATTATACAATTGTACAACACATCTGTACGAATAATAAATCTGTAAATGTAGGCCTGTCGCTGTTCGCTTCAATCATTGCATGAATTTTCATGCGGTTTTCACAGGAAACATATGCGAAGATAGGTTCATGAGCTAGACATGATTTCATCAAAATAGAATCACGAAAAAAGAGAGAGATCGTAATTTTAAGAGTTTCCACTGACCGCCGTGTCTGTTCATCTATTAGAAACCACTTATCTCCACAACTACTTCACGAATTCGCATGGGGTTTTCACAGGTAACTTCAGCCTACTTAGTTTAATAAAAATCGGATCACTGTAAAAAATAATATCACAATTTAGCGTTTTATAACTACAACCGTCATGTCTGTCTTTCTCTTTCATCACGTTAATCTCCAAAACTAATAGTCGAATTTTCAGAAGTTTTTCACAGGTAACGTGAGGGTTTCGTGCGGTTACATAAACGCTTCATTTCACAAAATCCTATCAGGAAAAAGTACGATATCACAATTTAAATATTTTTCTGAAAGCAATCGCATGTGTCTATTTGTAGAGAGTAATCTCCAAAAGTATTACACGAACATTCGTGGGGCTTCACACGTAATTTTAGAATAAGCATAACGCAGGAGTCTTTTCATAAAAATCGAATCAGGGGGAAAAAAAAAGATATCGTACTTCGAAGTTTTATGTGCACACTACGCTTATAAGCATGGTGTAGAACCGGCCGTGATTCCGCGTAGCAAACGCGATCAGACGGTTCGATATTTTAGCGCGACGTGGGCGCGGTTTGCGCTTGGCATTTAGTGTTACAATGTCTGAAAATTTGATCTGTTCAAATGTTCAAATGATTGTATAGCTTATGGGACTTAACTACGGGGTCATCAGTCCCTAAACTTACAAACTACTTATAAACTACCTTATACTAAGGACGGCACAAATATCCATGCCCGAGGGGGGATTCGAACCCCAGATCGTAGTGGCCGTGCAGACCGTGACTGGAGCGCCTCAGTCCCCTCGGCCACCGCGGCAGGCCATTGATCTATTCCGTTTAAGGGCTTTCTGTGTTGTGGGTCAATAAAAAATTATAATACCGTTTATTATTATCGTGAATGCTCGAAGTTGGTACTACCGGAAAGTTCATGTAACACATGTATATTAAAGTAGTGTTATTCACGTATTTTGTGCAAGATTTTATTCAAAATACAAATTTAGTTTTTTCTCTCTCGTTATGAAACGGGTACTACAATTACGTCCTTTTTACTCATTTACTGCTAAACAGAATTTACATTAGTCTTTTAAGATTTTCATCACCTTTCAAAGTAACTATTGCTACAATCAAGAACATATAACACATTTATTAAACTGCAAGAAAATCGAAAAAGCAACTTTCTTCATGTATTGGGATCAGCCTTTGCGCGGTTTGGCTGCGCACGTAGGACAGGGCTGCCGATCGCACCGCTTGGCATCGCATCGCCCGCCGCTTCGCTCAGTGCCATTCCGCGCCTCAATCGCGTCTCACCGCACACGTAGGACGAGCGGTAAGTCAGCGCGAGTAACACAGACGCCAAGCAAACGTATTCCGCTTGTCGCCGGTCTAATGGAGAATTGTCAGCACTGTAGAGTACGTTTGACAACTTTGTGAGCGTCGAGTTGCTTCCTCGTTAGCACAGAATTAACACTGTAACGGTCACGTCACGGGGAGGAACATTCGTGGTCGCGTTGTATCTGTGAGATACAGCGTGAACATTGCACGGTTAGCTTTAATTGAACCCAGAGGCTACAGTGAAAAAGTAAACGAAACGAAAGGAAAAACACGTAAATAATACAATACTAACAACTGAACATTTATTTCATGAAAATTAACTGTAACAAGTTTAGTTCCTATGAAGCGCTCCGGGAAGACGTGTTGAGAGCTCCTCCACGACCACTTGATTTTTTATGTCATTTCCATTCAATAATTTGAGTGTCTTTCAAATTAGGCGTGACATAAAATAATTAATTCGTGTTTCTGACTTTAGGAAAGTCGTTCCACGCGACATTTGCAAAAAATCTCTTCTTTCACGTTTCGATTTATCTGGTCTAACAGTTGTTGGGGGAAGATTTAAAAACTCTTCGTTGACAGCTCTGGACCTGCGTTCTCACATGCGAAGCGAAGGTGCCTTTGGCTTATGGGGACAGTCTGGTTGGGGATAAATTTCTTAACTTTTCTGTGATAGAGGTACAATTAACCAGATTTAAAATAAATGGGGAAATATTAACACAAATCCTCCGCCAAAAGTTGTTTAGTTATTTCTACGACGGGGTCCTCTCATGTTATCTGAAAGTGACTGACAGTGCTTAGCTAGCTAGAGTCGTCTTCACATCTCGCAAACACTAGACTAGTATAATTTCTGTGTCGGAAGCTTCCTTATAGTTTATCTTTTTAATGAGCGCGACATTGCTTTCGCCGCCTGTACTACGTATGGTAAACGCAACTTACACAACGGTGCCATCTTCGTGTAGTGGTATAGTCATTCGCTTATCGTATCAGATGTGCCCTGTATGGCTTCCATTCCCTCTTTCAGACTTACATTTTTAACCTGCACAATCACATCTAGTTTACCTCTGGTAGTGCCGAGTGAAGAATGTCAAAATGCACCGTAATTAAAATACATAGTAAAAATATGTTTGCTGTCAAGTGAGACGCACCAGATTTATGGTTGGCAGTAACAGAATACACGGCAATCCGTAAAACTGTCACCAGAAGGCTTTCTTAAATTACAAATCTTTATTTTATTTTATAAATAAAAGGTCGTTTAAGGTCACATGGCTCTTTTTATATTTGAATCTAAGACCTTTAAAATGTCGTGCTGGACTGGTATTATAATTTGGATCTCCTTTCGCAATGTTAACATTTTATTTATGAAATTTAAATTTACTTAAACATTTCAGTGTTCCACGAAAGATGATGTCAAGAGGAGACTCAATTAAAACACACTCAATCGTACAGCATTAGTTCAGTGCGCCTTTTTCTACCCAAATGATTTTATACAGGTGGTATGCACCAAAATCAATAAGTAAAAGTCATTTATTTAAAAACCCGAATGAGGTATGCTTTGCACCGAAGTATATTTCGGATAAAATTTCTTGCTTAAAATACTTTGATAATGTCTGCATCGTGTGAAGTTTGTGTTTCTTTGACGATGAACACCCTAAAGAATGTAACATAACTTCGGCATTTAAAGACCTGCTACAATTTTTGGAAATATTATTTTCATTTAACACTTCGTCGAATTATGAAAATTACATGCTTAAATACGGTACCGGTATATTAATTAATTATATTAGTCATAATTGCATGGGCTAATATAATATAAGGAAAATATTTTGGAAGGTGCGGGTTTCGAACCAGTGCTGTTTAATTCAAAAGCTGATCGCTTAGCCACTACACAACACCGACTTCAGCAATGCTGATCCTCAAGATTAGCTGATATTGCGCCTATCTGTTGTTGGAAAATTTTGGCAAGCGTTTTCTCTTTTCCTGTGGCCTACTCAGGGGAGATATTGTGGGAATTAAAAGGTTCATATTCGTGTCTCTTCTCTCACAGTTTGGGTTCAGTCGGTGAGACCCATCCAGCGATCTCTACTTTTGAGATTTTCAACACGCAAACGCATAAGCGGCAATTAACAGTCTCTGTCGAGACAACTGAATTCCAAGATTGTCGTTGTAGCTATTACACTCTTGCTGTGTGCTTGTCAAGTTTTGAACCCACATAAAGGCAGCGTTTTTCAGTATGCACTTATTTCAGCTAATAAATTGTGGCTACTATAATGTTTGCTATGCATAAATGCATACGATATGTGCCCTGAAACCCACTATTAAGGAATTCTTTATGCAGAAACATAATAAAAAAAATTATCTGTCTGTAGAACAAATTTACGCTATGACTCATAGGATCTCTGTTTCATTTTCCCGATGGCAGCAACAATCTGTTCAGATCAGTGCACGCAAATTGACTGTCTATTTCGTTCAGTCATTCAAAACTTGTCTTTGTTATTATAAGTCATCATATGAACTGGCTGAGTGAAGAGTTAAAACTTTTGATACTATATTTGCTTCGAAAGTTGTTGCTGAGCAGAAAAGATACGTGTGTCAAATATACGGATTGCAACTTGTCTTCTCGTGCACTCGTGCAAATGAGTGCATATTAAAAAACAAACCTGCTGCGGATATCAGATCGATCCTAGGACTTCGTTTTACGCATATGCGAACCTCTGCAAGAACATTAGGCTACTACCTATTCAGAAGTGGCACACCTTACCTGGAAACCACGGACCCTTTTGTCGAAAAACCGTGGTTTTGTATTTTACATAGTAACTGTAAACTACAGGTGTGTAATACTGTCCTACTTCATCAGCGTTCGTATCAGAATAAACGGCGTCAGCTTCTAAATCCAAGAGATCAGAGTTTGAATCTACTCCTCTAATTTTTCTTCATTTCTCTCCTTATTTTCACACAGTAAGGCTCTTACTACCATAAAAAACGCCTAAAGTCGACTTTTAGGCTCGAGATTTTACAAGTTAATCTACCTCCATTGTCTGCTTCTTGGGAAAGATGGCCGACTTTATTCCAAGGTGATTGATCAGACGCCTACTTCCTGCATGATGTATTCGTAGGTGCGGGTGGTTTGGCGGGTTGATGTTTTTGATTAGTATGCGAAATGTCACGTTTTCGGTAATCGCCACTGACGAACTCACACTAAAAGATCTCCTTAATCTCTGGGGATGCCAAGTGGCGAACACCGGCCTCGCCGTTATTCGGAATTCTTGTCCTCGTACTACTGGCTGTAGTGAAACTGGATTAGATTAAACCACCACGGATTTGAATGTCACAGCGATTTAATATTCCTAATGTTGCTTACACAAAAATCGTAGCTTTTGAGTCGTTATTGAAAGATACGGAATGAAAATATAATTACGGCTTGGATGCAATAGTTTCAAGAAATTCATTTGATGCAACACAACTATCTGTTGTACATGTTTCATTTCGTATTATCAATATATTTGCATGGTTATGGAATAAGACTGTGGCTGACAACAATAATTTCCTCACAATGTTTGCGATACAGATTATTACTCATTTTTCATGTGCGTTTGTTTTTGTTACGTGAGCAACATATTGAGCCATATTTCAAAATAGAAGAAAAATGTGAAAAAGAAAGTAATCGAACTGTCGCTCATTGATCAATAGTTGGCCATCTAGTGAGATATACTAAATAAGCTTAATCTTTTGGCATAGTTTGGTTCTCTGCACATTCATTTGACATAATCGTATCTGGTATTATAACCGTCCAATATGGGGTAGAATGCCTACCATTAGGTATTATAATAAGACATGGACTATGGATCAGTTAGATACAGCTGTGAATATTCACAATCACTTGTCCACATTGATAGTTTTGGAAACGTTTGCTGTTATTACTGGAGGAATTGTAATATTTGTTTCTATGTTACATGTGCAATTTATAAAATTCATGGCCACTAATATCCTGCAATTCTAGTATTTATTTTTCTTTGGGTACTGTTCCAAGGTCGATCAACTATGTCCGATAACTTATTACAGCAGTACCATTCCTCTGAGGGGAATTGTAATTTGTGGTAACACAGTTGGCTTATGTTTTTTATACTTATGCCCTGAGGGGAACTGTAATTTGTGGTAACACAGTTGGCTTATCTTTTTTAATTTTATGCTGATATCTCAGTTGTAACATCAACCGAAAGAGAACCAATGGAAATGACATATTGAATTATATCTACAAAATGTTCAAATGTTTGTAAGGCTTAAGGGTCTTAATTGCGGGATCATCAGTCCCTAAACATACAAACTACTTATGAACTACCTTATACTAAAGACGACACAACATCCATGCCCGAGGGGAGATTCGAACCCCCGACGGCGGACTGCCGCGCGCACCGCAACACGGCGCTCCAGCACGCGCAGCTAATCCGCCGCGGCGAATTATATCTTCACTCTCGAAAATACCATCAGCGATCTGACGCGCCAAACGGTTGTCGTCTCTATAGCGCGACCGCGACGATGTGCGGCAACCATCACGCGATCCCTCCGAACATTAATTGTACTATAACTCTTAGCGCTTCGTAATAAAGTGTTACTACAGGGTTTGTTTTGTCTGCTCACTCAGCGAAGAAATGTTGTAGCGCGTCTCCAGCAAGTGTGCCATTGTAGCACCCACTAGACATTTGTCGACTTGCACTTGTATGATGGAAGGTTATTTTAAGTAGTGGCTAAGGTCTTTAATTTGCTTCCTGTCTTGTAATTCAATTAATTCTGTGTTACGCAGGCACATTTTCCATTCGAATGTGTCAGTAACGTACGACAATATTCACGAACTGCAGCGTCTCAATTTTTATTGCTGTCTTCCTTCACTGAAATAAGAAATGTGGAAACGAATAAGTCGGTCGCGAATAGCTCAAAACACTATGGCCAAAACGCAAAGCAGTTTCTAAAATCCGTTTGCGAAGTCCCCTTCACGTCGCACAGAAAGCGCACGTGTTGTTACAACTGGCTGCGATACTGGACGATAACTGTTTTCATCTCAGATTTCTTGTCAGATTCGCGTGTAATCGACAGTGTGTACGATCGTGTGGGCTAGCTGTTTATACCTCCAAACAGGCATAGGATCTTTGCGGTTGTGAATAGCGATTAGGCGAAGGGTCTCGCGAATTCTGTCACCGACTGTATATCAGACGGAACTAAATTCAGGTCAAAAATTAAATGTTTGCAAATCTATGGAGTTTAACTACTGTGTTTACCAGTCACTAGGCTTACAAACTGTTTAAACGAACTTCAACTAACCTAAGGACAAAACACTCACTAACGCCCGAGGGAAGACTCGAACCTGCGATGGGGAGCAAACGTTCAAATGTTTGTAGAGCTTATGGGACTTAACTGCGAAGGTTCGAGTTCTCCCTGGGGCATAGGTGTGCGTGGTGTCCTTAAGTTAGTTTACCTTAGTTTAAGTATTTTGTATGCTACGGACTGATGACCACGCAGTTTGGTCCGATAAATTTACAAACATTTGAACTTAACTGCGGGGTCATCAGTCCCTAAACTTACAAACTACTTATGAACTACCTTATACTAAAGACAGCACAAGCATCCATGCCCGAGGGAGGATTTGAACCCCCGACGGGGAACGGCCTCGCACATCGTAGCATAGCGCCTCAATGAGCTCGGCCGCTCCTCTGCGGCAATGGGTAGACAGCGCGCGCTCCGCAGCAAGAGTGAAAGGCCTTTCCACCACGAACAATTAAGCCGTTTGGATATTTTTGCGCATGGTAGTGCAAAACTCATCCACCACCTTTATTGTCTTGTTACCTAATCTGATTTCTTCAGATTCGCCTGATTTTCTTAGACTACATTTGAGTAACCTTGTTTTGCTCTAGCCGCGGTGGAGTGGCCGGGCGCTTTGAGGCGCCATGATGTGGAGAACGCTGCTGTTGGCCGTCGGAGGTTCGAGTACTCGCTCAGGCATGGTTGTGTGTATTGACCATGGAGTAACTTAGTTTATGATGTTTCTAAGCCTAGGGACTGATAACTATAGATTTACAAACATTTGAACTTTTTTTTGGTTTGCTCTTAATAATGTTCATATTGTGCGCTCCTTTTAGGACACTACCCATTTCGTTCAACTGCTCTTTCAGGTTCTTTGCTGCCTCTGACAGAATTACAATGTCCTCCACAAATCACAAAGTTTCTGTTTCTTCACGATGAACTTTAACTCCTTCTCCAAATTTATACTTGCTTTCCTTCACACTTTGCTCAATGCACTGACTGAATTACACTGGGGAATGTCTGTAAGCTTTTCTTACTCCCTTCCCAAACAATGTTTCCCTTTCATGATCTTCGACCCTTATAACTGTAGTCTGCTTTCTGTACAAGTTTGTGAATAACCTTCCGTTCCCCATACTTTACCTCTCCTGACTTCAGAATGTAGAAGAGTGTATTCCAGTCAACATTGTCAAAAGCTTTCTCCAAATTTACAAGAGCTGGAAATGTAAGTTTGCTTTACCGTTCTGTTTGGGCCGGCCGCGGTGGCCGAGGGGACTGAGGCGCTTCAGTCACGGTCTGCATGGCCACTGCGGTCGGGGGTTCGAATCCCCCCTCGGGCATGGATATTTGTGCCGTCCTTAGTCTTAGGTAGTTCATAAGTAGTTTGTAAGTTTAGGGACTGATAACCCCGTAGTTAAGTCCCATAGACTTTACAAACATTTGAACATTTTCGTTCTGTTTGGTCTAAAATAAGTCTTGACTATTGCCTCAGGTGTTCCTACTTTGTTTCCTAAATCAAAAAGGATCTTCCTCGAGGTCGGCTTCTACCAGTTTTTCCATTCATTTAGTAATAATTCGTGTTAGAATTATGCAACAACGACTTATTAAACTGATGGTTTTGTAACTCTCATATCTTCCCTGTTTGCGTCTGCTTTCTTTGGAATTGGGATCATTGCAATTTCCTTACTGTGAGCGTATTTCGCCTTGCTCATACATTTTGAACACAAGGTGAAGTAGTTTTGATTGACCGGCTCTCCCAGTATCTCTGAGGCAATGTCGTCTACTGCAGGGGAGGTGTTTCAACACAGATCTTTAAGTGCCCAGCGAATTCTTCTCTCGTTATAGTATCTCGTATTTCATCTTCATCTACTTCCTCTTCCCTTTCTACCATATTGCCCCGAAGGTTTTAGAGCCCCTTTGTATATTATTTTCACCTTTCAGTACCGCTTATTTTCTCAGAACTTGTTTTTCATTTGAATTCTTGATATCCATACAGCTGATTTTCTTGCCTCCAACTGTTTCTTTTATTTCCATGTAGGCGTGTCTATCTTTCCCGCACTATAAATTCTTGAACAGCCTTCATTTTTCCACTAACTACTCTTGCTTAGTTATTATACGATTTCTGTCAATCTCTTTTTCTTTCGTCTTCTTTACACCTGCTTTATTTACTGCATTGTTATATTTTCTCCTTTCATCAATTAAGTTCAGTAATTCATCTGATATCCAAGAATTATTTCTAGGTCTTTCGTTTCTACCTATATTGTAGTCTTCAGCTGTCTTCACTATTTCATCTCTTAAAGCTAACCATACGTTTCCATCAATTGTTTCTTGATGTTCCCTCTAAAACTTTCAAGAATCTGAAGTTCCTCCAATTTATTCAGGTCCCATCTTCATATTTTCTTGCCTTTCAGTTAACTGTTTATACCCAATAAGATATGGTCAAAATCTATATCTGTCCCTGTATTCATCTTATAGTTTAAAACATGGTTCGAAAATCTCTGTCGTCCCATTATAAAATCTGTTTGATACCTTCGGGAGTCTCCTGGTCTCCTCCATATATACAACCTTCTTTCAGGATTCTTAAACCATGCGTTTGTTATGATTAAATTATGTTCTCTGCAGAATCCTACCAGGCGGTTTTCTCTTTCATTTTTCCCCATTCCATATTAACCAACTATTTTGCTTCCCTTATTTTTCCTACTACCGAATCCCAGCCCCCCATCTTAAGCAGATTTTTCTCTCCCTTAAGAGTCTGACTTATTTTCTTTATCCCCTCACACATTTATTCGATCTCCTCGTCATCCGCAGAGCTAGTTGTTGGCATTTAATATTATACTTCGTATCTATCTTGGCAACAACAATGCTATCAGTGTGCTGTTCGTAGTAGTATACCCACATTCCTTATTCATTTTTAGACTTACTCCTACTTGATCTCCAACTGGTTTGACCAGAAATCCTGTTGATTTTTCTCTCAAACTTCATTAATCCCAACTACGTCCAACTTCAATTAAATCTATATATTTCCCTTTTTAAATATTCTAACCTCCCTACCCGATTAAAAGTTCTTACATTCTATGCTCCGATTAGTAGAATATCGGTCGGTTTTTAATTTTAATTTTTAATTTTTTATTTATTTTATTTATTTATTTATTTTTTTATTTTTTTTTTTTTTTTTACACGATGACGACTTCCTCCTGATTAGTGCGATCCCGGAGATACGAATGAGGGACTGTTTTACCTCCGTAATATTTTACTCAACAGTATTCCACCACCATATATTTATGCAGCAGGGCTGCATGTCTTCATAAAAAGTAACGCCTATAGTTTCCCCTTACTTTCAGCCGTTCGCAGTAACTGTATGGCAACGCCATATTAGCTGATGTTACAAGGGCAGTTCAGTCAATCATCCAGACTTGCCCCTGCCACTACTGAAAAGGCTGCTGCCCCTCTTCAGACACCATACCTTTGTTTAGCCACTCCACAGATCCCAAAGCGGCTGCTGCACCTAAGATACGGTTACGCGTGTCGCTCAAGCACTAAAGCCACCCAACTTCGGCAATCTCTATTGTTCATGGGGTAACATAATGACATTCAACAACAAAATCGTGCATATTGAAAAGAAAGGGACTCAGTGCAGCAAACAGAATAAGGAACATGAACAAAACAAAGTGGTCCAGATACACCCCCCCCCCCAACACTGAAAAATATGACCTATCTAGTATCTACCAATGAACCTACAAAAAGAAGGAAGTTGCGCGTTTAACGTCCTATCAATGAACCTGCAACTTCTGTCAGTGTGTAAATGTGGGCCAAAGGTATACACTGAGTATCTAAGTGAATTAAAAAGTAACAGCTAACATTTAGCTTCTGTACTCCATATAATATCAGAGACTCACCTACCTACACACGCACACACATACACGTAAATACACGTCTGCAATACTGCTTCTTCACTCCTGCATTCTCTTTCAACATACTGCAATATCAACACACAAACAAAACGAACTTGCAATTTGCGATCCACACAGCAAAAAAATGCACCAAAACAGGTGAACAGCAATTACCTTTATCTACACGCCCGACTACAACAGTAGGCTAATGTTTTAGTACAGAAAAATATGTGAGAAGAAAATATTTTTTCGGTACAAAACTATAATAATACAAAATAACAACCGTTTGTTATGCAAATTACAAGTTGCATGAAATAATAACAGCGATTATGAATAGCTATTATACTAAGTCAATTTAAAATAATGTAAGGTATGGAAAAAATGTGAAAACTTGAATTCTAGCCGAATTTTAACGCAACAAAAAGTGAGAATTATTGTCGTGAGATGTCACTGCCTGCCGCGCTAGCCATTCTAAAACTGATACAGCTGGTAATGATCGGCGTTACGAAAGCTTGAAACTTTATTGCTGGTACAAAACGGATCATTACATAGTATACGCAATACAGGCTTTGGTCACATTGGCAGTCTGATATAAATATACAAACAGTAAGTGGTTCGTTTCGAAATCGCTGATGGTCGTCTTTATACCACGAATCTGAGACTGAAAAGCACAAGTGTGTTTGAACCTCTGAACTCTATCAATTGTCGCTCTTCGGAACTGCCTGATTTAAACTGCGATGGTAGCCGGAAGCAAGCTGAGAACTTCTGCCCCCGTTAAACATGCATAGTGCTTGCTTGGCCTTCCTGAACAAGCACCTTCCTTCCTCTGCCTGTATGTCTTGTGGTCTAACTTGAAATACTAACTGTTGGCAACCCGACTATTATTAGTTAACTGGACCACCAGACGACCCAAGTTTCTGAGCAAGAACTGAACGATTTAAACTGTTGTGGAACTTGCATTACTATGATTTGATGTACTTATAATGCCATTTTTACAGATTAATTCGTTTTAATAACCATCGGAGCAGAGAAAACACAAGAAGAGGATTGAAAAATATTAACTTACTTCTTTTAACAGTTTCTCAAAGCAAACTTTTCCTCTAGATATTCATGGTACTAGAGAATGCAAGACAGGGTCCGTCGAATGTCTTATACAGGGATAGTGTTTCAGTGTTTTCATACGAAGTGAATAAGGTTAAAATACATCGTAATTAATTATGAATCTAAAGCGCATACGTTTACCGTATTTATTCAAATGTTTGTATAGCTTATGGGACTTAACTACGGGGTCATCAGTCCCTAAACTTACAAACTACTTATGAACTAGCTAACACTAAGGACGGCACAAATATCCATGCCCGAGGGGGGATTCCCCTCGGACACCGCGGCCGGCCCGTATATATTATAGAAACTCGTAATGACATTAAGAAATATTAGCATGTGGTGATAAGTTTCAGAAATAGAGGTGGATATACTTGGAAATAATTGTCTTGTCCACATTTAACACTTTATTAATACCTAACGCGTTTTGACATTCTGTCATTTCTGAGCCAAATATTCTTTAAAAATTTCCCCCCTTAAAACAATTATGTCACAGACATATGTCATTATATAACTGTGGAATATTTTAACAAAGCTTTGCCTTAGAAAATGACGGAAGGTCGGAACATGTAAGTGTGAAGTGTGGTGAATACAGTTATATTATTTCGAAATGTATCCAAATGGCGACTACGTCTCACCAGAATCTAATGCAGACAGTAAAGACATGAATATATGATTGTATACAGAAAAATACAAAACACTTAACTAAAAATTTGCAGTATGAAACTCTAGGCTCTTTGTAAGAATGAAGTAGTTACGGATGAGATGACTCTCTGGTTAATGAACTAAATACATGCCATCTTGATATGGTAAGACTACCGTACTGGAGCCAGAGGAAGTTACAATTTCAGTAATATACATGCTAAAATTCTACAGTGGTAACTGAAGTAAACGCTGCGGATGAGTTGGAACACAAGTGGCATAACATAATTAGGACTTTCGGTAGAAAATGAAAAGGTGCGCGGCAGGAAAGAATTTAAAAACGAGGTTTTACTCTTAACTAAGGAGTTTGGTTCATCTAATGAAATACTGTTGTCTCAATAGCAAATCTTAGAACATGAGTAACAACCATGGACGTCCGCCGAAATCCTTTAATTGGGGGCAATCTTCGAAACTTGCAAATTTTATTGAGTGAATTCGTTTAGCCTGGAGTTGTGTAGTGCCCAAAGAACTAAATTTGAGTATTTGTATATTAAACTTGTTGTCCAACTATTTCAAATGAATATTTTTGAAAGTAGGTAACTGTGATATCTGTAAGGTAAAGTAAACACACTTCATCAACGTGTGCCGTTTTTTTTCTGTGCGCAGTATGAATATAGATTCCACTGCTTCGATTTAACAGCAAGAAATCACACCTCCCAAATCGAACATGGCAGAAAATAACATAAAATATATTCACAAAAATATGTTTTGTTCACATTCCAGTAATTTTTCTCATGAATATTAACTATCTGAAACAAAAAGGAAATTTTAAATCTCATTTCAAATCTTATTAACAAAACATACATGTGTAACATCAGTGATTTGAAATGTTCAAAGTTGAAAAAGAGGCCATAAATTGTAGAAAAGATTATGTACCTTATGTGTCATCTACAAAAGTTCGTTTCCTTAGAAAACATGACGTCGCTTCATCATAATGAATTTATTGAATTTCGTTAACTTTGTTCTGCAGTGAGACGTCAAAACCACCTTTCAGCGAGTTGGAATGGACCATTTTTGCAACGTCGTAAGGGTTGAACACTAAAATGGTGTAGAATATGAGGAGCACTTTTGTCTTGCGGAAATTTTCTACTAGTTTTCACATTCGTCATGTCTGAAGGACGGCGCAGAAACTACCGCCGGACAAAAGAAATATACTTTTTCTTGACTAGTGAAACTATTAAACGCAGCTAAGGTGACTGCTAAAGAATTATACTTCACGTCGCATTCGGCATTGGTAGGTCTACAGTGTAAAACAGTCGCAGATAGTGGTTTCCAGAAACGCGTAATAATTCTATAATGATACATAATCCGTATGCCCCATGTATAGGAGGGGACAATTGCGCCTCTTGCCTCCCCTAACGGGCGATTATGCCAAGAGTGACAACATTTTTTTTCGCTACTACTTACTTCATTAAATGCTTCACGAAGTTCTTGGCCATTCAGATTTGTATGTAGTCTCAAGCTTGAGCTTCAGGCAGCACAAATCTGACGCGGTAACAACTCCGTTAAGCACTGTTAATAACTACACGTGATCATGTAACCTCAAAACATTCAGCGACATTGTGGACACAATTTTTCGTAGAGTATGTATAATGTGAAAAGAGTCGGAAAACGTTTGGCACAGTGTTCTACTTCAGGCTCTTAGCGGAGATTCTAACAGGCGGGCTGTAATTGTGTCGGCTGGGAAACGAAATATGAGGCGCCGTTTTGAAAGAGCCATACGGTTATTTACCTTCAATCTCAAGTGTCAAAACCACTCAGCCAGCACAATAATGAAGTAGTTGGTAATACGTACTCAGTGAGGATAAAAAAAAGCAAGCAAGAATATAAATCAGTGTTTCTTGGTGTGACAGGGAAAAAGTTCAAAACTATTCATAAAGAAGATGTAGGAAACTGGGCCACGATTGAGTGACCCAGCACTCTAAGGCGCCTTGCTGCGGAGCGCGCCGCTACTCGCCGTCGGAGGTTCGAGACCTCCCTCGTACATGTGTGTGTGTGTGTGTGTGTGTGTGTGTGTGTGTGTGTGTGTGTGTGTGTGCTGTTCTTAGCGTAGGTTAGTTTAAGTAGTTTGTGATCCTAGGGACTAATGACGAAAGTAGTTAAGTACCATAGACTTACGATCATTTGAACATATTGTAAGAAACAGGAAATATGAATGTAGTCACATACTTTTTCTATACACCTGATAAAATATGGGCATGAACCATCCAACATAAAAATTATAAGTGTCAAGTGTTACACAAAAAACTATTAACATCAAAGAAAAACTGTAATACAGGGTGTAAAAGGCATAAACCACCAAAATAATACTGTTGGTACATCTCTGTGTGCTTGGCAAAAAAGTCTAATGAAATATTGTTGTATCGTGTACTTTATTTTTGTATTTGTAAAAACCAATATTTGTTGGAATGATGATAGGCGTATTTCTGTTTACATTGTCGACTTACGATATATGAGAGAGCCTGTTATCTCGTGACCTATCCGCGCTGCCGGCACGCGCCTGGGGGAACGAGAGAGCGCGCGAATGCATTACCCGACGAGAAATGTAAACATCGGACGTACAACGACGCGGCACGGCGGCTAGGTGCTGCTGAAACTAGCAGTTTGGACAGCCATTGGGTTGCCAAGAATGTGTAATTAATTTTTCATAAACAATAAATTAAGTATAACCAGACTGTTTTCTTTTACAATAGCATTATGAAGGTCATGGTAGTAAAGAAAAGTTAATATCAAATAAAATGTGTTTCCTTTAGTACAAACTCAATCAGTTAGCTAGTAATTGTGTATTACTTACAATCAGCCATATCCTCATTTTACAACACAACCACATCAAAAATTAAATTCAGTTTATTTTCCTTTCATGTAACACTAACGAAAATGAAACCCAAATTACTTTGTTTCCTCTTACACAATATCATTCGATTATACACGTGCTTCATGACAGCGAACACAATTTCCTCGCACTCGTTCACACACATGCATATATGCCTTATGGTGCCGCGGTGGAGTAGCCGAGCGGTCTAAAGCGTCTCGCTGCGGAGCACGAGGTTGCTCGCCGTGGAGGTTAGAGTCCTCCCTGGGGCATGGGTGTGTATGTTTGTCCATAGGTTAGTTTACCTAGGTTTAAGTAGTTTGTAAGCTACGGACTGATGACCACGCAGTTTGGTCCGATAGATTTACAAACATTTGAACATTTATGCCTTATGGTATTGGCAGCATCGAACGTCGTTTGCGTAAGTTTGCGCACATTCTTAACTTGCTAAGCATAAACAATTTCGTTCGTTGGCGCCAGAAGTAAAAATCCTGTGGATTTAAATCAGGACTGCGTGCTGCTCATCGACGGGACCCGAACGCCCGATCCATCTACCTGGAAATCGTCTGCCCAAAAATCTGTGTACTCTGTGACCAATGTGGGTTGGAGCACCATCGTGGAGTAACTACATGTCATGACCTATGCCTAACGGAATGTCTTCTAACAAAGGCGGTAGCAATTTTTCCTCTAGAAACGTTTGGTAATAGTTACCAGTCAAACGAACAGGTACAACATACGGCCCAATAATGTAACGATCCTGCAAACCCGCACACACATTTACGGAAAATCTTTGCTGAAAATGTGTTGCCACTACGTGGCGGAAATTGTATACACTACATGTTTTGAACTTATGGAAATTAGTTATACCGTAGCGAGTGAGACACGCTTCGTCTGTGACGATTATTTTGTTAGCCGGCCGCGGTGGCCGAGGGGACTGAGGCGCTCCAGTCACGGTCTGCACGGCCACTACGGTTGGGGGTTCGAATCCCCCCTCGGGCATGGATATTTGTGCCGTCCTAGTTCGTAAGTAGTTCATAAGTAGTTTGTAAGTTTAGGGACTGATGACCCTGTAGTTAAGTCCCATAACCTATACAAACATTTGAAACATTTGATTATTTTGTTGACACTGTGTAACAAAAACCACTCTGAGAATTCACGCCGTGGAGGGAAATCTTGTTCTTCCAATGCTTGTATGCGTTGAATGTGGTAAGGCCGCAGATGCTCCTCTTTCAAAGTGCGATAAACGACAGTGACCGCTACACCCACTTGGTGGGCAATGCTTCTAATACTCTGAGTAGGATCCTCCTGAATGTGGTCCAGAATTCCTTCCTCAGCTTTCAATGCACGATCTGCGCGTTGTTGGCGTCTGCCTTCTGCGCGGGGCAGTAAAGAGCCACTATCTCTCATTATAAGCAAATTAAATACGTACTCGTAAGATTTATTCTGTCAAGGTGTAAAAAAAGGAAAGCATGTCAGAACAGAAGATACGTTTCGCATACAGACGAAAATTTAAAACGGTACAGATAACTACTGTACTTTATTAACAAGTAAATGCATAATAATCGCGTAGAAGTATAGAATTACAGTGATACAAACCTTTGGTGAACATAATCAAATATCTCTCGTGAAGGTAGTAGTCGCTGCGGGCAGCATTCTCGATAAATTCATACAGTTTCCCTCGCAACAACTTATGCCTCGCCATAAATTACATGAACATCGCATAGTTCAGCAATAGTAAATCTCCCTTCCATATAAACAGTTAACAGAGTTGCAATAACGTCTACACAGGTTACTCGACAACTGACGTTGCTCGGCGTATTACAATGACGCAACCACTCAGGCCGTAATTGCCTATGTGTTTACGATTCACGCTCGCAATGTCAATACGCGCAGCGGGCAATAACAGGAACCGACTGCTTACGGCCGGCCGCAGTGGCCGAGCTGTCTGCTGCGCGCCAGTCACGGTCTCCACGGCCACAACGGTTGGGGGGTTCGAATCCCCCCTCGGGCATGGATATAAGTGCCGTCTTTAGTATTAGCTAGTTCAGAAGTAGTTTGTAAGTTTAGGGACTGATGACCCCGTAGTTGAGTCCCATAAGCTCTACAAACATTTGAACATTTGATTTCTTACGAACGCGTCTACTTTTCCAAAAACATTATCCTGAGCCGAACTGTTTCTTTTCGGAGACAGCAGTAGTAAATTCCCAGACATATTTCTAGAGTTCTTTTGTCAGCACACCGACATGTACCATCAGTATAATTTTGGCGACTTATACCGTTTACACCCTGTATACACAGTGTGCTTGCAGTGAAGAAAAAAATAATTAATAACAAAATCACTATAAGAAAACACACTCTCTCTCTCTCTCTCTCTCTCTCTCTCTCTCTCTCTCTCTCTCTCTCTCTGCCGCCACCTCTCCACCTCTTTCCCTTACGCACGCGCTCACACAAACACACACACACACACACACACACACACACACACACACACACACACACACATCCACACATAAAAAAGTGAACTACACCTAGGCATCGCAGATCAAACGAAAGACGAATTGTAGACATAGAGAGTCAATTACCAACATTAAAAATTTTGAACACACACACACACACACACATTCGAAACACTGTGAAATGTGGAAGTGAAAGCCTGAAATAAATGCGGTCGTGAAAGCGCAAAAAATTAACCATCTGAAGTACGTAGACCGACTCAGTACAGCCAATGGACGACACAAATGAATCAATAACTTTATAAATATTAACACCTAATGATAATTAAAGTACGCAAAAGTTATGCTGCACAAGCTGTTTCTTATGTGAAAACAAGAGAATATATCATAATTCCGTGCACGACATGCCATGGTATTAATATATTAGAAAAGCCGTCGTGTAAAAATGCGTTTCTTCAGGGACTTATATTTCGGGTTCTGTTGATTACATAGTTAATATGTAAAGTGTCTTTTTTACTAGTGATTGCTTGTATAACTATCAGAAGAACAGATATACTGTAGTTATCATAAATGTTTCAAATGTTTGTATAGTCTATGGGACTTAACTACGGGGTCATCAGTCCCTAGACTTACCAACTACTTATGAACTAACTAAGACTAAGGACGGCACAAATATCCATGCCCGAGGGGGGATTCGAACCCCCGACCGTAGTGGCCGACTGAAGCGCCTCAGTCCCCTCGACCACCGCGGCCGGTTAGTTATCATACAGTACATGTCATACACTTCCTGTAGCCCAACCAAATTGAGCAAGTCGATTGGTTTTTGTATATTAAATGTTGTGTAGACTGGAATTTAAACGTCTTATAAAACCAGCATTTCTTCATGAGCCGTTTCTGAGAAAATCAAGAAAAACCATAACTACTGGGTACCCAAACTATGAATTGTGCGGATGGCCACTTCTATACATTTTATTCATGAAAATCGACGAAATGTTTATTATATTTCTTAAGACGATATTATCATACTTTTTCTTAAACTGTTTTGTTATCTTTATTCGTAACCGAAATCCAGAGGTTCAAAGTTATTGTACTTACGCACAAGGTTACTAAAAACCGGTTTTGATAAGTTCCTGAACTTTGGAGAGCAAGTATTTAAATAACTAACTCTGGAAATTGCTCAAATTTTAATAATATATTATGTAGACTTGTACATTACCTAGCAACGCCACTTTGTTGTTTTCGAATATCTTTATTAATTATCAGGATTCATCAGAGAAACGCTGATGTTTGGGTACCAAAAGAGACAATTTTGCTGAGAAACGGCTTTCGGCCACTACAAAACTTATCATACGATTTTAAGAAATTTACTCTCAAAAAATTTTATTTTTCTATATCTTACACTATGATATCTTTGTTTGATGAAGGCTTTATTTTATTTTCATTTTTCTTCACATTTACTGTATACCGTCAAATTAGATAAAGTGTTGAAACTTTTTTTTTCAAATGTTTGCAGAGATAAATGTTTAAATGTTTGTAAATCTATAGGACTCAACTGCGTGGTTATTAGTCCGAGGCTTACAAACTACTTAAACTAAGTTAAACTAACCTACGGACAACACACACGTCCATGCCAGAGGGAGGTTTCGAATCTCCGACGCGGGAGACCGTGCGATCCGCAACATGGCGCTCCATTGCAGAGATATAAACACATTGCATACACTTTGCGTACGTAGTAGTGTATGAAATTGAGAGAAGATATCTAAGTGTTATTTAAAGTTAAGAGCACAACGATGTCTCATTGCATTCTCGAGATATTGATTTAACTTCCAGCGGACGGATACGCACAGCTTGCGCACTGCTATTCGAATGGACTTGGTGCCCATTAGAAAATAAGTCTCATTACATTTTAAGACAACTATTCTGGTAATAAATATTATTTTGGACATTCTGATATCTTCTCTCGGTGACTGAGTAAATTTCCTTTTGCGTTTAAACGTTTTGAAACATATAAAAATTTGCAAAATCTTTACTGGTCTACAACATTTGTCGAATACTCATATAAGAAGTACACTGTGCTTTTTCTTGCGTTTTCCGCCATCCCCTGTACTGACATATTATTTTCTAGGGCTATAGGGGTTACAACATAAAATGTTCAAATGTTTGTAGAACTTAAGGGACTTAACTACGGGGCCATCAGTGTCTAAACGTACTAACTTCTTATGCACTGGTTTATACTAAAGACGGCGCAAACATCCATGCCCGAGAGGGGATTCGAACCCGCGACGGGGAACGGCCTCGAGCATCGTAGCATAGCGCCCCAATGCGCTCAGCCGTTCCGCCGCGGCTAGGAGTTACAAGCCCGACCAAACTATAAAATGTCCAAATATTTGTAAGTCAATGGGACTTAACTGCTTGGTTATTAGGCCCTAGCCGCGGCGGAGTGGCCGAACGCGTCGAGGCGCTATGCTCCGATGCACGAGGCCTTTTCCGTCGGGGGTTCTAATCTTCTCTCGGGCATGGGTGTTGGTGCTGTCTTTAGTATAAGTTAGGTTATAAGTAACTTGTAAGTTTAGGGACTGATGACCCCGCAGTTACTTCCCATTAGCTTAACAAACATTTGGACGTATTAGCTCCTAGCTTACAAACTACTTAAACTAAGTTGAACTAACGTAAGGACAACACATACACCCATGCCCTAGTGAGGACTCGAACCTCCGACAGCGAACGGCCGCAGTGCAGCACGGCGCCTCAGTGCGCGCGGCTATTCCGCCGCGGCGACCAAACTAACCGCAAGGACATATTTAGACCAGAAACAACGGCGACTGAAGAGACAGATAGCAGACTGTGAGAAAGAAAGAGACATTGATAGTGTAAGAAAGAGAGAGAATGGGGCAGCGATATAGTGAATGTGGCGAGAAAGAAGGCAGTGGCAAGGAAGATCGAGGGAAAGGGATAAAGACGGTGACAGTGAGAGAGGCAGGCAGAAGTTGAAAGTGCAATGGGAGATAAAAGAGACGTAGAGAGAGAGAGAGAGAGAGAGAGAGAGAGAGAGAGAGAGACTTATCTAGTCACTGGCACTCAAAAGGAGTGGCTGTGTGTGAAAACTATTACTACGTGAGACTGGGTGAAAGTATTCAGTATTTTCTGCATTAAAAGACCGTGAATAGGTTCGCATGCTTATATTTTGGTGTAGAAGGTGGACCACTTTCTTTAAAAGGCTGAGAAACAGAACATGTTTGTTCTTTAAGCATATTAATATGCTTGTAACTACCATGTTACACAAGTATTTTATACCAAAAGCAAATATTTAGTGCAGGCCACTGAAGACGCTTTTGAAATACAGGCTGGAACAAATAAAAGTTTCCCCGAGAAAAAAGTTCCAGGGAACAAAGAAACACAGGACAGGAAATAAAATACAGTACTAACCTGACAATAGCTGATTTAGAAAGTGATGATGCTTCATTTCTTGACACTTTTGGGTTATCGTCAGCAACATTCTAATGGCAGATGAAATATGGACTGTTAGAATTGCTGCTGTCTCATCCGAAATGTTCTGCTTCAGTTCTTGAAGACCATGAGGGATATTGCGATACACATTACACTTATCATTTATCGTACGAAGAACGACGTGTTCTTGTTAATTCGTCAGTGTGCCATTGCTTTGAAATGACAACGCGTAAGTTATAATAATAAAATCATCAGATACGCAACGCAAGATGGCATATGCCAAAGAGAGTTCTGGGCGAGGAATGTCACGTGACATCTCCTAACGTCTGGTTCTCGTAAATTCAATGGGCGGTGTAAAATCGTTGTTACTTTTACAAATATCTCTCAAACGATATGAGATATGAAAAAAACATAAGAGAGCAATGTTGGAGAGAATTTTCTCCTCTACAAATTCGGTTGCCTACTTTTCGTGTCAGATGAACGGAATATTTGCAATTATAATTACATTACAAACGCCTTTTTTCCGGAAAATTTGAAAAAGGGTTGTTCCGGTCTCTGGCAGCCTACAATTACGTCTGTAAAATTTGGTGCTGATCGGTTGAACGGTTCGACTTAAAAAGTGGGAGCACGTTACGGACAGACAGACAGACATCGCAAAACTGCCATTATTTTTGCAAATATTTCTTAAACGATGCGAGATATGAAAAGAACAAAAAGAGACCAAAGCTGTAGAGAAATGTCTCGTCTACAAGCTCATGTACTCAATTGCCGTGTCAGATGAACGGTTTAGGCGTTATTTTCATTTAAATTTCGAGCTGTCCAAATGCGATAGCAAATGCCCACTTTTAGTGTTACTACCGTAACCTAAAGTGGGGCAAAACGTGGATCACTGCTGAATGCAACCCAACTAACATAGCAGTGTTGCAGGTCGTCTAATCACGAAACCCCCGTGGAGTACAGTCGTTCGACTATACACAATGGGTACCAAAGAAGCAGTAGAGAATGTTCCTCCTTATGGTAGTCAGTCCACAAGTAATCCAATACCGTCATACAACAAATATTAGAATAAAATTTATTAGAGACGAGACAGCAACATAAATTCAATTTCATTAGAATAAGTGACAAATCGGATACCTTATCAAACTCATTCAATGACATGGTGAGTTTTTGTTCGTGCTCTGAATTTGAACAAAAATAAATAAATAAATAAATAAAAATAAAATAAATCTTGCGTTTCTATTCGATACTCGATTAGGCATAAAGAGAAGTAAAAAATTGACGTTTTTATTAGTATCGGTTTACAAGGCCAATGACTGAACCTAGAAATGTATGGTTAACTTTAGTATTGCACCAGGAATTGTTTGAAGTTCAAATTGTTGCTGAGAGGCAACAACCAATTGTGTATAATACAGTGAAACTCACAGGTGTCAAACATCATAAAATTGTGGAATAGAAGGCAGTACTTATATGAATCGTTAACTAAGCACAATCACACGTCAGATGTATTAAATACATTCACAAATAGCGCTATATTTGAACTTGAAGAGACGATACAGTTGACTTCTTTCCTGGAAGAGACTCAAACCCGGCACTATTCGTTATTTTATTATATATATACGCATTGAGATGAAATATTTACTTTTTTCTCGCCATTAGCGGAATGTGCACATGTTCAGCTAGAAGTAGCGCAATAAATAACTTTGTGCTGCCTGGGACTCCAACCCCGCGCCTATCGTCACCGATGACCTCAGACGATAAGGTAACAACTTTCCCATTCTCGTTCACTAGTAACTATGATCGCTCCGCGTTGGGGAAACAACGAAAACTAATCAAACTTTGTTCTAGTCAGTAGCGAATGAACATGTGTAATGTTGATTGGAAGCACGCCACAGTCCTAAATTCTTTACTTGGAGCTACTGGAGGGGAAGAGGGGGATGTTTGAGATTGTTAAAATCTTACCCCAGCAGGAATCAAACCATATATTAGCCATTACAAGCTAGAATCAGCCCGACCAACTACCGGTTTTCGGACGTGGTAGTATAATGTTCTTGTCAAAATGGAGAGCAGAACACACGGTACAAGAAGTAAATTAGTTTGCCGGTATGTCTATGTAACAGTAATTTCTTGGCCGGGCGGTCTGAGGCGTCTTGTCGCGGAGTTGCAGCTGTCAACTGTTTGGACCATGAGGATTTACAACAAAAAATTATGTACAGTGTATATAATTAAGTAACATTGCGTATGATAGTATACTACGTTTCAGCATGCTCCGTGGTGATTTTGAATGGCATGTTGCTATATGCTTAGATTTGAGGCAGTTAATGCTGCCGACTAGTAAACTCAGAAAAGCAAAGTCAATTGCGAAGTTATTTTGAATTTGTATCTACACGACGGAAATGTCGACAATTGACCGTAAACATCAATATGCATTTGGCTCTGAACATGATTACTAAAAGAGTTTCATCAGCATTCTAGATATCCATGACGAAAACAAATTTGGCTATACATATAACGAAATTCTTTGGGGTACAATTAAAAACAATGTTAACTGTGAATAACACATGTTTGGCGAAGGTGAAACAAACGGCCTGTTATTGACAAAACCATTAGAAGATTTAAACGTCTCCTAAGAAGACTGCCAACCATACAATTGTTCCACGTCTTATGCAGTATTGCTGAGCAGTATGCGATTATTATCTGGCGGGATAGAGGGTGGACGTCGAAAAAGTTGAAAGAATATATCAGATTATAACTCGCACATACGCTATTTGGCACATGTATTTACTATTATTATTATTTCGAGCTTCGTATAAGCGTGGACCAGTGGAGAAGCTGAAGCGATTCTATGAACCTATTGCAAAACACTTCCCTGTGAATAACAGAACAATCATTTTAGATTAGATTAGATTAATACTTGTTCCATATATCATATATACGACATTTCGTAATGATGTGGAACGTGTCAGTTTAGTAAATGTTGTCTATACTTGACAATCAATATTTTAAGGATTTTTGTTTTTATTTTTATTTCTTATTTTTTTAAGTTTTATCTAAAAATTCATCTACATTGTAGAAGGAGTTACCATTCAGAAACTCCTTCAATTTCTTTTTAAATACTAGTTGGCTATCTGTCAGACTTTTGATGCAACTTGGTAAGTGACCAAAGACTTTTGTGGCAGCACAATTCACCCCTTTCTGAGCCAAAGTTAGATTTAACCTTGAATAGTGAATATCATCCTTTCTCCTAGTGTGTAGCTATGCACACTGCTATTACTTTTGAATTGGGTCGGATTGTTAATAACAAATTTCATGAGTGAATATATATATTGTGAAGCTACAGTGAGTATCCCTAGATCCCTAAATAAATGTCTGCAGGATGCTCTTGGGTGAGCTCCAGCAATTATTATGATTAAACGCTTTTGTGCAATGAATACTTTTTTACTCAATGTCGAATTGCCTCAGAATATGATCCCATATGAAAGCAGTGAATGAAAATAGGCGTAGTAAGCTAATTTACTGAGATTTATATCACCAAATTTTGCAATGACTCTGATAGCATAAGTAGCTGAACTCAGACGTTTCAGGAGATCTTCAATATGTTTCTTCCAATTCAGTCCCTCATCAATGCAAACACCTAAAAATTTTGAATATTCTAGCTTAGCTACAGATTTATGTTCAAAGTCTAAATTTATTAATGGTGGCATGCCATTTACTGTATGAAACTGTACAGTTATCAAAGTTTAATGAGAGTCCATTTGTAGAGAACCACTTAATAACTTTCTGGAAGATATCATTTACAATTTCATCAGTTAATTCCTGTTTGTCAGGTGTGATATCTATACTTGTATCATCAGCAAAAAGTACTAGCTTAGCATCTTCATGTATGTAGAATGGCAAGTCATTAATATATATTAAGAACAGCAAAGGACCCAAGACCGAACCTTGTGGGACCCCATTTTTGATAACTCCCCAGTTAGAAGCATTAATTGACTCATCTACATCATGTGAACTGCTTATTTCAACTTAATGGCCTCAGCAGAAGGTAATTTCTGTTTTTATAGCACTTATTGTTTCAGAGACATTGAGAACACTTTATAAGTGCACAAAGGTCAATGATATACTACATACATACATTTGTGTTGTTGATATCAGAACTGTTTAATTTTACAATGTGTATAGTTTTCTAGGTTGAATACATATTTTCTTATGTCTAGACCTAATGCAGAGCGCTAAAACGAAAGATAGTTTCCTGTGTTGTATGATTGCTGTCTAGGTGACACATTATGAGGTAGCTACATTTATAATGATTCTATTCTTTAACTTCGTAAAATATTTGAATGAAATGTCAAAAGATAGTGTAGCTACTCTTTTTCAGCAAAATTGCTCTAGCTGTGGTAATTTATAATACACACTAGGGTAGGTTTGCAGAAAGTTTTGATACTTCAAGGGTTGAGCCTGGCTTTGTGACCGGAGCCTATATTAGCCGTGGCTTGTGAGCTACGGGCTAGCCAGTCAACTACAGCTGGTGCCGAGGCAAGGCTTGGTGGAAACCAGCCAGCTGTCGGTCACGGTGGCAGCCAACAGCCCCAGCATGGCGCAAATCGGGGTTCTGACGTAAATACAGAATGTTTACTTCCTGGCATCATAGTAAGAGCGGAAAGCAGAAATACAAATCAGGCCATCTCACTGCAAGCAACCAACTCGAGATAGAGTCATCTCTTTTACTGAAGCTGGTCCGACGGCGTTATAGATTCTATGCTGAGATGCATTATGAAAGAAACAAATAATGAGGGACTCTGAATAAATTATTAGTTATGCCGTCTGTATTTTCATATTTCCTAAGTGAGAGACTATGGAAGACCTCTTGGCAACGGAAATAAAATATGTTTCTTTTTCCTTTGAGTTGCCTTTAACTTGAAGTTTTTAAATATACAGTTCCTTTATGGTTCTATTTTATTATAAACTAACTGAAAACCCGGCGTTGTCCGGGTATTTATTTATTTATTCCTGCCTGGAGTTTGTACTTCTACTACCCTTTTCTCTCTGTCCCACTTCTTTTTTCTATAAATATGTTATCATTATCGGAGAACATATAAGAAATAACGCTTCTTGGTTAATGTACAAAATTATAAGCGCATTATTCAAACAAAGAAAGATAGAAGTCAAATCACAAATGACATATAAAATTCGCACTCTCTCGTATTTATTCAGTTATATGTGGTACAATTGTATAATTTTTCAGGTATGTATTCATTTGTATAAGTGCTGCATGTCTGTAACATTTATTGGGAATACAATTGGTGTTAAAGAAGTAATAGATTACTACTTGGTGCGTGATAGGGCGATTTACTATGAACGTTACTGTTTTATGTGCTCATACCTCATGAACTACAGGTCGCACTGTGCCACAATTTCGGAGGCACATTCAACGATATGTGTGTACATTGCCTATAAAATTTCCTGCGGCTACAATTTGCAGTGTACAAATTATAAATTGTAACGTCATACCGAATGCCGTAGTTTTACTCCATAAACAGCGGAAAAGTAGTAAGCGAGAAACTTTTTTCCTTTCATCATTTTACTATGGTTGCCAGCGAGAAAAAGTTTAATAAAGCTTTGAAATTATGTTTAAAGTTTGTTGCAAGTCGCTAAGTACTCTCATTCTCATATAGTGTATTTGTAAAGTCTCATCGCATTATGGCAATTTCTTACAACTCCTATCGTTTATGGAGTTATATCTCTTGAACCATGTGTCGTATGTGGTTCGTACAACAGAAAATGTTATATCACGTAAGGAATATGTGTACCACATTTGGTTGAAATCGGTCCAGTGGTTTAGGAGAAAATGAGCAGCATTGGCGCTTATTGCAGCAGTTTTCCGCCCATCTCATTGTTTATGACGTCATATCTCGTGAACTATATATCGTATGTGATTCTTAAACTTACGGCGACCGTCCTCATGGATTGAAGCTTAGGTGTACAAAATTTCATAAAGATTGGAACAAAACTGTAGATTTGTATGCAACACGTACAAATATACGGACAATCTGCTTTATATATTACATGTATATACCCAGAGACAGTTTTCCGTGTCAATATATCAAAGACATTGAATGAAAGGAAAGGTATTGAATTAAAGTAAGTGTGGAGGTTTGGGTTCGATACCAGCCTGTGGCACAAATTTTATTTCAATGCTTCTCATTTCACTCAATATCCTGTTTTTATTTCATTTATACCCAGCCTCCGTGCACACAGAGTAATTAGTTTAGATGGACGCTGTTAAGGTAATTTTTGTTATTTCAAATACGTCTCTCTCCTCCCATCCATTCATTAACACAACCTCCGTCAGTCACAAAATATGCAAACGATTTGTCTTGCATTTATTCGTTGTTAATTTCTCCTCCATTCTCTCTCTCTCTCTCTGTCACCTCCCTAACATTATAGCCTCAGTTGCCTTTTGATCTATTCCCCCAAAACGCATAAAAAATTACTGTCTATTTTAATGTCTGTTTTCTTTACTGTCCATCGCTCCTCTCTATAAAGCAGTGCTCTTGTATATCTCCGATAATCCACACTTCGTTCTGTAAAACATTCGTTTCTTTCCTCTTGGCCCTAAAACAAACTGTGAAATATGTCTAAGTAAGGAGTACTTTGCAAGCATTTCACTCTTTTATTTTCTAGTTCTGCACTCCTATTCGTTCCTAGATCCCGCCCTCCCTCCTACTACCCCTCCACTGACATATTTATTTGCATCTGCGTGCTTTTTTTCACAATTTTGTGCTTGGCAGGTTTTTATTTTATATATTTTTATTTTTTACTTTCTTTAAATTTTATATCACTGTCGTTTTTTCTCTGCCGTTGACTCTCGTAAAGCTCGTGGATATAATGGACAACTGAACCCTACCGTGCAAGCACCGATGTCTCCATTAAAATTGACATCTATTCCAACAAATCCCAGTATCCAACATTTGAAATGGCAGACACTGAAGTTTTCCCCACCCTTCCCAGTTGGATACTATGCTTCGCATGTAATCGCATTTTCGATCCGACATTGAATCAGAATCCACATTGCTGTTTTTTAACCTCAATATGACTACTGAAGGAAACCACACCGCCGGCCGCGGTGGCCGAGGAGACTGAGGCGCTCCAGTCACGGTCTGCACGGCCACTACGGTCGGGGGTTCGAATCCCCCCTCGGGCATGGATATTTGTGCCGTCGTTAGGATAAGCTAGTTGGTAAGTAGTTTGTAAGTTTAGGGACTCGTGACCCTGCAGTTAAGTCTCTTAAGCTTAACAAACATTTGAACATTTGAAACCACACCGTGAAGATTAATTCCTCGATACACTTGCCACTTATCGGATACCTTGTCATTGACCATACTAGTAAATCACGGAAACCTCCTTCGCCGGCTGCGGTGACCGAGGGGACTGAGGCGCTCCAGTCACGGTCTGCACGGCCACAACGGTCGGGGGTTCGAATCCCCCCTCGGGCATGGATACTTGTGCCGTCCTTAGTATTAGCTAGTTCATAAGTAGTTTGTACGTTTAGGGACTGATGACCCCGTAGTTAAGTCCCATAAGATATACAAACATTTGAACATTTGAAACCTCCTTCATCGAAGTCTGTTTGTGTTCCTGAACGTGGTGAATAACTGATGTCAAAACGAAGTAACTTTCCCAATTTCAGAATCCTTTTTATAATACATAATCGACGCTCCTCATTACTTTTAAAATACGTAATATTCAAGTTATCGTGGCAGCATCTACCCAACAATCTTTATTAAAATGAGCCCATAGTTAAATAAGCTTATAGCAAAATGTCATACCAAATCGTAATGTAGCATATTAAAACGTAGTGTACTATCATGCAAAATCGGCGATAAGACGCCTAAGACGACGTGGCCATCCCGTGCGGCCAAGAATGTCTCACCTATCCAGACACCTTTAAGCTCTTTGACTGGTCGTACCGTCTTGAGTACACCATTATGAAAAAACATTATGCTAACACATCTGTAATTCGCTGGAGGCCGGTGTGAGGTTAACTTGTAATGGCTAATGTATGGGTCCGATACCCGCTGGGGGTAACAGTTTTTTTACGGCCACAAAAATACCAACTGCACCTCCAGTAACGCCAAGTAAGGAACGCAGGACTCTTCCTTATTTTACATCAACATTGCACATGTCCATGCGCTACCAAGTTAAACAAAACCCTTCCACGTCTCTACGAACGGTGTGATCCTAACTACTAGTGAATGACAATGTGGTAGTGACGCCTCATCGTGAAAGGTTAAGAGTGACGGTATGTGCGGGGTTGGAGTCCCCAAAAGAAACAATAAATATATTAGCAGTATTCCTTCCTATTATACAACAGCAAATGGTGCTGGATTCGAGTCCCTGTCGGGAAAAAATTAATTGTATCGTCGTTTCAGGTGCTAGTATAACGCTATTTGTGAACATATTTAATTCAAATGTTCAAATGTTTGTAAAGTCTATGGGACTTAACTGCGGGGTCATCAGTCCCTAAACTTACAAACTACTTATGAACTAACTAAGACTAAGGACGGCACAAATATCCATGCCCGAGGGGGGATTCGAACCCCCGACCGTAGTGGCCGTGCAGACCGTGACTGGAGTGCCTCAATCTCCTCGGCCACCGCGGCAGGCACATATTTAGTATCTGACATCTGATTGTGCTCAGTTGACAAATCATCAGTATACTTCATTCTATTCCACAACTTTATGATGTTTGACAACTGTGAATTGCACTATGTTACATATTGTCAGCGGTTACCTGTCGCCAACAATATGTGCTTCATGCAATTCCTGCTGCAGTGCTGGGTTCAGACATCGGTCTTGGAAACCGATACTAATGAAAACGTCGGTGTTTTGCGTCTATTTATGCTTAGAGATCACGTTCTTAAACGAGGCCCCTAATCAGAGAATGTTGGGAGTTGAAGCTTGCATTCAGCTCGTACCGCATTGGCTGTCAGAACAAGCCCCGCCTCTTTCTTCAGTGCCAGCCAGCTTACAGTGTATAGATTACAGTTTTTAAAAGAAACAACATGTAAGGGGTTAAAGGGTCACAGATGGAACACGAAATTAAGTATCACTTTAATATTTGAGTAATAGAAAATTGAAACGTATATCTACGAAATATTAATATTTTAAAGAGACTTAGTAAGCGGGTGTAGCAACGCTTTCTGCCTCTTTATTGTTGTAACTGAATAACAATCAGAATTAACATTCTTCGTACCACTTATTTTAGCAAATAACAAAGTGGAAGACAATAATCGAAACCAAGCACAAATAAACAATACATTGACGAGCTCTACTGTGTACAATGCTGTTACGAGGTAAGGTTGGTAGTGAGCATAAACATTCCGTAGACACACGAACTGAGCCGACTTCAGTCGATCAGAAAGGGGACACGAAAAATTGCGTGACCTGTAATAGCATCTCGATAAGGCACACAACTGTTGTTTGCTTAACAGTGCGTTCAGATACAGATCATGAACAAAACGTATCATGTCATTAAACAAGTGTGATAACGTATCTGACTTTTCACTTATTGCAACGTAATTTAATTGACAAATGTTACTGTCTCATCTCTAATGACGTGTATTCTAATATTTGTTGTACGAAAGTATTGGTTAGCACCTTGCTTGATTGCCATAAGGAGAAATAGGAGACTTAGTACCTATTGTGGGTAGGTAATAAGTGTACTGTGGAATGATTTGACGACCTGCGACACAGCTGTGCTATGTTGGTTGCATAGCGTCAGGTGCTGCTTCCACTTTGGAATTCAGGGGTGATCCACTATTTTGCTGTCAAGTGTACGTCCGCAGCGTAGCTACCGGGCGTACGAAACATACAGAAAAAGAACGATAAAATCAAAGAGGAAATTATTACACTGGTGGAGGTAGTTCGCAATCCCTAGCTAGAAGAACTCCAAGTAACGTCTGTTAATTTAGTCGGTTCTCCTCTCATTAATAAAGACGACATAGAAATTATTACGAAAAGGTTAGACAAAGGTCAAGTAGAAAGAGATACATTAAAAGATGCTATTAATGACATGTATAATGTGTTAGAAAAGATAAAACAGAAATCAGCTGATTGAGCAGAGGATTTACATTGTGACACCGATAAAGAAACTTCTCTGATTGATAGATATCAAATTTGGAACTGCGTTTGCAGCAGATTACGAATCGATTATAGGCTTTTGATAATAATAATAATAATAATAATAATAAAGCAGGGTTTTCTAATGAAGTCCCATGTGATGATACTATAAAAACTAATAAGAATCATAGACGAACCGTTTTTGTTTATGGAAATAAAAACAATAATGAAATAGATACTGCAACAAACAAAGGTGATTCGACTTCATCTATGCAAAAGTCGATAATACGTACACCCTCATCAGCCGATGGCTGGGAAGAATTTAATGTGATGAATAATTCTAATGTGGCAAATAGGTTTCCGGTATTCAAACCGAATGGGGAACTTCACCCAATAATTTTAATAAAATCATTCATTAATGCACTTCCTCCAAATTGGAATAGTAATAAACGAATATAATTTGTAATAGGGCAACTCGACGACGATGCTACCGAGTGGGCTATTTTAAATAGGGGTGAATTTAAAGGTTGGGAAGACTGCATACAACAGTTTTAAGATAAATATTGGTCGAAAGGAGAACAACAACGAATGGACGAAATAAATCGCAATTTGCGATGTTATGGCTTCACTGTATTAGGTTTAGATGGAATACCAAACTGTGGCGAATGAAAATTTGTGCCCGGCCGGGATTCTAACCCGGGATCTCCTGCTTACTATGCAGACGCGTTGACCACTCCGCCACCGAGGACCCAGTAACCAGCCCGACTGAAGAGGACTCTTCCCTGCACGTCTCCCGGGTTCGAATCCCGGCCGGTCACAAATTTTCATTCGCCACAGTTTGGTATTCCATCTAAACCTAATACAGTAAAGCCATAACATCGCAAATTGCGATTTATTTCATTCATTTGAACGTTGTAATTCGTCAAATATATATGGGTTTACAAATGTTGGATCCTCGTCCGTATTATAAATGTCGAGGAGGTTATCGTAAATACTTTGGGTGGCATCATAACCGAATAAAGCTGATAGATCCACTTATGAATGGAAAATCATTTAATTAGAGTGCTTATTAGTAGACTACCATATTATATTAAAGAAGTTCTAAAGAAGATAAATACTGCAAGAAGTTATTCTAATTACTTGAAGGTCCTTATGTGGTCCACAAAATTCCACATCCAAAGGCTTTTATACTTACAGAACCGTTTTCAGGAATTATTAAAGGGCCATACAATGCTGATCAAGTTAAGCCCTTTATACTTCAGATCAAATAAGTACGTTTATGGTACCAACATATTGAGGAAATTTACAGACAGTAGAAATACTTTGACGAATGACGGATAACGAATGCCCCAGAGTTGTACTCTTGTTCTTAGGGCTTTGTTCTTAGGACTTTGTTGAGGCCACTTTTCGGGGGTCCTGGGTCTGTCTACTGTGACATTATGTGCTCTCCGGTGATATAGTTCGTATATCGAAGGGGCATGGGTGTCCTGGGGTGGGGGGAGGAAGGGTATCTGTCTTTGGGGATCTATCTTCTATCCTTCTTCGACCTTAACAAAATCCATCTTGTCTCATTTCATTTCTTCCTTCTTCTTTTAGAAGTACCATGCTACCTGTCCCTCTTTCCATGTTTAATAGTTCTATTGCAGAACCCTACCCAGTTTTATTCTGTTATTACAAAGGCTGTTCTTACAGATTAGCCCGGAAGTAACAACTCAGGATGTGACATAAGACCACGACTTAGTACTAATTACGTTTATTTAATGGAAAATAATAGAACGTAAAATTACTTTCATTTAATTACAGGTAAAAGTAAAGTGTACTTTAAGTATTTTGGAAAAAGCAGAAATGAATAATATTCGAGGGTATATAAACAGATTTTTTTTTATACGGAACTACATCTCGCTATAACATAGATTATTTATTTTTATTTAATGAATCATTGAATTTTATAATTTATTTTTTAATATACGGTAGGTGCATTTAAGGTACAAAGGAGACTTGTGTTTGCTATGACAGGGAGTCGAATTGTAGGCATATAGGAATGAATGGTAGCTTTTATTATTGAAAGAAATTGGGACCACAAGGCGTTCGGAGCTCTAGCTCGCGAGAAAGTAGTGGATTGTCTTATAAGGGTTTGCATAAAGTGTTATAGAGGATACACTAATCTCGACATCCTAATAACGCTTCTCATAGGTAAGATGGGCTACCTTTATATCCAAAGAAACGTACGAAGGCAAAAGAGTGCCATGCCAATGTTTCTAATGTCTTTATAAATTGACCTTCTTATCACCTTTAATAAAAGCACTGTTGAATGAAGGCATGTATTAATAAAATGATAACGAGTTAAATAATTTTAAAATAGGGAGATCCCGAGGAAGAAATTATGGGATTATGAGTGAAGTTCCGTCGTCGGGAATTATCTTTAAGTACTTATATTATTTTAGTAATGTAAGGTACCATAACAATTATGAATGAATTTTATTTGAGGAGGAGCAATGTGACTGCTCTGTATCGAACTGTTTAAGTACGAAATTTACCTTTGACTCAGATGGGTAATAAATAAGTGTTGGTATATAATACAGCAAAAGAAAATAAAACTTTTTGTCGGTTTGTAGGATAACATTATCTTTATGATGATTAAATACAGATAAATATTTTATGGGTAAAGATAAACCTTTTGCAAAGGAAACATATTATTTTAAGATACTACTTATGGCCAGAAATGTGATGGAATTATTGTATGAGCGGCATTATTGAAAATACTTTCACGATGAAAGGTCAAGTAACTTATACTGAAAAAGAAATTAGGCATTCGTCGCAGCTGAAGAAACTATACCTATAAATATTACTATTACAGAGTTCAAAAGAAAGAAAATAGTTACTGAATATAAACAAATGATTTACCAATATTTTAAAGAAATATGTGTTTATATTTAGTCACTGCTAAATTGAGCTTGCGGGTGAGGGATGTAGTGGGACATGCATTTTATTAGCCTTTGTTTGTTTCACGTGTAACGACGGTGCTGCAGCAGTACGCAATGACTTATTCTCTGCCGACGTCAGCGAAAAAATGTTGCTCTCTATCGTTGATTAGCGAAGATCGGCGCGCTGAACTTGAAGACATCGCCTGCTGTTGCGGACCGCGATCTACAAACTTTTAACATTAACAATTTATGTTGTTGTTATGGTCTTCAGTCCGGAGACTGGTTTGATGCAGCTCTCCACCTTACTCTATCCTGAGCAAGCCTTTTCATCTCCTCATAAGATCGACGACCCACATCCATTTGAATCTGCTTACTATACGCGTCTCTTGGTCTCCCTCTGCGATTTTTACCCCACACACTTCCCTCCAATGCTAAATTTACGATTCCTCGATGTCTAAGAATGTGTCCTACCAAGCGATCCCTTCTTTTAGTCAGGGTGTGCCAAAAATTCCTTTTCTCACCAATTCTGTTAAGTACCTCTTCATTAGTTATGCGATCTACCCACCTAATCTTCAGCATTCTTCTGTAGCACCACATTTCAAAAGCCTCTATTCTCTTCCTGTCCGCACTGCTTATCGTCCATGTTTCACTCCCGTACAAGGCAACACTCCACACAAATGCCTTCAGAAGAGACTTCCTTACACTTAAATTAATATTCAATGTTAGCAAATTTCTCTTTTTCAAAAATGCTTTTCTTCCCATTTCCATTCTGCATTTTATATCCTCTGTATTACGACCATCGCATGTTATTTTACTACCCAAGTAACAAAACTCATCTATCACCTTCATTGTTTCGTTACCTAATCTAATTCCTTCCGCATTACCTGATTTTCTAAGACCGCATTCCATTATTTTTGTTTTGCTCTTGTTAATGTTCATTTTATACGCTCTTTTAAACACACTGTCCATTCCATTCAGCTGCTCTTCCAGGTCCTTTGCTGTCTCTGACAGAATTACAATGTCATCAGCAAAACGCAATGTTTTTATTTCTTCCCCCTGGACTTTAATCCCTATTCCAATTTTTTCCTTGCTTTCCTTCACCGCCTGCTCGATGTACAAATTGAATAACATCAGAGAAAGGCTACAACCCTGTCTTACTCCCTTCCCAACTGATGCTTCCCTTTCATGCCCTTCGAGTCTAATAACTGCAGTCTGGCTTTTGTACAAGTTGTAAATAACTCTCCTTTCCCTGTATTTTACCCCTGCCGACTTCAGAATTTGAAAGAGTGTATTCCAGTCAACATTGTCAAACGCTTTCTCCAAATCTACAAAAGGTAAAAATGTAGGTTTGCCTTTCCTTAATCTATCTTCTAAGATAAGACGTAAAGTGAGTATTGCCTCCCGGGTTCCTACGTTCCTCCTGAATCCAAACTGATCTTCCCCGAGGTCAGCTTCTACCAGCTTTTCCATTCTCCTGTAGATAATTCGTGTTAAAATTTTGCAACCATGACTTATCAAACTGATGGTTCTGTAATTTTCACACCTGTCTGCGCCTGTTTTCTTTGGAATGGGGATTATTACATTTTTCTTAAAGTCTGAGGGTATTTCGCCTGTCTCATACATCCTACACACCAGTTCAAATAGTCTTGTCATGGCTGGCTCTCCCAGAGACTTCAGTAGCTCTGAGGGTATGTCATCTACTCCTGGGGCCTTGTTCCGACCTAGGTCTTTCAGGGCTCTGTCAAATTCATCTCTCAGTATAGTATCTCCTATTTCATCTTGATCTACTTCCTCTTCCCCTCCTACAACATTGTCTCTAAGTTCATTTCCTATGTAGAGCTGCTCTATGTACTCTTTCCACCTTTCAGCTTTCCCTTCTTTGCTGAGAACTGGTTTCCCATCTGAGTTCTTGATATTCGTATAGTTGCTTTTCTTTGTCCCCAAATGTCTCTTTTATTTTCCTGTCGGCTGTATGTACTTTTCCCCTTCTTATACATGCTTCTACAGATTTGGATTTGGCTTCTAGCCACTCCTGATTAGCCATTTTGCACTTCCTGTCAATCTCATTTCTTAGTTGTCTGTACCCCATTTTGCCTGTTTCATTTACTGCATTTTTATATTTTCTCCTTTCATCAATTAAATTTAGTATTTCCTGTGATATCCAAGGACTTTTTGTAGGTCTTGCCTTTCTAACTATTTTGTCCTCTGCTGCCTTTACTATTTCATCTCTCAATGCTACCCATTCCTCTTCTATTGTTTTATTTCTCCCTGTTTCTGTCAATTGATGCCTAAATCTCCCTCTGAATTTCTCCAGAACTTCACGTTCCTTCAATTTATCTAAGTCCCATCTCCTTATTTTCCTACCTTTCTGCGGTTTCAGTTCATGACTAATAAGTTATATAAGTTATATAAAAAGGAAAATGAAAGATTTTTAAAAATGTGTAGTTGGTATAGAGATGTCGCCTCGATAAGAAATGAGTTTATTATCGAACCATGTATTTTTTATACGTTATGTATATTTCAATAAAAAGTTAAACCAAGAAGTCTTCGAAGTGGTTTCAAGATTTATGAATATTTATTCAAGATGTTTCATGGATTTTGTTCTCAAAATAATGATCATTTTGAAGTGAATTTTGAATGTGGTCTTAACGATGTACAAGGATGTTATATGTCACTAAATTTGCACGATTATTGATACTGCGATATCGATAGCAGTTACAGACGAGCTATGGAATAAACAAAACTGTAGCGACTGTAATTAAAATTTTACTCAGTGTTTACACACTTATTGGATCTGACTATGAAATCTAATTTTGAATTAATTCATTTATCAATTTGAGAAACTTTAGTAAGAAGAATATGAAGACTAGTATCAACGGCCATTATAATTTCTGTTTCTGGGGTGTTAGTTAACTTCGGGTACGAAGTCACTGTCATTCAAGAAGTTGTTTATTTATTATATCTGAAGTCACTTAAAAACTAGTACCAGCACAAAAACCTATCGTTAGGGGTGTTCGGTACACTGGTGTTTATACAGTCTCGTATTCTCCACAGCATTAAAATTACGCCACAGTTAACCTCCTGTTATGTTTTACCAGTCCATCCAGCCTGCGACGTCCATCTTTGGACGTGTTTTCGTCTCGGTTCCACCACTCGCTAAAGATGCTTATCACACCACTCCTGGAAGCCCGAAAAGGAGTGCAGTTCCCTAAATGCTCGCGCTTAGCCCGTGGGTCATCACGGCCTGCCGTTGTTCAAACTGAAATAGATGCGCGCATTATCCGTTCTGAACACGGACAGTCACCCTCTGACACTTCATGCTCCATGGGTGCGTCTCACTACCAGTCACTCCTCGTCAGGTGACGCTACTATCAGTTGGACGGATTTATATCGACAGTAGGTAGGTTGTCGTAATGTTCTGGCTGATGAACGTATTTTCTATGATGAGTGTTAACGTTACGCCGACTATGAAGCCATTAGAAAAAGTGGTAAACCTGAATGTGGATGACCGGGTGAGTATTTTAACAACTATTTTCATGAATAAGAATTTAGGGTGTTGTCACTGAACAATATTGCTATGTGCAAGTAGTGAGGATGGTCCAATTTACGTAGAAGTTTACGTAAATTTGAGTCCGCACAAACAGTTTTCGTAAGAATCCAAACTCTTAGAAGGAGTAGATCAGTGAACCAGCATTAAGCGATAAACATTATAGATGTATGATTGAGTATATGGACCCAGAAATCCCTATCTAGTGTGACCTGCGTAAGCTCAGTCGTAGTCAAGTGTCACCAACATATTGTCTGCGGGCGTGAAGTCTGAAACATTCATGAGCAGTGTCAAACTGATTCAGATAACATGAGAACTTGCTGTTTAGAAGTATATATCTCACGTTTTATGTTCAATAATACATGTTGTTACAAAAAGATACGGCCACACTTTCAGGAAACATTCCTCACACACGAAGACACAAAGTATGTTATGTGGACATGTGTCCGTTAAAGCTTAATTTCCATGTTAGAGCTCATTTAATTACTTCTCGTCAAATCATGTTAATCATGGAATGGAAACACACAGCAACAGAACGTACCTGCGTGACTTCAAACACTTTGTTACAGGAAATGTTCAAAATGTCCTCCGTTCGCGAGGATACATGCATTCACCCTTCGTCGCATGGAATCCCTGATGCGCTGATGCAGCCCTGGAGAACGGCGTATTGTATCACAGCCGTCCACAATACGAGCACGAAGAGTCTCTACATTTGGTACCGGGGTTGCTTAGACAAGAGCTTTCAAATGCCCCCATAAATGAAAGTCAAGAGGGTTGAAGTCAAGAGAGCGTGGAGGCCATGGAATTGGTCCGCCTCTACCAATCCATCGGTCACCTAATCTGTTGTTTAGAAGCGTACGAACATGTCGACTGAAATGTGCAGAAGCTCCATCGTGTATGAACCACATGTTGTGTCGTACTTGTAAAAGCACATGTTCTAGCAGCACAGGTAGAGTATCCCGTATGAAATCATGATAACGTGCTCCAGTGAGCGTAGGTGGAAGAACATGAGGCCCAATCAAGACATCACCAACAATTCCTGCCCAAACGTTCACAGAAAATCTGTGTTGATGACGTGAATTGTGGAAGTACAGTACATACTAACGAAACAATTGTGTATTTTGACAATTGTCTGCACGAATTATTGCAATTTACATTTAAAGAGAAATACTAAAATGAGCTCCAACATGGAAATTAAGCGTTTCCGGATACATGTCCACATATTTTCTTTCTTTGTATGTGAGGAATGTTTCCTGAAAGTTTGGCCGTACGTTTTTGTAACATCCTGTATAACGAGAAACGCTACGTAGTATGCAGTGTACTCGTAAAATGAATTTCAGCTTATCGTGATAACGTTACCCAAATAGGATGCCTTAAAAAGTGCAGTATCCCAATTGTGACAAATTATCAAGACAATTTTTACTTTCGAAACGGTGTATGTCTACATTTTGTCTACAGTCATACTGAAGCAGAATTACAAAAAATACTGTAATTAAAGTTTTCAGATATACAGTGTGTCAAACTGAAACAGATGATAGTGGATCGACTACTTCTTATATTGAGACAGCAAAAAAATGATCGGAAATGCATATTTATTGTTTTGTGAACGTACACTCTTTGACAAAAAACCTGGCCGCCGGCCGGCCGCCGCTGAGCCTAAGTTCGAGCCGATCGCGACATGGGACAATAAAAGTGTCCGCGCTGATTCGCTCTAAGTCCGGCTATCTGCACAATCTGGCAACACTGTAGACTGCGGGAGTTCATACAGTACTTCTTGTGTGCTGTTAGAAGGTGGGTAGGTCAGCTACATCCGTGGTCCCGCGGTAAAGTGCGTGACTTGCATGTGAAAGTGTTAGCGATCGAAACAGACTGGTGACAAAAATTTTAAATTCACATTCCTCGTGCGTACTGATGCCATATGTGTAAGGGAAGCATATGCGTAACGTATTTCATTTTTTGATACACTGTTAATAACATTCCGGCCCAATAACATTGCTGTCTCTGGCCGCAGCACTCGGCAGAGCTCTCCGCGGCCCACTCTCCGGCAGCAGCGGTGGCGGCGCTACACAGCGCTGCATCGCCCTCTGCCCACAGTGCCTGCCGCCGCTCATCGCCCTGGATATGTAAAATGTGTTGCTGAGTGGTGATCCACAAAAAAAAAAAAAGTTGCGATGTGTATTTCAGACACGATATCAACGGAGCAGACCACCCAATTTGAATGATGACCATACTATTACACTAATACATAATACATTAGAGAGACAAAACATTTTCATAGTCATTGATCCAATCAAATGGCACTCTACGATGTTTAACACTTATTTCTGGTTTAAATCGCGATCCTTTTCCTTTCAGAAAAGCCCTTCATGTAATTTGTTATTGTCATCACTTCATATGTTTTCATCAAGACACTGTGCGTAACTGCACTACAATGTTTAGTGCCGTTGTTTGATTCCTTATGGTAAATGTATGAGCTAAATTATGTGAATACGTTTCAGCGCACGTTATAAAGCAACACAGCCACACTGAAAGGTGTCTCATTTCTACAGTAGATATTTTGCATGAACGAACTATTGGAGTCGACCTTTCTGAAAGCCTTATTGTATAAAGCTTTTCTTCTGATTCCATTAAAGAGTTTCTTCTTGCAATCTGCAGCGTATAAAGCAAACTAAAACAAAGTAAAACGGAATACCACCGCCGAACACACTGTCGCCAACCAGGATTAGAACTGCCGACCGACAGCTCGCTTGCATCGCGAGACACGAGCAGAACCACACAGCCAACCACACGCTGCTGCCTGGTGCCCTCAGTCTCTCACATATTCAATGCTGAGCCTCTAACGTATCTCGAAAGTTAACCTGAAAGTCACCTATGTGAATAAAAAAATTCCTTGAGTGCAAAAGTTAAATTTCTGTCTCTCATATCACATGGGCGTTATACAGCATGAGTCATGAAAGTAGAAGAGGAATTTCAAGTGAACTTAGCTAGACAACCCAGTACCATTTGCAGAAGTAACTGCACTGTCACAGTTTTGCCAAATATTAGCAACGATGTTGCCAGTTCTTAGCTGTACTAGGAAGACCTGTGTAGCGATAAGCGCCGCGAAATCGCCCTCGTCTCATACGGGCTTCAAGAGGGAAGTCGCGGATTTTGGTTAATACGCGGCGCAATCTCCTGATAGTTTCCATCGCCACACTTTAGGATGCAGATATTTAATTCGTCCAATGAGGCCGAAACCAGCGTTCATATATTTTGAAACTTAACAGCATTATGATATAATTTCAGCAAATGACTAGAGAAGTTAAACATACTGATATTGTTCATGAAACATACGGCAGGTCAAAGACTGATATATGTAAACTTCCATCACGATTTCAGTTTCACCTCCCCCCTCATCCCAAAAAAAGACTAAAACAATTACTTTGTTAGATTTCAGCAAAAGCTACTTTGTTTTTAATTTCTCGTGAAAAGTTACTGTAAATCAACGTTGCCTCATCCGTCACGAAAAACTTCGCATCTTGAAAGTGACTGCGTTTCAAAATGCAGCCTTACGACCGCACAAGTAATATTTCACGTGTTTTTTTGGTTTGAAAGCCAGAAGAAACATAATCAACTGATTATGTGTGCAGCACAGTAATTAGTTCATTTGGGGATTCAGAAGACAGGATACTTAAAATTACGGCCATGAACACAGAAACTAAACTGTGTATGTGAGAAATGTGCAATTCTGAGGTTTTTCATCTGCAAACATATACATAGACTAGTAACCAGCTTATTGATTTCGCAGTGTTACAGCCTTGTTGGCCGAAAAAATGATGATGAGAATCCGAATCCATGTGTATGATGGATTCTTCGAATTATGCCACCCACGACTTGCATGTGTTGTTGCTTAGTATCTGTCGTCACGATGAAAAATCAACAGAAATATTACAAAATTTTGCCTACTTTTTCATATAGTTGTATTTTCCGTAAAACCACACATTCTTTCCGGTCTCTTGGCTACAAGGGAAAGAACGCTTTTGCAACCGAATTAATGAAAATAATGATAGTAATCAATGGTATTTACCTCATTACAGCAGAATGATAACGATTACAATAACAATAGAAAATGCCGATCTCTTGGTTGACACACTGAAATGAGTTTTGGTATTTAGTTGCTGAATACCGTTTAGGACATTTTTCAGAGGAGAAAAATAGACCTAAAGTCACACACATCACTAGTACAACGATATCTCACTAATCAACTATGCTTGCTGTAGATCAGGAGACGAGAATAGCGTCACCGACCTAAATTGAGAGTACTGGTTCAGTTGTTTGACATTTGTTGGCAGTTAATACAGTCCCGACATAAACCAGAAAATTGTTTGCAATTTAAACAGGTGTCGACCTTCCTGCTGTCGAAAATTTAATTCAGGATAACAGAGTCATATTAAGTCAATGACCAAACTCATATCCTCAAGAATATTGGAAAATACCTCGAATGCTGGAAATGAGGAAACGATCAGAGTTGTCTAGCGTTGTAAGCAATACTCCCAAGCAATAGCAAGAACTACTTGGGCATCCCACAATATCCTCATTCCTACAAACAGCATGCTAACTGGCTTTTAGCCATGCTGCGCTACCAAAGGCCATTCTAAGTAAGGCTTCAGTCCGAAAGCAGACAACAGCATTGAAAAATGCTAATGAATAGATGACTTACACTTATCAACTTCCGGGGAGAGTTTCTTTTAACAAAACGAAGAAAGTGCAAAACGACTACTTTCTACAAAATTCCTGCGGACTGTTGTCCCAAAATGGATGTATATACGTTCAGTCTTGTCATACGCGGCTCACATTCCAGGAATATCACAAAAATGAGTATCTGGCGGGTACCGTCTTGGAGCAGCTATTACGCAAGTTTTTACCAGTAATCGTAAAACTGACCAGACGGGTTTTGCTGCAAAATATAGCGACTTCTATTAGATCCGCGTAACCTTTCCCGACAAGAAACTGTTTTCTTCGTATAATGATGCCCCTGTTTAGGTGAATTACAATGTTACTGTTTAATGTTGCTTCAGAAGAACTTTTTGCATTAAATATATTTATCTTTGCAGGTGCTTCAAAGTAATTGTAATAATTTGTTTCCCTTCAAATTAATCAATTTATTCGATGTATTATTTGTAAAGTAATTGCAACCGTGAAAAGTGAAATTGTACTATAAACCAAACAGTTTGGTTACTTTAGGTCTATCGTCCGTGGGCAGATCGCTTCCATGTGAAATATCTCCACGAAAGGCAGAGAGGCGGACGGTTCTCTTTCTTAGTACAGTTCGGCTCGGATAGCCAGTCCTCTGTGGAGAAGAGATGTAACTGTGTGTTGAAGAAAGAAGTCATACCTAAGAAACCTGCCTATTCTTTTTATTTTTCTCCTATATTTATATTTTTCAGGCTTATATTCGCCTTTACTTGTCACAAAATAATGACATATCTTTTTCTCTGCAAGTAGCATTATATTTTCCGTTGTCTCTAGATGGATCATACTTTGTCTCTGCCGGTCCCAGATCTCACGTCGAAAGAAAAATGTCCTCCACATCAGTCATTTCGCAGGAGGCGGTCGTATATTTACCATTGGTATATTTACTTGTACGAATATTGTTCGCAAGCGTAAATAGTTTGCTCTTGCTGTTCGTCTCCAATTCCCTATAATTCTCCTCGTGAAGTGGATGAACTGTGCTTTATTATTGTTAGTACCATTAGTTTTTATTTCAAGTTGAGCTTTGAATTTGTATTTTTTATTACCGTTACATTTGTTTGTTGAGTATGTTTGACAGTTTTGAAGATCAACAAGTTCTCATATCCAATAACATAAGCGTGTTAGAGCTAATGTATAACGATCATTTTTGTCTTGTTTCATCTGTAAAACTTCCTCTCAAAATGTGGAACACTTCTCTTAACACCCTTCATTTGAAACCGATATGTTGGCAGTGGACATTCACGGATTACTCATTTATTAACGTCATTGATAATGATAATTAGGATAAGATTTATTTACAAATTTTGTACACAGTCTATTTAATTTAATTACAACCAAATGTTCAAATGTTTGTTAAGCTTATGCGACTTAACTACGGGGTCATCAGTCCCTAAACTTACAAACTACTTATGAACTACTTACGAACTAGGACAGCACAAATATCCATGCCCGAAGGGGGATTCGAATCCCCGAGCGTAGTGGCCGTGCAGACCGTGACTGGAGCGCCTCAGTTCCCGCGGCCACCGCGGCCGGCAAATTACAACCCTCCGCATTCTACGGCATCTGTTCTAAATCAATGAATAAGAGATACGTCAGTACGTTTATTTACTATCTTTTAACAAGCAGCAGTGTAATTGCTTTCCATAATACTGTTTTAAACCGTGGCACAATTCATCGATCAATTTTAATCTTAATCGTTGTAACACGTATTTATTAGGTTGATTTATTTTCTATTGTGTGTTTCTTACAAATTTTACAATTGATTTTATACTAACGATAGGCCAGAAACTTAATTAACGTAACTCAGAACCGTGTGACAATGCAATATCTACTCGCGTTCATTTATGCGAGTTGGTGCAGTAGTAACACACTGGATTCATATTCGGCCATATGGATGTGAATTTTCCATGATTTTGCTAAATAAGTCTAGGAAAATGGCGGAATGGTCCCTGCGGCAGTGTGCGGCCGATTTCCTTCCACATCCTTATCACAACAATCCGTAACCTTCCTTCTTTCTTTCGTGTCTCGTGTGCAATATTTTGTTTATGTTTCAGTGTGTTGGTACAAATTTTGCAGTTCATTTCAAACCTAATTCCCACTGAACAAGAGACCATAAACTTTCAACTCAACTTAGAACTGGATGGCACTGCTACATTAAAGCCATTTCTTAATTGGTGTGTGGTGGAGGGCACTTTTTATACAACTGCTGTCTCCTGCTGTTTCTCTTCCAGTCCTGAATATTTCGCCGTTAAAACAATTTCTGGTAAGACTTAATGTGAGTTCATATGGCCCTATCTTTTACCTTCGCGGTCTTTCCGTGACTAATACGTACGAGGGGTAAGGTGAATTAGAAATAAAACAGATTTATCGAAAGTCTCTGTTGTATTCTCATGCAAACGTTTGAAACTGAATGAAAAATTTCACACATACAAAATTTGAAAAGTGTAAAACAATCATTTAAATGAAAAATGGTTTTAAAATAGACTAAGACGTATGAAGTAACTTTTTCCACTCGAAAATTGCTACCGCGTTAAGGATAGTTCCAAAAAAAAAATCAAATTTTTAATAGCTATGTCAGTCATCATAGTAACACTGGAACGTAAAGTGTTCTTGCTTCATGAGTAATGCTAGCAGTAGCGTTTAGTCGCCATCGACTTGAAGGGTAATTTATTTCACTAACATTCTGAAGTCGATAAGAGGTATGACGCGGTCGTTTTGGTAAATGCGGCACAACGAGGGAGCGAAGGCACGCGCATTTGGAAACGGAGAAGACGGAGCGCGCCTGCTGGAGGGAAAGGATAGTTGTCGTTCTTAATAGACGAAGCCATCAAACGGAGTTTAACAGATGTTCGGTAGACCTCCCCGAACTTTCGCGGTTTGACTGCAACATAAGAAATAAATGAAATTCACGAATTGCATTGAATGGTTAGTAAATTAATGTCGTCCGCTATCTGCCGACGATACCGCTCGAATGATAATCTATCGACGTGAGATACATGGAACCTAAAAGTTGCCATAAAGTTTGTACTCTGAAACCTATCACCGCGCTGTAGCGAGCAAATTGCAACGAAAACTATGTCTGCAACTAATTCGGCCATCAGACTACGTAACATTTTATGAAATCAACGAGACAGGCAACAGTAAGACAGGTTCGAAATCTATCGAGCATATCAAGGAACGTGCTAAAAATTAGCGTTTGATTCAAATGGAACGCTATTTAACGTAGCAAGATGTTCTATCAATAACAGGTCGCTTGTAATTTCCATATTGACCTGCCGACATTTTATTTTATCAGGAAGCAAACTCGAAGGAAACTGGACAGAATTTGAGTATTTACGAAGACTTTTCTGCGACAAATTGTGCGTCTTTTTGTTATTTAATGGAGTAAAGTAAACATAACGATAAGGCCTCGTATACAACCATAAACCGAGAAACAAAACTAGAAAAACTCTCAATGAGGTATTCATTGATATTTTTTCTTTACTCATTTAAAATAGCTGGCTACATGGCACATATGCAATTTGGAGGGCACAGTGTCTCGAGCATGAGTGGAATTACGGATCCTAACATGCAGGATGCCAGCTACAAAAACTCGTTGTTTCGCAACTTTGGCATCATGTAGATGTGAGTCTGATTTGTAAATCTGCAAACAGTTGACTTTTTCTCGTCACCTCCATTAAATATTCTGTAAAATTAATATCAGAATATGCACATTGTAGTAGCTGAATTGTGTTCAAGAAGGTCGTTTCATACATTAACTACTCCTACTCTCATTCACGTTGCGAGCAATCTGCCTCAGCTGTGAGTAAATCAATGAGGTAAGGTTTACAGCAGTAATGTCTAGATGTATAATAGTCACTTTCTAAACGCCTAGGTTATTTCGAAATCGGGTCAGTTTTGTTGTAAAAACTGGATCTTATCAATTCATCTCGTTATGTCTTTCAAATGTTCAAATGTTTGTCAGGCTTAAGGGACTTAACTGCAGGGTCATCAGTCCCTAATGTTACAAACTATTTGTGAACCACCTTATACTAAAGACGACACAAACAGCCATGCCCGAGAGGGGATTCGAACCCCCGTCGGGGATCGGCCTCGCGCATCGTAGCATAGCGCCTCGATGCGCTCGGCCGCTCCGCCTCGGCGTTACGTGTTTAAATTATCCGCTTACTGTCAAACAAAACCATTCGTGCCAACTGTCTCCTGGCAACCTCATAGTAGATGCCATAGCCACCTACTTCAAGAATATCAAGTGACATCACAAACAAAACGACAGACCATTTTCTTAAATGAATTTATCTGTTGTTCTAAAATGATGTTAAACTTTTAAATATTGATAAAACAACTTACTTGTAAATTACTTCAAATGTTGTCATCACATAAAGTAAATAATAAATTCTGAAACCGCATCAGCTGTTTTTAATTAAGATCCTTGGTTTACAGGTCCACGACCATTTACATGTTAAATATTTTTCATATGAAAATTCATTACAGAGACCCAACGTTCAAATCACTTCCATCTGTCATGGAAATAAAATTTTATTAAATAGGCCCGGATATATGGAACCAGTCCAACAGAAATTATTACTGTCGTTCGGAATAAAATCCAATGACGTTAAAATGTGGGACAAATAGTCGCGTAATTTTGATTACTGTATTGTCCAAGAAACCAGTAGATTGCCGACGAAGTAAAGGTGTCGAAACTAAAGAAGACTGTCTAAAGAATCGAAAAAACCGATAGATGACGCATTTGTATTTTGTTCATCTTTGCTTCAAGTATTACGGGAACGTAAAAAACTTACTAATATGCACAACTACCCCCTTTCTCTATTTTGTTTCAGTTTCAAGAGGACTAAATTCACAACATGCTTATCTAAACATAATTTGTTTATTACACTGCGTCGATGCTTTGGGTACATTTAGCATAATAGCTGCTCATTTAGGTAATATTCCTTGAATGTGAGAGGCGCATGACGAGACACAACGTAGATACAGTCCGTTTTCGAACTACAGTGCCTAGTATCATTGGACATAATAATCGTTCGCACTACTTTTTCATTTTGTTACAAAAAGCTCTTACTGAAAGTTCGTGAGGGTAAGTGTTTGATACCTTACTGTTTAGTGACGGATGGGGCAACGTTCATCTCCTGTAACATTTAATGAAATGTCGAAATCTTACAAAGTAATTGTTTTAGTCTGTTTTTTTTTTTTTTTTTTTTTTTTTTTTTTTTTTTTTTTTGGGGGAGGGACAATATCAGTATGTTTAACTTCTCTAGTCATTTGCTGAAATTATATCATAATGCTGTTAAGTTTCAAAATATATGAACGCTGGTTTCGGCCTCATTGGACGAATTAAATATCTGCATCCTAAAGTGTGGCGATGGAAACTATCAGGAGATTGAGCCGCGTATTAACCAAAATCCGCGACTTCCCTCTTGAAGCCCGTATGAGACGAGGGCGATTTCGCGGCGCTTATCGCTACACAGGTCTTCCTAGTACAGCTAAGAACTGGCAACAACGTTGCTAATATTTGGCAAAACTGTGACAGTGCAGTTACTTCTGCAAATGGTACTGGGTTGTCTAGCTAAGTTCACTTGAAATTCCTCTTCTACTTTCATGACTCATGCTGTATAACGCCCATGTGATATGAGAGACAGAAATTTAACTTTTGCACTCAAGGAATTTTTTTATTCACATAGGTGACTTTCAGGTTAACTTTCGAGATACGTTAGAGGCTCAGCATTGAATATGTGAGAGACTGAGGGCACCAGGCAGCAGCGTGTGGTTGGCTGTGTGGTTCTGCTCGTGTCTCGCGATGCAAGCGAGCTGTCGGTCGGCAGTTCTAATCCTGGTTGGCGACAGTGTGTTCGGCGGTGGTATTCCGTTTTACTTTGTTTTAGTTTGCTTTATACGCTGCAGATTGCAAGAAGAAACTCTTTAATGGAATCAGAAGAAAAGCTTTATACAATAAGGCTTTCAGAAAGGTCGACTCCAATAGTTCGTTCATGCAAAATATCTACTGTAGAAATGAGACACCTTTCAGTGTGGCTGTGTTGCTTTATAACGTGCGCTGAAACGTATTCACATAATTTAGCTCATACATTTACCATAAGGAATCAAACAACGGCACTAAACATTGTAGTGCAGTTACGCACAGTGTCTTGATGAAAACATATGAAGTGATGACAATAACAAATTACATGAAGGGCTTTTCTGAAAGGAAAAGGATCGCGATTTAAACCAGAAATAAGTGTTAAACATCGTAGAGTGCCATTTGATTGGATCAATGACTATGAAAATGTTTTGTCTCTCTAATGTATTATGTATTAGTGTAATAGTATGGTCATCATTCAAATTGGGTGGTCTGCTCCGTTGATATCGTGTCTGAAATACACATCGCAACTTTTTTTTTTTTTTGTGGATCACCACTCAGCAACACATTTTACATATCCAGGGCGATGAGCGGCGGCAGGCACTGTGGGCAGAGGGCGATGCAGCGCTGTGTAGCGCCGCCACCGCTGCTGCCGGAGAGTGGGCCGCGGAGAGCTCTGCCGAGTGCTGCGGCCAGAGACAGCAATGTTATTGGGCCGGAATGTTATTAACAGTGTATCAAAAAATGAAATACGTTACGCATATGCTTCCCTTACACATATGGCATCAGTACGCACGAGGAATGTGAATTTAAAATTTTTGTCACCAGTCTGTTTCGATCGCTAACACTTTCACATGCAAGTCACGCACTTTACCGCGGGACCACGGATGTAGCTGACCTACCCACCTTCTAACAGCACACAAGAAGTACTGTATGAACTCCCGCAGTCTACAGTGTTGCCAGATTGTGCAGATAGCCGGACTTAGAGCGAATCAGCGCGGACACTTTTATTGTCCCATGTCGCGATCGGCTCGAACTTAGGCTCAGCGGCGGCCGGCCGGCGGCCAGGTTTTTTGTCAAAGAGTGTACATAGCATACACCGCACAGCAACGTAGCTTCTCAAAGAACTCTGGTCTCTGGTGACCGTTGTACCGGTAGGCAGGCAGTTTCGGCCCTAGCAAGCAGATTTTGCATACCAACAACTTAACATAACATCAGTGTAAAACACCCAGAACTGTGAGATACGACGATCGTGTTAACCATGGGGTAGGAACTTCCTGTGGATGTGAACATTAAAGTGGACTGGTGCTCCGTCGTGTTGAAACCAAATCCATTCGCGGACAGGAGGTAGAGTCTTGTAAGAACTGTGGCAGCACAACTTGCAAGAACACCAAGTAACGTAGACCGTAGGTGATATTTGGTGATCATGGAAAATGCGCGCCAATACTTCGACAGGGAATCGTTGCTGGTGGCCACCGATGTGTGTGGGGTAGGGATAACTCCAGACATGCAATATAAGTATTAAGACTGGCAGTCGTCGCTTTTAACATTTGTTATGAGCTACTTTCAGTAAACTCTGTGTATGTGCATTACAAATTGAATATGCAAAATGTTCAAATGTTTTTAAATCTATCGGACCAAACTGCGTGGTCATCAGTCCGTAGCTTACAAACTACTTAAACCAAGGTAAACTAACCTAAGGACAACACACACACACACACACACACACACACACCCATGCCCCAGGGAGGACTCGAACATCCGACGGCGAACAACCGCGCGCTCCACAGCGAGGTGCCTTAGACCGCTAGGCTACTCGACCACTGCTTGAATATGCATATCAAACCATTACTTCCCTATTGCATTGTAATCGCTTGTCGTCTGTTATCAACGATCAGTTCGACCCAAAAGCTTTGAGACACCCTGTTTAATGAAATACAGTTAAGACTGAAAAGTAGCACTGAAACACCGACCAAAAATTAAATGAGTATGACTGGTGTAGAAGCTCAAATCAAGCTTATTGAAAGATAAGGAAGTAGTAGTTGTAATGCCTATGAGAAGCAGTGAACAAAGGGCGACTGCAGTAATGTTTCCAAATTGTCATTCCTAGGGAATAGTGTCAGTCATTCTATAAAAAACAAAGTGGCGAAACTATCGCTACTCGGGACAGTGGAAATACGAGTGCTGGTAATAATTCCCCAATAAAAGTGATAGTAGTTTGATAAATGACTCAATTAATTTTCACTCAGCTTCTGACAAACAGAAACAAAAGTAACAAAGAATAGGTTATCCCACAAAACAGTGGCCAGAAGTTATATGCAGTCCCTCGCAACTGGCGCATGTGCTTGTAGTTTGCTTCTCGGTTACTTCACATTAACGATACCCTAGGCCGTCAAAACTTTCATTTGAGAATTATCGAAATATGTTTGATGCATTTTCTGGAAGAAGCCGTCTACAAAGTTAGTGTCCTCTACTTCGATAATGATTTAAAATTATAAAGCGGGTTAAGTGGATTATTCTACTAAGTGCCATACAAAATTTGTATAAATTCTAATGTGTTTTATTCCAATATTAAAAGCAGGAAATTCAGTTCTAGGTTTAATGAGATACAAAGTTTCATACACCCTACATCATTCCGATTTACGTTAATCAAGTATTGAAAAATCTGGACTATCAAGAGCACTTTCGTAATGCACAACCGTCATTATTTACCTGTGATTAAAATAATACCTTGTAGCGTTTACAGAACGGCATATACTTTGCCCGAGTTTTAGTTTGGACACCACACACGCTGACATATGACGTTCACCGCGAGTATCGCCACACTGTGTACCGTGATTCGTCACTCCACACAACTTCTTTTCAGAGTTCAATCGTTCTACTTACATGAAACAAGGCGTCGTTTGGTATTGACCAGTGAGATGTGTGGTTTATGGGCAGACGTTCGACTTTGAAATCCAAGTTTTCTCACCCAACGATTAAAAGTCATAGTACTTGGAGTGGATCCTGTTGCCGTTTGTAATTCTTGTGTGGTGATCTGGATAGATGCCTGCTTACTACACTATACGACCCTCTTCACTGTCAGTGGTCTCTGTCAGTCAACAGAGGAGGTCTGCCTATACGCTTTCGTGTTGTAGTGTCCGTTCACGTTTCCACTTCACCATCAAATGAGAAACAGTGGACATAAGGATGTTTAGGAATGTGGTAATTAGAGATTCGAAACGGGCTTCGAAATGTTGCTTAAAACCCACTAGCGGGCTTTATGACGTCGCCGGCTCGGCCCGCTGCGCTCGTGGGCTTGCCGACGCGGCTCGCCTCCTTTGCCGGGCCACTGGCGGTACCCGCAGCAGACTCACGAGCCGCGTTGTCGGTTACACGGAACCCGCGGGGGCTGGCGGGTCGGGCCAGCGGGCGCAACGGGTACAGTGGGCCGAGCCGGCGAGCCTACGGATACAACGGGGCAAGCCGGTGAGCCTACGGGTACAACGGGGCAAGCCGGTGAGCCTACGGGTACAACGGGGCGAGCCGGTGAACCTACGGGTACAACGGGGCGAGCCGGTGAGCCTACGGGTACAACGGGGCGAGCCGGTGAGCCTACGGGTACAACGGGGCGAGCCGGTGAGCCTACGGGTACAACGGGGCGAGCCGGTGAGCCTACGGGTACAACGGGGCGAGCCGGTGAGCCTACGGGTACGTTGTACCCGTAGGCTCACCGGCTCGCCCCGTTGTACCCGTAGGCTCACCGGCTCGCCCCGTTGTACCCGTAGGCTCACCGGCTCGCCCCGTTGTACCCGTAGGCTCACCGGCTCGCCCCGTTGTACCCGTAGGTTCACCGGCTCGCCCCGTTGTACCCGTAGGCTCACCGGCTCGCCCCGTTGTACCCGTAGGCTCACCGGCTCGCCCCGTTGTAACCGTAGGCTCACCGGCTCGCCCCGTTGTACCCGTAGGCTCACCGGCTCGCCCCGTTGTAACCGTAGGCTCACCGGCTCGCCCCGTTGTACCCGTAGGCTCACCGGCTCGCCCCGTTGTACCCGTAGGCTCACCGGCTCGCCCCGTTGTACCCGTAGGCTCACCGGCTCGCCCCGTTGTACCCGTAGGCTCACCGGCTTGCCCCGTTGTACCCGTAGGCTCACCGGCTTGCCCCGTTGTACCCGTAGGCTCACCGGCTTGCCCCGTTGTATCCGTAGGCTCGCCGGCTCGGCCCACTGTACCCGTTGCGCCCGCTGGCCCGACCCGCCAGCCCCCGCGGGTTCCGTGTAACCGACAACGCGGCTCGTGAGTCTGCTGCGGGTACCGCCAGTGGCCCGGCAAAGGAGGCGAGCCGCGTCGGCAAGCCCACGAGCGCAGCGGGCCGAGCCGGCGACGTCATAAAGCCCGCTAGTGGGTTTTAAGCAACATTTCGAAGCCCGTTTCGAATCTCTAATTACCACATTCCTAAACATCCTTATGTCCACTGTTTCTCATTTGATGGTGAGCCTACGGGTACAACGGGGCGAGCCGGTGAGCCTACGGTTACAACGGGGCGAGCCGGTGAGCCTACGGGTACAACGGGGCGAGCCGGTGAGCCTACGGGTACAACGGGGCGAGCCGGTGAGCCTACGGGTACAACGGGGCGAGCCGGTGAGCCTACGGGTACAACGGGGCGAGCCGGTGAGCCTACGGGTACAACGGGGCGAGCCGGTGAGCCTACGGGTACAACGGGGCAAGCCGGTGAGCCTACGGGTACAACGGGGCAAGCCGGTGAGCCTACGGGTACAACGGGACAAGCCGGTGAACCTACGGGTACAACGGGGCGAGCCGGCGTGCGCAGCGGGTACAACGAGCCTGGCAAGACGAGCCTGGACAGCCACGCCTAGCCTGTGACTCTTAACAGAAGATGCGCAGAATTTTCGCGACAGATACAACTTACTCGTGATAATTATCTATGATTTTTTATTACTTATGCCTGCTTTATTCCAAACGTGATGAAGTGATCACTCATCACTTTCAAAACAAGAGAATGGTCACTCTTGCAGGGATTCGTGTAGTGCATGGCAGAGGGTGATTCAGTTGCAGAATTTCTTACAATCTACGTTTTTATCATGATCTTGATGAAATCTGCACACATGACGTTCAAAATAAAGGTCAAGGCCTACATAAGATTTACTTGGTCGATGGCGGAGGCGAAGGATACTTCACGTATTATTTATAGTATTATTTCTAACTTGATGAAATTTCGAGTACTTGACATCAAGACTAGCGGAAGGTCACTGTCTACGTAAGATTCGTGTGGTGCATGGCGGAGGGTACTTCAGTTAACAATTCTATAAAATCTGAAGTTTTATTACGATCTTAATGAAATTTCACTCACTTGACATTCAAAACTAGCGGAAGGTCACTGGCTACGTAAGATTCGTGTGGTGCATGGCGGAGGGTACTTAAGAATTCTAGCGGAAGGTCACTATCTACATAAGATGCGCCTGATACATGACGGAAGGTACTTCACTTACGAATTCTACTAAAACATAACAGGGCTACCATCATGTATAAGATTTTCTTTCGTTAAGGGGGCGGGGGTAGCTTGCTCCACACTTAGTTCCATGGCCTGTGATTTTGTTCGACAGAGCATCTATGTCTTGTCATGGAAGAGGTAGAGTACACAAAAACACAACCATTTTCTGTGCAATGTACATACTTCGTGTATTTTCCATCTGCATCGTTCACTACTGCGTCGAACGTTTCCCAGGCGCCACTCTTTCTCTTCTTCAGCATATTTGCAAGTACGTACGCTCCATCATTTAATTTTCTTTTCGCATCCTCAACGGTCTCACAACTAACAGATTCATTAGAGGCTACGTAATCGCTAGAGTCGGTCATTTTCGCTCTGCCAGTGATACGCAACAAAGCAATATCAAAAAATGTTTGTATAGTCTATGGGACTTAACTACGGGGTTATCAGTCCCTAAACTTACAAACTACTTATGAACTACTTACGAACTAGGACGGCACAAATATACATGCCCGAGGGGGTATTCGAACCCACGACCGTAGTGGCCGTGCAGACCGTGACTGGAGCGCCTCAGTCCCCTCGGCCACCGCGGCCGGCAAAGCAATATCGGGCACTCAACTGCCGTGTTACGACTTCCTACTCACTTTACAATTGCCGACGGCAGCGCGCTGAACCAAACTTTGTTTACGGCCAGAGAGGGCCGAAGGCGTCCGACAACACTCGACAGTACACGATCGAGGCACGTGGCTCCGCATTCTAGAAAAATGTTCAAATGTTAGTAGAGCTTTTGGGACATAACTAGGGGGTCATCAGTCCCTAAACTTACAAACTACTTATGAACTAGCTTACACTAAAGACGGCACAAACATCCATGCCCGTGGGGGGATTCGAACCCCCGACAGAAGCTGCCGTGCAAACCGTGACTGGCACGCCGCAGATGGCTCGGCCACTGCGGCCGGCCGCATTGTACACACACGCTATTTTCACAGTGAGGCTATGTAATCTGAGCGTTTGCTGAAATGGATACGCATAGCGCAAATATACGTCCTCACAAAGTACGTTTATAAGGAAAAACTTAAATAATTTTCAGGTTTGATCAACACCAGCGTCCATCGTGGCAGCTGGGACATCTTCCTTTTAGTTATTAGCCTGTACCTCAATATTTTAGTTCCTTAGATTTTAGTATTAACAGCAAATATATTTTTATCAGCTACCCGCAAAACCAAATTATTACATTGCAAAATAATTTAATTTCCGTACAATTTTCTGTAGAAAAATATATTAATATAAAATGTATTATGCATTCGTTCCAGTTATTCCATAGTAACATTAAAGTTTTTTTTTTTTTTTTTTTTTTTTTTTTTTTTTTTTTTTTTTTTTTTTGTATTCACATATTTTTCCTTCAGAAGAATATATTAAAAACGACGGTAATGTTTTTCCTTTGCAAACATGCTGCAGCATCGTTTTATCGTAAAACAATACATTTATATTCTTACTATTCATTTTGATTGCTTTTCTGTTCAAGAATGAGTTAACAGAATATACAGTTCTGTTATCTTATGCATATGTACCAATGAGAGTAAGTATAATGCCCGTACGCCATACGAAATAAATGATAGAACACGTCAACAGTTCGCAGCGGCTTCAGCAGAAATGTTCATTATAAATTGAACGGTTAATACTGTGACAGTATACGCGTTAGTATCCGTCGCTAAGGAATGTGATGGAAATGTTTCATTCTACATCCCACGTGCGCATCCAAGCAGCACAGTGGTTGCCGCGGACGCAAATTCAGACGGGCGGCACAGCGCAGTCTAATGGGGCCGCGCAGACTGGGAGGGAACGCGACGCTGATGCGACCTGCACCTGCCCTGGGCTGCGTGTCGCTGCAGCTGAGGCACAGAAAGGGAAGGCGGGGAGCGGGCGAGCACTCTGCCGTACGCTCTGTATCGAAAGTGACACTATTGTTGGTTCTTCAAAATGTTACAATGTATGTAAAACTATTTGACCATACTGCTATAGTAATCAGTCCATAGACTTACAAACTATTTAAACCAACTTACACTAAGAACACCACACGCACACGCACATACACACACACACACACACACACACACACACAAACACACACACACACATGCCTGCGGGAGGACTCGAACCCTCGGCGGGAGTGACCGCCCAGTCCATAGATCATTGACTGTTCGAACAACACAGCCTTACGACTGAAAGTGTTTGTCATAGACTAGTGATTCGTTTTTCATCATTTAAGTACTCGTTCTCTTTTCATTTGTGCATTATAATTTTCAGTTACTGCGTACTTATATCTGTACAGTAGATAATTTTGTCAGAATTGTGATAGTTACTGTAATTAATGCTAAAGAATTTATGAATCCTTACATAATGTGGTTAGAATCTCAAATATAAATTTTAAAGCTCAAGTCAACATTCCATATATTCGGGAGTTGGTACGTTTATGTTTTCAAGGTTGTCATTTTTTGTATCAGTTACTTACTGGAAGACGAGCTTATGATTCGAAACATAGGTCATTCTTTATTAATAAATGAAATAAGGCTTTCGTTTGATTAAAACACACACAATTGTGAGATTTCAACATCTACCGTACCTCAAAGATACCGCCGATCCTGGTTCATTTGCAATAGTCTCTTGCAAATTACATTCATGTAAGTCAATGGCGTCCTATATAATTCCCTATTATACTTCTGAAAACTGCCTCTTAGTCAGTCCGATGTAAAATCAGCATCACTTGTCATCGTAGTAGTTTGACATCTTCCAGATTTTCCATTCACTCTAATACATTTATTTGGTGATATTTTTAATGCAGTAATGAATAAAGCAATACTTCGTCGCTAAAATGAGTATGAAATTTGACGATTGATATGACCACATGATTCCCAATGCGCAGGGATGGAATTGGGAGCTCCAGTGCCTCGAAAACAAATTAACATTTATCGTTCTGCTCGGTTTCAAATGAAAAGTCAGAATATTGTCTACATTTCAAACACAGCAACTTTTGATCAAAATCGACTGTACCAAAAACTCTATTCATTGTGATTTTACCAAAGCACATTCTTAATTTTCGTGTAATACTTCACTTAATTCGATGCTACACAGTAATGGAAGTAAATTTAGACCCTTATTACATCAAACTATAATACATGTAAAATCTTCTGCGAAATGTTTTCTTAATATGGAGTGACAAATATTTCATCTGCAAGAACATTGTCGTGAGCTGAAAGAACTATTACATTTATTGAATGAGTTGAGAGTATAGCATGAATGTGTGGTAATTATTTTCAGTACAATGGTATGAAGCTGTCTCGACACATTGCAGAAAGAAACTGATGAATACTTGATCTGAAGATCAAGTGTGCAAAATTTCAACAGAATCGTAAGAAAACTGTTGATTTTGTCGAATTCTGTGAGTAAAGTATCCTTCGCCATCCACCACATGGAATATTGTGTAGGCAGTGATATTCCTCTTATTCTGAAGATCAAGAATGCAACATTTTTCAAGATCGGAATAAAACTAGATTTGTATGAATTACAAACATATGGTCGCCGAGCTCACGGAGACAGCGAGTATGAATTGACGTCAGAGTAGCCGCGTAGCTCATGTCCGGTGGCTACGAGCCCGCGAGTTAAGATGGGGCGGCTGCGCCAGCGCACTTAGGCTCGTTGTACTCGCGCAATTACAGCGGGGTTGAAGGGAGGCGTTTGTAGTGTATGCAACCCGCAAGACCGGGCTCATACTCGGCCCGTTTCTGACCTGTAGTGGTAATCTCGCACACAGACTTCTGACACCAATGACACCCAACATCCGACCACGTTAGAAGTCTGTCACTTCCTCGGAGCACGCAGTTCTGCCCTCTCACGATGTATAATGACTACTGAAGTCGCTGATATGGCATACCTGGCAGTAGGTGGTTGCACAATGGAAATAACATGAAATACGTACGTTTTGGGGATATTTGAGAGTATTAATCCGTTGTGGAAAGCTCATAACAATAACAAAGTTTTAGTGTTGGAGGACACACGTAACAAGCGGAGAATCGACTCGATATAAACATAAAATGCTCATTTCGTGGGTGTTAGACCGTCTTACAGAGGCTAGGAACACTGGACTTGTGGATGCGATATGTGCACTGCGCCAGTGGACTCCTGAGGAGTCGAACTCTACAACGTCGTGTCACGAAATACATTAGCGCCAAAGACAAGCGTTTGATTGATTTTTATATATACCAGGAGTGTTTCAAATTCAAACTTTCATCATTATGTCTGAATTCAACTTTGATAAGTACAGATAAAGCAGACTGTGAGTTATCACATGTTCAATAAGGAAACGTTATAGCTTGGGGTGGGAAACTTACAAAAATTACTCTTGGTCAATTCAAACAAAGACCTCTTTTTATCAGTGATAAGATAATATTCAGTGGTTTTATGTAAACCCTGTGATAAATTAATCGTAAATGTATATAAAAAGTGTATGTGTGGCTAACATCGTAGCTAAAATTGAATTGTAATAAAACATTGTAGTGATACCCACTTTTGTCGTGGCAAATGAAACAACGCTATTGTAATTGTCTTTAGTTTGAATTTAGTAATAGTCAGATTTAATGCTGAACTGGTTTTATTGCGATCATGGTAATATCTGTCATTAGTATGAATTGTACGTTAAGTTTTTATTTATGCTTCAGCAAAGAATCAAGTGTCGACTATGCGCTTTCTGAGTGAGATTACACGCAGATTTACACAGTGTCAAGAAAGAAAGTTGAGAATCAAGTTATTTAACTTCGGCGTCCGGTTATTCCTTCTTTTATTGCTGTTGGCTGTGGAGGCTTACCTGTTGTACTACATCGCAGATTAGCGTGGTCCGCCGTTGTGAAACACGTCTGCTTTCCTAACATCGACCTCTACGTCACATATATTTAAGGTGTCAGAAAAGACTGCAGTCGTGGTTCATTGCTGAGTATTGCATACATAATTGATACAAAATTTTTATTTAAAATTATTACCTTCTTCTCCCACTGTGGTTTTCCACAATATTAGCTACCGTGTGTAAGGGGTTCCAGTATTGATTTCCAGTAAACTAAATATTTTGACAGGAAATACGTTAAAAAGGAGCTGTTCCTGCAAGTATAACTCATTGGCTGGTCATAACTCCTTCTTCATATACGAAGACGTGGTTTTCAATTAAATCGAAATAATGACATGTTCATTAATAGATATTACGCAAAAATATATGCCTTTCTCTCAACCCTTCCAAGTACACTTTTACTGAGAACTGAAGAATTATATTCAACCATTAGAGGAATATTCTGACAGCACATTGGATCAATACCCGAAGCAGAAGAGATGCAATGCATAAAATACACTACTGGACCCGTAATCAATTTCAGGCTCCATTTCCCGAGAAAATGCAGGGATATGCTTGGTTTACTGCGAAAGATTACGAAGTTTCTAGCAACATCAATCACGTTGCTTTTCCTAATGATATTTACACTAAAATGTGATTGTGGACAGTGTGCCTTCACGGGTGTGCCTTCCTGAATCTCTCTGCTCTGAGTTACGATATATCACCCTTGGCGACACATTATCGTGAAGTATAAACAATAAAAATGAGAGCAAAAATTGAAATTATAGACTATATATAATTTTAAAAAAATCAGTTATTGTTAGTTATTTGACGTTATATAATATTTATAAAATGTAAACTTTAATAGCCGGAAATGCCAATATGGCTAAAATTTTCCGGGCTATTATGCCGTGGTCTTGTGTATTTGTTATTCAAACCCAACGATTCGTTCCCATCGGCGGAGGTTGTTCTCAAGGGTATCGTGAATCTTTTGAACGCCCGATACACACCCTGGCTCGTCAATGACTGCAGCCGAATTCCGTTTACGCGTGCTCGCGCGCAGAGGTATGACGTTAGATTTTTCATATTGGCGCGCAAATTCGCCGTTGACGATTGCCGATGTCCGTTGGTGGAAAAATATTACTTGTCTTCTTCAATATTGGAATCCAGATTTAATTCAGTTTCCCGCCCTCTTCCAGCCTATTGAAATTATTGGGGTGTCTTTCTATAGTCTCTCTGTACAGTCTTTCATGATATCCATTTGTGGCTACCAAAACCAGAGCCTTATCAAATTGAATATTGTGATCTCCTGGTTGAAAAAATGTTCAGCAACAGCTAATCTGTCAATCTCTCCCCTTCTACAGTTACCATTGTGCTCTTCTAGTCCGTTTTTGACTGTTCTTTTTGTTGTTCCCGCGTATACGTCTCGGCAGCTACACGTAATCCTATAAATTCCTGCTTTTTTCCAGCGGTTTGCAAGCTTCTTTAGCCGATATCAGGTGATCCTGTATCTTCCGAGTGGGTTTGTACATTATGGCGACATTCCGTTTCGTCATAATTTTACCGATGCGGTGGGTGTCGTCATTAATAAAAGGCAGGAAGATTTTAGATTTCACAGGAACATTTCCAGCGTTCTGAATTCTACTTGGCGGTCTAAAAGCTCTCCTTATAGCCATTCTTGAGTAATGCATTAGTCAGGATTTTCAATTCCGCGTCGAGTAGTTCCAGTTCGTAGATGTTCCTTGCTCTGTCCGCCAACGTCTTTATTATGCCCCGCTTTTGTTGTGGGTGGTGGTTTGAAACCGGTTGCAGATAAAGGACTGAGTGTGTGGGCTTCCGAGAAACTGTATGTTGCCATTCCCATTTTTGAAAACTGACACGTAAAGAAAATTTAGTTTTCCGTCAGCCTCCTTCTCCATGGTAAATTGCATTCTAGGATTAATTTAGTTGAGCTGTTCAAGCAAACGATCTAGATCGTCTAGATCGTCTCTGCCATGCCTCCACATTGCAACGCGTGAAGGCACACTGTCCAGAATCACATTTTAGTGTAAATATCATTAGGAAAAGCAACGTGATTGATGTTGCTAGAAACATCGTGATCTTTCGCAGTAAACCAAGCATATCCCTGCATTTTCTCGGGAAATGGAACCTGAAAATGATTACGGGTCCAGTAGTGTATTTTATTTATTGCATCGCTTCTGCTTCGGTTATTGATCCCCTGTGCTGTCAGAATATTCCTATAATGGTTGAATATAATTCTTCAGTTCTCAGTAAAAGCGTACTTGGAAGGGTTGAGAGAAAGGCATATATTTTGCGTAATATCTATTAATGAACATGTCATTATTTCGATTTTATTGAAAACTACGTCTTCGTATATGAAAAGAGAGTTTTATCCAGAAAATTAGTCATACTTGCAAGAACAGCTCCTTTTTTTTAACGTATTTCCTTTAAAAATATTTAGTTTACTGGAAATCAATACTGGATCGCCTTACACACGGTAGCTAATATTGTGGAATACCACAGCGGAAGAAGAAGGTAATAATTTTAAATAAAAATTTTGTATCAATTATGTATGCAATACTCCACAATGAGCCACGTCTGCAGTCTTTTCTGACACTTCAAATATACGCGACGTAGAGGTCTATATTAGGAAAGCAGACGTGTTTGGCAACGGCGGACCATGTTAATCTGTGATGCAGTACAACACATAAGCCGCCGCAGTCAACACCAATAAAAGTAGGAATAACCGGACGCCGTAGTTAAATAACTTGATTCTCAACTTTCTTTCTTGACACTGTGTAAGTCTGTCTGTAATTTCGCTCAGAAAGCGCATAGTCGACATTTGATTCTTTGCTGCAACATACAGTTCATACTAATGATAGATAATACCATGATCGCAATAAAACCAGTTCAGCATTAAATCTGATTATTACTAAATTAAAACTACAGACAATTACAATAGCGTTGTTTCATTTGCTACGACAAAAAGAAGAGAAAGTGGGTATCTCTAAGATGTTTTATTACAATTCAATTTTAGCTACGGTGTTAGCCACACATACACTTTTTACATACTGGTACGATTAATTTATCACAGGGTTTAAATAAAGCCACTGAACATTATCTTATCACTAATAATAGAGTTAATTGTTTGAATTGACCAAGAGTAATTTTTGTAAGTTTCCCACCCCAAGCGATAACGTTTCCTTATTGAACATGTCATAACTCACCGTCTGCTTGATCCGTAGTTACCAAAGTTGAATTCAGACATTATGATGAAAGTTTGAATTTGAAACACTCCTGCTATATCTAAAAATTAATCAAACGCTTGTCTTTGGCGCTAATGTATTTCGTGACACGACGCTGTAGAGTTCGAGGCCTTGAATTCAACCTTTTCTGAGAGGTGAAACTGCTGCAGCTATTGTCCACTGGCGCAGTGCACATATGGCATCCACACGTCCAGTGTTCCTAACCTCTGCAAGACGTTCTAACACCCACGAAACGAGCATTTTATATTTATATTGAGTCGCTTCTCCGCTTGTCACGTGTGTCCTCCAAAACCAAAGCTTTGTTGTAGTTATGAGCTTTCCACAACGGATTAATACTCTCCAGATATCCCCAAAACATACGTATTTAATATTAGGTGCACTGTGCAACCACCTACTGCCAGGTATGCCATATCAGCGACTTCAGCAGTCATTAGTCATCGTGAGAGAGCAGAACTGCGTGCTCCACGAACTCACAGACTTCGAACGTTGTCAGATGTTGGGTGTCATTGGTGTCAGAAGTCTGTGCGTGAAATTACCACATTCCTAAACAAAGGTATCGTCTACATAGCGGAACCAAATGACAGGTTTTTTTGTTACATTTCAGAAGTCAAAAGATCGTCTTAATCATCACATAAAAAGCGTTTTAGAAGGACACACCAAACTGTAAATAGCCATCTGAGTAGTAAGAATCTGGTTCATTTCCATGTTTTTAGAACATCTGAGTTACAGACTTGGTTTAAACTTTGGTTCTATTTGAGGTAGCAAAGAAATGGTTCAGAAGCCAAGGAAAGATGACTGTAGTGATGACAATGACGATTAGGATGATTTGATGTCCGTAAGTTGCCTCAAGCCTTTTCCAAAAGTCGACCAGGAGCACAACATATTCGCTGCACAAGCTGCAAGCTTTAGGCTCATCAGACATGCGCGAAAAATGAAATCCGTGGACTATTCTATGAGTGTTCAAACTGTGCTGATTCTTTGGATCTGGGCAGTGATTAAAGTTTGTATTAAGACACTATAAATACTAATACGTTTATGCTTTTCCCTTGTCATAGTAAAATGTAAAGCATTTCATTCAAGTTGCTATTATGTACATTAAAGAATGTTCATTGATAACTATTACTTTTATTTTGATTTCCTGAAGTTATACCAGTTTAACTTATCAAAAGATTACATGGGTCAACGTAACCAAGCCTCTGGTCCAAATTACCTCGAGATCTACATCTACATCTACATAGATACTCTGCAAATCACATTTAAGTGCCTGGCAGATGGTTCATTAACCACTCTCATAACTTTTCTCTACCGTTCCATTCTCTAATAGCGCGCGGGAAGAAAGAACACCTAAATCGTTCCGTTTTCGATCTGATTTCTCTTATTTTATTGGGATGGTCATGTCTCCCTAAGTAGGTGGGTGCTAGCGAAATATTTTCACATTCAGAACTAAAAGTCGGTGATTGAAACTTCGCAAACAGATCACGCCGCAATGAATAACGTCTTTCTTTTAATGATTTCCACCCCAATTCGTGCAACATTTCCGTGACGCTTCCCCCCCCCCCCCCGTAACGTGATAAAACAAAACGAGCTGCCCTTCTCTGAACCTTCTCAATATCTTCCGTCAGTCCCACCTGGTGAGGGTCCCACAAGGGGCAACAGTACTCCAAGAGAGGACGCACAAGTGTGATGTAGGCAGTCTCTTTGGTGGAGCTGGTGCATCGTCTAAGCGTTCTGCCAATGAAACGTAACCTTTGGTTCGCCTTCCCCACAATATTTTCTATGTGTTCTCTCCAGTCAAAGTTGTTCGTAATTGTAACTCCTAGTTATTTGGTAGAATTTACGACCTTAAGGTTTGACTGATTTATCGCGTAATTGAAGTTCAGCGGATTTCTTTTAGTGGTCATGTGTATTACTTCACACTTTTCTTTATTTAGTGTCAATTGCCAATTTTCGCACCAAGTAGAAATTTTGTTTAAATCGCTTTGCAGTTGCTTTTGATCCTCTGTTGACTTCACTAACCGATAAACGACAGCATCATCCGCGAACAGTCTAAGGGAGCTATTCAGATTATCTCCTAAATCGTTTATAAACACGAGGAAGAGTAGGGGACCTATAACGCTTCCCTGTGGAACGCCAGATATCACTTCTGTTTTACTCGATGACTTACCGTCAATTACAACGAACTGTGTCCTTTCTGATAGGAAATCGTGAATCCAATCGCACAATTGGGGAGATATTCCATAAGCACGCACGAGATAGGGGCATAATGGTTAACTTGACATTTGTCAAGTAATTTTTTTCTAATATTTCAACTCTTATTTACAAGCTTAATAATATCCATCCAGATTCAGTAAGACCTCTCTAACAATTAACAATACATTTAAACATGTAAAATAAACCAATAGAAAATTTAAAAAAATATGGCCAACGTGCCCCTGTCTCCCCCTACTAGCGACAAAACACATTCAATACCTTCACTAAGCAATAGCATTGGTGATACTACTAATGTCTAAAGCACAGTTGCTAAACACAACTTTCCGAAATTCCTTCCCCCAAGAAGACTAAGCAAATACCCCAGAATCCGAATGAAGAACAGTGGACAACACGTGTAATACAGAAGTAGATAACCCGGGAGTATTAAAACAATGTAAATCACATAACAAAAACAACTCTCACGGACCCGATTGCATACCAATTTAGTTCCAGTCAGTGTGTGTTGATGCAATAGCCTCATACCTAGCTATCAGATACATTGCACTACAGCGCTCGCTCACACACCCACACACAGCAAACATCGTGAAACAGTTGATGGTAGAAAAGGGGGTGGTATAACTTCAATGTCCACCATACTCGCCGGATTTCAATCCTCCAGATTTCCTCGACTCAAACTTCATTTGAAAGGAAAGAGATTTGACGATATTCCTGACATCTGACGAAACATGACGAGGTTTTTGAACACAATACCAAAGGAAGACTTCGTGCAAAGTTTCCACGACATGTATCACAGAGCTCAGTCGTGCATAGTTATGGGATGTGACTATTTCCAAGGACAGGTAGGTAACTGTAGTTGATCTTTCATCTACGTAAATTTTACAGGACTATTCACCGAACTTTATTGTCACAGGTTTTATTTTCTACAAGTTATGAACTGAAGTCTTGAACTATATTATCTGATACTGTGTCAATATTGCATACAACAGTCTTCACTACCAAGCTGGTGTCATCCGCAAACAGAAATATTTCAGAATTACCCGTTATGCTACCAGGCATGTAATTTGTACAGCGTGAGGTACTTAAAACTGATTTAGGAAATATTTGGAACAATATAAATCGGATTAAAATGTTGTAACAACAGTTCACCTGGCAAATGGTTATCCATTAAAATAGAGCTTTAACACCCGCAACACCCCGGGGGCGGGAGGGGGGGTTAATTTGAAACCTTAAATAGAAATCACTATTTTTTAATTGCAGATTTGGATTATCAGTGAAAAAGTATGTAACTTTTGTATCGAACAATATTTTCGTTTAAAATTCTTCGTTTCTTTGAACACTGTTAGAGCAACGTATTTAGATGCAGTGGAGTTGATCAAGTAACTTAAAAAATCGAGTGAAATCTAAGCTATTTCTTCCTTAAGTACTCCAGTTCTTTTCTGACTTAACTAACACAATGCAATTGAATCTAAATCATGAATAGAGTGAAACAGAAAGAATAAAAACTCAGCAAATCGCAAGATTTGCAGCTTTGTGTAACTAACAAGCGAACGGTCAAATAATACATGACGAAACCTACACTGAAATTTTTTACGCGGGAAGAAGACAACGAAAGAAGTACACTGCCAACATTTTAGCTACAAATTGCTGAAAATTCACAAATTCATGGAGCACCAATAGAATTTGAAATGTACTCCACTACTAGGGCTGTAGCAACTGCGCAGGAGCATCTAGGTACACACACACACACACACACACACACACACACACACAGTCGAGAGGTCTATGATATATTTGTAAATAGGAAACACGACACAACCTGACCATAATTTGCAAAAGGACGCTTCAGGTTATCATTTGTTGATAGTGTTCCTGACACTACAGTACACAATTACTATTCTTTCGAATTACAACTAACATCTGTTTAAAATTATCAGCTTATTTTTTATGTATTGACGATAAAGCTGCATTAATATTTATTGTGCTAATTGAACCTTTCCTTTTTCTTCTTGTTTCACAATACTGAGGAATCCAATTATCGTTCTTAATTTAGCAAAGATGAAATATGAAGAACGTGGTTTCCAGCGGAAATCACCTGCTTCTCCTTGGGACCTACATGTGTGTCATTTGCTGATTGATTTCTTTGCCATTCATTCAAATGATAGTAACATTTCATTTGAAATTATGCAAAAGTTAAAAGAAATAGGAAATAACTCTGACGATTTCACGAATTGTGGTTCGGATAAACCTAAAAAAAATCAATAAAAAAAAACACTCTGTAACAACTATCAGCGAAAAAGGAAAGGCAGTGAAACAGTGGTTAAATGAAGGAGGGAAAAAAGCTTGAAGTTAAGCAGTGTACGAAGGTATTTTCATTTAGTAAAATCTTAGAGTGAACTTTATAAATAGTACAAAGAATTACATGAAGTAAGAAATTCGCGACTAATGGAAACTCGAAAATTTCCGAAAGAAAAACTTTTCGAAAGATTGCTCGTGAGAGGCAATGCACCGTTACTGAAGGAGATCTACGAGACCGGGCCCTCCGAATTGCTTATGGCATGAACATTGTTAAGTTCCACGATTTGTTGACCTTGCTACACAGGTTCAAGAAATTATACACTTTAGGAAGTCGCAAAATTACCAAGATTATGTCACGTAAACGTGTAGAGCAGCTGTCAATGATAGTGCATGAATAATAATGCCAGTGATAAGTATGAGTGGTTTACTGTTTCCGCATCTGTATATCTGTCTGCAAGAACTTCAAGGCAAATTATGATCTAAAATAAAAAATGGACTATCCGCAAAATCTTGTAATCGACGTATCAAAATCTGGAAAAATGGGTAAGAATAATTTTTAACATTTCGTTCAAAACTTATTCCTACCAGTTGCTGAAACTAACCCATTGCTTTTGTTGGATTCATGGTCTGAACATAACGATTCCTCTGTTTTTGTGCACGACAGTGAAAAATCTGTTGCTGTTGCTGTGGATTCCGCCGGGAGCTACTAGTTCTACTCAACCTCTCGATGAAGGATTTTTTCGAGCGTGGATAGCACTTTTCAGGAAATTATCAGACAACAAAATTTTCGATACCTCTCTCTGATTTAAGGTTTAACAGAGGAACAGTATTTTTCAGCTCCAGTCATTTGTATTACCAGTTTTATTCGCCACACTTTATGAATTTGATGAAGTAGGCCTGGTATGTAGCTCAATTTGCAGAACAACGGCTGGGGCCATTGCTGACGCCAACCGAGTTCTGTCTAAATAAAACTAGTGGTTACTGCGATGTGATTGCGTGCATCATTTTTTCCTTTGTCCGGTGTACCTGGTGCAAGAAAATTGTTTGTTTTTGTGATTCAGTAGCCACTTCTCATTTTTGTGGTGACTACATGGAATAAACAAAGAAATGTTTCACTGACAATTATATTAAGGAATGGCCAACATGAATTGTTATAAAATGTGGTACTGTTAACCACATTTCATTTCCACAAATTACAAGTCCTCATTGATGGAAGTCGTCTATGACATCAAACACTGACATGATTTTATTTTCTCAGCTAGCCACGTGTGTAGGAATTGAACTGTCGATATCAAGTTATTAACAAAGTGTTTGTGTAGTTTAAGCCAGGTGTTAACTGGAGCAATCAAACTAACAAGGATGCGCAGAAGAGAACTCTGTCTGTTGTACCCAGTAGGCCTCTTGCAGGTCTTTCAACTGGACGCCACTGCAGCTACTTAGGTGTCCCTAACCTTTCCCAGTATGCTCGCCATGCACGTTATTCCTCACTAAATAGCAAAGTTTCGCATTGTGGCTCTAACAGGATAGAGTTGTACCCAGTATGCCGAATATTAGCTCCAAAAACTAATAACACAGCGTTCACAGGCAATGTTTGCTACCCCGTGTTCTCTTCCGCTCCCTCTAGTATAAACAATTCTACCCATAAACAAGTAAATGATGTGTATTTAATGTAAATTCTCGTTCGCAAATGTTGGCTTCCATTCACTCCTTTCTTAATCAGGCTTTTTAGGTGCTTATAATTGGTGCCTGTGAATTCTGGATAATTCCGTTATGCGGCACTGCGTGACTGATTCGCCGAGTTGCGCGCTAGGCAGGCAGGGCTGTACAAACCGCTATTATAAGCTGTTCTTCGCAAGGCAAAAATGTGTAAGTTAAAATATTTTAAAACACTTACAGTGCCCATTAGCAGCTACAATTTTGGCAGTGCATTTCTTTCACCGTCTTCTTCCTGTGTGCAAAATTTAAATGTAGGTTTCGACATGTCGTATTGGACTGTTCCCTTGTAAGAGACCAAACTACCAAGGTGATCGGTTCCCTACACTTTCACACTACTTAAACTTGCTTAACTTTCTTATGCTAATGAAAAGACTCACATCCATGCCCGAGGTAGGACTCGGTGGCCGCGCAGTTTCTAACATGGCACCGGAGAGCGCGCGGACCAAATTATTTACTCTCACTTTAACAGTCCAAACGGGCGCAGAAGGTGATCAGTTACGATAGTATATAAGACAACCATTTGTAATCCTTAAAAAATTGCCGATTTATGTTTCTAGTGCAGAAACATTGCAGAATGCGATGTTACAAGAATGGGACTTGAGTTGTAACAGCACTTTCCTGAAACTATATCTGTCAAGGAGGAGCCGTCATAAGTACCTCTGAAACAACGTTTGGTGGAAGAAGAGTTAAATGAAGGCACCTAGAATCAGCATTCATTAGCTCCAGACAAAAGTCACAATTTTGACCCTACTTCATCAGTTCAACTACGCAAAATCAAACTATGCTAGTCTGACACGCAGTGGCTAAAACCACTGTTTATAATGTTTGCGTTTCGTGTTAAATCCATGTTTTCGTATCACGGAAGTATGTGATATCTAGAAATTCAGTGAGATTACTGACGATAGAAATCGGCATTTCAAACCTTATAAAAATCATTTCATCATCCCAAATATTATATAGCTAAAATTTTCCTGGATATTATGCCGTGGTCTTGTGTATTTCATAATGAAACAGAATTTGGTGGTGTATTACCGTCTTTAGCAACTAAATGAAAGGCGTTTTTTTGTGTGCCATACGCGTTTCGCTTCTTTATTCTATTACAGGCCACTGATGATGCTTCACATGTTATTTTTGCATAATATTGTAGTACTGTTATAATATTATATTTATTTTCCACAGTATTTATTTTAACAGTCTTGTTTTTGGCCCTACTTACGGTTTTCTGTGTTATTCCATGCTTGTCTTCATGGAGATGTTTGTGAGGTCTTCAGTTGGATACGGTATTTTCGTTCTTCATGAAAACCCTTGCATCACCACTCTGTACTCGTTTTTTAACGTTTGTTTACAATGTTTAGTGTTGCCAACTGTCGCTTTTCGCCTGTCTCTTGTTTGTGTTCCTTGTATCTCTGAGTGTATCAGCTGTTTTTTTGTTTGTGTTGTCTTTGTAGACTGTGTGTGTGTGTGTGTGTGTGTGTGTGTGTGTGTTGTTATTTGTGTTAGTTTTTTTGTGAATTTTTAAACGAACACGAAATCCCCAGGATTTACGATCGTACTCAGAAGCTCGAAATTTAGCGAGGATTTCAATGCGAGATGCCTACAATATTTATCACAACGAAACTCTTTCTCGTAATTTGACTGAAAACCCAAAGAGATTTTGGTCATATGTTAAATATACTCGGGGCAAATCACAAACAATACCTTCACTACGTGATAGTAATGGCGATCCTGCCGATGACAACGCTACTAAAGCAGAGTTACTAAACTTAGCTTTTAGAGACTCATTCACCAAAGAAGACAAAACCAATATTCCAGATTTCTAATTACGAACAGATGCCGTAATGAGTAACGTAGAAGTAGATATCATCGGAGTAGTGCAGCAACTAAAATCACTTAACAAGAACAAGTCTTCTGGTCCGGATTGTATACCCATTAGATTTCTATCTGATTATGCTGAAGCGATAGCTCCTTACTTAACAATCATATACAACCGCTCTCTCATAGAAGGATCTGTACCAAAAGATTGGAAAGTTGCACAGGTCACACCTATATTCAAGAAAGGCAGTAGGAGTAACCCACTAAACTACAGGCCTATATCATTGACGTCAATTTGCAGCAGGGTTTTGGAACATATCCTGTATTCAAATATTATGAATTATCTCGAACAGAACGATCTATTGACCCAAGGTCAACACGGATTTGGAAAATATCGTTCATGCGAAACACAAGTAGCTCTTTATTCACACGAAGTGATGGGTGCTATCGACAAAGGTTCGCAAATCGATTCCGTATTTCTTGATTTCCAGAAAGCTTTTGACACCGTACCTCACAAACGGCTTTTAATCAAATTGCGTGGTTATGGTATATCGCCTCAAATTTGCGATTGGATAGGGGATTTCTTGTCAGAGAGGACACAGTTCGTAGTAATCGATGGTAAGGCATCGACTAAAACAGAGGTGATATCGGGCGTTCCACAGGGTAGTGTTATTGGTCCTCTGCTATTCCTTACTTACATAAACGATTTAGGGGAAAATCTAAGTAGCTCTCTTAGGTTGTTTGCAGATGACGCCGTCACTTACCGTCTAGTAAAATCATCTGAAGATCAAAACCAACTGCAGAACGATCTGAATAAGATGTCAGTATGGTGTAAAAATTGGCAATTGGCTCTAAATAATGAGAAGTGTGAAGTCGTCCACATGAGTACGAAAAGAAATCCGTTAAACTTTGTTTACAACATAAATCAATCAAATGTGAAGGCCGTAAACTCCACAAAATACCTAAGAATTACTATTACTTCAGACCTAAACTGGAAAGAACACGTACATAATATCGTGGGAAAGGCGAACCAGAGACTTCGTTTTATTGGCAGAACCCTTAAAAGATGCAACAGAACTACTAAAGAAACTGCATACACTGCGCTTGTCCGTCCATTTTTGGAGTATTGCAGCCCAGTGTGGGATCCTTATCAGGTGGGTTTGACGGAGGACATCGAAAGAGTCCAAAGAAGGGCTGCTCGTTTCGTATTGTCACGATATAGGGGAGACAGCGTTACGGAAATGATACAGGATCTGGGATGGGAATCACTACAACAACGGCGCTTATCGCTGCGGCGCGTGCTACTTGCGGAACTCCAATCACCAACATTCTCCTCCGAATGCGAAAATATATTGTTGACTCCCACTTACATAGGTAGAAATGATCATCAGAATAAAATACGAGAAATCAGAGCTCGAACGGAGAGATTTAGGTGTTCTTTCTTCCCGCGCGCTATTCGAGAATGGAATGGGAGATAAATAGTATAACTGTGGTTCGATGAACCCTCTGCCAGGCACTTAACTGTGATTTGCAGAGTATCCCATGTAGATGTAGATGTAAATGTAGAATATAGGAGTAGGAGGAGGGGGGAGGGTAGCGAGAGGGAGAAGGAGGTAGGGCATTTCATGTTTCATTTTCATTACTGTTTTTCACTGTTTGGGTGTTATAGCCATTGTTTTTAGATATAAGTTGTATTGTTCAGTCTATGTAGCATGTGTCTTAGAGCTGCTAATTTTTGATTATGCGGGTGGTTGTAAGTGCCATGTATGATTGTATCTGTTGCTGTTGTTTTTCTGAAGATGGCAAATGTGTGCTTAGCATTGTTTGTCTTTATAGCTTTATAGCTAAAACAATGGCTATAACATCCAAACAGTAGAAAGACTCAACCAAAAAATCAAAACACAACTAATGAGAAATTCCAAGAAGCACAAAGTACAAACACCCAAAACTCTCACAAACACAGACAAGGCAACACACTCAGACACACAAAACACCAACACTCATGACACAATCAGCAAAAATAAATGGTACACCCTTACATACAATCACAAATCAACACACAAAATAGCAAACGTACTAAAGAAGCAAGGTTTACAAATCGCCTATAGAACAAGAAACACTTCTGTCACAGTTGCAAACAACAGATAAACCAGACAAATATGAAGGGACAGGTATATACCAGCTAGAATGCCAAGAATGTAAATCAGTATATCTGGGAATGACAGGCAAAAACGTCAAGACCAGATATAAAGAACATATAAGAAGCTGGAGTTATGAAAATAGCCACTCCACCTTTTGCAGAACACCTGATAGAACACGGACATAAACCATCCTCCATGGAACAAGATATGAAAATTATCAGAACCAATAATCGAGACAAAAATCCTGACACTACAAGAAAACGTCCGTATACAGAGAGCCCTGGCAATGAATAAGAAAGTGATCAATGATCAGATCAACATAAGTAACAACTCACTGATCAAGATGGCCACACAAACAGTGAAAAACAGTAATGAAACATGAAATGCCCTACCTCCTTCTCCCTCTGGCTCTCCTCGCCCCTTCACCTATTGTCATATTCACAAAAAACTAACACAAATAACAACACCCCTCCCCCCCCCCCCCACACACACACACAGTCTACACAGACATCAACACAAACAAGAAAACAGCTGTGAACTTTAAAATTCTCCCGGCGGATCGAATATTCATAGAAGTTTCGGGTATGCAGCCGGTCGTCGTCTAAAACATCACACGATATTTCGGCCAGACACCTGCTAGCCATCCTCAGGTGAGTCGATGAAGACTGAAGAGTGCGTCCAACGTTCCACTATATATAGAAAACTTGGCGGTTACAGCGCATGCGTCAAAACATAAACAGACAGGCCACACTGCCGGACGGCAGCGCCCTCGCTGGTGGAGCCGCGGAGTTCAGCTGTCCTCTGCACTGCCACTGCCGCTCACAGCTGACGTCGACGCTCTCTGTCGTCTTCGATCTGAGCAAATTTTAGTAATGACGGGATTCCACGCTTTGTCAAGTTGGTAGCCACTATCCCGATTCATCAAATTTTCCGCTACACGTATTTCCACAGATTCTTTGATAATGGAGTCCCAAAAAGATGTTGCTGTTGTCAAAATTACCGTTTTATCATACTCCATAGTGTCCGGTGGAAATGCAATGTTCAGCAATAGCAGACTTGCTTGGCTGTAAAAGGCGTGTGTTGCGTTTGTGTTCAATGCAACGTTCTTCAACAGTGCGCGTAGTCTGGCCTATATAAGCCATACCACATTGGCAGGGAACTTTGTAGACACCAGCCTTACGTAACAACAAGTCATCCTTGACCGAACCCAGCAAGTCTGAAATTTTGGATGGTGGGCGGAAAATTACTTTCACTTGAAAATTATGGAGAATTCTTGCTATTTTAAAAGAAATATTGCCCACAAACGGAAGAAAAGCGAGGGATTTTGCCGGTGTACCCTCCTCGTTCTCCACTTTCTTGTTCTTCTTTCTAAGTGAGAGTGCCTTACTTATTTGCTGGTTAGAATATCCGTTGTCTCGAAACACTTGCTGGAGGTGAGCCAGCTCTTGTGGCAGACTATCAGCGTCTGAGATTGTATGGGCTCTGTGAACAAGTGTTTTAAGGACACTGCTGGTTTGCGATGGATGGTGACAACTTGAAGCCTGTAAATATAAATCAGTATGAGTTGGCTTCCGATAAACTGAGTGTCCCAAAGAGCCATCATCCTTCCTTTTAACTAAAACATCCAAAAAAGGTAAGCATCCATCCTGCTCCACCTCCATAGTGAACCGGATGCTATCATGAAGGGAGTTGAGATGATGTAAAAACTTCTTTAAATCATCCTCCCCATGAGGCCACACAATGAAAGTGTCATCCGCATACCTCCAAAACACCGTAGGTTTAAGGGGTGCTGATTCAAGGGCTCGTTCCTCGAAGTCCTCCATAAAAAGGTTAGCCACCATGGGAGACAGAGGGCTACCCATGGCGACCCCGTCAGTTTGCTCAAAGTATTCTTTGTTAAAAATAAAATAGGTCGAGGAAAGAACATGCTGAAAGAGAGCAGTGACATCAGCTTGAAAATTGTTACCAATTAGTTTCAAAGAACCTGTGAGAGGAACCTTTGTAAAAAGAGATACCATATCGAAGCTGACTAAAAGATCAGAGCTACTAAGACGAAGAGCCCCCAGTCTATTGATAAAATCTGCAGAATTCCTTATATGGTGCGAGCATTTGCCCACCAATGGTCTGAGTAAGGAAGCAAGATGTTTTGCTAAGTCATATGTGGGGGCACCAATATTGCTAACTATGGGGCGCAAAGGCAAATTTTCCTTATGAATCTTAGGAAGGCCATACAATCTTGGTGGTACAGAGCCATGTGGTCTTAATCTCTTGATTGTAACTTGAGGTAATGAGGAAGCGTTTAAAAGAGAAATAGTCTTCCGTTGCACCCTTCCTGTAGGATCATCATCCAACTTCCTGTAGGCAGAATCATTTAATAGCCGGTACATCTTATCTACGTACACAGCACGAGGTAGTAAAACTGTTGCATTACCTTTGTCAGACTTCAAAATCACAGTATCAGGATCCTCTCTCAGATTTCGTAGTGCAGCCCTTTCTCCGGAGGTTAAATTACTGCGTTGTGGAGGAGCTTTCATCAGAGCACGGCTGGTCTACCTTCTTATTTCTTCTGCAGCATCCGTCTGAAGGCGTCGTACGGCTTCTTCAACCCCACTCACAAAACTTATTAAAGGAAGTGCTTTGGGTGCAGGTGCAAAATTTAGTCCTTTACCTAAAACAGATAACGTCACATCGTCCAAGCTTTTCTCCGTAAAATTAATAACGGAACGTCGGGTAGTTACCTCCTGTGGTGACCCCTTAAACCTACGGTGTTTTGGAGGTATGCGGATGACACTTTCATTGTGTGGCCTCATGGGGAGGATGATTTAAAGAAGTTTTTACATCATCTCAACTCCCTTCATGATAGCATCCGGTTCACTATGGAGGTGGAGCAGGATGGATGCTTACCTTTTTTGGATGTTTTAGTTAAAAGGAAGGATGATGGCTCTTTGGGACACTCAGTTTATCGGAAGCCAACTCATACTGATTTATATTTACAGGCTTCAAGTTGTCACCATCCATCGCAAACCAGCAGTGTCCTTAAAACACTTGTTCACAGAGCCCATACAATCTCAGACGCTGATAGTCTGCCACAAGAGCTGGCTCACCTCCAGCAAGTGTTTCGAGACAACGGATATTCTAACCAGCAAATAAGTAAGGCACTCTCACTTAGAAAGAAGAACAAGAAAGTGGAGAACGAGGAGGGTACACCGGCAAAATCCCTCGCTTTTCTTCCGTTTGTGGGCAATATTTCTTTTAAAATAGCAAGAATTCTCCATAATTTTCAAGTGAAAGTAATTTTCCGCCCACCATCCAAAATTTCAGACTTGCTGGGTTCGGTCAAGGATGACTTGTTGTTACGTAAGGCTGGTGTCTACAAAGTTCCCTGCCAATGTGGTATGGCTTATATAGGCCAGACTACGCGCACTGTTGAAGAACGTTGCATTGAACACAAACGCAACACACGCCTTTTACAGCCAAGCAAGTCTGCTATTGCTGAACATTGCATTTCCACCGGACACTATGGAGTATGATAAAACGGTAATTTTGACAACAGCAACATCTTTTTGGGACTCCATTATCAAAGAATCTGTGGAAATACGTGTAGCGGAAAATTTGATGAATCGGGATAGTGGCTACCAACTTGACAAAGCGTGGAATCCCGTCATTACTAAAATTTGCTCAGATCGAAGACGACAGAGAGCGTCGACGTCAGCTGTGAGCGGCAGTGGCAGTGCAGAGGACAGCTGAACTCCGCGGCTCCACCAGCGAGGGCGCTGCCGTCCGGCAGTGTGGCCTGTCTGCTTATGTTTTGACGCATGCGCTGTAACCGCCAAGTTTTCTATATATAGTGGAACGCTGGACGCACTCTTCAGTCTTCATCGACTCACCTGAGGATGGCTAGCAGGTGTCTGGCCGAAATATCGTGTGATGTTTTAGACGACGACCGGCTGCATACCCGAAACTTCTATGAATATAAGAAAACAGCTGATACACTCAGAGATACAAGGAACACGAACAGGAGACAGACGAAAAGCGGCAGTTGGCAACACTAAACATTGTAAACAAACGTTCAAAAACGAGTACACAGTGAAGTGGTGATGCAAGGGTTTTCATGAAGAACGAAAATATCGCATCCAACTGAAGACCTCACAAACATCTCCATGAAGACACGCATGGAATAACACAGAAAACCGTAAGTAGGGCCGAAAACTGGATAATTAAATTAACTTTGCAAAAGCTAGTGCTACAGAAGTTGTTTCTAACCTAGTAGATCCGAACTTTAGGAATTGTAACAAGACTTAACTGTCATACTGTGGAAAATACATATAATATTATGACTGTACTACAATATTATACAAAAATAACATGTATTACAGGCCACTGATGATGCTTCACAATAAAGAAGCGAAACGCGTATGGCACACAAAGAAACGCCTTTCATTCAGTTGCTAAAGACGGTAATACACCTCCACCAATTTCATATGCAACTAAGGACGACGGAAATCCTAAAAATGATGATAAAACAGAATGTTTCGTCCCCATCTGCGGAGAACATTCTCAAGGGGTATCGTGGCTCTTTTGAATGTCTGATACACGCCCTGACTTGTTAATGACTGCAGCCGAATTCCGTTTACGCGTGCTCGCGCGCAGAGGAATGACGTCAGATGTTTTGTATGTTCCGTTGGTGGAACATTGTTACATGTCTTTTTCAACACTGAATTCAGTTTCAAGACCTCCTCCATCCTTTTGCAATTATTGGGGTGTTTTACAATTTCTATAGCCTCTCTGTACAGACTTCCATGAGATCTGTTTGTGGCTGCCAAAACCCGAGTCTTATCGAATTGAATATTTTGGTTGAAAATCATGTTCAGCAACAGCTGATCTGTCAGTCTTTCCCCTTCTACAGTTACCTTTGTGCTCTTCTAGTCGTTGACTGTGAGTTTTGTGATACCCACATATACTTCTCCACAGCTACACTTAATCCTATAAATTCCTGCTTTTTCCAGTAGTTTGCGAGCTTCCTGTATCTTCCGAGTAGGTTTGTATATTACGGCGACATTCCGTTTTAGTCAAAGTTTTACCCATGCGGTCGGTATCGTCCTTAATAAAAGGCAGGAAGAGTTTAGATTTCACAGGATCCTTTTCATGAACAGACAGACGGTGTAGCTGTGGGGAACTCCCTATTCCTTAAGCTAGGTTGTAGAAAATTTCTACATGGTAAAATGTCGCATGGCAAAATGTCTGTTTTCTTTGCGATTGGGATTGATGAAATAGAAATTCTCACTACATGAAAAAGAAATAGGCTAGGCGTAGATGGAAATTCAGCGAAAAGAATGTACAACGCCAAGTCTGGTAGCTCCTACATACATATTACTTTCACCACTTCATATAAAAGGCTTAATGGAACAATTAATAAAGGCCATGGATCAAAGAGGCAGTGGGTTTGCGTGTCTAGCTACAAGATTCCTCCGTCTTTCAGCTAAAACAATAAATAAAGGTGTATTTGTGGGCTGCAGAAAGATGAGAATTTTGAATCATGTGTCACTGATAAAGACAGCATGGAACTGTTTCAAGACAGTGTCAGCAAACTTGCTGGGAAGAAGAGGAGCTACTATTTACAAAGCAGAGGTAAATGACATGATCAAAGGAATATGTCTTTGTAGGTTTATAGAGAGACTCTCGTCTGGACTACTTCACAGAGAGTAGTAGTGGCGTACCGGCTGAACTTGGTGAAGATTCTATAAAGACATTTCGACCCTAGAAAGGCATTGTGATTGGAAGTGGGTACCTTCTATGTTAGGACATTATTGCTAAAATATCATTAGAGAGAAGAAAGATTCATAATAAAAGAGAAAAAAAGTGAAGTACATCATAAATCAGTAGCTCACGTTTGTCGATTCTTTGTAATTTTTCATGTCAAATAAATGCTACAAAGCATATATACAAAGATTGTGTTATATGTTAGATACCAACCTCCATTAATGTGATGAACTTATAACATCATAAAAACGTGAACTTGTTTATCGAAATTCACCTCATGTTTGGTTCACTATATCAGAAAGAGAAAAACAAGAGAAATAAAACTGCGATTACTCATAAACTATTCCTGGCAGAGAAAAACTAAAAACAGGTTTGAATACAGCACTCGAAGTGCACAATGTATTGTTTCAGAAATAGAAAAAAATTCTGTAGAATAGTGATAATTTAATAAAATCGACGAATTATAAATATTATTATCATTAAAAGTAACAACCCTATCATCGAATTTAAAAAAAAAAATTAGGCCCTATAGGACGGGGCAGCTTGGCCCGGTTGGCCACGTGCCCCATCCTTTCTGGGCCAACTTGCTCCATCGTCATGTTTACAATAAATTATGTTCGTCAGAAAACTCACTGAAGCAATTTTACATTGTGTGTCATATAGAAATAATCCTTGAACTACGACCATTAATCTTAATACTCGCCTATTCAAATGTTCAAATGTTTGTAAAGCTTATGGGACTTAACTACGGGGTCATCAGTCCCTAAACTTACAAACTACTTATGAACTACTTACGAACTAGGACGGCACAAATATCCATGCCCGAGGGGGGATTCGAACCCCCGACCGTAGTAGCCGTGCTGACCGTGACTGGAGCGCCTCAGTCACCTCGGCCACCGCGGCCGGATACTCGCCTATTGCGCCTAAAGTAAGCCAAAGATAATTACACACTTAAAACTGACGAGAAGAATTTTACTGAAACACGCGCAAAAACAATCACTATAGGTTGTCCACAACGGTTCCGCCAGCCATATCGATCTTGTAGAGGGAGGAGGACAGTGGTACTAACCTGGCGAAGAGGTGAGGTACTGGCAGAAGTAAAGCTGTGAGGACGCATCGTGAAACGTGTGGGATAGTTCAGACGGTAGAGCGCATGCCCGCGAAAGGCAAAGGTCCCAGGTTCGAATCCCGGTTCCGGTACACAGTTTTAATCTGATAGGAAGTTTCAACCTGTTGACTGATTCCTAGGCACATCCTGCCCATATGGCCAACATGCCCCGGTCTCCTCTATACGTTATATACGGCCACAATTACTTACGATTTTCACAAAGATTCATTATAAAAAGGCGAAGTACTAGCTGATCGCACAGTAGTTGCTTTAAGCCACCAGGCACGTTCAGATAAACGCCGAGTTGACAAAAACGCTCTGAAGGCTTGTGCAGTTCTGGTAATGTTGTGTAGGAGCAGTGTCATCATAGATTTAGTAATCTCATTTTTATTTCGTATTTACTGAAGCGGGAATCGTCATTTTATCAGTATCCCACTACCATCGCTAACCGCAATTATTTGTCTTGTTTAAATATCTCATTGATGATATCCAATGTTGGAAATTAAAACTCTTACCCGGAATTCCACTCCATTATTTGAGTAGTAAGAATATCCCTTTCGTTGTTGCTGGTTTAATTATTTAGGTGTATTAATGATCATTTTCTCTAAATTATAATAACGGTGAGGACTCTGTGCCGTTGACCAGGACTCTACAAATGTTTAGGCGTTTTAATGTCTGTTGCTCATGGTTGAGAGTCAAGGCACATAGGGTGTATTTCTATGTCGGACTAAATATCGATATAGGAATATCAGTCCTGGCAATCATCCAGTCAGTTTAAAAACACCGTACCTCTCAACCAAAGACATTTGTTCATCCGCGCTTAAGCCGCGTTGCCAGTGTTCTGGTATAATTATTGAAATCGCAGTATAGGAGGCTGATTTGGCGATAAAGATCAGTTTGTGTACCTCTAGCTGGATGAGGCACCAGAATAATGAGACTTACCTTGAAAGCGCGGTAGATGTCTACCCACCTAACGGCCATTAGATCCTTAAGAGTCTGGTACATTTACAATGGAAAACCTTTGGGACCTATCAATTTATTAACTATTCCTTTGTCAAAAACGACCGTAAAATCATCAATCGCGATCTCCTCTCAAAGGGATGCGAACACCATTGCATTCTGTTTACTAGTTATGGTCTGAAGGACTACTGACAGAGCTTCATCATTATGGCGCTCCTCTACATATATTTGGCGAGAGTGATGAACGAAAGAACATGCAACGTCTGCGGGGTCATTCTAGAATTATACAGATGACGTAAAGAGTGTGACGGTGTTAGTTGTCTTTGCTGTCGATTGTAGATAATGTGTTGCAAAGAGTGAGGTTCCCCACCGACCCTGTCTTGACATCTCGTTCACACCGCTATATCTTCAGGCTCATGACGGATGAGGCTGAAAATCTTCGCATTAGCGCGACGGATATATGCCTGGAGATCTGGTGATAGAGGGAGCGCCATTACGTTATCGGAAAAGTGCGTTTTAGCAGTCCTGTGTTTACTAGTGCTGGAGAGATTTTGCCCTACGATAACATCGTAAGGTCAGATTGATGCAGTCGAACCACTATCGAAGTTTTGACTGATGCCTCATCAGTTGCAAGTTACATAAGGCCAATGTACTTTTCATTGGTTAACGACATGTCTGACCCATATCCCATTATCCATTATCCCCGAATTTTCCACACCTCTGTCTCCGGAGTTTAACTGTGGCAATATTTGCTCTATAGTGCGCTTCTAGAATCGCTGTCCCAAAGCCAGAAAATACGTAAATGCATTCGAGTCTACTGGCTAAGTGAATGATTTAAGTGAACCAGGGCGGCCGGCTTGTAACACCTATCAAATATAAGCAAGTAGCAGGCGTTGTACCAAAATATGCATTTCTCGGCACGGCTGTAGTTTGGTTACTGATATTTTCAAAAGAGCACGCAGTTTATGTATCCACCGATAATGATGAGGTCATATTTTTCCGAGAAGAGGCGTAATTTTTACATCTTTATCTGATCAAGAAGGGTGATTGAAATTAATCACCTGAGTCCCCTGCATATCGATCGCCAGCCACAGCGCCGACATCAAGTTCATTACGTTGGTCACATCTATGTCATCTCGCACGAGGGAAGTCGTTACAATGACTCCTTAATCAACAGGGTCACGTAACTAATGAACCGCCGGCCGCGGTGGCCGAGGGGACTGAGGCGCTTCAGTCACGGTCCGCACGGCCACTACGGTCGGGGGTTCGAATCCCCCCTCGGGCATGGATATTTGTGCCGTCCTTAGTTGTAGGTAGTTCATAAGTAGTTTGTAAGTTTAGGGACTGATGACCCCGCAGTTAAGTCCCTTACGCTTAACAAACATTTGAACATTTGAACATTTAACTAATGAACCCGTAGCAATGTGTTTAGCTGTCCAGGCAAACTTCCTGCATTAGTGCTTTCCTATCATGTTAAGATCCAGTGAACAATATTTTGTTGTACAGATTGTGCGCATGTTATGGGACATTTATTACAATGTTAGGAGAAAGTATAATTGTAGCATACATGAATCTCGCAAGGTTTCCACTCTCCGTACTAATCGTTATGTCGTTCGTTTTCCGCCGAGGCAACAGTTGTCGTATCCTCGGCCGAAGACTAAATGACAATATCATACGTTCATGCCTTGAGACGAGTGGCAAGTTTTTCAAACGCCTCCTATATGCAATGTCACAGTTTTGGGGAGCCGCGCGGGAATAACCATCGGCCTAAGGCACGATGACACGATTGAGTAGTGGCTCCCACCAGAGGCTCGAGCCCTCCCTCCGACAAAGGTGTGTGATTTGTCCTTAGCGTAAGTTAGTTTAAATAAAAATGTTCAAATTGTTTGTAGAGCTTATGGGACTTAACTACTGGGTCATCAGTCCCTAAACTTACATACTACTTACGAACAAGCTAATACTAAGGACGGCACAAATATCCATGCCAGAGGGGGGGGGGGGAATTCTAATCCCCGACCGTAGTTGCCGTGCAGAACGTGACTGGCGCGCCGCAGTCCTCTTGGCCACCGCGGTTGGCTAGTTTAAATAGTTTGTAAGTCTAGAGACCGATGGCCGTAGCAATTTGCTACCTAAGGTTAACAAAAATTTGAACATTTGAACTATGGGGATACTCTGTAGAAAGTGGGGCACCGTTCGTCATGTTGGTCGGTAATCATTAGAGAGAGATGTACGCATTAGCGGTTGGCCCTATGGAAGGCACTCAGCAACAGATCAGTAGGAGTGGAAGAGATTGTTGTGGCTTGCGAAAGTGTCATGGATTCATCGGCCGAGGCCTTCAGTCACTTCTTATACCCCTTGAAGACCGCTTTTTCCCAGTGTGTGCTTCCGTGTCAGACGATGTCTCCATGATCAGGTATAAAGGCAACCGTGGGCACTACCATCTCCTCTCCTGCCACTCTGCCATGGGACTTATCTTCATCTTTCTCCTGCACAGGTGTAGCTGGAGGGGGAGGGAGGACCATGTTGGATTTCAGTCGACTCCTCTCCTCGATCCAACCAGAAAGATCAGGATGATGGATCTCTCTGGGATCTGCTTGGTGCGCTGCTACATGTGACAGAGGAAGAGATATCGGTGTGGAAGAAGGCAGTAGATTTGCACGTCGGGGCTGGGAACTTAGACACTCCGCTCGAATATGGCCGTCTTTTCCACCACATAAGCAAGTCTTTGATCGTTCTTTACATAATACGATAGCTCTGCATCTACAAGTGTTAAGGTAGAAAGAAACCTCGTTGCTGAGTTCGATGCTTACCTGTTTGTCTGCATTCAGTAGAAGGTTGAACATGAGTTGTGTCCAACTTTTCGCAACGTGGCTGTCAACCTTTCCATAAAGACTGAGTGCAGCCACCATATTGTTCTCCAGCAATAAGAAGAGGAGTTTGAATACGCGGATCGTCCTGTGACCGATACGTGCGCGATCCCCATTAACTTGGCCTATATTGCCCTCTGAATGTCAGAATTTGAGTCATTTCCACGTACTCTCTAAAAACGCGTTGCATACGTAATTGGTTACTAATTTAACGTAAATCACACTGCTGACTATGAAGAGGTGGATTTCGGTAAGATCAGTACAAGAGATCATTACATTTTCTCGAAGAAATCGTTACACTTCGAGCGCTTTCGGACGTGTATATTCAATCGAGAAGCTGAATTTCTTAGTCGATTTATGATAGGAATTGTTCATCAACTTGGAAAGTAATCCATCACGCGAAGGCATTCTCTAATGACCTGGTTGTCGACTGAAGATTGAACGTTGATCTTCCTTACTAACTGAATCTGCATTACCACGTCCAAAGTGTTTGTTTTATAAGTTGTGTTTTCACTACTTTCAGATGAACACGGTATCAAACAGAGGGACTTGAATGGCAAAGAAGAATCGCGTATGGCTGCCTGCGTCTATAAAGTATGACAGTACCGGATATTTAAAATTTATGTCGCCATTTTGCCTTGCTTTTAGTATTTTATATTTTTTATTTATATTAGACAAATATGCCAGTAACTAATAATCTGTTGGTCCCATTCTTATAATTTCCTGCGTCATAATTTAATCTAAACAATTCCTCGCGATAATATTCTGAATTACAGTGACGTTAGAGTTTCATAGCAACGAATTTTTATGTGTATCTAAGCCCTAAATAATTTTTAATATTAAATTGATTGTTCATGCGTCATTTTTTACACCTTTAATTCTGAATTTCCGTCCTGCCATGTAAGACAGGCATTCATAGGAGACACTGGAATCTCAGTATTGATTTTGCTGGAAGTCTTGAACTTGCAAGAAATACACACCACCTTTCAATAGATGCAATGCAATTTAATTCCTGTAATTCGCTGAATTAACCAAGATGTTCCTGATTTTTTTCTGTTACTTCTGGTTTAAAAGCTAACTTATTACATCTGTAATAGATCATTCAAATGTTGCAACATTGATTTTATACGAATTGCACCCTTAGTTCCGGCATAACAAGCTGTCCTTCTGGAACGAAGTAAAAACTATATGACGTTTCAATTGTAAAGCCGTCCATATGTTTCTGAATAATAAAAATAACATTGATGTGATAGTACTTACACATCCAAAATCATGAGTTAATTGACACGTTTCTTCTGATTCCCTATCTTCAAAGATGACTAACATAGAATAACGTGCTAAAACAATGCTTATCAGTATTTGCATGTCAATGATCGACATTAAAGTGACAGTCCGATTTTGGAGAAAGTATTTTGTGCCAAAAAGAAACAATTTACTTTAAATGTTTAAAAAACGTAACACCATCCTTCTGGAAGAACATCAGGATCATCTGGGTTAATGAACACGAACCAAAGATATAATTATATAATCAGTTCTATGAAAGTTACAACGTGAATTGAATTGTCACGCTATGTGAAAATTTGCGAAAGCTGAACTCGAATATTTTGGTTATGGTACCCACGGTAAAGGTTTCCAGTCCTTAGAATACTGAAGTAACGGTAACTATTCATACGATTCGCCATCCAACGTACTAGTACAGTGTAAGTGTACTACAGTCCGTTCACCGAAACGAGAGACATACTGTAAACAGACCAGGGCGCGGGACCAGGGGTGGACAAAAACGGTCGCTGGCTCAGTGTTGCTACCTATGTATCAAGCTATGTGATTCCATGTTGTAATGGAATAGTGACTGCGGCTTGTAGTCGAGTTTTAATTCCAAATTATTAACTTATCCACCAACAGCCGTAAAGTTTATGTTCTATTTAACGTCTGTTTTCGTCATTACATTAATTCTTCTTTATATTTTGTATGACATAGGTAAAGCATGGTGTTATGGATACAACACTGATTTGCAACTTAATTTGTATGGGGCCTGGAGATGGTATTAATGCAATACCGAAACCAGTCGTTAAATAAAAGAACATAAACTTTACGGCTGTGGAGGGATAAGTTAAAATTTTGAATTAAAACCTCTGTAACAGGTGTAAAGCTGTTATATGTTTAGCCGTATAGCAGTGATATTAAACGCCACAGATATTCAAAATTCATATCTTTTAATAATTCATAGATTCTCTGAAAATTACCCAAACCTGCATTTCGACAATAAGAACTATGTCAACAAAACAACAAATCGTGTACTTTCGTTTGTATCACGTTTCTGTGACAGTCATCAACACTTTCTGCAAGCTTAAGTCGTGATGTTTTTTTGGAGACTTCGAAGAGTGTCTGGTCTTGTAATCAATTACCACATGATAAACTGAGGAACGACCAACATCCGTAGATGCAGCTGTTTTTATAACAATATGTGTCATTTATTGTTCTGGATACAACAGCTCCACTTTTATACACATTAATAACTTAATGATTTCTTCTTTGATCGCTTCTTGCGTGGTTTCGAAAAGTGAGATGACACAATGAGTTTACATTGTGAGATACAGACGAGAAAGAAAGAGGTAGAATATGATAGGTTAGTACTTATGCTGCTATTTAGCAACTGGTCCTTTAAGATGAAATTTCTAGCCAGCCTCTAATATCACCCGTCATAACCCACACAAACGCTTCACACCTGAAACGGATGCGGCCACATTCTGTGCATACCGTGATTCTATAACGTTCGGTTTCTCAGTATCTGACCACTACCAACCGTGAGAATCACTGCACATCACCCATTGAGGAAAGTATGTACGTTGCACATGAAAGAATGAGATTTCTTTTTACGACAAAATTCACTAAGGGACTGGTGATCTAGCTGTTTGGTCCCTTCCTCCTATCAACCAACCAACCAAAGTTCAGTAACATAAATGATTTTGTGATAGGGCAGATTGTTACGGTCAGGCTCCCTGGCGTGATTTGTCAGAAACGGAGAAGCTGGTCGATTGTTCGGGTGGTATTGTCGTGAGCCTTATTACAGAACGTGAAGATAGGAGACATGCCTGTTGTATAAAGGAGGTCAAACGGTGACCTGTGGCAGACCTGACGAGAGAGTACAAATCTAGTGTTGGTACAAGCGTGTCGAAACTCAAACTTCATCAGTCCTACTTGATGATGGGACATCCCTGCAGGCAACAACTATATGTTTCCATGTTGACATACCCACATCGTCAGTTACGATTGCAGAAGGGACGGGATCGACGGAGTTAAATCGTGGCTCAAAGGAAGCGTGACTTTCTGCATGAATGAAATTTCTTGTTACGTCAGGCGCCGCGTCGTGCTTGCAAACCGTATATATTAGCCGCGTAACAGAATGAACACGATAGACAATAAATAGTAACTGTCTGAACATGGAGACTGCATACCTTTCCTACATTCCACATCTACAAAGCCTTTATTCGTCCAATTTTCTTCACCGGTGTAGCTTGAATATGCGCTCCATCGAAGATGTATCACTCTCTCCAAATCTTTGAATGCCACAAATTTCGCCTTGATTTCCACATCAGTTAATTCTCTCCCACACGAATCATTTACTGTTTACCATTTCCCCTCCCTCTATACACACTTTTTGTCCTTTATTGTATTTTAACACCAGCACAGTACAATGCCAGTAAGCTGGCAGCAGCTCGATAGGCTGCTCTTCAGCCGAGAGAATGAACACATATACATGGAGACATTTAAAATAAACAGGAGATAAAATGATGGTGAAGGTAGACATGGACACGGTGACAGTTTAAAGTACAGACAGCTTGACAGGTGATTTAAAAACACATTTAGTCCATTAAAGCGAAGAGCCACGGTGACATTAAAAACATACAGTATGACAGCAAACACAGGGCGGCGAGCACTCGGAGACACAATATTAAAACACACGATGCGATGCTTGTTTGTTGGCGGTGGACGCAGATAAAAAACACTTACTGTAGCACTTCACACACAACACTAAACGTAGCACTATTAAAACTGATCTATACACACATTGAACACCTGAATATGTCCTATATATCCAACAAACTCGACTCCATCAACCCCATTGTTTCCTCATAAGTTGACGTACCTGTTCCAGCATATCTCCATATGCTCATCTTGTATAACGTATACTGCTAATAGTGTCAAAATGTTTGTAAATCTATGGGACATAAGAGCTGCGGTTATCAGTCCCTAGGTTTACAAACTATTTCAACGTACTCCACCGCGGCTTTTTAGCTTGAGGGGGAAAACGGTTGGCGCTATGGTTGGCCCGCTAGGTGGCGCTGCCATATGTCAAACGGATATCAACAGCATTTTAAAAATAGGTAGCCCCATTTTTTATTACATATTCGTCTAGTAAGTAAATAAATATGAATGTTTCATTTGGAACACTTTTGTCACTTTGTGATAGATGGCGCTGTAATATTCACAAACATATTGCTCGCAATTTTAGACGAACAGTGGGTAACAGGTATGTATTTCAAATTAAAACACAAAAGCTAGGAACGTTTGATCTTTATTTCGGTGGTTCCAATGTAATACATGTACTTGTGTGAAATTATCATACATTATGAGAACGCATGCTATTACTGCGTGATTACTTGTAATTACCTCATGACTTCAATAAACGCTCAAAATGAAGTCCTTCAACTTCAGTGTATTTGGCAATACGTGTAACGAAATTCCTCTCAACAGCGAGTAGTTCGCATTCAACTGCACGCGAGCCCTGTGCCGGACATGTTGAAAGTACATCGCCATTCTGTCATGCAGTGAAACATCTTGCAGTAAAATCGGTAGAACATAACGTAAGAAATCAGCATACATTGCACCATTTAGATTGCCATCGATAAAATAGGGGCCAAATATCCATCCTCCCATAATGCCGCACCATGCATTAACCCGCCAAGGTCGCTGATGTTCCAGTTGTCGCAGACATCGTGATTTTCCTTTGCCCAATATTTTATATTATGCCGGCTTACGTTACGTCTGTTTGTGAATGACGCTTCATCACTAAACAGTACGCGTGAAAAAATCTGTTATCGTCCGGTAATTTATTTTGTGCCGAGTGGCAAAACTGTACACGACGTCCAAAAACTTCGCCATGCAAATCCTGGTGCATAGAAATATGGTACGGGTGAAATTTATGTTGATGTAGAATTCTCAACACCGACGTTTTTGAGATTCCCGAGTCTCGCTCAATTTGTCTCCTACTGATGTGCGGATTAGCCGCAACTGCAGCTAAAACAGTTACTTGGGCATCATCATTTGTTGCAGGTCGTGGTAGACGTTTCACTTGTGGCTTAACACTTCCTGTCTCTTTATTTTTTTTTATCTATCGGACCAAACTGCGTGGTCATCAGTCTGTAGCTTACAAACTACTTAAACCTAGGTAAACTAACCTAAGGACAACACACACACCCATGCCCAAGGGAGGAGTCGAACCTCCACGGCGAGCAACCGCGCGCTCCGCAGCGAGACGCTTTAGACCGCTCGGCTACTCCACCGCGGCTGTCTCTTTAAATAATGTAACTGTCCAACGAAAGGTCCGGACATTTGGACGATGTCTTCCAAGATAACGATCAACAGACATAGCACAGGCCCATTGGGCATTTTGATCACAACAGCCATACATAAATATCATTTCGACCTTTTCTGCAATTGGTAAACGGTCTATTTAAACACGAGTAATGTATCACGAAGCAAATACCGTCTGCACTGGCGAAATGTTACGCGATACCACGTACTTATACGTTAGTGACTATTACAGCACAAACTATCGCAAAGCGAAAAAAATCGCACTGACGTGTTTCACGGCCCACTTTAGATTTGTAGTTTTATAAGTTTTTGCAAACAATTTGTACCAAAATAATAATCTAAATAATAAAAAAATAAATAATAAGAGTGTCTGAAACCATTTAAGGAAAAAAAAATTAGGTGGTGGCGGCATCCGAACCACCGACCTTTAGCGTCAAATCGCAACACGTTCCCCACTACGCTATTTTTTTTCATGTGGATCTAAGTTTGGCAGTCGTTGTTTCAGTTTGTTCGTGGTTGTTCGTTAAATGGTTGGCTCAGCTTTTTTATTACAGAGGGCGTTTAGCCCCGTGACCGGGCGCGCTGAGCCACGGCGCCCGGCAAGGTTAACTGATGCTAATATGTCATTTGTAGACACTAAATTATCATTTATCGTACGAAGAACGATGTGGTTTTGTTAATTCTTCAGTGCGCTATTGCTTTGAAATGACAACGTGTAAGTTACAATAAGAAAATCGTCAAACACGCAACGCAAGAGAGAGTTCTGGGCGAGGAATGTCACGTGACATCTCCGAACGACTAGTTTTCTTTAATTCAATGAAGGGTGTCAAAACTCCGTTATTTTTGCAAATATCTCTCAAACGATACGAGATATAAAAAAAAAACATAAGGGAGCTACGTTGTAGAGAATTTTCTCCTCTACAAATTCGTTTATTTAATTTTCGCGTCGAATGAACGGTTTATTTGCAATTAAGATTACATTACAAACGGCTTTTTTTTGGTATTACTAACGTATTTCTTGTCCGAAATATTTGAAAAAGCGAGGTTCTGATCTCTGGTAACCAACAACTATGGTTGGTAACACTGCGCCCGCGCGAACGTTTCGAGTATTTGCTCCAGTAAATAATTGCAAAAATTGTTGTTTTTAAGCTATATTTAATCGTTTGCAGTTGTTATAAATATAATATAAGTGTTGTTACATTAGTGGAAGTGTTAGTGTAGTGTTAAATAAGGAAAAACGGTGTAAAACGTTTATTTTACCTGTCGCGCCTATAACACGTAGTTGTAGGCCTAATTTAACTCGCGCGAATCGTTGTAAACAGTGACTAAAACTTATTTCTAATTACCGATTCTTCTATTTTTCACTCGCGGCGTACAGTAGTTAGGATTTATCCCCCCAGGGGGCCCACAGTTCTTTTGTGGGTACGTGTGTGGCGCGCACGGGGCCCCGAGCCGGAGCAGCCTTTCTTCTGCCCCAGGCTGCTTCACTTTCCCTCCCGGTTTATGCCTTCGCCCGGAGACAGGCGTATTTCACGAGTTCAGGTGTTTTCTTGTTGTCGTTTCTCTTATTCCTTGGTTCCTTCCTTTCTTACCCTTTGTTTCTGTCTCTCTCTCCTTGTCCTCTCCTCGCCTTCTTCTCCTCATTAGTCTCCGCCTCGGCGTTTGAGACACCTTTCCTTCTTTCTCTTCACTTCCTCTATTCTTCTTCTTTCCTCCCTGTGCGTGTCTGAAGGCCGACCCACGCATTATCATGCGTAGCAGGTGACGGGGTAACGCGTAATTCCCCGCCCCGGGTAGACAAGTAGGGCACGTACGTACCCCCTGGTAAAGGCCAGGCCCAGGGAGGGGTGATTACCCGAGCTGGTACCTTCCGAACATGCCAATTGGTCCCTCCGTCAGTTCTCGGGAGGTGTGACCTGAGGTGTGAACAATCACCTAAGGCGGGTAAGCCCTCGGAGAGGGCCCCCACTAGGAAGGAGCGCGCCATCGGAGACGCCGGTAATCACGGGGGACACTTCCGCAATGACTTCCTTCTCTTCTTCACTGACATTGACCCAGAAACGTAAGATAGACTCGCCTCAGCAAAAGAAGACTCTGCCTAATTTGCCGAAATTTCTTGTTGTGTCGCGCACCGACGGAAAAGACTTCAATTCTGTCAATCCTTTCGTTATACAGAAAGGTGTAGATGCAATTGCTGGCCCTGTTAAAACCTGTTCGCGTCAGCGCAATGGCTCATTGTTGCTGGAAGTGGACAGTGCTTTCCAAGCCCAGAAACTTATCCGGACTACGTTATTGCACACGTTTCCAGTCAAAGTAGAAGCGCACCGCACACTCAACTCGTCACGTGGGGTAGTTTTTACGAGATCCCTTGACGGGTTGTCTGATTACGACATCCGGTCCTATATGTCCGATCAGGGTGTGACAGCCGTCCACAGGGTGATGAAAAAGGTAGATAACCAGCTGACACCGACTCGTACTGTGTTTTTGACATTCGACAGAGTTGACCTCCCGTCGAAGGTCAAAGCAGGGTACGAAGTTATCTCAGTCCGCCCTTATATTCCAAACCCAAAGCGCTGCTACCAATGCCACAGGTACAACCATACCCGTGAACATTGCCCACATGCAGCAAAATGTGTCACTTGTGGTAGGGACGCCCATGAGGGGGATTGCCCACCTCCGTCCCCTCACTGCCTTAACTGCAACGGCGACCATGCGGCTTCCTCTCGCGACTGCCCTGTATATAAGGATGAAAAAATCATTCAGCAAATTCGGGTTACGGAGAAGGTATCGACATCTGCCGCTCGTAAGTTGTTGGCGAGTCGAAAGCCCACTGTCCTCCCAGCGGGTACATACAGTAAGGTACTCACCTCACCTCAACCTACCAAAGATTCCAGTACCCAGACATGTGATTTCACTTTCGCTGACACAGTTGTGCGATCCGCCAGCCCGAAGATTGCCCGTTCCACGTCCCCGCTTCCTCCTGCTGCTTCTAAGGTACAGTCTTCGTCAACATCTAGTAAACCGCGGGCACCTAAACAAGATGCCCGGACCTTGAAAAAGGAACCCGTCCGTGAGGATTTTCTGCGTTCTCAGGCTTCCCAACCGTCAACTGCCTCTTCCCGCCGTCACTCTTCCAGAAGAGCTGACAAGAAAAAGAGTTCCTCTCCTTCCCCGCCGAGGCGTGACCCATCTGTCGCGCCGTCCAACAGTTGCCGGCCTCGGCCGTCTTCTGTTTCACCGGGACGCTCCGTCTGCCGGGCGCCCGGCCCTTTACCGGCGGTGGAAACTGCCCCTCCTGATCAACTCAGGGAGGTGGCAGGCGCGTCGGTCGAACCTATGGACCACGACCCTTTGCCCCTGGACAGCGATAGCAGTGCTCCCTCGAAATCCGGTCCTCAGCGGCCGTCGAGGTGACCCCGCTCGCTGCTTGGTTTTTATCCTTATTTCTTCTCTCATTTTTATCATGGCGCTCCTTCAATGGAACATTCGCGGCATTCGTTCTAATCGGGAGGAGTTAAAATTACTCCTTCGATTGCACTGCCCGCTTCTAGTCTGCCTCCAGGAAACTAAGTTGCGTCCACGTGATCGTGCAGACTTTCCACACTACACCTCTGTGCGGTTCGACCTGCCACCCGTGGAAGGTGTCCCAGCCCATGGAGGGGTTCTGATGCTCCTTCGAGACGACGTCTATTTCCATCCCATTTCCTTGCACACTCACCTACAGGCAGTTGCCGTCCGCATCACCTTATCCACATTTACCTTCTCCCTCTGTAATATATATTCGCCATCGTCATCTGCCCTTACTAGGGCAGATGTGCTAAACCTTGTTGACCAGCTCCCTTCACCTTTCGTGTTGGTAGGCGACTTTAATGCCCACCACCCCCTATGGGGCTCTCCGGCACCTTGTCCGAGAGGCTCCCTTTTGGTGGACCTTCTCCAACACCTCGATCTTGTCTGCCTCAACACCGGTGCACCGACCTTCCTTTCTGACACAACACACACTTATTCCCATATAGACCTCGCAATATGCACTCCTCAGCTTGCCGGTCGGTTTGAGTGGTATGCACTTTCTGACACGTACTCGAGTGACCATTTCCCTTGTATCATCCACTTCCTACATCACTCCCCATCTCCACGTCCCACCAGTTGGAACATTTCTAAAGCCGACTGGGGGCTTTATTCTTCCATGGCTGTTTTTCACAATCAGCATTTTCCCAACTGTTACAGTCAGGTCGAATACCTCACAGAGGTTATTCTCACTGCTGCTGAACGTTCCATACCTCGTACATCCTCTTCTCCACGTCGTGTGCAGGTCCCTTGGTGGACTGCAGCCTGCCGCGACGCGCTTCGAGCCCGACGCCGTGCCTTACGCACCTTCCGCCGCCACCCAACTTTGGAGAATTGCATCAATTACAAACGTATGAGAGCGCAGTGCCGTCGTATCATAAACGACAGCAAGAAAGCTTGCTGGACAGCTTTTACTAGTTCTTTTAACCGTTTTACTCCCTCCACGGTTGTCTGGGGTGGCCTACGCCGTTTGTCCGGCATCAAGGTCCACTCCCCGATTCCTGGCCTGACCGTGGAGAACGCGGTCCTCGTGGACCCAGCTGATGTTTCAAACGCATTGGGTCGTTTCTTTGCGGAGGTTTCGAGCTCTGCCCATTACCACCCTGCCTTTCTCCCTCGCAAACAGGTAGAGGAGGCACGGCCGCCTTCTTTCCGCTCTTTTAATCGTGAAAACTATAACGTCGCCTTCACCATGCAGGAGCTAGACCGTGCTCTCGCCCTGTCCCGGTCCTCTGCTCCCGGGCCCGATTCCATTCATATTGAGATGCTGAAGAACCTCTCTCCTGCGGGCAAGTGCTTTCTTCTTAGTACCTACAATCGAATATGGACTGAAGGTCATGTTCCCACAAGTTGGCGTGAAGCCATTGTTGTCCCCATCCCCAAACCAGGGAAGGACAAACACCTTCCTTCCAGTTATCGCCCCATTTCTCTGACGAGCTGCGTCTGTAAGGTGATGGAACGCATGGTTAACGCTCGGTTGGTCTGGCTCCTCGAATCTCGCCGCCTCCTGACTAATATCCAATGCGGTTTTCGTAGACACCGCTCTGCTGCTGACCACCTCGTTACGTTGTCGACTTTCATTATGAACAACTTTCTAAAGAAGCGTCAAACAGTTGCCGTGTTCTTCGACTTGGAGAAGGCATACGATACCTGTTGGAGAGCGGGTATTCTCCGCACATTACACACATGGGGCCTTCGGGGCCGCCTTCCTCTTTTCATTCAAGCGTTTTTGGCGGATCGCAAGTTCCGGGTACGGGTGGGCTCTGTTTTGTCAGATACCTTTTGCCAGGAGAATGGGGGTACCACAGGGCTCCGTCTTGAGTGTGGCGCTCTTTGCCATGGCAATCAATCCGATCGTGGACTGCCTTTCAGCCGACGTCTCCGGATCTCTTTTTGTTGACGATTTCGCAATTTATTGTAGCGCCCAGCGGACGTGTCTCTTGGAGCGTTCTCTCCAACGCTGTCTTGACCGTCTATATTCCTGGAGCATCGCAAACGGCTTCCGATTCTCCACTGAGAAAACTGTGTGTATCAATTTTTGGAGATACAAGGAATTTCTTCCACCTTCTCTACGTCTCGGCCCTGTTGCTCTCCCTTTCGTGGAGACTACGAAATTCTTGGGACTCATGTTGGATCGGAAACTTTGCTGGTCCACACACGTGTCCTACCTGGCTGCCCGTTGTGCCCGATCCCTTAACGTTCTTCGTGTCCTCAGTGGCACGTCATGGGGAGCGGATCGTACCGTCCTGCTTCACCTTTACCAGGCCATTGTTCAGTCGAAGCTCGACTATGGCAGCCTTGTGTACTCTTCAGCACGGCCGTCGATTCTCCGCCGTCTCAACTCTATCCACCATCGTGGATTACGTTTGGCGACCGGTGCATTTTATACCAGCCCTGTTGAAAGTCTGTATGCCGAGGCTGCTGTATTACCCTTGACCACTCGACGTGACATACTCTTGTGTCGGTATGCATGCCGCCTACGGTCGATGCCCAACCATCCCTCTTACAGATTATTTTTTGACGACTCACTCGATCGCCAATATCAGTTATCTGCGATTGCCTTGCTTCCACCGGGAGTTCGATTTCGCCGCCTGCTACAGCGGCTCGATTTTACCCTTCCTTCCACCCTTCGGTTGAGCGAAAGCCCATTGCCACCGTGGCATCAGGCCCAGGTTCACACACACCTCGAACTTAGTTCGCTCCCCAAGGAGAGCACTCCGGATTTGGTATACCGCTCGAGGCTTGTCGAACTCCGTTCGCGGTTCGATAATGCCGTATTTATATACACTGATGGTTCCAAGAGCACTGCCGGTGTCGGATCTGCCTTCGTCGTCGGGGACAACCGGTTCCAATACAAGCTCCCTGACCGGTGCTCGACCTTCACGGCTGAGCTTTTCGCCCTCCACCAGGCCGTTTTGTATACCTGCCGCCACCGCCAACCTTTCTATGCCATATGTTCTGACTCCCTTAGTGCCCTGCAGAGTCTTAAGGACCCTTTCTCGAACCATCCTCTCGTGTATCGGATCCAACGCTCCCTCCAGTTGCTGGCGGATGACAGCTGTCACGTTTCTTTCCTGTGGGTCCCTGGCCATGTGGGTGTGCCCGGGAATGAGGCCGCCGACACAGCAGCCAAGGCAGCAGCTCTTTTACCTCGCATGGCTACCTTTTGCGTCCCATCGGACGATGTTCAACGGGCTCTTCGCCGGAGTATCGTGTCGCAATGGCACAGTGTGTGGCTTTCACTGTACAACAATAAATTGCGAACTGTCAAACCGATCCCGACCGCTTGGAGGACATCCTCACGCCCCTCTCGGCGGGAGGAGGTCATCCTGGCTCTGTTGCGGATCGGTCATTGCCGTTTCAGCCACCGTCACTTGCTATCCGCCGAACCTGCACCGCTATGCTCCTGCGGTGAACTGTTGACAGTGCGACATGTTTTACTGACTTGTGTTAATTTTAATCATCTCCGTGTAGCCCTTCACTTTCCGTCTACTCTGGAGGAAATTTTAGCTGATGACACACGAGCAGCTGCTCGGGTTTTGCGTTTTATGAACTTGGCCAACCTATCCAAGGATATTTAACCCTTTTAATTGTCTTTTAGCTTTCTTTTTTAGCCTCTTGCTGATGTTCTGACAGTCACCATTTTTTTGAGATCATAGCGAATCAATGTTCTTAGCTGGGCGCTAATGACCATAGAAGTTGTGCGCCCTAAAACCACAAAAAAAAAAAAAAAAAAAGTTAGGATTTATAAAGTCTGTCAGACGTAAATTTCGTGATTTATCAAAAGTGAATATAGTAATCCGTGTTTATAGGCCTAAATTTTGTTTTCGTGAGCGTGTTTTTTTAGGCCTAATTTTTGTTTTCGTGACCGAGTTTCTTTATATCCAGTGCCCTTTCAGTTAATTATATTTGCGTGAACAGCTTTTAGTGTCTCTTGGTGTAACTTTTACGTTTTTAGTCAGTACTTAATCAAGTTTTTACGATTTCTATTTTTACCATGGGTGAGAAGTGCGTGACATGCCGTAGGATCGTTAGTTCCGGGGTGTGGTGTGATGGTTGTAGTGGTTTTTTTCATTGGGGCGAATGTAGTGGCGTGGGAAATGGGGATGTAAATGAGGCTCACCAGTGGTTTTGTAGGATCTGCAATAGAGATAGGAAAATAATGGAACAGGAGGGGAAAATTGCAGCTCTTCAAGCTGAATTAGATAAGGCAAGGGAGACTCTGAGCAGGTTAAGGAGGGAGAAGGGTGAACAGCGGTGGGAAGTGGCAACAGGTAAGAGGGGGAACAGACTTAGGACAGTTTCAGACAGCTTTGTCCTTAATGTGAAAAATAGATTTGACCTGTTGCCTCAGTCAGGATCGGATGAGCCTCATGTAGCTGTAACTGTAGAAAGGACACAACAGACTTTCAAAAAGGACTTGAAAAAGGTAGGGAAAACTGAGAAAAGAAAGAAAGTCTTGTTGTTAGGTAGTTCACATGGTAGAGGTGTTGGCCAACTACTGCAGGAAGAGCTAGGACCAGGGTACCAGGTCACAAACGTTTTCAAACCAAATGCGGGCCTGGGTCAGGTAACAGAGGATATAGGTTCTTTATGTAAGGATTTCACAATGGAGGATACCGTGGTTATAGTGGGTGGTCCGGGAAACAGCATTGACAGAAACTGTGAATATTCTATAGAGTGTGACCTGGTGAAGATATCATCGGCAACGAAGCATACTAGTGTGGGATTTGTATCTGTCTTGAGTCGCCATGATCGGCCTCATTTGAACTCTTCTGTCAGGAGAGTAAACTTGGAGTTGGAACGGCTACTCATGTCAGATATGGGGTCCCATATTGGTTTGATTCCTGTGGATGATATCTGTAGGTGGGACTATACTAGGCATGGCCTTCACCTCAACAGGAAAGGGAAGGGAAAATTGTCTGGGTTGATTGCAAGTAACTTACGGGGGGGCACTGTCACAAATGGTAAAATACCAGTGGTTACAGGTGTCAGAGGGATGCCTTTTTTAGGATAGGGAGGGGGGGAAGAAAACCAGTTTTGAGAGAGCTTGTAAGACACCCTCAGTTTGGAAAAGCAGATAAACAGGAGATAGATTTTAGCAAACAATGTTTAACAGAAAGTAGTCAGAAACTTCCAGTAAATCTTACTCAAGCCATTAGTATGCAATATCAGTTATCTTTATTACATCAAAATATTCCAGGACTCAGAAATAAACTTGATGAACTACTCATTTGTATTGATGAAATAGATTCCTCTAGCCCAATTGACATAATTTGCCTCTCTGAACATCATGTGGCCACTGGTATAGATATGTTAAACATTCCAGGATTTAATTTAGCTTCACACTTCTGTAGAGTAGATATGGAGGGAGGAGGAGTTGCCACATTCATTAAAAACTGCTATAAATTCAAGAATATTGATATAAATAAATTCTGTCTAGAGCAGCATTTAGAAGCTTGTGCAACAGAAGTAGAATTCCATAACAGATGCTGTATAATAGTAACTATTTACCGAGCACCTGCAGGAAATTATAATCTATTCCTAAATCATCTAGAAGCTCTATTGGGTTATTTAACAGGAAGAAATAAAGAAATCCTGGTTGCTGGTGACTTTAATACAGATTTTCTTATGCAGTCCTCCAGTAAAAAATTATTGCAGTCAGTAACTTTGTCTTTCAATCTAACACACACCGTAAACTTTCCAACTAGGGTAACTAAAACCTCTAGGACAGCAATTGATAATATTTTTATAGACAAATCAAAGGAACAAAATCATATCATAAAACCAATAATAAATGGCCTGTCAGATCATGATATGCAGCTCCTTGTTTTAGGTATAGATTCTAAACAGATTATGAAGACTGCAAAATGTACATACAGGAGAGTAGTCAACCCACCAAAAATTGAAAATTTTAGAAAACTCCTCAAAGACATGAACTGGAAAGATGTATATAGTGCTAATGGCATGAATGAAAAATATAATGTATTCATTAATAATATTAGTATCATGTTTGAAAACTGTTTTCCTCTAAAAGTAACACGAATTAAACAGAAGTCTATAATAAAACCTTGGATTACACAAGGAATAAAGATTTCATGTAAGACAAAAAGGAGTATGTATCTATCAGCCAAGAGTAGTTGCAATGATGATGATTTAACTAAATATAAGGAATACTGTAAAATATTAAAAAAAGTTATTCAGGTATCTAAACAAATGCACTATGAAAAGAAGATTGCAACATCAGGAAACCAAATAAATACAATATGGGATATAGTGAAAGAAGAGACTGGTAGAACCAGAAAGGAACAAGAGCAGGTACGGTTAAGAGTAGCTGAGACATTAGTAACTGATGGGCATAGTGTGGCAAATCTATTTAACAAGTACTTTATATCCGTTACTGATAGTATGGGATTGTCTGGGTCAGTAAATAATGCGCTTGAATATTTGAAACTAGCATTTACAAATAACTTCACACACATGAATATGTCAGTCACTTCACCACAAGAAATATCTTCCATGATAAAATCTTTAAAAACAAAGAATTCCAGTGGATACGATGAAATATCAACAAAGTTAATTAAAGCGTGTTCTTGTGAACTTAGCACAATCTTAAGTTATTTGTGTAACCAGTCTGTTATAACGGGAACATTTCCTGATTGGCTAAAATATGCAGATATTAAACCTCTCTTCAAGAAGGGGGATAAAGAGATACCATCAAACTACAGACCCATTTCACTTTTGCCAGCATTCTCAAAAATTATAGAAAAGGTAATGTACAAGCAGCTTCTCAACCACTTAACCACAAATGGCATATTGTCTAGAACACAGTTTGGATTTCTGAAAGGTTCCGATATCGAGAAGGCTATTTACACTTTCAGTGAGAATGTACTTAATTCATTAGATAATAAATTGCAAGCAGCAGGTATTTTCTGTGATTTGTCAAAGGCATTTGATTGTGTGAACCATAACATCCTTTTAAGTAAATTAGAATTCTATGGGGTCACGGGAAATGCTGCAAAATGGTTCAAGTCGTACCTCACTAACAGGAAACAAAGGGTGTCAGTGCAAGTGACTAGTGAATTAGGCCAACAGTCATCATCGGGTTGGGAAGAAATTACATGTGGTGTCCCACAAGGATCCATCTTAGGGCCATTGCTTTTTCTTGTGTACATTAATGATCTCTCATCAGTTACACTACCAGAAGCAGAGTTCGTTTTGTTTGCAGATGATACAAGTATTGCAATAAAGAATAAGTCAAGTATATTGATAGAAAAGTCTGCTAATGATATTTTCATGAACATTAATAAATGGTTTAAAGCCAACTCATTTTCATTAAACTTTGAAAAGACACACTACATGCAGTTCAGAACATGTAAGAGATTTCCTGACAGCATATGCATTAAATATGAAGAACAGATAGAAGAGGTTGACAGAATTAAGTTCCTGGGATTACAGCTTGATAATAAATTTAGTTGGGAGGAGCACACCACAGAACTGCAGAAACGACTCAACAAATCTGTATTTTCAATACGAGTGTTATCAGACATAGGAGACATAAAAATAACAAAGCTTGCATACTTTGCTTACTTTCATTCCTTAATGTCATATGGTATAATATTTTGGGGTAACTCTTCAAGTCAGTCAAAAGTCTTCAGAGTCCAAAAACGTGTAATACGTATTATTTGTGGAGTAAATTCACGGACGTCTTGTAGAAGCCTCTTCAAAGAACTGGGTATATTAACTACTGCCTCTCAGTATATGTATTCCTTAATGAAATTTGTCATAAATAATATATCCCTTTTCCCAACAAACAGCTCAGTTCATACATACAATACTAGAAATAAAAATGATCTACACAAGGATTTAAAAGCACTTACTTTAGTTCAAAAAGGGGTCCACTACTCAGGAACACACATTTTCAATAATTTACCATCAAGTATAAAAAATTTAGCTACAAATAAAGATCAGTTTAAGAGGAACCTAAAAGACTTTCTAGTGGCCAACTCCTTCTACTCCATTAGTGAATTTCTAAATTGTACCAAATGATGCATGCACTCATACTATATTAGTATTATTATATTGTCAGCTCTATAAAAAAAAAAACCCTTAAAAAATTATGTATCTGTATTTATATTATAAGTGTATGTATTTATATTATTAGTATTATTTGTTATTCAACTTGTAAATTTTGTTTCTTGACATGTTCCAAATCCACGAGGATCCCCTCAATATGGATCTACGGAACAAATAAATAATCTAAATCTAAATCTAAATCTGTAAAATTTGGTGTCATCGTTTGAACGGTTCGACCTAAAATGTGGGAACACGTTACAGCCAGACATACATCGTCAAATCGCCGTTATTTTTGCAAATATCTCTGCAACGATGCAAGATATGAAAAAAAAACATGATACAGAGAAGTTGTAGAGAATTTTCCCCTCTACCAATTAGGTTATTCAATTTTCGTGCCAGATGAACGGTTCATTTGCAGTTACAATTATATTACAAACGGCTTTTTTTGTATTACTACCGTATTTTTTGTCCGAAAAATTTGAACATGGGAGGTTCTGGTCTCTGGCGGCCTAAAATCATGTCTGTAAAAGTTGGTGCTGATCGGTTGAACGGTTCGTCTTAAAAACAGAGAACACGTTACGAACAGACAGACAGACATCCCAAAATCGCCGTTATTTTTGTAAATTGCTCTGAAACGCTACGAGATTATAAACATAACAGAGCAAAGTTGTAGAGCATTATCTCCTCTCAAATTCGGTCATTCAATATCGTGTCAGATGAATAGTTAAGCCATTATTTTCATTTAAATTTCGACCTGTCAAAAGACGATCGCAAAGGCCCACTTTTAGTGTTACTACCGTAAACTAAAGTAGGCCAAAAGTGTTCCAAATAAAACATTCATATTTATTTACATACTAGACGAACAGGTAATAAAAATGGGGGAACCTATTTTAAAAAAGTGCAGTTGATATCCTTTTGAACTATGGCAGTGCCATCTAGCGGGCCAACCATAGCGCCATCTGTTTTCCCCCTTCAAGCTAGAAAAGTTTTGTTCTTTGTAGTTTCTTCGTTTGATGCTTACTGGTCACTATCAATGGTCCACACACGCACCACGTCCTTCCCCAGGGTAACTTCCGCCACCTCCCACTCCCTGATGACGTCCTCCGTCTCGACGTACACCCATCCTATCAGCCCTAATCCCTTCCCGTAGATGAAGCGCCCCCTCTCCCCTTCCCTTCCTCTTCCTTCCCCTCGCTTGGCTGTCCCCCTCCCTACCCTGGAGTCCCTACGACTCCTCCGCCTACTCCTACACCCTCCCCCTTCTCCTATTCCTCCGCGCTTTCCGCCTACCCCTACCCCGCGGGGTCGTGCGACGTCCCCCTCCCTACCCTGGAGTCCCTACGACTCCTCCGCCTACTCCTACCCCCTCCCCCTTCTCCTATTCCTCCGCGCTTTCCGCCTACCCCTACCCCGCGGGGTCGTGCGACGTCAGTTTTAATAGAGCTACGTTCAGTGTTGTGTGTGAAGTGCTACAGTAAGTGTGTTTTTTATCTGCTTCCACCGCCAACAAAGAAGCGTCGCATCGTGTGTTTTAATATTGTGTCTCCGAGTGCTCGCCGTCCTGTGTTTGCTGTCATACTGTATGTTTTTAAAGTCACCGTGGCTCTTCGTTTTAAAAGACTAAATGTGTTTTTAAATCACCTGTCATGCTCTCTGTACTTCAAACTGTCACCGTGTCCATGTCTACATTCACCGTTATTTTATCTCATTTTTATTTTAAATGTCTTCATGTCTATTGTTCGTTCTCTCGGCTGCAGAGCAGCCTATCGAGCTGCTGCCAACCTACTGGCATTGTACTGCACCGGTGTTAAAATACAATAAAGAAAAAAAAAGGGAACTGATAACCGCAGCTGTTAAGTCCCATATATATATATATATATATATATATATATATATATATATATATATATTTCACTTTTTACCGTCCTCCTTCACTTCCCATCCACTCCTACTCTTTCCTTGTTATAATCACAGCATGACCAAGCTACCACTGATTTTGATTTGATTTGATTTTTCCAGGAAAGCCAAAACAGTCTTGGTCTAACCCGCCACTGCCCGTACCGAAACTAAGTTTATTATGCGGTATTGCTCCCTGTTTATCTAGTAAAGCCAACCAATGCCCTTGAGCAGAGCAAGGAGTCCCTTTACCAGTTCTTTGTTAGACACAATTTCTTCGGGTCTAGTTGTCCCATATGTTCTGTGCCTTTTACTCCCCAATGCAATGCATTCGAAGATTAGATGTGATGCAGTTTCATCACCGTCATCACAGATCCTACATTTAGGGTCCATTTCTGTTATTCCCATTGTATGTAGGTGTTTTTTAAAATTCCCATGGCCTGTCAGCAATCCAACCATGAGTCTAATCTCTCTCCTGTTCAGGCCCAGGATTGCAGAGCTTCTTTTAAAACATTGCTTTGGCGTCATTACCTTTCAATGTTTTTGTTGGTAGACTTTGGTCCAATATTCTACGTGCTGTTTTCTGAGCCAGTTACGTAGCTCCAATTTGATCATTGCCTTGGTGATTGTCAGGACAGGTTCCGGTCCAATAAATGGAGTCTCTGCCCCCATCCTGGCTAATCTGTCGGCATGTTCGTTGCCACTGATCCCCGAGTGGACAGGGACCCACAATAGGTTTAGTCTATTGCTTTCCCCTAGCTCCACCAGAACCCTGACATTCTGCAACAATTTTAGACCTTGTTGTAGGAGCTGCCAGTGATCTCAGGGCTGCCTGGCTGTCTGAATAGATATAGATGCTACGATCTTTGTAGCACCTACGCAAATTCTCCTCCACACACGCCCTGATGGCAGTGATTTCGGCCTGGAATACTGAGGCCAGTTTTCCTAGAGAGATGACGCCCTCCAGTCTTGGCTGCACCCCATATAACCCCGGCCCCAACACCTTGGTCGGATTTTGACCCGTCAGTGAACCAGACAATATCCCCCGTACGGTGTAGAACTATTTTCTCCCATTGCTCCCTACTTCCAATTGTTATATTGACAGGCTTTTTGAAGCAGTATGGGGTTATAATATAGTCGGCTGGCATTTCCCCAACCTTTCCTATATTAACCTCACTCACTATTTTAGTGTGCGATTCTGGATATCCCAAAGAGTTCCAGTTGTTGCCAGATTTGAGTCTGTATGCACCAGCCGCTGCCTCCATCTTGACCCAAAGGTGTAATGGGGGCATATCCAGCATGGTTTCCATCCCAGCAGTTGGTGTGCTGCTAATTCCGCCTGTTATGGCTAAGCAGGCTAATCTCTGCAAGCTACCACTACTGTAAAACTCATATTTCCTTACCCTATTCCCACCAATATTGCACCCATTACAAAATATCCTATCTCTTTCCTCAGAGACACTGTAGCAAGCCTCTCCTCTCTTCTTAGTGGGCCGCGCTGTTCTAAGTGCCATGTCAGGGACTGCGCGACCGCTCCAGCCGAATAAATAGTTTCTAAGTCTGGGGACTGATCATCACAGTAGTTCGGTCCCATGGGCTTCCAAACATTTCAACATTTTTTCTGCTTTTAGTACACGACATTCACACTGTAATACAAGTGTGTCATATACAGGGTGAATCACCTAACACTTGCACCGCAAATATTGCGGAAACGGAAAGTGCGATTGATGTGCGGTATTCACAGAATGGGTGGTAGTCAATGACTCGTATCGTTAGCCAATAAACAGATTGTAAAAAAAATGAAACTGTATTTTTATGCAAACATGCAATTTTTCAAATGGAACAATGGTTGTTTCTATCATCCACCGGAACTTTTGACACCATCTGTGTACAAAGAATTTTGAATGACATTTTTATCACATTTAGTTTGGCAGCTACAACCAGTCAAAGTTTTGGGGGGCGTAGATGACTGGCTGGTGGTCATGAGACAGTGGACCGTGCCCCAGGGTCTAGCCACTCGGCCAGTGAGCTACGCTATCGCAGCCTCCGCCCCCGAAATTTTAAACGGTTGTAGCTGACAAACTAAACGTGATAAAAATGTCATTCAAAAGTCTTTGTACACAGCTGGCGTCAAACATTCCAGTGCATGACAGAAACAACCATTGTTCCATTTAAAAAAACTGTATGTTTGCATAAAAATATTCTTTCTAAGTAATATAACAACCTGTTTGTTCGCTAAAAATACGAGCTCCTGACTACCAATCCATTATGTGCAAACCGCACATCAGTCTCACTTTCCGTTTCCGCAATATTTGCTGTGCAAGCTTTAGGTGTTTCACTCTGTATATTAATCAGCTTTTCTATTAAAAGCTCGTCAACGTGTGTTCATATTTTTAAGACTTTTATAAATAATGTAAATATTTTAACTTTTTTGAAAAATATAAACTCTTTGTGTTTTGTAATACTTGTGGTAGATGAGCGACTTATAGGATCACTGTTATTCCATTAATGCGCGGAAGAGGCGAAGGAATGCAAGAAGTTAAATGAGAAAAAGAGGAATCAGAAAAGTGACTAACGGAGAAGAAAGTTGATTGGTATTCGAAAGAAGAGTGATTCAAATCGCTGTGCAGCCACACAGATTAACTTTATCTTGGTATCTATAAATAAAAAGGCCATGACAACAGTTATAAAAAGACCACACCCTTTTCCCTACCCAAACAGTATGTTATTTGAGCTCCGTGCTCCACATTACTGTACTGAACTTATTATCGCCGGGACTTAAAGCCATGCTATTCTTTTAAATACACATTTGCGAAATGAGCTACAAGTAGTAACTATTTTGTTTGAACGTCATTTGATGATGATGATCGTGTGGCATTTATGACCGTTAGACCCCAACTAGAGTCGTGTTCGGCCTGCCTGATGCAAGTCTTTTTATCTGACGCCACTTCGGCGACTTGCGTGTCAATGATGATGGAATGATGATGAGGACGACACAACACCCAGTCCCCGGGTGGATGAAATTTCCAACCCGCCCGGGAATCGAACCCGGGCCCCCTGCGTGGTAACCCACCACGCTGTCCACTAGACTACGGAGGCGGACTGAACGTCTTTTAAAAGATGCTGTGACTGAGTCCTCGCCGTATTTTAGTATAGGACTTTTTCTTTGCAAGTGTAAACTTCTCGACTTTACCTTTTAATACAATTGACGAGGAAAGTGTCTGTCATGAAAACTTATGATAAGGCGCTGCAAATTAGGAAGAAGAATTCAAGCCATCAATTGATTATATTTTTAGTTAAAATCTGAAAATGCTGCCTGTTTGACTGTGAAATAATATTTATTTGATTAATATCCATTTTGTAAGCTGAATTTTCAGTAGAAAGAGTAGCGAGACAAAGGAGAAATGTTTTCAGTCTAAACGTCTCTCTATGTAGTTTTTTGCCAACGTACTCACTAGTATTTGCTTTCCGTTGCTCTACAATTTTTATGTTACTTTGTGGTAATATGTTAATTATATCGTTTAATTTAGTAAATGTGTGTTTTTAAAATTTAGGTATGAAATTAACGATCATTGAAGGATTGATGAAATTTTATATTCGTTCGCGTCTGTTCATTTCACATGAACATTATAAAAACGTAGTAACAATCAGACTCTCTCTCTCTCTCTCTCTCTCTCTCTCTCTCTCTCTCTCTCTGTATCTGTCTGATTCATATATATATGTATTATCACTCGCACCGCAAATATTGTGGATATGAAAAGTGCTATTGATGTGCGGTTTGCCACAAAATGGACTGGTAGAAAGCAGATTTGAATAATAAATAGGAAGTGTATTTTTTTTTATGAAAACATACAACGATTTCCAATGGAACACTGCCTATTGATACCAGTAAAGTACGATAAATTAAATTAACATTTTAATAATGTTTGCTGCACGTGTCTAATGCCATTCGTTTACCAGATGTTGTATTGTGAAAAGTTTCCAGTCAGACAGTTGTTTGCCTCATTCAACATGCCTAGTTGCTTGCTACGATGTTGTTATGTTTGCTTAGATAGTGCTTGTGTGTTCTTTTAGTGCAATGCGGTATGCCAGACAGTTAGTGTATGAAATGCCGACTTAAGAAGACTCCACTTTGTGCTTTTACGGTGTATGTAAAAACATATCCCAATAGACGTCACCCATCTCACAATTACATATCAATTTGACGAAAGTGTTCACGAGTCAACAGTGGGGTGTTTGTGTCCAATGGGCCAACATTTCGGCAAACGACCACGTTGCCATCATCATTTGCGCTGCGAACTTACGACTGTGGAGCTGAGTCACGCTTTTATCCCTCCCCCTTTTCCCTCCTTCCACCGCAGGTATCGAACGGAGTCCGCGCCCAACTTCGGGGCGTTCATCATCTCTTCTGCTCCTCTGGCCGTCACCACGTAGTTACGACGGTGTTCCGTGCCCAGGGGTGCGTACTGGCCCAGTCTCAGCTGTTGCTTCGCGAATAATCGAAGTCAGTTCCTGGTGGGATCTCTTCTTCTTTTGAGTCATATTCCAAGCGGGTTTCCAATCCGTTCTCAAGATGTGATCAGTATCTCAATGGTCAACGGTTCCCTTACTCGAATCTCGATGGATTCTTTAATGACACAATCCTAATAACTAGTCGTCTGTGTCAGAACCTTGAGCTGATTGTGCATCATTCCATGTAATTCGGAAAAGTAATGTTCAGCGACCGCTGACTTGGGCAGCTGTAGTTTCGTTTGCCGTTGATGTTCTTGGGAACGATATTCGATACGAAGCACCGTCTGATCTATGTTAAGTCATGCCACATTTCCAGGGGATTTGAGAGACCCAGAATTTCCAAGTAAAAAAATCGCACTGACGTGTTTTACGGCCCACTTTAGATCTGTAGTTTTATAAGTTTTTGCAAACATTTCGAACCAAAATAATAATAAAAAATTATGGTGATATGATTACGACTCTAGTATTGCGGTAATATCTATGCACCCAACACGTAATATTCTTTCTGATCGTATTTTAACAAACAGCCAAAATTATGATATTTGAGTTTAGCTTTGACAAACATACTCTTTTTTGAACTTTTACCTCTTCGAACTATCATTTTAATATCTCTCACGCCGGCCACAGTGCCCGAGTGGTCTGCGGCGTGCCAGGCACGGATGCACGGCCGCTTCGGTCGGGGTTTCAAATCCGCCCCCCACCCCCCTCGGGCATGGATGTTTGTACCGTCTTTAGTATAAGCTAGTTCATAAGTAGTTTGTAAGTTTAGCGACTGATGACCCCGTAGTTAAGTCCCATAAGCTCTACAAACATGTGAACATTCGAATATCTCTAACATATTTTCGTTATATTTTTCCGTTAAAATATTATCACCTGTCTTGCCTTGGTAGTTCAAAGATTATTTTCTTTGCCAGTACTGGTTACGAATGACTATACCATGGAACGAACGTAGCTCACTGGCTGGCCGCTGTGAGACGATGGTCTGTGCCCCATCAGCCAGCCAGTGAGCTACGCGATCGCGACCTCCTCTGCATGACGCGACGTGGCACGGCAGTGCACAGGCCTTCTCTTCAGACTGTGTTGGTTAACGCCATCTGTAATACAAAACTGAGTAAATTTCTCAACGAAAAACCTAGAACGAATATGAACAAATGACAGTAATATCTGTATTCCTCTTGCTTCCTAAAAGGTTTTCGCACACTCTTGTTAAATGAACACAACTATATTCTGCAAGATTCAGAATTGTTCAAAGGTAACAGCGGTTTCTCTGAAAAGTGCATTTGTTCTGTATCGAGAACATGCCATGAAATACATAGCAACGAATTGTAAACTTAGACTTCTTTATCACATGTACATAAACTGGAAAGATACTATTAAAATGACAGTTGTAAATATAACAAATAACTTTGTATATATGTTAAGTACTAGAGTAATGTGGAATTAAGTATTACCACACTTATTCCGTTTGTGATTTTAGCTGTAAAAGAAAACGTAATCACGGTTTGAAATAGAATATTTGCTATTTATTTTACAGAGTAACATGAACGAAGTCATATCTAAACTACAGGAAAGGTAATAACATCTACGTTAAAACCGTCCATAGCAACCATGTCAAACATTTCAGTAGATGCAATGATTCTAATTAATAATTGTCAATATATTCCATAAATAGTGAATAAACGCTTAGAAAAAAATAAAGAAGGTAATTTGTTGCAAAGTATACACTCCCCTCTCGTTTCATTAAGGAACTACACTAGCCACAGAAATCTAGAACCTACTTTATATATACGAAACTACCTGTATCAGCACGTTGTTCAGAATGTTCATTATTACAGTATCCTCACAGTTTACGGGCATATGATTCAGAAGACCATTGTTCGATTCGTTGTTACGTATTTCACGGCATGTTCACGAAATAGCAGAAACACACAATTTAGAGGGAGCATTGTTGCATATGCACAACTCCAAACATTGAAGAACATAGCTCTATTTAATTAAGAAGGATGCCCGAAACCCTGCTAGGAAAAACGAGAATTTTTTTTTGTTTTTTGTTTTTGTTTTTTGTTTTTTGGGTAGTGTTGGGTTTATAACCACTGACCATGAGCATTACAGTCCAACGCGCTATCTAATAAACCACAGGTAACAAATGGAGAATGCTACTTTCATTCTAGTTCCATTAATGGCGGTTAACTGATACTAATATGGCAGTTTTAGACACTAGATTATCATTTATCGTACGAAGAACGACACGTTTTCGTTAATTCTTCAGTGCGCCATTATTTAGAATTTACAACGTACAAGTTACAATAAGAAAATCATCAAATACGGAACGCAAGATGGCGTATGCTAGAGAGAGTTCTGGGCGAGAAATGTCGCGTGACATTTCCAAACGGCTGGTTTTCGTTAATTCAATAGAGGGCGTCAAATCTCCATTATTTTTTGCAAATATCTCTTAAACGATACGAGATATGAAAAAAACATAAGAGAGCAAAGTTGTCGAGAATTTTCTCCTCTACAAATTAGGTTATTCAATTTTCGTGTCAGATGAACGGTTAAGCCGTTATTTTAATTTAAATTTCGAGCCGTCAAAAGACGATCGCAAACGCCCACTTTTAGTATTACTACCGTAACCTAAAGTGGGCTAAAATCGTCCTTGACATTACCAAGCAGTGTCAGTGTTTTAACTTGTGAGCGGAATACAGTCTTCACTTGATGCTTATGAAGAATTGTAGCAGATAATGCACCACAGAACACAATAACTGCTATGGCCTATGATGTTCAGTTTCCTCGTCTTTTTACTCCGGATTTACAGTCGGTATGAGATGCTGAACTCTCCGAATTTGCCGTTTCTCGGAACACCGACCTCAGATGTTCGAGTTCTTGGTTAAGGCCTTACTCGTCGGAGAGTTTTCGAGCCCTGTGAACCAATGTTTTGAGGATGCCGTTCCTTTGCGCTGAGTGATCGCATTTGTCTGCATTTAAGTACTGTCTGGTATGAGTCTTCTTACGGCACACGCTGTGGTCCAATGGTCCGTCTGTTGTTATTTTAACGAGGTAGGGGAGCACACCATTCACTTCGACTCCCATACTAAATTTGATGACGTTGTTTTGCACCGCTCGAGTATTCTGTAGAAATTTTAGGTAAATGTACGAAATAGTCGCAGTGACGAAGAAGCAGGGAAAGAAGCGCCGCTTCAGAGCCAGTGATTGAGGCAAGAGTTGCATTCCAATACAGCAACAGCTTTGTGTACGAAATACGTGACTTTTGGGCTGCAGCCGGCCAGAACTGCAAAACACATCAGTAGCTGCAAGTGCGTAGCGACCGGGGACAATACACCAGGCGTGTATCAAAGTTGTTGACGTGTGCGTGACTTGAAACGGCACTTTTTGGGGGACACGACCAAGCCGAGTGAAATAAATAATAATAATAATAATAATAATAATAATAATAATAATAATAATATAATAATAATAATAAAACATGTGTTTCAGAGCTGTCGACAGTTCGCAGTTCAGTTCGGAGTGCACCAATATGGCAGCGAGTAAGCAACTAGCAGTTGCAGCTCGGAGGTCGACGTCAGCGGTTAGCTGGTGATCTCCCGAGTCCGGACAACGGGTCATCCGAGAGGTCAGCGTAACGTCATGTCGCAGTGAGAGGCTCTAGTCATCTCGCCAGCCACCGGCAGCAATATCGATGCGACAAGATGGGGACTGGGCACAGCGGCAGCACTGAAGGGGCTCCACACCACTCATCCTGCGGCGAGGCATCGACGGGAGGCAGCCAGCGATCAACAAGCGGGAGGAGCGGCGTGGCTGCGCCATCCACCTTCGAAGGCAGCTGGCCAGTAACAGCACCAGCACCAAGACGGCAGTGTCAGTGGAGAATGGCATGCCGTCGAACCACAACAGCCATATCGCCGTCCTCACCGACGCAGAAGACGGGCGTCCAGGACTAACCTCGGAAACTCCTAACATAAATGTATGAATATCACCAGTTAACACATGCCCGGACTCTGTTTACTGCCACAATATATCCTGCACCTCTTCATTGTGTATAAAATTTTGATGCATAAAGAAATCATTCAGCTTGTCGCTTCCAGGTAGCCATATGAAGAATGTGTCGTCAACATATCGGAAGAAAGAGGTACGTTTCCACTATGCTCAATCCTCGAAGTGTTTCATGAAAAAGTTGGAGACGACTGATGACTGTGGACTCTCCGTGGCTACTCCTGCCGTCTGTTCGTAGTAACTCCCGTCGGAGAGTATGTCGACATCAGGACGTCTCGCATATCGAAACGATGTGATCATTAGACACTCATCCGACTGTTAACCCGTTTCGTCCAAAAATTCTGTGAAATTTTTTTTACAGTACGATATGCCGTAAACGACTAGCAAAAGCGGCGTGCAGGTTTTATATATTCACCCTGTACATATGAATACTGTCGGACAAAAATGTGATGCACACAGAAGGAGAGGTAGGAGATGAATGAAAGTATATGTGACTTTATTGGAGTGATAGAAACATAGGATGAATAAAAAAAAAGGCCATTGGAAGTTACAAGCGGATTTTAGGTGCCAGATCAGTAGGGTGTAGCATCCCCTCTAGCTACAATGCAGTCCCTGATGGGATCAGACAGCCTTTGGACCCTTCCCTGAGGCAACTTTGTCCACATTTGTTAGAGACCGCTTCCAACCTCATACAACACGTGCTCAATGATGGGAAGATCAGGGGATCTCGGTGGCCCATAGAAACACGTGGCGTGAGCGCGCTGTGACATTAAGGGGTAGGACGTTATAATCTCTTACCTCTGCGTATAGCTACCAATCACTCCAAACAAAATAAAACCGCGTCTAAATCGAATGTAAGGACACACCCATGGTGGGATTTTTTGATTTGCCCTTGTGTGTATCTATGAATAAGACACTCTTGATTTGTATCGGACTTTGGACAGAGTATTTGCTAAACAGGGACAACAATTAATCATCAAAATATCCACGGTTTTACTGCCGGTCTATAGTGTCCAACGGGCACAATATTTCGGCGATCATACATGTCACCATCATCAGGTGAACTGACGGACTGAGCTCCTGGCAACGCGCAGGCACGGAGATCCGCACGCTACGGCGGCTCGAAGGGAACTGGTTCTGGCCCAGTAGCGGGCGATTTAAATACCATCGGCCTAAGGAGCGCCCCCTACGGGGTCCGCGCCTCGCGCCGCGGTCGCGCTGTGGAACCGATTGCGACAGCGTCTGAGATGACGTCGATATGAGGGCTCTGTCCGCCGTGGTCGTCACTACGTTACGTTTGCTAGATTTACTCTAAATTAACCCAATCGCTGGTTCCCACGCTTTGCTAAGATTATAGTCACAGTCACGGCTTATGAGGTCGTCACTAGTGCGAATTTCAATGGCCTCTCCAGCGACGCAGTCCCAGTATCTCGACGTCTGTACCAGAATCCTAGTGCTTTCATACTCCATCGTGTGATTCTCCGACAAAAAATGTTCAGTGACCGCCGACTTGCTCGGATACATCAATCGTGTGTGCCTCTGGTGTTCAACGCATCGATCCTCGACGGTACGCATCGCCTGTCCAATATATGACATGTCACACTGACACGGAATCTGATACATGCCAGCCTTCCTCAAAACGAGATCATCTTTAGCGCTCACCACCAGTGCACGAATTTTATTCGGCGGGCAAAAGACGGTTCCAACCTAGTGTTTTTTTTTTTTTTTTTTTTTTTCAAAATGCGAGCGACCTTCCCCGAGATTGCGCTGGTATATGGAATAAACACAGTGCCTACCTCTTCCCTCGTGTTTTCATCCGTTTCCACAGGTTGTGCTATAGTGGTTGGGCGGAGAGCACGCTGAATCTACCACTCTGAGTACCAATTTTTCCGGAATACAGTTCTCAGGTGTTCCAATTCCTGGGGTAGACTTTATGCGTCGGAGATACTGCGCGCCCTATGTACTAGAGTTTTAAGTACCCCATTCCTCTGTGAATGGTGGTGACAGCTGTCGGCGTGTAAATACAGATCAGTGTGCGTTGTCTTCCGATACACACCATGACCCAGGGTGCCATCAGCTCTTCTCTTGACCAAGACGTCAAGGAACGGCAATTTACTCTCCGTTTCAGTCTCCATAGTGAATTTGATTTGGGTTGTATGGATTTCAGATGTGTAAGGAAGTCAAGGAGCTTATCCATACCATGTTGCCAGATGACGAAAGTTTCGTCCACGTAACGGAAAAAGCAAGTAGGTTTCCATTCAAATGATGCCAGGGCTTCCTCCTCGAAATTCTCCATGTACAAATTTGCGACCACAGGGGAGAGTGGGCTACCCATGGCGTCTCCCTCCGTTTGTTCGTAGTATTCGCTATTTTCAGTGACATCCGAGGGTAAATTTTTAATACTCTTGATACATTTTTCAAGCCTGCGCTTTGCTGCTTCACTTACATCTCGCCACATACGTGATCACTCACTGGTAGTCTACACTCGACTCGACTCGTTAAGCCATACTGTCCGTATTTCCGCCTCTTTCTTACGCACCAAAACTTGGCGCCTACCACGTCAGCAACGGGGAAGTGCCAATGGATTTAAATTATTATTACATTGCCTGCGTTTGGACCAGACTACATTCTTTTTACATTTATAACAATAAATATTACCATCAAAATACTGTAGAATCAAGATACACAAAAATTTTTAACTTTATAAATACTCCAAACAAGATAACACACATACCACACTTCACGAGAATAATTCAAGATTTATACATAAAATTTTATATATCGATTACATCAAAAACAAGCATTTGGTATTAAATATTCAAAAAATTTATTGGGTATATAAATTAATGCTACAACGAGCTGACACAGAATGTCTGTGACGTATCGCTGTGCCGTCAGACACTACAGAAGCATGACCCGAGGTGACCTGAACGCATATCCTATGGCTCTCCACACTGTGAAGCCAGGAGATACATCTGTGTGTCTCCCCAAAATATTGGCAAGAAGTTCTCTCTGAGTCTTGAGATTGCCAAATCTGAACACGGTGATCATCGGGGACTATGGAGGCACGGGACTCATGACTGAACATGATGCGGAACCATTCGTCCTCTGCCGTAGCCTTCTGGGCACGGCACCTATTCAAACGCCGGGGTTCGTGTTTTTCAGCCAAGACAAGCGAAGCATGGGTTGGTAGGACCGCAGTCCGGCAGATGCGGGTACTTACAGTACATAACGGGTGACGAGGTGATGGAATTCTGCATCGCTTGGCGCACCGTAAGATGGTATTCCCTCGGGGCGATGTTTCTTGGTCTAACCGAATCTACACGAATTGAATGGACGGCATTACGTATCCATTGATTCCACCATCGGGTCACTGTGACACCTGAATGGTTCAGCAACTACACGATACGATCGCCCCGCTTACCTCAGTCCAACGATGTGGCTTCTGTGAAATGCATTAAGTTGGTGGATAGGCTGTCTTACGCGTTTGCGGGGTATCGCGGATGCTTCGTACTGTACGCAAACATCTTGCCTCAGTGTCTAACTCAGGACAGCTTACTGGTGCCATCTTACCAACAGGGCACTGACATAACGAGTGCACTCTGGTGGGTATTCTGCATATTACACAGCCGTGTAAATCTAATCTTTTGCCGCCAGAGACCAGACCTCGCTTTTCAAAATTTTCGGGCAAATAATTCGTTAGTAACACTAAAAAAAGGCTTTTGAAATGTTATTTTAATTGCAAATAAACCGTTCATCTGACTCGAAAAATGAATAACCGAATTTGTAGAGGAGTAAAGTCTCTACAACTTTGCTCTCTTATGTTCTTTTCATATCTCCTATGGTTTGAGAGATACTTGCGGAAAAAAACACCATTCATTGAGATTACTCACCCAGAACTCTCTCATACGTCATTTTGCGATGCGTATTTGATGATTTTCATATTATAACTTACACGTTGTCATTTCAAAGCAATGGCGCACTGAAGAATTAAGAAAAACACATCGTTCTTCGTACAATAAATGATAATCTAGAGTTTAAAAATGACATATTAATATCAGTTAACAACTCCCATCAATAGTGTTAGATTACAAGATGTATTAGGTAATTGTTCGTCGTGGTGTAGAGGGCAGTACGTTAGACTATGAAGCACATGGTCAGTGATTCCAAACTCGTCACCACCAATTTTTTGTTCCTTTTTTCCTAAAAGGGTTTGGAGCACTCTTAGTAATGAAATAGAGCTTTGTTCTTCAATATTTACAGTTGTGCATATGTAAGAATGCTCCCTCTAAAATGCGTGTTTGTTCTATTTCGTGGAGGTATCGTGAAATACGTAACAACGAATTGAACAATGGTCTTCTGAAGCATATGCACGTAAAGTGGGAGGATACTGTAAAAGTGAACATTCTGAACAACGTGCTGATACTTTTAGTTTCGTATATAAAAGAAGTCCTAGATTTCTGTGGCAAGTGTAGTTCCTTAATGAAACGGAATTGTATACATTGCAACAAATCACCTTGTTTATTTTCTTTTCTAACCAATTATTCATTATTTTTGAAATATATTGAAAGTCATTAATTAGAATGATTGCATCTACTAAAATGTTTGTCTTTGACATGGTTGCTATTGACGCTTTTAACGTAGATGGTATTACCTTCCTGTAGTTCAGTTATGACTTCATTCAAGTTACTTTGTTCTGCGCCAAAATAAAGAGCAAATATTCCACATCAAATCGTAAATACGTTTTCTTTTACAGCTAAAATCACAAACGGAATAAGTGTGGTAAGACAGAATTCACACAAATCTAGTACCAATATATATATAAAGTTAGTACTATCATTGCCTGGGCGGAGTGGCCGAGCGCGTTGAGGCGCTATATTACGATGCGCGAGGTCATTCCACATCCGAGGTTCGATTGCCCCTCGGGCATGGATGTTTGTGCCGCCTTTAGTATAATCTAGTTCATAAGTAGTTTTTAAGTTTAGGGACTGATGACCCCGTAGTTAAGTCCCATAAGCTCTACAAACATTAGAACAATTTTTGAGTACTATAATTACGCGGCGGATTAGCAGTGCTGTGGTGCGCGTGGCCGCTCGCCGTCGGGGGTTCGGTCCCCCCTCGGGCATGGGTGTTTATGTTGTCCTGAGGTTAGTTTACTTTAGTTTAAGTAGTTTGTAAGCTATGGCTGATGACCAAGTAGTGAAGTCCGATAGATTTACAAACATTTGAACATTTAGGTCTATCATTACGTCATTTACAACATTCATTGTAACAACTCGGAATATTGCAAAATATAGTTGTGTTCGGTTAACAAGAGTGTGCGAAAACCTTTTAGGAAGCAAGAGGAACAAAAAATTGTTATATATATATATATATATATATATATATATATATATATATATATATGTGTGTGTGTGTGTGTGTGTGTGTGTGTGTGTTCAGGGAGATCGATGCTTAGTGGTCATTTTTCATGTTCGTTCTGGCTTGTTCGTCAAGAATTTTGCTCAGTTTTTTTATTGCAGATGGCGTTGAACCGTCTTTCTTTCTCTCACTTTCATTGGTTTATCGGTTTGATCCCCACTTTTTGAACGTTGTTTTGTTTTGTTCTATGTTGATCGTTTCGTCGTGGACTCAGCTTTTTCGTTACAGAGGGCGTCGAGGTACCATGCCGGAAACCCTCTGACCGAGCGCACTGACCCAACGGGCCCTAGCAAGTTTTGAACCACCGTCTAACATGTTCGTACATCATAAAATAATTCGTCGCCTATTACGCTGTGGAGAACAGCTGCGAGAGTAATCCGTAATTCTCGTACCATCGATGGCAGGTGTTAACTGCTAGCATGGCAATTTTAGACATTAAATTATAATGCATTATCCTAAGATCGACGAGTTTTTGATAATATTCAGTGCGCCATTGCTTTGAAATGACAACTCTTCAGTTATAAAAGGAAAATCATCAAATACAGAAAGCAAGATGGCGTATGTACGCAGCGTTCCATCCAGGCTATAGTCACTCATCCCAACGTCAAGCGGTCTAAAGCGTCTCGCTGCGGAGCGCGCGGTTGCTCGCCGTGGAGGTTTGAGTCCTCCCTGGGGCATGGGTGTGTGTGTTTGTCCTTAGGTTAGTTTACCTAGGTGTAAGTAGCGTGTAAGTTACGGACTGATGACCACGCAGTTTGGTCCGATAGATTTACAAACATTTGAACATATTTTGAACCGAACGTCAAATGTACGCTACGCTCCTTCCAGGCTATAGTCATTCGTAACCAGTACAGGCAAAGAAAATAAACTTTGTACAAACTACCAAGACAAGACAGGTGATGATATTTTAACGGAAAAACATAATGAAAATGTAGGAGACATATCAAAAAAGGTAAAAGTTAAAAAAATAGTATGTTTGTTAAAGCTAAAGTCAAATATCAAATAATTTTTGTTGTTTGTTAACATACGGTCAGAAAGAACATTACGTGTTGGGTGCATAGATATTATCACAATAGTAGAGTCATAATCATATCGTCCGTAATTTTTTGTTATTTACATTTTTATTATTTTCGTCCGAAATGTTTTCAAAAAATCATAAAACTACAATCAAATCTAATGTGGGCCCTAAAACACGTCAGTACGTTTTTATGGTGTTTTTAGACATTGTGTAGAGATCTGTGTCTCCTTATCACGGATAGCTCGCTGTCTGATTACTATAGCTTCCTCCCATTCAAGGGCGGATTCAGGGAGGGGAGGGGGGCACAGGGGCACGTGCCCCCTCCAGACGGCCCGACGAAAAATGAGAGAGAGAGGGGGGAGAGAGAGTGAGAACGGAGGGAGGGGGAGAGGCAGAGAGAGAGAGAGAGAGAGAGAGAGAGAGAGAGAGAGAGAGAGAGAGAGAGAGAGAGAGGAAGGGAAAGAATCTCAGCATTAGAATAGTTAACTTGCAAAATTCCTGTAATTAACGTAACGTAATTTGACTTTTTGTGTTATGCTTCCATTTAATTGCTTCTTGCTCTTTTTTTTAGTAATTTACGATAAAAATAAATAAAAGTTGTTTATTGTTCCGTTATTGCTTGGGAGTAAACGAGCTATTGTGTATGTTTTACTCATACGTAAATAAAAGTGAAAAAACTATGACTTTCAAGGGCTGCATTCACGTTAGAGCGTTCAGGTGCTTTCAGTAAACGGTTCATCTCTCTGGATTCTTTTCCTTGGCACTGCCAGAGAGTACTGCCACCCATAATAAACAGTTTTATTTGAAGCTACACGTTTCGATTTTCCAGTTATTGGAACAAATTAGAAATTTCAACGACATTTTTCTACACATCAGATACAAAGGATTTTCATGGTAGCAGAAATTCTTCTTAAAACACAGTGAAGTGTAATTTTCAGAATAAAATTTTCACTCTACAGCGGAGTGTGTGCTGATATGTAACTTCCTGGCAGAATAAAAATTGTGTGCTGGTACCGGGATTCGAACATACGACCTTTGCCTTTTGCCGTTTGAGCTATTCCGGGACACTTCACAGTCACAACTTTACTTCTGCCAGTCTTCGCCTCCTACTTTCCAAACTTCACAGAAGTTCTGAAAATTTTGCAGAATGCAGGGCTAGCACTCCTGGGAGAAAGTATATGGTGGAGACATGGCTTAGCCACAGCCTAAAAGATGTTTCCAGAATGAGGAGTGCTAGTCATGAAAGGTTCACAGGAGAACTTCTGTGAAGTTTGGAAAGTAGGAGGCGAGGTACTGGCGGAAGTAAAGTTGTGTGGAGGGACCGTGAAGAGTACCGGGATTCCTAATATGGTAGAGTGCTTGCCCGCGAAAGACATGGGTCCCAGGTTATAATCCGGTTTCTGGCACACAATTTTAATCTGGCAAGTGTAATTTTGTTCATCACGAAAGCTTTCTTGAAAACTTATCTCGTTTTGCTTAGCAACTTTACTAAGCATGAAGAAGAAATTGATTCAGTACAACGCAAACTCAGGAAATCGGATTTTAAGTTATTGAGAGAATATGAAACTTAGCGCGACATATTTACTGGCTGATTGTTGTTCAGTGCATTGTTTGGTAATGAGACAGCTACGCCGGAAACAGTATTGTTTGTCTGCGGTAAGCTGACGATTCGTGCGCTGGCTGTTGGCAGCGGCAGGAGGCGTGTACCATGGCTGCTGGGAGGCGAGGAGCAGTGAGCGGAAGGCAGCGTCCCAGAGTTGGAAACGATACCCGTAACAATGTGTGCAGTAATATTTTGCGTCTAGTGGCAACGTAACGTTGGCAGCTCTCCGAAATAAATCGATCCCTTCAAGTAGTACAAATGTTTTCTGCTGCTGGTATCACCAGGTAAAATTGTCTTCACTTGTCAAATTAAATACTTTGATCTAATTACCAATGTACTACTAGTTCCGGTGCACTATTGAGTCATTCTCAAGTTCCTATGATTACAAAAAATATTACAATGATTAAACCTCATTAAACAGTGAAAATTTCAGTAATTTACCACAAAATAAAAAAGAGTTTCGGAACACTACATTTAACAAAAAGACAGTCAAACCATGTTCGCCACACGGGAATGGCCGTGTGATCTGGGGCGCAATGTCACGGAGTACGCGGCCACTCCCACTAGAGGTTTGAGTCCTCCCTCGGGCATGGGTGAGCGTATTGTCCCTAGAATGAGTTACGTTAAATAGTTTGTGAGGCTATGGACCAAGACCTTAGTAGTTTGGTCCCTTCTGATTACAAGTATTTGAACATTCTTTTTATTATATTATTATTATTGGATACCATATGGCCTAGGTGTTGGTACAGTCACCATTACGTCATTTGGCGCATTTAATATAATAATACTGTGGGAATCATTGTACAAAACTGTTATTTTTCGGCCATATTGTACAATTTTGTTTGAATTTTCAAGTGGCCAATCTTATAGTCCATTTATTCCAAAGTTCGTGTTCTGCTGTTGGTTAGTGTTTATCCTTTATAATAATGAAGGGTGAAACAAGTGTACCCACAGCTGAACACGGGGCATTCAGGCTCTAAATTCTCTATCTTGATTGTATTTTTTTTAAATTTTGCGGTAAATTTAAAAATTTACACTGTCTAATATTATATATATATATATATATATATATATATATATATATATATATATATATATATATGTGTGTGTGTGTGTGTGTGTGTGTGTGTGTGTGTGTGTGTGTGTGTGTGTGTGTGTGCGTGCGTGTGTGTGTTTTAAAGTTAGTCTCACAAAGCCCTTAAGGACATGTTCACCCTCTTCAGCCTTGTGCCCCCCCCCCCCCCCCCCCCCCGAAAAAAATTCTGTATCCGCCACTTCTCCCATTTTTAAATAGTCATTTAAATCTGGCTTCGCAGTTACGTGTGTGGAGAATTACGAGTCTTTCTCTTAGTTGACGCACAATCTCCCGGTCATTTCTTCCCCCAACCCTTTGTTTCTGTGCCATCCCTACTTTTCTAATTTTTCCCACAGCATCCCTAATCCCCCTCCCTTTCACCCGACTACGATTCATCAACTCAAAGGGCTCTACGCCCCACCACCCATCCTTCTGAACAGTTAAACTTAGGTAATACTTCGCGTTATTAGGTTCTATATGGCACTTATTTTCATATAACAAATAACATGGTATGCTTTAAGATTCCCTCGTACCTTATAGATGGTTACCATAGTTTTATAAATGTTCTTCATCCTCGTAGGAGAACGCTGCTGTGATATATCGCTTTAGAGTTGTGGCATTGGTTGTTTAGGTTTTAAAATTTTTTATTTTGATCAGTTTGTGAAGTTTATGATAAGTAATGTCTTTACAGGATGATTTATGTGTCAGTATAACTCGAAGTTCAATTTTATGATAGGGTATTAAACGTCATAAGCTAACATATTGGCAGTTATCAGGAAGATTGGTGTGAACTGGACATTAGCTACGAAGTAAATTTTAAGATGGGTTGTGTATTATGCAACACCTGTAAACTGCAGGATTCGTCATAGTTGGTTTTATAGGATTCTATGGTACTGACCGGCAGTGTTTCTTTAAGTTTATTCCTGCATTACAAAAGTAAGGTATTGTTGCCCACTCGATTATGATGTAACGTTTCTATTGACCATTAGTGAAAATCCGTCAGTTCATTTATTTGGTGAGACTCACACAGAACTTATTTATACAATTCCTTTTAGACTTTGGTTCTAGGCTTCTTAGGTACATTTTACGCTCTTCTCCAATCTCCCTTCCCATTTACATTCAGTTGTAGTCGTCTGAATTTTGGACATGGTATGGAGATGAATGTGTCCTTATCACGGGTAGTCTCATGCGCGTTGGTGTGTAAGATATTTACTTTAGCATTTGGTTTTTGTAAACAGTTTTTTCCTGTCTTTCACAAGCTATGTGTGAAGACTTGTGAAACTTCCTGGTATTTAACGCACCGCCCAACGCAATTCTCTATGTGTCGACTCCAGGTTTTCGTTCTCATTTGTTCCTCAAGCATTCCTCCCCCGCCGCCCCTGTACCTACGCCTGTGTACAGTCACAGCTGCTGATGTTATGCATTACTTTCAGTTAGTAGGTTTGGATTGGGTGCTGTTTTGGTATGAATGGTGAATTGTTTTTAAGATACCATCGATACTAGTTACAGACTAGTTTGTTGTTCTCATAGAAGAACAATATAATTGCAGTTCCGTGTGCGTTATGTCATCTTATTAGATATGAGACCAGTAGTTCATACGTTTTTGTGGTACGAAACCATTTTCTTTAGCTCATTTTTCCCCTTTTTATGCGCTATGACTATATCGTTGCATTTCCATTACAGATAAATGTTCAAATGTTTGTAAATCTATGGGACCTCTTTGGTTATCAGTCCCTATGCTTACAAACTACTTAAACTAACTTGAACTAACCTAAGGCCAACACTCACACCCATGCCCGAGGGAGGAATCGAACCTGTGACAGAGAGCAAGCGCGCGCTTCACAGCAAGGCACCTTGGAGCCCTCGGCCATTCCACCGTTGCCCTTGTGACAATTATTATATTTAATTTTGGCCCACTTTTGGTTACGGTAGTAACACTAAAAGTGGGCCTTTGCGATCGTGTTTTGACAGCTCAAAATTTACATGAAAATCACGGCTTAACTATTCATGTGATACGAAAATTGAATAATCGAATTTGTAGAGGAGAAAATTCTCTACAACTTTGCTGTCTTACGTTTTTTTTTATAGCGTTTCAAAGATATTTGCAAAAATAACGGCGCCGGCCGCGGTGGCCGAGGGGACTAAGGCGCTCCAGTCACGGTCTGCACGGCCACTACGGTCGGGGGTTCGAATCCCCCCTCGGGCATGGATATTTGTGCCGTCCTAGTTCGTAAGTAGATCATAAGTAGTTTGTAAGTTTAGGGACTGATGACCCCGTAGTTAAGTCCCATAGACTATACAAACATTTGAACATTTTGAAAAATAACGGCGATTTTGGGATGTATGTCTGTCTGTCTGTCTGTCTGTCTGTCCGTCTATCCGTAACGTGTTCCACCGTTCAACCGATCAGCACAAAATTTTACAGACATGATTATAGGCCGCCAGAGACCAAAAACTCCCTTTTTCAAATTTTTCGAACAAAAAATAAGGTAGTAAAACCAAAAAAAGGCGTTTGTAATATAATTGTAATTGCAAACGAACCGTTCATCTGACACGAAAATTGAATAACCTATATGGTAGAGGAGAAAATTCTCTACAACTTAGCTCCCTCATGTTTTCTTCATATCTCGTATCGTTTGAGACATATTTGTAAAAATAATGGAGATTTGACACTCTCCATTGAATTAACGAAAACCAGCCGTTCGGAGAAGTCACTTGACATTCCTCCCGTATTTGATGATTTTGTTATTGTAACTTACACGTTGTCATTTCAAAGCAACGGAACACTGAGGAATTAACAAAAACACATCGTTCTTCGTACGATAAATGATAATCTATTGTCTACAAATGCCATATTAACATCAGTTAACAACGACCATCTATAGTATGAGATTAAATAACTCCTGTTTTGATTTATAGCCGTAGCGTAGTGGGCAAGGTGCTGGAGTGTGACGCGAAAGGTCGGTTTTTCCTAAAAGGGTTTCAGACACTCTTATTAATTAATTATTATTTAGATTATTATTTTGGTCCAAAATGTTTGCAAAAACTTATAAAACTACAAATCTAAAGTGGGCCGTAAAACACGTCAGTGCGATTTCTTTCTTTTGACTTTGTCGCAGTTATGCTCTTTCCGTTACAGTGCAACCAGTGTGCACTGCATTTAGGCGCTGTGAATGTTTTATCGTTATTTGTTACTCATGTTACATTACTCACTTGTAAACTGGATGAGTTTGATATCTGTTGAAACTTGTTGTCTAGTGAAAACGTTTTGAAGAAACTACTGTTAGTCTATACTTACCAGCTCGGCTAGCCGTGTGGTCTAACGCACCGCTTTCCGAGACTGGGAGGCGTATCGGCCCTGGTTCGAATCCGCCCGGCGGATTAACGAAGGGGGTCGGAGTGCCGGGTAGCCTGGATGTGGTTTTTAGGCGGTTTTCCACATGCCCGTAGGTGAATACCGGGCTGGTACACAAGTCCCGCCTTAGTTACACGATTCGCAAACATTTTGTAACACTTTCCCTTTTCATACATATAACTCTACACGCAGACATTTGGGGTACCCATTTCTTCCCAGGGGGCATCAGGTGGCGACAGAATGGCATCAAGCAACCGCGTAAATATTAACGCACGCCAAATCCGGATTTAACAAAGCCAAACCTGCATGTGCGGGAGCATGGTCAAAGAAAAAGAGAAAGAAGACTGTTAGTCTATACTTCTGTACTACAACTTTTATGTCGAGCCCGATTCACAGCGCAGTACGGCATTTTCCACATTAACAAATGACTGTCAGAGACGTAAAATGTGGTAACTGACAAAAGAAACCATGCTTGAACAAAGAATCTGATTCAAATATTGCAGTAGACGGAGCAATGAAAAAGATAGGCGATTTAATTGCTGTAAGAGGAAATGTGCTGTTCCGCAGCCAATACGTAGAATGTATTCACATTTGTCGGTTCCACTTGAATCATTCGTATACAATCCAAGTTATGTGTTTTCATTTTTACGTTTTCTGAAGATCTATTTGACCGCGTAGGCTATTGCCGGGAAATAAAGCAATGTAATTTCGAGCGGATAAAGGATGTTCTCGTCAGCATAGGACGAGGTTTTGTGACGGCGTTACGCGGCGCAAGTGGACGTGCAATATTAACGAGGTCGGCAAATACGCGGCATGAATGAGCCCACCTGGCGGTTTGCATAGCGCGCGCTCACTTTGTGCTCGCTGCCGCAGCGCCAAAGAAAGCAAACGCCTGCCTCATCAATTAACTACCCGAACCTATTTATACAATGGAGCTGCACATAACCAGTATAACGAAGATTCTTTCAAAGCTAGTGACGCACCGCAAAACTTTAACGGTGTATACGTAGCAAAGACAGAATTTTTGATATCTAGTGCTTCCTGGAGCATAAACAACTTTTATTATTTAAGGCGCGTCTCTAAATTTTACCATAAAGACGACTTATGTATCCCAGCAACAGATAATTAATGAAGAGCTCTATTTTATACGCGACAGTGAGGAGTGTTTTCTCAGTTTGTAGATAGAATCAAGACTCTTTTTGAGCCTTTGGCATGCCTCGACCACTCCATTTCTCAATGGATGACTCGTTGAGAAGCTAAAGGGCTCAGATCTCAGTTTCTAAGTATGACGACGAGAGAAGGAATAGATCAGTACGGTGCACGATATTTTTCTTATTTTTGCTGCTGTAGATTACGATGATGAAACATTTATTACGCAGATTGCTCAGAGATTCTTTTTAAAGCAAATTCTGTACTGTATTTTAGTTTTTTCACTGAAATCTATCATGTTTTAGATAATTTTAAATGTCAAAAGAGTCAGTATACACATTGTGCACTTCGCGTACGAGACCGTTGAGCCACCTTTATTTGTATCTTTAGAAGTGTTACGTTAGCTGCCAAAATAATAATAATAAAAAAATAAAAATAAAAAATAAAAAAAATTCAGAAAGTACAAATACTCTGATCCTCAGTCAGTAACTTTAACAAAATTTAATCATGGTCTACAATCACTCAGAATTTTTTATACCATACAGTCCTACATTTCTCGTGATAATAAGTGAACAAAATACAAATTACCAAGCTTCATACGATGTGGGATGTGCACTGGTATGTACAGAACATTCCAACCGTCTGGGAATGGATAAATAGAGGCCCGGTATGGTTTTTAAGGAAAACATATTCCATTATTCTCCCATAAATAGTCGACATACAGGTAACGATGATAGGTTTATAGCGATCACCCACTTTTATTTCATGTGCCCAGTATTGTTGATATCTGGTGTGTTGGTGCGAGAAGTACCGATATTTCAGCCTTGTTCTCAGAAAACCAGTTTTAGACACTTTTAGATGCATCAACATGACTCTGTCGTCTTGAAACACAGCACCACCGCTGGGTAACATGGCATGTACCATTGGACTGACCTCGTCATCCAAACTCGTCATTTAATCCTTGTCAGTAATGCGACCTTGCGGATTGTCCATGACGCCCATGAAATAACACAAATGACTGCTGAAATCATTACTTCAATCCCCAACATGTTTCACTCATCGGACGTAAATTTGACCAAAATTGGAAACTGTGTGCAGAAAAACTTTGTTGTTACGTTGCCTTGTTACGACCATTTTCATCACTGATGTACGTTTTTAAAATTAGAACTCACGCAGCAATGTCCTGCTTATGGCACTCCTTTCGATATATTTGAGTGCTGTCAGATGTTTAGCACTGTGTAATTTTATCATACCGTATTCCCATGAACTATCATAAGCTTTATTACAGAGTTGTATGTTCAGTTCATGCTTCTGCGGCTTTAACCGCAGATTTTGCCTATTCCCTTATAGGGCAAATGATTGCACATTTTGGTTTGCAACATATTGGATGAGTATACTTTTTATGTAAGAAATTACTTCTAGATTACTATTCTTATCACGTAGGTTTTCTTCGAACGCGTTAAGACTCTAGTTCTTGTCCCGCGTTTGCTTCCTCGTGAACGGTTTTCGAATGATTTTCCTGGGACTAACCCTGGACCTTGTTTCTTGACACCAGTTTTACAGCCGCGCTGGAACGGCCGCGCACTCTGGAGCGCCACAACACGGACTGTGCGGCAGCTGCGGCTGGAGGTTCGAGTCCTCCTGCTGGCATGTGTGTGTGTGTGTGTGTGTGTGTGTGTATGTGTTATCCTTAGCAGAAGTTAGTTTAAGTAGAAAAGACATTTTTATATATGCACCAAAGTGCAAACTAGTCAGCATTTCAAATAAAAGCAGCTTTGGTGCATATATAAAAATGTCTTTTCTACAACATTTAAGAGCTGCAAAACGCGACAGATCAAAAATATTAGTTTAAGTAGTTTGTAAGTCTAGGGATCAATGACCCTAGCAATTTGGCCCAATGTTTCAAATCATTGGAACATTTGAATCACTTTTACGCAGTGTTTAAAAAGCACTGCGTCATTGTCCTAGCGAAGAAGGAAGGAAGGAAGACAAGGGTTTAACGTCCGTCTCGTCGAGAGCTTTGTCATTAGAGACGGAGCACAAGCTCGAATTTTCGCGTATGGATGGGGAAGGAAATCGGACGCACTCTGAAACGGATCATCCAGGCATCTGCCTTGAGTGATTTTGGGAAATCACGGAAAACATAAATCTGGGTGGCCGAAGATGGATTTGAATCGCCGTCCTTCCTAATGTGTGTCCAGTGTGTTACCGCTGCGCCACCTCGCTTGGTATCGTTCTAACGGTATTTTTACGTTAACCAAGTATAAATGTGTTCAAACCTTATGAATTACATCGATAAAAACCATGAATTGACACATAGAACTGACGCAGGCACTTTATTCTCATGATGTGCTATAGCGAGGCTGTTCTCTTAATTTCTGCATCTTTAATACTACATTTCTATGTGAACGCCGTTTTCAGCTTATCATAACTGACGACACGGTAGCCCACAAACATAGACAAAACGCTTCATGAACCGTTTCAGACTGCTTGAATTTAGAAATTTCCTTAAGTGTGTAGATACCATTAGGAATCCAGTAAATGAACAGGTCTCAAGGTGGTTTTGAATATGTGAATTATCTGCGCTTCCTCCGCCACGCGGTTTTACCTAAACTCTTGCTCCATGAGCCCCATGCCTAACAGAAAACGATACGGTAAAAAATTGAAATTACGAATAGTAAGAATCAAATATAAAATAAAATCTGTGTCGCTCACAACTCATTTCATAAGAAACATTTTAATGCATCGTCTAGCGAATTAAGAATGACACATGTACGAGAAAAGAAAGTAAATAGCATCACGTATGTTTACTGCTTCCTCTACATCTCCTCCTCCCCCTTTATCTGCCTTACTTCCTCTTCCTTCTCTTTATTAGAGCTCCTGTCCTTGTTCATCTCATTCTTCCCTCCTGAAATAAACGGTGGTTCATGCAACAATAAATAGTATTTCCTTCATAATGTATTAATTCCAATCTTCCATAAGCCTATCTCATCCTTCATCCCCTCTCTCCCTTCCCTCTGTCAGTCTCCTGCTACCCCTGACATTTTTCAGATCCTCCGCCCCTCTCTCTTCATCCCTTACTGTACATCTACATAAGTACTCTGCAAATAATTTTGAAGTGTGTGTCAGAATGCTTATCGAACCGCTTTCATAATACTTCTCTACCGTTGCTTACTGTAATAGCGCGAGGGAAAATGGAGCACCTAAATCTTCCCGCTGTAGATCTGATTTCTCTTATTTTATTACAATGTTCATGTCTCCCAATGTAGGTGTGTCCTAACAAAATATGTTCGCATTCGAAAGAGAAAGATGGTGAGAGAAATTTCGCAAATTTCGCAAATAGAACTCGCCGTGACGAATAATACCTTTCTTTTAATGATTTCAACCTAACTCGTATATCGTTTCCGAGATACTCTCTCTCCTGTATCACGATAACACGAAAGCCGAGAAAAAACAATAAATGAACAAACAAACATCAATGAAAACTCACTGCTAAACCTAGTCAAAGAAATAAGTCAGTAATTAAAGAGAGAAATTCGCGCGCGCGAGCACACACACACACAATATTTCATATTTTTTAAGAAGGGGAAAAAACAACAACAAAAAACCGGGCTAAACACACAAACGCATCTCTCTCTCTTTCCCCCCATCCCTCTCCCTCACTCTTCTCTCTCTCTCTTTCTCTCTGTCTGTGTTTCCCTCTCTCTCTCTCTCTCTCTCTCTCTCTCTCTCTCTCTCTCTCTCTCTCTCTCTCTCTCTCTCTCTCACACACACACACACACTCTGACCTAAAGCAAAGATAGGACAAACACACATTCAACAGTTGGCACACTAACCAAAACAAGAACACAACAGAAAAAATTGGCATGTGCCTAGTGGTGCTAGCTGTGAAGTACTGAAAAACAAAAACGAAAAAGGAACATAACTGAATCAAAACAGCCTGAAGCAACCAATCAGCACAACATGTAAAGCAGGATTTGCGAAATATTGTAAGTAATAACATCCAAATATCAGAAACTATACTTAAATAACGCACCAGAACTGTTTATAACCTAAAATACTAAGAAACGTAAAAAAAAACCAAATATTGTAAAAGATAATCATTTATATATTAAATGTTCAAATGTTTGTATAGCTTATGGGACTTAACTACGGGGTCATCAGTCCCTAAACTTACAAACTACTTACGAACTGGGACGGCACAAATATCCATGCCCGAGGGGGGATTCGAACCCCCGACCGTAGTGGCCGTGCAGAGCGTGACTGGAGCGCCTCAGTCCCCTCGGCCACCGCGGCCGGCATTTATATATTACAGGACACTGATGATGCCTTGCAAATAAAGGCGAAATGCATATGGCAATAAAAATCTCTTATTAGTCAGTTGTATAAAAGGATAATATAAATATCTACACTATAATATAATTGTGTATGATAGCTAGGTATGGAGCTATTGCAACGAAATAAGGAACCTAATTGATACACAATCTCGACCGTAAGACTTGCTTTTGTTTGATGATTTAAATTGCTTTACTACTCCAAGGATATCTACTTCTAAATTACGGTTGCTGGCAGCTGTTCTTTATTAGAATTCTGGAGTATTTGCTTCCTCTTGTTTGGTGAAGGAATTTCAGAAAGGTATGTTTAACAATTCTGCCTTAGCAGCCCTATAATCAGTTGGATCAACAATCCTATCGCATAGGAAGGTATTGTGTTTTGCCACTGGTATACTTTTCACATGACCAGAATTTATTTGGACTTCCTACTAAATTACGAGAGAGGGTTTCATTGTGGAAACCATTATATGCATTTCGCGCTGAAGTCTGCGCTTAATTTCGAGTTCCGTGAAAGAATGCCAGACTTGGATATTTTGTTTCTGTTTTAATTTGGTATGCTGTTTTCTTTGCTTCTAGAAGAGTAATCTAACTTGTATTGTGTACTACGGGGGATCAGCCCCTTCTTGTGTTTGTTATAAATCTCGCAATTGCTGTCGATACTAATACTTCGAATGTAAACCACATACGATCTACTCTCTCAGTCTTAGTTTAGAAACACTGCAAGAAAGCGTCAATAGAATATCTACTTACTTTTCAATTAATTTTTCTAGATTTGCGAATTTCGATGTTCAGTCTCGCTACGACTACCCTGTGTTTTCTAATCCCTATATCTGTTTTAATGATCTATATAAGCTCCGCATCATTTGTTGCTAGGAAGTCAAGTATATTTTCACAACCATTTAAAGTTCTAATGGTTTCATGAACTAACTGCTTGAGATAATGTTCGGGAAATGCGTTCAGTACAACTTCGTTCGATCTTTTATGCTTGCCTCCAGTTTTGAACATGTAATTTTGCCAAAATAGAGAGTGAGTTGAAGTCACCACCTATTACAATTCTATACTTCGGGTAGGATTTTGAAATTTGATTCAGGCCTTCTATAAATATTTCTGCAAGCGAATTGTCTTGGGGGATCGATAAAAAGAAACAAATTTTATTTTATTCGGGTTATCAGGTGTAACACTACCCATACCAACTCACAGGATCTATGTACTTCAGTTTTGCTACATGGTAAACCGCTTGTGACAGCAATAAATACGCCACCACCTATTTCATTTAATCTATCCTTTCTGAACGCCATTTGCCCCTTGGAAAATTTTTTCTGAAGTTATCACCTGCTTTAGGCAGCTTAAACTACCTATAATGATTTAAGATACAGTACTTCCTATTAGTGCTTGTAGCTCGTACTTTCACCATACAGCTACGACAATTTACAACTGTTTGACCTATGATTCTTAGATCTCTATTCTTTGAGACTGAATCACTTTTTGTGTGTTTCCAAAACCCTCTATACTAAAAAAACCGCTTATTCCCCACCAAAAAGCTTACGCTAACATTCTAGCTGCTTCCTGCGTGTAGTGGACGCCTGACCTATTGAACGGTACCAATAACCCAACCATCCGATGCCGCAAGTCTAGGAATCTGAGGCCTAGACGGTCGCAGAACCGTCTGAGCCTCTGATTCAGACCCTCCTCACGGTTCTGTACCAAAGTCTCAGTCGTTTCTGTCAACTATGCTGCAGATGGTGAGCTCTTCCTTCAACTTGCAAGCAAGACTGCAGTTTTTACGACTTATGGTAGCTGTTCAAAACCGGATAGAATCATATCCGATCAAAAGTGACACATGTGGTTAGTACCGACATGAACCACCAGCTGTAGTTTGCCACCAGCTGTACTTTTCATAGCATCCGGAAAGGCCCGTTAGAAATCTCGAATGACTCCACCCGGTATGCACAATGAGTGCACATTGGCCGTTTTCTCTTCTCTAGCAACCATTTCTTTAAGATGCTCTATTCAGACAGAGGACTGGTCCCAGCCGCGGGCCTATCGGCTGACACGACGGTCGTGATGGATTTTGCCCCCACGGCCGGTCAACATGAACGGTTCCCCTCGACCACAGCCTCCAGGTGTGCAGCCGAGGTTAACACCGCCTAAGGCTGGAAGCGAAGGTCGCCAACTCCACTCGCATAGGCACACAGCAGTCAGAGTCAGTATTCATAACTACAATATCTAGATAAACGAATGGCTACAGTAGCTAAAGTAAACAAAGACATACGACTGTCGCGATTCACACGCTAGAAGACTACACTAACAAGATAATTATCGCGAATTTGAAACTAATATACATGCGAGCACACGAAAAATTTAAGAAGCTGAAGGAAAAACCACACAGAAAAGTTTAAATATGTTGCTTCTAATGAGAAGTCAGTTACACTTACAAATGGAGATGTGCTGTGGGTGCTTCGCTGTGGTCGCGACGACGGTTACTTATCTCTCAACTGCACACACACCGCCCTCAGTTAATTTTCCACGATTCCTCGGTCCATTTCCTGCACCTCCCCACCTTTGCCCATCGCCTCTTCCCTTCTTTTGTCGATCTCCTTCTCTGCCTTCCTCAAACCATTTACTCTTCCCTCCTATCTATGAAAAAAAAACATATATCTGCTAATTTTCATGGTGATCGGCTAAACGGTATCGAAATCTATTGAAAGTTACTCTCCACCATGCACCCCATACGATGGGTTGTGGAGCATAATAACCTTCTACATGAAAACATAAGTACATGTGTCAACTTCCATGGAAATCAGTCAGCGATATCGAAGTCTATTACAGCATTCCATCTACCATGTAACATATGGTGGGATACAAGCAAAAACAACTTCTCGATTGAAAAATACATACGTGTCCCAACTTTAATGGTCGTTAGTCGAATGGTGTCCAAGCCTGCGATAATGTACTCTCCAGCAAGCACTGTACGGTGGCTTATGAGAGATAGCCTGTCTTTATATATATATAAGCGAAAGGTCACTCGCTCACGTCCCGTCGACAGTGTGGTCATAGTCATTAGAGACAGAGATCACGTTCGGATTTTTGGGTAAGGATTGGAAAGTCAAGCGGCCGTGGTACGACTTATAAAAGGAACCATCCTGGCAGTTTCCTGGAGTGATTTAGGGAAATCATGGAAAATCCAAATCTGGATGGCCAGAGGTGGATTTGAACCACTGTTTTCCAGTGTGTTACCACTGCGCCACCTACAATGCCGTGCTGTTACCAAGCCACTCGAGTCTGTCATCTGCTACCATATCCCATTAACGCCGAATTGCACCACACTGTCTTAACAGATACGTTTCACCGTTATTTCTGGAGTCAGTTCACCCACTGTTATTTCTGTTAGCAGTGACAACGTTACGCAAACGCCGCTGCACTCTATCACTAACAAGGGTCACCTTCGTCCTCGAACGCTCGGAACCGCACAAAACCAAGCTTGGAATAACAGGCAATCATAAACAGGACAGCGGTGTGCGTCGTTTCCATGCAAAACGTTGCATTGTACTTCAAGTAACATTTTAACAGAGGGGAAAAAGTAACAAGATATCAATACCATGGGAAGGAAATTATATATAATTTAATGGCGTCAGTGTATTATTACATATTCAATCAGCAGAGCAAAAATGTCTCTGCTTAAATTACACATAATACTGCGAAACTCACATGTACAACAGTAGCACACACTTGAAAATGCTTACATTAGTCCTCAAAGTGCAGATGCGGGAATTCGATGAAGAGGTTAAAACAAAGTGGGAGTGAACAATGTTCACACCTCACTAAAGCCACGTTACCATATTCCAAATCACTTTCGCATTTCTGTTGCTCTGGCCATGAATGTCGTGTACTGCCGGAAGAGCCACCTTCAGGTTCAGGTTCCTCCTGTCCTTCAAATTCCGTACATCTATCCTGCGTAATGTTGTGCATTTCTGTGTTGTCGCAATTATATTTCTGAATTATTATGTTATATATCCGCGAATTCCATAGCCTCGGACCCGATGTCTTTTCCATATTCAGCACGTCGCTACTTGGTCCCTAGTATTTGGACCACATACGTACTGCACTGTACATAGTTTACACTGTAACTCGCTTGCGAACACTCCAACACTGCAGCTACACCACTCACGTACCTGGAGCGCTGGTTAGTGCAGCTACACTATGCCACCATCTAGTGGCTAGCAGAAAAGTGAGAAGATTTGCGTAGAACTGACGAACACCACTGTTTTGTTTACGAGTGCTTGTTATTCTAAGCATGGTTTCGTGCGGTTTTGAGTGTTCGAGGTCAAAGGTACGCATTGTAATTATTAACTGTCGGCCGCTGCGTTGTCCGTGCTGATTGGTAACGCCCAGAATACGATATTCTCTGCAAATATTGACAGTGTGGATCTTAGTTCTTATTTCCCTAACTATTTCGAAACTGAATGTTCCATGCATCTACCTCGAACTGCCATTCCGCGTTCAAAGTCTGTTAATTCTCGTCGCAGGGTCATAATGCGGTCGGAAACCTATTCATCCGTGCGGGAATAGCTGCGCGGTCTGAGGCCACTCCCGCCGGATGTTCCAGTCTTCCTCGGGCATGGGTATGTGTGTTGTCCTTAGCGCAATTTAGTTTAAGTAGTCTGTAAGTCTAGGAACCGATAAACACAGTAGTTTGGTCCCTTACATTGTCAAACATTTAAACTGTTTTGAATATTCTTTCCAGATGACAGTACAAATCTGGGCTGCCTTTAGATACCAGAAAGATTTAGGAGTTGAAGACATACATTGTTAATTTTTTCTCATATGGTGTAAGGAAATTAAATTGTCGATTTCCTTAAGTGGTATTTTAGATCTGTGGTAGCCACCAACATATCAACGCGTGTTATGTAGGAACTTAATAGGAAACCACAGAAAAATATCACCGTAGTTATCACAAAACCACGTTACGTTAACTTCAGGGAACTGTGTGTGAAGTAGATCGCTTCAAGTCCAACTATACCGGCCACTCTAATCGGACACCATATTTGAAAGTAAACTCGTGTCTGGTAGAAGAAAGAAAGTTATTAGATATAAAAATTACTCAAATTGCGTCCCGGTGACAGAAAATGTCTTCTGGCTAATAAATTGTACGTCCATGGATGGAAAAACTCTCCTGGTTAAGTGAAAATTGTAGGTTTTACTCTGTAGGGGACAGCCAAGGCAGGATAAAACTTTCTGCGGAACTTACAGAGAGCAGTACTGTGGAAACAATAGTGTTAAGGTTTCACGATTACCTCAATGATCAAGGCAACTGTATCGAGAAGAAGCGCCTGTGATACTGTACGCAACGACGAACCTGGTTACACGAATTGCATAACGATTTTTTTTTCGGATGAATCCAGGTTCTGTTTACAGAATCATGATGATCGCATCCGAGTTTGGCGACATCGCGGTGAACGCACATTGGAAGCGTGTATTCGTCATCGCCATACTGGCGTATCAGCCGGTGTAATGGTATGGGGTGTCATTGGTTACACGTCTCGGCCACCTCTTGTTCGCAGCGATGGCACTCACTTTGAACAGTGGCCGCTACATTTCAGATGTGTTACGACCCGTGACTCTACCCTTCATTCAATCCCTGCGAAACCATACCTTTCAGGAGGATAATGCACGACCGCGTGTTGAAGGTCCTGTACGGGCCTTTCTGGAGACGGAAAATGTTCGACTCCTGCCCTGGCCAGCATATTCTCCAGATCTCTCACCAATTGAAAACGTCTGGTCAATAGTGGCCGAGCAACTGGCTCGACACAATACTCCAGTCACTACTCTTGATGAACTGTGGTATCGTGTTGAAACTGCATGGGCATCTGTAGCTGTAGACGCCATTCAAGCTCTGTTTTACTCAATGCCCAGGCGTGTCGAGGTCGTTGTTACGGCCAGAGGTGGTTGTTAGGGGTACTGATTTCTCAGTATCTATGCACCCAAATTGCGTGAAAATATAATCACATGTCAGTTCTAGTATAATATATTTGTCAAATGAATGCCCGTTTATCATCTGCAATTCTTCTCGGTGTAGTAATTTTAATGGCCAGTAGTGAAAAGAAAAATATTATTTCCCATTAACAGGAACATAGGCTTCGGATATATCTGAAGCGTCAGTCGGGAGATGTGAATGTGAGCGTCTGTTTTTGCTGAAACAAACGACATATATTTGGTGCCATCAATCTCGCACTTTCAATTCATAAAACTGGAATGAGATATGTGTCAATCAGAGTCGCTCTTCGTGGAGATTTATTTATTTACATTACAGAGATCACTTTTTTGCACAGTTATATTGAACCGAACATTGGCAGCAGTTTGGAAGCCATTTAATGCAGAATATTTGGAAAATCTGCTAGCGAAAAATTTTCATAAAATTGTACTAGGCTTTTTCGTGATTCAAATTTAGCTTTTAATTCACTGTAACCTGGAAAGGTGATTAACTCGCACTGTAGAGCAGACGGAATGTCTATTACTATAGAAGTTTAAAAGGGTGCAGCAAACACTTTCACATCTATCGAAAAATCCATATCTCTAAATCGGATGTAAAATTCCTTCACCAGACTCACAAGAATATCTGAAAATTTCTGCAACTGATCTTGAGTTAAACAATTAGGGAAAATGGGCTAATTCACCTTTCGACATCTGATGCTGCCAAAGCTCCAAGATTTGCTTGAAAGAAGTAATAGTATCTACAAAAGGAGTAATAAGTAAGAGGCTTCCCTGCCACTTCAGAGTAAGTTTATTCGTATGGGATTAGATATCGGTGAGAAATGCTAACTCATTAATCTGTTCAGGATCACTGAATTAATGGATGGAACATCCCTTCATGCCCATGAAGAAAACGATTTTGTCCAACGATTGAAAAAAGTGGCTCAACATATTACATCTAGTGAACCAACTAACTATACAAAAGTACACAATATCACCAAATTCACGCTCAGTATCCTTCAGTAGAGCTTTAAATGTTCTATGATTCAGTCCATGACTCTTAATAAAAATTTATTGCTATCACGAGTACAGTCATTACATTTGTAACGTTTTTTTTGCGCATATGTTTTGTTGATGATTCAAATAGTGTATAGGTATGAACTTCACTCCGTGTTGCAGAAGTTTGTCTTTCAAACAATCTATAAGCCCTGCTTGACATCCAACCAACCAACAGGGTGCTCCATCAGTGGCAAATGAAACGAACTGCCCCCACGGCAAACGAAACTTATTAAACACATCTTCCACGCAGTGCAGGATTTTATCACCTTTCGTGGTGTCTTTGAGAGAAAATCAAGGAGTTCCGCCCTTACTACTAAGTTTGTGTCAACACCTATAATAAATATTACTACTTGTGCTGTGTCCAATAGGAAACACCAAGAAGTTTGAAATGACACCCATTAATTGTTCCTCAATATCACCTGACTAAAGTTGGATACGACAAGTTACTGTGCTCCGTAACAGACAAACTTACGAAAGGACGTCGTAATTCTGGACACAGTTGGTCTGCTAAGAATTCCAAACTCTGCTTCATAAATTCGCCGTCACAAAATGGTCGGGAAGTACGGTCTATCAACAGAGATATTCTGTAACTAGCACGAACAGCTGCATTGGAGCAATAGGAGGCATCACACTCCTGTGTAAAACATTAACAGATTAGTCGCTTCAAAGGAAAATTTGGTTTATTAAGCATCGTGATTAAGTTACATCGTAAGTAGATACTACATTATAATATTTACTTCTAATTTAATTCTTCCTCGCGTAGATCTTGCTCTTTATTCACATAAAGTGATATGTGCCATCGACAAGGTATATCAAATCGATTCCATATTTTTGGATTTCCGGAAGCCTTTTGACACTTTCCCACACAAGCGGCTTCTAATGAAATTGCATGCATATGGAATATCGCCACAATTGTGCGATTGGATTCACGATTTCCTATCAGAAAGGACACAGTTCATAGTAATTGATGGTACGTCATCGAGTAAAGCAGATATCTGGCGTTCCCCAGGGAAGCGTTATAGGTCCCCTACTCTTCCTTGTGTTTATAAACGATTTAGGAGATAATGTGAATAACTCCATTAGACTGTTCGCGGTTGATGCTGTCGTTTATCGGATAGTGAAGTCAACAGAGGATCAAAAGCAACTGCAAAGCGATTTAGACAAAATTTCTACATGGTGCGAAAATTGGCAATTAACAGTAAACTAGTTGACCCGTGTGAATAATTCGCACTCTATCCTGATCAGTCATAGATAGGTAAGATAGTAATGGAGAAAAGGTAGATGCAAGTACATATGTATAAAATATAATGAACTTTGTATAGTAGTAACAAAGATTAGTGTCATTGTAAGAAAATTCATACAATTAACTACATTATGATTAATTGTGAAACATATAAAAAATCAAATATTGACTTTTTCCTATTTATTTTATTTTTTGAAAACTTGTCTATTTAACAAAACTACTTTGGAGAAATTGTTAGTAGTTATAATGTGTCTTCAGCGCAAACATAAATATCACTGAATGAGCGAACTCGTGAATAAGCCACGTATAACTGTCCATGGCCATGGATGAATGCAACGAATGACACAAGTAACATAAATAAAATGAACTGTAGTGAGAAAGATCAAAATGTACATTTTAATATTGACAGCCTACAAGACGAAAGTATAAGAACATTCTTTAAGGCCAGGATGGAAACGACACTGGATGAGTCATTTGAAGGAAGCACAGAAGAAATATACGAATACATAAAAACTAAAGTGAAAAACGTAGCATCAGAGGTGCTGGGCATAAAAGAAAACAACCACAAACGTGCAGCAGAGTGGAGGTCAGAGGAAATAGAAACATCAGTTAAAGAAAAACGAAATGCATTCGTTCAGTGGTTGAATGATAAATCTGAAGGAACAAGATCTAAATACAAGGAAAAAAAGAATGAAGTGGAAAAGAAAATAAGGTTAGCAAAGAATGAAGCATGGGAAAGAACTTGTGCCAACGGTAATAGTGAACTGGGATTTGGGAGAGCGAAAGAAGCATGGTCAGTATTAAAAGGCCTTCGACAAGATACAAAAGGCAAATCCAATCTTCAACTGGTAACACAAGAGGAGTGGGAAGAATATTTCCAGAAATTATTGAATGAGGACAGAGAAGAATATCTAGAGGAAGGAACCGTGGAAGAAAATGAACATCATGATGAAGAAGAATGGTAAATCACCTGGACCAGGGAATATCAATATGGAGTTTCTGAAGTATGGTGGTGACAAAATTGAGAAACTGATTTTGCAGTTATTCAATAAAATGTTACATGGAGATTCTGTACCTAAGGAGATGAAACTGGGTTATATTATTACCATATTTAAGAAAGGGGATCGCAAAATTTGCTCGAACTATCGAGGAATTTGTGTTACAAACACACTAATGAGGATTTTTGGGAAAATAATTAAAAATAAACTGGAATAAAAATTTAGAACCCAACAAGAACAATGCGGTTTCACAGCTGGTAGATCATGTGTAGACCATATTTTCACATTATGACAGATTTTGTAGAAACATAGAGAAAAATCGAAAAATGTTGGACTTATTTTTATAGATCTAGAAAAAGCGTATGATAGTGTTCCAAGGAAACTACTCTGGAGAGCACTACATACGGCAAACATAAATACTTCTTTAATTAAAATAATACTACAGATGTATAAAGATAATATTTGCCAAGAGAAAATTGATGATACACTTTCACAGAAAATTAGAACAAGCAAAGGTCTGTTGCAAGGCTGTCCCAAGTCACCAACATTATTCAAAATCTATATAGATATTTGTCTTAGAACGTAGTCACAGAAATGTAATAGTATAGGACTAGAAATAAGAGATGGAGTTCATCTACATCATTTATTATTTGCTGACGATCAAGTTGTCATAGCACAAGACGGGGAGTATGCAAACTACATGTGTAATCAACTAGCAATAGAATACAAAATTTGGGGTCTGAAGATTAATTATCAAAAAACAGAATACTTGACTAATGATCCACATGAACAATACATAGAGGGAAAGAAAATCAAAAAAGTTAACACTTTCTGTTATTTGGAGTCCATTTTAGAAACTGAGGGATAATCTGACTCAGAGATTAATAAAAGAATTTGCAGTGGACGAAAGGTCATTGGAATGCTCAACTCAGACCTATGCATGTAATGGACAGAACAAAAAAAAATCTTATATAAATCTATATTTGAGAGTGCAGTTCTGCACGGAGCGGAAACCTGGACCATTAACCAGAAGCACACTAAGAAACTACAAGCCTTAGAGATGGATTTCTGGAGAAGATCGGCCAGAATTTCCAGGAAAGAAAAAAGAAGAAACGCCGAAGTAATAAAGAGGATGGAAATAATAGAAAGAATAGATGAGGTGATGGATAGAAAGAAATTACTGTGGTACGGGCATGTAAGACGAATGTAGGACACCAGAATACCGAAGCTGGTACTGGAGTGGCAACCTGAGGGGAGAAGATGAAGAGGACGACCTGTGACCACCTGGATAAAAAATGTGCATCTCACAATGAATAGACTGGGCGCAGAATAAGAGGACACACAAGGTAGAGACACCTGGAGAAATATAGTGAATAATTAGTGTAAAACCTTATGTACTAGTTGTATTCATTTCCGGGCGAATTATTATGTTGGAGGTAAACCTCTGTAATGAGGAAAATCTCAATAATAATAAAAAAAACTGTCCATGCGAGAAACAGGTTCAGGTAAATATAATCCTGCCCTTGAAGCGCCTGACCTTATAATTTATTTATAGTCATAGCGGAGGCTACTTTTATTGGGAATTGTCATCTTATCATTTGGAAAGGCATGGTTGGATCAGAAGGTGTGAGGTTAATGCGGGGTATTAGCACAGTTTTAGCAGTGATGATGTACTCGCCTAAGTGAATCACCACTGATCTTGCACCATTAATTAGTCTGATTAGCGTTAGCATTTCTAATTACCATAATTATACACGGCGTGGTGGCTGATGAGAGGACCGTAAATACATGTCCCATTTACGATCTTTCGCCGGGTATCAACTTAGATTGTACGAACAGTACAATTTTTTTCAAAATAATTTTTGTTTGATAAAACAGTAACTTTAAACTATCTGTGTATTTTTCATCATTAGTGGAGAACTAAACCTTGAAAATGACACCTCAATCATTAATTTTGGGTAATTAATATGGGAGATATGGCGTACCCACAAAAAAACTGCGATGAGAAATAATATATATGATAATGAAAAGTGTGAAGTAATGCACATGACCACTAAAAGAAATCCATTGAACTTCAATTACACGATAAATCAGTCAAACCTTAAGGTCGTGAGCACTACCAAATACCTAGGAGTTACAATTACGAACAACTTACACTGGAGAGATCACATAGAAAATATTGTGGGGAAAGGGAAGCAAAGATGCAACAGCTCCACCAGACTGCCTACATCACACTTGTTCGTCTCTCCTGGAGTAGTGTTGCCCATTGTGGGACCCTCACCAGGTGGGTCTGACGGAAGACATTGCGTCTTTTACTTTTGAATGTGAAAATATTTTGCTAGCACCCACCTACATAGAGAGACATGACCATCCCAATAAAATAAGAGAAATCAGATCGAAAACGGAACAATATAGGTGTTCTTTCTTCCCGAGCGCTATTAGAGAATAGAACTGTAGAAAAAGGTTATGAAAGTGCTTAATGCACCATCTGCCAGGCTCTTAAATGGGATATGCAGAGTATCTATATAGATGCAGAGATTAAGTCAATTTCACCTTCTACACTTCCACACAGGCTGAAGTGATGATTCCTGTAGTGGAGTTTTAATTTTACATTTTTATACCAAGTATTTTAACACATACCAAACATTTTGCCCCTCCTTCGCTTTCAGTGAACAAGTAATCGCTCTCCCAACTAGAGTTGAACTGTAAAATAGAAGGCCGCTTCACCGCGTTACTTTGAGTAGCTCTTTCTGCTCCACAGCGTACTGTACCATAACGTTATATCAAAGATTATAACGGAAACCTTGCAGTGCAAAATTCGAACAAACAGTGAACCGAGTCCGCCTTGCAGGGTGAGAAACCTGGTTTTAATTAGATGACTGTGTGTAAACTTCATCCCTCTCCTTCGTATACCGATTGAGACTGCAAAGCTATTAGGATGCATTGCATAGAGCAGACTAGCCTGGATAGTTCAGGCACCTAATCTCGAAGTACTGCTCCCTACAGTATTACAATAATTTCACTCATTAGTATGATTTTGAACACTGAATAATGATCTTTAGTCAACAGATCAAACACGGATAACGCGTTAATATTCATATGGAGTAGCATTAAGACAAGGGGCGGGAATCGGATGATCCGGTAGACAACAGCACCAAATTAATCCTAGGGGTATTTCAGGGAGCAATCAGTTAATAGAAATTTAACAAATTTTCAAAAGTAACAGTTGTCACGTAGCCTTTGACCATATTTATTGATGATCAGACAGAAACGGAACAGTGCAACAGTTAAACAACATCAAAATATGAAATTTTTACAAATTGTCTTGGCTTTCAGATCCTGACATTTGGCTCTATAGTTAAATTTAATTACAAACAGTAAAAATTTAGATACAAAACCTTGAGCCTACAAGATCTCTTACGCATAAAGTAGGACTTGTATCCATACTATAAAAGGGCAGCAAGGCTATTTCAATAATTTGTAGCCTAGAAACTCATTCCATGCAAAGTTTGCCGTACACGCTACAATAGAACTGGTATAGAAATAAGTTAGCTTGAGAACAGGTTGATATCTAATGAACAGGACGACATACACTCAGATTACCTTGTACGGAATAAATTACAATACGTTTCATAAAACTTCAGATGACAGGGCAAAGTCTGAGTAAAATACGGCAATCCCCTTGTATATCCACTGGTGAAGCCAGAAATCAAATACGCTAAATCAGACAACTCGAATGACACTTGGATTAATTTTCTAAGTTAAATTACAGCAAAATTTCGTAATTTCTTAGTGACTATTTGTCCATACAAGCCATATTAGTTCTGGAACTAACATTCCCAATGAACTAATTGCACACTATGCACACGTAGAGGTACATCAGTTGACTAGCTATTTGCAATCGAATGTATCAGTAGCATCACAGACAGAAATATTCTTAAATCAACAGGCTTCCTGTCCACAAAGTAATTATTTATTGTTAAATTAGCATTCCTTCCAAAATAGTTGGTCAAAGTAGCATTGTAATGGTACTTAATCTGAACTGCTCACAACGTCAGTGAAAATTCCAAGTGTTAAACAGCGAACAGAAACAGTAACAAAGTCAACAGGCTTTCCGGCCACAAAGTAATTACTTGTTGTTAAATTAGCATCCCTTCCAAAGTGATATGATGCGAACAGAAACATTAACGAATTGGGTAGAATTCTCGTACGAATAACACTGAATGATACTAAAGGCACAATGTAGTCTAGAAGCAAAATTGAAGTCGAAACATTACTTGATAAACCTGCTCAAGCCTACCATGTCCGTAAATTCCTTTACACAAAAGAAGTACAATAAATTTCCGATAAATAAGTTCCTACCACCGGTCAAATTGGTTGAACCACTAACACAAAGCAGAAATAGCGAAAAATATTGCAATGAAGAGACTCATTCGAGATCAAGCGAATACTAGTCTCAAAGAAAAACCGTTACACCTTTGTTCGGTAGCAAACACCTTAAACTAATTAATTACGTCAACTAAGTTACTGATAAATTTGCAGAGACGCGAATTTCTTAATCCGTGACCACAGAGTTTGAACTGATGGGGCTAATTATGATTGTCACAGTCTGCACGGCTGCTACGGTCGTGGGTTCGAATCCCCCCTCGGACATGGATGTTTGTGTCGTCTTTAGTATAAGGTAGTTCATAAGTAGTTTGTAAGTTTAGGGACTGATGACCCAGTAGTTAAGTCCCTTAAGCTTAACAAACATTTGAACATTTGATTTGCTAATTATGATTAAAACTTTAATACTTTAGCAAAGTGGAAGCAACATCTGCAGCACTCTCCCATCACATCCGTGGCCTCCAAGGCCCTAGCATAGTCTCCCCCGGAACCCTTGTCCGCGCGTGAAACCGAATCTGGTTTTCGCGCGAAGTGTTCCTATTGGCTGAAGGCCTTCCTGCCGAAGCTCAGCGCCCAAGGCACACCCAACGAATTAGATATCGTCTACAAGAGGTATTAGCTGTTCGAGTTCTCAAACTAACCTATCTGTCAGCTCTCCAATACCAGTTCTTTGACACCACCACCACAGTGCAATGCAGCATGCCCTCCTCTCGTCCTATGAAAGGTTGGGAAGGATAAGGAAAGCATGACGTCAGTCAGAAAATATGATGGAGAAATAAATGAAGCAAATTCCATGCCCATATCCTTGGGTGAATCATAAAAGTTAAAGTAAAGGTCCTATGGCCGACTGATCACCTAAATAGGCGCCACTTGCAACAGCAAATGGACAAATTTGATTTTAAAACTATTAAAATCGTGAAGCGGAACGACAGTACCGTTTCAACAGATAGCAGTGTTAGCGGTGTCTACAGAGAAAAAAAATCGCTTTTCTCTTTATAAGATATTTTCTGACACGACTGTAACATTTTAGAGAAGAGTTTCCACTACTATAAGTTATTTGCTTATAAACATAGTAGCATTTTGCAGGAAATACCCCTAGCAATGCAGTCTGTCCCTCCGAGTTGGATACAGTTTGCGCTATTATTTTAACAGTTATTTGACAACACAGCCAGGCAGGTGCATTGCTGCGGCTATGCCAGCGCGTTGGCTGCGCATGACGGCATCTAACCTTTACAGATTTATTTACGAGTTGCGCCCAGAAAGTAAGTTCCGTTTCAATTATTTCCGCTGCGGCGCTGCGATTGGAGTTCCGTACATGCGCTGTAGACGATGTGTATCAAGGAGAAGAACGTGCGTCATTTCGAGATCGCTGTTAGTTACGTACGCTTTGTTGTGCTTGTTTGAAATGTCGGCGTTGATTGAAAATCCCGCCACCTGTGAAATCAGGTCGGTGATTCGGTTTCTGAATGCAAGGGAAGCGAAACCAAGTGAAATTTATCGGCAAATTTGCGATGTTTACCGACCAAATGCGATGAGTGATTGGATGGTGAGAAGATGGGTCCGACAGTTCAATGGCGGGCGTAGTGATGTGCACGATGAAGAACTAAGTGGGCGTCCACCTTTGGTTACAGAATAAGTGGTTCACGCGATTGATGACAAGATCCAGGAAAACCGTAGGTTTACAATTAGTACTTGGCGGTCATCGCTTCACCAGTGACGACGAGCTGAAAGAAACTGTTTCCAGCTGGTTGAAGACACAGGCGGCAGATTTCTATGAAGAAGGTATACAAAACCTGGTGCCACGCTATGACAAATGCCTGCAAAATTTCGGCAGTTATGTGGAAAAGTAGTGTAAGAGTTGTAGAATTTTGTGCAATAAAAATTTCTTCTGTATCTGTGTTCAATTTCATCTTATTACCAAACGGAACTTACTTTCTGGACGCGCCTCGTATTTATTTCCTTGCTTCGGACCAACTGCCTTTGGGTATAAAGCTGCTCAATTTACATAGACAGCTGAGTTTAAAAATTACTTTTATGATGATTGGGATAGTTTAGTTAACCATTTTCTTAAATATTTAAATTTTTTACATGGTTGACTTTACCTAAATTTTTGAGTTACACTATATTATGCTTATAGCAAGAAAGCCGGCCGCGGTGGCCGAGGGGACTGAGGCGCACCAGTCACGGTCTGCACGGCCACTACGGTCGGGGGTTCGAATTCCCCCTCGGGCATGGATATTTGTGCCGTCCTTAGTCTTAAGTAGTTCATAAGTAGTTTGTAAGTTTAGGAACTGATGACCCCGTAGTTGAGTCCCATAATCTATACAAACATTTGAAAGAAAGAAAAAAAGGAGGGGAGGTTGGAGAAAATGGATATGACTAAAGTAATTGAAATTGAAATTACAGCATGACCTGCGAGACAGAAGCCAGCTGCTCGCGGCTCTGGCCGCGCTCGTGCAGGTGGCTCCGAGAGCGCCGCTCGCTCATTGCCCACCTCTTTCGAAACAAATGACGCCGGGTTCTGTTTACTGATGAGTCAGGATTTCGTGTTCATCCGGACAATTGTCGTTACTTCATCTGATGAGAACGTGGAACTCGGAACAATCCCTTTTATGTGCAGGAACAATTACCATATCATGGTGGTGGACGAATGGAGTGGGCCCCTCCCTCCACAGGCCGTCCCCCTTGTCTGTGAATCCCGCTGCCTTTACGGCTCCCTTCTGCGGACCCTTGGCCGAGATACACTCCAACGCCACCGGTATATCCAACGTCATATTAAAGATCTTTTGGCCGCGAAATAACGCCGGTTGTGGCGACAGACATGCACCCACCTTAATGCTTTACTCCCATCAATTCATCCAAGTACTGGCAAGTCTTGCTCGCCTTACTGGCAATAGCTTTTCCCCCACCTACCCTTTCCTCCGCAACGACCATCCTTTTCCCCTAGAATGCCAGTAAGGCTAAACATTTTGCAACTCATTTTCCCTGTGTATATTCCGTTCCTGAGACTCTCAGATTTGACTTCTCCCTCTTTCCTGATGTACACGAACGCACCGATACCTCCTACCCCCTGCTCGACCCTGGCTTTCCAGTACTTTGACAACATCCCTCCTTCAGAACTTAACACGCATACTACCACCCTTGAAAAACAACTTACGCTACGCACAAAACGCAATACCGCCCCTGGCAACGACCGCTTAACCTACAGGCACCCAGGCGCTTGCCCCGACTACTTCCATGCTGCCCTTGCGTTCCTATACAACGTCATCCTCTACATTGGCTTCTTCCCCAACCTGTGGATAACCTATCATATTCTCATTTTCTCTAAACCTGGCAAGCCTCCTTCAGACGCCACTTCCTACCGCCCTATCAGCCTCACCTCGGTGATCAGCAAGGTTTAGAAACTATCCTTTCTCGCTGCATTCACCAGCCTCTCCATCAGATACCAACTCCTTCCTCTCTTCCAGAGTGGCTTCCGACCCTCCTTCTCTGTCAATGACCAATTGCTCCGCCTCACCCACCTCCTTTTTGTCCAGCTAAATTCCCAACACGCAACCATCTTTGTCTCCCTCGGCATCGAGAAGTCCAACGATCGAGTAAGGCATCTGGTCTCCTTTTCAAACTCCAAACCTACGGCCTCTTTTTAATCATGTCTGTTTTATTGTATCCTTTCACTCCCAACGCACATCCCACGCCACTGACAACAGTCCGACTCCCGTTTCTTCTACCCCTCTTCCGGGGTGCCTCAGGACTCCGTTCTCTCACCCCTCCTCTACCTCATTTACTTCGTTGATATGCCGCAACCCCCAGCCCTCTGTCCATCACCTTAAGTATGCTGATGACACCACCTTCCTAGCCCTCGTCCACTCCCTTGTTCGTTCCCAGCACCTTCTCCAGTCTCACCTTTTCCAATTCTCCACTTGGAGTGACCAGTGGCTCCTCTCCTTTATCCCCACCAAATGCTCGGCAATCATTATAGGTTGTACCATCCGATCATTTCGTCACCGTGACATGTACTTCACACTCCTTGACCGTCCCATCCCCCAAAACTCCCTTGGCCTCACCTTGGATTGCTTCCTTTCCTGGAACCCTCACCTGCAAACTATCCATCAAAAACCCTCTCCCATCTCAACGTCCTCAAGCTTCTCTCCAACCGAACATGAGACCTTAACCCCTCCACAACCCTATACACATACAGTTCCTTGATGTGTCCCATCTTTGCAGTTTCCCCTTCGCCGCCTAATATAGATCCCTACAAATCATAGACCACCACGACCTCCATCTCACTTACATCTGCCTCCCAGCCCCTCCCCCTCCCCACAGGTCCTCTATGATCACATTTCTCATCCTCATCTTCTTAATTTACTTGAACATATCCGCATCCTATACACTATCTGCAAAATAGAATCCCATCAGCCTCATGTCTCTCCCCTCCTCCTGAACCCCAGGCTTCTGCCACACCGATACCAGCATATTCCTCCCTTCCTCTCCCTCTTGGATCTCCCTTCACCTCCCTTGGAGTTCGTACGATTTCCTTCCTCACACCCACCTCCTTCCCATCCCACCAATCACGCCTCTCCTCTTTTCTCTCCCCTCTGCATAGTGTTCCAATTTTTAACACAGTTGCATCGTTGGTGTCTGTAGTGTCTGTGCATCCTACAGTTTGTCAGTGCATGTTAACAGTGCAACCGCCGACAACGGAAAAACATTTTGTTGCATACATGTGCTCTATTAGTGTCTTTGTCAGTGTCGTCGCCTCGGAATTTAACTAAGACTTTTATGTATTTTAGCCAGCGTCGCACTGTTTTAAAACTACCATCGTGTATCTTGCTAATCTGTGTGGTTTTACTAAGTCTCAGATTTTATAACATTCATTCTCAAAATATGTCATTGTTCTAATGTATTTACACCTCTTGACAATTTTATTAACTCTCCACTAAAGAGCTGCATACAAGCCTCTACCAGCGTGCCTCACCAGGGGCTTGAAATTAACAATAAAGAAAAAAATGGCGTGGGCTCTCACTTCCGTGTTCAGCAAGGTTGTGGAAAACATCCTCTTTTGCCGAATATATCAGCACCTCCACCAACACCAACTCTTTCCCATTTCCCAATGTGGCTTCTGACCCTCCTTCTCTGTCAATGACCAACTCCTGCGCCTCAGCCACATCCTCTCCACCCAACATAACTCCCATCGCTCCACCATCTTTGCCTCCCTAGATATCAAGAAGGCCTACAACTGTGTATGGCATTACAGTCTCCTTTTCAAGCTCCAGACCCACGCCCCTCCTTTTAATTATGTCCGCCTCATTTTTCCTTACTCACCCATCTCCCCTTCAATGTCACTGTCTGTCACCCCAATTCCCATTTGTTTTACCCCTCTTGAGGGTGTCACAAGGCTCCGTCCTTGCTCCCCTCTTCTACTTCATCTATTTCAGAGTCAAGCCCAAACCCAGCCTTCCGTCCAGCTCCTGCAATTTGCTGATGGCAACACCTTCCTAGGCCTTGACTCCACCCTCATCTGATCCTAGCACTTGCTCCAGTCTCACCTCCCCAAGTTCACTAAATGCTGAATGCTGTAACTTGTGGCTCTTTTCTGTGAACCCAAATAAATCCCAGGCTATCATCATAGGTCTAACCACCCCCTCCTTCTGCCTCCATGTCTTCTACCTTACCCGCCATGATCGTTCCATCCGTCACACCCCACCTTCAAATATCTTGGCCTCACCCTCGATCGACCTCTGCTCTGGACTCTCCACCTCTGCACGGGCAGCCAAAAGGCTCAATCCTACCTCACCCTTCTAAACCGCCTGTCCGACCAGATGTGGGGACTCAATTCCTCCACCATCCTACACACCTACTGCTCCGTCATGCATCCCGACCTATGCAGCTTCCACCCCGCCTGGATTTCCGCTCCTTCCACCTACTACAAATCCCTTCAAATCCTCGAATACCATGCCCTCCACCTCGATTACCTCGTCTGCCTCCCATCTCCCACCTGGATCCTCTACGACATAATTCCCTTTCCTCACCTGCTACAATTCCTTGAACATATCCGTATCCTGTACATCTCCCGTAAAATAGAGTCCCGCAACTCCCTGGTCTACCCTATCCTCACCAATCCTGGGCTATGCCACACCTACACCACTGTATCCTTCTCCACATCCATTCCCAGGGTCACTGTCACCACCTCCCCCTTCCAGATGACTCCCTCCGTCCCGATCTCTGCACCTCCTACCAACCCTAACCCTCCCCACTCCCCTCCCCATTGATCGAATTCCCCCTCTACCCCATCCTCTCCCTTTTCCTTCCCCCCACTTGGCCTCCCCTTCTGTCCTCTTCTCTGGAGTCCTTACACACTTCCTTCACTCCTTCTCATATCCCTCTTCCTTGCCCCATGCTTCTTGCCCCTTTTCTACCGGCCTCCCACTGGGCCTACATTGCAAGTTTTACCATGTGAAATCGTCAACAGTGCTGTGGACTGCGCCTATTCCGTGTCTTTTAACGCGTTGCGATCACCGCCGCAAGTATTAAGTGTCGCTGGTGTGTTTTAACTAGTGTCTCCGTTCTGTTCTTTGTTATCACTGTTTATGTCCATCATTGTGCCTTTAAGCCACTGTGGCCATCATTTTAAAGACGGCATGTACAGGGCGAGTCAAAAGTCCTTGGACATTGCATGGGATGGTCAACGTGTAGAACATGTACAATATGTTTTGTAGCAGTCGGCATGAAGGTAATTTCCCAACTTTGAACATTAATAACTCCTAAACTGTACAAGATGGAAAAAACAAATTACACCACTAAATTCCTGAGCTCAAGCGAGTGTTGTCTGATTTGTCATACACCCCTCTTCCCATTAAAAAAATGACTTGAATCCAAAATGGCGGATTTTAAGATGGCGGCCATGAATGACATTCACTGCAAAAGTTGCGTCCCCACATCAAACCTCTGTTCCTATCATCACTTTTCAATTTTCCCTTTACTCTTCCAACTTGAGTGTGTCCAAGAACTTTTGACTCGTCCTGTATTTTATCGCCTATGATTGTTTTAATCTACGATACTTCACCATGTCTATTTTAAATTCACCTCTTCCAATCTCCATTGTATTTTAACAACCTGGCCGAGGTGACTGAGGCGCTCCAGTCACGCTCAGCACGGCCACTACGGTCGGGGGTTCGAATCCCCCCTCGGGCATGGATATTTGTGCCGTCCTAGTTCGTAAGTAGTTCATAAGTAGTTTGTAAGTTTAGGGACTGATGACCCCGTAGTTAAGTCCCATAAGCTTAACAAACATTTGAACATTTTTTTTTAACAACTCATGTCAACCATTGTAAAATTCTGTAGGCTGAAGAGTGGCGTAACATGCTGCTGCCAGCCTGCCCAGTTCGGGCATCCAAATAACAATAAAGAGAAAAATGGTGTGGGCAATAGTCAATATTGTCTGATGTACGGATATCTATGTTGTAAATAATGGCGCTTTGATTAATCAGAGGTATAAAGACAAGATTTTTGAATTTGTGTTGTGCCCTTCACTGATGCCATAGGTGATGGGTTTCTTCTGGTGGACAGTAACAGTTGTTCTCAAAAAACTGCATTGATGGAGAACATGCTGGAAAATGAGGGAATTGAACGAATGGAGTGGACAGATTTTTCGCCAGACTTAAACCACATTGAGCGCAGTAGAAGGCCGCTAGCAATAGTGGCCGAAACGTTGGTGAAATTTGAGATATTGACGATATGGTCCAATGCCCAGAAGAATTTTATTAACAATGACTACGGCCGCGGATGCCTTCGTTGACACCGATTGAGCATGTCTAGGATACACTTGTCAGACGCATTGTAGCCAGACAGGCACCTCCCACAACGGCTGCAGAGCTGGATATTGCACTCACGGAAGAATGGCTGCTTGATAACTTCATACTGTACATGACACGCAGGCGTGCAACTGTACTGTCCGTTGGAGGTGATCACTCACCACATTAGAGGGCAATGAGAATTATTCTTTCACTATTATGGTAGCCCTATGGTATCTCGTTTTACGTAAACGCCATGTAAATCTCAAGTAAAGACTTGCGGCAGCAAAATGTCGTACTGTATCATACACCAATTACAATGAAACCAATATCTGAATAAAATACGCTACCATATTGTGTATGATGTCTCACATGATCGCCTAATTGTTTTGAGTGGTGTACTTTCACATGCTTGAGACGTGCATATGTAATTTGCGATAATTTGACCAGGACAAAGTCCAGCAAGAAAGTTATTTTGAGTGTTGTCTGATACACAGTTATGCAAATCCTGGTTTTTCATCTATACATTGTAAACGATTTTCTATAAATTTTCATATTGTTGTTTGAAGGAAAGTGTTGCGTAGTATTCCTGGTGATTCTTTTGGAATCCTAATAGGATGCAGTGGAACCATTCCATTACACAGACAGGTGTTATAGCCGCAAATTGTTGCTAATATGCTGATATGTAGGATTTTATTTCGACGATTAAATTAACCACTAAATATTCATATAGAGATCACGGCCACATGAGAGGTTCTATCACTGTTAACTAAATGTGTAGCATGCAGGCATACTATTAATAATTAGAGCTAAACAGTCCGGAAACAAATGCCAATACTTCGAGAATGATCGATAATTCGTAACAATACGAATTGTAATTAAGAAGTATTACACAGCATGTACACGAAGTAGTTTACATTAGCTGCTAGTGGACACTGAATGAGATCACTGGAGAAAGTTGAAAATTTGTGCCGACCGCGATTAGAACCCTGGTCTCCGGCACACTAGGCAGTAGTGCTGTCCACTACGACATCCGTACATACTGGGGACTACAGCTACAGGGGCTGCCCTAGCTCGCCTCCTGTCAGACGCAAATTTTAACTCATCAATGCACTACTGGCGTAGTGCCCCTGCCCATTTTAAGCATTAATCGCGACATTTCGCCGATTATCGTAAGAATTCGAGCATGGTGGGCACTGTGCATTCATCTGATCTGCCCATCGCAGATTCATGTTTTGGGCTATTTAACGCACTTAATACTTTTTCTGCTTATGGTATTTACAGGTTCCTAATTTTCACATAATTATATCCTGCCACTGAGTCTTTTAACTGTAACAACATTGTTGATTCAATAATTTTTTTAAAAATCAGGCGTTTATCAACTGTGACTCGTTGCTATTAAACTTATAAATGCATTTTTTGAAAAAACCTCGCCGAAAATCAATGTTTTTTTTAAATTACATATTCGCCTTGTTCCCTCAATGTAGGACTGATGCCATTTTCATTATTCGGCACAGATAATCTACAGCATCAAGTTAAGTAAAGTATAGCACGATATTTTAAAGCTAAAAATACACTGTGCAGACACTAAGTGTGATTGATTTTGCATCACATATAGCACCTAATGAAACGTAGAGACTTTATTGGAATTTCATTTAAGATTGATACCACAGTGATAACTAAATTCGTTCTCAGGATATTACTTTTTATTTTCGAGGAAGTGATCCCTGTAGTGTGCCCTCTTCTGTTAATATGAACTTGACGGCTGCTGTGAAATATTTATCATTTGTGTAATACCGTTTTGAGAAAAGTATCCTGTGAATTTTTTTTATTTCACATTATATAGTCTCATATATTTGTTCCATAAGAGACAAAGTTTCTTTTCAATAGTCGTAACAGACTGCCCATAAATGTGTCGCTGCATACAAATAAACTGTAAAAACTTTATTGCCTTACTGAATTCGTCTTATACACAATCACGTACGATACAACTTTTATTTCGTGATCGCTTACACATATCGAAAAGCGGTTCCCGGCAAATGTTAGGACGGCGAGGGGTACGTATTTATTTGTTTATTTAATGTTTTCAGCGCTGGTATGAACTGAGATATTGAAGCGAGTACTTTTCCTAAATGGAACGGCACACTTTTTATAAGTGTATTCGACAGGTGTTGAGAAGACCATTACAGTAAAATAACGTTTATTAATGTTGGCACTGAAACCTGTTGTAAAAAAAATCGAGAAATGTCGTAGAATTTGAGAACACGATGGTCGGAAACGGCATTTGTGAACACAACCAAGCAGAGCTCTCGAGCTACGCTTTGTCAGAATGTAAATATATGTGACTGTTTACTTGTCAGCACTGCGGGTCGCCCACTTCTGCTTCAACAATGGTTGCGTGCGGTATGTATACCAATGAGGATCTATGTGATGTAGCATTCAGAAAGTATACTTTCAAAACACACAAATTATAAAACCGTAAGACTTTAATGCTGGAAGCCTTCCATTAACGATATGTTGTTTCCTGTCATTTTATTATACCCAAGCACACCTGAAACCGCGCGTTTTAGAAAGATTCCAAATTTTCTAGCATTTGAAACAGCTTACATTTCAACCACACGTTGCGTAATAAAGGAAACCACCATATACTGAGTTTAGTCTGTACAATAAGGCTCCTCCTAAGTTCTGCTTGTGACGCAAATACTAAGTCGCATCTGACTGGCAATATGGACCAGCGGATGCTATCTAGAATTGTATGAAAGGGTGAAGAAAGGAAAACAGGGAGGAAATGTGAGTGAAGAAATGGTGACGGTTTGTGGGGGGGGGGGGAGGGGGGGAGGGGGGGAGGGGGGGAGGGGGAGGAGTAGCTGCAAGGACTGACTCAAGTTCTGGTAGTTCCGAGTAACATTATATGTTTAAAAACTATATTACACATGTCATCCCACTTGTTACCTTGCCGCTAGAGTCAGCCTGTGAATGCAACAAAAATTATGATACACTTTTGTTCAGAAATAAAAATAGAAAACCTTCAAAGATTTTAGGTAGGAAATTGAAAAACTATGTAATGAAAAGTATCCGGACACTTGGTTGAAAATGACTTACAAGATCGTGGCGTTCTCCATCGGTAATGCTGGAATTCAATATGGTGTTGGCTCACCCGTAGCCTTGATGATAGCTTCCACTTTTGCAGATATACGTTCAGTCAGGTTCTGGAAGGTTTCTTGGAGAATGGATGCCGGCCGCGGTGGCCGAGGGGACTGAGGCGCTCCAGTCACGGTCTGCACGGCCACTACGGTCAGGGGTTCGAATCCTCCCTCGAGCATGGATATTTGTGCCGTTCTTAGTCTTAGGTAGTTCATAAGTAGTTTGTAAGCTTAGGGACTGATGACTCCGTAGTTAAGTCCCATAAGTTCTACAAACATTTGAACATTTTGGTGAATGGATGATGTAGGTCCGTCAGGCCTGGCACGAAGTCGGTATTCCATACCATCCCAAATGTGTGCTATACGATTCAAGTCAGGGATGTTATTGTCGTGCAACCAGTCTGCCACATGCCGTGCATTATGAGCCGGTGCACAATCGTGTTGAAAGGTACAATCGCCATCCCCGAGTTACTCTTCAACAGTGGGAAGCAAGAAGGTGCTTCAAACAGCAATGTAGGCCTGTGGTGTGATAGTGCCCTCTCCATGAATAACACGACCACATCATAACACCACCACCTCCGAATTTTAATTTTGGCACTACATACGCTGGCAGATGACGTTTGCGGGGCATTAGCTACATCCACACCCTACCATGGGATCACCGCATTGTGTACCGTGATTCGTCACTCCGCACAACGTTTTCTACTGTTCAGTCGTCCAATGTGTACACTCCTTACTCCAAGCCAGGTGTCGTTTGGCATTGACCTGCGAGATGTGTGGCTAATGGGCAGTCGCTCGACCATGAAATAAAAGTTTTCTCACCTCCCGCTTGTCACAGTACTTGGAGTGTATTCTATACAGTTTGGAATTCCTGTGTGATGGTCTGCATAGATGCCTGCCTAATAAACTGCATTTCCAGTTCACTATCACATCAGTAGCAGTGAACCAATGGACCTAGGGATGTTTAGGACTGTGTAAATGTCGCGCACAGACTTCTGATACAAGTGACACTCAAGTGTAAACAGTGTGACATATTGTACACTATCAGGGGTGACAGATCGTCACCGTTTACTACGATACCGATTACGTGGGAATCGCTCATTTGTCCGTCTACCTTTCACAAATGTGCAGAAATATGCTGCACGACACTGGTGTATGGAATGAGTTCATTAATGACAGGAATGGCATCAGATAGCATTTCGGTAGAATCCCTGTTCAGTCCGTTTCAAATTGATGGCCATATTTAGGTTCGCCGCATACTGCGGGGAGCGGCAGCAAACTGACTACATTCGTACAGGACATTGTAAGTTAATAAAGGGATACATAAATAAATTCAAAATGTCTGAGATAATAAATTATATCAGAGTAACTCTTTCTTTAGACGATGAAATTTAAAAGTCTCTGGTCAGGTTCTGATAAGATGCTGCGAAAATCCTGAAAGAGAACAGTTTATTTGTTTCTTACCACCACAAACTAACTAGACGTTGTGGTGTCGATGCAGCTCGTAGATTCTCGATTCATGATCTGCAACTGTGTGAACCTGTAAACATTGAATACTTTTTTTTTTTTTTTTTTTTTTTTTTTTTTTTTTTTTTTTTTGGTACAAGAGAGAGTGAGAGTCTCGAGAATGGTTCTCTCTGCACCGAACAGATAATCCACTACCCAATCTGGAATTGCCAGCAGATCTGTGTCTAATGTAACAGTCAATTTCACGATAAATTTCAGATAAAGTCCCGTGTGTATAATCTGCAGGTTCTTAATTCCAGATGAGGTAGCTCCCATGGGCTACCTTTGTACTCTAGAGAAATTACATGTGCAAGAGATTTAATAACTGTAGACGAATTCAGAACTTACTTTTGATTTGAAACATATATATTGAGCGTTCGTGATACATCCATTAACAAATCATATAGAAGCCAACCATAAACTCCATATACCGAATACTCTAACCTCCGCCAGCAATGAACAATCACTATCTCTTCCTAGCAATTACATAGATATTTTATATGTTCTGAAAAATACTTTACAATAAATTTGTGATTAATGATCGTGCTTTTGGTACACATTGAATACTTCGAACATTCTACTTAGTCTTGAAATTAATTTACAATGTGACAAAATCTTTTATCAATAATTACATTGTTAAAAAACGAACCTATGTGATGCATACTACTGACAGGTATCATACAACATAATGCACCAGCTCCTGGCCTTATTGTGTATAGTGTTATTGGATACAACCGCAAATGATAGTTGACGCAAGTCCAAGGCACTGTCACCAGTTTTACCTACGTGAATGACATCCTGAAACCCGTAGCCTTGAGCCTTACCCTTTCTGCGCGACAGCCCAGACGCAATTTTTCAACAAGACCATGCACGGCCACCCGTTGCTGCACGAACACGTGCCTTCTTAATGTCACATTCTGTCAGCCTCTCTGCTCTGCCTCGTCAGATCCTGAGACTTGTCGCCAATCGAACATATGTGGAATATGTTCAAACGAAAGCTGCGTGACCCGATGCCAACCACCACATGTGAGCTTCGGAACCAGGTGAATGGATGACGAATGGCTATACCACAGAACTGTATTCGTGCTTCAGAAGCATCGATATCATTAGGTATGGAACAAGTAATCAGGGACCATGATGGCTCCTGTGCCTAGTAGGCAACAGAGCACATGCTGAACCGAGGTGCCTGAAATGTTAGTCATTACTTCAAAACATGTTGATCAATATGTGTTGGGAATGTGAAGTTCCTACCTCTAGTCTTTCATGGTGTTCTCCCTTTTTGTCTGACCATGTGTGTGTTATAGCAGCTGAAAAAAAAGTCTGCATCAGTGCATAAAAATCTGTAGCGAGACTGATGCTGTGTGACTGTTTCTTGTAATTTGTGCGATTTTGTGGTACCTACTATAGACCATAGTAAATTTAAATGTAAACATAACGCTCATTCTCTTTGTATACAATTTTACTGTAACAAGACAATGCAAGTCTCAGAGTGTTGCGGTGACATACATAATGTGGCACATTTCTTCCTGCAATCAGTGCACATTATAACACGCTAGACGTTTGGAACAATCACTTACAACGTCTAGCTGTTTCTACACGTTGCCACAGTCTACATACGCCGGTATATGAATTAAAAACACGTCGAAAATAAGCTCAGCCTCGGCATTAGTGACGACGAGGGGGGATAAACTGAATGTTTGTAAACGTAAAAATATACAGTGTCTCTGGACTATACTTGTCACAGGGGTTGTGAGACGTTCTCCTTGGATATGGTACAAAGAAACTGGTGTTTAATGGGGAGTTATGAGATGCAACCATCTAGCGGGCAGTATACATGGAAGATATTGTCAAGGTAGCTAGCAAACCTTTCTAATTGTATGCACAATGTAGCGTCACGAACGAACCCATAAAAACGAACTTTCTTAAATGTTTAAATAAGTAAACCATGACACTGGCAGAGTTTTGTGATGTAATAATGCCATACACAAAACCTGAAGCTTTCAGTAAACAAATAATCAGCTTTAGTAATTATATCATGCAACATGACAGAAATACCACCGGTATTTCCCTTCACATTTAAATAATACTGGTTTCATAGTGGTTTACGTGTACAACAGTTAATGAATGTTGCAATCTTGGGTAGCTATTTGGGGAGCATTTCAATTTTCAGCATATGGGGGCAGCCAAATTATGAGTCACATTTTGCCTAAATAAGAAATAAACTCGATAAATGAACAGCTTCGTAAAGAACTACAAAAACAAAAATTATTATATTTAATAATCAATTATTTCTTCGCCATTTGCGAATTCTGCCGACAATAGCTGCATTCTTTAAATATGTTCTATTATTTGGTGACAAATGAAAATGTGTGCCGGGCCGGGACTCGAACCCGGGTCTCCCGTTTTTCGCGGGTTCGAGTCCCCGTCCGTCACAAATTTTCATTTGTCACCAAATAATAGAACATATTTAAAGAATGCAGCTATTGTCGGCAGAATTCGCAAATGGCGAAGAAATAATTGATTATTAAGTATATATACGGCTGCGGCGCCATCAAAAATGTCTGTTCCTTCAGAACCGATATTTCATAAAAATTATTATGTTTCTGTCAATCTAATAACCAAACAAAACAGACAAACAGCGTGACAAAATGATATTGCAAGCTGAAGAAGACCTACTAATTTAAACTGATGATGGCAAACACCCCGAGACAGACCTGTTGTATTAAATAATTTATATAAAAGCAGCTTCCTTGGTTATAAATGATATTTATAGTGTCTTTAAATGACATATATGACACAAAGGGACCAGACCAACAGGATATGGTACACTATTGCTAATTAATAGAGTAATTGCCCTTGAGTAGGCTAGAGAGGTGGTGTGCCCACAAATTATTGACGAGAGCGTCTGGTGACGCAGAACAGCAACCTAAAATAGCGTAGAGAAAGAGGGGGTGGGTGAAGGGGCATGTAGCCATTAATCATTGACGGGCGTGGAGGTGTGAGGGCGATCTAGCAGCAGTGCAGAGTTTGCCTGAATTATCAATTGCCAACGCTATTATTGTTCTGGCTTCCTTTAACCCGACGTGAATTTGTGTTGCGTAACCAAAGACGTGGAGTCAAACTGACTCGATATATTTTATTTGTCATTTACTTCTTTCTTTCGAAACTTTTATATATTTTTTATTTATGTAATGAGTAAATAGGGGGCTTTGAACAATTATGGATGCCAATCACCACATTTAGTAAATCAGAATTATATTTAACACAAAATAATACATAAAACATAAAACCTGCTAGGTGAGTTATGAAATTAAACTGTTTTCAAAGAGTTACTTAAATTATTGACTTATTTATTTCTTAGAAAGTAATAAACAATGTTTCTTCACTATAATTTCAAATAAAGGTAAAGTAAAATATGACTCTTTCATAAAATAAAGTTATGCTATTTCATAAACAAATGGTTACAAAATCAAATGTCTGTAAATCTATCGGACCAAACTGCGTTGTCATCAGTCCATAGCTTACAAACTATTTAAACCTAGGTAAACTAACCTAGGGACAACACACACACCCATGCCCCAGGGAGGACTCGAACCTCCACGGCGAGCAAACGCGCGCTCCGCAGCGAGACGCTTTAGACCGCTCGGCTACTCCACCGCGGCAAATGGTTACACACAACTGATGATTACTGTCCCACAGACTGGATGATTACTACGTCTGGATACTGTGATGGTTTTTCATTTCAGTTTTTAAGGTATATACAGCAATATTTTCTAGTTGCCAGCTTGTCTCCATCGGATATTGTTTGATCCTCTTCTTTACCAAGAAGTTTTCTGTTAGCAGTAAGATTAAAAGGTACAAAGGATTCTATTTGCGTTTGTATAAATAAAATCTTTTCTCAAGTATATAATTTAGTGAAAGGAGCACACCAAATTTGTCTCACACAAGCACAGTGCTTTGTGCCAAAATGAACGTTTTGAGTAAAACGCAAGAAACATCCTAAAATGAACAGTTTGTCTTTATGTGCAATTTTTTCGCCTTAATTAGTGTCTACCGTTAATCTTTAAAGACTTATTACATTTGAATTGACCATTCAGTTTTTATCTTTATGAGAAAAAGTATTTTCCTGATAAAAAATAAGAATAGGGCTATGTGCCATACCCTCTACTGTAAAAACCGGCTATGTGCCGTACCCTCTACTGCAAAATCCGGGCTATGTCCAGAATTCGAGTAAATGGTCTTTGTGATCTGGATGAAGGTCAACAAAGGCGTCATACATTCTTTGATAATTCAAATCTTGGGTTAAACACATAAGTGAATTTTTGGCCCTTGTGTACTGACTTTCCTCTTGGGGAAAAATTGCTGTGTGTTCGACTATACGCTGCGCATCATCACCTGTGTACTTCCTCTCTTTGGTTTTATTTCAAATGTTCAAATGTTTGTCTAGATTATAAACTAGTTACGAACTACTTACTAACTAGGACGGCACAAATATCCATGCCCGAGGGGGGATTCGAATCCCCGACTGTAGTGGCCGTGCAGACCGTGACTGAAGCGCCTCAGTCCCTTCGGCCACCGCGGCCGGCTGGTTTTTTTCCCCCCTACGTTCAACGTACGTAACGTCACCACGCTTTTTCGATTTAAACAATGTTTCAGCCCTCCGCTTTGTGATGCCATGGGTTTCCATAAAGGCCGCGGTGGAGTAGCCGAGCGGTCTAAAGCGTCTCGCTGCGGAGCGCGCGGTTGCTCGCCGTGGAGGTTCGAGTCCTCCCTGGGGCATGGGTGTTTGTGTTGTCCTAGGTTTAAGTAGTTTGTAAGCTACGGACTGATTACCACGACGTTTGGTCCGATAGATTTACAAATATTTGATTTGATTTCCATAAATGTTTGCTTGCACACTTGTTTATGATCACCTTTGCCTTCAGGAATCGTATAAAATACACTGGCTTGCCTTCTACTTTCTGTTGAATCTGTGTACGACCCATGTCGCCTACGTTTAATACTTATGTCTCCCATTAGATAAGAACTTTGCTTGACGTTATCTTCTACTTCTTAAAACTGATTGAAGATGTTTTTGTTTGAAGGCAATGCTTCTGCATAGATATTGGCATGGGCATGAAACCTACATAAAAGAAGGCCATTAGAAGTGTAAACACTGCCTCTAATAACCTGTTTTTACTACTCTGCACTCAGAACAAAAACGCATATACAAACAACTGCGATATTAAAAGCCGAAGGAATACAACTTCGAGCTATTAATAAACGACAACCTAGGTCTATGATATTATAGAGGTACTAGCTTAAACACACGGCTCCGCTCGCGTGTTAGTTGATTATGATAAATAAGCTATCTTTCAGTAGTGTTCTATTTATTTATTCTTATATTTCCTTATTCGTATGCTTATCCCTACACAGAAAGAGCTAAAGACATTGTAGCACGCATAGACCAAAGATATGGTCTGTGGCATCACGTTTCGCTGTATGTAACCTCCTTGCTATAGAGTCGCAAACGTCATCGCTGGTCTTCAGTCCGAATTTTTTTATAATTTGACGACTTTCAACCACCATACCTTCCACCCCCTTATAGCTGTCGGCATGGAACTGCTATGGTGTACAACGGGAGACTTCGGACAACAATTACACACAGGCCATTCGTTTGCGTTCTGTAGTTTCGCTGCAGATTAACACACACACACGTAGAATTTTATATACACCGATAACTTTCCATCCCAATATACTCCACCCTTTTATCATCATCAACCCTCAAGCAACAATGCAATCAATAAAACCATTTTCAAAGAGTAAGTATAATTTTCAAAGCGTAATTATTGTTCCTCATTTCGCGTTATAATCTTCAAATTACTAAATATCTATCAGATCGCTATAAAACCGTGCCTAAAACCTTCCTCAGGTATAAATTAGTAACTGTACAAATATTTAAGTCCATGCGTCTTGTCGCTCGGATGTGATAAGCGTACACCGAACAGACATTCACATTGATATATATAGCTATCCGATCGCCATAAAACGTGCCTAAAGCCTTCCAGGGGTAGACATCAGTAACTACAAATTTTTAGCTCTTTATGTCTTGTGGTTCAGACGTTATAAACGTACACCGAACAGACATTCATATTTATAGATATAGATTTAAACCTACCGTAACAGGTGGAGGTTGTTTCTCAGGCACTGGTCATGTTCCGGCTGTTCTTGTAGGACTTCCCTTTTGTTCTAAGCTCTTTCTTGCATTGAGAAACACTCCCTTAACCACTTTTATGGCACTTACATACCACTTCCATTGCAGAAAAAGCACATAATCAATAGTTACTGCTTGGTACACGATGGAACCTCAACTCAAACACTAATAACAAAGCTCATGTGCACCTTTGGTAACTGGAACATAGCCCAGATTTTACTTCACAACAGTTGGCACATAGATCATCGGGCATTCTTGTGAGAAACTTTAGAACTACTTCCACATAGAATAACAGAAGCCCCCTTTTTACTGAGTAGTGTTAGGCATGTAGCCCACATTTTCACAATAAAGCAAAATTTTTCATTTTTGGCACTTACCACGGATTTTATTTTCAGTCTACAGATGTAGAATCAAGTTGACTCTGTAATGCGCGTCACTAAACACAGAAATAAATATGTGACAAAGAAACAGATCTGTGGTGTCGACATTGCACGTGAAGACTGAGGAAAGATTAGTTTGAAAGTACTGAGAGTACGATGCGCTTAACGGAAGTACAACAATGTGCAACCGATGAGTATCTACCAATACGGAGTTAATTTGACTTCCATCTGTTGTTACGGGTCATTGTGGCAGCAGAAGGAAGAACACTCCCCGAAGTGCGATCAATTACAACAATGAACACAGAAGTGGCTAAACTAGGGTTTCAGCCGGCCGCGGTGGCCGAGGCGACTAAGGCGCTCCAGTCACGGTCTGCACGGCCACTACGGTCGGGGGTTCGAATCCCACCTCGGACATGGATATTTGTGCCGTCCTAGTTCGTAAGTAAAAATCAAATGTTTGTTAAGCTTAAGGGACTTAACTACGGGGTCATCAGTCCCTAAACTTACAAACTACTTATGAACTACCTACAACTAAGGACGGCACAAATATCCATGCTCGAGGGGGGATTCGAACCCCCAACCGTAGTGGCCGTGTAGACCGTGACTGAAGCGCCTCAGTCTCCTCGGCCACCGCGGCCGGCAGGTCGTAAGTAGTTCATAAATAGTTTGTAAGTTTAGGGACTGATGACCCCGTAGTTAAGTCCCATAGACTATACAAACATTTGAACATTTGAAACTAGGGTTTTATATGGTTGTGATAGTCTGGCACAAACAAATTCCAGTACCCATCTAAAATTTTAGTGTACAATTATATAAAACTCTTTATGTAGTGAATAACGGTAACCCGCAACCTTTACGTACTCTCCTATTAGTACACAGAAGAAACAACATAAAAACTTTCAAAGACGATTAATATGCATATACTAATTTATATGAATCGTCTATAAAACCAAAATAAAACAAATTCTTTTGCCGTAGGCGTTCGCATTTATTTACAAGGCATTCTTCAGTGGTCGGGAATACATACATGATTTTTGTTTTGTAACATTTCGTGTTTTACTTTTTGGTGGTTTAGGTTATAAACAGTTCTGGCGCTTTTTCTAAGTATGACACATGATAATTTGATTTTATTAAAAGTTACAGTTTCCATTGATGCTGTTCTAGATTTGTCGCTGAAAAATAAAGTAGTATTTCGTTAGAAAAGTTACTTACTTCCGATGCTGAAGCTTTCAGTGTACAAATAATGAGCTTCATGTTTGTTGGCCATGATTGAATCTAAGTGGAAATCGTATCAGAATTAGTCTTTATCACCGTAGTACAAAATTCAATTTTCATCGTACATCATGTGCACATAATTACAATGGAATGTATGTTATCTATAATAACGAGTCGAAATTTGCTGAACCGCTAGTAATCAGTGTCTCTGTTCTACTTTGCACTGAATATTAAAATCACACGATGTGTGTTGACCTTGCTGTGTCATCGAATGCTACAGACAGGATTAGCCCTTGGTTATTTATGGATAATAAAATTATTGGGAGAAGGAATATAAACATCACGACTCATCAGACAGCGACAGACTTCGTGGGGAGCAGAACATATTCTAACACTGCTAAAACTGTCCCTCTGGGCCAGTGTGTACAAGATTCCACCCTTTCCTGTTTACCGATTGTCAATCCGATCGCATAGCTGACACGCAGCTACATGTCACAACGTACCCACAGCAATTTAATGCAGATAGACAGCCAGCAATTGGTGGGTGGATGTTCCCCGGAGCAGGTGCCCACAACATTAATGAAACTGACCGCTCTACACACAGGGACATCAGCGGTCAGAATGTAAAAACCGCTTAAATCTGCATTTACACGGCCAGCACGACCAGCGCAAGAGCAGCATTTGACTAATTTACGGAAACTGCACAGGAAGCATAACCAACTCCGTGTGAATTCAATACACATCAAAATGGATTCAATGAATACATTTTAAATAGAATACAACACAGCCGGAATAAATAGTATCCCTAGAAGGATAATGTCGATTAGGATCGGATGACAACAGTTGCCACCTGGGTGATACTAAAGGTAAGTAGTCGATAACGGACAGAGCTGCGCCAAACGCTGACTGAAGCATTCTGGGAAGCTTGCAAGAGCCCCTCCCCCGGCGAGAAATTTAAATTTTGGGCGATTTTGTTTTCTAGAATTTTGCTCACAGAGGTAGTGTTAAACTTACTTAGTATGTGCTAATCTGTTATAGTGGGAGGATGTGTTCCATTGACGAGATGCTTGTGGAGGATAGAGAAAAGTTGAATGCCATCACAACCTGTGAAATCAGAACTAAGGACTTCATCCATTGTTGTCTACATGAGGAGTGGAAAACAATGATATGGAATGATCTTAGGAACACTTACCATTTGTTAACTGGTATGCAGCTGAATGGTTTGAAGTTACCTTCATCAACCCACAGTGGCTTTTGACTGTGCTGGAACTGTATGTATTTCCTGAAAACAACATTTAAATATCCAAAGCACAACAGGCGACTGCCTCCGAATCTGGAGCCCAATTGAGTTGTTCCAGGTTTCGTCGTCTCGGGTTTTTGCGACAGCCAATGAAAGCACAGCATTTGCACACCACCGTCATTGGAGATGATACAATGCCGGCGCAATGGCTCCTTGGCGCACATCACTCGGCATATCATAATGAAGCGTCAACAGCGACAGGAGCAGACCAGGTTGAAGAAGCGTCAAGTAAGTACATCCTCCACTTCACACCTTGCCGGTGACGGGCAATGATCCTTTCGTTAGTGCAGAGGTGTGGGCAAGTTTGTGGCCCTCACTCTTACGGAAATTAGTTCATAACTACGAGTTTGAGTACTGTGGGCAGAGTGAAGCTGGGAATTTGTATCTGACGGGAGGCGTACATAGGTAGTCCTTGCAGGTCCGGTGATCACTGTGTCCCCAGTGGCGTAGGGGTCAGCGCAACTGCCTAGAAAGCACGAGACCAGCGTTCGAATCCCGGCTGAGTGCACATTTTCAGCTTTGCCCATTCGCAATTGATGTCATATATTCTGTGAATATGAATTTATGAATTACCTACAACTGAGCAGTATTCATCTCGAAGACATGCTGTGCGCAGGACTGATCCAGTCACTTCTGTAATATGTTTAGGTTGAAAGACGACCGTCTGTCTTCTTCCATATATTTTTTGTATATTTCTGTAAAATTATAACTTATTTAATGTCGCTAGATTATCATTTTGTTAAAACTTGAACCCCAATTTTTCAAGGCTTGAGGAATAGTATCTTTATTTCATGTGTTAAAATATTAGTTAATATTGCTAGTATTTTATTTTGTTATGTTAATAATTTATCATTATATTAATTAATGTGGCATAAGCACGGATTCTCCGCTACGCCACTGTCCCTGTGAAAATGTGCAGTTGTTTTACTTTTAAGTGTGTGCAAGAATCTATGGCTGTTTGAATGTGGGGATTGATAGCTCGCTTTGCAGCGTTCTCTCTGGCTCAGAGTCGATAGCTGCTGAAGCTACCAAAGAGGTTTCTACACCCTTTGGTTACATTCTAGTTAGCGATCCTTCCTTCCAGCGCGTATTTCGCTGTCTGTCACCACCACCGCTGTTTTCTTGGATTTTCCGGCTTCCGGTGGCTTCCCGCGTCCGGCAGCAGTTTCCCGCCTCATAACTGCGGGATCTTCATTCTGTTCTGGGCGTCTGGTGAGGTAAGGTTGGTTCTTCTATGGTGTCCGTGAGATGGTAGTGTTTCATTGACTACCACGTTTAACTTAGAATCATTTTTTGAATGTTTTCTCCGATCGTGTTCAGAAATATGTTCTCGTTTTTCAATTCAGTGATTTCCAATAGATAAACGCGGTGTGTGTGATTCTAGTTGCAGTTTGATATCGGCTTGGTATGTTAAAACCTTTTGTGATCATGTGGCGGTGTATGAACTCTGTGTAAATACCTTCTAGCTTTGTGGGGCTCGATTTCTAATAGGTGATATGTTCATTTTATACAGTGCATGTAAAAATCTTCTCATCGTTTCCTTCCGTGAGTGATGTGTGTTCCACGCGGTTAATTCATAGAACGAAGCCTTCAGCTTCCATTCTTGTTTGTTCCATGCCCATCAGGCAAGTAACTATGTGGGTATCCTTCTGATTTCCACTAATATTTCGCTATCTTCTCTTCCCGCGTATTTTAATTTTGCTGTTTCTTCTCCTACTGGTAGTACGCACTCTGTCTTTGTACTAATTCTCTCTGAGCCTTGTACAACCTCCTTCAATAGCTTCTTTGTGTAATTCTAAACATTTCTATGGGTTCCATGCTGTAATTCTTAATTTTATTTTATCGACTTGTAATTATTTCATTTTTGTGGTTTTCCTGAGACAGGACCTCATCCGTCTCTGTAATCGCCCCCTATCGCGTAGAGCTGTATTTAACTAGCTTCCTTACATAATTCTAAGCATTTCCATGGGTTGCATGCTGTAGTTAATTTTCTTTATTTTTCGGAATCTGAATTTATTTAATTTTATCGGTTTTCGGAACCACGTGGGTCCGAGTTCTGTCTTCCGGGGTTTGCAGCTAGTCGCCTGAGTTCACGCCACGTCTCATATAAAACCAGTATCTAGATCGATTTCTAACAGACTGCAACTTAAGAATCCACCGTGATTTTGTATAATGAATCCGACATTCATCCACTTCACCTTCAGCGGAGTGCGTTCATGTAACGTAGCCGTGTGTCACCGTTAGCGTTTTTGCTCGCGGTCCAATTCAGATGTAATTTAACTTGGCTATAGAGACGCACCATCTCAAAACAGGCACGACAGACCAGAGCCAGCTTTAAAGCGTTTTGTATATTGTGTTTTGTGCCACCTCCGACTTGCTGAATTTCGAATACGATAGCGGCGCCTGCTTCCGTCTCGTCTCAGCGCGCTGTTTTATGCGTTTCGCTGTGGCATTGCGCGTGTGTGAGAGAATGAGTGTTGTTTGTGAATCCTTCCCCCCAGTAGCGTTAAATCATGTGTAATTTAGGATGGGCTCCGTCCGCATTAATTCATGTAAGAGATGCATTTCATTGTGTTAACGAAATTGGTTCCCCATTTTGCTTGTTTTCAATCTGAATAAACAACTTTAGGTTCAGCATGTCCGTAACTTGCCTATGAATTGTAGTTTTAGAGCACCTTGCCTCTTTTATTTTTCTTCACAAGTGCTGAGAAGATGCAATAATTTTTATGTATAAATTCCGTTGCGCCATAAATGTTTTCTTAGCCACCTTCCTAAGATAATTTTAATTGTGGTGGCTTGCTTATTGATGTCTGTATGTAATAACGTGCGAACTGCTATGTATATTGACCACTGTAGTATTAACTTCCTGTTATTGAAGTAATTTGAAGCGAGTCAGTTCTCAGTTTGGGCCAGGGAACAAGGCTTAATAGCATGGAATAACCAGTATTTCACACGGACCTCATTTGCTAATTTTAGTGATAAAACAAGGCTCTTGTTACGTATAGTGGGCGACTTTTAAGGTGAACCTATTAGCATGTACGAGATATATTCGTAGTTTACAGATCACAAAAAAATAATTATTTGGGAAATATTGTTCAGGAGTAATAAAGTATAAAGTATAAAGTAATAAAGTATAAAGTTGTTTATTCAGATTGAAAACAAGCAAAATGGGGAACCAATTTCGTTAACACAATGAAATGCATCTCTTACATGAATTAATGCGGACGGAGCCCATCCTAAATTACACATGATTTAACGCTACTGGGGGGAAGGGTTCACAAACAACACTCATTCTCTCACACACGCGCAATGCCACAGCGAAACGCATAAAACAGCGCGCTGAGACGAGACGGAAGCAGGCGCCGCTATCGTATTCGAAATTCAGCAAGTCGGAGGTGGCACAAAACACAATAACACAAATAAAGTATAATTCAGAATAAGATCCTCCTTTATATTCCATGTATAATGATATGAAACATATATATGTGTAAATAAATGTATATATGAGTGCAAAATAAAGTGTGTTCTATTTCAGATTCATATAATTCTAGTTATCAGGTGATATGGTTCTTATAATCGTGCAACTACCCAGTGCATTCCTGTACCTGACAAAGTCGGTACCCTGGCAGGGTGGGTGAAATACCCCAGACACAAGAATTTTGTTTAGGTGACTGCTTGTCAAAGTGAAAAAGAATACCAGAAGAAGAACAAGAAGGCGAATAAGAATAATGGAACACTCCTCGTAGACCCACCAAACTGTGGGAAGACAGATGTTGTCATGAGTTGAGATCGCAAAAGGGAAAAAGCAGACGGAGCAGCAGCACTGCTCCACACCTTCTGAATCCACAACTGCATCTTCAGGCAGCCCCAAGAAGCCTAGTAGGCGTGACGAAGTGATTTGTAAGTACATGAAAAATCTCCTTCATAGCATGTCGTTCGAAAAATTTCATAGTGTTTATGTAAATTTCTTCATAGCCGGTATACAAAAGCTGTTAGTTGTTATGAATTTTCCCCAAAACTTTGTGTGATCCAAAACTAATATCAGTAGCGCAGTAGCTTAACAAGTATTAAAACTTTGTTATCATTTTCGATTCTGTAATCTTCCCTTATAGTTACAAGCTTATTACCCAAATACTGGGGGATCTGAAGAGACAGTTGACTGCTGAACAACAGCTGCTGCAGGCTGAACCCAGCAGGACGATGTTACGGCAGCAGCACTCGATCTTTCCAGTTCCAAATCGGCTTTGTAAGTAGAGATACAGATGTATTTTCTCAAATTACAAGTACATGTTCTAGAACAGTAGTATCAGCATGTTTTGCAAATTCATCTCCTGTTACAGTAATTGACCTCAGCCAAATCGATCATATTGTGGCTGAGGCCCAAGATGAGATCGCACAGGGGGAGAAACAGATGGGGCAGCACTCCTGCTCCAGATAAGTCATTTAAGTGGAAAGACCTTTTCTTCCTGCGTGTGATGTGTCTTACAAACCTTGCACTTGGAATATGATAACCTTTTTTATATTGGTGAGTTGTATTTCGGAAAATTTACAATGGTCTTTACTTTATATATATATATATATATATATATATATATATATAAGTTGTATTTTTAGTGACATATACTTAATCATGAGGTCTATGTTTACAGCTGACGTGACACAGCGTGCCACTCCGCCACAGCATAAAAGAAATAAAGGCACCGTCATCCACTGTTACTGAGAAAGATCTACTTCCATGGCAATGGTTTTGCTGGAAGCCCCATTTTTGGTAAATTTACAGTGCTTTTTTTCTTTTTAAAGTAACGTGTAATTAATATTCCTCTATCTTTCGAAGGCGCTGAAACTGCACGCAGTGTGCGGCAAGCGCCACCCATCACAGCGCAGATCACAGCACCTCATGCTGTGGTGGTCTTGTCAGCCATACAGGCGCACGCTCGTGGTGGGACTTTGGCGGCTATGACAGCCATCAAATGCGGCAGCTGTGCTCCCGTGCATCCTGACAAGCAACTGACGTGCAATGGCGGCTGGCATGACAGCCGGCGATGCATCACACTGCTCCCATCCAGTTCTGTAACAGCCACCACCGAGCCCTTGCTGCTCCACCTGCGGTTGAGATGCAGCCTGGCCCAGCCCCGTGCCTGGGCTACTCGAACTGAGCTGATGACAGTGACCCATCACCAGCACTGGAAGAATAAGTATGCGGCACCACAGCAGATGCCCTCATCAATCGGATAGACCCAGTCCAGTGACAATTACAGAAGCAGTATTAGTGAAATTGTGGCTAGCAGTGGTACCCTCTCCTGTCCTATTAGTGGCGGTGGACATCACAATTGTGACACCACACCAGAATTTAATTATACTGTAGTTGAGGAGGCTTTTAAAACGAAATTTTCGATCAACATATTGAGAAGTACAACGGGAAGAAAGTCTACAGGGGGTATGTTAACCGATCCTATATCATTTCCTTTCCTCCTCCATGTTGCGATGGATGACGCACAACAGTTTGCGTTTGTACCGCAATGACAGTGTATGCGAGGGTTGTATTAACTCCCCACTGCACTGTGTGAAGAGTAGAGACTCTAAAAGTTCACCACCCTGACGTCTTCTATAGATGTCCGCACGCAAATGATAGCACGCAGGTCGGAGTTTTTGAATGAGGCTGAAATTGCTAAACTATTAGGAGGAACTGATCTAATTACTGGCAGAGGGTTCATCGAACCACCTTTATATTAATTATCTCCCATTCCATTCTCGAATAGCGCGTCATTTCTACCTATGTAAGTGGGAGTCAACAATATTTGCATTCGGAGGAGAATGTTGGCGATTAGAGTTTTGTAAGTAGCCCACGCCGCAGCGATAAGCGCCGTTGTTGTAATGATTCCCATCCCAGATCCTGTATCATTTCCGTTACGCTGTTACGCTGTTGTCGATAGCACTCATCACTTCGTGTTAGTAAAGAGCTAGTTGTGTATCGCATGAACGATATTTTCTAAATCCATGTTGACCTTGGGTCAATAGATCATTCTGTACGAGATAATTCATAATATTTGAATAAAAGATATGTTGCAAAACACTGCTGCGAATTGACGTTAACGAAATAGGTATGTAGTTTAGTGGGTTACTCCTACTGCTTTTATTGAATATTGGTGTGACCTGTGCAACTTTCCAGTCTTTTGGTACAGATCCTTCTTTGAGCGAGCGGTTGTATATGGCTGTTAAGTAAGGAACTGTCGCATCAGCATAATCACATAGAAATCTATTAGGTACACAGTCCGCACGAAAAGACTTATTCTTGTTATGTCATTTCAGTTGCTCCACTACTCCGATGATATCTACTTCAATACAAGGAATTAAACGAAACAATACATAGTGTGTCTGCTGATTCTGATGTGATTGATGTTGTGGAGGCAGGCTTTACATGCCCCATTAGTTGACGAGCACAGCGAACACAGCAACTTCCAGCTAGATTGGATTAGATTAGATTAATACTTATTCCATAGATCATGAATACGACACTTCGTAATGATGTGGAACGTGTCAGTTAAATGAAATGTGTCTATACATAATATTACATGACACTCAATATTTGAATTTTTTTTTATTTTTTTATTTTTTATATTTAAGTTTTTATTTTTTAATTTTTAATTTTTGAAGTTTTTCCTAAAGTACTAACTTTTATCTAGAAATTCATCTAATGAGTAGAAGGAATTGCCATTCAGAAATTCTCTTAATTTATTTTTAAATGCCAGTTGGCTATCTGTCAGAATTTTGATACTACTAGGTAAGTGACCAAATTCTTTTGTGGCAGAATAATTAACCCCTTTCTGTGACAGAGCTAAATTTAACCTTGAATAGTGTATGTCACCCTTTCTCCTAGTGTTGTAGCTATGCACACTGCTGTTACATTTTAATTCAGTTGGATTGTTAATAACGGGAATTCAATGTGTTTCTTCCAATTCAACCCCTCATCAATGCATAAACCTAAAAATTTTGAATATTCTACCTTAGCTATAGATTTCTGGTTGAAGTCAATATTAATTAATGGTGTGATGCCATTTATTGTGTGAAACTGAATATACTGTGTTTTTTTCAAAATTTAAAGAGAGTCCATTTGCAGACGACCACCTAATAATTCTCTGAAATACTTCATTGACAATTTCATCAGTTAATTCCTGTGATTCGGGTGTGATAGCGATACTTGTATCATCAGCAAAGAGAACGAGCTTGGCATCTTTACGAATATAGAAAGGCAAATCATTAATATATGTTAAGAACAGCAAAGATCCCAGTACCGAACCCTGTGGCACCCCATGCTTGATAGTTCCCCAGTTTGAGGACTCGGCTGTTTTTTTGTATATTATGTGAATTACTTATATCAACGTTCTGTACTCTTCCAGTTAGGTATGATTTAAACCATTTGTGCACTTTCCCACTCATACCACAGTACTTAAGCTTACCTAGAAGAATTCCATGGTTAACACAATCAAAGGCCTTTGATAGATCACAAAAAATCCCTATGGGTGATTTACGGTTATCCAGAGCATTTAATATTTCATTAGTGAAAATGTGTATTGCATTTTCTGTTGAAAAGCCTTTCTGGAAACCAAACTGACATTTTGTTAGAACTTTATTTTTATTAATATATGAAGTTACTCTGGAATACATTACTTTTTCAAGAATTTTTGATAGAGCAGTCAGAAGTGAGATTGGGGGGGGGGGGTAGTTTTTGACATCCAATGTATCACCTTTTTTATGAAGTGGTTTGACAATAGCATATTTCAGTCTATCAGGGAAAATACCCTGCTCCAGTGAGCTATTACAAATGTGGCTAAGAATCCTACATATTTCTTGACAACAAGCTTTTAATACCCTGCTGGATATGCCATCAATGCCATGAGAGCTTTTACTCTTGAGAGAGTTTATTAATTTCCTAATTTCAGATTGAGAGGTGGTTGGGATTTCCATTGTATCAAACTGTCTAGGTACGCCCTGTTCCATTAACTGCCTAGCTTCTTCTAATGAACATTTGGATCCTATATTCTCCACAACATTTAAAAAATAATGATTAAAAGTGTTTTCAACTTCTGACTTTTTGTTTGTAATTTTTTCATTCACTTTGATGGTAATGCTGTCTTCCTGTGTTCTTGGTTGCCCTGTCTCCCTTGTTATAATATTCCAGATTGTTTTAATTTTATTATTTGATGTACTAATCTCAGACATGATGCACATGCTTTTGGATTTTTTAATAACTTTCCTTAATACAGAACAGTAGTTTTTATAACAGTTGAGTATTTCTGGGTCACTACTCTCTCTTGCTGTCAGATACAGTTCCCTTTTCCGGTTACAAGATATTTTTATACCTTTGGTGAGCCATGGTTTTTTGCTTGGTTCCTTACAATCAAATTTGACTAATTTCTTGGGGAAACAGTTATCAAATACCCTTACAAAAGTATCATGAAATAAATTGTATTTTAAATTAGCATCAGGTTCCTTGTAGACTTCATCCCAATCTAACTGCTGAAGACTTTCCGTGAAATTTCTAATTGTCGATTCATTAATTGTACGAACAACTTTGGAGGACTGTTTCAAATTACAGAAAGGAGCTATATCATATAATGTAACTAGCTGTGCACCATGATCAGAAAGACCATTCTCAACAGGACATGCACTAGTGTTGTTAAACCTATCTTGGTCTATAAAAAAATTGTCTATCAGTGTGCTGCTGTTCTTTACTACTCGAGTAGGAAAATCAATAACAGATGTCAAATTGAAAGAACCGAGTAAGACTTCCAGGTCATTCTTCTTATTACACTCTTGCAGTGAATCAACATTGAAATCCCCACAGATAATAATTTGCTTCCCCCTATCTGACAGATAGCACAACAAGGCATCCAAGTATTCCAGGAATAAATGAAAGTTTCCTGAGGGGGACCTATACACTGTGACAATTATAGAAGAACCGCCCTTCAATTTAAGCTCACAGGCACATGCTTCTATGTGTTGCTCTATACAAAAAATTTTTGTTTCTAAATTTTTTACACTGTGACAATTTTTGACATAAATGGCAACTCCTCCCCACACCTTCTTTTCTCTACTTACATGTGCTGCTAGTTTATACCCACTAAGTTCAGAACAAAACGTTCCACCTGGTGGATCCACCGATAAACAGAAGACAACGCTGGCAAACAAGCATAGATACATTATTCATTGTCTCAATATCCGGTAGCGAATTCTTTTAGGGACAGGCCTGGTTGGCAACACTAGAGCAATATATTTCAGACTCCATGGTTGAAGGAATACATTGACCTTTAGCATGAAAGAGATACCCAAGGCAACCTGTAATATCGACAAAGCTTTTCTTATTTTAATAATGATTAACGCAATATTTGGGTAAACGATGGAGAATGTCAGAAAACATAGGGAAATTCCGATTGGGAGTAAATGGAGTGTGGAATGGGATGTTAGGAATTGTATTACTGTCCTTAATTAGAGAATTGTTGCTGTTGAGATGCAGTAATGTTTATGAAGCCAATGTACGTAAGGATGTACATACGTGACATGTCAAAACTCCACATATGCCGCTTCCATTATCAGTTTACAAAAATTCATTTTACTAATCCAAAATTAATAAGGGTACAGATAGCTTCATATATATATTCATATATATTAGGCGAGGAAATTCCATCAATATGAAGCAATGAAGTGCCACAGTAACGAATTCGAACAAACAGTTTGTCGTCTTATGAAAGACAAGGCAAATGAGCTTCTGATTATGGAGTTTGTGGTACTAAAATCTAAGCTTATTACATATTGACAGGTGCCACCCAGAGGTGCGAAAAGTGTGTGCATCATGCGGCTTCAAGGGAGCTCATGATAGAAAATAATTTGTTACTTCTGCACAGGGCCAAGCAGCAGCAACCACATATGGTGTAACAAACTAGTATTGTATCTCAAACTCACAAGATGTATAGTGTTCCTTCATGATGATAAGTAGCTGATTTGTGAAGGTGGGATTGAAACACGTCAGTACTCACACTATTCACCGAATGGCGAATAGTATAATGACCTATTTATACCATGTATACATTAAAAAATAGATTCACCTACCTATGCACATCATGTGTGTGAGTAACTATGTACTGCGTATGCTTTCTGAAAATAGTCTCATCACACCAAGTGAGAAATTCACTACGTACTGTGCACACATGTTTTTGGACTATATTCATTTCAATCTTTTTGGTTATACATCCAGGGCAATGTTTCTGTTGCATGTTTTCACACAAGGAAAGTGTTGCAAAACTGAGTGAAGAATTATCCTTGCTTTAAATTTATGTTGTTTTGGTTGGCTCGTGCACATTTTCTCACACCTGCGGGATTTTACGAAACTCTAATTTCCGCTGGGTTTTTGAAGTGCAAGATTTTGTCATGGATTGCCTGCATGCTCAAGACACACGTCAGCTTAGAAGATGATTGTCGTTTAGCAGCATTGTAGAACATGTCTGCCATTTCTGTGATAGACGAGTTGCATTCTGTGTATAGATAAAATCTTGCAGGAATGCTACATCTACTTTCCTGCTTCTTGCTATTTCGATAAGTATTCTTTACTTTCACTTGCGGTCTGCCATAGGCATCTGATGCTGATTCTTGATCTATGAGGGATATTCGAGGCAGAAACTGCAACCATTTTCTTCTTTTTCATAGCAATAGTTGTTCCAGCTACCACTAGGACAATGACAGTGCACTGAAAACACACTTCGGCGCAACGTCCGAGGAAACGTCATCCATGTATAAGGCCACGGCTGTCATATCTCTGGATTCCAATACTGCAAGACACCAATATTCTACCTCTTACGTAAGAGTGCTGTAACTGTTAGCTTTTATGGATGTTTCGAATAATTTACGTCAAAGCGATGGTACATGAACTGAGAAAAATGCTTTCTTCGAATGCACTCACCTAAAAACACGGCACAAATCTTAAAGTTTCCTCCACCCCTTCATTCATCCATTACAACCCATGGGAGAAAAAGTATCAAATTTTTCACCGTTTAACAGCTCATTTTAATTAACATAAAATTAAAAAATACATGAATCACACTGGAAGTTAAAATAAAATATAATAACACGCCAATGAACACCTTAATAATACATTTTTAGAAAGAAAAAATATATATCTATGAGTGTCAAGATGTAGATTATATTATCGTCTTGTGACTGTGGTGTTGATTCTGTGGATTTGAGCGATTGCTTTTATTTGAAATTAAACGTAAAATGTGAAACGAAATTACGTTACGTTTTGCTGAAATATTATTATCTCAGAAAAACGGTGGAATTGTCTCTATGATTAGTCTTTACTAGTAATTTGGTTATTGTAGTATTATCTTTGATCAACAATGGGATTGTTTATCCATTGTCCTGCACTAGAATATAAATGAAAATATAGATATATGTTTTATGCCTGAAATCCGTGTGATCGTTTAATAAATTTGATATGTTGTTAATTGAGTGTATGTATAGTTCAATTTCTTCAAGAATTTTCATCTCGTATCCTTTCTGTATTGTATTTCTAGTGCGTTGTCTATGGTGTCTACTGTGTGATTTTAGGGATGAAATATTGGTAAAAAGTGGTAGCGTTCTTTTCACTTTCCCTAGTGTGTTCTTTGTATCTTATGGTGAAATTTCGTCCGGTCTGTCCTATATAACATTTATCAAATGAATTACAAGATAGTTTTATAAATTCCGGAGTAAAGAAATCGTGAAAGTTTTGCGGTATGTGTGATGATTTTGTTTTAATGATGTGTCTACTCTGTAACGCAAAAGTGGTGTTAGTCTTTCTAAATAGTTGTTTAATTTATTGGAGATTTTACCCAGGTATGGTGTACTGATGTATATTGGTTTATTTATTTTTGAGGTTTCCCTCTATACTGTAATTTCTGTGCGTGTTGTTGGTGGTTTAGGGCTTCTTTTGTTGTTTAGAGCTTCAGAACGATGCTGGGGTCGTATTCATTTTGTTGTGCGATGTATTGCAGTGTGGTTAATGCTTTCTGTTTGGCTGCATCATCTAATGCTAAGTTTATTAGCCTATTTATCATTGAATGGACGAAGGCTTGTTTATGTGAAGTGGGATGGCAAGAATGAGCATGTATAATGTTGGCCGATGTTGTTGGTTTTCTGTATATTTCGTTTATTTTATACGTTTTGTATAGTGAGGTCCAGATGGTTAATAATAATTATTAACCATCTGGACCTCATTATACAATTATTGTATTGGTTTCAATTTCCATAGTAAATTTAATTTTAGGGTATAGCTTATTGATAAGGGCATTTCCATCTATGAGCACGAGTATGTCGTCCACATACCGATAGTAATAGATATTCTTTTTTAGTTTCTTGGTGCAAGAAGAAACGTAACTCAAGGGTATTTAAAAATATATCTGCTATGGTGCTTGCTATGTTACAGTCCATTGCACCGCCATCTGGCTGTGTACAAAATTATCTTCAAATTTGAAATAGTTTTGTTCTAAGGCTAGGTGAGGCAATTTTATAATTTCGTATGTAGTGTTAATTGGAAATTTGTTATGACCGAGTAAGTTAAGTTCTATAATGTTAGTGTTTTCTTTGAGAGGTATAATTTGTAAACAGGTTGGTGATGTCAAAGGATACACATTTACCATTAGTAGGGATATCTGTTTTATTTATATTTGCTGCAAGGGTTCTGGAATTTTTGATGGTATATAACTTCTTATAAGTAATACTTTTGCAGTAGTGTATTTAATTTTTTACTACTCACATAAGTGGGACAATTTATACTATTCACTACTGGACGAATAGGAGATAATTTTTATGGGGCTTAGGATGTCCTCTCAATCTTGGTATTTTATGGTTCACTGGGATGTATTTTCGTTTATCCTTATCTGATAAAAATGAGGTACATGATTTAATGATCTTCTTTGTTTGTGTTACATATCTGTTGGGCTCTGCAGATAACAAATCAAAGAACATCATCACGAACTTTTACACCTATCTTATTTTCCAGATTATTAGTGTTTACAATGGCAAATTATAAAATTTATGTACCTAGTATCACATACTACATGAGAACTGGTTACAACTTTGTTGTTAATCCGTAGTACAGTTCAGTTTGTCGGATGTATTGCATGTTAAAAATCGAGCTGCAATATAAACTACTATTACGTTTGTTGATGTGAATGCAAAAAGTTAGTTGTAATTCATATCCCGTGTAAAATATACAAAGATACAAGTCTGGCGACGAATTCCTTCAACCGTAAGAAGTTGAGAGATCACATGGGAAACCAAGTCAGTTATTTAAGTTAGTGTTCATGGAACCACCCGTTGAACACCTTTTTATATAATTATGAATATACCAATATTTATAGCGAGTATATCAATATTATACATATTTATTTCTATAATAAATATACTTACTTGGCAATCGCACTATAATATGACGACATAAGAATTCATATAATGATCTGGCAATTGCACCTTGATATAATGAAGTGACAACAATTTATATTCCATTATGCAAACCAAAGTATTCACATAAGCATAAATACACTCAAATATTCATAAAATATTTTAAATATTAGTTTGTATTGCCATGTTATTACCAAGTTATTATAGAAATACAGATATACTGACATAGTCGCTATAAATGTTTGTACATAACTAATTAGATAAATTATGACAAGTTGTTGAATAGGTGGTTCCATGAAAACTAGCTAAAATAACGTTCTTGGTTTCCCATGAGAGCTCACAACTTTTTACGGTTGAAGGAATTGTTCGTGAGACTTGAATTTTTGTATAGTTCATGTTTTTGATGGGATTTCATTCCTTTTTGTAGATAGTCTAGGGTAACTTTTATTTTATTTGTTTATTTATTTTCTTTCGATTTTTCTCAAAGGCTTTGATGTAACAATATTTGGGAAGTCTGGAAAGTCGATTACCTTGTAAATGTCGCGCGGTAGTAACCGTGTGTTCTGGAGCGTCACATTAATGATGACGCGGCTTCCCGCATCGAAGGTTCGAGTCCTCCTTCGGGCATGGGTGTGTGTGCTGTACTTAGGTTAGATGAACTTAATTTAAGTAGTTTGTAAGTGTAGGATCTGATAACCACAGTAGCTGGTCCCATAGAATTATAAACATTTCTACTTTTTTAATACTGTATATGTTCAATCCTTTCATCATGCACACGTAATGCCAACTGTGGTGGATCACTTTATTAATATCAATAAGTTATTCTTGTATTAAGCATCAATTTGTGAACTTCAGAATACATGTAAATTACGAATAAGGTATATTTTGCTATATAACTGAAAGTAGTAGTTATTTTACTTGCTATATATTGTATGGCCAGTTTATTTCCTACAAGAGCTAGTAGTTCAAAATTAATTATTTTGGTTCATAAGAAAAAGAAGTTTGTTTTTCAGTGTACACATTGTATTGTATGAAAATGTTTACATAAAATTCTATAAATACCACTCTTAAAATCAGTAGGCTACAATTATAATTTCTCAGAATTACAGCTTAAAGATAATTACTTTTGACAAATTAGAATGTAGATAGGTTCTGGTTCCATCTGCAGCAATTTAAGCAATACAGGGTGTCCCATTTATCTTGACCAGCCAAAACAACTCTGTAACAGCAGCTATTGTAAAACAACTTTCACTGGTATCAGTGTAGGGCAAGGGCTCATGAATGTAAATATTTTGAAACATTCTAAAACGAAAGCATACTTTTTTAAACACGAACTTATGTGTTTTTAATTGGACATCCTATATCATATCATCAGCAATTTATAGCATGACAAATCGCATAAACAATGGCGTTGATTGTATCCCAATACACCAATTCCAATTATTTCCCGACATATTGAAATGCGAAGTTGACGCTTGAAATACGAGAAACGCGCTGCTAGCGCAGTCCCTGAGACTCGGATGAGAATCCCATGTTGCTCAAGAAATGAAATACTCGCGCATTTCGCGTATTTCAAGCGTCAACTTCATTTCGCAATATCTCGGCATGTTTCTGATAATACTCGTAGCGGACGACCAGCGACCGCCGTCAGAGACGAAAACATTGAGAAAGTGAGGGTATTAATCACGAACGATCGTCGATTCACAGTACGCATGATAGCGAAAGAACTGCTGATTAACCGTGAACCCGTGTGGCAAATTTCTAACCAAAAGAGAGGGAAGAGGAAAAAGTGTTGTCGTCTTGTGCCACATCACTTGAATGACGATCAGAAGCAGCCACGTTTAGCGACTTCGTAGGATTTTGTCGAAACGGCGGATGAGACATCCATATTTCTTGAACCGGTTTGTCGCTGACGATGAAACCTGGTATCTGGTACGACCTTGAAACGAAAAAGCAAATCATGGAATGCTCTGACATCACCTCGTTGGAGGAAGGTCAGAGCCGAAAAATCAAAACGATGCTCATCATCTTGCTCGATAGTTAAGGCATAATCCAAGAGAAATTTTTATCTGGGGGAACACGTTGAACGCTGCAAGGTACGTTAACAAAATTTTCCCCTTCTATGCAATGTTTACACAGGATAAGACCGCTGTACACGCAGCAAGGTTCTTGCAATTTTGTTCGCGACAATGCTCACCCACACACAGCCCAGTTCCTCGCAAAAAAAGGGGTATTCAACTTGAACATCCAGCCTACTGGCTGGATCTCAGTCCTGCAGACTTCTTATTACCTCAACTGAAACTCGCTTTGAAATGAAAGGGATTTGACGATATTCATGATATCCAACGAAAGGTGATGAGGCTTTTGAAAACCATTCCAGAGGAAGACTTTCTGTAAAGTTTCCAGTACATGTATTGCAGAACTAGACGGTGCATAGCTATGACAGGTGACTATTTAGAAGGACAGTAAAGTAGAAAAAGTTCACAGATCGTCTACGTAACTGTTACAGCACTGTTCACCGACGTTTATTGTCAGAGGTTGTAAAATTTCAATGACATTATATACACAGTCTTGATGTTTTGAATGACGCAGAAGTAATTCTGGAATGAGGCCCTTCACAACTTATAATTAATATTGCAAAGCAGAGGAATTTAACAGGTTGAATATGGACCTGCATTGGTAGAATAAACATGATTACGCATTTAAGTGATTTAATTAAGCTACTCAGCCATTATTTAAAAGACGTTAAGTGTCGTGCGCAGATACGTTCATACCGAGAGATACGATATAAACGCTATAACTGCTGCAATAATACGTAATGCATGGTACATTACTGTTTTAATTGGCTGACACGCGTGTGTATCGCTGACTCGCAAAGTTTATGAACCGGTATATAAAAGCTATCAGTCACAGAACTGTTATAGCTCGTTATGAGAAAACCTGTTTATGTCGTTTATACGCAGGTTGTGATATCTATCGTATTTCAGTATTACAGCAGATAGCTCATCACGTAATGCTCCGTGACGTTACGATTCAGTTAATGAACCAGTCTTCAATTAACTGTGTTTTATATATCCTCTTACAATCTATCGTGCTACACAACTATTTAATCACAAACTCTTTTACTTGTATTGCTTGTTCTGTTAATAACCTCTACGAAACTAGTTTATTTCTCGTCATTTGTTACTCGACATGAATGATCCTCTGTTAAAGTCATTCCATTTACGTAGCGCGCCCGTCGCTGTGTATTCAACAAGCATTATCAAATTACATTAGCAGAAACAGTCTTCCAAATTTACTTCACTATCAAACCGTTGCATTGTTGTACCGAAAGACTAATTGAAAACATTTCAGATGCTTTAGTACAGTGCGAACATATCAGTTACCGAAAATCCCCACCTTATTATCTATGACACGTAAATCACAAGAATGTGGAGTGATAAGGATTAATATTCGGCAAACTCTTTTCCACGGAACTTATTAACTAATACATCAGTAAATATTTGATAAGAAGATTGGTTAACGTGGTGGACGATAACATTTATTTTCGAAACTCTAGTGTCAAACTGCTATATAACGAAGATAACGTGATGTCTCGCTACAGTTAACACCAGTTTACCTTATTAACTTTCTTCTGCCTACGTCTCAGTTGTTTTCTGAGACAAACAAAGTACTTCGTCTTTCCTGATAGCGAGGCACAGAGCGCAGATATGGGAGGTTGCAAAGAAACAATTCTCTTTTTCAACGCTAAGAATTGATTTTATCGTGCTGCGAAAGGAAGAAAATTGATAAAATTTATGCTGTACAAAGTTGCAGAGTAGGTGTTACAATACGAATATTTAAGAAGGAATATTCTTTACAGTGACCATTTTAATAAGAGCAGCATGGGCTGTTCACTGAATGTCAGGTGAAACTAATTGTTAGTCAGTCAAAATTGTTAGACTAACTTTAATACTGTCTCTTAACTAGCACTGTACTTTGATACGGAAGCCGGTATCTTACAAAACAAATCGAAATTAACTTAACCAAAAATCTACTTGAAGTATGATGTTTGCAACCAATGTGATATGGTGACCTTGAAACAGCGGTATGCACTGAGTTTGTCATTTTCTACGAGAATATGCTCCTCTACATACTAGTTTGCTGCAATGCAGGTGTTTAAGCACGGTGTACTACTATCTGTAGTGAATGCTATGTAACAATCATACAATTAATTGTAATGGAATATGATAGATAACATCTTCAGTCTTAAGATAATCAGCAGTTTATCATTGCAATAATTTGAGATATGATTTATGTTTACAATTATTATAATTTTCATATCTGTTATTATTCGGGATGTAATGCAAAAGGGCTTCCCAGAATTTTATGTTGCATTTTGTGCACATTGTGCTTTTGCCTCAGAACTCTCTATCTTCCAACCTTCAGACTGTGGGTCATTACTTCTAGGGTTTCTCTTTTGGTTCCATTCCCAACTACTAGTTTCTCTATCTTGTCTTTCATGTTGTGTTGGCCCTGCTCATTCAAGTCTTCATGTACTTCTCCCATCAATTTGTTTGTTACACTTTTGATTTACTTGGGTTTTGTAGAATAAAACAAATTGTTAAATTTAGTTTAGCTGATTGATTCCACTCTGTTATTATGCACATATATTATCGCAGCTGAATACAGGTATTTCCTTTTTCTCTTTTGTGTATTGCATTTTTCATAAACTACTCTTTCTGGAGAATTACGACACAGCTTTAACTGACGATGCCTGTACTTATGTTATCTTTTTTCTTGGGAAAGTGTTCATCCATCTCACTTTTGGCCGCATTTTTATGTTATGTATTATCCGAATGATAGGTACAAATACGTCAGCTGCCCTAGAACATGTACTGATGACAAAACTGTTTTAATTTATTTAAGTTGTGTACATGCTTCGCTGATCACTAACTTTTTTTCTGCTAGGCAAAATCAAGGAAATTACCAATACCGAATGCTTTTTCCTCCAATTTTTCGTTTATTTGATATAATTTGAATTCACAGCTGATGTTTCAATTTCTTATTTTGCCTCTAAGGGAAGATTCAGTCAATCTTCTTAAAAATTTCATTTCCGCTATTTGACTAGCACTCTTCTCCTTTTCCTTCAAAGACACACAGCTATTGTGATCACTTTACAAACTTTCTTCACACATATTTTCGTGATTTATGGGTAAGGGTTGTACATGCACACATAAACGCAAGCTGAAATTTAAGTAACTGCTTTCACATATTTTCATCTTGCTCTGACGAAGTAATATATTTAAATACTTAAACTTGCTAACGTGCTCGACTATGTTACTGTCAATTGCAGTCTTTCAACGAATTGAATACTTCTTAAATTTTATTGGGCTTGTTGAAAGGTATCAGTAGATGAATTGATACATAGATGGTGAGTGTAGTTGGTTGCAACTAGGATCTGATCATCATCAAATAAAACTGCTTTGACATCTCTAAGACGCTGTATATTGCTTTGTCAGACTTTTTACAGGTGGATAAACATAGGAGTTAAAATTTTCCGGGCCGGCTGCGGTGGCCGAGGGGACTGAGGCGCTTCAGTCACGGTCTGCACGGCCACTACGGTCGGGGGTTCGAATCCCTCCTCGGGCATGGATATTTGTGCCGTCTTTAGTTGTAGGTAGTTCATAAGTAGTTTGTAAGTTTAGGGACTGATAACCCCGTAGTTAAGTCCCTTTAAAATAAAAAAAAAATAATAAAAAAAAATTTCCGGCGATAGGAGTACGCTTGTCATAATACATCTACGTACACACTCCACATGCCACCATACGATGCCACGTAGAACGACAACTTGTCCCTTCCTTTATTGTTGCACTCCCAAATAGTGAGAGGGATAAACGGTAGTCCATGTGCACCCATATGAATACTTTTATCTTGAACGTGAAAAGTAAGTTGATGTCAGTAGAATCGTTCTGTGGTCAACGTCAAATACTAACCCTCCAAATTTCTTCAGTATAGTTTCTCGAAAACAATGTCGCTTTTTCCTAGAGGGATTTGACTTCCCAAAGCATCTCTGTAACTCTTGCATGTTGACCAAACCTTCCAATAACAAATCTAGCAGTCCGCCTCTGAATTGTTTCAATGTCTTCCTTTGAACCGATCTGGTAGGAATCCCAATCATAATAACAGTAAGCAAGAAGGTTTCCGACACTTGATGGGTACACGGTATCCTTTACAACGGTCGGGGGTTCGAATCCCGATGGGTTCCGACCGTACCGATTGTTATGAGGGATCTCAATGGATCCACACAACTAGTGCCCGAAAGGAGAGAAACTTAGTTCGGCTGTACAGGATCGTACAGCCAGGTTATATCACTTAAGTCAAGAAATGAGCTTCTTTACAACAACACGTACATTCTGCTGACAAGTAAAGCACCACAGACAGTTAGCATAGTGAGCAGAACTGAACGTTTCTCGTCGCGGCAATACAGCAATACATGCCGAAAGTAGTGTATATTGCGAAATCACTAAATACAAAAGTGGAATGTTCTCTTCCCAGATGAGTCTTGGTTTTGTGTACAGTATGCAGTACTATCGTATCGACTGGACACTGGCCAGCGTACCAACGAGCAGCAGCCAGAAGAATCAACCAGAAGAATCTAGCCCAGTTCAGTTTATGATGTTAGTTATAAGTGTTTCTACACTCCCTCTCCAAGAAAGGAGTAGTATTTGTTCCGTGAATAAAATTGTTGTATTAAACAGAATGGCTGTTCTAGTAATCCGCCCGCATCGTCATCCTTATTAGGAGTATCAGTTAAGATACCCAAATTATGAAGTATTGTTATAGTCAGAATTAACTTAAAATTGTTCGACGTCCTTCTGGGGGTTCTACGGAGTGGAGACAATAACATTACGGCAACCGAGCTAGTGATAATAAAGCCGGCCGCGGTGGCCCAGGGGACCGAGGCGCTTCAGTCACGGTCGGCACGGCCACTACGGTCGGGGGTTCGAATCCCCCCTCGGGCATGGATATTTGTGCCGTCCTAGTTTGTAAGTAGTTCATAAGTAGTTTGTAAGTTTAGGGACTGATGACCCGGTAGTTAAGTCCCATAGACTCTACAAACATTTGAACATTTTTTTTCCTTTACACGTGTACCACATCTCCACCAAATTCTCCCCGCAAACAGAAGTCGAGCATCCGCCACCACCACTACTGTCGTTACATGTTCATTCCATTTTATATCGCTTTGCAACATTAGGCCTTGATACTTATTCGCCGCGACAGTGTCATGCAACTCATTACATATACCGATTCAGAATATACGGGGTTGTTTCGTCTACTCATTTCACTACCCTACTGCCTTTCCTCACACAAAATGTGAGGACTCGAACCCCGACGGGGAACGGCCGCGCACTCCGCAGCAAGGTGCCTTAGAGCGGATGGCTATTTTCGCACGGCTTTCTCACACAAATAAAACTTTTATCTAAGTCATCTTGCCTTACTTCAGTTAATGAAAGATGACACCTTCCGATACAGCACAGCACTATTATCACAGGGCTACAAATATATATTCACTCCGTCCGTCAGATGATTTACGTAGGTAGAAAGTAACAGCGTTCATATCACATTTCCTCAGCGCACTCCATAACACTTGTCTCCAATGAACACTCAGCGTCAAGGACAGGTACTGAGGTATGTTGCTTAAGAAGGCTTCGAACCATTGAAATATCTAGGAATATGCTCATATACCTTCGTTATCAGTCTGCAGTGCGGCACCGTTATCAAACGCCTTTCGGAAATCAAGGAATGTACAGTCTGCCAGTGGCGCTTAATCCATAGCTGGCAAGATATCATGCGAGAAAAGAGAAAGCTGAGCTTCATACGAACGATGATTTCTAAGGCCGTGCTGATGCAGGGACCAAAGTTTATCGTCTCAAGGTAATTCATTATATTCGAACTAAGTATAATCAAGAATTTTACAACAAACCGAACTTAATGAAATTAATCTGTAATTATGTTGGTGGGTTCTTTTACCTTTCTTATGAACAGGAGTCACCTGCGCTTTTTCCCAGCCGCTTGGGACTTTGTACGGAACCAAAGATTTGCGACGAGTAAGGGGTTAGGGTCGCAGATTACTCTTTGTAAAACCGAGTTGGGATTCTATCCTGACCTGACAATTTATTTCTTTTCAGCCCTCTCAGCTATTTCTCCACATCAGAAATTCTTATTACTATGTCCTTCGATTGAGAGTCTGTGCGATGGTCAAACTACGGTATGTTTGAATGATCCTACAGCGTGAACTATTGCTTAAACAAGACATTTAAAACAACTGCTTTGCGTTTCCTGTCTTCTAACACTACGCCAGACCGACGGGAGAAAACCGAAGGAAGATTAGAGTTTAAGGTCCTGTCGACATAATGGTCATTAGGGACTGAGAACAAGCTCGTATTCTTCTGTTCAGGATGGAGAAGGAAATCGGCTGTATCCATTGAAAGGATCCATTCCGACATTTGCCCGAAATATCGGAAAACTTAAATCTGGAAGATGGTGGCAGATTTGAGGCTCCTTCCTCCCGAATGCGAGTCCAGCGTGCTAACCACTGAGCCACCTCACTCGGCACCCTAGACTGATCAACGAGTGGCTGGATAGAGGTCTTCGACCCGCTCATAATTTTTACACATGATCAGAATGTTCTCCGGTTATCAGCAAGATCTTTTGCTCAGGAATGACGGTTGTACGCTTCGCGCATTGCTCTTTTTACAGACGCGGGAATCTCTATAAACTTTCCCTGTCTTAATTTGCTTGTTTTTTTTTTGTTTCCTGAGTGTGAATCTATTGTTCCTTCAACTGTATTATATTATAATTGGCTCACGGAGCGTCTTTTTCATCGTTCATTTGTGTAAACAGCACACACTTCTTCAAAGAACACGAAGCAAATACCCCAGAATTCGGATCGCGAATTCCTGCCAGGACGTTTAATTTAGAATTAGATGTCCTAGTAGTAGTAAAGCAACTTAAATGACTTAAGAAAAAAATTATATATTGTATACTAATTAGGTCCATTTCAGAATATGCTGATGCAATAGCTCCGTACCTAGTAATAGAATATTTCGCTTAGCAAAAGAACCGTATCATAAAACAGCAAAGTTACACAAGTCAGTCCAATATTCAAGAAAGGTAATACGTGTGGCGCACAGAATTACAGGCTCATATCATTTACGTCGGTTTGTATCTTGATTTTGAAACATATACTTTTTAAGAACATTATGAACTGCATCAAAGAGAATGACTTTTTGATTCATAGTCAACACGGATTCAGAAAGTATCGTTCTCGCGAAACACAGGTAGTTCTTTACATACATGAAACAATGAGTGCTATCGACAAGGGATCCCAAATACATACCATAATTCTAGATATCCGGAAAGCCTTTGACACTGTTCTTCAAAAGCGGCTTCTAATCAAATTACGTGCTTTATGGAATCTCGCTTCATTGTGAGACTGAATTTGTGGGTTCTTATCGGAAAGGACACAGTAGCCCCGCGGGAGTAGCCTATCGGTCTGGAGCGTCACGTTGCGGATCGCGCGGCCTCCCGCGTCTGAGATTCGAATCCTCCCTCAGCATTGATGTTTGCGTTGTCTTTAGTATAACTTAGTTCATAAGTAGTTTGTAAGTTTACGGACTGATGACCACGCAGTTAAGTTCCTTAAGCTTAACAAACATTTGAACATTTGAAAGGACACAGTACGTAGTAGATGATGGAATGTCATCAAGTAAAGCGGAAATGAAATCTGGCATTACCCAGGGAAGTGTTATATGTCCGCTAATGCTCATTATCATTATAAACGATTTAGTTCAAATGTTTGTAAACACACACACACACACACACACACACACACACACACACACACACACACATTGCTGAGGGAGGACTCGAAGCCGCAGCAAGAAGCCTTAGACAAAAATGTTCAAATGTTTGTATAGCTTATGGGACTTAACCACCGGGTCATCAGTCCCTAAACCTACAAACTACTTATGAACTAGCTAACATTAAGGACGGCACAAATATCCATGCCCGAGGGGGGGGATTCGAACCCCCGACCGTAGTGGTCGTGCAGACCGTGACTGACGCGCCGCAGTCCCGTCGGCGACCGCGGCCGGCGCGCCTTAGACCACGCGGCCATTCGACGTGGCTATTTCAAAAAGATTTAGATAAGATGTCTGCATGGTCAAAAAATTGGCAGTTGACAATGAACAGTGAAAAGTGTGAAGTCATCCATATCAGCGCTAAATGAAATCCGTTGAAGTGCATTTAAATAATAAATCAGTCAAATATAAACGCAGTAAATTCAACTGTATATCCAGGAATTACAATTAGATACACATAGAAAATATTGTGGCGAAGGTAAACCAAAGGCTACATTACATTGGCAGAACACCTAGAACATGGGATCCCTTCCAAGTGGAAATGAATGACGATATAGAGGAACTTCAGAGGACAACTCATTTTGTACTATCCCGATACAGGGAGTGATTTTCGCACAACTGCTGCACAAATTGCAGAGGAAATCATTAAAAGAAAGCCGATATTCGTCGCGGCGAGATCTATTTTCGGAATTTCACTCACCGACTTTCTCCTCGGAATGCGAACATATTTTGTAGGCACCCACATACATAGGACGACATAACCAGAATACACTCCTGGCCATTAAAATCGCTACAGCACGAAGATGACATGCTGTAAACGCGGTATTTAACCGACAGGAAGAAGATGGTGTGATATGCAAATGATTAGCCTTTCAGAGCATTCACACAAGGTTGGCGTCAGTGGCTACACCTGCAACGTGCTGACATGACGAAAGTTTCCAACGGATTTCTCTTACACAAACAGCAGTTGACCGGTGTTGCCTGGTGAAACGTGGTTGTGATGCCTCGTGTAAGGAGGAGAAATGCGTATCATCACGTTTTCGACTTTGATAAAGGTCGGATTGTAGCCTATCTTGATTGCGGTTTCTCGTATCGCGACATTGTTACTCGCGTTGGTAGCGATCCAATGACTGTTAGCAGGATATGGAATCGGTGGGTTCAGGAAGGCAATACGGAACGCCGTGCTTGATCCCAACGGCCTCGTATCACTAGCAGTCGAGATGACAGGTATCTTACCCGCATGGCTGTAACGGATCGTGCAGCCACGTCTCGATCCCTGAGTCAACAGATGAGGACGTTTGCAAGACAACAACCATCTGCACGAACAGTTCGACGACGTTTCCAGCAGCATGGACTACCAGCTCGGAGATCATGGCTGCGGTTACCCTTGACGCTGCATCACAGACAGGAGCGCCTGAGATGGTGTACGCAACGACGAACCTGGGTGCAAGAATGGCAAAACGTGATTTTTTTCGGATGAATCCAGGTTCTGTTTACAGCATCATGATGGTCGCATCCGTGTTTGGCGTCATCGCGGTGAACGCACATTGGAAGTGTGTATTCGTCATCGTCATACTGGCGTATCAGCCGGCGTGATGGTATGGGGTGCCACCGGTTACACGTCTCGGTCACCTCTTGTTCGCATCGACGGCACTTTGAACAGTGGCCGTTACATTTCAGATGTTTCACGACCCGTAGCTCTACCCTTTACTCGATCCCTGGGAAATCCTACATTCCAGCAGGATAATGCACGGCCGCATGTTGCAGGTCCTGTACGGGCCTTTCTGGATACGGAAAATGTTCGACTGCTGTCCTGGCCAGCACATTCTCCAGGTCTCTCACCAACTGAAAACGTCTGGTCAACGGTGGCAGAGCAACTGGCTCGTCACAATACGCCAGTCACTACTCTTGATAAACTGTGGTATCGTGTTGAAGCTGCATGGGCATCTGTACCTGTACACGCCATCCAAGCAAGCTCTGTTTGACTCAATGCCCAGGTGGATCAAGGTAGTTTATATGGCTAGAGGTGGTTGTTCTGGGTACTGATTTCTCAGGATCTATGCATCCAAATCGCGTGAAAATATAATCACATGTCAGTTCTAGTATAATATATTTGTGAATACCCGTTTATCATCTGCATTTCTTTTTAATGTAGAAATTTTAATGGCCAGTAGTGTAATGAAATTGGAGAAACACTCTGCGCTGTGTGGGAATAGACGAGAGATTCAAGGCGCCATGTCAGGAGCTACGAGACTGTTCTTGCCAGAGGTTCGAGTTCTCCTTCTGACTGGTGTGTGTGTGTGTGTGTGTGTGTGTGTGTGTGTTTTGTCCTTAGTTTAGTTTACGTTAGTTTAAGTAGTTCGCACGCCTAGGGACTGATGAACACAGTAGTTTGGTCCTATATACTTACAAACATTAAAAAAATAATGATATACTCTGTATCAGATACTTAAATGTTATTTGCAGAGAACATATGTAGATGTATATTTAGAATGCATTTAAACATTGCCCATAATTCGGCTACCTCCATCGTGCCGGAAATGAACGATAACGCGGGAATTACGTTTCGGTCTAGGGTGGCGAACTACGGATTTTGCGGCCGCTCCCCGCAGGAAATTTGAGTCCTCTCGCGTCAAGTGGATTGATATCCACTAACTTTATGCTGAGATCCCCTCGGTCACAGTCAGGTGGTGACTGTCGGGTGATAGTTGCGGCAGCAATGACTCGACAGTCACCACTTGACAATGGCCGAGGAGATCTCGGCCGAAAGTTAGTGGATATCGAACCACTTGACGCGGCTGGAAGCCCGAGAAATTTTTATTAGCAAAACTCGTCGCGAAACTATGTATTCGTACATACCAAAAGTATTACCACAATCATTACTGTCTGATATCACAAACTCTGTCAATCAAATATTCAAATATTTGTAAGCCTTTTCGACCGAACTGCTATGATCTCTAGACTTACAAACTGCTTAAACTAACTTACACTAAGGACAATACACACACGCATGGCAGTGGGAGAACTCGAAACTCCGGCGGGAGCGGCCGCCCATTCCGTAGCATGATGCCTTAGACCAAGCGGCCATTCCCGCGAGGTCTAACTCCGTCACATAAAACATTCAATAATTCTGAGACAACATTTAATACTGTTATGAACAACAGATTTTACGACAGTGTCGGAATTCCTAAAGTTCTATAGCAGTTGATGGTTCTTTTGTTCTCTGAATCGTTTTGTCACAACTGCGGAACATCGTCACTGTGGCGGGCCCTTTTGTATTACCTGGTTGTTAAACTAACCAGATAACTGGAACTTTGTTAACAGCAGCAAACGCTCTATGGAACCTTTAACATTATCTGAATATTACCAACAATTTCTCTGTACTCATGACAGAACAAATATTTGCACACACTATTGAACTTAGAATTACATGACGAATTACCTTGTTCCGGTTCTGGAATAAAATCCAACACCTGCAGCTATTGCTAACCAAGCAAAAGAAAAAAAAATCGTGTCTTATTGATACTCGATCATGATAAAAATCGTCATAGCTGATGGCTTATAAATGTGTGAAATATCGGCGTTTTCACCACAAGTAAGTTCGTGAATATCTATTTGAAAATAGTTTCGTTTTATTATTATTATTTTCTTTTTACTCGATCAAGATCGCAAGAAAAACCTATTCTAAATTGTATATAGATATTTATTCTACCTTGAGTACAGAGAAATAGTTGGTGATATGAAGATAATATTGTAGCATCCACAGTGCGTTTGCTGCAGTTAATCAAGTTTTAATTTCTAGTTAGCTGAACAACCGGTTAATACAAAATCGCTCGTCACAGCAACGACGTTTCGCAGTTGTGAGAAAACGATTCAGAGAGGAAAAGTGTTTCGAATTGATAGAAATTTACGTATTCCGATAGTGTCATGAGATTTGTAGTTCATAACAATATTAAATATTATCTAACGTTTTATTAACCCATAGTCAACATCGATTGAGAAAGTATTGTGAATCACGACTAGGTCTTTAATTTCATGAATGGATGAGTGGTATAGACAAGGGATCTCAAATCGATATAATATTTATAGTTTTCCGGAAGGCTTTTGAAACTGTACCTCATAAGCGAATTCCAATCGAATTGCGTGCTTATGGAATATCGGCATAGCTGTGCAACTGGATTAAGGATTTCCTGTTCTGACGAAAAATAATCGAGGAAAACATATGTGAAATCAGGCGTTTCCCAGGAAAGTGATTTCCAGCCCCTACTGCTCCTCATCTTTAAGAAGCGGTTTAGTAGATAATCTACTTCTTGAGACCCCAAATTTAACAATTCGAGGAAAAGAAAAGGGATGTGGAAGGCCTGAGTAGGGGGGACCAATAAAATCAATTGCTTCTGAAACAGTAGTTTATTACAATAAATGGCTTTAAGGATTCGACTTTCAAACTAACTATTTACTGAAAAATTAATATTTCATGAAACAGTCGTAATGGTTTAAAGGAATCCTAAAATACCAGGTAAATCAGCCGCAGTTTTAAATAAGCAATTACTATAAGTATTCTGAGAGATTTGAACTTACATCACATTTTCAAAAGAAAGATAATGAATAGATTCTTAAAATGGCGAAAGATTTTTTAAAAGCTAAAGGGAGCATTAAAGAATCACCCATAAAGCATCAAATTGTGTGCTATATTCTCAGTCTTTTCATAAGATATTTTTAGCCCATTCTTTTCAGAAGTCTCGTATAATAGATCAAGCATAACAGTTGCATCTGTCGTTTTCAGTTATCAATGCTACATCATCCGCAAAGGCTAAACACTTTATTTCAAATTTCTTATTTCCTTGCCCATGTTTATACCTTTAATGCCTCTCTTTTCTAGTGTGTTTTCCCTGGTTTAACTCTTTAATCTAAAACCAACTTAAAGGGAATTGGGGCAGTCTGTCGCTTTGTCGAACACCTGTTTTGATTTTAAATGGTTCACCAATTTCGCCTTGAAACTTAATCCTTGATTTTGTATCCGTTAGCGTTTGTTCAACACGTCTTCTAGTGTTTTCATCTATCCCTGATTCGTAAAGTATTCCAATAGTGACTGTCTGTCAAATGAGTTGTAAACCTGCTTGAAGTTTACGAAAGTAACTACTGTGTTCTTATTTTGTATAGCTCTCACTCTTAAAAGAGTTTTTGAATTAAGAATCCGTTCTCCACATGATCTACCTTTCCTAAATCCTGATTGTTACTCTCCTACATGAAGTCGTACTTATTTCTCTATTCTATTCAGAAGTGCTACTCCTGAACTGGTTATATTAGGTGGTCGACTGGACAATGATTCACATCCCAGCGCACCAGCGTGACGCTGCGAATGGTACGAGTCGTCGCTCTCCTTTCCAGAGAGTTACCACCAGCCGTAGCCAGAGATGGAATCCGGCTTACGACAGCTATCAAAACTGCCACTGGCGAAGGACGCCCGACGCTACAACACCGTTGGCTCACAAGCTCCGTAGCACGAGGTGGCCCTCAGACACTTCCTGCAGTGGCACGACTGACCTTACTGCACAGAGCGAGCAGGGACCTTATCGGCGCGAAGGTGTAAACAACTGAGCGTCGATAACAACAAGGATGCCTTTCGTGGTAGCAAGCGAAGCCACAGTCGATGCTAATAAGCGATGAATCTTTACATGCTCGAACAATAATCATAGAAGGTGATGTAAAATAGATTTTCATAAGAAAAACATAGCGACGCACTCACCAAGGTATGTGACTTACATAAAAGTCGGCAAAGTAGATGTATTGAGAATATGGGGTGAAATAAAGAAATAAATATTTAAAAGGAAAATTTCATTAACAGGACAACACCGTTAGCAACAAGACAATGTCGAATAGTGCGAGGGTGTAAGATCGGGGTGAGAGTTAAAACTCACAACCACCAACTGCGAACCAAATTCCTAAACATGCAAAAACACTGGAACTGTTATTCCTACTGTTTGATTCGTTTTCTAGGAGATGATATGACACGTTCACAGCTTTCCTTCCATGCATATGATTAACAAAAAATTTATAATAAAGTAAGTTCATGTGAGAAAAAGGGTGTACTAACTACTATTTTTGAAAACACGTGGAAGTTCACTTTATGTTGTTTATTACACCATATTAAAACCCTGTGGCTGATACGTCTGTACGTAGACACATTTATCAAATAAAGTTATAGCTCGTGAGCCCCCAGACAAAATGAATATTTGTCGCAAATTGTTTTCACACCATGTGGCTGTCTCAAACACTGTTCATGTTCATGCCTATGCGACGACACGTGTTACATTAACAAAACACAGTCACTTTAATTCAGTACAATGCACACCTTGTTTCACCGGCTAAATATTCACAACACACAGTAGCACTCGATTCAACTTGGTGCAGTCTACGACGAGCAACCACACGTGGCGATTGCCACACAAAAAAGTCTATAGTTTCCACCTGGAGATCCACATGCCGACCGTGCCGAGCGACGCCGCCCGGCCAGTTACACCACTCGCTCCCGACTCCTCACTTCCTGGGCCCCGCGCGCGCGCGCCAAAAGCCCAACTCCCGGGTTTTTTCCCTACGTCATCAACTTCCCCATGTGAGCTGTTCTAACCGACTTGCCAACGTACAGCGCTCAGCCAATACATTTCTAAAACTTTACTTAAAATCAAAAATAATTACACTACACATTAAACAAATTTCTTATTATGTTTTTATATTGGTATCAACATCCTTTGCACTATTTGTTACAATCGTGCAATTTCTTATATCACAGATAAGTGATTTAACTGAATATTTCAAGATAAAATACACAAGATTAATTGAAAATAAAATGAGAAATAGTTAATATATTACTTTTGTAAACAGACATTGCCATGCTAGTTGTGTAACTGTCTTGTATTCATTGGTAATTTATTACTTTTCACTGTCAATTAAACATATTACGCCAGATGTGACTATATCAGCTAATGTATTGTTTATTTGTCAACAGGCTATTTTGTAATGAGGGCCTTAAAGGTCCCTAACTGCATCGTATTACTTCAAATGCAAGTAGTATTAGAATATTTTATTTCACGCTGTGCACTGCACTGTGCCTGGCACTCGTCATTGTCCCTCTCTCCCCTCACCGGAAACGAACCTGGAAAATCCTAAGTTGGGACAAGCAACCAACGTCGGCCTGCTCGCTGGCCTCCCGTCAGCTACAAGCACACAGCAAATCTCAACGTGGAGAATTTCTACCTATGGCCTAACTATACATGTTGTCTATTTTGTTTACAGATGAAACTCAGGTTTTCAGTCGAGTAAGGCCATCAGAATATTAAAAAGAAAAAAAAAATAGAAAAATAATTTAGACAAGTCTCCTGTACGGTATGAAAACTGGGACTTAACCCTAAATAACGAAAAGTGTGAGGTTATCCACGTGAGTACTTAGAGGAATTCTTTAAATTTCTATTACAATATAACCCATGCAAATGTGAAGACTGTTAATTCCATTTAATATGATATGATCGAGAGTTGGAAAAGAAACCGTTAAAATACGGTCGATTTTCGTTGCGGTAAGATATGAAAAATCGAATTATGAACTTCTTCCTCTGCATGGAGTAGAAAATACAGTGGAAAATAATCATCGTAAAAATAAAGAGAAAAAGCTTCTACAGAAAGACTGAAGTCTTAACTTTTCCATTGATCTGTTCGAGCGTGGAAGACGTATTAAGGTGGTTTTATGAAGTCTTCTTCAGTCACTTAAGTAGGGTAAGTGTACCAGTTATCGGCATCTTAATGGGATTAACATTAAAAATCATTTGTAAATCCTATTATTTCTACAATATTTAATAACAACAACCCAGAATAATCAAAAAATATTAGAAGACATATATGATTTACATACAGACACAAACTCACACGTGAAATAACCAACATTTCAAAAGTCAGCGCATAAATATAAACAGCCGACAATACAGCCAAAAATACACCACAATTTTTTTTCTTTTTAATATTCTGATGGTCTTACTCGACTGAAAACCTGAGTTTCATCTGTAAACAATGTATGAAAGCTTCCCACTTTGCGTTCTAACAGACCTTCCTTGAAGAACGCTATATATTCCTTACATTTTATTGGATGACTTACTCTTTTACATGAGGTTATTTTCGCTGTTATTATTGTCTGTGGCTGTCTATTCGTATTATGTTTTATTTCATGTAGTGTAACGGAAAGCAGATGTTATGACATGTGTCAACGGACAGAGTTAGATGTTTATCAAATGTTTATGAAGCTTATGGGACTTAACTACGGGGTCATCAGTCCCTAAACTTACAAAATACTTATGAACTAGCTAATACTAAAGACAGCACATACATTCATACCCGAGGGGGGATTCGAAACCCGACGGGGAACAGCCTCGCATATCGCAGCATAGCGCCTCTATGTCCTCGGCCGCTCTGCCGCGGCTAATTGTGTTTTTCACCCTAGTTGCGTGCACGTAACACATCATACCACTGATGCCCCTCATGAATCTTAAAAATTATTCTTACAGAATAATCACAGTCCGGCACAGAGTTTTATTGCACATGTAAGTTCATTTACAAGATTATATCATGAACGGGGCATCGAATGATGAGCTTGTTAGTTATCGGTGAATCTACAGTCTTCTGCCATGTAGAGATCAATTCGAAATGGTAACAGCTGTTAAGAACAGCTAGATACATTTAACAGAAAGCCATAAATCGGTATCAAATGTTCAAATGTTTGTAAATCTATCGGACCAAACTGCGTGGTCATCAGTCCGTAGCTTACAAACTACTTAAACCTAGATAAACTAACCTAAGGACAAACACACACACACCCACGCCCCAGGGAGGACTCAAACCTCCACGGCGAGCAACCGCAAGCTCCGCAGCGAGGTGCTTTAGACCGCTCGGCTACTCCACCGCGGCAAATCGGTATCCACAGGGTATTTTCTTATATTAAAAATATGATTTGAAGTGTCGTTATTCTGAAGATTATAATGTTCAAATACCATTTTCTGAATTACTCTTAGGAAACATCTGTCATTATTCGGAAATTAAAACTGAAAAATCATTAAATTTCAAGATTAGGTCACGTGGTCAAAAACGATCTGTCATTGGCTGAACCTGTGGTTACCTCACATGATAAGAGGAAGACGTAGGTACATATGCGTTATTAGCAGAGTTTTCGAAAGATGGTAGATTTTTTCTTACTTTTTCTGCGTATAATTAAGTTTTTTTGTGATGGAAAACGCATTTGAAGTTTTTACGTAAGAATCTAAATTAATCTTGCGTTTCCTTAAACTTTTTCTCTAACTCTATAAAATTTTAATAATACCTAATACATTTTACTGGGGCTTAGACAAAAATTGTAAAAGAAAAAACATTAACAACTATCCTTAAAAACGGCACAGACGCCGAAACAAGTTTTCCGTGAACTATTGAAAAAACCAGAAAGAAGCAATAAATTATATGGCGCTACTGTTATAATAATCAAGGAGAATATATCATATAGTATTATGAAGTTTTGAATGAGTTAGACCCGAAGAAGAAGACGTAGAGAAAGTTCTTCATTACAAGAAAAGTTGGTAATGTCAAAAAATTGTTTTTATGTAATATAATTCGAAATGAAAATTTTTCGAATTTTTCTTTTTTTTCTACGAAATTTCATGAGTTTAATTCAACGGGACATACTGTACTGATTTTGGTGCACGAGATTACCAATATCAAACAAAAGCCGCAGCTTTTAATTGCTCTGAGTTAGATGATAAAATATTCTTTTACCGCAAAAGAATTGTAGGTCTTAGTATGTAACATTAGATACCTTATCCGTTCATGATAAAAAGTAGTGTTCAGAAAAGGAGAAACAGACGGACAACGAAGTGATACATCGTTTCGTTTTTCCGACAGTGACACGGAACCATAAAAATAAATTTTCTGTTGCCTTATCCGTAATTATTATTGATATACTGCTATGTATTAAACATGTAGAGCCGTTTGTAATCGCTACGTTTATTTTGGATTGGTGTGTGTTACACTGACGAACAGTGACAGCGTATACGCCACGGGCAAAACGATAGCAAGCCCGCCTGCTACAAACCCGCAACAGTTAGAAGCCTGTCGGGTTGCCACTCAAATCTGTGGCAGGCGCTTCCGCCGCTGTCAGCCTACAGAACGAAGTGGTATACCTACTGTCTTTGTTTAGGCGGAACGGATACTCCACGCGTAACATTTGAACAGCTCTGTGTGCCAAAACACGAAATTGTCTGAGGACGATAAGCCAGTGGTACGTCAAAGTTCTCCAAAGTTTCAGGAAACCATTACACCGAACTCCCGAGAGCTTCAATAGTAGTCGCTCTGCAGGAAAAACCAACACAGAAGAGACTGGAAACAAACGAAGCTCTTAGTGGTTTAGTCAACTGAAGGCAGCAGTATGAGTGAAATGGAAACTACTAGTCGTTCGCGAGACATGATATTCACTTACAGTTGAATAAATACATTTAAAGAATGAGAACAGCAGCAACTTTATTATAATTAGTCGACGTAAGAGAACATCGCTGACGAATAAGTAGAATAATTCGAGAAAGGTACACTATAAGACTAATACAGCATTAAATTACTGTCTAATCCACCTACCAAAGATTTGTTCTAATGAACGTTTCTATGATATATTGCATATTATTTTTAAATTGTTTGTGATTGCTGGAGAAGATATCTGAGGCATTTAAATAGTGGCATTGAGTGAAAACGGGATAATCACATTGCTTGCCTCAATTTCAGGGGGTAACGTTTGTGTAATAACTCAGTTGATTCAGGCTACAATGTTAACTGTTAAATTTCTTCCAAAATACCTCACAGCCGCAATATATATTGAAATAAATGGTAGAGAAACGAATATGTTAATTGTGGAATTTATGGAATGGCTTTAAGCGATAGTTGCAATTCTCTTGTTTTAAATAACTGTATGTGGCTCTAAGTGATGGGATCACTCTGCTTCCATATTTTTCTTTATCTAGAAATAAAACAGTGTATCGAGTATATTTAAATCAGCATGGTACTCTCATTCCATATTTTGTGCGATTTATATTTATAGAGATCTGTCATATCGTAACTCTTTATCAACATTTACTTTTAGTACTTTACCTACATAATTCGATAAACGAATTTGGCAGTAACACTCCGAGGAGGGGACCGACTGTATTTTCTGCTTGCACTATCATAGGGACTATGTTAAATCAATAGTCTGTGCAGTGATTTTTTTGACTGTAGTATAGACTGATGTTGAAATTTAATAACGAAATCGATAGTGACGAAACTACATTTAGATATAATAACTTCAGTGATTTTGTTAGTTGCTACTGTGAACACCCGTATATGGAGAATTTATAATGAATAGCCATTTTCTGTCCTATTCGTTTACTCAAACTCCTTTGACTGTAATTGAGAATAGTCTTTGCGTTACACATGGAAAGAATATTCAGTTAGGAAGAAAATAAAAATTGTTATAAGAGGTATCACAAACAATGTTCTCTTAACTGCATCCATACATTTACATTTTGTTTCTTGTGAAAGTAATCAATTTTATTTTGGGCTTCATAAAATACCTGGTTCGGGAAAGTGCCCTAATATCGGCGACAATTTTTTAACTCAAGTTTACAGCTAAAGTAGCATTTTTTAAATTATTGAACATGAGCTATAATATTGATGGGAACACTTAAATAATACACTTGGAAAAATACTTTACTTACTACTTTAGTAACTGCAGGACAAGGAACTAAAAGCCATAATTTTTACCTTTGGAAAATGTATTTACTATTTTCAGGTTTTCGTGTTTCCTGATATTAGAGGTTGGAAATTAAGAATAAAATTTAATGAATTAGTGACATAAACCAAATGTTTATGTCAGAATTATAAATTTCCAGATAAAAATTCGAAGAAAGTATTTATCTTAACCACAGTTCAAGATAAGCTGTGAAGGAAACTTTTACAGCGTCACCACCAAACGCACAATGGAATATAATTATGACGTGGTTGTCGAAAAGAGTCACAGAGCACATCTCCAAATAAGTGAGATATTCAGAAACCTGGAACTAAGTGACCATGAGACAAAAATTATCTACTATTCATTATGCTTGCTGATTATATATAGTCATATCAGTCTTTCTCTTGCCGTGTAGGTCACGTTCCAGATATAATCCAGTTTCCTCGCTGTGACGGTCTTAGATTCCTGATAACTGTTTTCCTTACTGCTTTTCAGAATAACAATTATTACTTCAGTTCTCTCTTCTATTCCATGAATGAGTTATAGCGGAGGTATTCTTTCTTGAATTTGATGTTTTTTCATACTCATTCATCCGATTTGTACGTTAGTTTTTCAAAGCCACAGTGGGAAATTTGAGACATGGTTGCACAGTTATTATCTTGTTTCACAACATTCTGGATTACTTCGACTGTAATAGAGTATTATACAAGTATAACAATAACTAGTCCTACTTTTCTGATACAATAGGAAGCATGAACATGCACATTTTTCTTAATAAACCAGGGTCCATAAATGCATTATTTGAATTTACAATGATATGAAGGAAGCTCTGTAGTGCACAAAAAGAGAGCTCAAAATTGCAAACATATCTAAACATTTTATTTGTAGCTAACAGCACCTACTGTAAGTCTAAGCGCAAATATGTGTGGAAGTCAGATGGGTGAATTCTGAAACAATACTCGTAAAAGAATCACTTAGGCGCCCTACTGCAAACAGGAAATTTAAATTGCCGTGTAAGTTTTGTAACTAGTAAGTCTACCTTTCTGCACTTTTCTACAAAAGTAATGTAATGTATTTACCACCTGAAACAAATTTTACAGCATATCTTCTGTTAATCATAGTAACAAACTACCTTCGGGACTTCATTGTTTCTCTGATAAGACGAATTGTTGAAACAACTATGAGCGATTAAAACTGCCTTTGTATCTAAAAAAATCAACCAATTGTAGACACAATATTGTTGAAAACTAATGTTCAAATGTTTGTATAGTTTATGGAACTTAACTACGGGGTCATCGGTCCCTAAACTTACAAACTACTTATTAACTAGCTAATCCTAAGGACGGCACAAACATCCATGCTCGAGGGGGGATTCGAACCCCCTGCCGTAGTGGCCGTGCAGACCGTGACTGGAGCGCCTCAGTCCCCTCGGCCACCGCGGCCGGCGATAACTAATGTTTATATTCCTTTCTTCATGACAACAGAAAATTGGGAACAGTTATTGATATACACCTCAATATGGAATTAGTATTCTGCTTCTAAATACCGCGCGTTTTCTTCAGTTTCTCCTGCTTTTTAAATATGATGCAACGACGTCACGATCTTCACAAATTCCATGAATGTTTATAGGCTCCGTAATACAGATAATCAGACGTACAGTCCATGCTTACTACCAGATCAAGGATTCGGTCAATTACCCCATAAATAACAATAACTTTGCTCGGTTACTGCCGGCAATATCTCGTACAACTTATGTTACCGTAATATAAACCGCACTTGTGACGATATCTCTTTTGTTCAATAAGAAATTATATTGTACTCCACATCACAAACCGGTGAGTGCTTTTACGAATTTTCAATATTCGATGAATTACACTACGTTTATAACAAAACAAGAGATAAAATTGACTTTATATGTTTTGTGGTGTCGCACAAGTCTGAAGTGCGCGCCACGTACTTTCGCCGCGCGCCGCCATGCACGCACGGCGCGGCGTTCTTACTACGTCAGCCACGAGCGACCTCTGCTGCAGCTCCGCTCGTGGCCACCACTGAACGGCATCGGCTACTTGGGAATCAGATAGGTACCAGTTAAGACTTGGCTATCGGATAGGCACTAGGAATCATCAGTAGGCAGGCCTCTATCTAAACTATGTATCAACATTCTACTAGTCTGCTGCTCTCCAATATATCTCTTATACTAATCTATTTTAGTGTTTCTAGTTTCTGCTGTCCCACTGGCTGGTCACCTCCGTACCTGCACACGCGTGCCTCCTATTTTCCTGTGTCGGTCTCTCTCTACTCGGCCACCGACACCCAGGACAACCGGCGGAAACGAGACACAAAATGTTTGGACATGGGCCCAATCACACTTCCAGCTGCGGGCCCAACTTGTGACATATGTTTTATCATTACTAACTGAAGTGACTTCTGGCCTACCGTTTCGAGGTCGGTCTATGTTCTGGCCCGTTATCGATGTTTACACTGAGCATTCACTGAATTTGACTCTTTGCCATCTCATGAATCACTACATGTAACCGTGTTTACAAATTTGTAAACATCTTATGAACGCCGTCTAGTTAGGAAAGATTACATTATGCCAGTACAATACGCTATTAGCGACATGGAATACTTTAATGTGAACAGAATAACAACGGAAATTGTTTTGAACGATTGCATTTATAAAAATGTGGAACACTAATCTGAGAAGTTATATTGAGCGTGAACGTGGGGAAAGAATATAACAATTATACTCCGTTCACCGAAACGAGAGACGGACTGTAAGTACAGCGAGGCGCGTGACCAGGGGTGGATAAAACAGAGGCGCATCCGTTTCAGGTGTAAAGCGTTTGTGTGTGTTATGAGGGGGTGTTATTAGAGGCTGGCTAGAAAAGTCATCTTAAAGGACCAGTTGCTGAAAAGCAGCATAAGTATTAAGCTTTCATATTCTATCTCTTTTTGCTCTTTCTCTTTCTCTGTATCGCGCAAATGTAAACTCTTTATGTCATCCCACATTTTGAATACACGCAAGATGCGTTCAAAGAAGGAATTGGAGCTGTTGTGTCCAGAACAATAAATGACAGATATTGTTATAAAAACAGCTGCATCTACTGGTGTTGCTCGTTCCTCAGTTTATCGTATGGTAAGTGATTACAAGGCCACACATTGTTTTAAGTCTCCAAACAAGCTTCACGACAGACTTACAGAAAGTGTTGATGACTTTCACAGAAATGTGATAACTAAGGAAAGTACATAAATTCTTTTTTGTTGACATAGTTCTTAATGTCGTAAAGGAAAGTGCAGATTTGGGCAATTTTTAAAGATTCTATGAATTATTAAAATAAATGAATTTTGAATATCTGTGGCGTCTAATATCTCTGCTATATAGCAAAACACACAACCGCTTTACACCTGATACAGAGGTTTTAATTCAAAATTATTAACTGATCCATCAACAGCCGTAAGTTTATGTTGTTTTATTTAATGACCGGTTTCGGTATTACATTAATACCGTCTTCAGGCTCTATACAAATTAAGTTGCAAATCAGAGACGTATCCGTAACATCATGCAGTACGTGTTACAAAATATAAAGAAGAAGTAATGTACTACCGTAACCAGTCGTTAAATAAAACAACCTGTACTTTAAGGCTGTTGGTTGATAAGTTAATAATTTAGAATTAAAACTCGTCCATCAGCCGCAGTCCCTATTCCATTACAACATGGAAGATTGATATATAGGTAGCGACATTGAGCGAGCGCCCCTGTTTTGTCCATCCCTGGTAAAGCGCCCCGGTCTGTTTACACTCTGTCTCTCGTTTCGGTAAACTGAGTATAATTCGTGTTTGAATCTGGTAACTAGCTTCTGAGCGATAGTGCACATACATGTGACAACTGCCATGTTCACCGGTTAAATGCAGTAGAAGTCTATTGTAATATACCTTCTGCCAGTGACCATTTCAAAATGTACCCAAGATAACTCCAGAAGAGATTTTCTTCGTGTGGTGTCGCACAAGTATGAAGTGCGCGCTACGTACTTGCGCCGCGGACGCACGGCGCGGCGTTCTTACGATGTCAGCCACGAGCGCCCTCTGCTGCAACTCCGCTCGTGGCCACGACTGCTGCATCGTTCACTTGGGACTGACATAGGAACCAGTCAACACTTGGGAATCAGATAGGCACCAGTAAAGACTTGGCTATCGGATAGGCACTAGGAATTATCAGTAGGCAGGCCTCTATCTACTTCAACTATGTATCAGAATTCTGCAGTAATGAACTTTGTAAAAGTTAAGTATTAGAACGTTTCTGTGAAATATATATCTCGTTCTAATTTACTCTTGTGTTTCTAGTTTCTGCTGTCCCACTGGCTGGTCACCTCCGTACCTGCACAAGCGTGCATCCTTTATTCCTGTGTCGGTCTCTTTCTACTCGGCCACCGACACCTACAACCGGCGGAAACGAGACACAAAACTTCGGATATCAGATTTTCTTCCGAGAGACCACAGGTCCCTCTTTCTGTACTCCAGGGATCATGTAGAAATTTATTCATTTCAGCAGGCAGCGATATTATGCCGGACGATTATCTAAAAAGTTATTTTTCTATCCATGGCGAAAAGCATTTGTTGCTAGATACCCCGCATCCTTTTTTTATAATTCTGAAAATGTGTATACAAAATTTTATGATGGTTGGTTAGTAATTATGGCGTGAAAACGTAGAAACGAACAATCAAACAAACTCGTATTAGAATTTACAATAGGGTAAGGTGGTATGATTCCGATCATTTCGGACAAATGTTGTTGGTACTGGAAATATGTTGAGAAAAGAGATAATTTTAGCTATGGCACTTGTTCTTGGATGTTTAACGAATATGTAACACAAATACTAGACCATTACAAATGTTGGTATAAACACAAAAAAGGTTACAAAACTGTGAAAAATCGATCGAAAATGTACCACACTAGGTACAATTATAATCACTTCCTCGTACAATTTGGATCACTGGCTTCTTCCCTTGGGCACCAACGCATACTTCGAGGTAACAAATGTTTTTTTTTTTCTTTTTTTTTGATGTTCAAATATTTGTAAATCTATCGGACCAAACTGCGTGGTCATCAGTCCGTAGCTTACAAACTACTTAAACCTAGGTAAACTAACCTAAGGACAACACACACACCCAGGCCCCAGGGAGGACTCGAACCTCCACGGCGAGCAACCGCGCGCTCCGCATCGAGACGCTTTAGAGCGCTCGGATACTCCACCGCGGCTCGAGGTAACAAACATTGCATAATACAGAATTTGCAATCGCGTGGAATCTCGATAATTTATAAGAGCGCCTTCGACGAAGTTGCTCCACGTACCTCTTAACAGGAAAAAATTTATATCTCCGTAGCGCAAAGTGGTGTATTCTTGAAAAAGACGGGAGGAGCTGTAGAAACCTGCTAGACTACAACGCCACACAAACGCAAGTGCTACCAACACTACGAGATGACAAATTATGTTTATCGGAATTGTACCTATATCGAATTTGTACCACCTTACTCTATTAGTTACGATTTTAACCAAGAGAAGCACAAAAAAGTAAATACTTTTATGGAAAAGACATGCTTATAGCAGAAAACTACTATTTCTGTTTAATCTGCTGGACAGTTACGTAGCGTCCTACATTGTTTACTGTATATTCCGTAGACATGTCGTGCCGGACTCCGTTTTGTTTGTTTTATTTTTGGAGTACGCTATCTGCCGGATGCTCCCAGCGAAGTCTGACTGCGTAACGGCGGAGAAGTCGGTGCTAAATTTGGCGTAGCCGGAGCGAGGCGAGTGAGCGCGGTTCACAGGTCGTTGCAGATCGATGGCCGCGTATTCCGAGAGCGTCGCTCCCAAACTGCCCACGCTGCGAATCTACCGCCGCCTCCCTGCGCTGCGCCCGCCTTTTTCTGCCGTTTCTTCTTATTTTGCCAACAACTGAATCCGGCTGCCATTCCGAACTACTGCAGCCACAACACAGTACACCGAATGAGTTTGCAAACTTATGCTGTTATCACAAGGTATTTCCATTGTAGTATCGCACTTTTTTTCCTTTTATGTGATGTAATTAGCATCAACATTCCAGGATGAAACTTTCACTCTGCAGCGGAGTGTGCGCTGATATGAAACTTCCTGGCAGATTAAAATTGCGTGCCGGAACCGGGACTCGAACCTGGGACATTTCCCTTTAGCGGACAAGCGCTCTACCGATGTTTCGCAGGAGAGCTTCTGTTTGGAAAGTAGGAGGCGAGGTACTTGCGGAAGTAAAGTTGTGAGGCGGTATCGTGAATCGTGTCGGGATAGCTCAGTCGGTAGAGCGCTTGCCCGCGAAAGGCAAATGTCCCACGTTCGAGTCCCGGTTCCGGCCCATCTGCCAGGAAGTTTCAGCATCAACATTAATTTCCGATTTTCTTATCCATGCTTGCATTCAGAAAATTTAACCTCTTACACAAGTACTAAGTTCATCGAATATTCTATATACTCGTAAGATAGGATGTGTGGTTAGCGCCTAACAAAACATCAGTTGCCTCTATCACAAGGAAAGTACTTGCACTAGAACAAACATATCTGTATGAACGTTTGGTTACAGGACCATTACGTAACCCTCAATGTGTTGGTGGGTGTCGTTTTTCTGCAAACCTCTGCAATCATCCTCTAGATGTAGATGTAATTGTAGACGTGAAACGCATGCAGAAATCTTGTCTATAAATGTATATTGGGAATGTCGATAAAATGCTCCGAGCAATATGAATGACCGCAAAACGCACAGTGAAGAAATGCATGTTGATCGAATGGCAAACATGCGAATGATTCATCTTCTACACCAATACCAACTTCACGAAGGGTTGTTCGTAACTTCATCCCAAACAATCGCAATACATTAACGGGATTGATTACCAATCGCCGACCCATCTGACGCTTCACTACACAAATAACGACCCAAAACGCAACTTCAGAGGCGCACTGCACCATCCCTACTGGTGCCGAGTGGCGTACCGGCAGTCAATGTGCAATGCTGCATGGCACACGCAGAGGCCTCTAATGGACGACTGCACAATTTTGCAGATGCGGGAGTATTACTAGTGCAATAAGGGACATTTGAATTACATCTCACACGATTTTGGTGTATTTGTGTTTGTTCGAACCTGAGTACTTTCCTTGTCAGTGGTACTGCACTCCTATAAACAAGCCCAGGAACATTGTTCTTACCACTGATGTGTCACAGCTGAGATCAATGGAAATTTTTATTATGAAACAGAAGTAATATCCTACACGTAGTGACTTCTTTACTACATGAAATATTTCTTTTGGTTGACTGGATATAAAGTTTCAGGAAGATAGACGTAACTATAAGCAGATATCGTAGACATATACCGTAATTTTGTCCATTATTGTCAGTGATACTACCTTGACTACCTTCAGTCACCGAATTGTGTTTCGTTACACACAATGCATTTCGAGCCCTGAGGGCTCATCATCAGGGGCATATATTGGCCTGAGCCTCTTAAGATCAAAACATTGGTTGAAACAATATGGAAAAGTATTCCCTATTTAGGCACAGTGTCGCAAAAAATAGCCATCTTGTTGAAGAACCCAATATTACAAAATCGTTCTCCACTAGCAACAAAATAGGACATCACTTACCACACTTAACACTCCCATTACAGAACACAGTGGGATATATAAATAACAGCGTAACAGCTGCCCTGCATTTTACATAGGCAAAACTGGAAGAACTTTCCACGCACGTTTCAAAGAACACACTGATGCTTTTAGAATCATCATTTTGACAAATCTACAATAGCTAACCATCTATATCTTAATTAACACTAACTAATTGACATTCAAAGTAGCCTAACAATACTTCACTCACAAATAAATGACAAAACTTTATTTACTTTAACAGTTAGAAATATTGTTACATAAAAACATACTAAAAACAAGTTAAATGAACAGAATTTAGCAGACTAAGTTTTTCAGTAATTTCAAAAGATTTTTTCCTGATATCCCAAATTCTTAGCATTACAAAGCAATTGCCAACCTACAACCTTAATTAGTGTTTCTACAAACCTCTTATAAAATAATATCGACTTATAAATTTATAATGAGGAAAATTTAACATAAAAATCTGTATCTTTTGTATATAAAAGACAAACATATTTATGTACATAAAATTAAACACCTTGATTTGTGTAGAGAATCTTATTAATATAGAAGTGGAACATCTTCATAGCTGTAAGTCTTTGAATGGCTGTTATTTCACAAAGTGTTTCAAGATGGAAAGTATTTGTGTTGATTATTATTTATACCTACAAATGTACTCCAGGACAGACAATTATCATACTGCAGCAGACGTATTTCTGCACTACTTTTTAATAAGTAAGTTAGTTGTTAAATCTCTTTAATTATATGTTTCTAACAGTTCACCATATTGTTACAATCTATGTTTTGATCTTAACAGGCCCAGACCTTTAAAAATGTGTAAGAAATCATAGAGGCCCCTGATGATGAGTTCTCGGGGGTCGAAATGCATGGTGTATAATAAAACACAGTTTTGTCACTGAAGTCGAGTTCATTTTATTTTACTGCACACGTATACGTTGTCAATACTTGTGGTTGCGATTGTTTTCGATAGCATAAATATCATACCTGGAAATTAGTATGCGTTTTTCGAACACAGGTAGTGTCAATCCTACCTCCATCCGCTCACCCATGTGATCTATGAGCAAGAAGGAGATTTATGATATCGACTGACTGTTGTCTTAGTTGGACCATTAGGTGTTTGGAAACTGTAACAAGCATCTGACGTTTGGTGACCGTGTCCTGAACTACTTCAGCGGTCCAAGTACTCTTGATTTGCTTATAGTCTGAATAAAATTATTTTGCAGTTGACATTTCACGCGTTCCAATTAGTAAAACTGTCAAAATTGATCTGTTCACTTTCAATTCCTTGTCCGCTTTCTTTCAATATGTGTTTTGATGCCAAATCATATGTCAGCCCTATTTACTTAGCATTTCAAAACACCTGATAACCACACAAAAACACTATATTACACTATCATGTTAATGAAATATACACGTTTTAGACACGGCACTAACGAAACACTGCTGGATCGTTTCACAAAATCCACGATTTGCAGAAATATAAAGTTATTATAATCATATTGATTGCCTTAATTAGGTCTGCTTCGTACAACATCTCGTGAAGCTGGACTTTTAGAGAGCTGCAATCCAGTCCATTGATATGACTTAGTGATTAGAATTGTTAAATGGGAGTGAATTACAATTCAGTGGTGTAGTACAGTTGTCCATTGATTCGAATATCGTTAAACTAATAATTTTTACCTCTAAATGTAATAAATTAACTTTGATTATAAGTTTCTTTTTTTTTAATTGATTGGTTTAAGTGTATTTTTAAAATTTTGTCGTATCATTTTCATAATTGTATTGACATTTGTATTTTCTTTCTGTCAATCTACCTGTATTACTTATAAGTGCCAACAAGGAGTGCTCTTAGATTGGTAATGCGGCAGCTCGTCTACCAGGTGTCAGGATAGTTTCACGGAGCCAATGATAGCGAGAAATTGCAATTTACTTTTAGTAATGAATTGAAATTTTTTGCTCTTTACTTTGCTCGTATACTTTAGCTTTAATCGCTGTGAACGTGACGATCGTGATTCTATTTCTGTCGCTGTTATTTGCGATACGTTTAGGAAACCAGTTTAAACTGAAGCCTTCAAAATGCATCGTCTGTCGTAGTTCAGTCACTGTTCACTTAGAATAGGCTGTCGACAAAGCATCTCGCTTTCGCACAATACCGCTTAGAGCTCTACACGAAGTTACACATGAACAGTATTTGTCAAGAGACACACCTTCTTTGTGTGTCGCCTATAATCGCGCGGTTCATAGTGTGTGTGGCAGCACTTTAGCGACACGTGGCAGACATCAACAATAATGTAATTTTAATCGGACTGTATCTTTGTATACATGGCAGTGAACTGAAACTACAAGGTAAGTGGTTTTACATTATTTTCTAATTTTTAACCTTTGCAACAATTTTTATTTATGTATAATGTTGATACTGCATATTTTCATTATTTTGAACGTGTTGTTACTCATGATGAAATGGGATTACTTCCGATTCATTTTGGAGCATGCGAAATGGTATTATGGGTTAGATAAACTATTAATAACATTTAACCAAAAAACCGAAGTTTTATTATATTTCATTTCATTTGATGTATGCCTAATTCATTTCACATCAAGAATAAAAGAATAGAATCCTACAGTTTTCATTACTTGAAAATTTTCCTAATAGAACAATCCTTTGGTGCTAAAAACTAAACAGAAATGAGATACAGCAGGTTTCTAATCTAATTACATTTAGTCGTTTATTATTTATGAATCATACCAACACATATTTCACACAGAAAGAACAAAGTATGTGGAGAATTTTGATTATCAGATAGCTGCATTCCTCTGTACGAAATGTGGCATCTAGTGGAATGCAACAGGCGCAGGTTCTAACGAGCAATTTATACAAAGCAGAACTAGTCAAGCATCTGGCTAGGAGAAAATCGAGGATTTGACTACATTCAAGATTTTAAAACGTAGGTAAGGAAACGAAGAATCACTAAACGGAAGAAAATTAATCCTTCAATGAAATGTTGTTAGACTACCGAGTAACAGACATGACTGAGTGCTGGTCTTGCAGTCCATAAAAACTGCAGGAGTGAAGAAAGTAAAGAAGCTATATGCTTCTCATGTGTTTCCAACAAATAGGCTGATCATTTATATGCCACATTCTCAACGTTTCAGTAATTTATATGAATTTGGTTCTCGTTTTTTCATTGTGACATTGACTTATCATCCCATAAATTAAATTTCCGTATCTAAACATTAAAATAGCACCATGAACCCATTATTAAATTTTAGGTTACAGCTGACTTTTGGTCCTGAAAAATGCACTTTTCTTAATAAGTGTACGGATCATTCATGACAACATTGCGAACAATTAATAGGAAGGGATTGCTATCGATTTTACTTTGATTTGGCCTTATTCTCAAGATATTCAGTTACTTGATAAACTCTATATAATATTAATATTAGCACGTTTTCGAATCACAGAATGATTTTTGTCAGAAACCCTTAGTTAGCTTAGTTTCAATATGATTAATTGCTCACACGGCCCCGAACGTACACTTCTACCAGTCCAAAGCTGACACTGGAAAGGGGTCTGCCTGAGTGGGTCGTCATCTGTGATGATGTCTTCTTAGCATGCATCTGTAAAATCGGTGTATCAGCGCATATTGCTTGGTATTACAATGCAAAAATACACCACAATATTTCAGATATACTTAACTCCACATTCTTCGTAAGAGAATAGTAGTAGGGGGCAGTGTGTCGCGACGGTGTACGAGAAGCTGTCCTGAAAGATGGAAGCTACCTTACCTTGTAACGGAGGCAACATGTGTTCGAAAGAATTCTTGAGAAAACCATTTCATTAGAGATGAAATCTATGCCATGATGTGTATGAACAAGAACAATATTGATGGTAATACTTAAGAGAAAGTAGTTTTTTGTACATGTGTAATTGTGGAGTTACGATAGTTTTTGTTGGAGCAATGCACAAAACTTTTTTTGCTTTAATAATTTTGTAAACAAAGGCAATGTGATTCCCAGTTGTGATCGTAACAATTTCTAAAGAACTTTTTGAGTACAGGAAACCACGAAAAGTTATTTATACGAGACCAGTCAGAAATAACAGTTGCATCAATACATGTTCTGTTAAAGTTGCAGAGAAGTATAGTTAATTGGCAATCTTTAGTTTTTGTTCCTATCAAACATTATCTTGTATTTTCTACCTTTCATTATTTGTAATGATTTGAATTTCCACGTTTGCAACGTCTATGATATATTGTGGAACACCACTCTAATGCACTGCATCGCACAAGTACAGCAATGGCGTTTGACTACTTTCAAGATAATCACAGCAGAAAAATTTAAAAACGCTACGAACGAGCGGTTGTTTGTGCACAGAACGTCATAGAGAATTAATGATTATTGAAATTTATGTTTTGTATTGTTAAGTAGATTCGGAAAAGACACAATGTCAGTATCAGTTATGTGGTTCAGTGCCAGTAAACATGCTTGCATGCAATTATTAAAAAAGCCGGATGTATAAAGTTTTACGTTCACTTTGTCATGCTGTTACAAGAAGAGATTTTAACACACTAATCGATGAATAATTAAAAGACCACGCTTTTAATAAATAATCACTTTGTTTTAATAGTCATATAGCGTATTTAAATTTCATTAAACGATTTCTATTCAAGCAGACGAATTGTTTGAGGTACTGGATAGTTTGTGCTTCGCACTGTGTAGCGTCACATTTGCATATTACCATTGTAAAAATTACAAAATTAGTAACAGACCAGTTACACCAACAAAATAGTGTCGACACATCAGTGTAATAGCTTACCAGCTCCACACATTTCAGTAAAAGTTTAAATGGAATATTTTCACCTCATGATTTTAAAAAGAAGTTTTTCACTTATTGTCCTTTCTGCCAGAATGTGTAATGTGCTCATATAGTAAGAAACTTCAATTGTAACTTTGACTTAGGAATTTTTAAGACTGATAACATCACAATCGAGTAGATTACACATTGAATTTCATGACAACAACACGGTACCGCATTTTTATCACCGGACCACAATACAGACATATTTCTGAAGAGCAGTTAAACTCTATACGAGGGTTGGAACTTAAATAGTGGCAACTATTTATGCACAACTGACAGAAAAGCGTTACACGTTTGCACTTGCCAGTTTCCTTCAGTATGTGGCATATTTATGGGAAAGTCATTTGAGGAGGTGAGAGGCCATGGGGTACAAGTGACAAGAAGTTAGTTCTGAGATTAAAGTTGAAGTTGAATAGTTAAGTCCAGGACATTATTATAGAAAAATTTATTGCATATAATTTGAAGATATTGTTTTATATTTATCTACATCATATTACTGTAGCAAGAAATTTAGTTGACAATAGTCATCGAATTAGAAAGGTGTCATCTGAAAGAAGTATTAGAAGATTTTTCAAATGTTTTAGTTTATTCTGACTCATAATCCATAATGGACATTTAATACAATAATAATGAATGTCCAAAACCAATCCAGAAAAAAGTTTCTTTTCAAATTATAGAAAAACTATAAATTCCTAATATTTCCGTTTTGATTTAAAAAATAAATTACAGGAAAGTAATAGAATCGACTGTAACTCTGGCTGTGTTTCCTTTCCTTCAAAACACTCATTATAAAGATAATACATTATCTTGAAGTTTAGATTTCCTGCCCGATACTTCTGATTAGGTGTTTCTTGGAGTGAATTGTGACAACTGTACTTTGGAAAAGTTCTAAGCTGTCAGAAAATACGTCCCATTCTGGAGATGCTGTTCACTTACGTATTTTATGTCCAATTTATAATAAAATAATGATAATATTTAAAAAAATGTTCAAATGTTTGTAGAGCTTATGGGACTTAAATACGGGGTCATCAGTCCCTAAACGTACAAACTACTTATGAACTAGCTAACACTAAGGACGGCACAAATATCCATGCCCGAGGGGGGATTCGAACCCCCGACCGTAGTGGAATGATAATATTGGTATTTCTTGAAGAGTGATAGTAAATGAAGTTTGTTTTATCATCCCTAAGCCAGAAACAACGAATTTTACTTCATAACAGCAGCACTGCATTTTCACACAAGCCGCCATTATTGCCTTTACTCATACACCCCTTGGGCTCCAAACAACACAGACGTATCTGTAAGTAGTTAAATTTTCTGCACCCAGATTGCAGCACCAGACAGATTCACCTTTACCTTTTGGAGACAATAATTTTACATATGTTAGGAACCCAATCCTGCACTTAACTCTTTTGTTCCGAAACTGTCACTTGTACACCTTGGCTTCTCATCTCCTCAATTGAAAATCCAGACTCATTGACATAGAGAAATGTATGCAAACTTTCTGTCAAATCACTTAATTCGTGGATCCCATAATATGTATCAAATTTAATTGGTAACAAGTTATATGGAAGGCAAAAAATTGTCTTTGAACTTGTTTAATTCCTGTTTGATTTTTAATGTATTTCCTTATTTTCCATTCATTACTGTACGTGAATGAAATATCTATACCTTAAAAAGAGAAGATTTAACCAACTTCTTTTACTAAGTTATGGTGTTTCTTTATGAGAGGGACGTTTTCCGCCGAAAGCGGAAGACCTCTTTATCGTTTCGTGCCTTTTGTATTTCACAAATTCTATTTCGTTACAGCAGCTGCTAGACCTTAGTGCCGCTACTCACACACAACTAGAACTTGCTTTGGTTTTAATTTATTTTATGACGACGAAAGTACCGTGTTGTGACCTTCAAGAAAATCTGACACCCAATACGAGGGTGTCATAGGTAACTACTTCATATAACAGTTTCTCGTTGAAATGGAGATGCATGAGGCTCTTCGTGAATTTTAGGTGGATGTTCTCAAATCATATATTTCTCTTTACTTTTGTAAGTAGAACACATTCATTTTCCACATTAACAGTCAAAGGATTACAATTTTAATCTTTCTATAACTGTTCCGTCAACGTATATCGAGAAGATAAGGTGTTTTATTTATACCCAGCAGCAAAGAAGGACGGAAAGCAACTATCTTTCAAATTTCAGTTTTAGAGAAGAGCAAGGAATGCTTGTGAATGTTTAAATTTTTTCTTAATTTGAAAAGTAATGTGTAATTTTTGCATACATACAAACCTCCATCCAATGTCACTAATGTTTCTTAGATATCCTTACATAGAAGAGATTATGCACCATCATACTTCAGAGGTTTGTGAGAGCAAGGAAGGGCTATAACAGGAGAAGGAAGCCCCCATAATAACAACAAATAAATAAAATTAAAGGAAAATAAATAAAAAAATTTAATGCGAACACTGCTACCAAGTGGGAATTCCGGATTCGAATCCCGGAGAAGTATATTTTTTAACATCTCCATTGTAATTACATCAATACCCTGAAACGATCGAATTCGTAAATATACGGCCGTCAATGTCAACGAATTGTGTCCTTTTTTTTATGGACATATTTGAAAGGACACCATATCAATACTTGTACATATGCCTCAACAGGCACTTCACAATTTCTATTCGAATGCGTAAATAATCTCAATCTCTTGCGTGAATCCACTGTAGGCTGCGAGCACGAGGAACTAAAAGACCGAGGGCTCTGACCTTCGTAGTATGCTATAAGTTGAAAATTTGGGCAGGACACATATTTTCAGCTTCGCTGTTGTAATCATTTCAACGCCGTTATAGGTCGAAATGTCCGAATATTTCGAACTCGTAAATTTACGGGAAAAGTGTTACATAACTATCGTGTTCTGTCACACCTAACGTTTTAAGTGTAATAATCGCAATTGTTACGTACATTGTTTGTGATTGTAGCTGTATTCTGTGCACAGAAAACTGACTGTCCTACGTAATATGTATGAGTGTCTGCACAAACGCAAAATAAGAAAATAGTAAGTTGAAGTTCCTCCAAATTTCGCTGTTAACTATGTATACTATCAACTAATAATTACGCGTGACTATACAGTGCAGCACGGACAACACAATATGCAGTATCTCACACACAAAACGCACTCAGGAAAAATGGCACATCACTAAAGACAACGCACTTTAACATGCGAACTACATTGTATTTCCCGAAACGTGTTTTGAAAAATACAGCTAAATGAAAACAGAGTGGTAGCAGTATCGTACTTATAAATAGGCTCGTAGCTGTTAAACACAGAGGAAAAGTATCCAAAAGTGCAATGAATTACTTAACTTCTACATCATACCAAATAGTTTCATTATCTAAGATATTTGCTTCTGTGAGGATCAAGTAATAAATGTACAGGTATGAGAATAATCGCAGAATTGTTTGCAACAAAAAGTTTGAAACCCTCTATAGCAAAAAGCAGTTGTATTGAGTCTGTTAACGAAGTAACGTAGTTGTACAAGCGGCAATACTAGGAAGCATCTTATGTCGTGAGACTAAATATGATAGTTTAACCTGAAAAGACTGCCAGGAGCAGCGTGGTAATGCGTAACTTGAAAATTTTGTGCCAGCGGCTAAAGGCAGCCGACAGAGGAGCGGCAGAACGCTAAATCGAATCGGCAAGCATTACGTTCCAAAGGAGCTCCGGACGTCCTGATTAAAGTGTCCCGTTACTCTCTGAACCTATCTACCAGCGATTCCTTTCCCCTTATTTACAAAACTGGGGTAGTGTTCGTTCGATGACAACTGCGTTATTCACTGGATGCTGTAGGGGAACAAAAAGTAATATGGATAAACATTCAATGAAAGACAACCTCGGAGTATTTGGTGATTTTCTGTCAGATTCTCAGAAACCAAAGTAATTTGCTTTGATGCAAACAGGGAAAACGTTTTGTTAGTTTAGATTCATCTGCTATTGTTAGGAATGTACCAACATGATGAAATTACATTTTGGGCAAAAAGAAAAATTAAACGGACTTTAGGAGAAATGAGAAAAACCCGTATGAATATTTAGAGCTCAGATGGCAATCCAGTGCTGAGAAGAAAACGCAAAAGTGTAAGAAAATAGTAAAGAATTCTACGGAGAAAACGATCTTATAAAATATTGTGGAAAGTAAAGATGAAGTAGATTAAATTGTCGCAGGAAAAAAATGTAACACAGCTCTGGAAAACCAAAGACGGAACAATGTACATTGAGTACGCGATATTTAGTCATAGCTGTTGAGATTTTTGGGGCAACTAGCTTCGACAAATCTGGTAAGCAGAACATATAAGACAGAAGAAATACCCTCAGATTACAAGTATGTACTAGTAACGTTGTGATGCCTTACACAACACAAAACTTAATTTTTTTCGAAAAAGAACTACAATACGTGCTACTTCTGCACTTAAAAAAGAAAACAACAACAACACTCTTCTGTTCTAACTTCACTAACACTATTAAGTACGGCCACATGACAAAGTCCTTACAGTCCTGGACAGTCCAATGGTAGGCCTAAAGAGAACGAGACGAGAACTCGTCCGTCGCGGCGAGCTGGATCTTCCGTTCCGGCGCAGGGATCTTCTTTCTTCGGTCTTCAGGAGGCGAGTTCTAACCCATCCGTTGGCCAGGAAGAACTGGTTTGAGCTGTACCTGGTCGAGCTTATATAGCCGGCTCAGACGTGCTGGAGACTTCCTTCATCAATGGCGATCTCTGGAAAACAAAGATATAGAAGTAAAGGACAGTAGTTGTTGTCGTGGTGGCTCGGCAATATTTACTTCTAGGTTGCCTGGCAGCCTCGGCGCCTGTCGTAGTGAGGTCTGCAGTTCCGCTCATCTGCGGTGTTTTGCTGGTTGCGTGTAGCAAGCTTGCAGGCGTTGCTGGACGCTGGCGGAACAAGTACGATTTCGAAAATGGGAAATTATTGACAAGTGTCAATATTACGATTCTACAGTTTTCAGAAGTAGTATTTTCAGAATACTGAAAAGAATAACAAGTAGAAACTTTCTCGAAGATGAACTTGGAACCGCGGGGGATTATCCAAGAGTTTCAAGGCGTCTTGTAAAGGACTGCGAGGGTTCACGCCGGAAGTTCGAGCATAGTTGTATGTGTTGCCCTTAGCATATGTTAGTTTAAATAGTTCGCAAGCCTAGGGACTGATGACCACAGCAGTTTGGTAACATAGTCTTAGAAACATTTGAAACAATATAAGGGAAATCAATTTTGGTTCTGGAAAGTAACGGTAGAAAAAGGGCAGAACTAACACTACGAATTGTCTTAGAAGATGCAGTGATGGAGGGCGCACGTACGTTTATATATCTTTGGTCAGTTTCGAGAAATCTTTTGGCAATATTGGATAAAATGTACTCTGTGAAACTGTGAAGGAAGCAAGAATATGTAATACACGGTGTAATAATTTATTTGTTGTTGTTGTGGTCCTCAGTCCGGAGACTGGTTTGCTACAGCTCTCCACCCTACTCTATCGTGAGCAAGCCTCTTCATCTCCTCATAAGAACGGCAAACTACATCCATTTGAATCTGCTTACTATATTCATCTCTTGGTCTCCCTCTGCAATTTTTACCCCACACACTTCCATCCAATGCTAAATTCGCAATTCCTTGATGTCTAAGAATGTCTCCTATCAATCGATACCTTATTTTGTTCGAGGTATGCCAGACATTACTTTTCTCCCCAATTCCGATCAGAACCTCCACCCACCTAATCATCAGCATCCTTCTGTAGCACCACATTTCAAATGTCTCTATCCTCTTCTTGTCCGCACTGTTTATAGTCCATGTTTCAATCCCATACAAGGTAACATTCCACACAAGTGTCTTCAGAAAAGACTTCCTTACGCTCAAGAAATTTCTCTTTTTAAGAAACACTTTTCTTCCCGTTGCCATTCTGCATCTTATATCCTCTGTGCTGCGACCATCATATGTTACTGCCCCAGTAACAAAACTCATCACTGTTTATCGTCCACGTTTCACTCCCATACAAGGCAACACTTCACACAAATGCCTTCAGAAAGGATTTCCTTATGCCTAAATTAATATTCGATGTTAATAAATTTCTCTTTTACAAAAACGCTTTTCTTCCCATTGCCATTCTGCATTTTATATCCTCTGTACTGCGACCATCATTTGTTATTTTACTGCCCAAGTAACAAAACTCATTTACCACCTTTATTGATTCGTTACCTAATCTAATTCCTTCAACATCGCCTGATTTTCTAAGACTGCATTCCATTACCCTTGTTTTGCTCTTGTTAATGTTCATCTTGTATGCTCCCTTCAACACACTGTCCATTCCGTTAAATTGCTCCTCCAGGTCCGTTACTGTCTCTGATGGAATCAGAATGTCATCAGCAAAACGCAAGGTTTCTATTTCTTCACCCTGAACATTAATTCCTTCTCAAAATTTCTCCTTGCTTTCCTTTATAGCTTGTTCAATGTACAAATTGAATAACATTGGGGAAAGGCTACATCCCTGTCTTACACCCTACCCAACCTCTGCATCCCTTTCATGCCCTTCAACTCTGGTAATCGCTGTCTGGTTTTTGTACAAGTTGTAAATAATATTTCGTTCCCTATATTTTACTGCCGCTGATTTCAGAATTTGAAAGAGTGTATTCCAATCAACATTGTCAAAAGCTAGAAATTTAGGTTTGCCTTTCCTTAGTCTATCTTCTAAGATAACTCAGAGGATAAGTATTACCTCCCGTGTTACTACATTTCTTATGAATCCAAACTGATCTTCCCCAAGGTCGGCTTCTACCAGCTTTTCCATCCTTCTGTAAATAATTCGTGTAAAATTTTACAACCATGACTTATTAAACTGATGGTTCTGTAATTTTCACACCTGTCTGCACCTGCTTTCTTTTGAATGGGGATTGTTATTTTTTTCTTAAAGTTTGAGGGTATTTCCCCTGTCTCATACATCTTACACACCAGGTGAAATTGTTTTGTCATGGTTGACTCTCCCAGAGAATTCAGTTCTGAGGAAATGTCGTCCACTCCAACTTAGGTCCTTAAATGCTCTGTGAAATTCATCTCTCAGTATAGTAGCTCCTATTGCATTTTCGTCTACATCCACTTCCCTTCTTACAATACTGTATTTCAGTTTATTTCCTTTATAGAGCCCCCTCTATATACTCATTCCACCTTTCAGCTTTCCCTTCTTTGCTGAGAACTGGTTTTCCATCTGAGTTCTTGAGTTATTTATATTCATACGGCTTCTTTTCTTGTCTCCAAACATTTCTTTAATTTTCCTGTAAATGGTATCTATTTTTTCCCTATTTGTACATTCTTCTACAGACTTGTATTTGTCTTCTAGCCACTACTGCTTAGCTATTTTACACTTCCTATCAATATCATTTCTTACTCGTCTGTACTACATTTTTTCCTGTTTCATTTACTGCATTATTGTATATATTCTCATTTCATCAATTAAATGGAGTACTTCCTGTGATATCCAAGGATTTTTTGTAGGTCTTTCCTTTCTGTCTATTTTGTCCTCTGCTGCCTTCACTATTTCATCTCTCAATACTACACATTCTTCTTCTTCTGTTTTATTTCCCCCTGTTTCTGTCAGTTGTTGCCTAAAGATACCTTTGAAGTTCTCAAGAACTTAATGTTCCTTCAATTTATCCAGGTCCCATCTCCTTATTTTCCTATCTTTTCGCAATTTTTTTAGTTTCAGCCTACAGTTCATGACCAACAAGATATGGTCAGAGTCTACATCTGCCCCTGGGTATGTATTACAGTTTAAAACCTAATTCCGAAATCTCTGTCTTACCATTATGAAATATATCTGGTACCTTTCGGTGCGTCCTGGTTTCTTCCACGTATACAACCCTCTTTCGTGATTATTAAACCAGGTATTTGTTATGATTACATAATGTTCCATGCAAAATTCTACCAGACGGCTTCGTCTTTCATTCCTTTTGTCCAGTCCATATTCACCTAATATATTTCCTTGCCTTCCTTTTCCTACTACCGAATTGCAGTCTCCCATCACAATTAAGTTTTCCTCTCCCTTAACTGTCTGAATAATTTCCTTTGCCTCTTAATACATTTCTTCGATCTCCTCATAATCGACAGAAGTAGTGGGCATATAAACGTATACTACTGTGGTCGGTGTTGGCTTTGTATCAATGTTGACTGTCATAATGCGATCACTGCGCTGCTCATAGTAGCTTACCCGTATTCCTATTTTCTTACACACTATCAGACCTACTCCTGTAATACCCCCAACTGATTTTGTATTTATAATCCTGTACTCGCCTGAATAGAAATCCTGCTCCTCTTTCCACCGAACTTCACTAATCCTCACTATCTGTAACTTCAGCCTATTCATTTCCCTTCTTAAATATTCTAACTTACCTACCCGATTAAGGGAGCTATCATTCCACGCTCCGATCCGTAGAATGCCAGTATTGACTTCCCTGGTGACAACATCCTCCTGTGTAGTCCCCTCACGGAGATCCGAATGGGGGACTATTTTACCTCCGGAATATTTTACCCGAGAGGATGCCATCATCATTTCACATAGTAGAGCTACATGTCCTCGGGAGAAGTAAGGGCTGTGGTTTTCCCTTGCTTTCAGCTGTTCACACTAACTGTGTGACAAAGCCACATTAGCTGATGTTACAAGACCATTTCACTCAATCATCCAGACTGTTGCCCCATAACTAATGAAAAGGCTGCTGCCCCTCTTCAGGAACCACACGTTTGTCTGGCATCTCCACAGATATCCCTTTGCTGTGGTTGCACCTACGGTACGGCTATCTGTATCGTTGATGCACGCAAGCCATCCCACTTCAGCAGTGTCTGTGGTTCATGGGAGTGAATAATTTATATACAAATTGTATCTAAACCAGACTTGAGTTCCATGAGTAGAAAGAAATGAAAGGGATTCTGTTACTGAAAAGGGAATGAAATATGTTTGGAGTCTATTTGGAATGTTATTTAGTCTATATGTTTAGCAGTCAATAAATAAACTAACGACGAAATTAGAAAGGGAAACTTACATTCTGCGAGAATTAATAAAATTTTCAGTTTTACCGATACGCTTTAATTCAGTGGAAGACGTCAAAAGTCTTTGAATAGTTTGTAAACAAAATGAATATTGTCATGAAAGAGATTGCAATATGAACACTAATAAAACTAAACAAGTTTAATGGGATACAGTTAGAAAAATCAGATTAGGCAAAAGGTTTTAAATTATGAAACATATAGATTATATCCATTAGTTAGGCACGAAAATAAGTGACGATGGTCGAATAATGTAGTATGTAAAATGCACACTGACAATGGAAAGAATAGCTACAACTCTAAACAGGAGAATACACTAAATCAAAAAAGCATCGAGAAAACGTGATTCGAACACCTACACACCACTGGCTGGTATATAAATGATTTACCTGCAATTCTCTGTGACATGTAGAACGGTGACCTCCGCCTGTATGGTAAAGTACATAGGGGACTTCGTGTGCCTCGGGACCGCTACGGCAGCTGTGAAGCCCCTATGGGAACCCTAAAAAGTGGCAGTTGACGGGGCTCTGGTGAAGCTACAATATGCCCATAAGCTATTAGTGGAGTTGGTATTTTTCTTTCAAAGCAGGCTTTATCCTCTGAGACGACGGATCTCAAAGACGACGACCCGGCTGTGCAAATCGACTATGAAGCGGAAAATTGAGCATTCGGACGCTAACAGGGAATGTGGAGGAGATCGTGGATCATATTGCAAAGAAGAAAGTTGGATGTACTCGGGTTGGCAGAGACAAGGTTGAAAGGAGCAGAACGTATGGCACTGAGGAAAGACTACCGATTGCAGTGGAATGGGAACAATGAACGAAAGAGAGTTGGAGCGGGAATAGTTGTGAAGGGAATAAATGACAGGATGATGAAGGTAAGCGTATCAGAAAAAAGGAGAAGCATGGATATGCCCCTTGAGATGGCTGTACAGCTCAAGAGAAGGAAGAGTTTGAAGAGGAGTTACAACACCAATTAAATGGTCAGAACATCATAGTCATGGGAAGTGATTGTCAAGGATATGAAAATGTAATGAGAGCAGAAGGATGGGGTGGAACTAATGTCGAAGGGAGAAATTTGCTGGATTTCTGCAAAAGAAATGGTTTAGTGGTAGAGAACTCTTGGTTTAAGAAGAAAGAGAGCCATAAAATAACATGGTTCAGCAGTGATTTAACCAGAACATCATTGGTTTACTATATGCAGCAGTACTGGGAAAGAAAGAGGAGTGGCGCAGATGTAAAAGTAATGCCATCAGAGGCCTTAGATAGCAACTACCAGCTACTGGTCATGAACCTGAGGGTAGGGAACGCAGTGAGAGGTCAGAATACTAGGAAAGAAGAATCAAAGTATGGAATCTGAAGGGAAAGGAAGTCAAGGAGGAATTACAGAAGAAAATAAGGGAAAGTTGCCAACAGATAATTCACAAACAGGAGAAGTGGAATGTACGCAGTTCAAAAGCGCAATCGTCGAATTTGCAGCAGCGGTATGCGGAAGAACAAGCAACAGAAAGCTATGTAAGGAGACACCTTGGTGAAATGATAGAGTAAACGAAGCAAGCCACTGAGGATTACAATCAAATTAAGGAAGAATCTGCAAAGGTAGTTATAGAAGAAAATAAGAAGTGGATGGTGAAGTGGACCGAGATGATGAAGAAGACTAGCAGAGGAAATAAGAACGTACTATATGGGATGATCAAAAATAAGAGAAGTGGTCTGCAAGAGAATGTAGTGATGCTGGACAAGAATGGAAATGGGATTAACAACATGCTTTTACCAGTGGCTTCCTTAGGCTCACCATGCCGATGACCTTCCTTGCTGTTGGAGCATCGATGCTGCAACACGACAACAACAGAATCAACACGGTATCCCAATAAGAAAAAAAAAACACATGAGAATGTCAGCATAGTAACACGCTAATTACTATACAGTTCCCAGTGCAAAGATTGGGCACTGAGTGCGATCGTTGTATAGCTGTCAAGTCTGGTGCGGGAACCAAGATAGGGTTTCTCCAATCAGCCCACGAGTTTCAGCCAATGAACCGACTTTACATTGCTGAAATGTGTTTTAGAGCGATAATGAGTGGTTTACGTCCTGACAAACTGCACAGTATTGTTCTGAGGGGCATCTTTCTGGTAATGGTGATGGGGATTCTAGTAGTTATTTATGTAGGCAAAACCATATATTAGCTCAGGCTCACCTGTCCACAATTTTTTGAGCTTATAAGGCAGGATATGTTCTGCTCTGATTAAATCTAAAAGAAGTGTGCTGCCTGTATTAGGAGAAGTTAATTATTTTAATAGCTTTTAAAGAAATATGTTATCTTTATCTGTAGTATAATGAGTTGGCAATCGCACCGTAATATAATGACATCAGAATAAATATAATGATCTAGCAATTGTAGATCTACATAATGACATAACAATCCAAAAGTTCCAATTTTTGTAAAAAGCTATGGGACCAAAGTTCTGAGGTGATCGGTCCCTAGTCCTACAAACTACCTAGAGGAACGTAAACCTATCCTAAGGACAAAACACACCATAACAATAATTTATACTCTATTCTGAAACTAAACCTAATGATATGAATGATGAGCACTCGCGTATGCATTAATTATTTTCAATTATAGTTCATGTTGCCGTGTGATTGCCAAGTTATTATATCTATTATAGAAATAAAGATATACAATACTGATAAATGTTGGTAGATGACTAATTAAATAAATAACAAATTCTCAGAATGTGTAGAATAGGTGGTTCCATGTACACTAAGATAAACGACTTGGTTTCCCATGAGGTCACACAACTTTTCACGGTGGAAGGAATTCGTCACGAAACTTGCACTTTTGTACATTTAATGTTTTTGATGGGATTTCATTTCTTTTTGTAGGCAGTCCTTTTTTCATCTTGGGAAACATTTTATACATGATTCACGGATTTTCTTAAGACTCATTCACTGTCTCTTTTGGTTTACCTCAGAGGCTTTCATGTAACAAGATTTGGAAAGTGTGGAAAGTCGATTATATTGTTAATGCTCAATTCTTTCTTCATGTACGCATACTGCAACATGCGGTGGATAACTATAATAATATCAGCAAGTTAGTCTTGTATTTTGCACAGTTCGTGAAGTACAGAATACACAGAAGTTGGTCATAAGGTATATTTTCCTCTATAACTGAAAGTAACAGTCGTTATTTTGCATGGTATTTATTGAATGATGAAATTAGTTCATATAACACTTAGTAGTTCAGAATTAATTATTTTAGTTCATAAAAAGAAACCTTATTTTTCAGTACACACAATTTTGTGGAATGACCATGGTTATATATAATTGTAGAAATCTTGGTCCTAGAAGCAGTACAATTATAACTTAAGATAATTACATTATTCTAATAATAATTTCTTTCTTGAGTAAAAAAATCTAGTCTAAGAGCATTAATAATAGCTAGAACATTAAAAGAGGAATTTATTTATTTTTCATCGTTGTGGGCTCCACCTGGAAGTGCTTTTGGACAACAAGCTTACAGTACAGTATAGTGAACGCTTCATTAGATCCGTACTTCAATCTCCATATTTTTGTAAGATACTAGACGATAATTCGTATTTGAGGAAGTTCTACAGGTCTAATACTGCAACTTCGCCCTCAATGTCGAACCTATAAATCTTTCTTCTGTCTTCATCTGCGGCATACAGTTTTGAGACAATTAGACTGAGGTTTATAAGAGAATTTTCTGCAAGACTTGGTTAAAGGTTTGCAAAGAAGAAAGAAGTTTCTTAATGTCATTCTGCCCCATGCCGGGTGACATTTTTGCAAAAGATGCTGTGTGGTGGGAAATTTTGTTTCTGTTGTTCCTATAGCTAATTTATATTTTCCATTGCAAACGTAGGCTTCCGCGGCTGTTGTCACTATCAATAAAATTCTTCCGGGTATGAGACCGCGTCGTCATTTTATAAACTCCACCGACGTTTCGGCCACTGTTGCAGGCAGCCTTCATCAGGGTCCGTGTCAGACACAGACCCTGATGAAGGCCGCCTGCAACAGTGGCCGAAACGTCGGTGGAGTTTATAAAATGACGACGCGGTCTCATACCCGGAAGAATTTTATTGATATATTTTCCATTGTTTGTGATTTCCATACAGCTATTCGCACTATCATTCATTGCACTTTCTACACGTGACATCGGTACCAGCAACAGCGATGAGTGGCATTTGATTTTATAACAAATTGTCTTCATGTCTGCGTTAAGTCATCAACTGATCTGAAGAGAACAATGCGCTTAATTAATGTTGGCATTGTGTTCACTGCAATATATAAATACTGCTACATTAACTCCACTGTATGCCTAAAGACCTTCCACTACACAACATCTGAATTTTGTCGTCCAGAATCTGAAACGTTGCACACTCTGATATTATCCACATTGAATATACTCTTTTGAAGAATGTTTGACACACAAGCTTTCCTTGTTATTAACTTTCTCTCTCTACATTTGTGTGGGTGACTTTGGTTCCCTTATTGTATATACTTTTTCTTTGTTGTCCCTTGATTCTTTCCTTGAAACATCATAATCATATCCTGTGATTTGATCCTCTTTCGTTACTGTAATAGCCACAATGTAAGTATCATACCACATTTGTTGGTCATTCAAGTAGAGCATTGGGATGTCATTTCTTTTTGCAGGTAGATCTCCTCTCAACAGTCAGCTACGGATTTTCTTAAAGCTCATTCCTTATCACTTATTTTTTTCCTCAGAAGCTTCGAGGTAACATTTTTTTTTTTCAAGTCTATGCCGTAACTGTTTCTAACTCGATGGTATTCTGCGATTACCGACTGTTGAAATTTGATATTACTGAGGTCGACGTTAATACGATGTAATCCACCAAGACTTGTTATTCTGGAAAGCGCCACTACGCTTCTCCGCATGTGAACAACGAAGGGCGAAAAAGGAAGATTCAAGCACTGCATTGCTTAAATGTTTGCACTTGTTTCTTGTAGGTAATATAAAAACTGTCGTCACGAAGTATGAGACATATTCGGTAATTTTTGTTTGGAATTCGAATTAAGAGGAATTAATCTACTCAACAGTGAATCGCGATCTTTTGTGTAGTCGTACATAACCTAATTGTTTAGAATCTCAACAAAGACCAAGTCATTGAGCTGCCTTATGTTTATGGTAACTTCATCATAGATAAACAGCTCCGTCCAGAGATGCAGAGATTATGCATACGAATACGATGTGCAGTGTTCGTGTTGATCGACTGAACTGAGCAAATGTCCTTCAGAGATGCATGCATGTCTGAATAAACTGACTCTGCTATGACTACAGATGTTAATCTGAACACAAGGAATGTATTCGTTTTGCGATTATGAATTAGTACCAACTGTATGATTTAACGGTGATGTAATGATTTATTGGTGACATATGAAAATTTTTGCCGGGCCGGGACTCGAACCACGATTTTCGACTTTTGGCGAGCGGTCCCGTTATCATTACGCCAACCGTACCCAAACTTCCAAATGCCACATACTCCCTACTGCCCAATTTAGTAAACGTCTCTCCCAATGCGGGAATTACATAATAGAAAGTACGATCAGTCATAGACAGTAGGCAGTGTATGGCATATGGAAGTTTGGGTCGGATTGGGAGGCCTACGCGGGTAGCGTAATGGTTACGCGCACGCTTGCGGAAAGCGGCAATTCCGTGTTCGAGTACCGGCCCGGCACAGATTTTCATGTCACAATTAAATCATAAAATTGATGCTGATTCATAATCGCAATTGCGAATACAGAGGCCAACAACGTACTACTTTCACATATCAAGAGTAAGTGTATATACGTATCATCAGCAACTCATCTGCGATGAACAACATCAGTTCTTTCATATCCGATCTCAACACTTTGGAGGACTTTCTCAGGAAGTGGCTTGTACTCAGATGTTTACGTATGTTCCAAGTGAAGCTGCATGAATCAATGTATTGTCAAACTATTAACATTAAATGCGGCTACTCCTGTTGCAGCAGTGATGCCCACTTTTTAATTTAAATGTATTTAAACCTAGAATTTTTATTAAATAGCTTTTTCCAGTGCCACCAGTTCCACTCCCAAAACAACGTAGCACATCAGCGTTATTATAAGTGTACGTAATGTTTTTATCATACGGAACACTCTTTTTTGATCGGTATTACGCTTCGCATTCATATTTTTGAGGCTCACATCAGGCTATTCATATTTTAACAGATATATTTCAAACGCTTAAAATTCCTATGAACGTGATACATTTCTCTTGAAATCGTTCTTAGGCGAAGAAAGTGATATTTTAGTGTTGATGTAAGTTAAAGATTCAAATAGTTTTTGTTCTTGAATACTGGACTACAGTTTTGTTCAAAAAGTTTTCGAAAATGATGATTAGTTTTTTGACAACATTATCAATTAACACGCATAAATCTTCACAGCAGGACCAAATTAGACCTGTTCCATTGTTTCTCACACCCCAAAGACAGCTTTTCCAGACTCGTCAATTTCACTAGCTTTAACTTTAGTTACATACACTTCGTAGGCTTCGTGTTCTGATTTTTCCACAAAAGCTTCTAACTTGACGTATAATGTAGTATTTTCTATCGATGTTTTAATTTTTTTTTCAGTTTATCAGTTGTTCTCATAATATTCTAGAAAATGCATCTAGGTCATTTATAATCAGCGATTGCAAGACTATCGAATTTTGATACTAATCATGGCGACATTCGTCATACATAATCCGCCAAACATTTTACTCGCGAAAGTGCTGAACGTACAGTTGACCGTATGTGAACTTGGAATAATTCGTCAGTAAACTGACTGCACCTACAGTTTAAAGTGGAATTCGAACATGTCATTTTTGACCACTCCTCACACCTTAGAAACGTAGTGACTACGTTAAAATGAAAGTGAAAAAAAATCTTCCTCACCAGGAATCTAACCTGCGATCTGGACAATGGAATGCCAGCGCCTTACCAACACGTTAATAATAAAGGCAAAATATCAAATACTTTCTCGTTAAGCGAAAATGAGTTTGAAAACGGGTTTGATATTTACAGATGTTCGAATTTTTCCTTGCATTATAGGCTAAACACTATCTAAATACGAAACTTGTCGTTTGTGTGTCCGCTAGAAGTATTTTAGAATTTTGATGATCAGTGAGTGAGTGAGTCACGGAAATAGCGATTTTCGATGTCAATTTTTTTCTAAACGGTGAGGTGTAGAATAGCATAATTTGATAGTGTAGTAGTTGGTTATAATGGGCACTCTTGGTCACCGAAAACTCAGGCTTGTAGCTTTATCCACAACGAAGATGCATGGAGTCGAAAGTCCTGTAAACGTTTCGAGAAACGGAGTGTGTGTCGGGGAGCAACTTCATAATATTCAATGGGAGCCCTCGGTCTTTATTGCAGATTACGATTGCACGGTAAAAACTACATACGTCTCGTCTTAGCTTTAGGCAAGGATTAGCTGAAACGTGGGAAAGTAATACAGTAGAAGAAGAATGGGTAGTACTGAGAGATAAAGTAGTCAAGGCAGCAGAGGACCATATAGGCAAAAGGACAAGGCCTAATAGAAATCCGTGGATAACACGGGATATATTGAACTTAATTAATGAGAGGAGAAAATATAAAAATTCAGCAAGTGAAACAGGAAAAAAGGTGTACAAACGTCTGAAAAATGAGATTGACAGGAAGTGCAGACTGGCTAAGCAGGAGTGGCTAGAGGGCAAATGCAGAACCGTAGAAGAATGCATAACTAGGGGAAAGATAGATACCGCCTACAGGAAAATAAAAGAGATATTTGGAGACTAGAAAAGCAGCTGTATGAATATCAAGAACTCAGACGGAAAATCAGTACTAAGCAAAGAGGTGAAAGCGGAACTGTGGAAGGAATATATAGGTCTATACAAAGGAAATAAACTTGAAGGCAGTATTCTAGAAATGGAAGACGAAGTGGAGAAAGATGAGATAGGAGATATGATACTGCGAGAAGAGTTTGACAGAGTGCTGAAGGCCCCTGCAGTAGATGATGTTCCGTCTGAACTGCTGATATCGTTAGGAGAGCCAGTCGTGAAAAAATTATATCACCTGGTATGCAAGCTGTATGAGACATGGAAAATACCCTCCGACTTCTAGAAGAATATCATAATTGCAATTCCAAAGAAAGCAAGTGCAGACAAGTGTGAAAATTGCAGAACTATAAGTTTGATAAGTCATGGTTGCAAAATACTAACACGAAATATTTACAGACGAATGGAAAAACTTGTGGAATCCAATCTAGGAGAAGATCAATTTGGATTTAGGAGAAATGTAGGAACACGAGAGGCAAAACTCACATTACGACTTATATTAGAAGATAGGCTAAGGAAAGGGAAACCTACGTTTTTAGCGTTTGTCAATTTGGAGAAAGCTTTTGACAATGTCGACTGGAATACACTCTTCCAAATTCTGAAGGCAGTAGGGGTAAAATATAGGGAGCGAAGAGTTATATTCAAACTATAAAAAACGCCGGCCACGATGGCCGAGGGGACTGAGGCGCTCCAGTGACGGTCTACACGGCCACTACAGTCGGGGGTTCGAATCCCCTCTCGGGCATGGATATTTGTGCCATCCTTAGTGTTAGCTAGCTCGTAAGTAGTTTGTAAGTTTAGGAACTGATAACCCCGTAGTTAAGTCCCATAAGCTATACAAACATTTGAACATTTATAAAAAAAAACCAGACAGCGGTTATTAGAGTCGAAGGGCAAGAAAGGGACGCAGTGGTTGGGAAGGGCGTAAGACAGGGTTGTAGCCTTTCCCCAATATTGTTCAATCTGTACATTGAGCAGGCAGAGAAGGAATGAAAGGAGAAACTTGGAGAGGGCATTAAAGTGCAGGGACAAGAAATAAATACAATGCGGTTTGCCGATGACATAGTAATTCTGTCAGAGACCGCAATATATCTGGAAGAGCAACTGAATGGAATGGACAGCGTCTTGAAAGGAAGATATAAGATGAACATTAACAAGAGTAAAAAGGAGGTAATGGAATGCAATGTCAGAAAATCAGGCGATCCTGAAGGAATTAGATTATGTAATGAAACAATAAAAGAAGTAAATGAATTTTGTTATTTGGGTAACAAGATAACTTCTGATGGCCGAAGTAAAGAAGATATAAAATGCAGAATGGCTTTGGGAAGAAAAGCGTTTCTAAAGAAGCGAAACTTGTTAACATTCAATATTAATTTCAATGTTAGGAAGTCCTTTGTGAAACCATTTGTCTGGAGTGTAGCATTGTATGGGAGTGAAACGTGGACGATAAGGAGTTCAGACAAAAAGATTATACAAGCTTTTGAAATGTGGTGCTACAGACGAACGATGAAAATTAGATGGGTTGATCACGTAACTAATGAGGAGGTGCTTAACCGAATCGGGGAGAAAATTAGTTTCTGCCATATCCTGACTAAGAGAAGGGATTTATTGGTCGGACACATTCTGAGACAACAAGGAATTGTCAACTTAGGATTAGATGGAAGTGTGTGGGGTAAAAATCGTAGAGGGAGGCCGAGGGACGAATACAGTAAGCAGATTCAAAAGGATGTAGGTTGCCGAATGTATTCTCAGATGAAGAGACTTGCGAGGGACAGGGTAACGTGGAGAGCTGCATAAAACCACTCTGCGGACTGAAGACCACAACAACAAATTGGAACATCTGTCTGTGAGGGCGCTAGGATTGTTAAACTGAATTTCCCCCTCCCATTTGATGTTTCACTCTTCCACATTGTCTTTATCACTATGTCACGTATAACTAAACATAATAAATTTAATTTGCAGTGTTTGATTGTTTACATCGTCGTCGTTCAGGAAAAACTTTTTTATTTTAATTTTATTATTATTATTTTTTTTACATTATTACTGTTACAGGCATAAGAAATTGAATAAGTAGAAGTATCTGTAAAAGAAAATTTAAAAGTTTTCCACGCGTTTCGTGAACACTCCAAAATGTTCACAAGAAAAACATTTGTAGGCAGTTTTTCTCTTTTTGTGGTATGAACAAAATCGATAAGCTTTTCTTTTTTCAAGTTTTCAAGTCAGCTCTAACGGAAAGGTGCTTCCGTTGGCTACCAATTACTTTTCCTTTTGCTGCGTCTTCTTCCACAAAGGAAACAATACTTTGTATCTCTTGAGGCAGACTGGAAATTTCCAATCAGGATTTCACTAAATCGTGGACAAAATACGGAGAAACCCTTTTCAAGAAATCAAAACGTGAGATTGTGTTTGTGTCTTCTAAAAGTTCATAAAGAATACTTGCGTTTTAACCTGCCATGGCCACCATGTGATAAAAGATAGCCAACAGCCACCGTCTTGTTTTACGATTAGCAGAATAAACACTGCACTTTATGTCTAGTGTGGCTATTCCACGTTTTGTGGCGTCATAAAAAGATACTATTTCAGGTTTACCATTTGAAACGTCAGTATACTTGGAATGACGCATTGCTGAAAGAAGCAGGGCAGCCTTATTTTTATTGGGGACATAAGAAAGCAAGGTCATGTCTTTTGTAAATCCATAAAGACTAGATCCATTTTCACGATCCCTTCTTGCTTGAAATTCCGCTGGAATCTGGGTTTGTTCCGTTTAAGTGTCCCAACTAACGTCAAATGGAGAGCTAATAATTCCTGTGCAAGTTCTAAAGAACAAAACCAGCTGTCGCGTCTGATATTTCTGTTCGTTCCGTACAGCCCTTTAGATAGACGTAGGAATGGACAATATTTTTTTCTGCAACAGGGAATGTGACTCCATCACTTCCTTTGGCAGTAAAGATCTAGGCATTGTAAATATATGCATTATGTGCGTCTGCCAGACCCATGAGTTTAATGTCATACTTAGCTGGTTTTTTGGCATATATATGCGGAATTTAGGCCTTCCTCTGAAAGGCACTAAAGTTTCATCAACTGTTATATGTGCCCCAGCGCAGTAAATTTGCTGCCAGTTCGATATAAACTTGTTAAAAATATCTGTCATGGCAGCAATTGGATCAGATTTCTCCCTCTGTTTCCTTGTGACCGATTCATCGAATCGAAATTCTCTAAGCAATATTCCTAATCGCTTTTCTGTTATAATTGCTGGGAAAATTGGCCTCCCGAAGACTGAAGTGGAAAAGAGCGAGGCTATAGGCTTACTCGCTGATTTGAATATGCTGCAGAGAAGCGTGACTCCAATGAGACCGTTCACGTCCTGTGCAGTACGGTCTTTGTAAGATACACTTTCCCGTAGTTCAATAGCAGCGCGAATTTTCGCCAACTTTTCATTGGTATGCTTTACAATCGTCTAGATCATGTCATCGGTAACGATAAGGCGCCACACTTCTCCTGGCATAAGGATTTTTCTTGCAGTGAGGACAGCACCTTGTAGTCGTACATCTATGATGTTGCATGCAGCTGTTCGAGCCATAGAACATGTAGGAATTTATGACCACGAGAAACACTTGTTTCTTCCGTAGTACGAAATTTGATGACAACTCTCATCTCGTCTGTCGTCATGAGAACGCGTAGATGAGCTGGAAGCGTCAGTAGGCGGCTGTGCAATGATTAGTCTGCTTCATCCAGAACTTGTGTTACACTGTGGTTGCTCTCCCATTTCTTCGAGAAATTGGGTATTTTCTACTCCAAACATTTCTCGAATAGTTTCATCATCACAAATATTATCTTTGGGAGAGTCATCGTCATTATTTGTTTCATTCCGACGATTTCGGATAGTAACGTCGTCATCCGGAATGTATGACCCAATTGAATCCACTTCCGAGTCGGATTCTTCAAGGACCATTTCAGATAGTGCGAGGGCTACAACTTTTTTTCGACCGATTTGAGTCGTATTTCGGGCCTTCCATTGTATACCTGTAAGGACAACAGGGAAAATGCATTTTAACGCGTTTTTAGTGGGAATATTTCTGTATCTGTACCGGTACCAAGATGATGTAGTTAATTAGAAAGTGTAGATGAAAAATTGAATAATTAGTATTAAAACGTATATTGCGACCTGCAAAATTTATTTTTCATTCGCCTATGATTACAAAAATATCAACTTTGAATGAAATTGATCAAATGTTCCGACAAACAGAAATTTTGGAAGATAGGATCCTCGGTCAAACAGACCGACAATTATGTGACGCTTTTAGGAACACCAGATAGGCGAGACCGGCAAATACCTGATGCTTTCAGGAACACCCGGTCTGTCAGACCGGAAAGATAATGCACTTTTTCGGAACCGGGTCCCACTGACCGACAATACATAACAAAAAAGAATGAATGCCCGACAATGCGTTGTTCACGAGCTGACGTTCGGGGCCCGACTCAAGTTTGCTGAGCTTCTCCACTCCCTCGGCTTTTATGCAGCGCCGTTAGCATTGTTAACGTCAACTATGGCGGCATCTCAGACCGGTGTGCTGTTCAGAGGGTTAAACTGACGGTGTTACGAGTGTTGTAGTGCGGGCTGCATACGTCGAAGGACGCTGAAACTTTGTACGTATATTCAGTGATCGGTGCGTTAACGGAGTATGACGAAAAATATTTCACGTCTTTGCCACCAGGCTAAAATATGGCTCTGTAAGCAGTCAGAATGTGAATGTTTCCTGTCTTGACATAGGTATGCTTTTGGTGGTTCAGCAACGCTTATTGATGTCACGCCGCAGCGGAGTAGCCGAGCGGTCTAAAGCGTCTCGCTGCGGAGCGCGCGGTTGCGCGACGTGGAGGTTCGAGTCCTCCCTGGGGCATGGGTGTGTGTGTCTGTCCGTAGGTTAGTTTACCTAGGTTTAAGTAGTTTGTAAGCTACGGACTGATGACCACGCAGTTTGGTCCGATAGATTTACAAACATTTGAACATTTGAATTGATGTTGTTTCTGAAGTCCCTATGGGTGTAAATGGTTTCCGTACGAACTGCAATGGCTATCGGAAAGAAAGACTGTGCTGTTTTATCAGAAGGTCAGCAGCAGCAGCAGCGCTGCGTTGCGGGAATATCGCCAATCGAAAGAGCTGCAAAGATGCCCCTTGTCAATAAATGGGCTAAAGGATGTGATCAAGAAATTTGAAGAAACAGGTGAAATAGTTTGTGTAGCAGGGAGAGGGAGGCGTCCCATTCCCATGGTGGTTGTTGGGGAGGATGCAGCCAACTGTTCAACACATGTCACAAGTACTGCAGCCAGTACTGAGCTGCAGTACGGAAATTCTCTCCCCCCCCCCTGGTCAACAGTTCAGAAGATTTTATGGCTCATTTATACTGCTATCCTAACCAGATTAATAATGTGTACCGTGTGCAACCCCAGGATAGGCTAAAGCGTCGTCACTTGGCCCTTCGTTAAATGGCAGGCATACAAATGGATGACATATAGCCAGGATATGGTGTTTGGACGGACGAGGCACATTTTACTCTGCACGGTGCCGTGAATCCACAGAACTCTTGCATATCGGTTTCTACTCCTGCATACATTGTGCAGCAACATCACTGCACTCAGCTTTTCTGTTGCCGTTTCAGAAGCTCATTCACTCACAGTCCCCCCCCCCCCCCCCCCCCAGGGGCTCACGGTTCTTTTGTGAGTACGTTCGTGGCGAGCACAGGGCCCCTAGCTAATGGAGTCATTCTTCCTTCTTTCCTCCCTGGACTGCAGTTCCTTCCCTTCATCACCTTTCCTATCCTCATTCCTTACCCTCCCCAACAGGGGACCGATAATCTTAGCAGTTTGGTCCCCCTATCCCAAACAACCAACCAACCAATCACGGTCTCTTTTTCTTCGAGGAGATGACACCTCGTGGGCTCGTTAGGTGTGGAGTAAAGCTGTGTGTTATAAAGACTACCCTCACGCATCACGTGGCTCCGGCTTTGGAGAAACGGAACTGTGTCTATACCACTATTTTCATGAAAGATGGGCGACACCACAGGGCTTTCCCAGGTGAATGACGCGCTTCGAGAAATTTTCGGTGACGAACGCATCGTCTCTCAGCATCTTAAAGATGTATTGCTTTCCAGGTCACTCGACCTCAATCCATGTGATTTGTGCTTGTGCGATTATTTGAAGGATCTTGTCTATGGAGATGTATCCGGCCCTTTTCTGATCTGAAGGTCAGCATACAACGAAATGTCAACTGCATAAGACCGGATATGCTGCAACCCTACTGCGTTACGGATGTAGCATGTTGTTGAGTTAGGGAGCCATATTGAACACGTTACAACTTGTCAACATATGCTAATAAATGTGTCAAAACTATCGTTATCATGTGTTTGGTCGTTCCTCCCCTTTTTATTCACCCGCACCACATTCTGACTGCTTACAGCGTCATGTGGCAGAAAGTGGAAATAATGTTTTTCCATCATACGCCGAAAGCGCATCAGTTGCTGATTATACCCACGACGTTTCAGCGTCATGCGATGTATACAGTGCAGACTGCAGCACTTGGAACACCGTCAATTTAATTATAACCACACTGTACCTCTGAATATTTTTCTGCCTGTGATCATAATTAAGTGCTGTGTTGAAGAAATGCAGTCAGAGTTAGAGATATATTTTTTTATGAATTTTGACACGTTACGCTCTGTTGGATTATCATCAGATCATCTATCTGCAGCACAGCTTGGAGCTGTGCCACTCATTTCTATCCCCATACGTGTCCCCTGTGTTTCAATAACATTTTTAAAATGTAGTGTGTAAACAGTTGTAGCACCAGGCGTCAGCAATAAAGGAACAAATTTGAAATAGTTAATTGCTCTTGTGAAAGAATGATACTACTTTAACGTATTTGGCAGATCAGTATCTGCGACCTGATCTTGAAATGTATAATTATGACATGATAAGCACAATTTCAGGGTACATAACTGTATATACGACAAATTTCTTTTTTTTTTCGAATTGACTTACGAATCCACATGAATCAAGTAGTTTATAATGAATGGCCCAAAGGCGCTATGTCTGAATGTTATCAGGGAGAGCTTAATAGTCTCCCCTCTGAGGGACGCAAATAACGTTTACTTACAATACTTCCATCGATCACATAATGATATGTATTATAAACATGTACATGCTTTTGTCTGTGTGCAAACATGACAGTAATCCCAATTGACAGTTAGCAGTTATTATGAAAACTGTATTCCAAGACATAACCTTTCAACATCGTGGAAAACGTGGTTGTCCATTAACGCGTTCTCTCAAAGTTCAGTGAACTGTAAATTTGCTTTATAGGTTTGGTCCGCCTTGAGCAAACACAAATGTTTTTTCATTTCTCTCATACATGTTTCGCTGGCGTTGCAGCATCATCAGTGGGATGTTTATTGTCTGTCAAATTAACAATGGAATGATTGTTACTTTTGTACATTAGCACTAAAAACTACAGATAATTGTGAGACTACTACACATCGTTTCTTATTTTTATAGGTTTGCTAGGCCTACCTTAATACCACATGCAGTTATGTTTGTGGTTCTTCCACTCACAAAACGTCACTGATAGTTTTTGACAGTTTGTCATCTGCAAGCCAAAACGTGTGTATTTAAAGTGGTGAATAGTTCGTTTGTAAATACTGGACGTAGTTTTTGTGTTTTGGTTTGATTTTATTGTAGCTACTGCTTCTATAATAAAATGTCTAAGTGTTTATAGCAAGTTTTTGTCACTTACTTTGGTGGATATGCGCTGTTTTTCGTGTTGTGGACAGCCACTGTGTCACTTTCACTTTCACTCAATGTTTATGTTATGAAAACAAGATGGTGGGCAGTTGAATTCTGGGAGTAGTGTTAGGAACAGCTAACTGTGGTGGGGGCAGGAGTTTTTGAATCATGTTGTTTTCGTTTTAGTGTGTGTGTGTGTGTGTGTGTGTGTGTGTGTGTGTGTGTGTGTGTGTGTGTGTGTGTTATAGGTTTTCTGTAAGTTCTTTGAGGGCAGAAAATATGGTTCCGTTGCAGAGGGTTGTGTATTCATTTATTATTTCTTTTCTTTCTATTATGGCTTTCTGTATATGGTAGTTCTCTTCGATTGTTAATTTTTGTGGGAGGCTTTTGCTGTGTTTCAGAATCTTTAGATCAGTATTTATGTCAGTTGGTTTGTGGTTCATGTTTATGAGGTGTTCTGCAAATGTGGAATGACTATTGCTTTTTAGTGCTCTTCTGTGTTCTGTGTATCTGGTATTGAAATTTCTGCAATTGTGAACTGTGTTGAAAAATCTCATACATACTAATAAAATACCCAAATAATTAGTAAAAATACAGTTTGTTTCTAAGCTTTGTAACTTGAAAGACGACCATCTGTCGTCTTCCATTTTTTTGTATATTTCTGTAAAGTTACAACTTATTTAATGTCGCTAGATTATCATTTTGTTGAAACTTGAACCCCACACTTTTCAAGGATTGAGGAATAGTATTTTTATGTCATGTGTTAGAATATTATTTAATATTGCTAGGTTTTTCTTATTTTGTATTGTTAATTAATGTGGCATAAGTACGGCTACTCCGCTATGCCACTGTCCCTGTGAGAATGGGGAGTGACAGCTCGCTTTGCATCGTTCTCTCTGGCTCAGAGTCGATAGCTGCTTAGGTTACCAAAGAGGTTTCTACACTCTTTGGTTGCGAACTAGTTAGCGATCCTTCCCTCCAGCACAAGTCTCGCTGTCTGTCTCCACCAGCGCTGTTTTCATGGATTTTCCATCTCCCGGTGGCTTCCCGCGTCCGGTAGCAGTTTCCCGCCTCATGACCGCTGGATTTTCATTCTATACTGGGCGCCTGGCGAGGTGAGGTTGGTTCTTCTCTGGTATCCGCGAGATGGTAGCATTTCGTTGTCTAGCACGCTTAACTTAGATTCGGGAACTTTTTTTTTGGAATATTTTCGTGTGCAGAAATGTGTTCACGATTTTCAACTCAGTGGTTTCCGGTAGATAAATGTGGTGTGTGTGATTCTAGTTGCAGTTTGATAACGGCTTGATATGTTAAAACCTTTTGTGATCATGTGGCGGTGTATCAACTCTGTGTAAATGCTTTCTGGCTTTGTAGGGCTTAATTTCTAATAGGTGCATGTAAAAATCTTCTCATCGTTTCCTTCCGTGAGTGACATGTGTTCCACATGGTTGGTTCATAGAACAAAGCCTTCAGCTTCCAATCTTGTTTGTTCCATGCCCATCAGGCAAGTAACTATGCGGGTATCTTTCCGATTTCCACTAATATTTCGCAATCTTCTCTCCCCGCGTATTTTAATTTTGCTGTTTCTTCTCCGTCTTCTCTGTCTTTGTCAGTATTTCTCTCTGAGCCTTGTACAACCTCCTTCAATAGCTTCCTTATGTAATTCTAAACATTTCTATGGGTTGCATGCGTGCTGCGTGCTGCGTGTATGTTGAGTTCGTAATAAACGTGCTTTCAGTATAAGTGTTGTGTTTTGTTGCCTTCGAAGTCAAGCCTACTTCCATTGCAACGTGACATTGTTTGGTGGAGGCGCCGGGTACACTGTGCCACACCTGCATCACCGTGGCTCCGATTAGGCAACGTAAAAGCCGTCGATTACACGGACTGGAACCGGAATACAAGGGATACACCGAATACATCCTTCCAAAAGTCCGTATTATCAGAAGAACGATGCAGACGATCGGTGTTCTCTGGAGATGCTGGACAGGACCCCAACAAATGGCTAAAAGGGTTCGACAGAGTCGCCAAGTACAACAGGTGGGATCATACGATGTGCTTGGCAAACTTTTATTTCTACCTGGACGGAACAGCCCAGCAATGGTTCGAAAACAACGAAGACAAGTTGAATGACTGGGAGACATTCCAGGAGGAACTTAAGAAGACGTTTGGAGACCGCCAGCGACAAATCCGCTCGGCGGAAGAACAACTGAAGAACCGGGCCCAACGACATGGTGAGCCGACACAATCGTACATACAGAGTGTTTTGGCCCTGTGTAACGTAGTCAATCCGAACATGACTGAGGCGAACAAAATCACGCACCTGATGAAGGGAACTGCAGAAGATATGTACCAAGCTTTTCTGATAAAAGACGTCGCTACGACAGAAGAGTTCATCAAGTGGTGCCAGCGTATTGAAGAGATGCAACAAAGGAGGGTTGGACGCAAGAAGTATGACAGACTCCCAAATGTAGTCCCTATGGCCGTTGTGGAAGACCAGCATGACTTGGCTTCTCTCATACGACAAATCGTGAGAGAATAATTACAACAGTGCATGGCAGCCGGGACTATTAGACCGAGCGAGCATCAGATTATGGCCATGGATGTGAGCCCTGTAAGTCACGAGGGAGCCGACGCCGCTGAGGACGAGGTATTTCAAACGTTAGCTTCTGTCTGTCCCGTCAATCGCACCCGACGTGAAGAATGGCGTCGCCCTGCTATGACTTACGCTGCAGCCGCCAAACGGCAGCCCATGAACCGACCGACGCGACCACAGCCAACTCCCCCGGTAACTATGACGCCCCGCGGAAGAACAGACGTCTGGAGGACAGAAGACAACACACCACTGTGTTTCCACTGTGGACACCCTGGACATGTCGTACGCTACTGCAGAGAGAGAGGAGGCGAGTATTCGATGATTATTTTGCCGCAAGATGTCAGCCGTCGGAGGAGTTCTATCCAAGGCAGTCACCTGCTGACGAGTTTAGTCGACCTATGGGAAGAAGCCCATCGCTGTACCCTAGACGAGGTCGCTCCCCGACGCGCCGCAGCCGTTCACCGTCGGCGTACAGAGGTACCAGCCGCTCCCCTAACCGCCGCGCTCAGGAAAACTAAGCGAGGCGACCATCTACGGAGGTGAGGCCGCCGCAGATGAAAATCCTCCATGGACGACAGTGACTAAGATGTCGGGAAATCTCATCGACGTCATAATCGACGGCCAACCTCTCCGGGCACTTGTTGATTCAGGAGCCTCTTTTTCTGTATTATCGGATAATTACCGCCGCACACTAAAGAAGACAATGTTCTGTGATACGGGGGCAACTGTACTGAAGGTCGCGAATGGAAAGTACGTCCATCCAGCAGGAACTTGTGTCGCAAGAATAACCATCAACAACAGGACGCAGCCGTTTGAATTTGTCGTGTTAACAGAGTGTAGTCACAATGTCATCCTCGGATGGGACTTCCTTCAGGCATCCCAAGCTATCATTAACTGTGGAAGATCTGAGCTGGAAATTGAAGAAGTAGTTCCGATGGATACACGTAATACAGAATTTTCTGGGAAGTTATTCGTCGTTGACAATGTGACGATACCGCCGTTGACAATGAGAAGAGTTGCATTCACAAACACAGATGACTGGTTAAGCTGTGAAGTTCTTGTTGATAGTAAAAAGTTTATCAGGCTCACAAAAGAAATTTACATACCAGCGGCTATCATAAGCATTACAGGTGGTCAAGGAGAGATTTGGATCACAAATTGGCACGAGCAGTCACAACTTATCCCCAAGGGAATGTGTATCGGGACAGCTGAACCAATCCAGGACGGTGAGCTCAACGTCATCAATGAATACCCTTACCCTGTTGTTAGTACAGACAACACGCTGGAGGAAACAAAAGTGGAATTGCCAATAGGGCCTGTACTGACCAAGGAACAACGCCAGCGGGTGTTAGGTATACTACGCCAATTTTCGGGTGCATTCACACCTCAGCAAGGGAAAAGTCAGACGAAACGGCACACGATAAAGCACCGTATCAATACTGGGGATCATCCGCCAATTAGCCAGCGTTCGTATAGAGTGTCGCCAGCTGAAAGACGGATAATTCGGGAGGAAGTGGAGAAGATGTTGCGAGATGACATTATTCAACCTTCGGAGAGTCCTTGGTCGTCTCCGGTGGTCCTCGTAAAGAAGAAGGATGGCACGTGGCGATTCTGTGTTGACTATCGGCGGCTGAACAGAATCACAAAGAAAGATGTCTACCCATTGCCGCATATTGACGACACCTTAGACTGCTTGAAAGGAGCTACATACTTCTCAACTATGGACATGCAGACAGGTTACTGGCAAATCAAGGTTGACGAAGCTGACAAGGAGAAGGCAGCATTTATTACACCTGACGGCTTCTACGAATTCAAAGTAATGCCATTTGGATTATGTAATGCTCCGGCCACATTCGAACGCATGATGGACAACTTGCTTCGACACCTTAAGTGGACGACGTGTCTCTGCTATTTAGATGACATTGTCGTTTTCTCGAAAACATTTGAAGAACATCTGAGTCGCCTGTCAACTGTGTTGAAGTGTGTTCAGGCTGCAGGTCTCCGCCTCAATCCAAAGAAGTGCCTCTTCGTCGCCAAAGAGATAAAAATCCTGGGGCACCTAGTCAACGGAGATGGTGTCCGTCCGGATCCAGATAAAGTAAGGGCAGTCACAGAATTTCCAACTCCTCAGCACATTCGTGATGTGAGAAGTTTTCTCGGACTGTGCTCATACGACCAACGTTTCTTAAAAGTATTTTGTAACAAGGCACGTCCATTACAAGAACTTCTGCAGGGACTCGCCAAATTTTACTGGGATGAGACAAAAGAAAAAGCTTTCCGAGCACTTAAGGAGGCTCTAACTTCCGCACCATTGCTGGCCTTGTACGACGAGAATGCAGAAACGGAACTTCTCACAGACGACAGTGGTTTTGGGATTGGTGCAGTGCTTGTGCAAGTTCAGGAAGGTGCTGAAAAAGTGAAAGCCTATGCGTCAAGAGTACTCTCAAAGTCCGAGATAAACTACTCTACAACTGAAAAAGAATGTCTCTCGGTTATCTTGGCTATCAACAAGTTCCGGCTGTATTTATTCGGCAAACCATTCACCGTCGTGACAGACCACCATTCTTTGTGTTGGCTGACTAGCTTGAAGGATCCATCAGGTCGACTAGCAAGATGGGCACTAAGACTCCAAGAGTACGATGTCACAGTGGTATTCAAGAACGGGCGCAAACACAAGGATGCCGACTGCCTTTCGAGGAATCCATTAGTGGAACACAACAGCATTAATGAAATTTCAGCTCTCACTGAATTAGATGACGTTACAGCTGAACAGAGGGAAGATCCAGCATTATTAAAAACGATAGAGGCCTTGGAGAAAGGAGAACCGACCAATGGAGAGTTCCAACTTATAGACGGAACATTGTATAAGAGCAACTACGATCCACTGGGCCCCAAATGACTACTTGTTGTTCCACGTCATCTCCAGCCAGCTGTTCTCAAATATTTCCACGAAGCCCCAATATCCGGTTATCTGGGATTCGTGAAGACCCTAGACAGAATCAGACACAGGTATTACTGGAAAGGTCTCTACCGATCTGTCAAGCACTATGTGAGTCACTGTAAAGAGTGCCAGCGACGGAAGCATGTGCCGCAATTACCTACAGGACATCTCGTACCGATTCCGCCGGCAGCAGCTCCATTCCACTGAATTGGGATCGATCTTTTAGGGAGGTTCCCGAAGTCGACAACCGGGAACCGTTGGATAATAGTCTGCACTGACTACAACACACGCTATGCTGTCACCAAGCCGGTGCCGACAGCAGAAGCTCCATAGATCGCAAAATTCCTTATAGAAGACATTATTTTGAAGCATGGAGCACCACGTGTCATGATATCTGATCGTGGAAAAGTATTCCAGTCAAAACTAGTATCAGAGGTAATGTCACGGTGCAACATTGTCCACAGAATGACAACTGCATACCATCCTCAGACAAATGGTCTTACGGAACGTTTTAACAAGACGTTAGCCGACATGCTGTCGATGTACGTCGATGTTGAGGAGAAGGATTGGGATAAAATTCTGCCAGTCGTGACATTTGCTTACAATACCGCAAGACAAGACACCACAGGCTTCACTCCGTTTTTCCTGCTCCACGGCCACTACGGTCGGGGGTTCGAATCCCCCCTCGGGCATGGATATTTGTGCCGTCCTAGTTCGTAAGTAGTTCATAAGTAGTTTGTAGGTTTAGGGACTGATGACGCCGTTGTTAAGTCCCATAAACTATACAAACATTTGAACATTTATGTTAAACAGCTCATCACCAGAGTCGAAGAAGGAAGACAGCTGGCTCGCATACGGACAATGGACGCCCAGGGGAAGGACCGTCAGCGGTATAACGACAAGCACCGACCTGTTGTGTACAGCCCAGGAGATCTGGTATGGATTTTTACCCCTGTACGGAAAGTTGGACTGTCAGAAAAGTTATTGAAGCGGTACTTTGGTCCGTATCGTGTCATAAGCTGCCTGTCAGACGTCACATACGAAGTTGAGGATTATGATCCGTCGTCGAAACGTCAAAAACGAAGAGACATTGTTCACGTCCTGCACGTGAAGCCTTACCACGATCCTGAAGAGCAAGTAGACGACAATGGCTTCTTGTTCAAGTACTTTTACGACGGTAATGTTTCTGATGAAGCCACGACAGGAACGTCTGTCGTCGATAATCGCGGAGAAGGGAGGGATTCTCTTGAACTGTCATACAGAGGACCCATGACACCGTCAAGATCCAGGAGATTGCAGCTGGCTCCACAGGGATCATAACAGCGGGTCGCTGTTTCTCCAGGAGAGGGAGTAATGCCGCGAGAGACAACGCACACCGACTGCCGGCGTGGCGCAGGGGATAGCGTCACTGACTGTGGTACAGAAGGTCGCCGGTTCAATCCCACCCACCGGCAAAAAATTTATTTCTTTGTAATTAAGAATTCCAGAAGGTCCTACATCTTTCTTATGATCACTTGTAAATTCTCCTTGTTTCTTATGTTAACTGTTCTTCTAATTTCTGGTAAATTCTGTCTGTGTATAAATAGCAGACCACTCTGCCTGAGAGGCAGGCAGTGCTGCGTTTATGTTGAGTTCGTAATAAACGTGCTTTCAGTATAAGTGCTGTGTTTAGTTGCCTTCGAAGTCAAACCTACTTCAATTGCAACGTGACAATATGATTCTAAGCATTTATATGGGTTGCATACTGTAGTTAATTTTCTTTATTTTTCGGAATCTGAATTTATTCAATTTTTATCGGTTTTTGGAACCACGCAGGTCCGAGTTCCCACTTCTGGGGTTTGCAGCTAGTCGCCAGAGTTCACGCCACTTCTCATAAAAAACCAGCACCTAGACCGATTTATAACAGACTGAAATTTAAGAATCCACCTTGATTTAGTATAATGAATCCGATTTTAAACTACTTCACCTTCAGTGGAGTGTGCTCATGTAATGTAGCCGTGTGTCGTCGTTAGCGTGTTTGCTCGTGGTCCAATTCAGATGTAATTTAACTGGGATATACACACGAACCATCTCAAAATAGGCACGACAGACCAGACCCAGCTTCAAAGTATTTTTGTATATTGTGTTTTATGCTACCTCCGACTTGCTGAATTTCGCCTATGATAGCGGCGCCTGCTTCCGCCTCATCTCAGCACGCTGATTTTGGTGAGTTTCGTTGTGGCATTGCGTGTGTGTATAAGAGAATGAGTGTTGTTTGTGAATCCTTCCCTCCAGTAGCGTTAAATCATGTAAAAATTATGCTGTGTAATGTCCGCATTAATCCATGTAAGAGATGCATTTTATTGTACCAACAAAATTGGTTCCCCATTTTGCTTGTTTTCTATCTGAATAAACAAGTTGAAGTTCAGCATAATCTGTAATTTGCTTATAAATTGTAGTTTTAGAGCACCTTCCATCTTTTATTTAATTTTGTTCTTCACAAGTGCTGAGAACAAGCGCAGATGCAATTTTTTCTCATAACTGAATTCTGTTGCACCATAAATGTTTTCTTAGCCACCTACCTAAGGTAACTTTTATTGTGGTGGCTTGCTTATTAATATCTGTGTGCAATAACGTGTGAGCTGCTATGTATATTGACCAGTGTAGTATTAACTTCCTGTTACTGAAATAATTTGAAACAAGTCAGTTCTCAGTTTGGCCCAAGGAACAAGGATTTTTAGCAGGGAGTAACCAGTAGTTCCCGTGGACCTTAATTGCTAATTTTAGTGGTAAAACAAGCCTCTTGTTACGTACAGTGGTCGACTTTTAAACTTAGGATGTTCCTGATGTTCTTTTATTTAACTGAGGAGAGAAGAAAGCCATAAAGTTCTAAAGATAATTTTTATTACTTGGAAACAAACTAATAACAAATTACATAGCTGATACCACAAATGATGATGAAATTATTTACACTAGATTCTATGACAACATAACAGATAGTAATACTTCATTCACTTATCATTCAACAAATAAAATTTGTTACATGAGTATTTCTACGAATTTCTTATCTGATATAGTGCAGCTACACAGCTGACATATGTCAAATACCTTTTGAGTTCAGTTAACTTTGTGTTAAATTATTTACTACAGACATTACATTCTAAAATAACTGAATTAAACATAGCATAACAAGCAGAATTTTTATAACTGTTCCTATTCCAACTGCTCTACAAAAGTAACAAAATTTGTGATAGAATATTTTTCTCCAGAAACATCATCTATTGAAGGGTAATATTTACTTCATACTATAGAAACTGTGTCAGTTAAGAATTACAGTTGAGTAGAGAAAATATAGATAGTATTAGTATCGTGTACACATACTTTAAACCGAGCAAGATTTACAAAGTATTTATTATTTATAGATTTCTTATTTGTCATATATGGAACTGAGGTGATGAACTGCATTTATAAGTTCTGGCTACCGCACAGTAACACACTTTCACTTTACATAGTATACTACTGATAAATGGTTACATCATTTCACCACCTAGTACACACACACTATGGACTTAGTGACTTTATTTCTTCCTTGGGTCTGTGAAAGAAAGGAAAATATATTTGTATCTAACAAATAAACACCAAGGTCACTACCATTCAACAGTAGACACATAATGTGCTTGTGTACCCTGTCTCCGATAACATAGTGTTGCTTTTTCTAAGATATATGTATCGATAAATCTGTTTCACATTAACAGTATTTCTTACAGTAAAGACACTATTACAATTTTGGAGCTGCTGGATAGTCTCAACTAAAGTAATGATTTCTTCTCAATTGAACATTTATTTTGCATCTAGAGCTATAAATAAAAGTACATTAAATTTAATAGATATGGTTGACAATTCAGCAACCTCATCTGCTGGTCGCTGTCATTTACTGAAGAGATTGTTGGTTGATGGAGTCTTATTATTTGTTCCTAGATGTATTTCATAGACAGTATCAATTCAGAACATTCCTCAGTATCTTTCTGTGGTTTCTTCCCATGAATTATACTGTAAGTTGAATTTAAGGTCTGTGTGACGTTGATGTGAAGCTATCTTACCTACGAGAATCTTTTTCTCAAGTTACAAGTTAAATTTAACCTGCATCATTCAGTGAATTAATATTTTCTTGGAATTTTCCTTTAGTAGTCTCTTTTTATAACTTCTAGGCTACAGTTTAAAAGATGGTAGTTGGTGTTAAAATTATTTTTGATGCAATAACCTTAAATCTGTAGTCTTACCCATCTACATTTGGTGATTTGACTTAGCATATCTAATTATATTCTTCAGGACACAGAGTAAATGCACCAGCAATACATCTATTGATCTATGACAATTGTGATGTGTTGTTGTTTTTTGAATATGCGGATAAAATATTTAGTCATGAACACGAGAGTTAGTTTTGTGCCTTTGGAAAATGCATAAAATATTTAATTCAGTTGTTAATTTAAACCTCATACTTGCTCTCTGCCCTATGATGAGATTAGTCACTTTTTCATTACTGTCTGATATCAAGCACCCATTCTTGTAACAACATTTTAGAAATAAACTTTTCAGAATAAATAAAAATATACTGTAAATAAACAGTCAAACATAAGATTCAAAATGCTGGTTAAAATATTTTTATTGGTTTTGGATATCTATGGTTTAAAAATGAAGGTAATTTGATGCAATGAAGAATTAAAATTATTTAAGTCCTACCCACTTTTTGAGATATAAAGCCATGTTATGTTAGTTATAACAAAAACTTGTTATTTGCACATATTAATCTGCTCTGAGATACATCTAGTGGTTGTTCGACCCCAAATGTATGACACATATTCATACATTGGTATCAATGACATGTATCGTTCTTCCAACATGACTACTGGAGTAATAGTAACAGTTAAATTGTAATCATGCTCAACAGAAACGATCAGCACATTTTGCCCACATCTACGACCCTTCCACCATATTTTTCCAACATAAAAACTCCTTGAAGAGAAAAGTTTCATACAATTGTATCGGAAAAATACCTGTTGTTACAGAAATATTGTTTTAATTAGAGTTTCCATCTTTGTGTGTCATTATAAGATATCTCATTTGAAGGCACTTATAAAACTGTATTATATTATCGAATAAAAATATTTTAAAATCAGATTAAACATGAATCAAAATGTGTAAATTATTAGAAACATTTGTTGAGTTGCAGCAGTGTTACACCTTCTGTCATGTCCGTACTGGAGGTACACAAAAACACACTCTCTCCTCCCTCCATCTTTTCTCTCTCTCCTTCATTCCACATGTCCCTGATCCACAGGGACAGATGTTGATGCTTATTCTATAGCATAATAGTTTAACAAAATTCTTCAATCCATCATATTCTGATGATGCCCCAGAAAAATGTGATGTGTTTTTAAAGAATATTTTCGCAATGAAGTGTATTCTATTCAAAATATAATCACTGAAAGGTACACATATCAGATGGCTAGACAGAACGAGACTTGAATCATTTCACATGATTATAATATTCGATCATCGAACGGTGCATGGAACAATAATGTAAAAGATGTTTTTCAATGAATTCACAGTAATTATATTTACAAAACACATATAATTGTAAGATGTATTTTTGCTATGCCTGACTTCTAAAAACAAATAATAATCTTTTTGTATGTCAGCCATGAAAGAATACTACTGTATTTCTAAGTAACTAAACCTCTATGTAAGCTAACTTAATCTTGTGGCTCACGCATTTTCAGAGTACAGTTTATTGTTTAAGTTGATAAAACTATAAAACAATTTTAAGTTTCCATCATTTTAATAATAATGCTTTCTAATACCTATTCTTTCCACATTTTAATGACTCTAGTCTCTTCTTCTCTATGATAAACTTCAAAGTAGACCAAACTTCCTACAATATTTCATTTTACTTTTATTTCATTTTTTACTTCATTTAAGTCACATAGAACTTGTTCTGAGTGAGATATTATATTCTCAATACAATAATTCTTAGCTACTAAAATCCAGTCATTCTGATATTTCTGGTGGTATCCCATAGACTGGTTAATGAAAAAGTGCTTGCTATGGAAATAGTTTTAAAGTATGCATGAGTACAGATATCAACAGTCTTCATTTCAGTTGACACATTCATCTGGGATAGTCACTGAATTATGATATGTCAGAAATTAATAATTTTTACACAACAAATTATTTTTTGCTGTCAGAAATTCATCACTCTTAGGCCGAGAATGTTGTATACAGCAGAGCATTTAAGGCTAGCTTCTCATTTTTTGCCCCTGACTTTCCTCACATGTTAATACGTGTGGAACTCATGGAATTTTGAACATAATTTATATGAATTTTTTGAAAGATTTGGTATAATACCAGTTAGATAGACTTTTTGAATCTATGAATTACCCTACAAGACCCTTCTTACCAAAAATGTTTACTATTCAGCGATTTACTATTCAGCGATTTACTAGTGTTTAATGAATAGTGAATATTAAAAACTCTCTTCAATTTATTACATATTGCAAAGTGATGTCCTGTCATGCAGTTTTACATTTACATATATTAACAGCACAAATTAATTATTTAATTTTAATTCTCAGGTAATAACGGAATATTATGCATATGGTTCCAAGTTATGAAGTAAGCATTTTCCTATATGTATTATTTGCTATTAACCTACATCAAATGACAAAATTGAGTGTTTGACTCTACAAGCAGTAGTTCATAAGTTAGTGAGCAATATTAATTCCATGCAAATGTGTGAACTATAATCGGGAAATAAGTTTTATTTTTCTTGATGTAAGAAGGGCAGTCTCAGGCAGAGTTATTGATGTTTATTTTATACAAAATAATCAGGAAAATCAAATTAGAAACATAATGAAAATAAAAAAAACTGTTTATATTGTGGGAATAGCGATTTATTAAATTTAAAAATTAATTTTACCACGCAAGTGTCTTCAACAAGACACCAAAAAGACTTTATTACAGAGATATCTGTAAAGATGTAATTCTTGCATGGTGTCATGAAAAATAGATTGATATTCTGGCGTCATGTTGCTTGTCTAGGTTCTATTGAAAATACTAATCATCTACTTATCCTTATAACCTACAATGTTTATATTAATGTACATGTGGTGTATCACCCTTGTAACTTAAAAAAAAAAAGCTTTAGCTCTTAAGTCATTTATGTAATTGGAACTACATCTACCTGTCCTACATTAGTTTAGAGAAAATATTTATGTAGATGAAAAATAGTTGTAATATTTTCATCGACTAAAATTATAATAATCTCATAAAATCTAATAGGCAGAGATCAGAATGGTTTGTTAAAAATAAAGTGAAAAATTATTTACATGGGAAGCTGTATTACTTCGATAGTTATTAGGTCCCTTATGTAGAAATAGTAACAAAGAAATAAAAGTAATGTTGTAGAGTCTTGATAGTAGCATGGTGTCATGGAAAATATAAGGGTACTAGGTTACGAATTTGAGGGACTTTTGAAGTGTTGCTTTGTTGATTCTCTATCATACTTCTGTTGAAAATACCCTAAGTCTACTTATTGTTATAATCTAGAAAATATGTATTGATGTACATGGTGTATATCACACTTGTGACCTTAAAACAGCTTTGGCTCTTCAGCAATTAAAATAACTGGAACTAAATTTGTAGGTATTATTTTAATTTACTGAGAAACTTTATGTATGAAACATAGTTGTAATATTTTCCTAGACTTAAGGTTTCATAGTCACAAAAAATGATAGTATAGAGACACAATGAAGTGAATTTTTTCCTGCATGTTGAAGTTTGAAGGGAAAAATCAGTTTCAGAGGCATTTATATTTATCTGGTAGTTATAGTCACTTAAATACGAATAATAACAGGGAAATGAAAAATCACTTTCCAGATGTAATTGTAGTGTAATAGAGATGCAAGTATAAGGTTACAAATGTTGTGGGAGATTTTGAAAAGTTTCTTTCCTAAATATGTGTGTGTTTTCTTTTTAATTCGCCAAGTCAACTCATCATTACATTCTACAACATTTATATCAAAGTATATGATGTGTATTACCCTTCTGACTTGAAACAAACTTTTGCCTCTTAAGCCTTTTACACAACTGAAAATAGTACTGAACATATTTTTTAAGTTTAGAAACAATATTTATGTGTGAAACTGAATTATAATATTATCATAGGCTGATGTCTTTATGTTCACATTATATCGTAAGGGGCAGATGTATTTTCAGATGTCAATGTATTTCTGTTTATTCAAATGTAAAGTGAAAATAAAATCCAAGTGAAATTTTGATACACTGGGTGTTATTAGTTACCTTAAATAGAGTTATCAACATAGAAATGAAAGTAAAACTGTAGAGAAGTAATAACTGCATTGAGTCATATAGAATACACTGGTACTCATTTTCGAATTCAAAGTAAGCTTTCAAGAATATCCTTACTAACTCTTTATATTGGGAATAATAATCTACCTTATAATCTAGAAAATTTATATTAATGCAAATGGTGTGTATCACCCCTCTGACATCATACGAAAACTTGTCACTTAAGCCTATTAAATAATTAGGAATAATTCTATATTTATTATTTTAGTGTACAGTTAACCTGTATTTACAAACTTGAGCGGTAATATTTCCATAGTCTGAAGTTATTACATTTGCATAAAATTCAAAGGGCAGATGCATACAAATATGTGGGTTTTCTTTTCAATGTCAGAGATGACAATAAAATTGCATTATACTAAACTTACACGTATTATATTAATGATGTCTGATGAAGGTTTTGAAGGGTGTCTTTGCTAGCCTATTGTTGTGTTCAGTTGACACTACTTTACCTCTACTCATCCTTACATTCTAGAAAATGTGTATTGATGTACATGGTATGTATCACCTTTGTGACATGAAACAAAACTCTGACATCAAAGCCAATTAAACAGTTGTAAATAATTCTATATGTATTATTTTACTGTACAGTTCATCTTTATGTACAAACAAGAGGTGTAATGTTTTCATAGACTGAAGTTTTCACATTTACATTACTCTGTAAGATGCAGTTGTATCTGAAGAAGGAAACCCTTATTTTTGTTTATTAATGCATAAAATTAAAAATATATAATAGGGCAAATCGTTATCATCTGGGAATTATTATTTCACTTATATAGAAATAATAGCAGAGAAATGAAAGTAACACCCCAGAATGGTAATAATAACATGGTGACATGGAAATAAATCTCTAAAAAAGTTAAGAATTTTGAGGAAGGTTTTTCATGACTTTTCTTATACCTATCGTTTGTGTTGGTTCCATAGACAATATTCTAATGCTAGTTATCAGTAGATAGTTAAAAACGCGTATTGGTGTAGATGGTGTGTATCACCTTTTGAACAGAAACAAAACTTTGAAACTTAAGTCACAGAGTTGGAAATAAATCTATATTTTTACAGTTAATCATTATGTACAAATAAGAGTTGACATTTTTTCCTTGGCTGAAGTTACTATGTTTAGATTAAAACGTAAGTGGCTGATATATCTAAAGAAGATAATTTGTTTCTTTTTATTGAAATATAAAGTGAAAAATCAGTTATATGGGAAATCGATATCCTTTGGGTGTTAATATTTCACTTAATTAGAAATGGAAGTATAACTGTAAAAAAGTAGTAGCAGCATTGTGGCGTGGTTAATAAATGGGTACCCAGGTTTGGAATACAAGGGAAGTTTTCCAAGAGATTTTGTGCTTGTTTTGTTGTATACATTGTAAGAGCACTCATCCTTATCTACATCTATATTCAAGGAAATGTATTTAAATGTACATAGTGTGTACCACTCTTCTGAATGAGACTAAAATTTGGTACTTAAGATTAAAAAAAGTTAAAAACGTAATTTTAATTTACTGAGAATCTTAATGTAAGAAACAGAGCTCTAAAATTTTCCTAGGTTTAATCCTTCGTGTTCACAAAACATCACAAGAGGCAGCAATATCTAAAGAAACGAATACCATTTCTGATAATTGGAATATTTAGTGAAACGGCAATTACTGTTGAAAGTGCTATATTTTGAGAGATACTGTGTTATTTATATACAAACAGTGACACACAAAAGATAGTAAAAATGGAGATAGATAATAGTGGCATTGTGTGAAGGAGAGTATACTAGTATTAGATTTCTAATTCTGAGGAATGTTTGAAGACTTCCTTTGTACATATTTATTGTTCATTCCATTGAAAATACTCTTAGTCTATTCATACTTATATTGTAGAAAATTTATATCAATGTACATGGTTTGCATCACCCTTCTGATTTGTAACACAACTTTTCACTTAATCCTAATAAACAAATGGAAATAAGTCTGTATATAGTAATTTAGTTTAAAGTTGATCTATATGTACACACTGGAGCTATGACATTTATGCTGAAGGTTTAACTTTTACACAAAATTGTATGAGGCCGATATATCTAGGGAAGTGAACGTTTTGTTTATTCAGACGTAAAGTGAAAAATCAATTGCATGGATATTAGTGTCTTATCGGATTAATGTGACACTACAACAAAAATAGTAACAGAGAAATAGAACAAAAACTGTTAAGAGGCAATAGCAGCATTGTACCATAGAGAATCAACTAGTGCGAGGTTTCTAAATTAGGGAAGCTTTTCATAAGTATTTTTGGTGATTATTTGTGCTGGTTACATTGAAAATGCTTAAGACCACTAGTCTCTGTCTTCTAGAAATTTACACTAATGTACATGATGTGTATCACCCTTCGGACCTGAAATTAAACTTTGACCCTTAAGTCTATTAAACAGTTAATCTATGTGCAAACGCCAGAATTGTAATATTTACTATGCTAAATTTATCTTGTTTACATAAAATCGTAGGGGGCCAGTACATCTAAAGATGCGAACGTTTTGTTCCTTTTACCGAGACATGAAGAGAAAAGTCAATCACAGGGGAAATTCTTATAATCTCCGATCTATTATGACACTTAGATAGAAATAGCGAAAAATAAAATTAAGACTCTCAGGAGGTAATAGCAGCATTATGTCATACAGAATATGCTAGTACTAAGTTCCTCATTGAGAGGAAGCTTTTCAAGGGCATCCTTGGTGATTCTTTGATTTGGTTTCGTTTGAAACACTTAAGACTACTTCTCCTTATATTCTAAACAATGTACATTAATGAACATGGTGTGTATCACATTTCTGGTCTGAATCGAAATATTGTCACTTAAACGTACTAAACAATTCGAAATAACTCTACATGTATGATGTTAGTTTACAGTGAATATGTACAGTGTATATGTATAAAACTGAGCTCTAATGTTTACTGCACTGACAGTCACACACTCACATGAAACTATAAGAGGGAAATTTAATTGGACAAGCGAACGTCTCAGTCTGTTTATAAAGACATGACATAAAAAATCAATCAGAGATGAAATTATCATCAATTATCTGTTATAACACTTGAACAGAAATACTAACAGACTAACTGAAGTAAAACTTTTGAGAGGTAATAGTTGCATCTTGTTAGGTAGATTATACTAGTTGTAAGTGCAGAAGTCTGGGAAAGATTAACAAGTTCTTTGCTGATACTGTCTTCATCGTGTTAAAATGTTTCAATTCTTTTCGTTCTTATACTTTATGTAAAACTTATATTAATGTACATGTTGTGTATCACACATCTGAGCTGCAATGAAAAGTTGGCTATCAGGCCTTTAAATTACTGGAAATAGGTCTATGTCTATTACTTCAGTTTAGAGAGAATCCTTGTTTATTAAACATAATGTAATATTTTCCTAAATCAATGTTGCTATTTTCACATTGAATCTTAAAGTGCAGATATGCCTAAAGAAACGAACTTTTACTCATTGCTCAAATATGAGGCAAAATTTGAATTACTGAGGAATTGGGATCCTTTGGGAGTTATTGGATGACTGAAATAGAAATAATAACAGAGAAATGGAAGTGAGACTGTTGATGGGTAATAGTAGCTTTGTGTCATGGAGAATATAATGGAGCTTGGTTTCGAGGAAGGTTTTCTACTGCATCTTTGCCGACTTTTCTTCTCCGTGTTTATTCCATACAAAAATATATTACTCTCTATACTGTACAATATTTACATTAATGTACATGTTGTGTATCACCCTTCTGACTCAAAACAAAACTTTGTCTCATAAGTTCTTTAAACAATTGCAAGTAGTACTTTATGTACTTTACTCAGTTTGCTAATAATATTTATGTATGAAACAGATTTGTAGTATTTTCCTAGTCTGATGTTCTATGTTCACATTAAATCATAAGCGGCAGATATATTGTAAGATGTCCACTTTTTTGTGTACTGAAATTTTCAGTGAAAAATCAATAACAAGAGAAATACCTATCCACTGGTGGTTATTAGTTAACTTAGGTAGAAGTAGTAATAATGTAATGGAATTGAAACTATAGAGAGATAATAAATGCATTTTGTCATGGAGAATAAAGTGGTACTTAGTTTCTAATTCCAACTAAACTTTTGGTGTTGGTTCCATTCAAAATATGTAAGACTACTCGTCCTTATATTCTAGGAAAGTTATATTAATGTACATGCTATGTATCACCCTTCTGACCCCAATTGAAACTTTGTCACTTAAGCCTATAAAACAGATGGAAATAATACTATACTATTTTAGTTTACTGCGTATATATATATATATATATATATATATATATATATATATGATAGTAGAATGATGTCAATGAGAGGATATAGGTATTAGGTTATTACGTTTTGAAGGGCTTGTGTGCTGATTCTATATAGTGTTTAGATGAGAGTACATTAAGCTTATTACTCGTTACATTCTAGGAAATTTGTAGTGATGTACATGTTGTGTATCACCCTTCTAATACAAAACGAAACTTTGGGACTTATGCCTTTGGTATAATTGGAAAAAGTTATATACATATTATTATAGTTTATAGAGAACCTTTATGTATGAAACAGAGTTGCAAATGTTTCCTAAGCTGATGTTTTCATATTAACATTAAATCCTAAGGGCAGTTTTATATAAAGAAGCGACTATTTTGTGCTTATTCAAATATGAAGTGAAAAACAGTTACAGAGAATTGTGAGCCTATGGGAGCTACTAGATAACTTAAAGTGAAATAATAACACAGAAACTGAAGTGAAAGCGTACATTGGTAATGTCAGCATTATGTAGGCGACAATATAATATTCTACAAATTTTATTTTAATGTACATCATTTGTATCATTCTTCTAATCTATAATGAAACTTCGGCAGTTGCGGCGCTTTTATAATCGAAAATCTACCTAAACTATTATTTTAGTTTAAAGAGAACCTATATGTATGAGATATGAATATAATATTTACATAGGCTAATGTTTCCAAGTTCACATAAAATCGTAAGAGTTAATTATATCTAAAGGACTGAACTTTTTCTATATATTGAAATAAAAAGGAATGTGTCAATCAATTGTGGTTTGGAGCTTATTCAGTGACTTTATATTAATGTAATTCTTTTGTAGTACCCAAGATGACCTGGAATGCAACTTAAACACCTAAACCTTTCAAATATTTGCAAACATTTGTATAAGTATTATTTTACTTTACTGAAAATTTTTATGCATGAGTCAGAATTACAATAATTTCCTAGGCCTGATGTTCATGTTTTGCATAAAATTACAAGAGGCAGATATAGTCAAAGAGGCGTACATTTCACTGATTCTCTTGATGTTATCAGTTTACTTATATAGAAATGATAACTGAGAGAAGGAAGTAAAATACTTTCCCTCTTCTTTGAAAGGCACGATACAATTTTATATCACTCAGACGTTTATATACAGCATAACAAGAAAGTTTCTCTTTGTATTCTATGTTGAAAATCTCACTTTTTCTTTTTTTGGAAGACAGAGATTAGAAATAATGCTTTGTAGTAACAAAAATGAGACTAATAAAATACTGTACTGATATAGTTTAAAATTTTTTATGTATGGGTGATTGCTACTGTATGCAATAAGAAAGGTAAATCACAGCTGAGAAGGTTAGACAGACGGCCTGAGACGCCCATTGGGGAAACAGTGGATGGAAGTATAACGTTTTGATTCAAGGTTCCACATACGAATGAACAAAGCCTGAGTGATTTTGGGTTTCATTCTTCATGGAATTGTATGTGAACTGTTTAAGTGTCAAAGTACCTAAATTAAGCCAAATGAAGCCAACCTGTCTGGAACCATATGTGATGTAAGTAATGCCTTATGTATTTGAAGTGCTCATTTGTGAGAGAAATGTGACTTAAAGAATAAAAGAGAACGAGAGGATGTAGTAAAAGTGGGTAAAGAGCTCCGAAATTTTAGGTCTATATTCTACCTTATTTTATGCCCTGGATACAAACGTTTCACGACCAGAGAAAGAAAGACATCAACTTACCTAATTCACTTCCTTTCAATGATTTCTAAATAATCTTTAGTTATTTTCAGAAATCTTGAAATTACACATTATCAATTACAGGACCACAAATATAGAGCATGAGGTTTATTTCCATAGAGAACACCCAAATGCAGTTTTCGATTTTCAATCAATTGATAAATTTACACAATCATTAAAATACTCTCTCCTGTAACTGATATACTTAAGAGACTGAGTTATCTTGATCTGGAATAAAATCGTTGTATGCTGAATTTGCAAAGACTGTACACAAATTATCCACATATTACAACAGAAATTCAGTGCAAAAGGTATGTTCTTCAGTGCATCAGTAAATGCTATTGAATTCATAGTCCCTGAACACTATAAGCCTTAATTCAAATTGTTCAATTAAAATATCGATTATTATTGCTCATACCGTTTTTAATCCAGTAAAATTAATGCTAGTGTTTATAAGGTACTGTAAGGATTCACTTGTTTTAAATAGTGGCATTGGTAAACGTATTATATTCTTTTCCCCTCTTTCTATAGGTTCTCGTTGGTTTTAAGTATTTGTCGTTATTTATAGTAATGTGTCGACTGTGTATTTGTATACAAGGTGTTCAAAAAGTGTCAAACACTTTGAGAGGTGTTAGTACTCATCTGAATATATGAAGAAAGCCCACTAAACATGGATCCTGAATCGGATACCTTCAGAAATATACACGTGTTTATAGGAAGGACTGTATAATGCTTGGTAGCGGTTTTATGATTTCATACTCACAATACTCTGCCTACCATTTGGAAGTCCTCATTCAGTTGAGTGGTTCAAGTTGTGTTGTAGGCTACGTTAGTTTTTCTTGTGTGCTTTATTGTACAGTATTATCAACCCCGGGGACGTATCATGGTGTTTTACCTTCTCACAAAAACGATTTAACGTTTATATTTACTGCTATTAAGCTGTTTGTATGCACAAATGGTGTAGGATGTTTACATTTTCTCTTTTTTACCACTAGAAGGTAATTTTATTACACTATTTATACATACAAACAGCATAATAACAATGAAGAAAAAAGTGAATCCGTGTTATTCAGAGGGCAAAACACCATGATATATACCCAAGGAACTGTGCAGTGCAGTCTATGAATATGATGAAAACTAACGTATCCTACTACGCAATTCGAGCCACACAAGTGACTGCAAATTACCTAATAGTGGGTAGAGTGCTACAAGTAAGACTTCATAATAATGTGATGATACACTTGACAGAACATCAGCGCAATGGCTGTACTGATATCTGCAACCAAGCATCTTGGAGTCCTTCATACAGACATAAGTTTGTCTCAGAAGTTATGCGTTTTCCTGAACATTGTTTATTGGACTTATTTTTCTTAGTTAGATGAGTACTTGAACCTCTCAAAGTATTCGATACTATTTTTTTTAACATTGATTCGTAAAAGACATTCGGCTCTCTGGTGAGTTGCTCCCATTCCCTCATAACGATACCTTAAACAATAACACAGAAACAGTGCAGAGACATGCAAAAGTTTCCATCAGATATTTACGGAAACGACTAATCCTCTTTCAGTATACCGAACCTCTTCTATATTCAGTTAATCTTTCTTCAAGCTTTAGTCAAATCTTAGCAAATCCTCTGAGATCAAATCCATCGTAATTAATATTTAAACATTGTTTTCAATCTGGTTTTCATGCCTGTATCTGACTGAGAGGCCTAACAGTTTACTGTAGACCCATTAATCAAGATAAAGAAATGAATTCTGTTGCTACAGCATTATAATTACATTTGTAACTACCATCCAGAGAATCTGTGCTACTCATGAGTAATATATATATATATATGTAAAATTTTTGGGCTATAAATAATTCTTCATTGCATCAAGTGACCAAGTGACGTGATATTTGTAACAAAAAGAAATGGGAAATTATTCAAGGAAAAAGAATACCAGGGTGCACATTGTATACACTTGGATCCCGTTTTGTTGCCAATATGTACTTGTTTCTTTGTACAATTCCTCATCTAGTTTAAAAAGGTACATTTCGAGTAACTCACAGAATAGTACCACTTAAAATCCTTCCGCCAGTGTATGAAATAAAGAACCACCAAATCTAACGTTTACCATTTTCGAATATTCCAAATTCTTATATTTTCCAAGTGACAGTTCCTCACTGAACAACCACAGCGAGTTTATTTCCAGAAATAAAATATTTCTAATTACTCTGGTGCAGCAGGTTTGTGCAACCACGGAGATTCATTGGATAAGATTTATTATATAATTACCAGATTCTTTTACATCGTAAAGTGTCGAGAAAGAGACAAATCTTTAATTCGAGACTCCCAAACTATCTAGGAATCACAGCTAATACCTCGTGTGGTCATGCATAATTTGTATTTTTTTCCCAAAACATCGGCTGTGCATGTGATAATGACTAATAATAAGCGTGCTGATCAGTAGTTTGTATGGCAATGATGATTCCACGACTCAAATGCAGAAAACTGGGTTCCGTTTGTAGAGGTCCCGAAGACTGCGCGTTTCGGCAGTACGCGTCGGATGGAACCGAGTTGCCTGGGTTCTCAGTTAGTAACAGCGGGGATGAGAGGACGGGGGGAGAGTGGGGGGGGGGGGGTGTTCGGAAGGACTACTTACTGGGTCGCGCTCTACTCGCGCACAAACACAAACTCGTTGTAGTGGTTCCAGCGGTTCTCCTCGGTGTCGACCCCCGGCTTGAGGTCTGCGACCGAGCCGCCGGCCGTGCCCGAGCCGCAGGAGCCGGCCAGCTTGAAGCCGTGCTCCTGCAGCATGTCGAACGCCTGCTCGATGAAGGAGTGCTTGAGGAAGAAGCGCGACGTGTAGCGGTCGCTGAGCCCGTGGTCGGGGTCCCGCGACTCGTTGAGCGTCTCGCCGAACACGTCGCGGCACAGCGCGACGCGGCCGCACACCAGGATGCGGGACAGCTTGCGGAACTTGACGTCGGCCAGCCCGTCGCGGCCGAAAGCGAAGCTGCCGCGGTAGCCCACCGTGATGAAGCCGGGCGCGCCGTGGCCCTTGCCGGACCCCGCCGACGCCTGTTCCTCTTCCTTCTGCGAACAAGCACACCCATGACGCACCCGTAAAAACAGACACAAACATTTCAACCTGCCCGTTGTTGACGACTGCAATTTAGAGCCAAGTAGCGGCACTGTATTTCTTTATTGCGTGAAACAGTACACTGCCGTCCATCAAGAAGTACCGGGGATATTTTCAAAATGTTCAAATGTTTGTTAACCTTAAGGGACGTAACTACGGGGTCATCAGTCCCTAAACTTCCAAACTACTTATGAACTACATACAACTAAGGACGGCACAAATATCCATGCCCGAGGGGGGATTCGAACCCCCGACCGTAGTGGCCGTGCAGACCGTGACTGAAGCGCCTCAGTCCCCTCGGCCACCGCGGCCGGCGGATATTTTCACGGATTGTAGAAAATCACAGTAAAACTCAGTTTTTACACACATTTCTTCGTTTTTATTTTGCCTCGTTTTCCGCAGTTGCAGTTATGCAATTTGTATAGGTTGTGGGACCGTCTCATGCAACTGTAAATAAGTCTACTTTAGACCAGACGCGTTTTGCTTTATTCTAAAGCATCTTCAGTGTTCAGGAATTTTTTATGTTTGCCGGCCGCGGTGGCCGAGGGGACTGAGGCGCTCCAGTCACGGTCTGCACAGCTACTACGGTCGGGGGTTCGAATCCCCCCTCGGGCATGGATATTTGTGCCGTCCTTAGGATTAACTAGTTCATAAGTAGTTTGTAAGTTTAGGGACTGATGACCCCCGCCGGCCGCGGTGGCCGAGGGGACTGAGGCGCTTCAGTCACAGTCTGCGCGGCCACTACGGTTGGGGGTTCGAAGCCCCCCCCCCCCTAGTTCGTAAGTAGTTCATAAGTAGTTTGTAAGTTTAGGGACTGATGACCCCGTAGTTAAGTCCCATAAGATTTACAAACATTGGAACATTTGAATTTTGATGATCCCGTAGTTAAGTCCCATAAACTATACAAACATTTGAACATTTTTTTTTATGTTTTCGTCTTCATGTATGGTTTGTAGCACATTGTCACTTGCTGTCACTGTATATATTTATACTATTTACACGTATTTACAGTAACGTTTCTTACGAAAGTTTTTGAAACATAGTCATTTCTGTTACAGAGCCTGCCAGGGCACAGAAATGACTATGTTTCAAAAACTTTCGTAAGAAACGTTACTGTAAATAAGTGTAAATAGTATAAATATATACAGTGACAGCAAGTGACAATGTGCTACACACCACACATGAAGACGAAAACATAAAAAATTCCTGACCACTGAAGATGCTTTAGAATAAAGCGAAATGCGTCTGGTCTAGACTAATTTACAGTTGCTTAAGACGGTCCCATAACCTATACAAATTGTCAGTTTTTACAATTTCTAACAAACAATTTAACAAAAGATGACTTTTGATTACACATAATAGGCATATGGTAAATTAAAATTTCTTGGTGTTCGAATGGATAGTAAGCTGTCGTGGAAAGGATCTTGTTCTAAAACTAAATTCTTCTTCATTTACCATTAAAACAGTGTCTGAAATAAGTGACTTTTTAACAAGAAAAGTACTCTACTTATGCTTACTTTCATTCACGTATGACGTATTGTGTTGTTGGCCCACCTTAGGTTACAGTATTAACACTAAAAGTGGGCCTTTGCGATCGTCTTTTGACAGCTCGAAATTTAAATGAAAATAACGGCTTAACTATTCATCTGACACGAATATTGAATAACCGAATTTGTAGAGGAGAAAATTCTCTACAACTTTGCTGTCTTATGTTTTTTTTTCTCACATCTCGTAGCGTTTCAAAGATATTTGCAAAAATATCGGCGATTTTGGGGTGTATGTCTGTCTGTCTGCCCGTAACGTGTTCCCTGTTTTTAAGAGGAACCGTTCAACCGATAGGCACCAAATATTACAGACATGATTGTAGGCCGCCAGAGACTAGAACCTCCCTTTTTCAAATTTTTCGGACAAAAAATACGGCAGTAATACAAAAAAAGCCGTTTGTAATATAATTGTAATTGCAAACGAACCGATCATCTGTTGAATAACCCAATTGGTAGAGGAGAAAATTCTCTACAACCTAGCTCCCTTTTTTTCATATCTCGCATCGTTTAAGACATATTTGAAAAATAACGGAAATTTGACACCCCCCTCCCCACCATTGAATTAACGAAAACCAGCCGTTCAGAGATGTCACGTGACTTTCCTCGCCCAGAACTCTCTGGTATATGCCATTTTGCGTTGCGTATTTGATGATTTTCTTATAGTAACTTAGACGTTATCATTTCAAAGCAAAGGCGCATTGAAGAATTAACGAAAACACATTGTTCTTCGTACGACAAATGATAATCTAGTGTCTACAAATGCCGTATTAGCATCAGTTAACAACGGCCATGAATACTATGAGATTAAAGGACTCCTCTTTTGATTGTTAGCCGTAGCGTAGTGGGCAAGGCGTTGGACTATGACGCTAAAGGTCGGTGGTTTGGGACTCGCCACTACCTAAATTTTTTTCCTAAAAGAGTTACAGACACTCTTATTAATTAATTTTTTATTATTTAGATAATTATTTTGGCCCAAAATGTTTGCAAAACTTATAAAAATACAAATCTAAAGTGGGCCGTAAAACATGTCAGTGCGATTTTTTTTTTTACAACTCTACTGATTCAAAATTGATACTTTTGGCTCAGAAACGGCGTTTCGAGCAATATGTTGTGTAATTTCGTGATAGACCTGCCGACCCCTTTCCGGTAGTCTGGAAATTCTGACATTGGCGTCACAATACGTACTTTCTGTAATATCGTTTGTTGTTAACAGTATCAGCGAGTGAGCCGCTTTCACTTGGTGAATTCTAGCCAGAAACCTAATATAAATTTGGATCACGCGTCCTTGACTCTTGTGCAGAAAGGCGTGCAATATTCTGCAGCATCCATTTTCAATAAGCTAACTCAAGAATTTTAGTACTATACCACATGTTTTCAAGTCTAAATTGAAGAGTGACGTCATAACTAACCCCTTTTATTCTGTCGAGGAACTTGTCAACAAACAAGATTACACAAATTTTGCTCAAGTCAGCAATGCTGTGCGACGGGCAAAGAGAGAGTCTTGAACGTAGCGGACGCGCACTATCCGTTTGCAGGCAGGCTCCGAAAGTAGGGAAAGACAACAGACTCCAAAATTTCTGATATGTAGCGCTGTTGGTCACTATAATAGCAATGCCTACCGGGGGCGATGGGGAATCCATTAACCCCCTAAACCATAATACTGGTTGCGTGGCTTAGTGTCTATGCATAAGGCAGCAGTTCTACGGTCTCTCATCGCGGCGCCCGGAGTACGTAATCCGACCACCGTGATCGCTAAAAGCAGTGTAGACTCGGTACACATCATGAGTGTTTAAATGTTGTCTCATGCACCGTCATACAGCTCCTGCTCCCGGTGTTATGGTTTGGAGTGATATTAAATTCTACTTCCACAAGTTCCTATTACGCATTGCCGGTGGACTAACCAGCCGCCGTTACGCATCTAAAATGTTTGTTGTCCTCCCATACCTTTGAAGTTTGACGATGACCTCAATGAAACAGGATAGTAGGCAACCAAAAGTGCCACGTAGTGTTCAAGACTTCTTCGTCCTCCGTAGCATTGCATACTGACTTGGTATCCCTGTTATCCTGATACTTTAACTACCGAAAATGCCTGGTTGATGAATACCATGGCGCGAAGCACCATTTATAGCCAGAAACGGTAGTAAAAAAAATGTTCAAATGTTTGTTAAGCTTATGGGACTTAACTACGGGGTCATCAGTCCCTAAACTTACAAACTACTTACAAACTAGGACGGCACAAATATCCATGCCCGAGGGGGGATTCGAACCCCCGACCGTAATGGCCGTGCTGACCGTGACTGGAGCGCCTCAGTCACCTCGGCCACCGCGGCCGGCGAAACGGTAGTAACATCCGTTAGTTATTTCCCCACCTACCCACAACACAAGGGCTGTATATTAAATCATATGGTCTTTGTAAAACGTGGTATCTCTCAAATAAATTTGATATCTCCGTTTCTACTTCGTGCTGCGTTTTACATGGCCAGCAGTGTACACGATCGATTTCGGAAAATAAAAAGAACTCCAACATTAAATGTTCTAATGTTCAAATGCTTGTAAAGCTATGGGTCCAAACTGCAGTGATCATCAATTCCTAGACTTACAAATTACTTAAACTAACTTCATGCTAAGGGTAAGACACACACACTCATACCTGAGGAAGGACTCGAACTTCCGATAGGGAGCAGCCACTCCCGCGCGCCCATTAAATTTAATCTCAACGGACAAACAGTAGTCACACCACGTAGAATCATTAATACCGTGTAATTGAAAACCACCTGGATTCGTTTGGAAATGGAATGCACAAGTTTGTAATTGTACAACTCATCCAACCTGAATCCCTCTCTGACGGTATTATCGTGAAAATTCACCAAATGGCTGACACGCTTGTGTCTACTTTATTTCTGATGCTCCAACGTGTCTCACAGGGGGTTCGTCTAAGATGACACTGCATTACAATCGATGCTGTGACACGATAGTAAAGTTTCTAGGAAGCCATTCACAGCTTTTTTTCATCCCATATTTATCATGCAAATATTTACTGAGTGTTTATATTGCAATGTTTCCTCGCCAGTAGTTTGAGGTAGAACTTCAGTCAAGTGTGAAGTAAGCCCTGTCGTGTTAGGGAGCGGTTATAGTTCACAAGCCATGAAAATCTTCTCCAGTCCCTATACGGCAGGATCTTTTTCTTCCCACTATTCTTTTGCAGTATGTCGCGGCAAAGGATCTTACATCATTTCTGTAAAGGCAATGAACAACCATCTGTGAAACATTAACCAATTCAGTAACTTAAAACGACTCATGGACACGGGTTCTGCTAAACACAAACACGTCTTTCTGACTCTTAGTCACGTCCTTACATAAAGTTCACAAATATTTTACTGGTCGCTACTGCGTATGCTCACATACATGTTGTTTGGGCATATTTATCTCGAGATTCGATCGCTGCGTCATCTATAAAGACTTAACAAGTCCTTCACTACTGGCCATTATTATTGCTACTCCAAGAAGAAATGCAGATGATAAACGGTCAAATGAAGGGTAGAACCACGGGTCGTAACACTTCTGAAATGTAACAGCCACTGTTCAAAGTGCCGTCGATGCGACAAGAGGTGACCGCGACGTGTAACCATTGGCACCCCATAAGAATACGCCAGTATGGCGATGACGAACACACGCTTCCAATGTGCGTTCACCGCGATATCGCCAAACACGGATGCGACCATCATGATGCTGTAAACAGAACCCGGATTTATCCGAAAACATGACGTTTTGTCATTCGTGCACCCAGGTTCGTTGTTGCGTACACCATCGCAGGCGCTCTTGTCTGTGATGTAGCGTCAAGGGTAACCGCAGCCATGGTCTCCGAACTGATAGTTCATGCTACTGCAAACGTCGTCGAACTGTTCGTGCAGATGGTTGTTGTCTTACAAACATCCAGACCTGTCGACTCAGGGATTCGGACTTGGCTGCACGATCCGTTACAGCCATGCGGATAAGATGCCTGTCATCTCGACTGCTAGTGATACGAGGCCGTTGGGATCCACCACGGCGTTCCGTATTGCCCTCCTGAACCCACCGATTCCATATTCTGCTAACAGTCATTGGATCGCGACCAACGCGAGTAGCAATGTCGCGATACGATAAACCGCAATCGCGATAGGCTACAATCCGACCTTTATCAAAGTCGGAAACGTGATGGTACGCATTTCTCCTCCTACACGAGGCATGACAAAAACGTTTCACCAGGCATTAAAGGTGCCTTTCAAAGGGCTTAGCTGACTTCCTTTCCAGGCGTGACAGAAAATTATCCGAGATTGTGTCCGTCTCTAATGACCACAATGTCGACAGGGCGTTAAACTCTTAATCTTCCTTCCTTGCTACTGCTCCTTTAACATGTCACGAAATAATTTTCACTTTCCTATGGGTTTTTCTCGTGAATTATGGAGAAGCAAAGGTGTTTATGACAAACCAGTATTGCTCAAGTCAATGCAAGGTTTAGTAAGTGAAAAGACAATTATATGTCTGGCAGACACCTGAAGACACATGAACAACTTCAAGAAACAGTATCGTTGTTTCACCACTGTATTCATTTGGTTGGCCGTATCTAGTAGACCATCGAAAGCCATAATCGTCAAATATGTCTCTGGTTTTCTCTGGAATGTGTTTCAGGTTTTTTTCTTTTAATGTTCGTATTTTGCACTGAGGTATGGAGCACTGGTAGGTGGACGAAAGATATGGTCGCTGGAAATCCTGTTGGCATTTGTCTGGAATTTTCCGAGCGACCTAGCGCGATGGCGTTAATGAGGCAGTAGTGCTCGACCATTAAAAACGCATCACGTTTCCATCGATACGTACCACCCAGTTGAACAATTTGCCAATATTTTAGGCATGAAAAAGTTTTTTCGTTGTGCTTGAAGTTGACCTCAGTAGATTACTGCCCATTTAACATTCACCCCCTGGAGAAAGATCAATTTTGATTCAGGAGAAATGTTGGAACACATGAGGCAATACTCACGGTAGGACCCATGTTTTTAATATTTTTAGATTTGATGCGCCTGGGCATTGAGTCAAACAAAGCTTGGATGGCGTTTACAAGTACAGATGTCCATGCAGCGTAGTAGTACACTAGTCAAAACCATTACGGGATCAGTTAAGATATCTAGGTTGTAACGTGTTGCCATCATCAGAATGAACGAATACGGTTCGACGTCACAGCTAACAGGGTCAGTGTGAGAACTCGTATCGTTGCAAAATGGCGCGCAAAACGGAGCAATGGAGCAATGCTTTAACATCTCATTTTCTTTCAAATTAGAAATGTTAGTGTAAGTGTATGGTGTTGAAGTAGTGAGTAAAAGGTGTGTTTAAGTGGTTGCGGAGATCCAATAACGCGTGACCTCAGTGCTTCGAGCGATTCCACAAGAAGCGTTTGCTGACAGTTTCCAACAGCTTGTCAACCGATATCACAAGTCTATTGTGGCCAATGGCGATTTCTTTGAACGCCAGTAAAGGTATTTTGTTGTAAGTTTTGTTTCCTGTATTTCCTGAGACTATTCACCGAACTTTCCAGACGCCCCTTGTAGTACATATATAGCTGCTGATATCTGGGATTTAATTCGACAAGAAAGAAACAATAATCTACACAACAAAAAATGACTACGTAACAAAACAGAGAGAAAAGTATGTAAAGTGTGTACGAAAATGCGCTTTTTTATATATGTACAAAACTAGAAATTGCTGTTGGACTACATTAAAGAACAATTTGCTCCACTGGTGCGTTTAACGTCCTTAGATTCTCCTTGCCATGTGGCCCAAGAGGCGTCTGAGACGTAGTTGCTCGAGTCCGTACCATTCTTACAAAGGTCTTTCAGAGTCTGAGACCTTTTATTTTCAACTGGTCCCATGCGTCCTCAGGGATGTTCATATCATCAGATACCGCAGGCCATTCAATATGGGTGATTCTTTTCTTTTGAAGGAATGTTTTCACCATATGGGTTGTGTGGGTCTTTAAAAAAAGGGAATCACGTCTCTCTCTCATCTTGAAGGATGCTTGCAAAGAAGAAAACAACAGCCAGCCAATATTAATAATGCTATTATTTTTTTTTTAATTGTGCCATTATGGATTTAGATCCTAAAGATTCATCATCGGTGGCTGTTCAAGTGCAAATACATTTGTTGTTATTTACATCTGAATTCTAACCCCTTGTGTGGATGGAGGTGCCCTACAGAACTCATGATGACGGAAATGACCTATTTGAACGTGACTAGTTCTAATAATAGGTCAGTCTAATCACCTTTTGTTTTCTTTAGGGAACCATCATCCCAGGAATATTTCCCCACTAGGGGCTAGAACACAGATGTAAGTAACAACAAATGTATTTGATAGTTAACAACCCCACCCCCATGAACCACAGACATTGCCGAGGTGGGGTGGCTTGCGTGCCTCAACGATACAAATAGCCGTACCGTAGGTGCAACCACAGCGGAGGGGTATCTGTGGAGAGGCCAGACAAACGTGTGGTTCCTGAAGAGGGGCAGCAGCCTTTTCAGTAGTTACAGGGGCAACAGTCTGGATGATTGACTGAGCTGGCCTTGTAACATCAGCTAATGTGGCTTTGCCACACAGCTACTGCGAACGGCTGAAAGCAAGGGGAAACTACAGCCGTTACTTTTCCCGAGGACATGCAGCTCTACTGTATGAACATATGATGATGGCATCCTCTCGGGTAAAATATTCCGGAGGTAAAATAGTCCCCCATTCGGATCTCCGGGCGGGGACGACTCAGGAGGATGTTGTCATCAGGAAAGACAATACTGGCATTCTACGGATCGGAGCGTGGAATGTTAGATCCCTTAATCGGGTAGGAAAATTAGAAAATTTAAAAAGGGAAATGGATAGGTTGAGGTTAGATATAATGGGGATTAGTGAAGTTCGGTGGCAGGATGAACAGGATTTCTGGTCAGGTGAGTACAGGATTATAAATACAAAATCAGTTGGGGGTATCACAGGAGTAGGACTGATAATGAATAAGAAAATAGGAATGCGGGTAAACTACTATGAGCAGCACAGTGATCGCATTATCATTGTCAAGATAGATACGAAGCCAACACCGACAACAGTAGTACAGGTTTATATGCCAACTAGCTCTGCTGATGATGAGGAGATCGAAGAAATATATGAGGAGCTAAAGGAAATTATTCAGACAGTTAAGGGAGAGGAAAACTTAATTGTGATGGGAGACTGGAATTCGGTTGTAGGAAAAGGAAGAGAAGGAAAAATAGTAGGTGAATATGGACTGGGCAGGAGGAATGAAAGAGGAAGTCGCCTGGTAGAATTTTGCACGGAACATGATTTAATCGTAACAAACACCTGGTTTAAGAATCACAAAAGAAGGTTGTATACATGGAAGAGACCAGGAGACACCGGAAGGTATCAAATAGATTTTATAATGGTAAGACATAGATTCCGGAACCAGGTTATAAACTGCAAGACGTACCCAGGGGCAGATATAGACTCTGACCATAACTTGTTAGTCATGAACTGTAGGCTGAAACTGAAAAAATTGCAGAAACGTAGGAAAATACAGAGATGGGACTTAGATAAATTGAAGGAAAGTGAAGTTCTGGAGAATTTCAGAGGGAGATTTAGGCAACAATTGACAGAAACAGGGGGAAATAAAACAGTAGAAGAGGAATGGGTAGCACTGAGAGATGAAATAGTGAAGGCAGCAGAGGACAAAATAGGTAGAAAGGCAAGACCTACAAAAAATCCTTGGAGATCACAGGAAATACTAGATTTAATCGATGAAAGGAGAAAATATAAAAATGCAGTAAATGAAACAGGCAAAATGGAGTACAGACGATTAAAAAATGAGATTGACAGGAAGTGCAAAATGGCTAAGCAGGAGTGGCTAGAAGCCAAATGCAAATCTGTAGAAGAATGTATAAGAAGGGGAAAAGTAGATACCGCCTACAGGAAAATAAAAGAGACATTTGGGGACAAGAAAAGCAACTCTACGAATATCAAGAACTCAGATGGGAAGCCGGTTCTCAGCAAAGAAGGGAAAGCTGAAAGGTGGAAAGAGTACATAGAGCAGCTCTACATAGGAAATGAACTTACAGACAATGTGGTAGGAAGGGAAGAGGACGTAGATCAAGATGAAATAGGAGATGCTATACTGAGAGATGAATTTGACAGAGCCTTGAAAGACCTAGGTCGGAACAAGGCCCCAGGAGTAGATGACATACCCTCAGAGCTACTAAAGTCTCTGGGAGAGCCAGCCACGACAAGACTATTTGAACTGGTGTGTAGGATTTATGAGACAGGCGAAATACCCTCAGACTTTAAGAAAAATGTAATAATCCCCATTCCAAGGAAATCAGGCGCAGACAGGTGTGAAAATTACAGAACCATTAGTTTGATAAGTCATGGTTGCAAAATTTTAACACGAATTATCTACAGGAGAATGGAAAAGCTGGTAGAAGCCGACCTGGGGGAAGATCAGTTTGGATTCAGGAGGAACGTAGGAACCAGGGAGGCAATACTCACTTTACGTCTTATCTTAGAAGATAGATTAAGGAAAGGCAAACCTACATTTTTAGCTTTTGTAGATTTGGAGAAAGCATTTGACAATGTTGACTGGAATACACTGTTTCAAATTCTGAAGTCAGCAGGGGTAAAATATAGGGAAACGAGAGTTATTTATAACTTGTACAAAAGCCAGACCGCAGTTATTAGACTCGAAGGGCATGAAAGGGAAGCATCAGTTGGGAAGGGAGTAAGACAGGGTTGTAGCCTTTCTCCGATGTTATTCAATTTGTACATCGAGCAGGCGGTGAAGGAAAGCAAGGAAAAATTTGGAATAGGGATTAAAGTTCAGGGGGAAGAAATAGAAACATTGCGTTTTGCCGATGACATTGTAATTCTGTCAGAGACAGCAAAGGACCTGGAAGAGCAGTTGAATGGAATGGACAGTGTGTTGAAGAGACCGTATAAAATGAACATTAACAAGAGCAAAACAAAAATAATGGAATGCGGTCTTAGAAAATCGGGCGATGCTGAAGGAATTAGATTAGGTAACGAAACAATGAAGGTGGTAGATGAGTTTTGTTACTTGGGTAGTAAAATAACATGTGATGGTCGCAGTACAGAGGATATAAAATGCAGAATGGCAATGGGAAGAAAAGCATTTTTGAAAAAGAGAAATTTGCTAACATCGAACATTAATTTAAGTGTAAGGAAGTCTTTTCTGAAGGCATTTGTGTGGAGTGTTGCCTTGTACGGGAGTGAAACATGGACGATAAGCAGTGCGGACAGGAAGAGAATAGAGGCTTTTGAAATGTGGTGCTACAGAAGAATGCTGAAGATTAGGTGGGTAGATCGCATAACCAATGAAGAAGTACTGAACAGAATTGGTGAGAAAAGGAATTTTTGGCATACCCTGGCTAAAAGGAGGGATCGCTTGGTAGGACACATTCTTAGACATCGAGGAATCGTAAATTTAGCATTGGAAGGAAGTGTGTGGGGTAAAAATCGCAGAGGGAGACCAAGAGACGCGTATAGTAAGCAGATTCAAGTGGATGTGGGTTGCCGTTCTTATGAGGAGATGAAAAGGCTTGCTCAGGATAGAGTAGGGTGGAGAGCTGCATCAAACCAGTCTCCGGACTGAAGACCATAACAACATAACAGTTAACAACCGTCTGATGATTAAATTTTAGTTTAGAAATCGGTATGGGCGTTATTTTTAAATGAATAGAATTTCAATAATAATGCCTTGTTGTTGTTTTATTCTTTGCAAGAATTTGAATGTATTTTATAAACAGCCACAGACTCTAATTGTAAGTTTGTGACAAAATAGCATATACCATATTGGGTGTAGAGTTTGCTTTGGACAATATTCACTGGACTGCAACCTTTGACATCATGAAGGTAGTAGGATTAAAATATAGGGATACAAGGGTTATTTACAACTAGTACGCAAACCAAGTGCAGTCGTAAGGAACTTGAAAGGAAGTTGTATTTGAGAAGGAAGTGAGTCACATTTGTAGTATACTTCCGATCTTCTTCAATCTATAAACAGAGCAAGATGTGATGGAATTCAAAGAAAAACGTATAAATGTCATTAGTCGGAGACAAAAGAGGCCATAGAGGGGCAGTTGAAAGGAGTGCATAGAGTTCTGAGAAAAATATTTTAAATGAACGCCAACAAAAGTAAAACAAAGGTAATGGGATGTGGCTGAAATGAATTCAGTGATTGTGCGGGAAAAATTCTACGAAAGAACATTTTAAAAGTTATTTGATAAATTTTGCTGTTTAGGAAATAAAATAACTGATGATAACTGAAATAGATAAAGCATAAAATGCAGAATGGAAATAGCGAGAGAAAATTTGATCAAATACAGGAATCTTTTAATAAGCAATATCTACTTGGCTGGAAGTCTTTCCTAAGGTGTAGCCTTGTAGAGAAGTGAAATGTGAACAGTTAGCAAAAGTGAGAAGAAGAGACTAGAAGCCCTTGCAATGAGGTGCTTTAGAAAAATGTTGAAGACTAGACTGGTAGCTCGATATATCGGATAACGAATAAGGAGGCACTGAATCGAACTAGTGAAAAAAATCGTAACACACTAGACTAATAATAGACTGTTAGATAGTACACATGCTGAAGCTTCAAAGAATAGCCAGTTTGATAGTGGAACGAAATACAGTGGTTGAATCTGTAGATGAATATCAAGGATTTACGAGTAATACAGTTCGCAGATTATAACTGACGAGTGTTCCATTAGCTATGCGTATATGAAGCAGCTTGCACAGGGTGTCCTTGTAGAGCGAGCCGCATCGAACCGATCTTTGGACTGAACGATATTACAGGAAAAACAAAATACATACTATTTCAGAAAAGATTTTATTACAAATTTATTTCAATTCTGTCAAAATATACTGCATATTCAAGTTGCGATTTTATTGTATCACTGTATACTATACATGGTGTTCCTTATTAAAGTTATAAACCTCCGAACCACGCAGATGACACTGATAGAAGTAATTCAATATGAAACATACGGGGCCACAAATCTCTACTTATATAAAAGCGAAAGAACATTCATACACTCACTCACTCACTCACTGGCTAAACACAAAATCTCGAAAACTGCTTCACCTATGAAGCTGAAGTTTGGCAGGAAAGTAGTTTATAGGTAGTAGACGTCAGCTAAGAAACGATTTTGCGATAGGACCGATAGTTCAGCAGATATGACGTTATGAACAATCAAAACTTCCCCGTCTTGCCGCACGTGATATTCTGACTTCATCAGTCCACTATTTGAGAAGGAGAGCACTTAGCGACTAGCAACAAACTTTAAATATAATTTCAAACCTTTGGCAAACTTTTTCTCGATGACAACCATAGCAAAATAACGAAAGGGAAACAGTTTTTCGCTTACTACATTTTCGCTGTTTATGCAGTAAAATTACGGCCTTCGGCATGACGCTACAGTTTCTTACTCGTACACTATTAATTGTATTCGTGAGAAATCTTACAGACAGTATACACACATACCACTGTACGTACGTTCAAATTTTTGTCGTAGCACGACATGCAGTTCATGAGATATGGAGTCATAAACAATTAGGATCATGAAAAACTGCCTCATCAGGCATGACGTTTTAATTTATTGCGTCTTTCCTACTATCTTTGTTCGCGACGTATTTTGCAGACATTTTACATATACACCACTGGAATTGCCTTCGAAATAATATCGTATTACGACATGTAGTTCAGGTGCTATGACGTCAAAGACAATGAATTGCATGAAAATTCGCTCTAATCTACCAACTCCATTAACAACACATTTCGTAGTCAGTTTTCTAATATTTCACTGTACAAATCTGGTAAATAATTTTTGTACGACATATAATTCAGGAGGTATTCTATATATGTGAAATCGAAAGGTCAGTCACGCACTCACTCACTCACTGACTATACACGAAATCTCTAAAACTAATGCACCTATGAATCTGAAATTTTTCCGATATGTAGTTTATATGTAGAAGACGTCAGCTAAGAAAGTATTTTGCGATAGGATAGAATTAAGGTGAAAGGGGGAGGATACTTTTCCTACAGACTGATGACAGCTACAGTTTCATTCGGATCTTCACGAAATTTTGCACGCGTGACGTTCAATACAAGAGGAAGGCCAGCGTCTACCTAAAGTTTCATACGGTGCATGGGGGAGGGTATCTTGCAACATAAAAATGTATCCCTGAATACATTGGTCGCGCCATAACTTGAGAACAGCCAGACCGATTTCACAGATCTTTTTGAGTTGATTTCGTTATTCTCAGAACAAGGGTTGTATGGATTAAAACTGGAAAATTTGAGGACAACGAAGTGCGTTTTTCAACGTGACCCTGTTTTTATCGCATACAAATCTATAGTTTTTTTCCGATACTGATAAAATTTTGCATATCTGAGCTTAAACACAAGAGGAATGTCACTGTCTGTATAAAATTTCGGTTGTTGCATAATGGAGGGTACTTAAGTTAAGAACTAAAATGCATAATTTTGCTTCGATCTTGATTAATTTTTGCACACATGACCTTTAAACTAAGAGGAAGGTCACTGGTTACATAATTGTTGGTATGGTACATGACAGAGGATAACCTTGTAAAAACTTTGCCGAGAGGGAAAGGTGGAAACGAACAGAGAGATGGGAGAGAAAGAGATGGACGCAGAGACAGGAGGGAAGGGGAGGTGGACTACGAGAGTGCAGGATAAGTAATCACCCGGGTTTACATATAGTTTATGTTTAAAAACTGACTGCGTTCCGGAACCCTAAAAAGCCATGATACGCACAGGCCCTTCTTTAACAACCGTTGCGAAGCACGGGCATATAAGCTAGTGTCTGTATATACCCCAAAAGTATATAAAAATGTTGAAAGCGTAATGCAAATGTTGAACATATGACATCACCAGCTGACGTACCTCGCCGCACGTGCGGTGGATACGCCTGTCGGATTGTAGTACGTGACCAAATGTTTAAATGTTTGGAATCTTAAGGGACCAAACTGCTCAGGGAATAGGTCCCTAGTCTTGGATACTACTAAAACTAACTTATACTTATGATAGCACACACACACCCATGCCCGAGAGAGCACTCGAACGTCCGATGCGAGTGGGCTCGCGATGCGTAACGTGGCCCTCAGAGTGCACGGCCATTTCCGCGCGGCGTACCTCATCATCCCAATTCAAATCAGATATTCATATCGATGTGACTCCGGGACTAGGTATGTGATTTTAGTGCACGGAATTCAGTGTTGGAGCCTTACAGTTAGCAGACGGCGTTTTCTTATTGCGATAGAGATTTATGTCTCGATATTGAGGTATGATTTTATTATTGTTTATTCCCTGGTCTCGAAAGTCCAACCGTTGAAAGTTTGGCGAGGTGCCTTATCTGGTGACGTCATATCTTCGACTTCTGAATTACGCTTTTTGGGTATTTCCCGACGTTCACGGTCTCATGTATCTAACATTACACAACTTATTTCAGCGTCATCTACGTCACTTCAGAGGTTTTTTAATCGTTGTTATAAAACACCCGTATGTTAATGTTAAAACTAATATTATAGTCTTTTGTCTAATGAACTGTCATACTACCCATCAAATGATCTTTAGTCGCCGGCCGCGGTGGCCGAGGGGACTGAGGCGCTCCAGTCACGGTCTGCACGGCCACTACGGTCGGGGGTTCAAATCCCCCCTCGGGCATGGATATCTGTGCCGTCCGTAGTCTTAGCTAGTTCATAAGTAGTTTGTAAGCTTAGGGACTGATGACCTCGTAGTTAAGTCCCTTAAGCTCTACAAATATTTGAACATTTTTTTTTTATCTTTAGTCCATTTAGAAAAAAAAAATATTGTTTCATATGTCTATGAAGTACTTCCTCGATTATGACGTCGAACGTCAATACAGTTACGGAACCTGCTCATTACATCACTGCTAAATGTATGTGTAGTCAAGGATAATCATTCATCAAGAAATAGTTTTCTTGCTGTGCAAAGTTATGATTCTTTTTTTTATTTTTTTTTATAGTGTTTCAAAATTTCACAGGTTTTCGACACTGTTGCGTGAAAATATCTGATTATTAAGTCTTATTTTCTTATGTACAACTCCAAACAACTGTTACTTTGTTCCCCTTTCTTGATTATTTTATACTATTCAATACTATTGCATTACCAATAGACAACGCACTTCACTTAAACAAAAGGAAACCGTGACAATGTGACGAAATACTGAACACTTACATTGGGATTAACGATGAATAATCATGTCGTTTCTGAGGGACAAACAATCGTCTAATACGTGGGACTATTTCTCAGCTTTCTTGAGCTGCGACCATTTCGCTGTACTAATGGTTTGCTTCTCGTCGAACACTAGCAGTGGATTCGAGCAATTTTATGGTGGCTCCATCACTTTTTCGTCGCAAAAAAGGTCCACAGGTAATCTCATTACGTTACTCTGCAAGCCGAAAGATAGTCGAGACGCGGTCTGTTATGTAATCAAGTTTCAATTATCTAGAGTGCAAGAACAATTATTGACATGGTCAGCTACTGTTTCCCGACCTAGTTAGGACAATGAGTAACCGATGGGATTGTTTCTGTGAAGGATCTCGGTTCTATATTGGGTTGGGCACTCCACTTAATATCAAGAAGAAAATGTATGTGTAGTTCCCTCGTAGTCACCTCTTCTAAAACAGCGTTACGCTGCATGTTTCGCTTGCTAATCTTGCTTCTGTGGTTTTGTCTTTGTTACAGTTTTTCTGCATTAATTGATGGATCAGACAATGAATAACAGACTCGTGTCATATCATTCTCTTTCTGTATCTGTCTGTCTCTCTCTTACTTAATGCTACCGTCGACACATTAGGAAGCGCTTGTGATTAGCATTAAATCTAACGCCGCCTTATCCGGAGGTGTATGTGGGCAAGTATGACGTGTGCTTCTGAATCATAGCAAAACCGTCTGAGGCAAAACTTGGAAAGAAATGCAGAATTTGTCGGCAGAGACCTGAAAAATATACGCGAAGCAAGGTGGCACTGTGGTTAGCGCACTGGAGTGGCATTCTGGACGACGGCGCTTCAAATCCGCCTCCGGCCATACAGATTCAGGTGTTCCGTGTTATCTCTAAATCAATCCAGGTACATTCCGTGATGGTTCCTTTCGAAGGAGACAGCCTATTTCCTTCTACATTTTTAACAATCCAAGCATATGTTCTGTCTCCAATGACCCCGCTGTCGACGGGGCGTTAAAACGTCATCTTCCTCCCTTCTTTTTTTAATATTTCGTTAAAATAGCAAATACTCAAAGTGGTAGTCTAGACTGAAGGTAAATTATAACACAGCCTGAAAACCGTGCTGTCATAATACAAATACTTTAACCAACGGTATGATTTTAAGCTATCAAGGTTAGAATCCTGAAAACTTTGCTTCATGAGAATGATACAATGTTATAAATTTTGTGTCCCAGCCTCGTCGCCGCTTTTGTGTCTCGTTTCCGCCGGTTTTCGTGGGTGTCGGTGGCCGAGTAGAAAGAGACCGACACAGGAATAAAGGATGCACGCGTGTACAGGTACGGATGTGACCAGCCAGTGGGACAGCAGAAACTAGAAACTCTAGACTAAATTAGAACGAGATATATATTTCATAGAGACTTAGTAATACTTAACTTTTACATAGTTCTTGACTGCAGCATGCTGATACATAGATTATCTAGAGGCCTGCCTACTGATGATTCCTAGTGCCTATCCGATAGTCAAGTCTTAACCGGAGCCTATCTGATTCCTAAGTCTTAACTGGTTCCTATCTCAGTCCCAAAAAAACGATGCAGTCCAGTGGTGGCCACGAGCGGAGTTGCCGCAGAGGGCGCTCGTGGCTGACGTCGTAAGAACGCCGCGTCGTGCGTGCATGGCGGCGCGCGGCGTAAGTACGTGGCGCGCACTTCATACTTGTGCGACACCACAATAAATAACATTTGAAACTATAGCTTAACAATCATACATTTTGAAGAAGCACACTAAGTATAATTTGGACATCACAAACTTCTTCACCACCGTGAAAAAGAAAGCTGCGCCAAGCAATGGGCCTGACTGCTGAAAGAGGTGTATCGTAAGAATAGCTCTTGCGATTTTCAGTACTTCTTAGCATCTGTTCCTATTTGATTGCATATTCCCTGAACTTACGAGTCATTGAAGGGAATCGCATTTCAAACGGATTGATATGTGGAATGATACTTGACACAAAAAATGCAGATTAGAGTTTAACATCTGGCAGACAGCATGGTGATTAGTGAAGGAGCCAAGGCTGTAATAAAGGTAGGGATGCCAAATAAATGGGCTGTGGCTCTCTTAAGCGCTTGATACCCTGTGTCGCGAATTCTACAAACGCTTTTAACACCAACTGTCATTTCCTGTGTGTTTTCCGTACTTCTGGAGTGGCTTACTGTTCCCACCTTATGACACACATACGAAAAGTTATAGTAGTTTGTCTGGATAAGTACAGCTGTGTAAAAAGGTAAATTAGGCTGTAAAAATTCTTCGTTTATTCGGCAGTATACATGACGTAAGTAATATTTTTATGTAATAAATTGGTAGCAAGTGCAAGTGAATTTGAAAATATTGTTTATGTAAAATACGCTTCAACGGGCATTTGTGTAGTTCTGTGGGCATATTCCAAAGATGAAATCATGTGAAGTGAAAGCAAATGATTCCGTTAATAGTTATCACCATAATACTGCATTGATCAATTGCATTCACTTTTACCCTTAATAACGCATAGTAGGTAACAGATTTCCATTTATCTTTTGGATGCCTGATGCCTTAAATCTGCTTTGACTGGTGACCTTTCATTTTTTCTGCGACATTCTAATGAAGTCGTAATTCTCTCAAACTTTTAATTTATTAGCGACCCCCGAGGTTTGATGTTCCATGAAAATCAAACTGATATTTCAAAGTTAATATCACACCTGCAGAGTGGGACTGACAGCTTCGAAAATCCCTGTTAAATAAAAATTAAAAAGAGGAAAATAAAATATCTACAGCAGAAAAATACAAAAAAGCAGAGGCACTCAGAAAGCAAGAATAACACATGAAAAAAGTGACATATAGGCCTTCCGTCTGTAAAGATGTAGAACTGCTATAGAAGAATCAACGGGTTTCAACAAAACCGTTTCGACGTGTCTCAGCGATCTGTAGCATTATGTCAATGAATGCAAGTTACATATAAAAAAGAAAGATATAAAAGGCCTATATGAAAGGCCAGACAGTGTTACTATATAATAAGTGTAACTTTCGTATGTTTCCTAGAACTATACAAAAAAGGCGATTGTGCAATTCACAGTAATTGAAGAAGTGTGTTAGCACGTATTTTAATACTAACTATGTCGGTCCTCTAACTTTATCATTAGAATGTTAAATAACTCTCTTTTACTAAATGATGGATTGAAAGCGTTCAGTTTACCTAGTTTCCCGTCGTCTAAAGTATGCGACGTAAGCAATTATACCAGTCATATCTTCCATCTGATCTTACGTCTATGTACTATAACCGATATTTCCGATCACAAAACATGATTTTTTATTTATGTTTCCTCGTGTGGTCAGAAGAAACGAGAAAGTAACATCTACTTGACCAAACAGGCAACCGTCCTCCAAAATAAGATTACAGTCAATATCTTCGCCGCCTCGGTAAGCTGAAATTTTGCTGTCCGCCCTGTCTCGCAATTGTTTCCAGTTCTTCTTCTATTACATTTCTAATGAGTTAGTTATCCACTGATAGTCGAAATATAACACTCCTTGCTTCTTCATCTCCTAAACAATATCTCTCCTTCCTGAAATGACAACAGAATAACTTAGGAACGGTACGGAAGTGATGAAATCCTATTTACCTTGTAAAGGGTTCGCATACACACTTTAAGACTTTCAGAAGACGAATCAAAAAATAAAAATAAGTGACTTGCAGAAAATAGGCTCATATTATTAGATGAAGACTGATTGTGATAATGTGAACCTCGATACGTGTTTACAATTAACTGAAGCAATTGTCACTAATTTAACACTCTAAAGACTAAGACTACTTCTCTGGACTGAATTATTTTGGGATTTTTGAGTTATATAAATTTTTGAAATAAAACGAGCTATCTACATCTACATCAATAAGCCGCAAGTCAAATTGAAGTGCATGGCACAGGGTTTATCGAACCACTTTTATGATCTTTCTCTATAGTTCCATTCTCTAATAGTTCGCGGGAAAAAGGAACACCTAAATCTTTCTGTATTTGATCGGATTTATCTTATTTTATTATGATTATCATGTCTCCACAGTAGTAAGGTGCTGACAATATATGTTCGCATTTCGAAGAGAAATTTAGTGAAAGAAATTTCGCATATAGATCTCGCCGCAACAGAGAACGCCTTCCTTTTAATGATTTCCACCCCAACTCTTGCATCATTTGCATGATCCTCTCTCTCCTATATCGCGATAATACAAAACGAGCTGCCTTTCTCTGTACTTTCTCTAAATCGTCCGTCAGTCCCACCTTGTGTAGATCCCACAATGCGCAGCAATACACCAAAATAGGACGCACAATAATCTTGTGAAGTTATTGTATTATAATTAATTACTTGATAGGTATTACATGGCTGCGTAATATTAATTAAACAATTCTCCAGGTTGAGGCACTTTTGAAAATATGGTATTACGTATAAAGGGATAAAGAATTCTAGACACGCCAACCTAGTGTCCTTCAATTCTGTGTCATCGTGTCGTCTGATTGCACAGGTAATACGTTCATTGAGTCGTTGACCCATGTGCCGCAATCTCTGGTATGGACAAGGAAACTTCCTCTGCGATCGAATGTCTACATCTACATCTAGATGGGATACTCTGCAAATCACATTTAAGTGCCTGGCAGAGGATTCATCGAACCATCATTATACTATTTATCTCCCATTCCATTCTCGAATAGCGCGCGGGAAGAAAGAACACCTGAATCTCTCTGTTCGAGCTCTGATTTCTCGTATTTTATTCTGATGATCATTTCTACCTATGTAAGTGGGAGTCAACAATATATTTTCGCATTCGGAGGAGAATGTTGGCGATTGGAGTTTCGCAAGTAGCCCACGCCGCAGCAATAAGCGCCGTTGTTGTAACGATTCCCATCCCAGATCCTGTATCATTTCCGTAACGCTGTCTCCCCTGTAACGTGACAATACGAAACGAGCTGCCCTTCTTTGGACTCTTTCGATGTCCTTCGTCAAACCCACCTGATAAGGATCCCACACTGGGCTGCAATACTCCAAAAATGGACGGACAAGCGTAGTGTATGCAGTTTCTTTTGTAATTCTGTTGCATGTTTTAAGGGTTCTACCAATAAAACGCAGTCCCTGGTTCGCCTTTCCCATGATATTATCTACGTGTTCTTTCCAATTTAAGTCTGAAGTAATAATAATTCCTAGGTATTTTGTGGAGTTTACGGCCTTCACTTTTGATTGATTTATCTTGTAAACAAAGTTTAACGGATTTCTTTTCGTACTCATGTGGACGACTTCACACTTCTCATTATTTAGAGTCAATTGCCAATTTTTACACCATACTGATATCTTATTCAGATCGTTCTGCAGTTGGTTTTGATCTTCAGATGATTTTACTGGACGGTAAATGACGTCGTCATCTGCAAACAACCTAAGAGAGCTACTTAGATTTCCCATAAATCGTTTATGTAAATAAGGAACAGCAGAGGACCAATAACACTATCCTGTGGAACCCCCGATATCACCTCTTTTTTAGTCGATGCCTTACCATCAATTCCTACGAACTGTGTCCTCTCTGACAAGAAATCCCCTATCCAATCGCAAATTTGGGGCGATATACCATAACCACGCAATTTGATTAAAAGCCGTTTGTGAGGAACGGTGTCAAAAGCTTTCTTTAAATCAAGAAATACGGAATCGATTTGCGAACCCTTGTCGGTAGCACCCATCACTTCGTGTGAATAAAGAGATAGTTGTGTTTCGCATGAACGATATTTTCTAAATCCGTGTTGACCTTGGGTCAATATATCGTTCTGTTCGAGATAATTCATAATATTTGAATACAGGATATGTTCCAAAACCCTGCTGCAAATAGACGTCAATGAAATAGGGCTGTAGTTTAGTTAGTATACAGTAAATGCTAGTAGATCCACATGGAATCAGCTGTCAGTCACAGATGGAAGTAATCGTTGCGATATGGTGTCTGACACAGACGACAGGGAAGTGGAAGCGTAGCAGTAGGGTTTCACGCTGGTGCGACAGTGTGGCAACAGCCGTACTGGTTCTGTTGCAGCCCGCAATCGGTTTATGGGAAGGTGGAACAGCAATCCGCTTTGAAAGTAGTATTTGTTTATAGGATTGCCTATATACACTAGAGAGTTAATTCAGTTTTACAATACGAAGGGGTTAATCTGTACGAAAAGTATAGGCACGCCCGTTGCCTACTGGAAATGATTATGGCGCCTAATACGGGTAGAAGCTTCGGGAATTCTATAGCCTCTGATCTATGTTATTTTTTCTGTATGTTTCGCAGTTTTTACGCAGTAGTCTTCTGAAAGGCCGAAGGTACATACGAAAATTTTTCTACTTCCCGCCAAGTTGTCTAAATAAGTGTTTGGAGAATGTAAGTTTGCTATATGTTTAGGGTGTCATAGTTTTTGTGGAGAACAAAATGCGATTGTAACCACGAAGAGATAGGAAAAGCAGCTGTGAACAAACATATTAACGTTGTGAATGCCTCTTGACTGGTTCTGGTTTAAACCACAAGTACAGAGTTTGCATTTGTTTTTTGGACAACGAGTGAAAAAAGAAAAGAGTACATATTCGATCATAAATGTCATTAAGATTTTGGGTGTATCGATAATTAAAGTAACACTTAAATACGAGTGTCACTTCATATTGTTAGTCGTAATTAGGAAATACGGTTCTCAGATCGCGTTGAAATAAAACTGTACCTGCATAATGTCGGATCACGTGGATGAGTAGGGAGCTGTGGTTCATTACAAGCTCTGCGGCCGTTAAATTGTTTTAGAAACAGCGTCAAGCCATCAAATATCAGCCGCAAAAATTAATTTAAATTATTGTTCATAGTGACTTCAATTTACACAGAGACTGTTAAATTTGCAATATGCATTAAAGCAGTGGAGTCCTTAATTGTAATTGACTTCGATACAACCTAGAAATATACTGTATAATAACATAACAGCAACAAGAATTGCTTTTAAACTTAAATGGGTAACGTCACATTCCTGCATTACATGAAGTAAAAAACATGAACCACTTAGTGAAAGAAGCGAACCGACGAGTTAGTAATATTGATAAACCATTAACGCTTTCCGGTAAATAAATTTCTTGTAGCACTTTTCATCTGCGGCTAGACCCATAGAGTACTCCAAAAACCATACAAGGACAATTTTATGCATATGTAGAAGGGAATGACAGAGCTCTTATTATTTTATTGTTATGGGATATCAATGAATAATCTCAGTCGTATATTATGTAGAATCCACGTATAAATAAAGAATCGAAATGTGTAAGGAAAAGGAATTTAGAGGTAATTAAAGAATCTAAATGTGTAAGGAAAAATTCGTATGATAACGAGCCTGATGACAAAAACTACGCAACACTTTATTATTTCAAAAGCAATCGCCATAATTGTTAACAGTTTTATCTCCCTGTGAGACAATTCGTGCAGCCTAATCGAAACGGCGCCAGTCTATTGCAGTATAATTCCCGCTCACATGTCGCTATGTCACTGCAGAAGTTTGGCTGTGCCAGTCCCGATCCGTCTCCACGCGATTTCATTATTCTTTGAGCCCTGAAGCAGGTCATTCATGGCCGTTGGATGGAGCACGCCTGGGTGAAATCATGTTTCCAGTCGCAACCGAAACACCTTTCCATGCAGTCACTGACAGTTTTGCTTCGTTGTTGGATAAAGTGTGTATGACTAATTTGGTAAGTATAAACAAATACGCGATTTTCACCACTAAAAGAAATAATTCGGTTTTTAAACGTATATGCGTTGCGTAGGTGTTTGTGCGATTTTAACGGCGTGTTAGTGCTCTTCTAGCAATTATTTGTGAAATTAAATATTGATGGGTTGACGATTAGTGAATTGCAGACTAAAATACATCCATTTCGAAATACCTATACAAACGAAGTATGACAATTGTGGATTTCGGAACACGGTACAAGTACTGCAGAGACGAATATCTACTTGACAAAAAACGTAATGCAATTTATAATATCAGTTCTGGTAATAACGCTTCACGCATAACGGTAACTTGTTTCTTTATTGAATTAATAACTCTGTTTAAAAGGAACGTTAACTGCTATGGTGACATTCTACGTTGATTAAACGTCTAGGGTCTTCAATCACAATTTCTTTTAGCAAGGTCGCTGAGCAACAGAGCTGACGTCGTTTTTTAATTCATTCACGAACCCAAAAACGTTTCTTATTCTTGTTTATGTTTGTCTTATGCAGCGACTTCACACAGACAAGCAATAGATTCGCCACAACTGTTACAGCTACCAAAACTTTCATTTTACGGCGACTGCGGCACTCACAAAGAAACTGAAGTGTATAGTATTGGCGTCGTGTCAACAGACATACACGAAACAAGTTGCGAGAAATTCATTTCATGAAACAAGTTTCGCAACCTAGTGTCGTTGTGTAGACTAGCCTTTAATTTAATTTGACTGCTCACTGTGATGCAAAAGAGAAATGAAACTGTACCATACTTCTGTAAATGCGATATTACAGAAAGAATGACAGTACAAAACTATGAACCGTAGGCGCTTATAGCTGTGTTAAACTAGCATTCATCTATCCCAATTATGTTAATTTCTTCACGGTTCTTAAAAAAGCTCCGAACACATGGCTTTCCTGTAACAGATTTCTCTGTGGAGAACAACCCTGCTTTAAACAACATTTAAAAAAAGTACTCGACCTCAAACCAAAATAAGAGAAAAAAGTTAGTATAAACATATGTCTCAAATTTATTCCTTTCCGAGTTATTGGTACAAGCTTACAATTTAAATGACTGGAGATCATCGACACATGCTCTCATAAAAATTCTCAAACGACCTATTTCTTCTAAACACTTATGCACTCGTCGAATCATGAGGTGGAATATTAATTTAAAGCGGAGGAATGTGCAGGTTATGGAACTACTCGCCCTGTAGATATCCATGTGTCAGAAGTAGATACCAGGCGGTGCATCTGTAACACTGAGACTGAATTGAGCTTTAGCTCTATCATTCATACAACACATGTTCCTTCTTATTTCCATGGATACGGCTTTCCGTATGTCTTGGTAGGTGTTCTATATCAGGTCAGTTCATTGGCACTGTGTGCCCTTACGCTTCTCTTCTGGGTGTTGAGCTACATTTTACTTTTTCCTACTTGGATGTCTTGTCTTCGCTAGGAACAGGGGACTGATAACCATGTAGTTTAGTCCCCTCTAAATTCCAAACAACAACAATTCTATATCAGGTCCCGTTATAGAACCTGTAAAACATCCTGGGACAGCGTATGGCGTTAACACTCTGCCAACTATAATTCCAGCCTAAACATTAAACTAAACTGATACTGATGTTCATCTTCTAATGTAGCGTGATTACAGTTGCATCATATGTGCTGGTTGTGTAAATTTCGTTTCCATTTCTTACAAACTGTGCCACATCTGAAAACAAAACTGGAGAGTCAATCGGCGAACTGCAATTACCTCGAAAACCCACCGAAACAGTTCCTTCATAATGGGTGATCAGCAGATGGAAGTTCGTGAAGTCATTGAAGATAAAACGCGTACAGGAATTGCTCGTGAAGTATCCTCCATTATGGACTAAGCGCTGCACCACATGCCAGAAGCAGTGTCTTGCTCTGGTATCTGTCCCTTCCTTGCTAGCCTGTAGAACGTGCTCTTCCTGGTCAGGCGCACAAGCAACACGTGGTCTTCCTCGATCAATAATCTGTAGTATTACGTAGTCTGTCTCAGCAACCCCAAAGACTGAATGCCCAGCTGTGTTGGTCGACTAACGCCGTCTGATACAACCGGACAACGTCGTCTCCATTGCTGTTTGCGCAATCAGACATCTAAATATTATCTGATTGCTCACAAAATGAATATCTTTCCTTGATTTAAAGGAACAGTTTACTTAATCCATTACTTGTAGAATACATACAAACTGACACGTTGAAGACAGATGAATGACGAATGTAAATAATTCTCCCTAGCAGCATAATGTCGTCTATGAAACAATGAGTCAAACTGGTGCATTCATAAATGAGGTCGTTCGGCTGCACCTGAAAAGCGGACAAACTTTAACTTTTCTTAATAACACGAAAACGAAGGATCATAAATATTTGTTTCTGTGAACATTTTTCCTTGTTTTAGGGTACTTTATCTATTCCCAATATCAGTAAAAATATATGCGGGGCTACTTATCAATAATAAAAGTAAAAAGTAATTATTATATATTGCCACCCTGCACAGCACACTTCGTCTCTTTCGTATTACTAGTTTCATTCAAGCTTGTTCGCAGTATTTTCTGATATAGTACATTGCGTGTGATATGAATCGGTTTTGCTGTTTGAAAATTCATTTCTTCATTTGCTTTAGCATTTCATGAATCAACTTGTCTCCCTTGGAACATGTGTTGTATGAATGATAGGGATAAAGCTCAATTTAGTCTCAGTGTTACAGATGCACCGCCTGGTATCTACTTCTGACACATGGATAGCTAGAGGGCGAGTAGTTCCATAACCTGCACGATACTCCGCTTTAAATTGATATTCCAGCTCATGATTCGACGAGTGCATACGTGTTTAGAAGCAAGAGGACATTTGAGAATTTTTATGAGAGCATGTGCAGTGCAGGGTGGCAATACTAATGAAAAACTCCAACATTTGCTTTTATCAACAAGTAATAAATAATTGCCCGAAACAGAAAAAGTACATTGCTTGTGATATGAATCGGTTTTGCTGTTTGAAAATTCATTTCTTCATTTGCTTTAGCATTTCATGAATCAACTTGTTTCCCTTGGTACTTCCGTTCCACGATTTTAACGAGATTATGAATTCGTCATTTTCGACAGCTATAAAATAACCAACGGAACGAATGATACGCTGTGTCAATTAATATCAAAATACGGATCGAATGTTTCAATTAAGGCCATCCATCACGTATTCATTATTACAATTTTTGCAGCAATATCCTTTTTAGCCACGTTCTCTTCCCTACAGTATATTGCCACTCATTATCAAGTTATGCCTAGTTACAGGAGAGGTCTCGTAATTCTTTTCTTCACATTCTACTAATCTTTCGTAATGCTCTACAAATGAAACAGTTTTTACGCCGATACAGTGAGGTATATATAAAAACCCAAGAGAATTCGTATATTTCCATTTTCAACCCAGATTTTCTGCGTGGTTCAACCGCTGCTGGCATTTGGTTCTATTAGTAGTCAATAAGAAGTGTGACTCTAATGAGTAAACTAAAAAAGTCGAGGTAGAATGTTTAGGAGATATATTTGAAGACAAGTAATAATAGGAGAAATTAATTTTCGTGAAACTTAAATATACGAGGCGCGTCCAGAAAGTAAGTTCCGTTTGGTAATAAAATGAAATTGTACACAGATACAGAAGAAATTTTTATTGCACAAAATTATACAATTCTTAAACTACTTTTCCGCATAACTGCCGAAATTTTGTAGGCACTTGTCATAGCATGCCACACGTTTTTGCATGCATCCTTCACAGAAGGTTGCCGCCCGTGTATTCAACCATTCAACAGCGCTTTATCATCGTTCAAGTGTTGACCACCAAGGACAGATTTTAGGTGTAAGAAGAGATGAAAGTCGCTAGGAGAGAGGTCCTAGTTGTATGGAGGATGATCAAACAGGTCCCATTGCAATTTCCGTAAGAATTGTTTGGTCACATTCGGTGTGTGAGGTCAGGAATTATCGTGAAAAATAAATCTTTTGACAGTAATCCTCATCTTACACCTAAAATCTGTCCTTGGTGGACAACACTTCAACGATGATTACGAGCTGAAAGAACATGTTACCACATGGTTGAATACACAGGCGGCAACATTCTATGAAAAAGGCACGCAAAATCTTGAGCCATCCTATGACAATTGCCTAAAAATTTCGGAAGCTATGTAGAAAAGTAGTTTAACAGTTGTAGATTTTTGTACAATCAATATTTTTTCTCTATCTGTACCCGTTCGTTTTATATAACCAAACGGAACTTACTTTCGCGCCTCATAGCAAGTGAGAAATTTCCGTTAAGAGTAGAAGACGAAGGAGGACACCCAATTTCATGGTGCACAGAATGTTTGTTGTTGTTATTATTGTTGTGGTGTTCAGTCCGGAGACTGGTTTGATGCAGCTCTCCATCCTATTCTACCCTAGGCAAGCGCCTTCATCACTCAATAAGAACGGCAACCCACATCCATTTGTACATCTACATCTGTATGAATACTCTGCAAATCACATTAAGCGTTTGGCAGACGGTTCATCGAACCGATTTTATGATCTCTGCTCATCGAGAAAATTGAAGTGATATCTGTCCCCCGCGGAAGCGTACTAGGGCCCCTAAAGCTCCTTACCTTTGTAAACGATTTAGGGGACAATATGAGTATCTCACTTAGACTGTTGACGGATGATGCGGTCATTTATTGGTTAGTAAAGTCACCAAAATATGAAAAGCAACTGCAAAATTATTTAAATAAGATATCTACTTGGTGCAAAAATTGGCAATTGACGCTAAGTCATATGAGCAGTAAAATAAATACGTTAAACTTAATTTACACGATATATCAGTTACATCTACAGGGCATAAATTCAAATAATTGCTTAGGAACAGCCGCGCAGGAAAAGCCGAGAGTTCAGGCGCGCCACGTTGTGGAACGCGCGGCCTCCCGCGTCGGAGGTTAGAGTCCTCCCTCTGGCATGGATATATATATATATATATATATATATATATATATATATATATATATATATATATATATATGTGTGTGTGTGTGTGTGTGTGTGTCGTTCTTAGGTTAGTTTAACTTAGTATAAAAGTAGTTCGTAAGTGTAGGAACTTATGTCCAGAGTAGTTTGGTTCCATAGAATTATAAACATTTGAACTTAGGAATAACAATTGCGGACAACTTATATTGGAAAGAATTCATAGAAAATGTTATAGGGAAGGAGAAGCAAAGGGTACGTTTTACTTGCAGAACACTGAGAAGATCCAACAGTTCTAGTAAAGAAACTGCCCAATTACATATGTGGAGCCTATTTTTGATTACTGTTGCGCATTGTGGGGTCCTCATCAACTTGACTGACGGATGATATAGAGACAGTTCAGAGAAGGGAACCTAGTTTTGTACTCTCGCGATATAGCGTAGAGTGCCACGGATATGATGCACGAGTTGGGATGGAAATCATTAAAACATTGTCGTTATTCGTTGAGGCGAGGTGTTTTTTTTTTTTTTTTTTTGCGATATTCCTTCTACTAGCTTTCTCTTAGAAGTGCGACCATATTTTATTAGCACCCACGCACCTACATAGGGGGACTATATTATCATAATAAATCAGATCCAAAACGGAAAGACTGAGATCTTCCTACTACCCGTGCGCTGAACTATTAGAGAAAGGATACTGTAGAGATATATCATAAATGCGGTTCGATGAAAGTTAGTCCATGCACTTAAATGTGATTAGCGGTGTATTTATGTAGATGTAGATGAAGTCGCGGACCCTATCTCACAACTGTAGCTATATTCCACAAACACGCAATTTGATTAGCAGACGCTTGTGAGGTAGTGTCAAAACTCGAAAACCTTCCGGAAATCTAGAAATATGGAACTGATTTCAGATCTCTTGTCGATTTCACTCATCACTTCATTTGAGTTATGAGCTATCTGTGTTTCAGAAGAACGATACTTTCTGAATTCGTGAGGCCTATGTGTCAATAGGCCGTTCTCATTGAGGCAGTTCATATTGTTTGAGCAACGTATACATTCTAAAATGCCGTGAAAAATGACGTCAATTATATAGTCCTGTAATTTGGTGGATCATTCCTACTGAATTTCTTGAATATTGGAGTGACCATTGAAACTTTCCAGTCTTTTGGTGTGTACCTTTCACAAAGCGAGATGTTGTACATTCTAGTGCGTTCATGGACTAATTGTTGCAGGTTATTCTCCGGAGAATGTGTTCAGTACAATTTCGGACGATGTTTTATGGTTGCCTCCGGATTTGAACATGTATTTTTACCAACTCGCCGAGGGTAAGTAAATGTCAGCTCCAATTATTATAGTGTACTGTGAGTACAATTCTTAAATTTGATCCAAGGTGTCTTTGAACATTTCTGCAGTCGAACTGTCTGAGCAAGGGGGTCAGAAAGTAGAATCAGTTATTAATTTATTTCGGTTGTCAGGTATGACCTCTTCCCACACAAACTCATAGGAACCATCCACTTCAGTTTCGCTGTAGGATAAACCGATTGTGACAGAAATAAATACGCCAACCATCTATTCTATTTAATGTATCCTTTGTTAACACCATCTGCACCTTCGTAAAACTTTCAGCTGAACTTTAGCTAGCTTTCGATACTTATAATTATTTGCGCTTCATTTCTTTCTGTTTACTACAGCTGCTAGACCAATGGTTTTTATATCTGAGATCTTCCTATCTATGGCATGTACCCTTTGAGACTGAAACCCTTTTGCGGATCCTCGAGGCCGTCCAAGCTATATATATACAAAAAAAAAAAAAAAAAAAAAAAAAAAAAAAAAAAAAAAAAAACTATTAGTTATCGCCACAGAGTCCCATCTACCCGCGTAGCCGCTTACTGAGTATAGTGGGAGCCTGACTTAATCAGCGGAACCCGAAACCCCACCACTCGATGGCGCAAGTCAAGGAATCTGTAGCCTACACGGTCGCAGAACCGTCTGAGCCCTCGATTCAGACCCTCCACTCGGTTTTGTACGAAGGTCATCAGTCGATCCTGTTAACTATGCTGCAGATGGTGAGCTCAGCCTTCAACTTGCATCTAAGAGTGGCCGTCTTTAGCATGATGTCTAACAATGTATTCTACTACTCGAGATCTACTTTTATTCACGGTATCTCAGAATTTTGTTTTCTCCAAAAATCTATTCATTTTCTCTAGGTCCTGTCTTTCTACCTAGTTTTTCCTCTGCTGCCATGACTATTTCGCCTCTTGAAGATACCCATTCGTCTTCTACTGTGCTACTTCCATCCGTTTCCGCCAGTTATTGTCTAGAGCTTCATCTGAATCCCCCAGATTCCTTCAATTTATGCATGTCCCAACTCCTTATTTTGTTACCGTTTCGCAGTTTTTATTATTTATTTCAGTCCACAGTTCATAACCAGTAAGATATGATCAGAGTCTATATATACCTCTGGATATGTTTTACAGTTTAAAACCTGGTTCCTAAATCTACGTCTAACCATTATAAAATCTTTTTGGTGCCTGCCACTGTGTCCCGGTCTCTTCCAAGAATACAATCTTCTTTCATGTCTGTATGGTGTAGAATAGTTCTCCACCTCTAGGAGAATATGTGTGGGAAAAGTTGAGATGACGTCGATTTCCAGAAAGTCTTACGACGTATACTGACATCAAACGTTATGAATTACCTCGATCAGAACGATCTATTGATCCACGGTGAAGAAGGATTTAGGAAATATCATTCTTGTGAAACTTCATTAGCTCTATACTGAACTGAATCGATTAATGCTGTAAAAGAAGGGATCTCAAATGTATTGCATATTTCCCGAATCAAACTAAATACTTATGAAATGTGGGAACATATACGTGATTAGATTAGATATTTCATGTCAGGTATGACGCCTTTCGTAGTAATTGCTAAAACAGACGTATTATCTGGCGTTCGGCGGGATGGTGTTATTAGTCCTATGCTATTCCTTATCTATATAAACGCTATGGGATAATATATGAACAGTCCTCTTAGGTTGTTTGCAAATGATGCCGTCATGTATCATCTATTAAAGTTATTAGATGTTTAAAATCAACTGCAGAACGATTTAGATAAGATACCTGTATGGTGCGGAAATTGGCAATTGACGCTAAATAATAAAAAGTGTGAAGTCGTCCACACAACTACTAAAAGGAATCCACTAAACTTCGTTTATAAGATAATTCAGTCCAATATAAAGGCCGTAATATGACTAAAGATCAAAAATTTAAATTGGAAAGAACACATAGAAAGTGTTGTGGGGAACAAAAATCAAAGATTGTGTTATATTGGAAGAACACTTCGAAGATTTACTGAAGTATCTGCAAATAGCATGCTTGTGAAATACTTGCCAGGGGGGACTGACAGAGGACACCGAAAGAGTGGAATGAAGGTCAGCACGTTTTGTATTTCCACTGTACGAAGACGAAGAAACTATTCCAAAATTTGTGTAAAGAACAGCTGCCAGCATGCGTGCCAGTTATGTGGCAGATGCCGAAGCTGCCGGCTACTGTTTCCTACATTTAGGCTGAGGGCCGACCCCTGCTTGACCACGAGTACTCCCGATGTATCTGGGGTCCTGTCTCGTCAGTAAATGTTTGACGTCATAAGAGCACTTAGAAGGTACATGGGAAACAGACGCCCGTGACGCAATTGCCATCACCCGACGCGATCGCAGCGCGCTCTAGCGACTGTGGAATTTCTGCTTTACTTCTATTAAGACGGGTATATCCGCGCTTGTTCGTATGTTCGTCATGTTCTCTCTGTGCTATAGGTCTACATACTTAACAACGAAATATCTTTGAACATAGGACTCTTAGAAAAGTTGCACGTTATGGCATTAAGGGAAGAAGTTTCGTGACAAACTATGCGATATAAAATTGGAATAGGCCTTTACATAACACATTATTGCAAAAGTCTCGCTTTTTATAAAACTTAAAGGTCAGTCTTCCTAGATTACTGTTACTACTCAGTAGTAGAATCTTTAGAACGTGTAAAATACAGGACATCAAACAATAAAGTGCGTCTTTAACTATAAGGCGCGATCTGTCCTATTCATAAAACGAATCCAAGAAACTCACTCCTCACAGGATGCGGACTTACATTTACATAGCATCGAATATTATACCGTATACTTCTATCAAATTAATAAGAAAGCTTTGTGCCTATTAGGAAACCCGAATATGAGGAAAAAATCACCTAGAGCGGATCTTGAACAACATCCACCAACCATCTCCACTTTGCTCGGCGAGGACTTTACTGCTTACGCTACGGCACTTCATTCTGTTGGAATACTCCACACACAAATTAGACATGGTGAATATACTACTCGAAGATATGTCGAGTACTGACAAGTAATTACAAAGAATCAATACAGAACAATTTTTTTTGTCGGGCCTTCAGTGCACCGTTGCTTTGAAACAGTAGATTTTCGTAATATAGAAATTCTTTAACGATATATAAGAGTTTTCCAGTCATTTTACTAGAACAAATAGTACCTGTAATGACCGGTTTCGAGAGATCCTCAAATTATTTAGCTACTTTTACGTGCTTTGGAACGACATATATTCATAAGACCTAAGCCTTCATATATATATGAAACCCATCAATTATGATCTTGTACTAACGGATAATATGGCATCTTCATCTCTCTACCGAAAATAGCTGCCATCCCCTCCCCAAGATAGCCACGGGGTGTGACATCGGTGACGTTCTCCCATCTTACCGGTGATCGTTCAGACTCACGTTGAGTATTTCTGGCATGGTAGTTCATAAGTAGTTTGTAAGTTTAGGGACTGATGACCCGGCAGTTCAGTCCCTTTAGCTTAACAAACATTTGAACATTTGACTCCTCTTGCTTTTCATGAATACTTGAGTGTCCTGTATGTTAGAAGACAATCCTGTATTTTTGCTAATAACTCTGTTATTGTCAACAATGTTTCCTTGATTCGTCACTGAGTCCTAACCACGGCAACTCGCCCGGCTCTATCTTGACGACTGTAAGGTGCGGGGAAGGGCTTATACACTCTTGCAACTATTACGCCAGCCTTCGATGTTTTATACAAGGTAAATCGTAGTATGATTAGAAGGGTTATACAAAGAAGAATGGTAATGCCTTAATAGACTGATTTCAATACGACGAGCCACTTGATTATTTAAAAAATCTTAGGGAACGACAGAAGGTTGTGTGACGATTCCATGTTTAGAATGATTTTGAGAGATGTCATTCTGCAAGTTATGAAACTTGTGCTGATAAATGGAAATCATTGTTACTGTACCGTGCTATCTTGAATTTCGGTCTCTCTGTCATCGAGTAATGTAAATCAATACTAACCCACCAACCAGGTAAATTATGTGATGGTTCTTGGGAGAATCCTGCAGGAATGCTGTACATCATGATGGGGGTTCAGAAATTTGAACCTTAGAATGTTGCACGTTGGTTCAAATGTCTGTAATCCTAAGAAACCGAACTGCTGAGGTCATCGGTTCCTAGACCTACAAACTACTTAAACTAACTTATACTAAGGACAAAGCACATTCACAAATGACCGAGGAAGGACGAACCTCCGGCATGAGGGGCCACGCGATCCATAACGTGGCGCTCCAAACTACACGGCCATTTCTGCTCGGCACTGCGTATTCTAAATTGGGCAGATTTTCTCTTGTAACTTTCGACTCGACATTTTCCAGAGTACGTTCATTACCTCAAACTTTCAGTTTCACCCTTTTCCATAATTTCTGAATTAACGTAATCATTCTCTATACTAGACGTCCGTCCTAAGAGTCGTGAAGGGAATTTACTCCGATTTTTCGGCAGCTATGTGCAATTTTGTTTTTGTAGTGTGCAGTTGAAGTAATCCCAAACAGTAACTTCTCATTTAGTTTTTATCGGAAAGGCAATGGCGAACAAAAAGCGTCTGTTTCTTTCACGATACAAACTAAATTACTTTTAAAGCAGCTGATGCATAACGGTAGTATTCAGCTTGGGCTACGATGCTGTTGTTAGCACTGAAGTACTGTTTCTACTTCGAGTTTTACTGTCTAAGTTAATAAGTTTATATTTATAAAACGAGTAGTCCACTATACTAATTTTAGACCGCTCTATCGAGTGTACAGTTCTAATTCGGCTTAGAAAACGTTATCGTTTTTAACGGGAAACCAACCGACATTCTCTGCCGTAATTGGATCTCACATGAACATGGTATCAGCCTCAATACAGTCCAGACCTAGGCCCATGTGATTATCACGTATTCAGTTAGATGAAAAAGTATCTCAGTAGACAAGGATTCTGGAACGATGAGGAGCTAAAAGGCGATGTATTCAAGGTAGTGACATAACGTTGGAGATGATTTCTACGCATCTAAAATCGAAATTGAACTTCAATTGTTATGTTGTCATAGCCGTCTTTCCTATGTGTATGTGGTTCAGTAAATGGCCACAACTTGTAAGTACAACATACTTACTGATTTAATCTCGCACTTGAAAGCAAGAACAATTTACACGTAATGCAGTTTATAAGAAGGAAACAGTGAAATTGAAATCCTGTCTCGCCGATCGTCATCTGTAATTCGTTGTAAATTCTCTGAGAGTTGATATTGTTTGCATAATCGATAAAAGGACAATTAATAGAACGGCTATTGACTTCAATAAAGGCATATTCGATTTTCAATTCTGAAACATAGACGATATTAGAACTCATCACTAACGCTTGAAGAGAATGATCTTAACACGTATGTACAATGGAACAGAAATATCAATAAGCTGGTATACAAACCTGACGCGCCGGCCGCGGTGGCCGAGGGGACTGAGGCCCTCCAGTCACGGTCTGCACGGCCACTACGGTCGGGTGTTCGAATCCCCCCTCGGGCATGGATATTTGTGCCGTCCTAGTTCGTAAGTAGTTCATAAGTTTAGGGACTGATGACCCCGTAGTTAAGTCCCATAGACTATACAAACATTTGAAACATTTGCTCCAGTCACGGTCAGCACGGCCACTACGGTCGGGGGTTCGAATCCCCCCTCGGGCATGGATATTTGTGCCGTCCTTAGGATTAACTAGTTCGTAAGTAGTTTGTAAGTTTATGGGCTGATGACCCCGTAGTTAAGTCCCATAAGCTATACAAACATTTGAACTGTTTTTTTTTTTTTTTTTTTTTTTTTGCTAATACAGTTTAACTTGCATACTTCATCATTAGACCCAAGATGTAATTCGAGTATCGTAAAAGGATTGTCTAACGTGCGAAGTATTCAATTCCGTGACAATAAATGCACATGAAATTGACTTACGGCTCCTTATTCAGTAACGTCTAGAACTGAGGTCATTTCATATCTGGACATACTGGATTGTGTGTGCGTCTGGAAGGATGTGAGAAGGAGGAGAGAGAGAGATAGTGCAGTGTTATAACGCAACAGCGTTGCGATCTGTTACTACATCTTTTACCGTATAATTACAGTAAATACAAAGTCTGCCACTCAGTGACAAGTATTCATAGACGTTCGCCGGTTGTTTTGAGATTTTAAAGTATTCTTCATTTTTTTCTTCGCGGTAATTCCTGCTTATTTCTCTGTAGATGACTGTTGTACTGAATGGCTGGTATGGGTGAAATACGGAGCTGTAGCATTCGTCGCATATCGAACGAATGGAGCAGCCAGATTTAACGTCTAACCATTAACAGCGTCACTTAGCTTCCATTCGATAAGATCTTTATGGAGGACACTGCCTGTTACTTTCGGGATTGATCTGAAGATGTATGTAGAGACACGTATTGACGGCTATAACAGGAAACACCACCCTTACTTCTCGTAAAAGGATAAACTTGGCGATTAAAAACTTAATTTCGGCACCAGTACTTTGACTGGTACTGAGAGTTAGCATATATACATTACAAGATGGGATTATGCTATGTTCGTTATTCATTCACCGATAAAAGCATTGTTTGTAGACGTTTCTAGATTGAAACCAAGTAGTAGATCAGCATTTTATTGAAAACTTCTGCACTAATTTTGTCACCGAGATAAATAACCATATGAAGACTCTTCAGCAATGAACAATACCATGTGAAAAATTATACACGCATATTTATTTGACACCACGTGTCGATGATGATGAAAGCAGCACACAAGACCCATTCGCATTCATAGAATCTTACCCGATGCTCCTGCAAAGTAGTCAACAACGGTGTCAAAGGAGCTACGGAAACAGCGAACTTATAATAGTAGAGATGAACAATGATACCCTATAGAAGCTATTTGTGTGCGCATCCATTAAAGTTTACGGACTTCTCATAATCACTTTCAAAACTCTGTCAGGTTTTCTGAAGATATAAATCTCTTGCCAATTGTTCCGTTTTGGACGTCTTCTCATGTTTAATCTTTACTAAATATTCGGTAGGATTTGATCGCAGTAGGAGTTTTACATTCGTGATGCAACCATATAATTACGTAGGCAATTCGCGAAATGCACAAATCGACGCAAACTAGACCCTCACGTTACTAACACACTTCATACACCGAAAGGGAAAATACTGTGCTTAAGGGGCAACACACATATAACGGATAGGGGAAGGGGATAGTTCCAACCTCCATCGCCGCAGTAAAATAACCGTGCGCACTAAGCAGCCCATCAGCGGTGAGCGCGGTCGTTCGCCGTCGGGGGTTCGAGTCCTCCCTCGGGCATGGATGTTTGTGTTGTACTTAGCATAAGTTACGTTAAGTTAGTGTAAGTAGTTTGTAAGAGTAGGGACTAATGACCAACGTTGTTAAGTCCCTTAGATTTACAAACATAATAATAAAACAACCTTCATCATTCTGCCCAGTTCAAGGTTATCTTAGCCATTTCCGGAGAATGCCTGAAAGAGTACCTTAAAACTCTATTGTTTAATGGCTTCTTGTTTCCTGCCCAGTCCGAAGTAGAATGACCACGATGTGGACAGGAAGTTAAACTCCTTTGTGGGCCCCATATAATTGTTCCACGCGATGAGGAACGTTACCACGCTACTACTCATGTACTTCAGGTGAACAGTGTATTTCATTGAGTCGATGTAGAATACAATACTAGGATCTGGAGATAATGTCTCGATTTTAAGGCAAGTGTAATGCATACATGAACTGGATTTTCTGTTTCACCTTAGTATTTCCATGCATGAATTCCTCTTAGTTAAAAATACTAATCCTTAGAAAACAAGTTGATTAAGACTTTCGAACTGTTTTAAACTGTAATACAACAGTAGAATGTTCTTATTGAGATACTATGGGATGAAACTTTCAAGGATAAGAATTCTAAAGCGAATATTGTGCTTTCTGAACTTCACAATCCCTACATGAAAGCTTACCTTAATTTTTGAACCCTCATACTGCCACCAATTAATCAGTTCAGTGTCTTGCTTCAGTCATGAAAAGTCCCTGTACAGTATCTGTACTCTTACAGAAGAAATTTTATTAGAATTCTGGCAGTCAGTTTTATCAAATCATCGTTCATCTGCAAGGACGAGAAGTTGGAAAATTTAAATGTCGATGACCCTGATGGCTTGCTGGGTACCGAAGACCTTAATGAGTGGCACAAACTATGGAAGCGCTGAAAGAGTACTTCGTTTGAAATTTTACCAAAATTGCGTGGGTGGTCACCACAACAGGTTTGCAGTAAACAACAATTTATATAACAACATACACTCCTGGCCCTTAAAATTGCTACACCACGAATATGACATGCTACAGAAATTTAACCGACAGGAAGAAGATGTTGTGATTTGCAAATGATTAGCTATTCCGAGCATTCACACAAGGCTGGCGCCGGTGGCGACATCTAAAACGCGCTGACATGAGGAAAGTTTCCAACCGATTTCTCATACACAAACTGCAGTTGACCGGTGTTGCCTGGTGAAACGTTGTTGTGATGCGTAGTGTAAGGAGGAAAAATGCATACCATCACGTTTACGACTTTGATTACGGTCGGATTGTAACATATCGCGAATGCGGTTTATCGTATCGAGACATTTCTGCTCGCGTTGGACACGGACCAATGACTGTTAGCAGAATATGGAATCGGTGGATTCAGGAGGGCCATACGGAACGCCGTGCTGGATTCCAACGGCCTCCTGTCACTAGCAGTCGAGATGACAGGCATCTTATCCGCATGGCTGTAACGGATCGTGCAGCCACTTCCCGATCTCTGAGTCGACAGTTAGGGATGTTTGCAAGACAACAGCCCTCTGCACTAACAGTTCGACGACGTTTGCAGCAGCATGGACTATCAGCTCTGAGACCATGGCTGCGGTTACCCTTGACGCTGCATCACAGACAGGAGCACCTGCGGTGGTGTACGCAACGACGAACTTGGGTGCACGAATGGCAAAACGTCATTTTTTCGGATAAATCCATGTTCTGTTTACAGCATCATCATGGTCGCATCCGAGTCTGGCGACCACGGTGAACGCACATTGGAAGCGTGTATTCGTCATCGCCATACTGGTATCACCCAGCGTGATTTTACACGTGGTTACACGTCTCGGTCACCTCTTGTTCGAATCGACGGCACTTTTAACAGTGGCTGTTACATTTCAGATGTGTTACGACCCGTGGCTATACTCTTCATTCGATCCCTGCGAAACCCTACATTTCAGCAGGATAATGTACGGCCTAATGTTGTAGGTCCTGTACGGGACATTCTGGATATGGAAAGTGTTCGACTGCTGCCCTGACCAGCACATTCTCCAGATCTCTCACCAATTGAAAATGTCCTGCCAATGGTGGGCGAGCAACTCGCTCGTCACAATACGCCAGTCACTAATCTTGATCAACTGTGGTATCGTGTTGAAGCTGCATGGGTATCTGTACCTGTACATGCCATCCAAGCTCTGTTTGACTAAATGCCCAGGCGTATCATCACCGTTCTTATGGCCAGAGTTGGTTGTTCTGGGTACTGATTTCTCAGGATCTATGCACCCAAATTGCGTAAAAATGTAGTCACGTGACACTTCTAGTATAATATATTTGTCCAATGAATTCCCGTTAATCACCTGCATTTCTTCTTGGTGTAGCAATCTTAATCGCCATTAATGTATCATTTGTGAATCCAAAAATTGAATAGCATGGTATTTGGAATTCAGCGAGTTAAATGAAAAAGTTTCATTAACACTATCTGTTCTCGAATATTGCCAACTAGCAAAAATAATACTAGTCTTGCCACTTAGGAATGCAGATGGCTTTCTACACGAAAACAAATATTAAAATTAAAAGACGTAACAGGTTAAGTCCAGAAACACTGACTTGTTAAAAGTTCGACTTCACTCGCAAAACAAAAGCAATTGTTGTATTTCGTACCTATTTACGGAGGAACACATTCATAGGTTAAGAAAAGGTGTCAGCTCGCCAACAAAGATGAACGAGTGCAGGAATCGTATGACAATGAATTATAAAGATGAGTAAACAAACAAACGAGGAAATCGAAATCGCCGCGTTTGCTCCCCGTCGGAGTTTCGTGTGTGTATGTGTGTGTGTGTGTGTGTGTGTGTGTGTGTATTGTCACTAGGTTAGTTTAGGTTAGTTCAAATAGTTTGTATGTCTACGAACTGATAACCACTGTAAGTAAGTCCCATAGATTTGCAAACGTGTTAATTTGAAATCGAAATTGTCAATAGCTCAGTTGTGTAGCTTAAGAAAATCTTAAAATTCGCACAAAAGTTCAAATATAATAATTACAATAATAATAATAAGAAATAATTCCACTAAAGAGTTCATTTTCTTAAATCTAATCCGCGATGACAGCTGAAGTTAGTAAAAAAATTTCTGAATAAAATATTTCCAGTACGTATAAAGAAAATTAAGGTTTATCAGAATTATCAATCATTCCTTCCTCACCAAGGACGACGAGTTATACAATTTAAATGTTTATGATGCTAATGTGATACGAAAGGTATTATCCCAGAATAACCAGTAACTGGATTCTAATACCACATGGTGACCAAAATATGGCTGTATTAACAAACTCACATTTTTCATTGTTATTTTAAGAACGTTAACAAAATTTCCTTGCCAATGATTTCCTTTAACTTTCGCATGTTCAAATACCATATAAAGAGGACAGTACCTGTTACAACAAGCTACACACAATATATCAACTGCATTCTTGTGAATGATGCTCTACTTTTAAGTTTATAAAAAGTCGTGATTTGTGTCCTTGATCGTGAAGTAACCTAGCTGTAAAAGCATGGGATATACTTTATGTGAATGCAGACTTTCTCGGCGGATCTCGATGAGGAAATCTTCTCGGGTTGTCAGCGGAGTCAGTGCCTCGTTATTTGGCAACGTTTCGGCAAGTTGCCATATAACGAGGCACTGACTCGGCTGTCAACCCGAGAAGATTTCCTCTAGGGATATACTTGTTTGTAGTTTCAGTTTTTTATTTAGTATTTATACAGACTATAATTTGTGTACGCTGTGTTACAAATTGTAAATATTGTAGTGAAATTAGAGAGTGGCCGCAGGGGAATTCACTTATTTTTGGATGCCAACACTGAGCATTTTACAAGTGTGTGTGTGTGTGTGTGTGTGTGTGTGTGTGTGTGTGTGTGTAAGAGAGACAGAGTGGATGGGGGACGTAAAGTGGCCACCAGGCCTGTAATGAAACGGGATCGTCACTGCGCTAGTCATTGTCGAACACAGTCGCTTTTATATATCACAAAACCTGCAATTTTTTAATTGGGTATAACGGTAAATAAAGAGAAACAGCAGCATAATCTGCTGTGAAAGAGCAGTAGTTATATTGCTGCAGAGTGAGTGTTTGCAACTGTATGTTTCAGATTACAGCAGAATCGGGCCAGGAAACCGCATATCCCGTGATAACGCGACAGCGCTTATGTATGAATCACATTCTGCTTGCCCGACGGTATGCTCTTCCTTTCTTTCGGTATCACGGAGCGTACGGGAATCGTTTCATACCAATTAGTCAAACTGTAGGCCATTATAAAGTAACGGTAAAGGGGAAACCAACTGAAACCAATCTGTACCCCAGATAAAGTAACGGACAACATGAGGGAATCTTCTGGAAACTACTGCAATGTTGCTGAGAGAGATTGAGACATCATTTCTGTCGTGACCAACTTAATATATAACTTAGAAAAACCTGTATCGGTGAATCATATTTACAACGGAAACTTTCGCAGGTAATACAGTTGTGCCATCTTTGTATTTTGGTGCAACGGACCTACTGCTACATTTTGCAAAGTACTGGTGTAGCTATGTTTTATTCAGTTTGTTGTACCTTTGTTTCTAAGACACTACATTTAAAACACAGAAAAGTCTCTAATCTGTAATACAAAACAAAGGGTTTGACTTCTTGTGCCGGCCGCGGTGGCCGAGGGGACTGAGGCGCTACAGTCACGGTCTGCACGGCCACTACGGTCGGGGGTTCGAATCCCCCCTCGGGCATGGATATTTGTGCCGTCCTAGTTCGTAAGTAGTTCATAAGTAGTTTGTAAGTTTAGGGACTGATGACCCCGTAGTTAAGTCCCATAACCTTTACAAACATTTGAACATTTTTTTTTAACTTCTTGTAGGTGCCTATGTACTAATGACGTGAATGTCCTCGGTACGAGGACCGCATAGATTGGCGTCATTGTGCCTCTCTCCAGTGTATGCAGTGAACGCACGCAATAAGTGCGGTCAGCAATCAACGGTAAACATATCGATAGAACTGCTATGTATCAACGCTAATACTCAATTAACACTACCGGAAAACATAACTCCACATAGAACCGATCAGTACTGAATGCAAAATTGTAGGAAACGAGGTAACGAGGGTATTTCTGTTGTTAATAGCAGATACTGTGAGCAAATGGTAACAAGATATTAACCGCATAACGTTGAAATTTGCTTTGTTGACCTATAATTTCAGTGAAATAATGGAACAAAATTAACTGGGGAAAGAAACCAAACGAAATGCAGAAACTCTCTAACGACCTGCCGAGGATCGTGGATGGGTGATACCGAAATACTCACGAGGTAGGATCCCTTCATGCAGAATGAAGAATCCAATGATCATTTGTAGCGTGTCCAGGATTTAAAGTAAATTGTTTCACTTGGTAAAAATTTTCGTTGGTTTCTTCCGGTGGTATGAATAGCTTAAATATGTTCGATGAAATAGAAGTTTTTACACTTACTGTTGTTACAGGACGTTGAATTAAATTTGAATGTGAGGTTAAAAAGTTTTCGCTGATCAGGACAGTCGGGTGATCCGCTTATTGCGGTCGGTTACCGTAAACTTCTCGTCCTGGGCGGACTTATTTCCCTTCCGATAAATGTTTGTAAATCTGTGGGACTTAACTTCTTGGTCATCAGACTACGGAGATGACTTTCCAAACACAATGCCGTAGGTCTTCACAAACTGAGCAATCAAAGACTACCGTCGTCAACTAAGAGTGAAACCAATGCTGTAAGAAACGAAACTTCCGTTTTTTGATTGACTATCATTATTAACAACATTCCATAAAATATAGAAAATTACGAATAATAAAAAACACGTGCACTTTTCGTAAAAGTTACCATTGTATATTAAAATTTTGTTAGTGTTCGAACACAACGGAAAAAAATCTGCCATAACAGGATTTGAACCACCAACCCCAGGGTTGGAATGCCAGAACGCTGCCGCCTGAGCTACACGGAAAGATGCGGCTACAATTTTACTTATTGGTAGTTAGTCCGAACGTGTACTTTGAGAAACTTCAAAGTCGATTATCTCGAAAATTTTTGAGAGTTGCTTTGGCTGGTTGTTATTTAAGTTCTGAACTTAACGTATCATAAATATAAAGAAACTCTATAATCCGATACCCATGTGGTCTCCTTGTAAGATGAACCATAGAGTGAATCGTTTTCTTGTACTACAGGTACCGAATACAGTGTAATAACCATTTACTTTTATTTTCACCACTGATATTAATTATTGCACATCAATATCTATTTCTTGATTATGTAGGTACTGTTAATACATTGTGTGTACTTATATGAATAATTAAATGCAAGCTTTCTTCTGTGAGAGCAAAGATAAATGTTGGTCATAGACGTGTATTATGTACTGCTCCTGGCAAACTGATTTAAACGTTTACTTGACATTTTGATTAGTAATAATTTAACTATAACAAGATACTCTAAAACTTCTAAAGTGTGAGAAATGAACAAAATTGGAGACTACCAGTCACTTCTGTTACTATACAAACTCGCCGGCCGCAGTGGCCGAGCGATCTACGGCGCGCCAGTCACAGTCTACACGGCCGCTACGGCCGGGATTCGAATCGCCCCTCGGGCATGGATGTTTGTGTCGTCTTTAGTATAAGGTAGTTCATAAGTAGTTTGTAAGTTTGGGAACTGAACTATACAAACTCTTCTGTGTTACTACCTGAAAACTTGTGATTAGAAATTTCATTACACATTTATAGTGAATTAATGGTAAAAATGTAATTCAATTTGATATGCGTAGATGTAATATACATTCGTACTGTAGTTTTGTTAAAAACAAACTTACAGCTCATCGCAGTATTTCTCATAAATCATTAGTCAACCCAACTATAGTGCCACTTTATCTCGCTTATTTTGATACATATTTTGAACATGTAACGATTCTTTTCGCAGCTAGTTTTGTAACTAATGTTATTACATATGATATGGGACATTAGATATTGCTAAACTGAAGTTAAGTTGTGCACCACTCTTTGAAAATAACTGAAAATCTATTTGAGTAATATTACTTAATGAATACAGTTATTCTCCGTTCATGAGCTCATAAAGATACAACAATTACTGTATATTTCATTCTTGTATTAATTAGATTAATTTGACATATTGCGGATGAACAGATATTACTGAATGTTATGTACCTGTAATGAGAGACAATAAATTGTTAAGTACCTAGCTCACTGCATTCCTTGTTCTGCTGTTCTGTATCTACTAATCACTAGCACTACAGATGTATCTGACATGGTTATTACAATCAAAAAACTATCACAAAACTGTGATTAAAGAAAGGACACAAAAAAATCCTATTATACATATATATATAGAAAAACAAGTTTGTAAATTTCGCGGAAAGTTTCGTAAACTCTTCAGTACAAGATGTCGTCTGGAAAAAGTTTGACAGTTCGGTTATTGTCAGCAGGCTTCCAGGTCTAGAGCAGAATTGTTATCCTCCTATGTTCACGAGATTCTTACATAGAATTTTGTTGAAGTATTCTGAATAATTCCTGTGTAATAAACGACAATGAGCTGAAACAACTGAGGTATTTTATGAAAAAATTACAAGGTATCTTATTGGTTAATAGGCGAGAAATTTAAGTACTTCCGTCCCTCTACCATAGCAAACAGAGAATGTTCTCGATGTCTCAATAGTTGAATGCTGTTGCAACTGAACATCAAACTGAAATAATATTCGAAAGGTACGTTTAATGTCAGATGTTTTTTCTCCATTTTTAATAGTTAGATTTTACTGTATATTTTTATCATTATTTGATTTGCAAGTTTTTGTCGTATGATTGCAGTATTTTTTTATTGATGGACGTGGGAAGTTGGAAATATCGGCATTATTAGTTCCTTTTTGTTCTGTTTTCCTACAGTTGCTGTATCATATTATAGTGTAGATATTTATGTTACCCGTCTATGCAACTGATTAATAGTAGATTTTATTGACAAATGCGTTTCGCCTGTATTTGAAGGCATCTTTTGTGGTATTATTTCGTGGATGCTACTTCACATATAGTGCTCTTTGGTAACTTCAGGTTGTTTTGCTTCATTTATGTTTCTTTTGCGTTTTTGTTTTACAACACTTCACAGCTAGCACCACTAGGCGCATGCCTAGCACACAAACAAAATGGCATGTGATATGTGGTGCCAGCTGTTCAACTGTTGTATAGCTTATGGGACTTAACTACGGGGTCATCAGTCCCTAAATTTATAAACTACTTATGAACTAGCTAACACTAAGGACGGTACAAATATCCATGCCCGAGGGGGGATTCGAACCCCCGACCGTAGTGGCCGAGCAGACCGTGACTGAAGCGCCTCAGTACCCTCGGCCAACGCGGCCGGCGGCGCCAGCTGTGAAGAGCTGAAAAACAGAAACGCAAAAGGAACATAATTGAAGCAAAACAAATTGAAGTCACCAATCAACAATACATGTAAAGCATGATCCACAAAATAATGCCACTGAAGATGCCTTCCAAATAAAAGCGAAATGCGTATGGCAATAAAATTTCTCATTAATCAGTTGCATAGACGGATAACATAAATACCTTCACTATAATGGGTATAACGGATTTCACGATACAGAGTATCCATATTCACATGAATTATGCATCTTCAAGAGAAAGTCGAGATATGCAATAAGTAAACAAGAAATGAATTCGATTAATATAGGCATAAATCTGCGTTCATTGCCATAGTTTCTGAGACTTATACAATGAATATGATCGTAGGGAGGGTGAATGGACACATGCACTACTGTGATACACTGTTAACGGTTGCTTATTGAATGCACAGCAGCGTGGAACTGTATGAAATAAGTGAAGCTGTTGGCAGAACGATTCAAGTATGCAACATTTTGCTGCGTTTCATTGGCATGTAAGAAACCTGTATAGTGTTTTGGATGTAGGAGTGTAGATGCTGAAGATGCACAGTTGCGTAATTCTTTCACGGGCAGAAATGAAGCTGTAATCCGACTTATTATCAGCGTGCCGCTCTATCTCAGCAGCCTATTGAGAGTCACTGCATATCCTAGGCTCATTACCTTATCTGTACCGTCAGAGAGTAATTAGATAATTCTCATATAGCTTCATTCTATGAATCAGCACGGGTTTAGCAAACATCGTTAGTGTGAAACTCAGCTGACCCTTTTCTCACATGACATCTTGCGAGCCATGGATGAAGGGCAACAGGTAGATTTTTCTCGAGTTTAAAAAGGCATTTTGCGCAGTGCCACACTGCAGATTCCTAACGAAGACACGAGCATATGGAATAGGTACACAGATCTGTGACTGGCTGGAAGACTTCCTAAATAATAGAACGCGTTACGTTGGTCTCGACGGCTAGTGTTCATCAAAGACGAGTATATCGTCATGCGTGTCCCAGAAGATTGTATCCGGACCGCTGTTATTCTCTCAATATATAAATAATCTGATGGACAGAGTAAGTTGTAATTTGCGGCTGTTTGCTGACGATGCTGTGGTGTATGGGAGGGTGTCGTCATAAATTGACTGTAATAGCATGCAGGATGACGTGACAACATTTCTAGTTGGTGTGAAGAATGGCAGCTAGCTCTCAATGTAGAAAAATGTAAGGTGATTGCAGTAGGAAAAACAATCCCATAATGGTCGAATACGGCATTAGTAGTGAGCTTCTTGATGCAGTTGCGTCGTTCAAATATCTAGGCGTAACACTGCAGAGCAATATGAAATGGAACGAACGTGTAAGGACAGTTATAAATATGGCGGACAGCCGACTTTGGTTTATTGGGAGAATTTTGGAAAGATGTACTTCATCTGTAAAGGAGACCGCGTATAAAACCCTTGTACGATTACGTCTTCAGTATTGGTCAAGTGTTTGGGACCCGCAGCAAATTAGTTAAAAGGAAGACATAGAAGCAGGTCAGAGGCGAGCAGCTAGTTTGTTACTGGTAGGTTCGACCAATGCGCGAGTGTCACGGAAATGCTCCGGCAACTTAATTGGGGATTGCTGGAGGAAAGACGACTTTCTTTTCGTGAATTTCTGATGAAGAAATTTAGAGGGCCGGTATTTGAGGCTGAGTGTAGAACGATCTTCATGTCACCTACTTACGTTTCGCGTTAAAGATCACAAAGACAAGATAAGAAGAATTAGGGCTCGTACGGAGGCATAAAGACATTCTCTTTTCCCTCGTTCTATTTGGGAATGGAATAGGAAAGGAAATGCCTAGTAGTGGAACAGTGTACCCTCCGCCACCCACTTTCAAAAAAATGTTCAAATGTTTGTAGAACTTATGGGACTCAACTACGGGGTCATCAGTCCCTAAGCTTACAAACTACTTATGAACTAGCTAAGACTAAGGACGGCGCAAATATCCATGCCCGAGGGGGGATTCGAACCCTCGACCGCAGTGGCCGTGCAGACCGTGTCTGGAGCGCCTCAGTCCCCTCAGCCACCCACTTTACGGTGGATTGTGGCGTATATATGTAGATGTAGATTGGGGTAGCCTGTAGGTGTTGTTCATATTCGAACATCAGGACTAAATTAATAATACTCTTTGCAGGTGCTGTATAGAATCTCAGCACTACGATCAAATTGAGAAACCTATTTTTATTTTAGACATCGAGTAAACGCACGTAAAAGTTGCAAAATCATTGAGAGTATTATTACGGTATAATCTGGCAGCAGAGGAAAGAACAAAGCTCCATCGAAAGTCGGTCACCAGCATCAACAATCTAGGACTTACGTGGCAAGTGACTAAGTGCAACACAGTTGTATTACGACACAGCCTGCGGTCATCGATCGGGGAGTAGGGCTACTTAACGCCACCGAATTCGTCTGTCGTCGTCGGACGCATTTGGGCGGGTGAGTCATGCTTGCGTCACTCAGCGCTACCACCTACGCTACTAGTGTGACCTAGGACTGAACCCTGGACGTCCTCCTGCCTGTTGAGCCCACGCAGCCGTTGCCCCGTCTGTCCATCACACGCCGCGGCGGCTTAGCCGCGTGTACTGGAGCGCCGTGTTGCGGTATTCCCCCCTAGGGCATGGGTGTTTGTGTTGTCCTTAGTTTAGTTTACCTAAGGTTAAGTAGTTTGTAAGCTAGGGACTAATAACCAAGCAGTTGAGTCCCATAGATTTACAAACACTTGAACATTTGAATTTGAACATTTGTCCATCAGACGCCGCGCTGTGCCTTGCAGCCACTAGAAGCCAGCAAGCGGAACCGTCATATCAACTCGGGAAAGAATCGCTGACCTGTGAACCGCCAGGCGACATGACGCTCCGCTGGGCAGCCCGTCGCCGCGTTGTTCCCTCCACATGCGGAAGATTGCCTTCGCTGAAACCAGAGACGCTATGCCACCACGTCGCTGCCACGCTGCACATATCCGTTATCTGCCTTCGACCTCCAAGTCAACTCCTATAAGGAATTTTGTAGGGAAGTCTGAAGGTTAAATAAAGATTTTTTTTTAATGTTCATCTACATCAGAGGTGGGCACAAATCGGCTCAATGAGCAGCGCTCCGGCTCAGGCCGGAAAAAGAGCAGCGTTCGCGCTCGGCCGGTAGTTATCCTAGTTGCCGCTAGAGGTCTGCATGCTTGCTCGCGCACTTAGTTCCGCGAGAGTCCGGTATTAAACAAAACACTGTGATTAATTTATCTCGTAAGTAGGCACAGCATTATAATACATACCTCTACTTTACTTCCTTCCTCGTGTAGATTATTAAGAAGATTTAGTCGCATTTCACCTTCTACACTTCCATACTGGTTGAAGTGATGTGTTCTATAGTGGCGTTCTAAATCGTACTTTTTATGCCTAGTATTTTACCACATACCAAACATTTTGCTCCTCCTTCGCTTTCAGTGAACAAGTAAGCACACTCCCAACTAGAGTTGAACTGGAATATAGAACGCCCCTTACCGCGCCGATTTGACTAGCCATTTCAATTCCACAGTGTAGTGTACCATAACGTAAAATCATAGATTATAACGAAAACCCTGAAGTACAAAATTCGAACTAACAGATGGCGCTGTTAGCGGTGTCTTCTGAAAAAAAAAAATCGCTCTTTTCTTTATAAGATATTTGCCAGCTCGACTGCACGCGCTGGACGTTTTAGAGAAGAGTTTCCAGTATTATGTTTATAAGTTACTTACTTATAAACATAATAGCATTTTTCAGGAGATACCCCTAACAGTGGAATCTGTTCATTCGAGTTGGATACTAAAGAGTTTGCACTATCTTTATAAGTTATTTTATAATGCACCCAGCCAGGTGCATTTCTGCGGCTACGTTAGCGCGTTGGCTGCGCATAACGCCATCTCGTATTTTCAGCAGGAACTACGTGATGGACGCCAGCTGCTCGCGGCTCTGCTCCCGCTCAGGTAGGCGGCTCCGAGAGCGCGGCTCGCTCATTGCCCACCTCTGATCTACATCTATATAAATACTCTGCATGTCACACTGAAGTGAATGGCAGACGATTCATCGAACCGCTTTTATGATGTATCTCTACAGTTCCATTCTCATAGCTCATGGAGAAAAGGAACACCTAAATCTTTCCGTTTTAGATCTGATTTCTCTTATTTCATTTTGATGATCATGTCTTCCTTTTTAGGTGGGTGCTAACAAAATATGTTCGTATTCTGAAGAGAAAGTTTGTGAAAGAAATTTCGTAAATAGATCTCATTGCAACGAATAATACCCCAACATTTGCATCATTTCCGTGATTCTCTCCCCTATATAGCGATAATACAAAACGAGCTGCCCTTCTCTGAACTTTTTCTATGTCGTCTGTCAGTACCACTTGGTGGTGATCCCACAATGCGCAACAATGCTCCAAAATAGGACGCACAAGTTTGGTGTAGGCACTTTCTTTAGTAGAACTGTTGCATCTTCTGAGTGTTCTTCCAACGAAACGTAGTGTTTGGTTCACATTCCCTGCAATATTTTCTATGTGTTCTTTCGAATTTAAGTTGTTCATAATTGGTACACTTAGGTATTTAGTTGAATTTACGGCCTATAGTTTTACTGATTTATCGTGTAAATGAAGTTTAACGGATTTCTCTTAGTGGTCATATGGATGACTTCACACTTATCATTATTAAGGGTCAAATGCCATTTTTGCACCATGCAGATATCTTATCTAAATCATTTTGCAGTTGCTTTTGATCTTCTGGTGACTTTACTAACCGATAAGTGACAGCATCATCCGCGAACAGTCCAAGGGTCCTACTTAGATTGTCTCCTAAATATGCATAAATGACCTAGTGGTTAACGTCAGAGTTTGAATGATGGTTTCCATGCATAACTCTGTAGTATCGGTATATGCAAAAGTAGAGACGCTGGAAAATGGTAGCGAAATGAAGGATGATTTTAAGCCTATCGACCCCTGGTCCACTGGCTACTGAAATGCCTGAATAATCACTGCATAAGTTACTTCCTGAAAATATCTGTGACTGCACTTACGGAACGATTTGAAGTGGAACGATTACATAGATTTAATAGTCGGAAACGCAGATGTCGAGCGGGGAAGATTTTCCAGGTAGGAGCTAGCTACATCACAGGTTTATTTAACAAGCATGGAAGCGTCACCGAAATGACGGACTAGCGCAGTGGAATGCACTCCAAAAAAGGCATTCAGCATCACGGTATTTAATCTTGTCAAAGCTCGGAGAGCATACTTTTCTAGAAGAGTGAAACACTATATTGCTTCCATCTACGTATATCCTGCGAAAGGACCAAGAGGATGAAATTAGAAAAAAATAGGGTTCTCACGGAAGATTATGGGCAGGCGTTTTTCTGGGAATCGTACGCGATTATAACAGGAAAAGAAGGATGTGACGATAGTAGGCAAAGTACCCTCCACCACACACAATAAGGTGGCTTGCAGATTATAGATGTAGCAGTAAAAGACTCGATAATTGGCACAAAGAGGTTAAAAGGGTTAAAATCCGTTGTAAGGTACCTTAAGCCATGCACCATACGAAACATTATGTAAACAGTGATCTTCCCCTTGTCTTGAAAATTAATTTATTCAAAAGTGGAATGAATGTGTAGATATGCGTTGAAGTATGTATATAAAGTACCCTCCACCGTACACAAAATGAAATGTTATGTAGACATTGATCTTCCTCTCTTTATGAAGGTCACGAGTGGAAAATTTCATTAATGTCAGAAGAAAACTTTAGATTTTGTCGAAGTGCGAACAGTAACTAAAGTAAGCTTCGCCATATATCATATGAAAATTTATATAGAGAGAGACTTTCTTCATGATTTGAAGGTGAATTGTGCCAAATTTCATCAAAATAAGAGTAAAAGTATAGATTTTGTAGTAACCAATATTCAAGTTTTCCGATATTTTAGCATCTCCTAACGGCTACAAATATGAATCTAAAGTATTCAGAGGTCAATTGAAACACACGCACACAATTTCATCATAAAAGGTCCAGCAGTTTAGACGAGCCGGCCGCAGTGGCCGAGCGGTCTGCGGCGCGCCAGTCACAGTTTGCACGGCCGCTACGGTCGGGGGTTGGAATCCGCCCTCGGGCAGGGATGTTTTTGTTCGTATTTAGTATAAGGTAGTTCATAAGTAGTTTGTAAGTTTAGGGACTGATGACCTTGCAGTTAAGTCCCTTAAGCTTGACAAACATTTGAACATTTAGTTTAGTCGATCAGAGACATACACACGTACATACGTTTGAATAGGTAAAAGGAAGACAGTTTTTACGTTTTAATATTTTCCCCTACAATTTTTCGAAGTTTTCTCTTCATAAGAACCTTTCTCGTACTTGAACTAATATTAATAACAATAAAAAAGGGCAAATTGATCGAGTCAGACTCGAGATTTGCGGTTACGAAACCATTCAGCAATGGATTTTAATTTATAAGAATTTCAGAACATAAGATTATTGCTGGAAGAACCTATGTTGAAGGGAGCTACTGCAGCGATTCATGTGGGAGACGTCCTTACATACACATATAGGATAGTGTGGTGTCTTCTCTTTCGGATATGTTGCAGTTTACTTTTTTCATTTTTACATTAATTTTAATTTTGGAAGCGTTACTCACAGAATTAAATTTCGTTTGCGAGGTGAAAGGTTTACTGTAAGTTTTAACATCTTGTCGACGACCACGCCATTAGAACTCAGGCTCCCATTAGCCAGCTGCCGCCACTGTCACTTCATTCACAGAGCTCAGTATCACAGTATCATAATTCTATTTGCCAGTCAATTTCGTCATTTTCGTTAGTGCTTCTGTTTTAAGAGGTTTATTCTCGCGTACTAGGCAGATTTTGTTTGTGCTAATGTTTTAATAGTTTATTCTCGCGTATTTGATAAGTACTGTTGGGCGCCAGCCACAGTGAGTAGATGTTCAAATGTTTGTATAGCTTATTGGACTTAACTACGGAGTCATCAGTCCCTAAACTTACAAACTACTTACGAACTAGCTAATCCTAAGGACGGCACAAACATCCATGCCCGAGGGGGGATTCGAACCCCCGACCGTAGTGGCCGTGCAGACCGTGACTGGAGCGCCTCAGTCCCCTAGGCCACCGCGGCCGGCACACAGTGAGGAGCACCAGAAGAGCTAAGTAAAAGCGAACTATTTTGACTTATTTGTGGGCTGAACAGTGTTAAATTTTTATAAACACGCGCTAGTAACAAGTTGATATTTAACTCTTTACAGACAACTGTTAATTTGTTAGGATGGATAGGATGTGTAACCGCTGTGTACGGACGCAGGAGGAGCTGGCCGCTGTTCGCGAACAGCTTTGTGTCATGTTGGCAGCGGTCAGCCGTCTTCATGCTGCTGCCTCGGAGTGTTGCGGCAGTGGGGAGTCTGGTGCGTCCCATGGGACACCTCAGGTATTACATGCTTCACTCACGGTTCCCGCTACCGGGACATCTTCGATTGTAGCGGACGCACCAAAGGGGTGTGGCGGGTTCAACGGCTTTTGCGTTGCTCGGGGTGGAAGGTAAATGTGGAGGTTGGCCGTGCGGCGTCGCCCGTACTGCCTGTGAGTGGACATGTAGCCGCTCCTTCAGCAGGCTCCAAAAAATAAAAAAAAATATTTGTAAATCTATCGGGCTCAGCTGCGTGGTCATTAGTCCGTAGCTTACAAACTACTTCAACTAAGGTAAACTGACCAAAGAACAACACAAACACCCATGCTTGAGGGGGGCTCGAACCCCTGATGGCGAACAGCCGCGCGCACCGCAACACGGCGCCCCAGCACGCACGGCTAACCCGCCGTGGCCAGCAGGGTCCAAGCAGGCACACGGGGAAAGGGGTTTATTAGTGATTGGGAGATCCAATGCTAGGCGTGGGATGGAGCCCCTTAGAGAAATAGCGCAAAGGTCGGGGAAGGAGGCCAGCGTGTACTCTGCTTGTCAAGGGGCTAGGGGTCTCATCCGAGATGTGGAGCAAGCCATTCCGGCGGCAGTAGAGAGCACTCGCTGCACCTGACTGCAAATTGTTGCTCATGTCGCCACAAATGACTCCTGTCGGCTGGGTTGAGAGGTCATCCTCAGTTCATACGGACGGTTGGCGGAGTTTGGGAAGGCTGAAAGCATCGCTCGCGGGGTGGTATCGGAGCTAAAATTTGTAGCGTCGTTCTCAGAACCAATCGCGGTCCTCTGGTTTGGAGCTGAGTGGAAGGCTTCTTGATTCTGCGGTGATCTGATGTGGAAATTTCTCGACTTCCGCTATCGGGTGGAAAATCTAAGTTCCCCCTGAATAGGTCAAGCGTGCACTACACGCAGGAAGCGGCTACAAGCGTAAAGGAGTACGTGTAGAGTGCACATGGGGGTTTTTATGTTAGAGAATTCACTCCCTAGGCCCGACAAGACGCCTCTTGAAGCGCGACAAGGTAACAGTATGCAGAACGCAACAGGAATTGATAAGATCAATGTAGTAGTAGGAGCGTCTTTAGAAAGGTCCCAGAACTGCTCTCATTAATAAACGGTCACAATACTCACATAGTACAAGTGATGAAATTCTAAACTCAGATTGGATTGTATACCTCAGAGACAATACGGAGAAAGAAGCTCCTGAATCAACCAGTGCCCGGACAGGTTGCCCCTCGATTATGACATCGATGACATTTCCGGACATCTTAGCAACTGTCGTCCGTGGAGGATTTTCATCAAGTGCGTGATTTTGTCGGCCTCAGTCATTTCCGGTTAACTATGTTACACAGGGCCAAAACAGTCTGTATGTACCACTGTGTCGGCTCACCATATTGTTGGGCCCGGTTCTTCAGTTGTTCTCCCGCCGAGCGGATTTGTCGCTGGCGGTCTCCAAACGTCTTCTTAAGTTCCGTCTGGAACATTTCCCAGTCATTGAGCTTCTCTTCATAATTCAAACCACTGCTGGACTGCTCCGCCCAGGTAGAAATAAACGTTGGCCAAGAACATTGTATGATCCCATCTGTTATACTTGGCAACTCGGTCGAACCCTTTTATCCATTTGTTGGGGTCCTGTCCAGCGTCTCCATAGAACACCGACGGGTGTCTGATGTGCTGCTGGCTTACCGCTGCTTTCGCGTCCATGAGTCTTTTGATGATACGGACATTCGGAAGGATGTCTTCGGTAAGCGACGGCTTTTACGTTGCCTAATCGGAGCCACGGTGATGCAGCTGTTGCACAGGATACCCGGCGCCTCCAGCAAATAATGTCGCGTTGAAATGGAAGCAGGCTTGATTTCGAAGGCAGAGTTGTCAACTGAACACAGCACTTATACTGAAAGCAGGTTTATTGCGAACTGAAACATACACGCAGCACTGACTGCCTCTCGGGCAGAGTGCTCTGCTATTTATACATAGACAGAATGTACCAGAAATTAAAATAATAGTTAACATAAGAAACGCGTAGAAATTACAAGTGAACATAAGAAACATTTAGAACATTCTGGAAATGATAATTACAAAGAATGAAATTCTTGCTGATGGACGGGATTAAACCGGCGACCTTCAGCACCGCAATCGGTTGTGCTATCCTTTGCGCCACGCCGGCAGCCGGATAACTTGGGGTGTTGCAGAAGTATCACTCTCTGTATGCTTAGTCAGGATCGACTGTTAGTTTCCGTCAGTCACGAAATCTTTGCTTAGTCTGTATGACCTGGGTTTGTATCCATATGCAGAACGAGACGGTTTATCGTGTCATTTGAAGTTCATACATAATCTCAACTAGTCGCTGGTGAGTAACTCAATTATTAATGTCAGTTTGTATGAAATAATAAGGGCATGTTACTTTGAACAAGCAATCATGAATACGACGAACTTACTACGCGCATTACCTATCTGACGTAATAATGAGAGTGGTGACACTTCAGGTATGTCATTTCTTGTAATAGATGTGAGCTTACAAGCCTTAAGGAAGTCTTATCTGTGATCAGGTTGTTCCCTGATATTTGTAGTATTGTGGTATTACTTTATATCTTCATTTTTTGCGATACAGACCAGTGTTTCCTAGTGGTGACTTGTTGGAACCATTTTCAATAGTCAGACAACTCTACGAAGGAACGATTACCGTAACCGCAAGACAGGTACGTTAGTCTGGTTGCATGCGAATTAGGCGAAATGCAATTCAGGTAGTTCGGATACTTTTGAGCACGACTGTAGCAAGCAACATCGTAAGAGATGAAAATTAGGCACCGTGGTACAACAACCGAGTGAGAAAACTGCTACGGAAGCAAAGGGAACTTAACTGCAAACATAATAAGCCTACGTCTTGTAGACAAAAGAAATATTACACATAGCGAAATGTAGCGAGAGGAGGGCTATGCGAGAGGCATTCAAAGAATTCAAAAGTAAAGTTTTACGTACTGACTTGGCTGAAAATCCTAAGAAATTTTTGTCTTATGTCAAAGCGGTAGGTGGATCAAATCAAAATTTCCAGACACTCTGTGACGAAAATGGTACTGAAACCTAGGATGACACTCTAAATGTTGAATTACTAAATTTCTTTTTCTAAGCTGTTTCTAAATGTTGAATTACTAAATTTCTTTTTCTAAGCTGTTTCACAGAGGAAGACAGCGCTGTAGTCCCTTCTCTAGATTGTCACACAGATGACAAAATGGCAGATATCGAAATAAATGACAGAGGGATAGAAAAACAATTAAAATCGCTCAAAAGAGGAATGGCCGCAGACTTAGGTCCAAGACTTGGAGACTACTTAAACTAAGTTACATTAACGACAGCACACAAACCCATGCCCGTGAGAATACTCGAACTCCGGCGGGAGCGGCCACCTAGTCCTATGCCTTATACCACGCAGTTACTCCCACGTGGCCCGAATGCAGACTGTCGTGCAGTCTAATGGAAAACCGGATATTCTTTAAGGCGTAACTACAAATAGCGCATTCATATGTTTTATAGGCATGGAAAAACAAACATCTCGAGAGCTCTCAAGGAGATTGTCATCAGTCTTGAAGTTGGGAACTATTGTAATCACTCTGGAGCGCCGTTTTTCATTTTGTGTATATGGTGCAAGTTAATTGCTTTCAACATTGTTTGTATGCTGATAATGTCCGTTTTGTTACTTTCTATAAAAGGTTGATCCTAAACCTCCAACACCTTCATTTCTTTTCACTGTCTTGATATACATGGTAAGTCTTCAGCAGCTACTATTTTTTCTGTTGTTACTGTTAACATTACATTTTCAATTGAGCCTTACGAGAGATTGAACTTACTACTTCGTACTCAATGGGTGTGTTGTTTAGAACAAGGACGCTTCAGGCTAGTCCTGAACCCTATCAGAGACGATCAGTAGAACTAGGAACCGAAGAGTTCTGTCAGACGTTGTATAATTACGATTTTGGATATAGCTATGTTTCCACTACAGGATTAAAATCTTTGTGTTCTGAAGAACAGTTTCGCCGTATCATCATAACCAGTGGAACGGACCATACCCGAGCTTACAAAATGAAATTTTGAAGCAAGTGAATCCTAACACATTTAGGTGAAAAAAACATATTAATTTTGTATCAGACTTTCTTTTTTCTTTCTTTTTTCCAAGCAAGGGGCAAAAACTCGACGTGTAATGGACCCAACTAGTCGATGTAGGAATATTGAGCTGTGTAACCTCTATAGATGTTCACAATTGCGAGAGTATTACCGATGCATGCAGAATTTTGTAAACAAACTGACGTCCCGATTATGACCCATAAATGCTCGATGGAATTTGTGTCGGCCCATCTGGGTGGCCAAAGTATTCTCTGGAAATGTGCAGATTGTTCCTCATAAGTCATAAACAGTCATAAACAGTTGCGGTCCAGTGACATGGCACATTGCCATTTATAGAAATTCCAAAAATGGCTGATAATGTCCCCCGAGTAGCCGAAAATAACAATTTCCGATGATTGATCTGTTCAGTTGGACCAGAGGATTCAGTCCGTTCCTTCCTCATCCCTACCATAATGAACGAGTTTTTGCTCCATCTTTAAAGGGCACGATGTCGACGGGGTGTGAGACCCTAACCTTCATTGCTTCTTCCTTCAGTCCATTCCATGTAAACAGTGGCCCCGCTATTATGAACCCACCACCAGCTTGTGCAGTGCCTTGTTGACCACTTTGATACATGCTCCTTGAGGTCTGCGCCGCAATCGAAACCTCCTATCAGCTCTTACCAAATTGGGACTCATTTCACAAGGTCACGCTCTATGAGTCGCCTAAGATCCAACCGGTACGGTGAGGATTCACTCTAGGACTTGTCGATGTGTTATCAAAGGCACTGGAGTCTGATGTCTGCTGCGATATCCAATTAAAGCCAATTTGAGCGGTGCTTTCCTAACGGATACGTCTGTCGTACGTTCCATCTTCATTTTCTGCGGTTCTTTCAAGTGGTGTTGCTGTGTGTTAGCACTGAGAACTCTTGGTATACGCCGCTGCTCTCGGTCACTGAGTGGTCCACAGCGTTGTCCGCGGTGAGAAGTGATTCCTGAAACTATTTCCGAAATGGAACGTCGCATGCATGTAGCTCCACTTACCATTTTGCGTACAAAGTTTGTTAATTGCCGTTGTGTGCGGACATAGTCATGTGTGAAACCTTTTCATATAAATCAACAGAGTACAAATGACAGGTCTACCAATTTTATATATATATATATATATATATATATATATATATATATATATATATATATATATATATATATATATATGCTGTTATTCTATCACCGTACCTCCTCCAAATAAATCGCGTCCCACTCAGAATGATAAAGAGGTCTTCCCTATCCGTTGATCTGTTACAATACGGTACGCATACGGTGTTTTCTTCCCATAGAGAATCATACGTTAGCGATAAAAAGTTAGGCAACCCGGCGTAAAAATAATGCGAAGCTACTTGGGAAATAGTAGGTAGGTGATAACTCAATATTAGCGAGCGCTGAAATAAGTGTGACAGTCATTAATAACTAGAAAGAAGATTCTGCATTAAAAATCACAATTTGGACTACGTTCCAGAAGTTTATTTTAATTCGTGACACGGTTTTCGGCTTATAAGGCCATCTTCACACTTTACTCTTTATCTCAAAGAAGTTACAATGTTTTGATACAGACTAGAAAGATATCATACTCGTTACGCTTATATTCAAGCACGTAACAATTATTAAGTATGCCTCTACTGTGATAGTACAATTAAAATGTTCCAATAGAACAATCGTTATTAAATATACAGAAGGGGGAACCAGAATAAACTTAATTTTAATCTCGAGATTAAAATTAAGTTTATTCCTGGTCCCCCTACTGTATATTTATTAATATTAATAATTAAAATTTATTAATATCCAGATTAAAATTAAGTTTATTTCTGGATCACCCGCCTGTGTATTTATTAATGATTCTTCTATTTGAACATTTTAATTGTACTACCACAGTAGAGGCATACTTAATAATTGTTATGTGCTTGAACATAAACGTAACGAGCAGAATATCTTTCAAGTCTGCATCAAAATATTGCAACTTCTTTGAGATAAACAGTAAAGTCTGAAGATGGCCTTATAAACCGAAAATCTGTTCACGAGTTAAAATAAATTTGTGGACCATTCTCAAAATAGTGATTTTTAATTCAGTATGATAATATTTCAGCAAGAATCGACGGAAGAATCAGTCAAAAAGAAAGATGATTGTTTTTCTCTCACCATAATAATTGAGGAACTGAGTTAACGTGAAATGAAACACATTAAGGAATAACAGTAGCAAATTTTCTGTACCAAACGCTGGTATTCGCACAAAACGGTCGACTGCCTAAGTTTAGTGATGTGTGTTTGGTGGCGTCGCGTGCGTCCCTGGGCGCGGCGATCGCGTGACCTGAGCCGCCGCTACACCTGCGCGGGGCGGCCTGTAAATCAGCCGTGTGATAGCATCGCCTTGGAAGACCGCTTATAGCTCCACTGATACACGGCCTGATAGACAGTTTAAGAGTCCATACGCGGACTTCTGCCGGAGTGCCATTTTGGTGGTGCCCAGACTGTGGCTGGCAAACCCCATCATTTGTTTTATGGCATAGCCGTGTTATAGGTGCTGCAGGCGTAGGAAACGTGTTGGACATGAGCCCTGGCTATTCTGGAAATGTGCAAATGTAGGTCGGAACCCCGTTCTCAGGGTATAATAACTGTCTTCGAAATTATAAATGACGTTTATCACTTTCACACTATTGTTCTAATACTTTATTTATTAATTTACTATGAGCTCATTTCGGCTTTATACTGCCATTATCGGATTTTATTTAATGTCGTTCTTATTGCTGTCCTTTCAGTTTCAAATTATATCGATTTTATTTAATTATGACAGGCTTATATGCCTGTAATAGACTTTTTATTTTCTGCCGGAATAAAAAGACAGCTATATTCATAGTGTTTCAACGACATTATATGTTCACATAGTTACATATGTCTTCAAAATGTTCAAAGGTTTACAAAGCTGAGGTCCCAAACTGCTTAGGTTATCGGTTCCTAGAGTTACGCTAAGGGCCACACACACACACACACACACACACACACACACATGCCTAAAGGAGAACTCTGACCCCCGGCGGGAGCGGCAGCGCGATCCGTAACCGTCAAAAGTAAGCGCTGACCTGTTAAGGTAACTAGAGATAATGGTCGAGAAAGAGCAAGTAAATTAATGTTTCGAACAGGTTCTAATCAACTTCCAGCAATCACAATTAACATGCAGTGCGAATAAACATTTCTTTTTTTTTTTTTTTTTTTTTTTTTGCTACAAAATCATGAAGCCACACTGAGTGTAGTTCGGTAGTCTGTTGAAATGATTATATCTTTGTATGCTTAAATTATGGGTTCGATTTACATGAGAGGCAAACGTTTTAACGACCATGAATAGATCTTCTTTATCTCTGGTAGAGTCAGTTGAACAATGTTAAGCTTATTGAATTCCAAATCCAAATTAGCATTATGACTCCTCGCTTTTAAACAGAGAAGAGTCAGAGTAAGTTGGTACCGCACAAATGTTTTAATGTCATTTCAAGTTATAGTACGCGCTCAAGGAACTACATGCGAAAAATACTTATCTTATAAAGCTCTTAAGAGCTTGTTAATAATGGGGATTGGTGCCGGTTTTGCTTCTCAGCTTCAGAAGAACATTTTGTCATGCCATTTTAGGTATTTTAGTGTATAGCGAACAACGATAATATATTGAGCATTTGACTTCCAGTTATCACAAAAGTTTTCGTCCCGTCATTTCCAGTTCATTCAGCGACTACTGAAATAATTCCATGTTTAACTTCTATTCCGGACAATAAGCGCAGAGATCGAAACCTTACAAGTGATTTCGCTACCGATGAAAAATTTCGGCATCTATGATTTGATTATACTTTATTCAAAATCATAATAGGTACTGGGATTGAATTTCCAACCATTATGAAATTTTATATCACGAAATTTCAAGTTTTAATATGCACGTATAACTTACTTGTCGTTCAAAGCGAATTTGCGTATTTAAGACTTTTGGACGATAGTTAACAGGGCAACGGGTGCTGGATTCGTTCCACAGGTCTCAGAAAAGTACAAACATCTTCGCCACGTAATTTAAAGTAGAAAGTGTGTTTTTAAATGCCATTATTCACAAAAATTTATTTTTCAAGTATACCTCCTTTTTAGATTTGAATTATATTCGTATTAATTTATATTTAGATTGACAGTCATACATATAAGCTTCCTCTAGTAGTCTCATCGTTCAAATGATTCTAATTCCATAGGAGCAAACTCCAGCCGAGCGCGAGTGGCCTAGCGCTCTACGGCGCCTTGCTGTGGAGTGCGCGTCTGCTCCCCGTCGGGTGTTCCAGTCCTCCTTCGGGCATGTGTGTGTGTGTGTGTGTGTGTGTGTGTGTGTGTGTTTTGTCTTTAGGATAAGTTATATAAGTAGTTTGTAAGTCTAGGGACTGATGACCTATGCCGGCCGCGGTGGCCGAGGAGACTGAGGCGCTCCAGTCACGGTTTGCACGGCCACTACGGTCGGGGTTTCGAGTCCCCCCTCGGGCATGGATATTTGTGCCGTCCTAGTTCGTAAGTAGTTCATAAGTAGTTTGTAAGTTTAGGTACTGATGATCCCGTAGTTAAGTCCCATAAACTATACAAACATTTGAACGTTTTTTGATGACCTATGTAGTTTTGTCTAATAGCTTTACAAACATTTTAAGATTTGAACCAAACTGCAGTAGAAATCGGTTCCCTAGACTTGCAAACTACTTAAACTAACTTATGCTAAGAACAACACATACATACCCATGCTTGCAGGAGGACTCGAGTATCCGACGGGGAGTGGGCCCTCAGTCCCTAACATGGCGCCTAGAACCGCTCGCCGATTTCGGAACATTGTTGACTCTTGCAGTTACGATTTTGCGTAGTGAAAAGAATGTACCAAAAAGAGAGAAGAGGATCTGCCAGATGCAAATCACGCGGATCTTAATTTATGTCGTTCGGATGTACTGAACTTGACTTCTTTTGTAGCATATCAGATGTGATACGAGAGGAGGCGTCTTAAAGTAGAAAACTCTCCTTATGGTACTATTATGTTTAGTTCTAAAATATTTGGTCTACTGCAAAAATACCTAAAATTTACGATTAGTCCACAGAGTACCTCATGAAATTTCTGGGCAGATTTTATTCTTGAAAACATGATAAAGTAATGTAACTTACAGTTTTTGAACACTGGCTATGAACCACAAGAGACAATGATAACCCCGTTGGAGGTTCGAGTCCCTCCTTCGGCGTGAGCGTGTGTGTGTGTGTGTGTGTGTGTGTGTGTGTGTGTGTGTGTGTGTGTGTATGTGTGTGTAGTTATCAGCAGAAGTTAACTTAAGAAGTTAGTAAGTCTAGGGATCGATGACCTCAACAGTTTGGTCCCTTAAGTTTACAAACAATTTTTTCAAACACTCATAAATACCCTACTAAATTAGTCTTCTTCTTCAAAATTGTAACCTGCATGTAGGAGGGCCTGCAACTCATACGCCATCCACGAGTCCATTGTTATTTTTATTCTATTATTAAGTGTCTTTCCTGTCGCTGCAAACTAGGTATTTTAGAATACCTTTAATAAAATGGACAGATTATCCTAGACTCAATGAGGCTATAAAATAATAGGCCGATTGGAGCTAGAATTGTCTCATCGTCCTCTCTCGAAATCCAGTGCACTATACCGTTAAGTTCCGTGAGCTGACCATTGGTGCGAAAATGTCTTAAGCGAAGTATCGGGAAGTATATGGAACCAATAACGAGGTGACACAACTCTGATTTTATCACATTTGGCTTTCCAGCAACTGGAAATTAGTTATGTTTGTACTCAATTAATACAGTAATCTGTTATCTCTCATTGTAACACATTTTACTACAATGAAGAGCCAAACTTAGTGCCATACCTGCCGAATATAGTGTAGGGCCTCCATGAGCACGTAAAAGTGACGCGACACGACGTGGTATGAACTCGACTAATGTCCCAAGTACTGATATAGGAAACTGATACCATGAATCCTACATGGCTGTCCATAAATTCTTAAGAGTACGAGGGTATGGAAATCTCTTCTGAATGGCATGTTGCATGGCATCCCAGGTATGCTCAATAATGTTCATATCTGGAAAGGCTGGAGGCCGGCGGAGGTATTTCAACGCAGAAGAGTGTTCCTGGATCCACTATGCAGCAATTCTGGATGTGTGGGTTGTCGCATTGTCGTGCTGCAATTATCCAAGTCCGTCTGAATGCACATAATTGGATTCAGGTGATCAGCCAGGATGCATGAGTACGTGTCACCTGTCAGAGTCGTGTCCAGACGTATCAGAGGCCTCACTTCATTCATACTGCACACGTCTACACCATTGCAGAGCCTCCACCAGCTTTAATAGTCCCCTGCTGATATGGAGGATTCATGGATTCATGATGTTATCTTCATACCCGTACACGTCCATTCGCTCGATACAGTTGGAAAGGAGATTCTTCATAGCAGGTAACATGTTTCCAGTCATCAACAGTCTATTGTCGGTGTTGAAGGGCCCATGCGAGGCGTAAACCTTCATGTCATGCAGTCAACAAGGGTTCACGAGTGAGCCTTCGGCCCCAAAAGCCCATATGGATGATGTTTCGTTGATTGCGATGGTCATCGGAGGTTATGCAGAAGCGGGACTTATCACAGAATATGTTATTCGACAATGCCTCTGGACATAGCAGCACTTCAGACGGTGGTGTGGGTCTTCTGTTGTCAATGGCAACGCCGCATGCGTCGGTACGAACCAAATTCGTTAGACACTGTCCGGGAACCCACAGGATAAATTTGGGTCTCCAGTACATGGCCGTGTATGTGGGTACCGAGCTCATAGGATCTCGCATTGCTTGGCGCAACATAAGAAGGTCTTCCGCCAGGTTGTGTATCTTCGTCGACCCAAACCTGCTAGACCCGGCTGACTGAACTTATGTATCAATTGATTCCAGCATTGGGCCAGAGTCACATCTCGATGGCCCACATGTTTGGCAATTGGATGATAGAATCACTCAGAATCACGCAGTCCAACGATGCGGCCTCGGCAAAATGCATTCATTTAGTGGATAAGCTTTCTAATGTCTCTGTGAGGATTGACGGGTATTTCGTACTGCACGTAAACGTCTTGCTTCACTAACTGACTCACGGCAGTTAATTGCAACCAACTTTATAACAGAAGAGCGCTGACGAAGCAAATGCAATCTGATGGTCTTCCTGCACATTACACAGCTGTGTAAATCTAATCATTTACTCACATATCAATGGTATGCAAGGTTACAGAAAGACGATAATATTACTACACTGCTTCTAGGTGCATCACGGAATGGGTCGGATGGATCCAAAGTTGAAGGACTTAGTAACTGGTATAAAAAATAATAATAATTCCATTAACAGACGTTGCTTATCAGTATATCTAGCGGTGCTTCATACGAAGTCGCCGAAAAATCCGAGTTGTTTACCAGTGGGGTGGTGAAATCCAGAGCCAGTAAGTCTCTTTGTCAGCAAAAGTGCGAAAAGTCTTCAAATGTGTGAATGTAAACGGGGTAGAAAGATATATCACCAGGAAATGGTTCTATCTTATCTTGTTATTTTAGGATGTTCGTGGCCTGCTGCGACAATAGCAATGCGTGTGTGAAAGCATTGAATTGAGTAGGGTCATAAAGAGCGAAGAAAGGGTATGGAACCACGCAATCTGACCACATAACGGAATGATAGCCGTCCTACACGCGACGCAGCTTTGTCCATAATGTTGGAAAGAGTCCTATAACGGGGATCTATTTGCACCGATAGGACATTCTGGCTTCTGTGAACTGAATTCGTGGCACTCATGCCACTGCGTTTTCTTACATTACACCTCTGAAAGGAGCACACGAATGTCGTCGGTGGCATAGTGTCAGAAAAAATACGATGACAGAAGACGTCTTTCACTTCATCTTCTAAAATAGCGATATCCCCAAACGTGTTAAACGTTTCCAAAGTTTCAGTAATCTTATCACCTGCACTGATGAGCGACTCAGTGGACAAATTAACACGAAGTATTATAGCTGATTGCGCCAATGAATGCAATCGGGGTTAGTAATTTCAACCTATACGTATTGAAGACCCCTCCGCCAAGAACGATGAACACTCTATTGGTTTGTTTAGAATAGGCAGGCTATAACTACTTGGACAAAAATGCATTTCATGAGCAGAATACTTCGGTGAATGTCACGAAAATGTGATGGGATATGTTGAACAACTACATGCTTTTAAATAATGACAGAGCGCGTCCAATTATACAAGAACGTTTTAACATTGAGCACATGAATATAATTCTAGGAGAGGGTCCTGATTTATTTATAATACTTAATACCCATAGAAAAATTCTTCTAACTCCAAATAACAGAGTACTATTTTAGCAAGTATGTACTGTTATGTACAGGCGTGATATCTGGTTATTAAGTAGTTCCTACGTCCAAGGTTTCGAATCATTTTTCTTTACTGCCAGAATCAAGTACTGTACCCTAACGTCAAGCTAGCGGAATTAACTTATAAATTTCTGCTCTCTCCGTACATTATCTTAAACGTATTAATAATTCACCTTATAGTACTACAATGGTATTTTAATCTTTACCCAGATATGAAAGAATGTTGAAGTTGAAGCATGTATCTATAGCGTTAAATGATATATTAATGAGATGTATAATTTGAAGAATTTACGTACAAACTTCGATTTCAATTTTGTGATTACGTAGTAAGTAATTGAAAACGCATCTTCACGTGCCTGACTAACAGTATTGTCAGAATTACAAAGAACTGACAAAAGTGGGACAGCCGCGGTGGAGTGGCCGATCGTTCCAAGGCGCCTACCTACAGAGCGCGCCGCTACTCACCGTCGGAGGTTCGAGTCCTCCCTTGGGAATGGGTGTATTTGTTGTTCTTAGCATAAGTTAAAGTGGTTGGTAAGCAACAAGTGTAGTTGGGTCCCAATAGCTTTACAAATATTTGAAAATTTGAGAGATGGGACAAATGTCACTGACTAGTTAATAATACTGTGTGTGAATTCTTGTAGCTCCATAAAATTTGGCAGATTGACGTAATAAGCGGAACGGATTCCTCCATAGTGTACCCAGCTGTGTTGGTTTTATAGCTATATGCCTTAATAGAGATGTCGAGATGACTGACACGAACTTTTACTGGTAAAAGTATTAGTAAATTATCGAATTTCTGGTTTTCACAAACACAAATTCTCTGCAAGACCGCTATGAAATAACGATAGGAAAATCTCTGAAAAGTGTGCTATCCCTAATGACGTTGAGTAATTAATCGTTAATGACCGAATATGTAATATAAAGAATAATATAAACATTTTACGGTGTGTTTTTTAAGTATGAAGTCTTTGAATTGAAGTGAATAAACCATATTGTTTAATTCGTAGAGACGAGTTGCCTCGATTGGAAATGCTAAACTGACTTAAGGGAATCAGAAAAAATGAAATGAGAGCGACAACATTGGTTCAAATCCGGCTATTTTTGAATGAGAAAGCAGTATATAAATTTTTGAGCCACCTTCATGGACCGGTGGTGAATCAGAAAATTCAAGGACAGTGTTTATTTATCTCTTGTACAAACGAAAGATGACTGTTCTCCTGTAAACCTCCGAGTTTACTTATACTCATCATGGCGATAGGAAATCAACGGCCAATACCTCAGAAGGAAAGCACGAAACACAAGAACTGGCAAACAACAATAATACATTGTTATAAATGTTGGCCGTAAAATTACAACAAGACACTGAAACACGATATAAATGTCTGTTACACTTATCACCGAATAAAATTATCCTATTTTTCTATACTGTTCTTTCTATGCGGTTTTTAAAAGTACATGAAGTATAGGTACCTAGGTACCGCTGCTAATATCAGAGGATTAATTAACAAGTTTTCTGAGTGTGAAAGGGCATTTTTCGTAAGAAGTTTTCGCCGTTCACGGTGTCACTTGCCTTGTTGAATCGCAGGTTAGCTCAGCTCTTCGATTTGGCTCTGACGGTACGTCCACACAAACATTAGCGCAGCGAGTAAGCAAGACCAAAAACACTTAACTATGACATATAATCAAGCTTTGTATATATTCTACTCACGAATCACGTGGTGCGAAGAACGAAGGTAGGAAACGAAACCAGTCATAATGTTTATCTGTTTTGTAACTAACGGAAAATTAAAAGGAAAAAAAATTAAAAAAAAAAATCACAAAGTCTATCATATTATCTTGAACGATTCGCTTGCTATGTCCACATATTTGTGTTTTACAAAATGTTCAAATGTTTGTAAAGTTTATGGGACTTAACTGCGGGGTCATCAGTGCCTAAACTTGTTATTGTTGTTGTGGTCTTCAGTCCAGAGACTGGTTTGATGCAGCTCTCCACCCTACTCTATCCTGAGCAAGCCTTTTCATCTCCTCATAAGAACGACAACCCACATCCACTTGAATCTGCTTACTATACGCGTCTCTTGGTCTCCCTCTACGATTTTTACCCCACACACTTCCCTCCAACGCTAAATTCACAATTCCTTGATGTCTAAGAATGTGTCCTACCAATCTATCCCTTCTTTTAGTCAAGGTATGCCAGAAATTTCTTTTCTCCCCAATTCGGTTCAGTACCTCCTCATTAGTTACGCGATCCACCCACCTAATCTTCAGCATTCTTCTGTAGCACCACATTTCAAAAGCCTCTATCCTCTTTCTGTCCACACTGCTTATCGTCCATGTTTCACTCCCATACAAGGCAAACTTATAAACTACTTATGAACTAGCTTATCCTAAAGACGGCACAAATATCCATACCCGAGTGGGGATTCGAACCTCCGACGTGGAACGGCCTCGCGTATCGTAGCATAACGCCTCAATGCGCCCGGTCGTTCCGCCGCGGCTACGATTTACCCGCTATGAAATAACGATAGTGGAATTTCTGAAAAGTGTGTTATCCCTAATGTGAAAAATACCTTACGAGAAAAAATTACTTTGACTGCTAGACATGAAAAATTCAAATGCTCAAATGTTTGTAAATCTATCGGACCAAACTGCGTGGTCATCAGTCCGTAGCTTACAAACTACTTAAACCTACGTAAACTAACCTAAGGACAAACACACACAGCCATGCCCCAGGGAGGACTCGAACCTCCATGGCGAGCAACCGCGCGCTCCGCAGCGAAACGCTTTAGACCGCTCGGCTACTTCACCGCGGCAGCTAGACATGACATATGTATGTGCTAACAGGAGCAAAATATGCTATATTAAAAATATCTCTGGCATATAATCCACACATATTAAAACAGTTTGCCCATCACGTCTGTCTGTTTGTTCTCGATAAACTCAAAAACTACTGAACGGATTGCCATTCGGTTTTCACCTGTGGACGGTGTGATTTATGCAGATGTTTTAGGTGTGTAGTACATTAAGGTGTGTGACTGTGGATAAGCGTGGCGAGCAAAAGTTCACTAAATAAAGCAATAAATACTCCTAGGAAAAGCTACAGGGTCTATGATTCACGTACTTTACCGTACATGTGACAACGCCTTTACTGTGTCATAATATGATGATGGCGTGGTTTCGCCGTTCAGACTTCAACGCGAGTCGGCCATTGCAACGTATTCAAGGTACACTCAGTTATTTCTAAAAACGGATAATTCTACTAACATAAAGATAAAGAACATAATTTAAATATAATTATGGAATGTTAATTACTTCATGAAGAAATGATTGATAAAATATATATTATAACAAAGAAACACGATTATATTACAGTAGCTTGTTGTAGTATTGGGGAAGTTAACGTAAGGCGGCCAACTTTTTCAAAACTCAATGAGGGACATTTCGAGGATGTGAATAGATCAAGTGATTCATTGTGCTAGTTATTATGAAATTAAGAAAGGATTTTAGGCGAGCAGAATAGGCCTACCATTTTACTCTTAAAGTAACATCTCTCACATGAGTGACATTTTATTCTTAATTTTATGTCTTTATTTACAGTTCGTAAATATTTTCTCATGCTCCTATTTTGAATTTTAGAGTCTGACAATATTTACATATTCTTTCTCCGTTACAATTTTTCCCAAAGAATTATGTTTTGCAATAACCTCGAATTAAATTAGATAAAAACTACATTTTAGAACCATTTGAACTACTCTGTTGTAGAAGTTATTTCGATAAAGTGCAGAGTTTAATTGTGCCCTTACTACATGCAATGCTCACTGATTTTTGTTGTTGCATTTTCAGAATTTCGCCACTTTTTTTTATTCCCGATGCAAGTAAGATGACAACTGATACTGTATTTGCAGGTCAGATTTTAAATACGTTTATACAGACTTATAACATTACATCATGTTTGCAACTTTGAACGCCGAGAAATATTCGATTACACTTATTGAAACGTAGTTAAGAAGGCAAAGAAAATATATCAAGAAATGAATTTTTAAATAACATATCCTATCACCAAATGCAGTACCAGCTTAAAACAAAATCAACTTGCACTGATAGTGAATTTGTCATTTTGAAATAGTCAGATGATGTGTATTTGGGACTGATGATCTACCTGTTTAGTCCCCTAAAAACCAACGACAACAACGATGTGTATTTTTTTCTATTCTATTTAATGAAGAATTCGTAGATGATGCATTGTGAAGTTGACTTGCAAGCAGTATCGCATAGCGTGCCGTACACAAATAATTTTGGCTTGTGCTCTTAGACCAAGAATTTTAAAATTACTGGAATGCGAGACGCTTTTATCATTTTGCGGGACATTTTCAGTAATTATCGCCATTCGGGACAACGAATCCAAATGCGGGACTGTCGCGCAGAATCCGGGACTGTTTTCCGCCTTAACACAGTCGTAAAAAAGCCAATAAAATCAAATTCCGCACAAAAATAAATGTACAAGAATACAAAACAAAGATTTTTGTCGTGGTAAACGCAATAATTCCACGGGAAGAATTCCATATGTGAATATAAAGGTTCTGTTGTACCTCGTTGACAGTTACTTGCAATTAGTCGATGTTGAAGAGTTCAGCGTTACAGAAAGTTATTTGATTTTTTAAATAAGACCTCCATTTCTTTGCTGCAATTTATTTATTTTACCCAGACGAGTTTCGGCATAACTTATTATTTTACTTCAGGCATCTTCAGCGGGATCTACAAATTACAGTTTGATTTTTAAATGTAGTATTTAGAGACGATATACGTTTCACGTGTGTTTTCTAACGTAAGTAAGTGTTTACTTACGGATACGATTTATCGTCCTTCGGGTTAGTGTAAGCAACCACTTATTTATTTTAGAAAAATGAGGTGCTCTATTATAATCTGTAAATGCAAATCTAAAAGCAAAACTGTAAGTTTTTAAATCTACTGAGGATGCCTTGAAGTAAAAAAATAAAAAAAATGAAGAAACATCTCTAGGAAAAATAAAGAACTTGCCGAAACAAAACAGTTTTTGTTTAAAAAAGGGCAGCAACAACAAAAACCCAAATGATTCGGTGCTTGCAGAGGAATGTTGCCTCTTAAGGGGGCCTGGACGTGAAAATGACTGAAAATCGTAAAAATTGCCTTCGTCTGAAAAACAGATGTCTCACATTTCCAAAAATGTATTTTTTTAATAGCTGTTATAGCCTTAAACGCTCTTTGAATAAACGTCGAACACTGGCTACGTTGATGCTTCAGGCAAGGAATATCACCATAACCATTCAATGCCTGCAGCAGTCATCGAAACAACAAAAGGGACCTTGCAGATAAAAAATGACTTAGCACATATCAACATGGTCGTATACAAAATCCTAATGAAAGTTTCAACAGCTGCGTTTGGCAAGAAGTACCGAAAACAGTGTTTTGTTTGGATGAGGGTATCTTTTTCTTCTTACTTTTCTTCGAACAACTTATTTCAATAGACCCAGAAAAAGGCGACTGTAAATGTGGGCAGAACGTTGGCAGATTTTTTTAATAGCCATATCTACAATATAATGACGTACAACAGACAGAAAACTTTTATGTGAACTGACCCTGGCCTTGGAAGCTTACGCAGCTGTTTAATGTATTTTAGTCGAAACTTTTTTTATGTTCACGTATCTCAGTTAGTAAAAACGAAACCATTTAGGGTCACTGTCTGTTGTTCTACTGCTCGACGGTTAAACTCCAATTTTCTGAGCAAGGGGTACACTATCAAGTTGAAATTTATGTCAGATGATAACGTCCACGGTCCCTTATCGATGGGAAAACAAGAAAAAGTAAATACTTTTCTAACTTAATACAAGCAAAAGATATCACAAGTGTTTTATATTCACCGATAGGCTCATAAATAATAGGGCATTTCCAGTTGATCTGGAGTCATCAAATTCAAATGTTCGGATGTTTGTCAAGCTTAAGGGACTTAACTGTGGGGTCGCTAAACTTACAAACTACTTATGAACTACCTTATACTAAAGACGACACAAACAGCCATGCCCGAAGGAGATTCGAACCCCCGACGGGAAACTGCCTCGCGCATCGTAGCATAGCGCCTCAATGCGCTAGGCTACTCCGCCGCGGCATCATGTGATTCGGCAAGTAACAAAACTTAACAATAAATGAAAAGAATAAAACCCAAATTGTATTCTGCAGGTATATCACATAGAAATATTTTTTATTCTGAGAAGCTTCAATCGCATTCGTAATATGTCGTAAATCTCGGAACAAAAGTAGGGATTTTGATCTGAAGTAAACCGCAGTACACCTTCTGTCAAAAACATCATCGGATCCCTTTACGTAAGTATATCAGATATAATCCAATTGTGTGCAAGCGCTATAATAAAATAGCCTGTGTCCGCAAATGTCCGATAAACATTGATCACCACGTGAAAATACCGACAAATATCATCAAAAGAGGGGTGAGTTTACGAGTACAAAATAAAAATAAAAGCGGCAGCATGTTTTGATTCCATTAACTTAGAAGCTTGCATTTTTTACACCACCAAGGTACGGTAGACCTTGTTTTGTGGTATTAATTTTAAATTTGTATTCTACCCGTTGCTGAGAAAAAGGGGTCGTAACACACTAATAGTCGATCAGGCACGATCAGGCAGACAACGAAGTGATCCTATAAACGTTCCGTTTTGCCGGTTTAAGTACGGAAAGCTGCAAAGAGATTCAAAGGAAAGATGTAAGGTCAGTCGTGAGGAAGGCCGACTGTTTACTTTGGTTCACTCGGAGAAGTTTTGGAAGATGTGCTTCAGCGGTAAAGAAGATTGCGTACAGAATGCTTGTGCTACTCCGTCCTCAGTATTACTCATGTTATTGGGGACCCCACTAGATCGATTTAAAGGAAGACAGAAGCAATTCAGATGAGAGATGATTGAGCTTTTTACTGGTAAGTTCCACCAATGTGCGAGTGTTACAGAGATGCTTTGGGAACTCAAATGGAAATCGCTGGAGGAGAGGCGATGGTCTTTTCAAGAAAAACTGTCGAGTAAATTTACAGGGCCGAATTTCAATCTGACTGCAGAAACTATTCTGATGCTGGCAATTAACGTTTCTCGTAAAGACCCCAAACATAAGACAAGAGAAATTAGAGCTCCTTTATTTCCTCGTTCTATTTCGCGGTAAAGGAAATGGCTAGTAGCGGTACGAGGTACCCTCCTCCGCGAAACTTGCGGTAGAATGCGGAGTATGTATGTAGAATTGATGTAAAAAAAGACCGTAAAACAAACATCATAAATAAAAGACAGCATACTAAAGTGAATACTGTGTAACGACTAATCCAAAATTTAGATATGTAGCTTGTAATATATGAACATACGGTAAGAAGATGCACCGTTATAAACTGATGAGACCTGTGAAGAAGCAGTGCTGAAATAGGCGTCGCGTTATGAAGTGACATCGCTTTGGACACCTGAAGCATCCTGTATAATCTAATTAGCTAGCCTGGCATATCAGAAAAGAAATACCACGAGAAAGCTAATTAGGACAACTAACATTCTTGGTAAGAATGTAGAAATGCGCACATAAATCTAGTTGTTCGTTGAGATTATTCGCAGAAAAGAAATTCATTGCATTATTACAGAATAATTGTGTAATGTAGCTAGACCTGCTGATGATCAACACTGATCATTCTGTCAACTGAATCGTACATACCTGAAAATAAAGTAAACCGCTTAAATTTGCGAAAACCCAGATTTTGAAACAATACGGCATTATTTAGGCATTATTTTTAAACATCTAAAAGTAACTGTTAGGACCAATTATAAGTTAATCGAAGACACGAGTAGTCTAAAAGATGACAGATGCCAGGCTGAAATTTATTGACAGTACCGTTAGTAAATATAATTCATCCTCTAAAGCGTTTTCTTGTAAAATTCTTGGCCAACATATACTTGAGCATCATTTGCCTGGTCGGACATCTGCAAAGTGTGAAAAATCTATTAAGAGAAAACACAAACCAAATCTGTGCGTTTGTTAGACGGGTTTTTACAAGAGCGTCGATAAAAGTATTCCTTCCGATTCCTTTATTCTGTTATCAGCCTCTGTAGGGGAGGTGTTATTATCGACATGTAATTACTTCATCATGTTTCCCGCTTCGGTGACGAAAGTTGCAACCCTCTGCCGCTTGAGGGCCCGGAATTGCAGCGTGTAAGGTGATGATTGTATCAACAGAAACAATTTGTGCCGCTGAGCTATTCGAACTCGTAATGAAGGAAACGTTTGTGGTAACATTAATCTGTATGCAGAGCCAGGAGTGCAGAACCACGTACAACAGCCGACGGCACTCAACGGAATCGGCCAAATGAACTCATCACAACAAATCGTCAGATAACATAGACACAGCTCTAAGGATTATTTAGAAATCATAGCAACGTCACGGAGACAATGGGACAACTCCAACGGCAGGCGCAGTAAGAAAGTCGTTTTTATCGCGGTGTGGTCTACTGTCAAAGTTACGAGATCGTACGTTTCTCGAAGTGTCATCCAGTATGTTACTTTCCCCTACATATAACTCGCGAAAATAAAATGATGAGGGACATTAGAGTCCACGCTGCGGCTCGCCGACAATGTTCTCGCGAACCATACGTGACTGCAAAGGAAAACACCCTCCGCCGCAGACCGTGAGGTGAGCCGCGTAACATATATGTATGTGTGGTCATCACAAAGATCGTCATAGCTGACTAGGTATAAAGATGTGTGAAATATCGGAGATTTCGCCACAAGAATCAGTTCCCAAACTGAACTTGAATTGTATGATAAATCAGTAAAGTCAGAGGTTAGAAGTAGAATTTTTTCACCAGCAGCGACATGTAATTGCGTTACACCTGACCGGGAATCGAACCCCGAACCTATCGACGTCTGTTCTGTGGACGAATACATATTAAATCTCAGATATTAACAGGATTAGGATGCGTGCGTGTATGACTTGAAACATCGGCACCTATCGTTTTCATTGCTAAAGCTTGGAGAGATATTAAAAATTATTTTTCACTAGTAGTCCAGTGTGATCTATCTGGAACATCAAATAAAATCATGAAAATGTTGTGCCGGTCCTGGGTTCGAATCTGTGGAGACGTAGAGGACGCTGTAGTCTCAGACGAAGCAACGATATGATTGAGCTATTTGGTTTCTAGATGAAGGAATAGCGCACAACACGTGATCCAGATTAGAATACCCTTCCAGCACCATATTTTCAACGTCTCAAGTTCAAATATAATAAGAGCCATGTGAAGTTAAACGATCATTGTTTTATTAGAAAAAATCGCACTGACGTTTTTCACGGCCCACTTTACAGTTGTAGTTTTATAAATTTTTGCAAACATTTCGGACAAAAATAATAATGTAAATAACAAAAATATTGTGATACGATTACGACTCTACTATTGTGATAATACCTACGCACCGAACACCTAATATTCTTTCTGACCGTATTTTAACAAACAGCCAAATTTATATGATATTTGAGCTTACCTTTGACAAACATGCTCTTTTCCGAACTTTTACCTCTTTAAACTATCATTTTAATATCTCTCCCACATTTTCATTATATTTTTCCGTTAAAATATTTTCACCTCTGTTGCCTTGGTAGTTTGTTCAAAGTTTATATTCTTTGCCTGAACTGGTTACGAATGACTATAGCCTGGAACGAACGTAGTGTCCATTTCGGACGAGTGACTCTAGCCTGGAATGAACACAGCGTACATTTGGCGTTCGTAAATCCGTTACATGACATCCCTCGCTCAGAAATCTCTTTTACGTAAACCATTTTGATTTCTGTACTTGATGATTTTCTTATTATAACTCAAACGTTGTAATTTCAAAGCAATGATGCACTGAAAATTATCATAAACATGGCGTTCTTAAGACAATGAATTATAATCTAATGTTAGTTAACACCTGCCATCGATGGGACGAGAATTACGAATTACTCTCGCAGCTGTTCGCCGTAGCGTAATGGGCGAGGAATTACTTTGTGATGTACTAACATGTCAGACGGTGGTTCTAAACTCGCTAGAGAGCGGTGGCTCAGCGCGCCCGGTCAGACGGTTGCCTGCATGGTAATCGACGCCATCTGTAACGAGAAAACTGAGAGATCGAGGAAGCGATCAAACTACAACAAAACAAACCGATGTCCACAACGTACCGATCAAACCGAAGAACCAGTGAAAAGAGAGAAAAAGAAAGAGGGTTCAACCAACACTGAAGAGAATGCCTGTGCACTACCCTTCCACGTCATGTCATGCTGAGTAGATCGGTATCACGTTCGTCTCTAATGACCACGCTGTCGACGGGACGTTAAACTCCAAGCTTCCTTCCTTCGGGATCGCGTAGGAATGTCACATGACATCTCCGAACTGCTGGTTTCGTTGATTCAATGGAGGGTGTCAAATCTCCGAAATTTTTGCAAATATCTCTCAAAGGATAGGAAATATGAAAAAAACATAAGAGAGCAAAGTTGTAGAGAATTTTCTCCTTTACAAATTCGGGTATTTAATTTTCGTGTCAGATGAACAGTTTAATTTCAATTAAAATTAGACTACAGGCGCCTTTTTTGGTGTTATCAACGTATTTCTTGTACGAAATATTAGAAAAAGCAAGGTTCTTGTCTTTGGTGGTCAAAAGTTAATATCAATACAATTTCGTGCGCATCGGTTGAACGGTTCAACCTAAAAAGTGGACACACGTTAAAGACAGACAGACATCGTCAAATCGCCATTATTTTTGCAAATACCTCCGCACCGATGCAAGATATGAAAAAAACATAAGAGAGCGAAGTTGTAAATAATTTTACTGTCTACAAATTAGGTTATTCAATTTTTGTGTCAGATGAATGGTTAAGCCGTTTTCTTAAATTTAAATTTAGAGCTGTCAAAAGACGATCGCAAAGGCATACTTTTAGTGTTACTACCGTAACCTAAAGTTGGCCAAAATAAAGGAAAGCTTCCTGGCGCCAAAATTACTGATTACCATGAATTGTGTCTGTTAAGGCCAACCATAAATCGGGTTTGTCCCACATGACAACGAATTGGCTTTTCTGTAATACGTTTTTTGAACTACGTTGCAGCTTGAGGTTCTTCATTTGGTGTTACAGAAGATAAATTAGATATAATCGTGCCGGTTAAAAATATTCGTCTTAAAGGAGGGAATCAAGCTCACACAGGACAGACGTGACAGCAGAAGCGATCGACCAGGCCGCTACGCCAGGGAGACTTGCGCTACTAAGACACGTTTTAGCGTACGTACTAGTGGCCGCGAAGTCAATGTGGCGCACAATGAAATGAATAACTACAAGGAACTTTCTGGCACAGGAATTATACGAGTGTAATGTCTCGAGATGTGAAGACGACTCTAGTCACCATGACCCGTTGCGAATCTATTATCAAATTTCCACTATTTCGATCGATTCCTTACTTTGAAAAGCAACACACTTTTTCGAAAGCAGTTGTGCAACCACGAGGACAATTTATTTCTTTACTAAAACGCTCCTCAACACAGTTTGTCAATAGCTTTAACTGGAAACCTGTTGATTACCACAGGTAGGAATCGGTAAACAACCTGAGCCTTTTTAGTCACTTTCCAACGCGGAAATAGCTAAACAACTTTTAACAGAGGAATTATCTTAAGAATTTCCTATTTATTTTCTATCTGGGTACTTGTATCACAGAACAGTTAAAATGTTTATCCCCAACCACACTTTCTCCACAAGCCGGAAACACAGTTTCTTCGAGGTGAAAACGCTACCGGGAGCTAGCGAGAATGTGTGGTATTTGGTTCTTCCTTATTCGCCAAATAGTTGCAATACCAGATAAATCGAAACGTCAAAGAAGAGTTTGGTTAGCGCTGACGGAGATCGCGGCTTGGAAGGCGCGGCGCGCAGCCTGCCACCGTGTTAGCTGAGAAAAATACCTAGCATAGACCAAGAAGTCTTCATCACATTTTTTATTTCTTTACCTGTTATCCGTGCCGACAGCGCAGCTACGAGATGCCGACTGTTACTCGAACATAGTAAATGACGTTTTTGGAAATTATTTGAGCGGCCTACCTGTTCAGTAGCTGTCGTAGGTAGTTCTCTTTTTCTGCCTTATGTGAACTGTTCGTCCGAGGCGATTTTCTTTTCCAGCATCACCAGACGCTATTAATATTTTTAGCATGATACATTTAAGTATTATATACCTGATTACGATTTTCCTTGTGAATCATTTCATTTGCACCATCACTGACACATAAATGCATAAATGTAAATACAGCATTACAATGATTACAAAATGCGAACTTCACAAATAAATGTCATATGTTGCGAGCATGTGGTATTCGATCAGACAAACCATGCAAATAAAGCTTTCTCAATGACTGAAAAATAGGACTTATCATCTGCGAAAAGTTAAGCCTCTGTACAATTTCAATGTTAGTTCGGTTATAGCTTCTGACTAAGTGACAGGAGAAACATTTGTGATTAGAATGAAAAAAGGAAATGAATACGTAGTTCATTCTATAAACACCAAAGAGACTAATAGTATCGTCACCACATAACAATTACAGTGTAACTGCTGGTGATGGTTTTAAAATAAAAGTTAAAGCATCTGATAAATTAGCTATTCAATTTGCAGACTCCCAGAAACAAAAACGTGGGGAGAAATAAAAAGAGCCTTCCCTGTGCGTGCATGAGATGGTATTTCAGTATAGTATCTCGCAGTTGGCGAAGTTTGTTCGTGGTTTCATTCTGACGGACCCTCTGGGCTATCACAACAGTCAGACAATAATTATAAATATGTAAGGTTAAAAATAAGTTGATATGTTAAAAGCATAGCTCACTGAAAAAACGACCACTTTTCCTTTTACTTTAGAGACTATGAGAAATGCTACATAACGCTTTTAAGGTTGTCCCCGTCTAGTCAATACATAATATTTTGTTTCCCCTTTTTCTACATGAACTTAAAAGTGAAATGGCTTACCAAATCTGGATCGTTTCATATATGGTAGGATAATACCCTGTGTTAAAAAAGCTGATCGAATTGTTTTTCATTTGAATGATTATAACGTTCAAATAAGAATTTTTGGTCATTGTTCTTAAAAAACATTTGTTATATTTCTGAAATTATAGCGTGATTGTCATTAAATTTCATGATGAGGTCACGTGTTCGAAAAAGCTTAGTTATTGGCTGAAGCTCTCGTAATTGTACACAACACAGCGAAGAAGAACAAAAATGCAAGTTGTAGCAGTATTAGCAAGAGTTACTAATTTTTTTTTTAATTTTTCTGCGTACAATTAAGTTTTATGTGATGCAAAATGTTTTTACAAGTTTTACGTAAGAAGGGATAAAAATTTTGTGATTTTTGATAGCGAAACACCTTCTAAGAGTTCATACGTTGATGGTATCTTACGTTTTTGATAATAAACCGGATTGTTACGTGCCGTAGGTAAGAAAGATGAACGTTGATTTTAAATGTAAAATATACGTATATTGAAACTCAACTACTGATATTTTTGTCAACAGACTGAGTCTAGTCTACAGATAGAAACCTTAAACTTTTGTAAATATGGATTGCGTCTTACAAGGAGAAGGACTCAGACATGACAAACCGTTTAGCCTCTCAGAAATCTAAGTCCGTCGAATTGCACAATCTGGCAGGAGACGGAAGTGTTTGGAGGAATTGTTGTCTCTTATCGAGCAGCTACTGAGCAGTATGGGCATGTGGTGTCATGGTAAGCCCCGCACAGTTTGACTGTAAGGTCGCGAGTGGGAATCCACTTTCTTCTATTTTTTTTTAACAGTATTTCGCCGACTCCTTATGTTATCAATCGAAAGAAACCTCCGACGCTTCGTAGCCCAACAGTAATATCGAACACTTCCAGTAATAATACTATGGAAGTGGTCGTGCCTGTGTCAAGATCGCACCTGTTTACTTTCAGGAGTGCCCTCACCATCAGCAGCAAGCGGTTACTGGCTACGGACCCAAGGCACAGGCCGCCACGCATCACCGTCTGCCTACCAGTTGACAGCGGAACTGCGCTTTGAGTCTGTTTGTCAATTGTTATTTCCCAACTTGAGGTTCTACTACTTATATTCAATTTGTGTATTGCATTTTGGATTTAAAACATTTGTACTCTGTTTGGTGACTGCTATTGCGCAAAATACGTGGAAAAATATGGCCGCAACGGAACGGCCGAGCGCATTGGAGCACTTTATTTCGATGCGCGAGCCCGTTCCCCGTTGGGGGGGTTCGAATTCCCCCTCGGGCATGGATGTTTGTGTTGTCTTTAGTATAAAATAGTTCATAAATAGTTTAGGGACTGATGACCCCGTAGTTAAGTCCCATACGCTCTAGTAACATCACATCATCACAGCTGCGGTGCTGTAAGGACGTGTTACAGCTTCTCGGCGTGCGGACGTAAACAACGGCTGTATCGCTGCGAGTAAGGTTCGTTTGAACTGCTCCTTTCAATTATTGACGTTTCCGAAAAAAAAAAGGTTCAAATGTCTGTAAATCTATCGGTCTCAACTGCTGGGTTATTAGTCAGTAGCTTAGAAACTACTTAAACTTAGGTAAACTAACCTAAGGACAACACATACACCCATGCTCGAGGGGGGGGGGGGCTCGAACTCCCGTCGACGAACGGCTGTGCGCACCGCCCCAGTGAGCACGGCTAATGCTACGCGGCTCATGTTTCCGAACTTATGTAAGATAGAATGAGTGAGATAACTGTACTGAGAAAAGATACGATCAAATTTACTTTGGACAGAAACCTTATTAGACCGAAGGCTTTTGAAATCAGGCGGTGGTTCATGGAGAAATTTTAGGTGAGCGGTAATGAAATAGCTGGCCGCAGTGGCCGAGCGGTCTGCGGCGCGCCAGTCACAGTCTGCACGGCCGTTACGGTCGGGGGTTCGAATCCCGCCTCGGGCATGGATGTTTGTGTCGTCTTTAGTATAAGCTAGTTCATACGTAGTTGGTAAGTTTAGGAACTGATGACCCCACAGTTATGTCCCTCAAGCTTAACAAACATTTGAACCTTTGGTAATGAAATAGAGGGTGTTCATTTATCTGTTGTGACAAATGCTGTGTATTTAAAGATAGTAAATCTGGATATTTGTTGCTCAATTGTAGGTAAATGTAGTGGTGTAGCAACATTTAACCAGTCAGATGGTTCATTTGGCGAAGTCCTTGTCTCACATGCAGGTCTAGATATTTTAGCAGTTCGTATATTTGTTCATTATAACAACTATTAGAACCTTTGGCAGTGAATCAAAGAGAATATATCGGGAAAACAGAAAGGCAACAGCATCAATGCAATATGATAGTGATGAAAACTGTTTTAACATAGCTTGCCACGTGTGGTCAAGCAGTATCCTGTTGCAATGTGGCCATAGGCAAACTTTAAAGGCCACGGCGAAGCGGCCGAGCGCATTGAGGCGCTATGCGTGCTGAAGAAATAAACAAGATTCTGAGGCCATATGGTAGAATTCTCTATATCTATAAATGTGAATGTCTGTTCGGTGTACGTTTATCACGTCTCAACCACAAGACATAAAAAGATAAAAATTTGTACAGTTACTAATGTCTAACAGGGGAAGGCTTTAGGCACGGTTTTATGGTGATCGGATAGCTATTTACCTGTATATATTAATGTGAAAGTCTGTTGGATGTATGCTTATCACGTCCGAACGACAAGACTCCGAGACGTAAATATTTATACAGTTACTAATTTGTATCTGAGGAAGGTTTTAGGTACGGTTTTATAGCGATCTGATAGATATTTAGTAATTTGAATAATATGACGCGAAATGCGGAACAATAATTTCTCTTTGAAAATTATATTTACTTTTTGAAAATGGTTTTATTGGTTGCATTGTTGCTTGAGGGTTGATAATGATAAAAGGTTCAAATGTTCAAATGTTTGTTAAGCTTATGGGACTTAACTACGGTGTCATCAGTCCCTAAACTTACAAACTACTTATGAACTACCTTATACTAAAGACGGCACAAATATCCATTCCCGAGGGGGGATTCGAACCCCCGACCGTAGTGGCCGTGCAGACCGTGACTGAAGCGCCTCAGTCTCCTCGGCCACCGCGGTCGGCATGATAAAAGGGTGGAGTATATTGGGATGGAAAGTTATTGGTGTATATAAAATTCTACGTGTGTGTGTGTTAATATTTCGCTCTGCAGTGAAAACTACAGAACGCAAACGAATGGTCTGTGTGTAATTGATGCCGATAGCTAAAAGGGGGTGGAAGATATGGTGGTTGAAAGTCGTCAAATTATAGAAAAATTCGGACATAAGGCCAGCGATGATGTTTGTGAGTCTATAGTAAGGAGGTTACATACGGCGAAACGTGATGCCACAGATCATATCTTAGGTTTATGCATGCTACAATTTCTTCAGCTCTTTCACTGTAAGGATAAGCATACGAATAAGGAAATATAATAATAAATAAATAAAGCAGTAAAAAAGAAATTTCTTTTATACATCTCTTTAAAAAAATCGATTTGACGTTTCGCGCATTACATCAAGTGACCGATCTGTGATATTATTACAATCATTATTGTTGAATTTCGTGATTTGATCAACACTACTTACTTCAAATATTTTTTTTTATTTGAATGTTGACTAAAACGGTTTGTTTCTAAAGAAGGTATTGTATTTCATTTCATACTTCAAAACCAGTCTCATAGCACACTACTGAAAGATAGCTTATCTATCATAATCAACCAACACGCGAGCGGAGCCGCGGGTTTAAGCTAGTTTCCAATATAGCTGAGAAATGGTCGGAGGAGTATATGTTTTCCGTGTTTAACGATGTCCGACAAATTAAGATTGAAATAGCGAGGCATATTCCCTCATATATAATTGTTTGTGGACATCGTGGCAGAGCCGGCCGCGGTGACCGAGTTGTGCCGAGCGCCGTGGCTCAGCGCGCCCGGTCAGGGGGCTAAACGCACTCTGTAATAAAATAGCTGAGCCAACCATTCAACGAACAATCGAGAACGAACCGAAACAACGACCGCAAAGCATAGATCTATCTGAGAGAAAACAAACAAAAGGTGACTGAGGCGCTCCAGTCACGGTCTGCACGGCCACTACGGTCGGGGGTTCGAATCCCCCGTCGGGCATGGATATTTGTGCCGTCCTTAGGATTAGATAGTTGATAAGTAGTTTGTAAGTTTAGGGACTGACGACCCCGTAGTTAAGTCACATAAGCTTTACAAACATTTGAACCTTTTTTAACTCCAGCGACCACGTGAGGAACGAGCGTAGCAAGGGGCGGCCGGCGCAGCTGTCGCGGCAGAGCCTGCGGCTGACGTACGCGGCCGCCGCCTGCCCCAGCGGACAACAGCATTGCGGGCGACAGGCCCAGAAACACTTCCGACACTCGGAAGTGACGCGGAGCAGCGTGACGCCGGCGACGTCACATCAACTGGCGTGAGCCCCGCAATTGAATCGAGAAGAATATTATCTGATGAGTCCTAAAATCCACCCACTCTACAGGCCACAATGCTGGCTACTGTAGAACCCGCAAATGAACCGATTTCTTCCGTTTCTCCACGGAAAGGGGAGCACATTTCCATCTAAATACCAATGGAAACTGAAGCACACCCGGAGTGTCACACCAATGTCGGTGACGAGCAACCGTCGAACACAGTGAAAATCATCTGAAGATCAAAACCAACTGCAGAACGATCTGAATAATTGGCAATTGACTCTAAATAATGAGAAGTGTGAAGTCGTCCACATGAGTACGAAAAGAAATCCGTTAAACTTTGTTTACAAGATAAAATCAATCAAAAGTGAAGGCCGTAAACTCCACAAAATACCTAGGAATTATTATTACTCCAGACTTAAATTGGAAAGAACACGTAAATAATATCGTGGGAAAGGCGAACCAGAGACTGCGTTTTATTGGCAGAACCCTTAAAACATGCAACAGAACTACAAAAGAAACTGCATACACAACGCTTGTCCGTCCATTTTTGGAGTATTGCAGCCCAGTGTGGGATCCTTCTCAGGTGGGTTTAACGGAGAACATCGAAAGAGTCCAAAGAAGGGCAGCTCGTTTCCTATTGTCACGATACAGAGGAGACAGCGTTACGGAAATGATACAGGATCTGGAATGGGAATCATTACAACAACGGCGCTTATCGCTGAGGCGTGGGCTGCTTACGAAACTCCAATCGCCAACATTCTCCTCCGAATGCGAAAATATATTGTTGACTCCCACTTACATAGGTAGAAATGATCATCAGAATAAAATACGAGAAATCAGAGCTCGAACAGAGAGATTTAGGTGTCCTTTCCTCCCGCGCGCTATTCGAGAATGGAATGGAAGATAAATAGTATAATGGTTCGATGAACGCTCTTCCGGGCACTTAAATGTGATTTGCAGAGTATCCCATGTAGTTATAGATGTAGATGTAGAACAGAGGATGAGATTTCTTCTGAGGAAACACACCTCAGCGGGCACAAAACCGTCAAAAGAAAAAGTTTAGAATGTAGGCATATATGTGAGGAATGGACTAACATTGGCACGCAACAGGACACGGAGACAAAGCAAGAACGGAAACTTTAGGAGACGTCCTCCACTGATTCGAATGAGATATCACCTAAATCGTCTCCAGCGGGCTGTCCTAAGAGGAAGAAAGACAAAAACCGTCGAGTGGCTCATGAAGGTGCAGAAAAGGTGGTACCTGCTTTACAGGATAAACTATGTACCATTCTGGAACGTGACAAGAAGAAAGAAAATTCAGTAACAAGCAGTGCTCCTATGCGCCCTGAAGAACCTATAAGACAACTGCATCTGGTGAGTGTACAATTCCTCTCGCCAAACAAAAGAAATGACGACGACGCAGGAACAGAAGATATTCGCTGATTTGCCGGAGCACTTTACAAGCAGAACTCGACTGATCCGAAGGAAACGAGGATAGCAATGACGTAGATATGGTAGACGAACTGCCAAAACATGAAGAAGATGTCTTTTATTAAACTTGTATGTACTTCCTGAAGATAACATTGCCAATGAACCTGAACAAACATAACTTGTATTCATTATTATTGTCGTTACTAAAGAGAGTGGAGACAATGTCAAGGCTTTATACTTTGAAGATAAAGGAATAGGAAAGAAAGAAATATATTATCCCTTCTGTAATCCTGACCTTACAACGAGACCACATGGGTCTCGGATCTTAGAATCTGTTGATGGTTATGGTATGTGAAGTTCAGAACTCAGGTAACAATCAGCCAAAGCCATTCGACGCAACTCTCAACATTTCTCGAGAAAATCGACTTTAAAATTTTGCAAAGTAACGTTAGTACCAATAATAAAAAGAATTGCGTCATCTGTCGGGTTAGCTCAGGTGGAAGCGTTCTGAATGTGTAACCATGGGGTCGGTGGTTCGCGTCCTGTCATGACTGACTTTTAATGTTTCCCGTTATGTTCGAAAAGTACACAATTTTAATATCTAATGGTAATTGCTACGAAAACTCCACGTATTTTTCTTTAATCGTAATTATTTGTATTTTATAGAATGTTGTCAATAATAATGGTTTCAATCAAAAAACATAAGTTACATGTTTACAGTACTGGCTTCACTATTAGTTGACGACAATGGTCTTTGACTGTCATTTTTCATTACATATTCGTCTAGTACGTAAATAAATATGAATGTTTTATTTGGAACACTTTTCTCGCTTTGTGATAGTGGGCGCTGTAATAGTCACAAACGTATAACTACGTCGTATCGCGTAACATTTCGCCAGTGCGGACGGTATTTGCTTTGTGGTTAAAATGTGTTAAAATGGACCGTTTACCAATTGCAGAAAAGGTCGATATGGTATTTATGTATGGCTATTGTGATCAAAATGCCCAACGGGCCTGTGCTATATATGTTGATCCTTATCGTCGAAGACATCATCTAAGTGTTCGGACCTTTCGTCGAATAGTTAAGTTATTTAAATAGACTGGAAGTGTTCAGCCACAAGTGAAACGTCAACCACGACCTGCAACAAATGATGATGCCCAAGTAAGTGTTTTAGCTGCAGTTGCGGCTAATCCACACATCAGTAGCATACAAATTGAGCGAGAATCTAGAATCTCAGGAACGTCGGTGTTGAGAATTCTACAGCAACATAAATTTCACCCGTACCATATTTCTATGCATCAGGATTTGCATGGCGAAGACTTAGAACGTCGTGTATAGTTTTGACACTTGGTACACAATAAATTACGGGACGATAACAGATTTTTTCACGCGTTCTGTTTAGTGATGAAGCGTCATTCATAGAGGTAACGTAAACCGGCATAATATGCACTACTGGGCAACGGAAAATCCACGATGGTTGCTACAAGTGGAACATTAGCGACTTTAGGTGTTTCATGTATGGTGCGGCATTATGGGAGGAAGGATAATTGGTCCCTATTTTATCGATGGCAATCTAAATGGTGCAATGTATGCTGATTTCTTACGTAATGTTCTACCGATTTTACTACAAGTTGTTTCACTGCATGACAGAATGGCGATGTACTTTCAAGATGATGGATGTCCGGTACATAGCTGGCGTGCAGTTGAAGCGGTCTTAAATGGAATGTTTCATGACAGGTGGATTGGTCGTGGAAGCACCATACCATACTCACGTTCACCGGATCTTCCATCCCCGGATTTCTTTCTGTGGGGAAAATTACATAAACTAAATATAAGTAGTAGAACCTCAAGTAGGGAAATAGCAATTGACAAACAGACCCAAAGCGCAGCGCCCTGTCAACTAGTCGGTAGGCGGCTGATGCGTGGCGGACGGTGCCTTTCGTTCGTAGCGAGTAGCCGCTGCCTGGTATTGCTAAGAGAACTCCCGAGTCTAAACAGGCGTCATCTTGACTCAGCAATGACCTCTTCTGTTGAAATATTACTTAAAGTTTTCGCTATTACTGTTCAGTTAGAAAGCGTTGGAGGTTTGTTTCAACTGATAAGACAAGAAGTCAGCGAAATGCTATTAAAAAAATACGAAGGAAAATAAAAACTAGGAGAGAGTGGATTCGTACTCGCGACCTTACAATCAAACTGCGCGAGGCTTCACCCGAGACCACCAGCTCAAATAGCTTAGTAGCTGCTCGACAAGAGACAATGCCTCCAGAATCTCCAGCCAGCTGCCAGATTGTGCACTTCGCCGGACTTTGAATCTTGAGGGGCGAATCGGTTGGTCATGTCTGAGGCCTTCCCCTTGTATGACGCAAAACATATTTACACATGTTCAAGGTTTCTATCTTTAGACTAGACTCAGCATGTCATCTATAATACTTATTTCATGTAAAAATCTGGGTTGTTATCCAAATACTGAGATACCATAAACGTATCAACTTTCGGAAGGTTTTCCACTATCAGGCATCACAAAATTCTTATTCATTATTACATAAAAGTTGTAAATACATTTTCCATCGCAGAAAGCTTTGTGTACGCAGACAAAGTAAAGAAAAAATTAGTAACTTTCGCTAACACTGCTACAACATGCATTTTTATTCTTCTTCCTTGTGTTGTGTACAATTACGAGAGCTTCAGCCAATAATAGAGTTTTTTCGAACACGTGACGTGGTCATGAAATTTAATGACATTCATGCTATAATTTCAGAAATACAACAAACGTTTTATAAGAACAGTGACCAAAAATTCTATTTAAACGTTATAATCATTCAAATGAAAAACAATTCGATCAGGATTTTTAACACTGGGTATTATCCTCCTATATATGAAACAATCCAGACTTGGTAACCCATTTCACTTTTATGTTTATGTAGAAAAAGGGGAAACAAAATATTATGTATTGATTAGACAGGGGCTTCCTTATTATTTATTGTTTTTTTTTCTGTTCCGTAGGACCCAATTGAGGAGTGAGACTCAATGGTCATGGAACAAGTCAATACATTAATTGTTACACAAGAATGGTAGTAGAAAATTTTTAAGTACTCCTTTGCACACGACAATCTTAAGACAAAGTGAAAAGAATCAATAAAGAAAAAAATAATTAGCTTAATTGTTTAACTTTTCTAGGAGTTCCTCGACAGAATAAAAGGAGTGAGCCATGAGGTAACTCTTCAATTTAGATTTGAAAGCGTGTGGATTAGTGCTAAGATTCTTCAGTTCTTGAGGCAGGTTATTGAAAATGGATGCCGCAGAATACTGTACCCCTTTCTGCACAAGTGTTAAGGTGTTGTGATGAAAATGTAGATTCGACTTCTGTCTAGTATTCACCGAGTGAAAGCTACTAACTCGTGGGAATAAGCTGATATTATTAACAACAAACGACATTAAAGAAAAAACGTATTGTGACGCCAGAGTAAAAATTCCCAGACTACTGAAAAGGTGTCGACATGACGTTCGCGAACTTATACCAGATATTTCTTGAACCGCCCGTTTTTAAGCCAGAAATATCCTTTTTGCATCAGGTGAGTTACCCCAAAAAACAATGCCGTACGTCATAAGTGAGTGAAAGTAAGCGTAATAGACTGCTTTTCGTGTTGAAAAATCACTTATCTCAGATATTGTTCTAAAGGAGTTATGTAGCATTTCTAATAGTCTCTAAAGTAAAAGGAAATTTGATCATTGTTCAGTGAGCTATGGTTTTCATATATATCAGCGTATTTTAACATTACAAAATATTCAAATTTTTCTAAAGCTTAAGGGACTTAACTGCGGGGTAATCAGTCCCAAAACTTACAGACTACTCATGAACTATCTTACACTAAAGACGATACAAACATTCATGTCCGAGGTGGCATTCGAACCCTAAACGGGGAACGGCCTCACGCATCGCAGCATAGCGCCTTAATGCGCTCGGCCGCTACGCCGCGGCTTTGAAATTAAATATAAATAATTAATGTCTGAATGCTGTCATAGCCCAGAGGGTTCGACAGACTAAAACTACGAACAAACTAAGCCAACTGCGAGGTACAAAGTAGAAATTCCATCTCACGCACGCTCAGGGTAAATTCTTTCTGTTTCTACCTACATCTCTGTTTCTGGGAGTTTGCACATTTAACAGCTAATTTATCAGATGATTTTCATTTTTTAATGTCATCAGCAGTTACACTGTAATTATAGCGAGGTGACGATACGTTTAGTTCCTTTGGTGTTTATAGAATAAATTACATATTCATTTCCGTTTGTCATATTCTCATTACCAATGCTTCTCCTTTCACTTAGAAGCTGGAAACGAACAAACACTGAAATTGTATAGATGTTTAACTTTCGCAGATGATAAGTCCAATTTTACAATCATTGAGAAAGATTTAGTGCACAGTTTATCTCATCGGAAACCAAATGCTCGCGAAGCATGCCCTTTGTTTGTGAATAAAATACTTAAAATAATCATCCTCAAAATATTAATAGCGTTTGGTGATGCTAGAATAGAAAATGGCTATGGACGACACAGTTCGCGTAATGCAGAAAAACAAAACTACCTACGATAGCTTGTAAACAGGAGGGCCGCTCAAATAATTTCCCTAACACCTTACTTGCTATGTTGAGTAGCAGTCAGTATCTCGTCGCTGCGTTATAGACACAGCTTACAGTTAAAGAAATAAGAAATGCGACTAAGACTTCTTGGCCTATGTTAGGCATTTCTGTTCTCAGCTAACTCGGTGGCAGTCTGCGCGCCGCGACTTCCACGCCGCGATCTCCGTCAGCGCTAACTAATCTCTTCTTTGACGTTTCGGTTTATCTGGTCTTGCAACTATTTGAGGAATAAGGAAGAACCAAATACCACGCATTCTAGATATCTCCGGGGTGGCGTTTTCTCCTCGAAGAAACTGTGTTTCCGACTTTTGGAGACAGTGTGGTTGGGGGTAACATTTTAACTGTTCTGTGATATAGCTACAAGTATCCAGAAAGAAAATAAATAGGGGATTCTTAAGAAAATTCATTCGTTAAAATTTGTTTAGCTACTTCCGCGACGGTATCCTCTGATATTACCTGAAAGTGACTAAAAATGCTCACGTTGTCTACCGATTCCTGCCTGTGGAAATCAACAGGTTTCCAGTAAAAAGCTATTGGCAAACCGTGTTGAGAAGTGTTTTAGTAAAGAAATAAATTTTCCTCATGGTTGCACAACTGATTCCGAAAAAGTTTGTTGCTTTTCAAAGTAAGGAATTGATTGAAATAGTGGAAATTTGATAATAGATTCGTTACGGGTCATGGTGACTAGAGTCGTTTTCACATCTCGCAGACATTACACTCGTATAAGTCCTGTGTCAGAAACTTCCTTGTAGTTGATCATTTCATTGTGCGCCACATTGTCGGCGATGCCACTAGTACGTACGCTAAAACGTGTCTTTGTAGCGCAAGTCTTCGCGTAGCGGCCTGGTCGATCGCTTTTGCTGTCACGTTTGTCCTGTGTGAGCTCGATTTCCTCCTTAAGACGAATATTTTTAACTGGCACGAATATATCTACTTTATCTTCTGTAACACCAAATGAAGAACCTCAAGCTGCAACGTAGTTCAAAATACGTATTATACGAAATGCAATTCGCTGTAAGTGTGACACGCCCGATTTATGTTTGACCGTAACAGACACAATCCATGACAATCAGTAACTTTGTCGCCGGAAAGCTTTCCTTACATCACAAATCAATGGTCTTTTAAATTCACATGGATCTTACTATATTTGAACTAGAGACGTTGAAAATGTGGTTCTGGAAGGGTATTATAACCTGGATGACGTCTTTTGCGCTATTCCTTCCTCTAGAAACAAAATAGCGGGATCATATCGTCGCTTCGTCTGAGGCTAGAGCGTCCTCTAGGTCTCCAAAGATTCGAACCCAGGACCGAGGCAAAATTTTCATGATTTTATTTGATGCCCCAGATAGAGCACACTGGACTAATAGTGAATAATAATTTTTAATATCTCTCCAAGCACTAGCATTGACAACGATAGGTGCCGCTGTTTCTAGTCAGACACACACGCATCCTAATCCTGTTAACATCTGAGATTTAATGTATATTCGTCCACAGAAAAGTCGTCGATAGTTTCAGGATTCAATTCCCGGTCAGGTGTAACGCAATAACATGTCGCTACTGGTGAAAAAATTTGACTACTAACGTCTGGCTTTATTTATTTATCATCCAATTCAAGTTCAGCTTTGCGAACTGATATTTGTTGTGAGAACTGATAGTTGCTGTGAAATCTAAAACGTTCAAATGTTTGTAAAGTCTATGGGATTTAAGTACTGGGTCATCAGTCCCTAAACTTGCAAACTACTTATGAACTAGCTTACACTAAAGCCGGAACAAACATCCATGCCTGTGGGGGGATTCGAACCCCCGACGGGGAAAGGCCTCGCACATCGTAGCATAGCGCCTCAATGCGCCTGGCCGCTCCGCCGCGGCTGTGAAATCTCCGATATTTCACACATCTTTATGCCTAGTCAACTATGACGATCTTTGCCATGACGGAGTGTCGATAAAACTAAATGCTTTGCTTGGTTAGCAATTACTTCAGGTTATGGTTTCTTTAATTCCAGAACCAGATAGTTCTTTATATCCTTCCAAGTTTAAAATTGTCTACAAGTATTTTTTTTCAGTCAAGGTGCAGAGAAATTTTTGGTGATACACAGTTAATATTGAAGTTTTAATAGAGCTTTGGCTAATGTTAAGCGTGATTTTTATTATTTGCTTAAGTAAACAACCATTAATACAGCACCGCTCGCCATAGGAACGAAGTGTCGGTGGTATGAGAAATCGATTTAGAGATCAGATAAGTACTTAGAATTGGTATAGATCTTTATGAATTCCGACACTGTCGTTGATAATAATATTAAATATTGACTAAGGATTACTGAATGTTTTATGTCCCAGATTTTGTTATATGTAACTCTGCTGAGTGTGGTAATATTTCTGATATGTGGTTATTGTAATAACGTAGAGTTTTCTCGTAGTTGCAATATCCTGGTGTTAATTTACATCTGGAATGATTGTCATGAAGAGCTGTTCTCTCTGGTGGATCCATTTGGAATAGTCGAATGACTATACCGCAAAGCGATTAGACTACCTGCAAGACACGTAGTTATTCTGGTTGCATAGACATCAGGCGGAACGCAAAGCAGTTAGTTCGAATATTTTAGTACCGTCTTTCAGTCAGTATTTGAACTTATTGTTGTATCTTTCTTTTTTCTCTTATTCTGAAGAAAATTAATCAGAGATACATTGTTTCACAACCACACATTAGTAAGTTATATGAGCTTGTCACACCTGACAATATTTTAGTTTCTTTAAACTATTAATTCTGAAAATATTTTATCTTGGTTGGAAATACGTCAGATGATTCTTTTGACACTAGTAACTATTTTACTTCTTAACTTCGTTGCCGATATTTGCTTCACCCTACGGTTTTCAGATATCACAATAATTTATAGGCTGCGGTAATGTTAAAATAGTTCGGTTAAACACTAAAAACCGAAGGTCACTAGAGACATGGTATTTCAAAAGAACAGGGAGGCGTTTTCCGCACTGTAATATTCTGCTATCTGTGACATGGCTTCCAACGCTAATAAAAATGAAGCAACGCAGCAAACGAAATGTTTCGTTTTACATTATGAGAAATCTTTGAGATATTTCTAAAAGTATCTCTCCATGATTCCAAAAATATCTCTTTAGCCAGACTGGAAACAAAGGATTCAACAAAAATAGTATTTTTTTCATAATTCTGACCATACAAGTAAGTTTTCTTGATTCTCTTATTTTATCTACAAGGCAGTGGTTACGGTCATTCAAAAACAATGTGTCCGAACGAATTTCAACGATAGTGTATGAAATTTAAACGAAATTTCTAAGTCAGAACATAAATTGAGTTCATCTGTAGAAGTAGTCTGTTGTAATTTTCCCACTCTTCAAACACTGCTGGATGAATTTCTTGAACCGATGTTTGGGGTAGCCTGTACAAAGGAAAATCATATATTTAAACCTAACGGATCAAACTGGTGAGGTCACCGTTCCCTAGATTACAAGCGTCTTTAACATATGCTAAGGACTACACAAACACCCATGCCAGAGTGACAACTCGAACCTCCGACGGAAAGTGGGCGCACAATCCGTAGCATATCGCGTTGGACCACTCGGCCCTTCCCGTATGTACAAGTATTCTACTACCCTTGTCTCATAAGGAGAATAAGAGAGTGGGGTTGGCAGAGACGCATATACACAGTAATTTTTCCTCGCAACATACTCAAATGGAACATAACAGTGAGTAGCTGATACTGATACAATATACCCTTCATTAGATATAGCAGTAGACCTCTGTAGATTAAAATTGGAATCATATTAAATGTCAGGGCTCTCAAACTATGACCATTACTTCGATCGTAGCTGTTCTTTGTGTATGCTAACGAACTATATTATTCAGCCTTCTGAGATTCGGAAGATTAGTTCGAGGTGTTTCTGTTTCAGTGATACGAAAGGCTACTACTCCAGTAGGAGACAATTTCTTTTTATCTTATTTTTTATATATTAGCAGTCTCACAAGGAGAGCGGATGGCTATCGGATTATTGTACTATTTTATATTTATGAAATGTGAAGTTTAGAACTCGTATGGCAATAATCAAGTAAAGCCATTCGCATTCGATACAATTGTAAAACATTCCTGAGAAAATGGACTTAGAAGTTTTATGGAGACGTTTAATTGCAAATAGTATCGGTAAAAAATCCGACGATTGACGTGGCTCATTTGGTAGTGTTGTAGATTCTCAATTTCTTTATACCACTGATGCGCTCGCATTCATGCCAGGATGATGAGTGTAGTAAGATAATGGTAAACATTAGTTTCACAGCAACGGTAACATCATACGAACTCTGCCTATTTACAGTCGAATTTTTTTATCGATATTTCAATGTTAATGGAAATTTCTGTTTCATCGAGAAGTATAGGAGGGAACCAAACATATATGAGAATTTCACTGAATATTGGAGGGCACAGCTTGAGATGGATGAGTGAATAAAATTTTATGCAAACTTCTGTATTAATAATTTCGCCTATACTAAAGGTATTTCGCATCCTTGTTTTGTCATATTACGTTCAGTTGTGGTTAGGATTAATGAAGTTTCATACTTGCTGGTAACTTCAAAAGTCGGGATTCGAACAACCTAACCTACAGTTGAATTTAATGCCAATCTACAGTGATGCCGAATGCACCACGCTGCCTGCTTGATGTCTGCCTTTACGGAATGAAAACCTCTCGACAAACTTCGACGAGGATTATCTCAAACAAATTTTGGAGTTGCATCAAATTCAATACGCTTATTGCTAAAAGCAATAAATATAAAAAATTCCAAAAGCTATTTGGTCTTCTTGTCAGTCACTTAGAGGCAGACAAACAACGCTAAATAAAATTTATGACTTTAAGGCTGCTTGATATTCGTGCTGAATATTTCAAATATGTTTGTAGACCTTATGGGACTCAACTGCGGGGTCACCAGTACCTAAACTTCAGAACTACTTATGAACTAACTTATACTAAAGACGTCACAAACATCCATGCCCGAGGGAGGATTCGAACTTCCGACGCGGGAGGCCGCGAGATCCGTCACGTGGCGCTCCCAACCATTTTTTCCCTTGTTCTTCAGGTAGATCAATGATTCGCGGTAATTATGTTATGTTCTTCCTTGGTGATCGTTTAGTATTTGACCCAGCTTTTTCTTTATTACAGAGAGCGTTTAGCCCCCTGACGGGGCGCGCTGAGCCACGGCGCCCGGCCAACCGCTCGGCTACTCCCGCGCGGTCCGAATATTATATCTGCTGTGATTAAGGAGCATTACAATGTGAACTAATAGCTATAATTCGCTGTAATGAGAAAAGCAGAAAACGTTTGCCTCTGCTATTCGTTTATTCATCCTTATCTGTAGTGTTTAGCGAGCGTTGGCATATGTACCCGGATAGGATCTGTCTGTCCTAATGCACATTTGCTCCATACTATCTTCCAAAGATAAAAAAAAGAAACACACATAAAATGGCTCCTAGCTCAGATGAATTTTTACCGCTTGGTTATATGGTTTGGAGCCAATCAGGTAGGAAGTACCTCTCGAAATAGCTCAGTCTCTAACGGGATTCGTATATAAATATTTCAAAAAATTGGAATAGTGTGTGGGATCTAGTCAACATAATCGAGTTTTAGTGGCCCTACATTTATACCTCATTCCTACCCAATCATCAGCTTAACCTAAGATGAACAGTAATCAATGTATTCCTCTTTTATGTTAATTTCAAATTTTTGGATTTTGTCAGTATGTACATAAAATACTGAAAATAAAATTTTTCTTACCACAAGCAGTTAGGCAGTCCACCAGCTACTAGAAAGTGCGCCTATGAAGCATAAAATGAGAACAATAAACGAGGGGAACATTTTAATAATGTACAAGAAGTTTCCGATAACGGGGAGGCCAAAACAGAAGTATTGAACATTGTTCCTTGAGAAAAACTATCTCATAATATTCGAATACAGCATTAGTAGTGCGCTTCTTGATACAGTCGCATCGTTCAAATATCTAGGAGTAATATTGCAGAGCGATATGAAATGGAATGAACATGTTAGGACAGCTGTGAATAAAGAGGATAGCCCACTTCGGTTTATTGGGAGAATTTTGTAAAGAGACCGCGTATAAAACGCTTGTACGAATACGTCTTGAGTATTGCTCAAGTGTTTGGGACCCGCAGCAGATCAGTTTAAAGGAAGACATGGAATCAGATCGATGCGGTGGCGTGGCCGAGCGCATTGAGGCGTTATTCTCCGATGCACGAGGCCATTCCCCGTCGGCGGTTCGAATCTCCCCGCCGGCAAGGATGTTTTTGCTGTCTTTAGTATAAGCTAGTTTATAAGTAGTTTGTAAATTTAGGGACTGATGGCCCCGCAGTTAAGTCCCATAAGCTTTACAAACATTTAAACATTTTTGAAGCAGTTCATAGGTGAGCAGCCACGTTCGACAAATGCGCCAGTGTCACAGAAATGCTCCGGGAACTGGAATGGGAATCGCCGGAGGAAAGGCGACGTTCTTTTCGAGAAAGTCCATTGAGGAAATTTAGAGAGCCGGAATTTGAAGCTGACTGTAGAACGATCTTGTGCCGCCTACTTACATTTCGCGTAAAGATAAAAACGACGAGAGAATTTAGGGCTCCTACAGAGGCATATAGACTTTTATTTCCCTCGTTCAATTTGGGAGTGGTACAGTGTACCCTCCGCTACACACCTTGCGGTGGATTGCAGAGTACATATATATATATATATGTAGATGTATTTCACGTGTGGTTGCACATTATCGTGTAGTATACTGGCGTTCGGATAGCTCGAAATATATGAGAGGACAACAGCCTCCAACACTTGACAGACGATACGCTGACTGGTTAATGTACCGGCAATGGGATGCGGGAGTAGAGTCCAAACCCATAATATCGGATTCATGACCGTTATGCTGATGCATTTGGCAACCGTTCAGCAGTCTCTCACAATGGTGTCTCCAGACTATCATACGACCATCGACCGTACAGGAAGTGGCATTGATTTTACCGACGAATCCCGATTAGGCCTGCATCACCGCTGTGGTCGGATTACAGTGTAGAAACTGTTGAACGGTTGCCTTATTCATGCCACACTGGTCCTGCATCCGGTATTATGGTTTGGGTTGCATGTCGCATTGACCGTTACGCTAACCGGCAAGTATTACATCTCTGAAGTGTTGGAGTCTGTTGTCTTTGTATTATCTTTGGAGTTTGTTCAAATGTTTGTTAAGCTTAAGGGACTTAACTGCGGGCTCATTAGTCCATAAACTTACAAAGCACTTATGAACTACCTCATACTAAAGACGAAACAAAAATTCATGCCCGAGGGGGAATTCGAACCCCCAATGGACAATGGCCTCGCGCATCGGAGCATAGCGCCTCAATGCGCTCGGCCGCTACGCCGAGGCCTTTAGAGTTTGTCTATGGCCACAATGCAACATTATAGTGCTTGACCACACGTGTCAAGCTAATGTTAAAAAAGTTTTCGTCATTATCATAGTGCATTGATGCTGTTGCCTTTCTTTTTTCCCCAATATATCTTCTTTGATTCAATGCCGAGGGTTCTAATATTAGTTATAATGAGCAATGGAGACAACACTCCATGCTTATTTCATCATCTTCGTCAATTAACATTGGACTGTATTTTCAAACACGTAAATGTGGTACGGCGTGTTTTCTTCCAAATAAATTTTGGTCTGATACACAGGTCCTTCTTGGTGTTTCTTTTTGGATGTCCAGTGGTGTAGATAGTTATTAGGAGCCAGTAGAACTCTTAATTGGAGGAGAAAACATCCTTCTAAGACATGGTAGCTAATCACACACTACCGTCAGAGCAACAATTAACCTGTTGTTATTGAAACATAGACACAATTGATTGTATGTTTTCCATGTCAGCTGCAAATAAAACTATCCAAAAACTAGCCGGCCGCGGTGGCCCGAGCGGACTGAGGCGCGCAAGTCACGGTCTGCACGGCCACTACGTCCGGGGGTTCGAATCCCCCCTCGGGCATGGATATTTGTGCCGTCCTTAGTGTTAGTTAGTTCATAAGTAGTTTGTAAGTTTAGGGACTGATGACCCCGTAGTTAAGTCCCATAAGCTATACAAACATTTGAACATTTATCCAAAAACTACGGATTCAAAATCATTAAGCATGTCGACCATTTCAGGGCATTGAAATATATTCAATGGCAAAGATGAAAATTTGTGCTGAGCCGGGATTCGAAGCCGGATTTCCCACTTTGGGCCAGCTGTTGCCTTAACCAATTAGGCTATCCTGGCCCTCTTTCTTTCCAATCCAAATTCTGACCTTGTAGCACACTACGATTGTAGTGCTCCCTGCCCATTTCGTTCCACTTGCAGCCTGTACCGGATTCCTGCAAGGGATCGAGCGTATTAATGCCACCGCACTGAAATTGTCAGTTGCCTGTTGGGGCAGATACACAATTATTTATATGGTGCCTTCTCTTTTCGGACATGTCCGAAAAGAACAGACAACTTAAAAACAATTGCCTCCAAACACGCTTTCTGTTCCGGTAAGTCATCGCAATATTCAATTCAATTCAACGGAAAATTCATTTTACACTTCCGTAAGGTTTACAATGTCGCACAGATATCGGCGTTAGAAATAAAATGAAGAGCAAAACCAAATAGGAAACAGTGTGATATTCAGTAAAAGGTATTTTTTTTTAATTTTTTGTTAAATAAAATACCTATCACCGCAATGTATTCTTCCTCCGCTGCTTTACAGGACGATTGTATATATATAAACGAAAAACAGAAACCTCCGGAGGTCTGGTTTATTATTTTATTTACCGGACGAGACCTATCTCCACAAGAGCATCATCAATAAACGAATGAGTCAATTATTTTGTGATGATTATTTCATGAAACGAGAACGAGTTCACGAAAAGATTAAATAACATATAGCATCCACCGTCCGTACTTCTCGCGTGCTATAACTGACAAAAGTTTAGAAATGAATGTTTCGTCATCTATTTAAAAAGAAGAAACGCAGTGAACTTACCAATTTTCTGATGGCAACAGTTTCTTTCCTTTCAAGCAGGCATGCTTGAAGTGATAAGCAGATCCCGGTGCTCATTAGATTTTCATGTACGGGGATCGCTTTCACCCTAAAGCATTTCCTGTGCTAACATTCAGGTTAACTGAAACTGTCGATTACATTAAGAACGACTCTAACACGTAACGTTAACGCGGCAATACGAAGATGAGCTGGGTAGTGTTTCGCCGTTCTAAATCGCACTATTTATAAAAGGAGGAAACCGCGTGAAAATGGAATCGGTACAATTCAATATTAACGCCGAGTAAAAAACATTGCTCTGATTTCTCCTAGTTATTGGCTGAAACTGTTTTTGCGAGGAACGGAGTGGATTACGAAACTGAAAATTATTCTTTCGGTCGGACATTTTTGAATTCGTCTGTAGCAGAATTTCTGATTCTTACCTCTAGAAAAGAGTATACCGTGTTGGGCTATTGAGTAATGTTTGCTGCTTTGTAGAAGAAACGAATTTTCAGAAAATCCTATGACAATGAGGCTCTTTTACGATCATCGTGAAAGGTTGGTGATTGATATTCTCTTGGAAGCAGATTCGTGCAGACCTGCACTTGAGGAAAACAGCAATGTTATAAGGAAACATGCTGTTATCAAGGCAGACAGGGGATATATATAATTTATCGAAGTGGTCTGATAGAGATTAGCCACGTTTAAAACAGGACGAACCTTCTTAACAATTTTGTATAGGATAAAAAATGTTCTCTCCATACTTCCATGTTGTCTTCCAGCAGTCGAGCACATTTTAGACAGTCGAGTAGAATAATAATCTGATAGTATATTCTGCCCATAAGTGTATACCGAATATTATACGATTTTATATAAAAGTAGAATTTTCATTAATGAGTTCTGCGTCATATCACAGTGGACATGCGTGAGATGGACCTGTGGGAGAAATGCTGGATAATGATTTTCAAACAAAATCCCTTACGACACATATTTAAGCCTCCCAGGAATTAGCAATCACATTTTAACAATTTTTCCTTTCTTCAACTGTTTAAAAGGTATTATGAACGGAAACAATTCCGCTGACAGCTGATAAAAGTGGTTTATTAGCTTCAGAACAGGTTTCCCAGCTTATAGCTGCATCCTCATGTGCCTCGTCTATACCATGAATGGGTTGTGGGCGAATCGAATGTATTTAGTCTAATATGGCACAAAACAGTTTTGACATCATAAAAATCATTCAGAATAAGGAAATCGAAGTTTTTTGTCGACTGACTTTTAATGATGATGACATTCAAAGATGTATTTAACTAAGAACCTTTGATTCACCCAGAACTCTTGTATGCTATACACGGGGCACCTGAAAATGTCATTATAAGACGCGAAACGGGTTGTGAGGTTAATAAACTAATTTTAACAACGTTTAACGAAATTATTTTACTGATATGACATAAAGCATCTGGGGGTACCATAATTATAACATTATTTATAACAGCATAGTTTCAGTCAAGTGTATTTGCAAACCAAAGGGAATTTTAATATACCGAAAGTGTTCTGAGCGGTAGTCACAATGATTCGTGTCTTATTGTAACAAACTGTGAATAAAAGTGTCAGTAGATATTATCTGTTTATCAGATACACATATGACTGCCTAATGTGGCAAAACCGTGGGAAGTAAAGTAGTGGTAATAGACTATACTTGCGTTCTGGATGACGGTGGTTCAAATCCACCTCAGGCCATCCAGATTTAGGATCTTCGTAATTTACCTAAATCAATCCAGAAAAATCTGATGGTTGTTCCTTTGAAAGGCCACTGCCGATTTCCTTCCCCGCCCTTATCAAAATAATCCAGGTGTGAGCTCCGTTTCTAACGACCACCCTGTTGATGAAACTTCAAACCCTAAGCTTCCTTCCTTCTCTTTTTGACTGGAAATTACCTGTCATGAATTTAGCACAAATAATGAGTGAGTGCTCATTCTTAAATTTTCCAGGTTTCCGTAAGTTTTGTCAAGTGATTGTTTCTTTCTCAGGGAATTTCATAGATAATTGATACTCCCACCCCTTTGCTCCTCCTTCACGGACGCTTTGCATAGTGACCATGAGGTGATGGTAAATATTTTGCGACCTCTACGGACGTAAGCCGCCGTAAAAGAGATCTCGGTGTTGTTTCCTTCATGACAGATAAACAAAAATAATGAGAGTTTGGAAAAAGAGTATGTTGCATGTGGCCCAGAGTATTAAGAAACACGTAAGGGAGCGTTAAACCTGTTTCTCCAGATGTATGACTGGGAAACACCTTCTAATTACTGACAATCATAGCTCATTAAAGACAAATACATTTCGTAAAGGGATGTTCCAGTAATGTTTCCCAAATTGATCATGTGTGTCAAAAGTTCTTTCCCAGTTAGTCTTACTTTGGTCAGATATTGGAAATAGCCGATCGTCGTCAGTAGCGTCAATCTGAAATACAAGTCATCTATTAGATAACTTTAAAAGATTCAACGGCCACAACAGAAAATGATAAAATCAATTACAACTAACAATCTCAGTGCTCCTTATGGCGTTTCCAACAGTACCGAAGAACAATTCACCATTTCACAATAAGTAGTCTAGAAATGGCCAACTTCATTTTCGTTACAATTTAAAGCTTCGAATGCCGAGCGACGTCCAATACAACACGATGAACGTGATAGTCTTGACAACTGGAGTGAAGCGGCTGAAAATGGAAGCTGTCAAAGAAGCACTGAGATAACTACAATTACTCTTCTTAAAAAAGTGGAGAGTAAAATGTGATTTCGTTACGTGTATACAGATATTTTTTTATTTTAATTTAGAATGAATGTTTCAGCTATAACAACAATTTCCTTCATTTTAAATCAGTTCCCCGTAATTACCTGCCTAATTTAGTCTCTCAGAAGACTGTAATAGTATACTCAGCTCAAAAATATACTTTTAATTTGTACTTTCACCAGAATCCTCCTTACAGGAGTTTCATCAAATTAATATACAATTATTTAATATATTAGTATAAATACTAAGTTATTACTCATCATCTAATACCAGTATACTTCGGTAAAATACTGTATGCAATTAACAAGAGGAAGCAAATCATTTAATGCTACGACTTCAACTAAGTGCATTTCTAAATACAATAATATACTATAGCTCCAAAAATGCTGGCCGATCTGTACCGGGCTTTATTGGGAAGTTCTCGTGAGAAGAAAAAGCAACTGAAACGTAAGCAGAGTATATACATGGAGATTTAAAAGAAGGTGTTTGGATGTAATTTCGTAAAAAATAGTGTCAACAGTCTTTTTAGTAGTTGTAGTTGATTAGAAAAAATATATAAATGATAATAGTATAGGAGACATTAATCGAGAATTCATAATGGTGCATATTTTCTGCTGACAGTGTGGATAAATAGAGTAATAACGAACTACCCGCCACCAGTCTCTCACTGATAACTACTTCAATACTGCTCTACTGTTTGCAGGCGTGCGCAAATTATTGGATACAGTTACACTCAGGAAGTACAGCGTATGGACAGTGAAACAATTAAGGCTGACTGCAGCGCGCCAGTCACGGTCTGCACGGCCACTACGGTCTGGAGTTCTAATCCCCCCTCGGGCACGGATATTTGTGCCGTCCTTAGTATTAGCTAGTTCATAAGTAGTTTGTAAGTTTAGGGACTGATGACCCCGTAGTTGAGTCCCATAAAAAATAAATAATAAAAAAAATAAAAAAAAATTAAGGCTAGTCAATAATACAGATGTGGTAGAAACCACTGGCAAACAGTAAGCTCCACAATTATGCTAAATTATCACTTATCCTGTGGAGAAAAAAATGATGTTTAATTCGTAGTTTTTAATGGAACATTTTGAGATATTTAGGCCCTCAAAATGCTGTTTCAGCAAAAGTGCCTCGTCGTCTTTCTTTTGCAGTGGAAAGCAATAAATTACGGAGTATTTACTGGCTGTTCAAAAATGTTCAACTGTTTGTATAGCTTAACAACGGGGTCATCAGTCCCTAAACTTACAAACTACTTATGAACTGAAACTTCCTGGCAGATTAAAATTGTGTGCCGGAACCGGGACTCGAACCTGGGACCTTTGCCTTTCGCAAGCGCACTACCGACTGTGCTATCCCGACACGACTCACGATGCCACCTCACAACTTTATTTTCCGCCAGTACCAGTAAAGTTGTGAGGTGGCATCGTGAGTCGTGTCGGGATAGCACAGTCGGTAGTGCGCTTGCCCGCGAAAGGCAAAGGTCCCAGGTTCGAGTCCCGGTTCCGGCACACAATTTTAATCTGCCAGGAAGTTTCATATCAGCGCACACTCAGCTGCAGAGTGAAAGTTTCATTCTACTTATGAACTAGCTAATCCTGAGGACGGCACAAATATCCATGCTCGAGGGGGGATTCGAACCCCCGACCGTAGTAGCCGTGCAGACCGTGACTGGAGCGCCTCAGTCCCCTCGGCCACCGCGGCCGGCTTACTACCTGTAATGTTTAACTAGTAATAAATCAAACTTTTGTAGAGTCTATGGGACTTAACTACGGGGTCATCAGTCCCTAAACTTACAAACTACTTATGAACTACTTACAACTAAGGACGGCACAAATATCCATGCCCGAGGGGGGATTCGAACCCTCGACCGTAGTGGCCGTGCAGACCGTGACTGGAGCGCCTCAGTCTCCTCGGCCACCGCGGCCGGCAACTAGTAATACATTATAGATGTGTACTTATGTATTTTGAGACAAAAGCAGGTACTGAGCGAGTGATCAGTTATGAGACGCTAGAAATTGGCGAGTGCTAGCAGGCGTTGCGCACCTGTCGAGTGACGGCGTCGGCGAGCGCGGGCAGGCGGAAGTGCAGCGCCTCCTGGCGCAGTCGCTGGCCCTCTCGGAAGCTGTCCGGCAGCACGAGCGCGCCGTTGCGCAGGAAGTCGAGCACGTAGCGGAAGAGCACGCCGTCCCGGTCCAGGAAGTAGCGCCCCTTGGCGTCTCTGGGGGGCACGGCCGTCCTGCCCGAGAAGGTGTCCGCGAGCAGGGACGGCGTGAGCGTGAGGGTGCTGAGCGCCGTGGTGTAGTAGACGCCGCCCACGTTGAGCTCGAGCACGGGCGGGAAGGCGGCGGCGGCGGCCGCGGCGGCGGAGCAGTCGCCTGAGTCGTCCTGCATGCTGCGCGGCGCCGCTCAGAGTGCCCGAACCTCGCGGCCCGCGCGCCGCCCGCCGCCCGGCGCCCGCACTGCGCATGCGCGCCGCTCCCGGCTGCTGCAGCTCGGCGTGCCGCCTCGCCGACTCATTAGCTAACCTTTGGCGGCCTCGTCACGGTTCACACCTCGCATTCAAACGCCCCGCAAAAAAACGGAAAAAAAATCGAGAACAACCCACCCTCCCCCACCCCATCACTGCTCAAAGTCGCCTCTCGGATCGACGAGGTGCAGCGCTGTGAAACTACGGGCTAACGACGTTCCGCGCGGAGTTTAGGTCGCTCCCGGTTTTTTTCTCCATTATCCCCGCGTTCTGGTTCGATGAGCTATTCCCCGTGTATGGTCCACGGACAAAGGGAATTATCGGTCAGCCAGCTACTCACACAGGCGGTAAGCGGGAATATTGAGTTGCGCGTTTAAAACGCATTTACACGTGGCGATTCCGGGAGTGATTCGCCGCTTGAGCGCAACAAAAATATACCGACGAGTGCGTTTTAAATAAACATCCTCGCAACGGATAATCAGCTAGAATTACCCTACAATATAAAATCCGATTTTCGTTGTGGACTATCTGGTGGCTTATGCGGTAACAAAAATTTAATTTTCTATATTTCGCGTAATTATTGACCAAACTTAGAAATTTAAAATGTCGATATAATCTACTCATCAAGAGATTTAGTTAGACAGGGTAATGTAAGTATTTCATTTAAAAACGGTATTATTTTTACGTTGTCTGTTCTTTTCGGACATGCCCGAAAATAACAGACACGATACAAATAGTGTATCTGCCCCAACAGGAAATTGATAAGTTCAGTGCGGACGCATTAATTCGCTCGATCCCTTGCGGGAGTCAGGTTGCGAGCAAGAGGAATCAAATGGGCAGGGGACACTGCAATTGTAGTATGCTACAGCCGGCCGCGGTGGCCGAGCGGACTGAGGCGCTCCAGTCACGATCTGCACGGCCACTACGGTCGGGGGTTGGAATACCCCCTCGGGCATGGATATTTGTGCCGTCCTTAGGATTAGCTAGTTCATAAGTAGTTTGTAAGTTTAGGGACTGATGACCCCGCAGTTAAGTCCCATAAGCTATACAAACATTAGAACATTTGGTAATGAAATAGAGGGTGTCCATTTATCTGTTGTGACAAATGCTGTGTATGTGAATATAGTATGCTACAAGATGAGAATTTGGGTTGGAAGGGAAGCATGCCTGGAGCCTAATTGTTTAACCCTTTTAACCCCACATTTTATTAATTTATGAACACAAATGTCTTTGGTCACTTACCAGATAACATCAAATGTCTGACAACCAACCAGCATTTAAAAAGAAATTGAAAAAAAAATTCTGAATGACAACTCCTTCAACTCAGTTGAAGATTTTTTACACAGAAATTAGTACTTTTACAATAATAATAATAATGTATTAACATAAAAACTAAAATTCGACACTACATAATAGATATAAAACCTGAAACACTCTATGCCAGCGAGACCATAAATCTCAATTACAAATGGGACCTCGATAACATCAAGAAAGCTGAATGACAAATCATCCGAAAAATCCTTGGCCCAAAGCTCACAGACGACGGATATCGTCTACAATCTCACACAATTACAAAAAAATATTCCAACGTTGAAATTCTACGGACACATCATGAGGTTAGATGAGAACCGACTGACAAAGAAAATTTTGATGTACCTACAGAAACTGAAAACTACTACAGTCTGCACCAAACAAGTCCAAATTGATCTATAAAACGCTAAGATCACAACCACAGGGACTGAAGACAGAAAAATCCTCAGACATAAAATCCACAGCTAGGAAATTTTACCAGTAGGTAAACCAATCACAACGAGGAGAAAATGGACAGAAGAACATGGAGCCAAACACAGCGAGATGATGAAAGACTTCTGGAAGAAGAAGAAAAATAACAGCAACAGAACATAAATTGCTTTATGTGATCCACTATGCGTCTAAACGATGCAAATAAATAAATATAAATGTATGTCATATAATGTTATCTTTTAATAAACTGACACGTTCCACATAATTATGAAATCAGGTATTCATGATCTTTTGAACAAGTATTAATTTAATCTAATCTGAGAATGATACCGCTTAGAGACTTCCAACAAAACTCACATATAACATCAAACCTTTGCAAAAAAAAGTCCCTGACACTACCCATAAAATGATGAAAGAAAAAAGTTCATCGCACACCAAGTTTTCGTTCTTCTTGCAGTCAAGCTTCAGCACCTCTAGTGATTCTTTAGTTTATACTTTCTAACTTCTAATTCGATTCGCAATGTACTTTGCAGATAGTAACTATATGCAGGGGATAGTTCTCTAATATTGGATACCTTTTCAAGAATGTAAGATCACAATTAAGCTAACAGTCTTTAAGTTTTGGAAAATGGTGAATATTATTACCAGAAAAAAATTAAATACTACACTTGCAAAAATGTTTTCTGAATATTTACCGATTCATTAATAACAAGACGAGGAGTTAAGACGTATAATTCTTCCTTTGACAACTTTGGTTTCGGGTTTTGGGTTTCCTAATAACGGATTGTAAGTGAACACTAAAATTTCATGCATTAGTAACATAGCCCTATTATCAATATTTTTGTTTTTAAAAACTACAGAACTTTGCACGGAAATGCCAAGAAATTTTCATTCTCAACCATTGTGCAAAAATACCTGGGGAGAACGAAACGGTTACAGTGCTTTCATCAAATACACATACTGGAAAGTTGTTCGCTAACGATTGTCGGAACGAGGTAGTGAGTAAAGCACCAAGCATGCGAGTTATTCAGCTACGAGGAATAAGACATTCGACAGCAATATGGGTAGTTTATCCTACCACTGAATGCACCTGAAAAATTACACCATAGTACTGCAACTAATTCAGGAAATTCGAGTTGTAAATAATGAGATGCGTCAAAGATGCGCGTTTGCTTAACATGAAACAGAAATTATCCCTCTCATAATCATCCAGTGTTTCATAATGAGAGCACTTAGCGACTTCTGAATAACTTTAAGCCTAATTTTAATAATTTCTGTACCTTATCTGACATACATGCCAATCTTCATGACTAACGGAATTAGAGCACTATTACGATTATTGCATTGCTCTGGATAGAACATGCGACCAAGACGCAGTCACTGATGGTTTTTGAAATTCAAAACCTGACAGAAGAAACGAAACCTATTTTTGATTTTTATGCATAATTTCAAACACACTCTCGTAGGTTACAGCGCCATCGAAGTCTTCGCCATACAAAACATGTGAGTAACATGTAACATACAGGGAAGCATAACGTACGCTATACAGGGCATCCCACTGAACTTTTTTATCGAAAATATCTCTGGAATTAGAGCAGAAATTGAAAAACGGCTTTCATAGTCATGAACGTACGGCAGGTACTTATAAAAGTCAGTACTATGAGACAGTATACAACGCAAACAAATATTATTTTCAATACAAAGTTACGTTTTTTAATAGATAACCTATATTATTTCTTACGTAATCAATAGCATGAAGCCGGCCGCGGTGGCCGAGAGGACTGAGGCGCTTCAGTCACGGTCAGCACGGCCACTACGGTCGGGGGTTCGAATCCCCCTTCGGGCATGGATATTTGTGCTGTCCTTAGTCTTAGCTAGTTCGTAAGTAGTTTGTAAGCTTAGGGACTGATGACCCCGTAGTTAAGTTCCATAAGTTCTACAAACATTTGAACATTTTTGAATAGCGTGAAGAATAACAAAAAGAATGGTGTTGGTTGCGTCGCAATGCGTCAATTACATTGCAAGAAAATGCGAAGCGTAGTTTACGTTTGAAATATATGAAGAGAGCAGCTAGCGAGGCAAAGACGTTGTGCTATGCCTCGATGACGACAAAACCGGTAACAAATCTAACAGATCCCGAGAGCAGCACTCTATCTTACGAGAATACTGGCACGCACAAGCAAAGTCTCTCTGCCTCACCTCAATGACTGTGAAGCAATTTAATCAATGTATACATTATTTCCATTTGGTCTGGTAGAAGAAAGGCGCCAAATATTCAACAAAAAATGTTCAAATGTTTGTAAAGCTATCGGACCAAATTGCGTGGTCATCAGTCCGTAGCTTACAAACTACTTAAACCGAGGTAAACTAACCTACGGACAACACACACACCCATGCTCCAGGGAGGACTCGAACCTCCACGGTGAGCAACCGCGCGCTCCGCAGCGTGACGCTCTAGACCGCTCGGCTACTCCACCGTGGCTAGTTCAACAGATAAAGAAAATTCTACAAAGTTTATGTAATTTAGAGCACGAGCAATCGGTAGAAGAGAAACTAGAGACAGAGCTGCTTAAATATTGTGCGCAAATGCAATTTCTAGAGTGCTGATTCCGTGGTTTGGTTACTGATCAAGTGAATCAAACGGCAAAAGTGGAAGATTTAGGTGGTTCTCCCATAATTGGTAACTATAGGCCAGCGTAACAATCTTAGACTTATTGATTGATTCTAATGTCGGTTCTTGGTGAAACATTTCAAATCAAATAATTGCAGTAAACGTTACTATTATGCCTCTAATCTATCCAGAAAGTAACTCATAATGCAACAGTAGTATGTGATTGACCACTTTTACATGACAAAGGAGAAATACTAAAGTAAACAAACGCACGTGTTAGGAGTAACTCAATGACGCTAACTATTGAACTGATTCAGCAGCACTTTGCAATTTATAGTTTCTAGGATGAGCTACCAGCATTTGTAACACTATGTACAGAAGCAGCTACAAATGAATTTGTGGTAAAATCTTGATCAGTTTCAGAGATAATCGAAAAATAAGGTATGTAACTGATCAGCTACACTATGCATTAAAGAGTTCAATTCAATTTTAAAAATTACATTTCACTTCAAAATACCAGACGTTTTTCCTTCCTCGACATCATTAAGGTTATGTTACTTTTCTCTACATATGTCATTACTGCCGAAAAAACTTTAGATTTCAAGAAAAACAAGTGCAAAGTGTGATATATCTGAAGAAAATTTCTCCGATGTGCTAAGACTGATAACTGATACCAAAAAAGTAAGTAAATAAAAAAGATATTTACAGACTTCTGTAAGAAAGTGAAAGAGAACAAGCATAAGTTAAAAAAGGATGTGCGACTTCATGCCCTGTTCGACAAACCTATCTGACATTCACCCGACATGATTTGGGAAACAGGGTAACACGAATATTGATGGCAGGAATCTGAACCCCACTGTTATAGCATACTAGTCCAATGTTGCAGATTGTAATATCGATATTAAATTTTTATTTAAATTTATTTGCAGTAAAGGTACAAACTGATGTCGTCTAAAGCAGCGGTTTGCAACTTTTTTTCCTTAGCATAAGTAGACGTTAATTGGAATCTCGCCCTTCTTAATATCAGGATCCTCCCGACATCTTCAATGTTAGCATCTGTGTGAACTTTTAAAAGACAAAAATATTCTTCGAAAACCGTTTACATTTAAGAGGCGAAAGATGAATTATATCTTCTGTTTATAAGTAGTTCATTGAACCAGAAACTATTGAGTTAGTACAACAACTGGTGGTGCTTAATTCTCATAGGACTTTTGTTATAATGAAATATTAAGCAGTTCTCAGTACATTGTGATTCCTATTTACAACTCCTTGTCAAATAAGAAAGTAACCTATCCACATGTAGGGAGCGCACGTGTTAGAAAACGTGCTCTCTCTACTTCCACTTGATGTAACCTATACACTGCACCCATATTTTATTGAAGCAAATTAAATTATTTACTGTGCCAGGCACGTAAATGTGATTTGCAGAATAAATATGTAGATGTAAATGTACTTATTGTTTTTAAATCACTTGAATTCTATACTCTTTATGTAAATGTAAAAAATGGAAGACTTCCGACTCATTACTTTATTGTTATTATACTATGTACCTCCTGCAACAGTGTAGTAGCGATTTCGTTGTTACTGTCGTGTTGTGCTTTTAACCGGTTTGCGCATCTGTTCCCAAATGAATAATCTATATCTATAAATGTGAATGTCTGTTCGGTGTACGTTTATCATGTCTGAACCACAAGACATGAAGAGCTAAATATTGTACAGCTACTAATGTCTACCCGGGGAAGGCTTTAGGCACGGTTTTATGGCGATCGGATAGCTATATATATATATATTAATGTGAATGTCTGTTCGGTGTACACTTATCACGTCCCAACGACAAGACGCAGAGACTTAAATATTTGTACAGTTACTAATTTATACCTGAGGAAGGTTTTAGGCGCGGTTTTATAGCGATCTGATAGATATTTAGTAATTTGAAGAATATAACGCGAAATGTGGAATAATAATTACTCTTTGAAAATTATATTTACTCTTTGAAAATTATATTTACTCTTTGAAAGTGGTTTTATTGGTTGCATTGTTGCTTGTGGGTTGATAATGATAAAAGGGTGGAGTATATTGGGATGGAAAGTTATCAGTGTATATAAAATTCTACGTGTGTTTGTGTGTTAATATTTCGCTCTGCAGCGAAAACTACAGAACGCAAACGATTGGTCTGTGTGTAATTGTTGTCCGAAGTTTCCCGTTGTACACCATATAAGTTCCATGCCGATAGCTATAAGGGGGTGGAAGATATAGTGGTTGAAAGTCGTCAAATTATAAAAAAAAATTTGGATTGAAGGCCAGCGATGACGTTTGCGATTCTATAGCAAGGAGGTTACATACAGAGAAACGTAATGCCACAGACCATATCTTTGGTCTATGCGTGCTACAATGTCTTCAGCTCTTCCTCTGTAAGGATAAGCATACGAATAAGGAAATATAAGAATAAATAAAGCCGTAAAAAAGAAATTTCTTTAATACATCTCTTTAAAAAAATCGATTTGACGTTTCGCGCATTACATCAAGTGATCGATCTGTGATATTATTAGAATCATCATTGTTGAATTTCGTGATTAGATTCTTCGAAACGAGTGCATTTTTACCTGTGATTTGGTCTACATCACTTACTTTTCAGTCTCATAGCACACTACTGAAAGATAGCTTATCTTTCATAATCAACTAACACGCGAGTGGAGCCGTGGGTTTAAGCTAGTCAAGCATATTATGGCCAATGTAGGTACTACTTGCAGATCAACGCTTTATCATTATACTTCGTGACGTATAAGTCTCTATTTCACTATCGTAGGGGAATGATACAAAGTGGATAGTATGTGTGTGTGTGTGTACTGGGTTTCATATGCTGTAATCTTCACCAAATTGTGTCATACAGTAATGGTAATATGTGAGAAATGTAGTTATTGGTATTTGATCTCATCAGTACAACAATCGTTTGAAACAGTGATAATAACGACGATATTTAGAAAAATAATTTATTTCGTGATCGAAGCTCTATTGCATACTTGCTTTCCTCCTCTGGGAGTAAGTAGTCCGTATTCTACTCTCTTAAAGCAACCGATTCGTCAAGCACAATTATGTACAACAAATATTACTATTTCGAAAATTCAGACAGGCCAGAAAGAAATTAAGACACGCTTACACGGCACTTGTAGTTCAGTTAGTGCATCGTAGTCTCGAAGTCTCGCGAGAGCATTTTTTGATGATGTCGATATAGAGAGTAATTGCAGAGAGGAAACGCGCCAACACGCAAAGCCGTTTTCGAGCTGCGGACGACCCGTTGCCAAGTTTGCTGGGTCACGCCGCTGTGGGGTGGGGCGGCCGAAGTTAGAGGGAGGTTGTAGAGCGGAGACTCCCAGTGTGACCCTCGCTGAGGCGTCAACCGGCACAACTTCCGCCGTAGTGGCCGTGCTTTACACGCACCACCATCTCTTTTGCTACAAACCTTTAGCAACTGCACAAGGTGTCCGGAGGGGAAACATGACGACAGCAGGCAAAGTTTTAATTCTACTCAATGAAACGACAAAAAAGCAGCGTTGGCCGTAATACACAGGGGCGTCTCAATGATATTGGGCGCTGGGGTGCGAAAAATATTTTCTGTTTGGAAAAGGAGCTTTTACCTGCTGCTATTATCATACGAAGTGTTAAATATATGAGCAAAGATGTTGAAATATCTGGCAACACAGACATAAAATTATTAAAATAAATGAAATTAAGCACAACAAGTCGAGTTGCGTTTCTCTTAAGAAAAATAAAGGAGGGTATTCCAAGTCGTTAAATAGCTCTTCCTCTCCAATATCCAATCTATTTTCATGTGTTAATTTTTGTTTGAACACCACGGTGCTTTACTAGGCATGGTCCTGTTTGGAGGTGGTATAGCGTTGCCTTCCCCCGACCTTCGAACTGACTTACCCAGCCAGTTATAGGGGGACGTGGGTTCCGAACCACGGTGCTACTCGGTATTTTTCACATGAGCAGTACTGCCAGAGGTGAAAGAAATGGAAAGTGACAGATAAAAATCCTAGGACGTGGCGGGGATTGAACCCGCGACCTTTGGATTTGTAGTCTGGCACTCTACCACTGTGCAACCGAGGCACAGTGAGTTGAAACATTTTCCCCCGGCAAATTCCTTCCAGCAACAGGGTAGTGTCATTCTTTGGATTTTAGTGTCTGGCGTTTTTGCGGGTTAATGTATCGTCTGTTATAATGAGAAATCTGTCACTTAGTAGAAAGGCAAAAAGTGTGGTTGTAATTTATCATTTGTTACCGAATGACATTCAACTACGGAAAGTCTGGATTACGAGGTAGCAACGCTAAGTCCATTTCAACGTTTCAGCAAGATTTCATACCCAATGGTTAGAAGTTGCAGTATTATTATTGAGTGGTTAATGTAAGCGTTACAGTTTCTGTCGGTAGCACCGAGTGTATATTATGTTAACATTTCCTGCCACAGGCCTTCCTTTTCTGCAACGGCCGTCAAGTTATTTCATTCACTCCTTCGCGAAAACGTCTTTTTTTCACTTATAATTGCCTATCGAAAGTCGAAGCTGTGCCGAAAGCTCCATGAGGCGTATTTGTAAACAATATCGGTGCCTACATTTTTACAGGTATAATGAATGTTTGTCCATTAATTCTCAAAACTGGCAGATCGCACATGGTATAAGGCGATCGCCAGGCGAAATGTGTGTGAATACTTGTGGAATCAAACTGCTAACGAAATCGATGTTTATTCTTACAGACCGCTTAAACTAGCTTACACGAACTTATTCTAAGGACGACACAAACACCCATGTTCGAGGAAGGACTCGAATATCCGGCAGGAGCGACGGCGTCCTCCATAACGACATGGCGCCTTAGACCACGCGGCTATCCCCGTCTGGTGCCCCGCACCCCTTGCATCCCTGCTAAAGACGGCCCTGTTAATACATTCCCCCTGATAATGACAACACGTTAGACACGACTGAGCATTCTGGCAAGAGGTCAGGGGTGATATATACTAGCATATCATAGGAGAACGCAATATTTAATCGAGTTTTTTTTTTTTCTTCCTGTTCCGAGTTCTGATGGCGTGCTGTAGTAACTTAGAAAAGCACGAGACGAATTTTCCTGATAATGACGAAAGATAAATACTTGCAACATAGGTACAGACGAAAATATCAATCGACTCTGAATGCACGCAGGTGTTTGAAAATGATGAGTTGAAGACAGTCACTGTAGAACGTACACTTACACACTTGCGGCTACCATACTTAATAGGAAAGAAATAATAAGAACAGAATCAAGAAGTAAATTGTAACAAATGTATTTTGATGGAACAGCAGTCTGATGACGAACCTTAAAGCACGAAACTGGTAACGGCGCTATTTTTTTTAAACAAATAACAGTATTAATAGTGGCAGGTTTCTGTTCCCTTCTTTACAAGAATCAACCTTAAATTAGAAGACGGCCTTTCAAGTTGTACATTTCAAGGGCAAATGCTTCCTTAAGAGGTTGAAACTGTTTTTCTTTGTTAATTTTGATAAGCGTGTGAATCTTGATTAATGACATTAGAAAAGTTGCTTCGCGCAGGTGAGCTTCTCTACCCGTATTTGGTTGTTTGGCTCCTGTTTAAAATGCTCTAGTCTACGTGGTTGACAGTGTGGACTCTTTGTCTATTTATGTTTTCTTTCCATCCAAGTTTAATATATTTAAAAATTACTGGCGTCTCCTAGAAATGAAAGAAAAACCTAATGTTTGTTATATGTATTTTCCCTCTTTTACAGGAAATAGAAATGACTGATTCCTCGTATTGTTTGCTGTGGCCGGCCGCGGTGGCCGAGCGTTCTGCGCCGCGCCAGTCACAGTGTGCACGGCCACTATAGTCGGGGCTTCGAATTCCCCTCGGGCATGGATATTTGTGCCGTCCTTAGTATTAGCTAGTTCATAAGTAGTTTGTAAGTTTAGGGACTGATGACCCCGTAGTAAAGTCCCATAAGCTCTACAAACATTTTGATTCCTGTGTAGGGGCAGTGGTAGCCAGAATGTTGATTGGCGGGTTGCATACTGCCAGGCGTGGCTTCCGAGAGTTTCTTGCTATGTGATGGACATCATAACGACTAGCGGTGTGGTAGCTTTCATTTGTGCTATATCCTGTATAATACGTACGGAGGAAGGACGTCTTACAGGTTGTATAAGGAGGGTGTGAGATTTAGGACTTGGTTGTCTATACAAACTATTCTCTGATTTCTTCTTATATTTAGGACTAGTGTGCTTCACCACAGAAACTTATAAAGATTTACAATTAAGTTCCTTCAACGAGAAATATTTCAATTTATATTAATTTTAAAACAAACGCAAAATCGAGACTAAAATAGACGTTAAAATTGGAAAAATCAACTTACAGACAATGATGAAGTTGGGAAAGTTAAAGCAAGTCCTGGACATTATGGAAAAACGTGGAATTAGTAGTCTGGTGCTAAAAATACGAGATTCAGGGACGTAACCACATTGGAGTCGGAGGGGAATATGGTTATGAGAGGTAAACCAGGTGGCGGGGGTCAAATCAATCATTTATGTTCGGCGCAGCGTTTTTAGTAGATTACAGATATCTTGCTAGTATCACTAAGTAGAAGGGCGTAAATGAGAGGTTGTCATTTTTAACATTGAAAATAGGAAAAAAAATCCATAATGTACTAAGGGTACTTTCACCAACCAATGATCAGAAAAAATGACGAATTAAGTGCTGACTATTTATGGATCACATTGGCTTAGGTAATGAGAGATGTGGACAATAGAGGTATCGCTTTCTTTTTGGGAAATACACACGTAAAAGAAATGCAGGGCGCCTGTTGCGGACTATACAGCATACAGTAAAAGAGCATGAGTGGAGAGAGACTAGTTGACCCGTGTAGGAGAGACGAGATCAAAATAATGTCCAACCACTAGAAATATAAGGCGTGTATGTAAACTATATGGGTCAGCCCAGGAAAAAGGAATGGTGGAAGCAGCTAGACCATGTAGCAATCCATGGAAAAAACTATAGAGATAATATCAACACGAGGGCGATGAAAAACGGCAGAACGGAATAATATCATTCCTTGTAGAAATAAAATTCAGATGGCTGCCTCAAGAGAGCAATGAAAAGAAGGACCATATGTGCTCACATAATCGTTTTAGATCTTCTGAACAAACGCAGAGCAGGAATTGTAAAGTAATGGTAGTTCAGAGTAAATGTGGGATGAGATGGGTGGTGTGACTGATATTGTCGCGTTGAAATGGAAGCAGGCTTAACTTTGAAGGCAGGTTTGTCAACTGAACACAGCACTTATACTGAAAGCAGGTTTATTGCGAAATGAAACATACACGCAGCACTGACTGCCTCTCGGGCAGAGTGTTCTGTTATTTATACACAGACAGAATGTACCGGAAATTAGAATAGTTAACACGAGAAACATGTAGACATTACAAGTGAACATAAGAAACATGTAGAATATTCTGGAAATGATAATTACAAAGAAATAAATTTCTGCTCTTGGAAGTGATTGAACCGGCGACCTTCAGCACCGAAGTCGGTGACGCTGTCCACTGCGCCACGCCGGAAGTCGGATAACTTAAGGTGTCAAAGCAAGTTGGCCATCATGCGTTAGAATGTGCCGGAGCATTATTTTGAATTCATAGAGGCTGTCAGGTTTAATAAAAGTTGTCTTTTCCCTGTCAGCTTCGTGAACCTTGATTTGCCATTAACCTGTCTGCATGTCCATAGTTGAGAAGTATGTAGCTCCTTTCAGGGAGTCTAAGGTGTCGTCAATGCGCGGCAATGAGTAGACATCTTTCTTCGTGTTTGTGTTCAGCCGCCGATAGTCGACACGGAATCGCTACGTGCCATCCTTCTTCTTTACGAGGACCACCGGAAACGACCAAGGACTTTCCGAATGTTGAATAATGTCATCGTGCAACATTTTCTCCACTTCCTGCCGAATTATCCATATTTCAGCTGGCGACACTCTATAGGAACGCTGGCTAATTGGTGGATGATCCCCAGTAATGATATGGTGCCTTACCGTGGGCTGTTTCGTCTGACTTTTCTCCTGCTGGCCGGCCGCGGTGGCCGAGGTGACTGAGGTGCTCCAGTCACGGTCAGCACAGCCACTACGGTCGGGGGTTCGAATCCCCCCTCGGGCATGGATATTTGTGCCGTCCTAGTTAGTAAGTAGTTCATAAGTAGTTTGTAAGTTTAGGGACTGATGACCTCGTAGTTGAGTTCCATAAGCTTAAGAAACATTTGAACTTTTCTCCTGATGGGGTGCGAATGCACCTGAAAATTTGCGTAGTATAGCTAACACATAGCTGGCGTTATTCTTTGGTCAGTCCGAGCCCTATTGCCAGTTCCACGGTTGTTTCCTCCAGTTGTCTGTAGTGAAAGCAGAGTATGGGTCTTCGTTGATGACGTTGAGCTCACCGTCCTAGATTGGTTCAGCTGTCCCGGTACACATTCCTTTGGGGATAAGTTGTGACTGCTCGTGATAATTAGTGATCCAAATCTCTCCTCGAGCACCGGTATTGGGTTGGGTTGGGACTAAACCGCTGAGGTTATCAGGAAGGACTGAGGATAGGAAAGGAGGGGAAGGTAAAGGAAATGCAGTCCGGGAAGTGAAGAAGGAAGGAATACTGCATTGGCTCTGGGCCCCATGCTCGCCACGCACCTACTCACGAAAGAGCTGAAGAAGCTGAAGGCAGCTGGTATGTAAATTTTTCTTGTGAGCCTAATAAACTATTTACTATCGACAAGCACTTCACAGTTTAACCAGGCATCTGTGTTTGTAAGTGGAACTCTTCTCTTTGTCGAAAGCGGGATCGTCACATTATCAACGGCAAATAACTTCCCAGAAAATTCTGTATTACGTGTACCCGTCGGAACGACTTCCACAATTTGCAGCTTAGATCTTTCACAGTGAATGGTAGCTTGGGATACTTGAAGGAAGTCCCATCCGAGGATGACATCATGACTACATTCTGTTAAACCGACCAATTCCAACGGCTGGGTCCTGTTGTTGATGGTTATTCTTGAGACACAGGTTCCTGCTGGCTGGACGTACTTTCCATTTGCGACCTTCAGCACAGTTGCCTTCGTATCACAGAACATTCTGTTATTTAGTGTGCGGCGATAATTATCCGACAATACAGAGAAAGAAGCTCCTGAATCAACCAGTGCCCGGACAGGTTGGCCGTCGATTATGAAGTCGATGAGACTTCCCGACATCTTAGCGACTGTAGTCCACGGAGAGTTTTCATCTGCGGCGGCCTCACCTCCATAGATGATCGACTCAGTTAGTTTTCCTGGGCGAGGGGCCAAGGGAGCGGCTGGTACCTCTGCACAGTTTCGATACTTGATAAATTGGGAGAACAAGGACGCCAATGTAGCAATGGAAGTCACGAACAATGCGAGCCCGTGTGGTAGAGCATTATCCTGTTGCAATGTGGCCGCCTTCAGGGGAAGAAAAACAGGCTCCAACACTTCGGAGGTGTCGTCAAGTCTGTTGAGTGTACCAGCATGCTTAATAGGGAATGATGGGGAGGGGGGGGGGAATTTCACTCTCGCAGTCCCCTATCACCTTACTCCCCAGTCAAATCACCACCTCCTTTACACTGTACTGGGCCAGCCTGTTCTGCGGCATCTCGCCCGTCGTAAACGTATGGTCGATCATTGTCGAGCGACTGGCACTTTGATCCAGCACTCTCTTCTACACCAGCTCAACCTTGCCAATATGTGGAAGCAGCATGGTCTATTATATCCCAACATCTCATCCAAAGCC